>OY728125.1:1879415356-1884415356 GCA_963277665.1 Viscum album | reverse complement strand
AAAACCGGGATCATGCCATGAATGAAGCGATAGGTCAGAATTGAGAAGAATCAGACCTGGGAAATTGTTTCGAGGCCAGATGATAAAAATGTCATCAGGACAAAATGGGTCTATTTAGACAAGATGAACGAAGATGGTACAATGATTCGAAACAAAGCACGACTGGTGTGCAAAGCATACACCCCAAGAGAATGGTACTGAAGGATATATCAGTATTTGAAGAAGATTGGTTTTCAGTGTGGTGGATTTGATTACAATCTTTATTTCAACAACAATAGTAATCAAAGGATGGTGAGGCTGGTCAAGGAAGAAGACATAATATTTGGAAGATCAGATGAAGCATAGTTACACAAGGCAGGAATGGAACATTCATTTCTGAATCCGAGTATGCCAAGGATGCTTTGAAATGATTTGGAATGGAAAATTCCAAGGAGATGAAGACTCCGGTTTCTACCCGGATGAAATCATCAAAAGATGACAGTGGCAGGGTAGTTAATATCACAGAATACATGCAAATCATTGGAAGTCTGTTGTACTTAACCGCAACAAGGCCTGATATTGTTTTCGCCACATGCCAAGCAGTGAGATATCAGAGTAATCCCAAGGAAAGTCACATGCTTGCAGTGAAAAGAATACTTCGGTATATCAAGGGCACAGTGGACTTCGGCTTGACATACAATGACAAATCTCAGACAGAGTTATTGGGATATACTGATGCAGACTGGGCCGGTTCAGCAGATGATAGGAAACCAACGTCAGGTGGTGCTTTTTACATAATGGATTGTGTATTTCTTGGCTTAGCAAGAAGCAAGATTGCATTTCATTAAGCACCGCAGAAGCTGAGTATATTACGGCCACTCAAGCATGCACACAGTTATTGTGGATGAAGCAGCAGCTTGAAGATATGGGATTTGAAGTAAAGTCTCCAATCGGAATCCAGTGCGATAACTCAAGTGCTATAAATCTCAGCAAAAATCTCGTCCGTCACTCTAGGACAAAGCACATTGAGATAAAGTATCATTTTATCAAGGAGAAAGTTGAGCAGGGGATCGTGAAATTGGAGTATGTGCCTACAGAACTACAGGTTGCAGACATTCTGACAAAGGCCTTACCCAAGGAAGATTTTGAAAGGCATCGACTGGCTCTGGGAGTTCAGTCAATTCCCCACACTTGAAATAGAGTGGATGTGGGCCCCCCCCTCTCCCCGAGGTATGGTGTGTTTTTCCCTAATGTGCTGATATGTGTTCTCTACTATGTTACAGACTACAAAGGCGTGACCTTTGGGTTCGTTGACAAAGGGGGAGAAAAGTGCTTGAAAAGTGCTTGACAAAGGGGGAGAAAAGTGTTTGTTCAAGGGAGAAAATAGTGCGGAGATTTGATAAATCATAATTGATACGGGGAGAAGCTGACAGGTGGAGCAGCCAGAAAGGGGGAGCAATTAGAAAGGGGGAGAGATTTGATAAATCATAATTGATACGGGGAGAAGCTGACAGGTGGAGCAGCCAGAAAGGGGGAGCAATTAGAAAGGGGGAGAGATTTGTAAATCTGACGATGCTAGACGTGATCGATCAAATCATAGAAATCACGACAGCTGAGGATCGTGATAAAAGCAGAACAGTGGTGTTGGAATGGTGTGAGACAGTGTCCAGCTATCAACAATTGGTATCAACTTAAGAATTCACCAATTGGTATCAGTGTGGTTCAACAACCGGTTTTTTCTTTTAAGAATTGGTATCAGGGTGGAATCGACAATTGGGGTCTGACATGAAGTGATTCATTGATGAACTTTTCATTCTACTCTTGTTTCTCACGCCGAGCATTGCTCATGTGGGCTTAGAGTACATGTTAAGTGAATCCTTGAACGCTATCATAATCGCAAGAGGCGAATGGTGGTAGCAGCTGGAAGAAGACTCAGTGAGGTATCAAAGTGCAGAAAATATTTCTGAGCAGAGTTGTGAAGAGTTGTCAACAAACCCAAAGGGGGAGATTGTTGGGCAAAAATCCCTCAAGGTAACATTGCAGCATTTTTGGGTTGATTGTGTTTGTTGACAAAGCAGGTTTCCATGGAGAATTGTCGAGTTCCCGAGAAGTTGTTGACATTCCATGTTGACAAAGAACTTTGACAAAGGAAAGGACGATCTGGAGGCGGTACAAAAGAGCAGTACAAGGTGGCGCCGTTTTCCAGTGTTTGCCAATTTTTTTGGGCCTGAAAATCGCCAATGGAAAATGGAGTGATATGTTGTTGGCAAAGGTTGAGGAGAGAGAAATGAAGGAGGTGTGCGGAAAAATCAAGCGTGGCGCGCAAAAATAGAGGGTTGCGCGAAATCTTGAAGTGTGGCGCGCAAAACAGCGGGTTGCGCGAAATTGTATTTCGCGCAAAAGATGTTTCAAGGCCGAAAGCTTGAAAAACGGTAAAGGCATGAGGCGCGCGCGATTTTGGAGGCGTGCGCGGAAAATTGAAGTGGCGCGCGAAATAGCGGATGAAGTATTTCGCGCAAGAGGTGTTACGAGGTCTGAAGCTCGTAAAATGGCAAAGGCATGAGGTGCGCGAAATTATGGAGCAGTGCGCGGAAAATGTTTGTGCGTGGAAGATCAAAGCGGATTACGCGCTCAAGGAGGGTTTTTCGCGCGGGGTCGATGTTGCCTATAAATATGAAGTGACCCTCCTCCATTCAGCTGAGTTCAAGACATAGAAAATACCCGAGCTCTGGTGCGCGAAATTGAAGTTTGAAAGGGTGTTGCGCGTAAACTTAAAGTTTGCGCGTAAAGTCAGATTGCGCGAAAAGCAAAGGCTGCGCAGAAAGTTTGAGTTGGCGCGTAAAAGGAAGGTTGCACGAAAAGTGGATTTCGCGCAAAGGCAGTGAATTGCGCGCAAGGCAGTTTCCAGGCTGCGCGTAAAATTTGAAGGTTGCGCGAAAAAGGAATTTCGCGCAAAGCATAGAAATTGCGCGCAAGGCACCGTAAGGGTTGCGCGTAAAACTTGAGGTTGCCCGGTACATCCGGTGCAAAGTGAGATTCATCTGCGGGTGAAAGTTGGACTTCAACAGAGCATCTACATACAGAGGAAGATGCATTCCTTCATGAAAATGAAGAGACCTACAGGTCTATAAACTGTGAGTGAATCCCTTCCAAGAGCAGTGAGCTTAGGAAAAGGAAAAGGTGATCCTCTCCACCGGCAGTGAGCCAGAGAGAGAGAAACAGGGAGTGACCCTTGGGAAAGCAGTGAGCTGACCCTAAACCTTGTAAAGGCAGTGAGCCTGGGCATAGAAGTGATCTAGCCCGAACATTGTAATCCACAGCTAGTGAAGTTAGTGGAATTTGGTACGAACCGGCAACTTGTCGGCGTATGCTCCTTGGACGTAGCCCTTAGCGGTGAACCAAGTAAAAATCTCGGTGTCTGCCTACTTACATTCCTGCATTGCATTCAAAGCATCATCATCAGGTAAAGGAGACAAGTGATCACAGTAACCACACAAGTGCAAACAAAGTGACCCTTGTAACAAAGAGGTCAAGATCCAGTAGGGCAGGAAGAACTTTGAAAAAGAATATCCATACCCTGATTCACCCCCCCTCTCAGGGTATATAGGCCCCTATTGGCCCTAACATGGATAGAGTACCCAAATCCTAGTTTGTAAGGGGTTACCACTCAATAGGTAGAGTACCCATGCCCTAGTCCATTAGGGGGAACAACTCTGAGGTAGATGGAGGATCCACACCCTATTCTTTCAGGAGGGTGCTACTAAGTAGGTATAGAAACCATTCCCTAGTCCATCTGGGGGCATAATACATCAAATTTATAGGGGAGCCTTACCATATCACTATAAAAAAAATCATGTGACTAGAGGGGGGGTTTTTGAGGGGTTATCCACAACCCCCTTTAAATTAATTTTTTGTATGCATTAGAGGGGATAATGCACACCCTTTATAATCATATAATTCTGAGGGGGTTCACAACCCCCTCTAAAAAGTTTACCCTTTTTTAATATTTTGTTGGATTTTAGAGGCAGTTACATCCAAACCACTATTAATTTAATAAGTAGTGGTGCTATATGTTCAGTTGGATTTTAGAGGCTACATATATATATTATTAATTTTGATTATAAAGGATATATATATATATATATATATATTGATTTTATAGGTTATATATATAAGGTAATCTTTTAGGAAATAGTGGGAGTTCACAACTCCCACTAATCACTTAAATTATAGAGGATTTTAAACCACCTTTAATTTATGACATTAGAGGGGGTCATGAACTGCTGCTAATCCCTTCAATTTTATGGGGTTTTTAATACCCTATAATTTATGAAAATAGAGAGGGTTGTGAACCCCCTCAAATATAAGAAATTATAAGGGATTGATGAACCCTCTCTAGTCTATGAGATTACAGGGTGTTGTCAACTCCCTTTAATTCAAGAAATAATAAGGGGGTCATGAACGAACTCTAATCCCTTTGATTAGAGGGATTTTCAACCCCCTCTAAATTATGAAATTAATTTGGTTCATGAACCATTACTAATCCCTTGGATTATAGGGTTTTTTAATTCCCTCTAATATTTTTTAAAGAAATATAATATAAATTCAAATTTTATAATATATATGTGTGTGCGTGCATTTTTGTTTGTATATATACAAATATTACATAAAAATATATAAATCTATTTAAATACATTATAAATATAGATATAAAGGAATTATATAAATACATTAAATAAATAATTATACAAATAAACAATAATTTATACATACATATATATTGTTATAAATAGTATAAATGTAATTATAAATATATTTATTTAAATATAGATAATTTATATATGGTTTTATAAATATTATACATTTATATTATGATTTATATTATACATATACTTGATAAAATACATTTTTATTTTATATTTATGTATAAATATAATAATATTATATTATGTATAAAAATATATATAATATTGAAAAAATTAAATATATATATATATATATACACATATTATAATATATTATATTATAAATATTTTAATGTATATAAATTTATATATGTTATATAATTATATTATACATATTTTACTATAGCATATTAATTATAAATTAATTTTAAAAATATATATACATATATATATATATATATATATATATTATTTAATTATATTTTAAATTTCCAATTATATGAAAATATTTAATTTTATGTGTGTGTGTATATATGTGTGTGTATGTGTACATTATATAATTCAAATGTATATAATTATATACATAAATATATAATATAGATGTATTTAATATAATATATGCATAATATAAATCATAAAATAAATGTAGAGTATTTATAAAATAAACATATATTTCTTGTAGTTTAAAAAATTGGTGTAATAATAATAATAATAATTATATATATACAATGATATATTATATTATTTATATTTCAATACAAATATATACATATATATATTATAATATATTATCGTATATTTTTCTATGTAAAAAATTAATAGTATCTTATATATTAAACAAACTCAATCAGGATGAGTGGTTTGGTCCTTGAGCATTAAAAAAGATGGATACAGGTTTGAATCTTGATGGAGTTACATTTTCTTCAAACAAAGGGGGTGGGGTAATGGGTAGGCATTGCATGCGTGGGGGGTCAAGAGTGTGGCATCTTAGGGGGTGTTGTTTCTACATACAAGGGGTGCCTGGGGGTCTCCACGGACAAGGGGAGCATCTGGGGGGTGGGGTTGTCCTTGGAAACATGGGGATCGATTGGGGGGATATCTGTGGACAAGGTGAATCACATAGGAGTCAGGGGGAGTGTCTGTAGTCAAGGGGATCGCCTGGGGTTGTTTGTGGATAAGGGAAGACAAGAGGGGGAGCGTCTCTATGGTTCATGAATATGAGGAGTGCCTAGGGGGTTGTCTATGGAGAAGGGAGGACTTGGGGGAGCATACAGAGGTTCGTGGATCAGGGGAGCACCTAGAGGTTGTTTCCAAACAAGGGGATCACCTGAGAGTCTGATAAGGGGAATTATCTAGGGTGTCTGTGGATAAGTGGGTGGGGGTCATAGATGCAGGAGGGAGATGAAAAAATAAGTTTAGAGGTGAACCACCACTAAATAGTCAATTTAGGGGCGGTTAATACAACCCCTAAAATTGAATTTAATTTAAAGGTGGTTATAACCTCCTCCAAATTCTCTATTTTCTCAAATTTTAGGGAAAATTAGATGGGGTTTAAACTCCCTCTAAAATAATCGCCTCTAAATCTAACTACATTTTACAAGCACTTATTCAAAACCTCCACTAAAATGATAGGGTGGCCAAATTAGTTGTAGCTTCTAATATGTTTATAGGGCTTTATAACCCCCTCTAGACTGAAATATAACCCCTTCTAATCAAGAATTGTTTTTTAGTGTAGTTTTTCAGGGGGTACCACTTGATAGGTTGATAGAGGACCAACATCCTATTTTTTTAGGGGGTACCACTTTGAAGTTATAGGACCCAAACCCTTTTTCTTCTGGGGGTGGGTACCACTCAACAAATTTATAGAGGACCCATTCCATAGCCAATTAGATGGGGGTAACTTAGTATCTAGAGGACCGAAACCCTAGTCCTTCATAGGGGTACCACTTTTTTTTGATGCTTCCTGATGTTATTAATATTTTCATGACTTATTATATACTCCCTTTACTGATTTTATATGAAATGTGCATAATTTGTGTGAAAATATTAATGTTTTAATATTAAGTATAATTTTTGAGCATTTTTAGAAGTAGTCCAATTGAGTCAGTTTAATGTTTTATTAATAACTGTCACTATACTGATTAAAATTGTGTGTTTCTTGTTTTGTAGGATTCTCCTTAAACTATAGAACATTTCATTAGAAGGTACCATGAGCCAATTCTGCCATTTGAAAGGTCATATGGTCCTCACAAACAAGACCAAAGAATCTGTGAACAAACTGGACCAGCCTTCAAGATTAATTTACTGGGCTCAATACAGAAGTCCAAAAACATTAACTCTCCACCATAATTCGGGGTACACTAAATGTCATCTTGGATAAAAATTTCAAGGCCCAAATCCAATTACAATGGGCCCAAATAAATCTTTGAAGTCCAGCCCACCATTCTGGACGAGAATTAAAATAAGTATAGTATGCATGACATATCTCCTGATGTAAGAATCAAATATATCTGCACTTTTTCAGTGCAGAATAGGAGATATAGGCGGCCGAATTTGTCGAATAAACCATTTGTATTTGAAGGCATCTTCATATTCAAAAACCCTTTCACATTATAGACTTCAAAAAGACTGGATTGAAATGGACAGTTTAACTTTGTTTAATAAAACCGCCATAACTTTGGCTCAACTTGTCCAAATGCCTCCAAATTTTGAGAGTAGTCGGAAAACATTATTGTATACAACTTTTAAGAAGGAGATATTTGAAGATTCTGATTTCTGAATATCCAAATTGGCGATACAAGTGGAGGGACAGATTGGGAATGCAAACAGTCCACTCCTTAGGCTATAAATACTCTCCCCTTCTCTCCTTGAGAGGGGTTGGCATTTCAGAAGAGAGGAGATCATATTGGCACAACAAAAGCTTTGCCAAAGTCTTGGGAGGACCTTAAATACTCAAGTTTTCACTTGATAGACCTTTCCTCCTCTCTTTGTTTTCACTTACTTTTGTGTTCTTCATTTTTGTAATTTTGTAAGTCCTTTCTTTTGTAATTCTGTTTTAATGCAGGTTTCTTCTTCAATATATCTTATTATCCTCCAACTTCTGTATTTTAATATTAATGTTCATAAAATAGTTTAAATTCAGTTCAATCCCCTTCCCTTCTTTAGCTTCCTCATTCAATCGAAAATCCGTTTTTAATTATCATCATCGTTTGTGTGTGTGTGTGTCAACGTACCACTCTTTTCTAATCCCTTTCTTTTTCTTCTATTCTTAATTTATCATCATAATTATTTTAACCATAATATTAAACATCCAAATGGATGAGTAAATCTCTCATTGGGGTGAGTTATAATTTGGGGATGTTAAGTGATTGAGAGTTCTGCTCGATGAGTATTCTTTAAATTAATATTGTGTATGTTAAACTTAATATGTCATAGATTGATGATATGTTTTGTTTAACGAGTGGTTTCCATGGATTATTGGAACCATAAATACACTACCATAAATATGTTTTGATTGAGATTAGAACCCTAAGTTAAGTTAAGTCTTGGATTAAATCCTTCACACTTAGGAATTCCAATCAATGTCAACTTATGACATGGGTGTTAATTTAATGCAATACAAAGTAAGGCTCAAGGATATCACATGCTTAACTCCCCAATGATGAACTCACCCAAATCTTTATCAATTTGGTAAATCAAACATCATCCATAAATCATTTCAATTAAGCTCTGTAAACAAACCCCCCTAATCAAAATACAATCAACTAAAAACAAACGACTATTACAAAGTATCATCGCTGAGGATTCGACCCTAGTGCTGCTATACACATTAGCAGAGCACCGGAATTTTGACCGGTCGATAGGAGACAATCGGCCGTGCGTTTCAAATGGTGTCGTTTCCGGGGATGGTTCTTTAAGTAGTCATTCGTTTCTGGTTATTGTCAAAAAAACCAAAAAAAAAACAAAATTTTAAAAAAATTGAAAAAAAACACAAAGAAAAACCCGTCTTCCTCTTAAAATCATAAACTGAAAAAAATAAAAATAAAAAAACTGTCTTCCTATTTCTTCCAAAATCTCTCTGAATTCCCCGTAGCCTTACAAACAATCCCTCGGATTTTTTTGACCCTGAAATTGAGCGAACATTTCGCCAACTTAGGAGGAACATAAGAGATACTCAAATAATTCAAGAACCAGTCCTCACCCTACCAGTTGAAATTGAAATGGCCAATCCAAGGGAACAAACCCTAAAAGAACTCACTGCCCATGATATGAATTACCAACCCCTTGGTATTCAATATCCAAACATAGAGGCTGACTTCGAACTCAAATCGGGTTTGATTCATCTTCTACCTCATTTCCATGGGCTAGCTGGTGAGGATCCGCATCTACATCTCAAAGAGTTCCAGGTGGTGTGCTCTACCATGAAGCCTCAAGGGGTTTCTGAAGAACAAATCAAACTCCGAGCATTACCTTTCTCCCTAGCTGACTCTGCCAAGTCATGGCTCTACTACCTCCCTCCTGGTTCCATAACTACATGGAATGACATGAAGCGTCTCTTTCTAGAAAAATTCTTTCCTACTTCTCGTACCGCTTCCATCCGAAAGGAAATAAGTGGTATCCATCAATTCCTAAATGAATCACTCCATGAGTACTGGGAGAGGTTCAAAAATCTTGTTGCAACCTGCCCACACCATCAAATCCCTGACCAACTCTTGATCCAATACTTCTATGAGGGGTTATTGGCTATGGAGAGAACTCTCATAGATGCCGCAAGTGGCGGTGCTCTTGTTGATAAAACTCCTGCAGCTGCAAGAGATCTCATAAGTAACATGGCTGCAAACACACAACAATTCCATACTCGAGAACATGCTCAAGTCAAACAAGCCCAAGATAATCAATCAATTGAGACGAACAAAATGACCTAGTGGATGAGTGAACTTACAGGTCTTGTGCGACAGCTAGTTGTGGCTACCAAATCCCCAACCTCGTCTTCTCCGCAATCAATGTTTCCAGGACCTGTCAAAAACTGTGGAATCTGCAACTCTTCATCTCATCCAACTGACACATGTCCACAACTTCAAGATGATTAATCCGATTCATTTGGACCAATGGAACTCAATGTAGCATATGCTCAGCGAAACCCCAACCCTCAACTATCATGTCAGTTTGTTTGAAACTTCAACCAACCTCACTCTGAGCCCTTCTCTTCTTCCTATAACCAAGGCCTTAGGTATGGTAATCCCATATCTCATCCCCCTCAATTCCCTCCTCAAAACCCAAACCAGTTTCAATACAGTCAAGGTGTTGGTAACTTCCAACAACCTTACCCTTTTGTCCCTCAAACTCAAAGGATCAATCCTCCTATTCCTCCTCCTGGATTCCATTATCCGAACGAGCCTTCCCAATTCCCCACCCAATACAATCGCTTTCCCAAGAACCAAAATCAAGGCCAACCCAATTTGGGACAGGCCTCTTCTTCCAAGAAACCATGGGAAAGTGCTGTGGAAGATCTTTCCTCCTTCACCCGTTCTAGCCTTAAAAACATTGAAACTCAAATAGGTCAACTTGCATCCCACCTGAGCCAGCAACAACAATCAAATTCTTCCCAACTCCCAACTCAACCATTACCCAACCCCAAGGGTAATGTAAGTGCAATTGCACTTAGATCAGGAAATCAACTTGCTATGCCTCAAGATAAATCCTCAAACCCTCCTTTGAATGTTGACCTAGAAAACGAAAAGAAAAAGAATCTTGAAAAAGAACCCGAATCCATTCCCTCACCTCCTTCCATTTCACTTAGGAATCCAATTCCTTTTCCACAAGCTGTTTCTAAACAAAGGAAGTCCCTTGAACCTGATCCTGAAATGCTCGACATGTTTAGACGTGTTGAAGTCAACATTCCCCTCTTAGATGCCATAAAACAAATTCCTAAGTATGCCAAGTTTCTCAAGGAGCTGTGTACCCATAAGAGGCAACTTAGGACCTTCGAAAATGTTTCCACCCAGTAGTCCATACCCATTAAGTGCAAAGATCCAGGGACCTTTACGGTTCCATGCCAAATTGGAAGTTCCAACTTTGATGATGCACTCATAGACCTAGGAGCCTCAATTAATGTCATGCCCAAATCCATATTCTCCAACCTTGGTCTAGGTCCCTTGCACCCAACGGGTGTTGTTATTCAGTTAGCCAATCGAAGCACAACCAGTCCTGAGGGAATAATTGAGAATGTCCTTGTCCGAGTCAATGATCTTATCTTCCCTGCTGATTTCTATGTCCTTGACATGGAAGGTGAGACAAACTTTTCTCAATCTCCCCTAATTCTAGGAAGACCATTCCTCATGACTGCAAGAACTAAGATTGATGTCCATTCAGGCATCTTATCCATGGAATTTGGTGACCAAATGGTCAAGTTCAATATTTTTCAATCCATGCAATACCCATTAGAGAATCAATTTGTATTCTCTATCCATGTTTCTGAAACTCCCTCTAAGAGTGTGTTGAATCCTAATCCATCATGTTCTTCCTGTTCTACTAATAGAGGAGTTTGTGAATATTGCATCCTCATTAACCAAGTGATTAATGGTGAAATTGATGTTGACATTACAAATGCAAACTTCATTGATCTAAAGGATCTTGAAAACTCTTTGGAATCTCATCTCACCTCTGACCTCCAATGCTCCAACATGGATGGTAATGAGGAAAATGAACTAGAATGCTCATTTGTTGATTCAGATCAGATTATCCCACATTCATCCTTTCCTATCCATGATTCTGAAAATTCTGTTATATGTGAAGTGAACCTTGAACCAATGTGTTTATATTGTCCTGATGGTAGTGATGTTTGTGATATTTGTACCCTAATTAATAAAGTGATCACTGGTGAGGTTGAAATTGACCATTCTTTGGAAAACAACATTGAAATAAAGGATATTGAAAATTGTATTCAGTCTTATGACTCCACTGATCCCCATTACTCTACATCGGTAAGTGATGAAATAAATGAGTCAAAAACAATTGGGATCTCATACTGTAGTTCTGTGTTATCTGATCCTCACAAAAATGAACCATCAGAATTAAACCATCTTCCTGAATTTACAAGCATAGAAAACCAGAACATTGTGGATAATATCATTCCTCAGGTTGAAGACCAAAGTGAGGATAGAAATATTCTCTTTCCAACCCCATTGAATTTCAAGCACACCAACAAGGATGGGAGGAAATTATCCAATGAATCATCAGGCCTCCCAACGAAAAAGTTTTTCTGGAAGCACACTGGAGTTGAGAAAATACGATGGCCACCGTCAGACTATGGGTAGTCCACTACAACTGTCCAGCTGTAGACAAATAAATGCAGCGCTTCTTGGGAGGCAACCCATGTTTTCTTTTACTTTTGTGAAATTTCAATTTCTTTTTAGTTTTTCATTATATGAATAATGATTTTTCTTTTTCAGGTAACATCCCACAATCTTGGATCAACCTCGACTTCCACCGAATCCCCAACTTCTCCAATCGACCAACCACTAGATGGAGAAGGCGACCCACCAAATCTAAACCAGGGGGAACCTCTTTCCCTTTAACTCTGTCTCTATCTCTTCCTCTCTCTACCTCTTTCTTCTTCTTCCTCTCTCTTTAATTTTTTTACCACTTTATTCATCAAACCCTTTCTTTTTCTCTTTCTTGTGTGGGTGTGAATTTTAAAAAAAACCTTAAAAACTAAAAAAAAACCAAAAAACACAATTACTTAAAAAATTACAAAAAAAGAGTCATGCTTACTCACCATCGAGTTTTGAAATTTTGTCCAACAATTTTGGGGAGTTAACAGACATATTTTCATCTCAAAAATTTTGTATTTTCATCATGACTTTGGATAAAGAATTTTGTGTCAAAACCAACACATTTTGAATGCTCAATTTTTGATTTGGAAAATGCTTTTCCCAAACCGTGAGAACAAAAAATTGCTTTCATGCCAAGGCCACCTATGGCCATCTTTTCAAAATGTGTGTTTTCACCCCCATTTGTGAGTCTTGAGTTTGTGGACCTTCGAGCTGAATTTCCTTCCTTAGTGTGCATTAATCTGATAGAGGCATTTTCTGAACCACATGAGAATAACAATAGCCAAATAGCCTCTCATTTCCCTTACATTAATCTTCTTTTTGAAAGCCCCTTCAAGCCTATGAAAACCTTTTCTTTGATAGCCACATTACAAGCCCAATACCTTATCCCACCCAATATCAACAAGGATTTTCATTGCATAAGTTTTTGAAATTTAAGTGTGGGGGGGGGGATGGATTTCATTTTTGGGTATCATTTCATTACTTTCTGGTGTTTTATCATATGCTTGAGGGAAAGCATCCATTTTAGTGTGGGGGGGAGGTTATCATTTAGTGGGATTTGGGAATGTATTGTAAAAATGATATTCAAAAGTGTTCAAAAAAATTCAAAAAAAAAATCAAAAAAAAATGAAAAAAAATGAAAAAAAATGGGTTATGTCTTGGGTAGGTCAAAAATCACTCTTCCTAAACCTTTGATCTTGTTATAACTATTACAATTAGTGTCGTGAGGAGATCAAACATGGGTTGGGATATGAGTGTGAGATCTGTTTCAAGGTCAACTTTCGAAAAAACAAAGAAAAAAAAGAAAAAAAAGAACACTTGCATTATATTCTTATATCATTGGGAGAAGTTTGGTGGTTTGTCAATATTTCATCTTCTCATACCCTTCATATTTTCTTCCTCTATTGTGTATTTCTTCACACAATCATTCCATTGTAAATATGTGTTTTCATTTCCTTCCATGTTTTATTTCAAAAAAATGTGCATTGTTTTTCTATGTTGGTATTTTAACCCTCTTATTCTCTCTCTTGGACATTATATTCCTACCGTCCCATAGCCACATAAAAACCCCTTAAAAAAACCTCTTGGTTCTTGTGCACTTTGGATATGGATTGGAAGCTGAGAGCTCTTTTCAAACTCTAAGATTTTCACTTTTGGTTGGTGAAAGAGTGAACCTCCACAAGTAAATTTTATAATCTTGAGAGGTGTGAGTTTTGAGTGTCCACATTTTCCATTTCTAAATTTGATCATGGAAAAATGAATTAGTTTTGGAACATTGTTTCGGTAACAACTTGTGGTGGATTTCAAAATGGATGATTGAAATAGTCTAAACCTCCCCTGATTGGAGAAAACAAAATTTTAATATTTGTTGTTGAGTGAAAATGATTTTTGTCATGTTTTTATATTTGTTGCACATGAGGACATGCACAAAACTAAGTGTTGGGGAGTTGATGTTATTAATATTTTCATGACTTATTATATACTCCCTTTACTGATTTTATATGAAATGTGCATAATTTGTGTGAAATATTAATGTTTTAATATTAAGTATAATTTTTGAGCATTTTTAGAAGTAGTCCAATTGAGTCAGTTTAATGTTTTAATAATAACTGTCACTATAATAATTCAAACTGTGTGGTTCTTGTTTTGTAGGATTCTACTTGAAATATAGAACATTTCATTAGAAGGTACCATGAGCCAATTCTGCTATTTGAAGGGTCATATGGTCCTCACAAACAAGACCAAAGAATCTGTGAACAAACTGGACCAGCCTTGAAGATTGATTTACTGGGCTCAATACAGATGTAAAAAAACATTAACTCTCCACCATAATTTGGGGTACACTAAATGTCATCTTGGATAAAAATTTCAAGGCCCAAATCCAAGTAAAAGGGGCCCAAATAAATCTTTGAAGTCCAGCCCACCATTCTGGACGAGAATTAAACTAAGTATAGTATGCATGCCATATCTCCTGATTTAAGCATAAAATAGATCTGAGATTTTGCAGTGTGAAATAGAAGATATAGGCGGCCGACTTTGTTGAAGCAACCATTTGGAGTTGAAGGCATATTCATATTCAAAAACCCTTTCACATTATGGACTTCAAAAAGTCTAGATTGAAATGGACAGTTTAACTTTTTTTAATAAAACCGCCATAACTTTGGATCCCCTTGTCCAAATGCCTCCAAAGTTTTAGAGTAGTCGGAAAACATTATTGTCTACAACTTTGAAGAAGGAGATATTTGAAGATTCGGATGTCTGAATATCCAAATTGGCGATACAAGTGGAGGGACATATTGGGAATGAAAACAGTCCACTCCTTGGGCTATAAATACTCTCCCCTTCTCTCCTTGAGAGGGGTTGGCATTTCAGAAGAGAGGAGATCATATTGGCACGACCAAAGCTTTTCCAAAGGCTTCGGAGGACCTTCCATACTCAAGTTTTCACTTGAGAGACCTTTCCTCCTCTCTTTGTTTTCACTTACTTTTGTGTTCTTCATTTTTGTAATTTTGTAAGTCCTTTCTTTTGTAATTCTGTTTTAATGCAAGTTTCTTCTTCAATATCTCTTATTATCCTCCACCTTATATATTTTAATATTAATGTTCTTAAAATAGTTTAAATTCAGTTCAATACCCTTCCCTTCTTTAGCTTCCTCATTCAATCGAAAATCCGTTTTTAATTATCATCATCATTCGTGTGTGTGTGTCAACATACCACTCTTTTCTAATCCCTTTCTTTTTCTTCTATTATTAATTTATCATCATAATTATTTTAACCAGAATATTAAACATCCAAATTGCTGAGTAAATCTCTCATTGGGGTGAGTTATAATTCAGGGATGTTAAGTGATTGAGAGTTTTGCTCGATGAGTATTCTTTAAATTAATATTGTGTATGTTAAACATAATATGTCATGGATTAATGATATGTTTTGTTTAACGAGTGGTTTACATGGATTATTGGAACCATAAATACACTACCATAAATAAGTTTTGATTGAGATTAGAACACTAAGTTAAGTTAAGTCTTGGATTAAAGCCTTCACACTTAGGAATTCAAATCAACGTCAACTTATGACATGGGTGTTAATTTAATGCAATACAAAGTAAGGCTCAAGGATATCACATGCTTAACTCCACAATGATGAACTCACCCCAATCTTTATCAATTTGGTAAATCAAACATCATCCATAAATCATTTCAATTAAGCTCTGTAAACAAACCCCCCTAATCAAAATACAATCAACTAACAACAAACGACTATTACAAAGTATCATCGCCGAGGATTCGACCCGAGTGCTGCTATACACATTAGCAGAGCACCAGAATTTTGACCGGTCGAGAGGCGACAATCGGCTGTGCGTTTCACTTCCAAATCACTACCATCATTTATAATCACCTAAGGAAGTGTCACAGTTATAGAATCTTACATCATAACTCAAAATACACAATGAATTCCACTATCACATTCTATATGAAAAAAAACTTAGGATAAGTGACATGATGATCAAAATTTGTGTGAAAATGAAGGAGTTACAAGAGGTATAAGTTTCATAAATAAGTACATGAAATGTAATGGGGTTCACACAATGTGTATTCTTGATCTGCTATCAGATTTTTTCTTAGTTGTGCTCCGGTATTGGTCCATACCCATGTACTCTTGGGATTTCTCATGAAATCCTAGAGTACATGGCATGTTTGAAAAAAAAATTGATGTACACATGAGGCTTGTCGTCAGTCTGACATGATAAAATGTAAAACCAATAATATGTCATAACAAATTTACTTGAATGTCCAAACATATCACACAATTATCATCCTAGTTTAGAAACACATGGGATAGTCTATTCAAGTTCCTAAAGTAGGTACTCTATGAAAAAAAACTATTTCTCCATAACATTCGTGTACGTCACTTCATGGGCCTTATATTTGATTCCAAATTAGAAATATATATATTGATCATGAAATATCATCCTCAATACCAGTTTTGTGGTACCTCATATGGTTCGTCATTTTGACACCATATAGAAAAGTTATATCAAATACTACATTCCATAATAATAATAATAATATTGTTTTTTGTTGTTGTTTTTATTGTTATTATAGGGAACTTTATGGACCTGATCTCTGAGTCCAAAAAAGATATCTAATGTTGGTCTTGAATTTCCGATCTGAATACCATGATCATGATACTGGTGATGGTGTGCCAATCCTAGGTCACATGAAAGATTTATGGAAAAAATATGTTTTCCCAAAAAAATAATAAAAATATGTTTTTATTATTAATTTTTTTAAATGTTATTCACATTGGGGAAGCTTATCTTAATGAAAATCACCCCCTCTTCAAGTGCACAGTCCATGCCCATCCTTCATAAACAAATCATATAATAATAAACTCCTTAATAATAATAATAATAATAATAATAATATAACATATGTTATTATATGAAGATGATTACATGGGAACATAAGTTGGATCAAAAGGGTGCCCATGATGGACCCTCCAACATCCATGTTGAAGGCTTCACGCACCACCTTCTTCATTCAATTTTATTAATTAAATATATTTTAATTTTTTTAGCCACACTATTTTATAATGTTATTATTATTATTATTAAAAATATTACTAACACATACCGCATTTACCACATTCAACCACCTCATTAGGGATCCACATCTAGACATCATCACATCCACACTGAGAAGTCACCACCATGAGACCCCAAAAAAATCCTCCACTTAGAATCAATCACGTCGCACTGAATAATATCACCATGCGATAGTTGGGAAGAAGGGGGGTCATTTATCTAATCCCAAACCACCTTGGATCACCCATCGTTGTCGCCGCACCTCGATTTCATCCTCAATCGTGGACCTAAACTCATATTACCTACATGATGAATTCTCAAATAACCATACCACTCATTGTTCACACAATCATCATGATTTAGGGGGTTCGATCGGGCTCAAACCCACCCTAAATATGTCTAACTTAACTCCATGGGCCAATGACGAATAACATGAAGAATGGTGGGGGTGAATCCCAAATACAATGTTTATATTCACCATTGACCAATTAAATCCTTGAAAATGACTGATTTGTGAAGAATAATGGGTGATAAAATTATGTAACAAAGGAATAATTTTACCAGATCAATATAATCATTACATTTTTGGGCTCTTGTGAAGAAAAATTATCATAGATCAAAAGAATAATAAATCCATCCTTAATATTTTAATAAAATGGGGCATAAATAATAATTTGTGAGTCCTATCAACATTATGGATTTATTTTTGGTAAAGAACACATTCTATAAAGATATAGGAAATGATCCTGATGTGTTCTCCGTTCATCTCACGACTATTTTCAATTTAGTCATCTATTGTTCTCTAATCCTGATATGCCAATGAAGAACACTATCCTCCTTCTCTTTGATATACCATCTGTTTTGTGGATAACCCTTGGTGAACTTTAAAATAGAGAATTTATATATGATTTAACTAGTTATTCTAACAAAATAAATAAATAAGTTATTTATTTAGTTTAAATATACACACCCACCAATGGCTGCCTCTACCAGACATCCCACGCTGAGCAATCTTAGTTAATGCCTAGGGTAAAATCCACACATTGGATTCAAACCTCATATCAGATTTTGGATATGAGACTCTATCTAGTATTTATTCCAATATTTATGAAAAAATTGGCCTGTGTGATATAAAATATATTAAAAAAATTATAAAATTAATTCTGGGAGCACCGTGCAATGGAATCGTTAACTGTCTCAGCTTTTGGATCTGAAAATATTCCTAGGAATATTTTAAAGTCTTAAATGTAAAAATCATAATCTTTATATATTTACCTCCAAACTGATAGATATTCATATTTTTTTCAAAATATCAAACATGAATTACCTTACTCATAAATTGATAAGATATTTCTATAAATAATATCAATTCCTACCCCAATATAACATAACATTCAACCAAAGGTATAATTGAAATATTCTTAATAATCATATTCCCACAAACTTTGATTGGAGACTATTCATAGACCATATATGAGACCATCCAAACATTAAGGATTTTCACTGCTAATTGAACATCTAATCATTGTGTTAGAATTTTTATACCTATAGAAAATTCATTAGATATAAAATAGTTGGTAGATGGAGAATCAAATAAGACATTAATAGTTCTTGATTAAATGGTAAGAGTACCTTTCACCACTATTTTATCATAATAAACATCACCAATAGTTATCACATGATATATCCCTTTATCTCTAAGATTAATATGTTATTGAGTTTGATCATCATCATTAACCATCACATTTGAGATCTAGTTTTCATAATGGTCAAGCTCATTGAATTTGAAACACTATATTGTAGGTGGTGAATTACATGGAGTTTTATCTATATTTTCATCACTATCTAACTTATACACTACACTTTGGAATTCAATTTCCTGGTGACCTTCCTTCCCACAATTAAATCATCTACTAGTGCACTTAGAATAGTTCCCACCATATAGCCTTTCACACATTGATCAGAACGAAGATCTCATCATCCTCTCTTTATGATTTTTATAATTCCATTCCAATTCCACCATTCACTTCTTATCAAAACCATGAGATTGATGGGTAACAAAAATATCAATTTCCACCTTCATAATACATCAAATGATTTATTAATAGATACTAAATTCTATTATGTGCAATGACCATTGGAGACTTGGTTTTATTCAACTAAAAAATAAATCCACCTTGCATTAATGTTTGATGATAATACTATAATAATACCTTACATGTATCCAAAAAATAAACTCATATGTACCAATGGATTAAACATACTTTGGTTTCAGCTCAAAGAATTATTTACACATTTTTTAGTTAAGTATATAAGAAATGTAAATGTTAAAAAATAATATATTAATATCCTTCAACTCCATGGAGTCAATTTCTTACTATATCCTTATATTCTTGACAATATTCAACCGTTGATCTACTTAACCTTCCAAATTATAAACAAACAAAGTGACTTTTCATGCTCAGAATAATATAGAAAATAAAATATAATTTAAATGATACTAATACATTGATCTACAACTTCTTGATCATCAAAACCAAAAAAGTATATGGAAATTACCTCATGAAGGGCTCAATATAATTTCATTCCCCCTTTTTTCTTTGGGAATTTTTATATGATATGTTAGTTGAAAAAAAATTGTGATAATTTCAATGAAATTTTAAATTAAATATCTCATAACATTTGGTTGTTCATGAAACTTAATTTTTTTTCTATCACATTAAACATTGACATAGTTCCATTGGGTTACATCCATTGACTAAAACCAAAAAGCATAGTGTGAAAAATAGTAATCATAATGGAATACCATATAATCATGAAAAAAATATAAGATGTATAAATTTAGTAAACATTTCAATATATGACACTTAATGATCAACCTATGACATGCATGATCATTACTAATACTTTAGGATTCTATCCAGTAATTCTAAATATCACAAGGATTCTCAAAAAAAATTATTATCATCCTAGCTTCCAATGGATAACTAAAACATACTATGATACCATATATAGTGACCCAAAATTTTCATATATAGATAATACATATTTTTAGATGAAAATAAATTGAAAAACAAAACAATATATTCTATAATTATATAGGTCAGGTATCTTATAAAACATGGTTACATAAAAACCTGGTTCATAAATTTCCTTCATCATATCCTAATTGGTTCTTCATAACATTAACCCTTATTATAAATAAAATACTTGAATTTTTTTTTCTTAAACTGGGGAAAGGAAAATAAATGAATGGATGATTTAGATTATCATTAATGGTTAAAATGGGATATATCATTGATCACATAAGAATAAAATGGGCATCAGGGAATGTGAAAATGAGTTTAACATTGGAAAACCATAACCTATATATCATATATCATAATCATGAGTCATGTATTTAATATTTTCATTTCATAAGACATGAATTGTAATTGAGTAAAATAACATGATTCATGATATCATAAAATTGGAATAAGTTTCTAGCATAAACATAATCATAGAAAATGATTTATTTATATGTAAAGTCATACATCATAGAGTATCATAGTGGATTGGGTTCACTTCTTATACCATTTTCAATGTAAATGATTAATTATAAGTCTATCTTAGTAAATAATGTCCCTTACTGAATAGGGTACACTCCCCATTCATTCTTGTTTATCTAATAAGATATTAGACTTTACCTAAAGCATTGGAGGTATATATAATTTTGGGAGGACCTGTCACATAATGAAAATTATAAATATGTGTTTCAAATGATTATAAACTATTCATCATATCATAAAGTTTAAAAACAAAATCTATTTTATAAACATTTTAACATTTCATCATAGTGTAACCCATGGAAAAGAAATGGGTTTCATATACATTTCATAATTTAATAATAGCATAACTTGTGGTAAAGGAATTGGTTTCATGGAAATCATTTTACGATAATCATAAAACATTCAGAGAAAGAATAATAATGTTATAATTGTATCATTCCCCTAGTAAATCATAAGTGTAATCAAGGGTTTTTTACATTATTTAATAAAAATACCAATACCAAATTGTTAAAACAATCTTGATGATAATAACATTTCCACTTTAAAAATCACATATAAAAAATAAAAATTAAAAAAATATTTTTAAATTAATTTTCATTAATATATATATATATATATAATTATAATGGAATATTAATAATATCTATTTATAATGATAGTGAGAAATTATGATCAAGCCATATAAGTTAAAGAAAAACATTACTTTCACTTTGTTGTAAAAATTCAAAAGGTGATTTTTCCTAAAAACATAAAGAATATTCCATTTAAAATTTTTTGTAAAAATTAAAACATGGGTAAAAATGAATTTAAACCATCTTATAAGATAATTAAAAACTATATTTATTTTTTTTAGAAAACATTTATAAGGAAGAAAAATGTTTCTCAACCTAAAAGAGAAATAAATCCAATTTTCATTAAAAATATTCTTTTAGTATCTTGAGTGTGTAAAGAGAGTAAAATTAAATGAAAAATTTTAATTTCAATAAACAACCATATAATAATAAATATTATAAGTTTATTGATAGGTATATCATAATAATATATTATTTTAAGCTTAATCATAAACTATCCCGATAAACATTGAGATTGTAACATAAAACCCTTACCTATTTTGTATCATTTAAATCATAAGCATCATAGAAGAAATAACCATATATACATGTGTAAATCACATTAAAATTGATAATAATAATAATTTAAATAATAAATGGTTAGTACAAACATCACATAAAATAAATAAGTATTGAATGTGAAATGTTTCTCACATAAATAAAGGTGGGACAAAATCCCTTACATTATGTCTGACATATTTCTTACATGTTTAATCAAATAGTTTAACTAACATATATTTATTATAAATATATTAAAACCCAAAAATCACATTTATAATACAATATAGGATTTACTTATATCCTTTTTTACCAGTTTATTATAAATTCTTTATTAAAATCACAATTTCAGGTGACAACTACTTTGTTTTTCATGCATGTTTTGGTTTGGTAGTTTTGGTCCATGTAATTCGATCATAGTTCCGTTATATACATAAATTGAATCATGATAAAATTATATTATATATTCATTATATATATATATATATATATTTAAATTCCTCTATAAATTCTAGATATAGTAAAATAGAATACATCATTCAGAGAGACGGTAGGTCATACGTCTGAATGATCATTTTTTCAACTTCGATGAATGGAATGAAAGAATGGAAAATTATAATTCACCTTGACATATTGATTATTTTTTCACATATATATATATATATATAATATTTATTAAATCAATTATTTTTACCATCCATTTTAAACTAAAATAAAAAATGAATCACATCGCTTCATAGAGATGGCAGTCCACATATACACATGAACAACATTATCATTTTCCAACCGATATGATGAGAAGAAGGTAAACATGGTCTTATTATTAAATAATAATAATTATAACATTAATATTATATATAAACTTTAAACCCATTATAATAACTATCCATTAATATGCTGATGTAAAATGAATATTATCACTACGTGGTGGTGGTTAGCTACACGTACACATGAGTGATACTCTCACCTCCCATTTGATGGAAAGAGGGTGAATAAAGGTGTTTTAATATACGTAATAATATATAATTATTATTTTATATTTAAGGTATTATTTAATTAGGAATATAATATATTTATGGGAGGTTAATGAATAATTAAAAAGAAATTGATCTGTTATAGCGATTACGTCATCCTTGAAACAACTCCATTTGATGTCCTCTTAATGGTCATATGTTGGGTTTTTGTGAAAAAAATCACTCCATTAACATGTATAAGGAATTTGAGAAGATAATATTTTAGGGTATGGTTGATCTAGAAGGATCAAGGTGGTCTGAAGAAAAGAAAGAAGGGGTGCCTTAGAATATTGAGATGAGGGGCACTTTTGGAATTTCATAAATTTTTAATTATTACAATGTAATTATAAGGAAAAATTATTCCAAATAGACTTAGATTCAATTAAAATGTATTATATTGTTTTTTTACATCAAAAAATATATTTTTGGTTGGTTGGTGTGGTTTTTAAATCCTTATATTTTGATTTAACACCTTTGTTAACCCATTTTAACCATAACCACAGTAAAAATGTTTTAACAATTAAATGGTTATAATTTTACATTTAAGTTAGATATTGACTAATAAATTTTAAATTTATAATATTTTCCATCATTTATTATCCACCTTGTGATGTTTTAATATTTTTAATATAAAAATATTATAATAAAATGTTTTTTTGATAAAATATAATTAATATCGATTTACACAACATTGATTTAATTTGACTTAATATACTTAATTTTGAACATAAAATTATAATATATTAATTTTAAAAATTACCTTATGATATATTTATATAAAAATTTAAAAATAAACTGTAACTTATTCAATTATATCACTTTTAATATTTTCAAAATCATTTAACTTATATTTTTATGAATTGAATAAATATTATATTATAAATGAAAAAGAATTTATGGTAATATATAATTATTAAAAATTATAAATAATTTAAAATAATTATTATAATTTCATTATTCACAAAATATAAATATATATTAGTTCATAAATTTTTTATTCCCTATGTGAACAAAAAAGATATATTTAAAACTATGAGACTGATTTTTTTTTTACATTATTTCCTTTAAGTAAAATATTGTTCATTTTTATTTAACAGTTTCCATTGAAAAAATAAATTATGATAATAATGTGTTAAGGGTCTTATTGATTTCATCCAATAATAATTATGACGAAAATCTATGGCCTTATCACTTATTTTTAACCTAGATTTACCAGATTTACCTTTACCAAAGAAATAAATTTTACCACATTTTCTATTCATGATAAACAAAAAATATTGTGGAATATTTATAAAATTTTTACCTCTTGATTATAAATATTGAATAAATTTTTTAATAATAAATTTCAGTTATTGGTAGTATATAATTTTGAAATAAATTTGCAAAATGTTTGGATATCTTCTTTTTAGAGAAAATATATTTTTAATAAAAAATATGGTATATTATTATCCCATGGTTAGGAAAATATTCAATTATTGTTATAATATTTCATTGAATATATTACATATAAATTTAATTAAAATAATTCATCATTAATGTTTAATTTTTTTTCATTATGATAAACATTAATTGGGTGTTTAAAAACATTTTTTAAAAAAACAACATTGTTTTTGAAATAATTATTATTTTAAATTTAAAATTAATTAATTACCAATGAATTTTTTGTACATATATAAGAATAAATTTTTAATAATTTATTTTATCATATTCATTCTCTCTAATCCAAGGGATTTTTGATAACTGTCACATAATAAATTATTATAGTATAACATAGTTCATTTAAAATAAATGTTGTTTGTGACAAAATTTATCTTAGAAATAAATTAATCACAAGAGAAATATATTTTAAATAATCTAGTTGTTATATTACTATTATATTAAAAATATTAGAACTACTTCTAATAAAGGACTTCGTTAGGTATTTAATTCTAGAACTAACCCACTTTCCATGGGATATCCTCGGGTATCTTTTCTGATCCTTTTCTTTAGTTAACAAGAAACCAAGATAGGAATCCATAACATCAAAACTAGTTTTTTTGTTTATAGATAATTTGATTTATCCTTTAATCCTTTGAAAAATATTGGATAGATCCACAAAAATATTATGGTATGTGGTTTAATTACATATATTCCCTTGTAAAACCATTATTTACATGAAATGGTAATTGCATAAGAATATCTCATTGATCAAGATTTTTTATTATCTCAATTGTGTATTAAGAGACCATTATATAGTGATTGATACCATGAGTTTTCTTAGGTGTCCTGATTTATCTTGTTTAATTCTTCACCAAATGTGTGTACATGTAGTAGTTATGTATCATGAAGATATGAATTTTTTCTATTTGGCATGTCATACCCTATTGTTAGATATACCATATTGAATTGGGATGTATTATTTTTGTATTTTATTATTGATGGTCCCTTATGACATTAATACCCCTTGTAAAGGGAGTGTGCATGACTTATGATAATAAGGATTGTGGATAATGATATAGGGTAGGGGCATAACAACCTTGAGGCTAGACATGCAATGGCAACAATGGGGAATGATGTCCTTAAGGAATGACCCTGAGAAGAGAATATATTTGAAGTCTTTAAGGACTTACCTATGAGTGACACAAATTATGATGTTTCATAGCCTCTTCTATGTTAAATTTGGGATATGATGGATTTATACCTTGTACCATTAGATATGTCTTGCAACTAATCAATGATATATGTTCACTTTATGGCTAACCCATGATCTTAAATCCTTATGTCAAACATTTTTGGAACTGATCCAAAGTAGGTATAGTCATAGTGTTTATTATAAAGTTTATCTCATTGATTCTAAGTGTATTATTGACTATTTATTTATATCTTGTTTTGTATTTACTATTATCATGGAATACGCCCGTCATATTTGTACACTTTTGTTAAGAATACATTGAGGTTGTACTCAAAGGATTTCTTAAAATAAATCATCTTGGAAATCTTGGGAATCTTATTATACTTTTATAAATTATGATCAGGGGTCCTTGTACTGGTAAGTTGTTCATTGAACATCTGTTGGAGAAAAGAGTATGAGGGGTACTCGGATATACATTGTGTAACAACAAAAATATTTTATTTATTTATACATGAACTTATATAAATTTTGTTGACCTTCCACTCTAGGGGTCTTTGACACTTTTTATAGTTACTTGACATATGTTATGATATGTTTATTCAATTTTTCTTCCATTTTAATTTATAGAGGTTATATATTTAGTGTAGGTTTTTGATCCATGAGGAAATTTTCTTCCCATTATTTACTCAGACCCTAACCTCTAATTGGTCGCATCATGTGTATGGGGATGAATGAATGATGTTATGTTGCCCTCAATTTTGGACCTGGTGATTCAGTTTTGGGCGTTAGAAAATGGTGTTCGTACCTATGTTATTTTATTTATATTATTTTGGTAACATGGTAGAATGGATATAAGATGTGAAGAACTTGGGTAGGGAAGTTTCCATGTTCCTAGACAAGTCAAGTGTAATAGATTTATAATTTACTACTGATGAGTTTTGTAACATATTGTTACCTTGATCGGGTAATTTTTTTTACCTTTTCTAAGTTCCCTTTCGGTTAAAAATCCTTTATGTTTTTTTTTCTAGGTTTACTGCAGACTGTAGAATAGGTACACGTCGTGTACCTGAAGTACACATCTTGTACTTGGTGCTGGTTGCATGTCGTGGACTGGGAGATCATGTCGTGAACTGGGAGATCATGTCATGAGTATGTACACATCGTGTACATGAGGTACATATTATGTAGGGGTTAAATATAATATTTTTAACCTAAGGCGACAGGGTTTTTAGGCATATTAATCTAGCATGGAGTACACGTTATGTAAGGGAGGTACATGTCATGGAACATAGTACACCCAGCCTAAAGTCACATGTTTGGTAGTTCCGATCAGAATATTATTCCCAAAATTATTGCCTCTTAGTCCTAGACTCTCCCTGGACAGTTTTTAGAGGCTCCTCACCTTCTAGTTTAATCTTATCATCTTTGGATCTTCTTTACATTTATAGTGTGACACCCATGTAAGGTTTCTCCCTCTTTCTTCAAGTTTATCTCCTTCTCTCCTCTTTTTATTTCAATGGATTATCTTGGGATTGATGGATCTATGTCACATGGTGGTGGATCTTGCTTCTAGGTTGTGTTTTAAGGACTCTTTCACCTTCCTTCTCATTGATGGGTGTCACTACGAGCATCATTCTTCAGGAAATATGTAAGTGGTTTTGTTATGATTTTCCAAATAATTTAAATTTGATTTTCTTGGTTTATTTCAATCATTTATTTAAATTCAGTTTATTAAAATTACTTTAAATTGCTTTAATAAAATGCAATTCTAGTGAATTGGGAGATTTAAATTAGTTATGACACAAAAATTTGGAAAACCCCCAATTCTATTGAATTGGGGCGTGATTATAGAAATTCGTCGATTTAAATTGTTGAATTTAAATGGTGGATATTGATGGAAATGTTTTCAATTAAATTTTTGAGTATAATTGGGAAAAAGAATTGTGAAAATGATGTAATTGGTTTTGAATGGATTTCAAACTCATGAAAATGGCTTAAAATGATTTGATAGAAACCCAGTGGTTTTATCTTGTGAAAAAGGAATGTTTTGAATAAAAAATGTTTTGGTTTCAAATGGAAATAAATTAGAATTTTTGAAATGTAAGAATGGGATTGATTATATTTTAAGAAGTATTAAAATAGTTCTACCATCATATAAGAGTGAAAGCAAGCCTTAGGTAGTTAGTGAGTTATTTTGATACACTCTACGTTATTACAACATTCTAAAATATACATGCATCTGATCACATCCCCAAAGGGTTGGTGACGATTCTACTTTTTCCATTATCATAGGGATGTTTTTATACACATTTTTATGAGTTGACTTAGATAGTGTGAAATTCTATAGCTGGTTAATACTATTGTACCATTTCTAATATGACTATCTTTCTCGCTTGTTTATTTGTATCTGAGATATAAACATATGCCAATGTTTTTTAAGATGCTTTAAATGCCTACTGAATTTATATAAACAATTTTATATAAATTTTTTACACAATCCATTGTTTTAGAGGTATTCCATCTCTTGTGAAGTAAATCTTGTGCTTTGAATGTATTTTTCCATCATTTTGAAAATGTATAGAATGTTTTGTTTAAATATGCTTTTAAATTTCTAAATGTGTTTGTTCAGAAAATTTGAAATATTTTCTTTGGATAATCTATATTTTTCATCTATTATGGAATCCTTAGTGGTATCCTATTTGGCTTATGCTCACACCCTACTTTTTCCTTTTTGTGTTTATAGACTTTCATCTTCCAGGCTCGAGCAAAGGGAAGGGATCTCTTGGGGATGGATCTTTCTATTGAGCTTTGAACTTGGTGAGTAGTTTCCTTAAGGAACTTGGATTTATTTTCTTTTTTAATACTTTGTTTTTTAGTACTTTGGCATTTATAACTCATTTTATTTTGGTACTTTTACTCCAAATGGAGTTTTCATATTGATATGCATACTTTATTTTTTCTTTTTCTACAACATTCTTATGGAAAAATTGTTCCCACTAGTATATTGTATGATAATGGGTGCTAGTCGCCAACCCATGGCGATCAGTAATTCCCTTATGGTCATGTTAGGGCTGGCTCGGTTATTGGGTTACCAGGGTACTCAGGCTGGTTCGTGACAAATTGGTATCAGAGGGAGGTTCATCAGTTAGTCTTGAATTCAGTATGCATTTTCGAAATGTTGTCAGGACTTAGGAGGTATTTGCGATTGAGTGCCTGGACATATCTTACTACAATTAACCTTAAGTCACTAGGGGTGGTTAGGGAAATATAACTTTTTGTTTAGTTCTTGTCTTTTCTCTATAGATATTTTGATAGGTTGAAATACAAATTTTGTTGGTATTTTCTATTGAGAATATTTTCTCTTTTTACTTATTTTGAGTGTTAATATAATGTTCTCCTTGTATCTACTAATGTTGTGTAGAATCATGCCTCCGACAAGACGTGTAAATCAGATTCAGGAAGACGTTTCTACTGAACTGTAGCAATAAAATTCTATTATTGATTTGAATTCGGTTGAGGTGACTGTGCGCACTATCCAAGCTTTGGGACAAGAACCACCTCAAGTTCCTGCACTGGATCTAGTTATTGATCATCAAGGGGATGTTCTTTGGAATCATTCTCAAGAGTTCCTTTTCTAGAATCCACCAGTCTTCAATGGATTCACTGATCCTCAACATGCTGAGGAATTTTTGGGAAAGATAGAATGTCTATTTGAGTTCTTGGATACACCGAAATTGATCAAGGTTAAGTGTTCCACCTTCGTGATGGAGGGACTGAGTAGGAGATGTTGGGACACAATGGTGATGGCAGAAAAATATGATGTATTATAGTGGGAAGAATTCAAGGTTCTTTTCATCAATCAGTTCTATCCATGGTTGATTGTGTTGTCTAAGGATATGGAGTTTTTCAAGCTTGAGAGGGTCAAAAAAATCATGACTAAGTATTCAAATCGCTTTACTGAGTTAGCATAGTTTTCACCTGAGATAGTATCTAATGAGAGTATGAAGGCTCAATGGTTCAAGTTGGGACTTCGATCAGATATGTGTTCCCATGTTTTCTTACTGAAGCTGCCCACTTATGTTGATGTGATAGATAGGGAGATGATTATTGAGATGGACTTGGATGGAATATCAGGGTTAATGGGAGTCCCTTTTTCTCCCATTTGCGGCATTGGTTCCTTCAAAGTAAAAAAAGGAAGTGTGATGATCCTCAAAGTATTTCATGAGAAAAGAGTCATTCCAGACCTCAAACAGCTCCAAGAGGAATTTCTTTGACTTGCTACCAGTGTGGAAATCCAGGACATTCTAGGAGGGTTTAGACTAAGGCACCCAATAACTGTAGCTCCTTCAGATGTTCAGGGTACTTGCAAAGGTTCTACCATCACTTTTCTACTCTGTATAGTGGGACAAGATCATAATCCCCTCCCAAAACTACAGTTCAATCAAATGATTCACTAACAAAATGGTTCTATCCATAGGCATCTGGAACAAAGTTTTTTCACATAGTGGAAGAGTCTCTAGAGGAAGCTTCCTTGAGTCCAGTGACTGTAGAAGGTACCATTAGCATTGCTTCGTCATTATTGACTACTATTTTTGATATTGGTGCATCTCAATCTTTTATTTCATCATGTATCATTAATCTGTTAAATCTTTCTATGGAGCAACTATCTTGTGCAATGGATATTACTACACCCCTTTGGTATGAACAGAGAGAAGGGTATCCATAGTCCTGCTGTGTCTTATCTCTCTCATATGTCAAGCTATCTTTGAGTTTTCTGGTTCTTGATATGAAATCTCTTAACATCATATTTGGGATGTATTGTCTCTTTGCCAACAAATCCTAAATTTATTGTTATCTTTTACGGGCCTACATTACAACACCCAATGGGGTGACTCTTTTTTTTCAAGGAGAATGGGACTCAAGGTTGAGAAGAGTCAAACCTTCTTATCTAGAGTTGGGGAAATTGATAACAGTGTCTTATTTTGACCTGGAGAGAGATTCAATGGGTGGTGATCTTTCTCTAGTTGTTTCTATGTTTTCCAATATGTTCCCTTTGGATTTCTCTGGTCTTCCACTGGTGAGAGAGGTTGAGTTTTCTATTGACTTGATGTATGGTAATCAATCGGTCTATATCCCCTCTTACTTCATGGAACCAACTGAGCTGAAAGAGATGAAGTCTTAGTTGTATGATCTTCTTGATAAAGGCTTTATTTATCCAAGTGTGTCACCTTGGGTAGTGTCAGTTCTCTTTGCTAATACTTTTTATGGTTCTATCCACTTATGTGTTGGTTATCGAAAGCTCAATCGAGTTATGATAAAGAATAAATATCTATTTCCACAGATTAACGATATGTTTGATGAGATAAAAGGGGATAAGTGGTGTTCAAATATCGACCTTTGATCTAGTTACCATTAGTTGAGGATAAAAGAATCTGATATTCAGAAAACCTCCTTTTAGAGTAAGTACAGGAACTTTGAGTATCTTGTTATGCCCTTTGGTTTGACAAATTCTCCTGATTTTTTATGGATTTAATGAACAATATTTTCCATGAGTATCAGGATACCTTTTTGGTAGTCTTTATGGATGAAATTTTTGTTTAATCCATGTCTGAGGAGGATCATGTGCGACATATGATAATACTTATTAATCTTCAAAGAAATCATATCCTTTATGCCAAGATTTCAAATTGTGATTTCTAGATTTGGGAAGTAAAATTCTTGGGACATGTGGATTCTGAACAGGGTGTATCAGTTGATCCTAAAAATGTTAAAGCTATTATGATGTGGGTGCAACCACCGAATGTATTTGAGATCTGGAGCTTCTTGGGATTAACTGTATATTACCGCAGGTTCAAGAAGGGCTTCTCGAGGTTGGATTCTCCAATTATTTATCTAACTCTAAAGGGGGTGAAGTTTTTGTGGGATGATGAGTGTCAAAGTTATTTTTCTGAGCTAAATCATCTATTGACTACTACGCCAGTGGTGACTCTTCCAAAAGTCGAACTGGGCTATTCGGTCTTTTTTGATGCATTAGGTTCTGGCTTGGGTTTTTTTCTTATACAGGGTGATCATGTAGTGTCATATGGATCTCATCAGCTTAGGCCACACGAGAAGAATTATCCTACCCATGATCTGAAACTTATAGCTATGATGCACATGATTAAAAGTTGGCAGCACTACATTTTTGGAAAAAGTTTTAAGGTGTATTCAGACCACAAAATCCAAAGTTATATCTTCTCTCAAAAATATTTGAATCATTATTAGAGGCATTGGGTGGAGTACCTACAGTATTTCAACTTTGACATCACCAATACCCCAGTGAAGGGAATGTTGTTGCTGACACTTTGAGGGAGAAACTTCCAACCTAGGCAGTGAAATAATATTCAAAAGAGTGAAATTTGATGGCTCTTTTTTCATAGTTATATATTGGAGTTCCGGAGGAAAGGGATGATGTTTCTTTATATAGTGTTAGGTTGACATCTTCTCTTCTAGAGATGATTCTCCAAGACTAACATCTTGATAATGAGTTCCATAGCATTAGATAATCCCTTTATGGTGGGGAGATAGTTTCCCTTTGGTTGTTCTCCAAAGTGTGTATTCTATGAAATTGTAACCGCTTCATTGTGTCGTTATTATCAAGGAAGGATATGATGGAAGTTTTCCCTAGCACTTAGTGGGATATGCACCCAAGAACCACAAAAATATTCTTTGACATGAGGTGTTAGTTCTAGTGGCCAGGTATGAGATGGGACATTGCTGAGTTTGTCTCTCATTACTATACGTGACAATATATGAAATCCAAGCACCATAAACCTTTTGGTTTTCTTTAACCACTTCCAGTACCTATTTGGAAGTGGGACGAGATATCTATGGACTTTTTAGTTGGCTTGCCTCATACCAAGAGAAAGAAGAATGCAATAAGGGTTTTGATCAACAAGCTGACCAAGTTGGATCAACTTATACTCATTCATGATATAGACAAAGTTGAGTAATTGGGAAATCTCTATGTGAAATATATTGTTTTCTTTCATGGAGTTCCATCTTTTATATTATCTGATAGGGATCCTTGATTCACTTATTGCTTTTGGAGAGGCCTTCAGAAGGCACTGGGATCTCAGGTTCATTTGAGCACAGCCTACCATCCACATTCAGAAGGCCAGATGGAAAGAGCAATACAGATTCTTGAGGATATGCTTCATGACTATGTCCTAGACTTTAGTGGGGATTTGGATGATAACTTGGGGCTAGTTGAGTTCTCTTATAACAACAGTTACCAGTCTACTATCTGAATGGAACCTTTTGAGGCCCTGTATGGTCAGCCTTATAAATCCTCGTTGTGTTGGTCAGAGGATGGTCAAAGTTCGTTGGTTGGACCAAGCTTTGTGCAGGAGACAAAAAAAAGATTAAGCTAATTCTTTAGAGGATGTTGAAAGCACAAATCTGATATAATTCTTAAGCTGAACTAGGTTGTAAACCTTTGGTGTTTTCAGTTGCTGATCAGATGTTCTTAAAGGTTTCACCCCAGTTGGGTCATCAATGGCTTCGGAGGAAAGGGAAGCTTTATCCTCACTTTATGGGACCTTTATAGGTAGTTTAGAAGGAGGGGAAAGTTATGTACCATTTGTAACATCCACCACAGCTGATGTCGATACATAAATTGTTCCATGTATCACAGCTGAGAATGTATTTATCTGATCCATCTCACATTTTGAGTTGGAGTGATCTTGAGATTGAACCTGATTTATCTTTGATGGAGAAACCAGTGAGCATAGTTGATTCTGAGACTAAGTTACTTCATGGGAGTATGATACCTTTGGTTCATGTGCTATGGCATCATGGTGCTGATAATCATGGGATGTGGGAATGTGATGCACTAATGAGAGAGCAGTGGCATCATCCTTTTTGCATGGAAGCTTCTTCATAGGCTTTCTGGGGGCAGAAAGTTTTTATGGTGGGGAGGTTGTAACATCTTGTTACCTTGATCGGGTAAGTTTTCCACATTTCCTAATTTACCTTTTGGTTAAAAATCCTTTTATGTGTTTTTTTTGGTTTACTATAGACTTCAGAATAGGTACACATCATGTACCTAAAGTACACATCGTGTACTTGGTGCTGGTCGCATGCCGTGAACTAGGAGATCATGTTATGAACTAAGAGATCATGTCATGAGAAGGTACATGTTTTGTACATGATGTACACATCGTGTACAGGTTAAATAGAATATTTTTAACCTGAGGTGATGGGTTTTTCAATGTACTAATCCAGCATGGACTACACATCGTGTAACGGAGGTACACATCGTGACCCGAACCACTCCCAGCCTAAAGTCACGTGTTTTGTAATTGTTCTCAGGCTATTTTTTCCAGACTTATTGTATCTCAACCCTAGACTCTCCCTAGACTGTTTTTATAGGTTCCCCACCTTACGGTTCAATCCGATCAGCTTTGGATATTTGTTGCATCTATGGTTTGACTCCCATGTAAGGGTTCTCCATCGTTCTTTGAGTTTCTCTCCATATCTCCTCTTGTGATTTCAATGGATCATCTTGGTATTGATGGGTCTATGTCATGGGGTGTTGGATATTTCTTCTAGGTTGTTTTTCAAGGACTCCTTCACCTTCATTCTCATTGACGAGTGTCTTTGCGAGTTTCATTATTTTGGAAAGAGGTAGGTGGTTCTGTTATGATTTTCCAAATTGGCTAAATATGATTTTCATAGTTTATTTCAATCATTGATTTAAATTCAATTACTTAAACCTACTTTCAATGGCTTTAATAAAACACAATTCTAGTGAATTGGGATATTTGAATTGGTTATGACATGGAAATTTGGAAAACCCCCCAATTTTATTGAATTGGGGTGTGTTTATGGAAATTGGTAAATTTATATTTTTGAATTTAAATGGTTGGTTTTTATGGAAATGTTTTCAATTAAATTGTTGAGTTTAATTGTGAAAAAAAATTGTGAAAAGGATGGAATTAGTTTTGAATGGATTTAAAACTCATGAAAATGGATTAAAATGATTTGATAGAAACCCAGTGGTTTTGTCTTGTTAAAAATCATGTTTTAAATAAAAACTACTTTGGTTTTAAATATAAAGAAATTGGAATTTTTGAAATGGAAGAATTAGATTGATCATATTTTAAGAAGTCTTAAAATATTTCACCCATAATATAATAGTGCATGAAAGAATTAGGTAGTTAGTGAGTTATTTGGATACAGTTTGTGTTATTACAATGTTCTAAAACATACATGTAGTGGTCACATCCATGAAGGGTTGGTGACGAGTCTCATTTGGCCAGTGTCATAGGAACGTGTGTATACACATTTTTCTATGTTCACTTAGAGAGTGTGAAATCATATAGTTGGTTAATACTATCATAACTTTTGGCTAATGACCATGTTTCTCACCTGTTTATTTATATTTCAGATATAAATGTATGCCAATGTTTTTTTAAATTCTTTACATGTCTTTTTAATTTATATAAATTTTTTTATATAAATGTTTTTCATAATCCATTGTTTTATATGTATTCCATCTCTTGTAAAGTAAATCCTCTTCTTTGAATGTATTTTTCCATCATTTTGAAAATGTATAGAATGTTTTCTTTAAATAAGATTTTAAATTTTCAAACCTATTTGTTTTGAAAAATTGAAAGCTTTTATTTGGATAATATATATCTGGTTTCTATTATGGAATCTTTGGTGGTATCCTACTGGTCTTAGGCTCATACCCTACTTTTTTCCTTCAGGTGTTTGTAGAATTTCTTCTTCCAGGCTCAAGGAAAGGGAAGGGATCTTTTGGAGGCGGATCTAGCTATTGATATTTTGACTTGGTGAGTTGTTTCCTTAGGAACCTTGGGGTTGTATTCCTATTTAATACTTTGGGTTTTAGTACTTTGGATTTTATGCCTCATTTTATTCCAGTACTTTTACTCCTAGTGGAGTTTTCCTATTGATATGCATACTTTCTTTTATCTTTTGCTTCTATATTCTTGTGGAAAAATCATCACCACTTGTATTTTTTATGATACCAGGTGCTAGTCGCCAACCCACGGGGATTAAGAACACCCTTTGGGTCATGTTAGGGCCAGCTTGGTTATCGGGTTACTAGGGTACCTGTAACACCCCGAGATTTTATGAAAAATATTCTTTTTAATTTCATTAATGTCTTGTGTTGTATGCTACTCCAAAAGGAGCTTGCACAACACGCATCCTTGACTTTCCTTTCATTACACGCAATCACGACCTTCCTTGATAGCGTTGTATTACGCAATACCGAGTTTCACTAAACAACGATATGCTATTAAAATATTATTAAAACTAGACATTATGAATAGTAATAACCACTTTTTGAAATTTTGTAAATTTTATTTTTCAAAATGGACATCATTTTTGGATTCGGAATATCGAAATTATCTTAGGATGAAATTTTGGTAATTTTCGGATAACTTTCATATTTTGATGAATAGTGGAAATTACTAAATTTTAATTAAAAACAACTTTTTCAATCGAAATAATTAATAGTGGTAAATTATTAATTTTAGTGGTTTTAAATTATATTTAGAATATATTTTTACAATTTAATACAATGATGGTCATTGGATGTAATTTCACATTTAAACCAGTTATAAACAAGTTTCAATCTTTTGATAGTTATTATCTCTTAAAAACACGCTATTTGTTTTGACGACGGGAATTAATTTTTAAATTAGTTAATGCAACTAATATGTTTTGAATTTGGTAAAATAGACATCATTTTTGATTTCATAATATCAAATATAGCTTAGGCCTAATTTTTGGTATTTTTCTGAAAACTTTCAATTTTTGAGGAATAGTGAAACCACTAAGTGGTAGTTAAAAAAACTGAATTGTTCATAAAACTTAATTTTACCGCTTCTGTGAGTGGAATTTCAAAAATCCGGGAGACACGGTTGATGTCAGTAAGTAAAATTTGGTTCAATGAGATGAAAATAATTTTTTTGGTGAATAGTAACTTTTTACTTTTTTTTACCACGGTTAAAAGTAAATAGGGTAATTAACGGTAGAAATGGTATTATTATTACCCTAACACATGTCCTAATTCTATTGGACAAGTGTAATTAGACCAAAAACAAACTTAGTAATACAATATGACCATTTAGGCCCACTTGGATTATATTAGGACATTTATTATTAATTTATTTAAAGAAGGGTTAAAATAGTTAAAATCAAAGTTTAATAAGTAAATAATTTTTAATATAGGGTTATACAAAAGATAAATTCGACTATAAATATTAAATAGAAAGATAAAAATATTTCCTACATAATGTTATTTTATTTTTAATTTTTAGACATTAAATAATTTAATTGATTTATGACACAACGATGATGCAGTAATTATCTTATTAATGAAATATTGACATAATTGATGTTATAAATACCCAAATAAATATAATTTGAGACTTTTTATAAATTCCACTAATTTTATAGGTTAATATGACATGTTAGTATAGTTTAAATTAACTTTGTTCGAACTAAGCATTCTTTATGATTTTCACAAAAATCAATTACTAAATGGTGTCAAAATTGACATAAAATAGTTTTTAAAACAAATATTATATTATTAATTGTTATTTTATTCCTAAAAATATAAGGTTCTGCCAAATGACTTAGATAAGGTTATATATATTAATAATAAAAAACTTGGGGTTATTTTGACTTGATATAGTAAGTTTATTAACCTTATAGTATAAGAACACAAGAAGACATGGTAAAAGTAAAATTATTTAACTTAATGTTAAATCTAAACGATAAGGTTAAAATAGGAACCTAAACTTGTCTAAATTCTATTGGATGAGAGGATTTCGACACATCCCCACCTTAGCCTCTAAATAAATCAATTTGGAGCTATTTAAAACCGAACTTGACTTTATAATAAAATAATATTTTTAGTTATTCCAAAGGTGCCCCTCTCCTCCCTTATAAAAGGGCACCTCCTCCCTCTCTTCCTCACACAACTTTGAGCCTTCAAGCTCGGACAAACCCTGACAAATTCTCTTCTACACTTCCCTAGAAACATCCTAGAGGTTCTGGTCTTCCTCAAAGACCAATTTGAGTGCCCTAATAGGAGGTCTCAAAGAGGCGCTTCAAAGAAGAGGTAATTTCCGTTACCGATTCTTTCACCTTTATTTCTTCTTCCACTTCTTCTTCTTAGGTTGTTTAATTATGAAGTAATAACATCAGTATCACTCATATACTGATATGTAATTATTAGTATGAAACAATCCTATTTCACCATCTATCCATCCTACGGAAAACAAAATCACCGTGCGTGCGTACGTACGGAATATCGTCTCCACGCCGTGGTGAAATCTATTTTCCACCACCACCTTACTTGGATGGGTATAATGGTGTAAATAATAACTATATATTATTATTTTAAAGTGATATTGATTCTGAAATAGTATACATACACTCCAATACAGTCCCACGATCATGAGAACGATATCATCGCTCGTGCGTACGTACGGACTACCGTCTCCACAACGCGATGAGATTCATTCTCCACTTTAACCATTCATGAATGATTATAAAGTATATATAATAAGTAATAATGAAATATATTACATAATAATGATACTGGATTTATGTGTATATATATGTATGTCATCTACTTAATTCCATTCAACTCAATAAGGAAACGAAAACAGCGTTCATGCGTACGTACGGCCTACCGTCTCCATGAACGGTGTATTTCTTTCCATTTACTGATTTATTATATATATGTATTTTATGAATATATATTATATATAAATCATGTTTTATATTCTTAAATTAAGTAATCATGATCTAAGTAATCATATGGATAATTACAAGTCAAAACACGGACGACAAATGAAACGATTTTACCGAAAACACTCTTTAACATGGAATTTACAAAAGAACGGGTAATATAAAGTCATAAGTGAACCATATATGATATCATAACAATGAATATGATTCTGTAATAAGTCAATGACATTATTTAAATCATTATATAGGAGGTTCGGACACTTATGAAGCAAATCGGACCTAAGGTAAGGGAAATATCACAATCTAATTTTTATCCGAGATTGTTTATACTTTGGTATTTACTGGGGTGTATTTTATCATCCACATCCATGTTTCCTCAATATTTAATATTATTTCCATCCAAATACAATTTTTTAAATCCAATTTTACCCTTCGATGAGTTTTTAGTAAAAGATATGAAAGGAATCTTTTGTCGTTTTTCGTACGAGGTACTTTTTGACTTTTCCGACAAAAGTACGAAGAATGTTTTTTTTAACTTATATGTAATGAATGGATTTTTAAAACATTATTTCCAAGAAGCTTCCTTTACATGTTTTCAAGTTTATTTTTAATCAACTTCTTTTAGTTTAAAATTGTACGACATGTTAAGAAAGGAAAAGTGTTTTTGAAGAAGAAAGGATATTTTCCTCAAGAATGGAGTTCAAGTGTTTTATCAAAATTATTTTCCATCTAAGATAATAAAGGGTTTTGTTTCTATCCCTATTATTACATTGATTTGACTATGTTGTGATGGAATTATTTTTATGAATTCCTTTATCTTATATGAATTGTTTTATGATGTCATGTTGTTTAAGAATCCCATTTTTATTTCATGGGTTATGGAATGATGTATGGTTTATGATTTTGTGGCACACATAAGAATGGTATCATTATGAGATGGGTGGGACCTATATCTCCCTCCAATTCATTGGGTATAGATTTTATATCTCATGAGATAGACATGGCTGGAATGGTAGGTTATACCGGTTCAGTGAAACAGGAATGAAACGAGGGTGACTCGGTTCAGAAATGGACTTTGTCCACTAAGATAGTCTTGGCAATGAGTCTTGACTAATAAGATATGATTCTATATGATTATGTGTGTATGCCACAAAGTTTCATGTTTTAAGTTATGATTATTGGGATTTCATTTCACTACTAAGATTTATCCCATGTTATGAAATTATGCTCTCTTTTGCAGGTTAAGATTTCTAAAATGTTATGTTCTTATGAATATGATGTGATTGATATTTCTTTTGTTTACCCTTACTGAGCATTTGAGCTCACCCTTTTATGTTTTCTTTTCCCCAGGATATAAAGAAAGGTTTTAGGTAAAAAAAGGAAGATCTTTATGGGAGATGTTGAAGATCTTTCACCACGATTAGAAGATTATATTCCGAGTTTCCAAAGACACTAAACTATTACGATACTTGTGTGTGTGTTTTTGTTATGTACTAAGTATTCCACAAAAGTAATGTAATGTCCATGTACATCAAGTTTCGGGTCTCTACAGTTGGTATCAGAGGAAAGGTTTAGTCAACCTTTGGAAACTAGGATGCAAGAACGTTAGTGAGATCCCTAGAGATATTTTTAAGGTATGTCTAGGGATGTCCCTAAGGTTAAGTATAAGTATAGGTTATAGTACTAGAATTACGCTAACGATCATAGAATTAAACCTAAGATGTTAGATATTTAAGGTACTCCCCATTTATTATGTTGTTTTCCCTAGCATGATTTTTGCCTCTCACACTATTCTTTTTGGGTTTTAGACGATGGCTGGAACCCGAAGGAACCGTGTTGATCAATGCAATGGACAATGCAATGATTGCCCTCCTGAACAAACAAATGTTATAGGAGATGGAGTGCAAAATCTTATTGCTATACCTACACAAGCTATGAATCATTCTGGACTTCCAAATGAGTAGAGAAGGGAACAATATTCTATTGAGTCCTTCATGAGGCAACGTCCACCTTCTTTCAGTGGGTCTTCCGATCCACTTGTTGCTGAACAATGGATCAGTACCACTGAAAAGATATTTTCAGTTCTTCAATGTTCTGAGCATGATAAATTCATCTTAGCAGTATATCATTTAGAAGGTGAAGCTGATCAATGGTGGAATCTTATCAAGAATACGAGGTCAAGAGATGAAATTGAGTCCATGGAATGAGACGAGTTCAAGAACTTGTTTTTCAGTAAGTACTTCCCTCGTATTCTTCGAACAAAGATGGAAAAGGAGTTTCTTGAGCTGAAGCAGAAGGATGATGAATCTGTTGGTATATACGAAGCGAATTTTACAAGACATGCAAGGTATGCATCTGGCATTATCATCCAACATGAAAGTAAAGTTGATCGATTTTTCAGTGGCTTAAAACCAAGTCTTTGAAGGGAATTAGCTATAAGAGACTTCAGTAGCTATGAAGAAATTGTGTGTTGTGCTATCAAGGTAGAAATGGAAGTTTGTGTTACATATCCATCTCATGGTTTTGACAAGAAACGAAAGATGGAGTTCAAGGAGAAATCTCAAAATAATGGTGAAAAGAAGATGAATGTTTCCTTATGCTCAAAGTGTAGAAAGAAGCATGGTGGATATTGTCTTAAAGGGACTAGAAAATGTTTTAAGTGTGGAAAAGAAGGTCATCGAGAAGCTGAGTGTCGAAGTAATGGAAAAAGGGTTTCTAATGATGTGAATAAAGCAAAGACTGTAGAGAACGCACCACCAACACTTCAATGCTTCAAGTGCAAGGAAATGGGGCACTATGCTAATAAATGCCCTAATCCAAGGGTTAGTGATGATCGACATGAGCAACCGCTTAAGGCAAAGGAAAAAGGGAAGTCACATGCGATCACTATTGGCGATGTTGAATATGAAAACGATGTGGTAGAATGATTAAGTGTTTATGTAATGGGATTCCAAAATAATGTTATATCATAAACTATTGGAATATTTATGTATTGGTCTAATGTGGTATTCAAAGTTATTGAGATATTTTTGGAAATAAGATGATATGCGCATAATGAAGGGAAAACGAGAAAACGAAATGTTTAACAGTATTCATGAGCTCATGATTGATATAAGGACTAGGTGATATCATGGTTTGAGTATATAGAATTTTGAGGATTTTGGTATGTGAAAAGTGTTAACTTTTAACTGCATTCAATTTTTCACTATGGTTCAATGGGTATTCAAGAGAATACATGATTAAGGACTTTGAATGTTTGGAATGTGACCAACAAAACATATCTTATGATATATGGGGATCAACGATGGTATTAAATCTCTGGTAATCGTTTTCACTATGTTATGAGAGTGGACTGCAGTATTATGGATAAGCCTAAAGATTGGAATGGATTATGTTAGACATAATTTAGTATTGTTTAAGGATAGAATTTTTTTCGATATTATTGATGGGATGTTATAGTAATATAGTTTTAGAAAAAGGACAACCTGCAGGACGGGCGACAGCCCATCGCGTCGGACAAGGCTGTGGGAATCGAACCCACAACCGAAGTGCGACTGGCCTTTATCGCCTACCACTGGCCTACAGGAAGTCCCTGGTTAGTGGAAACTAGTTTTATTTTATTAAGCGGCATGATATATGAAGTATAAGTTCATTTTAGGAACTATATAGGATTAATCTCACTATAGATGGACTTATGTATTTTTTGATAACTTTTCTAACCTTTTGTTTGAGACAGATGGAATGACCCATCATTCTATCACATGATCTGCTAACACATCACGAATGACAAATTCAACTTCATTTCTTTAAGAGATGGGGTGGAAATTGTCCAAATAACGACAAACGGTGAGACTATACCAAAATCACAAAAGTATTTCTTCTAATTCAAATTTCATCAACTTTAGGGAAATGATCTTAAAAACCAAAAATGTTGTCCTAGTGCTTTTATATCTGATGAATCAGATGGTACCCTAGATCATCACAAATTTATGGCTTTGTGATTGCTGGCTTTTCTATATCCATGTTCTCTACCACTCTCCATCAGAACATGATGGTTAGATTTCTCCCCCATATCCATATTTTCACCTATGTGGAAACCCATTGATTAGTTTATTTGGGTAACCGTTAAGTTTCATACTTTTGTTTTTAAAGATTAGTTTTGGTATTCCTTTTTACGATGTGGGTTTTTATCAAAGAAACTATCGAATAGTAAACCATTTATAACCCCGACGAATTTCGAGGGTGAAATTCATTTTAAGGGGGGTAGAATGTAACACCCTGAGATTTTATGAAAAATATTCTTTTTAATTTCATTAATGTCTTGTGTTGTACGCTACACCAAAAAGAGCTTTCACAAAACGCATCCTTGACTTTCCTTTCATTACACGCAATCGCGACCTTCCTTGATAGCGTTGTAGTACGCAATACCGAGTTTCACTAAACAACGATATGCTATTAAAATATTATTAAAACTAGCCATTATGAATAGTAATAACCACTTTTTGAAATTTTGTAAATTTTATTTTTCAAAATGGACTTCATTTTTGGATTCGGAATATCGAAATTATCTTAGGGTGAAATTTTGGTAATTTTCGGATAAGTTTCATATTTTGATGAATAGTGGAAATTACTAAATTTTAATTAAAAACAACTTTTTCAATCGAAATAATTAATAGTGATAAATTATTAATTTTATTGGTTTTAAATTATATTTAGAATATATTTTTACAATTTAATACAATGATGGTCATTGGATGTAATTTCACATTTAAACTAGTTATAAACAAGTTTCAATCTTTTGATAGTTATTATCTCTTAAAAACACGCTATTTGTTTTGACGACAGGAATTAATTTTTAAATTAGTTAATGAAACTGAAATGTTTTGAATTTGTTAAAATAGACATCATTTTTGAGTTCATAATATCAAATATAGCTTAAGACTAATTTTTGGTATTTTTCTGAAAACTTTCAATTTTTGATGAATAGTGAAACCACTAAGTGGTAGTTAAAAAAAACTGAATTGTTCATAAAACTTAATTTTACCGCTTCTGTGAGTGGAATTTCAAAACTCTGAGAGACACGGCTGATGTCAGTAAGTAAAATGTGGTTCAATGAGATGAAAATAATTTTTTGGTGAATAGTAACTTTTTACTTTTTTACCATGGTTAAAAGTAAATAGGGTAATTAAGGGTAGAAATGCTATTATTATTACCCTAACACATGTCCTAATTCTATTGGACAAGTGTAATTCGACCAAAAACAAACTTAGGAATACAATATGACCATTTAGGCCCACTTGGATTAGATTAGGACATTTATTATTAATTTATTTAAAGAAGGGTTAAAATAGTTAAAATCAAAGTTTAATAAGTAAATAATTTTTAATATGGGGTTATACAAAAGATAAATTATACTATAAATATTCATTAGAAATATAAAAAGATTTCCTACATAATGGTATTTTATTTGTAATTTTTAGACATTAAATAATTTAATTTATTTATGACACAACGATGATGCAGTAATTATCTTATTAATGAAATATTGACATAATTGATGTTATAAATACCCAAATAAATATAATTTGAGACTTTTTATAAATTACACTAATTTTCTAGGTTAATATGACATGTTATTATAGTTTAAATTAACTTTTTTCGAACTAATCATTCTGTTATGATTTTCAAAAAAATCAATTACTAAATGGTGTCAAAATTGACATAAAATAGTTTTTAAAACAAATATTATATTATTAATTGTTATTTTATTCCTAAAAATCTAAGGTTCGGCCAAATGACTTATATAAGGTTATATATATTAATAATAAACAACTTGGGGTTAGTTTGTCTTGATATAGTATTTTTATTAACCTTATAGTATAAGAACACAAGAAGACACGGTAAAAATAAAATTATTTAACTTAATGTTAAATCTAAATTATAAGGTTAAAATAGGAACCTAAACTTGTCTAAATTCTATTTGATGAGAGGAGTTAGGCCCATACCCACCTTAGCCTCGAAATAAATCAATTTGGAGCTATTTAAAACCGAACTTGACTTTATAATAAAATAATATTTTTAGTTATTCCAAAGGTGCCCCTCTCCTCCCTTATAAAAGGGCACCTCCTCCCTCTCTTCCTCACACAACTTTGAGCTTTCAAGCTCGGACAACCCCTGAAAAATTCTCTTCTACACTTCCCTAGAAACATCCTAGAGGTTCTGGTATTCCTCAAAGACCAATTTTAGTGCCCTAAGAGGAGGTCTCAAAGAGGCTCTTCAAAGAAGAGGTAATTTCCGTTACCGATTCTTTCACCTTTATTTCTTCTTCCACTTCTTCTTCTTAGGTTGTTTCATTATGAAGTAATAACATCAGTATCACTCATATAATGATATGTTATTATAAGTATGAAATAATCCTATTTCACCATCTATCCATCCTACGGAAAATGAAATCACCGCGCATGCGTACGTACGGAATACCGTCTCCACGCCGTGGTGAAATCTATTTTCCACCACCACCTTACTTGGATGGGTATAATGGTGTAAATAATAACTATATATTATTATTTTAAAGTGATATTGATTCTGAAATATTATAAATAAACTCCAATACAGTCCCACGATCATGAGAACGATATCATCGCTCGTGTGTACGTACGGACTACCGTCTCCACGACGCGATGAGATTCATTCTCCAATTTAACCATTCATGAATGATTATAAAGTATATATAATAAGTAATCATGAAATATATGACATAATAATGATACTGGATTTATGTGTATATATATGTATGTCATCTACTTAATTCCATTCAACTCAATAAGGAAACGAAAACAGCGTTCATGCGTACGTACGGCCTACCGTCTCCATGAATGGTGTATTTCTTTCCATTTACTGATTTATTATATATATGTATTTTATGAATATATATTATATATAAATCATGTTTTATATTCTGAAATTAAGTAATCATGATCTAAGTAATCATATGAATAATTACAAGTCAAAACACGGACGACAAATGAAACGATTTTACCCAAAACACTCTTTAACATGGAATTTACAAAAGAACGGGTAATATAAAGTCATAAGTGAACCATGTATGATATCATAACAATGAATATGATTCTATAATAATTAAATGAAATTATTTAAATCATTATACATGAGGTTCAGACACTTATGAAGCAAATCAGACCTAAGGTAAGGGAAATATCACAATCTCATTTTTATCCGAGATTGTTTATACTTTGGTATTTAATGGGGTGTATTTTATCATCCACATCCATGTTTCCTCAATATGTAATATTATTTCCATCCAACTAAAATTGTTTAAATACAATTTTACCCTTCGGTGAGTTTTTAGTAAAAGATATGAAAGGAATCTTTTGTCGTTTTTCGTACGAGGTACTTTTTGACTTTTCCGACAAAAGTACGAAGAATGTTTTTTTTAACTTATACGGCATGAATGGATTTTTAAAACATTATTTCCAAGAAGCTTACTTTACATGTTTTCAAGTTTATTTTTAATCAACTTCTTTTAGTTTAAAATTGTACGACATGTTAAGAAAGGAAAAGTTTTTTTGAAGCAGAAAGGGTATTTTCCTCAAGAATGGAGTTCAAGTGTTTTATCAAAATTATTTTCCATATAAGATAATAAAGGGTTTTGTTTCTATCCCTATTATTACATTGATTTGACTATGTTTTGATGGAATTATTTTTATGAATTCCTTTATCTTATATGAATTGTTTTATGATGTCATGTTGTTTAAGAATCCCATTTTTATTTCATGGGTTATGAAATGATGTATGGTTTATGATTTTGTGGAACACATAAGAATGGTATCATTATGAGATGGGTGGGACCTATATCTCCCTCCAATTAATTGGGTAAAGATATTATATCTCATGAGATAGACATGGCTGGAACGGTAGGTTATACCGGTTCAGTGAAACAGGACTGAAACGAGGGTGACTCGGTTCAGAAATGGACTTTGTCCACTAAGATAGTCTTGGAAATGAGTCTTGACTAATAAGATATGATTCTCTATGATTATGTGTGTATGCCACAAAGTTTCATGTTTTACGTTATGATTATTGGGATTTCATTTCACTACTAAGATTTATCCCATGTTATGAAATTATGCTCTCTTTTGCAGGTTAAGATTTCCAAAATGTTATGTTCTTATGAATATGATGTGATTGATATTTCTTTTGTTTACCCTTACTGAGCATTTGAGCTCACCCTTTTATGTTTTATTTTCCCCAGGATATAAAGAAAGGTTTTAGGTAAAAAAAAGGAAGATATTTATGGGAGATGTTGAAGATCTTTCACAACGATTAGAAGATTGTATTCCGATTTTCCAAAGACACTAAACTATTACGATCCTTGTGTGTGTGTTTTTGTTATATACTAAGTATTCCGAAAAAGTAATGTAATGTCCATGTACGTCAAGTTTCGAGTCTCTACAGTATCCGGGCTAGTTTGTGATAGTTTGGTGTTATAATTTTATAATATTTTGGTGCATTCATGAATAATTACTAGGTAATTTTGTTTGTATTTCATACATATATATATATATATCATTTTTTCAAGTAGTTTTATTAGTTAGATCCATGATCATTATTTTATAATAAAATTGTATCATTGTTTTTGTGATGTATCCATCCATTTATCATACCCTAGTGTTGGAATTAGATTCAGTTGAATTGTATCATGATTATTTTTTATCATATGTCTGACAATGACTAACAGGAATGGATGGAGAACATAGACTCATCCATGGGTACTATTAGGAATAGAGCAATCCATTCACCCTATACATAGATATTAAATCTTATTATATGAATATTAATTACATAGCACAATGACCATCATAAGAATATTATAGGACATTTAAATCTGTAAGCAATGATATATAAATGGATACATCATGTGTGAACTACATCTCCCACTATGTTTTTAATTACAATAAAACTTATTATATTTACTATAATTAATAACTTTCTATATAACCTAGGTATGATAAACATAGTAAAGGCTGAGATAATATTCCTAGTAAGGATAAATAGGAGAGATATCAACATAACATGTGAATAATTTTATGATTACATGAAAAGTAAATTTAAAAAACTGGACCCAATTTATAATATGTCATAATGTTGAATCATGGCATAAATCAGGGTAGCTTATAAGACATAAATCATAAATTAATCAAAGAACATGATCCATTTGATCATAATATATGAATAAGACAAAAAAAATAATACACATATTAAAAACATAAAACATCCATATAATTCAATTCTTACTACTGAGACTATCAAAGTGAATTGTGTCCAGCCCCTAGACCATCGTAGTAGACAGGGTTCAATCCCAAGACTATTATAGTGGACATTGTCCCTTACTGTACATGGTTCACTCCCCATCCCATTACAATTTATCTATTGTTATATCCATGATTAACCAATTAATTAGAGGAATATATGATTCAATTTCAACCAATAACATAATTAAAACAATACATATGTGCTCCACAACGTCAAAAAAACCATCTTCTCATAAATCATGAAAAATAAACATGTTTCAAAACAATTTCATCATTGTATAATCAGCAGAAAAGAAACGGTTTTCATTAAGATAATGTCATCATAATCATAATCTACATAAAGAAATAATATTAATAGTATGATTTCATAATATGCCTAGTAATTATTATAAAACATAAAATGACATCATATTAGATGTAAAAAATTAAAATATAACATGTAATAATTATTGTGAAAAACACAATTTTCACATTGTAATCATTTTTTTAAAATATAAAAAATTCCCAAATTTTAATGAAAATTTTATATTTTGAATGTATCCTAGAATAATGTAAATGAAGCTTCAATTTATTGAGAGATTATGATAGAAGAAAATTTATTTCATATATTATAAATTAAAACAAAATTTCATTCAGATTTTTGATAAAGAGACAAACATACCTTGTTTGGAAAAGGACAAGAATGTTCTGTTAATTTTTTTTATAAAAAATAAATAATGTGTAAAAACTAGTTTAATCGTTAATTTATAAATAGTAAGACATTCATAAAAACATTTTAATGAAATCATGGACATGGAAGAGAATTATTCTCTACCAAATAGAAAATCATAGGCAATTATATCTAAAAATATTATTTCAATCCCCTAAGTACATGATGATATGAAATTGTATGGAAATAATGTAATATTAAGTTTTAACTAGAGGATAAAAAAATTAATTAGTTTCATGATAGGTAGATCATAATATTTCATCATTGGAAACTTAGTCATAATAAATCATGATAATCAGTGAGGTTTTAACTAAAATATCTTACACTTCAGTAAAATTTAAATAAAATAATCAAGAAATAAAGAAAAATAGATTGATTTTTATGTCAGTGTAATTTATATGATGAGAATCATAAAATAAATTTATTATAAATATATAAACAATATAAATGAAACCAATGTGGAATATGGAATTTTTCTTATAGAAGTAAAAGTTAGAGGAAAATCCTTTACGTAGGGTTCCACTTCCTTAGAAGGAAATCTAGTCACCAGTATAATAAATTAATTTTTTTGAAAATTATATATAAGAATAATTTATATAATTATAATGTCATAAATTATCCATTTAAAATTTTTTATCACATATTTATTAATAATTATTTATCAAAATCATTGTTTATGGTTGTTAACTATTATTTATGAGTGCATCTACTTGGTTGTTCCATTGATTGTAATTTTATTTCATTTAAATCATCTAAATATTTTTAATAATGATATAAATAACATATATAATCATTATATATATATATATTCATTTATATATGGATATAGATTTAAAAATGAATTATGATGTTTATGGAGATAGTAAGTCGTACGTATGCATGAATATTGTTTTCACTTTTCATTAGATGGAACGAAATAAAGGTAAATATTAATTAACCATTAAAAACTAATTATTATATAATATTTATAATATATATTCATTAAATAAATAATTATTTCAATTAATGTAAATAGGAAGTGAAAAACAAATCGCATCGCTTCTTAAAGGTGGTAGTCTATACTTACACATAGATGCCATTATCATTTTCTAGAGGATTGGAATGTAAGAATATAGATGATATTTTATAGTTCCATACGTATAAATTTTCAAAAATATCATAAATAAATATTAAATCATTCTTAATACCCATCCAAAAAATATGGTTTTCAAGAATGAATGTTAATGATATGTTGAGACGGTAATCCACATGCATGTATGGGTGATACTTTCACATCCCATTTTATGTGGAAGAGTTTTTATAATGATGATTTTAAAATAAAAAAAATAAAAATAAGAATATTTTTGTACAAATGTATTATTTTATGATATATACCACTAGTTTATATTAGTTAATATAATAAGTTAATTTAAACTGATCAGTTAAGGAGACAACATTTTATTTTAGGGAACTCCTTTAGATCCCTTGTTTAAAATCCTATTATTGGACTTCTATGAATACTAAAACCCCTATAATGTGTATACGGATGTTTAAGAGATAATTATTCAACTTTTTTAGAGATATAAGGAAAAAATAATTGTAGATATGATAAATTTTGGGTTCCTTTTTACAAGTGAGGGGAGGCACTCTCTTTAAATTTCATAAAATATTATAATATAAAAAACTCATTCTATAGAAAAATTAATCCAAATGGTAAGATATTAAACAATAAGGTATTATTTGGTTTAAATACCATCATAAAATAAAAAAATTTATAGGTTTACATGGGTTTTTTTAACCTTATCTCTCTCTAAAGACTATGTTAACAAATTTTAACCATAACTATGGTAATGTCTATTTCAACATTAAGTGGATATAATTATTTTTATAATTTAAATATTGGATTATAAATGTAAAATGGGTGAAATTAAAGACCATATATTATATAAATTTTCTGATTTGAATTTTTTTATTATTTTTAAATAATTTAATAAAATATTATTTACATGAAATATAATTAATTTCAATTTTAGGAATAATAAATTAATTTGACTTTAATTGCAACAAAGAAAATATGTAATTAAAATATAATCATTCAAAACAACACTAATTTTATATATTAATCAATAAAATTTAGGGAACACTCTAAATCACTCAATTTATATTACTAATAATATTTTTTAATTCATTTACTATATTTTTCTATTAATTAATGAAATATTTCTTCGGCATTGAATAAGTATTTAGTAAAATTTTATTTTATATCAAAATTATAAAAAAATAAACTTAATTAAGATAATTACATTATACTCAATATAACCTCTAATATTCTTTAGAAAATTATTTTTAACTCTATTTGAAAATATAAATTTAATTTAATTTCAAGATAATGAAATTTTGTCCTTTTCTTTACATAAAATATTTTATAAGTCGCCTTCATGGTAATGTGTCCCAAAAATAAATAAATAACATGAATAAGGTGATAAGGTTTGAAATACCTTTTTTTATATAATATTGAAGTTGAAAAAATGTGTCCATATCACTTAGTTTTATCCTAGGTAAACCCGATTTACACTTTTACTATAATGATGGATTTTTATAGTTTTAATATTCATTTGAACCAAAAAATTAGTTTCCTTATAAGATAATATTAATTTTTTCAATTAAAAACATGGAATATATTTTTACAATTTAAATCACTATAAGTGGAATATATATATTCTATAAGTATCACGTAGTGTCCGATGAGAAAAAAATTGCTACAAACAAAACACCTAATTAAGTCTAAAAATATTTTTATACCAAAATCACATAAGATTTATATTAATATCTAATTAAATAGATTATTTAAGAATAAATTATACTAATAATAATTTATTATCATGTTCAAAACACTTTAGTAATTATTCAATGAAAATAAATGATTCTTTTACAAAAATCCGTATTTTTTCACTATTTACTAAAAACTCAATATTTTTGTAACTATAGAAATTTTTAACCTTTAATAATTTTTGAAATGATTATTTAAAAAATTAATCTCCATTTTTAAAATAAAAAATTCTAAAAAAGATAAAATCATTTATATGTTCGATGAAAATATGTAATAAAAATCGTTAGTTAAGAAAATTCAATTTTTAAGCATAAAATTACTTCACTAAAAAGTGAGTACTTATTTTATATGAATTAATAATCAAATTTTTTTGAGTGATACATTTATATATATTCCATAATATTTTGATTCATATTTGTAATTAAAGTATAAACTACTTGGTTAAAACGGTCATAACTAAATAATAATATTTTAATTCTATATTGTGGTTAGTTAAAACGTAGTGCTTTGTGTAACACTACATATAAACAAATAAAATTTATTTAAAGATAAATAAAATAAAAAATATATTTTTTATACAATGTTCACATATTTAATAAATTTTTCACTCATAAATTTAACTTCTTCTTGGTAAACTAGTGTTTGACATTGGAATGGTTTATCTTGGAAATTGTACATCATAAAAGGGTCAATAAAACTTCATATAAATAGGAGTACTAAGGCCATATATAATAACACAAATTTTGGATTATAAAAAAATTAATAATAGTGGGATGTTTAAATTATTACATGGAGGAAAAGACATATAAGGAAAAATAGAGAGTGATAGAGAACATGGTTAGGACAAAGTTAATAACAACAAAATCATAAATCTGTGATGGGTGAAAATACGATAATTTCTTAATAAATAAGGATAAAAGTAGAACAATTTATTTGAAGATTGTTTTACTAAATCTATGGGGATATTTTCCCATAAATACAGGGAGCACTAGAAAATATTCTTACTTCATTTCTTTCCATATATCAAGAATTACGTCATCCTTTGTTTTAGCTTCAATCAATATCCACTTCATATCTTACTCATATAAATGAATATTCAAAATTGTTTTTCCATACCCAATGCACTAAAATTTACCCTTTATCAGATCATAAGATCCATAAAAGAGTATTAAGTCATTCCTTATATATCTAGTTATCATTAAAAACAAAATGATTATAATAAGTTATAAAATATTTATAAATATAATAATTTAATCTCTAAAAATCTAATAATACCACCCAAAATTAAACTTAAACCATTGTGTAAGTACTCTACCAATTGAAACCCCTAAAATATGTCTCAAAAAACTCAAAACCCACAAATCTGAATGATTTTTTCACACACACGTGTGTATATATATATATATATATATATATATATATTCTAGGATCCACATTAAAACTTATCCCAAAACAATATAATTGTGCGCATAATTTCACATTCTGAACATGTTATTTCCATTATCATATGTTATCCTGAAACTTGATAATCATTTCTAAATCATAATAATATTAACCACAAAACAACAATGAAAATTTATTTTCTTTTCAATATTTATCATTATAATTACTGCTCAACTAAAGTAACAAACTTTTCTATGTATTCCATTTATCTAAAAATAAAATATAAATAAGCATAAATAACTTTGGCATGAATTCCTAATCAATTTTAAGGTAAACTATATAATCCCATTTATTTTATATATACGAATAATCTCATTATCTCAACTAAACATTATTTAATCAACATTTACCACAAATTAAGGGTTATCCTTCCCTCAATCAAGTGTCTTCCATAAAATATCACCTTACCAGTAAATTCTATTTCATGGTTTTCACTACTATTAAACATATTTTTTATAATCCTTAATGGAAACTTATGTAGAACAATCCATATATGTTTCAATATTTTATAACCAGAATATAATTGATAAAACACTTCAGTAATAAAATTCCTGAATTCCAATACATAAATTCTTTACTACTATCACTTTAATGATTGGAATAAAAAAGTTCATTCCATGGTTTAGAAGGAAACCCATGGATAATGGAATTGGATCAGATAACTCCCTTTTTCCCCACATATAAGACATTTAATTAAATGGTAATTCATTTATTTATGACCTTTATTTTAACATAAAAATCATCTTACACTTATTTTGATACATACTCTTGGGTGTTATTTCCCACAATCTTCACAAGTAGAAAATTGATCATACTTTACCCTATGTTCATTACCATATAAACATTCATAAAAAGACCATGTTCCTATTATTTTACACATTATTAATTAAACCAGTGTTTATATTGTTATTCATGTTATATTATAGGTGACTAGGAATAATCACTAGGTTTTTCATTCTAGTTCCAATTTAATTAAGTTTCTCATGAGTGAAATCACACAATTTTCTATCATATTCACCATTAACATGAATCCCCTTGGGTCATTCCATTGTATAATACAGAAAACCATAATGTGAGCAACAATAATCATTGTGAGTGGTCAGGAAAAAGAAATTATGGGATTTCTAAATCATGACACATTTATTCCAATCAATAAATCCTTATGTTTAATTGGGTACATATATTGTTATAATTTATTAAAATTGTTATAAATGGTTCATATGGAAAATGTTGGTTAACCCAATAATATCCCCCAAGAGTGTCAACCCATGCTTAATGTAAGGGAACCCTCAACATGAACCATAATAAAGGTAGGTATATATCTGACCAACTCATTATTGGGTAATTACCCCTAGGTGCATCTATTCCAAAACCACCTCCGCGTGTATTATTAAAACATGAATATATTCCTAGGAAAACAATATAATATATATGTTACCAAGTATTTTTTAAGTTGTACTATACTTATACGTATCAATGGGATTTTCACCAATATTCTATGACTATAACCTCTAATGAATAACTAAAAACTTCTCTGATACTAACTAAAGGGATACATAAATTACATAAATAGAAATTACATCTTATGAGTTGAATAATAATTACATAACATAATGATTAATTTTAGAATAATATAGGTCAAGTATCTTTGGAAACATGGATACATAAACAACTAGTTCATAAATGAACTACATCATATCTCACTAAGTTATTCATTACTATAAATGTAAAGAACCAAAGTACTTAGACAGAAATATTATGTCATAATAGATTAATATTAATTAAAAACATAACGATACATGTCAGAACCATTTAGGTATTATATATTTTGAAACATATAAAATATAACAACTAGTCCATAAGTGGTATATGTCATCTCCCATTGTGTTCTTCATAACTGAAACCCTTATTAGACATATCTTTCATAATAACTTTCAATATAACTAGGGTAAAAGAAACATATGAAAGGGTGAGATCAGATTTTAATAAGGGTAAACAGAGGAAATATCATCATATCATGATTATAAGGGTATGAGATCCTGAGAATAATATTATAAAACCATATATTTCTTATCATAATTCATAAACATGAGTCATGGTGTAAATCATGGATGTTAATAAGACATGAATCACAATGGATTCATATAACATTATCCATGATAACATAACATTAGTATAATAAATATATTTTTGGAATACACATTCGAATAGAAAACAATTTCCTCATTAGTTCAAGGGTAATATATAAGAATATCATAGTTTAATGGGTTCACTCCCAAAACCATCATTCTTTTAATGGATCACACTAAATACAATCATTGTGGAAAAAGTAACTCACTAATTTGGGTTCACTATCCATTCAAGCCCTATTTATCGCATGATATATCAATCATTACCCAATTCATTGTAGGGAGATATAGGTGTCACCCATCACATAATCAATAAATTTGTGTTCCATAACCTCATAAAACATTCATCATATAAATGACCACGAAAATAAATGGGTTTAATAAAAATTTCATCATAACATAACCTGTTAAAAAAATAGTTTTCATGATCATTTAATAATTTCTCTATTTCATAAATACATAAACCATGTAAAAATATGCAGGTGTCATAACCATTTCCTCATGTTATAAAACCTGTAAAAGAAACATGAGTCATATAAATTTTGTTATTTTTAACATGAACCATTCATAGAAAAAATAATAATGATATTATTGGATCATGTGTCTATTAAATAATAAGTAACATCAATACCTACCATATTATATGGAAATGTATTTTGAATGATCCATTTTAAAATTTATTAAAAAAATAACCTTTTCACTTTGAAAACAAATTTTTAAAATTGAAAATTAATTAAAATTTATTAAATTAAATTTCATTGAAAATAAATTTTGAATCATATAAATTAATATTTATATCATTTATATGTCATGGAGGTGAGAAATACTATTAATTCTATAAATGTTAAAAAAATATTCCATTGAAATTTTTAATAAAATAAAAATGGGAATTGTTTGGAAAACATTGTGAAGATGAATTTCAAAAAAAATTAAAAATTAAAAAATGTGTAAAAATTTATTTATTAGATAATGTGAATAATGTAAAAATAATTTCAGAAAACATTTCTAGAACAATTTTTTTTTAAGAAATAGGATTTTCGACCGAATAGATAAATAAAAACTATTTTTCATAATAACATAATTTTGAACTCGTGCTTACATAAGGAGAGTAAAATGAAGGGAAAACATGTATTCTCATGATAGAACCATAAGATAATGAAATTAATGAATTTATATACATATGGATAATAATATTTTATCATCAAAAACATTATCGTAAAAAAATCCTGATAAAGGATGAGATTGTGTCATAAAACCCTTACAACTTTGGTAAGATTGGGTCATAATACCCAATGAAAGAATTAAAATAAATGATTCATAAAATTTCAAGATAATAAATAAATTCATGGCACTATATTTCAATGGGGTTTTATAAAACCCCATAAAAATATTTAGTTCATAACATAACACATGTCTCAGAGAAATAAAATTATGATTAAAATCCCTTACTATTTTGGAAACATATGAAATATAACACACATGTAAGATATATCCTAAAATGGATATGTAAATAAACATAACATTCGTGATAATAATATTTAAATACACTCATGTTAATTATATACATCATATAAAAGAATTAGTTGGTGAAGATGATATTTTTCTCACAAAAGGTATAATGTGAGATGAAAATCACTTACCAATTTGGTAACTTTTGAACTAAAATCCCATGTAAGAGAGATCCTAAAATTTATATTTAAATCAATATAAAATTCTGGATAATAATAATTAAAAAAATAATGGTTATTATATACACAACATAAAATAAATAGGTGGTTAATATGGCATGTGTCTCACAGAAGTAAAAAAGTAGGATTGAAATCCCTTAACTTAAGTGTCAACTTCTTTCATATATGTTTGAACCTCATATATAATAAATATATTTTAATTGAGAATATTTAATAACCATACTCATATTTATCATACTATATATTATCTACTTAAAACCTTTTATTACTCGGTTATTTACAATTATCCATTAAAATCACGTTTTAGTTAATAATTTATTTTTTATCATGTATCTTTTGATTTTTTTATTTTTATTCCTATTACATTGACCATGGTTACATCATATAGATAATTTTAATCAAGATATAAATAATATATATATCCATTGTATATTTATTTAGATTAATTCATTACTATTAAATATAGGAAATGAAATACATCATTCATTGAGATGGTAGGTCATACGTACACATAAACACCACTTCCATTTTCTCGACGGATGAAGATAAAGAAATAAAAAAATCATTTATAACATAAGATATTTTTCATATATACCACATATATTCATTAAATTTATCCCTTATTAAATTCCATGTAAAATGTAAGTGAAAAAAACTCATATCTCTTCACGAGGTGGTAGTCAGTCGTACACACGATTAGAATTATCATATACCACAGAGAATTAAAATAAAAAAATTATATGTGATAATATATTTTAAAATTTTTAATTATTTCACATATATCATACATATACCATATATCCATCATTATTCCCAGTCATGATATGTGTTTATGTAAAACAGGTCTCATCGGTTCATGAGATGGTAGTCTGCCATACACAAGAGCAATGTTATCCTTTCCCATAAGAGGTAATATGAGATGGATTTAGTTCATTCCCATAGTAAAATGACATATATGTATACTGATGATAATTATTTTATTATATTTTCATTTTCTAATAATATTTTAAGGAGGTGGAGGAAAGGATAAAATAAAAAACACTCTTTGAAGAATGTTGCCCATTTTTTGGGTAACCTCCTTGGGTTTTCACCAAATGATTTACTAAGATAGATCTCTGAACAATGTAAGGCTCCAAAGATGATAAGGGGTATTAAAGAATTAATTTGTGTAGATATTTTTTAAATTAATTTATTTTCTATGTTTCAATAGGAGAGGAATGGGGTGGCCTATTATAATTGAGGTTAGTGGAACACTTGTTATTTTTTTTAAAAGTATAAAGCGAACCAATATTTTTTAAAATCCAAAATGTTTCAAAATGGAATATTCTAGAACAGAGAAGATATAAGGTTGAAATATTTCTATAAAATGGGTGCTAGACATGATTTGGTATATTTTTAACCCTTATATTTTTATTTTGACCCCCCCCCCCCATGTAAACCCACTTTTACATTAACCATAGAAAACAATTGTAAATGTTATTACTAATAATTATGGTAAATAATTTTGGTCACCTTTTTAGATAATATAAATTATTCTAATTAAATTTATAGAATCCATTTTTTCAAAATTCCATTCATATAAGTGGGAAAATGTATTTTAATATTAATCATGTAAACATGACGCAAAACATAGGTTTTCAAAGTGAATATGGTCAAAAGTTTAAACAATTTATATATCAAAAATCTATATAATAATGAAAAAATGAAATAAAATGGATTAATAATTATATAATTTAACTAAATTATCTTCAAAAATAATTTTAAAACAAATTTAAACATATAAAATATTTAAATGAAATGGTATATTCAATAAATACCATTATTTTTCACTATTTATAAAAAATATATTTTATTAAAAAAATTAAAAAAATTATCCATAAGTTAATTTTAAAATTATGATTTAAACACTGGATTTTTGTATAAAATTTATTTTATTTATATGTATAAAATTAATTTTATTATTGATCCCTAAAATAAATTAAAAACATTTATTTGAGAGAATAATATTTTTGAAATATATAATAAATTTTCTAAAATTTATATACCTTTTTATTAATAGGTTTTCATTATATAAATAATTTTAAATTAATATTTTAAAATTATAAATTACTAATAATGTATTTATTTTTAAATTCTAGGTTATAGTGTTCTCACTTGAAATATAATATTAAAAATATATCACTGTTTTTTAAAACTCAGGGTCACATGTAACACAAAAAAAAACTCAGTATTGTGTAGAATGGATGTTAAAATTTTTGTGTGAAATGCAAGATATAAATAAAATTTAATTTATTAGTAAAAATAAAATTCACAAATACTCTGTTTTCCAAATTCTACCCACATTACAATGAATTCCTCCATCAAAATTCATCAGTCTGATGAAAAAAAACGAAGATATTTCTTCCTCGTAATTTCATTAGGATTCCACATAGCTTCTTCAAACTAGTGGTCTATCTAAAAAAACATTGACCATGGGAGTGGTCATGTATCACAAAAGAATTCTCTCTATAATCTATAATCTCCACCATTTATTCCTCATAAGAAAGATCATTCTCCAACGATATGACCTTTAAGTTTAGTACATGATAAGGGTCAGGTAAGTACTTCCTCATGAGAGATACTTGGGAGACATTATTATCATGTGATAGGTCTAGGGGAAGTACAAACCAATAGGACACATTCCTGATAAGATACAAAATTTCAAAGGTACCTATATATCAGGGGATTAGTTATCAATTCTTTCTAATTCCCATTAACCAATTCCATGGAAAACTTTATAGAAACATCTTATTAACAACTTGAAATTCTAAATAATTTTGACACATGTTATCATTACATTCATGTGTACTTTGTGTCACCCTTATGTGTTGCTGAATGGATATAACCTTCTCTATATTTTCTTTATCTATCTAAAAAACCAATACCTTTCTTTCTCAAACTTCATACCAATACATTATAGTTCTATTTTTCTCTTCATATAGGGTTTCATAATGAGAGATCTGATTTCCCGAGTGAATGATATTGTTGTATGGAAACCCATCTATAGAAATTTGTTGATACCAACCACATTTAAAATCCAAGGAACAAGATCTCAACATATACCCTTAGGTTTAAATTATTCTCTTGGAATATTCATTTGTTTTGGGATGATATTTAGGAAATAAACTCATATATGTATCAATAGCTTACAGAATACTTTTTCATTACATTGAGATAATCCTTAGATCTTGATCAAACATAATCAAATGTGGTACTCCATGCTATCTTACACATTCCTTAATGCATTTCCTAGAAATTTAAACCAAAGAGAAATATTCTTTGATAGAAATTTCTTCTTGTGACATTATAAAGAGGTTGACAAAAAAGCATATATCATTATTCCCTTGAGATTCTTTGGGGACTCTGAGGACAAAATCCATGGTAATGTTTTCCCATTTCTATTCTAGTATGGGTAATGGATGTAACGTATCGTTATACATTTTTCTATTATCCTTTTCTTTCTATCATTCAAGGCACTGAGATACATACTCTATGAAATCTCTCTTCATTTAATTCCACTAGAAGCACCATTTTAAATCACTATACATATTCATACTTCCAAGATTAAAATATTATGAATAACTTTGTGTTTCCTCTATAAAATTCTTCTTCAAAAATGGTATGTATAGAAAACTTCAGGGTTTTTGAACCTTAAAATTACATCATGATCATGGTTAAACTAAAAAACATTTATAACATTCTTTTGAAGCACTATATATTTAACTTGTGCCTATATAATATTCACATCGATAAATGGTTGAACATTCCTTTGGGAAATATAATATTTATCCCCTTCAATCAGGATTTATAGATCCATCTTATGTAAATCTATAAAAATTGGATCCTTTTTTATCCCCATCATGGATAAATAACATAATCCTTTTGAATCAAAGCATCATCCACCCTTTTCCCTTTCTAAGTTTTGTAATGTATTTTTCAATATTATTATTTATTCATCTCTAACTATCTTTTATGGAACATATTCAAAACCTTGTGTGCGAATATATACATTAAAATTTTGTGATATTCATATAAATCATACTTCTATCCATAATGATAATTCCTAAATATCACTAATTAAAAAAATACTACAGCTAACTCCAAATCATAATATCAGTATTTTTTTCTCATGATCCATTAATTATCATGATGCATACACCATAACCACAAAATTATGTATATTAACGCCACATGAATCGCATCTTGAATGAATAAATATAGATTATAAACCCTTATCCACCAAAGGGTAAGGTAGGAATAGGTTAAATGAATATTATTCTCTAGAATTCCTTGATACTTTCCTCACATTCATCTATCCAGAGGAATATGTCTCACTTTCTAGTTTATTTGGTGAGGGAATTGGAATTTCATGAGGGTTTATAAACAAACTGATGATAATATCCACCTAAACCATGAGAAAATGGATATCAGTCATTGTGGTGTATTTGGGATGATATTCAATAGCCTCTAACATTAATGGATATACTGATATACCCCCTTTTCAAATTATATGACCCAAAAATGAAAAATTTTACAGTTAAAATTCATACTTATGAATTTTTCATTTAACTTATCCTTCATTGGGGTATTTATTATAATTCTAAAATGGTATTCATGATCACCCTTTCCCTATTAGTATATATGTCGACCTCCCTCTCCTAAGTATCATCCTACCTTAAAGGAACTGATCCATAAGTTGTGCTTCCAAGGGTGGTATAATTCTTTCTGAGAACAACTCTAGCCACTAAGAACATACATCGGTTTCATGATCCCATTTATCATCCTATATAGGTTTGTGTTACCACAAAACCATTACTTAAGGGATAGACCAGTCTCATGGATCCATCATTATCTAATCAAAAATATGTATGGGATACTCCTCAAAAGAATAATAAACATATAACTCAGCATCCTTGAGATAAAAAGTATGAGACAAGTCAACATGATAATGGAAAAACTATGAAACATGGAAGATGTTGTGCATGGCATAATACCTTTGAGCTAATAAAAACTGATAGGATACCATCTTGACTATATCCATGATCTTGAAGGACCTGATAAAGTGAGATGATAGCTTTTCTTTTCTCTTTATCCATTAATGACCATGTTTATGTGATATCCCTATGAAAATATGATCCCCAACCATGAACAACATAAGACATTGATGGAGATCAAAAAAATATTCTTGTCTTAACTAAGTAGTAGAAATATGATTCCTGATCAACTAAACCTACACTAAATACTTCTGTATAAGATAAGGACACAATAACACACCCTCTCTTGCCTCTAACTAGTATAGTGGTGAACATAATAACCTACCATATAGGGAATCATAAGGATCCATTTGAATTATAACCTAATAGCTATTATTTTAGGTGAACTTAGTGAGATGGATGTGATTCTCCCAAGAACCACAAAAATCTAGGATGAATTGTCAGAGCATTTCCTCTAACACCAGTATCATCCATTCCGACTAGAAACCAGAATGAGGGTGAAAATATTTTCTCATAAGAAACTGTGTATCAAAAGATTTGTGTTTCCCTTTCCATAACCTAAATGTGAAATGAGAATCCCCATTTGAAATAATAATATTAGGGAAACCATGTAGATGTATTATCTCATGGAAATAGAATCCTCCTAGTTCATTAACTAATAATATCTCTCCAATAATAAGGAAGTGGGATACCATTTTCAATTGATCAGTGACTACCCAAACCATGTCACAAACATTAGATGACCTCGTTAGGATAATGAAAAGAATCCATTCCAATGTCTTTACATTTCCATTCTGGGGATGGGAATGGATGTAACAAGGTAGGAGTCCACTAGTGTATCACATTAAACTTTTAACAGGTGAAACATCTATTTATAAAACCTACAATATTAAATTTCATCCTAGGCCATCAATACTGGTGACACATATCCTGATAAATCTTGAAGATTCCTATATGAACTACCCACTGAGAATCCTGATACCATCACATCAATTCATCTATCATATCTGTATAACCCCAAATTTACCCATGTATACATAGGATGCCTTCTCTATCAATAGACCATTCCATATATGGGTCCTCACTAGAAATAATGTCCCATAGGAGTAACCCCTCTAGATCTGAAAACTTCCTTCTCTTAATCCTATCCAGAGTGAAGAGGTAACTATGAAGGATAAATGAAAATAACTCTTGTGACTATCATGAATTTCAAGATGCATCTCAAAAAATAGGTACATCACTTTCCATTTATCATTGGATTCCTATAAAATTTGTGTTTATGTTTTTTTGGATAAGCACATAAGCTACCACATTGCCCATTTGAGGTATATAGTAATGAAAAAAATTTAAGTACTCAAGGTATTTCACCAAATTTCACTATCTAAGATTCATTTTACACGGCATATAGATATATTTTAGGCTCTTGTGGTCCGTATACACCACAATTTTCTCACCCATCAGATATTGTATCTAGTAGTGTAAGGCATGAATTACTGCTACAAGATCGAGTTCCTATGTCTGGTAATTACATTCATGAGGTCCCAATTGGAGAGACTCATATGCAACAACTCTTTCCTCTTGGATCAGTAATACACCCAAACCAATGCATGATGCATCATAAAACATTTTATACCCTCTTCTAATCTCTTTTATAATCAAAATTGGTGCTAAAGTAATCTTTATTTTCAGTTCCAGAAAAAAAATTCTCACATTCTTTATACCACAATAATATCCCACCCATATTATTTATACCATTAATAGGTGAACCATGCCCTAGTAATTCCTATATGATATTCCTATAATATCCATATCTCCCCTAGAATCTACTAATATAAAAAATGTTCCTTTTAATTCCTAAAAAACATCACTCGTATTCTCTAGGTCAATAAATACTCTTAATTTCAAGTTGATATGACCCAATAGATTAACCTTGTCAATCCAGAAGTGGATCTTTTTGATCTTATCACATAACTAATTATCTCTCTTTGTATTCAGTATGATATAATGTTGTTGGGAATGGTTTCTTTGAGTATGATAATACACCGGAATTTCATCTAAAAATAATGAAAATGGAACCTAGATAGGGAGTGGAAAACCCTATTCATCGTGTCCATGAAAACATAGGGTGAATTCGTAAGACCAAAAAACATAACAAGGTTGTCATGTAAATTTTACCATCTATAGAAATTCAGATGTGGTATATATAAATTCCTAAATTGAAACCTATGATATCTTGATATTAGGTAGATCATCTAGAACATTATAGCTTCTTGTATTTGGTCTAATAGATCATCTAATCGAGGTAAAGGTTATTAATTCTTAACCATAAGCTAGTCCAACCATTTGTAACCCACAGAAAGCTTAAGGGTCCCATCCACCATCTTTGAGAAAAACATAAGTTTACTAAAATAAGTGTTGGTTATAATAAAACCATTTGATTCTAAATCCTCCAACTGTCACTTAATATCCTAGTTCTCGGTAGGTTCCATCTAGTATGGAGGGACAGATACTATATCAAATCTTGGAACAAGATCAATCATAAACTCTACCTATATCACGGAAGTTAAGGAAAAAAATAATAAGGAAAGATTTCCAAGAAACAATCCACAATGGGATAAAAACTTGTAAGATGATCATCAAATCATACATGAATGGTCTTTATATATGTGTGATAACTCCATGTAGACCATGTTGATCTGGACTAGCCATACTATCATGGACATTCCACTCACACTTTTTAAGATAACTACCATCCTATAGTGATCTAAATAATATCATGTTGTGATAGTAGTCCACATATGCATGATAGGGAACAAACAAGTACATATTGATAATCACATTAAAATCCATCATCTTGAGGAAGGGTCTCTATAAGAAATGAAATCTACCTTCATAAAGGGTAAAGTATTTGCATTGGTATATACTTGTTGACCACACTCCCAATGGTGTGTCCATGGTCATCACCCTATAGAAGTAATAAATTTCTATACAGATACTTTCCATGGTCGATAAAGAGATAATTAAGTGTAAATAACTTGTATTGAATATAGAAGATATGATATTATAGGATACTAGAATGGTACCTAATATAGTAGAATGACATTCACATTGAATCTTGGGTATTGGTTATAATTCATGAAACTAGCATGATCCATAACCTTAATGTACAACTAGACTATAATGAGTAGGTTTTCCCTAGTGGTGTAGATAATCAGAAGGTTGGATACCATGGAAATGACCTCCTTCTTATCCTATCAATCCAATGCTACTCAATCTTCCTACCTAACACAACTATACTATTATTACTTCTCAAGGTGGATTCAGTATGGATACTCTTCTAGTAGAAGTTGGTGAAAATATCTAACAGAATGATGAAATATAACCCATCCAGTGGTAAGGAGAAAAATAAAATGGGTCTCTATCAACCTAAGGCTTCACATTCCTCTACCTTATACACTAATGTAAAAAGGGATATACAAGTGAATAAAATTCGGTTTCCACTACTATGATGAGAAACCTCAAGTCTACACTTCTAGCTACTAGAAGAACTACTATTGTATCTTGGCATTGAACCTATATTCCAAGTAATATTGTTATATGTCATGTTTTTCTTAGTGATCTAAGATTCATTTACAATCTTAGAAAATGTATATAAGAGAAATACATTACCCTATTAATGTATGTAATAATTGAGTGCATCATTGAAACGTCTCGGTTGAGTTAGCTCATCATCGGCTTGAAGAAATAAAAAATGTTGTAAATTAGTAAAATGTGTTGAATAGTACATGATGGACATATGACCATTATCTATGTGCATGAACTCTATGTATTAGTTATCTACCATAATCTAAGGGAAAAATTAATCATATAAGGCAGACTATAAGTCTACCCAGATATTTCCATGATTTCAACCAACTTGAGTAATCACATGCCACCAGTTCTTGGAGGAATCATGCAGCATGTAGGTGGAAAATTTTATCATCCTCTCTGGAGGCATCTCAAAATGATTAAATATATAAATAATGGCCTCTATACAAGACTCGGTCGCCTATGGAAACCATCCACCCAAAATATAGGATGATGATATTGTTGAAACTCATGAGTCAGATCAATAATAGTAGATGTAGGTCGTGGAACACTGTGCATATAGTGTATTAGTCATAAGAAACTCTCTCAATGATAAGTGTGAGTTCCTAGTTCAGGAATACAAATCCATTCCTCCATTGGAACTATTATAGGTATCAGTAGCGGATTATGGCCCATATCCTCCATATCATAGTCATCACCACCCTCCTAGAATATGACTAGAAGACTTCATGGTGTCATATATGTATAAATTTTAGGAACACACCTCAGAAAAAGATTTCAAAATAGATAGAAACACTAGAAGAATAAGATCACACGAATAGGGATCACTACCAAAGGTATGCTACCCTAACTACCTACTTAGAAGTCAAGGTTATTGGTAAGTGTTCTCATTTTAATTTAATGAGGTTTCATTATATGGGTGGTAAATTACAATTGAATTATGTATCACTCTTTATTCTACATCCATCCTATCCATTCATTGGAAAATTTTTCATTTATAAGTCAATATTTACATTTTATGTTCTTCAATGATTTTTATACATAGTAGGAGGTCCAATTAGAAGGATCTTTATTTCCATATAATAATGGACCACACACATTATAAAATTAAATCGAAAGCCATTTAATTTCAATCATCCATAATAGAATTCAGTCTCAGAATGTAATTGATCAACATAAGATGTCTTTACATAATGAATAACCCATTCTAATTTTTAAGGTTCCATATACCATATAAATTAAAACTGGAAGTCACATAATCACAATGAAATAAAATCTCATGTAAATAGGGGTACATAGATTACATGGGTTAAATATATCTATTTAAGATGACACTATCAATCTATACATGAAAACAATATTTATTTTGAGCCTGATTATAATAACCTGAAATTTTTTGAGATCTTTTTTTAAGAATTAATTTAAACTTTTTGATATTTTTCATTTTATGAAACACTGAAGATTTTGGACCCAAGGATTTTCATTACTCGAAACAGATTCTATTTTGTGTTTGATTTGAAGACACACTAGGTTGATTAGGGAGTTTTCAAGGAAAATGATCTTATAGTATAGACGGATATAGTGATAAAGGTGGTGTCATATCCCTATATTTTCCAAATTTTTGGGCTCAAAATTTGGTGGAAGGAGAAAGATTCATGACAGGAGGATTTCTAGGATTAGATCTTCTAAAATATGGTAAAGGAATGATTTTCACATTGATTAGGTTTTATGAATATTGATCTTCAGTAATATATAGAGTATCATGAATGGATTTGTAGATGTGCAATGAAAAGATGGCGATTATTCACAATTATGAAAAAGCATCATGAGTGCGCAATGTGTTGATGGTGATTCTTCATGACCATGATAACAATTGTGAATGAGTGAAATTTTACTAGAGATTCAAAAATGAAGGAACTTTGTGAAAAGGAATATGGGGTTTCAAAAAAATATTTGGGATGTGTGGGATCTTTAGGAAAGTATAAGACTATAAATAGGTAGCTACACCCACTTCATTTAACATGAAAAAAATGGATAAAAGGATGAATCATTCTAAAATCATTAAGGAAATGATATTTGAGAATCATGTATTCATTGTGACTTTGATCATTGTGAAAGGACTGTCTTAGTCTTATCCAATGCTTAGGTATCTCAGAAAAATGAGTTTCATGATGACTATTAATTCTGCAATGATTTACTATTCAGTGAAAGAAGTTTTCTTCCAAAAGTTTATGAGCTTCACTAAGGATCTTCATAAAGGATTCTCACAAATAGTAGTATTTAACATTTGTATTAATTTAATAGTCCCTTCATGTGAATCAAATATAGACTATGGTGCATGTATAGAATCATGATAGTCATAGACAATGACTTAAAATTCCAATATGCTGATGTGACCTTATTATCATTAAATTGAGTAATACTTTAGCTAAAGTAGTAATTTAGGGGATTCAATGGTATTGTTCTAAGGAAGGTAGTGTAATATACCTAAAATCATTTAAATGCAGTTTTCATGACATAGATTGACTGAATTTGAACATATATATTCAAAAACTAGTGAATATTAGTGGATTTAGGTATGACCGACAATCTGTTGTCATATGCTCTTTGGATTAGCCTTTAGTGGTGAACCATGTAAAATCGATGTATTGTCTCTTTTCAAGTTTATGTTTTATTACTTCAACATTCCATCAAATTGTTTTAACAAGTTCCTACCAATGTGGGAATAAGATCCAATAATTTTAAATAAAAAATTTACACCCTGATTCACCCCTACCCTCTTAGGTTGTTCATGGGTCCTTCAAGTGGAATCAGAGCATACAGGTTTTTGGAGTTAAATCTACCATATTTTTTTTCATGGATAATCCATTGAACTATAGGGGATTCCCCCTCCTTGATGGAATCAACATCCATATTTGGAAGAATAAGATGATATATCATATGATATACCTCGGTATGGAAGTTATTTTTTCCACTAAACATGGGATTCTGGCCACTGAAGAAAGAGATATTTATATGAATGAAATAGACATGAAAATTATTAACGTATATGCCAAAGCATAAAATACTCTTACTATTTCTCTATCTGATCAATTTTTTTTGAATTTGATGAGTTTAAATTTATCCATGTATATGTGGGGAAACTATAAAATATATACGATGGAAATAAAAATTTGAAGGTGGCCAAACTCCATGTTTTTTACAGTAGGTTTAATGATATGAAAATGAATCCTAATGAAAATAAATATACATTTTTTCATAGAATTATGGATGTTTTAAAATTAATTCTAGGTCTTGGTAAATAAATTAATAATATTGAAGTTGTGAATAAAATCGTGATAATTCTTCCTAAACTATAAAATCTAAATGTGTTATCCCTTGAATAAAGGGAAATGTATAATCATTCTCTCAATGATATTCTAAGCAGACAAGTGTCTTATGAAATGAGAGTCAAACCAAGAGATACAACAGCTTGAGTGAGAAATTAAATGGAATTCAAATCCATGGAAAAAATAGGTTTCCAATGATAGTTTTGATGAATATAATTAGGTAGATGAAATTATTTCTCTTTTTTCCATGAAACTAATGAGATGAAAATTTTGATTTGAATAAAAACTTCCTTGGCATGTTTTCAGTGCGGTAGAGTTGGGTATATTGCCTCTTAATGCTCACAAAATTTCTATGATGGAAGAAGCAAACCAGGAATCATTTAGAAACCCTATAAAAGGTTCCCCCAAAAGGGAGACATCAAATCAAGAAAGTAATTATAGATAAATATATTATTCTATAAATAATAATGATATGATAATGAATTTTTAGAGGATGAAGAACCAGATTTTAAATATGAGGCTGATGTATCCATGATGGCTATAGTTGAAAAGGTATAACCTTCAAATTATAAGGATAATTGGATGATTATTTTTATCTCAAGGTGGAACAAGATTTTTCTCTTTATAAAAATAAAATTCAAAGAAAAATAAATAGAAAGACGAGAGTAATTATATAAGAGTCATCAAATTATGTTGATCATCTTGAAGTAGAAATTGATATAATAGATTTAGGAGCTGAAGAAAATTTAACTACTCTTCAATATCGGAAGAAGTTATTGAATTTAAGCTCAATATATAAAAGAAGGAAAAAAATAAATCAATGAACTTACATCTAGAATGGAGGTGAAGGCTAAGATAGTTGAGGGACATGATGAAGAACTTGTTACTCTATGGAGTAAACTATAAACTAAATCAAAATCAAGGGAGACCAAGATGAAATTAAATTTTGGAAAAATCTCAGATGAAGAGCTATTATAAAAAGCTAAATGTTGTTTTTATGGCATAGAGAAGTCCTTGAATGATCTAAGATCCACGTGTATAGTAAAAATTGGAATTGGAAATGATGTTGAATCCTTAATGTCTAGAAACGAGATGAGACAAATTAAAGGGAAGAATAATATTTTACATATCACAAAGGCACATGATTTCCTAAGAAATAATGCCTCAAATAAAATAGATAAGAGAGCCTTAAATTATCCTAAAGTATTCAGAAATTTTCTCTAGTAAAATAAATTTATTATATAAGGTCACAAGAGGAGGAATGAAAGTGATAAGTCATTTCCTCTTATGAAATTTCAATTTAGTGTCTTTCTAGGCCATAACATGTAATACTATAAAGATAAAAGGATCTATCTAAATTGAGAAGCACTTGGAAGATAAAAAATAAGAATGAGAACATATCCTTTGTCATAGATAAGAATTGATTTTTGTGGATACTTTTTTTAATGTTCTAACTATTTATATAAAGCTATTAATTTTAGGTAAAGGAAAGAAATAAACATTACCTACAGAACATAGATAAAATTCAATACCTTCCAACCATGTAAAGTTACTCCTATAAATAGGTGTTATCCTATGGAGGAAAAATATGAGTATGATGAACCCATGCATATGTAAAAGTGATTATAAAGGATATATATATCCTCTTCTCAATCAAGTATCTCATTTAAGGAAAAGAGGAAAATTTAGAAATCCATCCTTATAGAAATAGATCTCAAATATAAAAATAATATCATCACCTTTGTTCTTCAAAATGGGTGATCATACCATATGAATAAAAATATAGATTTATTGAATAATGTTATAAAAAGGTTTTATGGAATAGTGAGGTATAGTAGTGATGGTGCTTCAATGATCAAATTCAGGGGAAGTTAAAAACGGTTAAATGAAGAGATTAGAAAAATTGAAGTTCACTATGTAAAAGTTTTGTGTCACAATATCATGAGAGTGAGTCAACTCTATGAATCAAGGAATATAGTGAAATTTAATTAAAATAGGTTCACTATAAAAGGAAAGGGGGTAATTATTTCGTGAAAGGATGCATAAAATATGATAACTTATACTTGTTTGACTGTAAAGAGAACATTAGTAATATAACAGTTGAAAACGAAAACAACTTGTGGCACTATAGGATGGGTCTCATTAATCAACTGAGCATGGAAAAGATATCTAAGTTGAATATAGTCACAGGTATTACCAATCTAATGTGTGAATGGGAAAAAACATGTGATTTTTTCATGTGACGAAAGATGGGAAGGGGTTCATATCAGTCGAAGAACAAAAGTGCATAAAATATTCTTGATTTTTCTATACATATTTTTTCCACAGAGATATATGTGATCCAATAAATGTGTTTTCAATATATGGAGAGTGGAAATTAATTTTTACTATTGTTTTTTATAATATAATATCTTGTGTAGATATTATGGAGATGAAATAGAAAGTGCACTATCACATGAAGAATTATCATTGAATTTATGAGAATTAAATTGGCCAAAAAATCTAGATTCTATGATATGAAAATGGAGGAGAATACACATGTAATTAATTGTATAATTACTTGAAAAACATGTAATAAATAATTAGGTATATGTATTGAAAACCCCAAACCAAAAAGGATTTGTTGAATGAATAAATTTACATGTGAAAAATATGTGTATAACTATGTTGATTGAGAGTTTATTTTTCATCATTACTAGAAATATGTTATTCAAGTAGAAATGTAAACTTAAAAAAGAAGATAAACTTTTTGAGAGAAAACAAGACACCAAATTAGTTTTGGTATGGAAGTAATACCTCCCTGAAGTATTTTTTTATTTTTGAATGTAAATGTTTCATCTAAAAGAAATAATAAAATCAAGGATAGTATGGTGATACTACAGATGAGGGAAAATTTATTGGATATTCAATGTAGAGTAAACCTACAAATGTTCAAATAATCCCCCTAGAAGAATTTTGGAAAGAATTGATGTCAATATAATTGAAGATAAAACCATAAATACCTTGAGGATCTCATATACTGATATTATAGAAGATGAACAATATGTAGGATCGAAATAGTGATATAGATGCTCAAAATACAATAGGGGGGTGAATTGTATACTTTAAAAATTCCTTTGGAACCATTAAAGTTAGTTACTATTAACTATGTTTTCCTTAATCAAAGGAAAGGGATAAGTTTAACAAAGTTAAACTAATCAAATTCACAACACCTCTAACACCGAATGAAAACTTGGAATGAGATTCTGAAAGTGGGTTCCGGAAATATGGTTCCGGAAAATGAAACTTAATGAAAGATTACAAAGTGAGATTCTACCTTAAAGAGTATAGAATCTAAATGAATCAGAGTACAAGTAAGGAAGTATAAGAAAGTTATACTTTCCTTATAATACAAAATGCAGCGGAATATAAACAAGTAGTTAAACTACAAGTAACAAGATATAAGTCTTTTAACCCAAAGAGAAGGGTATCCAACAACCTTGGATAAAGGTCCCTTGATTTATACTTTCAAGCAAGTCTGTCTTACCCATACCAGGGTAAGCCCTCGATACAAAGATCGGATTCTCTGTCTTGCTATCCCCGCAAGCCCTCAACTTCAAGGTAGTTGGCGACCTCTGTCTTCCTCAGCAAGAAAGCCCTCGAACTTCAAGGTAGTCGACACCTCTGTCTTCCTATCCCCGGAAGCCCTCGAATGTAATCACCAACATTCGGAGTCACACGAATATTTGAGAGTTAATAAAATCCTCTCTCTCTAGAAATCACTTCAACATCATGTATGCACAAAACCAAGTTGTTCATCTATCATCAGTATCGAGCTCTTTCAAATGAGCTCCTATTTATAGGTAAGGTTGTCTCCTTCTCCAACGGTCATATTTTCCTTAAAGATCGGAGGGACTTGTACACGTGTCACTTAGACAACGGTTAGTTTATAACAAAATAGACGACATCGTTTTATAACAAAACAAGTGTAACTGAAAGTACGACATCGTTTTAATTCTAACTCAAAAGTTCGGAATGAACACTTCGGAGTAAATGTTCGGAGTGTAATGAAAATAATAAAGAGTAGAAAAATTATAGAAGTGTAAGTAAAATAAAAGTTCGGAGTCTAACCAAAATATTTTTCGGAGTCTGAATTAATTCAGAGTGTATAAAACAAAGATAATCAGATTCTGTTTAATAGGTGAATTCGGAATGAGAATTCGGAATGATAATTCGTCATCAGAATTCGTAATGAGATTTCATCATCATAGTTCATAATGATAATTCATTATCAGAATTCGTAATGATAATTCGTCATTAGAATTCGTAATGAGAATTCAATGTCGAACTTCATAAGAATTCATATCCTGAATTTGGAATAGAACTTAGTCAGAGTTCATATCCGGAATTCGGAATGATACTTTATTACAGTTCTCATCTGGAATCCGGAGTGAAACTTCCTTACAGTTCTTATCCAGAATTCGGATCCTCAAACAGAATACTTTATATCAATGTTTTAAACAAATCCGAGAAAACAGAAATGAATCTGAATTTTATACTTAGAAAAAAAATGGATGAAAAAATGATAAAGATAAATTTCCTTATAAAAGAAATTTTTCCTTAAGAAAGCATTTTTCCTTAAGAAATAATTTTTCTTAAGAAAGCATTTTTTTTCTTAAAGATAAGGTGTTTGTGATTTTCAAAACAAGAAGGAATGGAAAAGTCATAAGGAAAACCTTATTGACTCAAAAATCTCCCGCTTTTTGGAAAGCACAAACATCCTAATGAAAAAGAATTTCTAAGAAGAAAGAAAAACATTAAGGCTTATCTCCCTTTGCTTTAAAGATATTGATGAATACGACTAACTCCCCCTTAGGATTTGAAACTCTAAGGATCGTATTCTAGATTTCTGGAGTGACATTTCATTATGAAAAAGAAAGTCTTCTTTAATGAAAAACTCCCCCTTAGATAGACTCTCATTGGAGTTCTTCTTTTTCTTAAGGATCTTTTCCTTCTCCCCCTTTGTGATTTTCAAAAAGAAATCGAGGGAATGGAAAAAAAACAAAGTACCTGAAATATTAGTAATGACAACAACAGAAACGAGAGGCACAATTTTCATTAGGTTCGAAATCTCGACTACAAATAAAATATTACAACAAAAAGATCAGATTTGGTTATTTCGGATCTTTTTCCTTTGAAATGAGTCCTTTAAGAATAGTCTTGATCTTCTTCAGGTCTTTATGATCTTCTTCAGCTTGCTTCTCTAAGACAACTATTCTTGCGGATTGAGCTTCAATCTTTTCTTCCTGGGCTTTCAGCTTTTCTTCCTGAGCCTTGATCGTTTCTTCTTGAGCCTTCATCTTCTCTTCCTGAGCCTTCATCTTCTGATCAAACTCAATCCGATGATCCCTTTCAAATTTCCAGTTCTGAGAAACAGAATTCAACTTCCCATTCAGATCTCTGACTTCTTGAATCCGGAAGTTCTTTTCATCTGTCAACTTTTCTTCAAAGGATGAATTCAGCTCATTTATCTTCCTGTCCTCAGTCTCGAAAGCATCTTTAACATTTTCTTGAAACTCATCGAATAACCTCATCTCTTCAACAGTCTTCTTCGACCAATTTTTCATCCTCTTGCAAGATTTTCTATGAGCTTCGTATCCAACAAAGAAGGTTTTGAACTGAGCCTCAATCTCAACGCACTTGTTCATAACCATAGATACGGAGTCAGTTTTCTGATTTAAAGCATGTTGGAGCATCTGACATCTTGAATCAATACTAGAGAATGTCGGAATGGATCCCACCAAATTCTTTAAAGACTGGACAACAAAGTCATGCCCCACAGAGGATGACTCCGAATCTGAAACTTTGCTTGGAGAGTTTTCTTCCTCAATAAGCTCCAATTTCTTTTTAGACGAATCACCATATTCTCTTTTCTTGCTAGCCACTGATTTTGGAGTCTCAACAAGGAGTTACTTTCCCTTGTCTTTTTTCGGAATCGATTCTTGATCAGGGGTTTTCTTCTCACCAGTAGACACTTGAACAATATCATCAACTACTTTTTGAACAACATCTTCCTCATTCTTATCCTTCTCTGGAGTTACTAACTTAGAGGATTCAGCCTCTGAAGTTCGGAGTGACAGGTGTTCCGAAGGCGACCCCTTATACTCATCTACTTCTTTCAATAAGTCTCTTGTTTCACCACTTGCTTCAGCAACTTGTTCTTCCTCTTGCACTTGTTGAACCTGCTCGAGTTGCTCAACATGTTCGGTTATAACCTCTTCCGGAAAATCAAGGTTTCTTCCTGGAGTCTCGGGTAGATATTCCAAGGAGAAAGATCTCGGAACTGGAATGCTTCCGGATACCATCTCATTAAACTTTAACAACGCTTGGACTGCCTCAGCTTTTGACATCTTCTTCTTGAGCTTCTTTTCCTTTACTTGTTTTTCAAGCTCATCAGCAGTTCTCTCCTTTAATGCCTTAGCTTCCACAGGGTCCAATCCGAACTGTGGATCCCCTTCTTTCATTTTCTCTGTATCTAATCTCCACTTCGCAGCAACCTCGTCAGGGAAGGCTTTCTTCTTCTTTGGTTTGGGAGGTGCGGTTTGAGCTTCCTTAGATTTAGGATCTTCAACTTCAGCTGCAACTTCCTTCAACTTTCTTTTCTTTACTGGTTTAGATGATTCCGGTTCAGCAGCCTTCGGTGCCACTTCTTCTTGATTAGCCAGATCGGAGAACTCACCAGTCTCCTTGTTGAAAGCCACATCCATCCTCTTAAGGGTATCATCACTGACCAACAAAATTTTGCAAACCCTTGGCTTAGATCTGCAAGCTTCCTTGAAAGATTCAGGGCACCGAACTATCAATCTCGATAAAATTGATGGGTACATTACGATCTGGGCTCTGAGGTTTCATTTCTTAAGATTCTCAATGGTTATAAGAATGTGTCTCATGAAGTTAAACCTCCTTAGATTTATCTGGAAATCTAAGATGTAGATCTCACTCTTCTTCAAGCTGTCTTTATCACCTTTCCTCGGTACGATAAGCCCTTGCACCCACAACTCTAGAATCCGGAAATTTTTGGATAAACTTGCAATCTTCGGAGCCTTGTCATCAGCCAGTCCGAGAGTTTCTAAGGCTTTTTCCTTATTGAAGCTACCCTTAGAGTCTGGCAACACATGAGATATAAACTCGGCTTCTCCTTCATAGGACAGCCCTACCAAGCTTGCTGCCTTGGTATAAGAAAGTTTTTAAGTCTTACCATAAGACTTAAAAGAAGATTTCTCCCTATTATCTTCCTAAAAGAAAGAAACTGATTTATAGAACTCAACAAGTAACTCCGAAAAGACATCATCTTGATTCCCTGGTTTGGACACAGCAATATCTTCCCAGCCATTCAACTTAATGTTCTTCGAAATAAGAGAATCATAATTGTTGAAGAAATCTAGATGGACTAACCTTTCTCTGTAAACTAACCATTGTGAAATGGGCTTAGTGGATGAAATTTCATGAGACGCTAACTCCGCAGATATTCGGATCTGAAGTCCTCTGGGAAGTTCAGAACAGAGAAATTTGAAGTTCGGAACGGCTTTAAAATAGAGAGGCAGAGATTCGGGACGCGAGAGCTTGAGATCGATGTGGGACGAGTATTTGGGTCTCCTTTATATATGAAATGAGATGACGATTCAACTTCTACGGTTGATCTAATGGTTGGGAGAAGCTGAGATCAGATCTGATGGTTGAAAACTTGAATCCGATCTTTTTGAGGTTTTTATTCAAATAAGGAATTAATAAAACTATAATTCGAAAACATAATACAAGAAAATTCCAGCAAGTAAAATATGACTACGAAAAATTGAGTAAGGTAATCATACCTTTCGGATTGGATTAGAAGAATTATTCGTAATGGGTAATATAACAAAGACTTCAAAAAAAACTTTATTATTAGAAGACAGATTTTGAAAAAACTTTGCTTCGGAAAATAATCTTAGTACGAAAAACTCATTACGAAACACTCATTACGGAAAACTCAGTACGATATTTTTGTTATGAAAATACCAGTAAGAAATTTTCCATTCCGAGTGTTTTTAATACGAATACTTCCATTTCAGAAGTATTCTTTAGGAAAATGTCCATTCTGGAAAATTGTAGTTCCAGAAATTCCATTCCAGAAATCTTCTTTCCGAAAAGTTTGAAAACAAACTTTGAAAAACTTTGTTTAAACTAACAAATAAATGTACTCCCTCTATGAAAAGGAGTTTATTGCTGTAAGGAGAGTTTTTTAACAGAAAGTTACTTAAGGAGGATTACCTTATGGTTATCATTCCTAACTTCTGTTTAATGTATTCAAATCTATCAGAAGGCAAAGATTTTGTGAAAATATCAGCAAGTTGATCTTGTGTTCCGATAAACTGAAGAATAATATCTCCTTTAAGTGTGTGATCCCTAAGAAAGTGATTCCTAATATCTATCTGTTTTTCATGGGAGTGATGTGAAGGGTTCTTACTAAGGGCAATGGCACTTGTGTTATCACACAAAATTTGAGTTTTGGTAAAACTGGAGCCATAGTCTGTGAGTGTGTGTTGTATCCACAACACTTGAGCACAACAAATTCCAGCTGCTACATATTCAGTTTCAGTAGTGGAAAGTGCTACAGAATGTTGCTTCTTGCAGGACCAAGAAACTAATGAATCTCCTAAGAAGTGACAAGTTCTGGATGTACTTTTTCTATTCATTCTACATCCACCAAAGTCAGCATCAGAAAATCTTTTAAGAACAAAATCATTTCCATAAGTATAAAATAATCCTAGATCCATGGTTCCCTTAAGGTAGCGAAAAATTCAATTTACTGCCTTTAAGTGAGATTACTTAGGATTGGATTGATATCTTGCACATAAGCATACTGAAAACATTAAGTCTGGTCGACTAGCTGTTAAGTATAGTAGGCTTCCTATCATACCTCTAAAAGATGTTTGATCTACTGGTTTCCCAGCTTCATCAATATCTAAAGAGTTTGAGGTACCAATGGGAGTACTTATACTCTTAGTGTTGTCATAACCATACTTTTTAAGAAGATCTTTAATATACTTATGTTGAGATATGTAGGTTCCTTCTGGTTTTTGAGAAATTTGAAAACCAAGGAAAAAAGTTAACTCACCCATCATACTCATTTCAAACTCAGATTTCATTAGACTAGCGAAAGAGTCTGTCAAAGATTGTTGAGTTGAACCAAATATGATGTCATCAACATAAATTTGAACAATCAAAACATTTCTCCTATCTTTATTTATAAAAAGGGTTGGATCTGCATTTCCCTTAACATAGTTATTTTGAAGTAAAAATCCAGTAAGTCTATCATACCATGCTCGTGGGGCTTGTTTAAGACCATACAAAGCTTTGGTAAGTCTAAAAACATGATCAGGATGTTTTGTATCTTCAAATCTAAGAGGTTGTTCAACAAAAACTTCCTCTTGAACATAACCGTTAAGAAAAGCACATTTCACATCCATTTGGAAAAGTTTGAAATTAAAGAATGATGCAAAGGCAAGTAGAATATGGATAGATTCAAGTCTAGCTACTGGAGCATAAGTTTCTTCATAGTCTATTCCTTCTTGATGATTATAGCCTTTAGCAACAAGTCTAGCTTTATTTCTTACTATGATTCCATTTTCATCACATTTATTTCTGAAATCCCATTTTACTCCAATAACAGAAGTTTCCTTAGGTCTTTCAACCAAGTTCCAGACTTTATTCCTTTCGAATTCATTTAGTTCATCTTGCATGGCTTTAATCCAATCATCATCACCTAAAGCTTCATCAGTGATTTTAGGGTCTAATTGGGAAAGAAATGCTAGATGTTCTACTTCATTTCTTAAGTAACTTATAGTCCTTACAGGTTGGTTTACATCACCAATTATACTATCACTGGGATGATTCTTCAGAAACACCTGATTTGGGTTTTGTAAAACCTGTTCATCAACATAGGGTAGAAAGTCTTCTAGGGTAAATGTTTCAGAAGTATCTTCTAGAACATCATCCTTATCAGAAGGTTTTTCTATCAAAGGTTGACAATAAGTTTTTGAAAACACATCCGAGGAAGAAGGTAGGGATGGTTTAAAAACAAAAGGATCTGACTCATCAAATCTTACATGTACTGTTTCTTCAACAGTACAAGTATTTTTATTAAAAACTCTATAAGCCTTAGAGGTTGTGGAATATCCTAAGAAAATTCCTTCATCAGATTTTCGTGCGAATTTATGTAAGTTATCTTTAGTATTCAAAAAGAATACTTTGCAACCAAAAACTTTGAAGTAAGAAAGTCTTGGTTTTCTACCATTCCATAACTCATAAGGAGTTTTATTAAGAAAAGGTCTAATCAAAACTCGATTTATAGTATAGCAAGCAGTACTTACAGCTTCAGCCCAGAAATGTCTAGCAATAGAATATTCACTCAACATGGTTCTAGTTATCTCTTGAAGAATTCTATTTCTTCTTTCAACTACACCATTCTGTTGAGGAGTTCTAGGTGCTGAAAAATTGTGAGTAATACCTTTCTTACTACAAAAAGTTTCAAAATCAGAATTTTTAAATTCTCCTCCATGATCACTATGAATAGTTTTCAATGGAAAGTTTTTCACATTTTTAACTTGAGCTCTAAAACTTTTGAAATATGAAAAATCTTCATAATTCTTTGCTAGAAAATAGATCCAAGTAAATCTAGTGTAATCATCAACTAGAACAAACACATAGTATTTGCCTCCAATACTTCCAGTTTGTGTTGGACCAAAAAGATCCATGTGCACTAACTGTAATGCATCAGTTGTTGAGACTTCACCGATCGATTTAAAACTAGATTTATGTTTCTTTCCATATTGACAAGGATCACAAACTTTAGAAGAATCAAATCTAAGCTCCGGTAGATCCTTAACTAGTTTCTTCTTAGAGAGTTTACATAGGTTCCTAAGATTATAGTGACCTAGTCTTCTATGCCATAACCAGGAGTGATCTTCCATTGCACTTAGGCAAGGTAAATCTTGGCTTCTGAGGTCTTCTAAATTCAGAGTGTAAACATTCTCTTGCATATTGGCTGAGAGAATAAATTCTTCCTTGGAATTTTGAACTAAACACTTGTCATTCCTAAAATTCACAAGGTAACCTTCATCACATAACTGACTTATGATAATGAGGTTGTGCTTAAGACATTTAACAAAAAGAACAATTGAAATCAAGGTTTTACCAAGAAGAACAATATTACCAATACCAACAATCTCTCCCTTAGAATTATCTCCGAAAGTTACCTTTCCTCCTTTCGTTTTGATAATCTTTTCGAAAAAGATTTTGTTACCAGTCATGTGCCGGGAACATCCACTATCCATGTACCATGTATTGTTGCTGGTACTCTCTTTGTTTTCCTGAAATCAAAAAGAAAATTAGATTTTTGGAATCCAAACTTGTTTGGATCCGAGATTTCCAGACAATAAAATTTTAGGAACCCACATCTTCTTAGAAAAGTAAGCTTTGTGAAATCCTAGAGATTGGGTTTTGTTTAAGGAACAATTCTTTGCCCAGTTACCACCACATTGACACTTGGTACAAAATGGGGCACTTTGAGGAACAAAATAATTGTTACTAAAAATAGGTTTTGCATGGGTAAAACCAAATCCGAATTTATTTCTTAAAGGTCGTATTTGGGAATACATCTTATCAAAAATTTCCTTACCATGGGTGAAGTTTGATAAACACTTATTTAAGGAAAAAATTTCGGACTTGAGTTTTACAACCAAGTTTTTATCCTCAAAATCATTAGTTTTTGAACTAGAGTTAGGCTTGAAAACATTTTTCTTAGAAATTAATTTTTCTAACACTTTAGAAAGTTTGTTCTTCTCAGAACTTACTTCCTCAAGATTTTTTGAAATACATTCAAAATCAGTATTTTTCTTATCAAGATCTTTAGAAAGATCTGATATCTCTTTTGTAAGAATAGAATTCCTAGAGTTTGCCTTATTAAGTTTATTATTGAGTTTGGAATTCTCAATCTCAAGAAGTTCAGCAAACCTAGTGACTTCTTCATAAGTAGGTGAAGTATTTTCCTCATCAGAAGATGATTCTTCATCAGAAGATGATTCTTCATCAGAAGAGTTATAATACTTACTATCATTAGAATTTAAAGAAACATTGGTCAATGATTCATCATTTCATACCTTATCCATAAAACAATGATTATCAATAGGTAATCTGGCTATAAGACCAAGATTCTTCTGTCCTGAAGATTCATAATCAGAAGATTCATCTGAAGAGTCACCACCACTGGCACTCCAGGTGTCATTAGCTTTCAGAACTTTCTTAGCTTTAGCTTTATAATACTTCTTCTTGTTCCTGTCTGAATTCCTTTCTTTTCTTTCTTTCTTTTTGAACATAGGGCAATCTGGTCTAATATGTCCAGCTCTCTTGCATTCATAACAAGTAACTTCTCCATCTTTCTTATCTTTCCTTTCCTTTTTCTTATACTTAGATTGGAAATTTCTCTGGCCAGCTATCTTGTTCATCCTTCGAGCAATATTTGCTAGTTCATTTTCAGAGACTTCACTCTCACTAGATTCGGATTAGAAAATAACTTTCTTAGACTTGGATCTGGTTACTCTCTCAGGAGTCTTAGCTTTCATCTGATTTGAAGTTGTTGTAAAAGCAACAGTACTATTTCCATTCTTCTTCTTGATGTTGTCAGCATCTCTCTTCATTCTGGTTTCATGTTATAGAAGAGTTCCAAATAGCTCATCAAGAGTAATTTGAGTGACCTTCCTGTTCTCATCTATAGCTGTTCTCTTGGATTCCCACTCATTGGGCATAATATCAATTATCTTGTCCACAAGAGCTTCATCATCTAAACCTTTTTCTCCCATAGACTGTAGACTGTTGACGATAGTCATAAATCTCTGTTGAACTTTACAGATAGGTTCACCATAAGGAAAATTGAAGCCATGATATTCATCTCTAAGCATAGCTCTTCTAGTCTCAATCACTTTAGAAGTCCCAAAGTGTGTAACTTCTAACTTTTTCCAGATACAGTTAGCTGATTCACAAGAAGAAATTTGGCTATATATATTTCTGGTTATTGAACATAGTAGAGTATTGCGTACCTTATAATTGAGTTGATATTCTTGCTTTTCCTGGTTAGTGAAAGTTCAAACTTCCTTGTCAGAAATTTTATAATCACCAGTAAGCATAACAAAGTTATCTACTCCAGTGTTGATAACAAAAGTCTTAATTCGATCTCCCTAGTACTCATAGTCATTACCATCAAATATTGGTGGTCTTATAGGATTTAGATTATCAATCGAACCAACATTGACTCCTGCCATACTAGAAATAACCTTCGATACACAAACTTGTTAGTAGCAAAAGTTTTGTAATAACAAAGTTCGTAATGAGAAAGTTTGGAATGGGAAAAGTTTGAAATGGGAAAAAGAGCAATAAAAACTTGTATGTGAGTACAAGTATTTCAGAGACCTGCTCTGATACCAATTGTAGGATCGAAATAGTGATATAGATGCTCAAAATACAAGAGGGGGGTGAATTGTATACTTTAAAAATTCCTTTGGAACCTTTAAAGTTAGTTACGATTAACTATGTTTTCCTTAAGAAAAGGAAAGGGCTATGTTTAACAAAGTTAAACTAAGCAAATTCACAACACCTCTAATACCGAATGCAAACTTGGAATGAGATTCCGAAAGTGAGTTTCGGAAAATGAAACTTAATGAAAGATTACAAAGTGAGATTCTACCTTAAAGCGTATAGAATCTAAATGAATCAGAGTACAAGTAAGGAAGTATAAGAAAGTTTTACTTTCCTTATAATACAAAATGCAGCGGAATATAAACAAGTAGTTAAACTACAAGTAACAAGATATAAGTCTTTTAACACAAAGAGAAGGGTATCCAACAACCTTGGATAAATGTCCCTTGATTTATACTTTCAAGCAAGTCTGTCTTACCCACACCAGGGTAAGCCCTCGATACAAAGATAGGGGTCTCTGTCTTACTATCCCCGCAAGCCCTCAACTTCAAGGTAGTTGGCGACCTCTGTCTTCCTCAGCAAGGAAGCCCTCGAACTTCAAGGTAGTCGGCACCTCTGTCTTCCTATCCCCAGAAGCCCTCGAATGTAATCACCAACATTCGGAGTCGCACAAAGCTTTGAGAGTTAATAAGAGCCTCTCTCTCTAGAAATCACTTCAATATCATGTATGCACAAAACCAAGTTGTTCATATGTCATCAGTATCGAGCTCTTTCAAATGATCTCCTATTTATAGGTAAGGTTGGCTCCTTCTCCAACGGTCATATTTTCCTTAAAGATCGGAGGGACCTGTACACGTGTCACTTAGACAACGGTTAGTTTATAACAAAATAGACGACATCGTTTTATAACAAAATAAGTGTAACTGAAAGTACGACATCGTTTTAATTCTAACTCAAAAGTTCGGAATGAATGCTTCGGAGTAAATGTTCGGAGTGTAATGAAAATAATAAAGAGTAGACAAATTATAGAAGTGTAAGTAAAAAAAAAGTTCAGAGTCTAACCAAAATATTTTTCGGAGTCTGAATTAATTCAGAGTGTATAAAACAAAGATAATCAGATTCTGTTTAATAGGTGAATTCGGAATGAGAATTCGGAATGATAATTCGTCATCAAAATTCGTAATGAGATTTCATCATCATAGTTCATAATGAAAATTCATTATCATAATTCGTAATGAGAATTCGTCATTAGAATTCGTAATGAGAATTTAATGTCAAACTTCATAAGAATTCGTATCCTGAATTTGGAATAGAACTTAGTCAGAGTTTATATCCGGAATTCGAAATGATACTTTATTACAGTTCTCATCTGGAATCCAGAGTGAAACTTCCTTACAGTTCTTATCCAGAATTCGGATCCTCAAACAGAATACTTTATATCAAAGTTTTAAACGAATCTGAGAAAACAGAAATGAATCTGAATTTTATACTTAGAAAAAAATGGATGAAAAAATGATAAAGATAAATTTCCTTATAAAAGAAATTTTTCTTATAAAATCAATTTTTCCTTAAGAAAGCATTTTTCCTTAAGAAAGAATGTTTCTTAAGAAATCGTTTTTTTCTTAAAGATAAGGTGTTTGTGATTTTCAAAACAAGAAGGAATGGAAAAGTCATAAGGAAAACCTTATTGAATCAACACAATAAACTAGACAAGGGATAGATTCAAATGAATAAATAGTGGAAATATTGATAAATATTTAGGGAAAACATAATGATGATGATTCAAAAGATAAATCAAAAGATGAAACCATGGATGAAGAAACATCATTAGAACCTCACCGGAGAAAAAAAAGAGAATAAATTTATCAATCCAATATCCTTGGGGATTGGACCACACCCACAAATAAAAGTATAATGAGTAATGAAGTACATTAAGCCTTCCTATAAATTGTTTAACCAACCTCCTTTGAATAAGTAATAAAGGATCAATCATAGGTTAAGGGCATAAATGAAGAACTGGATAAAACAAAAAATAATTGGACTTTGGATCTTGTTAAGATACCTAAAAAATCACAATGTTATTGGAACAAAGTGAATCATTAAAAAAATTTATCATCATGGAAATATGATCAGAAACAAGGCACACTTAGTTTGTAAATGATGTGAATAAATTGAAGGCATTGATGTTAGAGAAACTTTTCCTTCAGTAGGTAGAATGGGGGTGCTCAGGATTTTTCTTTCCCTAGGAATTCAAAGAGAGTACAAGGTTTATTATATGGATGTCAAAAGAGAATTCTTAAATATAGTTATTGAAAAATAATTATAAATTAAACTACAAGTGGGTTTTCTGATTGGAAATGACAAGACTAAGGTTTAAAGATCAAAGAAGGGTCTCTATGGTTTGAAGTAGGAACCATGAGTGTGGTTTTCTCAACTCGGTACTTATCTCAAGAATATTGTGTTAAAAGGATGAGGTTCCAACCATAATCTATATGTGAAGAATTATCATAAAGATAAATTAATGGGGATTTTATATGTGGATGATATTTTTTTAGTGGAATGGGGTATGGATCAGTGGAAGAAATTTCTTATCACATGAAATAATAATTTTAAATGTCCATGATTAGTGAACTCGCATACTTAATGGGGATGTAGTTGATTAAAAATAAGTATTACACCTTTATTTAAAAGAACATTATGCACGATAGCTTACGATGAAATTAAACATGGATTAATCCAAAACAATGTTGACTCCAATTGGAGTTAAGAGAAAACTTAGAAATCAAGAGGATGAAACATATTTGGATCCCACCCTATACAAGAGAATAATTGGAAGCTTATTATACATGATTGGAACATGACCTGATATCATATTTACAATATGCTTAGCAACCTGCTTTCAATGTATTCTAATGGAAGATCATTTGGTAGTGATTAAATTAATCATGAGGTACATTCAAGGTACACTAAAATTTGGATTATACTTTGAACTAGAAAGAGATAAAAATTTATCATCTTTTTATGATGCTAATTTTTTAGGAGATGTGGTGGATCAAAGGTCTGTAAGTGGTGACGCTTTCTTCAAAGGAAAAAAATGTGTGGGATGTTTTATCAAGAAATAGGAAATCACTTCTATTAGTATGGATGAAGAAAAGTATATCTCGACTAAAAAGGATTTCACTTAGATATTGTGGATGGAGAAACAACTAACTGATATTTTTTATGAGGTGAAATAGTCGATGGTGATTCACTATGTCTATAAGAGAAAAATTGATCTTATGAAGAATTTGGTTCATCATTCTCCTACAAAATATAGTGAGACCAGATATAACATCATCATAGAAATATTGACCATGGTGTGATTATAAGGGATCATGTTGGAACTAATGACCAAGTGTCTAACATTCGGACTAAGACATTAGAAGTACATTTTTTCGAGAACCATCAGTTGAACCTCAGTGTGCATCCATATCTTAGTAAATAAGGATTTTATTATTGTTCCCATGTCTCTATCTTTGTTAAATATTTTAATATGTTTTTTGAAGTGATGTAGGTTTATATGGGAGATACAATCCAAGGGGATTATATTTTAATCACTATAAGTACAAATACTAGTTCTTGTGATTTATTTTTAAAGGGTGAGAGTGGATAAAAATCAACTTTATAATGGTTTTCTGGTTGCAGTTTTTTGATAAACCATGAAATTATTCTATGAAATGATGAGAATTGGGTGTTATGAGAAAACAGTTCATATTTATTTGAGAATAAATTTTCCATCTTTAAGAATTCGAAAACATGTAAGACCAATTCATGCTTCTCCTCTAAATTTCTTCACATATCATTACTCGCATAGACTTAGAGTGTTGGATGAGATGTTTCTTTCCTATCATGCTTTGATAGTTTCTAGTGCTTTATTGAATTTATCTATATATTTCCAACAAACCCAAAAGGGGAGATTATTTAAACCATGGATTTTTATTATTAGAAACATATTTTAGTTTTATTCAATCCACACTGGGTTGATTAGGGATTTTTAAGGAATTTGATATTATAGTATAAGATGGATATATTGTTGAAGGTGACATCATTTCCCAATGTTTTCAAAAAATTTTCACTCAAAATTAAGAGGATGGAGCATGATTTGTGAAATTTGGTTTTCTAGTATTAACTCTTCTCAAATATGGTAAATTCATGAGTTTCTAAAATACTAGGTTTCATAATGGCTGAGATTCATGAAGATATGGATAATCAGGTATGAGATTCACAAATCTGTGTTGGAATGATGATGATTTATCGTGTCTATAAAAAATAATCTCAAGTGTACGATGATTTGACAATGATTGTTTGTGACTAAGGTAATGTTTACAAATGGGTGACATTTCACTGGAGCTTTTAAAATGAAGGATATTTGCGAACATGAATCTGTAGGTTCACAAAAAAAACAAGTGGAGGTGTGGGATCTTCTCATAAGGTTGATCCTATAAATAGTTGGCTACCCACACTTCATTTCACATGGGAATAATTAGATAAAAGGATGAATCATTCTAAATTTTCAATAGAAAATAACATTATGAATCAAGTATTCATTATGAGCTTGAGCATTATGAAAATGATTTCCTAGTCTTGAACAATGCTAATGTATCTTTGAAAAAGAAGCTTCACGATGGATGGATATTCCATTATGGTTTAGTGTTTCGCAAAGGAATTTTTTTGTGGAGGTTGTGAGTTTTGAGAAGGATCTTTGTTAAGGAGATTAGCAAAGGAGCATCACAAATAGTAGTTTTGAACATCTGGTTTAAGTGAATAGTAATTCCAAGTGCATCAACTCAGGACTACAGTGCAAGTAGAGTATCATGATGGTCTGGGACAATACTTGAATTCTAATCTATATATATGACCTTCATATAGTTAAACTGAGTAAGACTTTACCCAATGTAGTGAGCTAGGGGGAGTCAATAAAAGCATTTCAAGGAAGTAAGTGTGTTATCTATAAAATATTATAAAGGAATTGTGTCTATAACATAGTGACATGGGTATGAAATTTTTTATTCCACAACTAGTGATGATTAGTGGATTTATATACTACCAACACACTATCATCATTTGATACATTGACTAGAACATAGTGGTGAACCTTGTAAAGGTGATGTGTTGTCTCTTTGTATGTGAATGTTTTATAACAGCACAATTTCCTTAAACATGTTTAACAAGTTCTTACCAATTTTGGAATAATACCTATCACTTTAGAATAAAAAGTTGACACCCTAATTCACCCCTCCCCTCTCAGGGTGTTCTGGGATCCTAAAAAACATAGGTTGTGTTATATGAAAGAACTAAGATTGGTTTTCATTTCACACAAGACCAGGTTAATCTTTTTTCTACATGAAACACTTATATTATCTTTTTGTACAAACTTGAATAAGTTTTGTCTTGTGTTACATATAATTTTGATTTCCTTCTATAGCTTGTGTTACACATAAGATCTATTTTTACAAACTACAATATACAATTAATAATATTGTTAAAATATTCTTATAGCTATCAAATATACATTTCAATGGTATTTATGAATAATATTAATTAAATTATGAAAATATGGTCTATACATATGTATTATAAGAATAATTTTGGGGACCAATTAACTAGAAATGAACATATAACCCTTTTGAAAATATAAGAAATCTTTTGCTCATAAACTATATTTACATGTTTTACCTCAATAATTAAATTAAATAACATTTTGAAAATGAATTTAATGAATCACACATATATATTATATTCATAAAATTATTTAACATTAATCTCAGGTGTTTTAAGAAAATATATAAGAATAAATCCAATTTTATGCATAATGATATATATTTTTCTAAAGGGTAATTTTTGTAACATTTTAATGGTGAACCTATTTTAAATATTATTTTTGAAAATTTTATAAATTATACATTATAAAATAAACTTCATTTTTTAAATTTTAATTTCAAAATTATCTTAAGGTGAATTATGTGCATTTTCATGAAAAGTTTAATTTTTTGATGAATAGAGAAAAATACCGAATGTTAATTGAAAACTAACTTTTATTAAAACTTATTTATATAGTTATATTATATTTTTATTTGGTTTAAAATTATATTTAAATAATTTCCACATCTATTAAATCTATTTATTTCATTTGAATCAATTTTACATTGAAATTGGATATAAAAATATTTTTAGCTTTTGAAAATTTTGACGTTTAAAACATGTTTTCTCGTCCCGTCTGCGGGATTGATGTAAAATTATATTATGAAACTTCTGTGTTTAAAATTTGGAAAATTTTATTACATATTTATATTATCATTATTTTTAATTCATATTAATTTTAACTTTTTTTACCAAAAATATTAGTGAATGTAATTAAAGTTAATTATAGTGATTAAGGTAAAAATGAGTTTACTTTGTGGTTAAAATTTAACTTAAGGGTCCAAATAACCTATAAACATGTCCAAAATCCATTTAATAGAAAAATTTGGACAATATAATACCTTTTATAGAAAATAGAACATTTTTTAGGCACATTATGTAAGGTATACCTATCAATAGTGTTTTTTTATATTTACATGAATGACACTCCTCCTCTACTATAAAAGGGAACTTAGTTCCTTAATTGTTCACACCTCTCATACCCATTTAACATAGAAAACTCCTAACCTAATATCTTATAAAATTACTTACCTTCAACTTATAGGGATCACTTTTGGAATAAATCCAAGCAATAAATCCCTTTGGTGAAAACCAAAATGAGTTACCCAAAGAAGAGCTAACATTCTTCAATAAGAACTTTTAATTTATTTTTATCCACCCTTTAATTTCCACTTATTACATTATTATATAACAACATAATTATCCTCAATATTATTTTTTTTAAGGGTACTACCTACACTCACACACACTTATATCAAATGGGATACAGAATCATCATTCATATGTAGGGTGGACTACTGTCTCAAGAACTGAAGTAATCCATTCTTCCATTACCACCATTTAAGGTTGAGAGTAATGATGGGATTACTCTTTTTATATAATATATATAAATATATATGAATTATTTATTATTTCATTATAATTCAATAATTATTATATAACACATGTTATCATGCTTTCCATTTTTTGGGAATATGATAACTTTGTTTGGGGACATGTGGACTACCGCCTCTTCAAAGCAATGTGATTCATTCACACATTACATGTAATATATCATGAATGGGTTTAGAAAATTTATATGATAAATATTACATATTAACGATACAATAATGATAATATATATATATAAATATATTCCATTTACTTTATTTCTTTCAAAATGATTAGAAAATGAAAACAACGTTCATCCATACATACAACCTACCATCTCCTAGAACAGTATACTCCATTTAATATTTCTATATATTCTTAAAAATAGTTATATACTAAATATATTTAATATTTAAATCAATTATTACATTCTCTGAATAAGTAAATAATAATCTGTGTATGTGGATAAAGAATTACAAGTCAGAACATATACAAAAGAAAACAAAGAAATTATTACTCAAAAAGAAACATTATCATGAAATTATTAATAAACCAATTATATAAAGTCACTATGAAATCATATATGGTATGATAAATAATAATATGTATATGTGATAGATTTATTGTAAAAATAAATTTATTATAATAGATTTTTTAACATGTATGAATAAATTCAATACATATGGTAAGGGTTTTCTCATCTCACTTTTATTTCTATGAAATGTATGCGATATTCACCACTTATTCTTATTTTGTGGTTTATATAATTCCCTATGAAATGTTATTTAATTAATTTAATTTAATTAATTATATTAAAATATTCAATTTATTTTATTCATTCATCATTCTCATGATTCAATAGTTAGTCAAGTAGTTAGGGTATTTTTAGTTTCACTTTAATTTCTGTGACACTTAGGATTTATTCATCATCAGTTTATTTTTTGTTTCATATATGATTTAAATTATTTTATTATATGATTCCTATATTTAATTTAATAGGTATTTATATTTCCATTTTATGATCTCTCTATCATGGGTATTGGTTTAAAATTTACCAAAATAGATAAAGTAGTTTTGTCTCAATTTTTCTTCTTTGAGATACATTACATGTTATGCACCTATATACATCTATGAGGTGTATATATTATATAACTTGAATAAACTTATTTTGATTATATTTATGCTTCATTTAATTTTATTATATAATTTTTATTATGATTCAAAGTTACCAAAGTGGTAACATTTTATTTTTATAATCTCATCATTTATTAGGATTGTTTATGATTATGCTTCCATTGATGAAAAATTATGATCCATATCTCAATAAATACCATGAAATTTCTTATCCTATATTTATTCATTATAGAATCATGTAATGGTATCATTTTTATACTCCTTGGTATTTAATATAATTAAGATTTTTTTTATGAAAATTGGGCATTATGTCTCTCTTCGGTCAGAAATAAGTGTTCTTTCAAAACCATGATTTCTAAAAAATGTTTTATAAAATTTTCAATTATTCTATTATGATAATTAAAATATTTTTTATAAATTATTTAAAAGAAGTAATCTTCTTATAATTTTTTGATCTAGTAACTTTTCTAAACATTTTACGATAAAAAATAAATGTTCAGAATGTGCAGATTTATCCACCATCATGATTGTAATTTACTTGAATATTTTTTATTAGTTTTCAAGGTTATTTTCAATGAAAAGGGTTACAAAAAGTTTTTTTTTCAAATCTTCATTTATATGCTTTCAATTTTATTTTGAATGAAAAAATTTCAAAATGTTTCAAAGATTCATTTATATGTTTTTAAGGTTATTTTAAAATAAAATGTATTTCATTAAAAATATTATTTTTAAAAGAAATGTTATTTTCCTTAATAAATGATCCATGTGATCTTTTGTAATGAATATCCATCTAAGATGAGAACCATTGATATATTTTATTCTTTACTATGGAAATGATCCAAGGATACTATTCATAATCATTATTTGAATGGTTTAAGTTTTGATTCCATGCTGTTTATGGAAGCTATTTATTCTCAATGAGTAAATCATATTTCAAATAGATTATTATAAAACCAATTTCTTTTATATGAGCTAATAATTATTAAAAGATATTGACATGAATCTTATTTATTTTCCATGTGTTAATCATACTATGAATGAATAACTATTTTATAAGTTTTTATTCATGATATTTCTAATTTATTCATGTTTTGGTTCATGGGAATTGTTTATATGATGGGTTAGACTAAATAGCATCAGGTAACCCTGTTATTTATTATAAATAGGGTGGACTAGATAGCATCAGGTAATCCTATTACAACTTATATGATGGGATAGCCTAGATATCACTAGGTAAGCCTTTTATTTCATATATAATGGGGTGGCCTAGATAGCTTCGGGTAACCCTATTACAGTTTATATGATGGGGCGGCCCAGACAGTGTTGTGTGGATCGGTTATATCTTATATGATGGGGTGTCCTAGATAGCACTGGTTGATCCTGTTATATCATAAAAGATGATTCGTATCTATATAACCTTCTAATTTATTGGTTAAAGATTTATATCTCATTAGATACACATGTATGGAATGGGGTGTGAACTTGGATTAGTAAAGGACTTTGTCTACTAAGATGGTATTGGAGTAAACCTTGAGTACCAGGATGGTCTTTGGAGTGAACCTTGACTACTATAATGGTATTGGGAGTGAACCTTGAATACTAATATGGTTTTGGGAGTGAACCCATTACACTATAAGGAAAGGTCCATGACTGGGGATGGTGGTGTATTATGCCCAGTAGGTGTATCCCCCATCAAGTTCCCTGATAAGTTTTGGAAATTATCCTTGAAATATAGGGAATTATTTTATATACTTATGTGATTGAAAAAAAATCTATGTCTAATTCCTATGTTATCCTATTTGGAATTATGCTCTTGATTCCTTTATGATTAATGTCTTATGGACTACCAACATTTATTCCATGACTTGTGTATATGATCTCTGATATGAATGGTATGATCTTAAAATGTTATTCTAATATTCTAATAACCTTATTCTAATGTTATACTTATGTATCTTCTTTATTTTCCCTTACTGAGTATCTAAGATCACCCTTTGTTATATTTCTTTTCCCCTAGTTATGAATAAAGGTTGTATGTATAAGTACTAAAAGGGGTGATCTTTGTGGGAAATATTGAACATCTTTCACCAAGATAGAAGATTGTGTTTCAAGTTTCCAAAGACACTGAACTATTATGGTCCTAAAAAATGTACTATAATAATATAATAAAAATTCATCTAAAATGATGTAATGTCTAATTATGTTAAGATTGGGTCACTATAGATGGTATTGAAGGAAAGGTTAAGTCAAAATTTGGAAATTGGGCTGAAAAAACTTTAGTGAGATCCAGAGGGATATTTCTAAGGATATGTCTAGGGATGTCTCTAAGGATATGCATAAGGTAGCATAGATATAAAAGTAGGTTTCATTATTTACACATCCTATATGTAATATTTCATAATTATATAGTTTTATCCTATGATAATTGTTTCTCACACTATGAATTATTATCTTAATCAATAGTGGAAACTAGAAGAAACCAGGTTAACATAGAATATTTCAGATGCCAGAAGAATGTGAATTATAAAAAATGATTTCTTAAGTGGAAATATCATGAATAGAATTGGGAAGGTCATTTTATTATTGGTTATACAACTTAAGACAAGGATATCGCAAAAAACATGTTAAAGGTTTTAGAAATTCTAATAGTATTGTTTACATTAAACGTAAGAAGAAATATTAAATTGAGGATGAGGAACCATAAGACATGATTAATTATTCAAATTCTTAGAAATTAGTATTAAATAATAAGATGATGAAGCCTGAGTAATTTTTAAGAATAAATTTATATGATTGAAGTGTATATGTTTTGGAATTCAATGACTCTATTATATATATCATGAAATATATACATATTTTTATTATAAGTTTTTTATTAAGGATTTAAAAGGATATTTTGAATGGAGTTGATGAATTAGAAAAGTGATCTAATGGAAAGGTGGTATTTTAATTTAGTGAAGGTAACCCTTAATGTATTCTGGATGTTTAGGAAATTTTATTTAGCTTGTAAAAAATAGATGATTGGTTTGGATAAATAAAATTAGATATTATCAACAACCACATAAATGATAAAATATATTTTGAAAAAGTATTTTATTTTATCAGGGATGGATTTTTACGAATTTCTTGGAATATGTTCAATAATTTTTTGAATAAGAAGTCCTAGATTCTTTCAATATTTATTTATAGTAATTAACGTTATTAACATGTTTCAAGAGGATACATGATATAGGTATTCACATGTTTGGAGTCTGACAACAAAGATACACTTTATGATATATGTGGATCAATGTGAAGCTAATTTTAAGAAATTTAGTGACCTTTTCTTTTGGAGTTTTGGATTTTTACCTTTTGGAAGGGTTACAATGTTATACATTTATAAAATTATTTATGTTATAATTCATATGAGGTTTTTTAGAATAAAGCATTATCTCTATATATAAATATTTATGCACATTGGATAACATGTGATAACCATTTTTCTATTATTTTAACTAAATACATATGTAATGAATTATCATTCTACCTCATGATCTGTTAGTACTTCAAGAATGAAAAATTCACCTTCATTTCTTAGAGTAAGATATTAATTGGAAATTGATAAATTCACTAAAAAATGGTGAGATTGTGAATATGAAATATAATAAATTAAAATAAGTATATTTCCTTATATTCATAGATAGTAAAATAATTACTCAACTCTATGAAAATGATATTGAAATATATTTATCTTAATACCTTATATTTTTTGAAATGGTGTCCTTATAAATCATAACATATGTATGGTTTTGAGAACCTTAACTTTCTATTGATCATTCAATTTATTGTGATCAATGACCTCAATCACGCTCTATAATTATTTATTATTTTCTTCCATGTCAAATCATCCCTTCTCACATGTATTCTCTTATGTAGAAACCTCATTATGTGTTACTTAGGGTAACCATTATTTTTCCAAGATTATTTTTTTAAAGTAAGTTTAAGTATTCATTTTTACCATGTGGATTTTTAGGAAATGATATTTTAGGTGATATACCTTTGACAACCCATATGAATTTCGAGGGATAAATTCATTTTAAGGGGGATAGAATGTAACACCCTGAGGTTTTTGGAAATGTTGTTTTTTTAAATTAATTTATAATTTTTTATATTTTTCATTCCATGAAACATTGTATATAGATTGTGGTGTATAAAATCACTATGTTTGGTTTTTGTTTCACACAGCACCATGTTAATTTTTCACTATATTCAATACATATATTAGATTTTGGTATATGAAACATTATTTTTGGCATGTGTTAAAAACAATGTCGAGTTCCTTCTATAGCTTTCATTACACATAAGACTTAATTTTACAAAACTACAATGTACTATTAATATTAATATTAAAATATTATTATAGTCTTCATATAGAAATTGGAATAGTGGTTATTAATAAGAATAATTAAATTATGAAAAAAAAAATTAAACAGGTATATAATATTAATTATTCTTGTGACAAATTAACTAGAAATTAAAATAAAATCCTTTTAAAAATATAAGAAATATTTTTCTAGAAAAGGTATATTTACACATTTTAGCTCAATAAATTAATTAAAACACTTTTGATAATTTATTTTAATGGAATATATATATATATACATATATATATTATATTAATTAAATTATTTAACAGTTGTATTATGTGTTTCCTATAAAAGAGAGAAGAATAAATACAATTTTATGCATAATGATATATATTTTTCTAAAGGGTAATTTTACCTACTTTTAATGGAGATCATATTTTTAATTTAATATTTGAAAATTTTATAAATTATATTTGATAATTTAAACTTATTTTTTTGAAATAGTAACATCAAAATTATCCTAGGGTCAGTGTTTAACATTTTTATGATGAGTTTCATTATTTGATAAATAGTAAGAAATACTGAATTTTAGTTGAATTTTTCTTCTAATATATTTATATAGTTAAATTATAACTTTATTTGGTTAGAATGTGTATTTATATAATTTATAAACCTATTAATAAAATTTAGGTCATTGGAATCAAATTCACTTTGAAATTGGATATAAAAATATTTCCAAATTTCCAAATTTTTACTTTAAAAACAAATTGTCTCTTCTCGAATGTAGGATTATTATTAAATGAATTTCTAATAATTCCATGATTATAATTTGTAAAAATTTATTTTATATTTTTAATAAAAATAATTTACAATTTTTAGTAGGTTAAGCATATTTTTTGACCAAAAATTATTAGGAGAAGTAATTAAAATTAATTATATCTATTTTGGTAAAAACAAGTTTATTTTTTGGTTAAACTTTATGGGGCCAAATAACCAAGAAATGTTTTTAAAAATCCACTATATAGACATATTTAGACTCTGTAATCTCTTTTATACAAAATTTACCATTATTGGAGGCATATTATGTAAGGTATAACTCTCAGTAGTGTTTTCATTTTTATATTAACAAGAATGACACTCCTCCTCCTATATAAAATTGCACTCACCCCTCACTTCTAGACACATATAAATCCCCCTTTTCTCTGCTAAAACTAGAAAAAATATGCTATAAAAAACCCTACCTTAATCTTGGATTCCTCAACATTGGTATTAATCCAACCAAGGAAGTCCTTTGGTGCAAACAAAAAGGAGTTACCCAAAGAAGAGGAAACATCATTTAACAATAACTTTTATTTTATTTATATTTCCACCCCTTACATTTTTAATATTAAATTATTAAATAATAAACTTAGTATACTCAAGATTCTAAGTTTTTTTATGTTAAAGATACAACCTAAACTAACACACACTTCCATCAAATGGGTTATGCAATCATCATTCGTTTGTACAATAGACTACTTCCTCACGAACCGATGACAATCTTTCTTCCATTACAACCTTTCATGGTTGGTAATAATGACTAAATTACTATTTATATATATATATATTAAATATATATATATATATATTATTTATTCTTCTATAATTATTATATAACACATTCCTTCATTCTTTCAATTTTTTTAGGAATATTGTAACTTCGTTTGTGGATGTGTGGAATACTGCCTCCTTAAAGTAATGTGAGTCGTTCACACCATATGTGGAATTTATTAAGGATGAATTTAGTAAAACTATGTTATATATGACATAATAATTTTACTATAATTATAATATATATTTATACCTATATCTCAATTACATTCTTTATTTTAATATGATAAGAAAATTGAAATAGCTTTCAAGCGTTTGTATGGTCTACCATCTTCATGAACGGTGTAATCCATTCAATATTTCTATAGATTGTTATAAATAAATTTATAATGAATATATATGATATTTAAATAATTTTTTACATACTTGAATTAATAAAATCATGATCTAAGTATGTGTATCAAGAATAAAAGGTAAAAACATATACAAAAAAAGTGGTTATTACCCAAAACATAACATTAACATGAAATTGTTAATAAAAAATTAATATTAAATCACAATAAAATCATATATAGTATTATATATAATAATATTTATATGTGGAAGATTTATAATAAATATTTATTTATTATACAAGTGGTTTGAACTTGTACAATGAAAGTCAATACTTAAGGTAAGATTTTTCTCATCTCACTTGTATTTTTTGAGATGTGTGATATAGTCACTGCATATTCTTGTAGTATAGTGTATATAATTAACTATTATATTTTATATTATGAAATATTGTTATTTCAGGATATTAAATGTTTCTATTTATGTTATTCTTTCATGTAACTCATGATTCAAATGTTACTCAAGTAGTAAGGTGATTTCATGTCTCACTTTTATTTTTGTGAGCCCATTTGACTCTATTGGCTTTTGAATCTAGAAGGAAGGTTTTGTGTTTTGGTATCAACAATTGACTGAATTTTCCGGACTTCTGCTATTGTTTAGATGCTCCCTCTGGAGAAAACTGTTCTATTGGAGATTCTGTTTTCTTCACTATTTTGTTTGACATGTTTTTGTTGTGTACCTTTGAATAGGTTCTACTCTACAAATGTTGAACAGCTAGGAGATGTTGATTCTGATTCTGAAGGTCTGTTCCTCTAAAGCTGTTAACCTGTATTTGACACATTTGGAACTATCTGGTCTTCTTCATAGTGTTTTCTATTTGGCACATGTTTTTCCGGAATGCAGAATGTGCTGTGTTTGTGGGCTTTTGTTTGTCTGGTTGCTTTTAACAGCCTTTGGTTCACCTGTTTCTTCTTATGGGCTGTTTTTATTTTCTTGTTGGTGTAGGCTATCTACAACTCGTATGTACCTTGTAACTCTTTTTTTTAATAAACTTTCTTTGACATGGATTGGGAAACCAATCCATGTTACCATCTTTAAAAAAAAGATACATGCCATGTTATGAACATATACTCTTCTATGAGGTTTATATATGTTTTATTATGAATATAATTATTTTTTGGATATTTAGGAATTATGTAATGTTAAAATTTCATTATTATTATGATTCAATGTTACCAAATTCATAATAATTTATTTCTATAATCTCATTGTTTATTTGTTTTGTTTATGATTATGCTTACATTGATGAGATATTACGATCCACCTCACAAGAACACTCATGAATTTTATTATCTTATATTTATTCATTATATATTCACTTATTGGAAGTATTTTTTCACTCTTTGGTACATATTATAGTTATGAATGTGTTTTTAAGAAAATTTGACTTTATCTCTCTCGTCTATCAAAAATATGTGTTTATTCAAAACAATGTCTTATAAAAAACTATTTTCAAAAATGTTCTAATATTCTCATATGATCATTAAATGACTTTTTTTAAGAAATTGGTTTTTAGAAAGAAATATTTTTTCATTTTCTGATCGATAAACTTGTATAAACATTTTACGTCATAGAAGGAATATTAGACATGTATGGATTTATCTATCGTTATGACCATCATTTCTTTGAAAGATATTTTATAAGTATTAAAGGTTATTTTCAAAGAAAAAGGTTTTCAATTTTTTTTTTAATTTTTTTAAAATAGTTCTTAAATATTTCTTTATAATTTTTCAAGTTTATTTTCAATTAAAAGGGTTTCAAAATGTTTTCAAAACACCTTTATATATTTTTAAGGTTATTTTAGAATAAAAATAATTTCATAATTTTTTATGTTTTAAAAATGATTTTTTTGTATAAGAAATTATATTTTTTCAAAATATGTTATAAATTATTTTTAAGGCTTACATCATATGTTTTCATTGTTTTTTTCAAAGATAAGAATTTTGAAAATATTTTATGTCCTAAAAATTTATTTTCAATGAAACGTTATTAAACTTAAGAAAATATCCATGTGGTATATAAAAATACATCTTCATCTAACATGACATCCTTTGATGTAGTTTATGGTTTACTAGGGATATATTCTAAGGATTCCATTTAAATTTTTCGCTGAATGGTTTATGTTTTTATGGCATGATGTTTATGGAACCCATTTCTTTTCCATCAGTAAATCATGTTTTAAAGATATTTTTACGGAACCTTTTTCTTTTCCAAGGCCTAGTCATTATTCAAAGAGGTTGAAAAAAACACATTTCATTTCCATTTGTTAATCGAGCTATGAAATAATAATTGTTTTATAAGTTTTTATTCAATATCTTTCTACATTATTCATGTTATGATTCATTGAAATATTTTATAAGATTGGGTAGCCCAGATATCATCTGGTAAGCCCGTTATTTATTATACAATGGGTGTCCTGGATATAATTGGGTAATCCCATTACCTCTTATATGATGGGGTGTCCCAAATAGAACTATAAAATCCCATTATTTCTTATTCGATTTCCTAGTATATATTATGCCCATAAATCCTGTTACAGATTATACAATGGGTTTTTTCAAATAGTGGTGTGTAATTCTATTATATAGTATACAATGGGGTGGCCTAAATAGCACCGAGTGAGGCCATTATAACTTACATGATGTGTGATACCTATATCTCCCTATAATACATTTGTTAAATATTTATATCTCATGATATTTACATATATGGAATGGGGTGTGATCATGATTTAGTAAAGGACTTTGTCCTTTAAGATGGTATTGGGCATGAACCTTGACTATAAATATGGTATTGGTAGTGATACTTGACTACCAATATGGTCTTATGAGTGAACCATGACTAATAAGATGGTTTTGGGTGTAAACCCATTCCACTACAATGAATGTTCAATCATTGGGGATGGTGGTGTGTCCTTCCTAGTAGGTGTGGCCTCTATGAAGTCCCCTGATAAGTTTTTTAAATGATTCTTGACCTATAGGGAATTATATTATACTCTTATGTGTATGAAAATATTTTTTACTTCTTCCTATGTTATTAACTCATGTATTATTCTCTTGATTCCATTTTAATTCTTATCTTATGAACTTTTGGAATTTATTCCATGACTCATGTATATGATCTCTAATATGTAGGGCCTGATCATCAAAATTTTCATGTTCTCATACTCTTATGCTCATGTTATATATATGTATCTCCTTTATTTACACTTACTAAGAAACTAAACTCACCCTTTCTTATATTTCCTTTCCCTAGGTTATGAATAATGGTTTTATGTAGATGTAGTAAAGGGGAAGGTATTTTTGGGATAAATTGATGATCTTTCAACAAGTTAGAATATTGTGTTCCAAATTTACATATACATTAAAAAATTATGGTCTTTAGGCATATTCTTTTGTATTGTGTTAAATATTCATCTAAAATGATGTAATATCCATGTATGCTAAGAGCGAAATGCTATACTGGAATTTTGGACAACCATTTTCCTTTCCTTATAAAATATGATAGTGTAACATTCATATATCACAATTAAGGCACACTTAGGAATCAAAGGTAGCACAAGCAATGCATGTAGTGAAATGAAACTATATGGACTGCACTATACATTACATGTAGGTCCAAGGTTCCAGAAATGATGCATGTAATAATTCTCCTTGAAATACTAGGACCAGGTATAATATCAATAATTCATATCAAAGACTACAATCCATGTGCATCTCCAAACTATGAAATTATATAAAATATAATAAGTAAAAAAAAGAACACAAATTTCCCATTCCCAAGAAACTTCATATTTACCTCGAATATGTGTTAGCTACTCCAATACATAGCTTATGACCAAGTTCCAAAATGTTCCTATTATATTGTATAAATTTCACATAAAATAATAAAATAAAATAGTTGATCAAATAACACTTCATGATGACCCAGACCTAGCCCACTCCTGATTAGTTGAACTCGGTTGGACACATGGCCTCAAGAATGCCTCCTTGTACGTCAGAGGCTGTCGACTAGAAGAGATGGATAGGGTGTTACTGTGGGGAGACTATTACCTCACATTATAGTAGAGAACAATTGATATAATAACATAGGAATAAACTCAATAAGTAGTAATAAGGAATATGAGAGTGGAAATAATCATAAATATCCATGTAACAAATAGGCAACTCAAGATCTGTAAACGGTATATTATAAAATATAATGATTTCATGTATCTACCAATAGAGGAAAATATGTGTAAATGGAAGAAGGAAGATAGTGAAATGAATTTTATACAAAATAATCAAAAAATAGACTAAATACTATACAAGTATCCTAATAATTGGCCCTTCCATCTGCTACCAAACTCCCATCCTTAAGAAAGAAAGTCAACTGTGCAAGGTGGAACACTTCCCTTTTACATACATGCGATCATATAATCTATTCAGGTAACATTGGATGCTTGGATAGTGTGTGAGATAAATCTCAATATGAAACCACTGACGATGCCTATACAATCTAGTCTATTCATACAAATTGTATAGTGTTCATGTATATAATAAAGTAAAGCAGTACAAATAAATAACGCATTCCTACTTTAGCCTCAACTGGTGTCTAAACATTTGACCATTTAATTAATTATGATTCATTTTATATAGTTATTTCATGAGAAATTATCAAATGTAATGGGATATATCATAATAACAATGAAATAGGATCTAATATGAAACCAAGGAACCATTGACCTTGGGTTTTGGCCAATTCATAGTACTAAATCATGCAGTCTTGTAATAATTGTTCTAAGTGTAATACAAGGGGATCACCCAAGGTATTCCACTATAAATGTGTCTAAAAAAGTACAAGGATATCTTATATTTTAATAATAGTATAATCATGACTAGGCCTAACGGGGTGAATCCCCAGTACTGCATGTTTGGATACATCAAGCTAAATCCAAGGAGTGTATCGAGGGAATTCTAGTTTAAGGAGAAATTTCAATTTAAATGACTATACTTAACTGATGAATTCATGTAATAAGAAAATTAATGTATTCCTTGGTGTATCCTACAATTATCTACTCAATGAAGTAGAATAGCATCCTTTGAGATCTCAAGGAAATCCCTAAGAAATTAAAGGATGGATCAAATCTGACCATTCCAATAAAGATAAAATGGTCCTAGGAAAAAAGTCACATTATAATCATTCCATCATATCAAATATAAACAGAAAAATTTGATACAAATTCTATTTAATAATTTAAATGGGATCATTCCATTACCATTTAATAATAACGACAAGGTGAATCAAGGACTAGCAACCATTTATCACTTTAATTTATAAAAATTTAATAGGCTCTTTCCATGCCTTTTATTTGGCATGAAAAGAGGGTTGAGGACATGAAACATATATAAATTCAATTATAATGAACAATGAAATTTGATATCTCTAAGTATAATTTCCATTTAACATATTAATTATTCATTTAATTATTATGTAACATATACATAAATGAGACCATGTTAGAATCCAAAACGAACAATGTCTTAGATAATAACTATATAGGTACAAATGGAATAACATTATATACACCCTAATTTCTTGGATGCAATTGAGGTCCAACAATCCAACAACAGAAAGAACATGTATAATAGTCTTTATAACACAGGTATAGAAATTATAATTAATGAAGATGAATTTCTGATGAATCACCCAGTAAAACCAGCATACGCACAACAAAGACAAATTATAAACTACAAGCCATTCATGAAAAAGTCATAGGCCACCAACCTTATTAATATTGTATAAAAAACATCTAATATTTTCCTTTATTTTATCTTGTATCAAAAGAAAATAGAATAATGGATGAATGTCCAGAAAATGGAGCATATGACTCTACATCAAAATGGAATCATCGAGAGAATGAAAAAACGGGGAATTAAACCTAAGGAGTGAAGGAATTGCCTATGGATATCCATAATGATAATAAGATCTTGAATCACAGTCTAGATGGTGAAGCAATCAAAGAACCTAGGTGAATGGGGAGGAGGATCCTCACTATGAGTGAAAATCGAATTTGTTGTCCGCAGGAATGGGAAAAAAGAGGGTTTATTGAAATTATAAGAATTTAAGGGAGAAATAGTAATTTTACAAGTAATCTAGTAGTCATGTGGTTTAGATAGATGGTTGAAAACCCCATGGGAAAACCCTTCTTATCCATCTATCCAAAGAGAGGTCCCTCATGATTTATGTTCACAGTATGGAAAACCATGTGCAAATCATGTATTTTTTCTCTACTAAAAAATGTAGTGCCTCTACATGGTCATGAAACCTAGTTTATACAGTTAGGACTAACCATGTGGAATACTTATTCTGACAGGACACCTCAAACTGTTAGTATAAATTATACTGACTGGGTGGCACAAGTTTACTAACTATATGGATTATTGGTTTCATCCACCAACCAAGGATCCATGCTTCGAACAAGCATTAGACACCCTTTATTCTTCCTTTCACACTTTGGAATTCATATTTTATCAATATATATATATATATATTAAAAAATTAAAGGATATTTATTTCATAGAAAAATAGGGTTCTTACGTCCATAAATTTTTTATCACCTCAATCCACAAATCACACATCATGTATTGAATGCCTCAAGAGGCTGCAAACCATTCATGACCACTAAAAATAAGAAAGGATCTACCTTTTTACTATTAAAGATATGAATCTACATAAGGAACATTTTCCATTGACTAGAGGAATATTGCCCATTCTTTAAGGGATTTATGATACTTTTTATCCCTAACATCATAGTAGTTTATCCTTTCACTATAGATTGCCTCATAATCATTTTCAACATGATTGTATCATACTAATAATTGGGACACAAGAACCTTGAGGTGTGAATTATATAATTTTTTTCTCCATCTCAAAAGTATTTTGGAGTAATATTGACCATGTTTATATTAATTAGTATATTTTTAACACTCCCCTTATAATAATTTCACTTTCATCATGACCAATAGATGCATGGACATTGTTCAAAGCAATATGAATAGAAACATTGTCCTTTGATAGTCCAAATTACAATAAACTAAACTATTAGTGAAATAGATATGAAACATGTTAGTCTCAAAAACCCCCATAGGTAGGTTTCATAAAAAATTAAGTCCCCACTCACTAAAATATTCTTATCTAGTGTTTAGAAAAATGTTACACTGTAAATAAAAAGGGGATAAACCTCATCGAGTCCATGGTTTCCCTATTAAAATAATTTCTTTAATCATTGGACCCTGTGGTCTAGGGAAAAATTTTAGAAATGATTTATCACATATCCTCACTAAAATAATGTGTTCAATTTGTGATGAAACCAAATTTAGGGTACTTGAAACCTTCTTGAATATTATGTTCTCCAAATATCACCTTCATATCATTAATACCTAAGTTGATACCAACCAATTCCTTGAGTTGATATTCTTGTCATGGAATCTATGGAGCTCAGGATTCTTTGAACTTAGTTCTTCCCTATAGAAAACAGCTAATAGGTAATGTCCAATTTGAAAGCACACCTCTAGGAATACCTATAGAACTAAAATTATTTAAAATATCTTGTTCCTAAATGATGTTTAGTCCCAAAGGAGAGACCCCAGATAAAACCATGAGTTATTTTCATGAATTCACGGAATATGGGATTCCACCATTATCATTAGCTATCCTATACCATTCATTTTAAACCTATAGTTAATGTATATATTTAGATACCATGATTTTAAATCCCTATAAAAAATATGCAAGAATATTCGACATCATCAGTGTTACATCACCATGTATTGTACACTTTATCAAATAAATAATGTGATATTACACTCTAGAACATTTTTTTGGCCTACACTATGTGAGTAGAAACCTCACGGAATAGGGTCCAAGATTTCAATGTAGAAACCAAACTACCCTAGGGCATCAGAACCCTTTTTGGACAACACATTTCTCAATACCACAACACATTATCCAAAAGTATGAATCTTAAAAATCATTCATAACCTTTATAAGAGATCATGGGTCCTCTTTGTTTGAACATTATTTTATAGCTTATAAGTTAATGCATACGGTACCTCAACCCATCAACTATAGGTGTCTACTCATTATAGGAAAGGACCTCCAATCCTCATGAGACATAGAAACACCATTGTAGAACTCATCACACTATGGTGTTTTGGGGTCCTCCCCAGCATATCTTCCCCATTCCATTTTTATCAGTTCAAACTTTTTTGTTTTTACTTACACAACCCATATTATAACTAACCAAATTGACTCAATGCACGTAATATTTTACCATACATAAAACTAAATGTCATCAAGGTTATAGGGTGTAAAAACCCATCATGGATATTCATACATCATGATTTATATAAAAATTCAGGGTTCTAGAGCCCTTCATAAAAATTTATTCTTCAGAATAGATATTATAAACATAGGATGTCAAAACTCATCACAGAGAATCACCTTTAGAATCTCATCAAGAATGAAAGGTTCTGAAACCTTCATGAATACCCATCATTCACTAACATCAATAAATGGTCTGAGATAAAATTAATTAAATAAAAACATTAAATAGTCTAGGCTATAAGACTATAAACTAAAAAAATAGAATTCTAGAGCTAAGAAAAATTAAACTATAGAAATAGTATGTCTGAGAAAAAAGACCCTAAACTAAATGAAATATATGTTCCAATATAAAAGAACCTAAAATAAAGAAATAAATGTTCTAATATAAAATAACTTTAACTAAAACATTATAAGGTTTGATTTAAAAGCCTCTAAACTACAACAATAATAGGTTCAAACTAAAAGACCCTAAATCATAGAAAGAAATTTCTAAGAAAAAATAGCATAAAATAAAAAATATATATGGTTAAAACGAAAATAACCTAAACTATATCAATAATATAGTTTGACAGTTCATAAGTATCTAGTTGAATGATACAAAATGCTCCCTTGGTTGAAAACCCAATGAGGAAACCCTGGAAAAAATTTGAGATCCTTCTCATTGGGCATGAAATATGTGAGATCTAGAAAATTTTGAGCACTTATAAATATAAAAGGAATAAAAAAAAATTAGGTAAAAATATTGTAAAAGGTTTTTCTAAGAAAAATAAATGTACATTCTCTCTAAAATTTCTCCATATGAAACATAGAAGAAAGATAGGAGAAAAATATACAAAGATTATAATGATCGTTATTTCTTCCTTGAAAAAATAATTATATGCTCAGAAAACACACTGAATTAGGTAGAAATTAGAGCACATTTCGTTTTGGCATATATTTAACAATATGTTTCATTCAAAATAGGTGATCCTAGGATAAAATGAGAAGATACATCAATGAGGAATCTCATGTTAGCAACCATTCATGTGAAATTCTCAAGTAAAATCAATTATGATTCAACCGATCAAATCCTGGCATTTGGGTTTCCTTGTGTTATATAAAGGATGGATTTATTTTATGATCTATATGATATAAATTCAATGAAATTTCTTGCATATCATAATGAAAGAAATAATTATATAGATGTTCAATGTTTGAAAATGTTTATTCATTGATAATGTAAAAAAGGGAAGGAATATATATAACCCAGAGACTCTTCCATAAATAAAAATATGTATTAAGGTTCATGAAACTATATCCCCATTACATAATTCACTCAGAATATTCCTCGAGCACCACAAACATATAATCAAGGGAGATTATAGATTTATTTAATTGTTAAAAGGATTTAATTTATACCTTTACAGTCTTCTACGATGCTTCCACCCTAGAAAAACATCTTGTCTATCCTTCCCTTACATTTCAATGTGCTATGTTTCCCCAACACTATTTTCTATGAGGTTTTATATGAATGATCCAACATTAAAATATCCTCATAAAGATGAAAAATGATGGAATGTAATTGGAAAATCTCAAAATTCCCTACATTGATCATGTTTCATTGAGCTATTTCTTCTACCATGTGTTGGGGGTTCTCATTTAGTTCATAATTCCAACTTCAAATAAACATAGATGAATCCATTGATACTACTACTCACAATTAAGGGGCTATCCTCGACTCTCTCAGGGATATCACATCCATCACCCAGGGATAGATAGCTATATAGTAAAATCCTTCAAAACCAAGGGAGGTAAACAGATACCTGATATGAACCAGTTGGTGCTTTAGTTCCTCCAAATATCCATCTAAGATAGGGGTTAAAATATCCACACACACATCTAGTTACATTAGTTGATAGAGAATCATGGACTATGAGAATCAATTGAAGCCCATATTGAGAATATGAATATATTCTGGGAAAAATACACCAAGAAAGGGAATCGTACTTTCATCCTTTGATGAAATAGGTATGATTGGGCTTCCACATTAGTCAGCTCAGTTTAGGTAATTCATGAAGAAGAAGGGATTGTAACTTCCAACATCTGAGGTGAAGCTATTGTAACAGTAGACACAAAGTATTTTCATTCACTAGGTGAATAATATTAATTTTTTAGATAGTCAATGACTATGATTATTGTTGAAAAAATACCTTTCTCAATTTTATCATTGTTAATGTCTCTCACCCAAACCCCATCTTAAGTGGAAGAGGTGACACCATCTTGCGATGAGTGACTTGGGGGAACCACCAATTTTTTCCCTACAGTAATACTTCTCTTGATAACTTTAAGTGATGTAATGGTGAATAAATATTAGGTTATATAATATAAGGTAGAAAATATTTTTAGTCCTTAAATATGTTATAACCTTCTCCTAAGGAAACATCTATCAAAGATAAATCAGTAGCATAATAAGTACTAGTATCATCCTCCTCCAAAAGTGTGTTTCACAATGCTAGTTTAAATAGAAGGTCCACTGGAACATCAATAGCAGTCACCCTCCTTGATCATGCTAGAATCTCAATAGATTCCACTTATTTATGGGATATTTCCAATATTCAAGGTTCTACTAAAGCATTATAATTCCCACCTATATCATCAGGAAAATTTTATTTTCTATTAGGTTGGATCAATATTTACCTACACATCTTTGAAAACCCATAATGAGATAATTAAATGATTTGAAATAGGTAGTGGGGAAGATTTTAATACTTACTTGATGATCCTAGGTGATAGGGATCTGGTAGTTTGGAACACTTCCTTTTCCCTTTCCTCTCTATGGAAGGGCTACCAAAATGTTCCATTAGAGAATTAATTCTGGATAGAATTTATTGATGTGTATATTGTGAGTCATAAGGAATAGTAATCCCTTCCCTCATCATAACCATTTTAACCATATAGTGCTCATCATTGTTCCCTAGGTCACCTCCCATGTTACCTTTATCCACCGTACCCTCAACAGAATATATTAGTGAAGGTGGGAGTGACTAACCCAATCAGTTTCCTACCTTACTCATAGAAATGTAAATTAAATTTGTAAGACTTAAATGTTAGAACATACATTTTAATATGGTATAAAGGATATTATTGCTACTTCCTCAAAGATAGGTTTTCCATTTTATTCTATGAAAACTTACATCGTTCCATTATACATAATATAATGCATGAGGGGAATGTAGTGGATTAATCCCTTTATGATTTTTTTCATCACATTTTTATCTCAAAGTAAAGCATCAATCTTAGTAGGATTATTTTTTAAGGAGATTCCTATGGGATAAGTAAGAAGAACATATACTTACAATCATATCTTCCCCTAGTGAATTATCCCCAAAAGTTATGCATCTATGTTTGTTTCCCTCCAATTTCTCTACTTTTGAAACACAATAGAAAATACCAGTGTTGACATGCATGTTATTATAGGTTTCACACCCATTATATTCACATCAAGTGAGACTTTTCCTAGTAACTAAACTGATGATGAATGTCTCACCTCCTTTTAAGGAAAATTTGAGGTTGTCAATATTCTAGAAATGATTTTCTTTCTTGGACATGGATTGTCTATAGAAATTAATGGTAACATTCCATCCTTAGGAACCGATGTAGATAGCTACCCATTTGGATATGACTGAATCAAAATATTGGAATAATGTTAAGAAAAATTGATTCCATCCTCATTTATGGGAAATTAATTCTGAATATTTGTCTCATATATGGTAAAAATTAATAAGATATAGAGAGCCTCCATTGGATAATTTTTATATTGAATGCAATGAGGGACATGGAATTTTTTTCTAAATTAATCGAAACTGATGACTGAATCGACAAGTTGTACACCATTAACAGAGGATACTACCATAACTTCATGTAGAAAGGACACCCTCATATATTGATGTCATATAAGCCTCTTCCTTAGAGATATCCTCACCATTTTGAGTTATACTAAATGTGGGAATCCCATAGGGTTTAAAAGAGAATATTTTATGGTGGCTTAAGCAAACCCAAATTTCTTAGTCCTTTAATGTTATGGGCCCCACCCCACTAATGCACTGTAAAAAAGTCTTCAAAAAGATTCTTATGATGTTCTTGATTCTCATATATTCATAAAAATACAAGTGTTCCCCCATCCAACCACATAACATCAAGAAGGGGATAAAATTTCATTATGGGGATCTTCCCCTATAAATATGGCATAAAAGGTTGTAAAATATGGAAATAACAAGAATAAATAACCCAATGTGACTCCCTCTTTCCATATATTACTCCATAATAATGGTGCAGCTCTTACTTCACCCCTCTCTGGGTTATGAGAATGTACTTTTTTAGGATCATAGTAAGAAATTTTTCCAACTAGATGACTCAATCGATGAAGGGAAAAACCTATAACACCTGGTTGGTGAATGATCCCTCTTCAACTATGGTATAGTAGGTACCCTCAACATAGTGATAATATTTTGAGTTAAAATCCCTATACTTATTTGTTTTCGGTTAATAATGATTTTATTCATAAAATATCCCACTCATTGCTTAAATTAGATATATCACCTTGGGAGATGGGCCTTCCCAAGGGTCTTTTCATCTAGAATGATCAACTCCCTTGAAATGAGAGGGGTACTCTACAAATCACCCAAAAACAAAGATGAATGTAGGAAATTTTCATCTATATCACCTAATATTTATGCTCTATATATATTCTCAACATATAAAATACTAATGCTAACATCACCATACTTAAGATGAATTTTTTTCATATTTGGACTCCATTGAATGGAATTTTCTGACATCAAACTCTTATAAATATAATAGAATGTTTAGGAAATCTTGATGGATTCATACATCCCAATTTTTTTGAGATGCAAGGAAATTTTTGATGTTTCATGTTTCACCTAGAAGTTTTATCCCTAATACATCGCAAAGTTACATACTGATCAAATGGACCAGCTAAGAAACCATCCCCATTAATGATTCTTAGAATATTTCTACATTATTTATCAGTATATGTGGTTATCTGAATCTGATTTATGGAATTTACCTCTATAATATATTGGAATAAAATTTATAATATACATTCATGAACGTTTATCCTTATTAATAAAATGGTATGTGTAAGTCATATTTTCTATGATGGAGTTATGGATCCTAAGGACCTAAGGGGGATGTAAAATTGTTTACTATAATAGAAGGACTAGAGAATCCTTTATAATAAGGAAACCATAAATGGGAAACAAATTAGATAGGGGGTATTTCATATAAATGATCCCCACTAGGTATAATAGATTCATTTAGGATGACTAGATGACAAAATAGTAGGTGGTATATAAGAATGTGACTATGAAATTCCAATGATTCACTGCTACTATGAGATCTATTCATGAAGGATTATGAAAAATAGAATTTATCTATACATAGAAATAATCATATGTCAGATGGGCAAGGAACCAATATAAAAGTAGTAAAAAACCTAATGATCATCATATGAATCATGTGAACCACATAAGGTTTTGAAATATCATGACCTAATATTGATCTCATGAATCGCATAACCCACAATGAATATCATGATCACATGAACCATTTTAAGAATTCTGATCTGGTGACCATAATGTAGTCACATGAACTGTGTAATGATCATGTAATAGCGTGAAAAAACTGGAATATAATTCATAGTTGGTTGTACAAGCATGTGGAAGAGAACATGAGTTATGGTTCATGAAAATTACTATGAATTGTGATTTATATGCTTTGATCAAGTACTGATAAAATATTAATAACATGAAGGGATCACATGATTGGATATCATGAATGGTTGTGTGATAGGGGTCTTAAAATATTATCTTGTGAAGTATTCATGAAAGAGAGAAGATCATAAGAGCTCTGAAATTATGGGTCTCTGGTGGAATGAATTCCCCCCACTCCCTTATTTATATGTTGGATAAATAAAAACCAAAAGGGAATCGAATGAACAAATGAAACTCAATACATTATCTAGAGGAAACCTCAAGTACTTGGGTGGGTACTTGTATTCCTTATATCTTTTACCTTTTCCATGTGGAACTTTATTCTGAGGGGGGTAATTTGTTGAAGCCCACAAAATGAGCATTGAAAATTTTAGAATCGATGATATACTTGATTTATAGGTATTGTTTCCTCTATAAAGGGAATTAAGGACTAAAAGGATATTATTAATCTTGGTTATATTGAATTTTTGACCTCCAACATGACATGTAATGATAAGAAATAATTTAATTTCATGAGAACATGCACTTTGGGTGATTTGTTCATGATAATGAAGAAGACCTTTGAAAATTCCTTATGATCAGGTGATGGAATCTAGATGAGTTGATTTAATCACGGGACATGTTAATTGAAATATTCCTGATAATAACTCAATAAACCTTATGAAATAAAATATAAACAAATATGGAAGCTTCATGTGATTGATGTTATGTTTATTTTAAAATGAATGGCTCATGTGACTCATGTGGTAAGTTCAAGAATCACGCGAGATCCCTAGAGACATGTCATCCATTCCATGAAAAATACTTTTGGTATTTCACCATGATCATGAAAATGACCTCATACATGTACATTTGATCATGTGACATCCAATTGGTCCATAGAGAATCAAAGTGACCATCCTTGACAATGCTCACATTCTGTTGTGAGAATATTTATTTATCATGTGGAACTATAACAAAAAAAAACAATGGGAAAAAGTTTGTTGTCATATAAAATAGTAGATAAAATTTTGGAAAAGGGGAATGATCTTGAGAAATAATTTTATGCAATTCTTCATGTGAAGGTTGGATTTGATCCACATGATTAATCCATTATTCAATAGAAATCTCCGCCAACATGTCGACCTCATCAAGCGAAGGCAGCTGGGCATGTTGCTAACATCATACAAAGGATCTCAAAAATGTCAATTTTCTCACACAATTACCTTATAGATAGTCTATGGGATATATCTATACACATTAAAAAATAAAAAAATGTACCCTTATTTGTTGTAGATTTACTTTGTTTTTTATTTGGATTCACCCTAAAACCAACATGATATCACAAAGGGACTCTAAAAAGACTCCCTCGATCACGTGAAAGCCTTTGTGATAGGTGTACTGGTCTCTCAAAGACTCATTGATGTGTCATACTAATCTTTTAAAGGAACTTTTACATGATGATTTAATTGTGTGGAGTCCCTTTAACAAGCCATGGGTCTAATAAATATGGAGATGATGGAGTGATCTCATTGTCACTATTTATCATGTGACATAAAGGTGACACCATGGATGACCAATGATAGGTTCATGAGAAACATTTGATTATCTAATGACTCAAACCCATGTCTATGATATATTAACTATTCATGGTAACATAGAACCGGGCTATAAAGGCCTACAAATTCCTCCCCCTTAGTAGAAAAAACCACACATGGTAGTGTAGAGGCAAGTTAGGAATTATCATAATGTAAAGACATAAAATTTCAAGGGTATTCCAATAGTAAAATCTCAGGTAATGATGTAATGGGTCCCAAAAAATTAATATACACTTTGTGTGATCACCCTATTGATCACATGAAGGTCTTCTTATGTGATGGCTAGATCATACAAAGGAGATTCCTCATGTTGACATGGCCATGTGAGATGCCAATATGAAACTCCTGAAAAACATTGACATATATATGAAATAAATTCATAAATATAATGAAGGCTTATATGAAGATAGATAATCTTATTTTCATTTGAAGGGATCATGTTCTTTGCATTACCTATCAAGATCATTTCATAGATCCTGAGCATGTTAGCCAAGTCACATGAGGTCCACTAGAAATATTTTCTAATCTAAGTTATTCCCTCCAAACATGTCATCCATGTCACACAAATCCCTCCATATATTTCATTCAAATCATGTGTTGTCCCACCAATATGTTATCCTTGATCATGTGGAACCCGTGGAAGTGTCTGTATCGATAATGTAAAGGCTCCCCAAACATGTCAACTAGATCACAATATAACCCTCTGACATGATAGCCATGATCAGATGATACCCTTGGAAGTTTGGATGTCAATCCCATGAAGTATCCTTATACATTTCATCCATATCATTTGAAATCCCTCTGACATGTCATTCCTAATAATTTGATAACCATTGAAATGACTATGTTGATCAAATGAAGGATCCTCATACATTTCATTTAGATCACATGGCATAAACATTAGACATTTCCACTAAACATCCTCATAAATTTTAGTAAGTTGAAAAGGATTTGACTAGACATCCCCATACATGCTAGGAATTCAACTAGGAAATTTCTGGCAGAAATCCAAAACATTTCAAACATATCAAGAATAAACCCTCTAATATGTCAGTCATGTTAGAAAGATATACTTGACATTTCAATTGTTTCATTCATAGACCCTTAAAAATGTATCACATGTCAGGAAGGAACATGAATAAAAGATAAAAATTTAATCCATATACATTTATACATATAAGTTTTGAATAATGAGAACTATTTTTCCTATCCAAATATGAAACATAAGGCATATTCCTAGGGAATTATCACCAATCAGGTAACCATATAGGTGTATGACCCTCCATTTCTCAAACACTCTACCCCATGGGACCCAAACTCTCCTGTTGGGTTATCAATATTCCTCATATATGAGTGGATTGATAATGTAATTGAACTATAAATTCTCTTATTATTAATGTAAACAAGATACATAGGATGCCTTTCTAAGGTCTATGATATATAACAAACACTCCATTAGGGCCTCCTTAGTGAATAAATTCTATATCTATATACAGTGATTCTGATCACCTTCTATCGATTTTTTCACACTGAGCATGACTCAGATAGTCTTAATGATTTTCAATGATAATATCACTAGAATCATGAGTTTTAATCATTGTACCCATCCCATTAGTATATTTAGGGAATACCAAAATACAAAGATGCTAATTTATGTTATATGTATACTATGTAGGGTTTATTCTTAAGGATCGTTCTCCATACCTGGTGCATATTTTCCCTCACACATTTACTTTTCACATGAAATTAAACTGAACGGATTAGACTAAAATTAAATTCATTGATTTTGAATCATTTTATCAAATTAAAATATAGCACACATCATGAAGGTTCAATCATATTCTAGAACCATCAATCACATCATTGAAAAGAAGTAAACTCTATAGTTCTTGGTTATAAAGATTAATATTATAAAAATCTACCGATTCCTTTAAAATAATGGGAATTAGATAGAGAACCTCAAATTTATACATATGGTATCATTAATATAATAGCCTTTAAATTCATGAGGATTCATCACTTGATCAATTAATTAGTATAAGAATTCATTCATTATTATTTGGAAGAGATTCAAAAAATAATAATAAATATATAAGGGAGTCCCATAATAGGAAAAAATTCCCCCAAAAGGTTGAGATGATCTCAACCTCTCATCCTCTCAACCACTGTGATTTCCTATGTACTATTAGGTTTTAAACCCCAAATGGATTCTAGATTTTGGAAAGTTTGTTTGTACCTTGTTATGGATGTTGGATATATTTGGATTTTCCATAAGATATGAAAATGGGGATCCAAGCATGAATTATTGTTCAATCATACATTAACCCACCACAGTATATTTTCATCCCTTAGTACTCAAATAGGATTCAAAAAATGTTTAACCTGATGTAAAACATTATAGGCTTCAGTCATATTTTCCCCCAAATATAGGTCACAAAAAAAATCTCTTCAGAAGAAACACATTTCTAATTATATTATCTTTTAGTCCTTCCCTAGAAGTAGGTATCTCAAATATATTAACATCATATTCATGTTTCTCATCAATAGAATACTTATTTTCATTAAAAATGATATAACATGTCATATTTTATAGATCAAGAACATATAGAAAAAATTTCAAGTGCTTCTATGACAACAGAAATATTTTTATTCGAATATATTTAGATAAGCTAGTTTAATACCAAATAGATCATATTTTACACTATTTTTTATAATGCCCCATTTTTAATTAAATATTAAAACACAAAATTTAATGTAATAAATATACCATAATTTATTAATATCATTGTAATATTCTTTTTATGTAGAGATTGGAATTTTTTCTTTTTCAATAAAAAATTAAATTTCTTCTATGAAAAAAATAAACTAAAATTTTAACTTCTCCTATGTTATCCTTATAATTAGTAAAATTTGTATCTATTATTTTTATATATGGAACATATTATAAAATTTAAACATAAACCTCCCACTTATTATCACAATGTCTATAATGCATTTGATTTACCTTGCATGGTCTCTTTAAACCATGGGAAAAAAATTATGCACATTTAATATCCATATACCATGAATATTTTTATAAGGTTGTCTTAACACATTAATATGAAATATTATGTATGGATGATCATCACTTGTGTTTTTTAAGATGTTCAAATACACCATCTTTATCTATTCACCTATAAATGAGTTTTCTTTCAATCAATGGATTATCCTTACCCAAAACTAAATTATTTATTGTGAGATTTAGGAAAAGTGAGTTTCTCCAATGTATAAAATTATCTTATAAAAAACTCTAAAACATTCTTAGAAATATACTCCTTAATAATGGAGGCTTCTTTTCTATAATTATTCTTAAAATATCCATTTCACATCATCATATTCCATTAAAAATGGCACATCCAATGTTGATATATAGGTCCAAAATGATTTATTTCTCACACTAAATGAAATATTAACTTCACAATGATATCAAAAAATTATGTTTTATGGTGCATTTCAAGTTGAAAATGTATAAAAATGACATCGTTCTACAAATTATTCAATAAATTTATATTAATCACATTGTTAAAAATTAAATTAAGAAAATAAAACACCTTCATGATAGTCATTATAATATGGATGTGATGCATTAAATGAATTTATATTAGTATGTTATATTTATTCATGAAAGAACTCAATATATTTAATGCATGTAAACTTCAAATCAATTAGAGATAAAATATTTTGACCATTTGATGAATAACTTTTCATCACTCTGATACAATGGATGCATTGAAAAGTAATAATTTCATCCCTTGTAAAAAATTTGTGAAAGATATAATTATGTGTGTTTTTATTTCAATATATCTTGATGCTAATTCCTAATTTATTCCCATTGGTAATAATTCTAACCATTCATTTAACTCATCATTAGATATTCCATTAATAGTTAACAATGATAAAGTATATATTTTAAAAATATTCTTCTCCAAATGTATGAAATAAATTTTATATTTGACCGCATGATATGTCTTGTAGTACCCTAATATTTTCATTAAAATATTATTTGAAAATAACAATATGTTAGATAGTGTACACCACAAATAATATTGATCTTAAATGAACCATGAGATATTATTATTTGAATATGATATCTATAACCTAGTAGTTGGATCATCATGTATGCTTAGGAATATTATAATTATGAAATATATTTAGAAAGGATTTATGTAATAAAAAATAATAATTCAAGAAATAATGTTAACATTCAACTATTTCTTATTACAAGGAAAATAATAAGTTTAAATTCATTTCATACTTCGAAAATATTTTTTTTTTAAAATGATTTTTATTGGGTTTTGTGAGTAGATATCATGATTAATTTCTAACACAATTAGAAAGTATGATATATAAAATTTGAAGCATTTTTTAATATATAAATTCAAAGTAATCATTGGATAATTATTTCATATTTTTTTGAAAATGTTTTTTTTATGAATAGTTAAAAATGCTAATTTTGGAAAAAACTATGATTTATTTTTATCTAATAGAAAATTAAATTTTATTTTTGATTTGATTGTAAGTAAAATAAGTTTCTATAGATTAAAAATGTAGTGAACCAACCATATAAATCTTAGAACTGGTGTCTACTACCATTGCATTGTCATTATTATAAGGAATAAAATCTTGAAGGATTGAAGTGTTAAGTAGTCTTTGTAAACCTAATACATATATGAGTCTTGTTTGAAAAATGAATACACTAATTAAAACAAATTTTTTTATTTCATAGATATTAACATTATTCCGTCTAGAATATCATTTCATATCTTTCTTAGCACACCTCAAGGATTCATGGAGATAGGAAATAAAATAAGTATGAGATCAAATGCTAAGTAAGGGTTAAGCATAACAGAAGAAATATAAAATCAATGATAACAATCATTATGGAATGGTAAATAAATAAAAACACGTGCTATATAATTAATAAAATGAATGGATAAAAAATATGGAAAGTAATAACTAAAATAACATGCCATTCGAATAACTAGAAAAGGAAAAATCAATATGGTAAGTAAAATAACAAAAATTTTGGTTATTTAATCAATTAACTAAGAATGAAATTAATACATAGATATATAGATGAAAAAACCTAAATAAATAAAAACTAAACTAAAATGAGGGATATACTCAATTATTGGATGCTATGTTTCCTAGGTACATGGTAAATTTATCATCAATGCCTTTTATAGGCTGATTTGGTATATTTGGTAAAAAACCATCTAAGGCTAGTCATCTGACTCATCCCATGAGACTACCGATGCATCGAGGGGCGATCTATAACCATCCCACACCCATGTCATACATGTATAATGAATTCCTTATATATCGAATAATCTATTTGACAATATTCCTTATAAAATATCCATATGAAGTATAGGATAAATATTTGTCAGTATTTCCCAATTAATAAAATAATTTTCATGTACACACTGTATGTAAAAATGGTTTATGGTTTAGGAAATAAAAAAACCCTTGATAAATGATATTGATAATTATAGTGAATTCAATGTTCAGTGATCATAAAAAATTTAATATATCAAGGGGACTAACAAATGAGTCAAGTTAGTGAATGTAAATACTATCCCTGGTTAAATAAATTATAAACCATCCATAGTATTGATAAGGATGGTATAAAAAAACAAATCCCAAGTAGAGTAAAAATAAATTTTTGTTGTCATTGATGAATATATATAATATAAAATGATATTTTAAAAACATTCTTGAGAAAAATATCATTTTTTTAAAACATATCATTTTGTTAGGTAATTACTTTTAAAAAAATATTTAAAAATTAACCTTTTTAAAATTAAAAATTATCCTTCTAAGGAAAATGTAGTAGGTAATTTTGTACTACTATACAAGGTAAAAACATTCCTTTTCTATGGTAAAAAGGTAAGAGAAGTACCTTTTTCAGAAAACCACAAGAATATTCCTTGGAAAAAAATATTAAAAGAAAAAAGTGTAAAAAATATTTAATAAATAATTTTGGAAAAGTTAAACACATTTTTGTAAAACTTTTTAAAAAGATGGGTTTTTTAGAAGAAAATAGGTTCTCGGACCAAAGAGAAAAATGGAGTCGGGTTTTCTTAAAAAAATTCTCTAAAACATTTTGAATACCAAGGAGTAAAAAATGGTACTAATACTTGAAATAGTATATGAATAAACATAATAAAATAAAATTTAAGGGTTTATTAAACAATTATCCAATAATTTCCTCTGATGGGAATTAAAGTGTAAATAATCCCAAACAAAATGAGATTGTGAAGTAAAACCTTGAAAAGACCATAATGATGATGTGAGAATCAATCAATGAATAGATAATGTGTTTCAAATAGAAATACACATAAAACAAGTGGAAATACAAAAAATAGATAATTGAAATTGATTACATAGATAATCTAATAATATTAACGACAATAAGGAAGTAATATAATCCAATGAAAAGGAATCAGGTTATGAAATTTGTTACAACTTGGTAACTTTTAAGTCAAATACATTGAGAATAAACAATTAAAATTGAAAATCAAAATACCTTGAATATAAAACAATTCATGATACAATATATCAAAATGGTCATTATATACTCAACAAAAAATAAGCAAGTTTTGAATATGACATTTATCTCACGGAAGCAAAAAAGTGAGACGAAAATCACGTAATATCCGTTTACTTTTGGGTGAACATCGTTTAACTTCATGTATAATGGTTTTAAACATGTCTATAAGTTTTACCAGAACCATGATTATATCTATAATATAATATATGGTCTTATTATAATATCTTATTATCCATTTTTAATAATCTTTCATTATATTCACTATTTGGTGTGTTAATTTCCTTGTTTCATCAGTATATTTTGACTTATTACATATTTCTCCTATTACATAGATCATTATTTAAAAATATAAAAAATTTAAACAATGAGGTATAAATCATATATATTCAATATATATGTATTTAGAATAATCTATAACATTTTTAAATAATAAGTGAAATGCATCGTTCATAGAGATGGTAGGTCATACGTACACATGAGTGCTACTTTCATTTGTTTTACATATTTAAATGAATTAAAATTAAATGATATGTATATATATATTATAATTCCAGTGTCATATATATGTCATATATGTTACATATGATTATTAAAATCATCCTTTATACATTCCATGTATATCGTGAGTGAATCAAATCGCTTTAAGATGGTGATAGTCCACACATCCACAAATGAGGTTATTATATTTACACAAAATGGAAAACATAAGGGTATGTGTTATATAAAAATTAAAGAAGCATAAATAAATTATAAATATCATATATATCATATATAAACATTTTTTCCATTATAATTCCCAACCATGAGTGGTGGTAAAGGAAAAATGAACCACATTGTTTTGTAAGGTGGTAGTTTTTTGTACACATAAACCGTAAGTTAGTTACCCATTATATGGATGTGTGTGAAAGTATAGGTATAAATAATGTAATAAAAACATCTCATTAAATTAATGATACTATTTTTATTATATAATCATTTAATAAGAATATTATATGGGTTGGATAATGAATATAATGCAAAATAGCTTGAGGAAGGATATTACCTCTTCTTTGGGTAACTCCTTTTTGTAACACCCCGACCCCAGCTACCCAGAGTCGGTGCATTACTTCGTAACATTGTCATGATCACAAAAGATCAAGTCTCGAAAGGCCGATTAGTTTAGTAGCCTTGGAAACACTAGATACATTCATAAATGTTACATTACATTATAAAGTGAAAAACTAATAACAAAGTCTTCATAGTCCACACTCATATCCTCTTTTGACTATCCCTGCAGGTCATTCATAAAATAATTCTTCACATCCTGGAAAATATTAAAACATTGAAAGGGGTGAGCTCAGATGCTCAGTAAGGATAACAATATTGCGGAAGCTTTCATAAATAAACATAAACATTTAAGGCAATGTATAACTAAAACAAAAGCCTTTTAAACTTGAACATCAACATAATATGGAAAAAGTAAAATGAGATAATTCCATTTACTTCTTCACATGGATATTCTACTGGTCGAATAATCACATGCAATATCAATAACCACTTTCATAATGATGGAATGCATAATGCCAGACATTCTGAAACATTTTGTCAAGGCCTCGGCCAAGACGTCTAAAATGATTAAGGCCTCGGCCAAAACCATAAATCAAATTGGGAAAGGGCCTCGTCCAATTCCACGTCTAGTTGTCTCATGAGACCTACCGATGCATCGAGGAGCTATAGTGGGCTCCACCAGTCACTTATTAAGTCCAATGCATTCCTCATATGAATAGGTTTAAACATATCATAAACCATAACATAATCGAATCACATAAAACATGCATAAAGGAAACATAACATTTCCACATTTTAATCACAAGATATCAATACAGAACATTGATATAATAAAAACACTTTCAAAACCATTTTCAATACCAAAATAAAAGAAAGTTAAAACTTTGTATTTATTTTTCATTAAAAAAATGATGGCTTGTAGAGGAAGCTGAAACTCAAATAAGAGTCACGGCAGCGGAGAAGTCGTTGTCGCCGCATAAGTACGGAAAGAAAAACATTCCCTTTTTGTCGTTTAGTAAAATTCTTCGTATAAAAAAGATTCCTTTTGAATAAACGTAAAAGTCAAAGGGGTTTATACACCGTATAAAAGAAAGTTGTGTATAAAACCAAATATTCCTCAATGAAAGGAGATTGAGACGAAGTCCTTAAAAAGATCATTTTTAAAATAAAATAGATCTATTATGTGTATTCACTATAGGTACACATAAAGAAAGTAAAAAATACAAAATAATACATAATAATATCATGACATAATTTGAAAGTAGAAGATTAACCCAAAGAATGGAAGTTGGGTTAAGAAGTTCCCTTACCTTGCGTCTTGTCCTGGCTCGACCGTTCTTTAACCTCCTGAATAATAAACTAGAGTTAATTTCTATTTACTTAAGAACCTTTTTCATGTTCATTATTCCTTTTATATCACTTATTACCATGTTATGAACATTATGTAATTATTTAAGTTAATAACGGTCGTTTTATCGATCTTTTGGTACTTGAGTCAAAAATAAACTTCTTATAATTACAAGTTGTTCATGTGGTGAAATATCCATTATATCCAGAATTATATTCATGATGTAGATATCATATATATCATATATATATAGTATATACATTCATTTATAATATTACGTAACATTTAGAGGTAAGAAATGAAATGCACCGTTCATGGAGACGGTAAGCCGTACGTACGCATGAACGCTACTTTCATTTCTATTTCATATTTAATGGAATGAAATCATAATGATATAAATGTATAATATAATTCCAGTATAATATAGTGTATGATACCATTTACTCCATCCTTTATACATCCCACATATGGCATTAACGATTCAAATCACTTTGAGGGGGCGGTAGTCCGCACTTCCTAAAATGAAATTATCGCGTTTACCCATAATGGAAATCATAAAGTATGCCATAAATGAGAAATACAGAAGAATAAGTAAAACATAAACATATTATATATCATATATAAATATAGTGACATCTTAATTTCCACCTTTGAAGGTGTTATATGAGTGTTGAACAATCATCGTTTCGTGAGGCAGAAATTCTCCATCCACAGAAATAGTATGTTCTTTAACCATTAGATGTAGGTGTGTGTAAGTGTAGCTATAATCCTTCTTATAAGAACATCCTAGTATATTGAGGATACTGGATTTGTTACAAAAGAAATGAATAAAAAGAGTTTAAGGGGTTGGAGAAGCAAAATAAAACAAAATAACATAAGAGAATACATTACCTTAAAATCGGGTAACTCTTTTTGATTTGCACCAAAGGATTCCTTGGGAAGAGTTCTGCCCAAAGTGAGGCTTATAAGAGTAAGGGAGGGAAGTTGGGATGGTATTTGGGCAGAGGTTGGCCGAGTCAAATGGCTTGAAAGTGTGAATGAGGTGGTAGAGGTGGAGGCCTTTTATAAGAGGAGAGGAGGGGCACTCTTGGAAAGTAAGGGAATTTGACATTATTATACAATGATTTTCGGATTCTAAAGGTCCCAAAATTATATAATTCGTGGATAAGGTGATAAGGGTTCGAAATATACCCATCCAATAGTCTTTGGACAATTTTAAGCCTTGGATTGTACATTATATTTTCATTTTATTAAAATCATTAAATAATGAGGTCATCGCTGCATCATAATGATGTCATAAATAATTTAATTTATTTAATGTCTAAAAATTATAAAAAAAATACTATGATGTATGAAATATTTTTAGGTTTCAAATGACTATTTATATTAAAAAATATGACTTGTATAACCCCATGTAAAAATTGTTTTAGTAAAACATTTCATGTTTGTGTCATTTTTTACTTTAACATTAAATAAAAGGTATTTATGCCATTTTACAACTAAAGTGGATCCATGGGGTCCCCAAGTTGACCCATAGATTGTCTTGGTAGGACATGGCACATAAAATGATGGTAGGACATGTGTCAAGCTCATCTCATATTATTAAAACATTATTTTTACCTTAAACTACACTAATTACCTCTAATCGCGATTAAGAACTTAAAAGTTACTATTCACCAAAAATTATTTTAATCTCATTGAACCACATTTTACTTATTAATGACAACCATGTATGTAGGATTTTTGAAAATCAAAACACAGAAGTGGTAATATTTCATTTAAACGAAAAATCAGTTATTTAACTACCACTTAGTGGTTTCACTATTCATCAAAAATTGAAGTTTTTCAGAACAATGTCAAAATTTCACCCTAAGCTATAATTGATATTCCGAATTCAAAAATGATGTCTATTTTACAAAATTCCAAACATATAAGTTTAATTAATTAATTTTATAATTAATTCCCGCTGTCACAACAAATAGCGTGTTTTTAAGAAACAATATACATCAAAAGATTGACAATTGTTTATGTCCATTTTTAAAGTGAAATTAATTCTAATGACCACCATTGGATAAAATGGTAAAAATATATACTAATTATACTCTAAAACCACTAAATGGTATAATTTATCACTATAAATTATTTTGATTAAAAAAGTTGTTTTTAAGTATTTTTCACTATTCATAAAAATTAGAAGTTCTCAGAAAAATACCAAAAAATCAACATAGGCTAATTTCGATATTCCGAATCCAAAAATGAAGTCCATTTTGATAAATAAAATTTATAAAATTTCAAAAAGTAGGTATTACTATTCACAACGTCTAGTTTAATTAGTTGTGGTGAGTGTTAGAACTCGAAGTTGCGTACAACACACGCTACTGTATTATTCAAAGAGAAGTGTATCGTGGAAGCTTAGGGTGTTACATTCTCCCCTCCTTCAATAAATTGTGTCCTCACAATTTGAAATTTTTCTTTGAAAATAGAAAATAACTTTGTGGAAAACCCACATCAGAAATAAAGTTAATAAAAATATAACATTAAAAGAACGAAAGATAAGTACAAAGGTCATCCGAGATAGCCCATTCTAGGATTCTATGAAAATATGGATATGGAGGAGAAACAAACCATCAAGGTCTGATGGAGAGTTGTAGAAAATAGGATTAGGAGAAAGTTTAACTACAAGAAAATCAAAAACTTGTGATTGGTTAAACGATCATTGATTCCCCAGTAGGAAAAGTTAACCGACAATGTTTTTGTTTTAAGTTACCTTTTATAAAGTTGAGGAATTTATTTAGGAGATTTACTAAGAATGTAAGGGAATATAAATACTTGTTATGTATACTTTCATTCTTTAATAAATTTTTACCACAAACCCATCTTTTACTCCAAAAGGTAATAGAACTCAAAAATATTCTATTTATCCTAATTGTATAAGGTTCCAAATATTAACACATACCATTTAGATTAGTAAAACTATTTTGTAATAACCAGGGACTTCCTATAGGCTAGTGGTAGGAAATAAAGACCTGTCGCACTATGGTTGTGGGTTCGATTCCTGCAGCTTTGTCCGACGCGATGGGTTATGCCCCACCCTACAGGTTGTCCTTTTCCTAAAACTATAGTATTATAATATTCCAAAAATAATCTTCATAAAAAATTTTAACCTTAAACAATACTATACAAAGATCAACTTAATCCACTCCAACCTTTATACCTCTGTCCAGACTTTCTCTCAAAGGTCTCTTAATTCCAAAATCAATTTATCAGATTCCCCAAACAAATTAAAGTTTCTCTTTTTGTCACATACTAAAAATATGATTACCTTCATCATATTAAAACCTTACTAAAATCAACAAGTACTACAGTACAATCCTTATATATATATATATCACATTATTCTAATAACCAGAATATAATCCATGAGTCCAAAATCACCAATACATTAATTATTCTTCTTCAACTGTAGTAACAGCATAAGATTTTCCTTGATCCCTTGGCCTTTTCTGAGGTAAGTTTCCCTGACGCTTAGGACATTCATTTGAATAATGCCCCATTTCCCTACAATTGTAGCATTCAACATTGATAGCCTCTTTCTTTCCCTTGCAATCACGTGCCTGGTGACCTTTTTCTCCACATTTATAACAAACTCCCATTCCTTTTAGGCAAGTACCAGGGTGATTCTTCCCAAAATTATCACATAATGGAAAATCCTTCTTTCCCTTTTCCTCTTTATTTGTCTCTTGTTCCACCGTTCTCTTCTTCTCTTGCTTTACTTTGTTGTCATAAGACTTAGAGAATTCCTTTTCTGTCTTGATAGCACATGAGACAATATCTTCGTATGTTGAGAACGATTGTGATACTAAATCTCGACGGAGAAATGGTTTTAACCCATCAAAGAAACGATCAATCTTACCTCTTGGGTTACGTATATAATATGCAGCATACCTCGCTAACCTTGTAAAGTTGGCCTCATACTTTGCGACATTCTCATCCTCCTTTTGTTTCAAACTCATAAATTGCCTTTCCATATCTGCTCTATGTTCATGAGGAAAGTATTTTTCTAAGAAAAGATCTTTGAACTCCCTCCATTCCATATTCGATATGTCATCATATTCCTTTGTGTTTTGAATCAATGACCACCATTGATCAGCATCTCCAGTGAGGCAGTAAACTGCCATGATAACCTTTTCCCTTTCACTACTCCCCAAGGCGTGGAATATTTTCTCTAAGGAGTTTATCCATTGCTCATCTACTAATGGATTTGTACCCCCATTAAATGTTGGTGGTTGTTACCTCATGAAGCGGTCTAACATTGATCCTCCACGTTGCGGATCAGGGTGCTCCATACGAGTAAGGTTATTATTCATAACCTGAGTGAGTTGTCCCAGTATGGTAATAAGTTGATCAGCACCAGTTGTATCTCCAGCTCCACAATAATTATCTTGAGCAGGAGGGCAATCCCTGCACGGAGTGCGTGCATTGATACGGTTTCCATTCCTTCCACTAGGCGCCATTTCTAAACAATGGCATAAACTATATTAGTTTATGAATCAAAATACATAATTCCATACTTGTAAGATACTTAACATAAATTGAACTATTTATGGATATAATCCATAAAAATGTTTTCTTTGAGGAAATATATACTCATAACCCTTCATAGTGGTTTGTAAATAAAATGAGAATTATCCTAAGCATATCCCCCAGGAGTGTCGTAACCAAGAGTGCAGCAAGGCCCGTTGTCGTGCACCAGTTCCCGTTCGAGTCTAGCTCAAAGCGGTGTTTTCGGGTTTTACCCCTAGGTACATCTGTGCCAGAGCCTCCTCTACCTACTCGTATCCAGACAGGGATGTATTGCTTGGAAAACTCACAAAATCTCTATAATACCAAAATTCTAGGAAGTTCTTCTATACTAATCCTTAAAGTCTATCTTCGGGCTATGTGCTCTAATCAGAGTTTATCTAAATCTAGCTTCCAAGTTTAGTACTAAACTGCCTCTGATACCAACTGTAACGCCCCGACCCCAGCTACCCAGAGTCGGTGCATTACTTCGTAACATTGGCATGATCACAAAAGATCAAGTCTTGAAAGACCGATTAGTTTAGTAGCCTTGGAAACACTAGATACATTCATAAATGTTACATTACATCATAAAGTGAAAAAATAATAACAAAGTCTTCATAGTCCACACTCATATCCTCTTTTGACTATCCCTGTGGGTCATTCATAAAATACTTCTTCACATCCTGGAAAATATTAAAACATTGAAAGGGGTGAGCTCATATGCTCAGTAAGGATAACAATATTGCGGAAGCTTTCATAAATAAACATAAACATTTAAGGCAATGTATAACTAAAACAAAAGCCTTTTAAACTTGAACATCAACATAATATGGAAAAAGTAAAATGAGATAATACCATTTACTTTTTCACATGGATATTCTACTGGTCGAATAATCACATGCAATATCAATAACCACTTTCATAATGATAGAATGCATAATGCCAGACATTCTGAAACATTTTGTCAAGGCCTCGGCCAAGACGTCTAAAATGATTAAGGGCTCGGCCAAAACCATAAATCAAATTGGTAAAGGGCCTCGTCCAATTCCACGTCTAGTTGTCTCATGAGACCTACCGATGCATCGAGGAGCTATAGCGGACTCCACCCGTCACTTATTAAGTCCAATGCATTCCTCATATGAATAGGTTTAAACATATCATAAACCATAACATAATCGTATCACATAAAACATGCATAAAGGAAACATAACATTTCCACATTTCAATCACAAGATATCAATATAGAACATTGATATAATAAAAACTCTTTCAAAACCATTTTCAATACCAAAATAAAAGAAAGTTAAAACTTTGTATTTATTTTTCATTAAAAAAAATGATGTCTTGTAGAGGAAGTCGAAACTCAAATAATAGTCACGGTGGTGGAGAAGTCGTTGTCGCCGTATAAGTACGGAAAGAAAAACATTCCCTTTTTGTCGTTTAGTAAAACGCTTCGTATAAAAAATATTCCTTTTGAATAAATGTAAAAGTCAAAGGGGTTTATACACCGTATAAAAGAAAGTTGTGTATAAAACCAAATATTCCTCAATGAAAGGAGATTGAGACGAAGTCCTTAAAAAGATCATTTTTAAAATAAAAAAGATCTATTATGTGTATTCACTATAGGTACACATAAAGAAAGTAAAAAATACAAAATAATACATAATAATATCATGACATAATTTGAAAGTAGGAGATTAACCCAAAGAATGGAAGTTGGGTTAAGAAGTTCCCTTACCTTGCGTCTTGTCCTGACTCGACCGTTCTTTAACCTCCTGAATAATAAACTAGAGTTAATTTCTATTTACTTAAGAACCTTTTTCATGTTCATTATTCCTTTTATATCACTTATTACCATGTTATGAACATTATGTAATTATTTAAGTTAATAACAGTCATTTTGTCGATCTTTGGTACTTGAGTCAAAAATAAACTTCTTATAATTACAAGTTGTTCATGTGGTGAAATATCCATTATATCCAGAATTATATTCATTATGTAGATATCATATATATCATATATATACATTATATACATTCATTTATAATATTACGTAACATTTAGAGGTAAGAAATGAAATGCATCGTTCATGGAGACGGTAAGCCGTACGTACGCATGAACGCTACTTTCATTTCTATTTCATATTTAATGGAATGAAATCATAATGATATAAATGTATAATATAATTACAGTATAATATAGTGTATAATACCATTTACTCCATCCTTTATACATCCCACATATGGAATTAACGATTCAAATCACTTTGAGGGGGCGGTAGTCCGCACTTCCTAAAATGAAATTATCCTGTTTACCCATAATGGAAATCATAAAGTATACCATAAATGAGAAATACAGAAGCATAAGTAAAACATAAACGTATTATATATCATATATAAATATAGTTACATCTTAATGGCCACCTTTGAAGGTGTTATATGAGTGTTGAACAATCATCGTTTCGTGAGGCAGAAATTCACCATCCACAGAAACAGTATGTTCTTTAACCATTAGATGTAGGTGTGTGTAAGTGTAGCTCGAATAATTCTTATAAGAACATCCTAGTATATTGAGTATACTGTCTTTGTTACAAAAGAAATGAATAAAAATAGTTTAAGGGGTTGGAGAAGCAAAATAAAACAAAATAACATAAGAGAAGACATTACCTTAAAATCGGGTAACTCTTTTTGATTTGAGCCAAAGGCTTCCTTGGGAAGAGTTATGCCCAAAGTGAGGCTTCTAGGAGTAAGGGAGGGAAGTTGGGAGGGTATTTGGGCAGAGGTTGGCCGAGCCAAATGGCTTGAAAGTGTGAATGAGGTAGTAGAGGTGGGGGCCTTTTATAAGAGGAGAGGAGGGGCACTCTTGGAAAGTAAGGGAATTTTACATTATTATACAATGCTTTTCGGATTCTAAAGGTCCCACACTTATATAATTCGTGGATAAGGTGATAAGGGTTATAAATATACCCATGCAATAGTCTTTGGACAAGTGTAATCCTTGGATTGTACATTATCTTTTCATTTTATTAAAATGGTTAAATAATGAGGTCATCGCTGCATCATAATGATGTCATAAATAATTTAATTTATTTAATGTCTAAAAATTATAAAAAAAATACTATGATGTAGGAAATATTTTTAGCTTGAAAATTACTATTTATAGTCAGAAATATGACTTATATAACCCCATGTAAAAATTGTTTTAGTAAAACATTTCATGTTTGTGTCATTTTTTACTTTAACATTAAATAAAAGGTATTTATGTCATTTTCCAACTAAAGTGGCTCCATGGGGTCCCCAAGTTGACCAATGGATTGTCTTGGTCGGCCATGGCACATCCAATGAGGGTAGGACATGTGTCAAGCTCATCTCATATTATTAAAACATTATTTTTACCTTAAACTACACTAATTACCTCTAATCGCGATTAAGAACTTAAAAGTTACTATTCACCAAAAATTATTTTAATCTCATTGAACCACATTTTACTTCTTAATGAAAACCATGTATGTCTGATTTTTGAAAATCAAAACACAGAAGTGGTAATATTTCATTTAAACGAAAAATCAGTTATTTAACTACCACTTAGTGGTTTCACTATTCATCAAAAATTGAAGTTTTTCAGAACAATGTCAAAATTTCACCCTAAGATATAATTGATATTCCAAATTCAAAAATGATGTCTATTTTACAAAATTCCAAAAATATAAGTTTCATTAATTAATTTTATAATTAATTCTCGCTGTCACAACAAATAGCGTGTTTTTAAGAAATAATATACATCAAAAGATTGACAATTGTTTATGTCCAATTTCAAAGTAAAATTAATTCTAAATACCACCATTGGATAAAATGGTAAAAATATATACTAATTATACTCTAAAACCAATAAATGGTATAATTTATCACTATAAATTATTTTGATTAAAAAAGCTGTTTTTAAGTATTTTTCACTATTCATAAAAATTAGAAGTTCTCAGAAAAATACCAAAAAATTCAACATAGGCTAATTTCGATATTACGAATCCAAAAATGAAGTCCATTTTGATAAATAAAATTTATAAAATTTCAAAAATTAGGTATTACTATTCAAAACGGCTAGTTTAATTAGTTGTGGTGAGTGTTAGAACTCGAAGTTGCGTACAACACATGCTACTGTATTATTCAAAGAGAAGTGTACCGTGGAAGCTTGGGGTGTTACACTTTTGGTTTACACTAAAGAGCTTACTTGGATGGAATTATTCCCAACGGTAGGATTCTAAGATAATTATAGGGATGTTGAGGAGATATTTTGGTATATATTTTGAGATCCAATGTGTATTGAGAGGTGAGGTAGTGGGAGAGGTGAATGCCTCTTTATAGTGGAGGGAAAGGACACACTTAGAATTTTTGAAAATAATTGTGTGTTTTCCATGTTTTTATTTCTCCCAAAGAATAAAAATGGTCCATTATGGAACCTTAGATATATAATGACTGATATATGTCCATAAAATATGTTTTTTTACAAATTTCTATGTCATTTTTTCCCTTATGATTAAGTTTTAGTCCATTATTAATCTTAGTTTTACCTTGATCGATGTAATTGATTTTAATTACTTTTATTAATAGTTTTGGTCAAAAAAAATGTTTAACTAAATATAAATTATAAATTATTCTTATTCAAAATATGGTATCCATTTTTTATAAATTAAAATCATATAAGTGGTAGAAATTAATTTAAATTTAATCTCGCAGACGGGGTGTTAAAGATGGTTTTTAAAGTAAAAACATTCAAAGGGTTGCTATGTTTTTTATCCAATATTAAAATTAAATTGATTACAATAACCTTAATTAGTTTAATTAATAAAAAATTAATCTTATTAAACTTTAACACAAATTAAAAATATAATTTATCCTTATGGATAAATTAGAAGAAAATGTAGTTTTGAAATAAAATTCATTATTTTTCACTATTAATCAAGTAATAAAACTTCATAGGAAAATACCAAAAAGTCAACCTAACTTAATTTTGATATTTCTATTTCAAAAATTAAGTTTATTTTGAGATATAAAATTTCTAAAATTTCTAAAATTTGGATTCAAAATAGGTTCACCATTAAAAGGTGGTAAAAGTGCCTTTTTAAAAATATGGATTTTTATATATAATACTAGGTTTATTTTTATCTTATGCCTATAAAATATATTATATGAATATCAAAAATATTTTTTTGAATATATAATATATATAATAAATTAATTTTAATCAATAATTTAATTTAATTTAATATATTAGGATAAAATAGTTTGGTGATCATAAAAATAGTATTATATAAAAAAATTCCCTTTATATTAAATTGGTTCTTATAGTCATTTATAATTAATTTTTAACTAATGAATTAATTTTATATTTTCATAAAACATTTATTTTCATAATTTAGTTAATCTTTTTCATAAATACTAATTTTATAATAATTATATATCTTACTATATTAAATAATAATATTTTAATAGTATATTGTTGTTTGGTAAAACTAGGTCTTGTGTGTAATGCTAGTCATCAAAGAAACTCATTGTTACGTGTGATGCTCTCTAACTTAGTATATCATGAATTGAAGTATATATATTTAATTTATTTAAAATATTGATTATATTATAATTTCTTGGGGTATTATCTTCTCTTATTAACTTGGTGTTGTGTGTTATAAACACTATCAAATACAATGTTCTTACTATAAAATTTCATGGAGTTACATTATCCCTACCTTAAATAAATTGCATCTCCAAAATTTAAACTTGATAGTGCTAATATTTTTTTATATTTCCTATTTTTAAATTTTATATAATGACAAGGGTTCCTAAAACATTTTAATGAAAAGATAGAATGATAAGTACATTGGTAATGTAGATTAACATATAACTTGGTTTCTATATAAAATAACATTAGTGAAAAGTAGAGATACATACATGGAGTAAAAGTTTAAATTTTTATATGGAGTTATTAAGGTTATAAATCAAAAAAATTTAATGATCAATGGAATTTTGAGGTCCTAAAAGCCATAAAAATGTAATGATTTAAAAGACCATCAATTAAATAAAAAATTTATTAGGATAATATTTTTGTTTTGAGGTCCATTTACTAATGTTGAGTAATTCATTTACTACCTAAGAATATAAGGAAATATACTTACTTGATATATTTCTATTTCAAAAAAATTATCTTGTGTTTCTACTTTGAAAAATTTCAAATTCGAACATTACTTCAAGAAATTTTTATCCAAAAATTAACTTTGATACCTGAAGTAGTAAAATAAATATTTAATGGATCATAATTCCCATAAAAGAGTGACAAGTATAACTATTTTTTTCTAACTATTCTCTAAATTCAATATGGTTAATACATTAATCTATAATCCTAATAATTAACACTACTAGTTCATTATTAATATTTATTCATCATATTTTATAACTAAAAATAAGTACATATTAACTAGGATATTATATTGGTCCATGGTTTTTATTAATCCCTTATCATCCTTGTTACATTTTTTTAAAAGAGGAATTGTCACATGACATACATGTTTTTCATTTCTAAAACCATATTAATTTAATTTACAATATAAATATGACGTACATCCTTGAAATTTAATCATTAAATGACCTTTTAACTTTGGTTTTAAATACAAACTCAATTCAGAAATACATCATCAATTTATTTCCACATAGGTCCTTCCTTATTCTAGATTTTAACCATTATAATAGGGAACTTCCTAAAACCAAAAACAATAGTGTGAGTATAAATTATCATTTTGGAAAACCCATATAATAATTTTTAGGATGTCTAAATCCTGACACGTTATTTTCAATATAAGAAACCTCATGTTTAACCTAGATCACTCATTATAATTATCTATTAAAATCCTTCACAATTGGTTGAAAAGATATTGTGAATTATCCTATCCATATCCCCTGAGAGTGTCAAACTAGGTGAGCAGCAACACCTGTAGTCATGTACCAGGTTACACTCAAGTTAGGCCTGATGCACCTTTTTAGAGTTGTTACCACTGTGTATATCTATTCTAGAACCACATCCAATTGTATTATCCCGATATGGATGTATTTCTAGGAATACCCATATAATACATACCATAAAAAAAACTACGATGTTTTTCTATAATTATCCCCATAGAATATATTAGGGTTAGGTTCTCTAATCTATGTTTTTTAAATATATTTTCCAAGGTTTCAACTAAACTTATTTTGATACCTATTATAGTGACATGAACACATAAATCATAGAGTTTATTTCTACTAATATGACATTATCATTATTATAAGTAATCAAATATCATGTGACTAAAGAGTTTAGTAGTCTTTGTATAAAAGATACATACATGATTCTTGTTTTACAAATAAATAAACTTATTATAATGTAATTTGTTTCTTTCTTGGATAATAACATTATTCCATATAGTTTATCCTTTCATATCTTTCGTTATACACATAATGGATTACTGGAGAAAGGAAATAAAATAATGGTGATATGAAATGCTCAGTAAGGGTTATTCATAACATAAGAAATAATTAATCAATGTGAATAATCATTATGGAAAGGAAAATAACTGAACACACATGTCATATAATCAATAATATGAATGGATAAAAAATATGGAATGGTAATAACTAAAAATGGTAACGTACCTACTTGGGTTCCACATGTCAGTGTTCTAAGCTAGTCAGACACATGACCTTAGGAGCACCTCCTCGTACGCCAGAGACTTCCGACTAGTAGTGAGGGTCTGATAAGTCATTCATGGGGAGACGATACCCTCTTTGATCATATTAATACACAAACATAAATAATAACCAATAATGGAATAAATATATTTAAATAATATATATCAAGATATCATGATAAAAAATAGAAAATAAATTTTCCAACTAAAATAGATGCAAGACATGAAAAACTGTGTGTCAAGTGTTTAAAATACATATAGAAAATAAAGACACCAATGACTCCCAAGAAGTTCCCAAAACATGTTTGGTTCCCTCATACAAGATCCTTCCCCAAAATAGTAATCTAACATAGTGCCTTTTCTCTTAACCTATCCTGTAACAATAAATTATATTTAGGTGCCAACTAGGAAAGCTGAATAGGGTGTGATTACTACTTAGAAATCCACCACCAATGGTGTCTAAAACAATATCTAGTTAGATAATAGTGCATTCAGTTCTATAAAGAAATAATTACAATTCATAGCTTAATAGTTATGACATTATCAATTAATCTATATTTAATCACATAAACCCTAGGTTCCTATGGATACCAGCATCTCAATATCTGCTTCGGCCCAAGCTGAAGTCTGAACTATCCCCAAGGGATATCCTATGTTTGAATGTCCATGTTACTATTCTTATTTTCATAAATAAATAACCATATTACCATTCATTGATTCACCCACCAGAATGAAAAATTTACCATTATTTATTTCACAAATGAATAACCATGTCACTATTCATTAATTCTCACAAATGAATGACCTTGTTACCATTCATTAATTCCAACAATTGAATAACCATGTTAAAAATTCTGTATTCTTTGGCTGAATGTCCATGTTACCATTCACTATTTAATAACACATAATTGAATGATAATGTTCCCATTTATAATACTTATATGAATTTCCATGTTATTTTAACACCCCTAGATTTTGTGAATTGTTAATTTTCAAACTAATTTAATTTTTTTGATATTTTACATTTCATGAGATAATGAATATAGTTTATTTTTTTATGTCTGGATTATGTTATATGAAAAACCAAGTTAATAATTTACTATATGAAACATAAATTTTGGATTTCTCTACATGGAACACTGAGGCTATCTTAATTACATGAAATAATGACTTTCCTTGATGGCATGTGTAAAATAAAAAAGACTATGTTTTACTGAACAATAGTATATCATTAAAATGTTATTATTTAATATAATAAGATATAAACTAGCTGTTAAATTAAAAGTTATGAATATTATTGACTAATTTATGAAAATATATGGTTTACATAAATATAATATGAATTCATAGGTTTCCAATTAATTAGAAATTAATATGAAAAATGATTGGATATAAAGGGAAATATTTTTATTTTTATGGATACAAAGTTGTTTTAACCTAATAAATTAAATTAATTATAATTGTTGAGTGATATTATTTTAAAATATATTTTATATATTCAATAAAATATTTTTTATATTCATCCAATATATTTGATATACACAATATTATAAAAAACAAAATTTTATGCTTAAAAACCTATATTGTTTTTAAAGGTATTTATATCACCTTTTAATGGTGAACCAATTTTAAATCCAATTTTTGAACTTTGATAGATTTAATATGTCAAAATAAACTTCATATTTGGAGTAAAAACATGAAAATTAGGTTAGGATAAATTTTTCATATTTTTCTATAAGGTTTCAATTTTTAATGAATAGTTAGAAATACTGGATTTTAATTCAAAACTGCCTTTTTGAATAATTTATTTATAAGGTTAAATTATATTTTAATTTCGTTTAAAAGTTTATTTAGATCTTATTTTACAAATTAATCCAATTTAGGTCATTATAATCAGATTCACATTGAAATTGAGTATAAAAAACTTCGCCAAAATTTGGATGTTTTTTCTTTAAAAACCCATAGTGTCGTCCCATCAACATGATTAATTTTAAATTAATTTCTACCAATTATTTGATTAGAATTTGGAAAACTAGATTCCATATTTGGAATCAGAATAATTTATAATGTATAATAATTTAAACTTTGTTTTAGTCCAAAATTATTAGTAAAAGTGATTAAAATTAATTACAATGGTTATGAGAAAAATTATGTTAATAAAGTATTAAACCTTAAATTTAAGATCCAAAAAGACCTATAAATTTATCAAAAACCCATTTTATGGAAATTATTCAGAATTTAACATTAAATTATTGAGTTTTGTTGGTTTTTTGTGACATGTTTTGGTTAAAATGTGGGTAAACCTGACTTTTTTCCAAAAATGTAAAGTGTGTCCTTTCTACTCCCTATAAAAGAACACCACCTATCCCTATTCTTCACACCACTAAAACCACTTAGGTTTGGAATATTTCTTCCCTATACACTTCCCAAAATCCCTAACTTTATCCTAGAATCCTCCCCTTGGGAAGAAATCAATCCAAGGAAGCCTTTTGGAATAAATCAAAGGGAGTTACCTAATTAAGAGGTATTATTTTCTCTCAGGATCATTTCTATTATTTTCTTTCTCCACCCCCTATAATATATTTATTACATAATTTTATAAAAAAATTATCCTCATTATACTTTTATGTTTTTATGCTAATTATTTTACCTAAACTTATACACACCTACATCTAATGGGTAATGAACATACTATTTACGTGCACGATGAACAACTGTCTCACTAAATGATGATTGTTCATTTCTCCTCTACCACATATCATGGTGGAAATTATGATAGAAACTATGTTTATATATTTCAAATATTATATTTTTTATTTTTTATTCTTCTTTATTCATTTTACAATACATATCGTTTTTAATTTCTATTTTGTGTAAATATAATAATTTCATTTGAGGATATTGCCCCCTCAAAGCGATATGATTCGTTCAAACACTAAATGGAATGTATTAAGTATGGGTTTAATGAAATTATATGATATAATTATACTATAATTATATTATATAAATATATACATATATGTCACCTTCTTTCTTTCAATGCGATAATAAAAAATAGAAATAGCATTCATGCGTACGTACGCTTTACCATCTCCATGAATGGTGTATTACATTTCATACTTATATATTATATAGATAATTATAATAAAAATATAATTAATATACATGATATTTATATCATGTTTTACATTATTTAATAATGATATAATTATAATTATTGAAGATATTACAAATTAAGACACATGCGAAAAACAAAGTGGATATTACCCAAAGTAAAACCTTACAAAGGACTGTTAACAAGATGGTAATATAAGGCCATAATAAAAACTTATATGGTATTATATATAATAATATGGTTCTATAAAATACATATAATAAATTTTTATTTATTATACAGGTGTTTTGAACAAGTACGATGAGAGTCAAGACACAAGGTAAGGTGATTTCATATCACCTTTTATTTACGTGAGATACATGCTTTATTCACCACCATTAATTTTGTGTGGTGATTATGCATCGCATGGATGTATTAAATAATTATTATACATAAATTTAGTGGTATTTACATACCCATTATATGAACTTTATTACATGGGGTTTAATTTTCAAAATTTACAAAATCCTTAAAATAGTTTTGTCTCAATTTTCCTTCTTTGAGACTAATGTTTTTCTATGCACCTGCATTCTTATTTGAGATGTATATACTTAAATTTGACATGTTATATAATGAATCTAATTATTTTCATGATATTTTTAATATTAATTTCATTCAATTTTTTTATATGGAGATTATGATCCCAAGTAACCAAGTGGTAAGAGTTTATTGAAATAATCCCATTGTTGTTTGAGATTGTTAATGATTATGCTTCTTTTGATGAAATATTATGATCCATATATCAATAACACTCATGGGTTTCGTTATCATCTTTTTATTCAATATATTTTCATATATTAGTACCATTTTCCCACTCATTGGTACTTAATATAATTAAGAAAATGTTTTTAAGAAAAATATGATAGTATTTATCTCTTTGGTCAGAAATCTGTTTTATTTCAAAAACCATGTTTTAAAAAGAATCAAATTTTTTTCAAATGATCCTTGAAGATAATATTCAAGTAAAAAATGATTTTTAATATTTTTTATTATTTTCAAATCTTCATTTATATATTTTTAAATCTATTTTCAAATAAAATGGGTTTAAAAATGTTTTCAAACTTATTTTATAATTTTCAAGGAAAAAAGTTTTCAAAATGTTTTCAAGCCTTATTTATAATTTTTAAATGTATCTGGATAGGAAATTGATTAAAAAAGTTTTTATTTTTTGAACATAATTTTTTAATGAATTATGGAAATTTCCCTTAATAAATTTTTTCAAAATATCCTTCCATGTTATCTTCAATCTAAGATGACATCTATTGATGTTACACATTCCCTTCTAAGAAATGATCCAAAGGTTACAATCATATTCATTTAGGAATGGATTATGTTTTTAAGGAATAATTATTGTGACACCTATTTCTCTTTCATGGGTTATATTCTTTTGAACCCCACTTCTTTTCATGGGTTATGGTTCGATGAAATAGTTATGAAACCAATCTATTTTACATAGGTTATAATGTTATGAAATGTTAATGATAACCATTTCATTTCATGGGTTATGATATGATTGTTTATGACTTTTTAGAACATGTATGCATGATTTCATTATGATATGGGTGAGACCTATATCTCCCTCTAATGCATTGGGTAATGAAATGTTGTATATTATATAAATGGGTACATGGGTTGTAGACCAAGCCCAAAAACAAAAAGATACATGGGTTGAATCCCAGGCATAAAAACAGGAAGGTACATGGGTTGTAGCCCAAGTTTAAAATTATGAGGGTACATGGGTTGTATCCCAAGCCCAAAAATAATAAGTTACATGGGTTTTAGCCCAATCCTAATAGTAATAGGGTACACGAGTTGTTAGGCCAAGTTTGAAGTGGGTACACGGGTTATAGCCCATGCCTTACATATTATAAATCTCTTAGTAGGTAGACTTGACATAATATTTTCTATTCTTATGTGCATGCCAAAAATTCCATGTCTTTTTCCTATTTTATACTTTCATGACTTATTCTCTTAATTATCTTATGATTTATTCCTTATGAATTGACAATCTTTTTTATGGTCTCTACTATGCAGGGTATGATCTTTAAATGTAATGCTCATTTTCCATACCATTTTGTTATTATTATGCTTACACATTTCCTTAATTTACCTATACTGAGCATCTGAGCTCATCTCTTTCTTATATTTCCTTTCCTTAGGTTATAAAGAAATGTTTTATGTAGAAGTACTAAAGGTGGAGATCTTTATAGGGGATTTTCAAGATCTTTCACCAGGATAGAAGATTTTTTTTCTATGTCTCTAAAGACACTTAACTATTATGGTCCTTCAGTATGTATTTTTGTAATGTTTAGAATATTCGTATAAAATGATATAATATCCATGTATGTTTAATCCTGGGTCACTATAGTTGGTTTCAAAGGGAAGGCTCAGTCAACCTTTGTAATCATAGATAAAAAACATTAGTGATATACCTAAGTATATTTTTAAGGATGTGTTTAGGGAAGTCTCTAAGGATAAATATAAGTATGAGTCAATGTTTAGGAAAATTTACTAGAATTCTGGTAAAGGGTAGAGTGATTGGTTTCCTGGAAATACATCCATGTCTAGATACTACAAGTGGATGTGGATATAGACCAGAAGTGCCTACGGCTTACAACTCCAATAAGATGTCCTGGGTCTGACTTGGGGTAATCTGGTACATGAAAATGGGACTCACTATACATCTGGTTTGACACTCCCATGGGATATGATTTGGAAATTCACAAACTCTTCATGAACCATCATAAAGGATTTAAATAGATTATGAATATGAATAACTTAGGATAAACCTATAATTTCATAGATTAAATAGGTATGAGCCAAGATTTAGGCACCCTATTAGTAATTTTAATGTTTATGCTATATCTTAATGTGATAAATGTTTCTCACACTATGCCTTATAGTTTTAGTCAATAGAGATAACTCTAAAGAACATGGTTCACATTTAATGTTTTAGATATGGAAATCATGGGAATTATGTGGATATATTTCCCAAGTGTAAATATCATAAAGAGAATCAGGAAGGTGGTACGAGTATTGGTTATACTTCTGAAGATAAAGAGACCTTGAATGACATGTGAATAGTATGTGATGTTCATCCAATATTGTTTACATTAAACATAAGAAAAATTATTAGATTTAGGTTGAGGAGCTTGAAGACATGATTTATATTTCATATTCTAGGAAAGCGGTATTAAGGAATATTTTGATGAGGCCTATGTAATGGTTTAAGAATAAAGTTAGAGTAATGAAGTATTTGGGTTTTGGAATTCAAATATTATGTTATATGAATCGTGAAATATATTATTATTTTTATTATATGTTTTCATTAAGTATTTAAAAGGACATTTTGGATGGTGTAGAATACATACAATAATGATTTCATGGAAAGGTAATATTTTGATTAAGGGAAGGTAACCCTTAATTAATTCCTAATTTTGAGATAATGATATTTGTATAAATATATGATAGATATGAATAAGTAATTCAGATAGCACAGATTACCTTTGAAATTATTATTGATAAAGATTTTTATTTCATCAAGGATGAAGTTTACAATTTATTATATTTAAATAATATGTCAAGTAATCATTAGAGTAAGGAAGAATGCATGTTTTCAAAAAGGATTTATGGTAGTTGAGGTTATTACCATTTTTCATGAGAATATATGATAATGGTATTCAGATGTTTGGAATGTTACAAACAATAGGGAAGTTTTGATATATGGGGGATTAATGTTAAGCCTCTATCATGAATTTATTTCTAAAGCTTTCAATGTTAATATTTTTGAAGGGTTATAAAGTTAACAAATTTATGTGATATTTAATTTAAACATTAGATGAAGTTTTTGAGAAAAAAGTATTATCTTACCACATGAGGATTTAAGAATATTGGATAAACTGTTATAAAAACATGTTTTTGATGATAACTAATGATATATGGGATAGAGTATCATGGATATCATGATCTATTAGTGCTTTAGGAATGAAAAAAATCACCTTCTTTTTGGGATAAAGTGGTGAAGTGGATCAAGGAACAAAAAAAGGATGAGGTTTTCAAAAATCATGAAAATATATCATTTAATGAAAAATATTTTAATTTAGTAAAAATTATCTTGAAACCGAAAATGATACCTTAGAACCTCTATTTTTAAAGAATCAAATGACCCCTTAGTTCATCGTAGATTTGTGGATTTCGGATGGATAACTTTATCCTCACCGTGTTCTCTATCACTATCCATCAAAACACGATGGTTATATTTCTCTTCTATTTAAATGTTTTCACATTCCACCTATGTTATCCCATGTAAAAACATAGTTATATGTTACTCTGGGTAACCATTACGTTTCTAATTTCCTTTTTAAAAGGAAGTTTTAGTATTCATTTTTATAATGTGGATTTCTAAGAAAGAAACTTTTAAGTATTAAACCTTTAATAAATGATTTGAATTTTTAGAGAGAAATTCATTTTAATGGGGGTATAATGTAACACCCTGATATTTTTTTAAATTACTTTTCATTGAATTAATTTAATATTTTTGATATTTTTCATTTCTTACAACATTGAAAATAGTTTATTTTTTATGTTTGGATTATGTTATATGAAACACCAAGTTAATCATTCATTACACACAACATAAATTTTAGTTTTATATACATGTAAAATTGTGGTTATCTTTAATTACACATAATAGTGACTTTCCTCGATGGCTTGTGTAACATGCAAGACCGAGTTTTACCGAACAATAGTATATCATTAAAATGTTATTATTTAATATAATAAAAAATAAAAAAGACATTAAATTAAAGGTTATGAATATTATTAACTAATTTATGAAAATATATGGTTTACACAAATATAATATGAATTCATAGGTTACCAAATAATTAGAAATGAATATGAAAATCGATTTAATGTAAAGGGAAATATTATTATTTTTATGGTAAAAATATATTTTACCCTAAAAAAGGTAATTGTAATTACTTAGTTATATTAATTTAATATATAAGTTATATATTCAGTAAAATATTTTTTATATTCATACAATATATTTTATAGACATAAGATACGAACAAACCCAATTTTATGCTTAAAAATCTATATTTTTTATATAGGTATCTTTACGTACTTTTAATTGAGAACCCATTTTAAATTGAATTTTTTCAATTTTATAGATTTAATATGTCCAAAAAAACTTATTAAATGGAATAGAAACATAAAAATTAGGTTAAGATAAATTATTGGTATTTTTGTAAGGTTTCATTTTTTAATGAATAGATAAAAACACTGGATTTTAATTCAAAACTTCATTTTCATATAATTTAATTATAAGGATAAATTATATTTTAATTTGGTTTAAAAGTTTAATTAGATAATATTTTTATCAATTAATATAATTTAGGTTATTATAATCAATTTTACTTTGAAATTGGGTATAAAAAACATAGCAAAACTTTGGACGTTTTTACTTTAAAAACCCACAGTGTTGTCCAGTCAACGGGATTAATTTTAAATAAAATTATTCCAATTATGTGATTATAGTTTAGAAAACAGATTAAATTTTTTAATAATAATTATTTTTAATTTATAATTATTTCGACTTTGTTTTTTTACCAAAAATATTAGTGAATTGGTTAAAATTAATTACAATATTTAAGAGAAAAAATTGGTTAATAAAGTACTAAACCTTATATTTAAGACCCAAAACGACCTAGAAACTTGTACAAATCCCATTTTATGGAAATTATTCTTCCATGAACCTTAAATTATTGTTTTTTGGTTGATTTTTTATGAATTTTTATGGTTAAAACGTTGGTATAACTAACATATTTCCAAAAATGTCAAGTGTGTCTTTTCCTTCCCTATAAAAGGCCACCACCTCTTCAAATTCTTCACACCTCTCAAACCACTTAGGTTCAGACAAGATATTCCAAATCCACTTACCAACATCCCTAAATTACTCCTAGAAGAAACCCCTTGGTAATAAACAAATCTCAGGTAGCCTTTTGGCACAAACCGAAAGGAGTTTCTTGATTAAGAGGTAATGTCTTCTCTCAAGCTCCTTTATTTTATTTTCTTTCTCCACCCCTCCACTATATTTATTCCATTATTCTATAAAAAACTATAATCACTATAAAATGATGTTTTTATGATAATTAATCAATCTATACTTATAAACACATCCATCTAGTGGGTAACGAACATATTGTTTACGTGTATGATGAACTACCGCCTCACTAAATTATGATTGTTCATTTTTCCCCTACCACCTCTCATGGTGGAAATTATAATGGAAAATATATTTATATTTTTCATATATTATATTAATTATGTTATTAATATTATTTATTCCTTTTAACACACATATATTTTTACTTTCCATTTGGTGTAAATATGATAATTTAGTTTGACGAGTTGTGGACTACCGCCCCCTCAAAGCAATGTAATTCATTCAAACACTAAATGGAATTTAATTAGGATGGTTTTAGTGAAATTATATAATATAATTATAATTTAATGATATTATATAAATATATACATATATTTCATTTTCTTTCTTACATTCAATACAATAATAAAAACGGAAACAATGTTCATGCGTATGTATGGCTTACCATCTCCATGAATAGTGTATTACATTTTATACTTATATATTCTATAGACTATTATAATAAAAATATACTGAATATAAATGATATTTTTATCATTTTTTACATTCTTTAATAATGATATAAGTATAAGGACTAAATATATAACAAATTAAGACACATGCAAAGAACAAAGAGGATATTACCCAAAGTGAAATCTTAAAATAGGATTGTTAACAAGAGGGTAATATAAGGTCATAATAAAAACATATATGTTATTATATATAATAATATAGTTATTTATAATATTTATAATAAATTTATATTTATTATACAGTTCATTTTAACAAGTATGATGAGAGTCAAGACACAAGGTGATTTCATCTCACATTTTATTTCTGTGAGATACATGCTTTACTCACCACCCATTACTTATGTTTGGTTTTTATACTACACATATATTTATTCAAGGATTATTATACATAAATTTATAGGTATTTACATACCCATTATATTATATTTATTTCCTAAGGTTTATGTTTCAAAATCTATCAGATCGGTAAAATAGTTGGGTCTCATTTTTTCTTCTTTGAGACTCATGTTTTATTATGAACCTACATTATATTTTGAGGTGTATATAATTAAATTTGACATGTTATATCATTAATCTCATTATATTAAGGATATTTTTAATCTTCATGTAATTCCATTTTTTTATATGTAGAGTATGATCCCAAGTAACCGAGTCATAAGAGTTTATTGAAATAATATCATCGCTTTTCAAGATTGTTAATGATTATACTTTCTTTGATGAAATATTATGATCCATCTCTAAAGAACACTCATGAGTTTTATTCTAATATTTTTATTCAAGAGATATCCATGTATTAGTACCATTTTTACACTATTTGGTACTTAATATAATTAATAAAAAATTTAAGAAAAATGTGACCCTATTTCTCTCTTTTTTATAAAAGATATTTAATTTCAAAAACCATGTTTTCAAAAAAATCAACAATGTTTTCAAAAAAAATTAACTCTTTTTCAAATGATCCTGGAAGATAATTTTCAAGGAAAATTGATTTTAATTTTTTTTATTATTTTCAAATCTTTATTTATAAGTTTTAAAATAAATTTTTAAATAAAAATGTTTTAAAAATGTTTTTAAGATTATTTTATAAGTTTTCAAGTAAAAAGCTTTTAAAAATGTTTTCAATACTTCTTTATAAGTTTTCAAAGTATTTTAAGAGGAAATATTTTTAAAATATTTAATTTTTTAAACATATTTTTTCAACTAAGAATGTATATTTTCCTTAAGAAATTTTTTCAAAATATCCCTTCATGTTATTTTCTATCTAAGATGGCATCCATTAATATTACTCATTACCTTTTAGAAAATTATCCAAAGGTTCCATTAATATTCTTTCTTGAATGGTTTATTTTTTTAAGGATAATTCATTTGAAACCTATTTCTATTTCATGGTTTATACTCTTTGGAAACTCACTTCTTTTCATGGGTTATACTTTGATGAAATGGTTATGAAACCTATCTCTTTTACATAAGTTGTGATGTGATGAAATGTTAATAATACCCATTGTATTTATTGGGTTATGATATGATTTTTTATTATTTTTTGTCATAGGTATATATGATTTCATTATGAGATGGCGGTACCTTTATCTCTCTCCAATGTATTAGGTAATGATAAGTTATATATGAGATCAAATAGTACATGATTTGTAGCACAAGTATGAAAATATGAAGATACATGGGTTGTAACCCAAACCTAAAAACAAGAAGGTACATAGGTTATATCTAAATCCTAAAAGTAAGAGGGTACACGGGTTGTAGCCTAATACCAAAAATAAGAAGGTATATGGGTTATAGCCCAAACCTAAAAGTAATATGGTGCACGGGTTACTTTCTGAACCTCATATTAGGTACACGGGTCATAGACCAAGCCTAACATGTTATAAAGGTCTTGATTGGTATAATTAATATAATATTTTCTATTATTATGTGCATGACACAAATTCAATGTCTTATTCTTATATTATTCTTTCATGACTTATGATCTTAATTATCTTATGATATATGTATTATGAATTTCCAATCTATTTTATAATCTCTAATATGAAGGGTATGATCTTAAAATGTTATGCTCAATTTTTATACCCTTTTGTTCATGTTATGATTATGTATTTAATTTATTTACCCTTACTGAGCATCTGATATCACCCCTTTCTTAAGTTGCTTATCCCTAGGTTATGAAGAAATGTTTTAGGTAGAATTAATAAAGTTGGAAATCATTATGGGAGATGTTAAAGATCTTTCACCAGGATATAATATTTTATTTCCAAGTTTCCAAAGACACTAATCTATTATGGTCCTTGTGAATTTATTTTTATAATGCGTAAAAAATTCATCTGAAATGATGTAATATCCATGTATGTTTAACTCTGGGTCGCAATAGTTGGTATCAAAGGGAAGTATAATTCAACCATTGTAATCTATAATGAGAAAAATTTACTTATGTCCCTAGGTATATTTCTAAGGATATGTCTAGGGATGTCTCTAAGGATAAGTATAAGGATGGGTCAAATATTAGGAAAGTGTCCTGGAATTTTACTAAATGATAAAGTGAGTGGTTTCCTAGAAACACATCCATGTATGGATACTATAAGTGGTTTTGGATCGGGAATAGATGTACCTAGGGGTAATAATTCTGACAAGATGTCATGGGTCTGACTTAGGGTAATATGGTACATTACAATTATTGGTTTTGACAACTCTAACAATAATAGGCCTTGTTTCACACCTAGTTTGACACTCATGGGGGATATGCTTTGGAAATTCACAAAATATTCATGAACCATAATTTATGATTTAAATAGAGTTTTAATATTAATAACCTAGTATAAACCTAAGGTTTCATAGATTAAATATGTATTAGCCATGATTTAGGCACCCTATAAGTAATTTTTCATTTTTATATGGTATCTCAATGTGATAATTGTTTATCACACTAGGCCTTCTAGTTTTAGTTAATGGTGTAAACTAGAAGGAACATGGTTCACATTTAATTTTTAAGATATGGAATGAATAGTCATTATTCAAATCTATTTCAAAAGTGGAAATCTTATGAAAGGAATTAGTAAGGTGGTATGAGTATTGGTTATACTTCTAAAGATAAATAGTCCCCAAATGACATGTGAAAGGTATGTGATGTTATTTTATTATTTTTTACATTAAACATAAGAATCTTGATTATATTGATTTTGAGGAACTTTAAGACATGATTCATACTTTATATTCTAGTAAAGAGGTATTAAGGAATAATTTGATGAGGCCTAAGTAATGGTTTAAGAATAAAGTTAGAGGAATGAAGTATTTATGTTTTGGAATTAAAATATTGTGTTATATGAATCATGAAATATATGATTGCTTTCAATATATGTTTTCATTATGCATTGAAAAGTAAATATTGGGTGGTGATGAAGACATAGAACAATGATTTCATAGAAAGGTGATATTTTTATTAAGATGAGGTAACCCATAATTAATGTCTGACGTTGAGATAATGATATTTGGATAAAGATATACTGGATATGATAAATAAATTGGATGGTACAGATTACCCTATAAATGGTTATTAAGAAAGTGTTGTACGTCATCAAGGATTAAGTTTACAACTTCTTGGATTTAAATAATATATCCAGTAATCATTGGATGAAGAAAGAATGCATGTTTTACAAACGAATTTATGGTATTTAAGGTTATTACCTTGTTTCATGGGAATATATGATAAGGGTATTAATATATAGGGAATTTGAAAAACAAGGTGGACATTGTGATATATGGGGAATTGATGTTAATCCTCTTTCATGAATTTCGTTCTAAAGATTTTAATTTTCATCTTTCGGAAGGGTTATAATATTAACCATTTATGGGATCTTTAATTTAAATAATGGGTGAAGTTTGTGATAATACAATATTATCTTACCACAAGAGGATTTAAGAATATTTAATAACCTATTATAAAAACGTTTTTTTGATGACAAATGGTGAAATATGGGTTGTCATATCATGGATCTCATGATCTGTTATTGGTTCGGGAATGAAAAATTCACCTTCAATTTTAGAGAAAGAGGTTAACTGGATCAAGGAAAACAAAGGATGAAGTTTTCCTAAAATCATGAAAGTATATCTTTTCATGAAAAATATTTAACTTTAGAAAAAAAGGGTCTTGAAACCAAAAAATTTATCCTAGTACCTATGTTTCTAATGAATCAAATGGTCCCTTAGTTCATCACATATTTATAGATTTCTAATTATTAACTTTCTCCTAACCTTATTCTCTATCACTATCCATCAAAACATTATGGTTGTATTTATATTTCATGTCCATGTTTTCACTTTACACCTATGTTCTTTCATGTGGAAACTTAGTTATATGTTACATTGGTTAACCATTATGTTTCTAACTTTTCTTTTTAAATGGATGTTTTAGTATTTTTTTTTGATGTGGGTTTCTAAGAAAGGAACATTTAAGTATTAAAACTTTAATAAATGAGATGAATTTCAAGGGTGAAATTGATTTTAAGGGGGTAGAATGTAAGACCCTGGGATTTTTTGAATTTCATTTTTCTTAATTAATTTAATCTTTTTTTATATTTTATATTTCATGAAACAATGAAAATACTTTAATTTTGTATGTTTAGCTTACGTTATACACAACAAAAATTTAATCATGAACTAACCACATTGTAAATTTTATCTTGATCTTCATAGAACTCTGAGTTCATCTTTCATTACATGAAACAATGAATTTACTCGATAGATTGTGTAACATACAAGACTGAGTTTTACCGAACAATAATATATCATTTAAATGTTATTATTTAATATAATAAGATATAACCTAGCCATTAAATTAGAAGTTATGAATATTATTAACTAATTTAATAAAATATATTTTTTACACAAATATAATATGAATTCATAGGTTACCAATTAATTACAAATGAATATGAAAATCGATTGAATGTAAAGGGAAATACTATTATTTTTATGGTCACAAAGCTATTATACCCAAATAAATTAAATTAATTATTATTATTGAGTGATATTAATTTAAAAAATATATTATATATTCAATAAAATATTATTTATATCCATCCAATAGATTTTATTGACATATTATATGAACAACCCCAATTTTATACTTAAAAACCTATATTTTTTATAAATGAATTTTTACCACCTTTTAATGTTGAACCCATTTTAAATATATTTTTTTGCAATTTTATAGATTTAATATGGTCAAAATAAATTTATTCATTAAAATAGAAACATAAAATTTATGTTATGATAAATTTTTGGTATTTTTCTAAAAGGTTTCCTTTTTTTAACGAATAGTTAATAATACTGGATTCTAATTCAAAACTGCATTTTTGTATAATTTATTTATAAGGTTAAATTATATTTTAATTTGTTTTAAAAGTTTAATTATATAATATTTTTATCAATTAATCCAATTTATTTCATTAGAATCAATTTCACTTTGAAATTTGGTATAAAAACTTAGCAATATTTTGGATGTTTTTACTTTAAAAACCCGTAGTGTTGTCCTATAAGCATGATTAATTTTAAATAAATTTATGCCACTTATGTTATTAGAATTTTTATAAATGGATTCCATATTTATAATCAGTATAATTTATAATTTATAATATGTTAAACTTTTTTTTTGACCAAAAATATTAGTAAAAGTGATTAAAATTATTTACAATTGTTAAGAGAAAAAATAGGTTAACAAAGTAATAAACCAAAAATTTAAGACCCAAAAAGACCTTGAAACTTATCCAACATCCATTTTCTAGCCATGAAACTTCGATAATTAATTTTTTTGGTTTTGTATGACTTTTTTTGTTAAAAACGTGGGTACACCTAACTTGTTTCCAAAATGCCAAGTGTGTCCTTTCCCTTCCCTATAAAAGGCCACCACCTCTCCCTATTTTCACACCTATCAAACAATGTAGGTTTGGATAATATCTTCCCAGTACCCTTAACATAATACCTCCATTACTCCTATAAGCCTTACTTGGGGCATAAATCAATCCATGGAATCCTTTTGGCACAAACCAAAAGGATTTGGCCAATTAAGAGGTAATGTCTTCTCTCAAGCTCCTTTCTTTTGTTTTCTTTATCCACCACATTTAGTCTCTTTATTCCATGATTTAATAAAAAAATAGTATATGAACTATACTAGTATGTTTTAATTATAATTATTTTACCTAAAATTACACACACTTCGATCCAATGGGTAATGAACATAATGTTTACGTGTACGATGAACTACTGCCTCACTAAATGATGATTGTTCATTTTTTCTATACCACCTCTCATAGTGGAAATTATGATGGATACTCTATTTATATATGTCATATAAAATATTTATTATGTTTTTAATCTTATTTATTCCTTTTAAAAAACATATCTCTTTACTTTCCATTTGGTGTAAATATGATAATTTCGTTTGAGTAGTTGTGGACTATTACCCCCTCAAAGAGATGTGATTCATTCACACACTACATGGAATGTATTAAGGATTGGTTTAGATAAATTATAGTATATAATGATACCATAATTATATTATATACATATATACATATATTTCATTTTCTTTATTTCATTCAATATGACAATAAAAGTAAAAACAATGTTCGTGCATACGTATGGCTTACCATCTCCATGAACGGTGTATTCTATTTCATACTTATATATTCTATAGATTATTATAATAAAAATATAATGAATATAAATTATATTAATATCATTTTTTAAATTCTTAAATCATGATATAATTATAAGGACTAAAGATATAACAAACTAAGACACATGCGAAGAACAAAGTGGATATTTCCTGAAGTGAAACCTAAACATAGGATTGTTAACAAGAGGGTAATATAAGGTCATAATCAAACATTATATGGTATTATATATAATAATATGGTCCTATTAAATATTTATAATAAATTTATATTTATTATACATGTGTATTGAATGAGTATGATGAGATTCAAGACACAAGGTAAGGGGATTTCATCTCACTTTTTATTTCTATGAGATACATATCTTATTCACCAACCATTACTTTTGTGTGGTGTGTATACTACCCAGGTATGTTTTCAAGGACTGTTATAATTAAATTTATGGGTATATACATACCCATTATATTATATTTATTTCATGGGGTTTAAGTTTCAAAAGTTACCAATCAAGGGAAAATTTGTCTCAATTTTCCTTCTTTGAGACTCATGTTTTGTTATTCATCTACATTCTCTTTAGAGGTGTATATACTTAAATTTAGAATGTTATATCATGAATATACTTATTTTATTTATATTTATATTATTTATGTAATTCTATTTTTTACCAAGTGGTAAGAGTTTATTGAAACAATCTCAGCGCTTGTTTGAGATTATTAATTATTATTCTTACTTTGATGCAATAATATGATCTATCACTCAAGAACACTCATGAGTTTCATTATCCTATGTTTATTCATAATATATCAATGTATTAGTACCATTTTTTACCATTTGGTACATAAGATAATAAATAAAATGTTTGTAAGAAAAATCTAATTGTATTTCTCTCTTCAGTCGGAAATTTGTTTTATTTCAAAAACCATGTTTTAAAAAATGTTTTCAAAAATGTTTTTAAAAATGTTTTCAAATGATACGTGATGATAATTTTCAAGGAAAAGTTATTTTAAAAAAGTTTTATTATTTTCAAATCTTCTTTTATAATTTTTCAAAACTATTTTCAAATAAAAAGTTTTTTAAAATGTTTTCAATATTATTTTATATGTTTTCATGAAAAATGGTTTTCAAAATTTTTTTAAGCCTTATTTATAAGTTTTAAAATTATTTTAAAATAAAATGTTTTTCAAAAGTTTTATGTTTTAAAGATAATTTTTCAAATAAGAAAGGATATTTTCCTCAATAAATGTTTTCAAAATATCCTTCAAAGTTATTTTCCATTTAAGATGACATCCATTGATGTTACTATTTCCATTGTAGGAAATTATCGAAAGGTTACATTCACGTTCTTTTTTCAATGGTTTATGTTTTTAAGTAATAATGATTATGAAACTAGTTTCTCTTCCATGGGTTGTATGATTTTGAAAAGGAATGTTATTTTTTACCTCATATGGAATATACATATTTATCTGTCGTAAATTCTTTAAATCTTCCTTTTTTATGTTTAAAGGTTTATTTTTAAGAATTTTCTTTTAAACTATTTTCATGAAAAAAAATTTCAAATTGATTTCAAATATTATTTATAAGTTATTAATTTATTTTCTAATAAAATTAATTTCAAATGGTTTTATGTATTAAAAATCCTTTTTCAAATAAGAAAGGATACTTTCCTCAAGAAATGTTTTTGAAAGATATTTAAAACAAAATACATCTAAGATGAAATACATTTATGTTACTCATGCCTCTCAAAGAAATGATCTAAATATTCTAATAATATTCTTTCTCTGAATGGATTTTTCTTAATTACATGGTCTTTATGAAACATGCTTCTCTTTTATGGGTTATATGTTTGTGAAATATACTTCTCTCTCATAGGTTATATATTTATTAAATACATTTCTCTTCCATGGGTTATGATTTTAATGACATGATTATGAAACCTGTATTTTTTTCCATGGGTTATGATATGATTACATGTTTATGATTCCCATTTCATTTCATGGGCTACGATTTTATTTTTATGATTTTTTGGCACATAAATGTATGATTTCATTCTAATATGGGTGAGACCTATATCTCCCACCAATGCATTAAGTAATGATAAGATATATATGATCTCAAAGGGTATACAGGTTGTAGCCCAATCCCAAAAACAAGAAGTTACATGGGTTGTAGCCCAATCCTAAAAAACAATAAGGTACACGGGTCATAGTCCAAGCCTAAATGTAAGAGGGTACACAATTCGTATCCCAAGCCCAAAAATAAGAAGGTACATGGGTTTTAGACCAAGACTAAAATTAAGTGAATACACGATTTGTTAGACTAAGACTAAAGTAGGTACATAGGTCGTAGCCCAAGATTAACAAGTTATAAAGGTCTTAGTAGGTTTCCTTAACATAATATTTTTTATCCTTTTTTGAATGCCACAGATTCCATGTCTTTTTCCTATGTTGTTATTTCATGACTTATACTCTTAATTATCTTATGATCAATGTCTTTTGAACTTCCAATCTTTATAATAATCTCTAACATGTAGGGTATGATCTTAAAATGTTATTCTCAAGTTCTGTACCCTTTTGTTCATGTTATGAATACACATTTCCTTTATTTTCCCTTACTAAGAATCTAATCTCACCCCTTTCTTATATTTCCTTTCCCTGGGTAATGATGAAAGGTTTTAGGTATAATTAATAAATGTGGAGATATTTATTAGAGATGTTTAATATATTTCACAAGTATAGATGATTTTGTTTCCATGTTTCCAAAGATACTAAAAAATTATAGTCCTCATGCATGTATTTTTTGTAATGTACCAAATATTCATCTAAAATGATGTAATATCCATGTATGTTTAAGCCTTGTTTACTATAGTTACCATTCACCATTTTACAATACATAATTTAATGATCATGTTACATTCATAATACTTGGCCTAATGTCCATGTTATCATTCACCATTTATATATATCATAATAACACAATATTACACACACATATATATATATATATCAAAAACCCATTAATTAATTAACCCTTTCAAAATATAAAGATTAAATAAATTACTTCACTAATTAATTATTTAAAATTACAATTACAACAACACATAATTAATTCCCAATTAATTATCTAATTCACTCATCAATATCACATAATTAATTTCCATAGTTAATTATTTCCAAATCCCGCAATTCTAGATTCATATAGTTAATTAGTTCACTAAAATATTTAATTCTATTTAGGAAATTAATTTTATAAACAAATATAGAAATTATACAATTTATCATGTACTAAATCAAAATCATGACTATGGGATTTGAACATTTGACCATCTACCTCATTTTTTTGACAACGTTGGACAATAGAAGAATCCATAATTTGAAGTGGATCAGTCAAGAACACAACAAAGAATAGAATTTAGATCCAAATCCTAAATTCATGATCAAATGAATAAAGGTCTATTAGTATTTTATCTAGATCTAATTACAAAAATGAGTAAACATTATTATTTTATCTGGAATAAGGAGAGGAGGAGATATATTGATCTCAATGAGAAGAAATAGAAAACCCGGTGTTGAAAATCTTCAATCCATCTTTTGATTCACCAATAACGGAGGGTGGTAAATCTTGGGATCTATCTGGGAACCTAAAAATTTTTCAAAAGGAACCTAAGGTCGAAGGGGGTAAGATGTAGCCTAAAAAATGATAATTCAGCTGCAAAACATGTTTAAAATTATAGGTTTGGAATTTACACAGTGTGTAATCTAGTTACACATCATGAAATTATTATTAAAGGTTTTCACAAAAAAAATGTCACCTCAAATTTATTTATTTAAAACACAAGAAAAATTACTTGATGTGTAATACTCTTAATCAATGTGTAAATGTTTTGTAGTTGATCTTCTACCCATTTTCACTTCAAAGCCTCTCAAATCACCTCAAATCCATTTTTAACACTTAACTAATTTACACCCGGACACCATTCATTAAAACAAGAATACATACCTAAAATTTAATTAATTTACTCCAATAAAGGCCCTCCATTTCTAAACAATATTGGGCCATTGTGGTTCAAACAAAAGGAATATAGAGAGAAAATTACATGAAAAAGATGGGATCTTACAATCTCCCCACCTAATAACAGCTCTTCCTCGAGCTTCATTTCCCAACATATCTAAGATTTGGAGTCCAAAATATTGGTCCAATGAGCCCACATATCTTATTCGCTTTCCCATGTTTCCCTATGTATATTCCCATGTTTCCACAATATACATATTATCAACACTGTATTTACCCACAACACTTTCTCAATGCAATCCAACACATGCATCATATGCTCGTCAAAGGACGTGTTTATCTCAATATCAACATACTCTACATAGATCGCTTTATAGGGGTCAGGATGAAACATCAAAAGTTATGATACATGGAAAACATCATCCATATATCTATATTCTTGGGGAATAGTTAATCGGTGCCCCACCGGCCCAATTCTCTTCACTGCCTCAAATGGATTAACAAACCTGGGCAACAACTTTCACTACCTCTATATCCTATGGTGACCCAACCTAGGTGAAACCTAAATGAATACACAATAACCCTCTATAATCTCTAGGGTTCATCTCCATATATCATCATACGACTTATTTCTACTCTAAGTCATAGCCATATGTTTCTAAATTAGCTGAACCTACTCCAAAATCTCCTGCATGAGACTCAGTCCCATCAACTATAACTTGCCTTCATCTATCCAACGTAGTGATGATCTTTATGGACTTAAATAAAGATATTTGAATGGTTCCAACTATATAGTTTCCTATAAAATATTGTTATATGAAAACTCTGTTAATACCAAGTGATTCTAGAAAGATATTTAAAGTTAAGAGCACATTCATGTAGCATATCCTCAAGTAATTGTATAGTATGATATGAATACCCATCAGTCTATGGGTATAATTTTGTAATTAAAAATACCCTTGTACCAAGAACTTTCTACAATACCTTCTATAAACCAAGAATTAAAACATGAATCATGACCTAAAACTATTTTTTGCAACACTTTGTGAAGATACACTATCTCCCGCACATAAAAACTCCCAACTGATCTATTGTGAAAGCCACTTATATAGGCATAAAAATTGCTACTTTTTTAAATGGATCCACAAAATCCCAGATAGAGTCATTATTACTTGGTATATTTGGGAGACCCACTAAAAAATCCATGGTCACATCATCTCACTTCAACACCAGAATAGGTAATGACTGAAGCAAACCTCCAAACTGTTGATTTTATACCTTCACCTAATGATAGGTGTAGCATCATGTCACAAACCCTACTATATAATTTTTTATGCCCGGCCACAAAAATTTTAATCTTAGTTCATCGTGCATTTTGGTCACACCTGAATCTACTTCCCACTTTGAGGCATCAAACTCCCACATGAGCTCCTCCCGCATGCTCGTAGGCACAAAAACCTAATTCCCGATATAGATGATATCATCCTCATCTATACTCCAATATAGAGGTGAATTTCCACCTTTAAGGTTTTCCCTCAAAGGTAAACATTCTAGATCTTCATATTACCAGTCTCGGATCCATCTCAAAAGTCAAGACTCTACCACAACTGATACAAGAATAATTTGTTCCTAGTTCTCCTAAACCACAACATGCATCTCAATTTGTAAATACATCATCTTCTACTAAGTACTAGAATATTGAACTATATGAGTCTAATTCTTCCTACATAAATCATCAGCAATGCTATTTTATTTTACATGTGTATATTCCAGTTCAAAATCAAAATACTAGATATATTCAAACCATATCCACTACCTAATATTCAAATATATTTTCTAAAAGATGTACATTAGGCTCTTGTGGTTAGTAAAAACCATAAACATTTCACCCAACATATAATATCACTAACAATTCAGATCATAAAACACTAATACCAGCTCAAGATCATGAATCAGGTGGTTTAATTCAAGAGGCCTCAATTGTTAAGACCCATATGCCACAACTTGATCTACCTGCATCAACATAGCTCCAAGTCTAATTCTATAAGTTTCACAATACATTATATACTCCCCAACTGGATTGAGTAGGATCAATATCAGTGCAGATGTCAAGAACATATTTAACTCTTGGAAGGCTTTATCATAATCTTCCACCCATTCAAACATTACCTCCTTCTAGTTTAGGACTAAAAGCAATACTTCCAAATGTGGAAAGTCCTAGATGAATATCCCATAATATCCAGTTAACCCCAGAAAGCAATAGATATCAAACACATTCATGGGATTCTTCTAAGAAACCATATCATAAATCTTCTCTGGGTCCACTAATACACCATCTTATAAGTTGATGTGTCCCAAGAAGTGTACTAAATTGATACAAAGCTGTAACATTGATAGATTTGCATATATATAATGCTCTCTCAATGTACTCAGAATGATGTCAAGATGTTGGGAATGATTTTCATGAGTCTTGGAGTGCACCAAGATTTCATCCAATAACACCACCACAAATAGATCCATGCATGGATGTATTTTTTTTCATCAAGATCATAAACACTACTGGTGTGTTTCTCAACTCAAAAATCATTAAAACAAACTCATAAATGGCATACCTACTTCTGAAAGTTGTCCTTGTTATATCAGAAGTCTGAACTCTCAGCTAATGATACCCTAATCTCAAGTCGATCATCGAGAATACACAATATCCTTTCAAATAGTCACATAGATCTTTGATACATGTAAGAGGATATTGGTTTTTCACATTCATTTGGTTTACCTTCCGGTAATCATCGCATAAGCACATACTCCAGTTAGCCATATTTGTAAACAAAATAGGTGATCCCCAAGGTGACGTTCTCAAACAGATTAACCCCTTATCCTCCTACTCCTCCTGCCAATTATTGAGCTCTTGATACTCTTTAAATTCCATTAATGTATGGTAGATTAGATACTCTCTCATCATAGGGAATAAGTTCAATAGTGAATTCCATATCTCACTCAGTTTGTATGATTTCCTAGACCCGGATTCCACTTAATAGGTGCCTCGATCCCGGTGGGCCACAAGGCCTCAAGCGCATCTCCCCAAATGTTAGAGGCTACTGAATAGAAATGAGGGCCTAGGGTGTGTCCATGGTGAGACTATTCCCTCATTACCAAAGTTTATCACAACAAATAAATGTAAACTAAGTTAAATAGAGAAAGAAATACAAGTAAACTGAAGGCACATCGTAAAATAGGGACAACATAAATAATAACTGAAATAACTGGAATAACATAAAAGCATAAAATAATTGATGATGATATGTCATGTCAATAGAAAACTAGAAAACATAGATACAAGATAGTAGGCATAACATGTTCCACCAAAGTATAATAGAAATCAAAATACTATACCGAGAATCCCGAGCTCCAACTCGGTCATCTATTATCAAGATCCATCCTAAATAGAAACCAATCAAGTGTTTGAATACATATTCTTCCCTTTATCAACACTTTTATTAACATAATCTACTTCAGGTACCAAACGGCGCTCAAAGAGGGTGTGAGATAAATCTCAATGGGCCACCACCAATGGTGTATATATCATCTATCTCGTGTAATGGAAATGTAATAGTGTGAAAGCATACCTATATAAAGTAAAGTAGTGCAATGTAACTAAATACCCAAGTATCTACTTCATCCCTTGACTAGAATCTGAACATAACTAGTCCATTAATTTATTATTACCAGTTTGTAAATAAGTCACATGTTAATAATAGTGAAGGTTCCAAGGTATAATAAGGAAACCTGTAATGACATTTAATAATGAAGTTCCAAGGTAAAAACCAAGGTAATGTAGACCTAAATGGTCTCCAACTCAGTAACTATATCCTAGCTAAGGGTAATAGTGTAATCCTAGAATTATATTCCAAGGCATTCCACAATAAGATACTTACTGAATCCAAGGTGATCATCCAATGTATAACAGGGATAAGTAGAGAATGGGCCATAGGAGTTGTAACCATGGCACCTACTTATCAGTGTTGGATCCAAGGAGTATATCCAAGTAATCCTTTAATTCTATATGAGGGATCCTATGGTGTCATACCAAGCATCCAATAATAGACAAGGATCGGGATCTTGGTGGGTATCGACCTATACAAGTCGTATCCTTGAATCGGAATGGGGTTCTCAATTTCTCAAGGAATTCCCTGATAAGAATCCAAAACAACCTTGAGTTAGGCCACTCCTGTTTAATTATGAATTCATGTAATATATCATTTTGTTCAATCCTTGCCTTTCATTAGTGTGATAAGGTCAACTACCATGCAACCTTTTAACCAAGTCATAATTAATCAATAAGTCCATTTTGGGCATATTCAATAATTAAGGTTCATTCCGCTGCCTTCCATTAATGTGGTATGGGGTGATACGGGCATGAAAACTATCAATCATTCACATTTAATCCAGTCAGGTTATATACTTATTATACATTCCAATTTCTCTTTCACATTTAATTATCATTTTGGATCACTTACCTTAGGCTTGTCAAGTGGACGTGACATGGTACTTTCTATTCACCATTACATGATACGTCAAGCATTTATGATAAAGAGGGCTACCATTAGTATGGTTAAGCTCAAGCACATATGAACAATGGATCAAAAGTGTCAAAACACTATAAACTCAATTATGTAATATCATCTTACATGGGATGGATGGAGCCGTGGGAGTAACCACCAATAACTAATCACATATATGGAAATATCATAATAATATGGTTATAATGATTACAAGCATGACATATAAATTTAATAAACGACACCCGATGAAATCGGTGGGCCCCACACAATAATTCCAAAATCAAAAAACTTTAGGGATGAGTTATAGACCACCCACCTTAGGGTTTTACAATCTTTCTCCTCTGATATCGACCTCTAATTCGTCTTAGAATAGAGTAGATCAGAGAAAAATTAAAAAATGATCACACCTCGATAACTAGGTTGAGAGTAAGAAAGGAGTAGAAGGGCTAAAATAGACTTTAGTACATAAAGTTTCACATCCAATGTGATGAACAGAAGATCAATCAGATATGAGAAGAAGAAGATCTTTTAATCCCTACCTTAGGCCTTCAAAGAGCTCCAAAAGGGAATAAAAATATGCCAGTCTCTCATAAACTTGGATTATGAGGAAGGAGGAGGCTTAATTAGATCATTAAGGGAAAAATGGTCATTTTACCCAAAAATTAGCATGTGCATGGTTTGGCCACACAGTTTTCCAAACCGTGCACCAATCGTGCATAGGTACCTAGGGAATTTTCATGGTTAGGCCACATGGTTAGGGAAACCATGCACCAACCGTGTGATAAGGCTTTGTCCAAAAATTCATCATCTATAGAGTTTGTCATAACCATGCATCATTCCTGCATGGTTTACTCTGAAACATGTGTCAGGCCTATTTTCCCAAAAATATGGGTTCCAAGATCTGAACAAAACTAAACACCCTTGGGACCTTCACTAACCCATTATGCATCCATATTATGCCCAAAATAAAGAATTAGACCAAAATTTAAAAGATCCATACCTGAGTGGAACAAAAATTGTTCTTACAGTCTTCCCCCTTAAAATAACTCATCCCCGAGTTCACCTTCCAAGGTTGTAAAAATAATGTTTGAGAATAATTCTTACCACTAATCACATATGCCTGCCTCCCACTCCCAATTCTCTCCCTACATGCATCCATGCTTCCATAACACCCATACTAGAGGGACAGATCAGCCTCAGAGAAAATTTTTCCTCTTGTTGATGATGTGTACTAGACACTCCTCAAAGATAGCATCAGTATCTAACTCAACTACCTTGGGATCAAAGGTATGATATGGGTCGGAATGATACTGATGGAGCTATGAAACATGGAAAACGTCATGCATGGCACGATACCTATGAGGTACTAGCAACCAATAGGCTATCATCTTGACCCTTTCTAGGATATCAAATTGACCTACATAACGAGACAATAGATTCTCTTACTTATGTAGCCATCTATGCCCAAGAATGGGTGATACCAAAAGGAAAACATGATCCTCAACCTAAAACTATAGTGGTCATCGACAGTGATCAGAATAATATTTTTTCCTAGACTGGGCAATACTCATACACTTTTTGATCAACTAAACCTACTCTGAAGTCTCTTGAATGAGACAATGGCCTAGTAGGGATGCCTCACCAACCTCCAGCCAGTAAAGAGGTGAACAGAATGACCTACCATATAACGCCTCAAAAGGATTCATATGAATCGTTTCTTGGAATATATTATTATTGGCTAAATCAATGAGAGGGACATGATTTCCCGAAGAACTATCGAAATCAAGGACATGTGCTCAGAGCATATCCTATAGAACATTCATCGTTCGTTATGATTTTCCATCGGTCTGAGGGTGAAAATACATTCTTAGAAGCACCTATGTTTCTATAGAATTCTATAATCTCTATCAGAACTGTGACATGAAATGAGCATCCCTATTTGAAATGATGGTACGAGGGACCCCATGAAGTTATATGAATTCATGGACATACAGTCTTCCTAGCTCATCAACTAAGAAAGTCTCGTGAATAGGAATGAAGTGGGAAAATTCCCTCGGTCTATCAATGACAACCCATATAGTTTTGATGCCTCTAGGCAACCCTGGTAAACTGACTATAAATTTTATAGAAACATCTTCCTATTTCCATTCTAAGACTAGAAGTGACTGTATCAAGACTACAGGTATTTGGTGCTCCACCTTAACCTACTGACAGGTGAAACACCTAGTGATAAAGCCTATTATATGATGTTTCATTACAATCCACCAATACTCACATCGCATATCTCGATACATCTTAGAGATGGCTAGATGAATTGACCACTAAGAGGCGTGGAACTCTTTCATCAAATCCTCTCTCATATTTATAGGGAACCAGACATGTACATGGATATACAGGATGTTGTCTCTATCTACATACCAATCCAAAGGTGGGTTATCTCATGATATACTCTCATGGAGTACCAAGCCTTCAGGATATGAAAATTGTCTACTCTTCACTTTCTCAAGGAGGGAAGAGGTAACTGCCAAAGATGAGAGATGATATTACTTATGAACATCATGAAACTATAGGTATATCTTAGTGAAGAGTTCCATTAACTTTCATTCATCACTGGCTTCCCATACTGCTTGTGCCTATGTTTTCTGACTCAGTGCATCTGTAACCACATTTCCCTTCCTAGGTATATAGGTTGGCTCAAAATAAATGGATTGTAGATATTCAACCCATATCTGTTGTCTAATATTCAAGTCATGTTGAGTAAAGATATATTTTCAGCTCTTGTGGTTTGTGTACACCACAAAGTGCTCACCTAATAGATAGTGTCTTCAGCAACGCAAGGCATGCACAACTACTGGTAGATAAAGGTCATGAATCAGGTAATTTATCTCATGAGGCCTCAACTACAAAGATCCATATGTAGGGACTCTATCTTCCAGCATCAGCACTGCTCCTAGTCTGATTCTTGATGCATCATAAAATATGGTATAACCTACTCCTGGATTGGGAAGAATTAGAATAGGTGCTGATACAAGACTCCCTTTCAGCTCCTGAAAGGATTTATCACATGCTTATGACTAAAGGAACTTGACACCCTTCTTTTTAAGTCTAGTAATAGGTGAAGAAAGATGTAATAAGTCTTGTATGAAATTCCTGTAATATCCATCCATCCCTAAAAAACTCTGCATATCAAACACATTCTTGGGCTTCTCCTAGGAAAGTACAACACTAACCTTTTCTCAGTCAATAGATACACCTAATTCTGAGATAATATGACCTGATAATTGAACTTGGTCGATCCATAAGTGGCACTTATCAAGCTTTTCATAAATATGATGCTCTCTCAGTGTACTTAGAATGATCTCAAGATATTGTCTTGGTTTCTACTAGTGTAAGAATACACCAAGATTTCATCCACAAAGACCATGAAAAAATAATCCAAATAGGTTTTTAACGCCATATTCATCATATCCATGAAAATGGTAGGCATGTTCGTAAGACCGAACGACATAAATAGGTACTCATATAGACTATATCTATTACAGAAGGTTTTATGAGGTATGTATGATGGTCTGACTTACACCTGATGATAACCCGATCTTAGGTTGATATTAGAGAAGACCCTAGCTCCTCAGAGCTGTTCAAAGAGATCATCTATTTGAGGTAGGGGATACTGGTTCTTGACTGTAATCTAGTTCAAATTTCGTTAATCCATGCATAGATGTAAGGTTCCATCCACCTTCTTGGAAAGAATCACGGGCGAACCCTAAGAGGATGCATTGGGCTATATAAAACCTTTGGACTCTAAATCCTATAATTGCTTCTTGATCTCCTGAAGCTTTATAGATTCCATCCTGTACAGAGGAATATACACTAAAGCTACTCCTGGAACAAGCTCAATTATAAACTCTACCTCTCTCTTAGGAGGTAAGATATAAAAATCATTGGGAAAGACATCCCTAAAACAATCCACTACTGTAGGGAAATTATATTTACATAAACACAGATCCTCCATGAAGGGATTTGAAATCTGGGCAGTCACTCCACCTATCCCATGATGCTCTGCTCCATCTCTACCAGCCTGGACATCTCACTCACCCTTATGTAGATAACTCCTTCCCTATGGTTATGTAAAAGATACCCTACAGTGATATAATTCTATAAAATCATGATACTAAACCAACCAATCTATCCTGAGAATGACATCAAATCCCATCATCTTGAGAACAAAGAGGTTCCATAATAATGGGTAATTGCCTACCTCAAGGGCATAGTACCTAAACTAGTGTATTCCCTCTGTTATTACCCCTAAGAGCATATCTAGGGTCATTACACCGTAGTAATATTATATCTCTCGTCTGAGACTTTCCACGATAGATATAGAGATAATAGAGTTCTAAGCACCCGTATAAAATAAAGCAAATATTATGGTAGTTTCCACAAGAATAGTACATCATACTATAAATGGTCCTGCATCCTGATCCTTGAGTATTGGTTGTAGTTCCTGAAACTGACCTGATCCATGGACCTTTATGACAGATGGACTACCATGATCATAACTGCTATGTTGGCTCTACTGGTGATCAAGGTTCTGGCTTCCATGAACACGACCTCCTCTATGGCCAGTCCTGTTAGTGCTATTCCAACTTCCTACCTGAAGTGGTGCAAACTAACCCACTCTGGAAGGTGGAGATGGTGTTGATCCTTTTCCACTCGATGCCAGTGGAAAGTTCATGTATAACCTCTGAAGATTCCCCACACATCTTCCAGCCCAATACTCCATTGGGTCTCTATCACAATGAGGCTTCAGGTGCCCCCATTTTACACACTAATGAAACACTTTGGATATATCAAAATGGGCACTCTGCTTATCACTTCCCTAACAAGAAACCTCTAGAGAACACTTCCTGCCACAAGATGAACTACTAGTCTAATGTGGCACTGGTCCTCTATTCTTAGTACTATTGTCTTATCTTAGGTCACACTTAGTGATAAGAGATTGATTAACTATTGAAAAAAAATGTAGGTTGGAGAAAGACATTCACCTGCATATGGATGGAATATTGGAGTCTATCCTTAAAACACCTAGCACTTGAAAGCTCATAACCATCTAGAAGTGGTGCAAAGTGCTGAAACTCTGTGAAACATATTTAATACTCCATGACTGAAATAGAACCCTTCTCTAGATGCATAAACTTTATGGATTTGTCATCTCTCAATGTCTGAGGAAAGAACCAATCATAATTTGTAGTGTGGAAATCAACCCATTACATGCCCTGATGTCAACCATGCTAGTTAATCACATCCCACTAGAACTTGGATAAATCCTGAGTCATGTATGTAGAAATCTTGACCCTCCACTCTGTAGGAATCTCCAGATTCTCAAATATAGATAGGGTGGCCTCTAGCCAAGACTTAGCAGCCTATAGACTTATATCCCTGAGAAAGTATGAGGATGTTTCTACTAGAACTCACGAGTTAGATCAGCCATAATTGGTGCATGTCGTGGAGCACCATACATGGATTACATTAGACATAGGAAACTATTACGAACTTAGGCATCAGTTCCTAGATTAGGTATAGCAGGTGGTGCCTCGATTGGAACTTCTATAGGTAAGAGTGGAGGCTTAGGGCCCACTACGTTTGGAGCGTGGTCGTCTCCACCTTACTAGCATACAATGTGAGGACATCGTGGTGGAATTGGTCTACAAATTCCAAGAACACACCTTAGAACAAAATTAATAAGAAAGATATCATCACTAGCAGAATCTGAATGTAAGAAAACTCACAACCCAAGGCATACTACCCCAACTAACCACTTAGACATCTAGGTATTGGTAAGTTCTCGTGTATTAGTTTCATTTTGTTTTAAAATTAATTACCAGGTTCACTCCTTTACATTTTATAAACATGAAAAGGTGGTATAAGGATGTGAAACCATTTAATTTTAGAATTCATGTTTCACTTTATATTGGATAGTTATTCCTGGTAAATCAGTGCCCCTACACCTTATCACTAGAAATGATGCACAATTATTTATAACATAGCGGCTCGAATCGGTAAATTACTTATCCCAACTCATGAGGGACCGTACACCTCATGAATTGAGACATGAAATCACTCAATCGCAACCAAAAGTAATACATGTACAAGATAACAATCATGACATCACTCAACAATCACAAGCATATCAAGCAATGAAAAATAGTGAAATTCACCTATATGGCATGGCAATATACATGACATGTGAATCCTAGGTTCCTATATGATGCATGTAACAATGCTTCTTGACCTCATATAAATGGGTTAAGTATAAGATAAGATCTCAAGAATAATAATAATCAAAAACGCCACACAGCATGTGTGTCACCCAACGGTGAAATAATGTCAACAATAATAGAAAAAAAGAACAAAAATTATAATTTTGGAAACTCATATTTTACCCCAAACATGGGTTTGTAATGCCCTATCATGGTTTATGACCAAGTTCCTAGTGTTCATAATCTCCAATCTATTATATTAAAATATTAAATCAAGAAAGGAACCTCATCTGATACAACTTTGTGACATCCCAGACCTAGATTCCACTTAATAGGTTCCCTAAGCCCAGTGGGCCACATGGTCTCAAGCACATCACCCTAAATGCCAGAGGTTGCCGACTAGCAGCAAGGGCCTAGAGTGTGTCCATGGGGAGGCTATTCCCTCATTAATAAAGTGTATCAAAGTGGATAAATTTAAACTGAGGTAAATATCAGAACCTATACAAGTAAATATAAGGTACAAAAGAAAATATAGACAATGATAACAATAACTGAAATAATTGGAATAACAGAAAAGCATACAACAAACGATGATGATATTTCATGTCACTAGAAAACTAGAAAACATATATACAAGACAGAAAGAATAACATGTTCCAACAATGTATAATAGAAATCAAAAGACAATCCCAAGAATCCCAAGCTCAGGTTTGGTCATCTTCTATTAAGATCCATCCTAAACAGCAATCAATCTTGTGTTCAAAGTCCTATTCTTCCCTTTATCAACATTAGTATTCATGTAATCTACTTTGGGTTCCAAATGGCGCCCGAAGAGGGTGTGAGATAAATCTCAGTGGTCCACCACCAATGGTTTCTATATCATCTGAACCGTGTAATGGAAATGTAACAGTGTGAAAACATGCATATATAAAGTAAAACAATGCAATGTAACTAAATACCCAAGTACATGATTCAACCCTCGGCTGGCGTCTGAATTTAATCAGACCATTAATTGATTATTACTAGTTTATAAATAAGTCACATGTTAATAATTGTTAAGGTTCCAAGTTATAACAAGGAAAACTACAATGACATTTATTAATGAAGTTCTAAGGTAATAACCAAGGCAACGTAGACCTCAATGGTCACTAACATAGTAATAAATGTATCTTAGCTAAGGGTGAGAGTGTAATCCATGGAGAATATTCCATGGAATTCCACAATAATATGCCTACTGAATCCAAGGTGATCATCCAAGGTAAAATGGGGCTAAGCAGAGATAGGTCCCTATGGGTTGTAACATGGAACCTTCTTATCATTGCTGGATCAAATGAGTGTATCAAAGGCATCCTATATTACTATGTGAGGGATCCTATGGTATCATACTAGGCATCCAAGAAAATAAAAGGATCAGGATATAGGTGGGTATTAAACTATCCAAGCCGTATCCTTGAATCAGAATGGGGTTCCTGAGTGCTTAAGGAATTCCCTGATAAGAACCCAAGGCGTGATCGAGTCAGGACACTCCTGTTTAATTATGATGTCAAGTAATATTTCATTTGGTTCAATCATTTACTTTCATTAGTTTCATAAGGTCAAGTATCATGCAACCTTTTAATAAATTAATAATTAATAAATAAGTATATTTTGAGCATATTCAATAATTAAGGTTCATTCTGATACCTTCCGTTAATGTGGTAAGGGGTGTTATGAACATAAAACCTATCAATTATTCACATTTAATCTGGTAAAGTCATATAATTAGTATACTTTCCAATTTCCCTTTCAAATTTAATTATCATTTTGAAGCACCTACCTTAGGCGGGTCAAGTGGAAGTGACATGGTACTTTGTATTCACCATTACATGATACAACAAGATTTTATGATAAGGAGGCATACCATTAGTATGGTCAAGATCAGGAACATCTAAACAATGTAAAGTGTCAAAACAGTAAAAACTCAATTATGGAATATCATCCTACATGGTATGAATGGAATTGTGGGAATCACCACAAAAAAATAATCACATATATGGAAAGGGAATAATCATATGGTTATAATGATTATAATCATGAAATATAAATTAAATAAATGACATGAGATGAAATCGGTGGGCCCCACAAAATATCCAAAATCAATGAACTTGAGGTATGAGTTATAGACCACCCACATTAGGGTTTTATGATCCTTCTCCTCTGATATAGGCCTATAATTCATCTTAGAACAGAGTAGATCTGAGAATAAGGGAAAAACACTCACACCTCGATAACTAGGTTGAGAGCAAGAGAGGTGAAGAATAGTTAAAACGGACTCAATTACTTATCGTTGAGCATCCAACGTGACAAACGAAAGCTCGATCAGATCCCAGAAAAAGAATATCTTTCAATCCCTACCTTAGGCCTTCAAAGATCTCCAAAAGGGAAAAAATAGGTCAATCCTTCATAAACTCATATTAGGAGGAAGGGGGAGGCTTAATTAGATCATTATTGGAAAAATGGTCATTTTACCCACAAATTAGCATGTGTATGGTTTGGAAGTACAGTTTTCCAAACTGTGTGCCAACCATGCATGGGTACTTGGAAAAGAAAGGGCACTTTCACGGTTTGGTCGCACGATTAGGGAAATTTTGCACCAACTGTGTGGTAAGTCTATGTCCAAAAAGTCACCATCCACACAGTTTTTCATAATCGTGTGGCCTTCCGGAATGATTTTTCATAACCATGCGGACTCCCCACACATTTTTTCATAACCATGTGGCCTGCCCGCATGGTTTTCTCTAAAACATGTGTCGGGCCTATTTTCCCAAAAAGATGGGTTCCAGGATCTGAACAAGCCCTGAACACCCTTGGTACCTTCACTAACCCATTAGAAATCCATATTAGACCAAAAATAAAAAAAATTGGACCAAAATTTAAAGGACGCATACCTGAGTGAAAAAAAAGGTTCTTACAGGTGGAAGTCCTGATCAATCTTTAGGAAACACATCCTAAAGCTACACCACTATAGGTAGAAAGTTTTCATGTTTTACTCCCCCATCATCTAGCAATAAACTAGAAACCTAGGTTGTGATCTCTCCTAGTTGATGAGTAATTGTCCCTGATCCTCCTACCTGGATATCCCACCACCGCTTTGCTGATCCTCATAGCATATACATGGCCAACATAACCCTCTTATAAGCAGGAGTCTCTAAATGATCAATTATCATCTCAATGGAATCAACCCAGAACTTAGATCCTTTAGGTCTACCCTCTCTAATGAAAGTCAGAGGGTTATGTAATTGGAACTCTCTCATTATCTTAGACATGATTTTCACAACCCACCTTGGGTATTTTTCCATGAATTGCATGAAGCGAGTGATGTTCACTTGGAACTTCTCCCCTGATTCCTCACCTAGCACTATCGATGCCTTAGGTTCCACCACTAGAGGATCGTCCACTGCCATGTCCTCCAGTTGTACTCCCAACTTAACCAAAACTCATTTTCTTGGGCATGCCTAAAGTGATTCATGTCACAAAATAATCTTGAGTGCCTAAAATTATGCATGTAAACTCAACTCTCAAGAAATTCCATCCACAAGTCAATTATCACAAAAATATCAAAAATAATTATCATATCACACAAAAAGTGTTTCACTCAAGGTGAAATAATATTCAACTTTAAAAAAACAGAAATAAAAACTAACCCACCATGAGTACTTGGGTTTTCCCTCATAAATGGGTTTTCATGAGCTCATTTACAAGGACCTACTTTTCCTAGTATCATGTATACCTTTCCCAACAATTAAGATAATTGAAAAAGAAAAGAAATCTCCTTTGATGTCATTTTTTAACGTGAAGGCTTGGCTTCCATGTAAAACCCCAAGGTTTTAAAAATAAATTAAAATGCATGAAAACACTTTGTTTTAAGTAGATAGTTGTAAACTACCCATTAAACATATTTTTTCCGCTTTTATGTTTTGAATTTAAAAAAACTGATATCTACGGTTGGGGTCAGTGAATTATTTAGAGTGTGATAGAACCAACTTGTTTTTTTGTTGAATAGTAACATACCCTTATGAATAGTAATATGACCCTTATAAATAGTAAATAATTTTATTATTATATTTTATTAAGGTTATAAGATAATTATATCTTGATTAATTTTTCAATATGATATAAAATAAGTTATAATTTTAAAATTGTTATTTTTAGAATAAATTATTATTTTATTTAAAAATTAAATTAATAATATTTAGAAAATTATTTTCAAAAAATGGAGTTCATTTTTTAATTCTAAATGTTGAAAAATGGTTGTGGTGAATTTTTGGTATTTTTCTAAAAAGCTTTATTTTTTTGTGAATAGTGAAATTTGATAATTACGAAATATGATAAATAAATGAATTTTTTGAATCATGCTTGAGTCACGGATGATGTAAATGGACATTTTTTCAAACTCACGTGCACTTGATACTGATTTTCTTCGCATGAATCAATGCTACTCATATTCTTGATCAAAAATATTAAACTAATGATTAAAATAATGAAAAACCCCTCCTCTCCTCCACTATAAATACCACCCTCACCCCACTCTTCATCTCACACCTCTCAAGATTTGTGTAGTTTCTAAGTTCAACCCAATCCCCTTCCCAAGGCTCTTACCCACGTCTAAGACCTTCTGTTCTCACCAAAATTACAAAACCAAAGGCCTTAACGATGATCTCAAGGAGAAGAGATCAAGAGGTAAAAATTCTCTTTCATTTTCTTGTGTTTTCTTTTAAATTCTTTTATTTTCTTATATAATCTTAAACTCCCCTTATCCAAGAGGAATTAAAGATAAAAAATATTATATATTCTATATTTTATCATTTTTATGTAAAAATTCATCAACTTACTTCTTCTCCTCTTCCTATTATTCTAAAAATAAAAACATTGTCTGTGATGTGTTGATTTATCGACATCATGGATGGTGTGTTTTCAATTTCTTTTACTTACTTCAAAGATGGTTGTGAAAGAATTTTAATGGTTTAAAATATTTTAAATTGTATGATATTACCTCTATTATGTTATTTAATTAACTTATATGTATAATATTAAAGGTATATGATGAAACTAGTTCATGATTATTGAAGAACCGCCAAAATGATCTAAACGAATATCACTAATGATATATCTAATGATTCATACTCATACTATATAATCAAAATGATTTATGGAATAATTTAATATTCTATAAACATTTTACAACCCTTTAATTTCACTTCTGGAGTTTCACTTCCATTCTACAAGAAAACCCTCGACGAACTGACCATGGAAATCATGTAAAGGACGCCCCTGAAACAATGGAAAGAACAAAATATTATTAATTAATGGGTTGAATGATGTTATAAAATGATAATATAAGGTGTTATAAAGATGAATAAGTTTCTTTAAAATATTAATAACACTCTTTTAAACATTATACAATAATTTTAAACAATTTTTAATTAATATGAACCTGAGTTAAGGAAATTCATAACCTAATTTCCATTCTTCGGGTTAACCTTCTAATTCATTGATTATGTGTCAATAAAATTATTTTAGTAATGAATTTTGGTTTATATTATGTTTTATTATGTTTAATTACAGTTTATACACATATTCCTTTTTTTCTAGTGATTCCCAAATCAATTATATGAATTTTTTAGGGACTTTTCATTAAAAATCCTCTTTTAAAATTCTATTTAACAAAATTCAAAAGAAATGATTTTTATGAAATTATCCATGTTTTATGATTATGTTCTAGTTCTTGGGAATTGTTTATGATGAATGGTGGTACCTATATCTCCCTCCAATGCATTGGTTATTTGTAATTTAGATGTCATTCTTATGGTTACTCCAAGTGTAACTGTGATGGTTACACCATACGGTAGCCATGAGGGTAACATTGTAAGGTAGCCATGAGGGTCACAAATCATATGGTTACTGCAAGGGTTACAATTTAAGTCGGTAATTACCCAATATACCTTTATGGTTTTATATATGTTTTATAATTTTTTTTTGAAATCTCATGTTTCACAAAGTAAGTATATAAGGGTGAGAAGTATGTATTTGTGAAAATGATTTCATATGCTTATAAGTTTTCATGGATTAATAAATGTTAAGAAGTTTTTTCAAAGAAATCTTTTTTTTGTTTTGTGTTAAGAATTTTAGGTTTGGTATAAATGGATATTGTTTTAATGGTACCCACTTTATATGCTTGTGGATTGAAATGTATGAGTTTTTTCCTAACTTTCTAAAACTATAAACTGAAAATATATTTGGGATTGTAAAGAAGTAAAATCTAGTTGAAATATCTAGGTTATGTGATGTTTAAGGTTGGGTCCTTATAGTTGGTATCAAAGCATGGTTTAGATAACTTTAAGGGTTATGATGATGTTAATATAATATCATCGATTATTTTTATCTTATTTTTATATTGAAATGGTATAGAATTTAAAGATTATCATATTTTTTCATCTAAGATATGTCTGTTTAGAATGGTTTTTCACGGAAAAAAATAGGGAAGCTGAAGTTAGAAGGAACCGAGAGGATGATATCTTTTCGAATCCTTAATTGGGAATGGTGGGAATTGGAACCGAGTTGTTTTATATAGTAATGGATCAGATGACATATGTAATAAATGGTGGTGGCATCCATGAAAGAGAACAACCAGAGCTGCCACAAAGGAACCTGATGATAGTGGAACATTTTATGAGGAAACACCCTCTTGATTTCAGTGGATCTTCCAACCTAGTAGCGGTTGAAGGATGGATTAAATCCCTTGAAAATATTTTTTATGTTATGTGATATTCAGATAATCAAAAATTTTGTCTTTCCATTTATCATTTTGAAGTTGAAGTTGATCAGTGGTGGTCAATGGTCAAGAATATCAGGGATAGATAGGAGATTGAATCCTTCTAGTGGGATGAATTTAAAAGTTTTTTCCTTGAAAAATATTTTCCTAAGGTGGTCTGACTTAGGATATTGAAGTAATTTATTGAATTGAGGAAAAAATAGGAAGATTTAGTGGTTGTCTATGAAGAAAATTTCACTCGACTGTAAAGGTATGCTCCAAATATTATTTGGGATCTTGATAGAAAAATCAATCACTTTTACTCAAGATTGAAGCCAAGATACCTAAGGGAATTTTCTTCCCTAGAATTCAAAATTTATGAGAAACTTGTACGATGTGCTGAGAGGGTAGAAATTGAGTTCGTTGATGATCATGTGTACTTTTAGAACAAAGAGAGGAAGAGTTCAAGATGGAAAGTGATGAGTAAGAATCAATAAAATAAATATGATGGTAAGAAAGTTTGGTTTTTATTTTGTGAAAAGTGTGGTAAAAAGAACCCTGGGGAATGCCTTACTAAAATTGGGAAGTGTTTTCATTGTGGTAAGTTTGGACATATATCCTGAGATTATAATAAAAATTATCCTAAGATTAATCCTAATAATAAAACTGTAAAGTGTTTTAAATGTGTTGAGATGGGTCATTGTGAAAATGTTTTCCCAAAGAAAGATCTGAGTGATGAAAAGTAGCCAGACTATAAGTAGAAATGTGTAATGAGATCCTTTGTGACTGAATCAGCATATGTAGATCCATCCAATGAAGTTATTTTAAGTACTTTTTTTTTTTACTCATATTTTGATAGATTCTTCTTTGATATAGGGTCTACACATTCCTTTATTTCTGAGAAATTTTATGGTAAATTGGAAATATCACCATAATAAATGAGACCATAACTTATTATTAAAACACCAAGGGTAAATGTTACAGAAAAAAGGAATTTTAACAATCTTTATTTTGTTATATGTGGAAATACATTACCTTCAAATATTTTTGTTTTTACCTTAGTAGAGTTTGATTTCATTCTGGGTATGGATTTTCTTTCTGTTTATCATGCTAAGATTGATTTTAGAGCTAAAGAGTTTTTTTAGATAGATTTTCAGTTTTTATACAAGAATGAACCCATACAATTGATAATATATCAAATAGGTTAGAAACTATTGAAAGATGGACCTAATGTTATCTTGATAATATTTTTGAAAACAAGGGAACTGTTTAGATTAATGATGTATTAGTGGTACATGAATACCTTGATTTTTTTATTGAGTTAACCCAATATTATATATGATTGGTAAGTTAAATTCACAATTGACTTAGTTCCTGATGCTAATCCAATTTTAAAACCCCCATAACGAATGGATCAAATAGAACTTCTTGAATTGAAAAATTAGTTGAAAATTTTTCTTTACAAAGGATCCATTCATCCTAGAACTTCACCATGGTGAGGTCCTATTTTTTTTGTTAAAAAGAAATATGGTTCCATGAGACTTTTCAATGATTATAGAGCTTTTAATAACATTATTGTTAAGAATAAGTATCATTTTCCTCACTTACATGACTTCTTTGATCATCTCTAGGGAGCTCATTATTTTTCCAATATTTAATTGAGATCTGGGTACCATCAGCTGTAGGTGAAGAAGGATGAAATTCCAAAAACATCTTTTCAAACTAGATATGGTCATTATGAAATTTTTGTTATGCTTTTTGGGTTAACTAATGCACCAGATTTATTCATGGATCTTATGAATAGAATATTTCATGATTTCTTAGATAATTTCGTGGTTGTGTTTATTAATGACATTCTTATATATTCTAAAAGTAAATAAGATCATGAAAAACATCTAAAGGTTGTTTTGAAAACCAAAAAAGAAAAGAAATTGTATGGAAAATTCAGCAAGTGTGAATTTTGGTTGCAACAGATTTCATTTCTTGAGCATATTGTAAATAACGATGGAATAATAGTTGATCCTGTCAAAAAAATTTGTTGATAAATGGCCAATACCTACAAATGTTAGAGATATTCGTAGTTTTCTTGGACTGGCAGGTTATTACAGACAGTTTGTTAAAAAGTTTGCAAGGTTATCTATCCCGCTAACTAAGCTAACATGAAAAGGGGTTAAATTTATTTGGATGGAATAATGTGATGTTTTTTTTCAGGAATTGAAGAATATATGGGTGAATGCTCTATTTTTTTCCCTACCATCCAGAAATGGCGATTTTATCATCTACAGTGATGCTTCATTAAAGGGACTTGGTTGTGTTCTGATGAAGAATGGTCAGGTAATTACTTATGCTTCAATACAACTAAAACCTCATGAGTTAAATTATCCCACACATTATTTGTAATTAGTAGTTTTTGTTTTTGTTTTTAAAATTTGGAGGCATCATTTATACGGAGCCAACTATGAAATATATATCGACAATAAAAGCCTAAAGTATATATTCACTCAGAAGGAACTAAACATGAGGTAGATAATATTTCTTGAATTGATAAAGGATTATGATTGCATGATCAATTACCATACTATAAAATAAAAAAGTGTAATATTACTTGATTATAAAACATCAGGAATCATTAACTATGTTATGGCTAGAATAAGACCCTTTAATTAATTATTTGAAGAATTTTGTATTGGAAGTTGTTGGTGTAGGAAATTCTTCTGCTTTTTTCAGGTTTTAGTGCATTCATCTTTATCATACAGAATTAAGAAAGCACAAAAGGTAGATAGGGGGTTACAAAAAAAGGTAGAATTGGTTAAAATGGGTAAGTTTCCAGAATTTAACATTGAAAAAGATTGTGTTTTGAGATTTGGAAAAATATTGTGTGTGAATTGTGATTCTTAGTTGAAGAAAGATTTATTTTACAAAGATCATAGTTCTCCGTTTTTAGTTCATCCTGGCAGTACAATGATGTACAGAGACCTTTTGGAGTATTACTGGTGGGATGGAATGAAAAGATATATTGTAGATTTTATCATGAAATGTTTGTCATGTCAACAGGTTAAAGCAGAGTGGCAGTTATCGAAGGGGATGCTTTAGCCTTTACCAGTGCTAGGGTGGAAATGGGAAACTATATACATGGACTTTGTTGTGGGACTACCAAATACTTCTCTATGTAACAATGCAATCTGGTTTATTGTTGATCGATTGAATAAATATTCTATTTTCCTTCCTATTCGAGATACTATGTCTTTGGATCAACTTTCTTGATTGTACCACAAATAGATTTTTAGGTTATATGAAGTTCCTCTTTCTATTGTATATGAATGTGAACCCAGGTTTACTTATAACATTTGGAAAGGCCTTCAGAAGACGTTGGGAACAGAATTAAATTTCAACACATCTTTTCAACCTCAATAAGATGGGTAGTTATAATGGGTGATTCAAAATTTTTAGGATATTCTTTTAGCTTGTTCAATGGATTACCAGGGAATTTGTGATTAGTATATCTCTTTAATTGAGTTTTCTTATAATAACAGTTTTCATTCCAGTATACAAATGGTACCTTTTGAAGAATTATATGGGAAACGGTGTTAAAATATAGTATTTTGGTATGAATTTAGGGAAAAGAAGTTGATGGTACTAGAATTAGTAGAGGAAGTGGCTGAGAAAGTAAAGATGATCCAAAAACACAAGAGGAAATCTCAAAGCAGGCAGAAAAGTTACATATATAACTGGAGGAAAGACTTTTCTTTCGAGGTAGGTGATAATTTTTTTCTTAGAATATCACCATGGAAGAGTGTCATATATTTTGATAAGAAAGAAAAGCTAAGTCCACAGTTCATTGAGCCTTATGAAATCCTGGATAAAGCTGGACCAATTTCCCGCCTAGTAGCTTTGCCTCCATGTTTATCTTAGGTACACAATTTTTTTCATGTTCCGATGTTGAGAAAGTGTGTGCTAGATTCATCTCATGTTTTGATCTCATAAGTAGTTAAGATGGAAGAGAAAGTTTCTTATGAAAATAAACCTGTTCAGATTCTTGATCGAAGAGAACAAGTATTGGGGAATAAGGTAATCCACCAGGTAAACGTTTTTTGGAGAAACCACATGGTTGAGGAAGCTGCATGAGAATCTGAAAATGCTATGAGGGAAATGTACCATCACTTGTTTAATAAGTAAATAAAATTTTTAGGACACCATTTCTAAAAGGTGGGGAGAATGTAACACCCCCAAGGTTTTAAAAATAAATGAAAATGCATGAAAACAATATTTTTAAGGATATAGTTGTAAACTAGTCGTTAAACATAATTTTTTCACTTATGTGTTTTTTATTTCAAAAAACAGACATCTACAGTTGTTATTTGCAACTTATTTGAAGTCTGATAAAACTAACTTTTTTGGTAAATAGTAATATACCCTTATGAATAATAATATGAATAGTAATATGACCTTTATTAATATTAAATCATTTTATTATTTTATTTTTTTAATTTTTGAAGATAATGAGATATTGATAAATTTTCCAAGGTGATATAAAATGATTTATAATTTTAAAAATGTTATTTTTTGAATAAATTATGATTTTATTTAAAAATTAAATTAATCATATTTAGAAAATTATTTTCAAAAAAATGGAGTTCATTTTTGAATTCTACATGTCCAAAAATGATTGGGGTGAATTTTTGGGATTTTTCTGAAATACTTGAATTTTGTGAATAGTGAAATTCAATAATTATGAAATGTTATAAATAAATAAATTTTGGAATCATGCGTGAGTCATAGATGATGTAAATGGCCATTGTTTTGAACTCACATGCACTTATTACTATTTTTAGTCACATGAATCAAGACTATTCATAGTCTGGAGAAAAGATATTAAACTATTGATTAAAATAATGAAAATCCCCACCTCTACTCCACTATAAATACCACCCTCACCCCCATATTCCTCTCACACCTATAAAACTTTTTGAATTGTCTAAATTCTACCAAATCCCCTTCCCAAGTCTCTTCTCTATGTCCATGACCTGCTGGTCTCACCAAAAGGCCAAAACCAAAGGTCTTAAGGAGGATCTCAAGGAGAAGAGATCAAGAGGTAAAAATACTCTTTCATTTTCTTTTGTTTTCTTTTCAATTATTTTACTTTATTATACTCTCTTCACCTACCCTTATACAAGAGGAATGAAAGATCCAAAATCTTATATATTCTATATTTTATCATTTAAGTAAAAAATCATCAACATACTCTTAGATCAAAATAATGATGTAGATGCTCAATATACAAGAGGGGGGTGAATTATATACTTTAAAAAATTCTTTTGGAACTTTTAAAGATGGGATAAACCTTCCTATTGTTTAATAATGTTAAACAAGGTAAATTCACAAGACCTCTTAGTTCTACAAACTTTCTAGATTCTGGAAATGAAAATTAATAAAAGTTTACAAGGAAAAAGATTATACCTTAAAGTGTATAGAATCTTACTAATCAGAGTATACAAGTACAAGAAAGTGTAAGATATTTATACTTTCCCTATTAATCAAAATGTATCAGAAAAAAACTTGAAAAAATACAAGTAACAAGTATAGAATCTTTTAACCCAAAGAGTAGGGTATCCAACAACCTTGGATAAAGGTCCCTTGATTTATACTTTCAAGAAAGTATATCTTACCCAAACTAGGGTAAGCCCTTGATAGGAATATTGAAGTCTGTCTTGTTATCCCTGCAAGCCCTAGAACTTCAAGGTAGTCAACACCTCGGTCTTCCTTATCAAGTAAGTCCTATAAATTTAAGGTAGTCGGCACCTCTGTCTTCCTATCCCTGGAAGCCCTCGATTGTACACAGCAAAAATCAGAGTCACACGAATAAATATGAACAAGATGTTCAGTATGCACAAAGCTTGAGATTCTCTCACACTAGAAATCACTTCAACAGCATGTAATCTCTAGATTCGTAGAACAGTGTTGAGCTCGTTCAAATGAGATCCTATTTATAGGCACATTTCCAACGGTCGGCTCCTTCCTCCAATGGTCATATTTTTCCTTGAATTTCGGAGGGACCTATACACATGTCACTCAAACAACGGTTAGTTATAAACAAAATACACGACATCATTTTATAACAACAACAAGGATAAGTAAAATATGGTTTATCTATGAAATCTATTTTTCAAGAGTCTGAGGAAAATAAAGTTTGGATTCTAAGAAAATTCGGATTCTATATTATATGGATATTCAGATTCTGTTTCTCAAGGAATTCAGAATCAGAATTCTATATACTTTGGAGTCTGAATTTTGAGGAATTTGGAGTCTGAATTCTAAGGAATTCGGAACCTAAATTCTGATGAATTCAGAGTTTGAATTCTAAGGAATTCGGAGTCTTAACTCTAAGGAATTCGGAGTCTAAATTCTAAGGAATTCGGAGTTTGAATAATAAGGAATTTGTAGTCTGAATTATAAGTAATTCGGAGTCTGAATTTCAGAGAATATAGAGTCAGAATTTCAGAGAATTCGAAGTCTGAATTTTAGAGAATTCGGAGTCTGAAATTTAGAGAATTAGGAGTCTGAAATTCAGAGAATTCAGAGTATGAATTTCATAGAATTCGGGGTCTAAATTTCAGAAAATTCGGAACCTGAATTCGGATCCTAAAAATATAATACTCTATATTTATGTATTTATTGAATTCTGATGTTTTAAATATGAAACCAATTTTAACACTTAGGAATAAAAAGAGTTTGATTTAGAGAAACTAAAATATGAGCAATGAAAAACATGGTAAGGATAAATTTCCTTAGGTATGGAAAATTTTCCTTATTAAGATAAAACTTATGGAAATAAATTTTCCTTAAGATAGAGTTTTTGTGATTTTCAAAACATAGAGGAATAGAAAATTTATAAGAAAACCTTATTGACTCAAAAATCTCCCCCTTTTTGGAAAGCACAAACATCCTAATTAAAAATAATATATGGAATATAAAATTTCTATGATCTTACAAAAAAACTTATCTCCCTTTACTTATGGATCATAGTTAATACGACTAACTCCCCCTTAAGCTTTGGAAACCCTAAGGATCGTATTCTTGATTTCCTGAATGAGATTTTAAATTTTCTTTCATACGAAAATATTCATGATAAAAACTCCCCCTTGGATGAACTCCCCCTTAGTGAAATTTCTTCTTTACTTAGTATTCTTTTTGACATTCCTTTCTCCCCCTTTGTGATTCTCAAAAATGAATAAAGGGAATGAAAAAGAAATTTGGTACCTGAAATATTAGTACTAAACAACCAAAAAAATGAAGTGCAACAAGAATTTCATTAATATTGGAAGAATTTGTAAGATAGGAAAATACAAAAAAAAGATTGGATTTGGAAAGATTATCCTTCTTTCTCCTTTGGCATCAGATTCTTTACAATAGTATTCAGTTTCTTGAGTTCCTTGTGATCTTCTTCCATACACTTGAGAAGTTGATCCTGATCTTCACTTTTCTTCTCTAAGGCTTTTATATTTTCTTCCTGAGCCTTAATATTCTCTTCTTGGGCTTTCAAGTCTTCTTCCTTCTTAACAAGATTCCCTTCTATCTTAATTCTAAGATCCATTTCTCTCTTCCAATTCATGGCCACAGAGTTAAGCTTGCCATTAAAATCCTTAACTTCTTGTTTCTGAGAAGTATGTTCAAGAGATATATTTTCCTCAAAACTATTAGTGAGATCCTTGATATTCACATATTTGGTGTCAAAAGAATCCTTGACACTATCTTGAAATTGATCAATGATTCTCATCTCTTCTATTGTCTTCCTTGACTAGCTTTCCATCTTCTTGTAAGATCTTTTATGATCCTCATAGCTAATGAGAAAATATTTCAAATTTGCCTCGAGAGTAACACATTTATCCATCACCAAGGAAACAAAATCTGATTTTTGACTTAACGTATGCTAAAGCATCTGGAATCTCGAGTCTATACTAGGAAATAAGGTAATAGTTCCAAAAATATTTTTCAAAGATTGAACAACAAAGTCATGTCCAATTGAGAATGATTCTAAATCTGATACTTTGGTTGGTGAGGATTCTTTTTCTATTTCAACAGACTTCCTCTTCGATGAAGCACCAACTTCTTTCTTCTTTACCACAGTTTTTCTAGGTGTATCGACTACCACCTATTTTACCTTATCATTTTTCAGAATGATTTCTTCTTGATTAGGAGATTCATGTTCACTATCTGATAGCTGAACAATTTTATCTTCATCAACTTCTTCCTTCTCGGCTCCTACCTCAATATCCCCTAGGTGTATGAAATCATGATTGTTACTTTCATTTTCAGAAAACTTATTCACTTCTTCCTCACCCTTCTCATCTTTTCTTGGGGTAGAAAGTTTTGAAGAATCGGCTTTAGAAGTTTGGATTGATAATTTTTTAGAAGGACTTTCCTTCTCATGGAAATCCTCCACTCGATTTATCAAATCCTCCGTATCACCACTGCTTTATTCTTCTTCTTCTTACACTTATTCTTCTTGCACTATTTATTCTTCTTGATGTCATTCCAGAATCACTAACTTCTTTCCCAGAGTCTCTGGAAAAGGTTCTATCAAAAAGGATTCTAGTACCGAAATTTTTTCAGAGGCTTTTTCAGTAGCCTTGATAAGAGACTGAATGACTTCAGCTTCCAACAATTTCTTCCTTTTCTTCTTTTCTTTTTCTTCCTTTTCAATATTCTTAGTAACATTTTCCTTAAATGACTTTGCCTCAACTAGGTCCAGGCCAAACTTAGGCTCCCCTTCCTTCCTGTTCTTCTTATCTTCTCTTCACTTATCCACTAATTCATCAGGATATTCTTTTTTCTTCTTTGTATTTGGAGGTGTTGACTGAGTTTCCTTGGCCACTGGGGTTTTTACTTTCTCTTCTAGTTCCTTCACCTTCCTCTTCCTTCCACCTTTCTTAGAATTTTCAGCCACTTCCAGATTTTTTGATAGAGCTTAAACTTCTATTTCTGAAAAATCATAAAATTCTCTAGATTGACTATTAAATCCAATCTTCATCCTCCTTAGAGTATCATCAGTCAAAAGCATCACCTTACAATTTTTCGTCTTAGAACTACAAGGAATCTTGAAATACTAAAGATAAAGAATAATGATCTTTGAAAGAGTGTCTAGATACATGATAATCTGAGACTTCATATTTCCATTCTTTATATTTTCAATCGTAACAGAGATATTCTTAACCAGGTTTATCTTTATTAGGTTCACCAGGAAATCCAGAACATACATATCACTTTTCTTCAGAGTATCTTTATCTTCTTTTCTCGGAATGAGAAAACCTTGAACCCATAGCTAAAGAATCCAAATATTTGTAGAGAGATGAATAATTTTCGGAGTCTTTACCTCTGAAAGACTAATACAAGCTAGTGCCTTTTTCTTGTAAAAAGATCTTATTACATCAGGTATCTTGTGTGAACAAAACTCTGATTCTCCTTCATAAGGAATTCCTATCATATTTGTTTTCATGTTATAAGAAAGAGAGTATGTATTTCTATAGCTCTTGAAAGAAAATTTATCTCTTCCTCCTTTATTGAAAAAACTAACTATCTCATAGAATTCAACCAGTAATTCTGGATACATCGGATCTTGTGCTCTTGGTTTTGATATACATACACTCTCCCAACTATTCATCTTGATATTCTTAAAAACAATGGAGTCATACTTGGCCTAAAACTTCGAATCGAATAACCTTTATCGGTAGATCTTCCACTTGAATATTTCCTTAACAAATGACATTTATTTATGAGAAGAGGCTTCAGCAGACATTCGGAAGTAAGGAAACTTTAAAGATCCAAAATGGCTTTAAAAAATAGAGGCACAGCTTCAGCATGTGAAGGCTTGGAATTCGATGTGGGAAAACCATCGGGGGTCCTTTATATAGGCAATAGAGGTGATAGTTCACCTTCCATGATTGATACAATGGTTGAAAACTTCTTTAGAAGATCTAATGGTTGAGATGATAACCAATGAGTGATTTTAATAGATTCCGATCTTTTACGGTTTTCAATAAAAACATTTGGATTTAAGTAAAAGTGAATCTGAAGAGTTTAAAAACAAATGTAAATACCAATAGGTAAAAATGATTACGAAGACTTAGGAAAGAAAACATACCTTTCAGATTGTCAGGAAGATTATTTGTAATGAGGAAAATTCTTTTTGAAGAACTTTAGATTTTGAAAATTTGATTATGAAAACTTTGACTATGAAAATTTTAGACTACTAAGAAAACTATAAAAATCTGATTACAAAAAATTTTAACTACAAAAATCTTCATTACAAAAATTTTAACTACTGAAAAAAATTGACTATCTAAAATTTTAGATTATGAAAAAAAATTAGATTATGAAAAATTTTAAACTACAAAAAAATTTTAAACTACGAAAAATTTGACAAATAAGAAAATGTACTCCCCCTATGAAAAGAAGTTTGTTACTGTAAGGAGATAGGTTTTAAAAAAAATTAACAAAGAGGATTACCTTATGGTTATCATTAATAAATTATGTTTAATGTATTCAAATCTATTGGATGGTAAAGATTTTATAAAAGTATTAGCAAGTTGATCTTGTGTTCCGATAAATTGAAGAATGATATCTCCTTTTTTTGTGATCCCTAAGAAATTGATGCCTAATATCTATGTGTTTTTCATGAGAGTGGTGTGCAGGGTTTTTACTTAAGGCAATGGAACTAGTATTATCACACAATATTTGTGTTTTGATAAAACTTATACCATAGTCTGTGAGTGTGTGTTGCATCCACAACACTTGATCACAACAACTTACAGCTACTACATATTCATCTTTAGCAGTGGAAAGTGCTACTGAGTTTTGCTTTTTTGATGACCAAGAAACTAATGAATCTCATAAGAAATGACAAGTTCTGGAAGTAATTTTTCTATCCATTCTACATCCACCAAAGTCAGCATCCGAAAAACTTTTTAAAACAAAATCATTTCCAGAATTATAAAAGATTCCTAGATCTAAGGTTCCCTTTAAGTAGAAAAAAATCATTTTCATTACCTTTAAATGAGATTACTTAGGATTGAATTGATATCTTGCACATAAGCATACTGAGAACATTAAGTCTGGATGACTAGATGTCAAGTAAATTAGACTTCCTATCATACCTCTAAAAGATGTTTGATCTACTGGTTTCCCAGCTTCATCAAGATCAAGTGAATTTAAGGTATCAATGGGAGTACATATACTCTTATTATTTTCATGTCAATACTTTTTAAGAAGATATTTAATATACTTATGTTGGGATATATAGATTCCTTCTGGTTTTTGAGAAATTTTAAAACCAAGGAAAAATGTTAACTCATCCATCATACTCATTTCGAACTCATATTTCATTAAATCCACAAAAGAATCAGTTAAAGATTGTTGAGTTGAACCAAATATAATGTCATCAACATAAATTTGAACAATAAAAACATTTTTCTTATCTTTATTTATAAAAAGTTTTGGATCATCATTTCCCTTAACATAATTGTTTTGAAGCAAAAATTTTGTAAGTCTATCATACCAGGCTCTTGGGGATTGTTTAAGTCCATATAAATCTTTGGTAAGTTTAAAAACATGTTTAGAATGTTTTGTATATTCAAAACCAGGAGGATGTTCAACAAAAACTTCCTATTAAACATAACCATTAAGGAAAGCACATTTAACATTCATTTGAAAAGTTTGAAATTATAGAATAATATAAAGGCAAGTGTAATACGGATAGATTCAAGTCTGGATACTGGAGCATAGGTTTCTTCATAGTATATTCCTTCTTGTTGATTATAGCCTTTAACTTCTCAGAATTAACTTCCTCAAGGGTTTTTCAAATACTTTCAAAATCAAGGGTTTTCTTATCAAGCTCTTCAGAAAGGTCTGATATTTCCTTGGTAAGAATAGAAATCCTAGAATTTTCCTTATTAAGATTTTTCTAGACTTTAGAATTTTCAATCTCAAGGATCTTAGCAAACCTAGAAACTTCTTCATAAGTAGGTAAATTATTATCTTCATTAGAAGAAGATTCTTAATCCGAAGATTCATAATATTTACTATCACTACAATTAGCATTCAAGGATACATTGGTTATAGATTCAACATTGTGTACCTTAGCCATTAAAAAATTATTTTCAATAGGTAATCTGGCTAGTAAAGCAAGATTCATTCAACCGGAAGATTTTTACGCTGAGGATTCTTCAGAAGAGTCACCACCACTGGCACTCTGGGTTTTATTGGATTTCAAAACTTTCTTAGATTTATCCTTGTAGTAGTTCTTTTTATTCCTCTCAGAATGCTTTTCCATTCTATATTTTCTCTTAAGCATAGGAAAATCTGGCCTTATATGCTCTACACTCTTTCATTCATAACAAGTGACTTCAGATTCTTTCTTATCCTTTCTTTCATTCTTCTTCTATCTATACTAAAAGTCTGTTTTCCCAACTATTTTGTTCATCCTACGAGCAAGATTAGCTAATTCATTCTCAGAATGTTCACTTTCACTTGATTCAGATAAAACAGTGACATTCTTATATTTAGATCTTATAACTCTCTTAGTAGTCCTAGGTTTCATATTATTTTAAGTAGTTGTAAAAGCAACACTTCCATTTCCATTCTTCTTCTAATTTAGATCAGAATCTCTTTTCATTCTTGTCTCATGTTGAAGAAGAGTTCCAAAAAGCTCATCAAGAGTAATCTGTGAGACTTTCATATTCTCATAAATAGTTGTTATCTTAGATTCCTAGTCATTAGGAATTATATTTATAATCTTGTCCACAAGTGCCTCATCATCTAAACATTTTTCACCCATAGATTTTAAACTATTAACAATGGTCATAAACCTCTATTGTACCTTATAAACTGGTTCTTCATAAGGAAAGAAACAACCATGATACTCAGATCTGAGCATAGCTCTTCTAGTTTTGATAACTTTGGAAGTTCCAAAATTATTTACCTCCAATTTCTTCCAAATAAAATTTGCAACTTCACAAGAATAAATCTAGCTATATATATTTCTGGTCATGGAACACAATAAAGTATTGTGTACCTTATAGTTTAGTTGATATTATGACTTTTCTTGATTAGTAAAAGTTCTTACTTCCTTCTCTAGAATATTTTAATCTCCAGTAAGCATTACAAATTTTTCCACTCTAGTGTTAATGAAAAAAGTCTTCATACGATCTCTCCAATATTCATAATCATTTCCATCAAATATTTGTGGTCTAGTAGGATTAAGATTTTCAATCGAACTAACATTCATTCCTGCCATCTCAAAGAAAATATATTTCCAAAAAAACTTGATAGAAATAAAAAGCTTGTAAACAAGGATAAAAATATCCTAAGCAAGGAAAATAGAACAAAGGAAACTTGAGTAAGAAAACTTATATGTGAATATGAGTATTTTAGAGACCTGCTCTAATACCAATTGTAGGATCGAAATAATGATGTTGATGCTTAATATAAAATATGGGGGTGAATTGTATAATTTAGAAAATTCCTTTGGAACTTTTAAAGATGGTATAAACCTTCCTATTGTTTAAAAATGTTAAACAAGGTAAATTCACAAGACCTCTTAGTTCTACAAACTTGCAAGATTCTGGAAATATGGTTCCAGAAATGAAGCTTAAGAAAAGTTTACAAGGAAAAGGATTCTACCTTAAATCATATAGAATCTTACTTATCATAGTATATAAGTACAATAAAGTATAAGATAGTTATATTTTCCTTATTAATCAAAATGCAGCTGAAAACAAACTTGAAACAATACAAGTAACAAGTATAGAATATTTTAACCCAAAGAGTAGGGTATCCAAAAACCTTAGATAAAGGTCCCTTGATTTATACTTTCAAGAAAGTCTATCTTACCCAAAATAGGGTAAGCCCTCAATAGGAATATCTGAGTCTATCTTGCTATCCCCGCAAGACCTTGAACTTCAAGGTAGTCAGCACCTTTATCTTCCTTATCAAGGAAGTCCTCGAACTTTAAGGTAGTCGTCACCTCTGTCTTCCTATCCACGGAAGCCCTCGATTATATACAGAAAAAATCAGAGTCGTACGAAGCAATATGAACAAGATGTTCAGTACTCATAAAGAATGAGAGTCTCTCTCTCTAGAAATCACTTCAACAGCATGTAATCTCTAGAGTCGTAGAACATTGTTGAGCTCGTCCAAATGAGCTCCTATTTATAGGCACATTTCCAACGGTCGGATCCCTCCTCCAATGGTCATATTTTTCCTTGAATTTCAGAGGGACCTATACACATGTCACTCAAATAATAGTTAGTTAGAAACAGAATGCATGACATCATTTTATAACAATAATAATGGTAAGTAAAATATAGTTTCTCTACCAAATCTATTTTTCTGGAGTCTAAGGAAAATAAAGTATGAAGTCTAAGAACATTCAGATTCTATATTATATAGATATTTGGATTCTATTTTTTAAGGATTTTGGAATCAGAATTCTGTAGACTTCGGAGTTTGAATTATGAGGAATTCAGAGTCTGAATTCTAAGGAATTCGGAACCTGAATTCTGAGGAATTCGGAGTCTGAATTCTAAGGAATTTAGAGTTTGAACTCTAAATAATTCAGATTCTGAATTCTAAGGAATTTGGAGTCTGGATACTAAGGAATTTGGAATCTAAATTTTAAGGAATTCGGAGTCTAAATTTCAGAGAATTCGGAGTTTGAATTTCAGAGAATTCGGAGTCTGAATTTCAGAGAATTTGGAGTCTGAAATTCAGAGAATTCGGAGTCTGAAATTCATAGAATTCAGAGTCTGAAATTCATAGAATTTGGAGTCTGAATTTCAGAGAATTCGGAACCTAAATTCAGATCCTGAAAATAGAATACTCTATATCTAAGTATTTATATAATTCCGAGGTTTTAGATATGAAACCGATTTTAACACTTAGGAATAAAAAGATTTATATTTAGAGAAACTAAAATATGAACAATGAAAAACATGTTAAGGATAAATTTCCTTGGGGAAGGAAAAAATTTCTTATTAAGATAAAACTTATGGAAAGAAATTTTCCTTGTGATAGAGTGTTTGTGATTTTAAAAACATAGAGGAATGGAAAAGTAATAAGGAAACATTATTGAATCAACACATACTTCTCCTCTTCCACCTATTCTAAAAATAAAAACATTGTTTGTGATGTGTCAATTTACCGACATCATGGATGATGTGTTTTCAATTTCCTTTAATTCCTTCAAATCTGGTTATAAAACCATTTTAATGGTTGAAATATATTTTAAACTGTATCATATTACCTCTCTTATGTTTTGTAATTAACTTATATGTATAATATTAAAGTTATATGATGAAACTAGTTCATGATTATCGAAGAACCACCAAAATGATCTAAATGAATATCACTAATGATTTATCTAATTATTCATCATCTTACCATATAATCAAAATGATTTAGGTAATCATTTAATATTCTGGAAATATTTTACAAAAATTTCATTCCACTTCTGTATTTTCACTTCCATTCGATAAGAAAACCCTTTACGAACCGACCATGGAAATCATGTAAAGGACCAACCAAAATAAAGGAAAGAACAAAATATTATTAATTAATGGGTAGAATGATGTTATAAAATGATAATATAATGTGTTATAAACATGAATAATTTTCATTAAAATATTAATAACACTCATTTAACCATTATACAAGAGTTTTAAACAAGTTTGAAGTAAGACGAACCCGAGGTAAGGGAATTCTTAACCCAATTTCCATTCTTTGAGTTAACCTTCTACTTCATTGATTATGTGTCACTAAGATTATTTTAGTAATGAATTATGGTTTATATTATGTTTTATTATGTGTAATTATAGTGTATACACATATTCCTTTCATTATATTGATTCTTGCATCAATTATATGATATTTGTAAGGGACTTTTCATTAAAAATCCTCTTTTAAATTCTATTTAACAAAATTCAAAAGTAATTTTTTTATGAAATTATCCATGTTTTATGATTATGTTATAGTTATTTGGAATTTATTATGATGAAGGGTGGGACATATATCTCCCTCAAATTCATTGGGTATGTGTAATTTGGTGGTCGGCCTTATGGTTACTTCAAGTGTAACTGTGATAGTTACACCATAAGGTAGTCGTGAGGGTTACATTGTAAGCTAGCCATGAGGGTTACAAATCATAAGATAGTTTCAAGGGTTACAATATAATTAAGTAATACACCAAGATACCTTTATGGTTTTATATATGTTCTCTAATGTTTTATGGAAATCTCATGTTTCACAAAGTAATTATATAAGGATGAGAAGTATGTCTTTGTGAAAATGATTTCATATGCTTATAAGTTTTCATGGACTAGTGGTTTCTTTCCTTATTTTCATATCCCTTACATAGATTTTTATTCCCATTCCATGTTTTTTTTCATAGGTTATAATGATGTTTAAGAGAAATAAGTAAGTCAAGTTTAATTTTATGAAGTCTTTTCAAAGAAATCATGTTGTTGTTTTGTGTTAAGAAATTATGTTTGGAGGAAATGGATATTGTTTTAATGGTACCCACTTTTTATACTTGTGGGTTGATATTTATGAGTTTTTTCCTAACTTTATAAAACTCTAAACCAAAAATATCTTTGGGATTTTAAAGAAGTGATATCTTGTTGAAATAGCTAGGTTATGTAATGTTTAAGGATGTGTCCTTATAGTTGGTATCAGAGCATGGTTTATATAACTTTAAGGGTTGGGATGATGTTAATAGAATACCATAAATGATTTTTACCTTATTTTTATATTTAAATGGTATGGGATTTAACTATTACCATGTTTCTTCATCTATGATATTTCTGTTCAGAATGGTTTTTTGCAGAAGAAGTAGGGAAGCTAAAGTTAGAAGGAACTAAGAGGCTCATATCTTTCTAAATCTATAATCGGGAATGGTGGAAATTGGAACTATGTGTTTTTTGGTAGTAATGGATCAAATAAAATAGGTAATAAATGGAGGTGGCATCTATGAAAGATAACAACCAGAGTTGTCACAAAGGAACATGACTATAGTGGAACATTTTATACGGTAACACCCTCCTACTTTCAGTGGATCTTATGACCCATTAGTGGTTGAAGGATGGATTAAAGCCCTCTAAAAGATATTCTATGTTATGGAATGTTCAGATAATCAAAAGTTTAGCTTTTCCATTTATCGTTTTGATAGTGAAGTTGATCATTGGTGGTTAATGGTCAATAATATCAAGGATAGAGAGGAGATTGAAGCCTTAGAGTGGGATGAATTTAAAATTATTTTCCTTGAAAAATATTTTCCTAAGGTGGTTTTACTTAGGTTAGAGAAGAAATTACTTGAATTGAGGAAAAATAGAAAGATTTAGTGGTCGTGTATGAAGCAAAATTCACCTGACTGGAAAGGTATGCTCCAAATCTTATTCGGGATCTTGATAGTAAAATCAATCTCTTTTACTCAGTATTGAAGCCAAGATACCCAAGGGCATTGACCTAACTAGAATAAAAAATTTATAAGAAACTTGTATGATATACTGAGAGGGTAGAAATGGAGGTTGCTGATGACCATGTGTATTTTTAGAAAAAATAGAAGAATTGGTCAAGATGGAAAGTGATGGGAAAGAATCAATCAAAGAAATCTGATGGTAAGAAAGTTCAGTTTCCAGTTTGTGAAAAGTGTGGTAAAAAGAACCATGGGTAATGACTTACTAAAACTGGGAAGTGTTTTCAATGTGGTAAGTTTGGAAATATGGCCTGATATTATAATGAAAATGATCCAAATATTAATCCAGAAAAGGAAACTGTAATTTGTTTCAAATGTGGTGAGATGGGTCATTTTGAAAATGTATGCCCAAAGAAAGATCTGAGTGATCGAAAGCAGCCAGAATATAAGCAGAAAGGTCTAGTGAGATCCTTTGTGACTACATCATCATATGGCAGGCCATCCAATGAAGTGGTATTAGGTACTTTGTTTACTCAGATTTTTCTAAAGTCTTGTTTGATATGGGGTCTACGCATTCCTTTATTTCTGAGAAATTTTCTGGTAAATCGGAAATATCACCTCAATGAATGAGACCATAACTTATTGTTAAAACACCAGGGAAGAAATGTTGCAAAAAGAAGGTATTTTAATAATCTTCCTATTGTTATCTGTGGAAATACATTACCTACAAACCTTGTTGTTTTTTCCTTAGTAGAGTTTGATGTCTTTATGGGTATGGATTAGCTTTTTGTTTATCATGATAAGATTGAGTGTAGAGATAAAGAAGTTTTTTTTAAGAAATAGTTTTAGTTTGTATACAAGAATGAACTCATATAATTGATAAAATATTAGGAAGCTGAGAAATTGTTAAAATATGGAAATGAATGTTATCTTGCTCATATTGTTGAAAAGAAGGGAACTATTCAAATTAATGATGTGCTAGGGGTAAATGAATACCTTGATGTTTTTTTATGAGTTTCCCAGTGTTATACCTGATAAGAAAATTGAATTCACAATTGACTTAGTTCCTTATGCTAATCCAATTTTAAAACCCCCATATCGAATGGATCAAATGAAACTTCTTAAATTGAAAATTAGTTGTAGGAGTTGCTTGATAAAGGCTTCATTCATCCTAGAACTTCACCATGGGGAGCTTATGTTTTGTTCATTAAAAATAAATATGGTTCCATGAGACTTTTCATTGATTATAGATATTTGAATAACATTATTGTTAAGAAAAAATATCATTTGCCTCACATCGATGAGTTTTTTGATCATCTCTAGGGAGCTCAGTATTTTTTCAAGATTCACTTGAGATCTGGGCACCATCAACTAAATTTGAAGGAGGATTATATTATAAGTTTGTGGTTATTTTTATTGATTACATTCTTGTTTATTCTAAAAGTAAATAGGAGCATGAAAAACATATAAGGGTTATTTTTCAAACGTTAAAATAAAATAAACTATATGGAAAATCCAAAAAAGTGTGAATTTTGGTTACAACAGATTCATTTTCTTGGGAATATTGTAAATAAGGATGGAATAACTATTGATCTTACTAAAAAAAATTGGTTGATGAATGTCCAAGACCTATAAATGTTACATAGATTCGTAGTTTTCTTGGACTATCATGTTATTACCAATATTTTGTTAAAAAAATTTCATGGTTACCTAGCCAGCTAACTAAATTAACACAAAAAGGGGTTAAATTTGTTTGGATAGAAGGATGTGATATTTTTTTTAATAACTGAAGAAGAGATTGGTGAATGCTCTAGTTTTGGATCTACCTTTCAGAAATGGTGAGTTTTTCATTTACAACAATGCTTCATTGAAGGTACTTTGTTGTTTTATAATATAGAATGATTAGGTAATTGCTTATGATTCAAGACAACTAAAACCTCATGAGTTAAATTATCCCACACATGATTTGAAATTAGAAACTATGGTTTTTATTTGAAAATTTGGAGGCATCATTTATACAGAGCCAGATGTAAAATATATACTGACCATAAAATTATGAAGTATATATTCACTCAGAATGAACTAAACATGAGGTAGAGAAGATGGATAAAATTGATAAAGGATTATGATTGCATGATCAATTACCATCCTAGAAAAAAACAAAGTGAAAGATGCCTTGAGTTGAAAATGTCATGCATCATTAATTATGTTATGGCTAGAACAAGACCCTTAGATTAATGATTTGATGAATTTTGGATTAGAAGTTGTTAGTACAGGAAATTCCTCTATTTTGTTTTATGTTTCAATGCATTTATCTTTGTCAGAGAGAATTAATCAATCACAAAAGGAAGATAGAGAGTTATAGAAAAAGGTATAATTAGTTAGAATGGGTAAGTTTTTAGAATTTAACATTAATAAATATTGTGTTTTGAGATTTGGAAAAAGATTGTGTGTGCCTTGTGATTCTCAACTTAAGAAAGAGTTGTTGTATGAAGCTCATAATTCTATATTTTTAGTTTATAATAACATCACAAAGATGTATAGAGGCCTTCAGGAGTATTACCGGTGGGTTGGAATGAAACAAGATATTTCATATTTTACCATGAAATGTTTGACATATCAACAAGTTAAAATAATGGAAATTACTAAAGGGGATGCTTCAAACTTTAATAGTTCTAGAGTGGAAATGGGAAAATATATCCATGGAATTCATTGTGGGACTACCAAATACTTCTTGAGGTAACAATGCAATCTGGTTTATTTTTGATCTACTGACTAAATCTGCTATTTTACTTCCTATTTGAGATACTATTTATTTGGGTCATCTTTCTCGATTGTACCTCAAATAGATTGTCAGATTACATGGAGTTCCTCTTTCCATTTTATCTGATAGTGATCCTAGATTCACTTATAACTTTTAGAAAGGCCTTTAGAAGTCATTGGGAACATAATTAAATTTCTATACATCTTTTCAAACTCAATCATATGGGTGGTCAGAATAGAAAATTCAGAATTTGTAGGATATACTTAAAGTTTGTTCAATGGATTACCAGGGAATTTGGGATCAGTATATTTCTTTAGTTGATGTTTCTTATAATAAAAGTTTCCATTCCATTATACAGATGGAATCTTTTGAGGCATTATATGGGAAGTGGTGTTGAACTCTAGATTTTTGGGATGAAATCGGGGAAAGGAAGTTTATGGAACCAGAATTAGTAGAGGAAATGGCTGAGAAAGTGAATATGATCCAGAAACACATGAGGATATCTTAGAGTAGGCAGAAAATTTACATAGATAACTAGAGGAAATACTTTTCTTTCGAGGTAGGTGATCATGTTTTTCTTAGAATCTAACCCTAGAAAAGTGTTATGCATTTTGGTAAGAAAGAAAAGCTAAGCCCACAGTTCATTAGACCTTATGAAATCTTGGATAATGTTGGAACAATTACCTATCCAGTGGCTTTGCCTCTGAGTTTATCTCTAGTATTCAATTTTTTCATGTTTTGATGTTGAGAAAGTATGTGCCGGATTCATCTCATGTTTTGAGCCCAGAAGCAGTTCAGATGGAAGAGAACCTTTCTTATGAAGAGAAACCTATTCAGATTCTTGATCAAAGAGAACAAGTATTGTGCAATAAGGTAGTCCACTAGATAAAGGTTTTGTTTATAAACCACATCATTGAAGAAGAAACATGGGAATCATAAAATGCTATGACGTAAAGGTACCCTCACTTGTTTAATAAGTAAATAAAATTGTGAGGACACAATTTCTAGAAGGTGGGGAGAATGTAACACCCCAGGGCTTTAAAAATAAAATAAAATTCAGGAAAACACTTTGTTTTAATGATATAGTTGTAAATTAGCTGTTAAATATAATTTTGTCGCTTCTATGTTTTGAATTTCAAAAAATAGACATCTACAGTTGTGATCAACAACTTATTTGAAGTTTGATAAAACCAATTTTTTTGGGTGAATAGTAACATACCCTTATGAATAGTAATATGACCCTTATGAATTGTAAATCATATTATTATTTTATTTTATTGAGGTTTTAAGATAATGAGATCTTGATTAATTTTTCAAGGTGATATAAAATAAGTTATAGTTTTAAAATTGTTATTTTTTGAATAAATTGTGATTTTATTTAAAAATTAAATTAATCATATTTAGAAAATTATTTTCAAAAAATTTATTTCATTTTTGAATTCTATATATCTAAAAATGTTTGGGGTGAATTTTTTGTTTTTTTCTAAAATACTTGAATTTTTGGTGAATAGTGAAATTCGATAGTTACGAAATATGATAAATAAATGAATTTCTGCATAATTCTTGAGTCATGGATGATGTCAAAAAATATTGTCTCAAACTAAAATTCACTTATTATTGTTTTTTTTTCACATAAATCAGTACTATTCATAGAATTGAGAAAAATATTAAACTAATTATTAAAATAATGGAAAACCCCTCCTCTCCTCCACTATAAATACCACCCTCATCCCCCTCTTCCTATTACACCTTTAAATATTTTTCCATTATCTAATTTATGCTAAATACCCTTCCCAAGGGTCTTCCCCACGTCCAAGACCCACTATTATTAACAAAAGTCCAAAATCAAAGGCCTTAAGGAGGATCTCAAGGACAAGAGATCAAGAGGTAAAAATCCTCTTTTAATTTCTTGTGTTTTCTTTTCAATTATTTTATTTTTGTATAATATCTTAACCTCCCCTTATACAAGAGGCATAAAAGATCAAAAATCTTATATATTCTGTATTTTATCATGTTTATGGAAAAATTAATCAACTTACTTATTCTCCTCTTCCTATTATTCTAAAAATAAAAACATTGTTCGTGATGTGTTGATTTACCGACATCATAGAGGATGTGTTTTCAATTTCCTTTACTTCCTTCAAAGATGGTTTTAAAACCATTTTAATTGTTGAAATAGATTATAAATTTTATTATATTGCCTCTATTATGTTCTTTAATGAACTTATATGTATAATATTAAAGGTTTATGATGAAACCAGTTCATGATTATCAATGAACCGCCAAAATGATCTAAACGAATATCGCTAATGATTTATCTAATGATTCACCCTCATAAAATATAATAAAAATGATTTATGTAATAATTTAATATTATGGAAACATTTTACAACCATTTCATTTTACTTTTGGAGTTTCACTTCCATTCGACAAGAAAACCCTTTACGAACCGAACATGGAAATCATGTAAAGGATGCACCCAAAACAATGGAAAGAACAAAATATTATTAATTAATGGGTGGAATTATGTAATAAAACGATAATATAAGGTTTTTTAACCATTAATATTTTTCTTTAAAATATTAATAACACTTTTTTAACCATTATACATGAGGTTTAAACAAGTTTGAAGTAAGACAAGCCCGAGGTAAGGGAATTCTTAACCCAATTTCCATTCTTTGGGTTAACCTTCTACTTCATTGATTATGTGTCACTAAGATTATTTTAGTAATTAATTTTGGTTTATATTATGTTTTATTATGCGTACTTAAAATTTATACACATATTCCTTTCGTTCTATTAATTCTCACATCAATTATATGATATTTGTAAGGGACTTTTCATTAAAAATCCTCTTTTAAAATTCTATTTTATAAAATTCAAAAGCAATTTTTTTATGAAATTATACATGTTTTATTATTATGTTATGGTTATTGGGAATTTTTTATAATGAATAGTGGGACCTATATCTCCCTCCAATGCCTTGGGTATACATAAGTTGTAGGTCGGTCGTATGGTTACTCCAAATGTAACTACGATGGTTACACCTTAAGGTAGTCGTGAGGGTTACATTGTAAGGTAGCTATGAGGGTTACAAATCATCAGGTAGTTGTGAGGGTTATAATATAAGTAAGTAATTCCCCAAGATACCTTTATGGTTTTATATATGTTCTCTAATTTTTTATGGAAATATCATGTTTTACAAAAAATGTATATAAGGGTAATAATTATGTCTTTGTGAAAATGATTTCATATGATTTTAATTTTTAATGGAATAATAGTTTATTTACTTATTTTTATATACCGTAATGATCTTTTTATGCTCATACCATGTTTTTAAATGTTTTTCATAGGTTATAAATATGTGTAAGAGAAATAAAGAAGTAAATTTAAATGTTAAGAAATTTTTTCAAAGAAATCATATTGTTGTTTTGTGTTAAAAATTTTATGTTTGGAAGAAATGGATATTGTTTTAATGGTATCCACTTTATATTCTTGTGGGTTGATATGTATGAGTTTTTTCCTAAATACTAAACCAAAAAGATATTTGGTATTTTAAATAAGTGAAATCTATTTGAAATAGCTAGATTATGTAATGTTTAAGGATGGGTCCTTATATACCACATTTCGGTGCCCCAAGCTAGTTGGTCACATAACCTCAAGCGCACCTCTTCATATTCCAGAGGCTACTGACTAGCAGCGAGGGTCTGAAAATTCATTTATGGGGTGAATATACTCTCTTTGATCAAATTAATACACTAGTATAAATAATAACCAATAGTGAAAGAAATATAATTCAATAAGAAATATCAATATCTCATGATAAATAAAACAAGAAATACAATATCCAACTAAAATAGAAGAATTCCATGCTAAATTATTTGTCAAGTTTCTAAAATGGAAATATAAAATAAAGACACCAATGGCTCAAAAGCAGGTCCCAAACCACATTTTGTTCTCTCATCTAAGATCCATCTATAAACTAGCCATCTAACATAGGTTCATTTCCCTTAACCTATCCTATAATATTAAAGTCTATTCAAGTATTGAACAGGAATCCCAAATTGGGTGTGAGTAAAACTTAGTAGGCCACTACTAATGATGTTTAAAACAATATCTAGTCAGATAATAGTGCATGCAGTTTTATAAAGAAAAAAATTACAATTCATAATTAAACAGTTATCACATTATCAATTAATATTTATTTAACCATATAAACCTCGAGTTCCCATGGAAACTCATATATCAATACCTACTTCAACCCATTACAGAGTCTGAACTATCCCTAAGGGATATCCCATGTTTGAATGTCCATGTTTCCATTTATATTTTCACCAATTAATGATGGTATTACCATTCATTGATTCACACACTATAATAACCATGTTATTGTTATTTATTTTACAAATGAATAACTATGTTACCATTCATTGATTATCATAAATGAATGACCATGTTACCATTAATTAATTATCGCAATTGAATGAGCATGGTACCATTTTTTATTCCTTGGCTAAATTTCTATGTTACCATTCACCATTTAATAATACATAACTGATTTACCATGTTATCATTCATAATACTTGGTTAAATGTCCATGATACCATTTACCATTTTACAATACATAATTGAATGAGTAGGTTACCATTCATAATACTAAGCTGAATATCAATGTTACCATTAACCATTTACATATATCATAATAACATAATATTACACATATATCTCATCCACCCTTTAATTAATTCAAAAATTAATCAATACTTTCATAATATCAATATTCAAGAAATTAATTCACCAATTAATTCTTCCAACTCACAATTATAACATCTCACAATTAATTCCCAATTAATTATCTGATTAACTAATAAATATCGCACAATCAATTTCCATAGTTAATTATTCCCAAATCCCATAATTTCACATTCCTATAATTAATTTATTAACCAAATAAATTAATTCTATTTAGTAAATTCAATTTCTAAAAAAATAAAGAAATTCTAAAAAAAATTCATGTACAAAATAAAAAAATGTGGGATTTGAATAGTAGAACACCTACCTCAATTTTTTGATAAGGATCGATAATGGAAGAATCCCAAATTTGAATCAGATTAGTAAAGAACACAATTAAGAACAAAGTTTATATCCAAATCATAAATTCAAGATAAAATGAATCAAGGTATAATAATTGTAGATCTGGATATAAATCCAACAGTGGGTAAACATCTTTCTTTTATCTCGAGGGATGAGAAAAAGAGAGATATAGATCTCAATGAGAAGAAAGAGCATACCCTATGGTAAAAATATTCAATCTATATTTTGATTCACCAATAACAAAGTTCGGGAAAGATTTATATCTATCCTAGAGACTCCAAAATTATAAAAGGAGATTAGGGTTGAAGGGGGAGAGTTGTAACCAAAAAAAATTGATAATTTATCCACACAACATGTTTAAAATCTCAGGTCTAAAATTTACATGGTGTGTAATCATGTTACACATCATGAAATGATTTTTAAAGGTTTACACTAGAAAAAATGTCACATCATATTTATTTATTTAAAACTCAAGAACAATTACACATCATGTAATACCCTTACACGACATGTAAATGTTCTTCAGCTTAGTTTTATCCAATTTTTCTTCAAACCCTCTTAACTAACCCCAAACCCCTTATTAACACTTAACTCACTTATACCCAGACTCCATTAATTCATACAAGAATACCTACCTGGTCATTGGATAATTTTCTCCAACAAAGGATCTCAATCTTCAAATAAGATTGGGCCATTAAGGTTCAAACAAATGGAACATAGAGAGAAAATTACTAAAAAAGATGGGATATTACAAAAGTACATTCTATTAAAATAACTAGATAAGGAATCATCAATATGGAAATGAAAATAAATGAAAAACACACCATTTAATCAATGAATTTATAATGAAATTAATCCATAGATATGTCAATGAAAAATATCATGGATAAATAATAATTGAATATAAATGATTGAAATGATTAATTAATGGATTCCATGTTTTATAGGTACATTATACCTTTACCATTAATAAATTTCACAAGATAGTTTAAATATCGGGTAAAAACTCATATAAGGCTAGCCAAGTAACTCTTCCTATGAGACTATTGATGCATTGAGGGGCTATCTATAACCGAGCCCCACCCGTGTTGTACCTATCCAAATAATTCCGCACATATTTAATAATCGATTTGACAATGTGACTTTTCAAATATTCATATGGTTTTGAGGATAAAAAATTATCAATATTTCCCTAGTTAATCAAAAAACATTCATGAATACATTGTATATAAAAATGGTTTATTTTTTAGGTAATAAACATATCCATGATAAACAATAAGGATAATTAGTGTAAATTCAATGTTAAATGATCATAGTAAATGGAATATTTCAAGGGGAATAACATATGATTCATGGTAGGGAATTTTAATACTATCCTTGGTTAAAGAAATAATAATCCATGTAGAGTAATGATACGGATGGTATCAATACAACATACCCAAGTGGAATAAAAATATAGGGTTGTTTTCATTAATGAATATATATACTATAAAAATATCTTTTAAAAACATTCTTGAGGAAAATATCCTTTATAATTTAGAAGAGCATTTTGAAAATACATTTATTTGAAAATAACATTTAAGAAAATTCTTAAAAAATTATCCTTTTAAACATTCAAATGATGCTTCAAATGAAAAATTGGTGGGTAATTCCATACATTCCATATAAGGTAAAAATAATATTCCCTTTTCATTATAAAAACTTAAGAAAAGTACCTTATTTTGAAAACATATAGAAGATTCCATTGAAAAATAAACAAGAAGGGTAAAAATGTCTTTAATAAATAATTTTGGAAAAATTAAAAAATAAATAAAAACTTTTTTTAAAAACTTTTTTAAAGAAAAGTGGTTCTCCAACCAAAGAGAGAAATGAATTCAGGTTTTCTTAAAAATATTTTCTAAATCTTTTTTAGTACCAAAGAGTGGAAGATGGTAATAATATTTGAAAAAGTTAATTGATAACTAGAGGACAATAAAATATAATTTTTTATTAAAACATGATCCAATAATTTTTTCTTATGTAAATTCATGTGTAAACAATCCTATACAAAATGAGATTGTGAAGTAAACCATTGAAAAGACCATAATGATGATGTGAGAATAAATAAATGAATATATTATGTGTGAAAATTTTAAATAAATAAAAAATGGAAATAAAATAATAGATAATTAAAAGTTATTACACACATAATCTTATAATATTAACTATAATGAAGAAGTAATATAACCCAAAGAAAATGATTTGGGTTATAAAATTCTTTAAAACTCTGTTACTTTGAACGCAAATACCCATAGAAGAAATAATTAAAATGGAACTCAATTTATCATGAAGTTACAACATTTAATGATATTATATATAAAAATGGGTGGTAATTACAACACACAAATGAAGTGAGTGGTTAATATGACATTTATCTCATAGATGTAAAAGTTGAGATGAAAATCCCTCACCTTTCATTTCCTTTTGGCTGAACATCATTCAACATCATGTATAATGGTTTTAAACATGTAACTAACATATTTTAGAACCATACTCACATTTATAATATCATATATTATATTATTATAATATCATATATTATATTATTATAATATCTTATTACACATTTGTTATTAATAATTCATTATTTTCACTATTTCGGGTGTTAACTGCCTAGTTTCTCAAGTATGTTTTGACTAGTTATTTATTGTTCCTATTACATATATCGTGATTTAATTATATAAAGAATGTAAAAAATGATTTAAATATCATATATATTCAGTATATATGTATTTATAATAATCTATAATATTTTGAGATAATAAATGAAATGCACCTTTCATTGAGACAGTAGGTCGTATATACTCATAAACGTTACTTTCATTTCTTTACTATATTTAAAAATAATAAAATATAAATGATATATGTGTGCATGTATATTATAATTTAATTATAATATCTATGTAATACATGTTACATAGTTTTATTTAATCCATTCCTTATATATTCTATGTATATAGTGAATGAATCACATCACTTTGAGGAGGCGATTGTCCACACTTCCACAAACGATGTTATCGTATTTAAAAAAATGGAAATCATAAGGGTATGTGTTATATAAAATTTAAATAAGAATAAATACATTATAAATAAAATTTATATCATATATAAACATCACTCCCATCATAATTACAAACCATGAGAGGTGGTAAAGGAACAAATAACAACATCGTTTTATGAGGTAGTAGTTCGTCATACAAGTAAACAGTAAGTTCATTACCCATTATATGTAAGTGTGTGTAAGTGCAGGTAAAAAACATAGAATAAAAAAAAATCAGTATATTGAGGATACTTTTTTATATAGTCATGGAATAATAATATTTTAGGTGTGGATAATGAAAACAAATAAAAATAGCTTGAGGATGGATATTACCTCTTCTTTGGGTAACTCCTTTTTGTTTTCACCAAAGAGATTCCTTGGATAGATTTATGACATAAGGGATGATTCTAGGATGAGGGGATTGTTTTTTATGATTTATTTTTTCCTATATTGGTCTAACTAAAGTGGATTTATAGGTTTGAGGAAGTGGGAGAGGAGAGTTCCTTTTTATAGCAGAGAGAAAGTACACACTTGTTGTTTTTGAAAAGAATTGTGTATTCCCAAATTATTAATTGTTCCCCATGTGTAAAAATGGACCATTATATAAACTAAAAGGTATATATGAATAAATATTTCCATAAAATAGGTTTTTTTCAAGTTTATAGGTCATTGTTTCCACTTAAGATTATGGTTTAGTCCATTATTAAGCTTAATTTTACATTAATCGATGTAAATTATTTTAATTAATTTCACTAATATTTTAGGTAAAAAACACTTTGGACCTTATTATAAATCATAAATTATATTTATTCCAAATATGGAATCCATTTTTACAAATTCCAATCATATAAATATACGAAATTAATTTAAATTTAATCTCACGAATGTGATGACAATGAGGGTTTTTAAAGTAATATATTTCAAAATATATCAATGTTTTTATATCTAATTTCAAAGTGAAATTGATTAAAATGACATATATTGGATTAATTAATAAAAACTTTATCTAATTATACTTTAAAACCAACTAAAAATATACTTTAAACTTATAAATTAGTTATATGAAAGAGTAGTTTTTAATTAAAATTCAGCACTTTTCACTATTAATAAAAACTAAAACATCAAAGAAAAATGCCAAGAATTCACCCTAATCTAATTTTTATGTTTATATTTAAAAATTTAAGCTTATTTTGATAGATAAAATTTATAAAATTTCCAAAAATAGTATTTAAAATAGGTTCTCCATTAAAAGGTGGTAAAAGTGCCTTTATAAAAATATAGCTTTTAATGTGTAATATTATAGTTTGTTCTAATATTATGCCTATAAATTATATTGAATTAATTTAGAAAATAATTTATTGAATATATAATATATATATTAAACTAATATCACTTGGTAATGGTAAACAATTTAATGTATTAGGATAAGAGAGCTTTATGATCATAAAAATATTTTTCTATAAAAATATTCCCGTTATATTCAAATGGTTCTTATATTCATAGCTAATTAATTTGTAACTAATGAATTCATTTTATATTTTTGTAAACCATATATTTTCATATGTTACTTCATAATTTTCATATCTACTAATTTAATGGCTAGGTTATATTTATTATATTATATAAATATATTTTCATAATATATTGTTATTCGATAAACCTCATTTTTCATTTAATGCAAGTCGTCAAAGAAACTATTTTTTGCATGAAACACATGATAACCCAATATCATGTTCATTTCAAGCTATAAATTAAATTTATTTGAAATAGTAATTATATTTTAATGCATTTGGGTATTATATTCCCTTAAACATTTTGTGTTTCATTTCATATACACTATCGAACACAAAAATTCTTACTTTATAATTTCTAGGTGTTAAAAAATAATCAATGTTATAATTTTTTTTATTTTAATTTTTTTTTATGTTTAAAGATTTTTTTTTCAGAAAACTATTTTCTATTAAATTTTTATACTTATATTAAAATTAATTTCTTCCAATACTATAAATTTAAGCCTAAAAATATTTTTCATATTTAAAATCATTATCATAAAATCTATATAATAGAATAATTTTATTTTATTTCATAGTGAATAATAACCATGGTAAAATATTATCATCATTGTAATGGGTAAAAATATTTAACAATTATTAAAAGTATGGTATAAGGTCTCAAAATAAACCAATAACTTCCCTTTATTTTATTAGATGAGAGTAATTTTACCATAAACATCATAAATTAAAAAATATAAATTTTTGGTACCATATTCTTTTAATTATGACTTGTATATTATTTTATGTTAATTAATATTACAAAATGTCACTCTCGTTATTTTAATATATCAAATATGTTTTCATAGGTATTACAATATGATGTGAATGGTTCATAATGGTTATTATAATTATGAAAAAATATATTTTTATGATAGTTATTTATCCATAATTTTATTGGTAGTGTATTTTCCTTAAAGACTTATGAAACACTATTTTGTGCTTGTGTAAGAAATAGAAAACACATATACACTATTTAAAAAAAATATTGAAATTAATTATATTTGGATTAATGATGATGTTTCAAAATTTTATTAGATTATAAAAAACTAATATTTTTTTCAAGATTATTTATATTGAAATTCAATTACTATAATGATCACCCAAAATTCAAGATAAGGAAATTTTTATGAATTGACTTTAAATAATATATGAAGTCTAAGAAATATATTTGAGTCATTAGATAATTAAAAAACATATCATAAATAAAATTTATGTGGATACGTTGTACCTATCCTGAATGATCCATGTATGTAAAACTTCAATTTTTTTAAAATTACATTAATTACCCTTAAAAATTGAAAATTTTGTTAATATGGTTAAGGCTAATGGGTGTAAAAAATATGGCTATGTCAAATGATCAAGACTAAAATTCCACATAAATTTTGTAAATTATATTTTATAAACATATTCTAACCTTAACATCGTTACAATCAATGATATGGAATTTTGGTAATAGTTTATATGAGTTATAAACATAATATATATTAATATTTTAATTAATTACAAGATTCACACTCACCTCACATATAAAATAGAACTGAATCTCCTCTCTTAAACACACTTAATATGTTATTTATATTGACTATGATATTCCCAAATACTTTCCTTAATTACTTAAACACTTCCTAGAGCCTCTATTCTTCGAATAATACCATCCTATATAGGGTTAAGGTGTAACCCAAAGGAGGATTTCCAATGAAGAGATATAACTCATAATTGAATTATTTCATTTTATTTTTTTCTTCTATATCCATAAATTTTATCATAAGCATGATAATATAACAACATCCAAATATTCTATATACTTTAATGTTATTATGTTCATGTAAAAACCTATATTCATCTCATTTTCCATCCTTTAGTAAATGAAAACATCGCTCGTACATACATGTAGACTATTACCTCCACAAAGCAATGTGTTTCTTTTTTCATCTTGGCCTCACTCAGTTATTTTGATGCATTTAATGAATATATACATATATATATATATATATATATATATATTACACATATTATTTTGATTATATATGATAAAATATTATTTATCTTTGTACACTTCCACCCATTGCAAAATGAAAATGCCGCTCATGTGTACACCTCTACAAAGTGTTGTGATTATTTTTCCATGTATTAATTTCATTGTTTATTCAAAAATAATATATTGTATGGAAATTATAATTATTTAATTACTAATATTCAGAAAATGGTGGATCTATAACCTCTTTATCCTTGGACAACCTTTTGATGTTATGTTTGAATTATGAACTAAAGTTCCTCCAAACAACTGATGAAAAATTACATAATTTAGTATCTAAATGATCCATGGTGATAGAAAAACATAAAAGAATATTTATTCTGGAGTAAACATGAAAAATTTTGTTAATAATGTATAAAACTATAAAATTATTTTATCTAGGAGTTAATGAACATACAAAACAATTTAGGACAAGAGGTAAGGGAATTCTCATCTTAGTTTCATTTCATTGATACTTATTCCATTTTTACCACAATTATTAACTTTTTATCTATATATAAAACCATATTGATGATTATATCATTCATTTATGTAAATTGTTGTGTTTTAAAAATCCTTTTGATGTTATCTATTTCAATATCCTTCTCATTTACAATTTATAAAGTGGTAAGGATTTTACTTTAAAACGTTATTTTAATGTTTTATGTTCAAAACAATTCACCTCAATTTCAATGTTCATTAAATTTTTTAATAATTTTCTTATTTATATTATTAATAATTTAAAATTTCATTTTCAACTACATTTCACTATCTTAATAAATAATTAAAAGGAATTTAAAAAAAATCTTTATGACTCAATTTTGACTTTTAAAAAAGTAAACAAATAATGTTATATTTTATCATATATGATATGAATGGATTTTACCAAAATCATTATTCTTATTTAAATTAAAGTCTACATTATAATTATTCATGGGTATTTTCAAATCATGGAATTTTCCATATTTTTAAAATTTTCATATAATTTTTATTAAAAATAAATGATATTTATCTCCTGTTTTCAAAGATTGGTTTAAATATAATTTTAATGTTATCTTAAACTATTAAAATAAAATTTTATGATTTTTTTTGTTTAATATGGATATAGTATAAGGATACCATCCATTTTAGGTCTCTTTATGGATTATGATCACGTTTTCATATTTATTTACTTTTTAAGATATTTAAATTTTATATAATAATTACTCAATATGAATTTTTATATTTATTATGTGATGAATTTTAATTAATTTCATTGACACATTTAATGAATCAGACAAGGTATATGAAATAAAGGTCCAATTATATCCCCTTGATACATCAATAGGTCTCATGATAATAACTTTCCTCGGTATTTGTTGTATTCTTACCTAATTATTTATGACTTCGTGGCATGAAGCCTTAACGATATGTATATAATGTCTTAGTAAAATTCCTTGTTGTTATAGTAATGATTTAAATAATTATCCATTACATAATTATGAAATGATTTATTTTTATCCATTGTATTATTTATATTTTTATTAATAGATATATTTTTTATTCATGTTAGTATTGGTTTTTAATGAAATCTAATTATTTAATAGAATAATTTTCAATGAAAATATTTCATTTTTCTTAAGTATCCATCATGAATTATTATTTTATCTTTATGGTTTCTTATGAATTATTTTATTAAAAAATTGAGTACATGTTTTTTTATGAATAGGTTAGTGATTATTCTAAATTAATTGATTATTTCATGAAGCCTTAACGATATGTATATAATGTCTTAGTAAAATTCCTTGTTGTTATAGTAATGATTTAAATAATTATCCATTACATAATTATGAAATGATTTATTTTTATCCATTGTATTATTTATATTTTTATTAATAGATATATTTTTTATTCATGTTAGTATTGGTTTTTAATGAAATCTAATTATTTAATAGAATAATTTTCAATGAAAATATTTCATTTTTCTTAAGTATCCATCATGAATTATTATTTTATCTTTATGGTTTCTTATGAATTATTTTATTAAAAAATTGATTACATGTTTTTTTATGAATAGGTTAGTGATTATTCTAAATTAATTGATTATTTCAAGAAACAGAAAAGATATTTATGGGTTTTTCGTTAATTTAAAATGGATTATTGGGTTTCTTTTATTTTTATATCCTTTACTGAGATTTGTTTTATTCATCCCATGTTTTAAAAATATCACTAAACTTATGAATTATTATTAACTATATAGAGAACTATCATTCTATTATGGGGATCCTTTTTAAAAAAATATAATTTGTTTGAATGATACATCAGTTTAAATTCAAGATTCATGTTTTGTTTAAAAAATAGACATTGAGTGGAATTCTTGATATTTTATTACAATGGTTTGATATGTAAGATTTTTTTCCTAATTATCTAAAACACTCAAAAAAATATTCTCAATATACAAGAAAGTAAAACCCATGTTATAAATAATTAATTTATGGGTTTTTTAAGCAATTTTGTGAAATAGTTGGTGTCAATGAATGACTATTAGGAATCTTAAGAACTAGATATTAGAATAACATAACTAACACAATAAATTTGATAATCCCATAGAAAATTTTGGAAATTTTTATGTATTTTAATTCCATGGATCAATATTAATGATGAATTTTGGATAACTAATAGATTTACATTTCTGAAAGATGGAACCTAAAGGAATGAAGGTAATAAACACCCATGTTGAATGTATGTATTATACTTACGTTCTTGCTGAAAAAATGTGTGTTAATTCTAATAATATCATGCAAATATAAGAGAAGATGACTTATATTATGATTAATATCCTTACACTTATAGAAAAACTAAAAATGAGAGAATAAAGATTAAAGGATAATATAATTATGTGTGACAAATTATCTCAATCCATGATGTATAATTTAAACCAAATTGGACACCCTAATGCATGAAATAAGACAAAAATGGATCTTTATGGATATTCTGGTGATAAAGAATATTTAGGGAAAAATATTCAACATCCTATGTGTGATTAATGTGGGATGAAAAACTTGGGTAAATTCTTAAATATAAGGATAGTTTGTTCAATGTGTAGTTAATAATCCCATCATGTTAATAATTTCTAAGGAAATAAGGAATTCACTAAATTCTAGTGTATTAACTATATGAATATGGTTCCTTATTCAATCCAACGCCCTAAGAATTAGGGATTAAGATAAAATTATTATTATGGTAATTATTAATGATACCATGAGATATTTTTAAAATTATTAAGAGCATGAGAATAACTTTGTAATCATTCTTGGATCATTTTGGGGGAAAGTGTTTTTATGAGAAATTTTGTAAGTATGAAGATGGATTTTATGAATATTTATTTATTGGTAATATTCTTCCCATGTAATGAATTTTTTATAATCATTATATGATAATATGAAATAAAATAATAGCCCTCATGGAATAATGTAACCTTTAAGGATGTGAATTTAGGGTAATTATAGTTCCATCCAATAGCTGAATGCCTTCATTTCTTATTGATTTTGATAATACACCTTTCAAGGGGTTAGGTGGAACCTTTACAAGGCCCATATGCATAATTATTACATGGACTATAGGCCTTAGAGGAATTCATTGCCCATAGGATTCAAACATTACATACAACTTAGACTAACTACTTGGAACTGCTCCTCCCCAGCATCTTCATCATGAAATCAGCTCTCCACCTTCTCAAGGCTATTAGGCTAGGCTTTCCCGTGCATGCACATATTTTTCCCGATGGAAGGTGTCATAATCTTTCATTCTTGCAATATGTTTATATTCTACAATGGTGGAAGATCATTTCTCATCCTCCTTCTGAAGCTTGTTCCTTATAGGTTGTCTGGTTTTTATCTGCACTTAAGGTGGCCTGAAGGCCTTACTAACCCGAAGACCTAAGGTGGCCCGAAGGCCTTAAAGAAATCAAGGAGTAAATCAGTGGCCTGAAGTCCCAAATGGGAGAATAGTCCCGGTTGCTACAGTTCCAAATAGTACATGTTATAGCTCCCGCTACAGTACTGCTACAGTACCCGGAAATATGCCTCTGCCTGGATTTGATTCCAGGCCACCTCGATGCACTTAAGAAGTCCTCACTAACTGGGATGAGGATCATGCAGTTAGGGTAATTATAGTTAATTTGGAAAATATATGATTATGATATAGTACTTTTATCATGATAATATTAGTATAAGGACTAAAATAAAACATCCAAGTATTTTTATAATAATATTTAGTTTCATGTAAAATATATAAAATTTGAATTCTGGAAACATAGGTTAAATGGTCTGATCAACAAGAAATGTGTTTTTATGTCAATGTGGTCATTTCAAAGAAAATTATTGAAGAAATATCATGTTATTGTGGTAAATCATATGGTGATCCTTTATAATTTTTATTGTATTTTTCTATAGTTTGTATCAATGGAATTCATGATATTTTGTAAAAAATATTTTATAATATGTGAATCGGAATTATAATTATTTAAGTATGTTACCGTATAAGTGACAAAGGTATTTTAGCGATAATATTATGAAAAAAAGAGATCAAACCATTTTGAATTTTGGGTTATATTTTAATTAATAATTTTTTAGGAGTTTTAAAATTGATCTTGGTTACTATTGGGATTTTGGAGGACATGTATTTTAAATTTTTATTCATAATGGTTATTACTTTTTCTTGTTCTTTAACTTTAAATTTTAGGAATGAGGAATAAAATTCAATCATTTTGTAGATATTTTTGTCCTATAATTATTGTTTTTAGTTCATCCTAAATGAAAAATTCAACATGATCATAATTATTTACATAGAATCCTAAAATCATTCTTATGGAATGGTAATAATTCAACTAATTAAATTTTATTATATTTTTCAATCCTAATTGTAATGAAATTTCTTAATATAAATAAAATTATAGATAAATCTATTGATTCTTATGTGGAAAGTAACACTCAACTACCAAGGTACATTTTTTGAAACTCATTTAAATGATTGAGTGTTAAATAGGTAAATGCATAATATGTTTATTTTTTATCTAGAAACTAATGTTTTTTATAAAATATGTATCTCATTTTATTACTATGTTACATTATATTATGGTTTTAAATGTAAAATGAAAAATTATATGATTTCAATTTTCGTAAGTAGGGGGTAATGTAATACCCTAAGATGTTATTTTATATTTTAATTTAAAATTGCACTATATATGATAACATACATCACATGTAACCCTGATCTTAAATGAACCATGAAATAATATTATTTAAATAATACTCTCATAACCATTATATTAGATTAGTAATTATGAATAAGAATAACTAAAGTAAGAAGTATATGTTTAGGGGGTTTATTTAATAAAAAATTCATTCAATCAAGAATTTAAAGATCCATCTAATTTTTTTACTATGAAAATAATAATTACCAAATCCATTTTCTAATATTTTCTGAAAAAAAAATTAAAGGTTAAGTGTGAACCTTAACAATATTCAAACCAAGTGGAAAAAATTCAACTGAAAATACTACCAAACCAAAAAACCCTCAAAGACTTCCAGAAAAAGAATATCTGAAAATTAAAATCACCATACACATCTCATTAGCCACCACATAATCATCGACTGAATCCATCAGGATGCCAATATTCACAATTCAAACTAATCACTACCTCATTCAATTCACCACAGGATCCTTAGTCCAATACACCGAATCAAATATCATCCTAGAGTCATGCTCCAAGGTGTATGATTCATCACCAAGCATCAATAGACTACACCCTTGACACAAAATATCATGAGCATAGAACCAGTACTACTGTCGGAAAACCTGCTCACTAGAGACGGAACATTATCATCATCAATAGTCGACGTCTGCAAACATCACCACTACTGGTAAACCTTAAAACATATGCATCATTTGAAAACACATCGTCTGAGAGACCACCATCATCATCGTCACCCGATCACCACTAGAGCCAATATTTGGAACAAAATATGACCCTAAACTAACCGAAGGGACAAAGCCAACATATATGATTCTCCTTAAACACCATCTACCAATCAAAGTTCACATCCAAAATCATTATTCAAACCACCAATTCATACAAACAGGGGGAGGAGTGTTGGAATTATGAATCCAAGGTATAATTGAAGTGAATGGGACCTCAATTATGAACTACGACATGTGTCGGGATGCTAAACCAAACTAATAATCATGAAACTTTTAACCCTCAGTTCATCACGAAAAGAAAACATAAAATGATGACAACTACAGCTCAGATTGAATCTAGAATTGGATGTTCCTCCTGGAATACCATCAACTGATAAAACTGAACTTCTCGAAGCCTTCATGAAACCATCACAGTGGACCAACTAGGATAGAAATGATGGAACTAAAATCCAAAGTAGTGATTGAATTAGGATAGGGCCTCAAAAGAGAAGCATGTCCTCAACAGGGCTACCAACCTCGACAAAAAAAATCCACCACCATTTGACTATCACACATGAAATAAAATTAAAGTAAAAATATCGACTGGAAGAAAGTACAGAGAGAGGATGATACCAGATACAATTTGAGCACCGTAGAAACCAATGCAACTCAGCATGAACATCCCAAATTTCCCTAATAAAACTAACACACTAGACCAAAATTGGGTTATAAATGAGGCCACTGGGAGGAAAGAATAAGGGAAGATAAAATGAGGAAATCAATAGTGGAAAATTTTTCAAAAAGGTCCAAGTGGGAGAAAATAAGTAGGGGAAAACATAAACAATTATGATAATGAAGAGAAAATGTAAAGGGATAAAAGAGGTAGGGAGAAGTAAGGATGGAGGAAATAGGGGAGATGAGGCCAGATAAGTGGCGTGTCAGCCTCCCCCCTCCGAGGCACCATTGAGGAAACCCTAGTGGAGAGGATAGAGGAAGATAATCCACTCATAGGTCATGGAAGGTTTCCTTTAATATGGGAGTAAATAAGTAAGAAAATATTAATTAGAAGTTCATTTTATACTTTAAAAATATGTTTTCTTAAAAAATGGTTATTGGTCATTATTTTTGTGGGTATTATGATTAATTATTATCAATTTTGGAAATTTAATTTTATAAAATAGTAATTATTTTTTACATCAACATTTCATAATGATCTTAAGATAATTTTTAGGTATTTTTATGAAAAGGATGATTTTTGTATGAATAGTTATAAATACCGATTTTTGAGAAAATATTTATTTATTTTCTCTAAATTAAAAAGGTTTTATTCGATTTTAGATTGTATTATAAGTTATGTAATTCTCATTGGATTAAAAATAATCCAATTATTTCAATGATAATAAAAACTATATATTATTTTAATGTAAAATCATTGTTATATTTAAAAGTTCATTTTTATAAAAAATGATTTTGATGTGTTTTCCATACCTATATTAAAATATATCTATAAAACATATATGAATTAATTATATAAAAATGAATTTAATATTTTTAATCTGGTGGTTTGATTTTTATAAATAGGCCAATTTCATTTTTAATCACTATGAATAGTTACCATTGATAATGTTTGTCACCATAGTAATCGGAAATAGGGTTAATTACGATTAAAACTATGGAATAGGGTCTCAAAATAAACCTAAAATTTTATTTAATTTATTTTATTAGATGATAGAAAATAGTCCATAAACATACTAAATATTATAATATTTCATTATAATACAACTTTCCATTGATTATAACCTATATATTATTTTTAGTTAATAAAAATTACAAAATGTCATAGTATTTCATTTAACCTATTTTATTATTTCATAGGAAAAAAATATTAATACATATAAATAGTTATTTTTAATATTATTAAATTATTTTTATGAGAGTAATTTTTTTATTTTAATAGATAGTATAATTACCTTTAATTTTTGCGCAATATCGATACAGTGCTTGTGTAAGTTGAAAAGAAACCAGGTGAATTTTTTTAAAAATAATAAAAGAAATATTTTTTGGATAAATTATTGTTTTACATTAATTTAATTAGTACATACAATGTAATATTGGTTTTAATGTAGTTATATTCAAATTCCATTATTATCTTGATTCTTTTAAAGTTGAGTTAAATGGATATTCATGAAAATGATATAAAATGATATTTAATGATTAAAAAATATTTTAAAATAATTATAAATTAATAAAAATTATATCATAAATAAAATATATTGTAAAATATAGAGCCCATCATAAATTATCCATGTATGTGATAGTTGTATTTTTAAAATTACTTTAATGACCCAAAACAATTGAAAATTTTATTATCATTGTTACGATTAAAGGGTGTTAATAATGTGATTAAACTAAATTATAATGTTTAAAATGACATATAAAATTCCCAAAATTATATTTTATGATTATATATCAACATTATATTCCTTTAATATTATTAAATTCAAATTTGGATATATTTTATAAGGGTTACACTCATATTATATATTAATTTTTTTTGTATTTGTGGGATTTCCACCAAGATCATTTATAAAAGGAAACTACCTATAATATCTTCATAGAATATGATAATCCATTTTTTAGCATAATATTCACAAATACCTTCCAAAATTCCCTATCCACTTCCTAGAACCTCTTTTCTTCCCATAACACCATCATAAGATAGCTTAATGTGTATGCCAATGGAGGATTTCCAAAGAAGACATATAAGTTTTAACTAATTTATTTCTTTTTATTTATTACACTATATAATTAAATTATTTCATGACCATGATGAAAACATCTTACCAATATCCCCTTTTATCATATGTGAAATGAAAATATCGCCCATGTGTGTGTGTAAACTACCACCGCCTGGAAGTGAATTGTTTAATTATTCATCACTACCTCAAAAGGATGGATGATATATAAGATAAAGTTAATATATATGATATTCATTACTAAATTATTCTTATGTAAAGTTAATATATTATTTACCTTCAAACTCTTCCACATGATAAAGATGATTATTTCACTCGTGTGTACACCTCCACGTAGTGAGGTGACAAATTTTTAATATAATAGTTTTATGGATGATTAAAAAAATTATTTTTTATTTAAACATTAAAAATGTTTCATGATTAATATTATAGATATTTTTAAATTAAAACCAATTTTACCTTGTTCAACATATCTGGGTTATTTTTGAATTGTGAATGGAATTTCCTCAAAATTAATGATATAAAATTAACTGATTTAGTTTATAAATAAGTCATGGTATTCAATAAATAACTATGAATAATGAAAATAGAACAAACATGAAAAATTATATTAATCAAGAATAAAACTAAAATTGATTTATTATTTAGGAATATGATAATGTATAAAATAATTTAGGATATGAGGTAAGATATTTCTCGTATGAATTTCCATTCTTTGAGACTTATGAAATTTTCACCACATTTTTTACTCCTTGTGGTGTATATAAAACCATATAGGTAAATCTTAACATTTATTTTTCAAAATTAATGTGTTTTAAAAATCATTTTAGTGTAATCTTATTCAATGAATTGATGAATTTAATGCTACCAAAGTTGTAATAGATTTTACATTAAAACCTTATTTTAATTTTTTCTTTTAAAATATTTATCCCCTATGTACATGTTCATCAAATGTTTCATGAATATTCTAATTTATGTGTAAAATTAAATTAAAATATATTTTCATCTACCTTTTATATTCTTTAAAAATAATTAAAATGAATATTTTCAAAATGTTTTCCATATAAATCTCTTTTTACTTTTTACAGAAGTGTGAAAGGACTATTCAGCTTTAACATATGCAACCTAAACAAATTTCTAATCATCATAGCTATATATTTAATTAAATATTAATTTACAAGATTACATATTATTTTTAAAAAAATTATTATAGTAATAATTTAGAGATATTTATTTAATATTCTTAAAAAAATAAAAGGTTATTTTTCTCATCATTTAAAATAAAGGCTCTAATGTTATTTTAAATTTATTTTCATCTATGTAAAAATATGATAATGATTATTTTTATTTAATGGAGATACACTCTAATGATAAAATACACCTTATTTCATATTATGACTTATAATCACATTGTTAAATTTATTTATTAGGGAAAATTATGACATTTCATATGCTAGATTTCTAATATGAATGTTTGTGTATTGAATTTTTATTCATTTAATTCACTTGATAAATATTTTTTCTTATGAATCGATGATCTGAGCCCAGTATATCCATTATATGCATTGATAGGTATCATGAGAAAATATATCAAGAGGTTTTTATATTTTTCACCCTATTTATTCATGGTTTTATAGAATGAGTCCTTAATGATATGTTTAAGATCTTAGAACATGAAATTGAATGTATAATTGTAATTTTTTATATTATTAATTCATTCATTGTGAAATTTTTTATTATTCCCTATGTGATTATTTATATTCTTATCCATATATTTATTTATTTTTCTTGTTTTTAATGGTTTTTATGGAAATATTTTGATTTAAAAGAATAATTTTGTAGGAAATGATTTCTGTGTTCATGAAAACCATATAAAATGTTATTTTTTCATTATGATAACTTATGAAGTGTTTCTTGAAAAAAATTATGAAATATTATTACTTAAAGAATAAGTAAGTGATTATCTTAAATGAAATATTTATTATGATAAAAGATAAAAATACAAATAGGTTTTCATGAATTTAAAATGGATTAATGGGATTCCTATATTATTTATATCCTCTATTGATATTTATTTTTATCATCCCACAATTTTCAATGTTTTTTATGGTTCTTAAGGATGATGAAAAATATATCAAGGTATAAATTTCCATTATGTTGATCTATCATAAAATAAGTGAACATGTTTTGAATAAAACATGAGTATATATATAAGAATCTTATTTGCATTGAATAAATTGGACATTGAGTAAAACTACCCACTTTTTATTTTAAGGTTTTGATAAGTATGATTTTTCCAAATTCTCTAAAACTCTTATCTAAAATTTTTCTTGATGTGTAATAAATTGTAGATATTTTTATAAATTATTTAATTATGGGTTTTTTATATTTTATAGAATTATATCTATAGTATGGAAGCTAAAAAATTATTGACTATTTCTTTAAAATACTTCTTTCATTAATAGATATTTATATCTTTCTAAAGGTGTCGTCAATTATTTTCACCCTATCAAAATACTGATCGGTTTAAAATATTTTTGGAGAAATAAAAATTTCATGTGACCCATTGAATTCATTTTGGTAATATTAAATAAAATTTATCAGTATATTTAAAATTTTCATTATAAATTTATACTAATTTCTCCCATGCTAAAGTTGATATTCTAAATTCCATTCTTCATAAAGTTTAAAATAATTATGCTTTATAACACAGTATCTAGAAAAATTTATATACTCTAGGAATTAATTTTAGACTGGACATAACCATTTCATGTATTTTAAAATGTTCTATTTCTTTAAAATCATTCACTTTGATAACATCATTCTATAAATGTTTCAAATAATCAATAAATGGTGACAATATAAAATAAAAATAATTTCAATGATTTTTTAATCAAAACTCATCAAAATAATCCTCATATATTAATTCGTCATACAAAATTCATATGATTAGTTATAAATTACCAATAAATCTTTCCATCATCTTTTCTAGTTACTAAGGTTCCAATAAGGTTTCATTTCATATATTCATAATTCAAGCCTAATATTTCTAACTTCATTTTAGGTGGTAGGTTAATATTGATCAGTTTTAATCTTCTATAAGAAATGAACAATATGATATAATTTTCTATCATATATTATCTTATTTTCATACCATTTTAAACGTTTTTTATAATTTGAATTTTGATTTAAATTAATTGAACCAAAAACTATTGGAAGATATAAAATTTCTTCACCATGAGACTTTAAAATTACTAAATCATCTAGGGATTATTCATTTATCTTATGTCATTATCTCACTAATTTGGGTCTCCTTGACAGAACTTCTTATGCATTCCTATATAGAACCTATTCAATCGGGTAGGTTTGTATCTTCTTATACCAAAAATCCATTTGGAAAAACATTTATATCATATTATAAAGTGAATCATAAATATCATTATTTATACAATGTGTATCATTAAATAGGTGTAGTAACTCTATAAATCATATATCACTCAATCAATTTCTAGAATTATAGTGAATCAATCATAATACGACTGATAAAATAGTAAATCTTATATAACTTGGACACAATGGGTTTTTATAATAACCATATATGTGCTCGATCATTGGTCCTTTCTCAATTGTCTCTAATCTAATATCACTAATCATTCTCTAAATTTGATTAGTCTTATCATATTGAAATTATTCATCATAAACTGATTGTGATTTATTCCCAATTTCATAATGCCAAATCCATGGACTGTAACTCTTATTAAAAGCATAAAAAATAAATAATCATTAATATCTAAGATTTGGAACATTTTGATATTTAAACATTTCAACCATGGGAAGACAAATAAGTCATTTTTTAGAATATTTTCACTTTAAAATTCCAAAATTAACTTCAATTTATTCTTCACATTTATCCATGGTTCATCTTGTATTAATACTACTATGATATATTATTATATATGAAAATTTTAAAGTATAGAATATATGTCACTGTATTTTGAAATTAAATTTCAAATTTTCTTTTATAAAAAACTATACAATCAATAAAATAAAATAAAATTTTTGTCCAAATTTTTTTTCAATGTAAACATTTTTCTACAAAATTACATTTTGAATTGTAATTTTTTGAAAATAATGAGAATTAAAATTTAATTTTTTATAAAAAAAAATGTATTTATAATGTAATACAAAAAATTAAAAAATTTAATAGTAATAATTCAATGAAATAAGTGGAAAAAAAATTATGGTGCCCTTTATTTTTCTTAATTGTAAATAGTAAAAAAATATTTCACACATAATACATTGTATTAGGTTCTGATAAAGAATTGATTTAAAAATTCATTATAGATATAATCATACCAAATATTGGTAATAAAGGTAATAGATCATTTTTTAGAAATGTATTTCCTAAACTACATTTATTAAATCTAAATAAGAAGTTATTACATTAATTTCAAAATGTAAGTGAAGTAATTCTTTATAGAGTAACACTATTTGAGAACAATATTATACCCATAAACCATGTTATATTGAAAATAGTTTTATATCTAAACCATTGGTTCATCTCATTACAAAAATTAAAACATCACTTCTAAAATAATTCCAAATTTTATCAAATGTAATTTCACTAAACATGATATTCCAATTTAACTCGAAATTTATTTCATTTTATATAAAAAATATCATAGAGACAAAAATAATAGTTTCCTAAATATGAATTAATGAAAATATTTTATGAACCTATAGGAATATCTATTTTTTAAAATATTTTATTACCAACATGATTCCTGATATCTTATGGAAAATTTAACTTTCAGAGGAAAATCCCCAATTTTTTGGAATTTTAAGTTCACTAAATTTAAAAATCTCTATTTTACACATTTCATTGATAGCTTGAATATAAAATATTTGAGCCCCTATTCATTTATTCAAACTAACACTATAGTCATTATTTAGTTTTTCTATGGTTATCTCATTTGTTATTATCCTTAACACAAACTCTCCAAAAAAATACATCCCTATGGATTAATCATATAGGTCTAAAAACATGGTTATACTAAAAATAATAATTAAATAACACACTTATTATGATTTATTGAAAATAAAAAACTAAATAAAAATTATATAATTCAATTAATTGAAATAAAATAATGTATATTATTCATTACAAGGTTAAACATTTTTGTGTGAGTATTTTACTTCACAAAAGATGAATTCCTATATGAAAAATAGGTATTTATTTAAATATAAAACCAATAATTCAATATAAAAAATCATGATTCAATATTCTAAAATCACACTAATTTTAACTTTTGAAACATTTCATTTTTCAAATTTTAATGAAAAATAAATACAAACAAATGAATATAAGGGTATTTTAATTATAAATTTTCTTCCTAATCCAATACTTATAAAACCCCCCAAATCATCCATCAAAATCAATTATTACAAAATTTAATTTTTTTTATAAATTCATAATTTATCATGAATTATGTTAATGAATTTATCATTAGATCGCACTAAATTAATAAATTATAAAAAATAACTAAATATTATATGTGAGAATATCCACCTAACTAATCATATATAATTATGAAATTCCCAAGTTTATTAACCTAAAAGGAAAAATAATGTGAATGAATCCTTAAATCCTTGATCATGTTAGAACAAATACTCTATTTTATATAATATAATTTATAATTCATATATAATAACTTTAAATTCATGAATAATTTATTTCAATAAGATATATATTGAATAATAATAAGAATAATGGAACCCTGACATTTAATTCCACATTGGAAAAATAAATCCTTGTATGAAATATATTATAATTATTTGGAAAACCATTTTACAGACATTAAAATCCCATTAAACATATCTTAATCACCTATTAATTAGTAGATAATGTGATTTATAGTAAACAATAACAAATAATAATCATTCAGTCAAATAAATTGTTTAAAACATAGATTGTTCAAATTAAAAAAAAACTTCAGATGCATTAATAATTAGAAATAAGAATGCAAACTATAAATAAATATTAGGGAGAAGTTTAACAAGAACACAATGATGGATGAGAATTTCGTTATAATAGTGGAGATGATGATGAGATTGATTGGGAAGGGAAGAAAAAATATGATTTATTGAGATATATAATAAGAGAGATCGATGGTCAATGGGGGTTCATGAAGAAAAATACGGATTTCAATGGTTAAATCTAACACATCAATTAAAAAATAAAATAATATCAATTATATACAATTTATAAAAAAGGATTTCTACATTGGTTCTTCATTAATATATATATATATAAAACATTAATTTTACATCGATTATTTCATAAATGACCTAGAAAATATGGTTTTAAAAATTACTTATTAAATAACAAACATAAAAATACAATATTTTTTTAACATTAGAGAATTTTCAAATGATGTAAAAACAAATTTCTCATGTATTTATATAATAAATTACAAGATAAATTTGATTTTAAGAACCATTTTTTCCACTATTGATAACTACCTTTGCAATCAATGATCTTTTCTACATTTTTTTATATGATTCATTCATTTAAATTAATATATGATGTTTTTTTACCTAAATCATGGTCTCTTCTATATATTGAAATTACTTCTCACATATTCCATAGATCTCTCAAATCCAAAAAAAATAGGATGGGATCCATAGAATATTTTTCCATTAAAATACTATTCATTAGAGCCTTCTTACCGATGTCATCAAAGAATCTCCCCCTGTGATTCAAAAATTCATTGAATCTATGGGATAAAAATATTAAAAAAATAATCATTATTTCCATATATTAAAAAACATTATCTATGTCCCAAAAAATTAATTATTATTTGATATTATTATGGTTATCTTGTAAAAACTCCTTGTTTTTATAATGCAATATCATCCTTCATTAGAAATTTTTTTTGAAACATTATTATTTACAAAATTATCATCTATTTGTATGGTATTAGACTTATTTTAAGGATATTTTATCATCACATATTTTCTTAGAATCTCATTTGGACCCTTCGTTATTAAGAAATATAGTTTTAGAATTATTATATACCACAAAAGAACCCTTTACCTTAATTAATGTATGGGAATTTTCAATATTTTTTTATGACTCAGCGATGACACCAACATTTTTCTCAATGTTACTATTCATTTTCCATGGGTATATTTATCCATAAAACAACTTGATTCTTCATGGGTAATATTTTATTCTTGGGCATCCAATTGCTTCTTTTATTTTTTATAATTATCAATAGTTTTTACAATAATAATTTTGATTCACCAAGTATAATAATTATCATTAATTTAATTGTCTTTGTAATCATATATCTTGTATAAAATTTAATTCATAAGATATTCCACCTCAATTTTGAGTCAATAATTTCTATCATGATATAAATTTTGTTCTATCATAAATATGTGAACTATATCAGATTCATCACATTCCTCAACTTCTTCACTACATGAGTTTCCTATTTACTCCCCACATATGGAATAATGTTAGCATCTCTTCTAGAAAATTATTCATCTGATACACATCATGAGTAATATGTATCTTCATTATCTTTACATAGAATGGTCATTTTCCTTTTTTTATCATATTTCTTCTATCATAATTGGATTTCCTATGACCTTTATCATATTTTCTTTTATACTATCTTTTAAATTTATATTCATCTACTTAACCATTAGATTCAAAGTTCATCTACATCAATGGAATATTTATAGAAAAAATATCTAATTATATCTCATGGAAATCATTCAAGTAGATTCATTCATTTATATTTTACACTTCACTTCATGAGGCCTTTAGATATGAGTTCTATTAATTTCTTGTAATTTTTATCACTCTGATTATCTCCATCCATGTCACATGATGACTTACCATCATTCTCTTTAATTATCAATTTATTAATTGATTTAAAATTTATATCATCCTTATCCATTTTCATTAAAACCAATTTTATTCTATTATCATAGTTCAAAAGTTTTTCATATAAATAATCAATAGAATTTTCCAACGATCTTTTACCTAAGTGATACAGGATCCTACTTGGCATCCAAAAGACCTAGGATCAAATACGGGTAGGGACTAATTTTTGGGCTGTAGCAGTATTGTAGCAGGGCACTATAGCGGAGGTGGATTGCAGTAGGGACTGTAGCAGCAGTGGTACTATAGCAGGCACTATAGTAGCCTGGGTACTATAGCATTACTATTCACCGAAGGGCCCTTTGGGCTAAAAAATGGGCTTTCAAGCCTTGTATTCAGGCCACTTGGCCTTGGGCCTTCAGGCTATGTAATGGGTCTCCCTCTACCCAGTCTAAAAGAGGTATTTAATTTAAATAATAAATTGATGCTTCGGCCCCAACCTTTGGAAAAAAATCAATATAATTCTATATTCTTATTACATCATTGATATCTTTAGGACAAATCCATCTAAAATATTTCACATCAATATTTTCACTATAGTTGAATCATCTGAACTCTCACCAAAACCTCCAATATTACTACCAATATATTTACCCTTGAGAAATTTCCTGTAATGACCCACTTACTCTCATTGACTTGAGAATAAAATGAATCATTACATGGCCTTAAGTGACATCCCTAATACACCAAAGGATGGAAATAAATTTAGAAGGGTTTCAAATACAAGTGGGGGACAATATACCCTTTAAGAAATAAACCACTAAAGAGACAACCATAACCAAAAAATCACTATAAGATGCATGATAAAAACAAGGCAACTCAACCATTGTCTTTATAATAAGACCCAACAAAGTATGCTACAGAGGAAGCCAAACTGAAACCAAGGTAAATATAAAAAGAAAAAAATAAAGACTACAAGATGACCACAAGACTCCATGCTCCACAGCTCAATGCTCCAACATCACTAAATATCCCAAGTATCACGAGGTGGTGCTAAATACGTGTTATACCTTACCTTTACCAATGTATCGAAAGACAGATTCTACAAAAGCAACAAAGTTCCAAAGTAGAGGTGAGTATAAAACTCAATAGGTTTTCCCCCAATAACTTCCCTACTCATGCCACTAGGATAGAAAGGTTAGTAACATTTATATAAAATAGTTAATATAAAACAATTTCCCAAAATAGCTTGTAACTAAATATAAACAAGTTTCCAAAACCATTTGTAACCAGTAGTAAATAGGTACTATTTAACCCAATTTTTCTATAAGGTCATATTTTCAGCGAAACAACCAAACAATGTTTTAAAACCATTTGTCATTAACATTTTTTCATAACTATTCCATTCCACTTATTCACACATTCAACCATGCATGCTTTGTTATGACAATTTCATACTCATGAGCAGTTTCTCATTGATCAACCAAGTATTCAAAAGGTAATTATATTCCATGTGACATTACACATTTGGCACTTAGCACAAGGTCATATTTCAATCAATCATCATAAATTCAATATAAACACCCACCACTATTATGCCAAAACCATTTCAATGAAAATGTTTTTTTATTGAAACACATTAAACATACCAATTAAAAAACCCATTAAATTTAAATAAAATCATCCATTTTATTGAAAACAATTTAATTAAATCCCAATACCATAATTCTAGAAAAAACCCCATTTTAAAATCCACATTTTAAAATCAAGAATCAAAAAACCGTTCAAGAACACTAATTTTCAAGAATTCCACAATTTGTCAAACCGTCACTAAGGAGGGTTTCCAACCATTATTAAACATATAATTCACAATAAATTTAACACAATAATATAAATTATAAATCATTCCAATTATTTTTACTAAGAGTATTTGAGAGTGAATCCACCTACCTAAAACGTTTTGATGAAAACCGAAAACAGATGAAGAATGCTCAAGAAAATTGGGTCAATTCTCCACGAATCTGCCTTAGATATCTTATCCTATTATGATAAAGACCAAATATCATCATATTTTTCATCCATGGTATAATATCTACCTATAAAGGGTGTATATTTGAGAAACTGAGAGGATAGGAGAAGTATATCTCAGTAGATCTAAGAAAATGTGACAAGAACAATGAAGAACGACACTTACTACTAGAATCAGGCTTGAAAACGCCAAGGGAGGGCTCCATATTGATTCCAAATAACTTGGGAAATATTATCCTACATTTATTGGAGAATAATCCCAATTTAGGGATGTTAAAGATCAAAAATGATGGAGTTAGTGTCAAAACGAGTGAGATCTTATTTTTTAGGATCTAACTTTGACCTTGCACACGGCTAGTTCGCACAGTTCGACAGAATATGAACTAAATGTGCATTAGATACTACATTAATGAAACCCTCTCATGGAATCCTCAAATGGTATCCCTAACCATGCACCCACTGTTCCAAATATACTTTCTCAAACTTGAAACTGTGCATGGTTTCTCTTAGGATTTCTACACGATTTAGACAAACTGTGTGCATCTCGTGCGCCTTCCCTTTAGCCCCAAAAACTTCTTAAAAGATCCCCAACTCTCCCAACCTTCACCAATAAGTTTATATACAAGAAAATAAAAATTAAATTTTTTCATACTAGAAACTGAGGGTACTACATGGCCATTTATATTCTCATCATCATCCATTCTTATGCATTCAAATTTTTCTCTCTATATTTGTAATATTTCCTTATAGATATTGATATTTCATTATAACATATTATATATATTATCCAACATATATTTATCTGTTTTCATAACATAATATTGGTGTAAAAACTTCAATAAAAACATAATAAAACTGAATTTATAGAATTGAAATCATCTTCAATATTTCTTTTTTCAGCAATTTTAATAACAATATCTCTTGAAAAAGTTGGAAACCCCAAAATTATATCAACCCTAATTTATAATAATTATGAGTTAAGATATGGTAGAATATTATTCTTTACCCCATAAAAATTGAATCCATTAAAATAAGTAACATATATGAAATTCATAGAAAATTGAATCTCTATGATGAGGAGAATCTTAGGGGATACATGGATTTTATATAACTTATGGAGCATGGATCTTATAGGGGTACCACTAAGAGGGTGAGGGTGAATAATTAATAAAAATTTGTTTCTAATAAATTTTTTTCAAGGAATATAATATAACCAATTAAATACATGGAAACTTTACTTCTCAACTATATGTAATATTAATAAAGGAATCTAACATACATGAAATTTTGATATAGTTCATCCTCAATGTGAGATACTACTATTATTCATGGTGAACCTTTGTTTATGTCATATATTTTCTTATCACTATAATTTGTAGTGATTAAAATTTCTTAATAATTGGGATATAGGGATTGATCATGTATCATTCATTTCACTATACTAGTTTTTATAACCCACTTCCCACAATTGAATACTCATCATTGTTTATATAAGAACCACATATCCAATAAATATCCATATCTAAAATAAATTTGATCTTTAACAAATCCACGGATTCTTAAACATCAGGATGGTGATCTAAATCTAAAATGGCCCTAACTAACACTAGGATTTCATTATTTTATAATAAATATAAGCATATCCTTAATTCATATTGGTTAATCTACCCATACATGATATAATTCACATCGGAACAAAATTGTTTACCTCTATAATAGCTCCCAAATGATGATCACTATATAAGACAACATGCGTCGATCTCTTAATAATCAATGAAAACAAAAAAAATGATCCCATCAATTATCATACCCTATAATAAAACCTTGTTTTAATTCTTCATGAAATGATCTTAGGTGCTATGTAAAAACAATTTTCAAGATTTGAGAGACATTAAATTCTCATGTGTTTTTTGGCATTATTCGTTCAAAAAAATCTAGATAAATTCCATATTTAAAAATATTATGATAATTGGATCATAATTATATACTCAATAAGTAAACATAATGGAATCATATTTTACACTAATTACATAGGTATTTAACTAATTTAATATTTACATGATTCATTCAGTTGCATGACATGTCCCAGGGTGTGGAGCTCCATTTCTTAGACCCATATCTACCTGAATATTCATGAAAATCTCTAAATAGTAACTAGAAATATATTATGTTATGATCCTAAATGTTTCCATTATATGAATTCCCATCTCAATAATGACCCCTAGACCACCTCCACAGCATATTCAAGCTCACCATTTTTATCATGTGGCCATTTTTTAAAAAAATAGAACAGAAATTTATAGCTCCATATATTCCTACCCATATCCATTGTAGTCTTAGAACACGTGATTCATGAATCCTCTATAATAAAAAAAACCCATAGTGTGTTCACCATAATATGTTCATATTCATTTTATATTTTCAATAGATTACACAATGGTGTTTCAAACATCATCTTCCAATTTTACTGCTTCTAAACTCACATTTTAAAAAGCGTAACAAGATTCATAATGTCATTTCATGTGTCACATGGTATGTCATAGTGTCATAAATCCTCTATTATATATCAAAAAATTAATTTTGTAGGTTCTTATTAATAAATTATTCATTGGATGATGGGTTCATTAAATTTCTTAGGTGTCACCCCTCATAGGTGGATAACTCTTTCCTCCCACAATAGTGTCTCAATTTTTGCCTCCTCGTGCAGTCCTTTGGTTTTCCAATGCTCGTCTCCCTTATATACCATATAAAATTATACTCTCATCAATTTTATTTATTGTGTTTGGCCAAAACTTTTGTAATTGGATACTTCAAATCTAATATCCTTGAGTGTTGGATAACATTTTTTAATAATATCATTTTTTTTCTTTAATAAATTTCAATTGAATGATGAAATAAAATTATTTTTCTATATAGTAATATAATAAAGATATTTCATCTCTAATTATGAGGCTCCACATACATTCACTCTCAGATCTAGTGCTAACGATACATTCCTTAATCCCTATAATTGATACAATGTGAGATGTCCCAAACTAAAATGACATATATTTTATTAATTTAGATATTAAATATCACAATAAGATAAAATCCCAAGATTGAAAAGTTTAGTGCCTTAGAATTATATACATAAGTGACTTATATTATACTAATAATTAAAATTTCTTCATAATTTTTCTAATCTATAATCCATTCTTAACATCTCATAATTTTGTACACATATTCACAACATAGGGAATAGACACCAAAGAAAGGTTGAGATAAAATTCTTAGTATGGTAAATTAACCTATAAATATTTAATCAAGGGTTAGATCATAATAAAAAGGGAAAACATGTTTTAGGGGAAAGATATTTTTTAGTTTGAGTGAAGTTTACAATAGGGTGTTAATTGGGAATCTAATAAAAATATTTTGTAAGAAACATAATTTTTTTTAAAAATCCCAATTTTAAAAACACCTAGTAAAATATATTGTAGGTATATATAATTTAATTATTTAAAATAAAATCTCAATATCATGATAAAAACTCAGTTATAATATATTATTATTATCATAATCCTTATAAATTTCTCAACTAACATTAATCGGTTCATATATAAAAGAAAAAGTTAGATATCAAAGTAATGTTTTATAAATTTTATATGAATAAAAAATTAAAAAAATATAATAGGGAAAAAATAAAAAAAAACAATATAAATAAATAAACAATTGGTTCATTCTCAATTCAATACGTGGTCCTCTCTAATTAATAATATCCTACTTCTATGAAAATTTATTTGAAAAATAGGATGATCGAAAACCCAAATCTGGTATATACCACAACATCATGTAATTATAAAGAGGATATCACACAACTTCTTCCACTTTTCCATGGGATTATAAATATTATTGAAGCAAAGGAAGTATTATTTGAGTAATATTCTATAAATTATAGTAGTATGTGATTAAAAATTATAAAAATAAATTCATACACAACCCAAAACTAATACAAAATAAAGAGAGAAATAAAGAAAAGTTTGTTTTAGCATTCGATCAAAGTTAAGTTTTTCTATAGTATAATATCCTCCTCTCGATCTCTTCATTTGGGTTTAAGAGAATATATTATGACTATAAATTGTTCTATGATCATGTGGTGATGTATAGATGAATTAGAGTGTTTTTAGTTATTACAATCAGAGCATTTGTACTTTTGTCCAATGAAACTTATTATCTATCTACAGTATTACTTTAAAAGTAATATTTTACCAAAAATATCATTTAGAGAATGATAATTATAAATCCTAATACTCAGAATGAAATCTAGAAGCATAAAATTCTTTGTACTTTTCATTTAATTATATATTAAAGGGGATTGTAATATATATTATTAAAATATAATCCCAATTTATAAATGTAATCTTGATTTTTTCCATGTAATATTATCCAGAGTCATGAAAAATATTAGTAAAATATCTTTTCAAATCCCAAGAGAAGTAATGTGTTAGATCCGTAGATTGTTTTTTCACCTTATCTGTACATGTAGTCACTCAATGCCCCTATGGTTACATCATCACATTTATAGAATCCCAAATATTCCATATGGTCACATTAATTTTCTATGAAATTGATCATAAACAATGTATGGCTGCTATAATATATTGATATATAGTTCATAGAATGAATATAAAATGTGGTTTCTTCATATGGTATGGTAGTTGTGTCATTAATCTTTATGCTGATTAAGTAGTTTTTTCAAAATCCATCTTGGTCATTCGAATAGGAAAAAAGTTAATCCATTTAGTTGGGAGGTATCTTGAACCATTAATAAAATTCTTTAGAGATCCATGTTTCTTCACACAATTAGTAATCAATTTTTATGGTCACATCTAGTACTTTCATAGTCTACTCAGTACTGGGTTATTTTAACTATTCTAACTCACGGTCGCCTTCCTGGATTCATGGCCAGTTTGGTACATTAGGATATTTTGATATAAAATGTAAAAAAATGTCTCATACATAAATCATTGAATTTATTAATAATAAAATAAACATGAATTGAGATCATTATTACAAGGAATTAGTAGAATAATCCAACATTATAACTCTTTAATGATCAAAAATCATTATATAACTACATATATAGAGTGCACGAAAAAACTAAAAAATCAATAAACTAAATAAAATGAATAATTATATTATTTAATATCATTAATTATCATTTTTATTCATCCTTATGGTATTATCAAAAACATTTTATATGAGAGTGTTATAATGGTTATTTTGAAATAAAAAACTTATTATATGATGTTATGAAGATTCATTAAAATAAAGGAATAAAATAAAATATATAAAGAGATATGAGGTATGAAAAATAATCATATTGATTTTTAAAAATAATGAATAATAAGAAGAGCCCTATTAGAGGCCAAAAATAAAAATGAGAATTTCTAGGGTATCTATCTGTTGAAGTGTCAATAATTACTTTTCCATTTTCTTTTGATAGAGAAAGATAAGGAAAAATGATAGTCTGATGGGTAGAAAAAATGTCTGGAATTAGAGTTACATTGAAAATAAGAATGATCTATTGGATTCCTTGAGAAATAATTTGACCAAAAGGAGTTTAAAGAGATATAGAGGTTGTAGATTTTTTTTAAAGCGCTGGTAATATAAAACCATGATGATTTATGAAGTAATTTTTTGTTTTGTAAATATATGGCTTCAATAACTTGGTGTCGTATGATACAACTCATGATTCATTTTCTAGGATCTGTATAAACTCATCTTTATATATCCTAAACCAATCTAATAAAAGGAGAAAATATTGTTCCATTTCAAAAATAAATTTAAAGGCTTGGATAAGGTATATATCATTAAATATATGGCAATATACTAAATATAGATATTTAAATTCTTCTTATTGAAAATTCAATGAAGATAATTATAACACTCTGAAATTCTAAAAGAATGACATTTTATTCAATATCGTATTGTACATGAAATACCATACATATTAGAGAATATAACACCCCAATACTATACAAAATATTTCTTTTTAAATAAATTTAATTCCTTTGATATCTTATGATACAAGCAACAATGTGTTGCTTTAATAACTTGCATTATAATAAAATCCAATTTTTACTGGAAAACAATATGTTAATATTATTATTATTTTAATTGAAAAATATCACCTAGTAATTACAATGGAGGGTATGAATAGGATTAAAAAAATTGTGAAAATATATAATTTATATATTTTTATTATATATCTATTTGTTAGAAAAAAATAATCATTTAAAATAAAAATAGAAATGTTTTTTGAAAAACTGTATTTTTTCTTAAAAATAGGTTAGGCGTTCCTTGAAAAACAAATTAAAAAAATTATAAAAATTTTGTGAAATTTATATGAAAAATTATATTTTATTTTCAAAATAAGGATACCAAAATTATATTATGGTGAAATTTTTTTATTTTATTGAAAGTTTCATTTTTTGATGAATAGTGAAAAATACTGAATTTATTTCAATGCAGAATTTATTTTAAATACATTATAATGTAGAATTATATTTTAAATTGGTTTTAAAGTAAAATATTTCAGTTTCACATCAATTAATCCAATTTATGTCATTATAATAATTTTTATATTGAATTTACATATAAAAACTTTGTAATCTTTTGAACATTCTCACGTTAAAAAGAAGCTTTCTCATCACGTTTGTGTGATTGGTAATAAATTAAATTTTGAGATGTATCTAAATTTTAATTCAAAAAAATATATTTAATATATTTAATTATAATAATTTATAATTTATAATAATTTCAATGAAATTTTTCACAAAAATGAAAAGTGAATTCAGTAAAAAAAAAATTATTGAGGTTAAGGTAAAAATTGGTTTACTGTTAGGATAAACTAAAAATGTTAGGGTAAAAATCACATATTCAGTTTTCTAAAAAATATTTTATGGCCATATTTCCACTATTCTACCTCTATATATTTATAATGGTCCATTTTTGTCTCTTTTGAAAAATTAAAAATGTTCCAGTGCTCAATTCTTTTCAAAATTACCAAGTGTGTCATCTTCCCCACTTATAAATGGACACCCCCTCTCCACTATTCTCTAAACCATCAAAAATATTTTCATTGGACAATACCATGAAAATATAACTTCTCAACTTCCCCCTAATCATCCAATAATCCCTCATTTTGGTATAAATTCAACTGAGTAAGGCATTACTAGAAACCTAAGGATGATGTTTGAAGAAGAGGTAATGTTATTCAATGGGTATCATTATTTTATTTCTTAATCCATCAACATAAATTATTTCTAAAACATTATTATATAATAACTGCATTATATTTCATACACTGGGAGGATTTTATTATAATTTTATTACCTATAACCATATACACATCCATCAAATGGGTTATGAAATAATCATTCATGTGTACGGAGGACTACCACCTCATAAACCGATGTCAATAATTTTTCCAATACCCCTATTCACAGTTGGGTATAATGATGTATATAAAGTATATATATATAATTTATAATTTATTAATACCTTTTGATTCACTATAATATATATATATATATATATATATATATTACCTTTAATTATATAGTAGATAGTATAACGTTGCTCGTGTGTATGGTGGACTACCACCTCACGAAATGATATGATTTGTCTTTCACTAGCACTTCACATGGAAGGTGATAAATATATTGTTATTTATTATATTTTATATAAATTAAATACTAATTATATTCATGAAATATTTATCATTCTATAATTATAATATATTTCATTTTATTTTTTCCCTTTACACACATTTAAAGATGATAAAATCATTCATGTACGTGTGGACTACCAACTTGAAAAAGCAAAGTGACTCTATTTTCATTGCCAAAACACATGTATCATATATATAGGTATATAATATGGCATATATGATATTATGATCATTTTTTGAGGATAAAATATTACTTACCTTCTTTTCATAATGAACATTTTAAAATGGAAATGTCACTCATGCGTACATATGACCAACCGTCTCCATGATTGTAACATAAATAATTTTTCATAACATTCATTCATTATCATCTCTAAAAGTAAAATTGATGTAAAAATTTTATAATTGTATCATTATTAATTTTTTTATATGATATAATTATATGATATGTGCATGAATTAGATCATTCATGATAAATCACACATGAAAAAAAAAGGAAATGAAAATAAAAATAATGAAAATAAAGAAAAAATATTTATAAATAGGAAATAAAATTTTATAAAAGGATCAAATATTATATTATAATTGTTAATATGGTTTGGTTTTATATAAATAATAAGATTAATATAACTATATTGGATGTTAAATATCATTTAATCAATATGAAGTGTGTGGTAAGGGATTTCTTAACTCAATTTTTGTTCATTGGGATAATCCCCTACATCATTGATTATGTCATTTTATGAATATGTGTATAATGACTTTTGATTAAATTTTTTTGTATTTATAGTTTTTATATGGATTTACATTTCAATCATATAGTCAATTCATCTATTCTCTCTCACTTAAATGTTATGATCATCGTAAATTTTTATTTCACAATCTCATCTAATCAAGATTATTTACTCTTGAATTTCAGTTGAAGGAAATTATTTTACCACTTCCAAATAAACCCTTTTCATTTTATTATCCTCTATATATTAATGTTATTTTAATTTAATAGTTCCATTTTTTCACACTCTGGTACATAAATTAATTTAGAATTTTTTTTAAGAAAATCCTACTTCATTATCCCCTTCGGTCAAAAATATGTTTTTCTTCTAAAACTATGTTTTATAAAAAAATTCAAAAATGTTTTCATCCATACAAAATGAGTTGTTAAAATAAATTTTTTGACCATTTATACATTCTAAATAAAAATTTTCAAACAAATGTTATATCATTTTTAATAGAATTCATGTTTAAATTTTACTAAAAATATAAAAGGAATCTTTAATATAACATGTATGGAATGTGGAGAATTATTTTATATCATGAAATCAAACAAATTTAAAGATTTCATTATATGTTTTACAGTTTATTTCAAAAGAAAAGTAATTTGAAAATTCTTTATGTTTTAAAAACATATTTTCAAAATTAAAAGTATATTTTCATGAATATAATTTTTAATGATATTTTTATGGTCTTTTTATTCATTAAGGACATCAACCATTTAATTTAATTAATATAAACTTGGAAAATATTTTATTAATATTATACTTATTTTTTTTATGGTTTATGATATGTTTGACTATGGATGTGTTATTTTGTTACCATTGTCCATATTACTATTGATGGTTTATGGTTATTTTTTTATTGTGGAAAGTATTCACATTTAGTATGCTAGTTTTTCAATAATAATGTTTATGTTTTTTATGTTTTTACACATCAGATAAAGAATTAAATATAAATAGTATGTGATAGGTGAGGCCTATACTTTATATAGCTCCTCAAAGCATCAATAGGCCTTATAAGATAAATCAGTTGGCCAAATAAGACATGTTTCTACCAAAATATTTAAACTCTCTTGAGGATAGATATTAAAAATAATTTTATTGATAATATATCATGATAGTAACTATATAGAAGAATTATCTTGATAGTTCATATGTACAACACTATGCATTCCATCATTAAAAATTCATTTTATGATATTCCATGTAATTATTATTTTAGTTAAAATATCCATGTTTATGTTTTCATACCCATGTGATTATTTATATTGTATTAATTTATCATCATTTATTCCTTCCATTTTATTCTCATGTAATTTATTAAATTACATGTGTTTTAGTTACATACCTTACCATGTTGTGTATGATTATTGATTCATTATTTCTTCTGATGTCCCTAAACCTTACTGAGAATTTGTGCTCACCATTAAATTGATTACATTCCCCATGATCCCATAAATGGAACACTATTTTAAATGAAACGATATTATAGAGGGAATTATGTTATTCTGGAAAAAATTATGTCAAAATTTTTATTTTGAAATGTAAAGAATGTATCAAGTATGTGTCTAGTTTACTAAGACTACAAAACTATTTGGTCCTTTGTGGTGAGATTCCTTGTATCTTATGACAATGTAATAAAGCATGCACTAGATCTGGGGTAATGGGGTTAAGGTCACTATAGTTGGTATTAAATAAATTTTAGTAGAAACCTTGGGAACTACATTTATGGAAAAAATATATTAGGGATAAAATCACTATGATAGACTCTAAGGATATATGTAGAATTATAACCTAATGTTTTGTTTGGGTATAAATTATTTGGTTTTTTTATAGTAAATACCTCTCTGGATACTACATGTGGATGTGATTTTTTTTACAGATGTACCTATGGAAAATAACTATGAAAATGGTGCATTGCGATTGACCCAATCATCACCTAGTGTAAAAAATGGGCCATACTACACACATGGATTTACACTCCTAGGGGATATTATTAGGGTAATTAAAATTTTATTTATAAACCATAATAAATGATTTGAAATTAGAGATATCTCAAAATAAACCATGTTTATGATTATTAGATTATATATGAATAATTTTTTCAATTTTTGTTAAGTATTTCACTAGTTTTTTATTAAATGATATTTTTTATACAAATATTATCTAATATAGTGTACTCTATAATTTAGAAATCATTCTTAGAAAAGGAATAGTAAACTTTATCAATGCACTTAATCTAGTGAGTAAGAATGATTATTTCATTGATGGTATTATGGAAATATTTCTAAGGGGTCCTATCTCTAAGAAATTATCATCATATGAGAAAATAGTATCATGTGATAATAATACGTAGAACCAATTCTCTAAGTATTATTTCATCGAAGGGAAGCATGAGAAGAAGAGGATAGTGGGGAAAATGAGGGATTAATAAAATAAGAGAATTAAGGATTTCCCCATATATGATAATTTTATAAAGAAACACCATAGTACTTTCTTAAATGGAATTGGTGTTTGATACATGTGTGGAGAGAAAGGTCACCATTATTGTTATTTCAAGGTAAAGAAAAACATTTCCAATGTATAATGCCTTAACATCAAGGATATGGGATAATTTTCAAATCAATTTCTCAATATTCAAAGCAATATACCTCAAAATAAGCTATTAGTTCATGGTAAATATTATGTTATTACCACCGACTAAAAGGAATGATTGATGTTCTTCACTTTAGATTCAATATTTATGTCATTTGTGTATTTTATCAATGATTTCATGGATATAAGAATTATGAAAAATATAAGTATTGTACTGCAATGTTTTTTTATTAAGTAATTAAAAGAGAGAGTCGAATGGTACCAATGACCATGAAAAATGATTCAGTGGAAAGTTTAACTTATTGTGAAACACATGATTGAAGGATATATAACCTTAAATATGTTCCCAATGATGAGATAATGAGGTTTATATGAATTGATGATTGATATAGATAATGTATATTGGATATTACTAGCTACCTTGGAATGGATTGATGATTCATTGGAAAAGTGTTTTATGCTATCATTGATGGAGTTAAAAACATTTTTGTATTTTAGGAAATATATACAATAATATATGTGTTATTTGAGAAAAAAGGAAGAATTAATGTATTCAATAAGGTTTTATGGTAATTTAGGTTATTACTTTGTTTGAATAGATTAAATGAGGAAGATATTCACATGTTTGGTATGTGATGATTAAGAGAAACTTCATATTATTTTAGGGATTAATTATAAGTTCATTTTTGAAATTTTGTGACTCTCTCTCTCTAAAGTATTATATCTTAATGTTTTGTAAGGGTCATAGGTTTATTCATTTATGAAATGGTTTAAGTTCAACATTGGGAGATGTTTTATAGATTAATGTATTATATTGGATAACTTGTGCTAAGCATATTGGTTTTGGAAAATATATCGTCATAGAAGGAAATACTTTTCACTCTTTTATGGATCTTATAATCTGTTAAAATTAAATTTTAGTGATTCTGGCATAGAAAATTCATTTTTGGATTTTTAATACTAGTGTAAGAGATGGATCATGAACTAATTGAAGAATAACAAAAGGAAAAAAAATCATATAAATTTGAGACATATCAAGTATTTATATTTCCTTATATTCATAGATATTAAAATAATTCCTCAAATTTAGGAAAAGGGTCATGGAATAAAAATGTTATCTTATTACATTCTCACCATATGAATAATATATACTCTTAAATTATCATATATTTATGGAATTGAGGCCCTTAAGGTTACCTTAATCATTAACCTTCTTGTGATAAATGACCTCAATAAGTCTCTATAATTATTTATCCATTTCAACCATGTACATGTTCTCATTTCCCATATATATTCTCCTACTTGGAAACCAATTTATGTATCATTCCAGATAAACTTCGTACCTATTTTCTATATTATTAAAAGGATATTTTACCAACCCTTATCACGATATCAGATATCAATATATTAATTTTCAAATACCAAAACATTTATTACTGAGATCAAGTTTAAATTGTGAGGAGGAACTTTATTTAAGGTGGGGAGAATGTAACCCCCCCCCCAAAAAAAAATTAAAAAGAATAATATATTATTCAATAGAATATGTTACAATAAATACCAATTGTATAATATAATATAACACCCTAATACATTGCAATATATTTTTTTTAGAATAAATATTACATCTTTAATAGCTTTCAATACACACAATAATGAGTTTCTTCATTACCTTTCCCCACACACAATATATAGTTTTACTGAACAATAGTATACTATTAATAATATTATCTAATATGATAGTTATTTCCTAGCCATTTTAATGGATTTTATGAATATGATTATCATAATTATGAAAATATATATTTTATATGCATTTATTAGTTATATATTAGTTATAAAAAATAAGAATACTTTAAAGAAAAATAGAAATGCTTCCGGAAAAAATGTATTTTTTCTAAAAGATAGTTTACTTGCACCATGCCCACATAATTTTAAATTAATTTATAAATATTTGAGAAATATTATATTAAAATATAAATTTTATTTTTTAAATTAGGACACTAAAATTATATTACGTTGAATTTTTGGGAATTTTCTAAAATGTTTCATTTTTTATGAATAGAGAAATAATATTGAATTTTAATTGAAAATTGCCTTTTTATTCAGATAATTTATAATATTAAATTAAATTTTTAATTGTTTTTTAAGTAAAATTAATTCATGTTCATATTAATTAATACAATATTATTCATTTTAGTAGTTTTCATATTGAATTTAGAAATAAAAACATTGTAAACCTCCAAACATTTTAACATTAAGAACCTATTTTCTCATCATGTCTGTGGGATTAATTTAAAATTTAAATTTTAAAAATATGTGAATTGAATTTAAAAAATTTTATTCCATTATTGAAATAATTTTTTTTGATATCTTTAATATTCAACTTAATTTTGACTAAAATTAATAGTGAATTCAATAAAAACTAATTACCAAAGTTAAGGAAAAATGGATTTCTAAGAGGTTAAACTCAAATGATAAGTATAAAAATTTATTAAAAACATTAATAAAAACTGTTTTATATCAATATTTATAACCTCACCCCAATATGGATCTATATTTTTTCATTTTTGACCCATGTTACATATAAAAAATGTGGGGGAACTCAATTCTTTTCAAAAATACAAAGTGCATCCTCTTCCCCACTAATAAAATTTCACCCCCTCTCATCTCTCCTCCACACCATTAAACCACTTTGGTTTAGAAGATACCTACCCAAATCACTTCTTAAATTCTCTACCCTTATCCTATAATACTTATTTTTTTTCAAAAATCCAATTTATGAAGGAATAAGTTCAAACCTAATGAGGCTACTTGAAGAAGAAGTAATGTTCTTCAGCGAGTGTCATTATTTTATTTTATTCTCCAATATTTATATTATTATTAAACCAAGATGATATAATAACCTTAATATCATACATAAAATTGGATTTTATTATAATAAGCTAATTACCTACAAAAATATCCACTTCTTTCAAATGGGTTATGAAATCGTTGTTCATGTGTACATCGGACTACCACCTCTTGAACGATGTCATTCGTTCTTCCATTATAACCTTTCACGGTTTTTAATGAGGATAGATATAAATTATATATATATATATATATGATATTTATAACATAATTTTATCTATGGTGTCACAATATCATATATATCTTTTTACATTCAATTTTTTAGGAGATACAATAACATTACTCATTGATATGGAAGACTACCGCCTTACAAAGTGATGTGATTCGTCTTTCATTAACGCTTCACATGGAAGGTGATAAAGATAATGTTAATAATTATATTTTATATAAATAAAATAATTATGATATTGATGATATTTTTATCATTATATAATGATAATATATACCATTTTCTTTCATTCAATTTCACTAATGTAATGATGATAGCATCGTTCATGTACGTGTAGACTACCCACTTCATAAAGAAATGTGAGTCTCTATTCTTACACAAAACAAATGGATGATATATATAAGTATATAATATAGTATATATAATATTATTATCATTTTTTAAATATAAAATATTACTTATCTCCTTTCCATAATTATAATTGAAAAATTGAAACCTTACTCACGCAGACGTATGGCATGCTGTCTCCATGATTGTATCATACTTCATTTTTCATAACAATAATTAAAGATTGGAGTTAAAAGTATAATTGATGTAAAAATATGATAAATATTCCAGGATTATTATTATATATATTACTAAGTAATATAACATGCACTATAACTGGATCTTTCATGATGGAACACACATGAGAAAAAAGGAAATTAACACCCAAAATAATGAAAATCATGAAAAAATATTAAAGAACGGGTAATATGATGTCAAAAATGGATAGAATATTACACTATAAGTAGTAATATGGTTTTCATATATTTTAATAACATGTTTTAAACCACTATATAAGAGTTTAAATAACATTATTTCAAACATAATTGTGAGGTAAGTGATTTCATAACTCAACATCGTTAATTGGGTTAATATTATGCTTCATTGATTATAAAATTATAATAATATGTGTATAATGAATTTTTATTTCATTATTTTTTATTTACACTTATTTATTATTATTTATTATTGATATATATAATCAATTCATTGATTAATTCTCATAAGAACATTTTTATCTTTGTAAAGGTTTATTTTACAATCTCATTCTAATCGAGATTATTTACTATTGAGTTTAAGTTGAAGGAAATTATTTTACTATTTCCTAATAAAACCTTTTAATTTTATACACCTATTTTAATTCTTGATATTTTCCAGTAATAGTTTCATTTTTCAATATTTTTTACTTAAATTAATTCAGAAAATATTTTAAGGAAAATATAATTTCATTTCTATCTTCGGTCAAAAATATGATTTTCTTCGAAAAACATGTTTTCTAAAAAAAATTCAAAATTTTTTAACATTTCAAAATTATTTTTGATTGTAAATTTTTAACCTTTTTTAATTTAAAAAAAATCATTGGAATCTGATGTTGTTTTCAAAAATATTCTTATTTTTATTTTAATGAAATTTTTAATTGAATATTTATTTTAACAAGTACGACAAGTATTGAATTTTTTACTATTATAACCTTAATTTTTTTAAAATGTTACTTTATAATATTTCATGTTTATTTCCAAATAAATTCATTTTTAGATTTTTTATTTGTTAAAAACATATTATTAAAAGGAGAATGATATTTTCCTCGAATATGTTATCATGATATTTTTATGGTATTTATATTCATCAATGACATAAACAATTTATTGTATTTATGATACAATGAGTAAATGTTATATTGATATCATACTTATTATTTCTATGGATTTTTTATGATATTTTTTACTATGGATATGCTATTTTGATACAATTCCACAATTTATTCAGGATGGTTTATGGTTATGTTTACTGATTGGGGAAAGTATTCATGTTTTATTTTCTAGGTTTCCAATATGAATGTTTATGTTGTTTATGTTTATTTTATTAATATGAATAATTTAATGGAATTAGTATATGTATGGTGGGGTGTAAAAATTATATATACCCACGATGCATCGCCCGGTCCCGTAAAACAAATAATTTGGCCAGATAATTTGGGTATATTCCTATAGATTTAAACTGTCTGGTGGATAGATATTGACAATAACTATTTTGAAAATATATCATGAAAGTAACTCTCTTGTGGATATATCATGATATTTCATATGTCAAACATTATGTATTCTATAATTATTAATTCTGTTATTTATATTCCATATGATTATTCAATTATTTATAATTTACATAGTTGTGTTTTCCTGATCATGTGATTATTTATATGACATTACTTGATCATTATTTATTCTTGCCATATTATTCTAATGTTATTGATTAAATAGAATGTCTTTTATAAACATACCTTACCATTTTTTTTATTGAATCATAATACCTTCTACTGTACTTAACCCTTATAGAGCATCGAATCTCACCCATATTATTTCTCTTTCCCCAGAAACACATGAAGTGTATTATGTTGGATATACAAGGATATCTAGATGGAATAATGGTATTCTCAAAAAAAATGTGATTTTTATTTTAAAATAAAAATAATTCCTCAAGTATATATCTAGTTTACCAATACTACTCAACTATTAGATCCTTTGGGATGTGATTCCTTATATCTTATGACAATGTAATAAATCAGGAATTGAATTCATGAAACTAGGGACAGGGTTTCTACACTAATGCTTGGTGTTACCCTTAATAACATCACTATCTTTGGATGTCATAATTTACTTATATTTAACCATGTTAAAATGCTTTTCACTATGAGTAGTATGATATATTTTCGTAAAATTATCTATATCATTGAAACCTTTTAGAATAGTTTGAATTTCCTCATGTACAATTATTTGAATTATATATTTTTCTACATACATGGATGTTGTAGGAGGAGCAAGAGTAAGAGAATGATTTCTATAATAACTACTAACAACAATGATATACCTATGATCAAGCTTAACTAAATAATATATTATATATTTCTAAAGATCCCTCACTTTTTCTCTAAAACCTTAAATCCCATGAGAATTATAATATACTTTGAGAACTTTTTTGATGAATATGAAATGTAACGGTTGAATTTTTAAAATATATATCCTTTTTTCTTCCATATTCACTTACACTACTTAGAACTAGAAAGAGTAATTTAAAAAATAATCTAAAAGTTAATACATAAAATAAGTAAGGTTTTATTAAGTAATGACAAAATAATAGATAGAGGCAACAAGTTGGGATGCAGTAAGGTTGGGGTTGAGTAATTGAAAACTAACTTCGAGGTTCATAACATGGATATTTAATCATATAAAGAGTAAAAATTTGGATTCTCAATATCTTGAATCAAATTATCTAAATCATAGAGAATAATAATTTCATTTTAATGATATGAAACTTCAATTGGTCCACTGCGAATAGAAACATTTGAATCATTTGTTGTAGAAGAAGGCTACATTGATTTTATAGGATTTTAACTAAATATATAATGCATGACATCAATAACTATATGTCTGATTATTCATTGTTCGTTATAAAAAGGAGATGAGTTACACTACACAGATAGGTTTGGAGCTCTGGAAATAGGAGTTCTGACATTAACCCCTTGTTTGGGTAGACTATTATTGTTTTCAACCTCTATATTATCATTATCAGGAGTAGGTGGATCTAAATTTATGATAGAGATATCTAGTGATTTATACTCTCTAGAAGGCATATAATAAAAAATCATTGCTCTGATATATCAAACATATATTGATTATTTTCATCTAGAGTCTCATTTTCATCACTTCCAGAGTCTATATGATTAGTTCCAAAGATAAAGGATACTTTAGTACTCTCCCACATAGGAGTTTCTACTCATTCCATTGGTCCCTAAATTCCTACAACTACTAGAGACTATGCTAATATTCCTTCATAATCCTATAATATTTATTCATTATTGTACACTTTTATAGCCTTATTAATTTCACCAAAATAAACATTAGGCTCAACATCATGATCATATTCCAAACCTTGATGAATTCCATCTCTTGGTCTAGTTGGATTCCTTGCGGGGTTAATTATCTCAAAAAACTTCCCATTATTTATAACCCAAATCATCTTCCAATGATTCCAACTAATATTCATCCTTTTATAGGTGTTTTGATATAGAAAAATTTCCCTCAATGAAATATACTTTCCTACACTGAGTAATGTGTCCTTTAAGATCTTGAGAAATATTGATAAAGTTATGATAAGGTAAAGTGTTTAACCAATTTTAGTACTTATTCAACTCTTCCTTATACCTTCTAAGTAATCAAGGAAGGAATATCTAAATTCATATCTATTTTAGATAAATAAATGAAAATTATTAATGATTAAAAATGCTAAAATTAAACTTTTGGGGGAAAATTGTATACAAAAAGAACATAGGAAAATCCAAAATTCACCATCTAAATCTACTTCATGAGAACATATAGGATTTATATATCATGATATTTCATTAAAGGATCCTTAAAACTCAAAACGGAGGTTATTAAGGGGGTTACAACATTTAAAACATTTATACTCACATTGGTTTGGTACTTCCAAGAGAAAAACCCACAATGATTAAGACAATGTTTGTTCTTTACCATTAATAACAATCCTAATATGATCCCATATTTCTTTAACATTAAAAAATATTTTAATATAAAAATACTTTTATAAAGAAGGATAATATGGTCATTCACTATCCATGAACCATTATTTTCATTCTTTCTACAGAACAACTCTCTACACTAGGGACAAAATTGATTTAAACCACTTTGAGTCCATTTCCATTTCTAGAACCATATCATGATATTAATGGTATAACTTCAAGGACATCAAAATTACAATGGTACTATATATCAATGTCTAATAGGTTCCCGTGGAACTCATATAAACATCCTTAAGTGAGTTCTTCATCTTAACTAATAATGATTTATATTCAAGGGTTGGAATAGTAGGGTTTTTTTAGATCACATTAGGTCTTTGAATGGAAGGAGATGGATAATTCAAACTCTAATTTTGGGATATTAAAATAATTTAGGGATTAGAAAATATTAATGTATTGGAATGAAATAAAATATACTTAATATACTTAACAACACAAATTATAGCTTGAAAAATTAGACATGATAGATGGTCTACCAAAATTAGTATGGAAAATTTCATTGATTATATAAACCTTTTGATCACTCATATTATCAACATAATTAGTTCCCATATTGAATATCAACAAGAATCATTTTATAAATCACATAAAACAATACTATAGAATAATTAAAATTTGATATAATATATTAAAAATAAAATATTTAGACAAATTTATTCATCCCTAATTCATGTCTGATATAATTTAATCACTCACTATTAATAGGATTTGTAGCAATTTCACCACATCGAAGTTCAGTTTCAATGAATACGTGAATGATTTCCCATTTTTTACCGTCAGCACTAAAAAATTGATGTCTTATATCAGTATTTTTAGTCTTTCAATGAGAGACATGGTTATTTGATATGTGAATATAACACATATTATTTCAAGGGATATGTTTAAATTGATATCTATAATCTATAATTGTGTGTTTAATTCACTCTTTACATCCATTTAATATAGATTGAAGCTATAATGTCCTATAAAAGAATGCAGTATTCTAGTGGATTTAATTCTATCAATAGGTGAAAAAATTTCTCCATAATCAATACCATCTTCTTGACCAAAACCATGTTCAACCAATCAATAAATTTTTATAATTGTGGTTATAATTTCATTATCCTTCTTTATATACACCCATTTTGTTCAAAATAGTTAGATAGTAATTGTGTAATTATATTATTTCCTGGAAATTTTTATCTCAAACTAATTCTACTCTTATTGTATATCCTTAACTCAAAAAATACATCATTTATAGCTACAACTATGTTTTTAGGTTCATGTTGTGACATATAAAATTAACTTTCAACCACATTTCTAAGATATTATCTAGTATGAGATTACTCATTTAGGTTCTTGTTAATAATGTATAAGGGATATTGTCTATGGGTTCTAGATGTCTCGGGATATGATGTACATGGTTCTTTTAAGTCCTCCTAAAAAACATGCTGGTTAGATTGGTTAGTTTTGGAATATTTATCATGTGAATTTACACATTAGTTTTATGTCATTGAGGCGTTATTGAAATTCAAATTTATATATAATTCTAATGGTTTTCTAGATAATATTTTATCTCATGTAGGTATATATCATTAAAATTCACATGTATATATTCTTCAATAAAAAATTTATTAAATGTTCTATAGAATTTTTCAGTGGTTGAATAACATTATAAAATTCCTTCCTCGCTCTTAAGAGGGATTATGTACATATTATATTTTATATTGGGAATAAAGTCCTTGTAACCAACGAACCAAAATTAATTAACCTATAGTTTTCTTCTATTTAATAACTCATAGGGATTATTTATTAAAAGTGGTGTGATAAGAAAACTGTTAATAATATATAATTTTTTACTGATAGTATCATCCAAAAGTAAATTGGTGTCACATACTCATTAACCATATTCTAAGAAATTTCATTAAGATTTTTATTCCTTCTTTTAACCATTCAATTTTGTTAAAGAGTTTTTGTTAAAGAAAAATTGTGATTATATCCATGTTTTTAGTATAATCGTTCAATGTTCTGATTTTCAAACTCATAGTCATAAACACTTCTTATAATCTTAATTGTATGTCCACAATGAATTTATATAGCAATATAATATTATAAAATATATCTATAGGATTTATTATAATACACTATAAAATACACCCATGAGAATATTAAATAATCATAAAAAATTAGATAATTAATTTTCTTTCATGTTAAACATGAAACTCAAGATAGTCCAAAAATTCCATGTGATGAATTTCTAGAGGATGAGTGTTTGAAACCACTTTCTCTAGTTTTAATGTAATCTTATGTGTGTTCTACTTTTGACAAGGATTGTAGATAATATTTTATAGAAATTAATAATTTGGAAGAACTTTCACTAAATCATTCTTATTGAACTTTTTGTGAGATTTTATATTGTAGTGGTCAAGCCTACTATGGAAAAACCTATAATATTTATGAAAAGAATATTAGCAATAAACATTTTTAGAAATCAATTAATCTAAATTAATATAATATATATTATCATTTAATAAAATCATAAATATTAAATCAAAATTTGAATTATATATTTTAAAAGAATAGTTTCAAACATAATTTGAAAACCATAATCTCATAATTTGGAAATACTAACAAAATTATACTTAAAAACATCAACATAAAATATTTTATAAATTAAGACTGGGTCAGAGTTACTAATTTTTACTATAGCCAATAATCTTTCCTTTATCATTATCACCAAAAGTGGCATGTCCTCTATAATTTTTTGATAGTTTTTTCAAACATGAGATATCCCTAGACATGTGTATATAACATACAATGTCTAGATACCATAATTTCACACTATTAATCTTCAAATATTTCACTAACACCAAATTATTTAACTAATGGTTTTGGTAACCAGATTCTCTTGGGTCCAATAATGGTAAAACATATTGCCTTAGGAATTATATGTTTTTTAACTAACACAACTATATAATATTTGAAACATTCATAAATAATCACCTTCTATTATTAATAAGTAATAAATGTTTTACCAGTTAAGAATATCATGATCTAGGAATGAAATTATTCTTATAAATTTTATTTTGAATCGGTTGATACCTAATCCATGTTGTATACTTTAGTGTGGTATAAATACCATGATTCATTGTGAAGGTTTATATTGCCTGGTAGAACATTTAAAGGTCAATACTAATATTTTTAATTGAATAATAAAATTTCATTATTTTAATTTAATAGTAGAGGATTATTTTCTTTTTTAATTTAGAGATCATATTTTAATATAGTATAAAAATGTGTGTTGTTTCTTTAGATTATTATATTTATCCTTTAACTCATTAATTGTTTCCTTTAACATATTTCTATTTTTAAATAATTTTTCTATAAAATGTATAATTCTTCAAAATTTTCATTTTCATAAGTAATGGGAATATTATTCATTACCTCAAGTGTTATTTTCATCAAAAATATTTCCTTTCCTATTAGAATCATCTTTATATGAGTCTGAATCACTTATACTATCATCAAAAGAACTCTAAGTTTCCATCAAGTCAGTCATGTGTGTCTTTTCTTGATACTCATATTTCATCTTTTATTTTATCTTTTTCTAGTTAACATTTATATGTCCTTTTCACTTTCCCCCTTAACAAGTAACTTCGCAAAAGTGATTATCTTTCATCTATTTTCTTTTCCTATCATAATTTCCACTGATGATTGATTTTATAAATAAATTATTCTTCTTATAAATCATTTTAAGCATTATAACTAGATGAAACATATATTCATTGATATCTAGAATAACTTCATTCTGACTGATACTATCAGTTTTAATAACATAAATTTATTTTGACTAAGATTCATTGAATGTAATTGACATCATGGGTTTAACATCTTCATTGTTCACTTAATGAATTCACCACACATAATTAATTTTCAAATGATTTCAATGAATGGTAATTTTATAGTGTCATAAGATTATATATGGGAGACATTAGTTTCACTCCAAATATCTATAATACATCTCAAGTTTCTTAACACTACAATTTATTCATCCACTCTCTATCCTAGAAAAATAATTTTGTAAAAAATTTATGAAACCTGATATACTCATCAAAAATATATTAATAAAATTTTATTTCCAAAGTATAATTTTTATTTATATAATTATTTGATATCATATTTTTAATATTTTATGTTCTTTTATGAGACACATAAAAAATATCTTAGATATGAAAAGAATTATCAAAAAAATATATTCTATTAAAATCATCCTCTTCTGAAGCACAATATAAGGAATTCAAATCCTTATAGACACGTTCATAAGATGCATTAATGGAATCAATCTAATAATATATGAGGGAATTTTTTTCATATTGATCACCAATTAATGTCTGTACGTCAAAATCAATACATTAATGAAGAATTTTTTTTTGATTTCCCACTGAGTATAAGCTTGGACACAAAAATATGATGGTTTCTTTATAACATGACATTCAAATCTAAATTAATCTATATTTATAGAATTATAATAATATTATTAAACATTAATCTTTTATAGGTAAATAAATCACATTATAATACAAAAATCTCAATAGAAAACAAAGAAACAACCATTGATACAAAAATTCCAATTATATTTTAGTGCTCAAGAAGGAGGTCTGTTGAACATTTATTTTTTTGAAAACATATTTCGTAAAAAAATCCCCCATTTTATAAATCAACAATTTAACTAATATAATAGGTATATCAAATATAATGTTCTAAAATAACCTCTTAATATAAGGTTAAAAACTAAATAATAATAACATGATATTATCCTAATCATTCATGATTACCTTACACATATTAAATAGGAAACGTATCATAGAAAAAATTTAGTTATTGAAGTACATTTTTGGAAAACTGATTTGAAAAATAGTTTTCAAAATTTATATTAATAAAAACCTTAATAACGGAATAAAAATATTATAATAGTATTTTTAGTTTCAATATAGGACTTAGTCTTCTTCACCTGACAATATCCTACTTACATGCATGTTTATTATAATTAAGAAGATAATGCACATCCTGGATTTTGTATAATTTACACGAACACGTAGGGATATTTAGGACATGACACAACCTCTTCTATAGTTTCCATGGAGTGAAAATATAAAGGCAATAAATAAATTAGTATTTTATTACTCTTTTATAAAGAACATGAGAATGTGTATAATAATATAAAAATAAATTCATGCACAATACAGAAGTAATATATAATTTAAAGAGATAAATAAATGGTTTTTGGATGAATTTTTAGATTGATTATAAATTTTTCAGAATTAAATCTTCTCATATAATGGAATATAATGTGTTCTCATAATATGAAATGAAGTATAGATGAAAATAGGAAGCCATTCTTTTTAAAAAAATATTTATGTTTTTCTACCCAAACTTATTCTCTCTCTTTGGTAATATTTTAAATGATATATTCCAATAAAATGATAATTCGGAGAGTGATAATTAAAAATAATCCCATTTAATTTTCTTCTCCTATGGTTATTCAATATATTTTCCAATAATAGTTCCATTTTTTCACAATTTTGTACTTTAATTTACTCAGAAATATTTTTTGGGAGAGAAAAACTTCATTTCTATCTTCTATTGGAAATATGATTTTCTTCCAAAAAAATCTAAAAATGTTTCCAATAATGTTTTTAACCTTTGAAAATAATTTATCAAAGTAAACTTTTATCCATTTTAATCTTTTAAATAAAATTTAAAGAAAACTTATGTCATTTTCAAAACAATGCATGTTTTCTTTTTACTGAAATTGAGTGTTGAATATTTGTTTTAACGTGTATGACATGTATAGAATTTTCTGGCATCATGACCTAAAAAAGATTTAATGTTTTTTATAGGATTTCAAGTTTATTTTCAATGAAAATTATTTTTATTTTGATTTATATTTAAAAAACTATTTTCAAAATGAGAAAGATATTTTCCTGCAGGATGTTTTTCATGATATTTTTGTGGAATTTTTATTCATCAATGAAATCTACCCTTTATTTTACATACATTACAATAGGGATATTTTGTATCAATTTCATCCTTATTCTTTCACTGGATGAATTTTTATCAGTTTTAATATAGATTTTCTATTTTAATATCATTAAACATATTATCCTAGTTGGTTTATAGTTATTTTTACTGATTGGGGAAAGTATTCACTTTTTGAATACTAGTTTTTCAATATTAAATTTTATGTTCCTTATGTTTATACCATTCATATAAAGAGTTTAATGGAATTATAATGTGTAGGTTGGGGCCCATACATTATATAGCCCCTTGATGCATCACTAGGTCTCATGAGACAAATCAGTTGGCTAAATCATATGGGTTTTTACACATAGATTTAAGTTATCTAGAGTATAGATCTTGATGGTAACTTTTTTAAAGATATATCATGACAGAAAATATCTTGAGGATAGATCATGATAGTTTATATATTTGGTATGCATTCCATAACTATGAATTTATTTGTTGATATTCCATGTGATTATTCAATTGTATAGAACATACATGGTTTTTTTCAATCTCATGTGATTATTTATATGGATTTACTTGATTATCACTAATTCTCACCATATTATATTGACATTATTGATTAAATTTCATGTGTTTCAGCTATATACCTTTCCACTTTTTATTCTTATTAGTTCATAATATCTTCCATTGTACTTAACTCTTAATGAGAATTTTAGCTCACCCTTATTTTTTCCTTTTTCCTAGGAACACATGAAGTGTACAATGTTTTATATACAAGGATATTCCCGATAAAATAATGTTATTCTCAAAAAAAATACGCTATAATTTTTTATTTTCAAATGTAAATAATGAATCAAGTATGTGTCTTGTTTACCAATATTACTAAGATATTTAGTCATTTGGGATGTGATTCCTTTTTTCTTATGCCAATGTAATAAAATATGCACTGAGTCTAAGCTACTAGGGTCAGAGTTCCTACAATATTACTTGAGGTCACCCCTAAAAACATCACTATCTTTTGATGTCATAATTGTATTATCATTAACCATGTTAAAATGATTTTCACCATGAGTTTTATGATCTATTTTCATAAAATTATACGTTTCCTTTAAATTTTCTAGATGAATTTTAATTTCCTCATGCACAATCATTAGAATTAGATCATTACCTTGATACACAGATATTGGGGGAGGATCATTTATAAGAGAAATATTTCAAGAATAACTACTAACAATAATGATATAACTTTGATCATGCTTATCCAAATAATCTATTTCATATTTATTATTATCTCTCACTCATGTACTAAAACCTTAAATCCCATGATCATTATAAACTACTTTGATAATTTTTTTTGGATGAATATGATCTAAAACAAATGTATTTGTAAAATATATATCTTATTTATCTTCCAAATTCTCGAGCACTACATATAATGAGAAATAAATCTTTCAAAAAAAATCAAAGGATAATTATTAAAATGGATAATGTTGGTTGATTTAATGATTGGAGTAGGGAAATAAGTATCTAGTTGGGAAAAATTAGGGTTTTGTTTTGACTAATTGAATACTAACTCATGGGTTCTTAACAAGTATCCTTCATCATCTGAAAGGTAAAATTTTGGATTCAAAATATCTTTAATCAAACTATCTAAATTATCAAAAACAATAAATCCGTCACAGGGATATTTTATCATAAATTGGGATACTATGAAAATAAATATATCAATCTTTTCTTAGAGAAGAAGGATTAATAAGTTTTATAGGAGTTCAACTAATCATACTATACATGATATCAGTAACTAAATGTTTGAGTATTCATTTTTTATTTAACAAAATATATTAGGGAAACTACACATATAATGTTTGATATCTAGAAATAAGAGTTCTGACATGTACAACATGTTTCGGTAGATTTTTACCATTTTTATCATCATTACTATCACTATCAGGAGTATATGGATCCAAAATTATGATAGGGATCTCTGCAGATTTATAATCTCTACAAGGTGTAGATTCAAAAATTGGTGATCCAATATATAAAACATAGGTGGAATATTTTTCTCTGGATTCTAACTTTCATCACTTTCAGAGTCAATATGAGTAGGTCTAAAGAGCAAGGATCCTAGATTACTCTCTCACTCAAGAGTTTTTATTCCTTCCATGGGTCCCTCAATTATTGCAACCACTGGAGACTGTGCAAGTATTCCTTCATAATCCTAAAATAGTTCCTAATTATGATTCAATTATATAGAATTTACACTTTATTCTAAAGAGTAATTAGGCATTGAATCATGATCATGTTCCATAACTCAATGAATTCTATCTCTTGGTCTAGCTGGATTATTTAGGGGATTAATGATATCGTGTATCTTCTCATTATCAGCAACCCATATTAGCTTCCAATGGCTCCAAATGACATTCATACTTTTACAGATGATTTTATATAGATAAATTCCACTAAAATAAATCTTATTTCCTCCTCCAAGAAATAAGTCCCTTAAGATCTATAAAAACAGAGTTAAACATAAGATAATGTAAAGTGTTGAACCATGTTCATTTCTTTATCAAATTATCTATGTCCCTTTAAGGAATCTAGGAATACATATTTAAAATCATTTCATATTTAGGTAAATAAATGATAGTTCTAGATACTTAAAATGGTAAAATCCACTTTTCGAGGGAAAATTTCATACAAAATAAACATTGGAAAATATGAATTTCACAACATAACTCTATTGAATTAAAACTTCTAGGATTTATATATCTATTTATTCAATTCCATGATCATTGAAACTTGAAATTTGTAATATTTATGGGGTTTCAACATTGAAAATATATATACTCACCTTGGTGTGGTACTACTAAGAAAAAACCTGACAATTATTAATATAATATTTTTTTTCTTGACCATAAATAATTATCTTAATATGATCACATGTTTCTCTAACTTCAAAAAAAATGTTAATATAAAAAACTTTTTTCAAACAAGGATAAAAATGTATTTAACTATCCATAAACCTCTATTTATATATTTTCTATAGAAAAACCCTCCACAATGGGGACTAAATTGATTTAAACTATTTTGAGACCATTTCAATTTAAAGAACTTGATTGTGATATTAATGGTGTATATTTAAGGAATTCAATGTTCCAATGGTACTAGATATTTATGTCTAAGAGGTTGATAAGGATATTATAGAAACATCCTCAAGTGAGTACTTGATCATAGATAATCATGAACGATATCCAAGGGTTGGAACACTATGTATTTGTCGAGATCAAATTAGGTCTAGGATTAAAATGATAGAGATGATTCTTACTCTAATTCGAGGATATTAAGATCATTTAGGGGTTAGAAAATAGTAATGTATGGGAATGAAATAAAATATACTAAAAATAAATAACAACACATATAATAGCTTGAAAAATTAGGCATGGTCGAATGTCTACTAAAATAAGTATGGAAGATTCAATTGACTATGCAATCTTTTTGATAACTTATATTATCAACATAAGTAGATAACATATTGAATATATTCATGAATCATTTGAAATATAACATAAAAAATACCATAGATTAATTAAAATAATATATAATATATTAAAAATGTATCTAGAAAATGTTATTCATCCTAAATTCATGTATAATTTAATTTAATTTATCACTATTCCTAGGATTTGTAAAGATGTCACTACACTGAAGTTTTGTTCCCATGAATACAAAGTTGATATCCCCTTTTTTATAGTAACCCCTAAAAAAGTGATGCCTTACATCAATATATTTATTATTGGAATGAGATACATGATTATCTGAGATGTTAATAGAACTCATATTATCACAGTTTATAGGCACATGTTTAAATTGATATCCATAATCTAGAATTGTGTATTTAATCCACATAATTTGTGAACAATAACTACCTGTAGTTATGTATTAAACTTTATAAGTTCATAAAGAAAAAAAATCTAAATATTACCACACCATGATACTGTATACTTTTCTAAAAAGTGATATTTTCCAGAGGTGATTTTTTATCTAACTCACAACCAATAAAATCGGCATCAGAATAACTAAATAATTCAAAACCACGTCCTATATAACTAAAAATTCTAAAATTAATTTTATTCATGAGTTATTTAAAATTCATTTTAACTGTATTTTAATGTGTATCCTTGTGAATTTTTCTAAAATAATTACACATAGTAACACTATATATTATATCAGTTCGATTAGTAATCATGTATTGTAAAATTCTAATCATGCATCTATAAGCAATAACTATTTTTCTAGTTTCATCAAAATCCAATTTATAACTTGTACATATAGAAGTATCACTACCTTTTGTGACATATATTCCAAACCTTGTTAAATAATATATTATGTGCTTTAATTGATTTATAAAAAATCCTTCATAATTTTTTAAAAAATAAAAAACTAAACAAAGACATTAACTCGCATATTAAACTCATTTGAAGCTTCATTTTAATCATTTATGAAATTAAATACACATTATGTCTTTAAAAGAGGAAATTTTTATCTTCATAATAGATTTGAACAACTAATAAATCTTCTAAAATTATATTTATAAATATTTTATGATCACCTATCCCTTATGAATGAGATTTTTTTTATGAAACCAACCTTAATGAGCCTATTTTAAACATAAATAACATTTGAAATTTTAAAAAGTGTCCTAAAAATGGGGATATTAAACTAGTGAGGGTTTTTCAACAAAAACGTACTCATAAATATAACCATTAAGTAATTAACTCTTGACATCCATTTAATATATATTTAAATTATGATGTTCTGCAAAATAATTCAGTACTCGAAGGGATTTAATTCAGTCAATAGGTGAAACAGTTTCTTCATAATAAATCTATTCTTTTTAACCCTGGCCATGTGAAACCAATCTTTCTTTATTTATAATATGGTTCAAATTTCATCATACTTATTTACATAAAACAATTTAGTACTCTAATTGATTTAACTATTAAGTAATTAACTCTTGACAAACATTTAATATATATTTAAATTATGATGTACTGCAAAAGAATTTAGTACTAAAAGGGATTTAATTCTGTGAATCGGTGAAATAGTTTCTTCAAAATAAATATCTTATTCTTGACCCTAACCATGTGAAACCAATATTTCTTTATTTATAACTATGGTTTAAATTTCATCATCCTTATTTATATAAAATAATTTAGTGAAAAATATTTAGATAGACATTGTTTACTTTTATTAGTTTCTATACATTTTTTATATAAAACTAATTCCACTCTTCTTGTATATCCATGACCAAAAATTCATCATTTGTTGTTATAATGATGTTTTTTGGTTAATGTTGTTATATAAAGACATAATGTTTGACCTCTTTTCTTAGATAATCTCTAGTCTGAGATCCTTTATCTTGGTCCTCAACAACAACATCTAAAGGATAATATATTTGGGTTCTAGTTGTATTAGGATAGTATAAACATGGTTCTTCCAAATATTCCTCAAAAATAGGTTAGTTGGATTAGTAATTTTTGGAATATTTAACATGGGAATCTTAACATTGTTTTTGCGTCATTGTGGTATTATTGAAATTAAAAAAATTTACATCATGATCAAGGTTTTCTAGAGAATCCTTTAGCTCATGTAGGTATATATCATTAAAATTGATGTGTATATATTATACCACAATAATTTTTTTATTAAATGTTCTATAGGATTTTGTAAAGGTTTAATAACATTATAAAATTTCTTCCTCACTCTTTGGAGGAATCCTGCCTAGATTCTCTTTTGTATTGAGAATGATGGATTTATAACCAAAGGCTCAAAATTAATTAAACTTTAGTTTTCTTCTATTCCATAACTCATAGGGATTTTTCATTAAAAGTGGTATATCAAGAACACTATTAAAAATAAATATTTCTTTATCAACACCTTCATACAATAGTAAACTAGTATGTCATACTCATTAAGCATAGTCCTAGAAATTTCATGAATATTTTTACTTCTTCATTTTACCATTAGATTTTGTTAAGGAGTTATAGTAGAAGAGAAATTGTGATTATAGTAATTTTTTCATAATATTATTTCAATGTTATGATTTTCATACTCATGTCCATGATCACTTCTTATGATATTAATGGTATCACCACTATAGATTTCTATAAACATTGGATATTTTAAAAATATCTATAGGTTTCAATAGTATACGCTATAAAATATACCCATGGGAATCTTAAATAGTCACCAATAATTTGGTAATTAATTTTATTTGATGTTAAACATGAAATAATATATTGTCCAAACAAATAATTGTGATCAAATTATAGAGGTTGAGAGGTTCAAACCTATCTCTCTAGTTTGAAGGTAATTTTGTGCTTCTTCCCCTTTCTATAAGGATTGCAAAGAATATTTTATAGAAATTATAGATTTCATAGATATATTGCTAAATCGTTCTAATTTATTATTTTTTGATAGTATATATTATAGTGTCCAATCCTCCTAATTCCTAAACAATAATATTTATGAAGTTAATGTTACAATGAAACATTTTGAGAAATCAATGAATATAAATTAATAGCATATACATTATCATTTCATAAAATAGTAAATATTAAATCATGCTTTAAATAATATATTTTAAAAGAATAGTTTTCAAACATAATCTCGTAATTGGTAATAACTAAGTAAATTATAGATTAAAACATAAACATACAATACTTTAAAATTTAAGACAGATTTATAGTTACTATTTTTTTTGTGTCCTATAGTATTTCACTTAACATTACCACCAAAAGGGGAATTCCCTCCATCAATATTTTATATTTTTTTTAAACATGATAAATCCCTAGTAATATATCTATAACATACAGTGTCCAGATACCATAAGTTCTGATAGGTACTCTTTAAATGATTCACTAATATAAAATTATTTAAACCATGATTTTGGTAACTATATTTTCTTGGGTCCAAAAATTTTAGAACATATTTATTTGGGAATATGAATTTTTTTAACTAATATAACAATAAAATATTTAAGATATTCATAAATAATAAACTACCTTGGTTGGTAACTATATGAATTATTTTCCATATTAGAAGTTCATGAACTAAGAACAAAATTATTCTTCTAATTTTTATTTTGATCCAGATGATACCCATTCCATGTCATTTACTTTAGTGTGGTCTAATTACCAAGATTCATTTCTGTGGTTTATATTCCCTATTAGAACATTTAAAGGTGAACCATGAGATTGTAATTGGACAATTTAATGTCATTTTTTCCTTTAGTAATAGATAATTATTTTATTTTTCTATTCAGATATCATATTTTAATATAGCAGAAAATAGTGTAATTTTTATTTAGATTATTATATGTATCCTTTATCTCATTAATAGTTTCCTTCATCATATTGTTGTATTAAAATAAATTTTTTATAAAAATGTCTAATTCATCAAAATTTTCATTTTCATAAGTAGTAGTAATAGTTTTTATTACCTAAAGTGTTATTCCTACAAAAAAAATAGATTTCATTCATCATGAGAATAATCATTAGATGAGTCTGATTCACTTGACCTATCTTCAAAAAACTCTAGGTTTCTATCAAGTCATTCATGTGTGTCTTTCTTTGATACTCATATTTGTACTTGTATTTATCTTTATCCAAATAACTTTGATTTCTAATTTTCAATTTCACTCAATATAAGTAACTTCCCCAAAGTAACCATCATTCTTACAGTTTCTTTTCCTATCATAATTTCCATTTATGTTTGATTTTATGAAGTACTTATTCATCCTATAAATAATTTTAAACCTTCTAACTTGATGTACCATCACTTCATCGCTATCTAAATTAGATTAACTCTCATTCGTACTAGAATTTTTAATAACATCATTTGATATTTACTAAGATACATTGAATACAATTGACTTATTAGGTTTAGCAACATCATTGTTCACTTAATGACTTTATCATACATCATTAATTTTATAATAAATTCATTAAATGGTAATTTTCCAATGTCATAAGTTTCTCTATGGGATATATTAGTTCCTATCAAGTGATCTGTTATACTTCTGAAGTTCATTAAAACCATAGTTTATTTATCCACTCTATGTCCTAGAGAAACCATTTTGTAAAAAAATCATAAAAACTTGTGTAATTATCTGAAATATATTTAAAAAGTTTCATTTATAATATATAATTTTTAATAATATCATTATTTTATTTCATAATTTTATTATTTTATATTCTTTTATATGATATATAAAAACTATCATCGATTTGAAAAGAAGTTTCAAAAAAATATATTCTATTAAAATCATCCTCTCATAAGGCACAATATGAGGAATTCAAAAACTTATAGACAAATTTATAAGAATCCTATGTGGAATCACTCCAATTACCTCTGAAATATTTTTATTTTTAAATTTATCATCAATGAAAGTATATATATCAAAAATATATATATTAATGATGAATTTTCCATTTGATTTTCCATTGAGCATAATTTTAGCAACTAAAATATGGTGGTTTATTCATATCATGACCTTCTAATCTAGAGTTATCTATAATTAAAGAATTATAATAATAAATAAAAACGTTAATATTGTCCTAGTGAATAGACAATGGTTTGATACAAAAATATGAATGTAAAACAATTAAACAACTTTTGATACAAAATTATAGTGTGAGTTTAGTTCTCAAGAGGGAGGTGGATTGAACATCCAATAAAAAGTTTCTTTTAAAAACCTAATTCCTAATAAAAACCCTAATATAAATAGAACTAAATTAACTAATATAAGAGGCATATGAAATATAGTGTTCTAAAATAATATCCCATTATAATTATAATAACTCAGTAATAATTATATGATATTATCATAGTCTGCTATGATTACTTTACACACATTAAATAGTAAAAATGCCACATATATAATTTATCTATCAAAGTAAATTTTTGGAAAAGTGATTTGAAAAATTGTTTTCAAAAAGAAGAGTAAGAAAAACCATAAACACAAAACATAAATATAATAAATATATTTTCAGTTACAAGCTAACACTTAGTCTTCTCCATCTGATAGTATCCTACTAGCATGCTGTTAATTAGAATTAAGAAGATGATGCACATCCTAGGCTGTGTATGATTTAAACCAAAAAGTAGGGCTATTCATAATATCACACAACTTATTCTATAGTTTTTATAGAGTAAAAATATAAAGGAAATAAATACATGAGTATCTGAGTACTATTCCATGATGAGAATGAGTATGTTTATAATAATATAAATATAAATTCAAGAAAAACACATAGGTAATATATAATATACTAAGAGAGGAATAAATGGGTGTTCAATTAAGTATTAGATTGAGGTTCAGTTATTCATCAGTAAACTTCTCTCTTCTAAATGAGGATAATGTGTTCTTAGAACATGTTGTTATGTATAGATGAAAAGAGTGTGGTATAAATTATTAAAAATAATTTATTTATTTATATTTTCCCACCCATGCTAATTCTCTCCATACTGTAAAAAATTAAATGAAATCTTTCACTGAAATTATCCTTTGAAGAATGATCATTACAAATCCTTATATTTTATATAAAATATATGAGCATTAAATGCTTTAAAAATTGAATTTAATTCCTCATAAAAGTATATTTGAATATATATTATTGAAATATAATCCCAAATTAGACATGGTTTATTGAATTGTACCACATTTTATTAACCATGGTCTCCTTGACACATAGAAAAAACTATGATCAAATCTACTAAGAGGACATGTGGTCGATCAAATAAATGCATGGATTCATCATATGAACATATTGTTTCTAAAAGTCTATATTATCCCATTATTACTTTTCTAACATTAAAAATATACAATATGGTAAACTGAATTTTTCATATATTTGATCAAAAACAAAATGTGGTCAATATGACAGTTATCAAGTTGGTTTTTATAGTGAATATATCACGTGTCCACTTCACATAACCTTTCCATATCTTGGTTAATATTTCTTATAGTTGATGGGTTTACTAGAAATCCATCTTAGTCGGTTAAATAGCATGAATTATACTAGATTTTTGTGTTTTCACTTCAAATCTTATAGAAATTAGGTAGAGATCCATGTTTATCCATGCAGTCAAAAATATCTTTTTGTCATTGAATTGAGTACATTAAGAGTTGCGTGAGTATATTGAGATTTTTACTCCTCTAAATCATGTTCACTTTTCTATCTTCACGGTCGGTTTGATAATTTAGAAAATTTTCAAATAAAATATAACATATATGTCTGTTATGTTAAAATTAGGATTAATTAATAATAAAATAAGCATTGCTTGTGATAATTTAATAAAGTACTATTATACTAAGAAATCTATCTTACTAAAACAATCATAGAAAAATTTTAATTTTTCAAGATTCATTATTGAATAACATTAAATCTTATATAAATAATCATATACCATGGAACAATATTTTGATATAACCAATATGGTACATCGATCCTAATCATATGAATATGACATAGAAATGTGTCACAAATAATAATCATATGAATCATAACATAGTGGATTAGGAATCACATCATATCTACCATAGTGTATTATTCCTCACAAAATATTTCTAATTGTTGACTAGGAATTAATAAATGTTTCCCATAGTGGATCATGAATTATCTCTTATTCCCCTTACCATGTTAGGCATTACTTCTTATTTCCAATAGTGGATCATGTATTACATCATATTTCCCATAGTAGATTGATCAATATTACACATTTCTCATTATTATCACAAGACATGTCTAGCATTAATAAATTCATTGGGGGTTATCTAGGACCCACCCATCACATAATAATCTACTATACATATATATGTTCTGATAGAACATTAAAATATTTTTATCATGGAAATAACCCATGGAAAAGGATGGGTTTCATGAATACCTTCGTTAAATATTTCAAAGGCCATCTAGAGAAATAGGGAGGATTGTATCATACATATATTTTCCAAGTTTATCGTAATGAAGTTCAATGTATGTTAACATGGTTATAAAGTACTCTTTTTAATATTATTGGATAAATCACTTTGGAAAATAAACTAAATCTCCATTTTTTAAATGAATGAATAATCAATAAAAATATTTTATTTAAAACTAAACACTCTTATTTAGATAATTCATTTAAAAATAAAATTAAAAAAATATATGAGATGAAAATTATAATAGAAATTGTTTCGAAGATACATTCTCTCTAAAGACCCTAAAATAAAAAATACTTATTTCTTAAAACTACAAGATATCAAAACCCATTTTAATATCATGATATTATTTTTAAAATTCAAACATTCACTTTTGAAAACTATAACAAAATTTCCATATCTATTAAAAATTATTATTAATGATAGCCATTTTTAAAACAATATTAAAGCCTAAAAATAAAATATAATAATAAAGAATTCTCATAACTGTGAAAGATACCATAAAAAAGTTTTTAAAGACTATTTTTACCATAGTCGAAAAATAAAAATTTACAACTCACATTCAAAAGTAATTTTCAAAAATGTGATGTAAAAAACATTTGAAAATTTTAATTTTAAAAATGATCCCTAATATTGGTGCCTTACAAAAGAGAAAATTATTTTATTCCAAAGGAAATGTGAAGTGAATGGTAAAATTGTAAATTATAAATGTAAAATATTTTTATATTATATTTAAAAAATACTATTATTGAAACTTAAAAAATAAAAAAAAATTCTAAATTCACAATTTAAAAATAGTTAAAGATAAATTTAAAATCAATAAGAAATAAATAATATTTTTATTTAAAAAAAGAAAGAAGAACATTGGTCAGAAGAGTGAACACTGATATGGAAGAGAAAGAACTCATTTATAGAGAATGTGAATTATTAAAACCATCATAAAATATTTTTGAGAATGAAATAAATAAATGAAATTATAAAGAAAAAATGGTGGAAAGACCATATAATATCAATATAGAAGAAAATAAAAACATCTTGTAAAAACATAGTCAAAGAGGAGTCATTATGCATAAAGAAATAAAGTTGACTAATGAAATCACCTTATAGATTATGAAATGTTTTAATGAAAACCCATGAAATATAGATATTAAATTGAACTTAAAATTAAATGAATAAAATAAAATTAATTTAATTATATATCCAATAATCAATATATAATAAATTTAAATTTAATTATGTGTATAAATGAAAACATTTCTCAATCAATAGAAATTCAAATGAAACAACCTCACAAACATCATAATATTTCAAATTGAAAATTAATGGATTATAGATCATGATATGGGCTTAAAAAACATATATTTCATGAATTATTATGATAAAATAAATACATGTCAAATATATACATCATAAAAAGAAAACTGGTACGAAATACAAATCATATATTAATAAATAAAAATTAAGATTTAAAAACACTTATCTTATTCAAGATTAACTGAACATTCTCTGTCATACTATATAAAAAAATTAATACATTAATCACGTATTTCAAGATCTTATACATACTATGACTTATTATAATCATATTTTAATAAAATTTCTATAAATATATCTGTTATTTTTATTTTATGTTCATCATTAGTTGTGTATTAGTTTCTATTGTTTTATTTGGTATTAGATTCATAATGGTGGTGTCAATTCATATTAAAGTATTAAAATTTAATTATTATAGGATAATTAAATATATTTTGATATATGTTTTATAATGAAATATTATGTTCTAATTTTATTAATTGAGTATTTTAATTATGATTCTTCAAGGAGAATTTAGTGATGAGCTTATTTTGGTAATTTTCAAGAATGAGTAGTAACATTTTTATAATGGGATAGATATTACCATTATCATTATAGAACCCAGAAAAAAACATTACATAATTATTATCTTTCAATATTAGTAGTAATTATTTTTTCTTAGTTACCCATTATGTAAATTTATAACTTTTCTATGACGGGAGCCTAAACCAATCCAAACAAGAACAAGCTATAATATATGTGTCAGTATGGTGATAAACGTGATTCCTTTAGATTAATATCATTATTAAAGAAATATAATGGTATAATATAGAATTTATAAACCTATTTAATCATGTTATATGAGAGTTTGATAAATAATAAAGTACATGAGTGAAAATGAAACATGTCACTTTCGTGGAGGTGTTAGTCTGCACATACGTTGGGGAATTGTGTTCATTTTCTAAAAATCAAGGGGTAGATAGGTCGTGTTATATAATTTCATAATATTAATAATTTAATAAATATCATAATATTCCATTTAATATACTTTTAAAACCTTTTTTCAGTGATGAAAAACAATGCACGCCATTCTTGGAGATGGCAGAATGCATGTACGTGTGACGATATCTTCAATTTATGAATGGTTTTAGAGGAATGTAAAAATGAATACTCTTTTATAATAATGAAATTTTATAATTTTAATAAAAATTTTGTTATTTTAATTTTATGGATAGAATAGTTTTTAGGTTGTAGTAGAAGTGAATAAAATAAAAGTAATGAAAAGGGTCTTATTATGATTGTTTCCTTACTCCATGGAAGAGATCTGTTATAAAATGGATTACGTATTTGAGGAGTTATATTTTCAAAATAATAGAATCTATAGTAAGAGTATATAATTTTTTAGAGAATATTTGGGTAGATTATGGTAGAATCTAATAGAATTGATGTGTGAATAGAAGATGGGTGTCGATGGATCATTTGATAAGGGTGATAAGTTTCTTTTTAAAAAATATAAAAGGTGAAATAACTATTTAAAGTTTATATAGATTCAATAATAGAAAATAATGGATTATGTGAAGGGTATATATTATGAAGCATCAACAACAAATTTTCAAAAATATTTCTATCATTTTTTATTTTGGTTAAACTTATATGTTTAACTTTTATCATTTTTTATGTAGTGAAAAATACTTACCTATGTTACTTTTAATGAATACATATAAATCAAAATTAATTCATAATTTAGAACTAATTATTTAAAATCTTAAATCCAATTTTTTTATAAAATAAATAATACTCATGAAGATTAATATTTTTATTAGTATACATAATGTGAAAAAAACATTTTTCTTTTGAAAGAAGGTATTTTTATGCTTAAAAATACTGATTAATATAAAATTATCAATATTTTTTATTTATAATACTTTAATTTTTTTATTAAAAAATATTTTTATTTTTATCTCAAAGAAATTAAAAAAATTAAAACATGAGATAATATAATTTAAATATATGTTTATATTAAAATAAATATTGCTTAATTTTTGAAATTATAAAACATCAGTTTCATAAATTTTCTATTATATTTTTTAATTATATATTTTAATTCATAAATATTTATTTTTTATATTAATATTATTTTAATAATATTTTAAATCATTCTTTTAAAGTAAAATTTTCATAAATGTGATAGTATTGAAAAAATTAGTAATTTTCACTATTCTCCCCAAAAATCACCCTTTTTAGAAAAATATGAAAATGTCATCTAAATATAATTTTAAATTAATAAATTCAAAATTTTAAATCATAAAATAAAATTCAATTTATATAATTTTTAATTTTATCTTTTAATTTAAATTAAAAAATATATGGATGAACAGTATTAATTTAAAAAAGATTTTTTAAACATTAAGTATTTCTAAATTATTTCACATCAATTTATAATATTATAAATGCTAATATATAAGTTAACATATAATAATATTTTAAATATGTTGATTTTATTTTATTAGGATAAAATATATTGTACATTAAAAAATTTGTTATTTTATAAATAAAAAACCTTTTAGATATTAAATCATATTAATGATTTAACCTCTAAATGTATGAAATTCTATTCGAGTAATATCTTTTTATTTACTAAAGGTGTTATTATTATTATTTATTTTTTGAGAATATTCATCTAATATATTGTGGAACATTTTTGTTTGGTGTTGTGTGTGGATCAAGTTATCTATCACATTAGATGTATATAAAGGAAAGATATATAGAAAAATCTGGGGGTGTTACATTCTTCCCACAAAAAAACAAATTACATCCTCATAATTTTAATTATGACTTACTTATTGATATAAATAAGGGTATATAAATAGAGATCATGCTTTAATATATGTATATTACAAAGATAAAATAATTTTTTATCTCAGCTTCTCGAATTGAATTGGGTGGGAGAGGTCTTGGGTTTTCCTGGATGCCCTATTTCTGATTTATCTTTCAAGAAAGCCTCATGTTTCCCTCAATTCATTCATTTCATCCTCTCTCTGACTCAAAGGGAGTTCTATAGTGGTATTTTTTTGGGGAACTCCCCTGACGTTTGCTATTTTACGATAACCTCCTCAGTTGAATTCAAGGACAAAGGTTACAGGAAGTTGCTCTACCCAATACAGAACTCTGATGATTGAGGGAGGCTTCTCTAGTGTGGCTTGATTCCCAGTAAGTTTAAATTTTTTATATAGAGGATCCAAAGGAAGGATATCCCTACTAATTTGGCTATAAAAAGGAAAGGGGTTAACCTTTCTTCAAGATACTACTGTTGCAATTTTTTTTAAAAGGAGTCCACACATCACTTGTTCCTCCAAAGTGAATGGGAGGATATCGTCTGGAATATGTAGGGTGATTTTTTGGGTGAGTCCCAAGGTATTATAACATGGAATCCTTTTTATTCCATTGGTCATATGGTTTATAGGGAAACAAGTATGAAGTGAATGGTCATGCATTGCTTTTCTCAGTCGGATGTTGGTGTATTTGGGAGGCCTAGAACTGGTCACTCCATCATAATCCCACTTCTAGTTTGGTACTTATGGTGAGAGCCAAATACCTGATGGCAGAGTTTTCTTTTATTTTTTTTGGATCCAATACAGCCCCTTATCTAAGGTGCTTCACCTCTATATAAAATTTTATGGCCTCTATTCCTCAGCTGAGGGGTCAATGGGTTAGTTGGCACCCCCTTCCTCTGGTCTCAAACTCATCGTTGATGACTCTTGCCTTCAAGGATGCATGCGTGATGGTGGGTTCGTTCATGACTCTAGTGGATCAGTGGTTATTAATTTCAACTCTTTTTATGGATCTGGATATTCCTTACGTACTGAGGCTAAGGCTATGTGTAATGGGATGGAGTTATTCCATCAACAAAAAATTTCCCTCTCAGTCAAGGAAATGGATTTGGAAATTATCTGGAGATCTATTAAAGGTACTTCCTCCTCTCCCTAGGAGGTCTCCTACCTTATCCATAGATGTAGGGCCCTCCTCAAACATGATATCTAGTTACGTCACACTTGGAGAGAAAGAAACCGGGTGGCTGATTTTTTTTCCTTCAAAAGAATCTCAGGAAACTCTTAATATGGTTTTTTCCAATGTAGGATCACTTCCCCCTTGGGGTGTTGGTCTTGTAATTAGTGATGCACTCGAACTTCATTTCTTCAGACCCCCTTGAAATTTTTTTTTATGAATCCTACTTTTGAATAAAATAATTTATTTTTGTGTGTTAATCTCCCAATAAACACACAATCCTAATAATATAACATTTTTCCCTTTGAGGATTGAAAAATCAAGAAACTTATTTTATAATTATTGTGATTATTTCACCATAATGGAGCCACACTAGACTCTCTTCTAATATTCTTATAAGTTATATGCATATTTATAAACTGGTGAATATAATCATAATAAAGGGGTGATATGAAATAATTGGCAATGGGAAATAACTCATCACTATGTATTCATGTTCTAGATCACAATAATTTGAGGAAAATATGAGATGTGGATAAATATATCATTATTACTATCATGGAATAATAAGATTTATCTAAAAGTTATGATACAAGTGCATGTAATCTTAAATGATCAAATATATATCATGGATAAATAATGTTGTAAAATAAACATGTTTCATGATGAAAAATACATAGAATATAGCATTTATATGTGGAACATTGATAAATATTAGAAATATAAAATAGTTTATTGGGCATCCCATGTTTCCTGAATTATATCTAGCCAGAACACATTCTTCTCATAGTGTATTGATCATCACTACTTAATTCTAATTATTATCCTATAACATTTAATGCATGACACAATTAATTAGAGGGTTATATAGGACTCGCCCATATCATAGTAATCATCCATATATATAAGTGTGAAAAGATAACATAGAAACATTTATATCAATTAATTATATTGTGGAAAAGAGATAGGATTCATGAATACACTCATTGAGCAATTTAGAATCCATCTAGAGAAACAAGGTGGATGGTAGAATAACAACATATCACTATTGTATCAAATGGAATGTCAAAAGATAATGAAATTATTTTTAAATAACATTTTTATCATTATTAGACAAATGAATTTGAAAAAATAGAATAATTATCCATCTTTCAAATTTTTCAAAACTCATTAAAACTATTTTCTTTAAAATTTAAATAAGTTACCTTTATAAAAAATTAAAAAAATAACCTTTAAACAATTTTTTTATGATATACATATATATATAAGAAATATTTATTTAGTTTTTTTATTATAAATAAAAAATTTAAAACCTGTAACTTAAAAATGCAATCCTTTAAAATACTAATTAACATCAAGAATACCATTTTAAAATTGAAACATTATGTTTTGAAACATCAAATAAAATTTATTTTTATTTTTAGAACTCATTAAGAATTAATATCATTCAGAAATACATTTTAAAAATTTAAAGGGAAGATTTATATATATTAATTCCAATGATAGTGAAATAAAATATAATTTTTTTAATTTTTTTTAACATAATCATAAAATTTGTATCTAAATTTCACATTAAAAATTATTTTTGAAAATGTTGAAGTGAAAAATATTGAAAAAATTAATTTATGTAAATAATATCAATCAATCAGGATTTAGAAAAGACATATTTTTTTATTTTATGGAAATTATGATTTGAAGGTAAATTTTAAAATCAGGAAATGAATAACTTTTTAAAATATTTATCAAATAATGCATTTACTAAAGCTGAGATCATAAAAAGGGTCATATCATCCATTTGAAAGGAGGTATATAAAAATTTGAATTCCACTATAAATAAAATATATTATTATTTCAAAATAATAAAGTAAAACATTTTTATGGAGAGTGAATATTAATATAAAATAGAAATATAACATTTTGGGAGAATGTGAACTATTCATAACATCATCAAATATTATGAAGAAAGAAATATCATAATTTAATTGCACATAAAATAAATTGGAAAATAATTATAATATAATTATATAATAAATGAAGGTAATAATGTAAAACTATAGTCAAATAGGAATCATTTTGACCTAAGAAAATAATTTGTGTCAATAAAACCCATTACAAATTAAGAAACATTTTACTAAAACCCCTTTGAAAGAGATGAAATGAAATTTAACTTCAAATCCAATGACTAAAAGATAATTCATTATATTTTATATCTAATAGGTTTTATACACACCATTTAAATGGAATTAGGTTCATAAATTAAAACACATCTCAAAGAAAGCAAATTGAGATGAAACATTATTACAATGTCATAGTTTTTCAAATTAAAAATACATGAAAGGTAGAACATATGATATATTTGTAAATATATATTATTTAATGATAAATTATGATAAAATAAATAATTGGTAAATGTATAAAACACAAAAAAAATAACATGTGGTGAATATGAATCACTTCTCAATAATGAAAAACTAAGATACCAAAAAAAATTATATTTAATCCCACTTAGTCGAACATTATCTAACCTCCTTTATAAAAAATTTAAAATCATAATCACCAATTTTAGAACCATATTCATACCTATATACTTTTTTAAAATTCACTTAAAACCATTTATTAAATATATAATACTTAGCTATATTTTATTTTCATCATTAGATGTTTATCAGTTTTGAATGTTTTTTAGTATTAGTTTCAAAATGGAGGTTTTGATTCATATTTAATGATTAAAATTTCACCATTAAAATATAATTAAAGGTATTTTAATAAATATTTAAAAATTATTTTAAATTTTATAATTTCATTTACTATATATTTTAATTACGATTTGGGATGCAGATGTCAGTGATGAGCCCGTTTTTATAATTTTCACAAATGAGGTGCAGCTACATTATAATGGGTTAGATATCAACATTAAAATTATTATTAAAAAATTATTATTTAATTATTATTTTACAATATAAAAATTATTTCTGTTTCCTTAGTTACCGATGATATAAATTTAGGTAATTTTTTAAATTGATGTTTAAATCGACCAAAACAAAAAGATATAATCTATTGGAGAGTATGATTAAGAATGTGACTCCATTGGTATAATATAATTATTTCAGAATAATTATGATATTATTGATATTTGTAATGTTTTTTCAAGTTATAATACTATTGGATAAATTTTTAATGACTATTGTGAAAAAAAATCATCACTTTTAGGGAGGCTGTAGTCCACATGTATATATTGAAGAAGCATAAATTTTCCATATATTTTTAGGATTTTAGGGAATGGTTTATAATTAAAAATATTTTAAATGTTATAATTTTTATATTAATCATTTTAGTATAATTTTAATACCATACATATAAGGAGGAGATAAAAAATCAAGCACACCATTCATAGATATGGTAGTCTACACATACACATAATGACACGTTCATTTTTCAAATGGTTTTAAAGGGATGTAGAAAATTTATATTTAATTAGTATAATAGAATTTATACATATAAATAATATTTTATTGATCATAAATTCATGTATATAATATTTTTTGAATGGGATATAGATGAAAATAATGGAAAATTAAATAAAAAGGGTTACTTTAGTGGTTTACCTTAAACCTTTGAATAGATCCCTTTCAAAAAGGATTAAGGCTTTGAGAGGTGGTATGTGGATAATAGAAAAACCTTTGGTAATTTGTTATGAGTTTTAAGGTTTATCTGTTCATTATATAGTCATATTAAAGAGGCATGGGGTGTAAATATGTGGGGTTGTGATGTCACCCATTATGATGAAGATGGGTGAAGTTTTTTAATATATAAATGGAAAACTATGTATTGAAAATTAAAATGGAGGTAATAATTAACAATAATAGAGTAATTAAAGGTTATGGTCAATTAAAACATGACCTAAAATTTTAATACATGTTTTTAATATGTCTATAAGTCTTTTATTCTTAGACATTTTACTTTTACCATTCTTTTTTTAACAAAGTAACTAATTTTTAAATAAGTAATTTAACTTCAATACAAAAAAATAAAATTGTCCTTATTGAATATTTTTGACCTAATGATTCAAAATATGAAACATATCAAATAATTTTTCTATGATTCATACAAATTAATTTTAATATTAGCACACATAACACATAGAAATGATTTCTATAAAATTGATTTTTTAAAAAATTATTATTAAGATAAAATTATAATTTTTATTTATTTACATGACATTATTTGGTTATTTATTACAAAAATAAAATATATGTGCTTCAAAAGAAACCCAAAACCAAATTATAACTTTATAAATCCTAATTAAATTAAAAAGGTAAAAATTTATTTTCAATTAAAAAAATACTTATGCTTTGAAAATGTTAATCGTAGATTTTACAAATTCAAAAATATATTTTTAGATTATTTATATTACATTATAAAAAATAATTCTATATTGAAAATGGGTTTTATAAAAATTAAAATTAATATCATATAATGAAAATGTTATAAAGGTGACAAAAACTTCATGATTAATATTTTTCACTATTCACCCTAAAATTTAACATTTTAAAAAAATATCAAAAAATAATGATATGATAATTTTTAATTAATTAAGTAAAAAATGAATTTCATTTCATAAAATTTAAATTCTATATATTCTAAATTTATCTTTTAAATGATATTTAAAAAATATAATTTAAAACTAATATCAATATTAAACTATCTAGAGAGGGGGCGATGAGGCTTTTTCTGGTGATTACTTTGATGTTTCCTTCTTTGGACTTGCAGAATCATTTTGAAAATTGATTACTATGTTTCTTTTAGGTATTTTTCCCTTATTTTTAATGATATCCCTTTTTCTTAAAACTAAAAGAGGTTCTCTCTTTCTTATTTTCAATAAAGGTGGCTTAACCCTCAACCTTTTCAAAAAAAAGGAAAGATATATAGTAAAATCATGGGGAGTTAAACACTATCCTATTATACAAAACAATCATAAAATAATAAATTTAAGGTTAAAATTGAATAAAATTTCACAAAAAAATTGTAAGGGATCTTCACTCAAAGTAATTTGTGAACTCTATCAACAACTTCCTTTCCACCGTGAATATCTCAGTGTCTACCCCCCACAATTTCATTACCATTCAATTGAAAATCAAATTTCACCTCTACAATAATATGATATTGTGATGTATTTTCAAATTTTGATTAATCACTACATAAGGAATTTATACTCCTTTTTTCATATTAGAATAAGGGTCCCTAATGAAGGAACCACAGTTCAAATCCTCATGAGAGTGAATTAAAATCATTCAATGATTACTAATATTATTTTTATGACCTACCTCTTCAAAGACACACACTTTTTCATTATTATATCCAAATAGTGAATAAATATTCCATTAATTGTTTAAATGATGTGGGATGATGTCTAAAATACCTCTTCAAGCTACTCATCCCTGACTAAAATTATTTCCCTAACAAGTTAAAAAATATAGGAAGGTGTTTGAAACCGAAATAAGTTTTTTGAAAGTCAATGAGTAGTGAATGTTCAAATGAAGAAAGGGTGCAATTAAATAGTGAAATAAAAATCCATTCCATCCCAAAAAAAACTGAAAAATCAAGCTATATGAAAAATAGAATAAAAATATGTGATTACTATTAAATGTTGACACAAGAGTATTTTTAAAATGAAAATCTCTATAAATGAAAACACATATGATAGAATCATGAAAGCTAAACCAAATAATATGAATAGTATATGGTAGGGAGTCCAAAAATTAAATGGTATATGTAATGCCCAAACCCTAGAATCCCTGATTCAGTGCCCTACAATATTACAATATCATGATTACAAGGACTAAAATCATGAAGGACCGAATAGTTTAGTGGTCCTAGTAAAGTAGATAGATATTTGAAATTTAAATTACATTTTAAGAATAAAATATAAAGAATATTTTCTTTGATAACATTTTTATTCTCTTATCTTAAGCATGCATATTATTCAAAATAGACTTCTTGGAATATTTGGGGAAAATAAAACATAAGAAAGGGGTGATCTCAAATGCTCAGTATGGGTAAACTATAGTTGAAGCTAACTCGAATTAATAAAAAATAAAAAATATGGCATGGATAAGAGATAATATAATAATTCTATATAAATAATCACATGATATTGAAACATAACCATGAATATTATAACTAATCTAATAATCACATGGAATAATAATAATGAAGGAATTCATAATTTTGGATGTATACACTATCAAGATATGTCATCAAGATAGTTATTATCGAGATCTATCCCCAGTACAATTTAAGTCTATTGGTAAAAACCATTCTAACTTTTATTAAGATCTATCCTCCTAAAAATTTAAAACTTATTAGAAACAAATACGAAGGATTTTTCATCGATGGAATTAATATCAAGAGACTATCGACACATCGAGGAGCTAATGCGGGCCCTACCCAATACATACTAATTCCAATGAATTCCTCAAATGAATAAATAATTAAACTGAATTAATACATCTCAACAAAATCAATAAGTATCCATATGTTGTATCAATACATCCCTAGTGAAACAGACCATAAACCACTTACTAAAGTACAGAAGATTTTATCATAAGAGATAAAACTCATTGAATTGCAAGATTCAACAAAATATTTTGACTTTGATGAAAATACTATAAAAGAGATCACAGCAAATGTCACGAACCAACTCGGGTCGACCCATAACCGGTCACCCGAGCCAGCCTGCAACATGGCCCTAAGGGAATTCTTGATCCCCACGGGCTGGAAACTAGTGTCAGGCATCAAAACTAAATAGGTGGGAACAATTTGGCCTATAAAATAAAGACAAATAAATTAATAAAAACTAAACAAAGAAAAAGAGAACTAGAAATGGCAAGAAAACAAGACTTCACATACCTCTATGTGATCTCTTGGTCACCTCCAGTAACTAACAACCTGCCTCACATGGTAGACAAGACAAGAACCCCAACCAAATAGCTGAACCTACATCTAAAAAGATAGGATAAGCGTGAGCATTAAAATGATCAGTAGGGATGCCAAAAGTGAACCACAAAATCCATGCATTTTCCGATTCCAAAATAGCCCAATAATACTAGTTTGAACTACAGTTATAAAAATAACATTTTCATATATACAATTCATTTTGAAAACTAACATTCACAATTTTATTGCCCTTATAATTCAAAAAAAGGAAAAGAAATAAAGAGGCACTAGTGCAGAAAACGTTTTTTACGTCGGTTATTTTTAATTTTTTACGTCGGTTTCTAGCCGACGTTAATACGTGCGACGTTATAAATAAGGTTTTTGACGTCGGTTATTTAAAAACCGACGTCAAAAACATAAAATCGCGATGTTTATCACGTCGGTTATTTTAGAACCGACGTGATAAAGGGCCTAGAGAATGGTTTATCACGTCAGTTATCGAAGAACCGACATGATAAACGGCCTGGACAATGGTTTATCACGTCCGTTCTTAAACAACCGACGTGATAAACAGGCGTGAGGGGGTTTATCACGTCGGTTCATATAGAACCGACGTGATAAACTGGGGTGAGTGTGGTTTATCATGTCCGTTCTATAAGAACCGACGTGATAAACTGGGCTGAGCATGGTTTATCACGTCAGTTCATATAAAACCGACGTGAAAAACCGGGGGAGGGGGGTTTATCACGTCGGTTATTGTATAACCGCCGTGATAAACCGGTGGGAGGGGGTTTATCACATCGGTTAGTCAATAACTGACGTGATAAACCATTGTCCAGCCCGTTTAGCACGTCGGTTATTCAATAACCGACGTGCTAAACCATTCTCCAGGACCTTTATCACGTCAGTTATTAAATAACCGACGTGATAAACCATTCTCCAGGCCTTTTATCACGTCGGTTATTAAATAACCGACGTGATAAACTATTTTCCAGGCCTTTTATCACGTCGGTTATTAAATAACCGACGTGATAAACCCAATTTTTTTTTAAACAGAATGCAGTGATCTTCTCTCCACCAGAATCAACCAGAAAATAAATCAAGAAATCGTACCACAAAAACAGAAGTACATCAAAATTAAGCATGTACATAGATAACATATAAAACTTACCCACTAGACAGCATCCACCCTCATTTATACCCCATAGACAGCCCTCCCCCACCCCGTTGGAGCCCTCACCCTCATGTATACCCCCTGGACAGCCCTCCCCCACCCCATTGAAGCTCCCACCCTCATGTATACCCCTTGGACAACCCTCCCCCACCCCATTGGAGCCCCCACCACACTCCTGGACTGCCCCCCGACCCCCGGACACCCCCAAACATCCCTCGACAACCCCCCACCCTCCTGAACAGCACCTCCTCACCCCCTCACCCCACTTGACAGCCCCCACCACACCCCTGGACAACCCCCCCACCCCTGGACAGCACTCCCACACCCCTGGACCGGCTTCCCACACCCCTGGACATCCCTACCACCCCCCAAGACGGTCCCCCCACCCCACCGGACAGCCCTCCCAGACCACTGGACACCCCCAACCCCACTGAACACACCCACACACCCTTGGAACCCCTCCCCCACAGACCCAAATCCATACTAGAAGAACCATCAAAAGTAGACCAAAACAAAAGTAGATCAAAATTAAACATTCACTTATATAACATTCAAAACTTACACTGTCAACTTCAAAAAAAACTAAATCAAACCTAAACAACTACCAAATACACAATTAAAACGACAATATTCAAAATTACATTTTACATTACAAACAACTAAAATTCAATCAAACCTTTAAAATAATTTGACCACTCCACTTGTATGTGTTTGATGTCTTCAGCAGTATAGGGTTTAGGGTCATCAAAAAGCTACAAATGAAAAAGAAGATAGTTAACATGTATAATGAATAAATCAAATTGAAATATGATGGCAAAGTTTAAGAGGAAATCGTACCAGTTCAAAATTCACAACTGTCCCAGTTGTTATTATTTCATACATAAATCTTAACATATAATATCCGCATTCGATGAGGCCTTGTTGTTCATGAAAATTCTGTTTTGAATGAGTGTAAATTCAATATATTATTTTTATGTAATAAATCAAAAAGTACAAATTATAAATGGAAATTTACCTTCGCATTTACATATTTGATCTTTGCATTTCTTTTCTTTGTGTTTTTTCGAAAGTAGACCCATGCACTGTTAGAAAATAATACGAATGGGGTAAATTTAAAATTCATTATAATATATAAAACTATTGAGAAATTGAAACTTACTTTTCCAATATATTCTTAAAACTTGCCCGCACATCACCATGAACAGAGCATATCCAATAAAGATATTTCTCCCTTGGGCAAAAAATCCCTAACATCCAATGATTACTGATAAAAGGAAATTTAATGTTAGTGGTTTTTTATGTTAAAAGATAATTAACTCTTTGAGAGAAATGTGTTTCATACCGCTCACAAAAAGGCATCATCCAACATTGTTGGATTATATTCTTTTCAAATCTTTCAGCAATATAAACCATTCTTTGTTCCTCAGACAATGCACATGCTTCAGGGGAAATCAATTGCGGGTCCATGAATCCATATACTTCTGTCAGTTCATTCCTCTCACAAATTTTATAAAGATACCTAATAAAAAACATATATAAGTATACATTTTTAATAAATATAACGCAGGGAAAAGGTGTTAAGAGTTACATGGAAAAAATTTGCACCACTTTGATGCCCAACTTATCTCCAGTAACAAGCTCCATGATATCAGATTTTGTAATCCCCACACTTATTTCACGTCCACAAACATGAGATTCCATTGGAAACTCATAAAAACCCAACAACAAATGTGAATATCTTGACAATCTGTCAAGACCACTGGAATCTGTATCTGATGTCATAGCCTGTTGTCTTTGTTGTTGTCTATACAGTATTTCTTTACCTTTGAAGTATTCCTGTGAAAAAAAAATTGAGAATTATAGTAGTTTTCAAATGATAAAACAACTTTAATAAAAAAATAAAATAAAAGATATAACATTCGTACCTCTATGGTAATGAGTCGAAGAAGTCTGGATGGCCAAACTAAAAAATGGCCGATACTCTGTCCAACTGTCGCCACCTCATCTGTAGGTATTGGTACCCTAGATGATCTATCTATAATATCCTGTACAGTGACCCTCTGATTCTATAACTCTAATTGTTGATGATGAACTGTATCTCCTATACAATATACCAACCCGTATGCTACTATATAATGTTGAGAATCATCAACATACAACTCGCAATATGTAGGAAGCAGCGGCGGAGGCTTAGGATAAAAAATGGGGTCCGCAGGCTGAGGTGGGGGAGTGGGAGCTACTGGCGGAGGTAGAGGATAAATAATGGGGTCTGCAGGGGGAGGTGGAGGAGTGGGAGCTGCAGTCTGAAATTGTCTTTGCATTTCTGCAAACATAGACTGCACCGAATCTCTAATCTTTTCTTCCATCATCGCATTAATATTTTGAACTTCAGCCTCCAAGGATTCTATTTTTTTTATAAACCCCCTAAATGTTAGAAGTTGAAGAACGTGGAAACACTTTTCTTACCGATACACCTGCTGGATATCCTCTTACACGACCAGGATGTTCGGGCCTTCCCAATGCTGCAAATAAAATATCTTCCCTCCCAGTAGCTGTAAATGTCCCCTCTGAACTCTGCTCCTCAAGAGAGTCCTGTATTAATTAATTGAACATTTCTGTAATGATTGAAACTTATATGAAGAAAAAAATTAACTTAAATAAATTAAATAGATATCTTACAATCCTCTCAGCTACGATTCTCGATTCTTCCGAAAGATATTGCCCTTTTTTTCCCTTCCGAGCTCTCTTCCATTTTTCATGTCTAGATGGAGGGGATGGAGGGGCCACCTCTCCAGAGCTTGAAGACTCAGCTCTTAGTTGTTGAAATTTTTCCGCTATCATTTTTTCTTCCAATAATGTATACCCTCCCCAAGATAAACTATGAGGATATACATTTTTAGATTGGATCTCCTGATGAGATTTCCTTGTTTGCTGTAATTTAAGAATAAGAAATCATTAACAAAACATTAATAAAATCATTTATATAAGAATGTTTATAAAAGTTTACATTGCCCTTACCAGAAATGACTCTTTTTTTCTACTTTCAAAAAACTGTCTCCATGTGTCTTCATCTATAAAAGGATATATACGACATGGATTGTCATGACTCCTATGACCATAAATGAAATCAGATGAGAGGGTTGATTTGAAATCCCTCCATCTCCTGGCAGCCAACGATAAGCATTTCTTCCTGACTCCTCCAGTGTCAGTAATATCAAATGTCATCTGATAAAGAAGAGGTTAAACATATTATATATACTAGAAACATTAAAAGAATGGTCAAAAAATGACAAAATATCTTACCAAAATCGTCTCCCACAACTGAGAGATAATCGCTTTATCCACACCTCTCCAATCATCATACAGAATGCTTACTTTGGTCTTAGCCTAAGTTGTAACAAAACTCTTAAAATCTTTGGCATTCGGACCTCTAGGAATATCATCATCATCAAACTCAACTACTATCCTCTGATCCTGCGTACGGGCAAGTGATAATTTTGGTAAATGTGTGCAACCACGTTTACCAACCTTTAAACTCTTTGTCGTAATAGGAGCATGTGAATGTTCATCCCCAGAGGTATGACCAGCAATATGATCCTCTCCAGAATCATGTGGTTGATCATCTGAATGATCTGTCATTATCCTTCAAATCAAAAAAACAAACGTCAGTTCACAAATATACAAATTCAAATATTTTAATACTACTGTAATCAGAAAATAGAAAAGTGTACTAGGTTATATAATAGTAAACATTGGTAATATGGTAAGCATGTTAAACAATGGTAAAGATGGCAAAGATGGTCAAGATGGTCAAGATGGTCAAGATGGTAAAAACTGGAAAAAATGGTAAACCTGGTAAACATTGTAAACATGGTAAAGTAATTGTCAGTGAACAAATATAAAAATTCAAATATTTTAATACTACTGTAATCAGAAAATAGAAAAGTGTACTAAGTTACATAATAGTAAACATTGGTAATATGGTAAGCATGTTAAACAATGGTAAAGATGGAAAAGATGGTCAAGATGGTCAAGATAGTAAAAATGGTAAAAATGGTAAACCTGGTAAACATTGTAAACATGGTAAAGTAATTGTCAGTGAACAAAAATAAGCATTTTAAAATTCATGTAATGGTTATAAACATGATAAAGTAAACTAAAAAAACTTAAAACAAACAAAAACATATACTTATTTTATTTTAAAACATGTTTTAATAAATAAAAAACTTACAATATCTAACATTTATGGAAAAAATAAATGTAAACAAGAAATAAACATATGTTACCTGTAATTTTAGGAATGTACAGATGGATTGTTTTCCCAAATTCCTTCATCGTGATCGTTCCTTATGGCACAAACTATGTCTTCAACATGATCATCATTATGTTCTGTTAATATTTCCATTGAAGTAGGGATCTCACATAAATCAGCATATTCATCAAGTTCATCCTCACCAACATATTGTTTTTTCCCTTGTAAAACAACAGCCCACTAGATATCTGATTGATCTACTACATAAAAAATTTGTTTTGCATGTGTTGCCATTATAAAAGAATCAGTTGTGTCTTCCAATCTATTCAGATTAATAAGTGTCATTCCAAATTCATCGTGTCTGACACTGTTGTTATCGTTAAACCATTTATAGTTAAAAACAGGAACTTTAATTTTAAAGTAATCAACCTCCCATATGTCTTCAATCACTCCATAATATGCATTTGATGCAGAAATTGGGTTTTTGTCCTTAGCACTCGAAAAATGCATTGCTTCTGCAAACACCAATACACCACTATTCTGAACTGCACTTCTGTTGTCCTGAGCTTTTGTATGAAATGTATAACCATTAATGTCATAACCAGACCATGTTAGCACATTTAAACATGGACCACCCACTATCCATTTTAATGTCTCTGATACATCTGATCTACCAAGCAAAGTCTTTTTAATCCATGACAAAAAAGTTTTGTTGTGCTCATTCAAAATCCACATTTCTTTCTTCTTTGGATGACATTGTTTCAACTCATTAATATGCAATGTGATATATGGTTGAGCATTAGCTATGTTATTCAAGATGTATGATTCTAACTTCTTCATCTGTTCAGCTGACAATGATTTGACTTTCAAGCCGTGAATCCCCTTTCCCTCATTATTAACTCGTTCATGGCGAGATGGAGGCAAACCTATGTGTTGCGCCGCAGCCAAGTAGCTCGTACAAAACTCTGCTACCTCCTCAGAAATATACTTTTCAATAATGGAGGCTTCAGGTCGATATATATTTTTAACATACCCCTTTAATATTTTCATATACCTTTCAAAAGGATACATCCAACGAAGATATACAGGTCCACAAAGCTTTATTTCTCGAACCAGATGAATCATTAAATGCACCATTATATCAAAAAAATTTGGAGGAAAATACATTTCCAATTGAAAAAGTATAAAAATTTCATCCTTTTCCAAAATGTTCAAAGCATTCACATCAATCGCCTTGTTACAAATTGAATTGAAAAAATAACACAACTTCATTATAGTCTTTCTGACACGAATGGGCAATATTCCACGCAATGAAACTGGTAGAATTTGTTGCATCATGACATGACAATCATGTGATTTCATACCTATCAACTTCAAGTCCTTCAATGAGACAAAAAATTTTACATTAGAAGAATAACCTTGAGGCACTTTGGTATCATGAAGACACTGACAGAAGCTAATTTTCTCCCTCTTCGATAATGTATGACAAGCCGGGGGAAGAAATGTTCGTCTTCCTTTAGGAGTGGGAGCTAACTCCAAACGTATTCCCATTGATAGTAAGTCTAATCTTGCATTAACCCATCTTTAGTCTTTACTTTAATATCTAACAATGTTCCAATCAAAGAATCACAGATATTCTTCTCCACGTGCATGACATCAATATTATGTTTAACTTCATGATACCTCCAATATGGTAGCTCAAAAAAAATTGACATTTTCTTCCAAATATGTCTATCATTACCAGATTTCTGTGTCTTTCCCAATGTCACATCAAGGTTTTTCACCCTCTCAAAATACAGATCAGGGGATAAAGGTTTTGGAGCAGTATCAAATTCTTGTGAGCCATTAAATGCCTTTTTTAGTCTTCTATAAGGGTGTTCCATAGGCAAAAACTTTCGATGACCCATGTACACTGTTTTCCTCCCATGATGCAATTGACAATAGGACGTCTGTTGTTCTCAAATTAGACATGCTTTATGCCCTTTAACACTGTATCCAGAAAAATTTCCATACGCTGGGAAGTCATTTATAGTGAACAGAAGCACTGCATGCAGTTGAAAATATTCCATTTTATAAGAATCATACACCCTAATACCATCAGCCCATAACAGTTTCAAATCATCAATCAACGGTGACAAGTAAACATCAATATCATTACCGGGTTGCTTTGGACCAGAGATCATTGTACTCAACATGACATATTTGCACTTCATACAAACTTCAGGAGAGAGGTTGTAAATTACCAATAAAACAGGCCATGAACTATGTGTGCTATTGAGTGTTCGGTATGGATTCATTCCATCTGTGCACAACCCTAGTCTGAGATTTCTTATTTCATTTCCAAATGTAGAATACTGCGCATCAATTTTCTTCCATTGTGGAAAATCAGCTGGATGACGTATTTTTCCATCACATACCCGCTCTTCAGCATGCCATCTTAACCTTTTTGCATCATGTGAATTAGCAAATAAACGTTTGAAATGATTAATTATAGGAAGATACCAAAATACCTTTGAAGGGAGCTTTGTAATCTCTACATCACCCTGTGATTTTTCTTTCACCTTATACCGTGATGTCCCACATTTTGGACACTCTGACAGAAATTCATATTCCTTCCTATATATAATGCAGTCATTCGGACAGGCATGTATTTTCTTGTATCCCAATCCCATCGGGCATAATATTTTCTTGGCTTTGTAATGTGAATCTGGAAGATCGTTATCTTTTGGAAGAATGTATTTCATCAATTGTAGCAGCTCTGTAAAACTTATGTCACTCCATCCATGCTTCGCCTTCAGGTTAATCAATCTTAACACCGCCGACAGAACCGTAAAATCTGTACAACTGGGATATAATGGTTTTTCAGCATCACCATATAGACGTGCAACTGTCGGTTCTATCTCAATTTGTTCTGCTACAATATCGCGAATCATTTCTTCAATTCCATCGGAGTTACCATCTTGCGAATCATCATCATCAGTGACATTCCGTCCAATTTCACCATGCCAAATCCAAGGGTTGTAACTCAGATTAAAACCATGACATATCAGATGATCTTTTATCTCTCTACTTTTTAACTTCTTCATATTCAAACATTTCAGGCATGGACAGAAAAAAATGTCACTACTTGGAACATTTCGTTTTGCAAATTCCAAAAAGGCATCAACACCTTCCTCAAATTCATTGCTCATTCGATGTGTCGTAATCCAACTTCGACTCATTATTACCTATAACAAATATCAACAAAAAATATATATTTTTAAGATAAGACAAATACATGTTTATATGAAAAAAATCATAATTTGAATGTAAAACAATTTAAAATATAAAACAAATCTATAGGTATTTAAAAAAATATGCTTGAATATTATTTTTAAAACAAAATATAGTTAGATGTAACAGTTTTAAATTTCATTGAATCAAAGAAAACCATGACGCCTAATGATTCTCCAAATAAAATATACATCAATAAAACATAAACAAAATGATTTTTATCTGGAATAAGTGAATATGATCAGATGATACACATTTATAATAATCTCATGCCAATATACTAATAAACATGTTAAAATATAGGAATACCTAATGGAGCATATAACATGTGTTATTCATGCTTGTTGTTCAATCATTATGATCTAATGTACTCAACACTTTTAAGTGCCAAAATCTTGAAAGTAGTAGTAGTTTTCATAAGTACCCAACACCAAATAGCTATACATCGTAAGTGTCATGTTAGAAATATGAATATAGACCATTTGTTTTATGTTTAATAATATTGTCAAATTATCTGATCATTCTGATTATATATTAGAATTACTATATCCTTTTGATCCGATATATAATCTAAGGACATTAATATTTCTTTAGAAAAAGTAATGTTAATATCATAGTAATGTAAAAAAAAGTATATGTTGAACTATATATATGTAATACCAATAAAAAAATACATATGTGTTTGGCCTGGGTTTCACACATAAAACAACTCATCTCACAGATTAAATTTTTGAATCATCCTACATAATACTTATTTTTATAACTTAGGGAATGAAAATAATAAAAGTTTTGATTTACGATACTCATTATGGGTAAACATGATATATATAAATATAATATCTAATCTCATAAAAAGATATCCATGGGGGTATAAGAGCATACACAAAGCACATGATCAAAAAGATAAGTGAAACAGTTCTATATAATCATAGATCATAAAACCTGAGTCCAAGTATAACAATTTTAGCATAACATAAGACATGATTTATATGATAGTGGGAACATGATTTAAAAAACCTTATTCACAAGATCACAACATTGGTATGTGGAATAATATAAGATTGTGGCACAAACATAATCATATAAGTCATAACATATGTCAAGGGAAAACATAGTTTCATTTACCTCATATTGGGATATGTTAATCACCTTTCCTATAATTTATTACAATATTTCTTACGAGACACATCACATAACACATTGGACATGGTATAACCATCTGTATCCCATATTGATCTATGATATATAATGCATTGTCGAATGCATTAGAAGGATATTATGGACCCAAATGTCACATAATGACTAACCATATATATGGGTGAATCGTGATCATCAAATCATTTATAACACTTTCGTAGATCAATTAACTAACAAAAATGAAATGGGGGTCATAATTGTTTTTACAAAACATAATAATTATTAATACATAAAAATGTGTTTGGATGGTAAGATAAGATAATATACCTAATTCAATCTAATTATCGTTAAATTATTTCTACCTAGATAGAAAAGAACTTTATAAAAAATATAATTTAACTTGAGAATGAAAATAAAGTACCCTTTACCTTTTTTATAATGAAAAATCTGAAAAGGATGATAATAATATTTAGGTATTATAATTTTTTTATGAATTATTAATAATAAAAGAAATCACCTCACTTGGTTTTGTTGAAAATCGGACATACCATCATATTCAAGAAATCAGATACACTTTGCATGAAAAGGTCCATCATTTTTAGGAGATGACTGAAAGAAGAAATGTATTATCAGACTCACCATGAGTCCAGAATGAAATATTTGATTGTAATAGGTATGAATTGATATTTTTATGAATGCAGATGAAAACAGATGATGGTTTTCTGATCTAGGAGTTCTAAAAATCATAATTTTTTGAAAAAATATTATGATGTAAGAATGTTGAATGAAATTTTAAGGATAGGTATTACCGATTGTACCAGGTCCAATTTCATTCATGAAAATCATTTTCTGGACAATCATATTGAAAATATTATTTTAAGAAAATAAGTACTACCAATCTTCATCCAGAAAGACACATTCCAGCTAAGTAGGAAATAATAATGTTTCTAGAAGAATGGAACGTTACAATACCACCCATTATTTTTTAGATTTTGCTGAAGCTAATCCTTAATGTTTTAAAATTAATTATTCTTTCTAAATGATTGAATAATTTGAATGGTTGTGAAGTCAAATATCTATGTTCTCATGGTCATAGTAATATTTTTATCAGATATTGATTTATTTAGATACTTAAGAGGTTGCTCGTAATGAAGTTGCTGGTATTCAGATAGATCAATATAGCGATCATATTGGAGTTGTTACTGATTCATATTTCAGAAGAAAAGATGAAGTATAAGTGGTTTAAGAAGCTTTAATGAATCAACTTTTTCATTGTACTATAGAATCGTAAAGCGTATATCAGAATGAAAATCTAGAATAAGAGTTAAAAATAGTCTTATCCAAAATACACCTGCTTGAATGTTGCGAGTTGAATGTTGCGAGTTGAATGTTGCGAGTTGAATGGACATAATAACCATTTGCAATAACAAAAAATTCCACGAGATTCAAAAACGAACGAAAAGCACATCAAGAATCGAAACAAAAATGAATGAAATAAATTCGTGGAAGGATTACTTGAATGTTGCGAGTTGAGATGATAGATCCGAGAGGAGTGAAGAAGATAAACAATGAAGCCAAAATGAGTTTAATGCAGGCGATCGACGAGCCGATTAGGGTTTACCGCACGAGAGAGAGACGAGCCGGTGACTGTCAATCAAAAAATCTTAAATGACAGAACACGGGATTTAATTTTTTTAAATGTTTTATAACATCGGTTATTATATAACCGATGTTATAAACTATTTTTTTAGCTTTTTTACGTCGGTTATCTTAAAACCGACGTAAAAAAGCTCCCGCGCTTTGGTTTTTTACGTCGGTTATTTGGAAACCGACGTAAAAAACCCCCCGGGGCTTTGGTTTTTTACGTCGGTTATAAGATAACCGACGTAAAAAAACCCGATATCTACGCGTTTTTTACGTCGATTACCAAATAACCGACGTAAAAAACCCCCCGCGCATTGGTTTTTTACGTCCGTTATAAGATAACCGACGTAAAAACCCAACAGGCGCAATTTGTAACGTCGGTTATTAAAATAACCGACGTGAAAAATCTACTCGCCGCATTTTTACGTCGGTTATATATAACCGACGTAAAAAATGGTGACGTAAAAAATGATTTCTGCACTAGTGAGGGGCTCACACAAACTTTTCCAAAACATCTACTTTGAAATCCTTTTTAAAACCAACCACACATACAAATATTTTCCAAGAAAACACCAAAACCAAGTTCCAGGGTATGATTCCACACACACAGCAAGGGAAATTATACGAAAAGTTATTGTATCAAAGGATCACAAAAAACCTAGGAACTCAGAGGAAGATCAGAACGTACTATACATGTGACTCATCCTGAAGGCATGCCTACTCTCGATGACATCATAACACCCTAACGTCTGACCGTAGCCCTACCTAGCCAGTTCGAGGGGCCCAATCCCATAGCAATAATAATAACAAAACATCTCTCTACTATGGGCCACTATCCAGTGTGTAATCTAAACAAGTGCATCAATCGTTCACTGAAAACCCCCTTGTTATGCTAAGTTTTCATGCTATGTTCACAAATAGGTGTGCCACACATTCAAATAACAAGCCATATATATATAATCAAGCACGCGACACAATCCGGAACAACCTCGACCATCTCAAGGTTAGTCCCATGTCTTAAAATAAATATTCTCAAAAGGAGGCCCATACCGAGGACCCTCCTATCACATGATCGATAGACGAGGCAAGGGGCCTAACTAAGGAGGAGTTTTCCAAACATACAGTTTCAAAGATGTCAAACGGGCCTCATATAATTCACACTTATCAAACCTTTTGTAAACTGCCAATATAAAATTCCAAATGGGTCTTTATCTTCACAACTCTCATCCTTTTATCAAAACATTTATTAACCAATTCAAAAACAACCATAAATACCATCTTTATACCAAAGTGGCCAAACGACCCCTTAAATCAAACATTTACCAAAACATGCCCAAGTTCAATTTAAGTCAAGTTAAAACAAAAACACCTAATAAGGTGCCAAACGGGCTTCGGCTTCCACTTTCACCCAAACACACCTCGAAAAATAAACACCCCTTCCATTTTCCAACAACTTACCCAAGCATGTTTCCAAGGCCAACCGGGCCAAACCAAGAGGAACACTCTAAAATCAACCAAAACATTTGAAACCAAATTTCATAAATACACCCTTTTTTTCAACCCAAAAACACCCATATCACTCACTTATAAAATACCACACAAGTTTATAAACCAAAAGCCCATTTTTAGAACAACACCAAACCATAACCAGGGAAATCACCACATTTCACACAAAAAATCCAAAACATGTTTCAAACAAATTTAACAAAACATTTCTATGGGAAAAACCCCACCCAAACTTCCAATTTCACCCAAAAAGAACAAGTGGAAATTTACAAACACCTAAGGCATCTTACACATGGCATAAACCAAGATTTATGTAAAACCTTGTCTTTAACAACACCAAATAACTTTAGAACACCACAACAAGATTTAAAGAGGTACCATGGAGATGGGTAGCAATATAATAAATTAACAAAAATATCAAGCAATAAGGACAAGTAATGGAAAGGAAATTCATGGATTTTCCTACCTAAAAGAGGAATCGGATCATGCCGAACACTTTGGCACTTGTCAAAAAAGGTGGTGACCACTCGTAACTGGTCCTCACTCGCATACATATACCTATATATAAACACATATATCCATAATCCAATGCATGTATTCCCTGTTCCATGAGGTAATACGTACTTGGAGGACATATATATATTATATATATATATACCTTAAGTATATGCATGCGCAACATCCGTCGTTGACCAAAAAATCACTATAATAACAAAAGATACCCAAAAATTAAGACGGAAAAGACCAACGCATGACCAAAAAGTATCAGGGACTCACATAAACCAAATAAAAAATCATAAAACACAACCAAACGCTACCAAAAAGAGTTATATCCAAAACACACCCTAATCCATTTTAGAAACCAATAAATCTTTCTCAAACAACTTACAAATCACACCATAAAAATCACTATTACTTCACAAAAGAACCCGAATTCCAACCCAACCATTTAACACAATAATTATAAGGGAAAAAAACACACAAATCATCTAAAGTCACTATTAAAGACCAATTAACATTTAACCACACACAATTAGTATAAACACCATAATTATAAACAAGAAAATACTTCAAAATCTATTTTTGGAAAATTCTTCTATCGTGAAAACACCAACATAAGTTAACCAAATCCATTATTGTGGTGCAAAACATGCCAAAACAATAATTAGATCTTCCAAACATAATTTGGATTGAATTGGAATGGGAAGAGATGGAAGTATCTACCTCGGAGGTTTGAAAACACAATGAAACTTCAATGGTAGGAAGAATATCGCTCCGCAGACCAAACACATACCCTAGATACCGAGAAAAACACGCAAATACAACCCACGGTATTAGAGTGTTGATTTATTTGAGAAAAATGAAAAAAAAAATATACCGAAGAAGATTGTTGTCGGCAAAGGAGGGATTCGATGGTCGGTCAAGCGGGAGGCTGGAGGAGGTTGGCTGGATTATGGGACATTGAGGGGAGGAAAGCGGTCGGAAGCCGACTGGAAGGGAGAGGTCACGCCAGACGGGGGAGGTCGTGCCGAACCGGGAGGGGGAGGTCACGCTGGATGGAGGAGGTCGTGCCAGATGGGGAGGGGGAGGTCGTGTCGGACCAGGAGGGGGGGCATCGGACCAAGAGGGGGATTCGTTCCGGACGAAGGCCACACTGAATAGGGCAGAGTGGCGGGAGGCGAGGGCCTAGGAAGGGGGCTCATAGTGCAGAACAATGAAGGGGAAAGGGGGGTCGATTGGCTCGCGAATTGGGAAGCAGGGGTGACGGGAAACGGGTAGATTTAGGGTTTTAAAAAAATAATAATAAAATATAATAATAATAATAATAATAATAAAACCAATAAATATTAATAAAATAAATAATTATTATTATTTTTTATCCACTTTATTTTAATTAGTAATAATAATAATATCAATGTTACAATAATAATAATAGTAATAATATTAATAGCAAAATGATAATAATAATATTAATAATAAAAAAAGAAATTAATAACAAACTTAATAATAATTAAAATGGTAATTTTATTACATTTCATTTTAAATAATAATTATATTTATAAAAAAAATAACAATATTATTACCAAATTAAATAATAATAATATTACCATTTGTGCAATAATATTCTCATTGTTATAATTTAAAAATTTACCTTGTTTTTATCATTGTAAAATTTCATTTAACTTTATTTTTCAATCAACTTAATTGATTTATTTAGACTATCAGCAACCGCGCATACACCAGGATCGAATGCATTGGTACTGCTAACGATATGGTGACCACACACTGGCCCAAAACCCACCAAAAACATTGAACTTCAAAAAAGTTCAAACTAGGACCCAACTAAACCTCATCCAAATGATGTGAGACCAGAAAAAGAATAAAATAATAGGTGTCTGTGGTCGGGGTGTGACAATTCTCCCCACCATAAACACTTTCTGCCACCAGAAAGTCACCAAGCCAACAGTTGACACAACTTGAGTCCATGCCCAGAAAAAACTAAAGGAAAATGAGAGCCTCAGAGTAACTATTCCCAACAAACATCACACCAGACCAATTCAAGGAGGACCACAACCCGATTTTTTAGGGGAGAACACAAGAGGGTTCTCCCCAGCACAAGAATTAACTAATACAGAAACCTTTGAAATAAGAACAACCCCCCCCCCCCCTCGGGGTGGGGGGGGAACTGCAGGAACTCCCAAACAGAACTCATTCAATCTCTTCACATGGACTGAATAACACTCCTAAAACATAGATGAAATCTCACTATGAAACAACCCAAAAACCTGAGGATGAGAAATGAACTCGACACTTCCCCTCAATTTCACAATACCAAACATTCCCCTAACGAGTATAGTTGAGAACAACTCAAAATCATAATGGGTCAGTTTATTTACGGGCCTAACACCCTTCAAGGATAACGAACGATTTAGAAACCACGCTAAGAGTAGATAAAAATGCTTGGATTGTGGTGGAATGAGCTCATCATTCCGCCACAACAAGGATGAGATTACGATAATGACGAGAATAGAATAATTTTTTTTTTTTGGATATTTATATACCAAAGCTGAAAACATTATCTAGACCTAGTTTACACACACCCTCGGCAACTCATGACTATGTGCGAGCTTCACCCCGAGAACTGTGGTTGGGGCCCTGATGGCTGAAGCATCTCCTACCTCACAGTCAGGCATTTTCCATCCTCTGGTCCCTAACTCCTTCCTCTCGAATGATGCTTCTTTCAAAACTCTCCCTAATGGCCTGAACATTTGTATGGTAGAAAGAATTCAGAGAGATGTGACAAGGCATCTTAGAATGCCCGAACCATCCTGACTAGAGGCATGCGAGAGAACGGTCCAACAAACTGGGAGTCGGTACAGACGAAGATCCTTGCTAGACGGGGAACCTTTACAAGAGCCGACCCCCACCAACTACACTCGAGACTCTAACGATGAGGAGACATCCCACCTTTACTAGTCCATAACTAAACCCTCAAATAACTTTGGGATGGTACGAACGTTAACAGCCTTAGGAGTTCCCAAAAACCCAAATACCCACTCTAACTTTTCTAACCACATAACTGCCTCTAACAGAATTTGATTACCTTGATAGATAAGCAACACATGAAAAGAACCGAAAACTGGGCATGACTCATTGGAAACCTTAGCGACCTTTTCTGGGAAACATACTCAGGACAAAATGAAAAATACAACTACGATTTACCTCAAGCCAAAGCTCAATCAAAGCAATAGCCCAATACAAGGCCAGCAGGCACACAAGCCAAACATAAACAAACACAAGTAAAAATCACTTTTCCAAAACTGTTATTTCTTTAAAAATTTAAAACTCACCTATGGAACCTTATAAACCATCACATGTGTGTTCAATCAATATCACTAAAATAATCTGAAAACAAGTTCCCCCCATGCACTATCCTTACATACCCACACACGTGTGACCCTTCATAAGGAGTGTTAAGGTTCAAACACTTCTTTTCCTTACCAAATATAAACACATACCAAGTTTTTCCAAACCAATACACTTTCTATAAAAAACCCACTTTACTAATTTCAAAAACAATTTGGAAGGAAACCCCATTTTCATTTTGAAATAACTTTCATTTTTAATACACTCATACCATATGAGCTCAAAACAAAACACAACCAACTATAAACCATCGGAATGAGAAACTAGTGTATGTGCCAAATCCAGAGACATGGGGGTGATCCATGCACTAGGTGAGGCATAACAGTAAGAGGACCTTAAACCAAGCACTTGGACTCCACATGATTCACCACCCCATGTGAGACCACAATGTGGACTAATTCGCCCCCATTTTTATCCCTCGATCCAAAATAACCAAAGACAAAAGACTCAAATCCCGGATTACCCCTGGTAACTTAGGTCTCATCACGAGCGGTGGTGATCAAGCACTGACCCGTAACCTACCTATTGAGCCCCAACAATCCTAATCTCCATCTACCAAACACCCCAAATAACAAGGGCCCCCCTTTGATACCATTTTTATCATGAACCAACCCAGGTCGACCCTAAACCAGTCACCCGAGCTGGCCCGCGACATGGCCCGAAGGGCGTTCCCGATCCCCACAGGCTGGAAACTAGTGTCGGACATCAAAACTAAACAGGTGGGAATGATTTGGACCATAAAATAAAGACAAATAAATTAATAAAAACTAAATAAAGAAAAAGATAACTAGCAGAGGTAAGAAAACAAGATTGCACATAACTCCACGTGACCACTTGGTCACCTCCAACAACTAACAACCTGCCTCACACGGGCATACGAAACAAGAACCCAAACCAAATAGTTAAACCTGCTACTGAAAATATAGGATAGTCATGAGCATTAAAATGTTTAGTAGGGATGCGAAAAGAGAACCATAGAATTCATGCATTTTTTGATTCCAAAATATCCCAATTATACTAGTTTGAACTGTAGTTATAAAAATAAGTTTTTCATATATATAATTCATTTTGAAAACTAATAATCACAATTTCATTGCCCTTATAATTTAAAAACAAGGAAAACAAATAAAGAGGGGATCACACAAACTTTTCCAAAATAGATACTTTGAAATCATTTTTAAAATCAACCACACATATAAATATTTTCCAAGAAAACACAAAAACCAAGTTCCAGGGTATGATTCTACACACACAGCAAGGGAAATCGTACTAATAGTGCTTGTATAAAAGGATCATAGAAAACCAATGAACTCAGAGGAAGACCAGAACGTACTATATATGTGACTCATCCTGAAGGCATGCCTACTCTCGATGATGTCATAATTCCCTAACGCCCGACAGTCGCCCTACCTAGCCTGGTCGAGGGGCCCAATCCCATAAAAATAATAATAACAAAACATATCTTTGCTATGGGTCACTATCCAGTGTATAATCTAAAATAGTGCGGAAATTGTTCTTAGTAAACCCCCTCGCTATGCTAAGTTTTTGTGCTTTGTTCACAAAGAGGGGTGTTACACATTCAAATAACAAGACATATATATATAATCAAGCACGTGACACAATCTAGAACCACCTCGACCACCTCAAGGTTAGTCCCATGCCTTAACCAAGGCCATTATAGTGGTGAAAAACATGCCAAAACAATAATTAGATCCGCCAAACATTATATGGATTAAATTGTAATGGGAAGAGATGGAAACATCTACCTTGGAGGAGTGGAAACACAAAGAAACTTCAATGGTAGGAAGAATATCGCTCTGTGGACCAAACGCATACCCTAGATACCAAGAAAAATGTGCAAATACAACCCGCGGTATTAGAGTGTTGATTGATTTGAGAAAAATTCCAAAAATAGAAAAATATACCTAAGGAGATTGTTGTCGGCAAAGGAGGGGTTTGATGGTCGGTCAAGCGGGAGGCCAGAGGAGGCTTTCCCGAGCATGGGACAGCGAGGGGAGGGTGGAAGTCAGAAGATGAACGGATGGGGGAGGTTGTACCGGATGGGGGAGGTCATGCCGGACCGGGAGGGAGAGGTCGCGCTGGACGGGGGAGGCCACGCCGGACAGGGAGGGGGAGGTTGTGCCGGACCAAGAGGGGGTACGTGTCGGACTAGAAGGGGGAGCCGCACCGGACGAAGGCCGCACCAGACGGGGTGGAGTGGCGGGAGGCGAGGGCCTCAGTAGGGGGCTCATGACATGGAACAGTGAAGGGGAAAGGGGGGCGGCTGGCTCATGAATTGCGAAGCAGGGGTGACGGGAAAAGGGTAGATTTAGGGTTAAAAAACAATAATAAAATATAATAATAATAATAATAAAACCAATAAATATTAACAAAATAAATAATAATAATTATTTCTTATCCACTTTATTTTAAGTAGTAATAATAATAATATCAATGTTATAATAATATTATTATTATTATTAATATTAATAGAAAAATGATAATAATAATATTAATAACAGCAAAAGAAATTAATAACAAACTTAATGATAATTAAAATGATAATTTTATAACATTTCATTTTAAATAATAATTATATTTATAACAAGTTAATAATAATAGTATTATTACCAAATTAAATAATAATAATATGACCATTTATGCAATAATATTCTCATTATTATAATTTAAACATTAACCTTGTTTTTATCCTTATAAAATTTCATTTAACTTTCTTTTTCAATCAACTTAATTTATTTATTTAAACTATCAGCAACCGCGCATACACCAGGACTAAATACACGGGCACCGCTAATGATATGGTGACCACACACCGGCCCGAAATCCACCAAAAACATCAAACTTTGAAAAAGTTCAAACTGATACCCAACTAAACCTCATCCAAATGACACGAGACTGGAAAAAGAATAAAATAATAGGCGTCTGTGGTTGGGGTGTGACAATTCTCCCCACCACAGATACTTTCTGCCCCCAGAAAGTCACCAAGCCAACAGTTGACACAACTTGAGTCCATGCCCAGACAAAACCAAAGGAAAATGAGAGCCTTAGAGTAACTATTCCCAACAAACATCACACCCGACCAATTCAAGGAGGACCACAACCCGGTTTTTAGGGGAGAACACAGGAGGGTTCTCCCCAACACGAGAATTAACTAATACAAAAACCCTTGAAACTCGAACAACCCCCCCCCCCAAGGGGACAATGGAGGAACTCCCAAACAGAACTCATTCAATCGCTCCACGTGGACTAAACAACACACCTAAAACTTAGACGAATGCTCGTTATGAAACAACCCAAAAACCTGAGGATAAGAAATGAACTCGACACTTTCCCTCAATTTCACAATACCAAACATTCCCCTAATGAGTACAGCTGAGACCAACTCAAAATCAGAATGTGTCAGTTTATTTACGGGCCTAACACCCTTCAAGGATAATGACCGATTTAGAAACCATGCTAAGAGCATATAAGACTTCTTGGATTGTGGTGGAATGAGCTCATCATACCGCCACAACAAGGATGGTATTACGACAATGACAAGAATAGAATAAGAAAATTTTGGATATTTCTATCCCAAAGAGGAAAACATTATCTGGACCGAGGTTCCACACACCCTCGGTAACTCCTGACTGTGTGCAAGCTTCACCCCAAGACCTGTGGTTGGGGCTCTGATGGATGAAGCATATCATGCCTCACAGTTAGGCATTTTCCATCCTATGGTCCCTAACTCCTTCCTCCCGAATGATGCTTCTTTCAAAACTCTCCCCAATGGCCTGAACATTCACACGGTAGCAAGACTTCGGAGAGATGCGACAAGGTGGATTAGAATTCCTGAACCAGCTAGACTAGCGGCATGCGAGAGAATGGTCCAACAAACTGGGAGTCGGTATAGATAAATATCCTTGATAGATAGGGAACCTTTATGAGATCCAACCCCCACCAACTACACCCGAGACTATAACGAAAATGAGACATCACACCTTTACTAGTCCAGAACTGAACCCTCAAATAACTTTGGGATGGTATGAACTTTAACAGCCTCAGAAGTTCCCAAAACCCCAAAGACCCACTCTAACTTTTCTAACCACATAACAGCCTCTAATGGAATTTGATTACCTCGATAGATAGGAAACACATGAAAAGAAGCAAAAACTAGGCATGACTCATTGGAAACCTTAGCGACCTTTTCTAGGCAGCATACTCAGAACAACATGAAAAATACAACTACGATCAGCATCAAGCCAAAGCTCAGTCAAAGCAATAGCCCAATACAAGGCCAACAGGCACACAAGCCAAACATAAACAAACACAAGTAAAAATCACTTTTCCAAAAACTTTATTTCTTTAAAATTTTAAAACTCACCTATAGAACCTTATGAACTATCACATGTGCATTCAGTCAATCTTGCTCACATCATCTACAAACAAGTTCCCCCCACGCACTCTCATTACATACCCATGCATGTGTGACCCGCCATAAGGAGTGCTAAGGTTCAAACACTTATTTACTTACCAAAACCAAACACATAACAAGTTTTTCCAAACCAATACACTTTCTCTAAAAAACCCACTTTACTAATTTCAAAAACAATTTGGAAGAAACTCCCTTTTTTCATTTCAAAATCACTTTCATTTTTAATACACTCACACCATATGAGTTTAAAATGAAACACAACCAACTATAAACCATAGGAATGAGGAACTAGTGTTTGTGCCTAACCCAGAGACATGGTGGTGAGCCATGCCCTAGGTGAGGCATAACACTAAGAGGACCTTAAACCGGGCACTTGGACTCCACATGGTTCACCACCCATGTGAGGCTGCAACATGGACCGATTCTCCCCCATTGTCATCCCTCGATCCAAAATAACCAAAGACAAAAGACTCAAATCCCGAACTACCCTTGGTAACTTAGGTCTCATCGCAAGCGGTGGTGATCAAGAACCAACCTGTAACCTACCTCCTAAGCACTGACAATCCTAATCTCCATCTACCGAACACCCAAAATAACAGGGGCCCCCCTTTGATACCATTTTATCACAAACCAACCCGGGTTGACCATGAACTGGTCACCTGAGCCGGCCCGTGACATGGCCCGAAGGGAATTCCCGGTCCCTACGGGCTGGAAACTAGTGTCGGGCATCAAAACTAAACAGGTGGGAATGATTTGGCCCATAAAATAAAGACATATAAATTAATAAAAACTAACCAAAGAAAAATAGAACTAGAAGTGGCAAGAAAACAAGACTGCACATACCTCCACGTGACCTCTTGGTCACCTCCAATAACTAACAACATGCCTCACACGGGCAGATGAAACAAGAACCCGAACCAAATATATGAACCTACATCTGAAAATATAGGATAGGAATGAGCATTAAAATTCTCAGTAGGGATGCCAAAAATGAACCACATAATCCATGCATTTTCCGATTCCAAAATAGCCCAATAATACTAGCTTGAACTACAGTTATAAAAATAAGTTTTTCATATATACAATGCATTTTGAAAACTAACAATCGCAATTTCATTACCATTATAATTTAAAAACAAGGAAAAGAAATAAAGAGGGGATCACACAAACTTTTCCAAAACAACTACTTTGAAATCCTTTTTAAAACCAACCACACACACAAAGATTTTCCAATAAAACACCAAAAACAAGTTCTAGGGTATGATTCTACACACACAGTAAGGGAAATGGTACTAATAGTGCTAGTATCAAAGGATCATAGAAAACCAAGGAACTCGGAGGAAGACCATAACGTACTATATATGTGACTCATCCTGAAGGCATGCCTACTCTCGATGATATCATAAGGCCCTAATGTCTGACCGTCGCCCTACCTAGCCTAGTTGAGGGACCCAATCCCATAAAAAATAAAAAAAACATCTCTCTGCTATGGGCCACTAGTCGGTGCGTAATCTAAACTATTGTGGCAATTGTTCTTAGTAAACCCCCTCGTTATGCTAAGTTTTCGTGTTATGTTCACAAAGAGGTGTGCCACACATTCAAATAATAAGTCATATATATATAATCAAGCACATGACACAATCTAGAACCACCCCAACCACCTAAAGGTTGGTCCCATGCCTTAAAATAAATATTCTCAAAAGGAGGTCCATACCAAGGACCCTCCTGTCACATGATCGACAAACGAGGCAAGGGGCCTAACCAAGGAGGGGTTTTCCAAACATATAGTTTCAAAGATACTAAATGGGCCTCATAAAATTCACACATATCAAACCTTTTGTAAAAAACCAATATAAAATGCCAAATGGGCCTTTATCTTCACAATGGTCATCCTTTTATCAAAGCATTTATTAACCAATTCAAAAACAACCACAAATACCATCTTTATACAAAGTGGAAAAACGGGCCATTAAATCAAACATTTACCAAAACATGCCCAAGTTCACTTTAAGTCAAGTTAAAACAACAACACCTAAGAAGGTTCCAAATGGTCTTCATCTTCCACTTTTACCCAAACACACCCCAAAAAAAAAACACCCCTTCCATTTTCCAACAACTTACCCAAGCATGTTTCCAAGGCCAACTGAGCCAAACCAAGAGGAACACTCTAAAATCAACCAAAATATTTGAAGCCAAATTTCATAAATACACCCTTTTTTCAACCCAAAAACACCCATATAAGTCACTTATAAAATATCACACAAGTTCATAAACCAAAAGCCCATTTTTAGAAAAACGCCAAACCATAACAAGGTAAATCACCACATTTCACACACAAAATCCAAAACATGTTTCAAAACAATTTAAAAAAACATTTATATGGGAAAACCCCCACCCAAACATCCAATTTCACCAAAAAAGAACAAGTGGAAATTTACAAACACCTAAGCCATCGTACACAAGGAATAAACCAAGATTCATGTAAAACCCTATCTTTAACAACACAAAACAACTTTAGAACACCAAAAAAAAGATTTAAAGAGGTACCATGGAGATGTGTAGCAAGATAATAAATTAATGAAAACATCAAGCATTAGGGACAAGTAATGGAAAGGAAATGCATGGATTTTCCTACATCAAAGAGGAACAGGGTCATGTCGAACACTTTGGCACTTGTCGAAAAAGGTGGTGACCACCCATAACTGGTCCGCACTCGCACGCACATACCTATTATATACACATATATCCATAATACAATGCATATATTTCCTGATCCATGAGGGAATACTTACTTGGAGGATATATATATATTATATATATACATACATTAAGTAAATGCGTTCACGCCCTCCATCGTTGACCAAAAAATTCACTATAACAACAAAAGATACCCAAAATTAAGACCCAAAAGACCAACGCATGACCAAAAAGTACCAGGGACTCACATAAACCAAATTCACAAGTCATAAAACACAACCAAATTCTACCAAAAAGAGTTATATCCAAAACACACCCCGATCCATTTTAGAAACCAACAAATATTTCTCAAACAACTTACAAATCACACCATAAAATCACTATTGGTTCAAAAAAGAGCCTGAATTACAACCCAACCATTTAACACGATAATTATAAGGGAAAACAACACACAAATCATCCAACGTCACTATTAAAGACCAATTAACTTTTAACCACGCACAATTACCATAAAACTCATAATCATAAACAAGAAAATACTTCAAAAGCTATTTTTGGAAAATTCTTTTATCACAAAAACACCAAAATAAGTTAACCAAAGCCATTATAGTGGTAAAAAAACATTCCAAAACAATAATTAGATCTTAAAAACATTATATGGATTGAATTAGAATGGGAATAGATGGAAAAATCTACCTAGGAGGCGTGCTAACACAATGAAACTTCAATGGTAAGATGAATATCGCTCTGCGGACCAAATTCATACCCTAGATACTGAGAAAAATGCAAAAATACAACCCGCGGTATTAGAGTGTTGATTGATTTGAGAAAAATACCAAAAAAAGAAAAATATACAGAAGTAGATTGTTGTCGAAAAAGGAGGGGTTCGCTGGTCGGTCAAGCGGGAGGCTGGGGGAGGCTGGACGAAGCATGGTACAGTAAGGGGAGGGTGGCGGTTGGAAGCTGACCGGATGGGGGAGGTCGCACCTGACAAGGGAGTCCGCACTGGACTGGGAGGGGGAGGTCGCGCTGGATGGGGGAGGTCGCCCCAAACTGGGAGGGGGAGGTTGCACCGGACTAGGAGGGGGGTCGCACCAGACCCGGAGGGGGATCCATGCCAGACGAAGGCCACACCAAATGGGGTGGAGCAGCGGGAGGCGAGGGCCTGGGCAGGGGGCTCGCGGTGCAGAACAGTTAAGGGGAAAGGGGGGAGACTAGCTTGCGAACTGGGAAGGGGGTGATGGGAAAAGGGTAGATTTAGGGTTTAAAAAACAATAATAAAATATAATAATAATAATAATAATAATAATAATAAAACCAATAAATATTAATAAAACAAATAATTATTATTATTTATTATACACTTTATTTTAAGTAGTAATAATAATAATATCAATGTTACAATAATAATAATAGTAATAATATTAATAGTAAAATGATAATAGTATTATTAATAACAAAAAAAGAAATTAATAACATACTTAATGATAATTAAAATGATAATTTTATTACATTTATTTTTAAATAATAACTATATTTATAACAATTTAATAATAATAGTATTATTACCAAATTAAATAATATTACTATTACTATTTGCACAATAATATTCTCATTATTATAATTTAAAAATTAACCTTGTTTTTATCGTTGTAAAAAATCATTTAACTTTCTTTTTTAATCAACTTAATTTATTTATCTAAACTATTAGTAACCGCGCATACACCAGGACTGAATGCATGGGAACCGCTAACGATACGGTGACCGCGCACCAGCCTGAAACCCAAAAAAAACATCAAACGTCAAAAAATTTCAAACTGGGACCCAAATAAAACTCATCCAACTGATGCGAGACTAGAAAAAGAATAAAATAATAGGCATCTGTGGTTGGGGTGTGATAATTCTCCCCACCACAGACACTTTCTGCCCCCAGAAAGTCACCAAGCCAACAGTTGACACTAATTGAGTCCATGCCCAGACAAAACCAAAGGAAAACGAGAGCCTCAGAGTAACAATTTCATTTTATTACATTTTATTTTAAATAATAATTATATTTATAAAAATTTAATAATAACAGTATTATTACCAAATTAAATAATAATAATACCATTTATGCAATAATATTCTCATTATTATAATTTAAACATTAACCTTGTTTTTATCGTTGTAAAATTTCATTTAACTTTATTTTTCAATCAACTTAATTTATTTATTTAAAATATCAGCAACTGCGTATACACTAGCACTGAATGCATGGGCACCGCTAATGATACGGTGACCATGCACCTTCTTGAAACCCACAAAAAATATCAAACTTCAAAAAAGTTCAAACCGGGACCCAACTAATCCTCATCCAAATGACGCGAGACTGAAAAAAGAAAAAAATAATAGGCATCAGTGGTTAGGGTGTGACAATAAATTTATTGGGGAAAAACTCTTATTAAACCCATAAGAAAAACACTTTCGTATAAAAATACCATTTTTCTTTTAAGAACCCATTTTCAATACCAAAACACAATTTCCTTTGAAAAAATATTTTCAATACCAAAATACTTAAAAATAAAAATATTTATTTTTCATATAAGGAAACATGAAATATTGAAAATTAATATAAAAATAAAATAATTTACATGGCGGAGAAAAATTCATTATCACCATATATGTTAAGAATAGACCAATCTTTTTTTCGTTTTTTAAAATGTTACTTATAAAAGATGTAAAAAGTTTTATTTTTGAAAAACTTGAATAAAATTAAAAATACACATAAAATTTAAATTATAATACTTTTATGTAAATAAATATATATAAAAATTTCATGAATATTGACATGGATAAAAATATTTGATAATTAAATCTTTAAATATTCAAGGTGTCCCATTCAAGTTGAACCATTTAAATCACAAGCCCCATGAAATAATAACATTTAAAAAAAATTAAATAACATAATAATAAATAAATTAGTGATATTATAAGTCAAAGGGACTATATATACACCTCATAAAATAATGTGGTTGTATAACATCAAACTATGAATCAATGAAATGAGATTGATATGAATTCCCTTACCTTGAGTCTAACTCACCACGTACAATATTTATCTTCCTTTTATTCAGACAATCTCCTTTGATTAACACATTAACACCTATAATGAGGGTGTTATGCCTAAAATAATACCTTTAGAATGTGTGGATGGATTATAAGTAGGGGTTTCGGTAGAACATGGTTGAACCAAATAGTTTTTGAAGTGTGTGGAATAGAAAATAAGAGGTTACCTTTTATAAGAGAAAAGAGGGGAACTCTTGGAAATCTTCAAAATATTAAATTAATATAAATTAGTTTTATAATCCAAAAGGATAAAAACTTATTAATTTAAAATGTAGGATGATTTATTGTCTAAATCCTTTCATCCAATAAAAATTAGGTATGTTTTGAATATTTTTAATCCATATCTTTTATCTTTAACCCTTATTTAACCTTTTAATTATTACCATGATATCATGTAATTTACACTTTGAGGGTTAATATAATTATAATAATTTCCAAAAGACCAATAATTGAGTCATTGATGAAATTTTAATTTTTATTCTAACCATTTAAAAAAAATTATTTTTATGAATTTTCTATCATTTAATAAAATATTATTTATTTTAAAATATCATTAATGTCAATTTTGGCACTACTCATAACTTTACTTTTTAAAAATGTTATGACAACATGATATCTTAAAACCAACTATTTAAAGTCATAAATAACATGTGAAATTATTCCATAAAATTCATGTATGAAATAAATTATATCAAATTATATCTATTTAAATATTTTTAATATGTTTTATTTGATTCTTTCATTAACTAAACAATTACTACATCATCATTGTGTCACCATTTAAGGTAATTATTTTATTACCAAAAATTATAAATAAATTACCATAATGTATATAAGCATATTATATTTATAAATACTATTTATATTTAAACATACCCCTTATGTTATCCTATATTAAAAATATTTTTCTTGTAAAAAACAAAAGTATGAAAAAATTAAATTTCCTTTAAATATAATATTTTAAAGGTTGTATTCTCATAAAAAAAATTGTCTCATATCCGATCCTTTAGTGCTTACTGATGAACCATTATCATTAAATAAAATTAGGACAAGTGTTAAGTTAATTTTATAATATTTATAATATTATTTTTACCCTTAATTATTTGATTTACCCTTAACCAAGGTAATAAAAATTACCAAAGTTACTATTCATATTTCATCCAAAAATAAAAGGGATATATTTACTAAAACTGTACCTTATAATTATAAATATGGATTCCATTTTTTAAAATCAAAAACGCAAAATTTTCTAAAATTGATTAAAAATCAATCCCATTGACGGATCAAGAAAATGGGTTTTTAAAGTAAAAACTTCCAAAAAATTGAAATGTTTTTATATCCAAATTAAATGAGAAATTTATTCCAATAACCATAATTGGATTAATTGATAATTTATAGATCTAATTATACTTTAAAACTATTCTAAAATATATTCTATAAATATAAATAAATCTGGAAAAAAATAGTTTTAAATTAAAATACAGTATTATTTTCACTATTCATCAAAAATTGAATCTTATCAAAAAATACCAAAAATTCAACCAAATTAAAATTTGATACTATAATTTCAATTAAGAAGTTTATTTTTTCAATTAAAATTTATAAAATTTTTAAAAACAATATTTCAAACAAATTCTCCATCAAAAGGCGATAAAACTATCTTTTTATAAAAATACATCTTTTATGTGTAAGATTTGATTTTTTCTTATATCATGTCTAAAAAATACATAGGATTTATTTTAAACATTATATTTAATATATTGTATATATATTTCATTAATATAACCCAAAAAAAAAATTTATTTTATTGGTATAAAATAGACTTCTTTGCCTTTGAATATTTTAAAAAACATTTTTTTATATTAAATTGGTTTTTATATTTATTTTTAATGAATTCATTTTATAAACATTTCTAAATTATATTTTTATAATTTAGTTAATCCTATTCAAAATATCCAACAAAAATACTAGTGTTAATATAATAATATTTAATATTATATCATTGTTTTTTTAAGTTTGGTGTTGTGTGAAATGTAAGCTATAAAATAAAATAAATTTAAAAAATATACATACCCTAAATTTTGGGGGTGTTACATTTTTACCTCCTTAAATAAAATGATTCCTCCCAATTTGAATTTTCACTTCAAAAATCAATTTTTCGTACTTGAAAATTCCTTTGTAGGAAACTCACATCATAGAGAGTGATATAGAACATGGTCATTATAATGTTAACCATTACAAAACTGAAAATATTATGATTGATTAAAAAACTATTGATTTTATAATAAGAAAACTAAACAAATAACATTTTTGTTTTAAAATCCTTTTTCTTTAAGTTGATGGATTCATTTACTATCCATATAAAGTAATCAATAAAACTTACTTTATTTTTTCCATGTCATAATTTCATCATTATATTTTGGTTCGATCTATTTTCACTTCATTTCATACACCTAGATATGGATATTAAAGATTATTTTTTATGCCTAAATCACTTATGATGAGATATATGGTCTAAAAGTATTTCTTTAATTCTCTAAATGTTTACTAAATCTAAAAATGTTAGCATAAGGTATCCAATAAATTATACTTTAACATTCAAAATGCATATTTCCATATTCAAATTCCAAACATTTAGTAAATAGATCACTAAATTTCAAAAATTATATTCCCAAAACAGTATAATGTAACTCTTAATATCACATACCAAATATATCAATACCCTAATCTCCTAAAAACCTAAATGAAAACATGAATTCTTCTAAATCCTTAAAGAAGGAATACTATAATACAATTATTATATATTTAATGATTATTCTATCTAGAGTATCATTGATAAAATAATTTTACAACATAAATATTGAATCTAAGAACACAAACGCATTAATTATTCCACTTTGATTGTAGTAACATCATAATCTTAACCATGATCCCTTTTCTTCTTCTAATGAATATTTCCTTGATTCATGGGACATTTATTTTCATAGATCCCCATTTCACTTCACTTGAAACACTAAATATCAATATTTTATTTCTTCCCTTAGCATTCTTTTTCCCGGTGACCCTTTTCTCTACACTTATAACAAACACTAAATCCTTTCAATCACTTCGTAGGGTGATTCTTTCAACAACTATCACATGTGGGAAAATATTTCCTTCAATTATTCCATTAATTCATTAATCCATCTTTTTCTCTATCATTCTCTTCTTATATTACTTCCCTAAAGTCATAAAACTTTGTTACTTATTTCTCTACCTTGATATCACATGTGACTATTACCTCATATGATGAGAATGTTTTGGAGACTAGTTCCATTCAGAGGAATGGATTTAACCTATAAAATAAATGATCAATATTACTACTTAGGTTACATATGTAGTATGTATCATCCCTTTATAATATTGTAAAGTTTTTTTCATACAAATCAACATTATCATCCTCTTTATTCCTTAGAATCAAAAATTTATTCTCTATATCTTCTCACTATTTGCAAGGAAAATATTTTTGTAAGAAAAAATCCTTAAAATCATTCCATTACTTGTTTTCTATTTCTTCCTCCTCCATTATGTTTTGAATCAATGATCATCATTGATCTTCATCTCGTAAGATATGATAAACTTCTATGAAAACCTTCTCCCTTTCATTACTTCCCAAAATAAGATATATCATTTCTAAGGAACTTATCCATTTCTCATCTACAAATGGGTTTTTAGTCCCATTAACTAATAGAGGTTGTTGCCTCATGAAGCGGTCTATAATTCTTCCTCTCCGTTGTTGAACAGGATTCTCCATATGGGTGAGGTTATTGTTTATAACCCAAGTCATTTTCCCCAGCATAGATATAAGTTTTTCAGCACTAGTTACAGCTCTAGCTCCAACATCACTATCTTCCATAGTGGGGAAATCCCTATATAGATTATGTGCATTGACACAGTTTCTATTCATTCTGCTAGGTTCCATTTCTAAAAAAATGACATAAAATAGATTAGATCATAACATTATGAATCATAATGTATAATCTCAAAACAAGTGAATCACATAACCTAAATTGAAAAATAAGGTATAACTAATCTATAAATCATAAGCTAAGTTTATTTAGAGATATGTCTAAATTCTATCATAGGGTTTCATTATCTAATATACATTTTCCTAACTCCAGTTCCAAATATTTATACTAAACTTCCTCTGATACTAACTGTAATGCCCCAACTCCAAAATCCTAGACCTAGTTCCATACTATATTACATTGGCGTGATTATAAGTAATAAAATTCTGATTGAAAAAATGGTTTAGTAGTCTTGGTAAACTAGATACATATTTAAAATTCAAATTACATTTTATACATAAAATAAAAAATGTATTTTCATTGATAACAGCATTATAATTCTAGCATATCCTTTCATATCATTCATAATAGACTTCTTGGAATCTTAGGAAAAAATAAAACATAAGAAAGGGGTGAGCTTAAATGCTCAGTAAGGGGAAAGTACAATGGAAGCTAACATGAATGAATAATGAATATTAAATATATAAGGAATAAAATATGGTCAAATAATTCCATTTAAATAATCACATGAGCATGAAACATGAACATGGATATTCTCACTAATCAAATAATCACATGGAATAATAATAATGATGGAATTCATAGTGTTGGATGTCTATACTATCAGGATATATCCTCAATATAGTTACTGTCAAAATATATCCTCAAAATAGTATAGTTATGTGGGTAGAAACCCATATAATTTATGTCAATATCTATCCTACTGAAAATTTAAAATTTTTTAGAAACAAACATGAAGGTTTTTTTGCAAACTGATTCTATCTCAAGAGACTATCGATGCATCGAGGAGCTATATTAGGCCCACCCAACACTTACTAAGTCCAATTAATTCCTCACATGAATAAATAATACAACAAAATCAATATGTATTAACAAAATAACTATCTAGTCATATGGTATATCAATACATCCCCAGTAAAAAAACCATAAACTATTTAGTAATGTATATAAGATGGTATCATAAGAGATAGACCTCAATAAATTACATGATTAAACAAAGTATTTTGATAGACATGAAAATACATGAAATGATATCACATAAAAATTATTTATGAAAAAATAATATTAAAACCATATGAAAAAACTTCCATATAAAAATACCCATTTCTTTTAAGAACCCATTTTCAATACAAAAAATGCCCATTTCTTTGAAAACCCATTTTCAATACCAAAATACCCAAAAAGATAAATATGGGATTATATTTAAGGAAACATTAAATATTGAAAAGGAATATGGAAATAAAATAATGTCTATAGTGTTGAAATTTCATTTTCTCCATATACATTAAGAATAGAACATTCTTTTTGTAATATTTTAAAATGTTCCATACAAAACGCACAAAAATATTCCTTTTTGAAAACCATTTAATGAAATTAAAAATAGATATAAATTTTCCTTTATAATGATTTTATATAAATAAATATATAAAATAATATCATGAATATTGACGTAGAGAAAAATATTTGATAATTAAATATTTAAATATTCAAGGTCTCCCATACCACTTTGAACATTTAAATCATAAGACCCACAAAAGAATAAAATTTAACAAAACATTAAATAACATGATAATAAATAAATTGATGACATGATAAGTCAAAGGGTATCTATATACATCTCATACAAGATGGTGGATTTATAACATCAAATTATTCCTTAATGATAATAGATTGGGAAAAATTCTCTTAAACTTGGGTCTGAATCATCAGGTACAATCATTATCTTCCTTTTCTTCGAAGAATTGTCTTTGATTAAAATATGAACACCTCTAAGGAGGTTGTTATGCCTAAAATAAAGTGTGTAGATTGTGTGGAGGGATTCTACGAAGGTATTTGGGAAAATTTTGTCTGAACCAAAAAGGTTTTGAAGTGTGTTCAATATAGAAGAAGAGGTGCCCTTTTATAAGAGAGGGTAGGGGACTCTTGGAAATCTTAAAAATATTATATTAATATAAATTAATTTTATAATAAAAATTTCCCCAAACTTATTAATTTTGAATATAGGATTATTTCGGGTCAAAAGCCATTCATCCAATAAAAATTTGGTAATTTTTGACTTTTTTATCCTTATCTTTTAGATTTAAACCTTATTCAACCTTTTAATTCTTACAGTGATATCATGTAATTTACACTTTTAGGGTTAATATAATTAATAAAAAATACTAAACGACCAATGAGTTATTTATAAAATTTAAAGACTTATCCCAATTAGTAAATTTAATTATTATTTTTAAAACAATTATACCATTTAATTAAATATTATTTATTTTCAAATATCATTAATGTCAATTTTAACTCTACTCATAACATCAATATTTAAAAATATCATAAGAACATTATATCTCCAAAACAACTATTTTAAGACAACAATAACATGTCTAAGTCATCCCTAAAATTTGTGGATGATGATGTTATTAATATTTTCATAACATTTTATATACTCCCTTTACTAATTTTATAGGAAATGTGCATAATTTGTGTGAAATATTAATGTATAAATATTAAATATAATTTTTGAGTACTATTTGAATTCATCCATATTCAAGTATGTTTAATGTTTTAAAAATAAATATCACCCTAATAATCCAAATTTAATGGTTATTATTTTTTAGGATTCCTCTTTCAATATAAAACATTTCATTAGAAGGAATCATGGGACAATTCTTCCATTATAAGGGTCATATGGTCCACACAAGAAGACCTAAAGAAACTGTGAAGAAACTGGACCAGCTATAAAGATTGAATTGCTGGGATCAATTCAGAATTCAAAATTCCTTTATTATTATAAAATGTTTGGGGGACAATGTAATCATTCTTTAATAAAAGTTTGAAGTCCCAAATCCAAATACAAGGGTCCCAACTGATTCATTTAAACTCAGTCCACCATTCTAGACAGGAATTAAAATCAGTATAGTATTCATGACATGTCTCCTGATCTAGTCATCAAATAAAGTTGATATTTTTCAGTGTGAAAGAAGAGATATATGAGGCCGACTTTATTGAAGAAATCATTCGGATTTTAAGGCATCTTCTTATTGATAAACCCATTCACATTTTTGCCTTCTAAAAAGTATGGATTGAAATGGATAGTTTAACATTGTTTAATAAAACGACCATAACTTTGTCTACATAAGTCCAAATGCCTCCATATTTTTATAGTAGTCAACCAACATTATTATATACAACTTTTAAGAAGGATATGTCTTGATATTCGGCTTTATGAATTATCAAAATGTCAATGCAAGTGGAGGTATAGATTGAGAATGCAAACAGTCCACTTCCTTGGGCTATAAATACATCCCCCTCCTCTCTTTAAAAAGGGTTGGAAATTCAGAATAGAGTAGGATCAATTAGAATGAAAAAGGCTCTGCCAAAGGCCTAGTAGGACATTCCAAACTCAATTTTTCACTTGAGACACCCTTCCTCCTATCTTTGATTTCATGTTCTTTCCGTTCATTTTCAATTGTAATTTCTTAAGTGTTTGTATTTGTAATTCTATTTTAATGATAGTTTCTTATTAAGTATCTCTTATACTCATACACCTTCTATAGTTTAATATTAATGTTCTTAAAATAGTTTAAATACATTTTAATCCCCTTCCCTTCTTTTTCTTTCTCATTCAATCTAAAGTTCGTTTTTTATTATCATCATCGTTTGTGTGTGTGTTCATCGCACCAATATTTTCTTATCCCTTTATTTTTCTTATCTTCTTAATTTATCATCATAATAATTATAACAAAATTACTAATAATTTCAATGGATGAGTAAATCTATCATTGGGGTGAGTTATAATTTAGGTATGTTAAGCGATTGAGAGATTTTTCTCGATGAATATTCTTTAAATTATCATTGTGTATGTTGGACTTAACATGTCATGGATTAATGACTTATTTTGTTTAACGTATGGATTCAATTGATTATTGGAACCATAAATACACTAATGTAATCAATTACTGATTGAGATTAGAATCCTAGTTAAGTTAAGGCTTGGATTAAAGCCTTAATACTTAGGAATTCTAATAAACTTCAACTTGTGACATGAGTGTTAATTTAATGCAATATAAAGCAAGGCTCAAGGATATCACAAGATTAACTACCTAATGATGAACTCACCCCAATCTTTATAAATCTGTTAAATCAATATTAATCAATCAATCATTTCATAATCTCTACAAACAAACCCCCTAATCAGAATACAATCAACTAAAAACAATCGACTTTTAAAAAGTATCATTGTCGAGGATTCGACCCGAGTACTGCTATACACATTAGTAGAGAATCGGAACTTTGAATGGTCGATAGGCGAAAATAGGCCATGTTTTCAAATGGCGTTGTTGTCAAGGATGGTGCTTTATGTAGTCATTAGTTTCTGGTTATTATAAAAAATCCAAAAAAACAAAATTTAAAAAAAATTGAAAAAAAACACATAGAAAAACCCGCCTTCTCATAAAAATCATAAACTAAAAAAACACAAAGAAAAACTCTTCTTCTTCTTTATTCAAATATCTCTATGAATTCCTCGTAGCCTCACAAATAATCCCTCTAATTTTTTTGACCCTGAAATTGAGCAAACTCTTTTCCAACTTAGGAGGAACATTAAGGATAATCAAATAATTCAAGAACCAGTCCTTGTCAAACCAGTTGAATTAGAAATGACCAATCCTTGGGAACAAACACTAAAATAACTTGTTGCCCCTGATATGAATTACCAACCTCTTGGTATTTAATATCCAAACATAGAATCTGACTTCGAACTCAAATCAGGTTTGATTCATCTTCTCCCTCATTTCCACGGGCTAGCTAGTGAGGATCCACATCTCTGCCTTAAAGAGTTCCAAGTGGTGTGCTCTACCATGAAGCCTCAAGGGGTTTTTGAGGAACAAATCAAACTTCGATAATTACCTTTATCCCTAGCTAAAACTGCTAATTCATGGCTCTACTACCCTCCTCCTGGTTCCATAACCACATGGAATGATATGAAGTAGCTCTTCTTAGAGAAATTCTTTCTTGTTTCTCATACTGCTTCTATCCAAAAGAAAATAAGTGGTACCCATCAGTTCCCAAGTGATTCACTCCATGAATAGTGGGAGGGGTTCAAAAAGCTTATTACAACCTACCCACACCACCAAATCCCTAACCAACTCTTGATCCAATACTTCTATGAGGGGTTATTGGCTATGGATAGAATTATCATTGATGCCGCAAGTGGCAGTGCTCTTGTTGATAAAACTGATCTCATAGCTGCAAGAGATCTCATAAGCAACATGGTTGCAAACACACAACAATTCCATACTCGAGCACATGATCAAGTCAAACAAGCCCAAGATAATCAACCAATAGAGCTGAACAAGATAATAGAGTGGATGAGTGAACTTACAGGTCTTGTTCTACAACTAGTTGTGGCTACTAAAGACCCAACCTCATCTTCTCCACAATTAATGTTTCCTGGACCTGTCAAAAATTGTGGAATCTACAACTCACCAGCTCATCCAACAGACACCTGTCCACAAATTCAAGATGAACCATCTAATTCATCCAAACCAATGGAGCTCAATGCAGCATATGCTCAGCAGAACCCCAACCCTCAACAATCTGGTCAGTTTGTTTGAAACTTCAACCAACCCCATTCTGAGCCCCTCTATTCTACATATAACCTTAACTTGAGATATGGGAATCCCATTTCTCATCCCCCTCAATACCCTCGTTAAAACCCAAACCAGTTCCAATATGATCAATGTGTTGGTAAATTCCAAAAACCTTACCCTTTTGTTCCTCAACCTCAAAGCATAAATCCTCCTCTTCCTCCTCTAGGCTTCCACTATCCTAGTGAGCCTTCCTAATTCTCAAACCAATACAATCACTTTCCCAAGAACCAAAATCAAGGAAATACCAATCTGTTACAAGCCTCTTCTTCCAAGAAACCATGGGAAAGTGCAGTTGAAGATCCTTCCTCCTTCACCCGTTCTAGACTCAAAAACATTGAAACAAAAATTGGTCAACTTGCATCCCACCTGAGCCAGTAACAACAATCAAATTCTTCCCAACTCCCAGCTCAACCATTACCCAACCCCAAGGGTAATGTAAGTGCAATTCCACTTAGATCGAGAAAGCAAATTTTTATGCCTCAAGATAAGTCCCTCAACCCTCCTTTCAATGTTGACCTAGAAAATGAAAATAAAAATAAATATGAAAAGGAAACTAAAACCATTCCCTAAACTCCTTCCATTCCACTTAGGAACCCAATTCCTTTTCCTAAAGTTGTTTCTAATCCAAATAAGTCCTTTGAACCTGATCCTGAAATGTTTGACATGTTTAGACATGTTGAAGTGAACATTCCCCTCTTAGATGTCATTAAAAAAATTCCTAAGTTTGCTAATTTTATCAAGGAGTTGTGTACCAATAAGAAGAAACTTAGGACCTTTGAAAATGTTTCAACCCAAGAGTCCATACCCATTAAGTGTAAATATCCTAGGACCTTTACAGTTCCATGCCAAATAGGAAGTTCCAACTTCGATGATGCACTCATAGACCTAGGAGCCTCAATTAATGTTATGCCCAAGTCCATCTCCTTCAACCTTGGTCTAGGTCCCTTACATCTAATGGGTGTTGTAATTCAATTGGCTAATCGAAGCACTGCTGGTCCTGAGGGTATAATAGAGGATGTCCTTGTTCGTGTGAATGATCTTATCTTTCCTGCTAATTTCTATGTCCTTGACATGGAAGGTGAGACGAACTCTTCTCGATGTCCCTTAATTCTAGGAATACCATTTTTAATGATAGTGAAAACCAATATTGATGCCCATTCAGGAATCTTATCCATGGAATTTAGTGACCCATTGGTCAAGTTCAACATTTTCCAAGCCATGTGATGTCCATATGAGGATCACTCTGCATTCTCAATCCATGCTTCTAAGGACACTTCTGAAAGTCAATTGAACCCGAATCCATCATTTTCTTCATGTTCAAATGATAAAGGATCTTGTGAAATCTTCACCATGATTAAACAAGTCATAAATGGTGAATTTGATGTGGTCCTCTCATTCATAGACTCCATCAATCTAGAGGAACTTGAAAACTCTCTTGAATCCCACATCAACTCTGATCTCTACTCCTCCACCTTGGACGGTATTAAGGAAAATGAATCTGAAGCAACTGAAGTCCCTTCCTCTATTATTGAGTTGTCTAACCCACAAATGAAAGATGAGACTGATCTGAAACCTCTTCCTGAACACCTGAAATATGCATTCATTTTCCATGATCACTCTTATCCTGTCATTATTTCTACTTCTCTTACTAAAACTAAGGATTCCAAACTTGTTCAAGTGTTATAGGAAAACAAAAAAGGCCTTAGGGTGGACCCTAGATGACATACCAAGAATCAACCCTGCTCTTTGCATGAATCACATCCATCTTGAGGAATCATCCAAACCAATTAGACAACCACAAAGAAGACTCAATCCACTCATCCTTGAGGTAGTTAGGGAAGAGATTACCAAGCTTCTTCAAGCTGGTATTATCTACCCAATTTCTGATTGTGAATGGGTTAGTTTAATTCAATTTGTACCTGAGAAGGGTGGGATAATTGTTGTCACAAATGAATATGGTGAGGTAGTCACAACTCAAGTGAAGAACAAATGGCATGTGTGCATCGACTATAGGAAATTGAATGTTGAAACACGAAAAGATCACTACCCTCTTCCATTACTTGATAAAATACTAGAATTATTAGTTAGAAATTCACACTATTGCGTTCTTGATGGATACACCGGCTAATTCCAAATCCAAATCTCACCTCAGGACCAATAAAATACTACTTTCACATGCCCCTTTGGAATATATGCATATATGAGAATGCCGTTTGGCCTTTGCAATGCTCCTACAACATTCCAGAGGTGTATGATGAGTATCTTTTCTGAATTCATTGAACACTACATGGAAGTATTCATGGATGACTTTACCATTTATGGTGATTCATTTGAATCTTGCTTAAATTCACTCTCTCTAGTCCTTCAAAAGTGTGTCAAGTGTAACCTTGTGTTAAATTTTGAAAAATGTCACTTCATGGTTTCAAATGGGATTTTTCTAGGGCACATAGTTTAAAAATATGGTATTGAAGTTGATCCTGCCAAAATTGAAGTGATCCAATCACTTCCTGAACCCACTTTTGTTTGATACATCCATTCATTCCTCGATCATGCTAGTTTCTATCAGCGATTCATCCATAACTTCAATAGGATTTCCCACCCACTCACTCAGTTGCTCCAAAATTATGTCACTTTCCATTTCGATGAGGTTTGTAAGAGAGCCTTAGTTGAACTCAAAACTGCTCTTACATCTGCCCCAATAATCCAACCCCCATATTGGTCTTTACCCTTTGAGTTGATGTGTGATGCTTCTGATAGAGTTGTTGGGGTTGTTCTTGGTCAAAGAAGAGAAAAAATTCCTCATGTTATTTATTATGCCTCAAAAACATTGGATGAAACTCAATATCACTACATTGTGACTAAAAAATAACTTTTAGTAGGGGTTTTTTCCTTAGATAAATTTTGGCCCTATCTCTTAGGTGCCAAAATCATCATCTTCATAGACCATTATGCTATAAAGTTCTTACTCAAGAAAAGTGATTCCAAATTGAGGCTAATAATATGGATCCTAATGCTCCAAGAGTTTGACCTTGAAATTAAAGATAGACCTAGAAAAGAAAACCATGTGGCTAATCACTTGAGTAAAATTTCTAATTCTTCTCATTCTGAAATAATTGATCATGAATTACCCACTGAGCACCTTTCATCTCTCACTCCAAAGTTACCATGGTATGCCCCAATTGTAAATTACTTAGTTTCTGGTGTTTTTCTTGAAAATTTTTCAAAAGAACAAAAAAATGAAGTTGAAAAGTGATTCAAAACACTATTTTTTTGAAGAAAATAAACTTTAGAAAACTAGGGCAGACATGGTAATTAGGAGATGTGTTGATGAATATGAACATTCCTCTATCTTAGAATTCTTTCACTCACTTCCTGGAGGTGGCCACTTTGGACCACAAAGGACTTACCAAAAGGTCCTAAACTCTGGATTCTTCTGGCCTTCACTCTTCAAGGACTCACATGAGTTCTTTCAATCATGTCCCACTTGCCAAAAGTTTGGCACAATTTCAAAGAGAAATTAAATTCCCCAAAATCCTTTAATTTTATGTGAGATCTTAGATGTTTGGGGCATCGATTTCACGGGACCATTTCCCCCTTCCAATGGATTCTAATACATCCTTCTTGCAGTTGATTATGTTTCTAGGTGGGTCGAGTCTAAATCCACTAGAAAGGATGCTTCACATACTATTAGTGATTTCCTAAAGACACACATATTCCACCAATTTGGCACACCTCGTGCCTTGATAAGTGACTTAGAAACCCATTTTTTGTAATAAAACCATGGAATCTCTTTTGAAAAAATAATGGTATTGTACATAAAACTTCAACTGCATATCACCCCCAAAAAAATGGAATGGCTGAACTTTATAATAGAGAAGTGAAAATAGTGTTTGAGAGAATTGTAAAACCCACCAGAAAAGATTGGCTTGAAAGACTTTTTGAAGCACTTTGGGCTTATCAAACTACCTATAAAACACCCATTGGGATGTCTCCTTTTAGGCTAGTTTTTGGTAAAACATGTCATCTGCCAGTTAAAATCCAACATAAGTCATTTTGGGCTGTGAAAACTTGTAATTTTGATTTTGAAAAATCTGGTGAAGAAATATTGTTGCAATTGGATGAATTGGAGGAGCTTCTACTTCATTCTTATGAGAATTGTAATTTTTACAAAGAAAATTCTAAGTCACTCCATGATAAAAACATCCTAAGAAAGGTTTTTCATAAAGGTTAAAAGGTAATACTTTTCAAATCTCAATTTCTACTTCACCCAGGTAAGATTAATTCTCATTTAGAAGGTCCTTTTTTTATTACTAATGTTTACCCATTTGGTGTAGTGTAATTCCAAGACCCCTCTTCAAAAAGGACATTCACAGTTAATGGGCATCGGTTAAAGTATCACCATGAGAGGACACACAATCTTGGAACCACATAGACTTCCATCAGATCCCCAACTTCTTCAATTAACCCACCAATAGATGGAGATGTAAAACCACCAAATACAAACCAGGGGGCACCTCTTTCCCTTTAACTCCTCTTCTCTCCCTCTCTCTCTCTTTATTCTTCTTCCTCCCTCATTCTCATTTTGTTTTTTTACCACTTTCCTCATCACATTTTTTTTATTTACTCTTTCTTTTTTGTGTAGGTGTGTCATTATAAAAAAACTAAAAAAACCTAAAAAACTAAAAAACAAAAAAAATAACAACAATATAAAAATAAAAATCATGATTACTCACCTTAAAATTTTTAAATTTTGTCCAACCATTTTGGCGATTCAAAAAGACATGTTTTCATCTCAAAAAAATTTTATTTTCATCATGAATTTGGATAAAGAATTTTGTGTCAAGAATAATAAATTTTGAATGATTAGTTATTGATTTGGAAAATAATTTTCCCCACTTGTGAGTAACAACATTTGCTTTCATTCCAAGGCTACCTATGGCCATCTTTTCAAAATGTGTGTTTTTCACCCCTATTTGTGAGTCTTGGATTTGTGGACCTTCGGGATGAATTTCTAACTTTGGTGTGCATTAATATGATAGAATAATTTCTAAACCCTATGAGAATTATAATATCCAAATAGCCTCTCATTAACCATACATTAATCCTCCTTCTGAAAGTCCCTTAGAGCCTATGAAAACATTTTCTTTGTTAGCCACATTACAAGCCCAATACCTTATCCCACCCAATATCAACATGTATTTTAATTGCATAATTTTTTGAAATTTAAGTGTGGGGGGAATGGATTTCATTTTTTGGGTTACTTTTTCTTGTTTTTCAACGAGTTATCATATGCTTAAGGAAAATCATCAATTTAAGTGTGTTGGAGATGTTTTCATTCAGTGAGTTTTGGGAAATGTAATGTACTTTCATTTTATTTTGTAAATGTTATTGACAAGTGTTCAAAAAAACAAAAAAAAATCAAAAAAATAAAAATAATAATGGGTTGTGTCTTGGGTGGGTCAAAAATCACTCTTCCTCAACTTTTTACCTTATTATAATTATTATAATTAGTTTCGTGATGAGATCAATCATGGGTTAGGATATGAGTGTGAGATCTTTTTCAAGTTCAACTTTCGAAAAATGAAAAAAAAACAAGAACACTTATGTCATTGGGAGAAGTTTTTTGTTTTGTAAATATTTCATCTTCTTATCCCCTTAAAAATTTATTCATATCTTGTGTCTTTCTTAACACAATCATTCCCTTGTAAATATGTGTTTTCATTTCCTTCCATGTTTCATTTCAAAAAAAGTGTGCATTTTTTTCCATGTTGGTGTTTTACCCCCTTTTTCCTATATTTTTGATATCATCTTCCTACCATCCCATAGCCATAGAAAAACCCCTAAAAATACCTCTTTATTTTTTAGCACTTTAGGGTAGGGAGTGGAAGCTGAGAGCTCTTACAAACTCTAAGATTTTCACTTTTGGTTGGTGAATGAGAGAAGCTCCATAAATTAATTTTATCATCTTGAGAGGAGTAAATTTTGTGTGCCACCATTTTCCATTTCTAAATTTGAGCATGAAAAAAATGAATTGTTTTTGGAACATTGTTTTTTTGACAACTTGTGGTGGAATTCAATATGGATGAGTGAAATTGTCTAAACCTCCCCTGATTGGGGAAAATAAAATTTTAATATTTTTTTGGTGAGTGAAAAAGATTTTGTCATGTTTTTCTATTTTTTTCACATGATGAAATAAACAATAATAATTTTGGGGGAGTTGATGTTATTAATATTATACTCACTTTACTGATTTTATAGAAAATGTGCATAATTTGTGTGAAATATTAAATATAATTTTTGAGCACTATTTGAATTCATCCAAATTTAAGTCTGATTAATGTTTTAATAATAACTATCACCCTATTGATCAAAATTGAATGGTTATTGTTTTTTAGGATTAATATTTCAATATAAAACATTTCATCATAAGGAATCATGGGCCAATTATTCTATTTTAAGGGTCATATGGTCCACATAAGAAGACCCAAATAAACTGTGAAGAAACTGGACCAACTATGAAGATTGAATTACTGGGATCAATCCAGAATTAAAAATTTATTTATTATTCTAAAATTTTCAGGGGACAATGTAAGGAATCTTGGATAAAATTTTCAATGCCCAAATACAAAGACAGGGGGCACGACTGATTCATTTAAACTCATCCCACCATTCTGGACGGGAATTAAAATCAGTATAGTATTCATGTCATGTATCATGATCTAGTCATCAAATCAAGTTGATATTTTGCAGTGTGAAATAGTATATATAGGTGGCCGACTTTTTTGAAAAAATAATTCAGATTTGAAGGCATATTACTATTGATAAAACCATTCAAATTTTGTTCTTCTAAAAAGTCTGGATTGAAATGGACAGATTAACATTGTTTAATTAAACGGTCATAACTTTGTCTATATAAGTCCAAATGCATCCAAATTTTAAGAGTAGTCATACAACATTATTATCTAAAACTTTTAATAAGTATCTTTCTTGATATTCAGTTGTCTGAATTATCAAAATGGTGATGAAAGTGGAGGGACCGATTGGGAATGCAAACAGTCCACTTCCTTGGGCTATAAATACATCCCCCTCCTCTCCTTCAAAAGGGTTGGAAATTCAGAATATAATAGGATAAATTGGCACGAACAAGTCTCTAAAAAAAGGCCTAGGAGGACATTCCAAACTCAAGTTTTCACTTGAGAGACCCTTCCTACTCTCTTTGATTTCATGTTCTTTTCGTTCATTTTTAATTGTAATTTCGTAAGTGTTTGTATTTTGTAATTCTGTTTTAATGCAAGTTTCTTATTAAGTATCTTTTATTCTCATCCACCTTCTATAGTTTAATATTAATGTTATTAAAATAGTTTAAATACATAAGAATCCCCTTCCCTTATTTTTCTTTCTCATTCAATCTAAAGTTCATTTTTTATTATCATCATCGTTTGTGTGTGTGTTCGTCGCACCAATCTTTTCTTATCCCTTTATTTTTATTATCTTATTAATTTATAATCTTAATAATTATAAACATATTACTAATCATTTAAATGTATGAGTAAATCTCTCCTTGGTTGAGTTATAATTTAGGTATGTTAAGCGATTGAGATCTTTTTCTCGATGAATATTCTTTAAATTAACATTGTGTATGTTGGACTTAAAATGTCATGGATTAATGACTTGTTTTGTTTAATTTATAGATTCTATTGATTATTGTAACCATAAATACACTATCACAATCAAGTACTGATTTATATTAGAATCCTAGTTAAGTTAAGGCTTGGATTAAATCCTTAACACTTAGGAATTCTAATCAACGTTAACTTGTGACATGGGTGTTAATTTAATGAAATATAAAGAAAGGCTCAAGGATATCAAAAGCTTAACTACCTAATGATGAACTCACCCCAATATTTATAATTTTTTTAAATAAATATTAATCAATAAATCATTTCATAAGCTCTGCAAATAAACCCCCCCCCCCAATCAGAATACAATCAACTAAAAATAATCGATTATTAAAAAGTATCATCACTGGGGATTCGACCCAAGTGCTGCTATACACATTAGCAGAGCACCAGAACTTTGAATGGTCGATAGGTGACAATCGGCTGCACTTTAAGATGAAATTAATTATATAAAATTATATTTATTTTAATATATTTTATTTGATTCATCCATTAACTAAACAATTATTGCATCATCATTGTGTCACTATTTAAGGTGATTATTTTACCACTAAAAATTATAAATAATTTAACATGATGTAGATAAATATTTTATATTTATAATTAATATTTACAGTAAAAAATATCACTTATATAACCCCATATTAAAAATATTTTACTTATTAAAATTAAAAGTATGACAAAATTGTCTTTCCTTTGAAAATAACACTATAAAGGTTATATTCTCATCCAAAAAGCCATAAATGGACTCATAACAGATCCATTAATACCTAGGGATAACGCATACTCATCCAAAAATAGTTCATGTGTTCAGGTACTCTTAGAAATTTTATTATATTATGTTTACCCTTAATTATCTGATTTAACCTTAGTCGTGGTAATAATAATTACCAAAGTTACTATTCATATTTTGTCCAAAAATTAAAGGGATATATTTACTAAATTTTAAAATTATGATTCCAAATATGGAATCCATTTTTCAAAATTAAAAACATATAATTTTATGAAATTTCTTAAAAATTAATCTAGTTGAGAGATTGAGAAAATGAGTTTTTAAAGTAAAAACACCCAAAAGATTGAAATATTTTTATATCCAAATTCAATGAAAATTTTATTATAATGACCTTAATTTTATTAAATGATAAAATATTGATATAATTATACATTAAAACCGATCAAAAATATTATATAAAAATATAAATAAATCAAATGAAAAAGCTGTTTTCAATTAAAATACAGTATTTTTTCACTATTCATCAAAAAATGAATCTTATCAAAAAAATACCAAAAATTAGACATTATAAATTTTGATACTCAAAATTCAAATAATAAGTTTATTTTTTCAAATATAATTTATAAAATTATCAAAACTAGATTTAAAAAAATTGTGCCATCAAAAGGCATAAAACTGTCTTTTTATAAAAATACATCTTTTATACGTAAAATTGGATGTGTTCTTATATCATATCTAGAAAACAAATTGGGTAAATTATAAAAATTATATTTAATATATTATATATATATATATATATCATTAATATAATCCAAAAAGTTTGAATTGGTTATTTTGTTGGTATAAAATACACTTATGTTCCTTAAATAGTTTTTATAAAAACATTTTCTTTATATTAAATTGGTTTTTGTATTTATTTCTATTGAATAAATTTTATAAAAAAATTAAACCATATTATCATAATGTAGTTAATACTATTCACAATCTACAACTTAATGACTAGTGTTAAAATAATAATATTTAATATTATATCAGAGTTTGTTTAAGTTCGGTGTTGCGTGTAACATAATCTATCAAAGAAATTAAATTTAAAAAAGATACATAACATACATTCATGAGGTGTTATAGTATATTAAAAATATAAATATTCAACAATGTATAAATATAAGTGGTAATGTGATGTTGAAATTGGATCTAATAATAATAAATGTTGACTGAAATAATAGTTAAACAATTATCTGGCTATAAGGTTCTAACTAGTGTCATTTGAATAAAACACTTCTAAAAAAATCTACAAAAAGGATTGTTGTAGATCAATGTGGTCAAAATTTGAAAATATATATTTATCAACTTCTAGATATCAGTTCTCTATTTTCTCAACTATCAATACTGGTGTATTCACAATACACCAGGAATGGTGGTGCAAAACCCCAGTCCCAAAAAACTTCCACCTCAATTATTTTCACGTAACCAAGGAATAAAAATATCTATTTTAAAATAGATGTAAAAAATTCATGAGAGTTATAAAAAAATGATAAATTACATAGGTCAAAAAAAAGTAACACAACTTTATCACTCTGTTGGACTTAAGGGATGAAAATCCAAAATAGTCTCCATCTCTTACATAGTTGTGGATCATCTAAAAATTTAACAGTCAATAATATCCTTGTAAACATGTTTGACCTATTATAATCAATGGGAATATTATTGAGCTTCAACTTTCTAGAATCATGGAATTCATGTTTCTAATTAGAGTTCACATTGATATGTTATGATCTACAATAAAAAGAGGGATTCTATGATAATAAAATATCCCTCTAACTAAAAAAAATCAAATAATTCAAGATTAAAATTTATCTTGTAAAAAATATTCACCATCCATAATAATTCTTTACATTCCATTGTATATTCAATAATATCATACACGGTAATAGATAAAATAGAAAATACCTATAATCTAAACTACCCTAACATTTCTCTCAAGGTAATGTGATCAAATATCGTGAAGTTTATATTCTTTAATATATTCCTCCTACCATATTTGAAACTTTAAATCTAAAAATAATTTGTTTCCCACTACTAAATTAATCACAGTTAAATGGTACCATAAATATATCATAAAATTTAAATAGCTTCGCTCTAATATTCCAAAACTAAATTTGATTTAAAATGGCTGACCACACCAACAACATGAGGTATATTAGGTATATTACAAACCATCACATATATAAAATAAATAAAAATATATTAATATGTTTGGTATTGAATCTCCTCTCTCTCTCTCCTCATTAGTAAAATGTTTTTGACTTGATCTGATCATGAAATGTGAAGTAAGTGGAGTAATAACCCCCTTGGATCTATCCATAAAAAATTATTCAAATTCTCAATGTATTTACCATATTTCACTATAATTTCTTATATTATTATTGTGGGATATATTCAAGATATGAATATATCTCACTAGACCCTGGCCATTCATCATAGAAGACAAACTAAGATCCTTTAAAAAGATATCAAATATAGAAGCATGATAGAAGAGAATAATAATATCAATAATGAAAAGAAAAAATACATTAAAAATCATTATCAAATAACTGAATAAAAAAAATGACCTGAATATATATTTATAAATCCTAAATAAACTATGACACACACAAAAATTATATACCACTATCTCAGAACTTTCTTTAGACCAAATAAACTCTTCTTCAATAAGAAGACATATTCTTTTTTTAATTATTTCAATAATAACTTATAGATTATAAATTTAATTATTATACCCTATATAGGAAGGATATATTCCTATATATATACTAAATTTTTATATACAAATTTTCAGTCAAACCAAGAACAAGTTGTATAGAATAAATGCTGATAGGAGGTAATAATAAATCTTCAAAATCAATAACTTTCTTCTTATATAATACATTAAAAACTATCCTTTATTTCTATAATGGAATTGAAGTTGATTATTCATTTTAAATATAAAATTTATACTAATGTTATTAATAACTCTTACCAATATGTAACTTCACTATCTAAAAAATATGATTTTCATGAAATGATATCAACTCATCATTCACTATAGCATCCCGATTTTATTTTTGATCACTTTCTATCACCACATAAAATGATTTCGTTTATACTCATTCAATGAGGATCACTTAATCATAAGTTTAATACCACATATAAGTTTTATGATGATGATGATATGGTCTCCTGATTGTAAATGAGAGTTCAATAATAACCCCTAAAACATGTTCATCAAAAATATTAGGTTTATAATAAAAATATACTGTAATATATTTACACTTGGAATATTTCATTAAATCAACATGAACATCATAATAAACAATCTGAGGTTCTCATAAATTAGAAATTGGATCATGAATAACAAAAATGTAAAAAAATAGAATTAAATATTACTCCCATTTCAATGTGTAAAATAGTATAATCTTAAAAAAAAGTGCATCATCACTTCTGACATGTTTCTTCACATAGAATCATAAAACATTTACCAAAAAACATAATTTATGTAACCAATAAAATTTATTTTCTTGTCTTAGCATCTAAATTATATCTATCAACTCTTAGAATGTGAATTAAATCCTTGCAACAAAAAAAATAAGTATTCATATTTGATCGCATTTACATAAAAAACATTTTTTTGGTATCTTATGGAAAAACACCATGGGAGATAAATTGATAATATATTTCATAGTAAATAAATCATCTCCCAAAAAATATTATGGAGGCATTGATTCTAAAAGTAAACCTTGAAGCATTACCCTCAAATAAATGTCAATTCAATCAACATCACTATTTAGAAAAGGTGCCTTTGGAGTTGTCTTCTGATGTAAAATGTATTAAGATATTTAATACTCATAAAATATACCATTCTAATCACCTTATACATCATTGTGAACAAATTTTAGATTATTACTAGTTTCCCTCTAAACTAAAACCTAAAACTACTTAAAAGATCAATCCTCCTTACATTTTTTATTCAATATATAATCTCAAATATTACATGAGTATCTATCAGTAAAATCCAAAAAATAATGGCATCCACTAATTGTGTTATACATTAAATCCCTAAAAACATAAAAATATACCAACCAATGTACCTATGACTTACATTGAAAAGGATGACTATTTAAACATACCACACATAAGTTTTTGGATACACTAGTTTACATGTGTAAAATTTGAAACAATTCATACATGAATAAGAAATTATCTTGGTCAATTAACCAAGAACCTTATCATTAATGAAACTACCCATCTTGTTCAATAATTTTTTTAAAAATACCACACATAAAATTTAATATAATATAAAAGGAAAAAAAATATGGTCCATACAAACTTGACTAATTTGTGTCTTTATCCACTATCGAAGAAAAAATCAATAGATTTAATTTCATATCTCTAAAATTATTGCTAAAGTATTATTGTTATGAATATTTATAGAAATGTGTTTCAAATGAACTTCATGATAAGGTTCAACATTCTTTAAAATCATATCTACTTATAATTTTTTTCACAAAAAAAAAATAGTCCCCATACCTGTAGTGCCATCATGACCATGAATTCAAATCATTAAAATCCTCAAATTTCTTTGTTTGTAAGATGTGGTGAACTCTGTCCATGATTCCACCTATAATAATGAACCACTTTCAAAAAAAAAGAAATAATCATCATATTTAATATAACTAGAATCAGAAATAGTTACAAGATAACCCTTGTTGATGTAACAATACAATCATCATAATGTCAATTTTTATTCTATTGATTTTCCTTCAATCTATTTTACCTTTTTATTTGATAAAAATCATTCTTGATATTCCCTTTATTTACATAATAATGAAACTAAATCTTCTTATTCATCTCCTTGTATTCGATTCTTCCCATTCTTCTACCTTGACTAATCATGAATTCTACTCTGATTCCCTATAGCTAAAATCTATTAATAATATCATTCTAATGTTCATCTCATAAATTAATCATTTATTATAGTAAACATGATAAAATTTAATATTTCAACATAATTAAGAGTTGATCATGTTAAAAGTAAAATTTAAATTCTCTAATTAATCGATAAATGTAAAAAGTATAAAAGGGATGAAAAAAACATCCTCAAAAGTAAAAAATATTTTAGGTAACTGATCAAAACATCCTTGAAATAAAATTAAATAATTATAAATAAATGAAAAATATTTATGACTCAATTTATTCACATTCATAATAAGAAGAAAAAATATCATTTCCAATATTGGAAACAGAAGTGCTCTTGAGTTTCTTACACAATGTAATGTCATGATAGATATTGATAATAAGGTTTATCATGTAATCTATAACCTGTTAAAAATTAAACCATAAACTATGTCATACTCAATCTCTAATCCTATTCAGTTATTCATTCTTGATTATAGGTAAAAAAAATGAAAAATTAATTATATTACCAAAAAATATCCTTTTTAACAAACCACTTATTATAATAAGTATAATTCAGAAGTATAGTGCCTCTATAATTCACAAACATGATTTATTATAAGAGAAAACCATAGAATTGATATTAGATATTGGGATAGGTAGGGAGTGGAGAATGTGTATCTGTATAATGGATTGAAAAAGATAGAGGAATATGAATAGTTTCTCTCCCAACCCTATATGAAAAAATAATCATATGCATAATAGAGAAAAAATATATGTATATTATTAAATGTTGACATTTGAGATTTTTTGACCTAGAATCCATAAAATGGGGAAAATGAGACATATTCTGGAAATATTAATTCAAAAAATTCAAGTGTTTTTGTTAGGGAATCAAAAAATTGAATGGTATCTAAAAAATATAAATATTCAATAATCTAGAGAACTCATTGGGAATATGGAGAATAAAATAGATATAATAATAATAAATTCTATCTAAAAAGAAGAACAAACCAACTATATAACTGTAGATATTTTCTATGAATCATCTAAAAAATACTCAAGAAACACTAAAATCATAGAGAGGATCAACATAGATATAAGGTGTAAAAATATGAAAAAAAAATTAATATGTGTTATCAACACCATGGTACATGATTTTTTGTAGCATGATTCACATAGACATGAAATTTTTTAAATACCTATTAGACTTCTGGAGAAAATAAAGTTCTAATGTTCATTTCAATTGAATAGATTTATGAGTAAGTCATTAAGTTGTTTCTTTATTTTAAATTCATCTAGATTTTATTTAAAAAAATAAACACAAAAAATGACGATGATTTGAAATTAAGGGAAATTATCATAATGATTTTTTCAAAACACCTAAGATTATTTTGTGGATAATTGGTATACTATTGTAATTTACCTTTATAAAACTGATTATATTAACATATGTTGTGTTCATGGATTATAAAGTTGTTGAAGAAATATAGTTCATTTGATAATCATCAAGTGTTTGATGCCACAGAGAAATGAGATTTTGATCATGTATTTATTCTCTCATGCAGGGGTAGATCATCATGAAGGATGCAAGTAGAGTTCAACATGCATTATACAACACTGAAATAAACCAAGAAGTTGGGGTCCTTCTATATGTAGATGTAATTCTTTATGTTTATTGATATAAATTTTTTTATGTTTTTATTCGTTCTAGAGTGAAAGAAAAAACTTGATATAATACATAGTTAATGTATAAAAACACTAAATTTTAAACAATGGGAAGTGGATGGGACCTTCTCAAACCATATAATAGAAGTTAAATGATATTTATTATTGGGGGTATGAGATTTTAAAAATAGTGTGGTAGTATATTATCTAAAATTATTCATTGATATTATTTTTTTATATACTAATGTGATGTCTATTGAGTTTTCTTTAGTGAGAATGGGTGTTAGTTATCCTCGTATATGTGAGTATTGGGTCTATTTTTTATTCACTGGAGTATTATTATACTTCATCTATTTTTTTTATAAAACATCTGTAGGAGTTTCCTTTGTAGTATATTTTTATTCTCATTATATGAAAATAAAATATTTTTATATGTTTTGAGGTGGTATTAGTTGATTTATCTTAACAATACTATGTTAGAGCATGTCATTATAGTTAGAGTGTCTATATAGGATTTTTTATTATATTTTATTAATTATACTTGTATTCATACATTATTTCTGGGAACTATGATCATTGGGATATATTGGTCTCCATTGATATGATGGAATTTATTAATTGACATATTATTATTTTTCTTTGATTAAGAAGGGTAATTCCTCCTATTTCCATGATTTATACCCTTGATGTTAGTTTATAATCCAGGGAATGTTAGAGGTGGGTTGTAGGTTTCACTCATGGATTTATCATAGGGAAAAGGGTTTCCTAGGTAGAGTGGGTCAGGAAAATTTCATATTGGAGATTTTAATGAGAGTTAGGAGTTACTAAGGATGCATTTTTATGTTAGGGAAATGATGTCATTCTTACATAGTGTACTGTGTAGTAAGGGATACTAGGTAGGAAATTAGAAAATAAGACTCCCTATGATCTAATGTAAGGACCATAAGCTTATTGAGCACCCTAGTAATGATAATATTGATTATAGTTTAGAGATATAGGAGAGGAACTTATATAATATATAGTTTCATTTATGTTTTAACTAGTGATCTTTGGGAAATTTAAAATGAATCTAAATAAGAAAATTTTAAATTTATTTGGTATTATCATGCATAATAGTTTTTTCCATTCCTAAAAGATACCTTATGGTCATCATTCACACATGGTTTATGTTGGTGAGGTTAGGTAGTATGGTTTGGTTGATCACTAGAGGGTCAACTTGGGTAAGGAAGATGAGCCTTAGAGAAAGAAATTATCTAGGTTCTATTTTTATATGCTAAATAAGTATGTGGGGGAGTGTATATAATTTTTATATAGATAATGGTTGTAGGATCTTAATATTGCCTTCAGTTTTATCTGAGCTATGTTTGGGTGTCATGTTACATTGGCTATTAGTGAGATATGAGGAAGAGCTCCTCAATTTTGGAATCAATAACATGGGGAGTGAAAAGAGAGAGATGTTTCATGGGATGATATTAGTAGTAAATTCTAGGTTAGCATTTCATCACTGATGGTAAGGGACCCATAGGGCTAATAATTTTTTTCATTCATTTGGGGAACCAGAGTGTGTAGTAATGAAATAATATTTAAGGACCATCTCTACTTTTTCCTTGATTTGTTCCCTAATGAGGAGTCTGTGGTATATTCTTTGGAGTTCGTGTTTTATTTTGTAAAAATGGAATCACTCCATATACATTTTTATGTATTTTTATGTGTAGTATAAGGATATGATCATCAAGAATACACATGTTAATTTGTGTTCATCTTATTAAGAGAGTCATTTTTTCTTCATAGGGATGGAGAATCAATGTAGGGATCTCTTAGTTTGGGGTAGTGGAGGTTCATAACAATATGGATTAATTCCAAAATAACTTCTTCGATTTCATATAGAGTGACTGGTTCCTTTATATCCATCAGTAGCTCCACTCCATTGTGATTTATTTTAGGTGGTCATGAACAATTGTGATATATGTTCCCAACCATCCTAAAGTCATAACGTGGTGGTGAAAACCAGAACCCTCATCATCCCTAGAAGAAGTTACCCCTAAGGTTATTTCCATTGTAGGGATAGTAGTCCTTTATTCCCCTAAGAGGAGATGGATCTGGTAATTTAATCCATGTGATGTTCCCCACCATCAGGGATATATTGCTTAGAGTGATCATTGTGATGGTCACTAGTAGGTTTACCATGATTATAGGGCTAGACAAAGGAAGTTTCATTCAGTAAAGATATCAACATATGGTAGATCAGTGATTGTATTGGGTATTTTTTTCTTATGATTTACTATGTATTTTGAATTATTTTATTATGGATCATTGGATAATTTTACACCCACCCTTTTCAGTAACCAGGGAATTGAGGTGGAGAGGATTCCAAAGACCTTGGTGTTGACAACACATGTTAGAGACAATAATAGTTATATTGATATAAAACAAGGTTGTGATATAATTATAGGGAAGAATAATTATATTGTTGATATCATTCTACTTCAGATACATCTACATTATGTCATTATAGTTATGTATTTTTCTATTCTAAGAATAATTTTATTGATTTTTTCCAAATGAGAGTTGTGTTCTATAATTAGGTGAGATAGAGTGTGTTATTAATTGGAAATATGTATTATCATATGAGTAGTAAAAATTCATATAATCTGCTAAATCAACTATAATAACTTCCATTGGGTATTATAGAGGTTCATGTGGTGGAGTTTCTTTGAATCATAAAGTATTTTCTGAATATATTCTCGGTGGAGGTTGTGACGCTACCCCAATGATGTGATTTAAATCTTAGGATATAGTTACAACCCACTAACTCCATGAAATAAATTGATCCATATCTAATTTCACATAATATACTATGGATTATTCATATTCAAATTGAATGTTACATGTAAAATTATTTCATCTAGACTAGTGTATCACTAAGGGGTTAACTAGTGATATTCTCTAACAAGATGAATAGTTTTTTTAGGTTTTTCATAGACTATCAATAAATATTACTCTCTTCCAAGGATTCATTATTTTCTTATCTAAATAAAATTATATTTTTTGTTTGTATGGATCAATATATTATCTAGATATATCTAGATGAGGGTGAATAAAGAGGATAGTATAAATACTACCTTTTGGTGATGTTATGGGAAATTAAAATTCATATTTTTGAAATTATTTATAATTAACCCCCCCCCCCCCCCCATTTGTTTTTATAGGAATCAAGAAGCCTATGTTTTGTGAGTTCATATATTAGTTAATTATTGTATTTATAAATGAAATAATCGTATACTTAAAGTCAAAAGAGGATCATTCTTACCATCTTAGGACCCTTATAAAATTCCATCAGCACCACCACCTCTGTAGAAAGTTATCTAATTGAATGTTTTGGAAATGTTATTTGAATTTTTTTATCATGTAAGGTCACAATATAGAGTATATCTTGATCCATAATTGATATAATATTTTCTTTCTTATGAAGCACCCAATAATTTTTCATAATATTAAAGATTCCTTTATACCAATTGTCACTATCAATGTAACTTTTCATATTCTATCATATTTAATATTTTTTGATTGACATAAGTAAAAAACATATATTTTGTATGAATTGATCAATGTGATAAATATTTTGAAAACCTAAATGTGTAGTTGTTATTTCATCTCATCCTTTGGTTTCTAGTAGAAGGGGTGATGATTGAGGTTTTTTATGATGCTTTATATCTCAGTTTGGGTGGAATCATGATAAATGAATGGGAAGATATCTCATATGATTCATAGTAATTACACCCCCATGAGAGTAACTATACCACCCATGATGTGGAGTTGGAAAAGGTGGTGTTTGATCTAAATTCATGATGTAAATACCTCATTGGTGAGAATTTTATTGTCCTTAAAAATCAAAATAGGTGGGGGTATATTTTCCCTCAAATGGATTCTAATATTTTTCATATAAGGTTAATGCAGTTTTTATTAGACTATGATTTCATGATCTTATTCACAATAGGAAAGGGGAATGTGGTTATGTATGAACTCAGTAAGAAGATTTGGGGAGATATTATTATGGATATTGAATATTGATAGAGATTGATGGAAGATATTTTCATTATGAATTGTTAAGCAAATAATGTTAGTGGTAGTTGTTTTTATTCAACATTACATTGAAATAATCATTAGTATAGTAGTTTTATGATTCTCAGTGGGGAGACTCGTAGGTTTAGGTATTATAGGATGACATTTTTCATGGTGATACTCTAAAGGTATAGATATAGGATGATTGACATGAGATGTTTTTTTAGTTGAGATTTTATATTCTATCGGTGATGGTTGATGAGTTCCTCCATGATATTAATAGCTTATCTTTGTCAGTACATCATGTTATTTCCAAAATATATCAAGAACTAAGGATTCAATTATACTGGTCAAGGATTAAGTAGTTATTTTTATGCTTTCATATGTGAGCTCTATATTGTACTCTTCCCTAGATGGTCTGAATATGGGTCTTTTGTTTCATTTTTCCAAAGTTACAAATCCTATCACCACTAGGATGTTGGTTTTTTTCTCCTTTATTAGAATATGATTATGGGTTTTCGACATCTAGTTAATAATATCATCATATAGTCTAGGTATACCTTAAAATTTTATAATAATTTAGTGAATCCCATTACCAACACTAATGAAATCAATTAATTAAATAAGATTATTCTATTTTAGGGTTAACACATTCAGTTGGAGAGGATGATTTTCTAAGGAATGTTTTTAAGAATCTTGGGAATCTATATTCTCATCCCTAGGAAAGAAAATGAGGGAATCCTATTAATTTTAAGGCATCTTAATATCATCAACAAAGGTATCCCATACTTGACACATGATAAATCCTAGGCTCATCGCATAAGGAAACATATTTTCTTCACACAATGAATCATATTCTCTTAACATGAAGAATATTATGCTCATCACATAAGTAAACACATGATCAGCATGTATGAAATCCCATGTTATGGGTTTCACATTAGTTGGTTGTTATATAGAACCATGACTTGTGTGAGTATTTGAACAATCAGTGAAGTGTATTATTCACTAGAGGAAACTACATGAAAACATAGAAAGGTAGAATAAAATAATTTATGGGAAGTTATGTTGTATCTCATGTAAGTTTCTCAATTATAGGAGTCTACAGATGTTTTTTGGGCTATATGATGGACCCAAGTTAGTTTTTATGAGTTGAGAGAATTGAATTCCCTAAAATTTTGAATCCAAAATTTTGAACCATTATATATTTGATTTAAGTGTATTTATAGGACTATATTCCACAATAGGGAATGGATTAGGAATTGATTATGTGATCATGCAAGTATGGTCCCATGTGGTTCATTCGATTATACACTAGCATAATTGTGTGGTACACAAACTTGTATAATTTTTTATAGAATTTCTTCTTTCAGTCATACATTCTCTTATATAATTCTGAGATTCATTTTTTCTATTACCCAAATACCCCCTTGATAACTGGATTTGATAGTGAATAGGAGGATCTAATTGTGAGTAAAATACTAAAATTTGTTTATTTTTATCATAAAAGTTCACACAATATAGGTTGACCCATCACGTTGAATAGGGGTGGGTCCAAAGGGGATGAATATCTCTTCATAAAATTTTCAATATTATCTATTTTTTGGAACACATTCATATATAAATGATTTTTTATCTAACTCCTTCAATTTCATGTTACTCTATCTTATGGGAACAAAATTTTCTAAGTAATATTACATTAAGAATACCTCAATATACACTCATTCCATCTTTTGATAAATCACTTCATGAACCAAAAATTCATAAAAAAATAGTTAATTTATCTATATCACACAGAATGCATACTTAGAGTTTTGACACTAATATTACCTAGAGGATAGATATAGTAGGAAATTTGGGGATTTTCTTAATCATTATGATCCAATATAGGATTTAGATGCTAGATTATATTCTAATAGAATGGTACATGGAGTATATACTAAGAAACAAGATTCTATCATATGGGTTTTGTCTAAAAATGACTTCATCATCATGGATAAAAATATTGAATCCTGACACTATAATTTATGGTTTTCACTTTGATATATCTCATTGAACATTGTTTCTATCTTAGATGTTGTCAGGGATTAAAAACTGATGAAACTATTCACCCTTTAGAACCAAACCTAGATATTCAATTAAATGGAACAAGGAATTTTAGTATCACCCCATAGTACACCATTATAATTAATGTTAGCATAGTAGATAACCATCAATGATGGACAAGCAAATTAGACTAACACATGGGAAGTAGAATTATGGACTAGTGGGCATGGGACGATTGGTATTTTTAGACATGTGAAGATTTTGGGTTCCATATTTATGGATTCATGATATATTAAGTTCTAAGGTATTCATAGATCCATTTTTACCACCACCCAGATATGATTTAAATATTTTTGAAATGTTGGATAATAGATACAAACACATTCCATCTCCATTATATAGAGGATGGAATCAGCATATAGGATATCCACATGATCAGAAGGATTCCCAACATCTTCATGATGAATGATGAGTTAATTAAAGTATTAAAATACTTACAGGTTATTGTGTAGAAATAAATAATTGAAAGGTGTTATATGTTCCTTGAAACATCTCATAGATGGATTCTATAGAGGCAATTTCAATTTCTGGGATCTCAAACACAATCCATAACAAGATCATAAATTTTCATCATATAGGAGGGCTAATACACTCAAATGGGGTCATCTTGAAGGAGTGGGACATCAAGGTAAATATAAATATAGTGGAATTACTCAAATAATTTTTCATCAATAGACTATTGTTGTTTAGGGAAGCACACAAGGGGATACAACTCAGTGCATTCATTATGGATGTGTTACTAGGGAGTGGATGCTGAATAAACCTATCAATCCTTATGTTAGGAAGTCTTTATAACTTAATGGGTATTTTTAGTTGTAGGGACATATCTATGAATATACACAACCCATTCATGTCCTTCTATAGGTTGGTCGCATTGTTTTTCAGTGTGCATGAGTATCTATAACCCGTCACTCCTCATGACATTATCTTCATGAAATAATTTACTAACATCACCTAGATCTTGACATAGTAAGTCGACCTATATGGGGTGATAACTATTATTTTGAAACATGAGAATATAATCTTCAACTATAATCATTTCTATGACAAATAGATCATGGAAAATTATTTTATTATCATCAAAAACGGATCATTTCTTTTGGATTTTAGAGATCGGGTGTTGACCACACACATAAATTGAAATTTCAACAATTAGAGACTTTATTAATACTTCATCTATCACCAATTATACTTCCTTCAATAGGTAAAATCATTGGTGTGTCAAAGAGTCCCACATAAATTTTGACCCATTATTTTTAACAACTTTTGTGCATTCTCCCCTCTAAAGGAACCAATGGGATGGTTTTGATATTTTGAATTGGCGCTCTAATTAGGGTATTAATAGAATAATCCCAAAGATAGATAAGATTATATATGATAGTATTGAGGAGGAAACTGGGGATTAGGTTGGACATGGTGGATAATTACATAGGGAATAATGTAGAAGGAAGAATTTTTTCCAATGTATATCTCTATTTATGGAGTCCACGTTCTATTGAGGCAAGGAAATCTACTAAGGGAGATCAGAGGCCTCCTACACATAGATGTAGTGAGACCTAGGGAGAGAGTAAATATGAAATCTTATGGAACCCCGTGAATCAGGTTCGTGTCCATGAAGAATCTTTGCATGCATATAGAAGTTTTCCTAAAATATCTCCCTTGAATCATTTTTTGGACATTAAAGAAGTTTTAGATGAGGATATGTTTATATATTTTTGATGATATGGGATAGTTTATGGTTATATTTCAAGTGGATGAAATGTTGGGAGAATCTTCAAACATCCATTATTGTCCTACTATATATGGTTTGTTCAAATTTCACATCTATAGTTCATTGGTAAGAATGGATATACTATATTCATGACCTATTTTTGTTTCCTTACTACTATAGTGAGGACATTATCTTCATCATCCAAGTGTATTCAATGTTTAGTGGGAAACCCATTAGGGGAATGAAAGTTTTGATACCAATAAATGAGACCGAGTTGAGGGATTCTTGGTATAAATTCTCATGTGTAGTTTTATGGAATTAATGAACTCAAATGAGGGTGAACAGAGTATTCATATGGATAATTCAATAGAAATAATGTTTTTAAATTAAATTCTAGTGGTTTTTAAATCTATGGTATCACCAATGTACTTTGAGTAACACTGACATGTTTATTTTTTAATTTTTGAAAGAATTAGTGAGTGTGGATGTTCTAAAACCATCCATAGAGTGTTCATCCAAGGATTACAGTGAATATCCTGAGCTTCCCAATGTTAGGGGAGGTATTTTCAAACTGTAATAACTTTTCCATAGTTTTGGGTGTGTACCCTTTCAGCAATGAATAGGTTTCATCTACTATCAATGAAGTTTTGCATTACATGACTCTCAAGATTATCCTCTCATGGTGTTTATCATGTAAACTCTAACACTATCCTCTTGTATAGAATTTTTGTATACACTATACTAACTCATTTGATTCTAATTTTAGAGATAGTACATCAAGATGAGGAGTCTCTTCTAGTGATTAGTCACATGCTTATTGAAAAATAAGTTGTCTCTTATGGTGGAACTGGCCTTTTGAGCATCGTGAAATGGAAATTTAGTAGAGTAAAAACCATATAAGTTCTATATTTTAGTATTAATACCATTTTGGGGACCAATATAGATAATATAACAGTTCTATATACTAATTTTATGTCCTAATTTGACCAGATGTCTTCCTGAAATTCATTACTAACCATACATGAAGTGGAATATGGATTTATTTTCATAGTGCTTCCCTAAATATATAATGATATTGACATGTCAACTAACTAAGGAGCGCCCATTACCAACCTAGTGAATGTTGGGTTTACACACAAACCCCCTATGACTCATAAATTTGATCCTAGTGGTAAATTAGATATAGGATAGGACCCTTAGGCATTGACCATTCTAGAAGAACATATATAATATCTTGATATGGAGATAAAAACTAAAACTGAGGGTTCAAAGGTGTAAATTTCTATCTCTATTTCTTTATAACTTGAAATGTTAGTTGATGTTGTCACTGTGAGACACAAGGTTCCCTGAACTCCAGTTCTTCTGGTGGAGAGCGATCTTATGGAACCCTAAACAATATAAAAGCCTATATAATGTAACATATTAATTAATTTATTAAAATCATAATCAAATATAATACTCAAATTTCTTATGATACTACATCCTTTATCAATATACCCCTATAAGAGTAGGGTAATAGAACATTGATGAGCCTAGAAGATTCGGCCAACCCTCTAATGATCATGGCTATGGGGCATGCACTTGAAGACTTAACTTCTAGCAATAGAGTCCATTATAACAATGACTATGGGAAAATATTAAAAGGAATTATAAATCAAGGATAATAATTTTATGACTTTAGAGTTGGTATCGTCTATGGTAAAGAAATATATGGACCCAAAAACTTCCTACAAAATGGAACCTAGCTCATTGGAGATGGATCTTAAGGTTGAATAGTGATATAAAATGTTGACTATTTTCTCTTAATATGATCTTAAATCTGAATATGAAGATGAATTAGGGATATACATAGCTTAATATAATCATTTGATCAATAAAATGTTTTGTAATAACATTTAGACCATCACCACCACACATGGATGGGTCATATGGAAATAGGGATGAGAATCTTCTACCTCCAGTTTATAAATCTAGGATTTTATGAGGTCAACAAACATGGACTCCATAATATGGAATAAAAAAATTTAGATTTTATTATTGGTTTATGTTGTGGTAGTTCAACCCTACTATAGTCACACCTAAATCTCAAAAAAATTAAACTATGGATGTGCTTGAACTATTAAACATTTAATAGGATGCAACATAAAATCAGTTAAATATTATCCCTCAAATCTAGGAAAATGATGTCATTTGACTAAGGACTTGGTTAGACACATATACAATCATGATGGCCCATACATCATCTCAAGTAGTGGAGTGTGAAGCCCGTCGTGTTTTGTTCATGATTTTGGTACATGAGGTGTGTCCACATCCTAAAGAGGAGCTAGTCAAGATTGATATATATTAGAAAGAAATCGATTGACCTATGGAGGAGATTGACGAGATCGAATATGACATGGATTATGTGATGATTTAGTATAATTTTGAACCAAATGTGTGGCTCAAGTCTCTGTATGACCCTTTTTATTTTTCCAAGTAATAAAAATTATTTCTTGTTTGAACTCATAGTGGAAAATTAACATCATTGCAATCTTGTAAACAAAATAATCAAACACAAAAATTGTAAACCGTCTGAGTCATGCTCAATGTGGTACATAAGATATAATAAAGGAATATCCATTACATGAGAGTGTGAAATAGTGGTAGACAAATTAGAGAAGGAATTTTTCATCGACCACTATTAGGGAAACCCATGAAGATTGGGGAATCATGTTGGTGAAATTATGAAATATTGATTCTCCCTACTAATATTTAAAATGAATGTGGCATAAAAAAATGGTTTTGAAATTCCACATAAGTATGAAACCATTAGGTAATGTTTTTGTTGAGAATCTAAGAGTTTAATTGATAAACTAAAAGGTTGTGATAAGAAATTGATGGGAATTGACTAAATTTGAAACATGGGATCCATTACCATTCCAATGAGAAATATTCCTTCAAAATGTGTACCCTATATGGGAGATGGGTCAAGGGGAAATATTTATTCACTGTATATGATTCCATTCAGAAAGGAATAATGTGGTTCATTTAATATGTGTACACTAGATGAGATATGGACCATAAGTTGTTGTTATATTATCATTGGGGAGTGAATTTAGACATGAGAGGGGATGTTGATTCAAATAAATTAACATAAAGGGTGTCTTAGGAAAATATTTATAATAAGTAGTAGTTAAACAAAACTTATGGATGTGTTTTCATGTAATGAGTTTATCGACAGGGTACTCCAAATAGATTTATGACACATGATCCAACGTCATGGATGAAAAATAAAACTAGTTTTTAGACCTAAGAATGATATTTGATCATAAATTAGGGAATATATTTATGTGATCGATTAGGTTTCTTAAGTTTAGGTCCATTATAATTGACCAAATAGGGGATATTGTTTTAGTGGGGCATAACATAGACTACTAGGGTGATAAGTTATAAGGTAATATAACAATGTCCTAAGGGTTGTTCAATATTTATGTTCATGGAACACAAACCAAGGGACATGCCATTTCATTTCATGCAACCAAGATTAAGAGGTGTTCCTTTTTAGTTCATGGGATCGGGATAAAGGAGTGTTCCACTTATGTTTTTTGATATTGGACCATAGGAAAAGACTGTTATAGTCTTTCAACAATGACTAAGAACATGTTGTTCAATGTCTTGTGGTTAGAATTAATGGGGTTATGGTATTATTTATGGTAATGGGTGTCAAGGATGAACATGTCATGTATTAGAAGCCCTGATTCATGTACATACAACATTAAATATGTGTTAATTATGTTAATGGTCTCTATTATTAAACTATAGTTACTAATTTTTAACAACCTTGTTTTATGAAATATTTTATTCTTTAAATAGAATTCAAGTATTATGTATCTTTCCTTTCATACAACCCCGAGTCCATATAAATCATTATATAGTAAACCATTATAATATAGACATTAAATTTTCCAGTACAAATGGTAATGAACACATTATAAAAAATATTTACAAATTTTTTAAATTATGGAAATTATTGATTATGTCATAATCAATACATAATAATTTTTTAGTAAAGTCATTTAATGCTTCAAAAAAATTCTTCATATTTTTTGATGAGAAAATTAAAATCAATTTATGCCATTTTTTTGATAATTTTATTTTAGTAACATGATTTCATTTATGATATCATCATTTTATTATTATTTAAGGGTGGATTTTTAAGTTTTTTCTAAAAATATTTATTTGTCTATATATAGTGAAAAAATATTATTTTTCAAAAAATTATCATTTTTTTTGAAGTAAAAGTCCCATTATGATTTGAATTTTATATTAATTTAATATAATACTCCTTTAATTAGATATAATCTAATTAAATAAATATTAATCATTATTAAACATTTTTTTAAATAAGATAATTTTTGGGCTTAAAACACAATTACTTAAAAAATTATTTGTATGTGGTCAAACTATTTTTAGGGTAAAAAATTATAATAATATATATTTATCAATGGTTTTAATAAAATTTATATATTATATATTCAATAATACAATTTTTCATTAATCTTGTGGTTTTTACAAGGCATGGAATGAATTTAAATTCAGTTTTATGCTTAAATATGAGGTTTTATAAAATGGGTTTTTATTGTAGTTTGTACGAATAATTAAAATTAAATTCATCCACCACTAGAAAATTAATGTGGTTAAATTTATTTCATATTTCAATTCAAAGTAGTTAATATAATTTAATAGTTCCAGTGTAATTTTTTTGTCATAGTTAATAGTTAAAACAGTAAGAAAAATACCATGATTGAGATTAAAACTAGTTTACTTGGGGTTAAACCTAGACATAACGGTAGTATTGCTACCCATACTTGTCCAATTTTGATTGGAAAAAATATTTCAACCATATATTATCCAAAAATTATATCCTTATCTATTTTGATCCATATTCCCATGAAATTTACCACATATAATTGAACTATTTTAATAAATCCTACTTGTTCCCCTCCCATTACTTATAAAGGGGATATTATCCACCTCCATTATTCCAAAATTTGAGAATTATATACCATAAAATATATACTAAATGTCTATACAAGATTCCTTACCTTATTCCTAGAGCTATTTGTCATCTCCTAACACCAATAAAACGTGGATTGAGGAGTATGTAAATAGAGGTGTCTCAAAGAAGAGGTATAAACCTTAACCATGATCTACCATTATTTATTCTTAAACATCATAAAAACATGTTGGTTCCATTAAAATAAGATTTATCATATAGATTATATATAATTATATGTCATTTTTCTATGACAACCATTTAACACATCTTCACCGTCGAATGGTTATTGATTTTATTGCTTGTGAGTGTGTGTGGATTGTCGCCTCCGCATTCTGATATGATTCATTTTCCATAAACATCCTTCATGGGTGGTTATAATGTCATAATTAGTGTTCATATTTGATATTTACAAAATAATTATTCTTATATAATTATAATAACTTTTCTACTTTCAAACCATCTGATCCATTGTAAAATTATTATGTTGTTTCTGTGTATGCATAGATTACAACCTCCATAAAACAATGTGATTTGTATTTAGTTTCCTTATTATTTATCTAGTGAAAATTATATGTTTAATAAACATATATGTTATAAATTATATATTAATACTTTTTAAAGTAAAATTATAAATTATTTTTCATTCATTCCATCTATAAAAAGTTTGAATCGTCACTCATGTGTATGTACATATTACCGTCTCCACGAAGTGATGTAACTACTTTTCAATTAACACGTACTATGAATGGTTATAAGTATGTATATAGTGAATATATATATATATATTATTTATATCTTTATTATCATTTTATAGATATAAGAACCATGATCATAGTACAAATACCATAACTTCTAAACAAAATTGTATATGAAAAATGAAGCAGTTAACACTCAAAATGATGATTTTAATATAAAATTATTAATAAGCATGTGTTGAAATGTTATATGTGGAACATATATAATACTATAAGTATTAATATGGTTCTATTATATATTTATAATAAATATAAATTTACTATATAAAATTTATGAGGTCTTAAGAATCAAGTCGGACGTAAGGTAAGGGTTTTGTTGTCCCATTTTCAAATCCATGAGACATGTTTGACATTGTTCACTGTTATTTATTTTATATGATGATATTACATCCTAATGAATGTATTTTGACAAATTAATGAAATTTGTATAGCCATATCATGTTATTTCTTTACATTCCCTTCAATTCAAATGATACCAAAGTTCTATGGGTTTCATCCTAATTTCTATTTATTTAGACATGTTTTAATGATATGCACCAATTTTTTATTTTCATGGTGTATATATTCCCCAAAAAAATATTTTTAAATAATACATTATTTTATTAATGGGATATCATGAATAGTTTTATTTTTAGTCTTCTAATAATTTTTTATTCAAAAAAATACTTAAGACTTAAGGGTTATTAATATAAATCTTGTTTCATTGAGAAATGTTGGATGTTAGGAAACTATTTATGTTTATGAGGTGTATCATCAATATATATTATATTTTTATGATTAATTTCCTTATGTTCTTATTGATTAAATTTTTATGCGATTTTATTTCATTCATGGGGGTCATTAATGAAAAGTTACCAAAGTAGAAATGGTTTTATTATACACGTTCATTTTTTCAAAAAAAAATATGATTAGAATTTATGATAATGAAATTATATGATCCATCACTCCCAAATCATAGGTATTTTCTTCTACTCTGGTTATTTTTTGAGTTTACATGTTTTATATTCATTTTCCTCTATTTATATACATGAAATTTTGAAAAATGTTTTCATGGAAAACCAACCATTTTTTCCTCTTTTGATAGGAACCATTTATTACATATCCATATTGTCCATAAAATGTTTTAAGAAAAATTTTTACTACTCTAAAATTAACTATTATTTTCATTTTTACCCATTTTTTAATTTTGATAATATCTATTTAATTTAATTTTCTTGTTGATTTTTGAATGATTTATTTTGAATTTTTAATGAAAATGTGAAAGAAATCGTTGTTTTGTGTACAATGCATAAATGTCTTCTCTATCAAGCATGTATTCATTTTTTATTCAAATATTCCTAAAATAAACTCTATTTTTATTTTTAAAGATTTGGTTCTCCATATAATTTTGTATATTTTTAGATTTTAAAAATGTGTTTTCAAAATGAAAATGTTATTTTCCTCGTGAAATGTTTCTATGAATTTTTTAAAGGTGTATTATTATATAACAACATCCTTTAATGTTTCTTATGATTTAATGTCTAAATTATCCATGTATAAATATTTATTCTTTCTCAAGATGGTTTATTATTACTATAATGAAATATTTACAAAACCCATTTTCATTCTGAAGGGTTAAGATTTGATGTAATGATAAATGTTTTCAAGATATTTTGGCATAAATATAAATGGATTATGATTTTGTGATAGGTGGTTCTGTTATAATCCATGAATGGGTGGTTATTTTATAAAACAATTATGGGTAAAAATTATTAAAAAATGATGGGTGGGTTCATTATATATATCCAATACATTATGTAATGATGATAGAGTTGAGAAGCTCCTAAGAGATGATATAGTTAATAAACACTTAAGAAATTAAATATTTAAATGGATTGGAGTTACTCCTAAGAGAATGTATGAAATGATTGTATAGGAATTTCCATTTATGGAATTTTTCCACAATGATTCTCTTGGGTGTGAACCTTGTAAAAGATATTGATATTCCATACTTATGTGAATTCCACAAACTTGTGTATTATTCTTATTATATGTTATCATGGATCGTGATTTATTATTGATTATTTCACACTCATAGGTATTATGTATTTTTATTGAAAAAATATTATTCCGTGATTCGTATTTGAACATTAATAGCTGATGGGGATGATTATTGTATGTTTAGATAACTTTATCATACTCTTTTTCTTATCTAATTATCACTTATGACAATTAATTGATAGTTCTTATGTTTAACCTTACTAAGCATATCAACTCATCCTTTCTTATGTTTTCCTTTCCCAGGTTATGAAAAATATTTTTAAGTATTATATTCCTATAATGGTTTCTTATTGTGAATAATGTAATGGTAAATGGTGTAGATCAATTATGATCTCATTTTTAATGTATCTATGTTTCCAAACTCACTTAACTATTATTATTCCTACATGGATCATAATTTTATGTAATGAATATTCATCTATTAGGATTTAATATTTATGTGGGAATTTTTAGGGTCTCTATAGTTTCTATCATAAAAAGGCCTAATAACTTTTGGAAACTAGAATGAGAAAACATTAGTGAAAATCCTTTGTATAAGCCTATATATATGAGAACAACATCATTTATGGTAAAGAGAGGGGTTTGGTCTCCCTAATAAAAAATATCCATGTCATGTTTTCTACTTTAGTTTAGAAAAAATTATTCCCTTTGGTTTTTTTATGCCCAAGTGTTAGTCACCATCTTGTGGGAATCAGGAATGCCCTTTGGGCATGTGATGGTTCGGGTCAGGTACCGGTTTTAGGGGGTTTTTGGGTTGGGTTTGTCATGGTTTGGTATCAAAGGATATTGTGCTCAGTTTTGAGAATTTAGTAGACTAGATATAGTATTTCTAGGACTTTATAGGTAGGTTACAGTGACTACCTAGCCAACTCTTTCCATGACGAGACTCAAGTTACCATGATATGTCGGGATGTGTGTCTCATGTTTTGAGTTCTTGATCTTAATCCTAGTTTTTTCTTATGGTTTTATGGTTTTAACTAATATTATCATGTTGTTTGATCATCTATTCTATTTTAGTGTGTAGTGGTATTCCTTTAATATTTCTCTCATGGGTTCCTTAGGAGGGTGCAGTGGATGTTCCTCAATGGAATCCGCCTCTAGATCAAAACATTATCGAGCCTATCATGTAAGAAGTTCATTTTGTCAACCAAAATGTACTCCAAGTCTAGAAAGAAGTTGTTGAGGTATATCCAAGAGTTACAAGATAAATAGATCAATTACATGAGTTCTTAATGAGAATCCACCATCCTTTAGGGGTACAAATGAACCTCAAGAGGTAAAGGACTGGATGGAAAAGATCGATCAGATCTTTTACTTCTTGGATACCCTTGATAATATCAAGTTAATATGCGTAGTGTTCAAACTCGAGGGTCCTAGAAAGAGATTTTGGTATTCCATGGTATAGGTAGATAGACATATAGGCTTGGACTATAAGGGTTTCAAGACTCACTTATTTAAGCATTTTTTTCCAGATCCACTGATGATGAAAAAGTCTATAGAGTTACTCTCCTTGTAGTGAGGAGATCGTTAAATGTTGACATATACCAATCAGTTTGTGGAGATGGTTTATTTTGTACCAAAGGTAGTAAAGAATTAACATCTAATGGATTAGAAGTACCTTTAGTATTTGTGATTGGATATCAAATCACATGTATTTATGCTGAATCTTTTGACCTATGTAGAGATAGTAGATAGGGAAATGATAACTGAGATGGATATAGTAGTAAAGTTTTGTTATTCTGCCAATTATCTTCCACCAAGTGGTAGCTTCAATGGTGTGTAGGGGAGGAAGAGGAAGTGTCATGATCATCACATGATTTGTGGGGTGGTTCACAATAGCAAGCCTCCTTTGCACCTTATATTATATCCAATAGTGTGCCTATAACCTACTATCAATGTGTAAATGTTGGTCACACCCTAAATTCTAATTCTATGCCTATGAATATGTGTAATGGTTGTTGTCGTTATGAATATTTATAGTGATTCTGTCAGGCTATGTTAGTGTCTCGTTATGGTCAAGGATTATCAACTCCAAATGCTACTACGATGCATTCAGATGCTTCAAAGACTATAGGGCTCTAGCCATAGGCCTTGGGAGTGAATCACCTTCATACAACGGATAATTTTTTTGTGGAGATAGATGTGGGTCCAACAATAGTGATAGGTACTATCTTTATTTCTCCTTCAGTGGTGATTTTTTTATTTGATACAGGTGTATCCCAATCATTTATATCTGGTTGTTTTATGGATATGATTAAAATTCCAACGGAACTCATTTCCTATGTTATGGGGTTAGAAACACCTCTTGTAAATAGGAAATAGTAAGGCTTTGGTGCCCTTCTTATTTTCTACCAATAGCCAATGCAGAGTTATTCTGGGATTTCCTTGTTCTTAATCTGGATCTATTTGACAACATTATTGGGATGTATTGTCTTATTGTTTACCATGATGATATTGATTATTATCATTGGTTTTTTTTATTGATGGGAGATCTTATGTGTTTTAGAGAGAGTGGGATCTAAGGTCAGGTCATATAGTACCTTCCTTCCCAGATCTCAGGAGTTTGTGTTCTGTTATAGTAATTGAGCATGATGATGTTTATTCCATTTTTGATCATCCTGCTATTGTTCTATACTTTCCTAACATTTTCTCGTATGATTTATCTATTCTTCCTCTATATAGGGAGGTAGAGTTTACAATTTATTTGGTTTTAGGTACATATATATACACAATACCCACTTATCATATGGCACTAGTGGAGATTAGAGAGATCAAGATTCATTTGGATGATCTGATGGGAAAGGTTTTTGTTCATCTTAGAATTTTTCCTTGGGCAGCCCATGTGTTCTTTTCCAAGAAGGCATATGGTTTACTCTGACTGTGTGTGGACTATCAGAAGTTGAACCAAGTAACAGTTAATAATAAGTATCATTTTCCCCATGTGGATGATTTTTTCGACCAGTTAAAGGGGGAAAAGTGGTTTTTAAAGATAGATCTTCAGTTGAGTTATCATTAGCTCAAAGTTCAGGAGTCTGATATACTAAATATGACATTCATGAGTAGGTATGGCCATTATAAATATCTTGTGATGTTGTTTGGCCTGAATAATTCTCCTACTATTTTTATGGATTTGATGAATTATATATTTTATGATTATCTTGACACATTTTTGGTAGTGTTCATAGATGATATTTTGGTTTACTCGAGATCCAAGCGCAAACACGATCACCATTTTATTTTGTTTTTGGAAATTCTAAGGAGTCATGGTTTTTATAGAAATATTTTGAAATGAAATTTTTGGATCCAAGAAGTGAAGTTCTTAGGACACATGATTTTTGAGCATGGATTACCAGTTGATCCTGATAAGTTGAAGGTTTTATTTTCATGGGAGGAGCCACGGAATGCCTTTGAGATTTAGATCTTTCTCGGTATTACTAGGTACTACCAATGGTTTATTAAGGATTTCTCAATATTGATGTCACATTTGAATACTATTACCATGAAAGGGGTGAAATTAATATAGGATGAAAAGCGTTAGTCTTCTTTTGATGAGCTAAGATAACTCCTGACATTAGCTCATATTATGGTATTACCTAAGCCTGATAAGGGGTATGTGGTTTTATGTGATGCTTTTAGTGTTATTCTATATTGCGTGCTTATGTAGGATGATCATGTGGTGTCTTACAGCTCTCTCTATCTTTTACCACATGAGAATAATTACCCCACTCATGATTTAGATCTTTTCATGATTATTAATGTGCTTAAATGTTGGGAGCACTATCTTTTTGGGGAGAGGTTCACGGTCTTCTCTGACCATAATTGTCTAAGCTATATATTTTCTCAGAAATTCTTGAATCTTAGAAAAAGGTGGCAGGTGGAATACCTTAAAATGTTTTAATTTGACATCACCTATACCCTAAGAAAGGGTAATTTAATTGCAGATTCTCTCAACAGGAAATTACCATCGTAGGCTATTCTGAAATCGAAAGAGGAGTGGAACTTTATGGGACTCTTCACTTAGTTTCACTTGGATGCTTAGGAGGATGTTTCAGGTATGATTCTGACTAGTGTTCAGTTATAATTATCTCTCCTTGATTCTATTATATAGGATCAACAATAGGATGATAAGTTCATGGTAATTTGGGAAAACCTATATGGTGGGGAGACTATTTTCGGTTGGTCTCTCTCTTCAGATGGTATTCTCCAATTTGGGGATCGATTTGTCATCCCAACATCTGTGAGGAACTCAATTTTGTTTGACTATCACAGTTCTTTATGGGTTGTTTATCCAATCACTATGAAAATGTATTATGATATGAGATAACGATTCTAGTGGCTGAGTATAAAGCATGACATTGCATATTATGTGTCATACTATTAAACCTACCAACAGATAAAGGTATAGAATCTGAAACCTTATGGGTTGCTCCAGCCTCTTCTGAAACTCGTTTGGAAATGGTATTAGGTGTCTATAGAATTTTTTGTTGTATTACCATGAATTCCCTGAGGGGGGGAATTCTATCTAGATAGTGTTTGATCAGTTGATTGAGTCATAAAACTTCATTCCGATCAGGGACACCACTAAGTTTGAAGAATTGGGTAAGCTATATGAGCAGGTGGTTTTGAGGTTACATGGAGTTCCCTATGCCATTATTTCAGATAGGGATCATAGATTTACCTCATGGTTCTAGAAGATCCTCCAGGAGGTGATGGGGACTCAGGTTAGGTTGAGTACAACTTACCATCCACAGATATATGGTTAGACAGAGCGTGCTATTCAGGTTTTAGAGGACATGCTTTGTGCCTACATCTTGGATTTTGGTGGATCACGGGATAACCATTTGGGATTGTTTGGTTTTTCTTATAAAAACATTTATCATGCGTTGATTAGAATATCTCCCATTGAAGTTTTGTATGGTCACTTGTGCAGGTCACCTTTTTATTGGGAAGAGGTGGGTGAGGCCTCTCTTGTAGGACAGAGTCTCGTTTGAGAGTTATCATCAAGGATTCAGGATATATATCAGCATCTAGTTATAGTACAGAGTTCGCAGAAATCATATGCAGATCATCAGTGTCATCCTTTGGAGTTTTCCATTGGTGATTGAGTTTTCTTGAAATTTTCTCCTTGGTTAGGTCACCATCATCTTGTAAAATAGAAAAATTTGGCTCTGAGATATGTTGGACCATTTGAAGTCACCGAGAAAATTGGGAAGGTTGTTTATCAGTTAGCATTTCCAATTTAGTTAATGGAAATTCATGATATTTTCCACATATCTCATCTCATGAAGTACCATCATGGTCCCTATCATGTTTTGAGTTGGAAAGAGATCAAATCGGGTCCAAAAGTTTCTATTATAGAGCAGCCAATAGAGATCATTGACTCTCAAGTAAAGGTCTTGTGTGTGAATTCAATTTTGTTGGTCAAAGTACAATAGAAACATAGATTAGATTCTCATGAGACTTGGGAGTGCAAGTTGTTGATGAGTTAGAAGCAGCCTCACCTCTTTCCAGACACCATTATTCCACATGACTTCCCAAGGATGAAATTTATTATAGTGGGGAGTTTGTAATGAATCGTTCCCTTATTTTAGTTATTTATCATATCTCTTTTCATTTCCCTCTTTGTTTGGTTGAATTTGGGGGTTTCCAAGTATAGATATCCTTTTTGGGGGGAAATGACCTGAATTTAGGGGATTTATGTTTGTTGGAATTAATGGTGTTTGTACATAAATGTAAAGTATTAAGAGGATATCCTTTGGGTCCAGGTTGACTCGAGGGATTTTTCTAAGTGTTTCTATAGAATCTTCTTGTTGGATGATTTCACATAATTAAAAGATTACATGATGTGAACTTTTTTTTAAGCTGATACTGTGAATTAGTTCATAGCATGAATTGTTTACACATCATGATATCAGTTCACATTGTGAAAAGTTTGATCAGTGTTTTTTAGCTGAGGAAATGCCTTTTTCAACATATGTAGATTTTGTGGATTTCATTTCATGAACTCAGGATTCGCATCATGAAATATTCATGGTGTGTAAGTTTTTATGAATTGTATATCTGATTTTATTTTCATTTGGCTGCATCCTTCTCTCTCGATACCTAGGAGCCATCATAGGTGATTTTGGGGATCTCTACTCTTTCTGGATCATTTCGTTTAGTGATTGATCTTCATCATGGTTTTTTTGCATCTCCCTAGGTAAGTGATCTTTCTACTTCTTTATTTCCATTGGTCACAGCATCTTCACTACGCTGTGTTTGGTCTTGTCGTGTTTATTATCTTGATCCTTTTTTATATTTTTTGTGTGATCTTCTTCTAGAGTCTAAAATTTGTATTAGTTGTGGTATGGTGTGTGAGTTTCTTGAGGTACATATTGTGTTTTCTTCTCCACTGACCATTTTTCTTATTGAATTGATTATGAGATGTAAGGATTGATTCTAGGGCCTCCATTGTTTTCCTTGCATTCTTTCGTGTTGGTGGATCTCGTTGCGGGCATGTGCAACCTGAGTTTGAGGTAGGTGGTTCCATATCTATACTATATTAAATGAAATTTATTTCTCTGGATTTATAAATTTTTTTATAAATAAATAGGCATGATTGAATCATGTTTATGGAAATGGGTTTTTGAGAAAATATGGTTTTCCCCTTGTTTCATTAAAGTAAAAGGTATTTTTAAATCATTGTGAAATGTATTTACAAAATGGTTTTCGAAGAATTATTTTAATGAAATGGTTTTGAAAACATAGCACATGGAAATCCTTGGTTACTTATGTGGAAGGTATAGCAATAGGCCTCATCCTTTGATATTATTGATGGGTTTACTCATTGGGTGTTCCTCTACTCCATGGAGCTATTGTTCTAGGGACTTGTTAGAAATTATTAGGAGGTTCACTTTCTGAGGTGTTCCTCTGCTCTCTAGATTCGATGCATATGTCTAGAGGGTTGATGTATGCTATTGTTTATGTCTAGGTACAAGTGTCCTAGATAGCCTGACATATTGTGATCGTTTGCATGATGTTACCTATGCTTTTGATTTAGATTACTTTGGATTTTTTTATGATATGTGATACATGCTTTACTTTGACTAATTTAATATATGTGATATACTTTGAAACTATTTTACCTAGATTATTTGGAACTGTGGAAAAAGGGGGAAATGTTTTACCATGCTTTTGATATAAAAATTATTTAACTGATTATCATGGCTTGTCTTCTTTAAATTTGAGCATGTTCAAGTTGTTGTACAGAGACTTAATATGGAAAACCAAGTGGGATCCAACTAAGCATGTTTATCTCACACCCTACACACCCCTTAAGTGATTCATAGACCTTGTTATGTCTTTTGATGCAAGGAAAGTCAAGGTGCCACAATGAGGTGGTGGGGTTTCTATTAGTTGTGTCTGGTAGCTGGTGGTGATATGTTGGGAGTTTTCTCACACTATAACATGGAGTATCTATCTTGGTTTTAGTTTTCCTTTTTTGTTGGACTTATAACTTGGATATTATTTTACTACTTTTGAGTTGTATCACTTCTGATATTCCTTTTTTATATGAAATATATTTCTTGTTTTACTCTTCTATTGTTTCTTTCATCATGTATATATATGTGTGTCATGTTGTCTACTTCATTTTGGGAGAAATCATTCCCTCTTATTTTTGTTGATTCCCAGGTGTTAGTCTCCAGCCCATGGGGATCAGGAATTCCCTTTGGGTGTGTGATGGTTTGGGTTGGGTATCGGTTTCAGGGCTATTCGGGTTGGGTTCATCGCATCATAGATAATTCTAACTATGACATAGAGCATTAACCCATGATGCTCTGTTTAACATGATTTTCAAATGATGACCAAAATGATTGATTCATGTTCATTATGTCATGGCCAAGTAAACATATGAACTAAAATACCCGTTTTTAGGAAGTCTACATAGCATTCATAAATATCATGAATAAAAATGGGCATTTTAAAGGGATAATGTCATGGTGCTTGTGTAGATTCCAATTTTGGTCCTCTCAATGGATCTTCATCCTATCAAATTATCATCAGTAGTTTCTATGATACCATTGATGGGTTTCATGAGACATCTTTATGCACATTAGTAGTGGAATAAAACATGAAATCCATGCTCAAGATCCTACCAAGATAAAAATGATTAGATAAAATGATAAAATGATAACCCATGCATTCCTAAATTTTCAAGAGACAACCAATGGGTTATTGCTTCTGATGATATCCACTAGCCACTAGAATCACTGAACACTTCGACGAGACCTCCTTTATCCAAATGGTATGTTAACACCTCTTCCTTGAAATCAAATAGAGATAAGAGGGGTTGATAGAGTTTTGGATGTGAGAGAATAATCTCAGGTGTCTTTTTCAACCTCAATGGAGTGTTAGAATGCCCTTTTAGAGGACTCATGCATCAAATGAATATTCCTATTGGAATCTCATAACATTCCATGTAGTATGAAACAATCAAAATCTTTGGATTCCCTTCATTGATGGTTAAGAATGTTTGAAACACTTTTAGATTTTTTATTTATTTTACACATCATCAAATGATGTGTTGATGACCAAGGCACACACATGATATTCGAATTAGAAATTTTGGCGTTGTCCCATACCATTCCTACATAACCACAACATGGTGTGATACACCATAAACAAACATCCACCATGGCGTGGTGACCATATCGACACCATGGTCTATGATTTATTGTATATTTTTCAATAATTTTATCATTTTGAATCCATGTTTTTATAACCTAAATGAATATTTCCAGTGTTTGATTAAATTTTAGTGGTAATTTTTTTCATTATAATACTTAATACTCAAAAATTTCAATCCAAAATCACGAGTGACTTATTTTAAGTGGGGTTTTTTACAAACTATGTTTTCAATAACCATATAAAAAACTATTAAATAGTTATCCAAATTTTTCCATAAATACTCATCTCTCTACTGATATCTCTTAACTATAAGGATCATATGTATCTTACACTAATTTTACTTTTTAACGTATATCATGTTTCATCTCTAAATATTATAAATTTTTTGAAAGGTTTAATAAGGAATGTTTTATCATTAATAGGGTAAACAATATAAGTGTTTTCTCTATTATTTGTTTGAAGTTTTCTTGTAAGTTATTTTCTTTTCATGATATTTTTCTTCATTTATTTTTTATTCACCTTATTGCTTGTTATATTTTCATATTTATATGTTTTTGTAACTATGATATGGTGTATATAAAAATATAATGGGAATTATCTATTAAAATTTGATGTAAAATATTCTTAGTTGAACCATTTTCAAAGATTTAAGAAGTATTCTCGGTTTTGGTAATAAGCGGCATCTGAATAATTATCATGTGATCATGTCCTTGATGATTTTTCAGATATCATGGTATTATTGTATGTATAAGAAATAAACACTTTCCTATTCATATATTTTTTTATTTATATCCCTTAATACGATCATTTGGAATAACACCATTTCCTGGGGCATACTTTCACAACTCATCCTTGTTATTCATGGATGATTTTCCATCAATTTACACTCCATTTATTCATGTGTCTATCTTGATTATTAATTAAATTATATTAAAATTTTATATTATGAATTCATATATGTATATATTTTTAAGTGTTTCGTTGAATTTTTAGAAGATTGGGTAATGAGTGGGCCCAGAATTATATAATCCCCTCATGCATTGAATAGTTTTTCATCTATAGTGTTATTATGCATGATACATTAGTGAGAAACATTACCCATTATGATAGAGTGGCTTGAAATATAGACTTGTCCTATAATTTCATAGTGGTTGATTATGAAAACATGTTTATGATGTTTTAATATCATGAATTACTTATCTCTCGTGATTATTGAAGGTTGTTCACATGTACCATGATTTTCTCTTAAATTATTCCATGTTACATTGATATATTTTTCTTAATACACTACCATGCTTATACAAATTTCTTATTGAACATTCAATCTCATAGTTTTTTTCTTATGTAAACCCTTAAGAATTTGAGGTTGTTATGGAGGGTTGATGGTCTATAGATATTTTATGGTACATGAATACTCCTTGAAGAAAATCTAAATTAATTATTTTTTAGTGCATTGTCATGTATAATTATTTTAGTTATTAAATATTTTTAACTATTAATTTTGTGAATAGTTTGTTTGTGGTAAATTTTCATGATGTGTGGTTAAAATTGTATTATTTTATCACTAAATCCATGAGTGTGGGTTTGATATGTCATGTAAAGCCAGCATGTCATTAAAAATTTTGAAAAATGTGAAATGGGTATTTGTTTATAAAAGTGAACTTTTATATTTATTTTAAATTGTAAATATAGATTATTTTAAATAAAATAACACTAAATATAATAATAATTAAAAACTATTTAAAAAATGTGTGCGTGTTTGGCTCGTTACAGTCTGACTTTGATGATTATGCATAGACCACCTTGTTTGTTTACATTTTTATAAACATATTAAAATTGTAGGGAATAAAATCTTGTTTTTTCTTTATCTATTTTTCAAGAATAAATTATAGGGCCACCCAAAATGTTAGCTTGGTTGAAGCCAACCCATCAGTAAATCCTAGACTTTGATGATTGAAGATCATGTGGCTGACAATTTTTTATGTTCTATGGTTGGGACAACCATGTTTTCATTTTTTATGTTGTGGATACTCACAAAGTTCACAGTAGCCAAAATATAACTCATTTAATATTAAAAATCTTGAATCAGTTTATAAATTGTTGATTTTTAAAAAAAAATCATTATCATAACCATCATATTATATTTAAAAACACATGTTTAATTATCTCAACCCATTTAAATATTTGTTTATAATTTCAAATTTTGATAATTTATTTATAAATATAAAATGATTGAATGGATGTCAAGTTAAATAAATATATTTTATATTTTTATTATATATTTAAAATATAGTTAATGAATTAATAATAATTAATTCAATATAAATAAAATTCATAATTTATTTATAAATCCAATATTAAATTAACTCAAAAAAATTTGTATAATTTTGGTATTATTTAAAAATATTTAGTTGATAAATTAATAATAATTAATTTTAATTATAGTACCCAAAGCCTATTACTCTAATCCCATAATATTAACTGGGTTTTGAATTTACCATCCTAGCTATATAAAAACCTAATTAACTATTAATTCAGCTCATTTTATAGAGTTTTTTATACATTTTAAAAAAACTATTAAAACAATGCTATGTTAAAAATATTTTTAAAAGTAATGCGAAAAGGCACCATCAGTGATGCTGCATTTGGGTTATCTTGAAAGGAAGCAAGGTTGATGCTGCCTTTACCTCTCATCGACCTAAATTGATGACATAGAAAAGGTGACATCACTGACGTTGCCTTCGCCTAAATTATGGCTGAATTCCATATCTGAGATGCTGCATTTCTATTATATTACGGCGAAAGGCGGCATACACAATGCCTCATTTGCCCTAAATCCCTATAAAAGGGCACCCGCCCCACCCCCTTCTCCTCACTTATTTTACCTGTTCTCTCTCTCTATTTCCACTTCTTCTCTCTCTACACATTTCCCGCCTTTATGCATGGTGATTTTGGTGGCTTAATAGGAGTGAAAAATTTTCAAAGCATCATTTAGAGGTATTTTTTCTTATTTATTTTAAATTTATTTTTTTATTTAATTGCTTCATTTTTAGTTAGTTTTTAATATGTTATTTACTTAGTTGTTTAGTTAATTGCATATACTTTAGTATAACATAGTAGTTTTTAAATATTATTGACATAATTAGGAATTAATATTAACTAGATGATGAATAAATATTGGTGACATAATGAGTAAGGTATAATTAATTAAAGATTAAGTACTGCTTAACTAATGATTAGCTACTAAATAACTAATTAATAATAAATTATTAACCAATGATTAAATAATGATTAACTAATAATTAATGATAAACTAGTAATTAACTAATAATTAACTATAAAGTAACTACTTAATATTTATTAATTAAGTAATGATTAACGAGTGATTAAGGAATGGTTAAGGTATAATTAATATAGTATTAATTATTACTTAACTAATGATTAGATAGTTTTTAACCAATTAATAACATATTATTAACTGGTGAGTAAATAATGATTAATTAATAATTACTTAATTATTAACTATTAATTAACTAAAAAATTTCTTTAAAGTAACTATTTGATGTCTATTAATTAAGTAATGATTAATCAGTGATTAATGAATGATTAAGGCATAATTAATATAGGATTAACTAATACTTAACTAATGATTAGAAAATAATTAACTAATCAATAACATATTATTAACTAATGTTTGAATAATTATTAACTAATAATTACTTAATGATTAACTATTAATTAACTAATAATTAGTCATAAATTAACTATTTGATATCTATTAATTAAGTAATGATTAACTAGTAATTAATGAATGATTAAGGAATAATTAATATAGGATTAATTAATGATTAACTAATAATTATCTAATGATTAACATATGATTAATTAATGAGTAAAGAATGATTAACTAATAATTACTTAATGATTAACTATCAATTAACTAATAATGAGATATAAAGTAACTATTTGATATCTATTAATTAAGTAATGATTAATTAAAGATTAATGAATGGTTAAGGCATAATTAATATAGGATTAACTAATGCTTAAATAATGATTATCTAATGACTAACTAATTAATAACATGTGATTAACTAATGATTAAAGAATGATTAACTATTAATTAACTAATAATTGGCTATAAAGTAAGTACTTGATATCTATTAATTAAGTAATGATTAATTATTGATTAATGAATGATTAAGGCATAATTAATATAGGATTAATTAATTCTTAATTAATGATTAACTAATAAATAACATATGATTAACTAATAATTACTTAATGATTAACTATTAATTAACTAATAATTAGCTATAAAGTAACTATTTGATATCTATTAATTAACTAGTGATTAATGATTGATTAAGTCATAATTAATATAGGATTAACTAATACTTAATTAATAATTAACTAATGACTAACTAATGAATAAAATATGATTAACTAATGATTGAAGAATTATTAATTATTAATTAACTGATAATTATCTATAAAGTAAGTACTTGATATCTATTAATTAATTAATGATTAACTAGTGATTAATGAATGATTAAGTCATAATTAATATAGGAATAACTAATACTTAACTAATGATTAGATGATGATTAACTAATGAATAACATATAATTAACTAATAAGTAAAGAATGATTAACTAATAATTACTTAATTATTAACTATTAATTAACTAATAATTAGCTATAAATTAACTATTAGATATATATCAATCAAGTAATGATTAACTAGTGATTGATGGGTGATTAAGGTATAATTAATACGAGATTAACTAATGACTAACTAATGAATAACATATGATTAATTAATGATTAAAGAGTGATTTACTAATAATTATTTAATGATTAACTGTTAATTAACTAATAATTAGCTATAAAGTAACTATTTGATGTCTATTAATTAAGTAATGGTTAACTGGTGATTAATGAATGATTAAGGCATAATTAATACAATATTAAAAAATGTTTAACTAATTATTAGTTAATGACTAACTAATGAATATCATATGATTAACTAATGAGTAAATAATGATTAAATATTAATTAACTAATAATTATCTATAAAGTTAGTACTTGATATCTATTAATTAACTTTAAACTAACTACTTAAGAACTAATAATTAATTAATCATTAACTACCGACTTAGTAATTAATAACTAAGGATTAACTAATTATTAAATAATGATTAACTATTGATTAACTTTGGATAAAAATAGAATTAACATAGGATCAAAGATTGATAATTGGATGACAAAGAGTCTTAACTACGCGCATGATTTGTTACTCCCATGATTTAGATGATTCATACCTTATTGCACATATGGTTTGATTCTCTTGATGGATATGTTTAATATGATTCACAGTCTCTTTATAAACCATTAAACATACCTTTAGGAATATTTAAAATTGTACTGTGAAACATTAGTGTCAAATTTTAGGATATAAGAAGACATTCTAAAATTTCAGTATAATAAAGATTATGTGGTTATATAAGAAATAAAATTTATATCTGGATACTTCTATTGGATGTGGCTCTGGCACAGATATACCTAGAGGTAAAACCCAAAAACATGGCATTATGCTAGACTCGATTGGGAACTAGTGCACGATAATGGGCCTTATTGCACACCTAGTTTGAAACTCATGGGGTATATGCTTTAGATGATTCATATTTTTTTTATAATCCACTAAACATACCTTTATAAAGATTAAAAATTGCACTAGGAAACATTAGTGTCATCTTTTAAGATATTAGAAGATGGTCTAAAATTTCAACATAATAAAGATTATGTGGTTATCTAAGTAATGAAATCTCTATTTGGATACTACAAGTGGATGTGGCTCTATAACAGATGTACCTTGGTAAAACTCAAAAACACCACATTGAGCTAGACTTGATCGGTAACTGGTACACAACAATAGAACTTGCAGCACACCTGGCTTGACATTCTTGGGGGATATTCTTTATATGATTCATATTTTTTTATAAACTACTGAACATGCCTTTAGGAAGATTAAAAATTATACTAAGAAACATTAGTGTCATATTTTAGTATATAATAATATGTTCTAAAATATAGGTATAATAAATATTATATGGTTAATGCTACATGATTCCCTAACATTACTGGATCGAGTTCACACTTTCAGCCATAATGACGTATTGCCTCTAATGTAAACTTTTCATATTATCAATTACATAGTGTTAATATAAAATCCTTCATTTTTCAGAATTTTATGAAATTTCCAAATACTTTTACTATAAAATAATAAATAGTTAATAAATTATACAACCATTTACATAAGACACAAATAAGATAAACATTCCTAAAAGATACATCATTTCAATAAATAAAACTTTGACCTATATAATTCCCTTCCTTTTACAAATATTTTTCACATGATAAAACCATTTTGTAAATAATACTTTTATTTTCATAATAATTATTTCATATTCACATTACAAGGAATATGAAAAGTATATGTGAGATGAAATGAAAACATATTCAAACTATCCATGGATACACCATAAATCAAACATGTGAGCAAATAATAATAAAATATACCATCATGTGAGAAATAATATATAAATTAAAAGGCACACAATTTGTAATATAACTTATTGGTATATATTCTAGACATCAAAGAAATCCTAAATCCATAAGATGGTTCCAACTGATATAACCTATGTGTGCATGATTTCATCACGATTCACTACTTTATTTCACCATTACATCATTGTTTTGAACTTGTTTTGTATTTTAAATTACAAATATTATCTCAAATTGTACATAACATTTGATTAAATTATCAAATTTTTATCACTATTAAAATGGGAAATTATTCTTATTTTAGTGATTTCGTTATAGGAGGAAGTGATTTGGAGGGTCAGAGATGATCCAGAAGGAAAATGGGTCAAGCTGCATGGAAGCCCAAGGACATATGTCCACTATTTTGCACATTTTGTGAAATTTGTGCCTCCAAATGGGATGGAATTTTGTGAAACAATCCATAACTTCATGGGATAAAACTCATATCAAGAAACTGAATCCCAATTAATCCTTTAAGGGTCCATCCGAACCAATCTATCTAGGTATAAAATCTTCACGAAGTCAAAGATTTGGTTATGAATTTTGGACATATATCGCGTTATAATCCTCCATTTACTGCAAAATTTGACATGGAGATATTAAATATGATTGAATATGACTTTTATCTTTTGTAAAAGTCGATATAAGACCATTTAACAACCCAAAACCAAGACACAAGTGGTATCTCAAAATCTGGGTGCCCAAAACCACTTCCCATTTTGGCTATAAATTGGCACCTTGGGCACCCCATTTTCAAGTTTGACCAAGGAGTGAAGTACTATCATTTTTAAGTTATAGAGGAGTACCCTCATCACCTTGGAGGTTTTGGAACTTTCTATACTCATAGGGGGAGCTCTTGAATCTAGTATACCTTCATTGTAGCCTTCTTTTTCTTCTTCTTCACTTTGTAATATTGTCGTGCTTTTAATAAACTCTTAGTTTCTCTTCCATTTATTATGTTATTTTAAATTTTATTCTTCTATAAATCTTTCTATTTGTGTTGGAAATAAATATTGGAAGCATGATTGGGTTATACCCTTTCAATGACCTTTTGAAAATGAAAAATGTTTCTACGATGACTACACCACCCATGGAAGAGTAATTCTTCTTAGTAATCGATCTAAATCTAAACATATTCACTTAATTATTTTGAATCAGTGAGATACTGTAAATAAATATTATGATTTATGAATTTTTTTTAATTAAAATAAACTAATCAAGTAATTGAATGATTCACACAAAATCACACAAGGTCGGTGATTGTGTGAATTGTGAGAGCATGACCTTAATCGGTGATACAAAACCACATGAGATTATTTTTTAGAGTTCAAATGTAATCTATAAACTCAATTCATCCACATTTAAAAAATAGATATGTCCCCTAATTTACCACTAACCATAATCTAGTATTGTAATGACAATCAAAGTAGGGTGTAGTAATGCCAAACGGGCGGGCCGGAGTGGGGTGGGCTAAACCCGCACGGATTTGAGACCACATGGGTTTGTCTGCAAAATCCCACATATAATGTGAAAAAAAAATTCAAGCTCACCCCGCCCCGCATAAACCTGCGAGTTTCCCATGGGTTGCCCGCAGGCTTACCCATATTTAAAAAAAATACTATTTATAATAATTTAAATACTATATTTTTTATCATTCTTAAAGGTATTTGAGGGGAGAAATATGAATTAACAATAATTAGAGTTTTAAGGGATGCATTGAACATTTTTTTGTGGGTTAATGGTGGCGTGTGGTGATGCCGATGTGGTGGAAAACTGTTGCGATAGAAAGTAGGCGAGTGATCGGTGATGGGCGATGAATGATAATGTTGGTTGCGTGTTTATGTGAACAACTAAACCCATGAATGAATGAAGTCTCTCCAGGTAACGATTAGTTTCAGAGGAAGCTATTAGTGTTTCCACAAGGTTTTATCCTATTCTCTTAACAACAAAATAAAATTAAATAATAACAAAATTAAATTGACCTAAAAAATATTATGATTATAATAACTCTTATAGAATTGAAACCATGCGCATGGGCAATGAGTTCCATTTTTCGAGAGATGGGTTGACACACCATGTGAATATGGTTAATAATTATGATATAAATAATATAATATAATATAATATTAAAACAATAAATATAGGCCTATTTAAAATTCACATATGAATAAATGGTGAATTAGTATGACCATTACGGTGAGAAATTATATGTCACTATTTAATCATGATTTTTTTATTAAAAAGGCTAAAATGTCAAAGAAACATATATCGTAAAAATAATATTTTTTTTAATCTGGCCTGTGGGCAAGCCCACACCCGCGCGGGCTCAACCCGCATTGGCCCGCACTCTAAACGATCAAAATTTTTAGGTTCACCCCGCCCCACATCCGCCCCATTCTCGCAAAGCCTGTGGGCCACGGGCCCACTTTGCATCACTAGTAGGGTGTTGCGATTTCACGTTCCGAAGATAGCCTAGGGTTTAACCCTTTTCATCTGTGTGGTAAAGTCAATTCTTATAGGGTTTAAGGGTTAAAAAATTAAAAGATCATAATTAATTGTATGTTAATGTAAATGGTAATGATCAATAATTAAGTGAATAGGTAGAGTTAGATCGATTACGCCTTTAAAATGTTTTTCTAAAAAAACATCTTCTCATTGGGTTTTTTTAATCTCATTTCAAAAACAAAAAGAACAAAAAAATATAAAATCATCTTCCAATATACTTATTATAGTCTTATAAATGATAAAAACCCTACATCCTCTTAAGTAGTTTGTTTATGTTATTTTATTTTATTTTCAAAATAACTTAAATATGTTGTTAAATTTACTTCCTTCTATGAGAGACGACCTTGGTCAGCCACTCTTCTGCACCTAAGAAGTAAAAAATTACACATCATTTGAAAGTGCCCACGATAGCACCTTTAAAATTGGCATTGTTTCCATGGAGGAAAGTATTTTATTCAACTAATTAGAGGTATTTTTTACTTTTATTTTATCCTTTTGTTTTCTCTTTATTCTTCATTTTTCTTTACCCTTTTTCAATTTTTGTTTCTTTTTATCTCTCTCTTTCTTCTTCCTCTCTCTTTTATTCTCTATTAGACCATCAATTCAAACTTATTCTCATGATATTATGGCCTATTTTTCTCAATTTCTATGATTCATGACATGATTCCATCCTTAGGATCTCTTTGATCTAGACACCGAGATTGAACTCAGCCTTAGGGATCAAATCAGACAATCTCGGTCTATAGGAAGTGTCAACATTTACCCAATTGGGTAATTCCTACACTCTAAGAACATTGAAATTGAAAACACTTATAAATTCAACATAAAACAAGAACTGATAGCTGAAAATAATAATGATGAACTTAAAAGATCCATTCAATAATTAGCGGCATTGAATATTAACTATCAGCCAAATTGTATTGCATATCCAAATCTTGAATCAAACATTGAATTGAAATCTGGGTTAATTAAACTTCTTCAAAAGTTTCATGGATTATCTAGTGAGGATCCAAAAAAACATTTAAAATAATTTAATGTGTCTTATTCAACCCTAAAACCAATAAATGTATCTGAAGATCAAATCAAACTAAGATCATTCCCATTTTCACTTGATGAAGCTGCAATGGATTAGATGTATTATTTATAACCTGAATATGTAACATATTGGAACTATTTGAAATGTTTTTTCTTTCATAGAATTTTTCCAGCATCAAGGACCACTTCCATTCGTAAGGAGATCTTGAGTATCAAGAAAGCATAAGGGGAGTCAATGTATGAGGACTGGGAGCGATTAAAGAAGTTGTGTGAAAGATGCGTACATCACCAAATCAGTGAGAAACTACTCATCCAGTACTTCTGTGAAGGACTCACACCTATGGAGAGAATCATGCTGGATGTCATGGATGAAGGGGCATTATTCAACAAAACACCAGTAGATGTACGTGCTTTTATTGACAATATGGCGCAAAACTCCCAAAAATTTGGAGATCGAGGTACGCCACATATTAGAGGAGTACACTAGGTAATTCCATCTTCTCTTGAAATTCATTTAATTGATACCAAGTTGGAAGAGTTTACTACTATGGTGAGATAGATTAATTTGGCATAAAAGACATCCTAGCCCTATCCTACAAGGCCTTGTGGCATTTTCACTGAAATAGGCCACCCAACTAATTTTTCCCCCAATTACAAGAGACATAGGATTGCACAATAGTTTTTCCTAAGAGACCGTATCAGAAACAACAATAACCACATCCCCAGAAGAAGTATGATTCCTTTTCTCTGATATACAACCAAGGGTGGAAGGATCAAATAAACATAAGGTATGGCTCTGGAAAACATCAAAGGCCCCCTTTTCAATAAAACCTCCAACAGCCTCCACCTTATCAGTAGGGTTTCCAAAAACCCCAAAGAAGATTTGAAGCCCAAGAATAAACAAGTCAACAATAAGGGAATTCTAAACCAAAGATAGATTCTAATACTGATGATCTTTTGAAACAAATTGTTCTTAATCAGAAGAATGATCTGAAGATTCAAGGTTCGGATCTGAGATAGTTGAAGACTCAAATGAGCCAGATTTCCACTGCCCTCTATGAACTGGTAAGTAAGAACTCTGGAAATATTCCTTCCCAACCTAATCCAAATCCCAAGGGAAATGTCAGTTCCATCACATTGAGAAGTGGTAATCAAACAACTGATACATCTGCACCTATCATTCCACTAGGATTCACCTCAACTCTAGAGAATCCCCATATAAGAACAAATGATGAGAAACCCAAGGAGATGGACAAATGAAAAAAAAAGATTTATGATGTTCCTCCCAAACCCCTTATATTTCCAAATAGAGTTGTACAAACCAAAAGTATGGTTGAATAAGAAATTCAAAAGGAGGTTTTGGACACATTCAAGTGTGTTGAGATCAACATAACTCTACTTAAATCCATTAAACAAATACCAAGGTATACCAAATTTTTAAAATAACTTTGTACTAATTGAAGAGGGATCAAGGGAAATGAGAGGATCAATATTGGAAGGAATGTGTCGGCACTCATTACACCAACTCTAGCAATGCCAACAATGTTCAAGGATCTAGGGACATTCGCCAGACCATGAACCATAGGAGAGTTACACTTTTTGATGCTTTATGTGATTTAGTTGCTTCCATAAATGTGATGCCTCACTCTGTATTCTCTTCATTACAGGTTGGTGAGTTTAAGAGGACAAGAGTAGTGGTGCGGTTAAAAAATAGAGCTATATTATATCCATTCAGAGTCCTTGAGTATGTACTTATTTGGGTAAGAGACGTGATCTTTCCAGTAGATTTATACGTCCTTCAAATGGTCGATGATCAGGTAAGTTCTCATGCTCACTAGTGGAAATACCAGATTTAAAGTCAAAGTAATGATGTCAGTTTTTTATAAACTGATGCCAATAGTATGTGTAAGAAATTTTTTGCGTTTATTTTACTAAAAACTGACGCCAATAATTTTTAAGCGTGGTTTTTGGCATTGTTTTTTAGTATAACCAATGCCAAAAACCTAAAAAGGTATGATATATGGTGTCAGTTTTTCAAAAAACTGGTGCCAAAAATAAAAAAAAATTTGGTGTTAGTTTTTACAAAAACTAACGTCATTAATCCCAAACATGGGATCTTTCGGCGTCGATTTTTATAAAAATTGATGCCATATATTAAAAAATATATATTTATGGCATCGATTTTTTGGAAAATGGATGCCATATATTAAAAAAATATCTTTTTGCATCGTTTTTTCCAAAAATCGATGATGAAAATATTTTTCAAACTCTTCAACGTCAGTTTTTGTAAAAACCTACACTGAAAGTCTTTTAAAATTAGTCAAGATCTAGAAACCCTCATGTTTTTTAATCTTCAAAAGCTAAATTGTGGCGACTCCTCTTGACTTGTGACGACTTCAAAGGCGTATTTGTGATCTCGAACCACCATTCTTGTTGATTTTCTTCTATTTTCATGATCTACGGTACGATTTCTTGATTATCTCCCTATTTTTCATCATCTACGAGTTATGTTTTCTTCCGAAGCTTATTTTCAGTGATATTTAATTATAGTTTGATTTTAGTTTGTTGTTCATCTTTATTTTTCATTTCTTCAATCATTTTTTATAGATCTTTCATTATTTAATCTTCCAAAGCATTCTATGGAGCAAAGTTTGTATTTGGATCTATTTTCATGTTAAACTCCAAATTTTGTATGTTTTTTTTTAATTTTGAAGATAAATTAGTTATCATTTAATTATTTTTTTGATTTGATTTAATTGTTATTTTATAGTTTATTATAAATTTGTTGAACATGGTTAATAGTTATCCCTAAAAGTGATCATTCCATATAAATTTACTTTATTTTTGTTTAATTTAGTTTAGTCTAAGATTATTCAATTTGGTCCAAATCTAGTTGAGTCTATTTAGGCCAAGTTAGTTTTATTTGGCTCAATTCAATTCATATTTATTTGTTTAGATTCCATCCACTCGTTAATGTAGAGTGGAAATATATCCAATGGTGTCGCTTAAAAAATAGTAGATTCATTCCTGGAGTTAAAAACACTAAATATTTGTTTATGCTCTTGCTCACAACATGCAATAACTCGTGGGACTACTATTGTTGTTGCTTCATCTTTTTAATATATAAAAATAATAATTTTTTTGGTCTATAATGACTCATATTCAAGTCCATGTGACTCATTCATAGCATGATATCACTTGTAATAAATGACAGATGACTTGTTCATGGGTCCATATTAGTCATAACATGTTCACAATTACCTATATGTTGTTTTAAATGACTCATATAAAAATTGAAATAAATCATACATTGGTCATGAATTTTTTTAAAAATGGCTCATACAGAGTGAGGAATGGCTCATATGTAGATCAAAATGACTCATAAACAAATCAATACTTAAAAATTTCTACAGCCGCAACTTGAGATTCCTTTCTTTCTTAAAAAAATACAAGGGTCACATAAAATTTTCTAGAGTCCTATTAAATACCTTCAAATCACCATATAATAACATAAAATAATCCATGAATTATCATAATAATTATAACCTTGTCTAGTTCATTTACAATATCCTTTTCAAAATATAAATATTGAACTAGATTACTTCAATAAACTAAACTGGATTTAGATTTATAACTTCACTTCATTCATTAAAATCCTTCATCCAAACTATATTTATCACTAAATCCAGTAGACATATTTATAAATAATCCATTAACAATTTATCTAGAGTCATTCAAGATTTTCTCAAATATATTAAATCAGGTTGTATCCATTTAATGGTGTGTTTTACAAGGATATATATTTCATATTAATATAAAATTATTTAAAAATGAATTTATGTTTTTATTGGGTTTCCTCAGTTGGTATAAATTTTATCTTTCTTATTTTTTTATTATAATAATAATAATTTCAGGATATAATAAAAAACTAATAATAATGAATCAAATGTTTTGTAAGATATACCAATTTAGTTATTTTTTTAATTTCATCTATCATAATTTTGGGAGTATTATGATTGATTTCACTTATAATATGAACATTTACTCTAATTATTATTTCATATTACTAATAATAAGTAATTTTTTTCTCGTTAAATTAATGCAATTTTCAATAATTTTGACACATGCAACATCGAAATGACGCAAAAAATATGTAAAATAAACTAATAAATTTTAGAAGATTGATATTATAATTAAATTATAATATAAATATAACACATGTATATAATATAAAAATAAAAAGTTTACTATTTTTAAATGTGTTTCATATCTGATGTTTTCTATCTGATTATCAATAGTTTTTATTAAATATGTTTCAGTTTACAATTTATCTGTAAATATATAAATATATATATATTTATTTATTTATTTATTTATTTAAATATTTATATGTTTTAATATATTCACCAATTATATTGTGATATCAGGTATTGAATGGATCATAATTTGATATATTTATGAAGAACCACTATTGAATATGAAAAAGGAGCTTATGAATTCTTGGAATCTTCTAAAAAACATCTTTAAAACATTGATTTGATTTTATGTCCATGTGTAAAGTGTTTGAATATGAGAAAGTTAGACTCCATAGAAATCAAGGATCATCTCATTTTTTATGGTTTTAGACTTAATTATACATGTTGGATTTGGCATGGTGAAAGCACTGAAAATTCAACATCCAATGTTGATGAAAATATTCATAATGAGTTAGAGGATCGTATTGAAGAATTAATTCATGATTTAGGGTTGAAACCATCAAAAAAACAAAAAATGTTGAACGATTGTATAGAGATTCTGAGAAATCATTATTCCTAGGTTCTATTAAATATACAGTGTTATCAGCAGTTTTGAGATTAGTTGACTTAAAATAAAAAAATGGGTGGAGTGATAAAAGTTTCTCCAGCTTACTTGAGCTTTTAAAAGAGCTAATTCCAAAATGCAATGGTCTTCTAGATTCCAATTATGAGGCGAAAAAAATATTATACCCAATGGGATTGGGGTATAAAAAGATACATGCTTTCCCCAATGATTGTGTATTATATAGGAAAGAATATGAATATTTATCAAGTTGTCCTACATGTGGGATATCATGCTATAATATAGATGGGAAAGTCAACATAGATTCATTCTTAGGTATTGTCATCTAATGTCATGAAAATTCAATTTTGTACTTACTAATGATATCATCTAATATTTTTTACATACAATTCTGATAATTAAACTGTGATTTATTCTTAGGTACCAGAATAAAAACTCATGCTAAAGAAATTTGGTACCTTCCAATAATTCCTCATTTGAAGAATCTATTTGAAAATTCAATTGATGCAAAAAGGTTAAGATGGAATTCAGATGAGCGCATCTCTGTTGGTAACTTACGTCACCCTACCGATTCACCGCATTGGAAGAGTTTTGATAAAAAAATCATGATTTTGGAAGTGAATTTAGAAATATCATAATTGGATTGTATACTGATGTAATGAATCTATATCATAGCCTCAGTAGCCAACATAGTTCATGGCCTGTTTTGCTGGTAGTTTACAACTTTTCCCCACATTTATGTATGAAGAAAAAATATGTTATGAGGAGCTTGATGATTTTTGGACCAAAACAACTGAGAAAAGATATTTATGTGCATCTTTCACCGTTGATTGATGATTTGAAACTAATATGGTAGGAAGGTGTTAAAGTTTTCAATGCATACAAGAAAAAGAATTTTCTTTTGCGTGTTATGATAATGTTTACTATAAACGAATTTCCTACATATGAAAACTTATCTGGATATAGTGTTAAGGGGCATAAAGCATGTCCAATTTGTGAAGAACAGACTTCATATTATCAATTTAAAAATGGAAGAAAGATAGTGTACATGGGACATCAAATATTTTTTTGAATTGATCATCCTTATCGTAGATTGAAAAAAGCATTTAACGGTTTACAAGAATACAACCTTCCCCCTCATCTATTGTCAGCTAAAGAATATTATGATGGGGTGAAAAATATTTATTTGACATTTGGAAAGAAAATAAGTTCTGGTCTTCAAAGAAATATCTGGAAGAGGTAGCCTATTTTTTTGAACTACCTTGTTGGATATTTTTAGAGATAAAACATAACATCGATGTTATGCATGTTGAGAAAAACATATGTGACAGTTTGATTGGAACTTTGTTAAACATAAAAGGAAAGAAAAAATATGGATTTCATGCTAGATTGGACTTGATATTAATGAGAATACATTTAGAGTTAGCTCCCACCATGAAAGAAAAAAAAACATATTTACCTCCGTCTTGTCACACATTAAGCAAGATTGAAAAGATAAATTTTTGTCAGTGTCTTCATGGTATTAAATTACCTAGTGGTTTTTCTTCAAATATGAATAATTTAGTGTCATTTAAGGATTTTAAATTAATAGGTATTAAATCTCATGATTTTTATGTATTGATGCAATAACTTCTACCAGTAGCAAAGTGTGGTATATTGCTGACAGCTGTCAGAAAGACTATCATCAGGTTATGTAATTTTTTCAAATCCATTTGTAGCAAATTTGTTGATCCAAATTTTTTATATGTGTTGAAGAATGAAGAAAATATTATTCTTTGTCAACTAGAAATGTATTTCCCACATATATTTTTTGATATAATGGTTCATCTTCTAATTCATTTGGTACATGAGATAAGAATATGTGGGCCTGTTTATTTATGATAGATGTGTCATTTTGAAATATATATGAAAATTTTGAAGGGATATGTTAAAAATCCTTATCGAACAAAGGTATCTATTATTCAAAAATATGTATCGGAAGAGGTGATTGAGTTCTGTACTGATTATTTGTAAGAGGTGGAGCATATTGGTATCCCTATATCTCGACATATGATAGCTGATAGTGAAGGTAGAGGGGTTTGAGGATTAAAGGTAAAGTTCATTCCATGTGATGAAGTGATTCAGACACATTTAATATTTTGAACAACACAGATGAGGTTAAATCATATATATCCTCACATATTACTGAATTAAAGTTACGATATCATAAAAGAAACAAAAAGTGGTTGATGATTGAGCATAAGAAGACATTTGTTTCATGGTTTAAAGAAAAAGTAGACACATATATATCTACATCAGAAACATTGAAGTGGTTAGTAGGGGGACCATCTCTTAATGTGATCACATGGTTTGGTTTTGATATTAATGGTTACACATTTTACACAAAAAATCCGGATGACAAGATTACCGTTCAGAATAGCAGTATGATAGTTTTCGTTAAAGCAATGCATTTTTCGAGTGCCAAAGACAAAAACCCAATTTATGCATCAGTGCCATATTTTGGAGTTCTTGAAGACATATGGTAAATTGATTATATTAAATTTCGAGTCACCATTTTTAAGTGTAACTTGGTTGATAGTAAGAGTGGTGTGAAACATGATGAATATGGGTTTAAACTGGTTGATTTGAAAAGATTAAATTGCAATGAGGAACCATTTATCATGGCGACACATGAAAAACAATTATTTTATGTCATTGATCCATTGAATGATCATTGGTTCGTCGTTTTGAAAGAAAAAAAGATACCATTTGGGTGATGAGGATGGTACTGATGATGTTATTGATTTACATGAGCCTTATTCATCTATTACGCAATTTATGGATGATTACAATGAGTATAAGACAGATATAGTACATGCAATAAATAATGATCATGATGAATTCATGTGGGAAAACACTAAATTAGTCTCCTAATTTTTCTGGTAAATATTTATATTTTTTTTCTTTTTTTGAAACATACAAATGTATGCCTCTTTTTTACTTATTTTTTCTTTCTTGTTTCTAAATATTTAGTTTTATAATGATATGCAGGTACACAAAATTTCATTACACTTTCTAATAACAATGTCAGATACAGATAGAGAGGAGTAGTTACCAAGGTATATCTATTTTTTCATATTATTAAATATTCAGTAATATACTTATTTAATGAAAGAAAACTATTAATTTACAAAAACAAATTACAGGACTACTAATGAGTCATCGACAGAGGATACTTCTCATGTTACTACTAAAAAATAAAGTTATCAAGTTGGTAAACGTGGTATTACACATTTACCAAAACTATCACTTTCTCATGATGATAACAAATTAAAAATCCATTTTAATGATAATAATAATTCAACTAGCCCAAATACAGTTCAGTTTATCAATTATATATCGATGTAGAGCCATTACAGGATTAGTATTTTATATCCTGATTATAAGTCAATGGACAGGATGGAAAAGCAACATTTTTGGGAGGCCTTGATGGTAAAATATCTTAATTGATTTATTTTATCTCATTTTTTGAATATTAAATATTTTAAATGACATATTTAATTTATTTAATTACAGATGACATTCAATTTTGAGGAAACCAAAAAAATTAAGAAAACACATCTCTCTTTAGCGGTGGTTCGATGGAGATATTTTAAAAAAAACTAAAAAATTTATGTTTTTGGAAAGAGAAGGTTTGAAAACCCATGCCTCAAGTATCAGATTATAGATAAAGATACATGGAAGTGATTTATTGACAGTCGTCATGAAGAAAAATTTCAGGTATGATAATTATTTTATATTGTAAAATTTATTATATATTTTTCTAATTACTTAGTAATTTATTTTTATATAATAGGCCTCCAAGAGATCTCATCAAGAGATTTAGTTGAGAAATGTATACCCTCATACTTTATCATGTGGAGGGTATCTGTATTTAGAGCAGAAAATGATTGAAAAAAAAATTGAAGCATTAAGAGCTCGATCTAGTGGTGGTTCAGAAGAGGTTCAACATGGTCCTCCATCTCCTCCCACTCACCATGAAAAATAGAAACAAGAAAGAAGAAAGAAAAATGAATAGTATCTTATAGAGGAAGCTAAGAAAGTAGATGATAAAATTGTAAGTAAATATTATTTATTTATCATCAATTTTTATATTTTATAAATTTTAAACACTAATATAACTTTTTAATTTTCATTTCAGGATGAACTTCAGGAGAAAGAGACACAAGGATATTTTATCCCTAAGGGTAGGATGGATATCCTAGCCACTACTTTGGGAAAGGCAGAACACCCCAGATGTGTTAGAAGATATTAGGAAGGTGTTATTATTTTGAAGGTTTTTTGTTAGAGTAAGCAATCAAGAGACTCAGAAATAGAATCATTAAAATCCAAGATGAAAAATATTAAACATTCTATGGGTGATCAAATTCAAGTAGCAGTGTATAAGGCTTTGTTATAACACTTGGAAAGACAGTCACAGTCGGTGTAGCCTTCCTAGGTATATTATTTATTTGTCATCAATTTTTCTATTTTATAAATTATAAACACTAATATAAATTTTTCATTTTTTAGCCTTCCCATCCTGCTCACCTGAACTACCCTGCCCCATCTGCCTACCCTACCCCGTATGAGTATCCTTACCAGGTATATTATTTATTTGTCATCAATTTTTCTATTTTATAAATTATAAACACTAATATAACTTTTTCATTTTCCAGCCTTCCTAGCCTACTCACCCGGACTACCTTGCCCCATCTGCCTACTTCGATCCTCCACCTCCTCGCTCAGACCAATCAGTATATTATTTATTTGTCATTAATTTTTCTATTTTATAAATTTTAAACACTAATATAATTTTTTCATTTTTCATCATTCCCATCCTTCTCACCCAGATTACCCTACCCCATCTACTTACTTTCACCCCCCACCACCTCGCTCGGACCAAAACCTATACTGTGAGTTATTTTCTGGAGATCCCCATATAAATATTGTTTCATTAGGACTCATGAATTTTTTGGGGGATACTTTATATCACTATCCTATGCATATGGGTCAGGTTAGAGTATCGGTACTCGATATTATAAATCCTAATGCTCTACTGCCATTTCCTACTGAGGAGATCACCATAGTTGGGGATTGTCTGGGTCATTTTTTACTTTGTCCAACTAGTTTTCTTTATTATATTTCATATTAAGTATGTGTTTTTTTAAATATTAATTAAAAATGATTCAAAATTACTTATAATTTTTTCTGAAATTTAACTTATATAGGATTATCTGAAAGCAAAAGAAGCTACACAAATGAAACAAAATGTTCAAGAACAATCGACTGTAGATACTTCAGATATTTCTTATGGGATACAAATATTGATTATCCACTGAATGAGGCTAATATTAATTGTTAATATATATAATATTCATGTTATTTATTATTCATAAACACTATTTTAGTGCATTTTACCCTTTGAACGTCATCTCACATTATGATTGTAAGTCCTTAAAATGCACTATTACATGGTACATTTTTTAACACCATATAAAATATCCAATGGTATTGATTTTATTTTCATATTTTATTTTCAGGTATCCCATTATATAAGGAACAATTCGTGATTTTGGAGTACTTGAAGATTCACATTAGAAGACCGCCAAAATGGGATTTCATGCCAACACATTTTGGACAAAGTAAACTAGACAGCAGCCTAATAAAGAGACTATAGCGGCCACAGTACAAGACCAATTATTCTCAAAATTTAGATTAAGATAGATTAAATCATGGGTAACATTTCATCCAAAAATTACAGAATCTAATTCGGATGTTTTAATAGGGTTCCAGGTGGCCCAAGTTTCAGATAAAATTCTAGGACAGATTTTGCGACCCAGAAAAATAGTCCACCATTTTACACATCTCTCTCAAAAAGAAATTATATTTGGGATGAAATTTTACAGGAAGTTATTAGACATACGGGGATACATTTTCTTCTTATATGTACCACTCTAATTCATCCATCTAGAAGACCATTTAGGCACCTCTTTTCAGTGGATGCAAGTTGGCTGCCACTTCGGGTAAAGGATAAAGAAGTTCACTCTCCCTTACTTTACACCACCCTAGGCCTACCATACTCAAGTGGGATGGTTTCTACTGTTAGTATTTTGACCCATGCCTCTTTAAATGTCTATTTAAGGCAGTGTTGGTGAAGGATTTTATCATCTTTGGTGCTTTCTTTCATTGTAATGTTATACTACGATTTTTTTGTCTCAAGTTTGTCTTTCACGGGTAAGTTGTTCTAATTAATCTTAGTTTATTAATAAAAGTTCTTCTTATACTCTTATTATATTATTATTCACTCAAGGTGTGAATTTATTCACACCAAACCTTGTGAAATTATCACACAACGGTGAAGTGATTGTTATTTCATTCTTTTTTTTACTTATTCAATTCTTCCCTCGTGAGTCTACTTCCCGCTTCCATTGAACCCATAGAATAAATGGAGGGTTAACCCGCTTATGGTTTGATCCAAGGGAGTATAAAGGGTCTCTATTGGATGTTATTTCTCACTCCATTAATACCTAATAACTTCTTTTAATTGAGAATTTTTTTGAATATATTTAAACTTCTTCATCCTTTTTGAATTTTAAGGTCGCACACTTCAAGTGCTAATATGAACCTTTACCTTGGAGTGCTCAAAACTTTGATCCTCCAAGTTTATAGGTGATTAGTTTTAGGGTGTTTAGGTATTAAACCAGGAATTTATGATGTTTTTGATCTTATTAAATTAACCCATCTCAAATATAAGAAATTGAAATAGTTGAAAAAGGAATGAATCCAATCCACCCCAAGTGATAACCTAGGATCAACTCATTCTTTTAAATTGAATTCACTTAAGTCTTTTAGTGTTAACTTATGTCACGAACTGAATCTGGTCACCACCAATACCGGCACAAAACCCAGACCGTGACAAGGCTCTAAGGGCGTTCCCTATCCCCACGAGCTGGAACAAGTGCCCAGGTATCATTTATCTTGGTTTGGGAATGATTTACCTGAATATGTATACATAAAACATCAAAAATATTTGATAAAATGAATCTGAAAAATTCATACCAACAAGGTTTATAAAAAAATACAGAACTAAATACATAAGTTAAAATGAAATAAAAAAGGTCCAAAGACACAATGAAATAGCAAAAAAATATCCCCATGTACTCCACATGACAAGGGGTCATCACCCCCAAGCCATCTCCACAACTTCACCCCAACGATGAAGACTAACACCCTGAACCGTCATCACCCTTAGCATTTCCTTTACCTGAGTCAAACATAACCAATTCTATTTAAAACCATGGGGTGTAAGTAGGGTGTGATCCTAAGACCAATAGGATACCACCCAATTATTCCAAAGATTATGCAATACAATGTGAAAAAGTAAGCAGTTTTAATACGTAAAGGAAAGCAATGATAAAATCCAAGAAATGCAACTTTCAATTGAAAACAGTTTTCAAGATAAAGTTTTCAAAATGTTCACACATTTAAATAGACATGTTATATACTATAAATTACTTCCAAAAACACCCCAATACATGGGAAAATACCACAAACACAATGAGAAACAAAATCGGGAACACCCCTAGGCACTAGATAGTCTCGGGCCCCATGTACCTCATACCTCGGTGTAAAGTAACCATAGTAAAATCCATTATCGTGCATGATCCACTAGTAGGGAACATACCCATAACCTAGTGTTCCCCAATAATAATCCACATAGTTTAGTTAGAGTTTTTTTTATCCAAATTCTAGTTGAAACAGTGACAAAACTCATCTGGTCCACTAGTCGTACTAGTACACATCCACCCCACCTAGGTACCCAGGCTTCCCCCTTTGTGCTCAAACAATTTCAGAATGATACATATAACCATTTTCATATAAAACACCAATAATGTTCATATACAATTAGTACAGTAGCTACACATATTTTATACCATTTAAAACACACAACAAAACACTTTGAGTTACAATAAAACAACTTCTTCGAATCATTCCTTGTTTTGCACCCAAAACTCTTTGAAACCCCCACTTGAACACCATGTGAATACTCACATTTAATAAAACAAAATCCACCATACCTTAAACATTTCTTTCAACTCGTTACATGAGTTATAAAATAATCCCAATAAGTATCACATATAATACCCATGTGAAACACTCAATTCAACACCAAATTGGTACTCAAAAAAGCATTTTCTTAACAAACGTCACCCAAAAAAATCAGAAAAAACCAAAGGATAATAAAATTGAAAAAATTATTTTTAGACCTAATACAGTTCAATAAAATCAACTAAATAATTATAGAACATCCCTTAAGGAACCAACAAAAGATTTATACGAAAAACCCCTAAATTTCACATGAAATTGGCATTAAAAATTCATTTTCTTTATAATTGCCACTAAAACCAATTTTTGCAAAAACATTAAAATGAAATAGACATGAAAATACCATAAACATAGCAGCTATGTCACAAAGATTTCATACCAAAAGGAATCACCTACCAAAGTAATGAAAACCCTTGAATCAACGTGCGAAAATCAAGTCGCACCACCACCGCACCAAGAGGGACTTAGAACAAACCTAAAACCACAAAATTGGACCAAGAAAACCCAATTTTAAACCTTATGTTCGAAACCCTACCACCTGGTCATTTGGTACTTCAAGGAAAAGGTAATAAACCCCGATCAAATAGAATGAAACCTTAAGAAATTTGAAAGAGGAATGGAAGAGACTCACTTACTTGATGGATCTTGAAGAATATCCCCAAATACACAATTAGATGAATTTTAAAACAGTCAAAAATTAAAGGGAGGTTAGAATAAGGATTATGAGATCATTTAGGAACTGTAATGGAGGAAAAGGAGTAAGAATTTAGAGATTTATTATGGAAAGAACTTACCTCCTCAAATCTGGCCAATTTTAGAAACCCTGAGATGTTCTGCACCCAATCGTGATGAAGAAGAGCTCCAAAGAGTGGGGAGAGAGGTTGGGCGCGCGGCTAGGTTCAATGTTCTTGAGTGAGACTTAGAATCACTGAAAAATCATTAAAATTGAATAAGTTATTAATTAAACAAATTTGATTTTTAAAACTGGAATTGGGCTTCCAGGTCGGCCCAATCCCTTAAATAAAAACCCATATACACCTTGGTTATGGATTTCTAAAGGCTCCAAATTGCAATAGTGGTGTTAACATGTCATGGGAGGCCATTTAGGAATTAGAATGGATAAAAAATGTTGAAAAATGAAAAATTTATAAAAGAAATAAAATTTATTTTTAAATCTAGAATTGGGCTCACAGTTTGGCCCAATTCATGAAAACTCACTCATTCCTCTATAAAAACTTGGGAAACCCCCAAAAAAGCATTAATGGAAAATAAAAGAAAAATACATTTAAAATATTTCATGTATGTGACAATTCTCCCCACCATGAAAATTTTCTGTCCTGGAAAGTCAACCTGAAGTTTGATCAGAAAACACGAACGGATACTCTTCCTCAACCCATGACTTTTACTCCCATGTCTCATGTGTATCATTACCATGCTGCCAACGAACCTGGAACAACATAATAGACTTCCCTTGAATCACCTTCTCTTGGGAGTCCACTATTTTCACTGGCCACTCAAAAACTGACAAGTCAGGCTCTATTTCCTGTTCTTCCCAACTCAACACATGGGACGGATCTAGGTTGTATTTCTTCAACTGGGAGATATGGAAGACGTCATGGATGTACATCAACTGATAAGGTAAGACTAACCTATATGCCACTTTTCCAATATGCTCAGTGATCTCAAAAGGGCCAACATATCGCAGTGTCATCTTCCCTTGCTTCCCCAATCGACGATGGCCCAGACGAAGGGTCACTTTCAAGAATAACCTGTCACCCACAGAAAACTCCAGGTCTTGACGTCTTTGATCAGCATATGATTTATTACAACTCTGATATGTCAATAAACACTACCTGATCAACTTGACCTTCTCAGACATCCCCTGCACCAGACTCAGCCCCAACAGTGAGGTCTCACCTACCTCAGTCCAACATAGGGGGTAGACCATAGAGCACCTCAAAAGGAGCCATTAGAATGGATGATTGGTAACTATTATTATAAGAAAACTCAACTAGTCCCAAATGGCTATCCCAAGAACCTCCAAATTCCAGGACACGTGCATGGAGCATGTCCTCCAAAATCTGATTTGCCCACTCTGTTTGACCATCCATCTGAGGATGGTATGTCGTGCTCATCTTAATATGAGACCCCAAGGCCTTTTGAAGGCCTTCCCAGAACCGAGAAGTGAAACGGGGGTCTCTATCTAAGACAACTGCCGATGGAACACCATGGAGTCTCACCACCTCCCAAAGATACAAACAGCCCAACTCATCCACTTTATTTGTATCTCTGATCGGAATAAAGTGGGCTGATTTGGTAAGATGATCAATTACCACCCAAATGGAATTCTTACCCCAAGGTGTATGATTTAATCCAACAATTAAGTCCATGGAGACCTCATCCCACTTCCAGGTAGGAATGGGTAATGGCTGGAGCATACCGGAGGGCCTTTTATACTCTGCTTTCACCTACTAGCATGTGTAGCATCTCGAAACAAAGTCTGCTATGTCTCGTCTCATACCAGGCCACCAGAACTACCAACAGACGTCATAATACATCGTGGTGGAACCCGGATAGACAGCCCACTGAGACTGGTGGTTGTCCTTCATCACCAGATTTCACAGAGATAACGGCACTACTGAATGGCCCTTGAAGCACAAGATTCCCTCGGGAGATGACGACCAATCAGAGGATGTATCCCCACCTAGAAGAAACTGCTTCTACCACTGAAAAAGCTCATCATTGGTATTTTCTCACTGAATCAACTCCAACATAGAAGGATTCAGCTGGATGCTCGCCAAGAATGCCCCTCCACTGTGTTCCCTGGTCTCCACATGCATCTGAGAAAAGAGCCCCATAAAAGTCCACTCATCACTGGACTTCCTCAAATACTACACTGAAACTCTTATGCTCAAAGCATCGGCCACCACATTACCCTTGCCTAGGGTATATACAATGTCAAATTTTAACCTCTGCAAGTACTCGATCCAACGATGCTGCCTCAAGTTGAGGTCCTTCTGCAAGAAGATATAGGACAAGCTTTTGTGATCAGAGTAGACCACAAACTTCTCCCCAAAGAGGTAGTGACGCCAAGTCTTCAAAGCATGCATCACCACTGCCAACTCCAAGTCATGGTTCAGGTAGTTATTTTCATATGGTCAGAGTTGGAGAGATCCATATGCCACCACATGATCATCCTGCATAAGCATGCACCCAATACCCATACCTAAATCATCACAATAGACCACATATCCCTTTCCAGTCTCTGGAAAAATCAGTACGGGGGCGGTAGTCAACCGCCTCTTTATCTCCTTGAACGATGCCTGAAATTATAGACCCCATACAAATTTCACCCCCTTCTGGGTGAGCTCGGTCATCAGTGAAGTAAGCCGAGAGAAATCCTGAATGAATCGCCTGTAATAACCAGCTAGGCCAAGGAAACTCCTGATCTCAAACACATTCTTCAGTTGTTCCCATGACATAACTGCACTAATATTCTTGGGGTCCACTGAAACCCCCTTCTTAGAGATAACATGCCCCAGGAATTTCACTTCCCTGAACCAAAAAGTTTACTTTGACAACTTTTCATAGAGGCGGTGATCCCGCAAAGTGCCTAACATGATCCTCAAGTGATGTTCGTGTTCCTCCTTAGAGACAGAGTATACTAGAATGTCATCCACGAACACCAAAACAAAGGAATCGAGATACTTATGGAACACACTATTCATGGGTTCCATAAAGACCGTTGGAGCATTGGTCAATCTGAATGGCATGACCAAATACTCAAAGTGGTCATACCTGCTTTGGAAGGCTGTCTTAGGGATATCTGACTCCTTCACCCTAAGCTGGTGATAACCCAAACGCAAGTCTATTTTTGAGAACCAATTTTCCACATTAAATTGATTGAAAAAATCATCTATTCTAGGAAAAGGGTATTTGTTCTTAATTTTTGCCTTATTTAGCTTCCGGTAGTTAATGCACAACTGGAGGGATTTGTCAGCCTTTTTCACGAACAACACAGGAGCAGCCCAAGGAGAGACGCTTGGGCAAATGAATCCTTTGGATTCTAAGTTTTCCAACTGTATATTTAATTCCCTTAACTTGGTGGGGTCCATGAGATAAGAGGGAAGAGATATCGGTTGTGTTCTCGGTGCTAGATCAATTGAAAACTCTGCATCCCACTCCGGGGGAAAACCTGAGAAATCATCCTGGAATACCTCCGGAAACTCATTCACTGCATGCGGTAGTGCACCTCCAGGGGAAATACCATTATCCTCTAGCATTATCGATGATAACTGTAATTTAATACTTCCCAACTCTGGGAGTGGAGGTCCTGCGCAACCTGACCGAGGATCCCATTCTCCCCGAAAAACCTGACGACTCCCATCAGGTGCTATGAAACTCACTCATTGCCTATAGCAATCGACGTGTACTTGGAATTGTACTAGACAATCCATTCCAAGTATGACATCAAAAATATCCATGTCTAAGACCAAGAGGTCCCACTCCATCTCTACCCCTGACACGGAAAGCGCACACGACGGGCACCTGAGACTCTACTCCTTCTTTCCCAACAGCACCACCAACTCCATCGCAAAAGAAAACAACTCGGTTGATAAATTCATCATGTCCACACAACGGGTAGAGATGAATGAAATAGAGGCACCAGTATCAAAAAGATCAGCAGCTATAGAAGATACGATCAGAACGGTACCTCGAACTGTCGACGGCCCCGCCTCTGATCCTGCTGGTACCTGATCCACTGCATGGAGATGTCTGGTCTCTGCCTGAGGATGACCGCTAGTCTGTGGTTGTGCCCTGAACTAGATATTCCCAGAAGATGACCCATACCTACCACCATGGCTACCAAATCGAGATCCCTTAGTCCTCGATGGCTTAGACTATGCTGGCACTCCTCTTGAATCCACTGATCCTGACCCACTCAGAAGTGGACGTGCCACACCACAGAAACACTGCAAATTCCCCATACCTCCACACTGGTAAAAAGTCTTCAGAGGAAGTGGAAATACTGGTCGTATGTGCCCAGGCTTCCCACACTGGTGGTACACGACCGATCTCGCATCAGAAGTCGCAGACGAAAACTGCCTGGAAGAGTACCATGAACTGCCACCTCCTTTATTCACATGATCCTCCCACTTCTTTTTCTTCTCTGAGGAGCTGCCACTTCCCACTACTGATACTGAACTATAGAAACCATCCCTGCCTTTCCTATCAATCTCCACCATGCACGCCCGATCAACGACCTCAGCATAGGTCCTCCACTTAAACAAGAACACCTGGGAGTATATTTCTGGTCGCAAGCCTTTCTCAAACCTTTGGGCCTTCGCCTACTCATTAGAGACAATTTCTGGAGCATACCGAACCAACTCAGCAAAATGGTTGGAGTATTCCATCATAGATAGATTCCCCTGAATAAGTTACATGAACTCTCTGGACCTAGCATAATCCAACACCTCAGGGCAGTACTGTTCATTGAAGACAGCCTTGAAATCTCCCCAGTGCATCTGCTCATTTTTCCCAGCCTGAAGCACTAACTCCCACCACTTACGGTTGGGACCCTCTAATAGAAATGATGAAAAATTCACCCTGAGATCCTCGATTTTTTCCAGGAACTCAAACATATGCTCGATCTTCTCGATCCATTCCTCTGCTTCCTGGGTTTCTGAGCTGCCTCGGAAGGTAAGAGGCTTGTTTTTCAGAAACTCTTGAGCTTTATCTTTTCTAGGACCCATCCCTTTTTTCCTATAAGGAATATGAGTAGTATTAGGTCTTTATCCTAGATCTTGGACATCTTGGACCACAGCCTTGACTAGCCTCTGATTAATCAGTGTGGGAGAACTCTCTTCGGCTTCCTCATGTGGGTGCGTGGGAGCTTTCCGGGGAGGCATGTTGCTACAAAATGCAACATTCACAAAACAATAATCAATACCACAATTCTGAAAATTTTAATCAAATACATCAAATATAAATAATCTAAACACATTCTAGTAATAAAATAAATAACTACTCCACCTCCGCCTGATGTCTACATGTGGTCTGAAACCCACATGTCTCACCTGGAAGTGAAGTCAATCCGTAAATTCCAACGTCCCCTGGTGACTCAAGGTCTTCCATGAGAGGTATGGTCCAGGCACCCTACTCACAACCAAAACCATAATCCCCGATAGTTCTAGCTCCTATCTATCCCGACTCATCCCAAAATAGCAATATAACCCAAAAACAAAAAACCCCTCTGATATCATTTTGTCACGAACCAAATCTGGTCACCACCAATACCGGCACCAAACCCAGCCCGTGACAAGGCCTGAAGGGAATTCCCTATCCCCACGGGCTGCCACAAGTGCCCGAGTATCATTTATCTTGGTTTGGGAATGATTTAACCAAATATGTATACATAAAACATCAAAAATATTTGATAACATGAATCTGAAAAATTCATACCAATAAGGTATATACAAAAATTCAGAACTGAATACATAAGTTCAAATGCAATAAAAAAGGTCCAAAGACACAATGAAACAACAAAAAAACATCCCCATGGACTCCACATGACAATGGGTCATCACCCCCAAGTCGTCTCCACAACTCTACCCTAAGGATGGGGACAAACACCCTGAACCGCCATCACCCTTAGCCTTTCCTTTACCTGAGTCAAACATAACCATGACTACTTAAACACAAGGGGTATAAGTAGTGTTTGAGCCTAATCCCAATAGGATACCATCCAATTATTCCAAAAATCATTCAATATGATGTGAAAAGGCAAGCAGTTTTAATACGTAAAGGAAAGTAGTGATAAAATCCAAGAAATGCAACTTTCAATTGAAAACAGTTTTCAAGATAAAGTTTTCAGAATGTTCACACATTTAAATAGAAATGTTATATACTATAAATTACTTCCAAAAACACCACAATACATGGTAAAATACCACAAACACAATGATAAACAAAATCGGTAACACCCCTAGGCACTAGATAGTCTCGGGCCCCATGTACCTCATACCTCGGTGTAAAGTAACCACAGTAAAATCTGTTCTCGTGCACGATCCACTAGTAGGGAGCATACTCATAACCTAGTGGTACCAAATAATAATCCACATAGTTTAGTTAGAGTTTTTTTATCCAAATTCTAGGTGAAACAGGGACAAAACCCATCCGGTCCACTAGCCATACTAGTATACATCCGCCCCACCTAGGTACTCGGGATTCCCCCTTTGTGTTCAAACAATTTCAGAATGATACATATATCTATTTTCATATAAAACACCACTAATGGTCACATACAATCAGTATAGTAGCTACACATATTTTATACCATTTAAAACACACAACAAAACACTTTGAGTTTCAATAAAACAACTTATCCAAATCATTCCTTGTTTTGCACCCAAAACTATTTGAAAACCCCACTTGAACACCATGTGCATACTCACATTTACTAAAACAGAATCCACCACACCTTAAACATTTCTTTAAACTCATTACATGAGTTATAAAACAATCCCAATAAGAATCACATAGAATACCCATGTGAAACACCCAATTCAACACCAAATTGGTACTCAAAAAAATCATTTTCTTAACAAACGTCACCCAAAACCAATTTTGCAGCAACAAACAAAGGATAAGAAAATTGAAAAAAATATTTTCAGACCTAATAAAGTTCAATAAAATTAACTAAATAATTACAGGGAATCTATTAAGGAACCAACAAAAGATTTATACGAAAAACCCCTAAATTTCACAAGAAATTGGCATTAAAAATTAATTTGCTTTATAATTGCCACTAAAAACAATTTTTGCAGGAAAATTCAAATAAAATAGACATGAAAATACCATAAACAAAGCATATAGGTCACAAAGATTTCATACCAAAAGGAATCACCTACCAAAGTAATGAAAACCCTTGAATCAACGTGCGGAAAGCAAGTCACACCACCACCACACCAAGAGGGACTTAGAACAAACCTAAAACCACAAAATTGGACCCAAAAAATCCAAGGTTAAACCCTAGGTTCGAAAACCTACCCCCTTTTCATTTGGTACTTTAAGTAAAAGGGAAGAAACCCCAATCAAATAGAATGAAACCCTAAGCAATTTGAAAGAGGAATGGAAGAGACTCACTTACTTGAGGGATCTTGAAGAATCACCCCAAATACACAAGTAGATGAATTTTAAAATAGTAAAAACTTAAAGGGATGTTCGAATAAGGATGAGGAGTTCATTTAGGAACTATAATGGAGGAAAAGGAGTAATAATTGAGAGAGTTATGATGGAAATAACTTACCTCCTCAAATCTAGCCGATTTTAGAAAGCCTAAGATGTTATGCACCCAATAGCGATGAATAAGGGCTCCAAAGATGGGAGAGAGAGGTTGGGCGCTCGGATGTGTTCAATGGACTTGAGTGAGACTTGGAATCACCGAAAAATCATTAAAATTGAATAAGTTATTAATTAAACAAATTTGATTTTTAAAACTGGAATTGGGCTTCCGGGCAGGCCCAATCCCTTAAATAAAAACTCATATACACCTTGGTTATAGATTTCTAAAGGCTCCAAATTGCAATGGTGGTGTTAACATGTCAGGGGAGGCCATTTAGGAATTAGAATGGATAAAAAAATTGAAAAATTAAAAGGTTATAAAAGAAACAAAATTTATTTTTAAATCTGAAATTGGGCTCACGGTTTCACCCAATTAATGAAAACTCACTCATTCCTCTATAAAAGCTTGGAAAACCCCCAAAACAAAGCATGAATGGAAAATAAAAGAAAAATACCTTTAAAATATTTCATGTATGTGACAACTTAAACCTATCTAAAATCAACCCAAGCTATACACTTAATATCTAAAAGCAATCCATAAAATGTATGTTTCTATAGGTTACTTCTTAGGTCGTTGAGGATTCGACAACCCAAGATAAACTACAAGTGACCACTTAACCCTAAAAACTTGAGTAAATTTGGGTGAGACCAAATTTTTGTTCCATTTCTAGGGAACCAAGTAATTCATCTCAATACTCATTCTATTATAACCCATTTCTCTTTTCTCTCCTAAAATTCTCTTATCTTTTCCCTTTCTTATTTTTTTTCTTTTGGCGCATGTCCACCTACACCCGCGATAACTCAAACAGATTAGTTAGGGTGGAAATTCATGGGGTTGGGGAGTCAATTACATCAAGGGAACTCATTACATTATATCCTAATATTTATAATACTCCAGAGTCAAAAATTAATCCCATTTCAATGGAATTTCTTTAAAGAAACCAACTCATAAACCCGGGTGGGAACCAAAATGGAAATCTAAATGAGGTAGCCCCAAACTTGGGAAATGCAGTTGATCAAACCATGAATGACTACCTCGCATCTGCCTAGACCAATGCACCATCATTCATTAGACACAATTACCTAGGAGATGAAAACTACATATTTAAACCCCATGTTTTAAATCACATTCCCACGTTCCATGGAATGGAGTCTGAGATGTCATACCTTCACTTTAAGGAGTTCAATGACATTGTAGAAACCATGCGTCCCCCACATCAACTAGAATCAGCTAAGATGAATATCTTTCATTTTTCTTTAAAGGATCGATCGAAAAATTGGATAAACAATTTGATACCATCATCCATCAACTCTTGGGACCAATTACAAATAGAATTCTACAAAAAATACTTTCCCCACCACAAAACAATTGCACTTAAAAAGAGCATCCAAAATTTTTTTGAAAAAGAGGGAGAGTCATTCTATGAAACATGGGAGATGTTTAAAGACACCCTAAACATGGTTCCACACCATGGTTTTCCTATTCCTGAACAAGTGAGAATTTTATATGAATGGTTGGGCCCGAGGAATAAAGAATTCATTAACATGATGTGTAATGGGACCTTTAAAAACAAGGCCCCAAATGATGCTTACGAGTATCTAAAAAGCCTTGATGAACAAAACCAAACATGGGGGATATTGCCTTATTCTGAAAATACACAAAGAACTACGGGAATGCATACACTTAGAGAAGAGTAAATCCTTAGGGCTAAACTCACAGCACTCACTAGGAAGGTTGAAGAGATAGACCTTAAGAAAATCCATAAAATCCAAACTATAGACCCTATTTGCACAATTTGTGACAAACATGACCACAAAATAGACAATTGACCAACCATTCCATCCATAAAGGATGTTCTTCTAGGAGGAACACCTGCTGAAGTCAATTCCCTAAACTTCCAAAATCCTCAATACCAAAACCCATTAAACTCAAGGTATAATGACCACCCAGGCTTCCATTGGAAAGATAACCAACAACCTAGTCAGCCACAAGGACCAAACCCCTACCCTCCACAAAATTTTCAAAACCATAACCAGTTCCAACCACAACCAATCTAATACCAACACCCTTCTATCCAATACCAACAACCCATCCATCAACCCATGAAACAACCAATCTAACAACCAAAGTATCCTCCTAGGATAAACCAACTAGCACAATCCCCTACCGAATTTGTCCCTCTACCAATCCTTGAATAGTTGTGTAAACAAATGGAGAAAATGAACTCAGAAGTTTCATCCCTTAAATATGAACTAAAAAACATTAAAAAAAATAAGGCACTCATGCCTACTCAGGTGGTACCATCCTCAACTTTAAGGGGAGAGTCAAGTTTCACTCAAACAAATCATGAACAACTAAAGGCTATGACGGTTTTAATAAGTGGTAAATCAATTGAGAAACCTGAAAAAATAATTCCAAAACCATATAAAGATTCAAAATCTAATGAAAATTAAAATGAATCACATGATCAAACTGAAAAATCTGATAACAATGTGAAAGAAACAACTCTTCAACAAACAATCCCATAACCTGCACTATTTCCTCAACACATGAGGGGAAAAACCAAGCCTGAATTGAGTGAAACATTGAGGGAAATATTCTCACAAGTCAAGTTGAACATTCCACTCCTCGATTCCATTCAAACCATTCCTATATACTCAAAATTCCTTAAGGAACTCTACACATTTAAAAGGAAATTCTCACATAAAAACCAAGTCCTTCTGGCAGAAAATGTTAGCACAAAAATTCAAGGAACCCTTCCACCAAAGATAAAAGACCCAGGATTTCCTTACATCAATGTTGAACTAGGAGAGAACAAAGTTTTCAGAGATTTGTGTGACCTAGGTTCCTGTTTCAATCTCATTCCATATGTTGTGTACTTCCATTTAGGATTAGAAGATCTCCAACCCACATCTGTCACACTTCAACTTGTTGATCGTAGTATTAGGGTTCTAAAGGGGATTTTAAAGGATGTTCTGGTAAAAGTAGAAAACTTCATCTACCCTACTGACTTCATTTTCCTTGACAACAATCCAAACTTAGCCAATAAGGAAAAAACCCCACTCATCCTTGGTCGTCCCTTCCTTGAAACAATCAACTCTGTTATCCGATTCTGAAATGGGAACATGACCATCACCTTTGGAAACATGAATCTAGACTTGAACATCTATAATGCAAGCTCGCAAATAGGGGATGAGGAGGATATTCATGAATTAAACATGATAGGAGGCATTGATAATGAATCCATAGAACATCAAGAAAAATTTGAGTAATGTTTAATTAGGGATGAGATTAATTTCCTTTGTTCACATGAAGGATGTTTATCTCCTTGGCTAGAATCACTTTCAGATTGCTCCTATGATGAAATCTTAAGACCAAAAATCAGTGAAATATTTCAGGAAACCACATTCATGGAGACCACTCCAAATCCCTTCCCTAACACTTATCAACCCAATCTAGTAGATGAAACTTTTACACATGGGGAATCAATCCAATCTGAAACTCAAAAAAAAAGAAATTGATCTTGAGCCAATGTCCCGATCTTCTGATGAAATTTTGAACCAATATGTTCTTTAATTGAAATAACTTCCTACTGCAATTAAGTATGCCTTCTTAGGAGAAAATGGAACACATCCTATTTTCATTTCTTCTTCTCTTCAAGCCAATCATGAGAGGATGATTCTATATGTCCTTAGGAAACACAATAAATCCATTGGATGGACCCTGTATGACTTCTTTTTTTATTTTTTATTATGGATAATCCACCTTTTAAGGGTTTAAGGGGAACCCATACATGACCCGTAGGCCCAAGTCACAAGGCCTGAAAAACCTGCAATACATGAACTGAAGGCCTAGAGGCATACCATGCCCAATACATGACTCGTAGGTCCAGCCCACTTGAACTGCCCCTCCCCAGCTTTCTGCATCATTGATCACCTAGCTCCCCACCTTGCATTTCTGATCGGCTAGCATTACCCCGTACAAAGATGTACGGTGCCTGGTCCTGATGGTGGCTACCATACCCTCTCATTCTTCCAATCCTATTAGCTCTTCATTTGGTGGCTGCTACTCCTATTTCTCTAATCCTCTTATGGGGCTTGTTCTGTGTGAACTGGGCTACTCTATGGTCTACGTGACCCGAAGGCCCTGTGGCCCGAAGGCCTTTGGTGACCCAAAGGCCCTGGAGACCCGTAGGCCCAAACCAGTGGCCCAAAGGCCCAAATTGGGTGAATAGTTATGGATGCTATAGTACCAAACAGTAACTGCTATAGTGACTGCTACAGTACTTCTACAATACCGGAAATTCACCTCCACCTGGTTTTGAACTCGGGTCTCTTGGATGCCAAGCAGGAGCCCTTACCACTCGGGTACAGGCTCATTGGCAATGGACCCTTTATGATATTCTTGGGATTATCCCACTTATCGGGACTCATAGGATTGTTCTAGAATCTGATTCAAATCCATGTCATCAACCTCAATGGAGACTCAATCCTAATCTCATGGAAGTAGTGAGAAAAGAACTTCTGAAATTGTTAAAAGCTGGTATCATATATCCTATAGCTGAGAGTGAGTGGGTCAGCCCAATCCAAGTGGTTCCAAAGAAGGCCAGAATCACAGTGATAACCAATAAGGATGGAGATATTCTTCCAACTAGGGTGAGTAATGGCTGGAGAGTTTTCATCGACTATAGGAATCTAAACTCATTTACCAAGAAGGACCATTTCCCCTTACCATTAATTGACCAAGTCCTTGAGAGAGTCATAGGTCATGCCTTCTATTGTTTCTTAGATGGGTACTCAGGGTACAATCAATTTGATGTCTCCCTAGAGTATCAAGGTAAGACTACATTCACCTGTCCATTCGACACCTTTTCTTTCAAACGCATTCCCTTCAGGTTATGCAATGCACCTAGAATCTTCCAGGGGTGCATGATGGGAATATTCTCGGACATGGTAGGGGATTTTCTAGAGGTCTTCATGGATGAATTATCTATGTTTGGGGATACATTTGTGGGATATTTTTGGAATTTGGAGAGAATCATGTCAAGATGTGAAGAAAATAATATGTTCCTAAACTAGGAAAAATGTCATTTCATGGTTAAATAGGGACTAGTCATTAGTCATATAGTCTTAGGTAAGGGGATTGAAGTTGATAAAGACAAGGTTAACATCATTCATCACCTTTCATCACCCAAAACTTTCAAGTAAGTGAAGTCTTTCTTAGGACATGTTGGTTTCTATAGAAGGTTCATTAGGAATTTCAGCTCTATTTCTCGACCACTTTGTGCTCTATTGGTGAAAGATGCTCCATTTTTATGGACAAAAATCTGTGAAGAATCATTATATACACTCAAGTCAGCTATTATCTCTCCACTTATCATGAAATCTCCAAATTTGAAATTTCATTTTGAGATTATGTGTGATGATAGTGACTTTGTGGTAGGAGTATTCTTAGGAAAAAAGTGTGAGAAAATTCCATGTTTCATTGCTTATGCAAGTAAATCTTTAAATGATGCACAAATAAACTACACCACCACTGAGAAGTAGTTACTTGTTGTTATGTTTTACTTAGAAAATTTTAGGTCCTACCTCTTAGGATCCCCCATCACTGTGTTCACTAACCATTCTGCACTAAAACACCTCTTCTAGAAACAAGGTGTTAAGGCTAGACTAATTAGTTGGTTCCTTCTCTTACAATAATTTGACCTCACAATCAAGGAAAAAAGGTGTTGAAAATGTTTTTCTAATCATCTCTCTAGGATAGAATTTAATGAAAAATTATCTCACCTTTATGTGTCTGATTCATTCCCTGATGAACACTTATACTCTGTGAGTGACTGCCCTTGGTATATCGACATAGCCAACTTCTTAGTTACAGGATTCATTCCAAAATTCTTAGGGTCTCAAGATAGAAGGAAATTCCTTTATGATGTCAAGAACTATGTGCTAGAAGGAAGTTTTTCCCTGACCAAGTCATTAAGAGGTGTGTCCCAGAATTTGAATAAGAGTTCATCCTTAAATTATGTCATAGTGAGGTATGTGGAGGTCACTTTTCCTCTAAGAAAACTTCTGGTAAGGTTCTTCAGTGTGGTATCTTCTGTCCCACCCTCTCAAGGGACTCCTACACATTTTTTCAAAGTTTTCCTAGGTGTCAATAAGTAGGGTCCATCACAAAAAGGAATCAAATGCTACTCACTCCCATCTTAGAGATTGAAATCTTTGACTGTTGGGGAATCGATTTCATGGGTCCCCTACCAAACTCTAGGGGATATCTGTACATTATTTTAGCTATTTATTATGTCTCTAAATGGGTTGAGACCATTCCTACAAAATTCAATGATCATAAAACTATGATTATATTTCTCAAAGAAAACATCCTCTCTAGATTTATAATTCCTAGGGTTATCATTAGTGATCATGGAACTCATTTTTTCAATCATCCATTCTCAACACTCATGGAAAAGTATGGAATTTCTCACAAAGTGTCAACTATTTAACACCCACATACCAATGGTCAAGATGAGTTAGCCAATCGAGAAATAAAACAAATTCTTGAGAAAACCGTTAATCCATCTAGGAAAGATTAGTCGAGTAAACTCTTATATGCTCTTTGGGACTATCGAACCACATATAAAACAATTTTAGGAATGTCCCCATATAGGTTGGTTTATAGAAAATCATTCCATTTACCATTTAAAATTGAACATAAGGATTTTTGGGAAATTAAGAAAATGAATTATGACCTCTCATTGGACAGAACAAAAAGAAAATTAGATCTCAATGAACTTGAGGAACTTAGGATGGAGGATTATGAAAATTCAAGGATAAATAAAGATAGATTTCAAGCTTACCAGTCTTGAAATATTAAAACCAAACACATTGTACTGGGTAAACCTATTATTTTGTATAGCTCCAAACTTCATTTACACCCAGAAAAGTTGAGGTCCAGATGGTCGGGTCCATACATAGTGCATAAGGTGTACCCCCATGGGGCTGTAGAAATTCAAGATCCCACCAATAGTCAAACCTTTAAATTTAATGGTCATAGATTCAAACCATTCATTGAACCATTTCAAAAATAGGAAGTTGATGAAGACTTGTGTGAACCATCCTTTGATGAGGAAAATACTTAAACAATTAAGGGTCTAAGTCGAGCTAGTGACATTAAAGAAAAGCATTGCACGGGAGGAAACCTATGGTTTTCATGTTTCTTATCATTGTGAATCATCTTTATTTTTCATTTTGATATTTTTTTTTAAAAAGAAAAAAAATTACCTTAGACTATTGACCTATTCTTATTTTATGAGTAAGGATGGGTATGAAAGAGGAGCACTATATTCATCTGTGTCACGTGGTGTGATCCCTGAGTAATACCTTACCCATAAATTTAAAAAGAAGACAATGTATCATCAGTTTATTTTATTTTATCTTTTTGAAGGTTAAAATAAAAATAAAAATTAATAATAATTAAAAAATAAAAAAATGAAATGTCATAGATTGTGGTTCAAACCCCGTCACAACTAGAGAAGTCATGGGGAATCGAACTCGGGATAGAAGGGAGATAGGGGAACGCACTTTATACTGACCTACGACTTATAGTGCTTCCTTTTTCTTTAATTTTTGCATATATACTTATATTTTACTTTTATTATTATATATATATATATATATATATATTTAGTTTTTTTTGTTTGTTTTTATTTATGGAACTCTGTGAGTGACATGGATATCAAAGGATTAAATTGGAGCATCACAAATGTCAACTTCAACCACCAAGTGACTTCATTACATGATTCTCAATTTCAATTTACTCTTTGAACTCCTCTCCTCTACCCCCTTTTAATTTTTCTTATCTTTAAACACTGGGGATAGTGTTATTATAAGTTGGGGGGTCAAAAGAATAAAAATTAATTAATTATGTGTGCATAAAAAAATGTACAAAAGGAAAAAATTCCTTTAACTTTAAACATGATAATACACATTGAAAACTTTGAAACTGAATATCAAATAATTTATCATTCTCTGATTCTGATTTTAATCCATGTATAATTTCACGAGCATAGATTTTGGAAGTGTGGTTGTCTAATGCGGTATTTCATAATTTATATTTTCATCCAGAGAAAAAAATCACAATGCACATCCTCTGGATTTTCAGGTATTATTTTGAGTTCATGGGTTCCCCCAAATAAATATTATATGTTTGGTGATCATTTTAGTTTTAATATGAGTATTCAAAAAAATCAACAAAAAAATAATAAATTTGCGCATAGAGCAATGAAATGACCTAATGCATGGCTTTCGACACTTGGGGATTATGACTTCATAGTTTTTTTGCCCATAGTTAGTAATTTTATCTCTATTTTTGGTAATTTTACTTTGTTTTTAACTGAGTTAACTCGATATTATTCCCGAGTATGTGGGCTTCACTTGGTGCCCTAAGGTCTTTGATCCTGGGATTCATCGGCAAAGTCTCGCTACATGGGTTGACTCTATTGAGTGCAATTTCAATTACCATAGAAAATTTTCAAAAAAACAATAAAAAAATAAATACTCATATTAATATTGAAATGTGATTCCACCTAGTGCTTCCATCATTTCCCCCTTTAATAAAGATGAACCCCATGTCTATTGTGATGCACAACACATCATCACGCTTAATTGATATTGGGTGAAATATGAAGATGAATTTGAATAAAGTAATGGGTTTGGGATTGGGATATTATTATGAAAATACATTTTATTAAAATATTTTGATTGGTTTTATGATTTTTTGGTATAATGTTTTTTGGAGATCATTGTGTATTAAAATGTTTTGGAAAAAGGAATTCGAATTTCACATTTTTTAGTTATATTTTTCTCAGGACTAGAAAAACTCAAGTTGGGGGTGTGATTATCAACTAAATGAGGATAATATTAATTGTTAATATATATAATATTCATGTGATTTATTATTCATAAACACCATTTTAGTGCATTTTACACTTTGAACATCATTTTACATTATGATTGTAAGTCCTTAAAATGCACTATTACATGGTACATTTTTTAACACCATATAAAATAACCAATGGTATTGATTTTATTTTAATATTTTATTTTCATTTCTCCCATTATATAATGAAAAATTCATGCTTTTGTAGTACTTGAAGATTCACATTGGAAGACAACCAAAATGGGCTTTCATGCCAACACATTTTGGACAAATTAAACTAGACAGCAGCCCAATAAAGAGACTGTATAGGCCACGGTCCAAGCCCAGTGATTCTCAAAATTTAACTAAATATATATAAAATCATGGGGAACATTTCATACAATAGTTACATGAGATAATTAGTATGTTTTAATGGGGTTTCAGGTGTCTAAAGTTGAAGATAAAATTCCGAGTCAGATTATGTGGCCCAGAAAAATAGTCCACCATTTTACACATATTGCGAAAACAAAAATTCTATTTGGCCTGAAATTTTATAGGAGGTTATTATACATCATGTTATAAATTTTCTTCTTCTATGGACCACTCTAATTCGGCCATATATAAGTCCATTTAGGAACCTCTTTTAGGTGGATGCAAGTTGGATGCCACTTCAGGTCAAGGATAAAGAAGTCCACTCTCCCTTACTTTCCACCACCCTAGGCCTACCATAATCAAGTGGGATGGTTTATACTATTGGTATATCAACCCATGCCTCTTTAAATTCTTATTTAAGGCATTTTTTGTGAAGTATTTGAACATCTTTGGTACTTTCTTTCATTGTAATGTTATGTTGTGATTTTGTTGTCTCAAGTTTGTCTTTCACGTGTAAGTTGTTCTAATTCATATTTGTTTCTTAATAAAATTTATTATTATCATATTATTATATTCTTATTAATATCACATTTATACCTTTGTCTCAAGGTGTTAATTTATTCACACCAAACCTTGTGAAATTATCACAAAACGGTGGAGTGATCGTTATTTCATTATTTTTTTACTTCTTCGATTCTTCCCTCATGAGTCTACTTCCCGCTTCCATTGAACCCATAGCATCAATGGAGGGATAACCAACTTATGGGTTGATCTAAGTGAGTATAAAGGGTCTGAATTTTATGTTATTTATCACTCCATTAATACCCAATTGCTTCTTTTAATTGATAATTTTGTTTGAAGATCTTTAAACTTCTTCATCCTTTTTAAATTTTAAGGCTGCACACTTCAAGTGCTAATATGAACCTTTACCTTGGAGTGCTCAAAAATTTGATCCTCCAAGTTTATAGATGATTAGTATTAGGGAGTGTATTTATTAAACTAGGAAGTGATGATTTTGTTTGATCTTATTAAATGAACCCATCTCAAATATAAGAAATTGAAATAGTTGAAAAAGGAATGCATCTAATTCACCCCAAGTGATAACCTAGGATCAACTCATTCTTTTAAATTGAATCCACTTAAGTATTTTATTTTTCACTTAAACATATCTAAAATCAACCCAAGTTGGCCACTTCATATCTAAAAACAATCCATAGAATGTACATGTCTGTAGGTTACCCCTTAGAGGACCATTCTGCTTTTGTTATCTTCTATTTTGAACCACTAAGTAAAAACCCCATGGATTGTGATTGTCCTATTATTAGAGATATTATGATCATTGGTTCCAGTTTGATGTGTAATAGCACTTCCACATTAATTTATAATGCACAAACCTCTCTTAGATTTGATTTTGAAATAGATTCATATTCTAATTTTAATCATGTAAACTCTGATTATGACATGGTTGTTGAGTATGATGATGGACTTGATGCTTTATTCTATGATTTTGATGATGTATATTCTGATACTTATGTTCATTGTGCATGTATTTCAGTTCCTTTAATTTCTCCATCCATACATCACCCCCCTACACTGGAACTCAAGCCATTGCCACCAAATCTCAAATACTCATACTTATTGAGTGGTGGTATATTGCCTATTATAATTGCTAAAAATCTCCCTCTTGAATATGAAGAAAAACTTTTAAATATTTTGAGGGAGAACATTAGGGAAATCGGGTGGAGATTGGCTAACATATGAGGTATTAGCCCCTCCATTTTCATGCATATGATTATTTTAGAGGATAGGGTTAAACTAGTTAGGCATCCACAAAGGAGTCTCAATCCAACCCTTATAAAAGTTGTTAAAAAAGAGGTTGAAAATTTGATCAAGGTAGGTATAATTTATCCCATTTCAAATTCATAGTGGGTAAGTCCTATTCAGATTGTGCCTAAAAAAGTGGTGTTGTTGTTAAAAATGATAAAGAGGAGTTAGTTCCAATGAGGGTGCAAAACAATTGGCATGTGTGTATAGATTATAGGAAACTAAATCAATCCACTTGCAAGGACCACTTCTGTAACACCCCAAGAATTTACAAATAGATTTATTATAGAATGCATGGATCACTAAGTCTCTAGAAACACCACTTTATTATAACCTAGCCAAGTAAACATAAGTTTTTCACTTATGTGATGTGAATTTTGAAAATCTGACATACACGGTTGCAATGAGTAAGTTATTTGGAGTCCGATAAGAAAAACTTAATTTTTGATGAATAGTAACATAACCTTATGAATAGTGATATACCCTAATGAATAGTAACCTTACCTATGATAGTATATAAATAATATTCAAGTTTTAGTACAATATACCTATGTTTTGGAATAATTAAATAAATGTTTTAAAACTATTTTTTTAGAATAAATTATGATTTTAATTAAATATTAAATTAATCATATTTAGAAAATTATTTTCAAAAAATGAACTTCATTTTTGGATACTACATGTCGAAAAATGATTGGGGTGAATTTTTTAGATTTTTTTGAAATACTTGAATTTTTTATGAATAGTGAAATACCATAATTTACCAAATAAGCTAAATACACTAATTATAGAGTCATGTATGATGTTATGCTGATGTAATCCCAATTGATTTGGATTCACATGATATATTTACTATTCTTGGTCATTTAAGACTCTCTATTCCTTATCTTGTGGAGAAATAATAAATTAATGAATATAAAATTGAGAAATCCCCTCTCCCTTCCACTATAAAACCCCCCATCACTCCCTATTCTCTTCACTCCTCTCAAGCCTTATGCCTTATCCAAATTCTATCAAAATATCATCCCAACCTCCTCTCTCAATTCCATCAAGCCTTGGTCTCTTAAAAATACCAAAACCTCTCCCTTAAAGAGGTGCTCAACGAAGTTTGGTTTAAGAGGTAAATTCCTCTTTACAATTCTTTATCTTTCCTTTCAAGTTCATTTGTTTTATTTTTATATTATTACCTATATTTATCCAAATTTTGTGATGAATCCAGTAACTTAAATGTACTGTAATGTTTTCATGATAGTGGAATGATTTATCATCATCTCTTCCTTTTACATTCTTTTATACTAGTAGCAAGAACACCATCCGAGATGTGTCAATTTACCACATTCAAGGACGATGGGATTTCGATTTCTATTATCATTATCAATTCTGGTCATGAAACCATTCTTGTTATGGTTTAACCATATTATTATATATTTAATATACCCTATTTAAGGTTCTTAAATCCCTTTTTATAAATGGTATTAATTTATAAAGAAAAATGAGTTTGTTGTAATCAAAACCCACAAATTAACTGAAACAGATATCATTAAAGTTCTATATAATAATTCATCCTCATGCCATGTAACCAAATTATATAAATGAACACTAACACCTATAGATGATCATAAATAATATTCAAATTAAATTATAGAGATTTTCATCCATTCCACATGAACTCCATTACTTAAGAACAAGTGAACCGATTATGAAAATAAAGAAAACGAACATTGCGGAACAACGAAATTCAATATAATAACTTATCAAGAAGGGAATAAATGAACTAAACATAATTATGATAAACTAAATACATGTATAATAGGTTATGAAATAATTTATTAATAAGTCTAATTTCATATTCCAGGACCATAAGTTCAAGAGCAGAACACATTCAGACTTAAGGTAAGGGGTTTCTTTATCTCACTTCCATTTTTGTGAGGTTTCCTGTATTCACTACTAATACTTGTGTGTGGTGTGTGTATAATTACAATTGATGTAACATATAATTAATATATATATTTTTATGGTATTCAATTTATCATTTTAATATTATTAATTTTGGGGCATACGAATTGATTGATTACAAAGTGGTAAGGGTTTTTTCACCCAAACTTCCATTTTCATTCAGGTTACTTTTATTGTCTAATTACCTCAATGAAATTATGGTATATTATTATGTAATCCTAATAAAATCTGTTTGAGTGTTCTATATATGTTTACCAACTAGAACCCTTCCTTTTTTTGTGTATAGTTACTTGTTTTAAAAGGAACTTTCAAAATTGTTTCCGAAATACAAGCTCGATCCAAGGGAATTTCTCTAATTCTTACCTATTTTTAAGGGTGCTCTATAATCTGTTTTTTGAAACCATTATCTTTATAAAATCACTCATTGTATTATGAAAATACTATCTTACTTCAATTCTGGTTTTATACAAATATTTTTCCAAAAGAACTCTTCTTTTCAAAGTAAAAGGGTATTTATCTCAAGATTTACTCAAAGATTTTATAAGAGTATCTTCATCTATTTCAACACTCTTGTTGATTCTTATGTATTATTGGGATTAGTATTACATGTTATAATATACCATATTTAATTTAATGGTTTATTATTATTTTGGCTATTGATGTGCTATCTTAAAACCATTCATCAGTTTACTTTGAATGGTTAGTGTTTATGCTTAATGTTCGGGGAAAGCTATTTACATTTCATATATTAGTTTCAATATGAATGTGTATGTTGTTTATGTTTATCCCCATTCATATGAGTAATTAATTGGACATAGTAAGTTTCATGTGGTGCCCACTATATCCCCTTGTTGCATCGGTAGGTCTCATGAGACAAACTACGGTCTTGGCACAAAGCCTTGACAAAATGATTATTTATAGTCTTGGCACGAGGCCTTGATGGTATGGTTATGTTGTCCCGCATTATGAATTCCCTCATTATGAAAATAGAATTTATGATTCATGTGGTTATTCAACTAGTATAATACCCATGATTATGTTTATTTATGGCATTACTTACTCAACTCTTATTCCTACCATAATGTGTTCAAATTTTTGTTAAAGGCACATGTTTTATGTGTTCAACATGCCTAATGTTTATGTTATGATATATTCTATTGTATTGCTTACCCTTAATGATAATTTTATCTCACCCCTTTCATTTGTTTTTCCTTCCCCAGATTAAAAAGAAGAGATCATTTATTGAGTTTTCAAGGATGAAGTTTATTAGATTTTGTTATGTATCATATTTTGTTTCATTTCAAAATGTAAAATGGGTTCCATGTGTGTATCTAGTTTCTTTAAGACTACTAAACTGATCGGTCCTTAGGTATGCTTATTCCTTGTTTATATACCAATGTATTCAAATAAGACACCGATTTTGGGCAACTGGGGTCGGGTCCTTACAACTTCCCCCTCTCATTTATTGTTCAAATTCTTAAGAGACTAGTTGGGAAAGCACACTATTGATTATTGGATGGATTTTATGGATATTTTCAGGTTCCTATAGATCTGGAGGATCAAGAGAATACAACATTAACTTGTCCAGTTGGTACATTTGCCTACCGGATGATGCCATTTGGACTTTGCAACGCCCTAGGTACCTTCCAGAGATGCATGGTGAGTATTTTTTCTGATTTTATTGAGACCTGCATAGAGGTATTTATGGATTATTTTATAGTGTATGGGTCTTCATTTGATGATTGTATCTCTAGTTTGGGAAAGGTTTTGAATCTTTGTATTGAGAAGAATCTGGTCTTAAGCTTGGAAATTTTTCATTTCATGGTAGAGCATGGGATTGTCTTAGGGAATATAGGGTCAAAACATGGGATAGAGGTTGATAGATCTCAGGTAGATATTATTTCATCCTTACCCTATCCTTAATGTGTGTGTGTTGTTGGATCTTTCCTAGGGAATGCAGTATTTTATTAGTGTTTCATCAAAGATTTTAGTAAGATTTCTCTTCCTATGTTGTGATTACTTCAAAAGGATTCTGATTTTGTGTTTGATGTTTATTGCAGGACTTCCTTTGATGAGATAAAAAAGTTTTTGTCCACTCCACCAATCATGAAACCCCAACATTGGGACATTCCATTTGAGCCGATGTGTGATGATTCAATTTTCGTAGTAAGAGCAGTCTTATCACAGAGGGTGGAGGGATGTTCACATGTAATTACCTATGCCTCTAGGACATTAGACTCAACCCAATAAAACTATATAACCAAGAAAAAGGAGTTGTTTGTCATCATATTTGCTTTAGATAAATTTCATTCATATTTATTGGGCTCTAAAGTTGTTTTTTCTAACCAAGTAGCTTTGAGGTACCTCTTGAAGAAGTTATATGCAAAGCCTAGACTTATCTTATGGATGCTACTTCTTCAAGAATTTGATATCGAGATAAATGATAAGAAGGGTTCAGAAAACTTGGTGGTGGACCGCATGAGTAGGCTTACTCACACGTTAGAGGCTGACACCTTGGACCAGGTACCACTTCAGGACACTTTCCCTGATGAGTATCTTTATTCCATCTTAGGTATTCATCCTTGGTATGATTATTTAGTTAACCACCTTGTTGCCTCTGAAATTCTTGTAAATTTAAAGAAATGACAAATCCAAAAGTTAAAGAGTGTGTCTAGATTTTATGTGTGAGATGATCCCTACCTATGGTGCATGTGTAGTGACCAAGTTATTAGGAAGTGTGTTCCTGATCATGAGTTTGAGTCTATTTTATATTTTTGTCATACACTTGCTTGTGGTGGACACTTTAGACCCCAATGAATAGCCAGGAAAATCTTAGACTTTGGATTATATTGTCCTAGATTATTCTATGATTCTCATGTGTTTTGTAAGTCATGCTCGCATTTCCAACACACTAGGATCATTTCTAGGAGACAAGAGATGCTCCAAAAACCCATATTATTCTGTGATATTTTTTATGTATGATGCATCGATTTTATGGGTCCTTTTCCTAGTTCATTTTTTTGTATATTTTGGTTGTAGTTGATTATGATAGTAAATGGGTGGATCTTAAGGCCACCAGGACTGATGATTCTCATGTTGTAGTGGAATTTGTCAAAACACATATTTTTTATAGGTTTAGAGTACCAAAGGTCGTCATCAGTGACCAGGGGACACACTTCTGCAATAGAAATTTGGTTTCCCTCCTTCAGAATTATGGGGTGACACACAAAACATCAACACCATACCACCCCCAAACAAATTTCTAGGCTAAGGTTTAAAATCCTGAGTTGAAACAAATTTTGGAGAAAAACATGCATCCAAATATGAAGGATTAGAGAAATCACATGGATGATGTAGTGTGGGCTTATATGATAGCATAAAAGACACCCATTGGTATGTCCCAATTTCAAATTGTTTTTGGGAAAGCATATCATCTTCCAGTTGAAGTCGACCATCGAAAATATTGGGCTATAAAGAAATTCAACATGGATTTGGACCAAGCTATAATTCAAAGGAAACTAAAAATTCAAGAGCTTTAGGAGATTCAATTGTCATCATATGAGAACTCAAGTATCTATAAGGAAAGATTAGAAGTAGCTCATAAAATAATGATCCAACAAAGGGAGTTTCATGTTAGAAAGAAATACTTAATCTATAGTTCATGACTAAAGCTGATGCCCGGTAAGTTGCATTCCATATGGTTAGGTCCTTATATTATATATAATGATTTTCCTTATAGTGCATTGGATATCACACAATAGGACATTGGAAGAATATTTACAATCAATGGGAAGCGTTTGAAGTATTACATTGAGGGAATTTCTACTGATGCAGTGGATTTCATCACACTGCATGACCCCATCATCACTTGAGAATATTAGGTTGTTCCTAACCCTTTAACTTTTATATTATTTTTCCTATTTAAAATTATGTATTTCATGTGAACATATCATCTCATGGTTTCACATTTAGTATAATGAAATATTTTAAGTTTTGGGGAGGGGACAACATTTTAGGGGAGTTTTTTATGATTTTTCATTTTTTGTGTTTTTTGTGTGTTTTCTGTTAAGTTTTCTATTAAATTTTCAAAAAAAAAAGAAAAAAATATACCATGTGATATTCTCATGTAGAAAATATGTAAAATTATTTTTTTCAAAATTAAATTGTATAATGGTAAGAATGAATAATATTTCATCATCAAGGGTTGATTTTTATAAAAATAGAAGTCGTCGATGATATGATTGGTTGTGTCATTATAAAACCTTTTAGATTTTGACACCATTATTTATGATATTTGTTTATGGTAAATTATTTCATTGATTTCTTCACACAACCTTTCACTCAACCATGACTTGTGAAATATTTCCTACTCAATTGAAGGTATATCCAAGTTAGGTAAAAAAATCATCTTTTATCAATGGTTGGTCCATACGTTTGTTTCACTTCCAATCAATTTCATTACTGTACTGAATTGACCTATACATGTGTACCTGTTATCTAACTATTGTACGCCCTCAAAAAAATTCAAAAATATGGGTTGTGTCTTGGATAGGTCAAAAACCACTCTTCCTTGACCTTTGATCTTGTTATAACTATTATAATTAGTGTCGTGGGGAGATCAAACACGGGCTGAGAGATGAGTGTGATATTTATTCCAAGTGCAACTTAAAAAAATAATAATAAATGAGGGGATTGATTAAACGTAAAAAACATGGGGATATCTAGGTTGGGATCTTAAGGTTTGACCTTTGAGAATTCTTAAGTGAGTGGGTCTTGAAATTAGATTGTAAAGGAATATAGATAAAGTTCGGTGAATTAAACCAAGTGAGAAGAATTATTTTACTTGACATGAATATAATGAATAAAGGGTAGAGATGTGATCTTGAAATGGTTGGCACACACACATTTGGGGAATTAGTGGAATATTGGACCCATGACTTGTTTCGTTGTGCTTAGTGTCATTAATCTCACTAGATTTTGTTTTGATATAATTTATGAAACAATGACTTAAAAATTTATTGATATTGACCCTTGATGGGATTCTTACTTTTCCTATATTTCCACTATGAATTAATGGATATGAACAAGAATTTCTTATCACAGTGTTTTAGAATACATGATATGAGGTTTTTCCCAGGTTTGCAAAGGGGTAAGTGTGGGGGGGTGATCGCATCATGATTCACTGCTTTATTTCACCCTTACATCACTGTTTTAAACTTGTTTTGTGTTTTAAATTGAAAATATTATCTCAAAGTTCACATCCCATTTGACTAAATTATTAAATTTTTATCACTGTTAAAAGATAAATTATTAATTTTTTGATGATTTTGTTGTAGGAGGAAGTGATTTGGAGGGTCGGAGATGATTCAGAAGAAAAATGGGCCAAATTGCATGGAATCCCAAGGACATTTGTCCACTATTTTGCACATTTTTTGAAATAAATGCCTCCAAATGGGATAAAATTTTGTGGTAATATCTATAACTTCATGGTATACAACTCATATCAAGAAACCAAAGCCCAATTCATTTATTGAGGTGTAAATCCAAACCAATCTATCCAGGGGATATAATCTACATGAAGTCAAAGATTTGGTTATGTATTTCAGACATATCTCATGATGTAATCCTCCATTGGACACCAAATTTTACATGTAGTCATTCAAGATGTTTTGCTACAACTTTTCTATTTTTTCCAAATTGTGATAAGTCCATTTACCAAACAAAAATCGAGACACAAGCGGTATCTTGAAATTTGGGTTCCCAAAACCACTTCCCATTTTGGATATAAATTAGCACCTTAGGCACACCATTTGAAAGTTCTACCAAGGAGTTAATTGTTTCCATTTTGGAGTTCTAGAGGATTCCTCTAATCATCTTGGATGTTATGTAACTTTCTATACTCATAGGGGGGCTCTTGAATCTAGGATCCCTTCATCGAAGTCTTCTTCTTCTTCTTCTTCACTTTGTAATATTGTTGTACTTCCAATAAAATCTTAGTTTCTCTTCCATTTCTTCTGTTATATTAAATTTTTTTCTTCTCTTAATCTTTCTATTTGGGATTGAAATCAAGAGTAGAAACATGATTGGGTTATACCCTTTCAACAACCTTTTGAAAATGAAAAACATTTCTTTGATGAATACACCGCCCATGGAAGAGTAATTCTTCTTAGTAATAGATATAAATATAACCATATTCACTTAATTAATTTGGATCAATAAGCTACTATAATTCACATATTATAATTTATTAATTTTGTTTTTTAATTAAAAGGAAATAAGCAAGCAATTAAATGATTCATGCAAAATCACGTGAGGTTGAGAATTGTGTGAATTGTGAGAGCATGACCTTAATTAGGGATACAAAACCACATGAGATAAATATGAAGAGTTCAAATATAATCTCTAAACTCAATTCATCCTCATTTATAGAATGGATATATGCCCTAATTTACCACTGAACATAATCTAGTATTGGAATGACAATCAAAGTAGGGTGTTGTGATTGCAAGTTCTGAAGCAAGCCTAGAGTTTAACCTTTTTCATCTTTGTGGTAAAGTTAATTCTCGTAGGGTTCGAGGGTTAAAAAATTAGGGGATCATAGTTAAGTGTATGTTAATTTAAATGGTAATGATAAATAAGTAAGTAAAGATGTAGAGTTAGATTGATTACACCTTTAAAATATTTTTCTTAAAAAACATCTTCTCGTTGTGTTTTCTTAATCTCGTTTCAAAAAAAAAATAACAAAAAAATATAAAATAATATTCCAACATGATTCTTAGTCTTATAAATGATAAAAAAATCCCTCATCCTTTTATTAAGTAGTTTTTTTATGTTATTTTATTTTATTTTCAAAATACATTAAATATGTTGTTAAATTTACTTCCTCCTTTGAGAGATGACCTTGGTCAGCCACTCTACTGCACCTAAGAAGTAAAAATTACACATTATTTGAAAGCACTCATGACAGTGCCTTTCAAATTGGCATCGTTTTTGGGGAGGCAATTATTTTATTCAACTAATTAGAGGTATTTTTTTATCCTTTTATTTTATCTTCATTCTTCCTTCTTCTTTCCCCTTTATCAATTTTTGTTTGTTTTTCTCTCTCTCTCTTTATTATTCCTCTCTCTTTTATTCTCTATTAGACCATCAATTGAAACCTATTCTCATGATATTATGGTCTAATTTTCTCAATTTCTATTATTTATAACATTATCCCATCTTGAGGATCTCTTTGATCTAGACCTCAAGATTGAACGCAACCTTAGTGCTTGAATCAAAAAATCTCGATCTACGGGAAGTGTCAACATTTACCCAACTGGGGAATTCTTACACTCAAAGAACATTGAAATTAGAAACACTTATGAATCCAAAATAAAAAAAAGAACCAATGGATGAAAATAATAATGATGAACTTAATAGAACCATTTTATAATTGGTTTCACCAGATATTAACTATCAACCAAATTGTATTGCATACCCAAAACTTGAATCAGACTTTGAATTGAAATCCGGGTTAATTCAACTTCTTCCAAAGTTTCATGGCTTATCTAGTAAGGATCCAAACAAACATTTAAAAGAATTTAATGTGATTATCTCAACCCTAAAACAAAGAAATGTATCTGAAGATAAAATCAAACTAAGATCATTCCCATTTTAACTTAATGGAGCTGCAAAGAATTGGATGTATTATTTACAACTTGAAGATGTAACATGTTGAAACGATTAGAAATGTCTTTTCTTGTAGGGTTTTTTCCAGCATCAAGGACCACTTCTATTCATAAGGAGATCTCAGGGATCAAACAAGCATAAGTGTAGTCAATGTATGAGTACTGGGAACGATTCAAGAAGTTGTGTGCAAGAAAACCACATCACCAAATCAGTGAGAAACTACTCATCTAGTACTTATATGAAGGAATCACACCTATGGAGAGAATCATGGTGGATGTTGAAGCTATAGGGGCATTGGTTAATAAAAAACCAGCAATTGTATGTGTGTTGATCGAAAATATGGCACAAAACTCCCAATAATTTGGAGATCGAGGTACACCACATGTTAGAGGAGTACACTAGATAAGTCCATATTCTATTGAAATTCATTTAATTGATACCAAGTTGGAGGAGTTGACTAATATGATGAGACAGATTACATTGGCACAAAAGACATCTCAACCCTCTCCTAGATGGCCTTGTCGCATTTGCACTGAAAAATGCCACCCAACTGATTGTTTCCCCCAATTACATGAGACAGAGGATTGAGCAGTAGTATTTCTTAGCAGACCATATTAGTAGCAACAACAACCACATATTCAGAAGAAGTGTGATTTCTTTACTCTGACATACAACTAAGGGTGGAAGGATCAATCGGACATGATTTATGGCTCTGGAAAACAATAAAGACCCCCTTTTCAACAAAACTTCTAGCAGCCTTCGCCTTACCAACAGGGTTTCCAACAACCCCAAAGGAGATTTGAAGACCAAGCATCAAAAAGTCAACAAAAAGTTAATTCTCAACCAAAGGTATATTCTAATACTGATGATTTTTTGAAATAAATTGTTCTTAATCAATAGAATGAGTTGAAGAGTCAAGGTTCGGAGCTGAGGGAGTTGAAGACTCAAATGAGCTAGATTGCCACTGCCTTCCATGAACTGTTAAGTAAGAACACTAGAAATATTCCTTACCAACCTACTCCAAATACCAAGGGAAATTTCAGTTCCATCACATTGATAAGTGGGAAGCAAACAACTGATATATCTGCACCTATCATTCCACCAGGATTCACCTCAACTCTGGAGAATCCCCATTTAAAAACAACTGATGAGAAATCCAAGGAGATAGACAAAGGTAAGAAAAATATTCATGATGTTCCTCCCAAACCCCTTCCATTTCCAAAGAGTTTTGTACAAAAACATAATATGTCTAAAGAAGCGATGTAAAAAGAGGTTTTGGACACATTCAAGCATGTTTAGATCAACATCCCTCTACTTGAATCCATTAAAAAATACTAAGGTATGCCAAATTTTTAAAAGAACATTGTACCAATTGAAGAGGGATCAAGGGAAATGAAATGGCCATTCTTGGAAGGAATGTGTCAGTGCTCATTACACTAACTCTAACAATGCCAACAAAGTGCAAGGAATTGAAGAAATTCATCATATCATGCACCATAGGGGAGTTACACTTTTATGATGCTTTATGTGATTTAGGTGATTCCATAAATGTGATTCCCCACTCTGTATTCTCTTCATTATAGGTTGGTGAGTTGAATCTGACAAGAGTAGTGGTGTAGTTAACGAATAGAGCTACATCATATCCAACCGGATTCCTTGAGGATGTACTTGTTTGGGTAAGAGACATGATCTTTCCAGCAGATTTCTACATGCTTAATATGGAGGATGATCAAGTAAGTTCGCGTTCTCCCATTATTTTAGGTAGTCCCTTCCTCAAAACTCCAAAAACTATCATAAATGTTCATGGGGGTATAATTTCCATGTAGTTTGAAGATGAATTTGTGATATTTAATGTTATGAACTCCATGAATTACCCCTTAGAGGACCATTATGCTTTTGTTATCTCCCATTTTGAACCACCAAGTAAAAACCTCATGGGTTTTGATTGTCATGTTCTTAGAAAGATTGTGATCATTAATTCTAGTTTGATGTTTAATATCATTTCCACACTGTTTAATAATGCACAAACCTCTCTTAGATTTGATTTTGAAATGGATTCATATTCTGATTTTGATCATGTAAACTCTAATTATGACATGGTTGTTGATTATGCTAATCGATTTGATGATTTATTCTCTGATTTTGATGATTTATATTCTAATACTGATGTTCATTGGGAATATATTTCAGTTCCTTCAATTTCTCCATCCATACATCACCCCCTACATTGAAAATCAATCCATTTACACCAAATATCAAATACTCATACTTGTTGAGTAGTGATATATTACCTATTACAATTTCTAACAATCTCCCTCTTGAACATAAAGAAAAACTTTCAAATCTTTTGAGGTAGAACATCTGGGCAATCAGGTGGAGATTGGATGACATATCAGGTATTAGCCCCTCTATTTTCATACATAGGATTATTTTAGAGGATGGGGATAAACTAGTTAGGAAGCCACAAAGGACACTCAATCCAACCCTTATGGAAGTTGTTAAAAAAGAGGTTGAAAATTGCTCAAGGAATGTATAATTTATCCCATTTCAGATTAATAGTGGGTAATTCCTATTCAGGTTGTTCCTAAGAAATGTGGTGTTATTGTTGTTAAAAATGACAAAGAGGATTTAGTTCTAATTAGGGTGAAAAATAGTTGGTATGTGTGTATTGATTATAGGAAACTAAATCAATCCACTCACAAGGATTATTTCCCCCTCCCATTTATTGATTAAATGCTTAAGAGAATAGATGGGAAAACACACTATTGTTTCTTGGATGGATTTTCTAGATATTTTCAGGTTTCTATAACTCTATAAGATCAATAGAAGACAATGTTCACTTTTACATTCAGCACATTTTCCTACCGGGGATGCCATTTGGACTTTGAAATGCCCCAGGTACCTTCCAGAGATGCATGGTGAGTATTTTTTATGATTTTATCAAGACCTGCATGGAGGTATTTATGAATGATTTTATAGTGTATGGGTCTTTATTTGATGATTTTATTTCTAGTTTGGGAAAGGTTTTGAATCATTTTATTGAGAATAATCTAGTCTTAAAATTTGGAAAGTTTCATTTTATAATAGGGTATGGGATCATCTTAGGGCATATAGTGTCAGAACATGGGATAGAGGTTGATATATCTAAGGTAGATATTATTTCATCCTTACCTTATCCTTCATGTGTGTGTGATGTTAGATCTTTCCTAGGGCGTGTAGTATTTTATCGACACTTTATCAAATATTTTAGTAAGATTGCTCTTCCTATGTCGGGATTACTTCAAAAGGATTCTAATTTTGTGTTTGATGATTCTTGAAGGACTTCCTTTGATGAGCTAAAATAGTGTCTGACCACTCCACCGATCATACATCCCCCACAGTGGGACATTCCATTTGAGATGATGTGTGATTCTTCAAACTTCGTTGTTGGAGCAGTCTTATCATAGAGGGTGGAGGGATGTTCACATGTGATTGTCTATGCCTCAAGGACATTGGACTCAGCCCAATAAAACTACACAACCATGAAAAAGGAGTTTCTTTACATCATATTTTTTTTAGAAAAATTCCATTCATATTTATTGGGATCTAAAGTTGTTGTTTTTTCTGACCATGTAGCTCTGAGGTACCTCTTGAAGAATCCAGATGCAAAGCCTAGACTTATCTGGTGGATGTTGCTTCTTTAAGAATTTTATATCAAGATAAATGATAAGAAGGGTTCAGAAAACTTGGTGGCAAACCACATAAGTATGCTTACTCACACATTAGAGGATGACACCTTGGACCAGGTACAACTTCAGGACACTTTCCCCAATGAGCATCTTTATTCCATCTCAAGTATACATCCTTGGTATGTTAATTTAGTTAACTAAATTTTTTCCTATGAAATTCCTGCAAATTTAAATAAATATCAATTCCAAAAGTTAAATAGTGGGTCTATATTTTATGTTTGGGAAGATCCCTACCTATGGTGCATGTGTAGTGACCAAGTTATGAGGAGGTGTGTTCCTGATCATGAGTTTGAGTCTGTTTTATATTTTTTTCATACACTTGCTTGTGGTGGAAACTTTAGACCCCACTGAATAGATAGGAAATTATTAGACCTTGGATTATATTAGCCTAGATTATCCCATGATGCTCATGTGTTTTGTAAGTCATACTCATGTTTCCAACACACTGGGAACATTTCTAGGAGACACGAGATTCCCTAACAACCCATATTATTCTGTGATATTTTTTATGTATGGGGAATCAATTTTATGGGTCCTTTTCCTAGTTCATTTTTTTGTATATTTTGGTTGTGGTTTATTATGTGAGTAAATGGGTGGAGGATAAGGCCACCAGGACTGATGATTCTCATGTTATATTGGAATTTGTTAAGACATGGATTTTTTGTAGGTTTGTAGTACCAAAGGCCATAATCAGTGACCAAGAAACACACTTCTACGATCTAAATTTGGATTCCCTCCTTCATAAGTATGGGGTGACATGCAAAACATAAACACCAACCACCCTCAAACAAATGACCAGGCTGAGATTTCAAATCATGAGTTGAAACAAATTTTGGAGAAAACTGTGCAAACAAATAGGAAAGATTAGAGCAAGAGCTTAGATAATGTGTTATGGGATTATAGGACAGTATACAAGACATCCATCGGTATTTCCCCATTTAAAATTATTTTTGGGAAAGCATGTTATCTCCCAGTGGAAGTGGAGCATCAGGCATATTGGTCTATAAAAAATACAACATGGATTTGGACCAAGCTGGAATTCAAAGGAAACTACAAATTCAAGAGCTTGAGGAGATTGGATTGTCATCATATGATAACTCAATACTCTAAAAGGAAAGATAAAAAGCATCTAATGACAGAATGATCTAATAAAGGGATTTTCGTGTTGGAGATAAAGTCCTACTTTACAGTTCACGACTAAAACCGATGCCCGGTAAGTTGCGTTCCAGATGGTTAGGTCCTTACATTTTATCTAATGTTTTTCCTTATGGTGTAGTGGAGATCACATAAGAGGACATTGGAAGAAGATTTACAGTCAATGGGAAACATTTGAAGTAATACATTGAGGGAATTTATACTGATATAGTGGATTTCATCACACTGCATGACCCCATAATCACTTGAGAATATCAAGATGTTCATAACCCTTTCACTTTTATATTATTTTTACTATTTAAAATTATATATTTCATGTTCACATATCATCTCATGGGTTCACATTGAGTACAATGAAATATTTTAAGTGTGGGGGAGGGGACAACATTTTGGGGTGGTTTTTTTAGGATTTTTTATTTTTTGTGTTTTTTGTGTGTTTTCTGTTAAGTTTTATATTAAATTTTCAAAAAAAACAAAAAAAATATCATGTAACATTCTCATGTATAACATATTTAAAATTCATGTTTTCAAAATTCTTTGGTATAATTATAAGAATGAGTAAGATTTCATCATCAAGGGTTGATTTTTATAAAAATGGAAGTCATCGATGATATGATTAGTTGTGTCATTATAAAACCTTTTAGATTTTAACACCATTATTTGTGATATTTGTTCATGGTAAATTGTGACGTTTATTTATCCACACAACCTTTCACTCAAACATGACTTGTGAAATATGTCCTACTCAATTAAAGGTATAGCCAAGTTAGGTAAAAAATCATCTTATATCAATGGTTGGTCTATTCGTTCATTTCTCTTATGATTAATTTCATTACTGTACTGAATTGACCTAAATGTGTGTACCTATTATCTGAATGTTGTACACCCTCAAAAAAATTCAAAAATATGGGTTGTGTCTTGGTCAGGTCAAAAACCACTCTTCCTCGACCTTTGATCTTGTTATAACTATTACAATTTGTGTCGTGAGGATATCGAACATAGGTTGAGAGATAAGTGTGAGATTTGTTTCAAGTGAAACTTAAAAAAAAAATTAGGGGAGTGATTAAATATACAAAATATGGGGATATATTGGTCAGGAGCTTAAGGTTTTACTTTCGAGAATTCTTAAGTGAGTGGGTCTTGAAATTCGATTGCAAAGGAATGTAGAACAGGTTCGGTAAATTAAACTAGGTGAAAAGAATTTTTTTACTTGACCCGAATATACTAAATAAAGGGTGGAGATATGAGCTTGAAATGGTTATCACACACACACATTGGGAATTAGTGTCATAGTATACCCATGACTTGTTTCACTTTGATTAGTGTCATTAATCTCACAAGATTTTGTTTTGATATAATTTATGAGATAATGACTTAAAATTTTATTGATATTGACCCTTGAAGGGATTCTTACTTTACCTATATTTCCACTATGGATTAAGGGATATAAACGTGCATATCTTGTCACATTTTTTTGGAATACATGATATGAGGTTTTTACCAGGAGTGTAAAAGGGTAAGTGTGGGGGTGTGATCGCATCATGATTCACTACTGTATTTCACCCTTACATCACTGTTTTAAACTTGTTTTGTATTTTAAATCACAAATATTATCTAAAATTTCACATACTAGTTTATTAAATTATTAAATTTTTATTACTTTTAAAAAGTTAAATTATTCTTTTTTGGTGATTTCTTTGTAGGAAGAAGTGATTTGGAGGGTTGGAGATGATCCAGAAGGAAAATGGGCCAAACAGCATGGAAGCCCAAGGACATTTTTCCACTATTTTGCACATTTTGTGAAATATGTGCCTCCAAATGTGCTTAAATTTTTAGTACCACTCCATAATTTCATGGGATATAACTCATCTCAATAAACTGAAGCCCAATTAATCCATTAATGGGGTCATCTGAACCAATCTGTCCAGGGGACAGAATCTGCATGAAGTCAAAGATTTGGTTATGTATTTTGGAAATATCCCACGTTGTAATCCTCAATTGGACGCCAAATTTGACATATATATGGTAAATATTCTTTCCTACAACTTTTATCTTTTGTTAAAGTGTATATGAGGCCATTTTCCAACCCAAAACCGAGACGCAAGTGGTATCTAGAAATCTGGGTACCCAAAACCACTTCTCATTTTGGCTATAAATTGGCACCTTGGGAACCCCATTTGCAAGTTCGACCAAGGAGTGAATTGATACCATTTTGGAGTTTTAGAGGATTCCTATTATAACCTTGGAGGTTCTGGAACTTCTTATACTCATAGGGGGATCTCTTTAAGCTTGGATCCCTTCATCAAAGCCTTCTTCTTCATCTTCACTTTGTAATATTGTTGTGCTTTTAATAAACTCTTAGTTTATCTTCCATTTATTCAGTTAATTTCAATTTTATTCTTCTCTTAATATTATTATGTGTTCTATAAATCAATAGTATAATCATGATTGGGTTATACCCTTTCAATGAACTTTTTTAAATGAAAAATGTTTCTACGATGACTACACCGCCCATGGAAGAGTCATTCTTCTTAGTAATTGATCTAAATCTAACCATCTTCACTTAATTATTTTGAATAAATGAGATAATATAATCCACATATTATGATTTATGAATTTTGTTTTTAAATTAAAATATACTGATCAAGAAATTGAATTATTCACATAAAATCATCTGAGGTCGAGAATTGTGTGAATTGTGAGAGCGCGACCTTAATCAGCGATACAAAACCACATGAGATTAATTTATAGAGTTCAAATATAATCTATAAACTCAACCAATACTTATTTATAGAATGTATATGGTCAATAATTTTCCACTAACCATAATATAGTATTGTAATGATAATAAAAGTAGGGTGTTGTGATTGCACGTTCTGAAGATAACCTAGGGTTTAACCCTTTTCATCTTCGTGGTAAAGTTAATTCTTGTAGGGTTTGGGGGTTAAAAAATTAAGGGATCATAATTAATTTTATGTTAACTTAAATAGTAATGATCAATAAGTAAGTGAATAGGTATATTTATATTGATTTATCCTTTAAAATATTTTTCTAAAAAACATCTTCTTGTTGCGTTTTCTTAATCTCATTTCAAAAACAAAAAAAACAAAAAAATATATAAAATCATCTTCCAATATTCTTCTTATATTCATATAAATTATAAACAACCCCACATACTTTTAATTAGTTTTTTTATGTTATTTTATTTTATTTTCAAAATACCTTAAATATGTTGTTAAATTTACTTCCTCCTTTGAGAGACAACCTTGGTCAGCCACTCTGTTGCACATAAGAAGTAAAAATTACACATCATTTTAAAGCACCTTTTAGTGCACAAATATATTTTTAAAGTGAAACCCATTTAAAAACACGACTCAATTCATCAAGAAAATAGGAAAAATAAGTCACCTTTTAAAACTAAAATTGGTAAAATGAAATCTGCAAGTGTCCAAGAAGGGCCCAAGCAGTATGACAACCCTGCTTCTTTTATTTCACAATTAAACATAATTTATTACATAAAATGGATTTGATAAAACATAGAATATCGATAGGTCTACTGTCTTTGGGGATTAGTATCATTACATAACAACTTAAAACATGAAAAAACATCTTTATTGAAAAATTCATTTACATGACCACTACATTTCCTCGTACTTAACATTGCATGGAATAACCTGAGGACATGCATAAAAAAGGGTGAGCTGTAAAGCCCAGTAAGGGAATAATCTTGGAATAACATGAGGAATACAATAAATGTTAGACAATAGTCATATAAATAGAGCACAATAGAAGCATAAACATAAAGGCATGATAAAGAATGATAATCATAACATGGAAATGTGGCAACAACACTTAACATGGAATTAGCATGAGCAAAGGCTCATTGCACATGGAGCATGAGTAAACCCTCATTGAACATGAAACATGAGTAAACCCTCATTGAACTTGAATTAGTATGATAAACACCCATTTCATATGATGTATCATGATACTATACTTTACCCAATTCATTGGAGCGCTATCAGGGTGCACCATTCTTAAACATTTCACTTCATGCATAAGTGTTCCACATGGATCATAAAACATTGAATCATTCAACATAATCATTTATTCCATGATAAAAGAATGTGTAATACATACTTTAAACTCTTTAAATAATAATTAAATATTCATAAAGGTGAATACCCTTGATAGAGAAATGAGCATGGTATTCACTACACAATGACTTTGGCTTGGAAAAAAGCGGTGCAATTCCGGCAGCATAACGGTGTGACATAAGAACTCATAAAAATGGTTGATGAGAGAGAAAGGGTGTCTCTTCATATTTAAATGACATGGAAAGTAATGGGTTAATATAGATACATGTACCAACAAATTTAATATAATTTAGATTCATGATACAAAAGAATTGCTTGAATGTAAATGAGGAGAGAAATTCCTTTTGGAATTTTGGTATAGTAATTGGTGTACATGGAAGGAATTTAATGAGAGATAAAGGGGTCTCCCATCATTAAAACATAAATAGGGAAGTATGGGGGAGGTGTGAAACCATACCCCAACATTTATAATTGAAATTAAAAGGGCATAATAACTTAAAGAATATTGGACAAAAATGAGAAAGAAAGAAAACCCTTACTTGGAAGTGTGCTTCCAAAGGCTTGAGAGAGGCTTTAGAGAGGCTTCTTGGGAGATTGGGGAACCTTGGGAGGACTATAGAGATAGTAGGGAATAGTTTGGACAAAATACAAAGGCTTTGAGTGAGGAGGAAGTGGGAGCTTAGGTGGGTTTATATAGGAAAGGAGAGGGAATTGTTTATTATTTAGGTTTGGGACACCTCACATTAAACTAATCAAAACCACAAATAAGTCCATGGTTTTTGCCAAAGGGTATTGAAAAACAATATTTTATAAGTAAAAAGTCCAAAATTCTTAAAATAATGGGGTTGATTATGTGGAGGTGAGTCACACTCCCAAGGAAAACAATTTAAAAAGACAAAATGTTTAATAAGTCTTGAAGGATCCACTAAAGCTTTGTAAAATAAATCAAACAAACCCAAAATCACATTATTTTAATGGTAAAACATATATTGGACAAAAATAAAGTTTATAGTATTTTATTACATCACTATTGGGTCATTATGATGTCATAAAACACATTATATATTTAAACGGTATTTAATTTTTACCCAAAAATTTGACTGTCTCAGAAAATTATGAAAAATTCACCATTGGATAATTTCGATATCCTGATTCTAGAAATAATATTAATTTTATATAAATAATTTTCTAAATATGTTAATTTTCACTTTTAAAATAAAAACCCAACATTTATCAAAAAATCATGGGTTTTGACAAAAATGGCTTTCAAACCTTAATAAAAATTACAATTGCATTCATAAAATTATACGATCATTTATATTTAATAAAAATTAATTTAATAACAATAATAATATTTTATTAAAATATTATTTAATTCAAAAATCCATTAATTCATCAAAATATATTACTTAGTTGAACATTAACTAAAAATACTATTTGTGCTTTAAAAACTATTTACAAGGTAACAATAATAAAATGAAAGTATATTCATTATTATATACAAAAATAATGTACATAACCATAGTTCTAAGGTCTTGTTACATAACCCCTTATAACACCCGCATAAGACCAAAGAGTAAGGTGTGCGATGGTGACAGACTCTTGGGGTGGCTCGGATAACATTGCTCAGGTGGTAATCTCTATCAACTTTCACTTCTCTCATAGGTGGTCCTGCTCGAGCTTAACATATTCAAGCTCAGATTGGGCTTGGTCAAGAGTGAATCCCAAAGATACAACCTCCTTTCCGAGCTCTAACAAATGGGCTTCGTATGGGGCACGTCTACTGAATGAGGCCATCGCTTCCTTTGTTTGAGTAAATTGGATTTGTTAAAGCCATATATTTATACTAATCATGTGATCACTGTTCAACGGCTATATTAAAAACGGTCACAATTCTTAATAGTATTTTAAAATCCAAAAACATAAAACCAAAGAAGTTGACATTTTATATAAACATTTTACATAAAGAGACATTTAATTAGATCAAGATGGATTTCCATTAATGAAAGCTTGGGTCGTTACAAGCAGGGTGTGAGGCATGAAACCCAGTAGGATACCACCATGAATCTATTTAATGATTTTATCCATGAAAACTAATAAACTAGTTAGAAAACAAATTCAAAAATAAACCACTTGAAAAAAATAGAAATTGAGGATTATACACTACTCACTAAGTAGTATAGGAATGTTTCACACGACATACTAGTGAGATGTGAGGTTTGACGGATCAAGGTGCTTAGAGCACACCATTATCGTCACATTTTGCCTCTAACTACCATTATACCATACCTAAGTCGTGTTGAATTATATGGAATTTTTGTATCTAATTTTACATTCATTTATCATCACCTACTTGATTCTCTCACTGAGATATGGATACATGAGACACACACATTCCACTTTACCAAAGGAGAGATGACCATCACCCTTGAGGATGTGGTAGTTTTTCTTGGTCTTCCTATCCATGGGGATACTATTATAGGACCCACCCATGGAGACTGTCTTGAGCTTGTACAATGATTTCTAAGCATCGATATTATGGGTGATGTTGATGCTGCATATGGTGGATTTATATCTATGAGCTTACTTGAGATGAACTTTGTATAGTTACCCAATGACGCTAATGAGCAGAATTTCATGCGTCATGCTTGTGCATATATCTTACAGCTCATTGGAGGGACACTATTCACTAATCACTCTGGTATGCATGTGCATGTGATGTATTTGGTTCTACTGGAGGATTTTGATCAGGTTAAGAGATATAGTTGGGTATCTGTGTGCTTAGCATACACTTACAGAGCATTATGCACGACATGCCGATCAGATCAGACTGTTCTTGAGGGATGTGTCATTTTTATCCATATGTAGGCATGAGAGTGTGTCACTCCCCTCTCCCATATTGTTTATATCCAAGATCTTTGTATAGATGTGTTGCATGATGCTCCACATGGATGCTAATATGATCACTCGTCTTTATTGTATTTTTATTCTATTATGAGTTATTAAATTTAATTTGTTATTATTTATCACTTTGTATGTTGTACGTTATGGGTAGAGTCAAACACACCACTTTTTCAGGATTTCAAGGCACAACTTGGGTGAATATTGTCTCTTTTTGGACAGTCTAGTACCCACCGATGTAAGAATATACAGTCTTTCCTTGACTAATCAGTTTCATAATATTATATTTTTTGTTTTCTAGTGACAAATTTTTTTTAACAAATGTCACATGTCATTTCAGGTTGCATGGCTACCATATTGGGATCTATTAGACTAGTTTTCTACACACTACACTGATGGGATTCACAATTTCATTGTTTTAGTGCCTCTCATTCACTTTAATATTCTTGAGTGGCACCATTTTGATAGATTCATGCACCAGTTTGGATTTTTTCAACGTATTCCCTTTCCACCTAGATAGTTAGCAGCGCTTCATTTTGTAAAGCTGATAGGGAGTTGGGATATCAACTAATGAAAATGAGATGTATAGTGTAATGACTTAGATTTTCCATGTATTATTTTTTGGATATTAAATGGATTATTTTGTAGACCATACGTTGAGATAGAATGCGATTCTGTGGCCCAGTGTGCCCAGAATAAATGTTTGAAATATATTAAATATATTAAATAGAAAGTGTGTATATTTTTCCTGAAAAATTAGAATAAATTATAAATAAGGTCTCATATCAGAAATATGAGGGTGTTGTTGAGTTTAGAATTTGGGTTTTACCTTAGGCATGACATAAACTTTTTCAGGATGGGGCGTTTGTGGAAAATTCACCAAGAGCGTGAAAATGAATAGAATAATTAATAAAATTATTTTATTTTTATTTCATTGATACAAAAACTGACATGTCTTTAAGTAGACCATTATTATGGAATTTTAGGGTTATCTACATAACCCTAGATCCATTAGAGAACCCTTGGAGAGAGTGTTGGAGGATCTCTCTCAAACAAACTTTTTTCGGATCGTGGATCGGCGATCGACGTGTAACGAAATCAAAAGATCTCACCAACAACAATGATGTTACTTAGTTATTCATCGGCGATTGATCCAAATTGAGGTAGGATGGTTATTGTTTTTGGATTCTTTCCTCATTCTTAATTCTTACGACAAACGCGAATCAATCAACCAATAGATTGATATGTGGTTCGATCATCTTGCGGGATGGGTTTATTTGTAGGATTATTTTGGGAGTTTCAATTGATTATTATTGATTCTTATCTTGTCATTATAATGGTGATGTATTGAGGCCAATATGAACATTGGATGAGGAATATTTCTCATGTTTTTGGTTGTGTGTTTCTCTCATATTTCTTTGTTCATCACGAGTGTTATTCATTGACCCGTGGTTCGAAATCCGTTGAGAAATTGATTGTTGCGTACCTATTTCTTGGTGAAAAAATTCAACATTTTAGATATGGGATCAGTACGACATGACGGTGGTGTGACAATGGAAGTGGAGGAATATCATATGGTTTTGGATACCTGATTTCATGTTCATTAGCATGCAACGAATAATGGCATTCAATGGTATTTTCTGAATGGATTTGACGGCCAGAATGTGTTGTTTGTCGACGATAAGGCTCAGTTGACATGGATCCTTGGTTTTTCAGTGAGGCACGTGGTCATATCGATGGTCATAGGTGAAATAACATACCTAGAATCCATATCTGAGATTCTAGAAAATTTTGCAATACACGGTGTGTAAGTCGGAGCAACATGTCGTGTGGGCCCCACTCAGAGGCGGTTAGGATATTTTGAGGGAGATAAGTATCACATGGCATGTGACATTTTCACATATAGTGTGGTCCCCTTTGGTGAGCTCAGCATGTACCTCGGAGGGTACACAAACACAGGCTAGAGTACACAGGCACAAACACACCATGTACTCCCACACAAACACAGCCTGGACAATATGTACATGGTCTAAGTTGTGTATAGGTATACAAGCATAAGTACATGTGCGACATCACACCATGTACTTCCACACAGACATAGACATGGACCGTTTACATGAGCAGGACCTGTGGTTGAAGGGACACGACATGTAACCCTACTACATGTCGTGTACTCCTTAAAAGTTGTCTTGAAGCCCTTATCCTCTGTATCTTGGACAAGTTTCATTAGGTTGTGTTCCCTATATGCATTACCTGAGGGTTAGTATGGAATCACCTTCTACACATAGGAAAACAATACCTTCAGTATGAATTCTTGGATATAGTTTTTGGAATCCTTTCATGAGGCCTAGAGTGAGATCGTTTATTCATCTTCATCCCTATGTGGAGTTCTTAGTATCATTGTGACCAACACTACGTGAGTGTCGATCTTATACTTAGTAGGTTAATCAAGATTAAGTTTTTGGTATACACCATGGATTTGGGAGAGATCCTTATTTGTGCATCGTATCTCTTCGGACTTTCAGTGTGTACTTCCTATGGAAAGACCCAATGATCACTACCTCTCGGAAAAATGTCATCAGTGCTATTAGACTTGTGGATTGTGTTCTCCTGAATGAGTGATTTATGGAACCTTTAAGCTGGAATTCTAGCTTGGTATTGTGATTGTGAATTACCTTTAGACTATGTGTCTTTGTTGAGTATATCTAGATCTTATTGTTATATGTGTTGTAGACATATACCTGTGTAGAGATGACTATATTCTTTTGTTATATGTTTTGTAGTTTCAGGGTGTCTTATTGGGCATTATTATACTCACCCCTACACAAGATTTTCCCGCACGTATCGTGTCTTGTACAGACAATCAACCTTTTGATATATTCCTAGATGAAACAAGACTAGGTAGTGCTTAGTAAGATCAGACAGACCAAGGTTCATTCCTACAGTATCTTAACATCAGTCCCAAGTTTACTTTCAGGTTGGACTTATTTTCAGACTCTTTATAGTGGGATTGTATTTGGACCTGTTTACCTTCCTTTACTTCTTTTTGTACTCTGGTTTTGGGATTTAGATGTATACATGTATGATTGTTCATTTGTTTTTACATTTTAGCATTATATGTGCTTGGAGATGTGTACATGTATACAAGTACTATGATAAGGCCTCCCATGTTAGTGATATTCCTACTCAGTACTAGTTTCTTACCCCTGGCCTATTGGAGTTAGGCTTGGGGAGTTGAGGCGTGGGCCCCATTAGGACGGTTTGTGACAGAGAAGTATCAGATCAATCGATTCTACCTTAACATCAGAGTCTATGAGATTGGTTTTGGGCAACAATGTTAAGTGTTTCGAGTTCATATTTCAGGCCATAGACTCTAGTTTTGGTGTGGCAACTGACGTATCCATACACTAGGACTCTGATCACCTGCTTTTTGACTTGGTACATGAGAACATTGATTGCAGGGAAAACAATGGTACATGCATCATATATATTGGTTGGAGTAAATTACTCAAGAGGGGGGTGAATTGAGTATCTATAAAAATTTATGATTAAAAATTATTTCTAAAAGGTTTACCAATAAGGTTAAATACAGACCAATTAATCAAGGTTATACTGTTATAACAATTTGACTGTTTAAATAACTTCTTAAAAGATTGATTAGTTCTCAATAATCTTAAGATCAGTTATTAAGATTTCTTTTGAAGCAACTATACTAAGAAGAGACAATTATGACTTCTTTCCAAGAGTAACTATCAAAATGAATTTAAAGATTTATGAATTATACAATACAGCAGTAAAATAGAGAAGACTAAATTAATGTAACATCCCGGATCCGGAGCCCCTCCACTGGTGCCCCGTACCCGGTTCTCCACATGAACTAAAGCGCATTTACCCAAATGCCAGAGGCTACCGACTAGCAGCGAGGGCCTTGGTAAGTTATTGGGGAAACTATGCCCTCATTTGGTAAGGTATACAAGGTAAAGAATACAATATTCAATAGCGGAAGCAGTTAACAACATACATAACAATAACCAAACAGCGGAAGAATAAATATATAGCAATGATGATAATGATGCAGCAGGTACAAGTATCTAAGGAAAACAGAAAACACAACAACGTGATGAAATACAACTGAACCAAAAGTACTAAAGCAACAGCAACTCTAGCAGCATCGCAAGCTGTAGCTCGGTCCCATGCTCTCCAGCTCCACAACAATTCAAACACCTAAAGTATAAGGGCACTTGCCCTTATCTATACCTGCAACAACATAGTCTTCTTGGGCCCAAAAGCATGGCCCAAACAGGGTGTGAGATACAATCCCAGTAGACAACCACCCAAAGATTTGTGTCTAACAGTCAATGAATACAAGGTAAGTAAGAGTGCAGGAGGCAGTAAATAGAAAAGCACACAACAGCTACAATCCATAGTTCTAGCATATAAAGTACACAAGTAAACAACCAGCAACAAGAAGAAAACAGGTAACCCTCTGGGTAGCTCTCACAGCCTATCCCATATGGTTCAACCTACAAGTACTAGCAACCCTCTAGGAGACACACACAGTCTCACCCCTCTGGTTCAGCTAAGAGTATAATTTCTGAGGAAGCACTCACCGTCAATTCCCTCTATAGTCTCATATCGTGTTAAAGGCTCTCTGGGGAAGTACTCAACATCTCATCCCCCTGTGGCCCGTGTAGAGGAACTACATACTCTTTGGGGAAGCACTCGTCGTCAATTCCTCCTGTAGTCTCGCATCGTATTAAAAGGCACTCTAGAGAATCCCTTACATCCATTCTCTCTATGGTCTACTACACTAGGTTCTCACAGTCCTCTGTGAAATTAACATGCTCAATGTGCATGTATCACCCAAGTAAACCTCAAGAACTACTTGGCTATCATTCTAAGGCACAACATCATAATAGTATAACAGTTCCACTATCCTACAACTAGGCATGGAAACTGGAAACGCCTAATAAGAAAAACATGCAAGGAAAGCACATGAACACGGTATAACATATCCAAAATTTACAAGCATTTACCTCTACTCAAGCAATTAAGCATAGCAGGAAAAAACATGGGCAAAACAGGAAACATGCAATACCCCGTTCAAGGGTATTGGTGGAATTTGCACAAAATACTCAAATAATTTCTACAGAAAGGCACAAACCACCTACCTTGATGTTAGGGGATCAATATACGTGAACAGCGACGAAAGATTATCCTTAGAATGTTGTAGATCTGAGAAAACATCTGAAACACATAAACCACGATAACAAGAGAAATAGGAGGATTTGGAAAACAAGGCTCAAGCAGAAGGGAGAACTCACTGCGCGATTCCAACGCAATCAATGGTGATCGAATCAGAGAACGGACGGAGAGGCGGGGGCTCGTCGAATATTCGCGGATCCTCGGTGCTCTCGGACGAACAGAACCTAGAAGAAGAATTTTTTGTGCGTTAGGCGCGAACCCAGTCCATTTAATGAAAAAAAAGTACACGGTGTGTACTAGATTTTTCCATACTCCGCCAAAATCGGCCTCCACGTCACCCCTACACACCGTGTGTGTGGCCCGGACACGGCCAGCACGCGGCTTAGAGCGGAAAAAGAGTACATGGAGTGTACTTAGAAAGTACACGGTGTGTACTTCAAAAATTTCCAGAAACTCCATTTTTCTTAAAAACTCCAGAAAAAGGAGAAATGTACCCAAAACGAAGATCTGGGTTCTTACAAACTTCCCCCCTTAAAGAAATTCGTCCCCGAATTTCCCTAGAGATGCGTAGAAGAAGAAACCTCGAACAGATCCTGCCACTATGATCGTACATTGGCCTCCCTCTCCCAGGTCTCGTCTTGTACTCGCTCATGCTGCCATAGCACCCGTACAAGATGGACAGACCACCCATGGAGAACCTTCGTACTGCGATCGACAATCCGGATGGGATGCTCCTCAAACGATGCATCCACTTCGAGCTCAACCTCCTTAGGCTGAAAGACGTGAGACGGGTCTGAAAAGTAACATCGGAGCTGAGAGACGTGGAAGACGTCGTGCATGGCCCGGTACCTCTGGGGTAGCTGCAACTGATAGGCGACCGACCCAACTCTCTACAAAACCTCAAACGGCCCAACGTACCGTGGTGAAAGCTTACCCTGCCTCTGAATCCTCTTGTGTCCCAACCTTGGTGCGACACGTAGGAAAACCTGATCCCCGACCTCGAACTCCAGAGGTCGTCTCCACTGACCAGCATAAGACTTCTGCCGAGACTGTGTTGTATCCATCCTCTTCCGAATCAGTTCTATCTGGTCTGAAGTCTCCTGAACAAGACGAGGTCCCAGCAAAGCTTCCTCTCTTGCCTTCAGCTAGCATAAGGGTGATCGGCATGGCCTACCGTACAAAGCCTCGTATGGTGCCATCTAAATGGTCACCTGGAAACTGTTATTGTAGGCAAACTCCTCCAGAGGAATATGCTTCTTCCAAGAACCGCCAAAGTCTAGGATGCAAGCTCAGAGCATATCCTCAAGCACCTGGATCGTGCGCTCAGACTGGCCATCATTCTGGGGATGGTATGTCGTACTCAGAAGTACCTGGGTACCCAAATCCTTCTAAAGTCCCTGCCAGAACCGAGAAGTAAAGAACACATCCCTATCTGAAACAATAGAGCGTGGAACTCCATAAAGACGAACGATCTATCTGATGTAAAGTCATCCCAGATCATCGACATTGAAGGTCTCCTTGATCAGCAAGAAGTAAGCAACCTTCATGAGCCTGTCGATGACAACCCAAACAGCATCGTTCCCCCGAGGCGACCTCAGCAACCCGGTCACGAAGTCCATCGCGACATCGTTCCACTTCCACTCCGGAATGGGTAACTACTGCAAAAGTCCCGCTGGTCGTTGATGCTCTACTTTCACCTGCTGACAAGCAGAACATCTCATGACAAAACCAGAAACATTCCTCTTCATACCTGGCCACCAGTACTGGCGATGAAGATCCTGATACATCTTGGTGACGCCAGGATGAACTGCCCAAACCGAGGAATGAAAATCCCGCATCAGCTCCTCGTGTATGTCTGCTGGCACCCATACGCGTACCTGGAAATGAAAGATCTCATCCTTTTCCACTGTCCATCCAGGAAGAGGGTCCTCTCCTGACACACTCTCCCGTAGGACTAAGCCTTCTGAGTCTGATAGTTTCCTCATCCGTACCCGATCAAGTAGTGTAGAGGTAACAACTACAGAAGATATGAAGGTATGTCCCTATCCGTCGTGCACCTCCAGATGCATATCAGAGAACAGAGCCATAAGCTGCCACTCACTGCTGGCCTCATGAACTGCCTGAATCTGAGTTCTCCTGCTCAACGCATCTGCCACTACATTGCCCTTTCCCAGCGTATAGGCAAGCTCGAAATCAAAATACTGGAGATACTCGACCCACCTGCGCTGCCTCAGATTCATATCACGCTGAGTGAAGATATACTTGAGACTCGTGTGGTTAGTGAACACCACAAAGTGCTCTCCCAGAAGATAGTGTCTCTAACAGTGTAAGGCATGAACAATAGCTGCCAACTCCAGATCATGTGTCAGGTAGTTCCTCTCATGTGGCCTCAACTGCCGAGACCCGTACGCAACGACTCCATCTCCCTGCATAAGCACAACTCCTAGACTGATACCTGAAGCATCACAATAGATTGTATAGCTCTTGCCTGGATCTGGAAAGACTAGTATCGGTGCTGACGTCAACCTTCCCTTTAGCTCTAGAAAGGCTGACTCACAAGAATCTGACCATAAGAACTTCTCCCCCTTCTTGGTCAGACCTGTCAAAGGTAGTGATAGGCATGAAAAGTCTTGAATGAAACATTTTTAGTATCCAGCCAGCCCTAGAAAACTTCGTATCTCAAAAACTTTCTTCGAATGCTCCCAGGAGACTACAGCTCTCACTTTCTCTGGGTCCATAGATACTCTTGCCTCTGAGATGATGTGACCCAATAAGTGAATTTGTTCCATCCAAAAGTGGCACTTCGAAAGTTTAGCATAAAGCCGATGCTCTCTCAATGTACTCAGAACGATCTCAAGATGTGCGGCATGGTCGTGTCAAGTGTGAGAGTACACCAAGATATCGTCCACGAAGACCAAGACGAAGGAGTCCAAGTAAGGATGGAACACTCGGTTCATCAGTGCCATGAAAACTGCAGGCGCGTTCATGAGACCGAACGGCATGACTGTATACTCGTATAGACCATACCTGCTCCTGAAGACTGTCAGAGGTATATCTAATGGTCTAACGCGCAACTAATGATAACCGGACCTCAAGTCGATCTTCGAGAACACCCGGGCTCCTCAAAGATGATCAAAGAGGTCATAGATCCTCGGCAAGGGATATCGGTTCTTGACCATCAACTGGTTCAGCTTCTGATAATCCACACAAAGTCGAAGGGTACCGTCTGACTTCTTCGCAAACAGGACAGGCGAACCCCAAGGAGAAGTACTGGGTTGGATGAAACCCTTTGCCTGCAACTCCTCCAACTGCTTCTTGAGCTCCTGCAACTCAGGTGTATCCATCCTATAAGGAGGAATAGACACTGGTTCTGCTCCTGGAATGATCTCAATAGAAAAGTCTATGTAAAGACTCGTAAATTTCCCCACCCCTTCAATTTCCTATAACCCTCATAATGTTGGCAACCCCCCTTTTAATTTATGACCTTCCCTCTTCTCTTATTAATTGAATGCCAACACATCTTTATTCAATTAATTGAAACTCTTTAATTAATTGAATTAGATGTTTTGAATTTTGAAAATGTTGGAATAAGTGAATAAAATAAGGCAAAGCCTTATTTTATTTTGAGTTTTGGTTTTAGCTATGTGAAGAAAAGGGGAGAGCTCTTGTGTGTTTTTCCTGAAGAACTTCATATTCTTCGTGAAGAATGCCAAGACTTCGACGAAGAACGTCGTCACCGCAAGGAGAGATCGACGTGTCGTCCCTTCTCCTCTCTGCAGCCAGTGTGTGACGCCTTTCCTGAAGAACGATGACGTGCCATATTTCGATCTTCTTCCCGCGTCAAAGGAAGGGAGACGTCGCTCCTCCTCGGGCGTTCTCCGTCAACATGTATGGAGCTTCACCTCACGACGTCGTTTCCTACGATGATCTTCGTTCGACAACTTCTTCGAGGTAGGGGATTGTTTTACGTTTGTGATTATTTTGGCGTTCATCATTAAATATTAGCCGCTTGTTATCGAATTAACGGGAGGAGGCCGAACCTCACAAACACGGCCGACCCTCCTCCCCATTGTTGTTGTATTTCGTTGTGGATTGGAATGGAGGTGACGCGGTGTCATCGCACTGCGCGGGAATGAGGAAAACCGCGGGGAAAGAGCGTGGCGCCGTCGTGCCGCGCCATTGAGGCAAAAAGAGGTCGCGGCCGGAGTCGGGCTACGGCAGAGGGGCGCGGCATTGTCGCGTCGCGCCGGATCATCATGGAGGGCTGCGGCCGGGGAGGGCCGTGGCGGAGGGGCGCGGCATCGTCACGCCGTGCCGGTCGAACAAGGGCTGAGGCGGTGCAGAGGAGGGCGGCCGGATCCGCCGGCGCCCGAGGAAGGCGGGACCCGTGGGGGTCTCGCGGCAGCACACCGGCCAACCAACACGGTCGTCCGTTCAGAAGTCTGGGGGTTGTAACCCCTGGTGGCAGACAGAGGCAAGCCCCCCTTCACGTGGGGGCTGCCGTTTCAAAACGAGGGGGAACCCCCCCCCCCCTTCCGTGTCCAGCTCGGCCTCGAGCCGAACCGCGGCCCGCGCCAGCCAGGTCGGGCCACTCCCTAACGGGCCAGACCCGGACCCGGGTCGGGTCGACCCGGGTTGGCCGACCTAGGGGGTATTGGGCCGGGTCGGACCGGGCCCAAACCCCCTGTTTCCGAACAGATCTGTTCAAACGCCCATAACTTGGGCTACAGACCTCCGATCGACGCACCGTCAGTTGAGTAGAGATCCTTGGATCGAGACGGTCGTTTAAGTATATTAAACTCAAGGTTTAGGAGAACTTTGGGTATGGCCGGGTTGGTTCGAACACAAAACCAATCGGGCCCCCGGAGCGGAAATGCTTATAACTTGAGCTCTGAACGTCTGATTGACGTGTCGTCGACTTTGTTGGTTTCCTCTTAGTGAGATGGTTCTTTTGGATTACTATGCTCGAGGTTTGGATGCATTTGGAGTACGGTCGGGTTGGTTTTGACTTAAAAACCAATCGGGCCCCTGGGACGAAAAAACAAATAACTCTCAGACCGGGCGTCCAATTGACGCGCCGTTTGTCATGTTGAGTTCCTTTTGATGAGACGGAACTTTGGGATACATCAACTCAAAACTTCGTGTCTGTTGATGTATCGAACCCCTTGTCTCGTGGAGTGGACCCTCCCAGAATCGAACATGCTGTGTGCGGGAACCCTAGAGTTGGCTGCGACTGCGACGATGATGACGACTGTACTGGGATCCTCCGTGGGTTCGGCAGTGACGACGACCGTACTGGAATCCTCCGTGGGTTCGACGGCGATGACTACTGTTCTTGTATCCTATGTGGGTCTGGCAGTACTTGACTACTGTTCTTGTATCCTATGTGGGTCTGACAGTATTCGACTCTGTACTTGTATCCTACGTGGGTCCGACAGAGTAGCTGGTCTTGTATCCTTTGTGGGTCCGACAGCTTAGCTGGTCTTGTATCCTATGTGGGTCCGACAGCTTAGATGAATCAGTGGTTACATCTGATCATCTCTATCGCCTTACGAAGAGTATACCTGTGTGAGCTGAGTCTTGACTTTCAATCAATATCTTCGATATGATTGACTTGCTTTCCTGTGTGGATTGGGTTGTGCTTTCTTGTGTGGATTGGGTTGTACTATCCTGTGTGGACTAGATCGAACTTGGGCTCGGATGTTGGAGACGAACTGGAATTGATGACTTAGGTATATGTATGGGCATATACCTAAGTAGGGTTGGTTGTTACTTCGTGATTGTAACTTTCCTTTGTGGTTTATCCTTCGTGGATTCTGGGAGACCTTTGGGGGTCTCGGGGTCCCTACTGAGTAGCATATACTCACCCCTACACAAGCTATGCCTGCACTACATTGTGTTGGATACAGATGACAGACAGCACTGATCGAGGTAGGAGCTCGTGGAGCTGGACGGTACTTGGAGGTGGATCACTAGACGGGATGTACACGGAGCGGACGGCTGGAGCCGAGGAGCAGAGGAGACTATTTGTACCCACCCTTCAGGTGGGATTTCCAGAGGATGGCTCGGTGTTGCTGCTTTACTTTTCTGCCGCTGTACTCTCTTTTCAGTTGTACTTTACTTTCAGTTGGGTTTGTATTCTGGCCCATTTACTTTCCAGCACTTACCTTTTTACTCAGTTTACTTAGTGTTTACTTCTTCTTGCATACTCTGTGGTGTTTGTTTTCTTACTTAAAGGCAATGTTTTCCCTGATATCGGGATTTACGCCTTTGGTTCTAGTCACCAGCCCCTGGCCTATGGAAGGCAGGCTTCGGGTAGTCACAGCACGGGTCCCGAGGAGGGGTCCTGACAGTCTACCTCACACTCCGGAGGCAAACTCAAAAAGTCCTCTGGAAAGACGTCCCTGAAACGATCCACCACTGGAGGAAATTCCAACTGTGAGGTCCCCTGGTCATCCAAATAAAGACTAGAAATATGGGTCGTCACCCTTCCTAGCCCATGATGCTCGAGTCCTGCTCGACTCGCCTGAACATCCCATTTGCCTCTATGAATAAAAGATTCACCCTCTGGTGAAACGAAACTCACTCTACGGCGATAATAGTCGATGACTGACTGGAAGGGAACCAACCATTCCATCCCGAGAATGACATCATAGCCTGTCATCTCTAGGACATAGAGATCCCATAAGAAACGATACCCTGCAACCTTGAGAGGGCACTCTCTACACTGACGTACACTAGATGTCCTTGTCCCCAAAGGTGTGTCTAGTGTCAACGAGTCGGTAGAAGAAAAGATGCAGAGGCCAAGGCTCTCTACAACAGCAACAGAGATAAAGCTATGTGTAGAACCAATATCAAAAAGGGCTGAAGATAAAACTGGGGCTACTAAAATCGTACCTCGAACTGTAGAAGAGTTGGGATCCTGCTCCTGATAGGTTTGCTCCACGGTGAAAGACTGGCATGCACCGCGGCCCTGCACCCCTGGCTGACCACTCTGAGCTGAACCTCCCTACTGGTGTTGAGGGACTGGTGGCTAACCACCACGACCTCGACCTCCACCTCGGCCCGAACGGCCGAAAGAACTCCAGTTCCCCGACTGGTGAGAAACTGGTGGTGATGCTCCTGAACAAGGAGTCATGGAAGAACCCCGGTCACTAGCTGTTGGTGAGAAAACCTAGAAAAAATGTTGAAGGTGACCCATCTTTCCGCAAGATCGGCACTCCACGGGGTCTCTCTAGCACTGCGGCCTCATGTGCCCTGACTGGCCACACTGGTAGCATATCACCTGGCTGCCTGACGATGCATCTCGCTTCCTCGGATCACCGTGTGTAGGATCTCTACGGCGCTTATTGTTGTCATCTGGAGGAAAACTAGCTCTGGAAGCAGAACCGCCCTGGCTCACAGCTCCGGAGTCTCTCAGATTGCGCTCCGTAATCAGCGCCTGATTGACAATGGAAGTGATGGAAGTCAACTGGAAGAGATTCACCTGCGAGCGGATCTCCCGCCTAAGACCATCCTCAAACTTCCTTGCTAAGAACACCCCACTCCTATCCTGGAGGGGTGTGAAATGCTGTAGCTCGGTGAAATGAGAGGAATACTCCATGACAGAAAGAGTACCCTACTCTAAGCTCATGAACTCCCAGGATCGATCGGCCCTTAGGGTCTCCGGGTAGAAGTAGTCGTAGAACACGCGCTGGAACTCCTCCCAAGCCATAACCTGTTGATGACCCGCCTGTGAGATCACGTCCCACCACCTCTTGGTGGAGTCTCGAAGCATGTAGGTAGAGATCTTGACCCTCCTCTCTAGAGGTGTCTCCAGATGCTCGAAGATAGTCAGCATGGCTTCCAGCCATGACTCTACAGCCTGAGGTCCTCCTTCCCCCGAGAACGTGGGAGGATGCTGCTGCTGAAAAACCCATGTCAAGTCGACCATAGTCGAGGAAGGAGGCGGTGCTCCCTGAAAGGTATGCATCATCCTCATAAAACCTTCCTTGAACTATGCATCAGCGCCTGCAACTGGTATGTCAGCCGGTGCCAAGGCTGGCCCGACTGGAGGATCGGTAGGAAGTCCCTGATCAGCCATATCTGGCATCTGATCACTGCCTGACAACAGACGTACAACCGGAGGATGTCTCGGAGGCATAGCTCTGAAAGATCAAAAGTACACCTTAGATCAGAAAAACAAGTACAGAGAACACAAGAGTACAAAATGGGAACAGGGGAAGGAAAACACACAAGTTTACAAAACACGACTACACGGCGTGTATAAAAACTACACGGCGTGTCTTCTTAAGCCACTAACATGGGTGTATAATCCTGCCCTACAGGTCGTGTAACACCTCAAACTACACGGCATGTTGACCCAACACACGGCGTGTACTTAAAAACTATTCCCCTACCCGAGCCTCTTTACACGGCTAACCCACATGGTCCAACTTAACCCGAGACTACACTGAGTGTTCTAAACAAACACAGAATGTACTAGACAAGGCTTCAGCGGCCCATGTTGTTAAATACACGGACCTCTACATGGTTGAACCTTACACGGCGTGTTCCGAACAAACACAGCATGTATATTTGAAGGTGACATTGTCCCGTGTTGTTCGTGACACGGCCGGGTACCTGGACAGGACTACACAGCGTGTTCTGAAAACAACACGGTGTGTCTAAGAGAAGGTAATGTCGATCTGTGTTGTTCGTGACACGGCCAGGTACCTAGACAGGAACACACGGCGTGTTCCTTTACAACATGCCGTGTTCTACTCGAGCTTCCCCGAACCGTGTTGTTTGTAACACGGTCGGGTACACGGCTTTGAACTACATGGCGTGTACCTACCGTACACAGCGTGTTCCTGAAGTTTTTTCTACAACTGCATGTCTCTACTCACACGGTCAGTGACACGGTCTAAAAACTACACGCCATGTAGTCAAAAGTACACACTGTGTATTCTGGGTTTTTCTGGGCAGTAGCTCAGAAACTGCACTGAATCCCAGAAAACATAGAAAACAAGGCAAGGAGGTGCCAATTTCCGATTCGTGAGGGCCCATACTCCCCATGAATCAAAGATTGGCATCTCCTACAGTCATGGACAAGAGAAAACAGGATCATGATCCACCAATTTCCAATTCGAGAGGGCCCATAACACCTCAAGAATCAAAATTTGGCGTTCATTTAAGCAAGGTAGGAAACAAACAATCCTCTAACAAGGCAGCAGAGATTTTATCAAGCATCTATCACAACAGCATGCATAATCTACACAAAGTATATCACAACAGCATGCAATCACTAATGCACCCTAGATGGCATGGAAAGAATGCATGGCATGTGATTTCTACAAGTTCCTATATGATGCATGATATGGCATACCCTCATCTCATCGGGTTGCGATATAAATAGAACTGCAATCGTCAAGAAAATAATAACACAAAGTATGTGAATCACTCTAGGTGAAATCATATCAACCGTAAAATCTCAAAACCAACAAACTGCAATTAAAGAGGTAGTATGTCTTTTCCCTGTACATGGGTTAGCTACTCCCAAGAATAGATTAATACAAAGTACTGAATCTATCTTATCCCTAGCTAAAGTCTCCAAACAGTAAAGCAAGAGAAAAGAACTCCTCTGATACCACTTTATAACATCCCGGATCTGGAGCCCCTACACTGGTGCCCCATACCCGGTTCTCCACATGACCTTAAGCGCATTTCCCCAAATGCCAGAGACTACCGACTAGCAGTGAGGGTCTTGGTAAGTTATTAGGGAAACTATTCCCTCATTTGGTAAGGTATACAAGGTAAAGAATATAACAGTCAATAGCGGAAGTAGTTAACAACATACATAACTGTAACCAAACAGCAGAAGAATAAATATATAGCAATGATGATAATGATGCAACAGGTACAAGTATCTAAGGAAAACAGCAAACACAACAACGTGTTGAAATACAACTGAACCAAAAGTACTAAAGCAACAAAAACTCTAGCAGCATCGCAAGTCGTAGCTTAGTCTCATGCTCTCCAGCTCTACAGCAAGTCAAAAGCCTAAAGTAGAAGGGAGTTTGCCCTTATCTATACCTGCAACAACATAGTCTACTTGGGCCCAAAATCATGTCCCAAATAGGGTGTGAGATACAATCTCTGTAGGCAACCACCCAAAGATTTGTGCCTAACAGTCAATGAATACAAGGCAATTAAGAGTGCAGGAGGCAGTAAACAGAAAAGCACAAAACAACTACAATCCACAGTTCTAGCATATAAAGTACACAAGTAAACAACCAGAAATAAGAAGAAAACAGGTAACCCTCTGGGTAGATCTCACAGCCTATCCTCTATGATTCAACCTACAAGTACTAGAAACCCTCTAGGAGGCACACACAGTCTCACCCCTCTGGTTCAGCTAAGAGTAGACTTTCTAAGGAATCACTCACCATCAATTCCCCCTATAGTCTCGTATCATGCTAAAGGCTCTCTGGGGAATCACTCAACATCTCATTCCCCCTATGGCCCGCGTAGAGGAACTACAGACTCTCTGGGGAAGCACTCATCGTCAATTCCCCTTGTGGTCTCGCATCGTATTAAAAGACACTCTGGAGAAGCCCTTACGTCTATTATCTATATGGTCTACTACACTAGGTTCTCACAGTCCTATGTGAAATTAACATGCTCAACACGCATGTATCGCCCAAGTAAACCTCAAGAACTACTTGGCTATCATTATAAGGAACAGCAGTATAACAGCATAACAGTTCCACTATCCTACAACTAGGCATCACAACTGGCAACGCCTAATAATCAAAACATGCAAGGCAATCACATGAACACAATATAACATATCCAAAATTTACAAGCATTTACCACTACTCAAGCAATCAAGAATAACAGGCAAAAACAGGGGGAAAACAGGAAACACGCAATACCTCGTTCAAGGGTATTGGTGTAATTTTCACAAAATACTCAAAGACTTTCTACAGAAAGGCACAAACCACCTACCTTGATGCTAGGGGATCGATATACGTGAACAATGACGAAAGATTCTCCTTAGAACATCGTAGATCTGAGAAAACATCTGAAACACATAAACCACGATAACAAGAGAAAGAGGAGGATTTGGAAAACAAGGCTCAAGCAGAAGGGAGAACTCACCGCTGCGATTCCAACGCAATCAATGGTGCTCGAATCGGAGAACGGACGGAGACGCAGGGGCTCGTCGAAGATTCACGGATCCTCGGCGCTCTCGGACGAACGGAACCTAAAAGAAGACGTTTTTGTGCATCAGATGCGACCCCATTCCATTTAATGAAAAAAAAGAAAATTACACGGCATATACTAGGTTTTTCCCTAATCTTCCAAAATCGGCCTCCACGTCACCCCTACACACCGTGTGTGTGGCCCGGACACGGCTAGCACACGGCTTCGAGCGGGAAAAGAGTACACGGAGTGTACTCAGAAATTACATGGTGTGTACTTCAAAAATTTCCAGAAACTCCATTTTTCTTAAAAACTCCAAAAAAAGGAGAAACGTACCTGAAACGAAGATCCGGGTTCTTACAATTAAGCAGCACAGCAGATATGAAACAAGTGGTTTAGTCTCAAGACGAGACCTAATACACTCCACTTGGTGATCACCTTCCACCAAGCGGTTTATATAAATAAACTTGATCCACACCCTGGATCGGTGTTAACAATAGTACACAGGACTGTCCAAGCCACACAAGGACCTCTTCCATAGTTCTTCATGGGTACAAACAACCAGGCCACACAGGGACCTCTTCTACACTTATCTGTGGGTATACACAAGAGTAAAAAGGATGTTTGAGTAAGGATATCTTGTATCCTTCAATTTAATGCAGGAGACATAGTGTGTTGTAATATAGATACACACTCTTCTCAAAAGTTAATAAAATGATACACAATAGAGTAGAAATATTGAGATAGGTTTAGAAGTGCTCTGAGTGTTAGTCTTTGCGGCTCTAGACTTCTTGAGATGAAGCAGATGCAGAACTCAAGTCCTCATATGGAAAATAGAGTGTCGTAAGTCAGATGGATCCGTCTTGTGTTCTTCGTGATGTTTGACAATGCGAATATGTTCTTGGGATTCTAATATGCTCCGTCTGTTCTTCAGTAGCATCGAGTTGCATGAGGAAATTCTTTATTCAAGAATTCTCTAAGTGTATTCTTCATTGTCGTGATCACGGCCACCAGCTTGTTCTACTATTTAGTATCGTGCCACACTTCTTTATTTTTCCTGGTCCGCATTACTCTTTTATCTTGGAGTGCATGTGTTTAAGCCAAAAGGTTGCATGTATTCTGCACCTCGTACCTTGTACTTGTCTACAAAAGAAATACTAATTATGTTAGTGCATTAAAATCTTAAAATATGACCGTTAGAGGTTAAATTGAAAGGCGGAAAAACATATTAAGAAACGGTGTCACAGTATGTCATGGAAACAGTGTCTCCTTCACACGGTGTCTAGATTGGTCACAGTGTCTTGGTGTCATGGTGTCTCGCGGTCATGGTGTCTTGCTTGTTCATGGTGTTTGCTTGTTTACTGTGTCTGGATGTCATAGTGTCTGGTTCACGGTGTATGGATGTCACGGAGTCTGGATGTCACGGTGTCTGGATGTCACAGTGTCTGGATGTCACAGTGTCTTCTTGTTCACTATGTCTCGTGGTCACAGTGTCTCATGATCACAGTGTCTCATGGTCACGGTGTCTCATGGTCATAGTGTCTCATGGTCACGATGTCTCATACTTAGGCAAATATATGTATTCAAACTTAAGCAGTGATATTTATGGAATGAATTAAACTTATCCATTTGTCAGAGAAATCATTATAAAGTGAATAAAAAGATAGTGTATAGTAACCAAACTAAGTATATAGTACTTAAGAGCTTTGGATAGCTTTGACTAAACAGTTGTGCATTTGATGTGAGATAGATTACATAGAGTTAACATGGTTTATAGACTAAATAGGATTTGTGATCATTAAAACATGATTAATACAAGAGGAGTCCAACAATCTCCCCCTTTTTGATGATCACAAATCATGTATATTTAGAGTGAATATTTGTTCTAACAACATAGTTTGAATGTGCATATAACATATATAGAGTGATTTTTCTCTTCTCCTATATGTTTTTTATTATATTTCTCCCATATATTTTGCCCATATATTTCTCCCATATATTTCTCCCCCTTTTGGGATTATCAAAAAGTAGTAGGAAAAAGAAAGACAAAAGAGACAAGCAAAGTGAAAAATGTATTAGATAAGAAAATATGGACATTACAAAAAGTAAAACAAATTAAACCAGATTCCCATAAAAATAGAGTAAGAACTGTCCTTTTTCACTGGTTGGTCTTCTCTTTGCCTTTAGTAGTAGCAGCAGAAGAGGAAGCCATAGGAGCATAAGTTGAGGTAGAAGAAGGGAGTGAGATGGTTGATAGAGAAGGTAAAGTAAGTCCTTGAAAGATTGAGGGAGCCAGAGTAGGTGCAGTAAAAGATCAAGGTAGTTGTTGATCAAGGATCACAGGCCTGATTTGACTCAGTTCCTGATTGACAGACATAGAAGTGGAGGCTAGGGCAGAGGTGAATGTAGGAAAACCAAGTCGTAGAGGTGCAGCCGTAGGAGCAACAATGGTTGTACTCTCTACATAAAGATAGGGCCTTAGGATCTTGATAAAATATGTAATGATCTCTCCACCATAGTGCATAGCTTTCTCAAAGTCATACTTATTTTCCATAAACTTATCCATCATATGAGTGAACTCTGTGAGCTTTTGGACTTGAGTCTTAAAAGCTTGAGTAACAAGAGTAATCCTTAGATTTTATACAAGATATTTAAAATGATTGGTCATTTCAGTCTTTAAGAAGATTCAGTTAAAGTAGAAATCCACTTTCTTGGAAATTTCTTGTTGAGAATCATTGGAAATTTTTGAATGGATTTGGACCAGATCAAGAACTCTATCACTGTTATTGATAACTTCATATAGAGAATCTTTATTGAAAACACTAAGCATAGTCTGAAGTTATTCTTTGACCACTTTTCTGAGCAGATCACTGTCTAGGGAAGGTTGAGATGAGTGTTCAGATGCCTTAGAAGCATTGACAACTGAGGTAAGAGATTTTAGTTGGTTTATCACTTTTTGAAGGCACCCCATATACTCATCAGTGAGCTTATTAATATTAACAATAAGCACTCTCATTTCTTTTACAATCTATTTGTTTCTTTCTGTGACCTTTTTAGCTAAGGCAGCTAAATGAGGTTGAATATGAGAGACAACATTTTGTGGGGTTTGAGGAACAATAGGTTCTTCCGGATGAGAAGAAAGCTCTGATCTCGAATGCATCTCTTTCTGCATTTCTTCAATCATACCTCTTAAGGTCTTCACTTCATCACTAAGTAGTCTGTTTTCAACTCTGAATTCCTGAATCTCATGAAGCATTTTGGGTTGTATCTGCCAAATTATTTTTTCTAATAGTAGTGAGGCATCTTTCTCACTTAGTCGTGTTACAAGAGCAGGTTGGGAATTAAAGAGTTTTTTAACTCTAGCCAAAAGGGTAAATCCAAAATCTTTCAGATCATCTTTACTCACCAAGGATGGTTATTCTAATGAAGGTTCATAGATGGGGATTAATACAGGCTCAAGTTCCTTTTCAGGGGCAATATTAGAGACAGATTTTAATTGGAACATAGTAGAAATGTCAAAGCCTTTTACTGAGACTTTATGAGAGTCATCCGCATCATAAAAACTAGGGAAATTGTACCGAGTGTCTACAAGGCTTGAATCAATCAGATTTGGTACTTCAAAAGATTCCAGGTTTGGGGTTTGCTTCCCCTCAACAGTTGCATCCTTCTCAGGATGGATAAGATTAGGGTCTTGATCTAATACCAAAAATTCATCTCTTAGTTCCTCACCCATTTCTTTCCTAGTCAGCTGAAAAGCTAGCTCCATCCTTTCCTTAGCCGAATGAATGACTTAGGGAACAGATTGTTCCACTGGGAGTTCTTTAAGATCAACTTCTTGCATAATAGGTAATTATTCTTCTATAGGTTCTTCCACAACATTCTTCTCAGTTTCTTTGAAAACTGTTTCAACCATGGGTTGATCTTCCAGATTGATAACATCCTTAGAAGCAGGGACTTTTTTTTCACTCACAACATGAGGAACAGGAGGACTATCTTCCTTATAAGAAACAATTTCCCTGGGAGGCATAGCAACCTCTTCTTCTTCTTTGTCAGAAAACTCAACAACCTCATATTGTTCCGAACCAGGATCAGAAATATCTCTTTGTCTTGAGGGATGTTCTATTGGATTGAATTTTTCATAAATTCTATCATTGTATTCCACCCATGCCTTTTTCAAGGATTCCAATTGATTTTCATCCTCTTGATAATGACTTTTGAAAGGCAGTACTCACAATCCTTGATAACTTCCTCATTAGGTCCAATCATACCTTTGGCATGAATCATGGCTAAGATAAGCCAAGAATAAAATAGGGAGGTTGACTTAGATGTGGTTTTGATCAGCTCACACATATGGTGTATGATATACTTACAAAGGTTGATCTTATGCCCATTTTTCATAAGATGAATCAGAAACACATCCTGATATTTCAGTACATCAAAATCACCTTTTCTGGGGCTAATTAGATTCTATATAAACTTAAACAAAAGTCTTGATTCTTCATCTAGTTCAGCAGCTATGGATCTCCTCTTGGTGCCATTTCTAGTTAATATTTTCAGAGCATCTTCTAACACAAATAATTCACTAGAAGGTGGAGGTCCTCTCTGATAATCCCCATAGATGCCTTCATGAGGTATCCTAAGGCATCCATCCCATAACCTTGAAGAGAATGATCATTTATGTCCATTTATCTAGCTTCTCACAACATATCCATCTTTATAATCAAAGGAGAAATGAATATACTGATAAAATTGAGCCACTAACTTAGGGTAGATAGGTCTATCTTCCTTTGAAACCCATTCTAACCAGCCTTTCTCTTTTAAAACTTTTAAAACTAGAGACTTACTCGATAGCAGCCATTTGGGTCAAATCTCTTTCTCAGGAACTATAACTCGATTCACCATATTTGGATTTAGGGGACCTTCAGGTGTTAGCTTGAATGGGATTTTCTTCTTCTTTGAGCTACGTTTCTCAGGAGTCGGCGATGAAGGGTGTTTCATCCTGGGTATTCACCAAGGGTTTGAGAGAGAGAAGGGTTGAAGGATTCAAGAAGGGTTACAAATTGAGTGAATAGAAGAGAGCTCGAGTGAAGTACAAGTGATACTTCCTTTATTTTATCATTTAGGAATACCAAACGTTGCAAAAGTAAAATCGTGGGAAAAATAAAGAGGTGAAATGAATAATTACTACGATATGGTTTTTAATTCGTAAATAAAAATCATAAAGATTCTTTATGGTGAGACCATAACGGGTCTTTACGGTGAGACGGTGAACATGAACTTTATGGTGAGACAGTAAAAAAACTTCACGGTGAGATAGTGAATGAGCGTTATGGTGAGACAGTAAACAAACTTCATGGTGAGACAATGAATGAGCATTACGGTGAGACAGTAAACAAACTTCACAGTGATATAGTGAAATATAAAACAGTAAGACAATTACTTAAGATTTATCATGCCTAATTCATGTATGATGTATTCTATTCTTTCAGAATTTAATGGTTTGGTAAATATATCAGCAAGCTGATACTTAGTACCAATGAATTCCAAAGTGATATCACCCTTTTGATAATGATCTCTCAAAAAGTGATGTCTTACATCAATATGCTTTTTCCTAGAATGTGAAATAGGATTTCTCGAGATGTTAATAGCACTTGTGTTGTCACAATTTATAGGTACATGCCTAAATTGATATCCATAATCTAGTAATGTGTGTTTCATCCACAAGATTTGTGCACAACAAATGTCAGCAGCTATGTATTCAGCTTCTGCAGTAGATAATGCAACATAATTTTGTTTCTTACTACACCATGATACTAATGAATTTCCTAAAAAGTGACATGTTCCAGAGGTGCTTTTTCTATCTAACTTACAGCCACTGAAGTTAGCATCAGAGTAACTAACTAGTTCAAATGATTTCCCTCTAGGATAGAACAACCCTAGATTAGGAGTATACTTGAGGTATTTGAAAATTCTCTTTAGAGTATTTAAATGAGATTCCTTAGGATTTTCTTGAAAACGAGCACACATACACACACTAAACATAATTTCAGGTTGACTAGCAGTTAAGTAGAGTAAACTTCCAATCATTCCTCTATAAGTGGTTTGATCAAAAGATTTTCCATCTTCATCAAGATCCAACTTACAAGTGGTACTCATGGGAGTCTCACTACTTTTAGTGTTATCCAATCCAAAACATTTTAGAAGATCTCTAGTATATTTACTTTGAGTTAAAATAATACCATCATTATTTTGAAATATTTGAAATTTGAGAAAGAATTTTAGTTCACCCATTAAAATCATTTCAAATTCATTTTGCACCATTTTATAAAAATCAAAACATAAAGAATTTCTTGAATATCCAAAGATAATGTCATCTATATAGATTTGAACAACTAAAACATCATTTGAAATTCATTTTATAAAAAGAGTAGGATCAATTATTCTTTTTGTGAAACCTTTGGAAATAATAAAAGTACTCAATTGATCATATAAATCTCTTGGATATTGTTTTAAACCATATAAAGCTTTTGATAATTTAAAAATATGATTTGGAAAATGGGGGTTTGTAAAACCAGGGGGTTGTTCAATAAATACATCCTCATCTATATACCCATTTAAGGATGCACTCTTAACATCCATTTGATATAGTTTTAAATTCAGATGCGCAACAAAAGCAAGCAAGATTATGATGACTTCAAATATAGCTACTGGTGCAAAGGTCTCCTCATAGTCAATTCCTTCTTCTTGACTATAGTCTTGTGCAACTAATCTAGCCTTGTTTCTAACTATGTTACCAACATCATCTACCTTGTTTCTAAACACCCATTTAGTGCCTATGGTGAATGTGTCCTTAGGTATTTCAATAAGTTTCCAAACTTTATTCCTTTCAAAATGATTAAGTTCTTTTTGCATAGTCATCGCCCAAAATTCATCATTGATAGCATCATTAATGTTTTTAGGTTCAATTTGTGACAAGAAGACTTGATATTCAACCTGATTTCTAAGAGACGCTCTAGTTTGAGTTCCTTTGTCTAGGTCTCCTACAACAATGGATGGTTCTTAAGAGTTCTAACAGCTCTAGAAAAGGAGGGACTGGTGATTTCCGGTTCATCAATAGGTTTAGGTTCATTATGACTTGAGTCTAAGGAATTTCCAGAACTGGAAGTTTTCACATCTTCTTTCATAGAATGGTTTGAGGATTTTGGATTAATATTCAGATTTGATACATCATCATCCAGGTTCTCTAGAATGGTTTTAGGCTCATGTGGATCTGTTTCATCAAATTTGACATGGATAGATTCTTCCACACATTTAGTTCTTTTATTGAACACTCTATAGGATTTACTGGATATGGAATATCCTAAAAAGATACCTTCATCACTCTTGGATGCAAATTTGTTAAGATTATCCTTATTATTAAGAATATAGACTTTGCAACCAAAAACTTTGAAGTAGTTAACCTTGGGTTTTCTATTATTCCATAACTCATAAGTAGTCCTTTTAATAATGGGTCTAATTAACACTCTATTGATTATGTAGCATGCTGTATTGACAACTTCAGCCCAAAAATAAATAGGTAGGTCATATTCACTAAGCATTGTTCTAGCAATCTCTTGCAAGGTTCTATTTCTTCTTTCTACAACTCCATTTTGTTAAGGTGTTCTAGGGGCAGAGAAATTGTGACTATAACCATTTTGTCAGCAAAAGGATTCAAACTCTTGATTTTCAAACTCACAGCCATGATCACTTCTTAAGGATTTAATTCTAAGTCCACTTATATTTTCAACAGATTTGGAATATTTAGTAAAATAAGAGCAGACTTCACTTTTGTGAGCCATAAAGAAGGTCCAAGTATATCTAGAAAAGTCATCTACAAGAACATAAACATAGTGCTTCCCATTTAAACTAGAAAATCTAGATGGTCCAAATAAATCCATGTGAACTAGTTTGAGAGGTTGAGAGGTTGATACTTCTTTCTTTGGTTTAAAGGAAATTTTGTATTGTTTTCCCTTTTGAAAGGGATTACACACTTTGTCATTTTGAAACTCAAGTTTGGGTGAGTCTTTAACTAAACCTTTTCTAGTTAGATTTATAAGTGAGTGAATATTACAGTGTCCTAGTCTCATATGTCAGATCCAAGACTCTTTATGAAATACACTTAATCATGAAGCATTTTGAGAAGATAAGGAGTCTAAGTTAACATAGTAAACATTTTCATTTCTTAATGCAGAAAATACTAATTCTTTTTTAGAATTAAAGACATTGCAAGCATCATTTTCAAATATAACATGAAATACATCATCACATAATTGTGAGATACTAAGCAGATTATATTTTAATCCATCAACAAACAATACTTTAGAAATTAAAACTGAGTTATAGTTACCGATTTGGCCAAGGCCAATGATCTTTCCTTTGGCATTGTCACCAAATGTGACATTTCCTCCATCTATTTTTATTAGATTCTTGAAGCATGGGTATTCTCCTATCATGTGTCTTGAACATCCACTGTCCAAGTACCATAAACTTTTACAGGAACTCTTTAAGAAAATTTCCTACAAAATGATTAAGAAAAAATAGATTTTGGTACCCATACTTGTTTGGGTCCAGTAATATTAGTAATAAGTGCTTTAGGAACCTATACCTGCCTCATAGTTTTCCTATAAGCATTAAGTAAAGTATTTGAAAAATAAACTCTATTTGGTCCAGAAAAACTTGAAATAGTAGAATGTGTATCATGAATTGAATTAGTTGATTTGTGTCCAGAACTGGGAGTAAAACTATATGTCCTAGATTTATAAACAAAATTTGTTCTACCAAGATTTCTTTTTCCAGGTTGATAACCAATGCCAGTTTTGTATTTAGGGGCAATTTGGTTTCCTAGAATTTGAGTAAGGGTATTTTTTTCCATTGTTAAACTTTTCTAGGTCATTATTCAATTGCTCATTAGACATTTTTAATTCATTGTTCTCTTTGAGCAGTTGATAATTTTTCTCTTTTTTAGTTGTGAGCTCGGATTTAACAGTCACAGTGAGAGCATATTATTTCTTCAATGATTTATATTTGTCTTTTAGTTAATTGCATGTTTCTTCAAGCATGTTACAGTATTCAAACATTTCTTCATTAGTCATATTTTCAGAGTCACTCTCATCTTCAGAATAGTATGAATTATGTACAGCAGAGTCCAGTGTTACCTCAGATGTGTTTGTCATAAAACACGTATTGGATTTGTTTTCCTGTTCATCATGTGATGTTTATGAGTCACTTGAACTGTCCTCAGAAACACTCCAGGTTGCTTTCATTGCCTTTTTATGCTTCCTGTCCTTTTCCTCATATCTCCTCTTGTACTTGAGCTTTGTACAGTCAGCCTTGATATGTCCTTTGTGCTTACATTTATAGCAGACAATCTCATCGGTCTTGTCACTTCTTTTCTAATCCTTCTTCAAGTTTCCTTTTTGTTCATATTTTCTCTTGAAGTTAGGCTTTCATAAAAAGTTCTTCTTCTTGTAAAATTTCTTGAATCTTCTGTCTAATTGAGCCATCTCCTCATCAATGTCAGGTGATGATTGTTCATTACTCGAACTTTCTACAGAAGCTTCCAATTTCCCTTTGTCTTTGTGTTTAGAGGTGGTGGTCTTGAATGCAACAGATTTCCTCTTTGGTTCATCCTCCTCTTCCTTGTTGACTTTTAGTTCCTCTTCATACATCATCAGTTTCCCAATGAGTTCTTTTACAGGTAGCTTGCTGATGTCACATGATTCTCTAATAGAGACAGAGGTTCCTCTCCATCTGTCAGGAAGACATCTAAGAATTCTCATGATTTGTTCCTTGGCGGTGACTTCTCTTCCAAGAGAAATAATTGTGTTGACAATCTCATTGAGCCTAAGATACATGTCAGAGATAGTCTCATCAGGTTTAATTTTAAATTTATCATATTTAATAGTATAAGTATTAAGTCTCATTTATTTTACACTAGATGTTCCTTCATGTGAGACAGACAGGGTATCCCAAATTTCATGGGTAGTTTTACAAGCAGAAATTCTATTGAATTCTTCATCTCCTAAAGAGCAGTATAAAGCATTCATAGCTTTGCAATTGTTATTGTAGGCATTTTTGATAGGTTCATCCCATTTGATTCTATCAGTATCAGGAATCTTATATTCATCTATAATGGAAGACCAAATCTCAAAACCCATACTCTCTAAATGAATTTTCATTTTAATTTTCCATTGAGCATAGTTGTTTCCATTAAAGAATGGTGGTCTGTTGATTGCAGCACCTTCTAAACAATTATCCATAATATAGAAATACTTTGAAAGAGATAGAAATTTAGAATTAACAGAAATTTACAGATCTTCAAAGTACAACTAAAATCACAGTTGAATAAGGTTAAGCAAAGTCTTAATAAACAACCTCTGATACCAAATATTGGTCAGAGTAGATTACTCAAGAGTGGGGTGAATTGAGTATCTATAAAAATTTCTGATAAAATTTTATTTCTAAAAGGTTTCACAATAAGTTTAAATACAACCCAGTTAATTAAGGTTATACTGTTATAAAAGTTTGACTATTTAAATAACTTCTTAAAAGATTTATTAGTTCTCATTGATCTTAAGATCAGTTATTAAGATTGCTTTTGAAGCTATTCTACTAAGACAAGACAATTATGACTTCTTTCCAAGAGTAACTATCAAAGTGAATTTAGAGATTTTTGAATTATACAGTAAAATGCTAGAACATAGAAGACTAAATTAAGCAGCACAACAGATATGAAACAAGTGGTTCAGTCTCAAGACAAGACCTAATCCACTCCACTTGGTGATCACCTACCACCAAGCAGTTTATATAAATAAACTTGATCCACACCCTGGATCAGGGTTAACAACAGTACACAGGACTGACCAGGCCACACAGGGACCTCTTCCATACTTATTTGTGGGTATACACAAGAGTAAAAAGGATTTTTGAGTAAGGATATCTTATATCCTTTAGTTTAATGCTTGAGACAGAGTGTGTTTTAATACAGATACACACTCTTCTCAAAATTTAATAAAATGATACACAACAGAGCAGATATATTGAGATAGGTTTAGAAGTTCTATGGGTGTTAGTCTTTGTAGATCTGGACTTCTTGAGATAAAGCAGATGCAGAACTCAAGTCCTCGTATAGAAAACAGAGTGTCACAAGTCAGACGGATCCGGCTTGTGTTCTTTGTGATGTTTGATAGTGCGAATATGTTATCGGGATTCCAGTATGCTTTATGTGTTCTTTAGTAGTGTTGAGTTGCATGAGGCAATTATTTATTTAATAATTCTATAAGTGTATTCTTCATTTTCGTTCTCACGACCACCAACTTGTTTTACTATTTAGTATCATGCCACACTTCTTTATTTTTCCTAGGCCGCATTACTCTTTTATCTTGGAGTGCATTTTTTTGAGCTAACAAGTTTCATGTATTCTGCACCTCGTACCTCGTACTTGTCTATAAAAGAAATATTAATTATGTCAGTGCATTAAAATCTTCAAATATGACCATTAAAGATTAAATTAAAAGATGAAAAAACTTATTAAGAAATGGTGTCACGGTATGTCATAGAAATGGTGTCTCCTTCACACGGTGTCTTGATTGGTCACGGTGTCTTGGTGTCATGGTGTCTTGTTCACGGTGTCTCGCGGTCATGGTGTCTTGCTTGTTCATTGTGTCTGGATTTCACGGTGTCTGGTTCACGGTGTCTAAATGTCACGGTGTCTAGATGTCACGGTGTCTGGATGTTGCGGTGTATGGATGTCACGGTGCATGCTTGTTCACTGTGTCTCATGGTCACGGTGTCTCATGGTCATAGTGTCTCATGGTCATAGTGTCTCGTGGTCATGGTGTCTCATACTTGGGAAAATATCTGTATTTAGACTTAAGTAGTGATATTTATGGAATGAATTAAACTTAGTCATTTTTTAGAGAAATCATTATAAAGTGAATCAAAAGATAGTGTATAGTAACCAAATTGAGTATATAGTACTTAAGAGCTTTGGATAGCTTTGACTAAACAGTTGTGCATTTTATGTGAGATAGATTACATAGAGTTAACATGGTTTATAGACTAAATAGGATTTGTGATCATTAAAACATGATTAATACATGAGATTCCAACAATATATAAATGGGTTGTGATTTTCATATCCTTCTTGAGTCATATCTTCATATATACTCATTGATCGTGGTATATCATGTTTACTTTTAGGATTCCTTTATGACATGTGCTAGTTAGAATTTAGTATTAGGATCATGAGAATCATACCCTAAGTGATGAAGCATCAATATAGGGACTATATCTAGAGATGTTGCCTTTAGGTGGTGCACCAGCTATACCACCACCTGTAAAGAAACAGATGGTACCTACAGTACCAGCGGATGAGGCACGCAGGCTGAGTGAACTTCATGAGTTTCACCAATAGAGACCCCTTGAGTTCCAAGGTGAGCCTGACCCATATGTGTCTAAGGAATGTCTTGAGGTGGTGGCCCAAGTTTTCTATCTGGTTAGGACACTGGTAGATTATATGGTGGTCCCGGTGGAGATCCTTTTTCATGGATCGGAAAGACGATGGTGGGGGTTAATGACTCAGTCTTACAATGAGTAAACTCTAGCACGGTTAGAGTTTGAGATCCATTTAAGAGAGTAGTTCTCTACAGATTTGTTGAGGTCAGTATGTATCTAGGAGCTTCTACAGCTCTAGCATGGCAACATGACAATAGTTGAGTATTCATCGAGGTTTACCAACCTCTCTAGGTACTCGATAGATATGGTTTGAGATCAGTTCTTCCAAGATCGTACCTTTTAATGAGTATTGCATATAGACATCTAATCCAATGTTATACCTATATGAATTCTTACTTATTTTGGGGTTGCTAGAGTGATCTTTGTTGGTTGAGAGTTTCATGTCTGAGCAGACACAACCAATGGTTTCCAGTAGCGGGTGCACATTAACAGAGACCTTGAAAGTAGGGAGTTGATGTTAGTCTCAGGGACCCGGACATGTGAGACATTTCAGGAGGAGGACCCAATATAGAGGGTTTGTAGTTCAATACTCTCAATATGGGTCTAATCAGCCCAGGGAGAGGTGGTTCTACTCACGTGATGAAAGGGGATATATTTCCTGAGATTATCCGACTCACTATATGACTGATAGAGAGATCATGGATGGACCACTGAGGTAGAGGCAATGATAGGAGCGAGCATGTCCATAGGGAGGCGTACATGGAAGAGGATTTGGGAGAGTATCAAGAGGTGGTAGATGCTTTGACTTGTTATCAGCACTACCCTCAGGTGGTCCACACCAGGCTCAAGAAGCCGGAGGAAAGGGGCATGTATAACTGTAGTTAGTAGAAGCTTATGACCTAGAGGCTTTGGGAATTATATAAGGTATGATCTGTGTATTTTTCACCTTAGTTGTGGTGTTGATAGACATAGGTTCTAGTCATTCCTTTCTTATTACCTATTTTGTTCAAGACTTAGATATTCTGGTTGAGCCCTTGGCTCGACCCTTGCACTTGGAGACTCCTGGAGATGACTCAGTGATCACACACTTATTCCAATAGTGTGACCTAAATATTGGAGGCAAAAGTTTATATTGGAATATATTTGTAGCAATGATGATTTCTTATGATTTAATCTTAGTTATGTACTGGTTATCCATAGTTCATGCCCATATTGATTGTTTTAGGTGAAGGATGTGGTGTGTCCATAGTGACAGAACTAGGTTCTTCTTTTTTAGTGAAAAGAAAACCCAGGAAACACATGATAGACTCATGCATAAGAGGGTGTATCTAATTACTCATAAGTTGGTTAGCCTGACCCTTGGTGTAGTGTATGTTATGAGTTCCCAGTTCATGTATTAGTGGTAGAGTATGATGACATCTTCCCTGAGAATGTTCCAAGTTTACCTCCCCACTGAGAGATAGACTTCTGTATTGATCTACACCCTAGGATGACACTGATATCTGTGCCAACATATTGGATGAATCATACAGATCTTTGTGAGATGAGGGTGCAGCTGGAGGACTTATAGAGGAAGGGATTTGTTAGACCTTGTGTTTCACCCTAGGTATCCCTAGTTTTGTTCACCAAGAAGGTAGAAAAGATCTTGAGGTTGTGTGTGTACTACTGGCAGTTAAACTAGGTGATCGTGAAAAACAAGTATCTACTACCAAGTATAGATGGACTCTTTGATCAGTTGAGAGGGGTGTGATGGTTCTTGAAGGTTGACCTCAGGTTAGTCTATCACCAGTTGTGAGTACGGGGTGAGGATATACTAAATATGACATTTAGATGTCACTACGGTCACTATGGGTACTTGGTGATGTCCTTTGGCATGACGAATGTGTTAGCAGTGTTTATGGGACTCATGAACTGAATCTTTTAGACTTTCTTAAACTGGTTCATGGTAATCTTCATCGAAGATATCATAGTGCACTCAATGTCTAAGGATAAGCACGTGAGAGCTTTGAATATGGTTCTGGATGTACTATAAGAGTACCAACTTTATGGAAAGCTCTTGAAGTGTCATTTCTAGATACATGAGGTCCACTTTCTGGGATATGTTATCTTAGTAGATGGATTGGTAGTAGATTCGACCAAGGTTGAGGCAATGTTATCTTAGGAGCCACCCAAGAGCGTGTTGGAGGTGTAGAGTTTCCTTGGTTTGGAAAAATATTACTTGAGATTCGTACCTGATTTCTTCAGGATATCAGTACCCATGACAGCTTTGACTCGAAAGGGGCATCCTTTCATGTGGATAAAGAGGTGTCAACAGACTTTTTATTAGTTGAGGCAGAGTTTGATGAGCGCTCCCATCCTGAGATTTCCATAGGAGGGTGTCGAGTACGTAGTGTTTTATGATGTATCAGAAACAGGTCTTTGTTATTTTCTGATGTATCGATAGTCAATTATTTTTTATGTTTTATGTCAGTTGATACCACATGAGCATAACTACGTGACCCATGATCATAAGTTAGTAGCAGTATTCTTTGCACTGAAGATGTGGAGACACTACCTGGTGGGTGAGAGTTTTACCATCTATTCTGATCGCAAGAGTCTCAAATATATCTTCACTTAGAAGGATATTAAGTTAAGACAGAGGTTATGGATAGATTTTCTCCAGGATTATGACTTTGAAATTGTATATACTCCTGGGAAGTGGAACGTGTTAGTCAATAACCTCAGCAAGAGATCTTGTTCACAATTATTGAACGAGATGTCAAAGCAGTTGGCCTCATTGTAGTTATCCTTTGTGGATGAAGATGGGTCATCTTAACTCTAGTTAATAGTTATTATCCCTCTGTTTTTACAGTAAGTAGGGGAGGTGTAGGTTGAGGATGTCAACTGTGAGACCCTACGTACTCGGATATTCACTGGACATGCTCCTGATGGGTTTTCTAAAGGTGGAGATCATTTTGTTCTTTTTAGAGGATGCATGATCATACCAGTGACATTACATAAGGAGTTTCTAAGAGGTTTCATACATCTCCTTTAGTGATACATCCAGATGTGGAAAAAATATACTGAGACCTCTGACATCAGTTTTGGTGGCCAAGGATGAAGAAGGGAGTTATAGAGTTTGTCTCTTGATGCCTTACTTGTTAGCAAATGAAGGTCGGGCAATAGGTTCTAGTGGGTTTAGTTCAGCCCCTTAAGGTGCTAGAGTATAAGTGAGATGGGATATACATGGACTTTTTGATGGGTTTACCATGTATGTATAGGAGACACGATACCATTTGGGTGATTATAAACCGACTCACCATTTCATCATACTTCTTAGTTATTCAGTAGCAGAGTTCAGTAGAGAGATTAGGATGCATCTACATGTAGAGGATAGTCTGACTCCATGGTGTTCCCTCTTTTTTTTGATCGTGATGATTGCTTCACATCTTGGTTATGGAAGGGATTTGAGGAGGCTTTTGAGACTCGGTTATGCTTGAGCACATTATTTCACCTACAAACTGATGACCGGATAGAGTAGACCATTTAGGTCTTGGAGGACATGTTGTGGTATTGCATGTTAGATTTTGGTCATAGTTGGGAGGATCACCTACCACTAGTGGAGTTTACGTACAACAACTACCATTCCACCATTAGTATGACACCATTTGAGGCTTTGTAGAGGTGACCCTTCAGGTCACCCCTTTGCTGGACTGGCCCATGAGAGTCGGCACTCATGGTCCCAAAGTTAGTGGGATCGACTACAAAAAATGTGCATAACATATAAGAGTGTACAAGGACTGCACACATCCATCATAAGTCTTATGCAGATAGACGACAGAGGCCTTTGGAGTTCGAGGAGGAAGACAATGTCTTCCTACGGGTTTTACCTCGATGTGGATTATAGATATTTGGTCGGGGTGGAAATCTATCTTTGATATTCATTGGCCCTTTCTAAATACTATGTATAGTTAGCGAGGTGGTGTATTACTTAGATCTACCTTCGTAGTTAGACTAGGTACACGACGTCTTCTACATGTCGTAGCTGAGGAGGTGCGTACATGACTCATCACACGTTATCAATTAGGGTGAGCTAGACATTGAGGATGGATATAACTTTACTAATTAATAAATAGATATTGAGGATCTAAAGTAGAGGATCCTTTGTGGGTAATTGATTCCTTTAGTGTGTATCTGGTGGCAGCATGAGAATCTTCAGGAGAGCAATTAGGAGTAGGAGGCTCAAATGCGTGCTCAGTACCCACATCTCTTTGTATAACCACTTTTTTGGATTTTTAAGGACGTAAATCCCCAAGTTGTGGAGAATGTAATGAATTTTATTGTACATGTATTATTTTTAGATATTGTATGGATTATTTTTGAGATCAATCACTGAGAAGGCATGGGATTCTGAGGCCCGGTGTGCCCAGAATAGATGTTTGAAATATATTAAATAGCACATGCCCACAATTTTTCTAAAAAAGTGGAGTAATTTCTAAATGTGATCCCAGATCAGAAATATGATGGCATCATTGAGTTTAGAATGTGGTTTTTACCCTAGGCGTAACATAACCTTTGTCGTCATGGTGCATTTGTGTAAAAGTCATCACAGGTTTGAAAATGAATAAAATTATTAATAAAATAATTTATTTTTATTTCATCGACATAGTGACTGACATGCCTTTAATTGGACCATTATGATGGAATTTCAAGGTTATCTGGATAACCCTAGAGCTGTTGGAGAACCCTTGGAGAGAGTATTGGAGGATCTCTCTCATATGAACTTCCACCAGATCGTGGATCGGTAATCGACGTGCGACGAAATTGAAGGATCTCACCAGTGACAATGACATTAATTCATTCTTCATCGGCAATTGATCCAAATTGAGTTAGTATGGTTGTTGTGTTTGAATTCTTTCCATGTTATTAATTTATAAGACGAACACAAATCAATCAACCAATATATTAATTTGTGGTTTGATCGTCTTATGGGATGGGTTTATTTGAAGGATTATTTTGGGAGTTTCAATTGATTATTATTGATTATTTTCTTTTCATTATAATAATTATGGATTAAGGTCAACAAAAACATTGTTCAAGGTTTGCTTTTTATGTTTTTGGTTATACATTTCTCCCATATTTCTTTGTTCATCGTGAGTGTTCTTTGTTGAACCATGGTTTGACATCCACCGAGAAATCGATCATTGTACACCCATTTCTCAGTACAACAATTCAATATTATAGATTTGTGATCGACATGAAATGATGGTGGTGTGACGATGGAAGCGACAACAGATCAGAAGGTTTTGGATACTCAATTTTATGTTCTTTGGCATGCAGCAAAGAATGAAATTCAATGGTGTTTTCTGAATGGATTTGATGTTCGGAATGTGTTGTTATTCAATGTAAATGATCAATTGACATGATCCTTGGTTTTTTAGTGAGGCATGTATCCGAATCGATGGCCAGAAGCATGAAAAAGGATGTGGAATCTAGATCTGAGATTTTGAAAAATTCCACAATACACGGCATGTAAGTCATAACAACACGTCGTGTGGGACCCTCTCAGTAGTGGCAGCTAGGGTTTCGGGATAGTGATAAGTATTACACAACATGTGACCTTTTCACATGACATGTGGTCCCATTTGGTGAGCTTGGCATGTACCTCATAGGGTACACAGACACGGGCTAGAGTACATGAGCATGGGCACATCGTGTACTCCCACACGAACACGACTTGGACAAGATGTACATAGGTTAAACTGTGTACCAGTATATGGGAAGAATTACATGGGAAGCAACACGTTGTGTACTTCCACATGGATGTAGACGCGGTCTGTTTACACTGGCGGGACTCGGGGTCGAAGGGATAGGGCGTGTAACCCTATTACACGTCGTGTACTCCTTAAAAGTTGTCTTAGAGACCTTTTACTCTCTATCTTAAACAAGTTTCATTAGGTTGTGTTCCCTATATCCATTCCCTGAGGGTTGGTATGGAATCACCTCTTACACATAATACAGTGGTACCTTCAGTAGAACTTCTTGGATAGAATTGTTGGAATCCTTCCGTGAGGCCTAGAGTGTGATCCTCTATTCATCTTTGTTCCCTAGGTGGATTTCTTAGTATCATCATGACCAACACTATGTGGGCATCAATCCTCTACTTATAAAGTTAATTCAGATTGAGTTGTTGGTATACCTCATTTCCTTGGTAGTGATCCTCATTTGTGTATCGTATCTCTTTGGACTTTCAGCATGTACTTCTTATAGAGAGACCCAACGAGCATTACCTTTAGGATGGGCATCACCAATGATATTAGACTCATGGAGTGTGTTATCCCAGACAAGTGATTTGTGGAACCTTTAAGATATAATCCTAGGATGGTATTATGGTTGTGAATTACCTTTAGATTGTGAGTCTTTGTTGAGTATATTTGGATATTCTTATTATATGTGTTGTAGACATATACCTATGTAGAGTTGATTATATTATTTTATTGTATGTTTTTTTGGTTTTGGGGTGTCCTACTAGGTATTGTTATACTCACCCCTTCATGGTATTTTCCCACACGTGTCGTGTCTTGTGAAGATGATCGACCTTTTAATCGATTCCTAAACAGATCAGGACCAGACAATGTTTAGTAAGACCAGACAAACCAAGTTGTGTTCCTATGGTATCTTGACAGTAGTACCCAGCTTTCTTTTAGGTTGGAATTATTTTCATACTCTTTGTGGTGGGCTTGTATTTGGCCCAATTTACTTTCCTTTACCTCCCTTCGTACTCTGGTTGTGGGATTTAGATGTATGAATGCATGGTTGTTCAACTATTTTTACATTTCAGCATTGTATAGGCATGTAGATGTGTGTGTGTGTGTGTACAGGTACTTAGGTTTAGGCCTCCCATGTTAGTGATATGCCTACTCAATTCTAGTTTCCAACTCCTGGCCTATTAGAGGTGGGTTTGGAGAGTTGTGGTATAAGACCCTTTGGGATGGGTCATGACATAGAGTATCTGGAACTCTAGGACAAACGAGTGTCATTTAATATCAAGGGTATGCATACTATGTGATTCCCTCTAGTATAGAAACTCGAGCATGAGTCATGGTATAGACTAAAGTTCATGTTGTAACTTACTCCACACAGTAAAGGGATCCAGGATCTGGTAAGTTAATAAATTTTCATTAGTTTGTTTGTTGTGATTTTTTTAATTCATTTTGAATCTCTTTAAAACATACTCAATTACAGCATATTATATGCATGTTTGATCTAGAGGAGGGGGAGGTTTTTATCCAAGTAGCATATCATGATGCAGTGCAGGGTATGATGTTAGTGTATCATGTTCTTCATGATAATATATTTGTTTGTCCACCTTAGGGGGGTGCTTTTTCTACCTAGGGAGATTAGGTTTCTACTCAAGAACCTCCTCCAGTAGCTGATGATGTTTAGGAACTATGATAGCGATGACGTAGACCGCGTCGTGTTGCACATGAGGCCTCACCTATACCAGAGGTAGAGGTTGCACCTATAGTAGTCCAGCCCCAGTCGATTGCGGATGTGAACTTGGAGGCATGATATCATTTATATTATCAGGATATCCACATTTTTTCTGATATATCTGGTTTGATCTCATATCGGGGGTCATTTCCCATGCCTCCACCTTCATGATTGAGCCTTCACGTGCCTTATGGGTCCCCCAACAGATGATGACAGGTACTTCGACTTACACAGTGGGGGAAGGATCAGGAGAACATGATGACATCCAGATGTCACCTCCTCCCAATGAGTCACAGACAGAGTATCAGACATATGAGGTTCCAACACCCAAGGATGAGCCCTTTCTAGCTCATCAAACTCCACCCCAGCATAGAGGTTGGTGATCTCGATACATACATCTCATTCACACACCAGATTGTGGGAATGGATCTCATCATATATAGTGGTTGTACTCATTTATTTATATGTGTGTTATTAAAATAAAGGATTTGAAACAATAATGTATTTTACCCTATATATTATCATTTGTCTATTAAAATGATTAAATTATTTTTACTATCAACCATTTTTACATGTTTAGTAATTGTTTCAATTTTCATTTATATTTTACTTATGGTTTATATTTTATAAGTTTTCAAAGTCGACTACTTGAAACATAGGAAAAATTATTAAATTTCAAGTAGGTAACTTTAAAATATTATAAAATATAAACTATAAAAAAATCTAAATAAAACATAAAACATGACCTAAACATCTAAAAATTTGTGGAAAATAAAATGAATTTCACAAATATAATAAACAAAAGATATTTTACATGGCACATGCATTATTTATTAACAACATAATATTTACACATTAAAAAATAAATGCACATAAAATATAGTATAATTAAAATTGAAATGAAATTTAGAATATTGACTAAACATATAATAAATAATTGAAAATGGAAGGAATGTAAAAAAAATTATAAATACAAATGTAATGTTTTAAAATAACAATATACCATGTCACTAAAATTAATTTTCATTAATTGCTTTTATGAAATGCTTGTTATTTTCAGTTGTTTTTTATATGCTCAATAAGTGTGTCAAATATCATTTAGATTATATTTCAACTTTATTATTTATACACTTTCAAAGCCACCAACTTGAAACATTATTATGTTTCGTGTAGGTGGCTTTGAAAGCGTATAAATTATAAAATCTAAATACAATCTAAATGATATTTGAAAAACCGACTCGACATATAAAACATAATTTGAAAAAAAAAATCATAAATATAATAAGCAAAAACTAATTTACGTGTCACAAAATTTATTGCTTAAAAATATAAAATTTTCACTTTCATATATTAATGGAAATAATTATAATTAAGTATTATATTATTACTTAAATTACTATGAAGTGTTATTAATTATGTTATTATAATTATTTGTTATTAATTACATTATCAATATATATTAATTATACAATTAAATATTTACAATAATTAAAGTAATAAATCTTAATAATGATGTAAATAATATAATTATTAACATAACTCGTAAAGTACATAACAATATATTTTTAAAATAAATCTTAATTGAAATAGTAATATTAAAAGTTTAATTACTAATAATAATTGTATTATTAACATATTTTTTGTACATATATATATATATATATAAACAAAAGAAAATAAATGATTTTTTTTAATATATGTTTTTTTTTATATTTAAATGAGTCCAATTTATAATTTCTTAGAAAAATAATTTAGAAAGGTGGCATAGCCAATGTCGCACTTGCCTTTCATCAACATGGATTAATGACATGGAAAAAGCGGCATGGGTGATTCCATCTTTCTCCTAATGTAAAGCCAAAAGTGGCTTTTACGATGTCGTCTTTCATGTAAATAAAGCCGAAAGGCAACATTGTTGGTGTCGCCTTTCGTTAAAGTGCCTATAAAAGGGTACCCCCCCCCCCCTCCTCGCTCCAAATTTCCCTCCTCTCTCTAAGTTGCACTCTCTCCCTCTCTACAATAAGCCTGGTGGTTCTTTCCTTGTGTGTGGTGGTTTCAGTGGCCTAAAAGGAGTGCTGGATTTTGCGAAATATCATCTAGAGGTATTTTTTCTTATTTATTTTAAAGTTGCTTAGTTGTTTAATTGATTTGTTTTTAGTTAGTTCTAAATATGTTATTTATTAACTAGTTTAGTTGGTTATATATGAATTATAAATAATAGTTATTATTAGTAATGATTAAGTATAGATTAATTAATGAACAACTTAGGATTAAAGAATGACTATATAATGACTAGATAATAATAATTAATTAATTAATACCATATGATTAACTAATGAGTAAGTCATGATTAATAAATTATTGAGTAATTTTTAACTAATGATTATATAATAAATAAATAATGATTAACTAATGATTAAAGAATGATTAAATAATTATTAAAGATTGATTAAAGATTGGTTAACTAATAATTAAAGAATGGTTAACTAATGATTAAATATTGATTAACCAATGATTAAATATTGATTAACTAATGATTAAATAATGATTAAAGATTGATTAACTAATGATTAAATATTGATTAACTAAATATTAATGATTGATTAAGTAATGATTAACTAATGATTAAAGAATGATTGACTAATGATTAAAGATTGATTAACTAATGATTAAAGATTGGTTAACTAATGGTTAACTAATGATTAAATAATGATTAACTAAAGATTAACAATTAATTAAGTAATGATTAGTAAAGATTTATTAAAGAATGTGTAACTAATGATTAAATAATTATTAAAGATTGATTAAAGATTGATTAACTAGTGATTAAATATTGATTAACTAATGATTAAATCATGATTAAACAATGATTAAATATTGATTAACTAACGATTGAAGTTTGATTAACTAATGATTAAGGATCCATTAACTAATTATTAACTAATTATTAACTAATGATTAACTAATGATTAAAGATTGATTAACTAAATATTAAAGAATTATTAACTAAAGATTAACGATTGATTAAGTAATGGTTAATTAATGATTAAAGAATGATTAACTAATGATTAAAGAATGATTAACTAATGATTAAAGATTGATTAACTAATTATTAACCAATGACTAAAGATCGATTAAATAATGATTAAATATTGATTAAATAATGATTAAAGAATGATTAACTAAAGATTAATGATTAATTAAGTAATGATTAAAGAATGATTAAAGAATTAGTAACTAATTATTAAAGATTGATTAACTAATTATTAAAGATTTATTGACTAAAAATTAACTAAGGATTAACTAATGATTAATTAATAATTAACTAAAGTTTAACTAAATATTAACTATATATTAACTAATAATTAACTAATGATGAACTAATGACCAACTAATGATTAACTAATGATTAGTTAAAGATTAACTAATGATTATATAATGATTAACTAAAAATTAACTAATGATTAAAGAATTATTAAGGAATAATTAAGGCATAATTAATATAGGATTAATTAATGATTAAAGAATGATTAACTAATAAGTAATTAATGATTAACTATTGACTAAAGTTTTATTAACATAGAATTAACATAGCATGAAAGATGGCTAACTGGATGACAAAGAGGTTTAACTGCACACATGATTTGTTACTCCTATGATTTAGATGATTCATATCTTATTGCACACATAGTTTGTTACTATTGATGTATATGTTTTAGATAGATCACATTCTCTTTATAAACCACTGAACATACCTTTAGGAAAATTAAAAATTGTACTACAAAACATAAGTGTCATATTTTAGGATATAAGAATGTGTTATAAAATTTTAGTATCATAGAGATTATGTGGTTATCCAAATTATAAAATCTCTATCTAGATACTATAAGTGGATGTGGCTCTAACACAGATGTATCTAGGGATAAAACCCAAAAACACCGCATTAAGATAAACTCGATCAGGAATTGGTGCACAACAACGGACCTTGCTGCACACCTATTTTGACACTCCTGAGGGATATGCTTTAGATGATTCATATTTTCTTTATAAGATATTAAAATACCTTTAGGAAGATTAGAAATTGTACTACAAAACATTAGTGTCATCTCTTAGGATATAATAATACATTATAGAAGTTGAGCATCATAAAGATTATATGGTCAATTATCATTTTCAATCTTATTTACACTTTCAGAATCTTGATTAAAAAATATTTTTTACGTAGAGAGTCATGTTTGCCTGTTTCTACTACTACGTAGAGTTTATTTAAACAGAGTAATGAGATTTTTATAGTACACAACTAACAATAATGGTTAGGACATCTGATTGTGTAACCCTAAGATACCTTCAAGAAAGAATTTTTGGTTGCTTAAATCTGGAACCTAATCTGGAGATCTAGTCTATTAGCTATAGAAATTTTCAATTCTTGGCTACACTATGGCATCTAGCTTGTACAGTGGCTGCTGATGAGCATTGGGTCTAAGAAATAACTTTATTTTCCCAATGGTCATATGGTTCCATGATGGAGTTATATGTTAAGGTTTCTATTGTACAACAAAAATGTCTAATTGTACGAATACGTAGACATACAAGAGTGGTTGAAGAAGTTCTATCCCAAGAAATAGAGGCTATTATCTATGATACGGAAGAGGAAAACCTAGATGATCTCCTAAATATACATGTAAATCCAAATTTCAATGAGGAATTTTCAAATGATGGAATAGACGGAGAAAAAAGTGTTGATGTGGAGGAAGCTACAAAAGTTGAGGAGGAATTTTCTAGAAATGCGATAGTTGTACAACAGATTCGGCCCATAATAAATCATCCACCACTCTTTGCATCTTGATTGGAAGAAATGGCATATTTTTCTGAATTCGACTAGAGTGATATCACACTTGCAACTGAGTTTTTGGGAGTTGTAGAGGATGGGTTTAGTGGATTGGACAAAACATTATATGTTGGAAGGGATTTTCCAAGTAAAGATGCATTGAAAAACATACTAAAAAGATTTCATATTGAAAGACACTATATATATTTAGTTCAAGAATAAATCCATACAAAATATATCATATGTTGTGATAAATATGAGGATGATTATAGATTTTTCTTGAGAGTGATTCCTGACATTGCATTTGGAGATTGGAGAATTTCAAATATTAAGGTAGCTCATACTTGCATTCAGCCAAACCTGAAACAAGATCATACTTAATTGGATGCTGAATTTGTGTAATCTATTATCCTTGACATGATTAGGACCTACCAATATGTTTATGTAGCCTTTGTGTAAGAGAGAATTCAACAAAATTTTGGTTATAATATTTCCTATAATAAGGCATCAATGGTGAAACAGAAGGTAATTGCAAAGGTCAATGGTGATTGGGATGACTCGTATTGGGTGTTGTTGTAATTTCTATCCATACTAAGATGTTATTAAGCTACCACTTGAAAATAAGATAGATTTTACTTCACTTCTAAAGTCAATCTCATCTCATCCAAATTCTATTCTATTGAAAAATGTCAAGGTATTTCCTGTCTATTTTAAAGCAATCATTTGTTATTTAATGGGTTTATTATTATCCATTTCACTTTATATGATCATAATTATCATTTTATCATGGATAAATAAATTGATTTTATGTTTCATATTATTTTCACCTCACTTTCCAAAACATTTTATGACTTATTTTCTAATAAAATTTTAGATAACGAAGACAAAATGTTTTTATATATATAAATATATAAAACTATATCTTACAAAACACTCTTTATAAGGTAAAAACATATCTAAAGACACTTTAGAAATATTCTTTGAGAAACCTAAAGGCATTCCCTTTTCTTTTGGTAAGAAAAAAATCATAAAACAATGGGAATATACATGTTATGTCTTCCATTCTACTAGTCATAACATTCTGTTGACCATAAAGTTATATTTACATTTTACACTTAAGTCTTATTTTATTTTTTTATGTAGAGATTAAGGATACAATTATACTAACTGAGAATTATATGCATGTTTCATGTGATGTGCTAGTGGGTCGTGAGGTTTGACAGATCAGGGTACATTAAGCACGCCATTACCATTAAATTATGCCTTCAGCTGCCATTATATTGTACCTATGTCATGCTGGCTTATATGGCATTGCGGTATCTAATTTTACATTTATTGATTATCATATACTTGTTTCCTTCACCGAGAGATAGAGACCAAAGACACACACATTCCACTTTCCTGAGGGAGAGATGACCATCACCCGTGAGGATGTGGCAGTCCTCCTCGGTCTTCCTATCCAGGGGGATGCAATTATAGGACCCACTCATGGAGACTGACCTAAGATTTCATAGTGATTGTTAAGCCTTAGAATTTTGGGGAATGAGGATGCTACAGATGGTGGGTACATATCCATAAGATGATTGAAGATTCATTTTGCACAGTTACCCACTGATGCTGATGAGAAGACTGTCATGTGCCATGCTCGTGTATATATCTTACGGATCATTGGAGGGACATTGTGCACTAATCACTATGGTATGAATGTACACATGATATATTCAGGACTACTAGAGAATATTGATCAGGTCGATATATACAACTGGGGATATGTATACTTGGCATACACATACAGAGCCTTATACATAGCATGATGCTCAGATCACACTAATCTCAGAGGATGTGTCATCATTCCACAACTAGAAAAAAGACATATTTCCATGGTTCAAAACCGTGTCAATAGGCCCCAAAACCATGGCCATAGGCTACGGCCACAGTTTTGGACAACTGTGGCCGCTATCGTCGTGGCAGTAGGTCTCAGCCTATTGCCACAGTTTTAACAGTGGCAATAGCTGCCTATGGCCACAGTTTTGAAAATCGTGGCAATAGGTCTTAAAAACTGTCACTGTGGTAGTTGACCTATGGCCACAGTTTAAACCATGGCTATAGGAAGCTATTACCATGGTTTTAACTATGGCTATGGCCTTAGTAAACCGTGGCACTAGCCTAAATACAAAATGTCACCAGCAGGTTTTGATCCCTGCACCTTTGCTCTACGAACCAGAGTACTTACCACTACACTGAGCGACATTACCGGTGTGTGTGTGTGTGTGTGTGTGTATATATATTAATATAAACCGTGGGAATATCCTCAAAATTGTGGTAGTAGGTCTTCCCGCCAATTTTTTGGCGGGAAATTTTTTCCCCGCCAAAGTGTGGGAACCCTATTGCCACAGTTTTGAAAAACCATGGCAATAGGCCATTGAAAAAAGTGGAATATAGCCACAGTTCTAAAACCATAGCTATAGGACATAGAACCGTGGCTATAGCCACAGCCTATTGCCACGGTTTTAAAAATCGTGGTCATAGGCCACGATAACTGGCCTATTGCCATGGTTTTAAAACTGTGGCAATATGCCAAAAAAACCGTGAATATAGCCACCTATAACCAAGGTTTTAAAACTGTGGATATAGGTCCATGGAAGTAGCCTACTTTCCTAGTTGTGTTCTTCAGATGTGGGCATGATAGAACATTCATCCCTTATCCCATATTATTGCTAGTTAGGAGCTGCATATAGATGTGTTGTGTGATGCTCTACATAGACATTGGTATAATCACTCATCTCTATTGGTTTCTAATGCTATCATGATTTATTAAATTTAATTTCTTATTATTTATCACTTGCAATGTTATATTTTATAGTTGGAGTCAGGCATGCCACTTCATCAGGGATCTGAGACATAATTTGGGTGCATATCGTCTCATGTTGGACAGTCCACTACCCACTAACGTAAGTATATACAATATTTCATTAACTAACCAATTTTGTAATATCATCATTTTTTGTTTTTAGTAACAATTTTTTTTAAAAAATCTCACATGTCATTTCAGATTACATGGGTGTCATATTGGGCTTTATTAGATTAGTTTCTCGCACACTGCACTACTGGACTTCATGATGTGATGGTTGTAGTTCCTCTCATTCACTTTTATATTATTGAGTGGTACCATCTTGATAGAGTCATGCAATAGTTTGGTTTTGTTCATCATATTCTGTTTTCACTGAGACCGTCACGACCTGACTCGATGGGGCCCCAGCCGCAACTCCCCAAACCCACCTCCAATAGGTCAGGGGCCGACGACTAGTACCGAGTAGGGATATCACACAAATGGGAGGCCTTTTCTAAGGTACCTATATACACACACCCAAAAACACCTCGATACAATAGTACAAAGATATAAAAAGATAGAAACTAAAATGCATGCATACAATTATCCCAAACCAGAGTACAATAGAAGTACTAAAAGCGTAAAAAGGGAAAAACATATGCCCACTAAAGGAAAACTGTAAAAGTGTCCAACCTACTCAGAAGGAGGGGATCACTATCAAATGAAACTGTTGGTAAGCTCCTCGGCCCAGCTCTAGTAAACACCTCAGCCTATCAAACTCACTAAGCTCTGCCTACCTCGTGACCTTCGTGGACTCTGTGAAAAGGCATGCGGTATGAACAAGACATAACATGTGTGGGAAAAACCTGTGTAGGGGTGAGTATAAAAATACTTAGTAGGTGCCCCCAAAAACCCAAAATAAAAAGGGAGAAACTGAAAGGCAATAGACTTCTCGACCTAGCCGGAGAGAACCCAATCGAGAGAGAAACCCCATCTCAAACCATCCTCAGTTGTACATAACTAGTCAGCTCGGTCTACAAGGGGTGTCAATCCAGACACATGACAACACCACAAGGACTCCCAGAAATCACCTAGACATACTCATATTAGACTCTAAGTATCACAAGGTTCTGACCTCATTTCCAATAACATGATTCTGCTCGAGGCACTAACAGTAACCCAAAACCAGGAGAACAAACTTTGTGAGCTCAACCATCCCATATGGCACCTGTCTGAGAGATACACTCCATCGAGAACAACTCACTGGGTCTAGCTCTAGTGCCCAACACTAGAGGTCCCACCATAGCTAACTTACGCCCAATGTAAGGTCATAATAACCCAAGTGGAGAGGCCCACCACTCACCACTACACACAGTTGAGGGAGCACTACTCCAGACTATGCGTCATGTGTATCATCTCTAATGAGAGAGAATGGTGGGACCCGCACCTCTCCACTGCCCTACAATTGAGGGAGTGCTTGATCCTAACTAACCTGTGAAACCTTTTTCACTTCTGTATGGAGTGGCCCGCATCTCAGTTCATCAAGGGAGCACTAACTCCAATGGAGGACCTGCCCCCCACTGCTGCTCGGATACGGGGGAGTACTACTCTGTGGGTGAGGAATTACACCCTAGTTTAACAGGGGAGTACAACTCAAAGGATAGACGACCATCACCCTAGTATGACATGGGAGTGCCACTATGTTAGCTAATTTACTATAGGGGACCTGCACCCTGGTACGGTAGGGGAGTACCTACCCCATGATAGAGGACCCACATTGTGGTACGATAGGGGAGTACCAACTCTGTCGAAATTACACGTATGGAGAACCTACACCCTAGTACGATAGGGGAGTTATGAATCCAAGGATAGAGGTCTTAAACCCTAACACGATAGGGGAGTACCCACTCTATATATATGTCATGTCCGAAGGACCCACTCCCTAACACAATAGAGGAGTTCCAACTCCACTGATAGAGGACCCACTCCCTGGTTCAATAGGGGATTAACTACTCTATCTTTACAATGAGTATGGAGGGATCATGACCTGGCACGATGGGGGAGTGTTATCTTAAACTACTCGAACAATATGGGGAACATGTTCCCTAATCCATAAGAGGAGTACCAACCTCGGAAGAACTACCCAAAGGTAAAAGAACATGCACCCACGACGTGGGGAGTATCGTCTCTACCAAAACATAAAGGTGAGGGAAACTCGTGCCTTGATTCCATAGGAGAGTACCCATACCAACGTCTCTCTTAATGAACCACGCCTATCTTCAGCATCGATTAAGCTCCATTGAAGGAGTGTCATGCTTATCCAGGGGACCCACATCCTAAAGCGAAAGGGAAAGGTACCGACCCTGATGTCAACCCAGTGATCCACCACCCATGGTTAAGCATTGCTACATAATTATTTTGCTCGAATCATGCCACCTCATATATTGTAGGCTAAAATGAAGACCACCACCATGTTCTACATAGAAAACTTCTTAGGATAGGCTACTCACAAGCTTGAATCTGAGTTCCAGAGAAGGAGATACAAAAGGTGAAAGATCTCAAGGAGATCCTCAAGGAGTACATGACATGTAGTGGGGTCCACGTGATGTGTGAGCATGCCTGAGAACCTGGTTTTTTTATCTGAATTACACGTTTTTGCAAGCCATGTAGGGGTACATGGCGTGTTCATCCCCTACACGGCGTGTTCCATTTCACCCGACCCCTTTTCATGTTCCTCTTCCACATGACCCAACTAATTGTGTCCATTACACGTCGTGCATCCCATACTAAAAAGTGTGTTCAGTCTAAACGGTCACCTCGTCGTGTGGTTTTCTCATGGTTGTGTTCAACACCCCATGCCCATGTACTACAGTCGTGTACTTTTACATAGTCATGTACTATTACACAACTATCACAAGCTGTTTCCCAAGACCAAATGGTTTGGGGTCACTACATGACGTATAGTCCCCAAAAGTCTTCTTCCTTAAACAGGAAGGGCTACAGGGCATGTCTCTTTAAACTACACATCATGTAGATGGTAATTCCAGTTGGGAATTACCTTAAAAAATTCCTGACTTGCCACAGTTTACCCCAAAACCTGTAGATCAACCTCAGAGGGATCTCCAACAATTGTACTTGGGCTCTAAAACCTTAAAATAATGAAAAAATGGGGATCATAACCAAAACTCAAATTCGCCTACCTTGAGGGTGAAACTCCAAAGCTTCGAGTGTAGAATGACGTTCAGGTCATGCTGCTCCTCGATCTAATGATGATTGGTGTCAGAAACAAAGATCAGCGGCACCTCATTGCGTTGACTCTGCTCAGTTTCCATCTGTCGCCAAGGGAGGAGAGGATAAGTGTGACTCCCCTTTGGTTGGGTGCACCAAACATGAGGGGGGAATTAGATTTAGGTTTTAATTAAAATTTCGTTTAGTTAATTAATCCACCCCATAACTCCCCGCCAACTCACCTCCAACCAAAACACTCGGCGCGACCAAATTTATGTCGTGTATAGGGTAAACATGATGTTCTGAACTCAAATGCGGTCTCAAAAATCCAATCTGAGACACCACTCAGAATTTATTTCACGTTTCAATAGAAATTGCACATGTGTGACAAAATATTTTTAATATTTTTAAAATCACCACTTTGAGGCTCTCTAGGGCCCAAATTCTTGCACTGAATTAGTGCCTAGCTTCAAAGATATCCTTAAAAATATTCCAAAGTCTTATAGAAAACACCTGATTCACTGCATTCTCCCCGCCTTCAAGGAATTTCATCCCTGAAAAGTGAAATCCTTGGCACTAGGGAAAAAATTTGAGCTCTCCACTGGAACTCCCATGTCAGCGAGCTCACCAGGGGTTCTCGTGCTACTTATATGCACACACTCAGGGAAACCACCAAGGTTAAACCACACTCACATCTATCTATCACCAGGTTGACATCGTTCAACAAATAGGAACATATCTCTTCAACCGTGACAAGTGGGAAAGCAATAAGAACCATGGTCCATCTGTAGCCATAGAGTTTAGTAGCACACCACCTCACTAACCTGACACATATATTGACGAAACCCCATAGTTCACATCCACCCCTGAATGAACTGCACCACAGCCTCCTCAAGCATCTTGCATTCAAGGTTGACGTCGAGCACGCGAGGGTACCAATGAACAAAATAGGGATTCCCAAGCATAAACAAGGGGTCTTACCAGGCCCTTCATCTACAAACCTCCAACTGTAACACAACTCGCCAAAATAGAAACACCATTGCACCCATTAGTGGAATCATAACTGAGTATGGGTGGTAGACAACCAATTCACATTGTGAAAACATTTTGGGGTTTAACTCTACTGCTACAGAATGGTTCTAAGCAAGGATCTCCCTCCACCAAGGATACCAAGAAAAGGGTCAATCAGAAAAACTTCACTAGAAATATCGGGACCTGCCCTGACACTCCATTGCGCAGTCTCTCCCTGAACACACAAGTCTAAGGAACTCGTCCACCACACCTCGACACCATCCGCTTTGGGTGTCACTGACTCACCCGCATGGTGTTGTTCGCATATCAAAAATGCATCTCAGTGGGGAAAGAGCCTCTCTTTCTCATAATTCCAAAGCTATGTCAAACCATATCATGTCCTCCTTGAGCATATCACGTACAAAAATGACGTCAAGCACACAAGGGTACTAACAAACAACAAAGGGCTTCCCGAACGCTCACACTGGGTCTTACTGAGCTCTCTATTTGCAAACCACCAACATGTCACCCAATCCCGAACATATGAGTTAGAGACACTCATCCACTACACCACGATATTATCTGATTTGGGAGGTACTAACTCTCCCTCACGGTTTTAATAGCGTTGCAAAAACGTGTCTTGGTGGGGGAAAGACTCCTCTTTCTCATGCATTCAAAGCTATGTCAAACAACACCAACACAGGGCTACTTCGATGCCCTAAGTCACCCTAGTTAAACCTTGAACAAGAAGCAGAAAGAAAAGAGTACCTCGTGATAGTGTCTAACAATTAATACTGCAGAAAGTAGAAGGGACACAAAGTATAAATCTATTCATCCTCAAAGATTTTGGGTCTAAGGCCTATACGACCTACAACTATCCTGACCCACGTCCTCTAGCTCCTTGATCCTGGCATGGACCATCTGGGGGTAATGGTGGTAACACCTCGAACTGTCTTCCACCAACTACTACTCTCCCCACTCCTCTACCACGTCCGCCAACTTGCGAAACTCCATGATCCAAATGTTTCCTCTATCAAGGTGGTTTTATCAACCGACTCCCTCTTAATACCATGAAGGATCAGACAATCTCTAGCAAGATTTCCCCGACCATCGTAAGCATAACACCACCTCTCCTGCGAATGACCCGATCCCCGGTGTGGCTCTTGTGCTATAGGCCCATGTGCCTGATTCTAGGCATGGGTATGCCTCCTATGCTGTGATCCTAACATATTCCATCTATCAGCTGTTGCTGATGCCTCAACCACGTGACCACCACTACGGGCCACATCCACACGTCCCTTTGTTAGGAAGTTCTCCGCAACCAGAGTTCACTCTAATACCCCCTCATAAGAAGAAAGGCATAGGGAGACCACACCTACTCATACATCTCTATGGAGGCCCTGCTCAAAGGTTCGAGCTCTAAATAACGGGTCTCACACCATATCCAGGGAGTAATGCGAAAGGTCTATGAACCTCACTGAGTACTCTATTACCATCATGCTACCATGTCGAAGCTGTAGAAGCTCCTGAATACGTATTGACCACAACGTCGATAGGTAAAACTCTTCCCTAAAGAGTCGTTCAAACTCCACCCAAGGGAGCTTCACCTCGTCGTGGGATTGTGCCACTAAACTCCACCATCTTCCAGCATAACCATGCAAAAGGCTCACCGCTAGGACCACCATCTGATAGGAAGGTGTCCTCACTAGGTGAAAAAACACACGTGACTGTATCGAGTCATTCATTAACTATCTGGGGGTCTGGATCACCCTGATACCTCAGAGGTTGCTTCCTCTGAAACTTGTACAACACACGCAGTCTGCACGCATCCTCAGCCTGAACTTCCAGAACAACCTATTGCACAACAGGGGGAGCTCGCACCTCGCCACTGCCCTACAGTTAAGGGAGTACTAGCTCTTAACTAACCCGCGAAACCTCTGTCACTTCTATTTGGAGTGTCCCACACCTCAGTCCGTCGAGGGAGCACTAACTCTAATGGAGTACCTGCTGCTACTCGGAGACGGGGGGAAACTACTCTATGGGTGAGGACTCGCACCCTGTTTCAACAAGGGAGTTTAACTCGAAGGATAGAGGACTCACGCACCCTGGTATGAGAGGGGAGTACCACCTTATCATCTCATTTACTACAGGGAACTTGCACCATGGTGCGACAGGGAGTACCAACCCCGGGCTAGAGGACCCACTCCTTGGTACGACAGAGGAGTACCAACTCTTCTGAAACTACATGTATAGAGTACTCGCACCCTGGTGTGACAAGGGAGTTCTGACTCCAAGGATAGAGGACTCGCACCCTAGCACAATAGGGGAGTACCCACTCTATTGATACGTCATGTCTAGAGGACTCGTGCCCTGACACAGTAGGGGAGTTTCGAATCCACAGATAAAGGACCTTCTCTCTGGTCTAACAGAGGAGTAACTACTCTATATGGCCAACGAGTATAGAGGGATCATGCCTTGGCGTGATGGGGGGGTGTTATATATAACTACTCGAATGATACAAGGAATCTGCGCCCTAATCCATCAGGGGGGTACCAACCTCGGAAGAACTACCCAAAGGTAAAAGAACTCGCGCCCATGATGTGGGGAGTCTCGTCCATACTAAAGTAGAGAGGTAAGGGAAACCCTCACCCTAATGCCATAGGGAAGTACTCGTCCCAACATCTCTCTTAACAAACCACATCGATCTTCAATGTCGGTTAAGTTTCACTGAAAGGAACATCACACTTATCCAGGGGGCCCACATCCTAAAGCAAAAGGGAAAGGTATCGACCCCGATGTAAACCCGGTGATCCACCACCCAAGGTTAAGCACCACTACATATCCATTGTGCTCGAATCATGCCACCTCGTATCTCATAGTCCTAAACAGAGGACACCATAGTGTTCTATGTGGAAAACTACTCAGGATAGGCTACTCACAAGCCTAAATATTAGTTTTAGAGAAGGAGATACATAAGGTGGAAGATATCAATGAGATCTTCAAGGAGTACACAACGTGCACTGGGGTCCACACAGTGTGTGAGCCCGCCTAAGCACCAGGACGTGTATCCGACTTACACAGTTTGGAATGCCATGTAGAGTTACACAGCATGTTCGGCCCTTATACGGTGTGTGTCGTTTCACCCGGCCCTGGTCATGTTCCTCTTCCACACGACCTGACCAACCATGTCCCTTACATGTCGTGCATCCCATACTACATTGTGCGTTCGGGCTAAATGGCCACTTGGTCATGTGGTTTGCCCGTGCCCGTGTTTGGAACCCCATGTCTGTGTACTTTGGCCATGTACTTTTACACGGTCATGTACTATTACACGATTATCCCAAGCCATGTCCCAAGGCCACACAGTTTGGGGTCACTACCCAACGTGTAGCACCGGTACACGGCGTGTAGTCCTCAAAAGTCTTCTTCCCCAAATAGAAAGGGATACACGACGTGTCTCTTTGGACTACACATCGTGAAGACGGTAATTCCTGTCAGGAATTACCTCTAAAAACATCTGATTCACCTGGTTTACCCCGAAACCTGCAAATCAACCTACGAGGGGTCTCTAACAATTGTATTTGGGCTCTAGAATCTTAAAACAATGCAAAACGAAGGGGATTGGGACCAAAACTTCAGTTTGACTACCTCGAGGGCGAAACGCCAAAACTTCGAGTGTAGAACGACGCCCGAATCATGTTGCTCCTTGATTTGATGACGATCGACATTAGAAACTGAGATTGGAAGCACCATGTTGTGTTGATTCGACTTGGTTTTCATTTGTCGCTCGGGAAGGAGAGGATATGTGTGACTCTCCTTTGGTTGGACAAACCAAACATGAGGGAGGGGAGGGAATTAGGTTTAGGTTTTAATTAAAATTTCTTTTAATTAATTAATCAACCTCAGAACACCCCGCCAACTCGCCTTCGACCAAAACACCCGATGCAATCAACTTTATGTCGTGCCTGGGGCAAACACGATGTTTTGAACACCACCGTGGCATCAGAAATTTGATCTGAGACTCCACTCATCAGTTATTCCGCATTTCAAGAGAAACTATGTGTGCGTGACAAAATATTTTTAATATTTTTAAAATCACCGCTCAGAGGATCTCCGGGCCCCGGATTCTCGGGGCGACTCAGCGCCTAGCTTCATAAATATTCCAAACTCTTATAGGTCAAACCTGAGTCACTGCAAAGACAGTCATCAATGCTTCGTTCCATGAAGCTGACAGAGAGACAGGATGTTGACTGACACTAACGACGTGCCGAATATCTCGACCTCTGGGACAAACGAGCGTCGTTTCATATCGAGGGTGTGCGTACAATGCGATTCCCTATGTTGTAGTTGAATATGTTGTAAAGATATTCAAAATAAATTAGAAAATAGTATAATAAAAAACTAATAGAAATTTATTGACTTACCGAATCATGAAGCTCTTTGCCACAGAGTAAAATACGATATAAACTTCAGTTTATAGTATCTTCGATCGCCCACCCCAGAGAGATGACGTTCCTGCCTGGGGAGTGAAGATTCCTGCTCAGGAACCTCCTCCAGTAGTTGTCGATGTCGAGAAGCTACGACGACGACGACGTAGACCGCGTAGTGTTGCACATATGGCCTCACTTGTTCCACAGGTAGAGGTCGACCCTCTAGCAGTCCAATCTCAGACAATTGGGGATGTGCATCATGAGACACGAGATTCATTCGTGTTGTTGGGATATCCACAGTTTTCTCTGGGTACGACTTTTTTGAGCTTCTGTCACTGGTCATTTACCATGCTTCCACCTTTCACGCCCGAGCCTTCACAGGTTGTATGGTTCTCTTAGGTGATGATGACAGGTCCTTCTACTCACGTAGTGGGAGAAGGATCAGGTGCACATGACGACATCGAGTTGACACCTCCTCCCGATGAGTCGCAGTCAGAGAACCCGACAGTCGAGGTTCCAATGCCTGATGAATAGCCTTCTCCAGATCATCATACTCCACCCCAGCACATGGGTTGACGATCTCGATACGAGCATCTCATTCACACACCATCATGTGACGTGAGATCTCCTCATAAACAACGATTGCACTCGTTTACCTATATGTGTGTTGTTGACTTTAAGGATTTGAAATAATAATGTATTATATCCTCAATACAATTGTCTGTCTATTAAAATGATGAAATTATTTTTATTATCAACCATTTTTACATGTTTAGTTGCTATTTCAATTTTCATTTATATTTTAGTTACAATTTATATTTTACAAGCTTTCAAAGTTGACTACTTGAAACATAAGAAAACTTATTAAATTTCAAACAGATGACTTTAAAAGCTTATAAAATATAAACTATAAAAAAATATAAATAAAACTTAAAACACAGCTTGAACATCTACAAATTTGTTGAAAATATTTTTTTTTTCATAAATATAATAAATAATTGAAAATGAAAGGAATGTAAAAAAAGATCATAAATACAAATGTAATGGTTTAAAACAACAATATATTATGCCATTAAAATTATTTTTCATTAATTGTTTTTATGAAATGTTTATTATTTTGAATTATTTTTTATATGTTCAATAAGTGTATCAAATTTCATTTAGATTGTATTTATACTTTATTATCTATAAATTATCAAAGCCACTGACTTCAAACATTATTATGTTTTATGTTAGTGACTCTAAAAGCATATAACTTATAAAATATAAATAGAGTATAAATGATATTTTACAAAGTGACTCAAGATATAAAACATAATTGAAAACAAACAAAAATCATAAATATAATAAGTAAAAGCTAATGTCACAAAATTTATTGTTTAAAAACATAACATTTTTACATACAAATATTAATGGATACAATTCTAAATAAAATAAAATAAACACAATATATTTGTCAAAACATACAATCATATATATTTTTAAACATACAAACATGTATATTTAAAATAAGTTTTTTTGTTGTTGCTGAAAGTCGACATCGTCGATGCCACCTTTCCGTATCAGTTTTCAAAATATTTATAATTTAGACTTATTTAAATAATTTAAAAAAAAACTCAAAATAAACACTATATATATATATATATCAAAATATACAAACATATACATTTTTAAAATTTTAACTGTTTTTTAAATACACATACATTTATATTTAAAATAAGTTTTTTTTAACTGAAATACGGTATAAAATATATTTAAAAAAAAATTCATTTTATAGGAGTGAATGGAGGGCACCCGTATTATTTATCATTATTTTTTAACTTTTCTTTATTCACAATAGGTTATAAATAAAAAAACTGGACCCAGTTTTTCAACTGGACGGGCTAAACGGCGGCCTTGAGTTGGAAGTCTCGTGGCTCCGGTGAGGGTTTTGGCTTCCCTCGTCGTCCGGTCGCCATTCGTGGGTGCGTTGCTGCGCAGCCCTTCCGCGATTCTCCGTCGGGATTATCCTGCTCTTGTCGCCATTTCATGCTCCTCACTACCATCTTCTTCGAGGGCTGCTCATTATTTGCAGACTATCTTCTGGTTCAAAAGAACCCGAAGGGGTCGATTCAGCTGCTTCCCGAAGCATCTGTGGACGGGTGAATTGGGCGGGCTCGCATGCCCGAAGTACAAGATCAAGGCACACGCTTTAGCCTGCTAGCCTTCAAGCCGCGCCAGGTTCTTCTGCCTCCAATGCAGCTGAATAAGAAGCAACGCGAGACCCCCACCTCGGAAAATTTATCAAAATCCCCAAAGTTCCGTCACGACGCTCTTCTTCTGAACTCCATATACCTCTATCTTCAACGGCGGGGGTTCTCCAAAACCGTTGAGTCGTTTTGTTCTGAAGCAGATGTTATGGTTGGTCCCTTATTCTCGCTTCTGATACCGCGTTGTATGATGGAGCAAAATTCTGCATTCCCGTAGCCGAGATTCTTTATGGTCCCCTGTTACGAACTGGGCGTTTATCATTGGTTTCCATGCTATCGCTAGCGCTGTCTAAATTTTCCGTGTTTTGCTTGATACCAGTTTTGTATGACAGTACCCTAAAGCTTAACTAATGGCACCCATGCTCGCAACTCATCATATGCAATATGCTTGTGTGTCTGTGATCCAGTTTTTTTTTTTTTGGAATCTTGATTTTATTTTTGTGCTGCACTAACGATTCTGTTTTTTGTTCCAGAATGTTGGTTTGACAGATCTCTCACTGGATTTGGAAGAAATGTGCCTAAAATACATGGAGATGTGGTATGATAATGCATTGATTTTTTTGGTAGCAGTCAGCTTTGTAAATTCTCTATTAGAAGTTATTCTCAATATATTTTGGTGCTTGACTATTGACACTTGTCCTTTACATTTACAATTTGCACTCTGGCTTCTACAACTTTTTTGACATTGAGATTGATTTCTTTCCTGTTTGATGGTCTCAAATGAGCGGGGGACATATTGGGAGGGGGTGAACCAATGTGTCTAAACACTTTTCTACGTACTTTTACTTTTTATGTTTAACCTCTTCAACTGGCTAAAATTATTGGCTTTGTTTGTTAAGACAAAGGTGTAATAGGTGTGAAGGGCAGGAAGCAAGCAACCACACTTTCGATGCATGCTGTTTCGACTATCACTACTGTTGCTACTAGCGGCGCCTTCTTTGTTGTTGCTGCAATACCAACAATCCTTTGGCTTCCACAACATTCAACTCCTTTTGTATCACCAATACACTAGTATGCAATCTATATGACACCCTGTTTCTACCAGTGTCACTCTCTCTGTCCTCTGGACAACAACTCAATTCCTCAAGTATAGTTGCATTGCTCACTGTCCATGACTGATTCGCGGTGACCTTTGGGCTCACTCGTCCCGACCTCACTTATCGTGGCCCACTCACTTGGTGCAATTGAGTTGTTGTGGATAACTAGCCATGATCACTTGCCATGACTGACTGAGTTGTTGTTGGTAACTCGCCATGATCACTTTTTTGCGGCTGACTAGCTGTGAAATCACTTAGTCATTACTGATTTTCTGTGGGTGACAAGCTGTGACTAACTTGTCATGGGTGACTAGCTGTGACCCAGTTCCATGGATCCCTTGCCGGGATTGACTAATCGTTTTGGCTCCTTTACTTCTTAGGGTTGCTCCACCTATACTCTTGAGGCATCTTAAACAGAGACAACCCAGTAGATGCATGTCTTCATTGTTGACAACAAATCCAACACACAACAGGATGAGCTCAACACTGTTTATCTAATGCCAGATCACAAAATACGTTTTTCTAATTGCATTCATTTCTTGTACTTGTGTAAGTTCCATTTTTCATTTCTTTACCCATTGCGATGCATTCTCATGCTATTACTATGTATTAAATCGTGTCGTGTGTTACATGCATCTGAGGACATTCTTATCCTATGCATTACTTTTGTACGATCTACTTGCAATAGGGGTGATTTACATGTCATGGATGGACCATCCTTGGAATGTTTATCCCAAATCATGGGCTTCAAATCTCAGTACTTTAAAATTGAAACTCACTTGTAGTTCCTACATAACATGAATCGTATTAGCTGATGGGAATCTCTATGTTAATTTTTTTTTGTAGGGATCATGTCCTCATCTTATGTTAGTGGAAAACAATGCATAAATTGTCTTTGCAGCGACCGATATGATTCACATTCTGTATGCTCCAAATCTCAATGCTTTAAAATTGAAACTCACTTGTAGTTCCTACATAGTGTGAATCCTACTATGGTAGGACCTCGGGGCTAGTTGTGCCTTTTACATGGGGGGAATTTTGTTAGAGGGGAGAGAATGTTGTTAGAATATTGTTAGGAGATGCTGGGATCACGTGGAGGGGGGGGGATCCGCTATAGAACCAGGGGGTGAGAGAGCAGGCAAGAAGGAATTATTTTGTTCGGTCGTGAGGCTTGGGAGCTCGGTTGTAGCCCAGGCTTGGGAGCTCGGTTGTAGCCCGGGCTTGAGTGTAAGGGGCCTCTCGAGTGTCTCTCTTCTTTTTGTCTTCTTTCGCCATAGATGTAATTCCATCTCCTTCGTTTATATACTAAAACAATCCTTTATCATTTGGTCCGGCCTGCAGCTGGCTCACATCACATTTGAGGCGGTGCGCACTGCCATTCTTCACCACCTGTCCGAACGAGGTGCGCACGTCGATTTTCTTCACGAACAAACTACTAGGTGATTTCTTGCCTTGCACGAGGCGCGAGCCTCCACCTCATGTCCAGACAAGCGGTGTCTTGTCCTCCTTCACCACCTCTTTTCAAGGAGCCACATGTTACCGTTCTTCCTTCCCGGTTTCGTGGCGCCGCTCATTACCGCTTCTTTTCAATTGGACGAAGGCGCGCAATATCGAGAGTTTGCTTGGACGCAACGCGCGCTACCACATCACGTTTTGAGATGAGGCGCTCGGTCGACTCTCGGCAGATGACTTACACACTGCCAGTTTGTCCCTAAGCTCTTTGCCTTGACGCCCAACAACAATCCCTATGACGATGGCGACGAGGCTCCAAGTTTGCCTTGAGGGAATTGAGCAACACGTGGGACGCGTTGAAGTTGGAATGGACCAATGCCTCGACCACATGGAATCAAAGGTAATTGGCTTGGCGTCGATAGTAGGTGCTTTCAAGCATGATATATTGAATTTAGCAAACTTCCGACAATCCATGGCTAGTCTGCTCCGACGGCTGGAGAAGCAACCACTGCTGGACGACATGCGTCCAACGATTGACACAGGGGAGTCGACTACCCATTCAGGCGGGGTCACCATCAACGAATTTGCAGTGGCGCTCGCGGTTGGGCCGACATTTCACCCAATTTGTACCGTCGACCACCTATCAGCGGCACAATGCGTTAAGCTTCCAGTCTTTGCTGGCATGAATCCACAAGGCATGAATCCACGCGGCTGGATCGGATTGTGCAAGCTGGGATGTACTTTTGGATTTAGCAGACTCCCGAGGCTGCGAAATTGGTGCTGACACAGGTTGGTATAGATGTCGTAGCTATTCACTGGTTTGCAGTTCTCGTCGAAGTGCACCCATATTTAATGTGGCCAGTTTTCAAAAAGGAGTTGATGGGACGCGTTAGCGGTCTGGACATTCAAAATCCGTATGCAGAACTCGCAGCTCTTTAGTAGAAGGGATCTATTTCGGAGTATATTGAACAATTTGAATATCTGGTGCTGCTACTACCACGCCAACCTGAGCCACAATATGTCGGATATTTTCTGCATGGTCTGCAAGAAAATATTCACAGTTGGGTTCACATCCACAACCTAGATACTCAACTACAATGTGGTGATGTCGAGTTTGATGTTACGGGAGGGGTGGGCACTATGTTTCACGACAATGGGTCATGAAATGTCAACAAGGTTTGGAAAGCCGAACCATGGAAATTATCAGACCATCTGGGGACACACCCCACACAACAGAACCACTTTTCCTCACGGGACGCGGATGCTACTGGACTTTGACGGGATGCTCCAATTCAACCAACCCTTGGCGGGTGTAGTGTTCGACATTTAACGACTCAAGAATGAGAGGATAGACAGAGCAAGAGCTTGTTTTTCAGATGTGGGCTGCCCTATAACCCCATGCACTGATGTGCAGATTCAAAGCTGAGGGTGATGTTGTTAGGGGAAGATGACGATGGCGCCGAAGACGGAGGAGCAGTCCAAAACCAAGCAGAGGCCCCGTTCCCTTCATTCACTCCCGAGGACAGGACTGTTTTCAAGGGTCGGCCAGTGATAGGACCCAGGGGTAGGTGTGTCTTCACGCGGGGGGATTTTGTTTGAGGAGAGAGAATATTGTTAGAATATTGTTAGGAGATATTGGGACCACGGGAAGTGGGGGGGATCTGTTATAAGTAGAAGCAAAGGGGGTGAGAGAGCAGGCAGGAATGAATTATTCTGTTTGGCTGTGAGGCTTGGGAATTCGTATGTATTTTGGGAGGGGCCTCTCGAGCATCCCGCTTCTTCTTCTGCTATACCTGTAATTCCAGCTCCTTCGTTTGTATACTAAAGCACTCTTCTGGATACTTATCATACTAGCTGCTGGAAAACTTTATGTTAATTTTTTTCTGTGGGGCTCATGTCCTTATCTCATGCAAGTGGAAAACAATGCATAAATTGTCTTTGCGGTGACTGATATGATTCATATTCTGCATGTTTTAGTAGCTCATCGCCTTTTTTTGGAGTGGGCTGGTGAGCTCTTCTGTCACTACTCCATTAACCAATGAGCCAAATGAGCCCCATATTCAATACTCATGCTTCTTTTGACTTGTTACTTGCAGCAATTACGAGGGTACAACTCTCAAGAGGCAAAAGCAAGGTATGGTCATCTCTTTTTATCAAAGTGATACCGTTTCTCTTTTCCCCTGGTATGAAATATTGTGCAGTTTGTTTATGTAGTGGTTCTGTATTGGTCAAATTTTATAATTCAATATGAATGTGACTGTGATGCATGTGGAGATTTAATGCATGCTCATTCTGCAGATGCTGCTGGTATGGAAAAGAGAAAAACAAGGGAGGAGAGCGACAATAAAGCTGAAAATGCAACCCCTGTCGATGATATTAACCATGAATTGAAGAATTCCAAGGAAATATCAGATGATGACCTAGCTTGCGAATCAAAATCCAAAAGGAAGGGCAGGAAGAAGAGCAGAAAAAATGCTGACTTTATTGGCAATGGAGTTGAAAAAGTCAATGAAACAGTGGAGGCACCTGCATGTGATATTGTCAGTGGGCTGGAGCTGGTTGGATCTGCAAAGAAAAACAAGAAGAAAACTAAAAATAAAAAGAAGAAAAGCAATTTGGATTCTGAATCGTTTGGCAATAATGTTGTCGGGGATTTATCTTCAAAAGAGAAATGTACAACTGAACCTGAGACAAACGTTAACTCTAAGCAGGAAAAGAAAAAAGTCAAGCCTGCTGATTTTGAATGCCCTGATGAAACTGTTAAGCAGCAGGGTCTGGAGGACAGCCAAGTGGAGTTTAAAACAGAATCTGGGGATTTTCACTGTGCCAAAGATCCCCAAATGGATGATACAGTAATTATAAATGCTTCTGAAGCTCCGTTGGGGGCGAATGTCAAATCTCAAGGTAAGAAAAGAAAAGAAAAGACTGAACCTGTGACAAACATTAACTCTAAGCAGGAGAAGAAAAAAGACAAGCCTGCTGATTTTGAATGCCCCGATGAAACTGTTAAACAACAGGGTCTAGAGGACAGCCAAGTGGAGATTAAAACAGTATCTGAGGATTTTCAGTGTGCCAAAGACCCCAAAATGGATGATACAGTAATTATGAATGCTTCTGATGCTCAGTTGGGGGTGAATGTCAAATCTCAAGGTAAGAAAAGAAAAGAAAAGACCGAACCTGTGACAAACATTAACTCTAAGCAGGAGAAGAAAAAAGACAAGCCTGCTGATTTTGAATGCCCCGATGAAACTGTTAAACAACAGGGTCTAGAGGACAGCCAAGTGGAGATTAAAACAGTATCTGAGGATTTTCAGTGTGCCAAAGACCCCAAAATGGATGATACAGTAATTATGAATGCTTCTGATGCTCAGTTGGGGGTGAATGTCAAATCTCAAGGTAAGAAAAAAAAAGAAAAGTCATTGGTTTCTGAAAGTAATGTGGACACAGCATCAGTGGACAATAAGGTGCACAACTCCCAATTGGATGACAAATCTCAAGGTAAGAAAAGAAAACTTAAGTCTTTGGTTTCTGAATGTTTGTCTAATGTGGACACAACATCAGTCGACAATAAGATGCACAGCTCCCAATTGGATGATATTCAAAATACTGATGAGAATGTCACTAAAAAAGTGGGAAAAAGTACCAATAAACGAAAATGCCCGAATAGTGAAGAACCCAAATGCAGGAAAACTGGGAGCCTGGAAGAGAATGGCAGTGAGAAACTTGCAAAATTGAATGGAGCTTCGGAAGTTGTTGAATTTTCTGATGATATAAACAGTGCTGATAAGTCTGCCTTGAAGGGATCCTCTCAGAGCCAGTCTAATGGATCTGGAAAGGTATGTTATATTTATTGATGCATTTTGTAGTATTTTCTTCTATATAAATTATTATATAAAGCCTACCTCAATCATGGATGGATGGTTGTTTCTTTGCCTTTTCAATTTTCACTGAAATGAATTAATTAGCTGGTTGTATAGCAATGATAATGTGATGAATTTTACTTTTGTAGCCCAAGACAATGAGTGCATTTCAAAGGGTTAAAGTTGATGATGTGGCCTTTTCTGATAATAGGCTTCAAGATAATTCTTATTGGGCAAAGGTTTGACCATTTTTCTTCTTATTCTCTTCTTTTTATCTTCCATCCAAACATGTGCAGGTGCATTCACTAGTTCTTCTCATCCCCACTTTTCCTTCGCTAGACAGGATGGTGCTGCGAGTGGCTACGGCGCTAAAGCTCAGGAAGTCTTGGGGCAGTTTAGAGGAAGGTATGCCTTTTGATTTTAAGGGCAGTCTTCTTTCTGCAAATAATTCTTCACCTATCACACATGCACCCTTCTTTCTTAAGTATCAATTTTTAACCATTGGTAAATTGTCTTTTAGTTTAGCGTCATCATTTGTTTTGGAGCTAAAATTGTTTGCCGTTGTTTTAAGTATCAATCTTGAACCATTGGTAATTGTCATTGTTGTCATTGAATGATCTTGTTTCCAATTTGGCTAGAAAATGTAATTATCACAATTTTCAGATTTTTAAAAGAAAACCAACAGTTCTTTGAATGATGGTGTTGTACCCATTGGATATTTGATGTTGGATTTGTTGTCAGTTATATATTGTTGATGATTCATGAAGCTTTGGATGAGTGTGGTGTACTGAAGTTCAAGTTGAAGTGTTCTGGAGTGCATATCATAAGAAGTGCCTGGAGGATATATTGCCATATTTGGTTTGCATGGCCGCAATTGCGGATTTTGTCGGTGATATTGGATTCAAGGATGGAGACAAGGAAAAATGATGATGAAATATATTGAAGATTTGGTAGGCTGTTGATGGTTATTTTAGGCTCGCAAGTCGTTGCAAAGGTTGTCAAACAAGAAATGATATATTGAAAACAACGGCAAAATGAATCATAGGCAGCGGCATGTATTGTTTTTCCTTCCAAGTGATTTGATGGAGATTTGGCCATTTATATTCAAGGAGAAGATATGCGAACTACTTGTGGAATTATTTGAAGGGAAGATATGCGAACTACTCGTTCCTATCATTTCCTCTACCTTGAAAAACCACCTTGTCCTCAAGTGAAAAATAAAATTATATATTTATTTATATTTTTATTATAATATAAATATATAATATTATAATATAAATATATACTAAATAAAAAAATATAAAATAAATATATAAACATATAAAATATATAATAAAAATATAATAAAATAATAAAAATATAATAAAATAAAATGAAAAATAATTTGCTAAACTTACCAAACTCACTTTTCATTGATGTATTTTTTCACCGATTCAAATCACAATGTCATTTTCTTGTTCCTAAATGGGCTTGTTCTATTCATCATTTAGGTTTATGCTCTACTTCGGGACTAATGATTGAATCCAAAAAAGGTTCTCTGGATTCATAAGATCATTTCCATTGGCTAGATCTCGTGGAATCGCATGGAATATTGGACAATACATTCCGTACCTTGCTAAAAAACTGATCCTTATTTACCAACCCATTGTCTAATCATCGATTATCTCTTGATACGTTTCTCAACAAATCCGATTTGTGCAGATTCTTCCCCTAACTCACGAATCAAATAATGTTGGTGTTGTGTTAATGCATGACAGTTTGATGATACAAGAAGGAAGTTCTGTAAAAGCAACATGTAGAATTGCTCAAATACCTGTGAGTAAGGCGTTTTTAGGTTGTGTTATCAATGCGCTAGCTAAACCTATTGATGGAAGATGTGAAATTTCCTCTTCTGAATCTCGATTAATTGAATCTCGTGCGCCAGGTATTATTTCTAGATGTTGAGGCAGGTCCATGCCTTGCATGCTTGCTTGTCTCTTCGTGGGCAACCCACTGCCTTCCGGGGTTGTTGGCCTTTAAGGAGTGTTTGACTTTGCCTTCTTCACATCTTCATATTCCACCCCGAAGTGAAATTATAGCATCCAACAGATGTGATCGTCTCATCCACACAACTTAAAGCAAATATTTCATTACAATACAATCTCAAAACCTTTTAGGTTTAGAGTCTTAGAGAATTAGGACAAAACATTAACTAACAATGCCCATGATTTTTTGTATCAATTGAACATTTTTCCCATTATATACAAAACTATTTAATCCATAATGAGTGACAGGATCGTGGGCAAGAGGTGTTGGCGAGTTGATGTGTGTGTGTGGTGGGGGGATGGTATAGTGGGAATACCACCTAACTGCTAGAGGCAGTGGTGTAAATGCCTTAAATAAGTTGTTAGGAGGTGGTTTTGGCTACTTATAGGTGGGGACCAACAATTAGGAGGGAATGGATAGTTATGTTTACAACAGTGGCTGTGTTGGTGGGTTAGGCCGTCTCTCCTCCCTCTTTCTTCATTTCTTCTTCTACCTATCTCCTTCTCTCCCTCTCTCCACTGCCCCATCCATTGTAATTCGGTCTGATATAATAAAATTCCTACGATTTCTCTCTCTCTCTCTCTCTCTCGCACCAGACACTTGGTTCTTTCATCGAGAGTATCTTGAGACAGTGAGAGCTAGACGGGTGGACAAAGCCGGGGAGTAGTGTTGACGTAGGGAGACACAATCACCATAGACACACCAGAAGCTAGAGGTCTTGGTTCGTGCGAACGCGGGTGAGGAGGACGAAGTAGACGATGTCAAGCAACACAATATTCAGAGCACCAAACTTGAAGAATCGCGACAGTTGGATGCCCATGAGGATGGAGGGTAGAGTAACAAATTTAGAATCGACAGTTGCGGCATTGCAGTCTGGACTTTAGCACCTGAAACAACGACAAGACACAACGTTTGAGCTAACTGAGATTCAAATGCAAGAGATTATGATAGTAATGTCTCAACCAGTACCGAATCAGGCGGATCGTTTAGACCGTGAAGATGACAATGGGAAGTCCAAAATTATTGAGGAAGGAGGAAGTAGTTTGAGGTTGGAAACTGAGGTGAAGGACCAGAGACCGGTGGCTGTAGCGAACGATGAAGGAGTGCACGACACAGAGTGAGAGGCATTGCGTGCCTTGTCCAAAGCGGTGGAGATGCCATTTTTTTCCGGTGAGAATCCGGTATCGAGGATTGTCAAAGTTAAAACATATTTTTCAATCTATCGTATACGTGAAGTGATGGAAGTGCCATTAACACAATTGAGCATGGATGGTATGGTCCAGTATTGGATCATCTCTTAAAAGTCTACTAAGTCGGCACTTACGTGGACGCAACTCAAGGAGGACCTCCTAGGCAGATATGGCAACGCGACAGAGGAAGATCTGATGATCTTCTTGAAGTGATTCTGACAGACAAGAGTTGTGGATGATTACATAGATGAATTCGAGCGCGTGGCACTGCGTTTACCAAATTTGACTGAAAATTTTCGAAGTACATCTACACGCCATGTCCCCGGGCGTGTACTTTGGATGGACGGTGAACAAAAGTACACGCCGTGTAGTCGGAATTACACGCCGTGTACTCATCCAAATTACGCAAATTTATTAAAATTTATTATTATATTATACAAATCCTTGAGATATGTACCATAGTGCAGGCGTAAAGCTGAGGCGCAACACGTGATATATGTTTTATATATATGTGTTTAATTTAACATCTGCGTAATGAATGAGAATTCACCGGGTTGCCTCCAAGGTACAAGTTACATACAAAGATAATTTTAAATGAATTTATTTGTTTAAAATTATGATGGATGAGAATCTCAAGAAAATTCAAAAAAAGGGTTTAAGATAAAAGGATTGATTAATTAAAGATAATTAATTGATTCGAGTGTGATTTATCTTAAACAAGAACGATTAAAGAATTGAATGCTAGTTTTATTAATGCATAATATCGTTGCATGCATGGATGATCATGAGTTAGACCAAGACTTTTGTATGTGAATGGTTTATTTTAATTTATTTATTTTAAATTTGTTGGCCTGTGAGCCTTCTCCTCATTAATATGTAGGGCCTGCGCGCCCAAGGTTTCTTTTATGTAAAAACCCCTTTTACCCCTCACCTGCGTGTGAGATAAATGCATATGTAATGGATGAAGCTCCCAAGCTAGTGGAGGCGGCTCAAGTCAGGAGCCAAGGTGAAACCAATCCAAGGAGATACAAAGGTGGATAGGTGGAAAGCTGTAAACACGAACCTGAAAGGTTCAAGGTGTTTTTCTTCTAGGTCTTGGGTTAGTTTATCAACCGTTAGATAAACTAATCAATAGAACAAGCTCACGTTCATACCATTTATTTTATTTTTGTCAGTTGCATGGTTTATTTATTGTGGGTGTGTTGTGGAGTCGGGGAACCAATACTACCCCCATGGATATCTTTCATACAGTCGTGAAACATCAACTCGTCCTATTGTTGCTCGGTGTATGGCAACGGTAGCTATGCTTGTAGTATGAAGGGGCCCCATGAGCTCGTCCTGAACCATCGATCACCCCAGTCCCCAGGCAACTCACCACCAACTCTATCACCCCATATCGTCATGGCATACCTGACCCATATGTACTCTACTATAATAGTCCCGTCCGTTCCGCTTCATCTTACCTGTACGCCTATGTCACGATCACACAATTAATGAATTAAACAAGCATGCAAGATTGAACTAAAATAAGACCGACTTATGCGTAAAATATTATCTTAGACATCGTTAATCACTTAAGTATATCCCACTTAATATTAACAAGCATGTAATCGAAGATAATAAATTGACAATTTACGTATAAAATCCCTCAAAGAAATATTAAGTCGGTATAGCCTTCCATAATCTTGGTTAGAATCGAACCATAGTTCAAAGTGCTCGACCAACCCTAGTTGGGGTGCTTTCAATTATCGGAGAATTCTAATTCAAGGTTTTAGGTTGACTTGACTTGGTTCGCATCAAGGGTTGACTGCCATAGCAGGACTTGGTGTGACCAAGATGCAAAGGTTGAGGAAATCCAAAATAAAAGGATTTCAGGATTGGGGAGTCCACTCAGTGGATCAAGGAGTTGCGAGTTAATGCAGTTGACATTTGAAATGTCTACCTAAAACCCTTCAAGTTGCTTGACCAACCCTAGTTGGGGTAATGCGAAGGGCAATATGGATCCTTGCCACTAGAATATTTAGACAACAGAATATTCCGAAGTCAATAGTGAGGGCTATTGGATTTCGATAAAATAGTGGGAGACTAATAAGTATTAATTTATTTATTTGTCTTAGTTTTATAAAGTATTAAAACCTTTGCTCATCTTAATTTGTAGAAACGACAATAAAAATGACTTCAAACATATCATTGCGAACCATACTCGAGAAAGAAAACTTTCTCACCGACACCAATTTCCAAGAGTGGCAGAGGCGTTTACGCGTCATCCTTCGCCACGAGAGAAAATTGTATGTGCTGGAAGAGCCTGTTCCAGTTGCGCCTGAGAAAGAGGCCAGTGATGAGGAAATATCTTTCTATGCGAAATATATGGATGATGCCACATATGTCCAGTGTTTCATGCTATCGACCATGTCTAATGAGCTCTTGAAGCAACATGAAAACATGGACGCATATAACATGATGTCTCACCTTAAGGATCTCTACCAAGAGAAGACGAGACAAGAGAGATATAAGATCTCCAATGCTTTGTTTACAACTAAGCTTGGAGAGTCTGCGCCAGCTGGGTCTCATGTAGTCAAGCTTATTGGCTACATTGAACGTCTTGACATCTTAGGGATTAAATTCCCGGATGAGTTGCGTACAGATCTCATCCTATCATCACTGCCCAAGACCTTCTCTAGCTTCATTGTCAATTATAACATGATCAACAATGAGAAAAGTCTATCGGAACTTCTGACCTTAATTCGTCAGGTAGATAAGGACATGAGGCGTGACAAACCCGCAGTCCTTATGGTGAATAAGAAAAGGAAAGACAAGACAAAGAGGCCAAAGACTTATAAACGATCCGAAGCCCCCGAGCGCCGTCCCTCCAAGAAGGGGAAGATCCAGAGGCAGGGCAAGGAACAAGAGGCAATATGTTTTGTATGTGGCAAGCAATGCCACTGGAAGAGGAACCGCACTCAGAAGCGTGGGGATGCTAAAGGTGCGTTCGTTATCGAGTGTAATCTTTCCATTTCTACACATTGGGTATTAGATACAACTTGTGGGGCTCACATCTGTATTCAAATGCAGGAACCAAGTAGATTTAGAAAGATTGCCAGAGGAGAGGTGGATCTTCGAGCTGCCAATGGCGCAAGGCTGGCCGCGTTGACTATTGGCGATTACCACCTCTCATTGCCAACTGGGATGATTTTGGTTTTACATAACTGTTATTATGTGCCTAGTGTTACCAAGAACATAATTTCTGTATCTTGTTTGGATATGGATGGATTTATTTTCAAGTTTGGAAATAAGGGTTGTCTCTATTATAAGAACGTATGTTATGGTATGACACATTTAAATAATGGTTTGTATGTATTAAATTACAAAAACCAAGTGTTGACAATCGATAACGAAACAAACTCACATGACTCATACATCACCCAGTTGTGGCATCATCGTCTCGGTCATGTAAACGAGAAGCGCTAGACAAAGCTCTGCCAAGATGGTTATTTGGACTCTACTGAGTTAAAACCACTTGATAGATGTCACGCTTGTTTACAAGGTAAAATGACCAAGCCACCGTTCGGTGGACAGGGTGAAAGGGCCACGGAGCTTCTAAGATTAGTGCACACGGATGTGTGTGAACCATTTCCAGTAGAAGCTAGAGGTGAATATTCTTACTTCATTACTTTTATTGATGATTTGAGTAGATATGACTATGTCTACTTAATGAGGTATAAGTCAGAAGCCTTAGAGAAATTTAAGGAATTCAAGAATGAAGTAGAGAATCAGCTTGGTAAGAAGATAAAGAAGTTTCGATCAGATCGAGGTGGAGAATATCTGAACCAAGAGGTCATTGATCTTCTACGGGAGTCTGAGATTCTATCTCAGCTCACTCCTCATACACCACAGTGGAATGGTGTAAGTGAAAGGATGAACCGCACCTTGTTGGACATGGTGAGGTCGATGATGAGTCATGCAGATCTTCCATTATCCTTTTGGGGATAGGCATTACAAACTGCAGCATACACATTAAACCGAGTACCAACTAAGGCAGCAAATGAAATTCCTTTCGAGTTATGGAATGGAAAGAAACCCATTTTGTCGCATACACGTGTATGGGGATGCGAGACATTTGTTAAGGCTTTCTCAGGCAACAAACTAGCACCCGGGGCACGAGGTGTATCTTTATAGGATATCCCAAAGAAACAAAAGGATAACCTATAACCCTCAAGACAAAAAAGTGACTGTCGCCAGACAAGCCGTCTTTCTTGAGAGGGAGCACATCTTCAAAAGGGATAGTGGGAGCAAGATTGGCTTTGATGAAGTTGATGTTAATGATACACATGAGTTGGTACATGAACAAGTTCCACAGGTCCCCGTGGAAGAGGTTCTAGAAACACAAGTACTGCGTAAGAGCTCAAGAGAGTTAAGAGAAACAGAGAGATTTGGGTTCTTAGTCACTGAGGATGGTGAATCATTATTGTTGGACAATGATGAACCTCTCTCCTACAAAGAAGCAGTAAAAAGCTCAGAAGCTGCAAGATGACTAGAAGCTATGAATTCTGAGATGGATTCCATGTATCAGAACTAAGTTTGAGTTCTCGTCGATGAGCCAGTTGATGTAAAGCCTGTTGGATGCAAATGAGTATTCAAGAGAAAACTGGACATGGAAGGTCAAGTTAGCACCTATAAAGCAAGACTAGCGGCTAAAGGATTCAGACAGCGTCAAAGAATTGACTATGATGAAACCTTCTCGCTAGTTGCCATGTTTAAATCCATAAGAGTCATACTTGCCACAACAACTTACCATGACTACGAGATTTGACAAATGGATGCCAAAACAACATTTCTTAACGGAAACTTTCATGAAGATGTCTATATGACACAACCAGAAGGGTTTGTGACACTAGGTGAAGCCAAACGGATTTGCAAGTTGCAGAAATCCATTTATAGATTAAAGCAAGCATCCAGGTCATGGAACATTCGATTTGATGAAGCCATAAAGGAATTTAGTTTCATTAAAGACGAATGTGAGTCATGTGTTTATAAGCGGTTTAATGGGAATGCGATCGTTATTCTAGTAGTATATGTTGACGACATATTGCTTATTGGAAACGATGTACCAGTCTTACAGTCAGTTAAGGACTGGTTGAACAAGTGCTTCTCCATGAAGGACTTGAGTGAAACAACCTACATTCTAGGGATCAAGATCATTCGTGATAGATCCAAGAGGCTGCTTGGACTAAGTCAGGGTACATACATTGATCAGATATTAAAGAGATTTAGTATGGAACAATCCAAAGGGGGATTGGTTCCAGTGTCACATGGCCTACATCTTTCTAAGAAAATGTGTCTTCAGGCACAACAAGAGAAAGATAGAATGAGTAAGATCCCATACGCTTCGGCTATAGGATCCATCATGTATGCCATGTTATGTACCAGGCTTGATGTTGCTTATGCACTGAGCATGATAGCCAAATATTAAGCAGATTCAGAAGAATAGCATTGGACTGCTGTTAAGACTATCCTTAAGTATCTGAGAAAAACTAAGGATATGTTCCTGGTGTATGGAGGAGACGAAGAACTTGTCATCAGAGGGTATGCTGATGCTGGTTTTCAGACAGATCAGAACGATCTGAAGTCGCAATCTGGATATGTTTTCTGTCTCAATGGAGGAGCTGTGAGCTGGAAGAGTTCAAAACAGCCAGTTGTTGCCGATTCTACAGCGGAGTCCGAATATATAGCGGCTTCTGATGCAGCCAAGGAAGCCGTCTGGATTCGGAACTTTGTCCAGGAGCTTGATGTGGTGCTTAGCAGTAAAGATTCTATCACGTTGTATTGTGATAATACTGTAGCGGTGACTCTTGCAAAAGAATCAAGGTCACATCAACGAACAAAACACTTACTCCGGAAGTATCACCTCTTGAGGGATTTCTATCAAAGGGGTGAAGTTGCAGTGAGGAGAGTGTCCCCACGAAAGAGAACGTGGCGGACCCCATGACTAAAGGCCTATCTCAGCAGAAGCATATCATGTGAGTGCTAGCGGGTTAAAGGTTGTTAGCAGTTGGCTCTAGTCCAAGTGGGAGTCTGTTGGAGTTGGTGGACTAGAACCAACTACTTTGTACTTTATTCATTGATAAATACCTTATCACATCTTGATTGTTCTTCTGCGTGACAATGCATGTGATAATATCCTAAGGACAACTGTTGCATTAAAGGGTCATAGCGGATCCCTGTTATGATGAGAACCCGGAAGTGCCATAACACTGTTCTTGAATATATGTTCTATGGCCGGATGATGTTATTTGAGAGACACAAATAATACGAGCCATTAGGGGTGATGATTCATAAAACTTTGAGGCACCTTCTCATGGTGTGCGCCCTTGGTAATATCCAGGAGGATATTATGAGAACGAGACCTGCCAGTAGGAAATCCAAATTTCATAGTGTCATTGGATGTTTCTATCTGCGGACGTGTGTATTGGTCCTTGGATTTTAAGATTATTATTAATGGGTATTACAACTCGCGCACTTAGATGTATTGGCGAAAACTGTGACGACACACTGTTCGCAGCGAGATGGGATACGTTGGGTGCGTTACGAGTAATATTGCATTATTAGATAATGTGGGAAAGGATTTGTCTCTTCTGTTCCATAACGGAAGTAGATATCTCAGGCCCTTTGATGGAATTGATATAGCCTAAATAAATCCATGACCATGGTAAGGAATAGACGAGTTCAATTTCGGAAAGTCAAAGAAAGAATAATCGAGCACATGGGTTGATGACACTAGTATGCAACCTGCTTGATTCGAGATATCGTGACAAAAGGATTAAATTACACGGTAAGCGTTGGTATGAGGTGACACGTCATTGCGACGTTAACTTCTTTCTCTCTGGGTGCCTTGGTGTGTTGCTAGATGCTAACCTTTGACTTTATGACTCCGCCTAATGCCACTGAGAAAGAGGCCTAGAGGGTCACACACTAAGTGTGTCCATGTATCTCAGTTAAATATTAATTTAACAAGTTAAATAAAGATTATTCCCGACTGTGGTTTAATAATTATTTAAGGATGCCTGATCACATTTATTTCGACACTAGTTATTCGAGAGAATATATTATGGGGAAAATAATATATATTTATTAGCGAGTAATGCAGTTAAATTTATTTAAGAAATAAATAGCCATTACTCAAGGTTTAATAAATGTGGAGGAAATAAAGAAAAATGAAAGAATATAAACACGCCGTGTACATTGAATGTACACGCCGTGTAGTTTTCATGGAAAACGAGTACACGCCGTGTATTAATGATTACACGCCGTGTAGTTTTTTTAGTCGTGATTTTGAGGAAATAATATCGTTTAATTAAATGATATTTTTTATAATCTGTGTGGGTGCATGTCAAGGAATTAATCATTCGACATGGGGGCTTTCAATAAGAGTTAATGAAATAAATAAAACGCGCAACACATTTATTTATTGTCATAACTCTATAACCTCAAACCCGATTATAAATATCCTCACAACCCCAACACTTTTTCAGAGAGAATCGTTGTGCACAACAATTCTGGAAAATTCTCTCAAGGCCGATAGAACTCCTTCCTCCAAGAATGCTCTCAAGATCGAGAAAGATCCTTCTCCATCGGATCAAGGTGATCTAAGGTGGACAACGCAAGCAAAGACTTCTCCACGCTAGCACCCGAAGATTCCTTTGGCGACGTCCAGAGATACGTGGTGCACGTGTGGATCACCGCTAGAGGAAGTCTACACTTGGCTTCTGCGACGCAACGACGAATCACATTGGAACGTGATCAGAAAATATTAACGAAGAAAGAATTCCATCAAGGTAATTCTTGTCAATTAATTAAATTAATTATAACCAACATATGATGATACTGTCTTTATGGTTCCGGGACTCCCTCTTTCTTTTTCGTTCTTCGTTCTATTCCGAAGATCTGACGTTTTATTATCGTGACGGATCTCGAATTGATCGTTGTTAACGCTAAAATTATAGTTGGGCAAACCCATTAACGCACTTCCGCTGCGCCCGAAACCTACAGTTTTGGTTACTTATAGGTGGAGACCGACAATTAGGAGGTGATGGATAGCTATGTTTACAACATTGGCTATGTGGGTGGGTTAGGCCATTGACCCAAGGTGCAGTCTCCTGGGTATCTATGCTCCCTCTTTTCTTCTTCATCTCTTCTACCTATCTTTTTCTCCTTCACTTCCTACCCACCGTAATTCGGTCCGATAGAATAGAATTCTTACGATTTCTCTCTCTTGCACCTATTAATAAGTCTTCAACACCTCCCATCACAAGTCTTCAACATCTCACACAAATTCTCTACATAAGAAACTCTTCCATACACTTCATACTTTTCCTATCTTCATAATTAGGGGAAATAGAAACATAAGAAAGATGTGCGTTCAGATGCTCAGTGAGGGTAAACATAAACGTTAATAATCAAATATCATAAGTGAGCATTTGAGTATATTTAATATACATGAGAAACTCATACCCAACGAAGCATGGATCATAAATCATGACATAAGGCTTGGCTTAACATAAGACATTAATCATGAATGAAAAGAGTGGAAACATGAGTCATTAAACGCGAGCCACGAGATCATAACATAGTCACGAGAACAAGCATAAAACTGTGCAACATCTTTCAAATATGGCACAAACATTATTACATAAAAACATTACTTTCATGAGCCACACCATTTGTGCTCACACTTACGAGCAACTAAAATTTACCCGTGAATACTTATCTCACGAGATATAAACATTTAACCAATGCATTAGAGGGCGATATAGGACCCCTCTCATCATTCATCCATACATGTGCCACTTGAAAATCATTCACTTATCACATCATAAAGAATCCATGAAAATAAACTGAGTTTCATAAAACTTTCAAATGAAAATCATTCACTTTTTATAGCATATAAAGAACCCATAAAAAGAAAATGAGTTTTATTCAACACATCATAAGGAACTCATGGAAAGAAAATGAGTTTCATTCAACACAACATAAAGAATCCATGAAAAGCAATTGGGTTTCATATCATTTTTAAATGGATTCACATAAGCAAATCATTAATAATTATCAATAATCATAACATGATAAACCCATGGAAAATAAATGGGCATCCAATGACATGAAGTAACATTCTAAGTAAATACCATTCAATCAAGATAATAAAGCATATGGTATTTACACCTTATAGATAAAGGGTATACGATTAAGACAATAATTTTCCCAATCAATCGATGTATAAAACCTAGGTGAACACTCTTCAATCAAAGGAATAAAAAATTGGGTATTCAAAAAGGACGACATTCGAAGAAAAATTAGGTTTATAAACCTTCAATGACTAGGCTAGACAAAAACAGTGATGTATCATTTCCATGATAGAAGAGAATATTTCATAAGCCATCCAGAGAAGGAAGGTGGATGGTATTATTTGGAAAATATCCTTGATCAAGCATAAGATCTATCAAAGGACAATGCCTTAGATGAAAAACACGTTTTAGAAGTTTTAGAAAAAACGCTTTGGAAGTATTCTTGATCTTTTGAAAGTGTTTTAAAAGAAATATTTTATAAAACTAGGAGAAAAATAATTTCTTTGGAAACCATGAAAATCTAGAAAGTTTCATATAAAACGACAAAGGTGGCAAAATGACATGTTCAAGTAAACGTTAAAAAGAGAAGCTTTTCATTTTTTGATAAAAACGACACACCGAAAAACGTTAATTTTTTTTAAAACTTTTAAAAGAATGTCAACTAGTGGAAAATGACCCTAATCAATTATACTTACAAAAGCATCCAATGGATGAGGATATGGAAAAAGGGAGCTTCCCGACTGAGAAGAAAAGATGGGGTCGGTTTACATGAAAAACACTTCGGGTAAAAATACGAGTCATGGAGAAATGAAATTTTGAGGGGACATGTAAGACCCCACGAATATCTAAAGAAAATGATGATAGGTTTTAGAAAGAACACAAATTCCCCAGATGAACCATCTTTCAAAAACAATCTTGATTTGAAAATAAGATTGACAATGAAACCCTTACGGTTTGACTAACTTTTTGATCAAAAACCCCTTTTCAATTTTGGCATCTTTTGAATCGAAAACCATTTAAAAGAGCACATGATGCGACTCTTCAAAACCCCATGAATATGGTGAAAGACATTCATTAGGCAGTAATAATCCCATATTAAAGGTATCATGGTGCACATTAAGAAATGTCTTTAGAAATTAAATTTGAGACAAAGAACCCTGATGGGGCGTTCAACAAAATGATTTTTGAACCCGAATTAAATGTAGTATAAGTGGGACTTGGGTTGTCTCCGGAGAAGACAATGTTGTTGATGTGTTGAAATCTTGTTAGTGGGTTCAAAATGTTTGGAAATAGTGGATGCAATTGGTTGATTAAAAATTCGATGTTTAAAACGTAATGGTCTAACCTCCAATTACTCTCCTCACCTACTTATGAATCATTATTCAAATTGGCTTCCTTGTCATTTCTCTAATCAAAGGAAATCTTCCAAATTAGTCTCTCGACAATTTCAGTTTGTAACAGAGAAATACAATGATTACTGTATGCTTTGCCCTTACTTGACCTAGTGATCAGATATCACCAATCACTCTTGAGTTGCCCCACTGTTTAACTATCGTAATTAGTGAAATTCCCAAGTGCCCTGTGTGTGCAACCTGTGAAGAAGGAAAAATAAATAAATAAATAAATAAATGTGCAGACGAATAAGAATCTTCTAAAAGCTATGCATCTAAACACTTCTTGGGATTTAAACAAAGTATTTATTATTGAAAATTGGAATTCATCACAGGGGTGGGAGAAAACTGGAATTCATCACAGGGGTGGAATTCGACCACTATTGGTTCATTGTGTTATCATTGGAGAATGCAAAGGAAATTGAAAGAAAAGTAGGAAAAGAGCTCCTGTTGATCCACCACCGAGAGTGTCCTCTTTTTCCTTCAATCTTTTATATGTGCCCTCTGACATGCATCGGTTCCTGTTTTAATAAATCCAATGTACTTGATTTTTATCTAAAATTCCGAGCCTACATTTGCTTCTTTGATTGGTGGCATGCCACGTGTAAAATTCAAAGGTCATCAGTTCAACACACTTCAAATCCGGAAAGCATTTCCATGATCGAGCTTCGTACTTTCTGGTGGAAAAATTATATGCTGCTCCCTGACTTGGGTGTAGGACGAAAGCGTCCCGTGGGAGCTCGTGATGGGCCTATGGACTCAAATATCTTCTCAGGTTTTAACAGAACGGGCATGGGCCTTTGTTGTTGGGCCTTGTTATTTACTGCGTACCACTGCATTCGTCATGCTATATTCTCTGACTCACCGCATTGAAAGCGTCTGTAATGCTGGTCTTTTCCCTATTTTGTCATAAAGTTTTTTTCTACTTATCCTCCCGACGAATTCGAACCGTCATGAATCATTGGCGTCACAATCTCCAACAAGGTGGCTTCTCTAACGAACATGCTTTGGCGAGGTTCGAAATTCGCGCTCCTCATGCACGACTATATATTGAGAGGTAAGTTAACTTCCTCCAGCAGTGTGCTTCTCTAGGAGCATGTTTTGATGACTATGGGAGGCACAATTTTAGTTTTCTGCTCAATAAGGAGGCGGCGTTTGGTCATGGGCCTTCAACGACGCCAACATCGAAAATCTTCCACAACCTTTCCCAGGTGTAACTCTTCATCTCCCGTGGCGCACGATGGGGTGACAAGTTTTAGTGCATTAATATCTTCAAATCAAGCTCAGGTTAGCGGCCACAACTGCCTTCAGTGGCACTGAGAAGGGCAGAGTCTTCAGGGAGTTTGTTGACTTGGTCATGGGCCTTCAACAAAGCCGACATCGAAAATCTTCCACAACCTTTCCTGGGCGTAACTCTTCATCTCCTGCGGCGCACTATAGGGCGCAAGTTTCAGTGCAGTAATATCTTCAAATCGAGCTCAGGTTAGCGGCCACGACTACCTTCAGTGGCACCAAGAAGGGCAGAGTCGTTAGGGAGTTCGTCGGCTTGGTGGATCTGTAACATGGTTCGACGAGCTTGGATTTGGCACTCGACCAACGCGACCAAATAGTTCGGGACTCCGACGGGGTTCAAGTCATCTTCTCTGCGGTAAGCTTGTCCTTTGTGTTCAGGTTCGAGCGTGATGGTGGTGTGGCCGATCGCCTTGATTGACCGTGGAAAGGGGTGAGAACGCTCCCCTTTCTTTTTTGTATGGAAGGTGCTGCTTGTAAGTTTTCTTTTGGTTTTTGTGATGGTCAATCGTTGAATGGTAGGCACAGTCGATTCTCCTTTTGCTGAATGTATGACAACCCTGCTTATTTTACAAACTTAAACATGATTTATTACACAAACTATTCACTTGATACAACATGGAAGATCGAGAGGTCTAGTGTCTTTGGGGCTTAGGATCATTACATAACAACTTTAAACATGAAATACAACATCTTTATTGAAAACTTTCTTTACATGACCACTACATTCCCCCGTACTTAGCATTGCATGGGATAACCTGAGGACATGCATAAGAAAAGGGGTGAGCTATAAAGCCCAGTAAGGGAATAAACATGGAATACATGAGGAGTACAATATATGTTAGACAACAGACATATCAATAGAACATAAGAGAAACATGAACATAAAAGCATGATAAAGCATGATAGTCATAACATGGAAATGTGACAACAACACTTAACATGGAATTAGCATGAGCCAAGACTCATTGCACATGGAGCATGAGTAAATCCTCATTGCACATGAAGCACGAGTAAACCCTCGTTGCACTTGAATTAGCATGAGTCAACACTCATTGCACATGACGTATCATGATACTATACTTTACCCAATGCATTGGAGCGCTATAAGGGCACACTCTTCTTAAACATTTCATTTCATGCATAAGTGTGCCACATGGATCATAAAACATGGATTCATAAAACATAATCATTTATTCCACAACAAATGAATGTGGAATGAAACTTTATAATCAATAAGTAAATGTGCATGAAGGTGAATACCCTTGATGGAGAAATGAGCATGGTATTCATTACACAATGACATTGACTTAGAAAATCGGTGCAATTTTGGCAGCGTAACGGCGTGATATAAGAATTCATAAAAAAAGGTTGATGAGAGAGAGGGGTGTCTCATCATATCTACATGAAATGGACAGTGAGTGAGTCATATAGATACATGTCCCAACAATTGTAATTGAATTTAGATTCATGATACAAAAGTATTGCTTGAATGTAAATGAGGAGAGAGAAGTTCCTTTCGGAATTTCGGTATAGTAACGGGTGTACATGGGGGGCATTTAATGAGAGAGAAAGGGGTCTCCCATCATTCAAACAATAAGAGGGCAGTATGGGGGAGGTGCGAAACCATGCCCCAACATTTATAATTGAAATTAAAAAGGCATAACAATATTAAAAAAATTGGACAAAAAAAAGTGAAAGGAAGAAAAACCCTTACTTGGAAGTGTGCTTCCAAAGGCTTGAGAGAGGCTTGAGAGAGGCTTCTTGGGAGCTTGTGACACCTTGGGAGAATTCTAGAGAGTAGGGCAGAGGTTGGGCGAACTCCAAAGGCTTTGAGTGAGGAGGAAGTGAGAGATTGAGTGGGTTTATATAGGAAAGGTGAGTGAATTCTTTATTATTTAGGTTTGAGTCCCCTTACATTAAACTAATCCAAATCACAAATCAGCTCATGGTTTTTGGCAAAGGGAAGAGGAAAACAATATTTTATAAGGCCAAAGTCTGAACTTCTTAAAATAATGGGGTTGCTTATGTGGAGGTGAGTCACACTCCTATGGAAAATAATTTAAAAAGACAAGATGTTTAATAAGTTTTGAGGGGTCCATTAATGCTTTGTAAAATAAGTCAGACAAACCCAAAATCACATTATTTTAATGGTAAAACATATATTGGCTGAACATAAAGCTTATAGTATTTTATTACATCACCATTGGGTCATTATGATGTCATAAAACACATTATATATTTAAACGGTATTTAATTTTTACCCAAAAATTTGACTGTCTCAGAAAATTATGAAAAATTCGTTGTTGGATAATTTCGACATCCTGATTCCAGAAATAACATTTATTTTATCTAAATAATTTTTCTAAATATGTTAATTTTCACTTTTAAAATAAAAACCGACATTTATCGAAAATTCACGGGTTTTGACAATTTTATTAATAATAATAATAATAATATTTTATTAAAATATTATTTAATTCAAAAATACATTAATTCATCAAAATAGATTTCTTAGCTGAATATTAACTAAAAAAATACTATTTGTGCTTTAAAAAAAACTATTTACAAAGTGTCAATAATGACAAGAAGGTATATTCATTATTATATACAAAAAAATAATATACATGAATATAGTACTAGCGATTTGTTACATAACCCCTTAAAACAGCCGCATAAGACCTAAGGGTAAGGTGTGCGATGGTGACAGACTCTTGGGATGACTCGGATAACATCGCTCGAGTGGTAATCTCTATCAACTTCCACTTTTCCCGTAGACGGTCCCGTTCGAGCTTGACATGATGAAGCTCAGCTTGGGCTTGGTTCGAAAACGAAACCCAAGGACGCCACCTCTTTTCCGAGCTCCGACAATTGGGCTTCGTATGAAGCAATTCTACTGGATGAGACCATCGCTTCTTTTGTCTGAGTAAATTGGATTTGTTAAAACCCTATATTTATACTAATCATGTGATCACTGTTCAACGACTATATTAGCAACTGTCAAAATTTTTAACATAAAATCAAAGTTGACATTTTATATAAACATTTTACATAGAGAGACATTTAATTAGATCAAGTGGGATTTTCATTAATGAAACTTTGGGTCGTTACAGAATGACAGATCCATTTCTCAATTTTGTGGGTACGTTTGATCGTTTTCTGTCGTGCAATTGTTTGTGTTAGCCGAAAATTGCCTATTGTTCTTTATAGGTACGATCGATCCATCTTCGCCCTTTGGTCAATCGACTTTGCCATCGTTCCTTTGCGTAGATTGATCGTGGGGTCTTTTGTAGAATGATCGACCGCAAGAAGATTTCTCTCGCGGTCAATTCAACTTTGCCCTGCGGTTGATCCAACTTTGCCCTGCTGTCGGTCCAACCCGTTGCTGTATTTGATGGTCTGCATAGCGAAATCATGTTTTTTCAAAGTGCAGGATTAAATGCAACACGACGAAACGTGTTTTGGGTTCCTTAAAAATAAATCAATAAAATCCTATCTAAAGCCATTTTGAGATTAAGCCCATCTTATCAAAGAGTTTCCAAAAACTATAAATCAACTAGGGAATTAGATTAAATCATGGAGAATTTCAATGAATAACATAAAAAAAATGTTGAAAATTTCAACTCACATAAACTTCCCCCCATACTTGAACTATTGCACTCCTGGACAATTCTATCATTGAATTTCAAAATTTTGTGATTGTCCTGCTTAATTTTTATCACATAGCCGGAAGTGAAGGAAATCAAAGAATTCCTTTTACTGAATGGTCATGCCGCCTATGCGACTTCGACACACCGTTCTACTTCAATTTAGATTCAAATTCCAGTTCCACATGTGAATTTGATAAATTTAAGTGGAATTAAAATTATAACTAGTAGCACTTTCATCTTCGTTCCAAAACTTCCTAAACCAAAGTTCATTTCCACACTCCATTGATACTTCCTAAATGATATTTTTATAAGTCAATTACCCTCTTAATGAGTTCAATATTTTTCTCACCTAAATAGATTCATTTTTGACATATGAGCACTTTATTTATTTATTTTAATTTAATTTTATTTTTTTGAATTTTTCCCAGAGGGCAACTCACACACACATTGCCATTGTCTCAGATATTCATTGTGAGATCCTAATTGTCCATTTTTTTCAGGCTTAAAAGGCCAATATGAATTTGTTTTAGGGAGGCTAACTAAGTTATTAAATCACGAAGGTCAAGTTACTTGAGATTGAGTTTGAAATTTCAGTGACCACATATTATAAGTTTGATTCCACAACGATCTTTTCAGTTTTCACTCTATTTCGTAGCCTTTAAACAAAATTTTCATATAACATAGGTTATGTTCACTCAACAATCATTCTCATTTAGTAATTCAGAATCAGTCTAATCCTTAGATCCTAGCATGGTATTTAATTAGGCAGGACAACAAAAACAAAAACTATACAAAAAACTATGTGTAATATTTACAAACAAAAATCCTTTTTTTTTTGTTATTTATTTACGGATTCTCCACAGTTTTTTTCCAAAAATCCTCCTGGTACTTGTTGTTGGCCATTCATCTTGAATGGATGCTTTGAACCTTTTCCCTCAATCTTAACTGCACCGAAAGGATAAGTATTAGTTTTAATGTATCAAGATACTCGTGGAAGATCCCGTTCATTGAAGCCATAAAGACTGTAGGAGCATTGGTTAAACCACAAGGTATAACAAAAAACTCATAATGGCCGTACCTGCTTCGAAAGGAGGTTTTCTGAATGTCAGATTTATTTATTCTTGACTGATGGTAACCAGACCGAAGATCAATCTTCGAGAACCACTTCGCCCCTTTCAACTGGTCAAACAGATCATCAATCCGTGGCAACAGGTACTTGTTCTTTATCGTGACTCTGTTGAGTTTTCGGTAATCAGCATAGAGGTGAAGGGAACCATCAACCTTCTTAGCGAAGAGAACCGACACCGCTCAAGGTGACACACTCGGGCGTATAAAGCCTTTCTCAAGACGATCATCCAATTGAGTCTTTAACTCTTTCATTTTAGTTGGTGCCATGCGGTAAGGGGGAACAAACACTGGTTGAGTACCAGGTACCAGATCGATAGACGACTTACCAATTGCACTGCGGAAAGATACTCGCTCTTGCCAGAATAATCCTCTTTACACAACTTCATATAGTGGCCTCTCTGCTCTGGAGACGATACATGTTCCTCGCACGGTTGGTGAAGCCAAATCTCACCTTGGGTGGCTTCGAGCAATACATGATAAATTGCAGGCTCTTGACGACAATCATATCTGGGATCTGGTCCCTCTTCCAGCTGGTAAACAGGTGGTTGACAACAAATGGATTTATACGGTATGCTTAAATGCCGATGACACTCTTCATCGCCTTAAAGCCAGACTTGTGGCAAAAGCCTTTGCCCAGATATATGATTGTTGATTATTTCGATACATTCTCTCCGGTTGTGAAGATGACATTTGTCTGATTATATCTCTCTTGTCGCTGCTCATCATTGACCTCTTTACTAACTTGATGTCAAGAATGCATTTCTACATGGTTTTTTTAACTAAGAAGTTTACCTGCAACATCCTCCTGGCTTCCTTGCCTCAGGAGCTGGTTCTCATGTCTGTCAGCTTCGTCGCTCACTTTATGGACTCAATCAGTCTCCTCGTGCATGGTTTGGAAGATTCTGCATAGTCATCACTATGTTTTGCCTCTCTTAGAGTATGAAGGCCCATATCGCCTTTTATCGGAACACGCCCTGCGACTGCATTATGTTGGTTGTCTATGTTGATGATATCATTGTCACTGAGAGCGACTCACATGGCATTGCCTAGCTAAAAGTTTATTTTCAACAACAATTTCAAACCAAAGATCTAGGTCCTCTGACATACTTTCGTATTGAGGTCTTCCGTTCTCCGGACAACGTCTTTCTTTTCCAATGGAAATATGTTTTGAATATCTTGCAGAATGTTAGTTTATTTCAGGCAACTGTCGTTGACACTCTTCTTGAGCTTCGGGAACGCTCTCTATATGATGCCACATACCCATATTCTCACCCAGAGAGGTACCGTCGTCTTGTGGGCAAACTCAATTATCTCATCATGACTTATCCAGATATTGCTTGCGTTGTCAGCAAGGTTAGCCAATTCATGGAACATCTGACAAAATCTCAGTGGGATGGTGTCCTTCGCATTGTCAAGTACATTAAGAAAGACCCGGCCCGCAATCTTTGATATTCACATCATCTGAATATTGAGGCCTTCTGTGATGCTGACTATGTTGGCTGCTTAGCTACTCGGAAGTCTACTTCTGGATTTGCCATTTTCCTGGTAGGTAACTTAATCTCACGACGAAGCAAAAAAACAGTCTGTCGTCACCAGGTCTAGTGCTAAATCAGAATACCGTGAGATGACCACAATCACTACTGAAATTCTTTGGCTTCGTCATCTTCTCCATGAGATTGGTTTCCCGCCACAGGGTGCTGCTCATATTTGGTGTGATAATCAGGCAGTCACGGAGATTGCTTCCAATATAGTCTTCTATGAATGCATGAAACATATCAAAGTTGATTGTTACTTTCTTCGTCATCACCTCGAGCATCATCATGTCAGCTTCAACTACATTCTGACGACTGATCAGCTTGCCGACATCTTCACCAATGGTCTCTCAGGAGCTCGATTGGACTCTCTGTACCAAGGTGGGCATCCACAACATCAGCAACCCAGCTTGAGGTAGGGACTTCACCATTCTACAGTATTAATTTAAAGGGTCTAAAATCTCGGGTCATTACAGAAATGGTGGATAGTGAACAATCAGAGTTTTCATATCTAGGGAAATAGAATTGCTGGTCGTGCCCCACTCAATCCCAACACCATTTTCTTGGGATGAATCTGGTATTTGAATGGGAATGCCACTGGTACTTTGCCCAACAGCAGAGGCTCCAATCAATTTCTTTTGCACCTCTGTCCCATTTCTATTTTCGGACTGCTTTCCAGAAAGCTTCTGTCTGTTTCTCAGATCCTGGCTAAACCCAACCAAAGCCGTCAACATATCTCCAAATAGGCCTCCATTGTGGTCCGTGCTGGCCTCTCTGTATCATCATTTGCAATAGACTGCTGGTTGATATCGTTATTCACACCAAAGGGTACATGGGAGAAGACAAACCATGTTGGAGGCCGTGCATCTGCTATGACAAATGTGGCTCTGCGTCCCATGCCAGCAAGCCCATCAACATTGTTCCTCAGAGGCCTTCCTTTGCCAGGATTAGAATCAGTAACGTATATATTCCCCATGTTGCTGGGTGGAATGTTCTGATCACGCCTCTGGAAGTGACAGCCATTATCTGCACCGATTTCCTGCACCCATTGTTGTGAAGCATCTGCAGCCAAAGACCATCATTCACTGCTTTGCAAGGAAATCCCAAATCTTCAAGTTGCTTTCTCACATTTATAAGCGCCTCAAATGACATGTTACTATATAGAAGAGAGCCCCTTTAAAAAATATTTAAGAATGCCTTAGACTCGTCTTCATGCAGTCCACAGTTTTCTCTAACATGGCTGCTTAACTGTCTTCTGCCAACAATCCTACCATCACATGTAGGAGGTAATTCAAATCTTCCCCATTTACGGGGCATGAAACTACTAATTGGGGAGTTTGTGAAAATTTCATTCGGTTTGGTCCCCATTAAGCCAGAAATTTTTATTTAAACTGAAGCAGTGGACTTCTTCAGATGGTCCTTCCATTGTAGTGGCACCACTAACTGGCCCGCTTGCTCCAACACCAAGCCAAACTGCAACATATGAACATGAGGACCTTGTTACATCCATTCCAAGCATTGAGTTGCACAAAGATGAACACTGCTCCAGTTGTTTGACACTAGAAACCTCTGTGTCAAAGTCAACCACATGGTCTGCAAGCTCTTTTAGAATCCCATTAACGGTGCCATGGCCGTCACTTTTATCCTTTAATATGTCCCCTGGTTGGGATTCCATCTGTCCACTGGTGCTGTTTATAAAAATCAGAATGACTGTCTGGTTCCTTCGTCAGTCTCAAGTTTTCTCGTTCATGTTGCTCTGTTTTGAAAAGTGCACCCTTTGCAAGAAGTGTGAACAGTGCAAGTTCTACTCTTCACCGGGTACCCACAATGCATCCGAATTGAGCAGGGCATAAAGAGTTCGAGAAGAAAGTCTAGGAAGCGCCAGTTTCAATTCCAGTGCTCCACTAGCCTGAACACTTGCCTGAAAGCATGCGAGACTGTTGCTTTCAGTTGCTTTTATCTTTTTCCGATCGATGACAATAACAACCTGCACTTTCTCCATAGAAATAGTTTTAGGGACATGATGATGCTCCTTTTGGTGTGGTGGCTCCCAATCCCCTATGTCTTATGGGCTGTCTTTCTCTCGTCATCCTCCACTCGCTTCATTTGTATCGGAAAAGCTTGCCAAAATGGCTGCCTCACGTGCTCAGTCTGACCCTAGCGAGAACTTCTATAGATGTAGAAGATGAGGCGATTTTCTTCACTCCACCGCTCGCTTGTTTAATTTGTTTGAGCTACTTTAATTGATAAGTCTCAGCCGCAACGCCATATTGAGAAAGAAGTTCTGCGAAAGTAACTTGACCTGCCTAGCATAGGACTGCACCTCCTCCCAGAGGTCACTATCGCTTGTACATCTGGGTGCCGTAAGGAAGATCTTCAAGCGGCTCAGGAAGGACAACACGACTGGAGTTAGGCGAAGGTGAAGCGATTTTTGCTTTTCCTCGCCAAGCTTGTGCAGAGGCCAAGACTCACAGATGAAGCATTTCCACAGCTTGAGGAGACAAAGAACCAGAAGGAGGATGTCAATTGGAAAGCTTATTCAACACGCGAGGTTGTGCCTGCATTGACTGTAGCATCTCATGCGGCTGCCGCGCGTTCTCTTTTGGCCAATCTCTGGTTGGAAGCATTGCCACTTTTTCTTCAATGTGTTCTCCTTGCTATTCACATTCATAAGCTCACGTTGTTGCTTCATGAGATCCGCATGTCCCCGAGCAAGGTCCTCCGACTCGACCACAAGTGAATGCAACTTGTGTCATTCGTTATGTCTCTGCAACAGTTCTTGCTGTTGTAGTGTTGCTGTTGTAGTGTGTCTGCTGCGGGCATCTGCAATATCTGCTCCAAGCGGACACTCATGGACTCAACTGAAGCAACATGTGATTCCTGTAGGTTCCAGGCGCAGCGGAAGCGCGTTGGTGGGTTTGCCCAACTTTAATTTTAGCGTTAACAACGATCAATCCGAGATCCGTCACGATGTAAAACGCCGGATCTTCGGAATAGAACGAAGAATGAAAAACAAGAGGGAGTCCCAGAACCATAGAGATAAGATCATCATATGTTGGTTATAATTAATTTAATTAATTTAATTAATTGACAAGAATTAGCTTGATGAAATTCTTTCTTCGTTGATGTCTCCAGTCACGATCCGATGTGATCCGTCGTTGCGTCGTAAAATCCAAGTGTAGGATTCCTCTAGCGGTGATCCACACGTGCTCCACGTATCTCTGGACGTCGTCGAAGGGATCTTCGGGTGTTAGCGTGGAAAAACCTTCGCTTGCGATGTCCGCCTTCAATCGTCTTGATCCAGTGGTGGTGGATCTCTCTCGGTCTTGAGAGCGTTCTTGGAGGAATGAGTTCTTTCGGTCTTGAGAGAACTCTTCAGAATTGTTGTGCACAACGATTGAGGAAAACTGTTGGGGTTGTGAGAATATTTATAATCGGGTTTGAGGTTATAGAGTTATGACAATAAATAAACGCGTTATGCGTTTTATTTATTTCATTAACTTTTATTGAAAACCCCCATGTCGAATCATTAATTCCTTGACATGTGCCCACGCTGATTATAATAAATATCATTTAATAAAACAATATTATTTCCTCAAAATCCCGACTAAAAAACTAGACGGCGTGTAATCATTAATACATGACATGTGCTTGTTTTTATTTCCTTTATTTCCTCCACCACATTTATTAGACCTTGAATAATGACTATTTATTTCTGAAATAAATGTAACTGCATTACTCGCTAATAAATATATTATTTCGCCTACAATATATTTTCTCGAATAACTAGTGTCAAAATAAATGCGATCCGACATCCTTGAATAATTATTAAACCACAGTCGGGAATAATATTTATTCAACTTGTTAAATTAATATTTAACTGAGATACATGGACACACTTAGTGTGTGATCCTCTAGGCCTCTTCCTCAGTGGCATTAGGCGGAGCCTGCCTAAAGTCCAAGGTTAGCGTCTAGCAACACGCCAAAACACCCATAGAGAAAGAAGTTAACGTCGAAATGACGTGTCACCTCCTATGAACGCTTACCGTGTAATGTAATCCATTTGTCTCGATATCTCTAATCAAGTGGGTTGCATGCTAGTGTCATCAACCCATGTGCTCGATTATTCTTTGACTTCCTGGAATTGAACTCATCCATACCTTATCATGACCATGAATTTATTTAGGCTATATCAATTCCATCAAAGGGCCTGAGATATCTACTTCCGTTATGGAACAGAAGGGACAAATCCTTTCTCGCATTATCTATTAATGCAGTATTACTCGTGATGCACCCAACGTATCTTAGCTCGCTGCGAACAGTGTGTCGTCACCGTTTTCGTCAATACATCTAAGTGCGCGAGTTGTAATATCCATTGATAATAATCTTAAAGTCCAAGGACCAATACACACGTCCGCAGATAGGAACATCCAATGACACTATGAAATGTGGATTTCCTACTGGCGGGTCTCGTTCTCATAATATCCTCCTGGATATTACCAAGGGCGCACACCATGAGAAGGTGCCTCATAGTTTTATGAGTCCTCACCCCTAATGGCCTGTATTATTTGTGTTCCTCAAATAATATCATCCGGTTATAGAACATATATTCAAGAACAGTGTTATGACACTTTCGGGTTCTCATCATAGCAGGGATCCGCTATGACCCTTTAATGCAACAACTGTCCTTGGAACATTATCACATGCATTGTCACGCAGAAGAACAATCAAGATGTGATAAGGTATTTATTAATGAATAAAGTACAAAGTAGTTGGTTTTAGGCCACCAACTCCAACAGACTCCCACTTGGACTAGAGCCAACTGCTAACAACCTTTAACCCGCTAGCTCTCACATGATATTCATGCTTCTGCTGAGATAGACCTTTAGTTATGGGGTCTGCCACGTTCTCTTCCGTGGACACTCCGCTCACTGCAACTTCACCCCTTTGATAGAAATCCCTCAAGAGGTGATACTTTCGAAGTATGTGCTTTGTCTGTTGATGTGACCTTGGTTCTTTTGCAAGAGCCACTGCTGTAGTATTATCACAGTACAAAGTGATAGGATCTTTACTGCTAGGCACCAAATCAAGCTCCCAGACAAAGTTCTGAATCCAGACAGCTTCCTTGGCTGCATCAGAAGCCGCTATATATTCGTACTCTGCTGTAGAATCGGCGACAACTGACTGCTTTGGACTCTTCCAGCTCACAGCTCCTCCATTGAGACAAAAAACATATCCAGATTGCGACTTCAGATCGTTCTGATCTGTCTGAAAACCAGCATCAACATACCCTCTGATGACAAGCTTCTCGTCTCCTCCATACACTAAGAACATATCCTTAGTTCTTCTCAGATACTTAAGGATAGTCTTAACAACAGTCCAATGCTGTTCTCCTGGATCTGCTTGATATCTGTCTACCATGCTCAGTGCATAGGCAAATCAAGCTTGGTACATAACATGGCATAAATGATGGATCCTATAGCCGAAGCGTATGAGATCTTACTCATTCTATCTTTCTCCTGTTGTGTCTGGGGACACATTTTCTTAGAAAGATGTAAGTCATGTGACACTGGAACCAATCCCCTCTTGGATTGTTCTATACTAAATCTCTTTAGTATCTGGTCAATGTATGTACCCTGACTTAGTCCAAGCAGTCTCTTGGATCTATCACGAATGATCTTGATCCCTAGAGCGTAGGCTGCTTCACCCAAGTCCCTTATGGAGAAACACTTGTTCAACCAGTCCTTAACTGACTGTAAGACTGGTACATCGTTTCCAATAAGCAATATGTCGCCAACATATACTACTAGGATAACGATCGCATTCCCATTAAACCGCTTATAGGCTCACATTCGTTCTTAATGAAACCAAATTCTTTTATGGCTTCATCAAATCGAATGTTCCATGACCTGGATGCTTGCTTTAATCCATAAATGGATTTCTGCAACTTACAAACTCGTTTGGCTTCACCTGGTGTCACAAACCCTTCTGGTTGTGTCATATAGACATCTTTCTGAAGGTTCTCGTTAAAGAATGCTGTTTTGACATCCATTTGCCAAATCTCGTAGTCATGGTAAGCTGCTATGACAAGTACGATTCTTATGAATTTAAACATAGCAACTGGCGAGAAAGTTTCATCATAGTCAATTCCTTGACGCTGTCTGAATCCTTTAGCCACTAGCCTTGCTTTATAAGTGCTAACTTGACCTTCCATGTTTAGTTTTCTTTTGAATACCCATTTGCATCCAATAGGCTTTACATCAACTGGCTCATCGACCAGAACCCATACTTGGTTCTGATACATGGAATCCATCTCAGAATTCATAGCTCTAGCCATCTTGCAGCTTCTGGGCTTTCTACTGCTTCCTTGTAGGAGAGAGGTTCATCATTTTCCAACAATAATGATTCACCATTCTCGGTGACTAGGAAACCAAATCTCTCTAGTTCCCTTACCTCTCTTGAGCTCCTACGTAGTACTTGTGTTTCTGAAACCTCTTCCACGGGGACCTGTGGAACTTGTTCCTGTACCAACTCCTGTGTATCTTGAGCATCAACTTCATCGAAGTTAATCTTGCTCCCACTATCCTTTTTGAGGATGTGCTCCCTCTCAAGAAAGACGGCTTGTCTGGCGACAATCACTTTCTTGTCTGAAGGGTTATATAGGTAATATTCTTTTGTTTCTTTGGGATATCCTATAAAGATACACCTCGTGCCTCGGGGTGCTAGTTTGTTGCCTGAGAAGGCCTTAACAAACGCCTCACATCCCCATACACGTGTGTGCAATAAAATGGGTTTCTTTTCATTTCATAATTCGGAAGGAATTCCATTTGCCGCCTTAGTTGGTACTCGGTTTAATGTGTATGCTGCAGTTTGTAATGCATATCTCCAAAAGGATAATGGAAGATCTGCATGACTCATCATCGACCTCACTATGTCCAACGAGGTGCGGTTCCTACTTTCACTTACACCATTCCATTGTGGTGTATAAGGAAGAGTGAGTTGAGATAGAATCCCAGACTCCCGTAGAAGGTCGATGAACTCTTGGTTCAGATATTCTCCACCTCGATCTGATCGAAGCTTCTTTATCTTCTTACCAAGCTGATTTTCTACTTCATTCTTGAATTCCTTAAATTTCTTTAAGGCTTCTGACTTATACCTCATTAAGTAGACATAGCCATATCTACTCAAATCATCAGTAAAAGTAATGAAGTAAGAATATCCACCTCTAGCTTCTATTGGAAATGGTCCACACACATCCGTGTGCACTAATCCTAGAAGCTATGTGGCCCTTTCACCCTGTCCACCGAAAGGTGGTTTGGTCATTTTACCTTGTAAACAAGCATGACATCTATCAAGTGGTTTTAGCTCAGTAGAGTCCAAATAACAATCTTGGCAGAGCTTTGTCTAGCGCTTCTCGTTTACATGACCGAGACGGTGATGCCACAACTGGGTGATGTATGAGTCATGTGAGTTTGTTTCGTTATCGATTGTCAACACTTGGTTTTCGTAATTTAATACATACAAACCATTATTTAAATGTGCCATACCATAACATACATTGTTTTTATAAAAGAGACAACACTTATTTCCAAACTTGGAAATAAATCCATCCATATCCAAACAAGATACAAAAATTATGTTCTTGGTAACACTAGGTACATAATAACAGTTATTCAAAACCAAAATCATCTTAGTTGGCAATGAGAGGTGGTAATCGCCAATAGCCAACGCAGCCAGCCTTGCGCCATTGGCAGCTCGAAGATCCACGTCTCTTCTGGCAATCTTTCTAAATCTACTTGGTTCCTGCATTTGAATACAAATCTGAGCCCCACAAGCTGTATCTAATACCCAATGTGTAGAAATAAAAAGATTACACTCGATAACGAACACACCTTTAGCGTCCCCACGCTTCTGGGTGGAGTTCCTCTTCCAGTGGCCTTGTTTGCCACATGCAAAACACACCGCCTCCCGTTCCTTGCCCTGCCTCTGGATCTTCCCCTTCTTGGAAGTACGACGCTCGGGGGCTTCAGACCGTTTATAAGTCTTTGGCCCCTTTGCCTTGTCCTTTCTTTTCTTATTCACCATAAGGATTGCGGGTTTGTCACGCCCCATGTCCTTATCTACCTTGCGAATGAAGGTCAGAAGTTCCGATAGACTCTTCTCATTATTGCTTATGTTGTAGTTGACAATAAAGCTTGAGAAGGTCTTGGGCAGTGATGATAGGATGAGATCTGTACGTAACTCATCCGGGAATTTAATCCTTAAGATGTCCAAGCGTTCAATGTAGCCAATAAGCTTGACTACATGAGACCCAACTGGCGCAGACTCTCCAAGCCTAGTTGTAAACAAAGCGTTGGAGATCTCATATCTCTCTTGTCTCGCCTTCTCTTGGTAGAGATCCCTAAGGTGAGACATCATGCTATACGCGTCCATGTTTTCATGTTGCTTCAAAAGCTCATTAGACATGGCCGATAGCATGAAACACTGAACATTTGTGGCATCATCCATATGTTTCACATAGAGATATTTCCTCATCACTAGCCTCTTTCCTAGGCGCAACTGGAACAGGCTCTTCCAGCACATACAATTTCTTTTCGTGGCGAAGGATGACGCGTAAACGCCTCTGACACTCTTGGAAATTGGTGTCGGTGAGAAGGTTTTCCTTCTCGAGTATGGTTCACAATGTTATGTTTGAAGTCATTTTCTTGCCGTTCCTACAAATTAAGACGTGCAAAGTTTTAATACTTTATTACAAAAACTGAGACAAATAAATAAATCATACTTATTAGTCTTCCACTATTTTATCGAAATCCATTACCCCTCACCATTGACTTCTGAATATTCTGTTGCCTGAATATTCTAGGGGAAAGGATCCATATTGCCCTTCGCATTACCCCAACTAGGGTTTGTCGAGCAACTTGAAGGGTTTTAGGCAGACATTCCAAATGCCAACTGCATTAACTCGCAGTTCCTTGATCCGCTGAGTGGACTCCCCAAACCTGAAATCCTTTTATTTTAGATTTCCTCAACCTTTGCCTCTCGGTCACACCAAGTCCTGGTGTGGCAGTCAACCCTTGATGCAAATCAAGTCAAGTCAACCAAAAACCTTGAATTTGAATTCCCCGATAATTGAAAGCACCCCAACTAGGGTTGGTCAAACACTTTGAACTATGGGTTGATTCTAACCAAGATTATGAAAGGCTATACCGACTTAATATTTCTTTGAGGGATTTTATCCTTATACGTAAATTGCCAATTTATTATCTTTTATTACATGCTTGTTAATATTAAGTGGGATACACTTAAGTGATTAACCATGTCTAAGATAATATTTACGCATAAGACCGTTTTATTTTAGTTTCATCTTGCATGCTCGTTTAATTCATTAATTGTGTGGTCGTGACAACACACCCACAATAAATAAACCATGCAACTGACAGAAATAAAATAAATGGTATGATCATGAGCTTTTTCTATTGGTTAGTTTATCTAGCGGTTGATAAACTAACCCAAGACCTAGGGGAGAAACACCTTGAACCTTTCGGGTTCGTGTCTACAACTTTCCACCTGTCCACCTTTGTATCTCCTTGGATTGGTTTCACCTGGGCTCCTGACTTGAGCCGCCTCCACTAGCTTGGGAGCTCCATCCATTACATATGCATTTATCTCACACGCATGTGGGGTAAAAAGGGGTTCTTACATAAAAGAATTTTTGGGCGTGCAGACCCTACATATTAATGAGGAGAAGACTCGCAGACCAACAAATTTAATTTAAATAAATAAATTAAAAGAAACTATTCACATACAAAGGTCTTGGTCTAACTCATGATCATCCATACATATAACGATATTTACGCATAAATAAAACTAGCATTCAATTCTTTAATTGTTTTTGTTTAAGATAAATCACGCTCGAATCAATTAATTATCTTTAATTAATCAATTCTTTTATCTTCAACCCTTTTCTGAATTTCCTTGATATTCTCATCCATCATAATTTTAAACAAATAAATTCATTTAAAATTATCTTTGTACGTAACTTGTATCTTGAAGGCAACCCGGTGAATTTCAATTCATTACGCAGATGTTAAATTAAACACACATATATATAAAACACCTATGACGTGTTGTGCCTCAATTTTACGCCTGCACTATGGTACACGTCTCAAGGGTTTGTATAATATAATATTAAATTTTAATAAATCTGCGTAATTTGGATGAGTACACGGCGTGTAGTTCCGACTACATTGCGTGTACTTTTGTTCACCGTCCATCCGAAGTACACGCCCGGGGACATGGCGTGTTGATGTACTTCGGAAATTTTCGGAGTACACGGCGTGTTCAGTGGGACACACACCATGTAGTTTCCGCGTTACACGGTTTCCAGCCGGGCAAGTCGTGTTCGGGGTACACGGTCCAACCATAACCCGAAGGGACTACACGTCGTGTTCAGTGGACCACACGGCGTGTAATCTGGAAACCGTGTGCCACCTGTTCCTGGTCAACACACGGTGTCATAAATGACTTGGTTATACTCCAATACACGACCTGATTTGGCGGACTAGTCCGATGCATTGAACCTAGACTACACGACGTGTACTTCCGAATACACGCCGTGTGGTGTTGTACGGCCAGAAACGTTTGGCACCTCCGGATGAATTCCTCTATTTTATTTTAATCAAAATTAAAAGAAAAATTCGTTTCTGTAAGGTGAACGAGAAACGAGAGGGGAGGAACAGATCTCGAGATTCAGATTTTAAAGAACGATTAACTTGAATTGAAACAACTAAATTATTAAATGTGTAAATCACCAACGAAAAACTAAATAATTATAATCAACGATATGACCCCTCTGATACCACTTGTAGGTTCCGGGCGCAGCGGAAGCGCGTTGGTGGGTTTGCCCATCTTTAATTTTAGCGTTAACAACGATCAATCCGAGATCCGTCACGATGTAAAACGCTCAGAATAGAACGAATAACGAAAAACAAGAGGGAGTCCCGAAACCATAGAGATAGGATCATCATATGTTGGTTATAATTAATTTAATTAATTGACAAGAATTGCCTTGATAGAATTCTTTATTCATTGATGTCTCCAGTTACGATCCGATGTGATCCGTCGTTGCGTCATAGAATCCACGTGTAGGATTCCTCTAGCGGTGATCCACACGTGCTCCACGTATCTCTGGACGTCGCCGAATGGATCTCTGGGTGCTAGCGCGGAAGAACCTTCGCTTGTGATGTCCGCCTTCGATCGCCTTGATCCGGTGGTGATGGATCTCTCTCGGTCTTGAGAGCGTTCTTGGAGGAAGGAGTTCTTTCGGCCTTGAGAGAACTCTTCAGAATTGTGGTGCACAACGATTGGGGAAAAGTGTTGGGGTTGTGAGGATATTTATAATCGGGTTTGAGGTTATAGAGTTATGACAATAAATAAACGCGTTACGTGTTTTATTTATTTCATTAACTCTTATTGAAAACCCCCATGTCGAATCATTAATTCATTGACATGCGTCCACGCTGATTATAATAAATATCATTTAATAAAACAATATTATTTTTTCAAAATTCCGACTAAAAAACTACACAGCGTGTAATCATTAATACACGGCGTGTACTTGTTTTTATTATTTTTATTTCCTCCACCACATTTATTAGACCTTGAATAATGACTATTTATTTCTGAAATAAATGTAACTGCATTACTTGCTAATAAATATATTATTTCGCCCATAATATATTTTTTTGAATAACTAGTGTCAAAATAAATGCGATCAAGCATCCTTGAATAATTATTAAACCACAGTCGTGAATAATATTTATTCAACTTGTTAAATTAATATTTCACTGAGATACATGTACACACTTAGTGTGTGACCCTCTAGGCATCTTCTTCAGTGGCATTAGGCGGAGCCTGCCTAAAGTCCAAGGTTAGCGTCTAGCAACACGCCAAGGCACCCATAGAGAAAGAAGTTAACGCCGAAATGACGTGTCACCTCCTACGAACGCTTATCGTGTAATGTAATCCATTTGTCTTGATATCTCTAATCAAGCTGGTTGCATGCTAGTGCCATCAACCCGTGTGCTCGATTATTCTTTTTTTGACTTCCCGGAATTGAACTCGCTCATACCTTACCATGACCATGGATTTATTTAGGCTATATCAATTCCATCAAAGGGCCTGAGATATCTACTTCCGTTATGGAACAGAATGGACAAATCATTTCTCGCATTATCTATTAATGCAGTATTACTCGTGACGCACCCAACATATCCTAGCTCGCTGCGAACAGTGTGTCGTCACAGTTTTCGTCAATACATCTAAGTGCGCGAGTTGTAATACCCATTGATAATAATCTTAAAGTCTAAAGGACCAATACACACGTCCGCAGATAGGAACATCCAATGACACTATGAAATGTAGATTTCCTACTGACAGGTCTCGTTCTCATAATATCCTCCTGGATATTACCAAGGGTTCATACCATGAGAAGGTGCCTCAAAGTTTTATGAGTCCTCACCCCTAATGACCTGTATTATTTGTGTCCCTCAAATAACATCATCTGGCCATAGAACATATATTCAAGAACATTGTTATGACACTTCCGGGTTCTTATCATAGCAAGGATCCGCTATGACCTTTTAATGCAACAGCTGTCCTTAGGACATTATCACATGCATACAATCAAGATGTGATAAGGTATTTATTAATGAATAAAGTGCATAGTAGTTGGTTTTAGGCCACCAACTCCAACAATTCCAACCTAGTTATCATCCAACGGTAGCTTCGTCGTTCCTCAACTCGACAACAATCCTCTCACTCAAGTGGCTAAGTCTCTAAATGAAAGCACCAATTGATAAGATCATGGGTGCAAAAGTGAGGAAAAAGAGGTTTCTATTAACAGTAGTGTGTTGGGTTACAACAGAAACAGAAGAAAAGAGAAGAAGATAGAGAAAAAGATGGAAGAACTCCCCTGGGAAGACTCTCGGAGGCCAAGACCGAAGTCTCCACAACGATCAAAGTCGAAGCTAGCGAAACAGTATCCGGCCCCCATTTACTACCATCATCCCCTAATTAATATCCCCTACCCTCTACTACCAACCCCAAAAAACTAATAAAAAGAAAAGGACAACACTACTCCTAGTTGTGATCGACCCATTCCCCCCACATGAACAACCCTTATCCCCATGTTTCTATCAAACCCCCACTCCCACCACCACGACTCAACCATCGACATTCTATATACTTTACGAGGCACATCGACTCTGATACCACTTCACGGGCTTAGCATTTCAGTACAATGGATCGCTCGTTAGACACCCCACCCTTGTTTGTCCGGACAAGGTTACACCTATGGGGTCTTTGAAAGGATGAGAGATTCACCGGTTTTGTTATGCCATGAAATCCTAAGGAGAGTGATCCCAACTCCCAACTAGCATGGTGTCAAGGCAATCCACGACACATTCTTCCATGTTGTTGGATTGACTCCAATCTCTTAATACCAGACCCTCATAATGCTGTGTTGTGACACACTCCCACCACCATTCCATGCATGCTCTCGCACATGGCGGGATTGTGGCCTCAAAAACGACTGCGAAATGATCTGCTTCCAACCAACCAATTGTCCATTGTGGCCAAGGGTTGATGTACACTTTTCACCATTAGCTCCATGGCTCACTTATCATCCTGGTGGGTTCTCCTAACCACGAATCTCTTCAAAACCTACATTCTACAATGGTGTCATGTCTTCCACATCCTTGTTTGAGTGCGACCATTATTGTCATGTCACCTCCTCCATAAAACGGGACCAACCATGTTGACTGAAACATTGATGCCCCTACTGATGCGGGACAAGACCCTCACAAACGTTGGGTTGAGTCATGCTCATCCTTTCGAAGAGCTAGTAGGTTGAACTTTGCCTAGATAGACAAGGGTTGGGGTGCTGCATGGACGATCCACTCTGCTGAAATGCCAAGCCTGTGATGAGGAATTGAGAATGTGGAAACGGAGAGAGCGGACTATTATAGTCTAGAGGATACTTGTAGAGAGATGAATATTGAATGTATGTGTGAAAGAGAAAAGAGGAGAGGAAAACATTGCATATCCCATCCACCTATATAGAGGGAACAATATATGGAGGATTATTGACGATCCATTGGAGTAGCAGTAAAAGGCCAGATCCATCCACTATTCTGGTGGGTGTCATTTATCATTTGTAAGCGGGCAGTGAGTCACACAGTGGCAATGAGCTATAGGAATTGTGTCTCTAAAATTTTGTATGGTCAGTGAGCCTTGGATGCAGGGAAAACATCCTAAATCATGTAATTAGTACGGTTAGTGATTTGTGTGAGTAGTGAATTCACTACATGGTGAACGAAGTAAATCTTTGGTGTCTTGAATGCTTGCTTCATTTGCTCTAGTGTGCTTGCTTTCTTAGGCACTATTTTGATCATATGACAGTGTTTCTAATCACTTGGGAACGATCAAGACCATATGACAAACGATGGCTAAAGATTAAATAGATAAAAAGTTTAAATTGGGTGTTGTCCTGATATATCCCCCTTTGAGGACCCTCACATTGTTGGGATCTTGGACGTCGCAGTTGACAATTGGTTTTAGTGCTAAGCTTGCTTTGGGAGCCTTTCCAGTCTCGATCAAATCTGTGCATGCAAGAATTTTAAATTCAAAGCACATTATGGAATCTTCAGCACATAAAACGGAGGTCCCTATGTCTATAATGGAATTTTTTATATTACATGGAAATATAAATTTATGATATAATTGGAAGTGCATAATGAAATTGCATATAAAACAATTTTGCATGGTCTTGTACCTAGTATTTGGAGAAGTTCAATAGTTAATAAAGGAAATCAAAGGAAATTGAGATTTGATGTGTTGTGAGATTGCCAAAGCCACGTGGCAGATGCTGGAGGAGTTGTATGAAGGCTGATCTTCATAATAATAAGGATGTTTTTATGCTTCAACAAGCAAGGCGATCATTCATTTGAGGGTGAGAGCTTGGCAGTCTGTATGTGCCCAGTCAGTGTATTGTATTACTGAGAGGGAGGGGTGAATCAGTTATACTTTTTTTTCTTTTATGTTTCTTTTCAATTGAAACAGCCTTCGCCTCATGTTAAAGATTCAATTTCCTGCTGAAAATAATTCAATCCACACATCCACAGGAACACAAAGATTTACAAGGTTCACTTCAATAAGAATAGCTACGTCGTTGGTATGGTTTGGAAATGATTCAATACCATACAATTCACTAAAAAACAATCCTTGGATTACAACGAGTATGATATACCCCTTACACTAGTGTAGCACTATGAAACAATTCCACTAGTACGTGTGCACCCTCTTAGCACAAATAGAGTAATACAATTGTTATGTAACAACTCATGTTACCTGTGCTTCTTTTCAATTCAACAAATGTATTCAATTGAAATATAATTCTTCAATTCCTTACCTAGAAGAAAGGTAATAACCTTCTGGACTTTGTTATGAAAACTGAGTCCGATTTTCTCAGTCCGATTCTTCCGAGTACGATTCTTGCAAAACAATTCTTCAAGTCCGATTTTAAGATAGAATACAATAGAAATGAATCGGCACCACTTCAAATCGGAATACAATACTTCCTCAGTCCGAGAAACCCAATATAGCAATCCTGAAGCCGATTAATTTAGCCCGATACAATGACCAGCCGAATACAATGTCGACAAATCGAATACGATTATCCGCCGAGTACAATGAATTCTGAGCACGATGATCAACCGAATACAACGTTACAATGTCTTCTTCCCCGTCGAAATGTCTTCAATACAAAACAAAATGGTATCACTTTCTCTCACTGAAAATTCGGAGCTTCTTTCTCTACTGCGGTGAACTGTACCAGCGGTCAGAAAATATGACGTATTTCTCCTTTTATAGGTGACCCTTGAAAGGTTTGGGCTGAAATCCCAAAAAAGTTTCTGCTCACAAATTCACTCACATTTCAATTTTCCTTAAAATATCGAATGCATTTTGACTTCGTCAATGCTTCTCGAAACTTCTCATACATGAGCCCAATTTTTCTCAATCCAATTTCTTAAATATGATTCTGAAAACCGATTCTGATTTGCTGAATATGATTCTGAAAACCGATTTGAATCAAAATCTTTCATTTGAATGTGCAACTCCCCCTTGATAATTCATTCAACAATCTCCTTCTCTTTTCTTTTCTCTTGACCCACTTGAGATTCAAAACTTCATTCACAATCCTGTGCTTGTATCATGACTTCACAACTTTAAATTCATTTGAGAACAACTTTAGCATCGTTAGACTTGGAATGGAAAGTATTGTAACTTTCCATTTATTCCAGCTTCTTTCTTTTCTTCCCAATCCGAGTATGATCTTTTCTGAATACAATTGATCTGGATACAATCATCCTGGGTACGATCATTCTGGATACGATTGGTCAGAATACGATCTTTTTTGGGTATGATAATTTTGAAAAACAATCGGCACAATCTCTTACTCTTCTATCGACATCGCCTCTTCAATCGGCGCCACCTCTTCAATCGGCACCACTTTTTCAATCGGTTTCACTTTTTCAATCGACACCACCTTTTAAAATGATATCACCTTTTAAAACATCACCACATTTTAAAACAACACCACATTTTAAAACAACACCACCTCTTCAATCGGCACCGGCATTTCATTGGCACCCCCACTTCCATATCGGCATCTCTTCTTTATCGGCATCACCTTTTATTTCACCCAGATAGGATTGTTTTGAAAACAATCAGTATCACTTCCTCTCTGCCACTCAGATATGATAAATTTGGATATGATATTTTTCAGATTAACATTCCTTTCACTCCCGCTTTCTTTCATCAAGTTTGTATCACAAGTTCTCAATTCAACTAATGATTTAGAAAAAATACAAATCGGCAAAGCATCGTTACATTTGAAACATTGTAGTCATGCTGACTCCGATTCTCTAGCAAAACAAACACTTCTTTGTCATCGTATTCAGAGTGAATCCGATGACCATTAACTTCCAGCAAGATGTTTCTACTTTCAATCGGACCCGAGATGAGTCCGATCATAAACATTTCTTTCCATTACGACGGACTTTCACTATGAGTTCTTTTCAAAAGAAACCTCAGTACGATTTTTGCCAATACAAAGTGGTGATTTCCTTTCTTCAAAACATACATTGACAACAAAAGGCAACACAAAACACCTTCATCATCAGCTTGGTCCTAACACAGTCTTGAATTCTGAACTTGAAAGCTCAGCATCATATAGTGGAAGTAGAAGATGAATTGGCAACAATAAGCCGACTTCTGGAAAAGGGCAGAAGCAATCAGGAAGAACTCAATGATCTGAAGCAGAAGCTTCATAAGAGAGATCAGCAAAGATGACAGACGAAATTGAAGATGGAGGAGCAAGTGGAACCAATGAACAAAGTTGCCGAAGAACCGGAAGAAAAGATCAAAAGTGAAGAGGTTTGAAGTCTATGCTACCTCACTCAAGAGATAGTGTGAAGAAAGACTCAAATCTGTTGTGGATGAGAAGAACTCTTAGGTAAAAAACATGGCCACCCCAAGGAAAGAATGAAAGAGTCTATGAACTGGAAAAGGCACCAACCAGTTAGATGTGCATTTGTAGAAAAGCTTGCATTTGGAGAAGTCTGTGGAATTTTCAGGAGGACTAGAAGAATGTTTGACGAGTTAAATGAACTGGCGGGCAAAGAAATGGAGAAGGCAGTACAACCTGGTGTAAATGGAGAACGGGTTCATGGCAGTTGATGAATGCGGTAGAAGTTCTATGGAGTCCGCGAACTCTCACTTACCAGCAAATGGACTGGCGGGCAAAGAAACTGGCTAGGAAGTCTTGCGATTCAAAATTTTCACCGTCAAAAGAAGATGACTGCTTTGGGTCAAGCTTGCAAGAGCAAGAAAGGAGACATGCTTGAGTGGTGTACATTAGAGAAGCACCTTAGGCCAGATATGAGCTGAATAATGGAGATACGAAACATAGATTGAGTTACACAATTCAATCACCTCATTTCTTGTGAGGTCAATGAAAGAAGTTGCATATCAGAATGCTTGCAAGATTGTGAAAGGGGAGAGAGTATAAAGTCTTATTTGACCAACAGTTTGGTGTTGAAAGTGCTGTCGGAAAAACCAGGGAGAGTTGTTGGTTTCTGTCCAATAACAAGAATTTAAAATATCATTTGAAGGCTAAAGCCTAATTGAAATGAATTTGTTTTTATGAATTGCGTCGTGTTGCAGGGATTTTCGACACCAGAAGACGAAAAAGAAGCGTGGGAGCTACAGAGGTGGGGAGATTGATTTGCAGTCGCACTCTATCAAGTTCAATGATTCCGATGAAGATTGACGGACACCCCTTGGCAGGTTATTGCGTATTTATTATTATTATTATTATTATTTTAAGTTAATCGTGGCAGGTGGCCAGCATGGGGAGACCAACTCTTACAATCTCGACTCATGTTTTTTTGGTACACAAACCCGCTTGCTACCAGTGAGTTGAAACAACATAAGCTGTCTGTAATTTTTAGCGTCATGCTCTTGCTTCTTATTGAGCAAACTAATATAATAATTTTACATTTTCTATCATTTATGTTTTCCTCCTAATTAACATTTCTAAATACTAGTGGTTTTAAATCATTTTTTTAGGGCGCCGTCCTCCAAAATTCAAATTGTTATATTTAAGAATTATCTTCACAATTGCATACGCAGCTCATTTCTTATCTTAATCCACTGAAAAAAAACAAACGATAATATATATATATATATATAAACATGTATTACAGACACACATAAGCGTATAACATGGAAGAATCAACATCAAGCATAACACATCACATATCGTAAGCAATGAATATCATAAGAGCCACAAGAGCAACATAACCATAGGTATCAAATAATCAACACGCAATTCACATTAAAGCATCGTTATTAATTCAATTGTCAAAATAATCCATGCACTCCATTTCCCCCTTCATTTCCCTCATCTGTTGTATAGTAATTTTTTTTTTTCATTTTAAATTCAATCTGGTTTATGTAGAACATTATAAATATTTCTAGAATACCGTTTTCACACGCCTTTTACATTTATGGGTTCATTGGATTTTCTATTTGGTCGTTTGCACATGGTTCCACCCCGACTCGCCCATTAACACAATCAAACATTGGAAGTAACACCATAGAGGGTCAAAGTGAGTTACCTCAGGTGTGATTTGATGAGGGAACTTAACTTGGACTCCCTTGGATTTCACGACACCCACTCTAACACAACCACTATTTTAAAAAATAAATTTAACCCGAACAAGCAAAAAACACTTGAGCGACTTGTTACCTGGCTTAAAGAACGAACCAATGATGGTAACACGTCTGACAATGATCCCAAATCCCCTGTAAACCTCCCCAAATGGTCTAATTAAAAACATTCAACTAATTTCCCCAAATTCATAATTTTGAAACCCATGAAATTGAGGTAGGAGTGTTCAAATATGTGTAAGATAAAATTTGATGCTTACTGTGAGGATCCATGAGAGAAAACAGTCGAAACTGAGAAAAAGTGACGATCTTCCCTCTTTGTACCACCAAATATACTTTATAATTATTATTTTTATTAGAAAAAAACGTTTTAACATTTCTAGATCATTTTATCTTTTTTAAAATCCCCCTTACACCCATGTGTTTAACAAATATATAAATAAAAATGATCAATTAATTATTTTCTTAAAAAATGGATGGTGTTAAAATCTCCCAACCATTGATCTTTTCATGCTTGAAAAGGTGTTAATACATTTTTTTTTGCCAAGCTCCAAACACTCCCCACCATTAGTCTTCTCAATTTAACCTTACAGTTTAGTTCTTATACCCTCTAAGATATTCAAATGAAAGAAAATTTGATTAAACACTCTTTGATATCCCTCATGATTTGAAGTTAAGGTGATTTACTCACTCATTGAATATAAGTAACTAACCAATGGTTGCAACTTATGAAAGAATTCTTCTAGGAAGTTTGTTTCTTCGAATGACATGAATAGATTTTTAAAGAGAGTACTAATGAGTAAATAATTCGAGAATCTCTTAGCTCAAGTGTGTGATATCTATCAAGTATTATCAATTACCCTTCATGACCCACTTCCTACCATCATAATTATTTCATTAAAGTCAAAGACCTATAGAAAAGATACACAAAGGGCAAGCCAATAACATAAGTGGATTACTGGGTAATCCCATTTGAAAATTGGTCTCACTTCGGCAAGACATAATCAACTTAATGGATGCACTTGAATGGTTTGAATGGTGTGAAAAAGCACCCTCAAGAAGTCTTTATCCATGACCAATATTGGATAAGTAGGCTTACACTAGAGAAACTATAATAAAGGGTCATATAAAATGAATTCATCTTTGATTTAACATCAAAAGCAAAAACTTAAGTTAGTTAAACCTTTTATATGAGCCTTAAGAATACACTAACCCATTAACAAATTTCAACATCACATAATGGGATGTATTTTAATTGATGCTTAGGTATCTAATACCATATTGAAAATTCACTTCCTACCATCATAATTATTTCATTAAAGTCAAAGACCTATAGAAAAGATACACAAAGGGCAAGCCAATAACATAGGTGGATTACTGGGTAATCCCATTTGAAAATTGGTCTCACTTCGGCAAGACATAATCAACTTAATGGATGCACTTGAATGGTTTGAATGGTGTGAAAAAACACCCTCAACAAGTCTTTATCCATGACCAATATTGGATAAGTAGGCTTACACTAGAGAAACTATAATAAAGGGTCATATAAAATGAATTCATCTTTGATTTAACATCAAAAGCAAAAACTTAAGTTAATCAAACCTTTTATATGAGCCTTAAGAATACACTAACCCATTAACAAATTTCAACATCACATAATGGGATGTATTTTAATTGATGCTTAGGTATCTAATACCATGTTTCAATTCCTACAATCATAATTATTTCATTAAAGTCAAAGACCTATAGAAAAGATACACAAAGGGCAAGCCAATAACATAGGTGGATTACTGGGTAATCCCATTTGAAAATTGGTCTCACTTCGGCAAGACATAATCAACTTAATGGATGCACTTGAATGGTTTGAATGGTGTGAAAAAGCACCCTCAACAAGTCTTTATCCATGACCAATATTGGATAAGTAGGCTTACACTAGAGAAACTATAATAAAGGGTCATATAAAATGAATTCATCTTTGATTTAACATCAAAAGCAAAAACTTAAGTTAATCAAACCTTTTATATGAGCCTTAAGAATACACTAACCCATTAAAAAATTTCAACATCACATAATGGGATGTATTTTAATTGATGCTTAGGTATCTAATACCATATTAAATGAATTTTCATGATTAAGTGACCCTCATGATAGATTACTCAATGTACAACTCGATCCCCAAGTCCTTGGCCCATAAATCCAAAACCATTCCCATTATTTAATACATGTATAAATAAAAATGATCAATTAATTGATTTTTTTAAAAGGGGGTGTTATAATCTTTCCACCATTAACATTTGCATGCATGAGAAGGTCCAAGACATTTCTCATGTTACGATCTAAGCACTCCTGATCATTAGTCTTTTTAATTTAACTTTATCGTTTAATTCTTACACCCTCTAAGATATTTAAATGGAATAATTCCCACCACCCCACCACTTTAATAAGTCATTACCAGAAGCTACAAACAAAGATAAATAAGAATTTGATTATACCCCCTTTGATCGCCCTCATGACTTGGAGTTAAGGTAATCCATCCACTCATTGAATATACATAGCTAATCAATACCATAACATATGGGAAAATCCTCAGAGAAACTTGTTTATTTTCTAGGAGTCCCTAGGTGAGATTCTAATACACTGGGGGGGGGGGGGGTGTAAATCGTTGTATTTGTTACCAACTTCTCAAATTTTACAAATCAACTTCAACCAGCCTTCATTTATTGATTAAATAAAAGAGACCAATGTTGTCTCCCTTCCTCTTTCTTATCAATGATAAAAAAAAATCAAAAAGTGAACACGTGAATATTTTCAAAGTTCACCATTTGATATGAATAACTATAAACTTGACATAACCTAGAATAATCCACGACCACACGATCCACTAGAATTACCAAGTAGAAAAAAATGAGTAGGGATCATCTTGAAACTCGTCTTACAAAGTTTGAGTCTCCCGACATCAAATAAGGGGAGTTGTCTGGTATCTAGCATTGGATCGAGCGGAAAGGGAAAACAACCCTTCGATAATCAAAACAGTCATGCTACATCCCTTCCCAACATGTTCCATTTGTGCGTTTGTCGCTGGAGAAAGCTCCACCGACTATGAAGCTCGAGCAAGAACCTGGTTCCCTGATCGATCAAGCCGAAACCATGGTTCCCTACGGTACCTACGATTTATAAAGAGTCTAGAACGGAGGTTGGGATGCGAGCAAGAATTCAGTTGAGTGGCTTACTTCCTAGTACCTAAACCCTTACTCACCGGTGGTACACTTCCCAACCGTTTGTGCGTTTTTCGCTGGCGGAAGCTTTACCGACTATGAAGCTCGAGCCAAAACCTAGTTCCTTGATCGATCAAGACAGATTGTAAACTAGTCGTCAAGCGTTCTCAGCTCCACCCTTACCAGATGCTCTCCTCGAGCCACCGATAAGCTGGATGGTACTTATATATATTGTCGAGATTTTTCCTCAAACTACGCCACATTCACCTTTACTGTCGGTATAATATAGGTAGTAGACCTTACCTTGCTTGGCTGAACACTATGTCCGACAAGCCCCAAGTCCGCATTAAACTATCCCACTTGGATGACATTATCATTGTCAACCCATGGGCCCGACATGCTACACACCCCAAGCTCATTTTCATCCCTTTTTAGGAACCCTACATCCGATAGAAAAAAGCCCCAAGTCCACCTGAAAGAGTCTCACTTGGATAACAATGTCCTTAGGTGATTGTCAGTCCATTGGACCCGACATGCGACAAACCCCAGCTCATTATCATCCCTTTGTAGGCACGCTACGTCCGACAAGACAAACCCCAAGTCCAACTCAAAGAGTCTCACTTGGATGGCAGGGTCCACGGGTGATATTCGGTCCATTGGATCCGACATGCGACAAACCCCAACTCATTGTCATTGTTTTTAGGGGCCCTAAATCTGACAAGACAAGCCCCAAGCCCCGGACGGATCATCACACTTGGATGACATTGTCTAGAGGTGGTTTTCCATGTCATTGGACATGTCATTCGACGACTCTGGGCACACAGGACAAGCCCCATGCCCGGGGGGGGGGGGGGGGTCTCTTACCCCCCTAAAGAGACATCTATGCATTTCCATCTATCCCACCAGGAAACATCAACCTTGATGAGGAGACATACTGGGGGGGTTTAGACGACCCAAAGGGCAATGCAGTGCCTCAAAGACGACATGTGTTGCCCAGAAAGACCCATGGGAATGGACACAGGAGGCGAGGGTGGGAGTGCCCTTTTGTTCCATAGAAATTCGTAGCCTCTTCAGTTTTAGATGTCTTCAAGCATGAAGATTGTGGGGAGGGATAAATCTAAGAAACCTGAGGTTAGGTGATATTCTAATACATTGAGGGGGGGGGGGGTTAAATCGTTGTATTTGTTACCAACTTCTCAAATTTTACAAATCAACTTCAACCAGCCTTCATTTATCGATTAAATAAAAGCGACCAATGTTGTTTCCATTCCTCTTTCTTATCAATGATAAAAAACAAATCAAATAGTGAACACACAAATATTTTCAAAGTTCACCATTTGATACGAATAACTATAAACTTGACATAACCTAGAATAATCCATGACCACATGATCTACTAGAATTACCAAGTAGAAAGAAATGAGTAGGGATCATCTTGAAAATCGTCTTACAAAGTTTGAGTCTCCGGACATCAAATAAAGTTCCCCAACATAAGAAATAAGATGTATTAAATCAACACAATAATAAAGATGTTGTTGAATCCTTTCTTGAATCACCAAAAATATAATAATATTTCTTAATTATGATAAAATTCCTTGGTAGAATAAAAACACTTCTCTTCACAAATGAATGAATTCCATCCACCTTCAATACTAAATTCAAACCTCTACTCAATGATATGACCCAACTCACTCTTTAAGAAATTTTGAGAAGCATAGAAACATACCATATTTGTTGATCTTCTATCAAGACAAAAATAATTAGAGTAACACTTACACAAAATTTTTTGTCTTCAATTATTTCTTTACAAGTTGTTAGGTCCACTTGGCTAGATACCCTGAGGGGGGGGGGTGAATCAGGGTATGACAGATTAAAACAACTACCCCATTTGATCTTGTTTTTCTATTAGAAAAAACTCTCTTCTCACTCCTTCCCATTGCAGACTATGAATAAACCTTAAAGAATGCACATGACACATCGATTTTTACTTGGTTCACCCTCACTAGGCTACGTCCAAGGAGCATACACCGACAATGTGCTGATGTACCAATTCCACTATAAGCGCACTGCTGTTTACAAGTTCGAAGTGGACTCACTGTCCCTCCTGGTTTACAAACACTCACAATTTGAGAACTCACTGCTCTCTCAACTGAACTGAGCTCACTGCTTCCTCAGAAGATCCACTCACAGTTTATAGACCTGTAGGTCTCTTCATTACCATTAATGAATGCATCCTTCACTGTATGTAGATGCTCTATTGAAGTCCAAATTTCATCCACTAATGAATACCCCTTTTCCCCTGACCACTGGGCACCAACCATTGGAAAGTACCTTCGCAAAGCACCCTATTCACGAATCTCAAACAAGCCTTCGCGAAGTTCCTGCCTTTTTGCGAAGCTCACACTTTTGCAGAGCTCAAGCTATCACAGAGCTCAAGTTGTCGCAGAGAAACTTCCCTTGAGAATCTCACTGAGCTAACGCGGAGCACGCAACTTTCACAGAGCTAGATTAGCCACCACGAAGATCCTTCCTTTCGTGAAGTACACTGCCTTCGCGAGCCAAGAGAAAAATATTTTCTTTGAAAACTCTCTGCTTCTCTCGAGGGGGTCGAGGCCTATCTATAGGTGGTTTCACTGACCCTCGAACCTTCCACGTGAAGTCAGCGTCACGTCATCACAAATCGCGAAGCTCCGAAATTCCTGCTGAAATTCTCTCAATATCACGAAGCACGACGACAATTTTCCAATCACGGAGCTCGTCGTAATCGCAGAGCATTCCATCAATTACTATGCGCCTTCACCGCGAAGCTCCACTCACAATGCCCTTCGCCGCCGCAATGCTCTTCAATGCTTCTATTCGCGAAGCTTGTCATAATCACGAAGAATCACAGTCAACATTTTTCATGTCTTCGCAAAATCCAATCCATGAAGCCTATCTTCACAAAATTCATGCCTTTGCCATATTTTGATGAGATCTTCAAGGATATCCACTTTTCGCGATGCTCACCAAACTTCAAATTTTGGACCCCAAAAATTTGGCAAACACTGAAAAACAACGCCACCTTGTATCTATTCTTTTGTATCGCCTCCAGATCATCCATTCCTTTGTCATGGTTCTTTGCCAACATGGATTGTTAACAACATCTCTAGAACTCGACAATTCACCAAGGAAACCTACATTTTCAACAAACACAAGCAACCCAAAAATGCTGCAATGTTACCTTGAGGGATTTTTTCCCAACACAAGTCTTCTATCTTCATTTGGAGTAATCACACATGAAAAATTGAATGATTATAGCATTTTCATAAGACCTTCTTTTTCTCCTTGGTCTCTCTGAGTTCTTTATTTTCTCAATTTTATCTTAAGTTCATCTCATTAAACTAAACTATCTCAAATATCAAAATGAAAAAAATAAAATATTTAAATTCAAGTTGACCAAAACTATAGGAATTTTGTACTTCACCATAATATGGTGACCATTATCTAATTTTTTTACTGCAGCTATTTTGAGTTGAAACACTGTAACCATTTCATCACCACCACCACCATTTTACTCAAATTGTGATAAAAACAACCCACATCATCAAGTGATTTATCCCTCTTAAATCATTTAAAAAAAGAACAACATTGTCATGTCACTGAACTACAACCAACACCATGATGTTTTGATTATACTCTAAATCATTTTGATCAGCAACCACACCGCAAGCTTCTCCCTGTTTCCTTTCTCCCAAATAGTCTTCAAACCATTTTTCTTCATTCTTAAAAAAATAGCATTTCACCATTAACAACAATGTTATTTTCAACTAAACAATACATTTCAAAAAAAAAAAAAAATCTTAAAAACTTGAGTCTTTTGAAATGATCATCACCATGACACAACTATCCCATAACATGTTTCTTTAGCACAATGACAAACCATGGCCTTCTCAACTCACCACGATCATGGTTTTTCATATTCAACAAAACATGTTCATTCAATAAAAATGAAACTTCAAAAAGGCCTCAAACACATTGAAAAGGGTGTTTCACAACTTTACTGATGCATAACCATACCATTTTGTATTTCACCATGACCTGGTTTCCATATAACATATATTTTATCCAAATTTCTTCACTTATTTTAACTCCTTATTCTTCCATAAACTTTATACACTTCCATGAATTTATGAACATTATAATTCTTTAGACATTGAACATAAAGAAAAATCCAACACTTAGGTAATTCAATATCCCCTTTTACTTGGTCACTTCAATTCCCCCTTTGGGTTTGTTTTCAATTCCCTTTCATAAATCCACTTCCATACTTCTCATCTCATTTCAGAAATCAAACAACATAGCATATTTTCTATGAAACTAATTTTGATTTAAAAACAAAATAATCTTTTAACTAATAAATAACATACCAATAAATAAAAAAATATCTATACACCAACCAATTGAGATAAATCACCCAATCTTATAAAATTTTCCCATTATTATCAATAAAGAATTAATAAATTAACTCTAATTTTACATGAGGGAACTTGCTATAGGAAACTAGAGTAAAAGATTATCCTTTTGAATCTATTTAAAAATAATCACCTTCTTATACCTCAAAATTTTTTAATAATAAATCACAATAGTAAAATCACAACATTCCCCTTAAATATTCAATTTCCACTCCCTCCATTTTCAATGAAACCTCTTTGGATTTATATGTTATTTATCCCTCTTTGATAATAAAATCAAAATAATTAGAGGTAAGGGGATGGGAATACAAACCTTAATATTAATTTGGAAGATATTGAACTCCCATCATGAACCTCAACTTCTGAAAAGTTCCCTTCATTTGTGGTTTTATGAACACATCCACTTCTTGCTTTTTGTAGGAATAAAATCTAACTTCAAAAATCATTACTCTAACTTATCCTTAATGTAATGGTACTTGATATCTATATGATTTAATCAATAATTTTAAACCGGATTCATTGAAATATCTATATAAATTTGATTATCACATCCCATGAGCAATGAAAACTTCAGCTCAACCAAATTATCTTCCATTTGAGTCTATCCACACCATGCGAGTCATGGATTATGTTATAACAACACATATGATTTATAAGTACTCAATTTTACTAAATTATTCTTTTTTTAATGTTCCAAGAGAATGCCACTTGCCTAAGAAAAACACCCCATAAAATGTAGTCTTTTGACAATCAACATTTTTATCCCAATTTGCATCGACATACCCATATAACCCAACCTTCCCTTTATTGTTGTAAAGAAAACCAAAATTAATAGGGATTTATTATGCCTTATAATTCTCTAATCTATAATAAAGTTCGATTCTTTAGTTACACTCCAAAAGTGAGGATACAACGTCACAACGTAGAAGATAGTTTGATCTTGAATCCATTAGATATACGAGGTTACCAATGAGTCTTTTGATATTTGTTCATATGACTCTATTTCCTTCACCATATTTTGAAATATTTTTTCCCACTAAAATTGGAGTAGAAATAATTGTCTTATCCTCCATTCCAAACTTCTTCAAAAATTCCCAATCATACTTCTCTTGGGATAAGAAAATATAATCCTAACCTTGAGTAATTTGAACACCCAAGAAGTACTTTATCTCTCTAAGCATAAAAATTGTAAATAAATCCTTCATTTCAGTGGAAAATTATTTGAAAATATTTTCTTTATTACCTATAAAGATAATATCATCTACATTGATATTAAAAAATAATGATATGTTGAAAGTCTCTTTGATGTATAGATTGTTTTCCATATTGGGTTTTAATGGGGACTACATTTATCCAAAGGATGAAGAAGCAATAAACAAAACCAAATGCCACAGGATCTTACCATGAGTGGTTTAGAATAATTTAAATAAAAACATGAAGAACTCACCTTATTATTATTGAAGCTGGACCTTTGATCTTCTCTATTGAAGATTCCAAACCCTATTACACAAGCTTTAGGGAGATCTGTCAGTAGAAACCAATGAGACCCCACCTCCAAAGGTATCCAATGGATGTGTGAAACACTAAGATCAATTCTTGGTAGGATTTATTATACTCCCATAGTTTGCAAAAATCCATAGTGTTAAACAAAGAAGAGAAACAAAGATCTTTGTCTTGGAGTCTTATAGATATTGAATATCTTACTTACTATTTTCCATCATATTATCCTCATTTTATAAGAATCAATGACTCTCTTTGAAGCTACATCATAATATAAACCATTTCATAAATGTTTGATTTATGATATATTTCATTATTCTAAAAATTTATCAAAAGTTTGAATTATGAAACACGCTACAAACACTTTGTAACATTCTATCAACCATTAATGAAATGTGTAAGACTTAAAAAATTTCATAAAAAACCATTAAATCATCATCATATGGTGAAAAACTATATATGATATCTTTACAGTGGAAGCACCATTATGGTTGAATGCAATATCATATATATTGGATGTGAACTAAAATGTACATGCATGAGGTGCATGTACACATGCATGAGGTGCATGTACACATGCATGAGGTGCATGTACACATGCATGAGGTGCATGTACACATGCATTTAGTGCATAAAGTATATATATGATATATAGTTTTCATTTGTAACACCTCAATATTTTAGTTTATGAATACTATGTAAGATAGCTTGTGATACACACAACATCGAGCTTAAACGAATCATGATATACTATAGAAATATTATTATTTAAATATGACCATCATAAAATACATGATATGAAAATGTGTGTTCCATTGTTTAGAGGTGGCTCCTAGTAGAAGGAAGATAAATCATATCAACACCAGTGGTCAATGTAGATATTTACCACTAAAGAAAGTCAATATGACTAGTGTTTTAGATGAAAAAGTTATGATTATATTATGGAATTTGTCTTAGGTTATGACCAATAACCTTTCCCATATGGAACAATCTATTGCTTCTCATCATAGTGTAATGATGTTGGACCGCTTCATGCTGAAGAAGCCTCCATCCATTAATGGAACTATTAATCAATTAGTAACCAAGCAATGGATAAAATCCCTTGAAATGCTATTTATGGATTTGGGAAGTAATGAAAAGGAAAAGGTTATTCAGGTAGTATATTGTATAAAAAGGAGATGCAGATCAATGATGATCATTAATTCAGAATACTAAGTAGGAAGAGGATATAAAAATTATGGAATGGAGAAAATTTAAGGTGATATTCTTTGATAAATATTTTCCTCAAGAATAATGAGTTGATATGAAAAGGAAATTTTTAAATTTAAATAATACGAAAGAGGAAAGCATGGATGAGTATGATGCCAACTTTACCAGATTAGAAAGACTTATTGTGGACTACATATGTAATTTGGAAAGTAAGATTAACCATTTCTTTAATGGGATTAAGGTAAGACTTCAAAGGGACTTAGTTTCATAAGAATTTTCATCATATGATGATATTATATCAAGCTATATTAAGATAGAAAAATAATTCACCTAGTCTTATTTTTTAAAGGAAATCAGGAGAAGAAGAGGATGACTGAGCAATATGAAAAAGGAAATGTAACAAAGAAGAAGAAGGGAAGAGTGGAAATTTAAACATGTGATAATCATGGAAAGAAACATATTAATAAATTTTTATAAGGAATAATTTTTTTTATAAATGTAAAGATAAATGAAATAAGGCTCATAAATACAAAGGAAAGAAATAATCTATCGATATCCAGTGCTTTAACTGCAAGGAGATGGGGCACCATTCGAATGAATTCTCTAAGCGTCAAGGGTTACTTTAATAGTTTCATCATGTTATTTATTAATGTTATATTGGTATACTATAAAATGGATGAAGAATATTAGAATCACTTGTGAATCATTCACAAGACTCTTAGTGGAAATGAGTAATTTGAGAAATTTAGCATTGATGAATTTTGGCTTTATAATGTTTTTTTCTTGGAAATATTGTCTCCAAGGATGAAATATTTGTTGATATTTATAAGATAAGGCAGAACCTCATAACCTTATATAACCTTTAGGCATATCATGTTATTTGAATAAAGGGTAATTATAGTAAACTTAAGTGAATATATGATTATTATGTATTCAAATTTGGTCAAGTATATCAAAACTTGGGTGTTATTATTGAGGTTTTAGAATTAAAATATCACTCCTTCATTTGATGGTTTACATTATCGAGTATTATTTTTACTTATGCTAACTATTTTTTTGGTTTTACTAAATTGATAGAAACGAGAGGAAGTAAAGGTCAGAAAATCAATCATACAATGAAGAACACTATCCTTTAATGAATCTCATGATCCCTTAAGAGTTGATTTTAGTGTTGTAGGAATGAAAAATTAATCATGTTCATTCACCATTTTGAAAATGAGATGAATCAGAGGTAGAAAAATAATAAAAACACACCAAGGTTTGAAATAACACTTATGGAATGGAATGAAACCAAGTAAGTATATTTTCTTATAATCCATGAAAGTAAAGAAATTAAAGATAAATCTATAATGTTTTGTGAGGAAAGTATCACTTAAATATCAATGTATGCTTCTGGAAGAACATTCAAAAGTAGAAGTCTTATAAAGGTCCACACATTGTTTAAAAAATATTTATTTACAAAATAATAAGTTCCCTAGTCTTAACCTATAAATTAAAATTCATGATAAAATCTATTATGATGTCATGATACACTCAAAATGAATTAAAATTATGAGGGAAAATTTTTTGTAAAGAGGAGAAAATGTAACAACCCAAGATTTTAGTTTATGAATACTATGTAGGATAAATTATGATACACACAACACCAGGAGACGATGCTCGATGTTCCTTCAGGCGACGATGCTCGGTGTCCAGACAACATATTTTTTTGGATGATAGTTGGTGGTTGTGTAGAAGTGGTTTGCTTGATGCATGGTGGTATAAGTTAGCATGGATGGTTTATGTGGGATAGGGATAATTCCAATGATCTAGTTGGACCAGATGTTGTTCATTGAGCCTCAATGATTCTAATTGATGGCAGACAATGGCTGTTGATATGCTCTGATGGTCTCTATTTGGTTTCACTAGTTCTTTGTAGTTTGTGGGACTATTGGTTTGATTGGGTCATAGATATCTTGGTGAGAACCAGAATTTGTAGTGTTACATTTGGTTTGTGGTGTAGCTTATTGAAGATACCGTCAGGTGGGTGACCTAGAAAGAGGGATGGGTGTGCTGACACCCATCATTCAACCATATTTCCTCATATTGTTGGATGAATGGGCACACCAATTTGATCTTTTATAGTATTTTTTTCTTGATTTGTGTTGCATCGGGTTAACAGTGTAGTGAGTTCCTCACATGTATTGTTGGGTGGGCAACTCGAAAGAGAGATAGGTGTGCTAACAATTGTCATCCAGCCCTCCCTTTACATGCCTGTGTGTTTGGGAGGGGTGATCTGCCACGTTATGTTGGACCAGCACATTAAAACTTCTTGGAAGGGGGTGACACATCATATTTGACTGACCTCACCGTTGCACTATCTTTTATGGGGGAAACTTGACTTTTTCTATTACTTATTTTGGCATTTTCTTCCCATTGGACTCTCAGGACAATTTTTAGACTTTCAGGTTAGGTTTCTTCAAGGCATTGTTAAATCTGTGATTGTAATGAGTTTCCTATTTCCAAATTATCAAAGTATGTTTTATTTATTTTTTATTTAATAAATGGTTCTTAACCCTCAACCTGTTAAAAAAAAACATTTAAGGTTAAAAACAATTAGAGTTTAAAAGGGCCATTTTATATAGAAGTGATTTTACTGTATATTTTCATTTAAAAAATAAATTTATAAATTTCAAAAATTTATTTTGATAAAAATGATTTAATTTTTTTTATCATATAAAAATTATCTTAGGGTTAATTTTTGGTATTTTTCAGAAATATTTGAATTTTGGGTGAATAGTGAAAAATACCGATTTTATAAATACTGTCACTTTTATGACATTTTCAAGATATAAGAATGAATTGTAACTTTATGAAACATTTTTTACAAAACATATATATTTTAATAAGTAATATAGTTCATTTATAAATATAATGTTGAACTTAGAAATCTATGTGTGGCATTTTGGAAATCTAAGTAATGGTTTGATTCAAATAAAAACTATTTTTGATTCTTCTCTTTTAATCAAGTATTCACAAGGTTTCCTTTAGTTTTGGTTTGGTTTCAAAAGTAAAATAAGTCTCATTTTTTTAACATAATCCATTTAATTACATATAAATAAACATTATACTTTATTTTAGTGATTTTTATGCTTAAAAGGATATTTTTTTCTAAAAATAATTTTCATTGAGTTTTGTGAACTTATTTTAAAGTATTTTTCTACCAATTTTGGAAGTTTAATCTTAAAAAATGGATTAAAAATTTGGGATCAACATATTTTAATTTGGAAATTAGTTCAATTTTTTTTTGGTCACCATGAATAGTAACCATAATAAAAATTCATCACTATAGTAAGGGTTAAAAGGGTTAATGAGGGGGTTAAACTAAGAGATATGATTTAATTTATCATTAAAACATGTTTAAATATGATTTATTGATTTAAAATTAACCTTATCCTTATTATATTAAAAACTATGAAAATTTGGAGTCACTTGACTTGAGTAAGACATATATTATATAATAAAGTTTCAAGTATTTATAAGTTTTCCACCCACCTCACTTATAAAAGGGAACCTACTTACATCACTTATTCACAATTATTGAGCCACTTAAATAAAAAAATACCTGAAAAATATCTTCCCAACATCCTTATCCACATATTAGAGGTTTTTATTTTCCCAAAATACCACTCCAAGAAGGATTAATGTGTAAGCCAAATGAGGTTTACCAAAGTAGAGGTAATCCTATTAACTAAATCCTTTCAATTTATTTCTTATTCCACTGACTTAAAATTGGTTGTATCCATAATAATAAAATTACATTAGTATCATAAATATACTGAAATTTTATTCTTTTTATGGATCAATCCCTTCTCCATTCGATGGAAAATGAAAACTTCGCTCGTGCGTATGTTTGAACTACCACCTCTACGAAACGATGTGTGTCATTTTTCATCACCACCTCCATGGATTGTTATAATTATGGATTTAATGAATATATATGATGTTTATAAAATATTTATAATTCTTTAAATATATAATATTATCTACCTTATTACCCTCTTATCCATTGGAAAATGATAACGTCACTCGTGCGTACGTGTGAACTACCACCTCCACGAATCGATGTGATTCGTTTTTCAATTACACTTTAGATGGATGATCATAAGGATAGATTTAATGAATATATATCATATTTATGATATAAATATGTTTATATAAATATTAATAATTATATAATTTACTTCCTTTCCAACTATTAGGAAAATGAAAACGTCATCACGCGTACGTGCGGACTACCATCTCCATGAACGACATATATTTTTCCTATTATTTACTTACATAGATGGTTATAAAATTGTATATAATGAATAAAAATTATAGTAATGACATTATTAAAATTATATAGGCGATTTAACCATTTCATAACACCTTTGGTCATAGTTAACATAGCAAAGTTGTTTTGAAAAAATTGCTCGATCAACCTTAAGTGGCTGATGTAAGAAAAAACTATACAATGAATGGATGAAAAATGATTATAAAATGAAATTAAAAAATGAAATATATATGAAAAATATTCTTAATAAAGTTTTTAATAAATTTAAATTGATTATTTATAAGGATATAATACACCCAACTAAGTAGGAATCCAAGGTAAGGATTTTTCATCTTAATTCCACTCCATTGAGACATATTTTATATTATGTACCTAATTTATTTTATATGATGTAAATACCAAAAAATTTACATATTATATCATGAATTATTCAGATTATTCATGTTTAAATTTATGTTATAAGAATTATATGATCTTTATTCCTAAACACCATATATTTTATTCTCCTATAGTTATTTATGGGGTTCCAATGGTTTTATTCCAAATTTTCCTCTCTTTGGTACTCAAATACCAAAATAATATTGTTAAAAAATCGACCATATCTATTCTTTTAGGATGGGAATATTATAATTCCATTCCTAGATTCTTTATAAATTTTACTTTCTATGATAAAATGATTGATTAAATTCATTTTCAACCATATTGACTTTATTTTCAAAGTTTTTAAAAGTAATCTTTACAGTGTTTTCTATATGAGTTATATTTTAATTTTTATAGAAGTGTGAAAAGAATCCTTTTTAATGTATATGATGTGAATGAATTTTCCCACCTCAATGAACATTATTAACTATTTATCTTCCTCTAAAAGTTTACATGTTTTTTCAAAGAAAAACCCTTTTCTATTATCATGTGAATTTTTAGTTTTTATATTAAAAGATAAGTGTATTATTTTCTTAAAGGATTGGAAATAATTTTCATATTAATTATGTTTATTTTATGTTCCACTCCATATTTTATTTTATAATCATAGTATATTTTCAAGATTATATTATTTTTCAAAGAATATTTAAAAAATCACTTTAAAACCTCATGGAAATAGTTTATAAATGATTTATAACTTCATTTTTACAACAAAGTAACAAAATATTTAAGGAAATCTCTTTTTAAAGTTTTGCTTACATTATTCTCACTGATTCTCAAAAGACTTTCCTTTAATTCAAAATATTCATCTCTAATTAATTTATGGTATTTTTTTATACATTACTAATTTATAGTTCATACCTCAATTTGTTTATAAGGAATAATCTTAGTTCATTGAAGTTATGTTATCTATCATTCCATATTATTATTTTGACATTGTATCCATATTATTTTGTATCATTGATATATTTATCATTTCAATATCATCTTAACTGTGAACCATGAGCACATACAATGTTTTTTGAAGGAAGCTTATTAATAAATTTATTTCATTTACTAGGGAAATATTGATGTTATATATTCTTGATTCGATATAGATATTTATTGATAAGACATATTTTCTATGCATTGTTGACTCAATATATGAGGAATAAATTGGAAATATATAAGTGATTGGTGAGACCTGATTATAGATATCCCCTTGATGCATTAATAGGTCACATGCGACAAACATGAACGAGTATTTCTCAGTGTTTTCTATCCCATAAAATAAAAATATATTGGAATAAAGTCTTGATGGTATGAAAAATGTCTTGGCACAAGGCATTGATGGAAAGATTCATGATGTCTTAACATGTGGACTTTACCCTAAGATCATGAATGTTCGACATTATACATTTCTTTTATTGATAATTTAGTTATTATTATCCATGTGATTGTTATGTTCATATTATCCATGGATGTATTTTGATATCAAGTTCATAATTAAACGACATGTGTTTTTATTATCCAACCTGTCATATTGATTATTCCTTATTTACTCATGATATATTCCACTGTATACTACCCATCTAATCATTAGAGCTCACCCCTTTATTTTGTTTTCCTTTCTCCATGATATGAAGAAGGGATCTTTGATTGATTTTCAAGGATTAAAGAATGTTTTTCATGCTATGTTTTTAATTTAAAATGTAATATAGAAGTCATGTATGTATCTAGTTTTCTAATAATACTAAAGTGTAACACAATGAGATTTTAAAATATATTTATCTTTAAATAAATTTTAAGTGTTTAATATCTTTCTTGACACACATCACTGAGCTTAAAATTAATCGCAATATATTATAACCCACCCATTAAATTGATAGTATGAATAGGAATAAACAAATTATAAAAAATATTTATAAAGGTTTTAAATAATTAAAATGTATTTATTAATTCATAATAAATAAGTACTTAATTTTTAGTAAAGTCCTTTTATGCTTCAAAAATATGCTTTCTTCAAAAATGGTTTTATTGTATTTTGTGCATGAAAATTATAATTAATTTATACCATATTTGGAAATTTTATTTTAAAAAATGAATATGATTTTTTTTAAATTAGCATATCAATATTATATTAGGGTGTTTTTTGGGATTTTTCTAAAAAGTTTTATTTTTTTAGTGAATAGTAAAAAATACTAATTTTTGCAAAACCATCATTTTTTTGTTGAATAAGTAATTTAAAAGTCCAATTATATTTTTTATTCAGTATTAAAGTTAAGTATGATCCATTTGATTTATAATAATCTAATTGATTCCATTTTAATCAGGAATATTCATGATTTTGATATAAGTTAATTTTGAGGCATAAAAAAACCATTTTTCTAAAAATTGTCGTTAGTTGTGTTTTACACATTTACATTAAAATTAATTTCTTCCACTTCTTGAAATTTAATCTTGAAAAATATATTCCATATTTTTAATTAGGAGGTTCAAATTTTTTAAATATTCCCCTTTTATTTTTGTTCATTATGAATAGTAACCTTGGTAAAAACGTTGTCACCATGACAAGGGTAAAACGAGTAAAACAAGGTTAAAACTATGAGATAAGAATTTAAAATTACTCAACACATTACTTTAATCTATTGTATGAGTGTAGTTCAACCATAATTATCCAAGATTTGAAGTTATGGAAATTTTGTGCTATTTTTCTTTGATAATGGCTTATATGTTATTTTAAGTAAAGAAAATACAAAATGTCACTCACTTTTATTTTATAAACTCAAATATTTTTCATAGGGATAAAAATAAGTTATGGTCAGTTATAAATGATTATTTTGAATATTAATATTTTTTAATGATATGAATTTATTTCTAATTTTTAATGATGGTATAATTACCTTATATTCATATGCAACGCCGATATAGTGCTTGTGCAGATAGTAGATTTTTTTCTAAATAATTCTAAAATACCTTAAAATAAATAAGTTTTGGATGAATTTAAAAAAACATTAATTTTATGTAAAATTATAATATATAAATGATGGTGAAAGGGTCTAGATTCGAAATACATTACTATCTTCCTAACTTTAAATTCAAATTAAATAAATAGTCCAAAAAATGATATTAATGATATTTTATGTTATATAGTATTTTATTAAATGATTTAAAAATCATAAAATTTTGAAATAGAAAAATGGGGATGGGATGTGGTTTTAAATTTCATCCATTGACCATTTTTGTTCCAATTTTTACCTTAGAAGTAAATTTATAACCCTTAATGATTGGAAAATGTGTTACTATGCTTAAGGATAAAAAGGGTTAACAGAGCATTAAACTAAAGAGATAAGGGTTAAAATGACCTAAAAACTTATATAAATCCTATTTTATGAGTTTATTTTGATCCAATATCATATTTAATTAAAAATTCAGAAAAATTAGAACCAATTGGTCATGAATGTGATTTAATAATATTTCAAAGTTTTGAAAAATCACAAGAGCGCTCTTTCCCTGCCTTATAAAGGACACCCCTCCACTCTCTCTTCTTTACAAAACTTTGAGCCACCTATCTCGACCAAAACTTTCCAAATTATCTTCTAAAATTAATTATCCATGAATTAGATGTGATGGATTTCTTAAAGGACCATTCCAAGGGTCCTTAAGAAGGGATCTAAAGGAGGTTAACTGAAGAAGTGGTAATAAGAAAACCTGACCTATTTCAATTTATTTATTATTATACCTCCTGTAAATTGATGGTATTCATCATAAAATAATAAATCTATTATACTTAATACATTGAAATTTTATTATGATTATGGAACTTCCATTATCCACCCTTCTTTCTATCATGAGAAATGTAAAGTATTGATCATGCGCACATGTGGACTGCCGCCTCTACATAGCAATATGATTCATTCTCCATCACTATAATTAATTCTTGGTTATTATGATGGATTTAATGTTTATATATTATATTTATGATATAATTATACTTCTCCAAGACTTTACAATATATTTACTATTTTAAATAAATTAAATCTATGATATAGCTTGAAATGCATGCAATACTGAGTTATATTTTGTTATGCGCAACAAATACTTTCTTCTATAGCTTGAATTACATGCAAGACCAAGTTTTACCGAACAAAAATATATTATTAAAATATTATTATTTAATATCATAAGATATAACCTAGTCGTTAAATTAACAGTTGTGAATAGGATTAAAAAAATTATTAAAATATTTTGTTTACAAAAATATAAGATGAACACATTAGTAAAAAAATAATTAGAAATGAATATAATAACCAATTGAAAATAAAGGGATTTTTTTTATAAAAAACTATTCTTATGATCACAAAACTGTTTTATCCTAATAAATTAAATTAATTATAATTAGTTAATGATATTAATGAAATATATATATATATATATATATTATATTCAATCAAATATTTTTGAAATTTATCTAATAGATTCGATATACACAAGATAAGAACATACCCAATATTACACATAAAAACCTATATTTTTATAAAGGCACTTTTACCACCTTTTAATAATGAACCTATTTTAAATCCAATTTTTGGAACTTTTATAAATCTTATATGTCAAAATAAACATAATATTTTAAAATGGATCATAAAAATTAGGTTAGGGTGAATTTTTGGTATTTTTCTGTGAAGTTTCATTTTTCGATGAATAGTGAAAAATACTAAATTTTAACTCTAAACCGTTTTTCCATCTAATTCATTTTTAAGGTTAAATTATATTTTTATTGGTTTTAAAGATTAATTAGATAAATTTTATATCATTTAATATAATTTAGGTCATTATAATTAATTTTAAACAAAAATTGGATATAAAAACTTAGCAAACTTTTGAACATTTTTACTTTAAAAACCCGCATTGTCATCCCGTCTGCGGTATTAAATTTAAATTAATTTCTGCCACTTACATGATTGGAATTTGGAAAAATGGATTCCATATTTTGAATAATAATAATTTATAATGTCTAATAATTTCAACTTAGTTTTTGACCAAAAATATTAGTGATAGTAATTAAAATTAATTACAATGATTAAGAGAAAAATTAGCTTAACAAAGGACTAAACCTTAAACTTAAGGGACAAAATGACCTATAAGCTCATAAAAAATACATTTTATATACATATTTATAACTTATTCTCCTTTGGATATAATTTGGATGATTATTGGAGCCACTTGACATGGGAAAAATGTGAGTGGAATTCCCTTTCCAAAAATTTACAAGAGTGCCACTTCTCCTCCACTATAAAAAGGTACTCAACCCTCCCACTTCCTTAAACCTCTAAATACAATTTTTATCAAAAAATATCTACCCAAATATCTCCTAAAAATTCCTCCACTAATCCTATAATCCTCTCTTTGTATGTAAAGAAAACCAAGGAATCCCTTTGGTGCAAATAAAAAAGAGTTACCCCAAGAAGAGGTAATATCTTTCCTCAAACTCTTTAGTTTTATTTCCATTCCCCACCCACTAAAATATACTTATTACATGATTATATAACAGAAATGATATCCTAAATTTACTGATATGTTGTTATGTTAAGGTTTCAACCTATATTTACACATACTTCCATCTAATGGGTAACAAACTTACCGTTTATGTGTATGGCGAACTACCACCTCACGAAACGATGGTTGTTCGTTCTTCCTTTACCACCTCTCATGGTGGGAATTATGATAGAAAATATGTTTATATATGATATATATATTATATTTATAATGTACTTATTTTTTCTTAATTTTTATATAGAACATACCTTTATGATTTCCATTTTGTGTAAATATGGTAACATCGTTTGTGGAAGTATGAACTACCACCTCCTAAAAGCGATGCGATTCATTCAAACGATACATGGAATGTATAAAGGATGGTTTTTATTAAACATATATGACATAAACAATATATATTATATTCATTACCTAATTACCTTTCTAGAAATATAATATATATATATATATATCATTTTCTTTATTACCCTTTCACACACTTAAAAAGTGACAACGTCATTCGTGGACGTGTGAACTACTGCCTCCTCGAAATGATGTGAATAATTTTACATAATAAGAATTATATATATAAGTATATATGATTAAATAATATGGTATTTATGATATAATTATTTAACTAGAAATATTAATGTCACTTACCTTCTTTCCATGATGATCATTGAAAAATGATAGCATTACTTATGCGTACGTACGAACCACCGTCTCCATGATTGCAACGTTGATTCATTTTTCATAAACATATTAAATGATTGATTTTAAAAGTATAATTTATGTATAAATATGATAATTATTTCATTATTATTATTCTATAGATGTTATATAATGACCCCTTTGACTATAGTTGACCTACCAAAGTTGTTTGGACACATAAACCGAATTTGGTCGAAACACACGACATAAACTTAATTTTTTAAATAGCTATATAAAACATGGTAATAAGTGAAATAAAATAATTATAAACATTAAAAATGATTTTAAGCAAGAAAAATAATTAACATAAGTTTATTATTCAGGAATATAAAAACACACAAGATAAATCGGGCTCAAGGTAAGGGATTTTCATCTCACTTTTTACATCTATGAGACAAATGTCATATTCACCACTTACTTATTTTATGTGGTGTATATAATTCCAATTTTTATACATTATATCATTAATAATTTTATCTTTATGGTATTTAAAACTTTCATTTAATGTTATTGCTTCATGAGGATTATGATTTAAAATGCTTTAAAGTGGCATGCGATACTTTAGAATGTTTAAATATTATTTTCCTTAAGAATAATTTTAATGATATTTAAAAGGTATTTCAAATTATATGACCATTGTTCAATAAACCCTTTAATTTTTATCTTATCTATTTATTCATGACCTTTTTCATGTATCAGTACCATTTTCCCACTCTTTGGTACTCAAAATGTTTTAGAAAATATTTTTAAGAAAACATGACTTCATTTATCTCTTTATTTGGAGAAACTACTTTATTATAAAATCTTGTTATCTAAAAATGTTTTCAATTCTTTTTAAAATTTCCAAAATTATTTATCAAATACATTTTTACCCTTTTTTCTTTTACCAATGTTTTTAAATGAATCTTCTTGTCTCTTTATAAACAAGGATTTTTTCTAAATTTTTTACTGTGTAAAAGGAATGTTCTTTTTTACCTTGTACAACATGTACATATTTACCCACCATAATTTATTTGAAGCTTACTTTTAATTTTTAAATGGTTACTTTTTATAGATTTTTTTTTTCAAAAGTGATTTTCAAAGAAATAGTTTTTAAAAAGAAAAAGATATTTTACTCAATAATGGTTTTACAATATATTTTTCTGGTATTTCTATTCATCAACGACAACAACCATTTATTTTTACTCAACTTAGAATATGTTGTATTGATTCCATCCTTATTCTTCCTCTGGATGGTTTGTGATTGATTTGGCTAAGGATAGTATTGATATTAACTTCCTCGATCCCTTTTAGTACCCTTGAAATATTCAATTTACTATGATCATTGACCATTGAATTTCCCCTAAATATCCATATAATCTACCATGAATATGATTATTTCCTAAATCATATACCATTTTTACATACGGTATTCACTTTTAAAGTTACTTGATATCCGGGTAAATATTGATAAATCTGCATCTTATACTCCATACAGATATTTGATAAGGAACATTGTTAAATTGATTATTAGATATACGAGGAATTCTTTGGATAGGTGTGACACGGGTGGGGCCTGATTATAGATATCCCCTCAATGCATTGATAGTCTCAATAGACAAATTAGTTGTTCAAATTAGATGGGTTTCTACCTGATATGCTAAATTGTCTTGTGACAGTTCTTGATGGAAAATGTATCATGTACCTAGGAAACATGGATTATAATACTTAAGAATTTCCCTCATTTAAATTTAGTTATTATTCATCCATAGGATTTTGCATCGACATATCTATGGATGCATTTCATTCTCAATTTATTGATTAAATGGTATGTGTTTTTGTTTCTTACCTTTCTATATTGATTTTTCCTTATCTAGTTATTTGATTTGAATGTGTTTCCAGTTATAACCTTTCCATATTTTTATGTACTTCCTTCTTAGTTTTTTGATTACATGGTATGTGTGTCTAGTTATTTACCATTCCATAATTATTATTCTCATCGATTCATTATTACCTTTTCTATAATTTAACCTTACTTGAGAATTTGAGCTCACCCTTATTTTTTTCCTTTCTACAGGAATCCAAGAAGTATAATATGAAAGATATATAGGTATATACTACATGGAATAAAGTTATCCTAAAATAAAAAAAAATTATACTGTAATTATTTTATTCATTTTTAATACAAGACTCATGTATGTATCTGGTTTACCAAGACTACTAAACTCTTAGGTCCTTTGAGATTTGATTCCTTGTAATCATGCCAATTTAATGGTAGTAGACACTGGCTCTAGGATATATAGGGCCGGGTTTCTACAGTTGGTATCAAAGGAAGTTTAGTAGAAACCTTTGGAACTAGATTTAGGAAAACATATATTAAAGAACATATCCCTAAGGTAGAATTTGAGGATAAGTATATAAGAACATCCTAGAATTTTTGTAAGATAGAGATTATGTGGGTTTTCCTAGAAATACATCCCTATCTGGATACTATAAGTGGAATTGGTTCTGGAACACATGTACCTAGGAGTAAAAACTCCGATAAGGTGCATCTGGACTTACTCGTCATAACCTGGTACACGAAAATAGGCCTTACAGCACACCTAGTTTGACACTTCTAGGGGATATTATTAGGATAATTCACATTTTTTTACAAAACATTATGAATTATTTTGAAAATGAATAACCTAGGTTAAACCTAAGGTGTTTTAGATTGAATATAAGGTGTTGTGATTTAGCTATCCTATAAATTATTATACATTTTTCTATGACTATTGTTACTCACACTATGCTTTATGGTTTTTGTCAATGAAAGGTACCTGAAGGAGTCAAGTTAACACTGAACATAAAGGACAATGTGGTGAAAATGAGCAACCAAATGAGGTTTTGATAAGAATAAAAGATATCATGTTTATTCTTAATAAATTTTTCCAAAATATGATAAATAACATATAACTTAACAAACTCCCGAACTCACCAAAGAAGAGAAAGATGGAGTTTTCTAAGAGCTCAAGTGGTGGAGACCATGGAGAGAAGAAGGCTCAATTTACCTCATGCAAGAAATGTGGAATGAGATTCCTAGGAAAGTGTCTCAATTGAATGGGGAAATGCTTTATGCATGGGAAATAAGGACATATAACATAAAATTTCCAAGGAGAAATTAAAAGTATGATGGAAATAAATAAAACTCATCCTAAGGATCCATTTGTAGTTCATTTCTATAAATGTGGGGAACCTAGACATTACTTGATTCAATGAACTATTCTAGAGGATAAACTCTAGACCAAGGAAGGATATGTGAGGAAATAAGTGGATGAAGTATTTATGTATTGGGGTTGTATTGAAAACCTTATATAAAAGGATAATTAGTGATTAACCTTCTTTCAAGGATATCCATCATATTTATTTTGAAAATTATATTAATATGGTTTTAGAAAAGGAAAAACTATATTCCTGATGACAAACCATTAAATCTGGAAATAATGTGGTATTTAAACCCATGACCGAAGGATGATAAGGGTTTATCACCAACCACTAACTTATGCAATGTCTTGATTAATATGTCATTGAATTTAGTTGAACAATTTGATGAATAAATATTAATGATGAACTAGTAGTGTAGATTTTTAGGTTTAGATATTAATATATTAACTATATTGACTTTGGAGAATATTTAGAGACAAATATAAATACTTTTCACTCTTTTATGGGCCTTACAATCCATTAAATTTTTATTTTAGTGCTTCAGGAATCAAAGTTATTTTTAGATATCCATTTCTTGAAGTAAGGGATAAATTAGAATTTGATTGAAGCACAACCAAAAGATTTAATTTTTCATATGAAATTAAAAAATATCATGTAAGTAAATTTCCTTATATTCTTAGGTAGTAAAGGAATTAATCATCATGGAGAAAAGGATCTTAAAAAAATTCTATCATAATATCTTAATTTTTATTAAACTGATGGTCTTCTAAATTATAAAAAATTTATAGCTTTGAGGCCCTTAACATTACATTGACCATTCACTTATTTTTCATTGATGACCTAAATAAATCCCTATAAATATTTAAAATTTTCTTCCATATACGTATCTCTACTTTCCACTAATGATCTCCTACTTAGAGACTTATTCATATGTTATTCCATGCGGCCTTTGTAATTTTCATCCTCTCTTTTCTAGACAATTTCATATGAAACCTTATCAAAATGTGATATTTAAAACATAGGAAATATCAAACAATATATCACCAAGATCTATTTTAAATTACGAGGATGCAATTTAATTAAAGCAGGGAGAATTTAACATGCCAAAAATTTAAAGTAAGAACATTATATTTGATAACGTGTATGACACGCAACCCCAAGCACATAAGGGAATATAATATCCTGAGACTTTACAATATATTTACTAAAAAAATTCAATATATGATATATATTTAAATGCACACAATACTGAGTTAGCTTACGTTACATGCAACAAATACCTTCTTTGATAGCATGCATGACATGAAAGATTGAATTTTAACAATCAATAATATATTATTAAAATATCATTACTTAATATAATAATATATAACCTAGATGTTAAATTAGTTGTTGTGAATAAGATTAAATAACTTATGAAAATATATCGTTTATAAAAATATAATATGAATTCATTGGTTAAAAATTAATTAGAAATGAATATAAGAACCAATTGAAAATAAAGGGACATTTTTATTGAAAACTATTCTTATACTCACAAAACTGTTTTATCCTAATAAATTAAATTAATTAAAATTATTGAATGATATTAATGAAATACACATGTTATAAATTAAATCAAATATTTTTTACATTTATCAAATAAATTATATATATATAATATAAGAACAAACCCAATATTACACATAAAAACCTATATTTTTATAAAGACACTTTTACCACCTTTTAATGGAAAACCTATTTTAAACACAATATTTGGAACTTTTATAAATATTAAATGTAAAAATAAACTTAATATTTGAAAGTTTAACACAAAAATTAGGTTAGGGTTCTTTTCTGTGAAGTTTTATTTTTTGATGAATAGTAAAAAATATTGAATTTTAACTCAAAATTGCATTTTCATCTAATTTATTTATAAGGTTAAATTATATTTTTTATTGTTTTAAATATTAATTAGATAAATTTTATATAATTTAATACAATTTATTTCATTGGAATCAATTTCAAATTTAAATTGGATATAAAAAGTTAGCAAACTTTTCAACGTTTTACTTTAAAAACCTGTATTTTCACCCCATCTGTGGGATGAAATTTAAATTAATTTCTACCAATTATATGATTGGAATTTTAAAAAATAGATACCATATTTGGGATCATAATAATTCATAATTTATAATAAGTTAAACTTAGTTTTTTACTAAAAATATTAGTGAAAGTAATTAAAATTAATTATAATGATTAAGAGAAAAATTAGCTTAACAAAGGACTAAACCTTAAATTCAAGGGAGGAAATGACCTAGAAATTCATCAAAAATACATTGTATGGAAATATTTTGAAACTATATTCCATTTTATTGAATTTTAACCATTATTGGAGCCAATTGACATGGAAAAAATGTGGGTGGAATTCCCTTTCCAAAAATTTAAAAGAGTGCCACTCCTCCACTTTAAAAAGGCACTCAACCCTCCCACTTCCTCACACTTCTCAAGACACTTTGTATCAACAAATATCTGCCAAAATATATCCTAAAAATACATCCCCTCATTCTATAATCCCCATTTGGGTAGAAAGAAAACCAAATAACCCCTTTGGTGCAAACCAAAAGGAGTTACCTAAAGAAAAGGTAACATCTTCCCTCAAGCTCTTTTGTTTTATTTCCATTCTCCACCCCCTAAAATATACTTATTACATGATTATAACAAAACCAGTATCATAAATATATTTATATGTTTTTATGTTAATTTTACTACATATAATTACACACACTTCAATATAATGGGTAACAAACTTACTATTTATGTGTTTGGCGAACTACCACCTCACGAAACAATGAGTGTTCATTATTTACCACCTATCATGGTGTGAATTATGAAAGAAACTGTATTTATAATGTACTTATTCTTATGTATTTTTTATATATAACATACCTGTATACTTTTCATTTTTTGTAAATACGATAACATCATTAGTGGAAGTGTGGACTACCGCCTCCTAAAAGTGATGTGATTCGTTCACATGATACATGGAATGTATAAAGGATGGTTTTAATTAAAAATATGTGACATAAAAACATTTATATTATATTCATGTCATAATTATATTTCTTTAAATATAATATATATATATATATATATATATCATTTTATTTATTACCCTTCCAAACACTTAAAAAGTGATAATGTTGTTCGTGGATGTGTGGACTACCGCCTCCTCGACATGATGTGATTCCGTTTAAATCACAAGAATTATATATATAAGTATATATGAATAAATAATATGGTATTTATTATATAATTATAATTCTAGAAAGATTAATTTTACTTACCTTCTTTCCCTGACGATCATTGAAAAATGAGAATGTTACTCATGCATACGTATGACCTACTGTCTCCATGATTGTAACATCGGTACATTTTTCCTAACCATATTAAATGATTAGTTTTAAAAGTATAATTGATGTATAAATATGATAATTATTTCATGATTATTATTCTGGATATGTTATATAACGATCCCTCTGACCATAGTTGACCTACTAAAGTTTTTTTGATAGATAAACCAAATTTGGTCAAAACACCTGACAAAAACTTAATTGTTTAAGTAGCTATATACAAAATGTTAATAAGTGAAATAAAAGTAATTATAACCATGATAAATATTATAAAGAAATTAAATAATTAAAATAAGTTTATTATTCAGGAATATAAAGAAACACGAGACAATTCTAACTCAAGGTAAGGGATTTTCATCTCACCTTTTACATCTGTGAGATAAATGTAATATTCACCACTTACTTATTTTGTGTGGTGTATCTAATTCCAATTTTGATATATTATATCATTAATAATTTTATCTTCATGGTATTTAAAACTTTCATTTAATGTCATTACTTCATGAGTATTATGATTTAAAATGCTTCAAAGTGGTATGACACACTTTGGAATGTTTAAAGTGAAGGACCCCGGGACACCCTGAGAGGGGAGGGGTGAATCAGGGTGACAACTTTTTCTTTTAATGTGATGGATCTTGTTCCCACGTTGGTAGGAACTTGTTGAACCTGTATGATGAATATGATCAGAAAGTAAACATTCACATGCACAGAAAATACACAGCACTTTTTACTTGGTTCACCACTAAGGGCTACGTCCAAGGAGCATACGCCGACAAATTGTCGGTCATACCAAATTCCACTAATCTTCACTAGATGCGGATTACAAAGGTTCGGGAACAATCACTCTATCCCAGGCTCACTGCCTTTACAAAGGTTCAGGGATAACCCACTGCTTCCCTCAGGTCACTCCCGTTGACTCCCCCTGGCTCACCGCCCTTGGTGAAGTCTCACTCAGTTTATAGACGTGAAGGTCTGTTAATCATTGAAAAAGAATGTATCCTCTGTTGAATGTAGATGCTCTGTTGAAGTCCAAATTTAACTCGTATACAAATCCCCCTTTGCACCGAAGGTATCAGGAAATCTTCCAGTTTTCGTGCAGCTTCAAAAGAACCGGCGTACAAAAACCTCACCTGGCACACTTCTCCAAGACTGGCGCGCAAGTTTCAAGAATGGAGCGCAAGTCACTTGCGCGGTACAAAATCGGCGCGCAGGTGACACCAACACACTTGCGCGACACTGCCTTCTTCAACTCCGAACTTGCGCGGCTCTGCACCTTTAACTCCAAAACCACCTTGGTCGCGCGGCCAACAACCGGTGTGCAGCCTCTACTTGCGCGACCAAACAACCACTTGCGCGACTCAACCACCTGTGCGACGAGAGCTCGAAAAATCTCTAAGTCTTGAACTCCGTTACAAATGAGGAGGGGGTCCTCTATTTATAGGCAAACTGGACCCCCTGCGTGGTGGCGCACAAGTCTTTCCTCGGCACGCAGGTTCTGGCGCGCAACTCATCCTCCCTAGCCTCTATCGCACTACTCACTTGCGCGACCACACAAATACTTTCATGACCTTCTTTCCTTTGCCATATTTTGAAGTTATAATCTTGAAAAACAATAGACGCGCAAGTTTCCAATCCTCCTAGGCATCGGCGCGCAAGTCTCTTCACGGCGCGCAGGTCACTTGTGCGACCAGCCCAAAACTTGTGTGACCCTTATCCCTTTGCCATTTTCCCATGTTCTGATCTTGAAAAAAATATAGTGCGCCAGTTCCCTCTCCTTCAAGTACACGGCGCGAAAGTCTCTTTTCCAAAAACACTTTTCTCCATTTGTCGATTTTTAGGCCCAAAAATTTGGCAAACACTAGGAAACGGCGCCACCTTTAATACTGTTGTCTGCTTGAACTGTATGATCTCTTTGATTGGTACACATTCTAAAATTCCACTGAGGATTGACAACAAACACAAACCATACTCCAAATCATGCATAGAAGACCATGGTTCCAACATAAAGATTATCTTCCTCAAGAATAATTTTAACAATCTTTCAAAGGTATTTCCATTCAAGGAAATTATATGACCATTTTTCAATAAACCCTTTAATTTTTCTATCCTATAGTTATTTATGAACTTTTTCAAGTATTAGTACCATTTTCTCACTCTTTGGTACTCAAAATGTTTTAGAATTTTTTTTAAGAAAACCCAACTTCAATTATCTCTTTAGTTGGAGAACCTATTTTCTTCTAAAAACCCTATTTTCTAAAAATGTTTTCAAAACATGTTTTTAACCATTCCAAAATGATTTATTAAATAAATTTTTACCCTTTTTTATTTTTCCAATTTTTTCAAAGGAATATTATTATCACTTTCCAAACAAGTCATTTTTCTAACCATTTTACCATGAAAAGGGAATTTTTTTTACCTAGTATGACATATACAAATTTACCTACCATCATTTACTTGAAAATTCCTTTTAATATTTAAAAGGTTAATTTTTAAAGATTTTTTTTCAAAAGTGATTTTCAAAGAAATTTTTTTAAAAGGTTTTTAAAAACAAAAAGATATTTTCCCTAAGAATATTTTTAAAATATATTTTTTAGTATTTATATTCATCAATGACAAAAATTTTTTTTTACTCCACTTGGGATATGTTTTATTGATACAATTCTTATTCTTCCTCTATATGGTTTATGATTAATTTTTCCAAGGATAGTATCAACATTCACTTCCTTTATTCCTTTTAGTCACCTTGAAATATTAAATTTACTATAATCATTGAACATTGAATTCCCCTAAATATCCATATAATTTATCATGGATATGATTATTGCCTAAACCATATACCATTTTTTACATACGATGTTCACTTTGAAAGTTATTTTATATCCAAGAAAATATTGATAGATCCGTATCTACTACTCCATACAGATATTTGATAAGGTACATTATTAAATAGATTATTCGGTATATAAGTAATGCTTTAGAAAGGTAAGACAAGGGTGGGGATCAGTTATAGATAGTCCCTTGATGCATCACTAGTCTCATGAGATGAATTAGTTGTGAAAATTATATGGGTTTCTTACCGATATTCTAAAGAGTCTTATGAAAGGTCTTGATGGTAAAGGTACCATGTACCTAGAAAAAATGGCATCTATTAATTAAGCATTTCCCTCATTTAGATTCAGTTAATATTCATCCATGATATTTTGTGTTGACATATCTATAGATGCATTTCATTTTTAGTTTATTGATTAAAATCCACTTGTTTCAGTTTCTTACCTTTTCATATTTATTTTTCCTTATCTATTTATTTGAATGGAATTTGATTCCAGTTATTACCTTTACATTTTTTATGAACTTCCTTCTCAGTTTGTTGATTACCTGGTATGTGTGTTTATTTATTTACCATGCCATAATTATTATTCTCAATGATTCATTATTGCTTCCACTATACTTTACCCCCTACAGAGCATTTGAGATCAACCTTATTTTGTTTCCCTCTTCCAGGAATCCAATAAGAATACTATTAAAGATATGCAAGGATATACTAGATGGAATAAATTTATCCTCGAAATAAAAAAATTATATTGTAATTAGAGTATTCATTTATAATAAAAGACTCATGTATACATATGGTTTACCAATACTACTAAACTATTTGGTCCTTTAGGATTTGATACCTTGTAATCATGCAAATATAATGGTAGTAGACACCAGATATGGGATATCTAGGGTTGGGTCACTATAGTTGGTATCAAAGGAAGTTTAGTAGTAACCTTGGGAACTAGATTTAGGAAAACATAGATGATAGAATATATCCCTAAGGTACAATTTAAGGATAAGTATATAAGAACATCCTAGAATTTTGGTAAGATAGAGATTATGTGAATTTTACTAGCAATACACCCCTTTATAGATACTACAAGTGTACGTAATTTTGGAACAAATATACCTAGGAGTAAAAAATCTGACAAGGCACTTCGGGACTGACTCAGCGTAACCTGGTACACAACAATGGTCCTGACTAAACACTTAGTTTGAAACTACCAGGGTATATTCTTAGGATAATTTCTATTTTATTTACAAAATATTATGAAGGAATTTTATAATTAATAACCTAGATTAAACTTAAGTTGTTTTAGATTGAAGATAGGGTGTCATGATTTAGATATCCTATAATGATTATACATTTTTCTATGACTATTTTTACTCACACCATGCTTTATAGTTTTAATCAATGGTTGGTACCTGAATGACTCAAGTTAACATTGAACATGAAGAACAAGGTGGTGAAAATGAGCAACCAAATGAGATGTTGATAGGAGTGAAATATATAATGTTTATGCCTAATCAGTTTTACTGAAATATGATTAAAAACATATACCTCAACTAACTCCCAAACTCACTAAAGAAGAGAAGGATGGAGTTTTCTAAGAGATAAAGTTGTGGAGACCATAGAGAGAAGAAGGATTGATTTCACTCATGTAAGAAATTTGGAAGGAGACACCTAGTAAAGTGTCTCAATGGAATGGGGAAATTATTTTTGTGTAGGAAAGAAGTACATAAAGAAAAAAATTTCAAGGAAAAATGAAGAGTACAATGGAAAGAAATAAAAATCATCATAATTATACATTTGTAGTTTATTTACATATATGTAGGGAACTTGGACATTACCTGAGTCAATTCCCTCTTATAAAGGATAAACTATAGACCAAGGAAGGATATATGTGGAAATAAGTGGATTAAGTATTTATGTATTGGGGTTGTATTGAAAACATTAGATAAAAGGCTACTTAGTGATTAACCTAATTTTAAGGATGTTCATCATATTTATTTTTGAAATTATTTTAATATGGTTTTAGAAAATAAAAAACTATATATTGGGTGACAACCCATCAAATCCGGAAAGGTCATGGGACTTGAACCCCAAACCAAAGGACGTTAAGGGTTTAACACCAACCACTAACCTACGCAATGTACTGATTAATATTTCATTGTTTTTAGTTAAAAAATTTGATGAATAAATATTAATTATGAACCAGTAGTGTAAATTTTTAAGTTTAGAGATTAATTTCTTAACCATATTAGCTTTGGAGAATAGTTAGAGACAAATGTAAAGACTTTCCACTCTTTTATGGGCCATATAATGTATTAAATGTTTATTTTAGTGCTTTAGGAATCAAAGTTAATTTTTGGATATCCAAATATTAAAGCAAGGGATGAATTAAAATTTGATCAAAGCACAACTGAAATATGGAATTTTTCATATGAAATTAAAATTTATAATATAAGTAAATTTCCTTATATTCTTAGGAAGTAAATGAATTTATCAACATGAGGAAAAGGATCTTAAAATAATTTTGTCCTAATATCTTAATTTTTGTTGAACCAATGATATTCTAAATCATCTTAGATTTATGGCTTTGAGTCCCTCAACGTTCTTTTGACCATTCACTTGTTTGTGATTGATGACCTCAATCACTCCCTATAAATATTTATGTTTTTACTCCATGTATATATCTCTACTTTCCACTAATGATATCCTACTCAGAGACCTAGTTATATGTTACTCTATGTGACCTTTCTACTTCCAATTCTCTCTTTTATAGAGGATTTCTTACAAAACCTTCTCACGATGTGGGATTTCAAACATAGGAAATATCAAACAATCTATCACCAAGATCAAGTTTAAATTGAAAGGATGCAATTTAATTATGGTGGGGAGAATTTAATTCCCCTAAATTATAAATTAAGAACATTATATTTGATAGTGTGTATGACACACAACACTAAGCGCATAAGGGAATGTCTTGGTGACTCCCATATTGTGAAGACCCAGTCTTAGCCAATATCCTCTCAATTACCTCCTCCCTTTCTAGTACCTCAATGTATGAATTCAAAGTAATAGAGGTAACCTGAAGCTAGATATCTAGGTGTAAATCCTTCTCTAAATAACTCACCATGGCCTCACCATTTGAAAAAAGGTTCAAAGAATAATGTAGAGGTTATTGTAATGGATAATAAACTCTCAGGTACAACAACTCCCATACCAAAGGATAAGGATATCCTATTGATAATATTCCTTAGCGGTCGAAGATAAAAAATTATCCTGAAACTGATCCTTGAACTTTTCCCAAGAAACAACCAACTCCTCATGATCCTTGAGGAATAAAATCTACCACTGTTGACCTAACCCATGAAACATAATAACATATAAAGAAACCTAGTGCTTCTAATAATAATGAATTTAAATGTAGTATATCTCTACCTCCTCTATCCAATACTTTGTCTCCCAATCTAAAATGGAGCCTTCATACTTTTGCAGACCCCAGCACTAAAACTATCAGATTTCTCCCCTCTAAGTGTTATCATCATTGAACTCTACTCTATGAAGATCTGCTGGAACATCTTACTAAATTTATTATGCAAGGATTTGACGGGGATGCTGACTTGGTTCCATATCTATAAAAAAAATAAAACATAATTACTCCTAAACCTAGGAAGAATGAATATTTTAATGTTGGTTAATTAACTTATTAATTCATTTTAACCTACTTTACATAGTCTACCCAAATTCAAAGTCCAGTGTAGAATATCATGATTCATGATTATCAACTAGGTCTCTACCCCGCAAGAAGCATCACTTAACTTAGCATGTTTAGTAAACTTAAAGGTTCTTACATCAGATCATAGGTTGCCATAAAATCTCATGTCTGAGATAATATCCCTTACAACATAAACTAAGCCTAGATAATACCGTTTTTCTACCAAACCATGAATCCTCACCAATACCTAACTTAAGACTCCATCCTATATCTCAACCATTATCCTTTGATACCACTTTATCATGACTCCCTACCTCTAAAGGTACCCTCCTATGTTAGCAATGAAGTAAGATAGATAATGATGACCAAATTCTATCTCTAATAGGCCATAGGTTAGCGACTAAAACTGATGTTATATCAAACACACACATGGGAGGGATTACCCTCTATATAATTTTAGGAGTAAGTGATAAGAAGGATAAACCAACAACTAACACCTTTCATAAACAACAAGTAAACCCAATACATGTAATTTCATACATAACTAAAAATAAATACTACAAGTTCCAAATGGTAAAACTAGGTAGTGACTATTAAATTAGACAACACTTGACAACTACTATGAAACTCATCTAATCTAGTAATGAACAACCTGATCACCAAACCGTTCCTATTGAATTGAAAATAATTTTTATATATAAGGTGATAATAACATGTATACTTAATAGGATCCTCCCTGAAACCTCTAACATAAAATGTGAAAAAATCATACTAAATCCCAATGAATAAAAAAATGAAAATAACTTATTTCCTTAATAGATAATACTAATTTCCCATACTCACCATGGAATACTTACCAAGTAATTCATATAAGTAAACTGTTCTATATAAAAATCACACACAGACACACACACACACAAACATATAAATAAAGGTACCCTGCTTCCACTTATCTACTGGTTTGTCACTCTCATGGCCCAACGGCTATATCTAGTTCTCATACCTCCTATAAATAAATCAACCTTTTGTGATTTAGGTCTCAACCTTGCCTACTATATCCCCATGTAGGGCCCAACTTCTTAGGTTGGAATCAGTCCTCATATCCATCTCATCATCAACATCATCCCATCTATAACCAAGTGTATATCTGGAAACCACTATAGCCCATGTAAATGAATTATACCTTAAGAAATTTAAACCCATAAAATTGCACCTATGGGAAGCCATGAACACCACATTTGGCTACATGTAAGTGTTATACCTCATTCCATTATATCTCACACATAAATTTATACTAAAATTATGAGCCATCACTACCCAAGTAGGAATGAAACCTATATCGTAAAACATTATATCCTAGGATATTCCTACTCATATATGTATATAAGGAGAGTAGGGAAGAGGGAGAAGTCATCCATCCATTACCTCACTATCCTGGATGTTATAGAAACACCCCCAAATTATTTGAGTGTTGGTTTTCCTACCGACATGGGTGGGGTAGCATATGAAATCATAAAATATAGAATAATATTATGCATAAACCACCATAAGGGAAACTACCTAGATTTAGATTGATCTAACGATATCATCACACTGTACCCTTGAATTCCACTGTTAAAGAATAGATATCGACAAGTATACAAGCATCAAGTTCATTATTAATTAATTATTTTAATTTTCATTTTTAGGGGTTAACATTTTTAACCCTTAAGAAAAGTGACGATGGCACTATTACTTACTTATTCTCAAGTATTTAATCATCATGAACTAATCCAATTAATTTATTAGTTCAATTATAATTATTTAATCATCTAGGTACTCTATAAATCATCCTAATCCACATCTATAGAAATGAACTCTCAGTTCATAGCAACAAACTATGTCAAGTATGTAACACCCAGATTTTTTTATGAAATATTTTCTTTAAATAATTTTTATTCTTCAGTAGCTTGCTTTTCACACAATCATGAGTTTAAATGAACCAAGAGATTCCATTATTATAAAATTACCATTATATCCTAGCTGTTAGGTTAACAGGAATAATTATAACTAACTTATGAAAATACATTGTGAATTCATTGGCTATCAATTATTTATGAAAAATATAAATCAATTAGATATTTTTATTTTTGAGTAAATTACTTTTGGTAATGAAATAAATGTGATATATATGTGTTATATACTTAATAAAATATTTTTTATATTAATATAATGGATATTTTAGTCATAGGGCATGAATAAAACCCTATTTGATGTATAAAAACCTATTTTTTAAAGTTTAATTTTACACCTTTGAATGACAAACCCATTTTAAATTAAAAATTTGACACATTAATATTTTTTATATGACAACATAAAAATTTTATTTTTAAGTGGGATATAAAAATTTACTTTGGATAAATTTTTGATATTTTTCTAATAACTTTCATGATTTGATAAATAGTAAAAATATGCTAAATTTTAATTAAAAACTTTTTTCATCGAGATAATTTATATGGTTAAATTATAATATTGAATAGTTTTAAATTATAAATAGAATATATTTTTATTATTCAATATAATTTATGTCATTATCATTAATTTTACATTGAATTCATAGGTCAAAAAACATTTCAATCTTTGGCAATGTTTTAATTTTTAAAAAACCCGTTCTCTCATTTCCGACAACAGGATTGATTTTAAATTAATTAATGAAAATTATGTGTTTTGAAATTTTAAAAATGGATTCCATATTTTTAATCAGTAGGTATAAATTATGTTAATAGACTAATTTTATTTTTAGGCATTATGAATAGTAACTTTGGTAATTATTTTTATTACCATGGTTAAAGGTAAATCGGGTAAATAAGGGTAAAAATAATATTATAAAATTACTTTAAAACCTATAAAAATTCTATTTAATGACTAAATTAGACCCTTATCAACTATTTTTCAAAATGGAATCACTTTATAGCCACTTACCTATGAATATGACATGAATGTAATAAAAACTAATGAATGTGACAAAACGTCACAATCTCATTTTATATAAGTATATTAATTTTAATATATGGATAACTAAGAGATAATATAGACTATATATAGTATATGGAAATATAAAATAATTACCTAAATTATATAAATTTATTTATAATTTTTAGAGATTAATTAATTATTATTAATTATGACACAATAGTGATGTAAAAATTATTTTATTAATAGAAATATCAAATAAATGGTTTTAAAAATATTAAAAGAAATATCATATGAACTAATTAAAGTACTCCACAAATTTTATAGGTTACTATGACATGTGAGGAGTGTATTAAATACTTTATTCTGAATTTATCTTATGTGTGAATTTTATTTAAATTCAAATAAATGAATAGTGTTAAAATTGACACTATTGACATTTTATAAAAACAACATTTTATTAAATTATTTAAAAATCATAAAAATATTTAAAATTACAAATTGATAATTATAAGGTCTAAAATTTCATAAAATATCAATTTATGGTCAATTAACACCATATAAGTAAATATTTATAACCATTAAATATTTAGAATGTTATTACCACAATTAAAATTAAATAGAATAACTAAGTGTTAATTAAAATGAAAATGATTAAATTGATATAAAAACTTGTCTAAAATTTATTGGTTGATTATATTACAACCCTATATTATCTAATCTTTAAAATTGGGACATTTTGGAGAATTTTAAGTGGGGTTTGATTTTATTATAAATTAATATTTTTGAGGTTTCCAAAAGTGCCCCTCACCTCAATTATAAAAGGGAACCTCCTCCCTCACCTATTAAATTCATTTTGAGACTTAAATCTCAGTCAAACCTACTATTTTTACTTCTAAACTTCTTTATTTTCATTCTATAGGTTCTGTTCTTCTTCAAAGACCAACTCTAGCGCCCTAAGAAAAAATTTAAAGGAGGCACTTCTAAGAAGAGGTAATATCTTCTACCGATTCTTTCAAATTTATTTATTCTTATAATTAATCTTCATTAGTTGTTTAATTATAAAGTAATAACATAATTATAACTCATATATTGATATGTTATTATAAATATGAAACAATCCTATTTCACCTTCTATCTATCCTACGAAAAACGAAATCACCATGCCTGCGTATGTACGACTTACCTTCTTCACACCATGGTGTAATATTTTTTTCACCACCACCTTACTTGGATGGGTATAATGGTGGAAATAATAACTATATATGATTATTATAACATGATACTGAAATATTATATACCATCCACTTCAATACCATTCAACAATTTTGGGAATGATATTATTGCTCGTGCGTACATACGACCTACCATCTCTACGATACGATGCGATTCATTATACGTGATCATCATTAAAACATGATTATATACATGAATTTAACGAATAAAAATGATATATATTATAATAATATAATTCTTTAAATTATATAACTATAACCTAAAAAAATGTATAAGAACTTATCCGACAAAACATGCATAAGAACATAAAGCAGTTAATACTCGAATAATGAGTAATAATGAAATGTTACTAACAAATGGTTAAAAATATGATCATAAATGTTATAATAAAAATTATTATGATTCTATAATAAATAAGTAACATTATTTAAATCATTATACATGAGGTTCAGATACATACAAATAATATCTGACCTAAGGTAAGGGATAACTTTGCAAATCTCATTTTTATCTGAGATTGTTTATTTATAAGTATTTAATGGAGTATATTTATCATCCACATACATGTTTCCTAAATATGTATTTCAAAATATTATTTATATAAATTATATCCATTGGTAAATTTTTACTAAATAGTATGAATGAAATCTTTTTTCATTTTTGGCATGAGGTACTTTTTGACTTTTCTGGAAAAAGTATGAGAAAAATGTTTTTTTAACTTGTACGACATGAATGGATTATTACACTTTCATAATGACTTATTTACTTAAATATTTCCCTATAATATTATAAGTTTATTTTCATATAAAATTATTTCTTCAAAAATTTTGTGGTATTTTGAGGAAGGAAAACATTTTTGAAGAAGAAAGGATATTTTCCTCAAGAATGAAGCTCAAGTTTTATCAAAATTATTTTCCATATAAGATTAAATAGGTTTATGATTATATCCATATTATTAATTTTATTTTATTGTGTAAATTATTGAATTATTTTTAGTAAATCCATTTATGTATTATATTATGATGGAATGATGTTTAAGAAACCCATTTTATTTCATGGGTTATGCTATAGTGAATGTTTTTCTATTTTTGTGGAACATGTAAGAATGATTTCATTATGAGATGGGTGAGATATATATATACCTCTAATGAATTGGGTAAAGATTTATATCTCATGAAATAGACATGACTAGAATGATAAGTAAATCCGGTTTAGTAATACAGGGCTGGAATGGGGAGTGAACTCAGTTACGTAATGGACTTTGTCTGCTATGATGGTCTTGGAAACGAGCCTTGAATAATATGAAATTATTTTATATGCTTATGTGTGTATACCATGAAATTTCATGTCTTATGTTATGCCTATTGGGATTAAATTTTAATTTTATGATTTATCCCATAATATGATATTATGATCTTTTATATACAGGATAAGATTTTCAAATGTTATGTTCTTATAAATATGGTATGATTGATATTCCCTTTGTTTACCCTTATTGAGAATTTGAGCTCACCCTTTCATATGTTTCTTTTCCCCAGGTCATGAAGAATGGTATTAACTATGATATTCCAAAAATGAGTATAGTTATGATGAAATAAATGAGAGACAATGTAGATGTTTTATGAATCGATTGTTTATGTTTCCCAGTTTCTAAAGACACTATACCTATATGGTCCTGTCATGGTTTTGTTATATGTTATAATGAATATAATTCAATTCTGAAGTAATATCAATGTATGTAAAGTATGATTCACTATAAAGTAGTTATAAACTGATCAAATAAACATAATTAAACAATTGGTTCATAAAGAAAGCATAAATAATGCATCAAGAAGGTGTCTAGAAAGATTAAGTATATCAATGATAAAGACCCATTATAAACACTTTCGATCCAAATGGTATCCCAAACCATTATTAATAACATAAAATCCATCCTTACATCATTTACATTTACCATTACTGCAACCCATGCTCCCATACCATAAATCATCAAACCAAACATCAACATTATAGCCCCAAGCCTCTATCCCATTTCTCATCAAAGGTTCCTGGATACAAAAAAGTTATCAAGTAACACATCAAGGATCTAAATACCATGAGCACACATACATTTCAAATTTATTTTCCACACACACAAAAAGGCACCATATCCATAACATTGAGGAAATTATACCTTACACTCAATAAAACAATCTCTCTCAGCCCCAAACATTTGTTCTTTAACACACAACCATTTTAATTCTCATATTGAATTAATCGATTAAGTATAGGTTATCTGTAAAAGGAAACCTAATGGATTTAGCTAATAATAAATAACCATAAACATGATTTCTAGAATTATTTCAAATTATCAAACTAAGATGACTAGTAATCACTCTTCTCATTCCCTTTCCATTAATTACCATTATTTGGATTTATGTTGTTATATTTTAAACTATTAACCATGCTAAAAAAACTATAAAAAAACTAATACCAAACATATATCACACTATCTTATCACACATCATGAGGGAGAATAGAAAATATAAACAAAAAATGATCTCAAAACCCAACCATTAATTTAATTCTCCAAAATTATAAAAAATTATCACTATATGAAAAAATAGATAACACTGCAACTTGTGATAACATATTTTTTATTTAAATGTCCATATTTAAATATTATTAACCCTTTAAGCTATGATATGCGATTAATTACAAATAGTAAATTAAACAAGGAATTAAATAATTCTTCTTAATCCTTATATTTTTTCCTGATTATTAATTAATCATTCAATATGCAATACCTTATATAGATCATTATCAATTTTAGTCCAATATCACCCATTTAGATAAGGAGATAAATCATGATAAATTCACACTTGAACATAAAGAAAAATAGAAGCAATATATCTCTTACCTTTATTAGAATATCAGATTTCTATGAGCAAGAAAAAACAACTAAGAAACAACCTCCACTGAAGGAAATGCAACCAAAACCAAAGGAATTCCACCAAAACCTATGTATAGAAACCACTATCAAGACTAACTTGATTTATATCAATAAATAGAGGGAAAAACTACCAAAAATGTATTCAATAATGAATAATAGGGGAACAAAGATGATAGGATAAGATATAATATATTGATCCTTGAAAATTTGATTTGGATTAACCAATGGGTTAGACTCTCAAGGAGACGTGTCTAGTGGGTAAAAAGGGGCATATGGATCATCTAGGATTTGAGAGAGGGGGAAAAATCTAAACCAAGGGAGTTGGATTCTTATATTTATAAAGGAATCCATAAATAATTCACCATGGTTTGGTGGACTCTCAACACACCTGTGGTGCCTTTAGTCAAATCAAAATTCAATTTTCAAGGTGTTTGAACCCAATGTGTCACACACCTTTAAATATATCATTGAACCATTTTGACTGCCACCATGGCCTCCCCTATAATGTGGTGTAGAAACCTAATCTATTTTAACTTGACCATTCAAAACACTATGATTTGGTGACATCCACACTACCTATGCCTAATAGTGGGATTCAATGAGCACCACACCCAAAATTCATTCCTCAAAATAGTCCCTCAATACATTTTTCTCATCCCCATATCTCACAGGAGTAACATTGTAACACCTTTAGTTTCTAAGGTGTGTTTTTTATATGTTTTTAAGTTTAGTATTGTTTTGAGGGTATGATAGGTGTCTTGGGGAGTTATCATGAAAGGGACCTAATCAATCACTTAGATAAGTATTATAAAGTCCACTTATTTTCTAGTGACTCTGGTAGTGGCTCTATAATTATGGAGAGACCACTGGTGAGATAGAGGCCCAACACTGGCTTACTAGTTAGGGCCACCAACCGGATGATAGTGTCCATATGGGTACCTCATTGATGATACTCCCATATTTTGACTCTAATACTATTTTAATAATAAAAATACACCTAACATTACCCTATTATGACTATTATGAATGGAATATATCTCACTTTTCAACTTGGGTTTCGTCCCCCTCTTCTCTTTGGTTTTAAAAGTCTAGATTAATCAGTTGACTTATACAAGGTAAGATTAGTCTATTCTAACCCAAATCTTATCATTATTCTAGAATTGATCATATATCTAAGTTATGTTGGCTAGATTTATGGATCTTGTATTGATTTAAGATAGGATTCATTTATTTTTGATAGATTAACATCAGATCTAGAGGGTTGGAGACCTTTCTTTAAATCATATATAGATCTACCATTTATGAAATTTTTTATTAGGTAATTTTAATTGATTATAATCTTGTGTTTCCATCCCCTTATTAAAAATTATTCTATAATCCCTTTTGTGATGAATTGTGATTGGTTATAGGGATCCTTGGTGTGAAAGATTGACCTGATTGGCACATAGGTGTGGTTTAGATAATGAATCTTGGTGGATATTAATATTTGGATTCAACACACTTTATGTAGAAATTTACTTATCATATAGGGCCCTTGTACAAAGTTTTTATCTTGATATTGATCAAATGTGTGTGCATGTATAGCTCATGAGACCCATACTTGATAATGATTTCATGTGTGTGTGTGTGTATGGATATTGAGACTCATGCTTGATATGCTATGTTTATACCAAAATGTGATATTCCATGTTTTTTTGTGAATGTATAGAATGCGGAGGTTTTGATTCTAATAGAAAGTTCTAGGAAGACTATTATGGATTGGGGTTAGACCATATACTAAGAGCATGTGAATCATGTGATGATAATGATGATGGACCTAGAGATAAGAAAAGGGCACAACAACCTTGAGGCTTAACCTGAGGAAGTGACATGATACAATGACCTTGTGGCCCAACCTAAGGCATAAATGGTGTATGATGGCCATATGGACTGACCCATGACAGTGAAAGGGAATGAAGGCCTTATGGCTTGACCCAAGGCTTGTTGGCCATGAGGCTTCTCAGAGATATATGGTGGCCTTGTGGCCAACCCATGATCACAACTTCCACTATGAATTTCCTTCTAACATGGATCCAAAGAAGGTACAACCTAAGTTCATGGTAGGTTGTTTAGTGCACAATCATTAAACACATGATTGATTATTTATTGTTTGTGAATTTAATTATTATCATGGAATACACATCTTTTTCATGTTCAATTATGTTAAAGATGCATTTGTGGTGTCCTACTTGGTTTATACTCACACCCAACATAGACATCTTGATGTGCATGCAGACTTCATGATTAGAGATCCAAAGAAGGGAAAGGGGCCCATAATAGGTAGATGAGGAGGTAGATCATGGTGACTGAGGTGATGATGAGATGGACTCCAGAAAATTACCATAACTTTTATTATTATTTTTCTTTTTCTTATCTTATTACATTTTTTTGACCTTTTAGATTGGGGGAATTTGATTGATTACGTTGTACGAATCTATGGAATCTGACATACCATCTGATATACCATTTGTTATTATTTAATTACACTATGCATTTTGGGTTATTATTATTTTATTTTTTATGATTCTGGTGTATGACTATTGATATTGAGGGTATAATTTCCTCACTGCACCATTCATACCCTCAATGCAAGTTGACGACCTCTTGCATATGGGGAGGCACACATGAGGTCATGTAACACCTCATCCTGGACCCAATAATTTGGATTAGGGTGTTATAAATATCAAGGTAACACACCCTTAAAAATGAACAAACAAGAAATTTCACATGGCATGGTGTTCCCTGACACTAAATGACCAAAATCAAAACTCTTAAATCCAAAACAACATGCTCCATGTTAAAACCTCTATCCAACTTCAAAACATCCAACACCATTCCTACCACTATGGTGTTGTGACCCTTAAAAATTCAAAAACTCTTATCTAGACTCCAAAACTCCAATTAAATACCTTAAAACACCTCCAAACCTTAGGAAAACACAAAGTGAAGTGAATTAGTAATTCAATACCTTATAGTAATTATCCTTGAGACCCTCTAAAGAACCCAAGGATTTTCCCATGAAGTTTTCCACATAAAAAAATTAAATTACTTAAACATGATACATACAACTACCCCTTTGACAATATCCATAAATCTTTTAATAAAACACAATGATTCAAGAGAAATTCATGTTAAAAAGGTATTCCCTTGTCAAGGGGTGAACCAAGTTATAAGCATTATTAAACAATAAAAACACCACTTTACTCATGAAATACTTTTAAGAAAACACCATAACAATTATTTATAAATCATATTGAATCATTCCATGAAACCATTCCATTAAAACATAAATGTGTTTAATTTTAAAAATATCAAGACTCGCATAGGAATTATCCACATAATAAAATAACTTTAATAAATCTAAAAACAACTTTATAATTTAAAAAATCACAAAAAAATTGATGTTCAAACTTTATTTTTCATAGAAAAACATTATATAAATAGAAAATTAGCTATTTTTAGTAGGAATTTCATATAACACCTTATGTGCATAAAAATTACACCTTTTTATTAGGAAACACCACTAATATATCAAATTAATTGATAAAAACACAATTAGAAATCAATATGTAATAATAATGGAGGATCAATATATATTATATATGATACACCCAATTTGTGCATACATTTTCATATATTCTATTGAAAAATAAGAACAAGTTTTCAGAAAATACCTACTGCTTAGAGAACAAATACTTTGATTTTCGTGATCTTATTCATTTCAAGGAGGTTTATGGCAAAAATACACAAAGAGGAGAAGAAAAGAGAAAAAATTTACAACTACACAACATGTACTTATATACACGCTGTGTACATTCCAGTTTAGACATAGGTTGACTAGAAAAAATACATGCCCAAGTAACCAGAAGGCGGTACACACTGTGTTCACATATCTACATGCCGTGTAAGATATTCTAGAAGCAATTGGTGTCCGAGAAGAGTCTACACACCCATGTGGCCGGCTAAAGGGGACACATCATGTACCATATCTACGCATCATGTATGCATTTATAGAAGCGGTTGGTGGCCTAATTTTGAGACTACACACCGTGTATGGTGGCGCTACATGCTGTGTATATTCACCTACCAGGAAGCGCCGTGTTCCAAGTCAAAGACGGCGTGTTAGGCCGCCCAAAAGTGGAGAAAACGAAGCCAAAGACACATTGATGAAAGTACACGGCACATACTTTTTATACACGTTGTGTACTTATTTTTTCTATAAAAAGATCCCTTGGCCTCCGGACCAAGGGTGTGGTGTGTGTGAGTATTTTTTGGAGAAAGGGTTGAAGCCCCGAAGGAAAGACGCTATGTCGTTGTACTACCGTTATTCCATCTACCAAAGAATCATTCCTTTTTCAAAGTTCCAAGCATGATTTCACCAGGTATCAATAGTTTTGAGTTTATCATTTTCAATATGTGTAACTAAACACCCAGTGTGTTGGGGTTGTGGAAGCCGATGAGTTGTAATTTTAATTAAGTTGCTCTGAATGTGTTTGTTTTAATAATCTCTTCTTATTCTTCTTAAATAACTTCATAATATCACTGGAAATTCTGCACCAGACCAAGGGCATAATTTTTAGGGATACAAAAGAATAATAACGACGAACAACTCCATGACCATTAAAAGTAACCGTTGGCTCAAAATGGACTAAGCCAAATAAAGATCTGTTAAATACTAACTACCAGACCAAGGAGTTAGTCTCTTAAGTTCTAAATATAAAGTTTACCGAACCAAGGAAACTTTATTACAAATTAAACCCAGAGAGTTGGGTTATTGTGAACAACACAACCTCATAAGCAATTTTATTTAATAATCAACTTATCACAAATCCATAACCCCAATGCATTTCTATCTTTATTTGCATCAAAACCAATTTTCCTATCTTTAATTTCATTTTAGTAATTAATTTGTTAAAAGAAGCTTAAAAATAAATTGTTCTTTTTGTACCCAAACAACCAACCAAAATTGATTCTAAATTCAACAGACCTCACTAAAAACAAAAATACAATTAATTAAGCAAAGATAAAATAACATCATAGGTCCCTATGGACCGACCCTTACTGGTGCTATACTTGTTAGGGTAAATATAATTTGGGACAATGAAAACATAAATTCGGTGAAACGACCATCCACATTTTGGCACCGTTTCTGGGGAACTTACGGTTCAAGTTCTGAAATTTAGTTGTGCTAGTAATTAATTAGGTGAAAATAAAAACCAAAAATTTCTAAAAATTTCTTTTTAAATCCCATTTCTATTTATCTTTTGTTTTCCCTTTTACGCCTGGGTTTTGTTTTGTGTTTGTGCCTGATCACAAGTGCATGAACCAACACCTCACATGGTCCAGGAGCACAGAGTCATCAGATCTTTTTCCACTTGACCCAGAAATCGAATGGACTTTGTCTCGTCGTCGACGTGCACTGGTGGAAACGCACAACCACAATCCATTAACCATGGAGAATAAGGAGGAGGGAGAACCAACCATTGATGCTGTGGCTGAACACCCATACCAGGACCAGTATCCTCCCTCTGCTGGTATACTGGAATAGGCACCTGTAGGCTTCATGGAATTACTCCCAAGGAACTACCAAAGGCCACCACAACAACCTCCTCTGGAGTACAACCAACTTCAACAACCGCAACAGATCTTCCAAAGGCTATATTTCACCCCTCAGTAGCAGAAATAGATGCAACATCCACCACCTCAGCAGCCACCTCCGCGACGTACTCTTATGGAGTACGGCCTTCCATTAATCCACAGAGCTGACACGGGCATCGTCTGACCTCCGGTGTAGGCCCAAAAATTCAAGATCAAGCCTGTGATCATGCAGCTGATCCAGAACACCGTTCAATTCGGTGGACTACCCAGTGAAGACCCAAACACCCATCTATCCAATTTTCCGGAGATCTGCGATACATTCTGTTACCATGGTATGTCTGAGGACGCCATTCGTCTTCACCTCTTCCCCTTCTCTCTACGGAACAAGGAGAAATACTGGATTAAAGGGTTGCTGCAAAGATCTATCCTCACCTGGGAGGAGCTAGCCCAGAAATTTCTGTCAAAATATTTTCCACCTTTGAAGACAATAACCTTGCGAAATGAGATCCACAACTTTCAACAGCATGACTCAGATTCATTGTATGAATAATGGTAACGTTTCAAGGAGATGTTACATAAATGCCCACACCAAGGACTTACACTCTGGATGCAAGTCCAAACCTTCTATAGAGGACTAACAACTAATACAAAGTCCATGGTGGATGCAGCTGCTGGAGGTAAGATAATGAGAAAGTCCCCAAAAGAGCTTTTCGAACTGCTGGAAGATATGTATTCCAACAACTTCCAGTAGTATTCTGAGCGGGGGACCCAAAAACGAGGTATGCATAGTATTGATGCTACTACCATGATTGCTGCCCAGTTGGATGCAGTATCCAAAAAGATCGATGCACTAAATCTCAAGGGCGCATTTTAAGTCCATGTGGTGAACCATACAGCATGTGGTGACTGTGGTAACAACCACATCCTAGGAGAATGCCCGAGACCTTCATTCAACCCTTCAACAAGAGAGGTGAGCTATGTTGCTCAAAATAGAGGGTTGAACCAGTATCAACAATACCAGAACCCGATATGGCGTGAAAACCAGAACACAGGCCGGGGCCAACAACAGCAGAATCCTCTGCCCCAGCGACCGCCTGGCTACAATCAGCCACAATATCAAAACCCATACCCAAGGTAACAACAAAACCAGCAGGGATCCTACCATCAGCAAGGGTATCAAAACCCTTACCCGTAGCAGCCAAGGTAGCAACCACCTCCACCAGCTGCAAAACCACCTCAGCAAGAGAATACCTTAAGGTTAGAGGATCTTATGAACAAATTTATATCTATTGCTAAGACCATATTTTAGAACTAGGAGGCTTATATTCGAAGCCTCAAGAACTAAATCAGTTAGTTAGCAAACCATCTCTCAGGGAGACAGCCTAGTACACTACTAGGAAACACCGAGAAGAACCCAAGGGAGGAGGCCCATGCCATCACTTTAAAAAGTGGAAATAATCTACACCAGAAGGAACCAGCACATTCAACTGCACCTATACTCCCTGTTGACAACAAAGGTATAGTTTCAGACCCCTCTTCATCCGAAAATCCATCACCGGAGGCTCAACTAGGAAAAGGAAAGGAGGTTGTCAAACCATTCGATCCTACATTAACTTTTCCAGAGAGGATGAAGTAAAGGAAGCTGGATCACCAGTTTAGAAAATTCATGGAAGTATTCAGAAAGCTACACATCAATATCCCATTTGTAGAGGCTCTAACACAAATTCCCACATATTCCAAATTCATGAAAGAAATTCTCTCGAGTAAAAGGAAGATGGAGGATTTGAGCACCATAGCACTGACAAATGAGTGCTTCACAGTCGTACAACATTACCTTCCTCCCAAGCTCCAGGATATAGGTAGCTTTACTATTCCATGTACAATTGGACCTGTGAATTTGGAAAATCCCTATGCGACTTAGGGGCCAATGTCAACCTCATGCCATTCGGAGTTTTCCAAAATCTTGGACTCCATGATTTGAAGCCTACCCGAGTATCCCTTCAACTTGCTGACAGATCCATTAAATATCCAAAGGGGCCACTGGAGGATGTGCTGGTGGAGGTGGGAAGATTGATCCTCCCTGCAGATTTTATTATCCTAGACATGGAGGAGGATTAGGAGGCACCTCTTATATTGGAAATAACTTTCCTGGACATAGGGAAAGTCTTGATCGATGTGCACCATGGGGAGTTGATTTTACGGGTAGGGGACGAAAGAGTCTCCTACAATGTTCTAAAGGCCATAAAACAAGAATCATTACCTGAACATGAGGGATACTACACAGTGAATACCATGGATGAAAAACTGAGTATACATGAAGATGATCTGGTATGTTCTTCCATTTCAGATGATATGTTTTTTCAAGACATGACCACTGATGAAGTTCCAGAGGACCTGAAATTCATTGAAGGATAGGGTGGACACTACTGGCAACGAGCTGTCATTCCTGAAATCTTAGGGAGGGCAGAAGTACAACCACTGGTACCTTCAGTTCTCAAGGCACCTGAACTAAAAATAAATCCTCTCCCACCTTCCTTAAAGTATGGGTATTTGGGAGATCATCACACTTTTCCCATTATACTTAGTGCAACACTATCATAGGAGCAGGAGGATTCACTCCTACAAGTTTTGAAGCAGAGAAAGCAGGCAATTGGATGGATTGTTGTAGATTTGAAGGGTATCAGTCCTACCATTTTTACCCACAAGGTACTACTCAAAGAAGGAGAAAAGCTGTCTAGACAACCCCAACAGCGTATGAAACCTCCCATGAAGGAATTTGTAAAGAAATAGGTTATCAAGATGTTAGATGCATGCATCATTTACCCAATATCAGATAGCCCATGGGTGAGTCCCCTAAAAGTGGTCCCTAAGAAGGGAGGTATCACCGTGGTATCTAATGAAAAGAACAACCTCATCCTTACTCGCACAGTCACGGGATGGAGAGTCTGTGTCAATTACAGAAAGCTAAACGACGCCACAAGGAAGGATCATTTTCCCCTGCCCTACATGGATCAGATGCTAGAGAGACTGGCACGGAACAACTTATATTGATTCCTCGATGGTTATTCAGGCTATAACCATATTTCCATTGCTCTAGAGGATCATAAGAAGAGCACATTCACTTGCCCCTACGGAACATTTTCTTACTGGAGAATGTATTTTGGTATGTGCAATGCTCCCGCCACATTCCAGTGATTCATGCTGGATATTTTTCACGACACAGAGGAACAAATCCTGGAGGTCTTCATGGATGATTTTTCCATTTATGGGAAGTCATTTACTACATGTTTGCGGCACCTGGAGCTAATACTAGAGCGATATGAAAACACTAACCTAGTTTTGAACTGGGAAAAGTGTCATTTTATGGTGCAAAGTGGCATAGTCCTTGGCCAAAGAATTTCAGAAAAGGGGATAGAGGTGAATCTGGTGAAAATAGAAGTCATTTCACGACTTCCCATTCCAACTTTTATTAGAGACATCTGTAGCTTCCTAGGACATGCGAGTTTTTAAAGGTGGTTTGTCCATGATTTCTCAAAGATAGCCCAGCCCCTAACCAACCTTCTGACTAAGGATGCTATTTTCGAATTCAATGAGGCATGTACCATCGCTTTTGAGCATCTAAAGCAGTTCCTAGTCAAAGCACCACTGATGATTTCCCCCAACTTGGAGGCACAATTTGAAGTAATGTGCGATGCTAGCGACTATGCGGTCAGAGCTGTCTTGGGTCGGCGGCTGGACCGAATCTTCCGACCCATCTACTATGCCAGCAGGATACTCAATGAGGCCCAACTAAACTACACTACTACAGAGAAGGAGATGCTGGTAGTGGTATTCTCCTTCAAAAGGTTTCATTCTTACCATGTGCTGTCTAAAGTTATTGTTTATACTAACCATGCAGCACTTAAGTACCTGTTAAACAAAAAGGATGCAAAGCCCCAATTGATCTGATGGGTCCTCCTCTTACAAGAATTTGATTTAGAGATCCGAGATAAAAAGGTGAGTGAGAATATGGTTTCTGATCATCTATCCCGTCTAGAGTTTCCACACTTGGAGAAGGAAGAGGATCGAGAGATAAGGGAGGATTTTCCTGATGAGCATCTATTTTCAATTATCAAGTCCCCTAGGCCTTGGTTTGCTGATATTGCTAACTATTTAGTTACAAGTTCCATCCACCCTAAATTCTCCTTCCATTAGAAGAAAATATTCCTCTCTGATGTTAAGTGATACTTCTGGGAAGACCCAATCCTATTCAGATTCTGTAGAGATGGGGTGATCCGATGATGCATCCCAGAGACAGAGGTTCAAGGGGTCCTGGAATTTTTTCATGCCTCACCCATTGGAGGACATCATGGGTCAGATCATACCATAGCGAAGATTATGAAATCTATATTTTTTTATCCCACCATGCATAAATATTCCCGAGCCTTCATTTCCCATTGTGATCCATTCCAACATATAGGTAATATGGGATATAGAGACGAGATGCCCCAGCACCCCATCCTAGAGGTCGAGATCTTTGACGTCTAGGGCATCGACTTCATGGGACCATTTCCCCCTTATTTCGGGAACACCTACATCCTCGTCTGCATTGATTATGTCTCCAAATGGGTGGAAGTCACTTCTACGACACACGACACAACTAAGGTAGTCGTGCCCTTTCTAAAGAAGCACATTTTCAGCAGGTTTGATGTTCCTCGCGTACTGATCAGCGACAGGGGAAATCAATTTGACAACGCATTAATGAAAGGAGTGATATCTAAATATGGGGTAAAGCATCACATGGGTACACCATACCATCCCCAATCAAGTGGACAGGTGGAGCTCTCCAACCATGAGCTCAAATAAAATTTGGATAAAACAATGAATACCTCACAAAAAGACTGGTCTAAAAAGATTGACGACGCTTTGTGGGTCTATCGCACCGCCTTCAAGACACCACTGGGGATGTCACCATTCTGAATCGTCTATGGAAAACCATTCCATATACTAGTGGAACTAGAACACAAAGAATATTGGGTTGTCAAGGCCCTAAATTTTGATCTGAAGTCAGCTACAGAGAGGCAAAAGTTCAAATATCGGAACTTGATGAAATCAGAAGGGAGGCATATGAGAATGATAAATTGTACAAGGAGAGGAAAAAAGCCATCCACGACCAGATGATTTCTCAAAACACATTTCAACCTGGTGATTAGGTACTCCTCTTCAACTCTCGTCTTCGCCTATTCCCAGGAAAACTCAAGTTGAGGTGGTCAGGGACTGTTCGATGTCATACGAGTATTCCCCCACGGAGCGGTGGAATTTTCTAAGGAGGATGGTCAACCGTTCAAGGTGAATGTCCAATGACTGAATATTTACCATCACTTGGAAGATACAGTGGGAACAATCTCCACCACCCCTCTCAGGTAAGAAAAGGTAAGTCGGTCGAGCCAACAACCTAAAACAAAGGCGCTTCCTGGGAGGAAACCCAGAGGTTACACGACGTGTCCCACTTATATACAATGAGTGTACTTATCTTTTTAGTTTTTAATCTTAATATTATAAATCTATAGAGTAACTAATAAATAACTAGGGATGATGCCGGTGCTGATGGTAAGGTCACTAGAGTTTATCTGAGCCATCTCCGGTTCGAATCCTCCCGACCTACCTTCGACACGGGGTTCCTCCTTTTTATATTTTCTTGTATGGCATGTGTAGTAAATTTCATATATATATATATATTTTCTTATAAGAAAACCCATGGTGGGGATGGATCAGTTGGCCATGATCGTAACCTGGTTCCAAAAGACTCGGGTTCGAATCCTGGCAACCGCCCCATTTCCATCATTTACCCTTTTAATAAAACCACACGGCGTGTCTTCTAATATACGTCGTGTGTGCCCTATTTTCTTTCTAAAAACTAAAATATAAAAACACTTTTCTATATAAAGTAATTCATGCGGATGAAGTTGGAAGATTGGCAAAGTCTCATCCCTAGATCCAAAAGACCCAGGTTCGAACTCGGCTAATCTCCCTGCTTCATCCCCTTCTTTTATAATTAAAAACCACACACCGTGCATCTATTTCTTCCCGTGTGTATAGGCTTTATAGATTAAATGTATATAAATAATAAATATGGGCAGCAGTACAACCTGCGCTCCAGTGGTTGAGGGCTTCTATTCGGAGCGGCCGATCGCCGGTTCGAACATCACCCCAAGCACCGGACCAAAGGTTGTACTTCTCTTTTTACAAATTTTAAACACATGACATGTATTTTCCCACTACATTACATGTATAGTTTTATTTTTAAATTCTGTATATACACATATATATCTATTTACTTTTATTATTTTAATTCATTATTATTAATTATTAGATAGTTTATTATAATAATTATATATATATATATATATGTTAAAAAAAATTGAGATACACGACGTGTAGTCTAGATATACATGCCGTGTACCTTGGATATATAAGCCGCGGCCACCCGACTTCAGGCCGTATCGCGCGGAGTCCTTCTTCTTCCTATTTTCTTCTCCAGTACGACACCCGAACCCCCATTGTTTAGATCCGTCAATTTGGTTCGTTTCAGGTTTTGATTTCTCTTGAATTGCGATTATCGGTTAAGGTACTCCCTTATACACCCTCTATTTCAAGTTATTAGACTCATTTAGGGTTATTTCAGGATCAGCCGACTGTTTGGATTCTGCGGTACACGACTACGAAATGAAGAACACACGCCGTGTACATTTGTACATGGCCACACACAAACGCTTCGCAATTTGAATATACACAGTGTGTATGTTTGGTACACACAGTGTACATTCCCCCATCATGCCCGAGTACCCTTTTCACATGGACTCACACACCATTTTCATGTACACGGCGTGTGTGTTTGGTACACACCGTGTATGTCATTTCTTTTGGCCCCTCCGTGTGTAACACTTGACACGACCTCTCACCCATGTTCCTAAACATGGCGTGCGTGTTCAGTACATGCTGTGTAGTCTATTTCTTTCATCCGGACCCATGTCTAGCCCCCACACAGCCATGTTCCTCAAATAAAGAACACGCCATGTCTGTCTCATACACGGTGTGTCCTTTATTCTTAGAACTGTTAAAATCATGGCCGTGTCGTTTCTAATACACGACCATGTTCACTTTTCATGAACACAGAGTGTATGTTCGGTACACGCGGTGTACCCTTAAATGGTCTATATTCTTCTCCCTCGGCATGTTTAACCAGAGAACACGAGATTCTATACAGGTTTCCCTACACGCCGTGTACTCTGGATGTACACGCCGTGTTCTTTTATTTTTCAGATTTCTCACTTTTTCTTTGTTTTGTTTTGTTTTGTTTTTCTTTTTTTTCTTTTTCTTTCTTTTTCAGGTTATGTAATATTGTGATCCTTCTTGGGGGAAGCGGCTGGCCGCCGCCACTGAGGGTGAGAGGCCCATTTTTCGGCAGATTCGACTCTGACCTCCGACGCAGCCAGACCCAGACGCTCCGGTCTATGAGCTTCCTCCATTGGCCACCCTTCCACCCCCACTCCCTCCACCGAGGCTAGTCTGAGAACCATCCTTCCTTCCCTCCCAGTGGCCACTCCACCTGAGATCTCCTCCTCCATAGCTGGCACTTCATTTACCGCACCATCCAGTAGCCCTTCACCTACTGCAGCCGATCCACCCCCAGAGCCAGCTCATGCTGCTGCACCTCCACCTGGTTCGAGACTTGAAGGTGTTCCCTATCCTTTCATGGTGTTATCGGTCACTGATCTATCACATGACAGGGTTCAGTGCTTTTCTCACCGTCCGATTCCGTTGAGCGGCTGCTACCTCAACAACACCATTCCTCAACAACTAGGCATCTGGGTAGAGTTAGAGGATCTCCTTGGACACACTCCACTGGTCGCTATTTTCCAGGTCAACACTCCTATCTTCTGTGATTTATTTTTGGAGTTCGTGGCCTCGTTCGAGTTCGATGGAGATGAGTACCGAGAGACACTTGGTGATGCGGTGCCCATGGTTTGGTTCCTGCTGGGCGGCCGACAATTTTCCCTCACCATGACAAAGTTTGTCTGAGGGTGCGGTTTCTACCCCCATCCTATCACCCCACCCCCTGTTACTACCCTGACCAGACCTGAGTGATCTGAGCTCGTGGCTATGTGGTGGGAGATTGCTGGGCCTGACCACCGCTACGCCCCTACCTCACAAAAGAGCACCCTTATCACTAACCCCATCCTCTATTTTACCCACCGGTGCTTTAGCGCCATTCTTTTAACCTTCCATGAGGATATGGGGGTCGTGACTGGTCGTGACATGGATCTTCTTACCTATGTCATCCGGCAGGACTACCCGGACCTCCCTTACCTGGCCACCTCCTATTTCCATGCTATGTTTACTGGCTGTCAGGGGAACCTGAACAACGGGTTTTACGCCACTCACCTCGCCCACCACCTTGGGGTTTTCGAGTCTTCCTTCCCCCACGACCTGTTAGGTTATCCCAGTGGATGGACTATCTCATGCTTATTCGCATGGGATTGGTCCGGAAGTAGGGGGGTGCCTACATTCTCACCCAGTGTCACGACCCGTCCTCGGGGCCTGTGCCGTGACTACCCCAAGCCCGCCTTCCATAGGCCAGGGGCTGGCGACTAGCACCAAGGCGTAAATCCCGATAAACAGGGAAGGCATTGCCTTTGTAAAGTAAACAACCACCACTGAGTAAGCAAGCGGAAAGAGTAAACACTAAGTAAAAACTGTAACAAGCTATGCTGAAAGTAAAAGGGGCCAGAAATACAAGCCCAACTGTAAAGTACAACTGAAAGGGGAAAACATCAACTGAAATGAAAAGCCGCAGCGTCGAGCCGTCCTATGGAAGTCCCACCTGAAGGGTGAGCACAGATAGCCTCAACAGCTCCTCGTTCCAGCCGTCCGCTCCGAGTACATCCCGCCCAGTGGTCCACCTCCAGGTACCGTCCTGCTCTGCAAGCCTCCACCACGATTCCGTTGCGCTGTCCGTCGTCTGCAACCAACACAACGAAGTGCGGGCATAGCCCGTGCAGGGGTGAGTATAAGCTACTCAGTAGGGACCCAGAGACCCCCAAAGGTCTCCCGAAATCCACAAAGGATAAACAACAAGGAAAGATACAATCACGAAGTAACGACCGACACTGCTTAGGTATATGCCCATACATATACCTAAGTCATCAATTCCCGTTCGGCTCCAACATCCAAGCTCAAGCACAACCCAGTCCACACAGGAAAGAAAAACGTATACTCACACAGAAAAGCACAACACAATCCACGAAGGAGAGCAAAAGTAATCCACATAGGAAAGTAAACAGTAAATCCACACGGGATAGTTCAACACAATCCACAAAGGAGAGTAAACAGTAAATCCACACAGGATAGTTCGACACAATCCACAAAGGAGAGTAAACAGTAAATCCACACAGGATAGTTCAACACAATCCACAAAGGAGAGTAAACAGTAAATCCACACAGGATAGTTCAACACAATCCACAAAGGAGAGTAACATAGGATTCAGCTCACACAGATATACTTCGTCGAAAAGGTGAAAGGGATGATCAGATATAGATACTGAATCATCTAAGCTGGGACCCACTGAGGATACAAGACCATCTGTCTTCATTGATTCATCTATGCTGTGACCCACATAGGATACAAGACCAGCACTGAATCATCTAGCTGGGACCCACATAGGATACAAGACCAGCACAGCTAGGACCCACATAGGATACAAGACCAGCACTCTTCATTGATTCATCTATGCTGGGACCCACATAGGATACAAGACCAGCACTCTTCATTGATTCATCTATGTTGGGACCCACATAGGATACAAGACCAGCACAGAATCATCTAAGTTGGGACCCACATAGGATACAAGACCAACACAGCTGGGACCCACATAAGATACAAGACCAGCACTCTTCATTGATTCATCTATGCTGGGACCCACATAGGATACAAGACCAGCACGAAATCATCTAAGATGGGACCCACATAGGATACAAGACCAGCACAGCTGGGACCCACATAGGATACAAGACCAATACTCTTCATTGATTCATCTATGCTGGGACCCACATAGGATACACGACCAGCACAGAATCATCTAAGCTGGGACCCACATAGGATACAAGACCAGCACAGCTGGGACCCACATAGGATACAAGACCAGCACTCTTCATCGTCGCATTCCACCGAGGATCTCTGCACAGTCGTCGTCGTCGAAGTCGCAGCCATCACTAGGGTTCCCGCACACAGCAAGCTCGTTCGGGAGGGTCCGCTCCACGAGCCGAGAGGCTGATACATCAACTGACACAAGGTCCAGCTTTGATGTATCCAAAAGTTCCGTATCGTCAACAGGAACTCAACGTCGCAGACGGCGCGTCAATCGGACGCCCGGTCTGAGAGTTATTGGCTTTTCTGTCCTAGGGCCCCGGTTGGTTTCTAAGGCAAAACCAACCCGACCATACTCCACCTGCGTCCAAACCTCGGGCAGAGTATTCCAAAAGATCCGTCTCAATTAGAGGAACTCAACGAAGTCGACGACACGTCAATCGGACGTCCGAAGCTCAAGATATGAACGTTTCCGCTCCGAGGGCCCGGTTAGTTTCGTGTACGAACCAACCCGACTGAACCCAAAGTATTCCGAAACCTTGAGTGAGATATACCAAAACGACCGTCTCGATCCAAGGATCACGTTTCCGCTGAAGGTGCATCAATTGGAGGCCCGTAGCTCAAGTTACGGGCAAAAGACCGAAAAGGTCCGGAAATAGGGGGTCTGGACCCAGGCTGACCCGGCCCAACCCCCCCTCCCCCCCCCCCCCGGGGTCGGCCGAACCGGGTCGGCCTGAACCGGGTCGACCCGACCTGGTCCGACCCGGCTGGACCCGGTCCGGCCCGGCCCGGCTTGGCTCGGCCAAGCGGCCGAGCAACGCGGGGGGCGTGCTGCCCCCGCGTGACAACATCGCGGCCCCCGCGGGGGGCCGCCCTGGTCAACGGACGCGGTGAAGCCGCGTCCTGTGTGCGCGACGACCCTGTTCGGCGGCGTGCCAGGGCGCCGCCGCCTCCGGCCGCCGGCGCTGCCGCGGGCCACCGGAGTTGCTCCGGTGGTCCGATTTCCTTCCCGTCTACGCCGAAGCTCCTCCCGGGTCCCGTTCTTCACTACGGAAACATCAAATCGCATCTGCGGCACGTTCCATCATCGCCCGCCAAATCCGCACATCAACGAAGAACTGTGGAGGGTTGTCGGGCCATGTTTGTTTGGCCCGCACCCTCCGCGTTAGATGATAACATTCGGGAGGAATATTAAAAACATAGAAAACATATCAAAAAAAATTTTAATAAATTAAAATTGTTCTTATGAAACCGGGTTCTTTGTTTTGAATGGAAACATCCACGGAGTAAAAACATTGCCAACAAACCCCTACCTCGTCAAGTCGTCGCACGCGCGTTCTTCGCGGAATTGACCGTCGCAGAACAAGTGGAGCGTCGCGTTGCGGAAGGGCGTCGCGTCGTCGTGGAAGGGCATCGCGTCGACAATCTCCGAGGATCAAGAAACAACAGATTTAATTAATAATAATTAAATCCATGATGTTGTTATAACCCACAAAGAGATTTAAAAGAAGCGCAACCCCCTATCTTTTCATTGTCGATCGAAGGTTGTCACGGGGTTGGATTGTCGCGGAAGAACGTCGCAGAAGAAGAATCGTCGGCGTCGCGGTACTTGGCGTCGCGTCGTCGATCTCCGAGGGCTCGACGTTCTTTGTATCCCTTCGTCGAAGGCCGACGTTCTTCGCGTTCTTCGCATTCTTCGTGAAGAAGGATGAAGAACTTGAGGTTTGTCAAATCCTCTCAACGAACAACACTCAAGGAGAAAAAGCGTTGGTCTTATTTTATTAACATTCCAAAAAATGAAAAAGAGATAAGTAACGACCCATTAATTCATAGAATTAATTCAACGAATAAAACCTCCCAATTAAATGGTGCGTTAAGAATTTAAGAAAACGCTTCAGTTGACCTTCATAAAAACGGGTTTTCGCGGGTGCGTTACTTAGGGGAAAAGAAACAGTGGGGCTCGTGCGGGCCCCACCTCACAAATATCCTACCAAGAGGGTAGGATATTTTTGGATAGCACTCTATTCGCATTAACTCATCTTAAACAGCTTGAAGTGGTCTTTAAGCGGCTTTAAGTGAAATAAAAATAAAATTGTCGCACAACTTTATTTTATTTCTTAACTTAAAACCCAAAAATTAAAAACCACAACCGAGCAAACGCAACTCTGGAAGAGGCGTTTTTAAGCAAATATCGGCGCTGCGATTCCATCGGTGCCCTCAGAATTCGATTCCGAGCACCAGTTCAAAAGTTAGAAAAACCCGCTCATTCGTTCACTGAACGTACCCGAGCCAAACTTCGGAAAATGATTCCGGGCACACCGGGCCTCGGAATCAGGTGCCGTCAGAAGCTGCGTTCTTGTAAAATTCCAAAGAAAATTAATAAAAAAATTTCCTTGAAATTTACAGGCCTTTACACCCAGGCTCGCCCCCACCCACCAGCTGGCCCTCCTGCTCTTCGTTCCCCACCCCTCCAGTTTCCTCGCCCCACCCCCTTCCTAATGAACCCACTTCTTCTAGCCTTCCTTCTTATTTACTACTACCATCCCCACCTACCCCCGCACCCTCGGTCTATCTCTCCCTTTCCCTCCGCCTTTCCATAATGGAGCAACATTTGGTTCGTATCGATAGCCGCCAGGACCGCATGGAGCAGCTGTTGGAGCTTATTATTCAGCATCTGGGTATTCCATTACCTCCGCCACCTGCCTCTGCCTCAGCTCATGGCCCTTATGCTGCTGCTCCACCGCCTTATACTACGCTGGCCACAAATTCCGTTCTCCTCTCTACTGTGGACCCAACTGCTTCTACTGCTACCACCACCGCTGTCACCAGTCCATGGCATGCTATAGAGCCTCATCTTTCGAGTCCAGAACCCACGACTCCTACTTCTTCGGCTTCCTTTCCAGATGTAGAGTTTAAGCCTCCATCTTCCATGGCTCTTGAGCCATCTCTACCGGCTGGTCCTGTACTGGATGATGCCTCTTCTGAGGCGACCCCTTGACTGGTTTTGGGACACATGCTTTTCATTGTATATATATTTTTGTGATATCTTGTGCCTATTTTTGTTCTACCTGCTTGCAGTGTTGTTTTTCTTTCCCCCTCACAAGTCCTCTAGCACGTTTTGGGATGCACTTTTTCATCAGATTCCATTTTCCTATGCCTTGACACGAGGGGAGTATTCTCTTTCCATTGTTTAATTTAATTTCTTGTTTTACTTCATTCCTCACTTTCCCTCGGTCTGGTCCACTATTGTGTCCCCGCCTTCCCTTGTTCCTCTTTTTGGTTACTTGGTGGACCACGTGCGATATTAAGTATGGGGGGGGGTGTCTCTTGACCTATTTAGTCTTTGCACTTTTCAGATTCTAGGAGACATCATTATTAAAAGATATATTTGAAAATGTGAATAAATTTTTGGTTAATCATATTTTTAAATAATAAAGTTGAAAGTGGAAAAATTTAATAGTTACATGCTTATTTTTATTCTTAGGTATTTTAAAATGATTTCTGATATAATTTAAATTACAACTTGTAATCCTTGGATAATTACATCGATTAGACTAATCAATTATTTTGCAAGTCATGACCTGATTGTATCTTTATTTTTTTCCCACTCCCGAGAGGTATTCTAAACCCCATTGTCATATTCTTTTTAATACCCTCTTTCTTGAGAGATTATTAGAATATATATAACTACCAGAATTTGAAAGTTTTCTTTTCGAAACATGAGGAATTTTTGAATTACATTAAAATTATTGAGGCATAAGATTGTTTTAACCCCTTTATCTTGAGCCTACCCTATATCTTATCTTCGTGAAGCCCCTAGAGACCATGAATAGACTTTATAAGAAGCCATATTACAAGCCTATTTCCCTTCCTACCCTAATTATTTTATGATTTTGCATGATTATTTATTTGATCTCAAAAGAAGGGATTGGAAACACATGGCATAAATTCATGAATTGTCAAGAAATTAAGTATGGGGGAGAACCTCTTGATAATTTGGGGAGAAAAGAAAAGAGTTCCAAACCTCTATTTTGGAAATTCAGAAAGGTTCCATTTGTTTAATAAAAAAAATGGTGCAAACAAAGGGGACTTATATACATTTGTTGGTTTGTGAATCCTACTCAACTAAAGGATATGATGGTGATAAGATCATTTGATTAAGCTTGTTGAGGACGTGTTTACATTGAGTTTAAATTTGAATATCATGAATTGTTATTTAAGAATTTAGCCTCCCTTTTCAAGCCTTAGAGTTATTTTTCACATATTTACCTACCAACCTTTAGCCACAGAAACATCTGATCCTATTTGAAAAGCCCTCATGATTTTTGTAAGTTAAATTTTCTTAAGTGGAGAACTAAAATTATTGCAAACCTATAGATAGAGTTTATATATCTCTGATTGAGAATAACTTTGTTTAAAAACATCTTGAGTGTTGAGAATATTTTTGGTGAGGTAAATCATCAAGTGGATTTCTTATATTTGAAAGGTTGAAACATGTGTCAAAAGAGGATGAAAGTAGTTAATTGAATTATATATGAGGCATAATTAGAGTATCTCCTGAATTAAAAATGTTTTGTATTCTTTGTGAAATTTTCTCCTGTCACTTATTATTTATATTTATGATTAACTAAAGTTATTCCTTTTACAATATAGATTCTATTAAGTTAGATGTTGAGATTTTATTGAGGGAAAGAAAATGACTAAGTATGGGGGAGTTTGATACACCCAATTTGTGTATAAATTTTCATATATTATATAGAAAAATAAGAACAGGTTTTTAGAAAATACCTACTACTTAGAGAACAAATACTTTGATTTTGGTGATCTTATTCATTTCTAGGAGGTTTATGGCCAAAATACACAAAGCAGAGAAGAACAGAGCAAAAATTTACAACTACATGACGTGTACTTATATACACGCCGTGTACATTCCAGTTCAGACACAGGTTGACTAGGACAAATACATTCCCAAGTAACCAGAAGGCGGTACACACCGTGTTCACATATCTACACACCATGTAAGATATTCTAAAAGCAGTTGGTGGCCAAGAAGAGTCTACACACCCATGTGGCTGGCTAAAGGGGACACACCGTGTGCCATATCTACACGCCATATATGTATTTCTAGAAGCATTTGGTGGCCGAATTTTGAGACTACACGCCATGTATGGCGGTGCTACACGCTGTGTATATTCACCTACCAGGCGGCACCGTGTTCCTAGTCAAAGGCGGCGTGTTAGGCCACCTACCAGTGGAGAAAAAGAATCCAAAGATTCATTGAAAAAATTAAACTACGTGTAATTTTTATACACGCCGTGTACTTATTTTTTCTATAAAAAGAGCCCTTAGCCTCCCGACCAAGGGTGCGGTGTGTGTGATTATTTTGTGGAGAAAGGGTTGAAGCCCTGAAGGAAATATGCTCTACCGTTGTACTACCGTTATTCCATCTACCAAATAATCATTCAATTTTCAAAGTTCCAAGCATGATTTCATCAGGTATCAATAGTTTTGATTTTATCATTTTCAATATGTGTAACTAAACACCCAGTGTGTTGGGGTTGTGGAAGATGATGAGTTTTAATTTGAATTAAGTTTCTCTGAATGTGTTTGTTTTAATAATCTCTTCTTATTCTTCTTAAATCACTTCATAATATCACTGGAAATTCTGTACCAGACCAAGGGCATAATTTTCAGGGATACAAAAGAATAAAAATGATGAACAACTCCATGACCATTGGAAGTAACCATTGTCTCAAAATGGACTAAGCAAAATAAATATCTGTTAAATACTAACTACCAGACCAAGGAGTTAGTCTCTTCAGTTCTAAATATAAAGTTTACCGGAGCAAGGAAACTTTATTACAAATTAAACCGAGAGAGTTGGGTTATTGTGAACAACACAACCTCATAAGCAATTTGATTTAATAATCAACTTATCACAAATCCATAACCCCAATGCATTTATATCTTTATTTGCATCAAAACCAATTTCCCCATCTTTACTTTCATTTTAGTAATTAATTTGTTAAAATAAGCTTAAAAATCAATTGCTCTTTTTGTACCCAAACAACCAACCAAAATCGATTCTAAATTCAGCAGACCTCACTAAAAACAAAAATACAACTAAATTAAAGAAAGATAAAATAACTTCATAGTTCCCTGTGAATCGACCCCTTACTGGTGCTATACTTGTTAGGGTAAATATAATTTGGGGAACCGAAAACATATATTTGGTGAAATGACCGTCCAATATATCAAATAAAATTTTATTTAAAATGATCAAGAATCTATGGTTTATCTAAATAAAGGATAAATAATGGAATCACCTACTTGAAAGTGGCAGAACCTCTATGAATTTGACAACTGTGAGTAGATTAGTGTGATATGGGAGGTGCAAATGCATTTGACCCCAAAATCCCCATGTAATTTGGGTTTTTTTACTTCACATGAAAAAAAACTTTATATAATCCATAGATATAGAAACACATGGGAGGAAGAAGATAATAGAGAATAGAAAGATAAAGAGGATGTTAGAAAACATAACCTTGAAATTTTATTAAAGTATCCTGAGGAATTACCTTGGAGAAGAAGAAGAAGTTGGAGAAGAAAGGGAGAGTGATCCCTTGGACATGGAACTCTATAAATGAAATGGGAAGAAAGAGATATCCATGTATCTTATGCCAACCCATTTAATAATAATAATAATAATAATAATAATAATAATAATATCATATCAATAATATTAATAAAATCCAACTCTCTCTATAAATATCCACATTTTTAACCAAATATAACAACTATTTTATTATCTCATTTATTTTTGATAATGACTATACTTCAATCAACTTTAAAGGATTAATATTTTATAATAGTAAAAAATAACATAAATTCAATCAAAATATTATATCATATTTCAAATACATACACATTTTTATAAAAACATAAACTAAAATATTGTAATCACATTTCATAAATTAGAGCATCATAATAAATATAAAATAAAATTATTATAATATTCCATAAACCCGTTATAAAGGGTATCAAGAAGTCAGGACACAATAAATAAAGTCTTGAGTCAATGTAAAGGAATGGATGGTCACTTTGTAGGGACTCCATGACCACAAATGGATCATGAAAAAATCACTTCCATAATAATACACACTGCATCGTCATCGTTCATGGTGTCCATGATCATTCAAAAACTATATAGTGCCCATGAATTTATAAAAATTCCAAAAAAATTCACTATTTTCATCCAAAATATTATTATAATAAAATAGACCCATAATAGAAAAAGTGGGGTATTAAAAATAACATACCTAACCACACCATTTTTAGCTCATCCTCAAGGCCAACATAAGTAAGGTATCAATGTATAAATAATCCCACATGATATTACTCATTAACCTGAGTTAATAGGGATTACTATGAAACATGCACCCTAAATATACCAAATACACTATCTATAACACTCTATGTGGTATACTCAAGTGGGTTATCCAGAATAGAAAACTTATTTTTTTCCTCATGAGAGAAAATCAATATCACTATACGAGTTACAACTCATGCTAATCTTCACATGCCATCAAAACTCATAAATCTCCATGGACACCATCAATTAAGGATAACTCAAATTAATATTTTTAAGAGTTAATTATCATTTCATTACATGAAATATAAAACCCACATGAATGAATGATCCATAAAATATTCCTTTTTTATAATGGGATACATTTGGAAAATTCTTAAACTTATTCAGGAATAATAACAAAACTATATATAATCATCAGTATTTATTGTATTAAATACAAAATACCCATAATAATTTATGTTTTATACATTTTTTTGGTTTTTTAAACATGTTACATATAATTTAACATATTTCACATATTTATTTGACCATTTTATAAATCCTCCAACTAAAATCTTTTATTGTGATGATATTTATGAATATATTTTTAAATAATATTGAGATTTAGGATTTATAATCCTCATGTTCAACACTTGGACATTATATTCAAACTTATCTTCTTCACAACATATAATATTATATTATCATTTTATTATATTTTTTTTAAATACTTATAAATATTCTAATATTTATATTATCATTATAATGGAACTCATTTTTATAAAATTAAAACTTTTCTTTGAGATAATTTAGTAAAAAATTTTAATGCAACCCTTTACTATAATATATTTCTTTACCAATATATTTTAAACAAATTTAGGATATAATGCGGTATTTACTTAAAATTATATTTTCCAAAAATAAATTTTTATTATACAAACTATTTTGTGTAAAGAAAATAAACCTTATTTTTATGGGAATATTAAATAAATAAACTAGTAATAACCATATATCATATGGAAATTTATATGTTTAGAGAAATATCCTTGAAAATAAAGTTCTTATTTATTAAAATATACCTTTTATGGGTGGTGATAACTCTTTCCCTTATATTTTAATAAATAAATTGTATAAAACAATTTTATATTGAATACAAATACTTTTATACATTTATTTTCACACCAAGTTATTGAATGGATCAAATCATTAACCATGCGTTTAAAAACAACAACTCATTTTATCCAAAAAACAACTATTTTTTTTCATATGGATTATTTTATCTCATAATAGAATAATGTGATGATAAATGAATATGTTTTACAATTTTTGAATCCATCAAGCTTAAAATATTCCTTTACATTGCATTTTCATATAGAGAATCTCAATAATTTATTTATGAAAGCAAATAAATATTTTATGTTAATAGTATAATAATTGTTTATTCAAAAATACTTTATTAAATTTTATCTCTCATACATATTCATAAGAATTTTTCAATATACAGTTGGTGTAACAACTCATTCCTTCTCAAGATAGTAGAATAAAAGGAAGGTCAGACTCTAGTGGATTTAGTGATAATGTTTTTTATTAAAATTTATATTAAAATTGGTGGAAAAAAGTTCTAGATATATTTTGAACATGTCAAATATGTTTTTAAGGTTGAAATGTGGGTTGAAAATACCCAAAGTGAATTCTTAGGTAGTTGATGATTTAAAATAGAAGGGTGGTGGCTGATTGCATCTACTAGACACCTAGTAGACTTCCACTAGGTACTCAGTGGTGAAATGAGTGGGTTTGTTCCACTAATTGGGAAACTGGGTGGCCAGTAGAGTCCCAATAGATACATAATAGGACCAATTACATTTTTATAGGGGAAATTTGGGTATTTCAAGGGTGTTTATGATGTGTTTCCATACCCACTACATTTTGTGTGGGTGAAAACTTTCTTCCCAAAGTCAGACAGTCACTGAGAATTTACTAGTGATGCTTTGGAATACAAGTTGGTTGATAGGATGGGAGGTTGGGATTATATCACAATTTTAGTAGGAAATATTTCATACTCTAGGAATATCTTATAGATTTAAGTCATGTTTATGAATCCTTCTTAAATCTTATTGTGGGACTGGTTACCTCTATGTTAGTGATCTGACTGAAACCGTGTGTTGATGTGAACATATGTATATATCATAGGTTCTCCATCAATCACATCATCTATAAATATCAAATGTTATCTATATTTCATTTATTATTTTTTTACTGAATAAAAATTATATTTTTATTGGTTTTAACAAATAATCATAACAATCATATAAGACTTTAATATTTTTTGATTCTATAGTTTAAAGCCACATAGTTTGGAACTCTATAGTTTATTATTGTCAAGAGATGTGGTATGTGTTCATGGTATAGGTATCAATACCATAATAGTGGATTACTATATATTCTTATAAAGAGAATAAAAACTTGTATAGTTTAGTTCCACTTAATGGGTCACATTATACCTTTTGAGATCGTGTGATAAGGACCATTATGGTGTCTTTTAAGGTCATACAAACATGACTAAATCTAAGTAGTTTAAATTCATATGAATTGGATCACTAGGTGAAATGTTCTTAGAAATGGTTAGTGTAGGGATTATGCATGAGTGGTCCTTTCGGGTTTACCTTTCCTATTAGTAACTAGACACAAGAAGGTATACCAGGATCATAGAGAAACATGGCACTATTTAGAATGAATTATATGGTTAATCAGGGGATATGAACTAATTAGGAGTGATATTAATCATAAGAAATATATCCTAGTGAGGATATGGGTTTCATAGGGAGTATATCCTAATAAAAATATGGTTTTGGATGTTGGGTTTGAACCACAGAGAGGAATCGTATATATCTTGACTAATAAGAATCAATGCTCATGTAATTTGATTTTTATAGTTTAATGTTGTGTGATAGAACCATACCATATAGTTTAACATCATGCAATAAGTTTGTTGTCATACAGTTTTACATCATGCGATAAGGATATTTGTGTCCATTAAAGGTATAATGAAAAAGGACTAATTGAGGATTACACATGGGAGACCCTTTTTAGTTCATCTTATTTGTTGGTAAAAAACAAAGAGAGGTTATTGGTCTTATAGGTAATATTTCCTTTTGAGTAATATTTTTATCTCATAGGGAATATGTCCCTTTGATGATGGTTTTATGGAGGATATAGACTGGTGAAGATGATTTAGGGTTTATTTATGGGCATCCTATATATGAATTTCCTAGCTGGTGAGTCAGGATGAGGAATATTTTCAGTTCTTACACTGAATATGAGGCATTGGTATGTATGAGTTGGGGATTACACCAAATAGGAGGTACATGGATTATTTATTGGACTTAATAGAAGCTAACTCGATACTTGGGTAGTTATGATGATTATCCTGATCTAAGAGGGGTTTCATTGGTGTCATCATGGAAAAGACTCTTATGAAGGGATTACATGGTTTTTATTACCTTGAGGGTTCTATAATTCTATAAGGATGACCCATGAGAGGTCCTTTATCAAGGGAATACATGATTGAAGGGGTATATGTTGATGTGCATGGCCTGATCATGAATCTTAGGAGGATGTGGAGGAGGCCTCACTAGAATGGGTTTTTAGGTATTTTACCTTGATTAAAGGAATATAAAAAAGTAATTTTGATTATTAAACCCCATATAAATGACCAAGGTCGAAGAAATAATGGTAAGGAATCCTGGTTTACTATATTCAGGTTTCTTTACAAAAGGGTCCATGAAAATGATAGATGCTCCATAGCCCATTACCATGTTGAAGAGAGAGGGTATCACCCTAAGATGTCCCTATTTCTCATATAATAAATATACTATGTGAGGGGGTACAAATAATATCATGTTATTGTGTAAAGGAATCTCAACAATGAATCCTCATAGATAAGTTCTGTAGATGAGGCTAAAGAAGGGACCTCATAGAGTAACTTCATAAATGGGACCTCACAAGGGAAGCTCATGGAGGAGGCTCATGGATGGTCCCTCATGGAGTAGGTCCATAATGGAACTTCATAAATAATATTTTATGAGGGAATCTCATAGAGGAGTATTGTGGATGGTTCCTCATGGAGGAGGCCCATGGAGGAACTTTGTGAATGGAACCTTATATGGAAATCTCATAGAGGAACTCTCACGAATAGAATGTGTGGATTAATTCTAAAAAATATATCACATGGGGGATTCTTTTATTTATTCATTTATTTATTATTTCTTTATTTTTCCTTTTTCTTGGGAATTACCTGGTGATTCCTTCATGAATTATTTGTGAAAGACTTAATCACTTGCAGGAGGATGTAATCTTTTCTTGATGAGGAAAAGTATCTTCAAAATGGAAAAAAATTATTCCCACCTAAAATAGATATATAGGTATTTATAGCCTATGATTAGTAAATATCATCTAAAAATGGGTGGTCATGTTATAAGTACACGATCATGAAGTGGGATTAGACTATAAATATGGTTCATGGCTGCAAACCATATCTGCTACCCCACAAAGGAATCACATGGGGGTCATGAAATTTTCTTCTAATCACTATATATACTTATATCCATTTACCCATGAAGGAACCACCTAAGGGTGTGAAATTCCCATCTCACAATATCATATGACTATTTCTGCCACCCCACAAAGGAACCATTTGGGGAACATGAAATTTCCATCTCACTATGGCATATTCCTACTATACCTGGTAACTTGGAATTAATCATATCTCTACCATATAAAACTATAGTTCTAAAAATCTTTATTCATTTTTAGTGTCAAGGGTGATTCACGAAGAAAATTATTGCTTCATGAACTATAGGGGTGCTCTACAAATGGTGGGGAAAACTCTTCAAACTAATAAATTGCTTTTCATACATATTTAATTTGTTTATTTTTTCTTTGATCAACCATTGAATGTTACCCAAGAATTTATCGGGCTAACCTCCCCCCTAAAAATTGGATCCCATTGGTATGATGAGTATTCAATTTTAAGGAAGTAATATGGCCTGTAGGGAGTTTATGTGATCCATATAGAGGGTCCCTATATATAAGTCAACCTATATCCCTCTAATTATTTATAGATGGTATTTAGATGTTACTTTTAAATAAAAAATAATATACCCCATAAAACATAAGGGTGATCATGAACCCATTACTATTTACTATATCCTATATTAGAGTTCTCACAAACCATTAATAGACTATTTAAAACTCAGTACATGACTAGAATTTTTATTCTTAGTAGATCACTCCTTTCATGGACACTGATTATTTCTTGTAGAACTTATATGGTTTGCGTAAGTGCTATATGAGAATTTTGAATTTTTTCCATTTCCTTATATTACCTTTTTCTTGGTCTTTTAAAATATATCTTTCATCATTTCTTTTATAGAAAATATCTTCAGAACAAATTTCTCAGGCCACTGATGAGAGAAGAAACAATATAATTGAAAGCATTGAACTTGGTCAATGCCACTATGTTCTTCCATGAAACTATTTTATATAAAATCTCAGGAGATAAATACTTTTTTATTAAACAATATCATATAGGCTACCTATATATGTTTTTGGGCTATTGGATGGAATGCCCATTCCCACACCACACCCCTGGAACCATTCAATTCATTAGATTAACCACCATTAAGAATTAACACATGCTAACATTTCATCAGTAGGAAATTTTATTAAATAGAATGAATGAAAAAAGGTTTAAATTCTAGGATATACCCCCTTGAACCTAAAATAAGGAAAAAGTATGACAAAACTAAGATTCCATAGATATGGATTCATTATTAATAAATCCATAGTTGATCAGAGGCAAGGTTGGATTTCCAGCTAAGATCTTAATTTTGGGGGTGATTTAAACATGGATTGGGGTTTTCTTTTCTAGGTGTGAAAAAGATATGAGGAATTAAAGAAAAAGATCAGGATAGTTGGGTTGTACACGTCTATTTGTGTTTTTCAGTCATTTTTCTATTACAATAAAAATGTTTTCCTAGATTTTATTAGCCGATGGAGTATGGATACAAATGATTTTCATCTAGTGCAAGGATAGGTTAGAATAATACTATGGAATATGTACATGATTAGTGTACATGAATCCTCTTCTTGTAATGGAGTTACTCTAAATAAAAAGGCTTATCATGGAGGAGGATCTTCATCCAAAAATAAATGTTTTCTTTGGAACCTAGTCTCATATGTTCATCATGACAAATGGTTAAGATCCAAAAGTGAGGAGACTGAGGACCCAAATAACCTAGAGGACCCACGAGCTTCCTAGTGCATACTGGTTGATGCTAGAAGAAGGAAGTTTGTTTCCCTCGGAATTCGGGGATGACCTCCTTGATGGGAGGTTCAAACATTCCAACCAGTTTCTAACGGGTTTGTTCATAGAACCGGAAACATCCAATGATTACATATCCATTTGGACCTACTTTCCAAAGGTAGGCGATCATTAGTTTGTGGACCGATGAGGCTTAGGAATTTGCATTGGTCGAGAGGATGGGAGGTCGGACTCATCACACCTTTTTAAGGGGAATTATTGTCTACTCGGGGGATCTCTTTATAGATTTAAGTTATGTTCGTGAATCCTTATTACATTACCAAGTATAAAATGATATTTCCTTCAAATATGACAATCAATGATTATATATGTAAGAAATTTAGAGAATCTTTTATATTTATTCTAGGTTCTTCATCGATAGAGAATCATCCGTATTTATTTAGAGATTATTGATCAATGATATCCTTCGACACATTTATATAGAAGTCTCTTGGTCATTATGATGACCATGCTAGTTTTAAATTCACTCAATGGGGAACTTGAAGTTTATTGTCATTCAGAAGGACATGGATTATTTCAGATTTGGGATCAAACCCGCAGATGGGATACCTACGTATCCTTTGTTTTAGAAAATGAATCAGAACCCACGCAGTTTGAGTAAGGGAGTATGATGTTTATGATTGATGGCTCAAAGAAGGATTTCATAATTACTTTTACACTCTAAGCTCACGTGAGTCATGATCGATGTGAGAAACAAGAGGTATTGGTAAAAATTAGACAATTGTTCCATGAAATATGCAATCATAAGAAATAATGTGAGACTTATGTATGTATGAATTCCCAGATAAATGAAGATTAGGATTTACTTCAGGGAAGAAATCCAGGAACATGGTACATAAAGGTATATGTGATTCATGGAGATTTGAATACTCTAACTTGGGGCTTACTCCTGAAAAGGAGGCCCAAATTAGGAGAGGACTTATGATTGGGTTTTAATCCTGAGAAGGAATCCCAGATCAAAGGTAAATTAGGACTGGTTAAGAGAAATCAAGACTGGGGCTTACTCCTGAAAAGGAGGCCCAGGTTAAGAGACTTGAAAAAATTAAGGGACTTGGGGCTTACTCCTGAAGAGGATGCCCATATTTATGATTGGGGCTTACTCCTAAAAAAGGATGCCCAGGTGAACAGGGTCCATAAAAGGTATATGTGTTTTATGGATATTTATACTCTTAATTTGGGATTTACCCCTGAAAAGGGTACCCAGAATTAAGAAGGGAACTTTGAATTATGATTGGGGCTTACTCCTGAGGAGGAGGCCCAAATTTTAGAACTTGGACTGGGGCTTACTCTTGAGGAGGTGGCCCAGGTTAATGAGGATTTGGGGATTACTCCCGAGGAGGATGCCCGGATTAGGGTTCTCTCATCTTTAAAGGATGAGGTTGAATGAATGAAATCTCTAACCTTAGTGACAAGATGTGTAAATCACTAGGTTTTGAGAAATGTTTCACGGAATTCCTTTCAAATAAGGAAGTAAATCAAGAAGACATGACATAAATGGATTAGAAGAGTGTCTTAAAGACTGAATTTTGAACAGGAGAGGTGGAATGGCATAAGAGGGATGAAATATGCAAGAATGGTACCCAAAAAAGGTAAGGGCGCACAAGTCCTAAGAGTCGCACAAGTACTGCGTGGGCGCGCAAGTCTGGTCACGCAGGTATACCTGCATGACGCATGGGTACTTGTGCGATTGTTAACTAGCAGGGTATACTTGAGCGATCCTTTGATCAATGCCTTTAGAATCCTTTTTAAGTTCTTCCAGAAGGGAGGCGCGCAAAATCTATTGAAGGAGTAAGGCGGCACGCAAGTGTGGCCATTTCCCTTAAGGGCTGGCCACTCAGGTGCGCAAGTATTGATGAGTTTCAACACTTAGGCCTTCCTCCTCCTCTTTAGATCTTCCATTCTAGGTAAGAAATTACTTTAGAAGTGTTTCAGAAGCTTTGAGAAGAGACTAGGGTGCCAGGAGCTCAAATCTGAGTTTCTGGAAAAATTCCTCCTGAATGGGGGGCCCACAGGGTCTATTTATAGGCTGAAGAAGACCCGGGCGATTATCCTTTAGGGCACGCAAGTCACTTTCACTACTATTAGGCATCGCGCAAGTGGACTTGCATGACAGTGATGAAACTTGCGGCACATGTGCTTTTGATCCCTTGTTCATGCCTCTGTCGATTTTTGATGTTTTCTTCAAAGGATGAATCAATTTATGCTAAGTCATTTTCCTTTCCATTCGTTTAGACAATATGAAGAAAAAGGAGCATCAACAAAAGTTCCCCCCCTCATATTTGGATCCGAAATAAATGAGGATTTGACTATGAGGAAAACAAGAATAAAAAGGAAATTGGGGTGTGCAAGGTCTGGCGCGCAAATGAGCTTCGGGCGCGCAGGATTTGGCGCGCAGGGTAGGGCCTTTGGGCGCGTAGGGTATGGCCTTTGGGCGCGCATGGTATGGCGCGCAGGGTTACAACCTTGTCTATAAATAGAGGGCCTCACTTTCGTATAAGCATATGGATTTGAAACTCTCAAGATCTCACCATGCAAGTTGTATTTTCCTCGCAAGTTGATCAATTTCCCGCTGTTTCCTTGATGTCGCGCTGCTGTCAAGGTATCTGGACCTGCGTGGTGATACTTGCGCACCAAATACTTGCACGCCACATCCATACTTGTGCGCTAAGTTTTAGACTTGCGCGCCTTAATTCCTTATCCATTTTTTTGAATTCCTTCACAAATTTTATGAAAAATAAACCCATTTAAGAGTTAGTTTATTCAACTTTTGTGCAGATTCAATGGATCTCAGGAGAATTGGAACAACTGATAAACTGGCTAGCAAGAATATTGATGACATGATGAAAATTGTTGGCCATGATTACTATGATATCTGCGACAACACTCTCCCATATTTGGCTAAGTACTTGAAGAAATATCATCTTAATTTACCACAGAGAATCTACCTGTCCCTGTATGGTCATAGTCATCTGCAAGGAGTCAATGTTCCAAATGAAAAGAAATATACGCCTGAAATGCATATGCACTACTACTCCCCTATTTCAGTTATGCTGTGCATTAAGAGCAACAACAATGGTGTGAACTTTCAAATTTTCCTTCCATGCCATTTCCTTGCAGATATGAAAATGGAAAACCCATGGGCTGAAATGTTTTCCGCTGCCAGTTGGTGGAGAGAAGACAAACATGGCATTAGAGAAATATCTGAAAAGAGTACTCTCTCCAAATGGATCTTTAATTCCAATGCTCCATTCTCAAATACATGTATCCATCTTCCAAGTCTCTTGGACAGAAACAGAGTCACTGTTTGATCAGCAGAATTTTTTTCTCAAACCGCACTCAAGAACATCCTTTTACAATTGTTCCAAGAAGAGCTGGTATCACTGCATCTCTTATTGTATCCAATTGAATGAATTAATTCCAGGTGGTTGCTGATGAATCTCGGGATGCCGTAAATCAAATGAAGATTTATGTTGAAATCCTCTTGTAATTATTGAAAAAGAGAAGAGACTCCAGTCTGTGGATGTCCTTCTATCTCTTGTGTATCAATGAAAAACACTTTCATCTTCAATCATTTGTACCTGCATTCTTTCGCTACCTGCTTTAAATTTACTTAAGACAATGGGCCTAGTAAGCATAGTTTGATTTTACTAGGATTTATATAAATAACCCTATAAACTTTGAATCTCTTAATTGCTCAATATTACCTAAATCATACAAAATATATGTTTATTGAGCTGGAACTTGACTTTTATTCAGAGTTCCCTTGTCTTTTGTGGGCAGTTTAAAGTCATGCACGTTGGACATAAAGAGGCTAATGTTTAAGGTCGAAATAGCTTTGAACGAATGAATTAGAATTGACTCAATTCCCTAACAATTCATCTGAAAACATAGTACCATACTCAAGTATAAGGGGGGGGGGGGAATGTAAACTATGACTTAAGAATATTTTAATATGAGGAATGATATGAAAAAGAGCTAAAAAGGCATTAGAATAAGTAGTTACCAAGAATAAAGTTACCATTATTTAACAAACCCTTTAGGGGGTTGAATTATGCAGGGCCACCTAAGGGCATTGGCTGCATAGTTAAATAAAATAGTATCTTTTGGATAACAAGTCTGTTATGCAGACTGTTTATGCAAGGCTGCCTATAGGCACGTGCTGCATAGTCAGGCAAAAGAACTCTCAGAAATTTACTTTCCTAGTGCTAAAAGCCAGTGAAAGTTTATGGAGATTCAAATTTTCCAAATTATAGAGTTTGCTGTATGGAAAGAGGTACTTGAAATATGGAAAAAATATTTCCAAACAAGATTATCGAAGAACTGGATGGATATCACTTCTACAAAGGTCTAAACCAAACTTAGGGAAGGAGAATATAAACCATAGACTTGAATACTTTCAGATCATGAAAAAGGATATGGGACAAATATGTTAAGGATGGCTATTTTTTGCGGATTCCTACATACTGTCATTTAAGACCAATAAGGATAAAAGAGGATTTCTTCCCAATAATGAAGTTACCAGTATCCGAAAAACCCGTTAGGGGGTTGAATCATGTAGGGCCACCTAAGGGCATTGGCTGCATAGTAAGATAATAGTATCTTTTGGCTGAAAAGTCTGTTATGTGGACTATTTATGCAAGGCCACCTAAGGGCACGTACTGCATAGTCAGATAAAAGAACTCTCAGAAATTTGACATTTTTGTGACTAAAAGTCAAGAAAAGGGTTATGAAGATCTGAAAATATTTAAGGTTAGGATTATGAAACATAAAGATGGGTATTGTCCAATGTATACAGAGATACACAGATCAATGCTAACCATAATCATGTTGTGACCGGGTCCTGACTGGAAATGTTGGACTTCACTACGTATCCCATAAGGATGGGAATCAAGCCATACATAGTTCTTAAACTACAGTTTAACGTCATGTGGGAAAAAATTATTAGAGATCTTAGTTTAGGGTCATATAGCTTGGACCATTATAAGAAATACAAAGTGTGTGTTTTCATGGGGACTTTTCAGTTAAGGGACTGAAAGTGGAATTTGGGGTTAGGCCCAAAGACTTGGGGCTAGATTCGAGGGACACCCGAACGTTCCTACGTATCCCATAAGGATGGGAATCAAGCCCACGTATTTCTAGAAATACACTTTGTACAAATTTGGTTCGTACATGTGAAGGGTGAAAGGGGACTTTAGTACAATGATGGTTTAACCCAAGATAAAAGGTTTAGGCATTTCCATGTATGCACGTAGTCTTTGAAATGAAACATGATTGAAAAATCAATGTAAATAATGGTTCCCTCTCAAGTGAGGGTGTCAAAGAATATTGTAGTTTATTGTCATACTGGACAAAAGTGTTGTATAGTTTAATGTCGTATAACAAGGATGAAAGTGAACCAATGTAAAGATATTGATTCTAGGGGCGGTTTCACGAATCAACATCGTATGAGATGGAGGTGAACCGATGTGAAGAGATTGGTTTTGGGATTTAACCTTGGGAGGTTGCCTATATACCCATCCCGGAAGGAAAGGATCAAAGTCCACGTATTTCAATTAAATAATGAATTAATGATCAAGTTGTTCTTGGGGACAACGACCTAAAAAATGATGTTGGGACTTACACATGGTTAGTAGCCCAGAGAGAGTGTTATGGTTGAGGTTTTCTCTAAGCTCACGTGAGTCATACTCGGTGTGAGAAACAAGAGGTATCAAAAACCTTAACAATGCACAGTTTAATTTCATGTAGGAAATATGAAGGGACTATGAAGTTTAAAGTCTTGCAGTTAGGACTATTGGCGCTGCACAGTTTAATGTCATGTAGCAGGGACAAAGTACAGTTTAATGTCATGTAGGATGTATCATGGACTTTCTGTACAGTTTAACGTCATGTAGTTAGGATGATGGGGACAATATAGTTTAACGTCATATTGGACGAAAGGGGGACTGTACAGTTTAATGTCATGCAGTGAGGACAAAAGAGTATACCATTTAATGTCATGTTGGACGCATTGGGGAATTTTTTTCCCCACAGTTTAAAGTCATGTTGGACAAAAAAGGGACGATACGGTTTAGAGTCATGTTGGATGAAAGTGCGAATAGTTTAAGGTCATATGCATGGACCGTGGATGCTGCAGTTTAATGTAATGCTAGACGGTGGTGTAGTTTAAAGTCATACAGGACCTTTGATGATTATGTAGTTTAACGTCTTTCCAGACGTAAGGGACTTTTATACAGTTTAGCATCATGTAGTTAGGACGTCATAATTTAACATCTTGCTGGACGTAAGGGACTTTAAAATAGTTTAGGGTCATATACATGGACCGTTGATGATGTAGTTTAAGGTCATACAGGACCTAGTTTCAATTTAAGGTCATACTGGACCATGGATGTAGTTTAAGGTCATATAGGACCTAGTTGCAGTTTAAGGTCATACTGGACCATTTAGGGAACTTTTTCACAGTTTAACGTCGTGTGGGACGATAGTGCAGTTTAAGGTCATACATGACCTTTTAGGGGACACAGTTTAACATCATGTGGGATGAAAGTGAAAATAGTTTAAGGTCATATGTATGGACCATTGGTTATGCAGTTTAACGTCTTGCTGGATGGTTGTGCAGTTTATGGTCATACCGGACCATTTATGATGTATTTTGTGTTTATAAAAAACACTTCTTAAAAAATATGGCATTGGTTAGAGTAGTGATGAGTTATCCATCCATCAAGATTAATGAATAAGCTCCATTGGAGTAGACCCTATGTATTGAGTAAGGTCATTCCCATTTTGGATCAAGCTTGGGAGGTTTCTTTCCTGGTATCATTGGAGTTCTGAGAACTAATACCAATTCTCCCTGAGTGAATGAACGAAGATGAACTTTTTTGTTAAAAGCTCATGCTATTCGATTTTGATAGACTTCCAAGTGGTGAAAAGTGCACAATATTTTCTCATCTAACCGTTCCAATTCATTCAATTGCTTTTGAGATTTTTCATTTGTAGATGACTGATAAAAAATGGCTACTCTGAGCGAAGGCAATTGAACTTCAATGGGAAAGACGACTTCCGTTCCATATACCAGTGAATATGGAGTTGACCAAGTTGCAGTGCAGGTGGTAGTCCGATAAGACCATAAAGCATGAAAGAGTTTATCAGGCCATGACCTCTTATCTTTATCCACCATCTTTTGCAGTATATTTGAAAGAGTCTTGTTAAAGACTTCTATCTGGCCGTTGGCCACTGCATGATACTGAGATGAATGGTTGGATTTGATGTTGTATTCTTGATACAACTTCTTCACCTCGGATGAACAGAATTTGGTTCCATTTTCCGTCAATATGGTATGAGGGACACCAAATATGGTAATGATGTTATACTTGATGAAGCTAACAACGCATTTAGAACTGACTTCCTTGAGAGGTATTGCCTTTGCCCATTTGGAAAAGAAGTCAGTAGCAGTAAGAATGTACTTAAACTGCTTGGCCGTAGCCGAAGGGTAAGGTCCCACCACATCCATTCCCCATGTGGTAAATGGTCATGAGTATTTAGCTGTATGAAGCAACTCTGGAGGTTGATGAATGAAGTTGGCATGTACTTGGCATGAATAACACTTCTTTGTGAAATCGACACAATCTTGTATCATTGAAGGCCAAAAGTATCCAAGCCTTAGAATCTGATCAGACAGTCTATGTCCAGACTGGTGGGCACCACAGACTCCTGCATGCACTTCTTTCATGACATCCGTTGTCTCTTCACCATCAATGCATCTGAATAGAACTCCATCAAAACCAAATTTGTAAAGAATTTTCTCTAGGTGATCTGGGCTATCATAAAGAGTAAAATTGACCACACGTCACTGGATTTGTTCTTTCTCATCTCTATCAGGTGGAAGTGTTCCATTTTGAAGGTATTTCCTGATAGGTGACATCCATCCTATAGTATGACCATATGGTTCAGGAATGGGACTAATTTCATTAATTTCCTTTGTTTTGATTCGAACATAAGGTGAAATTGCACGATGATGGGAAATACTGGTGGTTGTCTCATCCCGATTTGGATATGCCAGATCTATGGCTATATTAGCCAGTGCATCAGCTTGAGCATTCTGTGATATCGGGACATAAGAAAATGTCGGTTCCGAAGGGAATTCCTCCATTAAATCTCTGACGTAATCATACAAAGGGATTAGTTCTTCTTTTCTGATGGCATAATCCCCATTGACTTGTTTGATTACCAGGTCTGAATCACCTTTCACTTTTAAGTGATTCACTTGTGCTTGAAGCGCTAATTCCAAGCCTGCGATGAGAGCTTGGTATTCGGCTTAATTATTGGTACCACCTTCCCACAATAAGAAGGAATAAGGTAACACCACCTTTTCTGGAGAAATGAGCACAATTACTTAGCCAACTTTGTTGAATTTAGAATTTTCCATTTTCCTCCCTGTTCGACTTCTGGAAGCACCATCAAAATACATTTCCCATGCCCGAGGACTTTCTTGAATAGAGAAGACTTCCTCATCAGGGAGTTCAATATCTAAAGATGTGTCTTCCACTGAAGGGTGTTCAGCCAGGAAATCAGCCAGAGATTGGCCCTTTATCGCCTTTTGAGACACATACTGTATGTCGAATTGCTGCAAAATAACTGCCCACCTTGCCAGACGTCCTGTAAGCATTGGACGACTAAGGATGAATTTGACCGGGTTATTGCGAGATTCCAATTGCACCTCGTGATGTTGCAGGTAGTGTCTCAACTTATGAACTGCAAAGATTAATGCCAGGCAGCACTTCTCAATACTTGAATACCGGGTTTCTGCTTCAATCATAGTTTGACTGAGATAGTAGAGGCTATTTTCATTCCCAGCATCATTCTTTTGAGCAAGAAAGACACCCAATGATCGCTCTAGAGCTATCACGTAGAGGATAAGTGGTCTTCCTCCAACAGGCGGCATGATTACCGGTGGACTCAAGAGGTATTTCTTGAGAATATCGAATGCTTCTTGGTATTCTTCAGTCCACTGGTAAGTGAATCCCTTCTTCATCAATTTGGTGAAGGGTAAACTTTTGACTACCAAATTGGTGATGAAACGCCGAATATAGGCTAAGTGTCCTTGAAGTCCTCTTAACTCTTTCAAATTTTTAGGAGGTGACATACCAAGGATTGACTTGGTCTTCTCAGGATCGACTTCAATACCACAATGGAATATAACAAAGCCGAGAAATTTTCCTGAGGTTTCCCCAAAAGCACATTTTAAGGGGTTCATCTTCAAATTATGTTGTTGAAGCTTGCGGAATATGACTTCAAAATCAGCCAAGTGATTAGAACTTTGTTTGGATTTAACCACCAAATCGTCTACATAGCATTCAACAAACTTCCCTAAGAAGGGTTTGAAGATACGATGCATGACACGCTGATATGTTGCACCTGTATTCTTTAAGACAAAGGGCATTACCCGGTAGAAAAACACACCCTGAGGGGCTCTGAAGGCTATGGATTCCTCGTCTTCTGGGGCCATTTGGATCTGATTATATCCGGAATATCCATCCATGAAGGAAAGTGCTTCATAGCCAGCTGTTGCATCAATTAAAAGTTCTGTAATCGGAACTGGGAAATCATCCTTAAGACAATGCCGATTAAGATCTCTAAAATCGATGCAAACTCTAATTTGTCTGTTCTTCTTCTTTACAGGGACAATATTAGCCAACCACTTGGGATATTGAACTTCTCTGACAAAGTTATCTTTGATAAGATTATCCACTTCAGCCTCAATTTTGGAAGCATAAGTTGGGTGTGTTCTTCTCGCAGCTTGCTTAAATCCTCGATGTTCTTCTGGTAAACCCAAATGATGAGTAGAAACATCAGGATCAAGCCCGGGAATCTCTGTATAGTTCCAAGAAAATATATCTCTATTTTGATTTAGAAAAGAAATATACATCTCTTGATCTTCAAGAGTCATGGCTGCACTGATTAAAGTGGGGTGTGGATCTTCTTTTGTACCCAGATTTATTTCTCCGAGTTCATCCACAGTGGTAGAGATACCCTCTTCAAATGCTGGAGGAGCATCTCTGAGATCTTCCTCTTCTTCTTCATCATGTATTATTTCTTCTGTTTATACTTGCATAGTATATGATAAAGCAGAATTTTCATGATTAGAAGAGATGTAAAAATTTTCATATCTTGAAGAAGAAGCTTCCATTTCCGACCCGATTGACGATGAAGGGTCTTCTTTGGGTAATAAAGAGGAGATGATGGATTGAGAATCGACATCATTGTTCACTTCTTGGTGGGTTACCAATTTCTTCCATGTTGTCTGGATCGATTGCCATAATTGACATTATGGATATTTCCATAAGAGTATTTTGATTTGGGTCTATCTTGTCAATTTTACTGATAGGTAACACATAATATGTACTCACATGTGTAAATGGATTTATTGGAATCTTCTCCAAACCATATGGAGCATTAACTTTGGTAATCTCCTTTGTTGTGGATTTCTCCCTTCCCTTCATGTGATAGAATTACGCCTCAATGTATTGAGACTCACATGTCTTTAACGAGGCCTTATCACCATACAATGTCCCAACTTGAACATCGAAACAATATTTGAGACATTTATGGTAGGATGAAGGGATAGCCGCATATTGATGTAGCCAGGGTCTTCGAAGCAAGATGTTGAAGGCCGAGTCTTGATCAACAACCATGAAATTTGAATTGGATAAAAGATATCCAAACTGAGTCCTGAGTGTAACTTCACCCAGTGTTTCTTGTTTATTTTTATCATATCCTTGTAACATCATGGTAAAAGGAGATAAATCAGATTCCGTGAGGCCCAATCGATGAAGTGTACGAATGGGCATGAGGTTGACTCCTGAACCATTATCAATGAAAGTTCTTTGGATGTCTATGCCATTGACCTTTCCAGACAAGTACAAAGGTCTAATATGCCCATGCACAAAATCATATTCATCTTCATCGGTAAAAGATATTACTGCATGGCATTCTGCAGGATTATTCTCTATGTGATAGACTTCAGCTGCAACAATTTCAGTTTCAAACTCCTGAGGACCTGACAAAGCCTCGATGAGTGCTTCCTGAAGATCTTTTGACAGATTTAGAGCATTCAGAATTGATAACTTGTCTGGTACTTGGGCCAAGTGTTTCAATACATCATACTTTTGATCCAAAGGTCTGCGTTTCCCAATAGGAATATGTGGTCTAGCAGGTACCTTGGAAGTAGATGTTTTGGAAGTTGATGCATCTTGTATCGGGATAGGAGTTGGAAATATCCTTGGTTTTGGAAAATTAGTCCGATTAGATCCATTTACTTGCTGAGAGGAAGAGGATGGAACCTTCAACAAGTCTTCCAAAATAGCTGTTCCAGGACTGAATTTTCTATTGGTAGAAGAACTTGCTTATTCTTGCTGAGCTTGCTGAAGGGCTCTACCACGAGTTTCTACTGCGTACACAGTTCTAGTAGGGGTAGAATTGGAATAGTGTCTTCTGAAAGATCCACGTCTTCCCCTGTATCCTGAGCCTCTGGAACATACTCTGATTCCCCTATTTGATACAGGGAATTCAGGCTCATCGAAATTGAAACTGAGACTAGAATATGGATCTGTTAATTGAATCATATTAACAGAACCGAAGATTAATTCTTTGTCTGATGAAGACTCTGCCTGATTAGCCTATTTAGGCTGTTCCGTTTGGTGAGGCGGTGCCCGTGGCTTTGAAGTAGATGGCATGAAGTCTGCCAGAGTCAACGACAACTTAGGCTTTGACACATACTCATCTTCTTCTGATTCTTTTTCTTTCTTTGAATCATGCCATTTCTTTGAGGACTTTCCCTATGATGAAGAGGGTTTTGCCACAAAATTGATGGGAGAAGACACAATCGGTTTCTTTAATTGTGTTTGAAAAATATCATGAGTTCGGTTGATTGTATTTCTGACCATCCAATCATCATACTTCTGTGCATTTTTTCTTTTGACTTCTTTCCATTCGCCTTCCTCCTCTGGAACTGTAGCAGTGACACATGCTACCTGGGCTGAAGAGCCTTTCAGTTTAACTTTTCCCGAGTCTACCATCTTTTACAGGAGGTCTTTGAAGACAAAACAGTCCTGGATAGGATACCCCAACATTTGATAAAAGGGGAAATAATTGGGACGGTCTTCAACTCCTTCCTTGTTTGGCCTCTTGGGCTTTGGCAGCTAACCCAAATTATTCTCTAGGGCTGAAATGAAGTAACCAGGAACTTGTTCATTTCAGAAAGAGTATGTTTTGTTTTTCAAACCCTCAAATTGTTTTCATCTTTGATCTCTTTGATCATCTGGACAAAACAGTCTTTATTTTTGGCGCTCAGGAGGCGGAGCCCTTCGAGAAGATGAAGGTTTTGAAGTAAAAATAGGTACATGTGCTTGTTTAAGCATAACTGTAGCAGTTTCTACTTTACCCATTTTACTTCCTAGAGATGATGAAATTACACGAGATTTAGCCTTAGCCTGTATAAGGGAATCTTCAATCTGCTGAGTGATTGAAGTAAGGTCTCAAAACCCTCCTGTGTATTTCACAGGGATCAACGGCGTGCATAATTCGTCATGCATATTTTCCACATAGATTGGAAACAATTCCTCTTGAGGGAGTGCTAAGCTTAGGGAATATGTTAATCCCTTCCAGCGAGCAATGAAATCTGAGACCCTTTCATTATCTCTTTGCTTACAGTTTGTAAGATCGAAAACTGTTGTCTTTGGCAAAGTTGAGCTGAACTGAAGAATGAATTTTTGGCGAAGATCCTCCCATACGGTAATTGACTAGGATTGCAAGCTTGTATACCAGACAAAGGCTGGTCCTTGCAAGGTCCGTACGAAGCATCTGAGTTTTACTGCTTCTTGCTGCTTAGGAGTTCCCATCATAGGATCACAACAAGACACGTAATGCATCAAATTCTGTTTAGGGTGGCCTGATCTATTGAAAATAGGGAATACAGGGTTTCCAAAACTGGATGGAGGAGAGATTGAATCTACCCATTCGGGGTAAACTTTCTTTTCTGGTTGAACCTGCGCACGTTTCCCTTCCATAGTTTCTAACCGAGCTGTTAATGACTCAATAGTAGTTATTAACTTTTGAGAAACATCTGGTTAAACTTGGACATGGGTCGGTGCAATGACTGAAGCTTGGACAGATGTGGTGGTTGGTGGTGCAACTGATGGTAGCACTGCCAACTGTTGTTGCACTTGACCCGTATGATTAGACCTGTGAGGGTGTACTGATAGAGGAGGATGTTCTTGATCCATCTCAATAGCTGCAACAAATTCCCTTGGATGACTAACTCCAGCACGCTCACGAAGAAGACTACCCTGAAGTAGTTCTGCATTCAACCTCCTTAATTCCTTCATTTCTTCCTCTTGTTGTGCAAACCTTTGCTCTAGTGAGAGTGATTGGACTTCTCTAGAGGGACGATATGTAACCTGATTCTTTCCCCTCCCCTTGTTGGATCATTTTCGGAGAGGGGGAAGTGGGTTACTCGAAGGATTACCTAGGTTCTGAGTAATCCTTTGATTTCGTGTACGCACACCTTATTTATTTGTGTCGGTGCGTACATCTTCTTGAGCAGGAACCTCTTCATATGAGTCCCCTGAGTGAGCATCATCTGGTGGATCAGCAACAATGACATTGATGACATTGATTGATGCATAACACATCACATCCCTTCTATCAACATTTCTGTGATATTGTTTTCTTCCCTGTCTTTGATGAGACATTTCCTTTTGTTGATTTGATCCCTCATGAAATTATTGACGAACCGTAATTTGGAGGGAATCTTCTGATAATTTGGCTCTTCATTCCTCTTGAGGCTTCTTTCCCAATCGAGAAAAGACCGACTTTCTCTGAGGAGGGGATTGATGAATTGAAAAAGTCCCCAGTCCGATGGACTGGGGCTGTTCCTGCTATTCCCGCTCAATTCCTCGAATCCTATTTGTTGATTCCGAGGGTTGGTTTAAAAGAGTCCCCAGTCTGGCAAGCTGGGGTGGCTCTTGACATGCTATGTCTGAGAATTTCTTAAAAGCTCTCCTGATCTTGCGAACCTTAGTCCGGAAATTAGCTGGATGCATTAACCTGTATCCACTTTTATCACTTGGTTCAAAAGACCGTTGGATGATTTCCGACACTTCTGTCACTTGATGATGTGCTTTCTCCATACAAGAGGCTTGTTCAATATTCTCATTTGCTTGATGCAGGAGTAATTCAACAACTTGTTCTCTGTATTCTTGATTTTGAGAGGAACTAGTTGAAGCCTGTTCTTGGGAAAGATTTTGATTACAAACAAATCCCATTGACTGTGGCCGGCCATGGGCAATAACATTGCATGAGACCATTTTCGGCGGGCTTTGCTGACTGGAGAGCACTGTGAAATGTAGTGCTCCATGAACACCCTATCCTCTGACATGAATACCAGATGGGGAATTGGAAATTAACTGACACAATCTTCTTAGTGCGCCAAGGCATGAACGTTGAAGGGCTCTCTACTGATTTTCAGCCTTCGGATATCGAGAGACTAATAGAGATGCCAAATCAATCTGACGTTGTAACCCTTCTATTATCTTAAGATGATTTTCATATTCATCATAAGATAATACTTTCTCCTTAAACTGACAAAGAGTTTTCCAGATGTTGAGACGAATATCATGAATTCCATCTTCCATCAATATCTTTGGAATGTCATACTGAGAGTCAGCCAGAGGCCAAAACATGACTGGTACTTCACCTTTTTCCAGTTGTTTTCTCATGTTCATCATTTCCTCTTTATCATTCAATGAAGATTATTATACCTGATTTGACCAGAGTTGGTGTTTCCTTGTTGCTTCATCGGATTCAACAAGATTGGTAGATAAATCATTGATCAAACTAGAAGATGCATGACTTAGGGGTGGCTCGGAGAATGACCTACACCCTGGGCTATCTTCTGATTGAGAAAGTATTTCACCTGCCAGCGATGAAGCATCAGACATGACTGGTTTCACATTTTCAAGTGCCTCAAGATAAGAGGGATTTCTCGTCACTACATTGTCCACTGGAGCATTTTCCGGGCAATGTGCATCACTACGGCAGAGAGGAATTTCACAGTGAAATTCATCATCATGGGGAGGACCACCATAATGGGTTACAACAAAAGATTAAATCTCTTGCTCCTTGGTCTTCTGACCACACAGAGGGTTTCTGTGGCTCTCATCTAAAGATGAAACTTCGAGATCGACCGAATTGTCATGAAGCAAGCCTTCATGAGGAAGTGTCTGTTGAAGACCTTCAGAATTAATGTTCCCATTATTGGGAAATGAGGGAGTAGAATCTTGGATTCCAATAGATAATTGCCTGAGGGCTTCAAGAACTCCAGCATCGAGCAAGGCCTTATTACATATTGGCTCTTGATCTCCTGACGGTGCTGGGCGGGTCTTTTTCTTAGACGCCTTCTTACTCTCTTTGGAAACCACTTGTTGACGAAAGTGGATGTTCTGAGCAGGTGTATGTGCCTGATCAGGAAAGATGGCCAGGTTAGGCTGACGATCTCCACTCAAATCAGGTGTATGTGCCTGACTTGGTTGTCCGTATGATATGGGGGAGTATGCCCCACAACCCTCTTGGACTGGAACAGATGTGTGTGTCTGTTCCAGAGTGAATTGTTGATGTGTCACTCCACTGATAGGGATAGATTTATGTGTCTTTCCCTGAGATGCTGCTGAAGCTGTTATAATATCCTGGCAAGCATCCAAAATATGAGTAGAGATTTTCTTTTTCTCTTTCACCATTGATAGAATATGCTTGGTGACTTCAGCTGCCGGAATGGGGATATACATCCATTCCGTGCTTGGAGTAGGTGTATATGCCTTCTCCTGTCCTCCTTTTCCTGTCAGTGAATCCTGACAGTACTCAAGTGCGGGGGCAGAGAGTTGAGTCTGCCTCCTGTTTGTCACCGGAGCTTTTCGACTGACTTCTCCGTATGCTACCAAGTGAGACTGTTGGTAGGCTTGATTAATACTAGCAGGTGTATGTGCCTACTGATTGCAATTCGCTGAACGTGGTTGATGAGCTTCATCATATGTAGTCAGACGAGCCTGCTGACTAACTGATGATGTATAAATAGGTGTATGTTCCTGCCTATAGTACTCCACCAGAATTGCCTGGCGGGATTAGCGTGATGCTGCCAGACGAGTCTTCTGGACAATGGAATTAAAATGGGCAGGTGTATGTTCCCGCTCATTGCTTGCCACCAAGTTAGGTTGGTGGACTTCTCCAGAGATGGCAGAGATGAGAACCTGCTCACTGTTGACCGGATTCCGCCTCTGGTGGTTCGTCTTGCCTGCTCGGGTTCGAGGAACCTGATCCGAACGCCTGGAGTCGGTACCCTCATCATGTTGAGGGCGTACTGCCGCACGAGTCTAGTGGAAATTGTTGATAGGATCCCTCAGGAAGGACTCCTACTTCTTTGAATTAAGGCCCTGAGGGACCTTCTCATTCACCTCCCCAAAATATGGGAGTGAATGGTGATTGCGTTCCGGGGATAACGACCCAAAACGGTTGGAGATGGTGGTTAGCACCGCCTGTTTCTTGATCACTGGTCATCATTGTTTGGACGAACGATGTGATTTGTTTACTTGGGGGGCTTCTCGGGAAGCCTCCAGAGTTGGGATGGTACCATGTTGACGATACTCCTTAACCAGCGCATTTGATACCCAGCGTTGAAGACGCTGAGTAGGTGATGTCATCCTCAGAGAGGATGACAATCCAGAAGGAGTAGTAGTAGTGGCATTTGCAGCAGCGGTATTCACATGTGTGAATTTGAGAGCAGCCATTCTAGAAATGCAGAAGATCTTGGAAAAGAGTGCTTGTTTGATATAACAGACGTAATCAAGATAAATTCAGCCACTACATCTTTTGGATGAGCACATATGTCAATGATTGTTTTTTTGTTGGCCCTCTCATTGCGTTTTAAATAGGGGCCTAAAAAATAGGTAAAACATCATTTTAACTTGGTTAAGGATTCATGTCGGGTTCACCATTTTTTGTTTCCCTCAGAATTCGGGGATGACCTCCTTGATGGGAGGTTAAAACATTCCAATCGGTTTCTAACGGGTTTGTTCGTAGAACCGGAAACATCCAATGATTCCATATCCATTTGGACCTACTTTCCAAAGGTATGCATTCATTAGTTTGTGGACTGATGAGGCTTAGGAATTTTCATTGGTCGAGAGGATGGGAGGTCAGACTCATCACACCTTTTTGAGGGGAATTATTGTCTACTCCAGGACTCTCTTTATATACTTAAGTTATGTTCGTGAATCCTTATTACATTACCAAGTATAAAATGAGATTTCCTTCAGATCTGACAATCAATGATTATATATGTAGGAAATTTAGAGAATCTTTTATATTTATTTGAGGTTCTTCATCAATAGAGAATCATCCGCATTTATTTAGAGATTCTTGATCAATGGTATCCTTCGACACATTTATATAGAAGTCTCTTGGTCATTATGATGACCATGCTGGTTTTAAATCCACTCAGTGGGGCACTTGAAGTTTATTGTCATTCAGAAGGACATGAATTATTTCAGAGTTGGGATCGAACCCGTAGATGGGCTACCTACGTATCCTTTATTTTAGAAAAGGAATCAGAACCCATTTAGTTCGAGTAAGGGAGTATGATGTTTATGATTGATGAATCAAATAAGGATGTCATAATTACTTTTACACTCTAAGCTCACATGAGTCATGATCGGTGTGAGAAACAAGAGGTATTGGTAAAAATTAGACAATTGTGCCATGAAATATGCAATCATAAGAAATAATTTGGGACTTATGTATGTATGACTGCCCAGATAAATGAAGATTAGGATTTAATTCAGGGAAGAAATCCAGGAACAGGGTCCATAAAGGTATATGTGCTTCATGGAGATTTGAATAATCTAACTTGGGGATTACTCTTGAAAAGGAGGCCCAAATTAGGAGAGAACTTATGATTGGGTTTTACTCCTGAGAAGGAATCCCAAATCAAAGGTAAATTAGGACTGGTTAAGAGAAATTAAGACTGGGGCTTACTCCTGAAAAGGAGGCCCAGGTTAAGAGACTTGAAAAAATTAAGGGACTTGGGGATTACTCCTGAAGAGGATGCCCATATTTATGACTGGGGCTTACTCCTAAAAAAGGATGCCTAGTTGAATAGGGTCCATAAAAGGTATATGTGTTTTATGGAGATCTATACTCTTAATTTGGGATTTACCCCTGAAAAGGGTACCCAAAATTAAGGAGGGAACTTTGAATTATGATTGGGGCTTACTCCTGAGGAGGAGGCCCAAATTTGAGAACTTGGACTGGGGCTTACTCTTGAGGAGGAGGCCCAGGTTAATGAGGATTTGGGGCTTACTCCTGAGGAGGATGCCCAGATTAGGGTTCTCTCATCTTTAAAGGATGAGGTTGAATGAATGAAATCTCTAACCTTAGTGACAAGATGTGTAAATCACTAGGTTTTGAGAAATGTTTCACGGAATTCCTTTCAAATAAGGAAGTAAATCAAGAAGACATGCCATAAATGTCTTAGAAGAGTGTCTTGAAGACTGAATTTTGAACATGAGAGGTGGAATGGCATAAGAGGGATGAAATTGGCAAGAATGGCACCCAAAAAAGGTAAGGGCGCGCAAGTCCTAAGAGTCGTGCAAGTACTGTGTGGGCGCGCAAGTCTGGTCGCACAGGTATACCTGCGCGACGCATGGGTACTTGCGCGATTGATAACCAGCAGGGTATACTTGAGTGATCCTTTGATCAATTCCTTTAGAATCCTTTTGAAGTTCTTCCAGAAGGGAGGCATGCAAGTTCTATTGAAGGAGTAAGGCGGCGCACAAGTGTGGCCATTTCCCTTAAGGTCTGGCCACTCAGGCGTGCAATTGTTGATGAGTTTCAACACTTATTCCTTCCTCCTCTTTAGATCTTCCGTTCTAGGTAAGAAATTACCATAGAAGTGTTTCGGAAGCTTTGAGAAGAGACTAGGGCGCCGGGAGCTCAGATCTGAGTTTCTGGAAAAATTCCTCCCGAATGGGGGCCCCACAGGGTCTATTTATAGGATGAAGAAGACTCGGGCGGTTATCCTTTAGGGTGCTCAAGTCACTTGCGTGACCATTAGGCGTCGCGTAAGTGGACTTGTGCGACAGTGATGAAACTTGCACGGCACATGTACTTTTGATCCCTTGTTCATGCCTCTGTCGATTTTTGATGTTTTTTTCAAAGGATGAATCAATTTATGCTAAGTCATTTTCCTTTCCATTCGTTTAGACAATGTGATGAAAAAGGAGCATCAAAAAAGTCACACCACATGGGAAACAAGACTGTTGATTGTGTGTACGAAGAACTACCACCTTACAAACCGATGTAATTCATTTTCCATCATTATTTTTCAAGGATGTATATAATGATGGATTTAAAATATTTATATTATATTTATTAAATTATTATACTTATTAAATCATTATATCACATATAATTTCTTACTTTCCATTCCATGGGGGATACGATAACGTCACTCGTGTGTACGGTGGACTACCGCCTCATGAAGCGATGTGATTCATTTTTCTCTTACACTTTACATGGAAGGTAGTAAAGTAAAAATTACTGAATAAATGTGATATTTATTACCTAGAAATAATTATGGAAATATAATTCACATCTAAATTCTTACCTTCTAATCTGTTGGAAAACAATAACGTTACTTATACATACGTGTGGATTACCGCCTCCACGTAGCAATGTGAAATGTTTTTCATTTTATTTTTACATGGATGTAAATAAGGATGTATTTGATTAATATAAATTATATATATTAAATAATAATTATTATAAAAAAATGAATTAATATTTATTTTCCTTTCTTTCCATCAATCAAGAAAAATGGAAACTGCATTTATACGCACGTACGACCTATCATCTCCATGAACGGTGTAACCCATTTTCTATCACTAAATTTTATAGATTAATATAAATACATATATAATGAATATATAATATATTTATATAATGGTTAACAATCTGTATATTATTTAACCATAATCAAATTAAAAGGACTAAAATTACCGAACTAAAATATACTTGAAAAATGAAGCAATTATCACCCAAAACAGTGATTTTAACAAGTAATTGTTAATAAACAGGTGATAAAAGACTATAAGTAAATAATATGTGGTATGAGATATATTATTATGGTTATTTAATAGATTTTTAATAAACCTATATTTATTATAAATATTTTTAGACACATACAAAGGAAGTCAAACCCGAGGTAAGGGTTTCTCATCGAACTTTTTCTTCCATGAGACATACGTCATATTCACAACTTATTCCTTAATGTGGTGTATGTATTGAACCTTTTGATATGTTATATCATGAACCTATTTATATTCATTGTATTTAAAATTTCATTTTATTTTATTTCATTCATTGGGATTATGATTCAAAAGTTACCAAAGTGGTAAGTGTTTATTTCATAATCTCATCATTATTCAGTATTGTTTTTGTTTAAGTCTCCCTTGGGAGAATTATTTGATATTTATATATTAAAATAAAATATTTTATTATAATATAGTTATTCATGAACTTTTTCAAGTAATAGTACCATTTTCCCACTCTTCGGTACTTAAAATGATTGAGAAAATGTTTTTAAGAAAATCCAACTTTATTTATCTCTCTGATCGAAAATCCCTTTTCATCACAACCCATATTTTATAAAAGTGTTTTCAAAAATATTTTTAACCTTTTAAAAATTATTTATTCAATAAATCTTTACCCATTTATACTTTTTAGATTTTTTTTGAAAGGAATATTCATGTCGTTTTCAAAACAAGGCCCATTTGGATTTTATCAAAAATGTGAAAGTAATATTTGTTTTAACATGTACAGCATGAATATAATTTTACACCATCATGAATGATCATTGTTTTAAATATTATTTTAAACGTTTTCAAATGTTATTTTTAGAGAAAAGTATTTTCAAAATATTTTGTAAACTTTTTTTAAAATATTTTCAAAGTGAAAAGGTTATTTTCATCAAAAATGTTTTTAATGAAATTTTTATGGTATTTCTATTCATCAATAAAATCAAACTTTAATTATACTTATGATCTAATGAGTATATGTTGTATTGGTATCATCATTATTATTTATTTGGATGGTTTATGATCATTTTGACTAAGGATATACAATTTTATTACCATTCACCATATTAATCCGGATGGTTTATGATTATGTTTATTTGATTAGGGTATGCATTAACATTTCATATGTTAGTTTTTAAATAAAAATGTTTATGTTGATTATGTTTCACCCCTTTAATATGTGTAATGAATTAGAATTATTAGGTGATAGGTGGAGCCTGATTATAGATAACCCATCGATGCATTAATAGGCCTCATGAGACAAATCAGTTAACCAAATTAGAAGGGTTTATACCCAAAAATTTAAACTATCTTATAAAAGGTATGAAAGTATGTTTCAAATGTCCGAAATTAGACATTCCCTCATTATAATATCAATTATTGATACCCTTGTGATTATTTAATTAGTTAGAATATTAGTGGATATGTTTCAAGATTATGTGATTATTTATATGTATTTATTTGATCATTATTTTTTATTTACATATTATGCTCTGGTAATTGATTAAATGATATGTGTTTTAGATATTTACCTTGACATATCGATTATGATTATTTATTAATGATATATTCCACTTTATTCTTACCCCTACCAAGTATCTAATCTCACCCCTTTCTTATGTTTTATTTTCCCCAGGATACTAGGAAGTGTTTTGTGATTGATATGCAGGGATATGCTATGAGGAATAATGAATTTATCAAATAAAACACTTTATAAATTTTATGTTTTCAATTGTAATGTAAATTTCAAGTATAAATCTAGTTTACCAAGACTGCTAAACTATTCAGTCATTTTGAATGTAATTCCTTGTGTCTTATTCCAATGTAATAAAGTAACCACTAGCTTCAAGATACTGGGGTTGGGGTATTTATAGTTGTTATCAGAGGAAGTTTAGTAGAAACATCGATTACTTGATTTAGGATAAAATAGATTAGGGAATATAACCCTATGATAGAAATTGATGATAAGTATATAAGAACATCCTAAAGTTTTGTTAAGGTTGATATTATGTGGTTTTCCTAAAAATACATGTTTTTATGTATACTATAAGTAGACATGGTTTTTGAATAGATGTACCTAGGGGTAATAACTCTGAAAAAGACATATTTTTCTTGACTCAAGTGTTGCCTGGTACATGAAAATGGGACTTAATGCACACCTAATTTGACAATACCAGGGGATATAGTTAGGATAATTTACAGTTTATTTACAAAACATTATTAATTATTATAAAATATTTTTATGATTTTGAAACTTTCCCAATGAAACTGTTTTTATGATTATAAAATTAGCCATTCATAAAATTTTCAATTTATGTTAAGTATTCTGCTAGTATTGGGATTATACATTATGTTTCATAATGTTATGATATAATATAGTGTATAAAATTGTTTATAAATGAAACCTAGCATAAGGAATGATAATACTATCAATAAACATACCCCATGTAGGGATTTATCTCTTGGGAAAGATAATAAAACTAGAGCTGGTGCTACAACTGGAAAAAATGAAATTATAACCATATTGGGGAAGCTGAATCAGGTTATAAGCAATAAAATTTCCCTTATAGAGAATCCTACTAATCCACCACATGGTATAATAATGTTAGACTGATTTATGTGTTAACAACCTCTATCACTCAATGGAACTACAAATCCATTTGTAGCTAAGAAATGGATAAGTTCCCTAGAGAAGATATTAATCGCTTTGGGAAGTAATGAAAGGGATAAGGCTATTATGGAATCTTATCATCTCTCAGGAGGTGCAGATCAATAGTGGTCATTAATTCAAAACACTAAGGATACATAAGAAATAAGAAATATGAAATGGAAGTATTTTAAGGCACTCTTCTTAAAAAAGTATTTTCCTCATGAGAAATGAGAAGATCTAGTGAGATAATTCCTGAGTCAAAGATAAAAGGAAGATGAAAATTTAGCTAAGTATAAATCCAACTCTAAAATGTTATCAAATCATGCTATAAACCACATACATAATCCAAAGAGTAATATTTATTTTTTCTTTTATGGGTTAAATATAATCCTTCGAAGGGCATTAGTCTCCCACACATTCCTGTTATACGAGGACATAGTATTATGTGTAATCAAGATAGAGAAATAATTATCCAAGTATTATGTATTATAAGTAAGGAAAGATAATAATAGGAAAACATTGTAAAATATAGATAAAGGTAAGAAGGTAAATAAGTATTTTTCCACATGTGATAATTGTGGAAAGAAAAATCTCAGTACTTGATTAAAGGGAATGTGAGTTTTCTATGAGTGTGGATAAAAATGCCACCATGCTTGTGATTGAAAGGGAAATTTTTTTTTCCAATATTAAAAGATTTAACTATAAGGGGATAGGACACTATGAAAATGAATATCCCAAGCCTCAAGGGAATATACCCTATAAGAAGCTAAGGGATCAAGTTCAAGATTATTCTATTGATACAATTGAAGTGGAATGATTAAAGTGATTTTTATTAAATAAATATATTGTAGAATTATTTTATCAATGTTATTCTCATTATAATAATCATAAAATTTATAAGTATTTTACTAAAATACCTTTTCTTTAAGGATCCAAAATCATATGATGAATAGTACTGATAACCAAGAAAAGTGATTCTGTGGAAATTTGATATTTTTGGAAAACACATGATTGGGGGAAGATAACACTTAATATATATACAATATTGAGATAATAATGATAAAGAGATGTTTATGGGATAATATTAGTAACCTTGAAATTGGTTAGTGATTTATGTTATCTTTATTGTAGTTTACTAAATGTTTTGATTTATAGAATATATTCAAAAACTTGATATTTTGTTTTTGAAAGAATGCATGTTTTAATTAAGGTTTTATAGTTATAAAGGTATTCACATAATTAGAATGTGACATTAATATCCACTTTATATTGTATGGGGAATATAATTTGGATTAAGTGATCTCCTTTATAATTTTTTGGACTTTGAATTTGGTCTGACATATTTTGGATGAGTCTTAAAATTAAATATTTATGGAATGGATTAAGTTTAACTTTGGGTGTTATTGGATAAATTGTGCCAACCATTTTGGTATTGGAAAATATCTAGAGATAGGATTAATGAATTATCATTTTTTATTGAGCTAATTATTAGTTAAATGTTAATTTTAGTTATTTAAAAATAAAAATTATTATTGGATATTAATTTCTTGGAGTAATATATGAAGTAGTAATTGATCTAATCACAACCAAAGTATGAATTATAAGTATATTTTCTGAAGTTTTTTACCATAATGGTAACAAAATTCCTCAACTTTAGGAAAAAGATCTTGAGAGAAAAGTATTTTCCTATTACTTTAATTTTTGTTGATTCAATGGTCTTTTAAATCATCATAAATTTATGGTTTTGTGGTGGTTAAATTTATCATGACCACATTCTTTATCATTCTCTATTAATCCTTTGTAATTTTTATTCTCTTATATGTACATATTTTCATTTCCCACTAATTTTATCCTAATTTGAGACCTAGTAATGTTTTATTATGTATAACCTTTTAAATCCACTTTATCTATTATCATTAATAATTTTGATTAACCCCTTTTATGATGTGGTCTTAAAATAAAGGTTTTTTCAAATTTCAAACCCTTGATTACCAGGATCAAGATTAAATTGTGAGGACACAATTTATTTAAGGGGGGTATAATGTAACACCCTGATATTTTAAAAGAGGAAAATAATGTTTGATATAATGTATAACATGAAACACTAAGTTTAGAAGACAATATAACACCCTAAGACTTTGTAATATATTTCTTTAAATTCAATTTCTTTGATAGCTTGCGATGAAAACAAAACCAGGTTTAAAAAAAACATGATAATATATTAAAATATTATTATTTAAACATGACCATTATAACCTATCCATTAAGATGGAGCATATTAATAGTAATAAATAAATTATAAAAACTATATGGTTTATACATGTATAAAATAAATTCAATGGTTATATATTTATTAGAAATAAAATAAAAACCTTTTGAAAGAGAAAGAAATGTTTTGTGAAAAACTTTATTTTTCTAAATGGTGTATTAGTTCAATTATATTAAAATTTAACTAATTTAGGTCATTATAATCAATCTCATATTGAATTTTGATATTAAAACATTCTAAACTTATGAAACTTTTCTCTTTGGAAAATCGCTCTTTCATTGCATCTGTGTTTTAATTTTAAATTGAATCCTTCCACTTATATGAACTAAAATTTTCAAAATGGATTCCATATTTGTAATAATCATAATTTATATTATCCAATAAGATCAAATTAATTTTTTACCATAATGAATAGTGAAATAGTAAAAATTAATTATCACGGTTAAGGTAAAAATGGGTTTACCCCAGGGGTTAAACTAAGAAGAAAAGGGTTAAAAATGATATAAAAATTTTCCAAAACCCATTTTATGGCCATGTTTTTACCTTATAACCTCTAATTTTTGATAATTACCCATTTTTTAGCTTGTGTCATGAGAAAAATGTGGGAATCACTTTATCTTTTAAAATATTCCATGTGTGTTCTCTCCCCCACTTATAAAAGGTCACCCCCTCTCCTCCCATATTCACACTTCCAAAACCCTTTAGTTTGGACAATACCTACCCAAATTACTTTATTAATTCCATACCCACATCCTAAAGGCATTATTTTTATTAGGTTTCCCTCATAATAAGGATTTAGGTAGAAACCTAAAGAGACTCTTCAAAGAAGAGATAAAGTCCTTAAACACGTGTATTTATTTTATTTATTATTACACCTCCTTCAAACCTTATTCAGATATGATAATATAATAAAAATAGTATATAATATATACTTAGATGTTATTATGTTAATGTAATAACCCATATCCATCTCCACTTCTATCAAATGGGAAACAAAACCGTCGATCGTGTGTATGGCGAACTACCACCTCATGAACCGATGTAATTGATTTTCCAACACCACTATTAAAGGTTGGATATAATGATGTATTTAACATATGTATATTATATTTATAAAATTATTATACTTATGTAATTATTTTATCAAATATACCTTCTTAATTTCCATTCCGTGGGGGATATGATAACATCGCTCGTGTGTACGACATACTACCACCTCACGAAGAGATGCAATTCATTTTTCACTTAAGATTTACATAGAAAGAAGTAAAGTTAAAATTAATGAATACATGTGATATTTATGAACTAAACATAAATCTAGAAATATAATATCACATTTAACTTATTACCTTCCAATATTTTGGAAAATAATAACATCACTCATGCGTACGTGTGGACTACTGTAAATAATGAAGTAATCCCATAACCATATGACAACTATAACGAAAAATTGATATCATATGAATAATAGTATGATATAAATACATTATATAATGAGAACATGTGTTTATATGTAAAGAGTTTTTTAGGATATAAACAAACTTGCATCAATAAAAACACATTATGCATCTAATGTTAATACCCTAAAGTTCATATTTGATATTATATAAATCCCGAAGATAGAGAAGCTATAGTCAAGTGATGAAATATATTTCTATAAAAGGATGAACATATGTATTCAATATATTGGGAGAAATATTGACTTGGATCTTTTCAATTCCATAGATGCTCAAATATTTGGCATATTAACAATTTCTAAAAGATCTTGTGGAAAAGGATTGTTTTAGAGACACATACTGTGTATGAAGGATATAACCATGGTAATGTTTTTGTATTCACCATGGTCGATGATACATTATTTGTTGAGAATAATAAATCCTACAATTAATTAGTAAATATAAACAAGCTAAAATTGATAAGTTCAATTAAAATTAAATAATGGATTCCATGTATCAAAGTATATGGGATTATTATTTTTAATACTATAGTGGGTATTCAAGAGAAACTATACATGGGTGGTACCAATAAGGCTCGATTTCTATTACCAAGTCATCATACCTAAATCCATTATAAATTTTTACCTTTAATTTCTACATTATATGGTCATTAAATTTATAATTGGATGTCAAGACCACCAATCTTGGAAGGTGTCTATATGAACTAACAAGAAAGGGTTGGTGACACTAGAGAATTCCAATAAGGGTTTAAAGTCACTAAAATCTAGTTTTGGATTGAAGTAAGTAATATGATCATAGAATATTCATTTGGAATTAATTTTTTATAAGTTTCTATAAGAGTTTAGTGGGATTTCCATAGATTTATAAGGAATATATGTTTGATAACATATGAAAAATCACTATTAGTCTTACAGTTAGTTAAGACTAGAATAAAAGAATATCTCCAATGATTGAATTAAAGTAGAAACCTAAGTTATAGGGAATGAGATATATTGAGGTGGATATAATAGATGATTAAAATAATTCAAATTACATACACTAACAAGGCATTAAAAAATAAAAATGGAACAATTCGAGAGAGAATTGTTACCAGTTTCACATGGTAAAAAATTCTCCAAGAAAACATGCATGGGGAATAGGAGGAGATTAAAGAGGTGAGTATAATTACATAAGTTCCAAAATAGATCTACCACATATACCATGTTATATAATATGTATTATATTTCAAATATATACTTAATAGTAGGAAAATATCAAGTATAATCTAGAAGAACTTCACAGGAAGCAGTTAGAACAATCCAATTGTACTTGAAAGAGTACACATGATATGTACCTAGTATGTGGAGAAGAAGAGATAGTAGTTATAATGGGAAAGAAACTAGTCTTCCTTTAGATAAATATGATCTAGTACCATAGTTAGGCTAAGGTAATGGGCAAGGTAATATCATTCAATCGAATGGTATCCATATATATAAATACCAAGTGCGTTGCGGATTCTGTTGTAGATAAAGAAGTAGTGTAAATTCACAATGATTTATTTTAGTTTTTGGAATCACACCTAATAAGTAAAGTTTTACCATAATATAAATTATTAAAATCTCACTACTGCTAATATCCAAGATTTAATGTTTTGATAGTGGACAAAAGTAATTTACTTGGGGATATTATCTCTTAAGGAGTCTTACTCAAGGAGTTGAGGTCATAGATTATAGAATAACCATGTAGTGTAAATAGAGAATACCCAATGACTAAATCCATAACTTAGAAGAATCATGATATTAGAATGTGAGAGCTAACAAGGTTCATTATAAAGTTATCTCTAGTTCAAGTGGGATTGTTGTAAAAGTGGGTTCCATAGACCCAACTTAAATAATACCTTTTGATTACCATATCATGTATAGAATGAGTTATGCATGATGCTTACTTACCATAATAGTGTTGATATTTATGTGTCCAATATTTATATGGTAATTTCCTTAGATTAAATGTCATATCAAAAGGTTATAAAAGTTCCCAAGCTATGATGAGAACCTAGATATACAATTACAATAATATTAAAGTTATGTCATATGGTCTAGATACATTATACTAACTAGACATAGACTACCAGGTGATGGGATCTCATAAGCATTGAGAATTTTTCTCATAAAGTTTTCACTTGGTGATCTTGAGTAGATGAGATCATGAGAACTGGCCCTCCAATAGGAACAAAACATGTTTCAGGTGTCTTTGGTAATTCCTATCCAAGAACACAAGTAATGGTCTCTTGACATAGATTATTATTAGTGTATACTATTTGATTGTATACTTTGATGTAAGGAAAAAACTATGGTATTTAATTCTTAGTGATCTAGCTTTAATTGGGCATGTTATTAGTGGTATGAGATTGATTGAATAATCAAGATAGTTTTTTTTCTTTTGAAAGGAACTGATATATCGATCCTAGTTAATCAGGATGATAATAACTTCACTAAATCCATGTCCATGGTAGAATAATGTAAGTACATCTAATAAGGTCAATGAATAATAAATAAATAAAATACGATGGCACAAAGTGATATCTCAGAGATTTAATTATCTCTCATTAGGTCCACTAGGTCAAATACCCTAGGGGGAGGGGGTGAATTAGGATATGGAAGATTAAAACTAATTCTTCTTAGGATCTTATTTTATTGTTAAAAAAAACTCTTCTCTCCTTCTCCTATAAAAATGTATGAACTAAAATGAAATCATGCACGAGACATAATGATTTTACTTTGTTCACCCTCAATAAGGTACATCCAAGGAGCATACAATGGTGATGTGCTGATGTACCAAATCCACTAAGGATCACTACAAAAATACAATTTTTGGGATAGATCACTTCTACGCCTAGGCTCACTTCCTTTACAAGGTTTAAGATTAGCTTACTACTTTCCCAATGGTCACTTACTGAGTCTCTTTCTATGGCTCAAAATTGGTGGAAAGGATCACCTTATTCCCATTTCTTTTCCCACTCCTATTAGAAGGGATTCAAACATAGTTTATACACATGTAGGTCCCTTAATTATCACTAATGAATGAATCCTCAATTGTAGGTAGATGCTCTATTGACGTCCCACTTTCATCTACTTCATGAATACCCCTTTACCACATAGTTACTTGGAAACTTCTATCTTTCACTAAATTTTGAGTATATTGCATACAAAATTAACACCTTACGTGCAACATTTATGATTTGTGTGAAACACTATTTATGCACAACACTCTTCTTACATGAAACTCTATTTTCCACAATTCTTATACGATTCAAAGCCTCAAATTTCTATAAGGGTTGAGCTATTGAAATTATAGGGCTAACCAATTATTTATAGACTTGATCGAACCTACATGTAAGATCCCTATGCATATTTCTATATACGTGTATAATCTCCCCTAAGCATTTAAAACCATTTTTTGATGTCACATTGAGTGCGTAAGCCTCTTTCATGCCGGTAACTTCATCTTTATTTACCGGGTGCATGAAAACCAACTTTTACACAAAAACCAATATTTCACATGATTATTTTATTTTCCATATGTTGATGTTCTAATATTGAATATTCAATTGCACACAACATTGGAATGTGCCTTCACTCTTTCTCACAACACGATTGTCCAAAAACACCTTTCTTCATTTTCTAGATTTTGGACCCAAAAATTTAGCAAACACTAGGAAATGACGCCAACTTGTATATGAACTATTTGTACCACCTCCAGAGTATCCATTCCATTTTCTTGGATATTTTTTAACATAGAATATAAAAAATATCTATATAAATACATAAATAACCATGGAAACCTTCTTTTTCAATAACAAAAATCAACCCAGAAACACTACAATGTTACCTTGAGGGATTTCCCCCCAACAATATCCCCGTTTGGGTTTGTTGACAAATCTTCATATTTTGATATCACATTAAAGCTTATTCCATATTATACCAACACTTAAATATCACGATTTAGATAGTGATCAAAGATTTAATCAACACACACTCTAAGGCCACATGATCTATGCTCAGTGTGAGAAACAAGAGTAGCATGAAAATCTCATCAAGGAAACACTTTATTCCTAAAACCAGTCAACTACTTTCATCACATACTACATTTTTCATGATACATATTCTTTTATTGATCACTTTTAACATCATCAGATTTTAAACTACCTCTACTTCACTGATCCCCCTATCATCTTCTCCCCCCATCCCGAATAATACATTTTCTTCCCTTTTATATCCATAATTTCTCTTCCTTTTTCAATGAACCCAAAGGTCACTTTAACATGGTTTGAAACAGGGTAAAGAACAAAAATCAACACATTCAAGAAAAATACATCATACCTCATGGATATGGGGTCCCACATCCACAATTTTTCATGTTTGGGGAGTCGACTAAACTCCCAGAGCTAGTTGATGCCTCTCAAACACTTATTTGGGAAAGGCCTCTGTCAGAATTTCTGCAACCTATTGTTTTGTAGGCACATACTACAACTTCAAAGTCCCTTACTCTACATTCTCCTTAATAAAATTATATTTTATTTCAATGTTATTTGTTCTTAAGTGATGAAATGGATTTTTTATAATATTTATAACACTTGAATTATCACAATGTATTCCAATTAGAGACTTCACTTAAACTCCCATATCATCAAGATGCTGTTTCATCCACAATAATTGTGTGCATACTTGAGTAGCTGAAATATATTCCGCTTCTATGGTGATCAATGCAATTTAACCTTGTTTCTTTCTTAGCCAAGAAATACACAATACACCAAGATAGAATTCACCACCTGATGTTGATTTTATATCATTTTCTAAACCAAACCAATCTATATCTGTATATCCCAATAACTCTAGATGAGATTTGTCATTATACATTAAACCAAAATCCACCATGCCCTTGATATACCAAATTATTCTTTTGACTGTAATCATATGAATTTCTTTGGGATTACTTTGATACTGTGCTGCTTGACATGTGGAAAAAAACAATATCAGGTCTTGTCACTATCAAGTATAGTAGACTACCAATGATTTTCCTGTATTCTATGACATTAACTGCATTGCATTTATCATCACATGATAATTTCATCTGGGTAGCTACCAAAGTCATCATCTCCTTGGAAGTATCCATTCCAAATATTCTCAAAACCTCATTGGAATATTTATATTGAGAAATGAATGTGCCATTATTTCCTTGTATTATATGTAAACCAAGGAAAAACCTAAATTCACCAATCATTGAAATTTAGAACTCACTTTTCATGAATTTGGAAAATTGTCTACACTGTGCTTCATCTGATTCACCAAATATTATTTCATCAATATAAACTAGCACCATCATCCTTTTATTACTGTCATTATTAACATATAGATTGTAATAAACTCCACCAAACTGAAAAACAAGGTTCTTCAAAAAATTATTGAGCCATGAATACCATGCCCTTGGTGCTTGCTTCAACCCATAAAGTTCCTTTCTCATCCAAAAAACTATGTTATCATCTTCATGAATGATAAAAACATCTGGATACTCAATATAAACTTATTATTCTAGAACCCCATTTAGAAATGTTGACTTTACATCCATCTAGAAAATTTTGAACCTTCTTTGCACTACTATGGACAAGAATAATATAATTGTCTCTAGCCTTGAAACATGCACAAATGTTTCATAAACATTGATTACCTATATCTGGGAGTACCCTTTTCACACTAGTCATTATTTGTTTCGAATCACAACATCATATTTATTAATATTATTATGAAAGACCCATTTAGTCTCAATGACATTCTTATATGTTGGTCTTGAAATAATATCCCATGTTTGATTCTTCTCAATTTGGTTAAGATCTTTATTTATATCCTAAACCCAATTCTCATCTCTAGCTGCTTAATTAAAACATTTAGGCTCTACTAGTGATAAGTACAATGCTTATTGTAGAGTCTTCATCCTCCTTATTTGAATTGGTGTTGTCTGATCACCAATTATGTTCTATCTATAAATTTTGTCTCTTCTCTTATGTTTTTGTTTAGATACTTAACTGTTCCCATCCTTTTCATTATCTAAATCTTATTTTGAATTATATTTTGGAAATAAAATGTTCTCTGATATTCTTATCACTTCATTAATATCATCCCGAGATTGATCATGTATTTTCTGAAGATTCTACTCATTCTCTAATATAGTTACATCATGGATTTCAACAACCTTTACTAGCCTCTTATTAAATCATTTATATACTTTTCTTTTCTTTGAGTAGCCAAGAAATATCCCTTCATCTCCATGGGATTAAAACTTAATATGTTTCTCATTATTGAGAATGAAACAATTACTTTTGAAGAATCAAAATTAATTCAATGATGGATTCTTTCCATACCATATCTCACATGGAGTCTTCGCTTCTTTAGTATATAATAACGCACTATTTTATGTATATACTGATGTCATTCATGCTTATTTTCAAAACTTTTCTGGAAGGTCTTTCACAATGATAAATGCTCTAGACATATTGTTGATAATTCAATTTCTTCTCTCAACTGCTCCATTTTTCTATGGAGTTATTTCTACTAAAAATTTGTGGCTTATACTATGTTTCACAAGATAATATTCCACTTTTATATTTATTAAATATATTTCATTATCTATTCGGATCTTCTGGATTGTTTAACCCAACATCTTCTTAACTTCCCTTTTATAAGTTTTTATGCAATTAAACACCTTATATTTGTGAGTGATAACTGAAACCCATGACATTATGTTAAAATCATCAATGAAGAGAACATAATATCTCCTCCCATTAATATCATTTAGTGAAATTGGTCTGCACACATCAATATGCACCAACTCAAGAATTTTTTTGACCTTTTCTCCTTTTCATTATATGTATTTTGAATGAACTTTCCTTATTGACAAGCATTATACGTATGGGTATGATCACATGATAATCTAGGGAGGTCTAGATAAGCATCATATTTCGAGAGATATTCCAATGACATTTGGGTCAAATGACTAAGGAAACTATACCATAACTTTTCTTCTTCTTCATTGTAAAAAAAACACATATATTCTTATCCACTTATAAGGTAGATATTCCTTTTCAAACAATTTCCTTGAAAAACAAATGAACCATATTTTTACTTCATGAAACATAATTTCTTGTAAAATCTTATGTAATCTCCCAAGTCACATAATTGACTAACACTTAGTAAGTTGCGACTGAGACCTTCAACAACCAAGACATCGGCACATCTCATGTATTTTCCCCCAAAATTTTATTTTCCACAGCAATAATTTCCAAGCCTTCATCATTACCAAATCTCACAATACCTTCCTTGTAGTTTCTTATTCCTATAACTAGTTCCTTATTTCCCATCATATGGGAGGTGTATCCACTATTAATGATCCAGATTCTAGTACGATCTGATTCTTTGAAAGCAATCTCTACAACCACTGTCTGTTCATATCTTTTCTTTCTAATCCATTTTTTGACTTCATACCTGATACATATTGATAATATTGATATTACTTTAAGTATGATAGACCATATTTATCTTGAATCAATGCAAATTAATTTTTCATTTTCATCTCCTTTTATGATACATTTGGCTTCTGCTTATGACTATACTCAGTCTACCTCAACACGTTTCTATGTATTATTGATGTTGAATATCTTGCCATGTGTCTGATTTCTCCAAACCAAAAATAGTGACCGTTGAATGATATCCTAGAATATTGAGTTTGGTCTGGCTACCTCTGTTGGTATTTTTCCCTTCGATGAGCATACAGTTTTTGAGTGTCCCAACTTTTTAAAACAATAACATCTAATATGGGGTGCATTCCTATGTGTCACTACCGCACCAATTATTTTTCCTTGGGTTATATGAATCTTCTTACTATTCTTCATACCCAAATAAATCTTTAATCTCAGAGTGGGTGCTTATAGCCTGAATTCAATTAATACTACTTTCTGTTTTTGATCAATCCCCATACTATCCTTATCATTTGGATTTGAGTTTTGCTTCTATTCTACTAAACCACTATGCTTCACTTTCATCTTTTATATTTTTGGTATGATCTGATTTCCCAATTTCATACCAAGAGTCAACAGTTTTTATTGATCCTCAAGAGTGGCTTCTAATGTGACATGAAGGTCACCTCTTCCTTCAAATTATCCTTTGTCATTGTCTCTTTCTTCCCTTGTTTGGAAATTTCTGACAACTTCCACCATATAATCTGCTTCATGATTCTTACATTTCTCTAACTCTTCTGCCTCATATTCTTCTGAATTTTCACCTTCTCCTGAAAGAAAATTATTCTTTTTGAATAAATTTATCTTAAAAATTTTCTTCCCTTTCACACAGGCTGAATACTTCTTCATGGAAATTTCAAATTCATCCTATTTATCTTCTTGAAACTTCTTGGGGAACCTTTCTATAATATGTCAAATATTTACACACTAAAAGAATTCAAGTGGGAGTTTCCCTTTGAACTTTCCTTTTCCTCTTTGAATATTTTATGAAAGGAATGACATCACCTCATCCATCTCTTCATCTTCCTATCCATCTTCAATGGAGAGCTTCTTCATGGCCTTGAATTCCACTTCTTTGTACTTCCCATTTTCCATAACATCGTTATCATTATTTATCATTTTATATGCTACAAGATTACTGTGAAAGTTATACAATGTCATATCCTTTGGATATTTATCTTCCAATACAAAAACTTTTGGATCTAACCATATAACATCCCGCATTTTTAACATAACTTTTCATTACATTTTACAAATAGAGGACCTTTAAAGTCTAGTGTCTTGGAAATCAGGAACAAAATAAATGAAAACTTAAAAAACTCTTTTAAATCCCCTTGAAAATCCTCTTGAAAAGTTCATCCTATATACAGATACTGTAACTCATAACCTGGAGACATACATCAAAGGAAAGGGTGAGTAGGAATCCTAGTAATAAAAGCAAGGGAATCCGTTTACTTGTGATATCAATAAGAATTGATGAAAAACATAAAGACATGAGAAATGGAAGTAGAGGAATTTCATAATGAAAATAACTTTAAACATAACATGAATACGTGTCTATAAAATTTAATTTATACATTCATTAACATATCACTAAGGTTCATCCTTAAGGTTTCATAAAAATTACCAAGGTTATTCACCAAGGTATTGTGAAACTTGACATCTCTAGAGATTAATTATTTACCCAACGCATTAGAGCGATATTAGGGTTAAAACTTAATATTTATTTATATTCATGTGAGCCACATATATCATAATCAAACATTTCATAAATAACCCATAGAGAGTAAAAGTAATGGGTTTCACTTCAAAATCACGACGTTTTAAAAGTGCTTTGAAACATGATCATTATGTCTTTTATAACCCTTGGAAAAGGAAATAGGGTTTCATGTATGTTGATTACAAAATCAAATAGATAAATTTTATGTCTTGATTAATACCTCTATAAATGAAAATATATTTGGGTATTCAGATAAATAAAACAATATAATTTCTTGAGAAAAAGAGAGAGATATTTTGAGACAAAATTTCTACAGCATAACGGCTATATAACATGGTTTTAGAAAACAATAAAAAGAGAGGGCACAAGGCTATACCATAAATAAATGAATAATATAAAATATAGGTACATAATAAAAAGAAATAATATCATGGTGTGGAATGACACTCCACAAGATATGGAAACTTGAAAGAAAAGAGAAAATGCGATTTCTTTTACGAAAATTCAGTAGCCTAATGACGTCGCTTATAATTCAGAAAAATAAGTTGATGAGAGAGGAAAGGGTATCTCATAAATTGGAAATGAAATGAACAACAATAAATATATATAAGAACATACCCCCACATAATGAAATGGAAACTAGAAGACATAACATAAAGGAAGTCAAGAATTAAAAGAAGAGGGTGAAATGTTCCCTTACCTTGAAGGGTAACTTCGAAAGCTTGAAGGTTGGGAACTTGGGGGGCTTGAGGGAACCTTGGGAGGACTCATTGGGAGGTGAAAATACTATAACTTAGTTAAGGAGGATTTTGGAATTAAATTAATGAGGGAATGGCTTGGTATTTATAGGAAAAGTGAGGGAATATTTAATTAATTTCCAAGGGACAGCTGATCAGTGGTATTTGCAAAACCATGAGATTTCCCATGGTATTTGCCCATGGTATTGGCCACTTGAGACACCTCATAACATATCTTACTATTAAAAAGTCTACTAGAATTATTACATCATTATTAAATCATTATTGATGTTATTAAACACCCGAAACTCAAAACTGTATTTTCACTATTCACCGAAAAACAAAACATTTTATAAAAATATCATAAATTCACCCTAACCTAATATTGATGCTCTGAATTCAAAAATAAACTCCATTTTATGAGAATAATTTTCTAAATATTTTTAATTTAATTTTTAAATAAAATCATTATTTATTCAAAAAAAATCTAAAACTTTAACTTATTTTGTAGTACCTTGAAAAAGTAATCAAGGTCCCATAAAATTATCGTATAACCATAAGACAATAAAATAAAAATTTATGATTATATTATATGAAAAAAAATTTCCATTTTAAATTATTAAATTAATTATAAAATTGTAAATAAAATATTTATGACATACAAAAATAAAAAACTTATACTATGACTGTTTTTTCACTTTTAAGATGTCTAAATTGTATTTATACATTCATGGGTGAAGTTTCTATTTTTTTGGACAATTTACTATTCATTACTATTCATAAGGGTATGTTACTATTCATACTTTACTATTTACTAAAAATCAATTTGATCTTATTAGTCTCTAAATTTCTTACTGATCACAACTGTATAAGACCATTTTTTGAAAACCGTTTCACATTATTAATTATTTAAAGTTTACATGAATATTTTAAAATACCCTTTTTACAAAATTCATCAATAATATTCATTCTATATTTATCCGGACATTTGAAAATCACAAATTTTACCATCATAAGAAATAAAAATTTTATTTATACCAAGGGATTACAAAAATTATCTAAGGCCTCATTACATAGCCCCTTATAACACCTGCATAGAACCTAAGTGTAAGGTGTGCTATGGTGATAGAATCTTGGGGCGGCTTGGACAACATTTCCTGAGTGGTGATTTCTATCAGCTTGAAATTCTCCCTTAGGTGATTCTGTTCAAGATTCACATGTTGAAGCTCATCTTGGGATTGATCCAGAGAAAATCCTAGAGATGCTACCTCCTTCCCAAGATCTGACAGATGAGCTTCATACGACCCGAGTCTACAGGTTGAGGACATTGACTCTTCTTTCTATATTAATTTACCAAGATCACTTGTATTTATAAACAATAATTGTAATGTTAAGATTTTAGTTTCCAATGGTCATATTGGATAATGGTCATATAATAGTCGAAACCCAATGATATCACTTCATTAATTAAAGGATATAGTTTTGTGGAGTATAAAATTAAATAACACACAAATTTAGGAAACAAATATTATTCAAAAGTTTGGGACGTTACATTTTTCCCCCCTTAAGAAATTTTTTCCTCAAAATTTTAACTCATACCCTAAGAAGAGAAAAGGTGTGGTTACTTCTACCTCATAGAGTCCTCTGGTTCCCACATGGCTTCTTCACATTTGTGGTTCCTCCACAACACCTTAACAAGGTGGGTAGTCTTGTTGCATAGAACCTTGTCTCTATGATCCAAGATCTCCACCAGTTTCTCCTCATAAGAGATGTCATGTTCTAGTTGTACCACCTCTAGATTTAGTACATGTGAAGGGTCAGGTATGTACTTACTCAAGAGGGATACGTGGAATACATCAAGAACTTGTGCTAGATTTGGAGGATGTGAAAGCCGATAGACCACTGTTTCTACACGATCAAGGATTTCATAGGGGCCAATATACCTAGGTTTGAGCTTCCCTTTCTTCCCAAACCTCATGAATATATTACAATGTGAAATTCGAAGAAAGAATTTGTCACCAACATCAAACTCCAAGTCCCTTCGACAGTTGTCGGCATAGCTCTTTTGCTCACTCTGAGAAGCCTTAATGTGTTGTTGGATGGCATAGACCTTTTTTTTCATCTCTTGCACAAGATCAGGCCTAAGAAGATTTCTCTCACCAGCGTCATGCCAACAAGTAGGATTTATACATCGCTTACCATATAGAGCTTCATAGTGTTCCATTTGAATGCTCGAGTGGAAGCTGTTGTTGTAAGAGAACTAAACTAAAGTGAGAAGTTGATCCTATCCACCTTTAAATTCCATTGAGAATGTTCTCAGCATATCCTCAAGTGTTTGAATAGTACTTTCAGATTGGACATCAGTTTGGGGGTGATAGACCGTACTAAAATTCAATTTAGTTCTCAGAGCATGTTGAAGACTTCTCCAGAATTTTGATGTGAACATTGGATCACGACCAGATACGATAGAAAGTGGAACTCCATACATCCTTACCACTTCCTTCACGTAAATATTGGAAAGTTGATCAAGAGAGAAATCTTCCCAAATGGAGATAAAATGGGAAGTCTTGGTGAGACGGTCCACAATAACCCGTATCACATTGTTTCCTTCGAAAGTTCTCAAGAGACCAGTGATGAAGTCCATAGTGATATTATCCCACTTCCATGATGGTATGGGTAGTGGTTGCAATACCCCTTTAGGAAGTTGTTGCTCTACCTTCACTTGATGACATACTAGGAACCTTGAAGTGTAGTCATCAATCTCCCTTTTCATATTATCCAACTAAGAATGATCACGAAGGTCCCTATACATTTTTGTGCTTCCAGGATGTATAGAGAAAGTAGAGCTATGAGCTTCATCCATCAGCTCATTCTTTATTTCCAAAATAGATGGAACACATAGTCTTGTACGAAATTTCGGTACACCTTCTTGATCAATATTGAACTTAGGAAACATCCCATCCTTCACAGCCTCAAAATTCTTCTGTAACAAAGGATCTTCTTTATGAGATTTCTTGATCTTCTCTAGTAATGATGGTTGAGAAATCATTTGGGTTAGGGTTGATGATGTCCCTTCACTTATAATTTTCATGTCTAGCTTTATTAGTTCATTGATCAAAGGATCTCTTTGAATCCTCATCATGTAAAGAACAATTGGGTATTTCCTAATTAATGCATCAACGACTTTGTTTGCTCTTTTGGGATGATAATGAATTGAACAATCATAGTATTTGAGAAGTTCCAACCATCTCCTCTGTCTCATGTTCAATTAATTTTTTGTGAAAATATATTTCAAAATTTGATGGTCTGTGTATATATCACATTTCTCCCCATAAAGATAGTGCCTCCATATCTTCAGAGAAAAAACGACCGCAGCCAGCTCCAGATCATACGCAGGATAGTTCTGCTCATGAGTCTTAAACTATCGAGATGCATAAGCAATGACTTTTTTATTTTTCATGAGGACACACCCAAGCCCATTCATAGATGCATCACTAAAAATAACGAATCCTTCTCCACTTGATAGCAGAGTTAACATGAGTGCCATAACCAATCTCTTATTCAGCTCTTGGAAACTTTCCTCACACTCCCTTTTTCCAGATGAACTTGAACCCTTTTCGAGTTAACTTGGTTAATGGATTATAACATCATGATTTTTTTTCCACAAAACTCCTATAATATCCCGCTAATCTAAGGAAACTACAAATATTATTTATTGTTTCAGGATGAGTCCACTCCTCTACAACTTTTGTCTTTGTAGGATCAACTGTGATTCCTTCATTGGTAATAATGTTCCCTAAGAAAGAAACTTGCTGTAACTATAATTCACATTTTTTAAATTTCCCAAAAATTATCTCCTTCTATAGAGTTTGAAAAATAACCCTTATATGACCCTCATGCTCCTCCTAACTTTTGGAATATATCATAATATCATCAATAAAAACTACCAAAAATTTATCAAGGAATTCCTTAAAGACTCTATTAATCAAATCCATAAAAATAGAAGGTGTCTAGTCAGTCTGAAGGTCACAACAACAGACTCATAATGACCATATCTTTATCGGAAGACAGTTTTTGGAATATCATCTTTATTTACCCTCAATTGATGATAACTAGATCGAAAATCAATCTTAGAGAAGAATTGAGCCCCATGAAGTTTGTCAAATAAGTCATCAATTCTTGGAAGAGGGTATTTGTTCTTCACTGTGATACCATTCAGTTCTCTATAATCAATGAATATCTGCATCGATCCATCCTTTTTATTCAAAAAGAGAACCAGTACTCCCCAAGGAGACACACTCGGTTGGATAAAAACCTTCTCCAAAAGATCTTGTATTTGTTTCTTTAACTCCTCCAGCTCTGCATTTTCCATCCTATATGAGGTCTTTGATATCAGATGGGATCCAGGTATGAGTTCAATGGAGAATTCTACCTCTCTTTCTGGGGGAGGTCTTGGTAACTCCTCAGGAAATACGTCAACGTATTCCTAGATGATGGGGACATTTTCTATCCTCAAAATCTCATTTCCTTCTTCTTCTTCACCGATCAACTCCATAAAGAACGATATAGGAGGTTCTTCTAGACAAAGATTAGGTTGAGATATCTCTCTTTGGAAGATAAATTTAGGTTTTCCATTCAAGAATACTGAGATTTCCTTGCTTCTATATTTTATCTTAGCAGTATACTTTGAGATCCAGTCCATCCCTAGTATAATGTCGAATTTCATCATGGGAATGAATACTAGATTTGAGATAAGATTGTGCTCACTAAAGTAAATACTAGAGTTTCAAAACATTGACGATGATTGGATAATCCCACCAGGATTCTTGATTGATAACTTTACTTTTAGAAACTTGGGGGTTGATTCTAAATTATTTGCAAACTTATAGAAAATAAAGGAATGCGTAGAACCATAATCAGAAAAATTACTTGCTAGATTTGAGAGAAAAAAAAGAGTACCTGCCACCACATAATTTGGTGATTCAACTTTGGCTATAGTGATTGAAAAAGTGTGACCTTGTTTCCTTGGATGTTACTGAGGATAATAGTGATTCCCCTCCACTACCCTCAGATTTGGACAATGATTGGAAAAGTTCCCAAGTTGTCAACACTTATAACATTGGACATCAGGTAGGGCCTGCACCATCTTCCCTTTATCGTTAGTGTTGGGAATTTGTGGCTTCACCTCACTATGACAATTCTGCACAATGTGGCCATCTCTACCACACTAGTAGCACTTCCCGTTCCCGAGCAGGCAGTTCCCTGAATGCTTCTTCCCACATTTATTACACATGAGACATTGTACTTTCTTGCCTCCTATTACCTGATCGAAGCTCCTCGCTAAGCTTGGCTCCATCGATCTTTTCTTTTAATTGGATTTATAAGACCATTTCATCTCACCAAACTCCAGTTCGACTTTCATCTCACTTCGCACGATCTTTTCATAGCTATCATAATCTCTGTTGGCTATATTCTTCCACAGATGAGGTCTCAGTCCACCAAAGAATTTATAAACCTTACCATTTGGATCCATGAAAAATCTAGATGTGTAATGTGAAAGCCTTGTGAAGTTCATCTTGTAACTTCTCACAGATTCATTCTCCTTCTCCTTCATTTTGAGAAACCCCTTCTCCATTCTTGTTCTCATCGATCGAGGGGAATAATTGTTAAAGAATATCCCTATGAACTCTTCCCACTCTATAGATTCAACTTCCACTCCTGGAATTGTGTTTTTAATCAGTTCCCACCACTGATCAACTTCTACCTCTAAGTGATAAACAACCAAGGTAACCTTCTCTTATTCATAATAGTGGAGCACAAAAAAGATCTTCTCGATAGAGCTAATCCACTGTTCAGAAATCAATGGGTCGGTAGATTCACTAAAAGTTGGTGGTCATTGAAACATAAAGGATTCAACATAAAGTTGTTCCCTTCATGTTGAAATCAGTATCTCAGCTTGATTCAAGTTATTTCCTATAACTTGAGTCAGTTGGTTCATCATTCGCATGAAAGTTTCCATTCTGGCTTCCATCAGAGGGCCGTCAGCGCAAGGTCCATTGGGGTCACCATTTGTGTGGTTCCTCCTATTGCTCTCTATTTTCTAAAAGAATAAAACCTTAGTGAGAATATTATTTCATTTATTCTATAGAATTAACTTCTTCTTCCAGCTTCAGGGGCCTCTGAGCGGTGGCGTCTCCCCCCTCCGCGCGCGCCTAGGGTTTCTCCCCCTTTCTGTTTCCTCCCTTCCTCCGGCTTGGCCCGGCCACGACGACAACCTTCTCATCTCGGATCTACGTCGATGGGCGGTGGATCCGTGGGGTCTGGTTTCGTTCTTGGCTCGTCGGTGGCTTTGTTGCGCTTCTCGGCTTCAGGATCTCGTTTTGCTTCGGGTGTGCTCGGTGCCGGCACCGGCTCGTTCTGTGACAGCTTGATCGCTTCTGGCTTCAGATCTGCTCGGCATAGGCGTGCGTCGACTCCGAGTGGTCCGGCTTCAGGTGGTGGCGAAGATCCTTCCGGCTCCTGGAGCCCTTTGCAGCTATAGGTGTTTGGTGTCGATTTCGGTATGCTCGGTGTTGTCCTGGTCATGCCTTTGGCTTCGGGTCCGTGTCGTAGAGGTGGTCCGCTCATCGTCAGCTCTCCTCTGCTATCCGCCGTCTACTCGGGATTCCGTCGCAGCTGTGGTGTGCTCAGTGTGGGCTACGATGTGCTCAACTTTGGCCTTAGCTTGCTCTCCGACTCCGCGATCTCAGCGCGGCCTCGTTCCAGCTCGACTTCGGCTCTCGCAAGTGACGGTGTGATCGGGGTCGGCTCCGGTGTTCCGGAGGGGGGAGGTCCTTCATTTTGGAGCTCCTCTGTGTAACCATTGTTGGAGGTGAAATGGATGTATGTTGGGGAATACATATTGGAAAGAACTCACGATTTCAGTGGTGATGTCTGGTTGATGCTAGAAGCAGGAAAGAAGTGGTGATTCTTTTGATGTTGCAGAAATGCTGCTGGTTGAATGTGTTGACTCAACGGAATGGATTTTAGGTTTTGCGAGTGATGGTTTGGTATGTAATTGTCTATCTTTGGTGGGGACTCTTGATTGGGTTTGGGCAAGATGTTCGCCCTCATCCATTTCCTTATTTACTGCACTTTTTATTTCTATTTAATAAATGATCAGAGGTTTTTCCTCTGACTGAACTTTCCTAGTATTATTTCATTTATGAATCTTTTAATTATAAAAGATTTTATGTCTTAAAACTTCATGCTTTAAACAATTAAATTTCTCTATAAATCCTTCATAATGATTCATAAAAATATTATGATTAACCAAACATATCCATCGAGAGTGTCATAACCAAGAGTGAAGAAAGATCCATTTTCATGTACCAAGATACCCTGGGTCAAGCCTGAAACTCTTTGTTATAGTTTTCACTCTTAGGTATATCTGTGCCAGAGCCGCCTCTGCCTTCTCGTATCCCGACAGGGATGTATTTAATTGATAAAACACTTACTCAATACTCACCAAAATTCCAGGAATTATTCCTATATTTAAACTTTTATACAGGGTTCTTCCTAATGTTTTCATAGCCTAATTTCCATAAATAACTAAACTTTCCTTTGATACCAACTATAGCATCCTGCCTTTTTAACATAACTTTTCATGACATTTTACAAACAGAGGACCTTTAAAGTCTAGTGTCTTGGAAATCAGGAACAAAATACATGAAAACATAAAACACTATTTTAAATCCCCTTGAAAAGACTCTTAAAAAGTTCATCCTATGTACAAATACTTCATCTCATAACTTGGAGACATAAATCAAAGGAAAGGGTGAGCAGAAATCCCAGTAAGGAAAGCAAGGGAATCAGTTTACTTATGATATCAATAAGAACTTGATGAAAAAAATAAAGACATGAGAAATAAAATTAGAGACATTTAATAATGAAAATAACTTGAAACATAACATGAATATGTGGATAAAAAGTTTAATTTAGACATTCATGAACATATCACCAAGGTTCATCCCCAAGGTGTCATAAAAATTACCAAGGTTATTCACCAAGGTATCGTGAAACTTGTCATATCTAGAGATTAATTCATTACCCAATGCATTGGATCACTATCAGGGTGAACCATTAATATGTATTTATATTCACGTGATCCACATATATCATAATCAAACATTTCATAAATAACCCACAGAGAGTAAAAGTAATGGGTTTCACTTCAAAATCGCGATATTTTAAAAGTGCTTAAAAACATGATCGTTATGTCTTTTATAACCCTTGGAAAAGTAAAGAGGGTTTCATGTATGTAGATTCCAGAATCAAATAGATAAATTTTATGTCTTGATGAATACCTCTAGAAATGAAAATATATTTGGGTATTCAGATAAATAAAATAATAGATTTTCTTGAGAAAAAGAGAGATATATTTTGAGACAAAATTTCTGCAACATAACGGCTATATAACATGGTTTTAGAAAACATTAAAAAGAGAGGGGAAAAGGGTATACCATAAATAAATTAATAATTTACAGTATAGTTTCAGAATAAAAAGAAATAATATCATGGCGTGGAATGACACACCACATGAAAAGGAAACTTGAAATAAAAGAGAAAATGCGATTTCTTTTACGAAAATTCGGCAGCCTAACGACGTCGGTTATAATTCAGAAAAATAATTTTATGAGAACGGAAAGGGTATCTCATAAATTGGAAATTAAATGGAAAATCATAAAGATATAAAATAACATAACTCCACATAATGAAATGGAAACTAGAAGACATAACATAAAGGAAGTCATGACTTAAAAGAGGAGGGTGAAAGGTTCCCTTACCTTGAAGAGTAACTTCGAAATCTTGAAGGTTGGGACCTTAGGGGGATTGAGGGCACCTTGGAAGGACTCCTTGAGAGGTAAAAAGACTATAAATTTGTTGAGGAGTATTTTGGAATGAAATAAACGAGGGAATGGCTTGGTATTTATAGGAAAAGTGAGGGAATATTTAATTAATTTCCAAGGGACACCTCATTGGTGGTATTTCAAAAACCATGGGCTTTCCCATGGTATTTTCCCATGGTATTGGAAACTTGGGACACATCATAGAATATATTACTATTCAAAATTCGACCAGAATTATTACATCATTATTACATCATTATTGACGTCATTAAACACCCGAAACTCAAAACTATATTTTCACTATTCACCGAAAAACAAAACATTTTATAAAAATATCATAAATTCACCCTAAACTAATATCGATGATATGAATTCAAAAATGAACTCAATTTTATGAAAATAATTTTCTAATTTAATTTTTAAATAAAATCATTTTTTATTAAAAAAAACTCTAAAACTATAACTTATTTTGTAATACCTTGAAAAAGTAATCATGGTCCCATAAAATTATCGTATAACCATAAAACAATAAAGTAACAATTTATGAATATATTTTATGAAAATACATTTCCATTTTAAATTATTAAATTAATTATAAAATTGTAAATAAAGTATTTATGTCATACAAAAATAACAAAACTTATACTATGATAGTTTTTTCACTTTTAAGATGTCTAAATTGTATTTATACATTTATGGGTGATGTTTCTATTTTTTTGGCCGATTTACTATTAATTACTATTCATAAGGGTATGTTACTATTCATACTTTACTATTTACTAAAAATCAATTTGATATTATTAGACTCTAAATTTCTTACTGATCACAACTGTAGAAGAACATTTTTTTAAAAATCAATTCACATTACTAATTATTTAAAGTTTACATGAATATTTTAAAATACCCTTTTTACAAAATCCATAAATAGTATTCATCCTATATTTATCCGGACATTTGAAAATCACAAATTTTACCATAATAAGAAATAACAATTTTATTTATGCCAAGGTATTACAAAAAGTTTCTAAGGCCTCGTTACATAGCCCCTTATAACACATGCATAGGACCTAAGTGTAAGGTGTGCTATGGTGATAGAATCTTGGGGAGTCTCAGACAACATTGCCCGAGTGGTGATTTCTATCAGCTTGAACTTCTCCCTTAGGCGATTCTGTTAAAGCTTCACATATTGAAGCTTAGCTTGGGCTTGGTCCAGAGCAAAGCCCATAGATGCAACCTCCTTCCCAATCTCTAACAGATGGACTTCGTACGACCCGAGTCTACTAGATGAGGCCATCAACTCTTATTTTTGTATTAATTAACCTAGATCACTTGTATTTATAAATAATAATTTTAACGTTAAGAGTTTAGTTTCCAACGTTCATATTGACCAAAGGTCATATAACAGTTGAAACCCAACTGTATCACTTCATTAATTAAAGGATATAGTTTTGTGGAGTATAAAATTAAATAACACACAAATTTAGGAAAAAATTTTTATTCAAAAGTTCAGGTCATTACAAACCAAAGTGGAAGTTTTCTCAAGATATGCTTAAAAATATTTATATCTTCAATATTTTCTATGTGAGAACACATGTCTTCCATAATAAAATTTACCCAGTCAAATAACGTATCAAAAAAATCATTAGGATTCATTCTGAGATCCTTATACTTATTCCATAGAACCTTCAGCTTTCCTTCTCAGACTTTTAAGTCACCCTCATAAATATTTAGTAGATTTTACCACATATAATGTGATGAATTACATGACATCATCTTCATATATATTACATTATATAGGGATAACCTAATGCATTGATTTCTTTAGAATTAGTATACAATTCCCTTTGGTCTTCCTCTGATAAAGCACCACTATCGATATTGGCTGAAATTTCATGCATTTATACTATAAATAAATCTATTTATAATGATCAGAAGTAGTGCTACATCTAATTATTCCATAATTGAATGTTTTTTCCATTGAATAACAGAATCCCTTTGTAATTGAAAACTTTCATTTCTTCTACAGAGAGAGAACCACTGACTTTAAACCTTTAGCTCTAATACCAATTGTTAGTCCCACTAGGTCAAATACCTTGGGGGGGGGGTGAATCAGGGAATGATAGAATAAAACTACTACCCCTTTAGATCTTATTTCATCATTAAAAAAAATTCTTCGCTCCTCCCATAACAATGTACGAATAAAAATTAAATCATGCATGAGACACATCAATTTTACTTGGTTCACCCTCACTGGGCTAAGTCCAAGGAGCATACAATGCCAATGTGATGATGTACCAAATCCACAAAGGCTCATTTCCAAAATACAATGTTTAGGCTAGATCACTTCTATGCCCAGGTTCACTGCCTTTACAAGGTTTAGGGTTCAACTCACTGCATTCCTAAGGGCCACTCCCTGAATCTCTTTCTTTGGCTCACTACCAGTGGAAAAGATCACCTTATTCCTCTTCTCTTACTCACTGTTCTTGTAAGGGATTCACCCACATTTTATAGAAATGTAGGTCCCTTAATTATCACTAATGAATGAATCCTCAACTATAGGTAAATGGTCTGTTGATTTCATCGACTTGATAAATACCCCTTTACTACAAAGTTACTGGGAAAATTTTATCTTTTTTGCAACTTTTGAGTGTCTTGTGTGTGAAATTAACACCTTGCACAAAAAAATTGTTCTTTGTGCACAATAATATTTACACACAACTCTATTCTTATGTCCAACCCCCTTTTCACACAATTCTTATGTGATTCAGAGCCTCATATTTCTCTAATGGTTGAGTTACTAAAATGAGAGGAGTGGATGATTATCTATAGACCTAGATGAACTTATAGTTAAGATCCCTACACATCTTCCTCTACATGAATAAGATCTCCCCCGAGTACATAAAACAATTTTTTATTTCGCATTGAGCGCATAATCCTCTTTCATGCCATTCACTCCATCTTTATTTCCTAAGCATGCACAAACCATCTTCCATGAAAAAACCAATCTTTCACATGATTATTTACATTTATATATTTTGATGTGATGATATTGAATCTTCAGTTGCATGAAAAATTGGAACATGCCTTCACTCTTTCACACAACATCCTTTTCCAAAAACACCTTTCTCCATTCTCTATATTTTGGACCAATTTTTTTGGCAAACACTGGGAAACAGATCCACATTGTATACAAACTTTTTGTATCACCTCTAGAGAATCAAACCAAAAACACTGCAATATTACCTTGAGGGATTTTTGCCTAAAATATCTTTTGGGACCTTAATGGGTTTCTTGAATCTACTCCTGGTATGTTAATAATATTCACTTCTATCTAGATAATGGTTTATAGGGTCACACAATAAGAATATTCAAAAGTATTCCCTATTAATATGTATATGATTATATGATATGGTGAGACCCACCACGGGGTCCAAGATATGTCCAGGAATATATAATATCCAAGGAATAAATAAATTAATATTATTTGAGTTTAGAATAATTAGTATCAAATTTATTCATTAAAATTAGTCATAAGGTATTAAATTAATACATGGAAAAATATTATATGAATGAATATCATTTTAATATCCAAGGTTTGTTTAATATTGTGTAGATTACAATTTGATTCAATGACTCAATTTTATCATGTAATATATTTATCATATATTATAAGTTTGTGATAAAATATAAATGATGTTTATGATATATGTTGGTCGGATTAGAGTACTCAAGAGGGGGTGGGGTGAATTAAGTATCTATCTAAAATTTTTGTTTAAAAATATTCCTGAAAGGTTTCCCCAATAAAGTTAAATACAAACCTAGTTAATCAAGGTTATACTGTTATGAATGTTTTACTATTTAAATAACTTCTTAGAAGATTGATTAATTCTCAGTAATCTTAATACTGGTTATTAACATTACTTTAGAAGCTATTCTAATAAGGAAATACAATTATAAATTCTTTCCAAGATTAACTATCAAAGTAAATTCAGTGATTTCTGAATTATAAAATAAAAAAGTAAAATAGAGAAGACTAAATTAAGTAACACAATGAATATAAAACAAGTGGTTCAGTCTCAAGCCGATACCTAATCCACTCCACTTGGTGATCACCTACCGCCAATCAGTTTATATAAATAAACTAGATACACAGCCTATATCGGGCTTTACAACAGTGCACAAGACTGTCCAGGTCACACAAGATCTTCCACAGTTCTTCATGGGTACAAACTACCAGGCCACATAGGAACCTCTTCCACACTTATTCGTGGGTATACACAAGTGTAAAAAGATCTTTGAGGAAGGATATCTTATATCCTTCAGTTTAATGAAGGAGACAGTGTGTGTTATTATACAGATACACACACTTCTTGAAAGATAAGAAAAATGATACACAACAGAGAAAAGATGATGGGATAGGGTTATAAGTGCTCTGAGTATTTTTCTCTGCAACTCTGGACTTCTGAGATGAAATAGATGCAGAAATTGAGTCCTCATATGGAAAACAGAGCATCACAAGTCAGCTAGATCTGGCTCGTGTTCTTAGTGGTGTTGACAGTGTAAAGATGTCCTCAACTCTAGGATTTGAGTATGCTTTGTGTGTTCTTCAGTAGTGTCAAGTTGCATGTGCCGGTTCTTTTCTCAAGAAAGCTCTAAGAGTTTATTCATTTTCTTTCTCACACCCACTTGCATGTGTGTTTTGTATCTAGGCCTCACTTCTCTTTGATTTTGGAGTGCATGTTTTGAATCCGAAAGGTTGCATGTATTCTGCACCTCGTACCTCGTACTATCAGGTGACATGTCTACAAAGAAACATTAATTTTGTCAATTCATTTAAAACTTCAAATATGACCGTTATAAATTAAAAAGAGAGACGAAAAAATAGATTAAAAAACGATGTCATAGTTTATTTGTAAACAATGTCTCCATTAACCAGTGTCTTCTTGAAATGATGTCTCATGGTCACGGTGTGTCTGGTTATGGTGTGTCTAGTCATGGTGTTTGGTCACAATGTCTAGTTCACAATGTATGGTTCACGGTGTGTCTGATTATTGGTGTCTGGTTCACGGTGTGTCTGATTCGTGGTGTCTGGTTCACGTTGTGTCTGATTCACGATGTCTGGTCACAATGTCAGGTTCACAGTGTGTCTGGTTCACGGTGTGTCTGGTCATGGTGTTTGGTTCATGGTGTCTGGTTCACGGTGTGTCTGGTCACAATGTATGGTTCCTTTTCTAGAAAAACATAACCGATGGTAGAATCACGGTGTCTCAAACTTATCCAAATATCTATATTTATACTTAAGCAGTGATATTCATAGAATGGATTAGACTTAATTATTCATCAAATAAATCGTTATAAAGTAAATCAAATATAGTGTACACTAATCAGACTAAATGTATAGAAATTAAGATCTTGGATATCTTTACTTAAAGCATATGATACTAATCATCTGTATATTATTTGAAATATATTACAGGATTACCAAGATTTACATAATATATATGATTTGTGATTATTAAAACATGATTGATACATGAGGAGTCCAACAATCTCCCCCTTTTTGATGATCAAAAATCATGTGTATTTAGAGTGTATTTGTCTCCAATATAAACTACATATTTCACTAACCTTACTTTGGGGGTGCATATTTCTCCCCTTTTTCTTTAGTGTGCATATTTATCCCCCTTTTGGGATTATAAAAAAGAGTGAAGTAAGAAATGGGCAATAAAAGAGCACAATGCATTAGATAAAAAGAGTGTAATTACAAATAGTAAACAGGAAAACAAATGCAACAACATCCCTATCAAAAGAGAGTAGTCACTATTCTTCATCACTAGATGATCTTTTCTTTTCCCTTAACAACAGCATCATAAGAATAAGCTATATGAGCAGAAGTAGAAGTAGAATAAGGGAGTGAACTGGTTGATAGAGAAGGTAAATGAATACCTTCAAAGACAGAAGGGGCCAAGGTAGGAGTAGTAGAAGACTGAGGCAACTGTTGATTTAGGATTAAAAGCTGGATCTGACTCAGGGCCTAACTGATAGACATAGATGTGGAGTCTAGGGAAGAGGTGAAGGTAAGAAAACCAAATCTCATAGGTGTAGCTGTAGGGGCCACAATGTCAGTACTCTGAACATGAAGATAAGGCCGTAGAAGCTTGATAAAGTTAGAAATTATTTCACCACCATACTGCATGGATTTTTCAAAGTCATCCTTATTTTCCATAAACTTCTCTAATAATCTAGTGAACTCTGTGAGATTTTGGACTTGAGGCTTGAAAGCTTGAGTAATAGGAGGAATCCTCAGATTTTACACAAGATACTTGAAGTGATTTGTCACATCATTCTTAGAGAAGATCCAATTGAAGTAGAAGTCTAATTTATTTGCAATTTCTTGCTGAGAATCATTAGTAATATTGGAATGTATTCTTACTAAATCAAGAACTCTGTCACTATTCTTGATGACTTCAGAGAGATATTCTTTATTAAAACCACTAAGCATATCCTGCAGTTCTTCTTTGACAATGGTTCTGAGCAGATCACTGTCTAAAGAAGGTTGAGAAGATTGTACAGAGGCATTAGAAGTAGTGATAGCCGAGGTAATAGATTTTAGTTTATTGAGTACTTTCTGAAGGCACCCCTTATACTCATCATTTAACTTGTTAAGTCTAATAACAAGATTACACATCTCTCGAACAAATTTATTATTCCATTCAGCTACCTTCTCAGCTAAGGAAGTCAAATGAGGTTGAAGTAGTTAGGATACTTCCTATGGGGTTTGAGTAACAATATCCTCAATAGGATGAGAAACAGGTTTTGGTCTTGAGTTCAACACTCTTTGCATATTGTCAACCATAGCTCTTAGAGTCCTTACTTCATCACTAAGTAGTTTATTCTCAACTCTGACTTCCTGAATCTCATGATACATCTTGGGTTGAATCTGCCATATGATTTTCTCCAGCAATAGTGAAGTATCTCTTTCACTCAAATTTGTTACAGGAGTTGGTTGGGTATTCAGGATATTTTTAACCCCATCCAAAAGGGTAGCTCCAAATTCTTTCTGGTCATCCTTATTCACTAAGGTTGGAGGTTCTTGTGAAGGATCAAAGATAGAAGCTGAGACATGCTTAAGTTCTTGGGAAAATATAGATTCTGGAGTAGATTCCATTTTCAACTGAAACATAGTATAAAGGTCAAGACCTTTGACTGAGACTTTCTATGAGTCATTAACATCATAATAATTGGGATACTTATACCATGTGTCCACTGAGCTTGGATCAATCAGATTTTTCACTTCAATAGATTCTAGACTGGGGGGATGCTCCCCCTCAATAGGAGCATCTTTCTTAAGATTGAGAGCTTTAGATACTTGATCTATGTGCACGATGTCATCCCTAATTTCCTCAACCATTTCCTTTCGATCCAATTGAAAGGCTTGATCCATTCTCTCTTCAGCAGAAAGAATGACTTTAGGAACAAATTTTTCCTCTGGGAGTTCCTTAAGTGCAACTTCTTATATAACAGGGAGGCATTTTTCTATATTTTATTCCACATCATAATTCTCAGTTACCTTAGAAATAGAGTCTTCCTCTACAAGTTCCTCACTAGAAGTTTCTTGCACAAGAGACAAATTTTATTATATATGTTCTTCTACAACTTCCTTTTCTATTTCAACAACAACAGATGCTTCTTCAGCAGTGGGTTGTTCTTCCAAATCAACAATCTTGTCAGGAATAATAACTTCTTTCTCAGCTAAGTCCTGAAGAATAGGTTCACTGTCTTCCTCATTTAGGATAGTTTCTATTATAGAAGCAATATCCTATTCTTATTCTTCTTATTCTTCAGAATACTCAACAACTTCATCGGGTTCCAAACTAGGATCAAAAATACATTTAGGTATAGAAGAGTGTTCCACTGGATTAAACTTTTCATAGACTTTATCATTATCTTCCACCCATTCCTTTTTCCAAGGATTCCAATTGATTTTCATTATCTTTATAATAAATTTTGAAAGTAAGAACTCATAATCCTTGATAACTTCTTTATTTTGGCTAACTAATCCTTTGTCATAGAGAATGGATGAGATAAGATGAGAATAAAATAGGGAGATTGACTTATAGGTGGTTTTGATCAACTCAAACATATGATGTATAATATAATTTAAAGGATTGATCTTATGTCTATTATTCATAATATGTATCAAAAATACATCCTAATATTTGAGTACAGTGAAGTCACCTTTTTTGGGGCTAATCAAATTATGAATAAACTTGAATAGAAGTCTAGATTCTCCATCTATCTCAGCAGCTATGGCTCTCAAATTGGTTCCATTTCTAGTTAAACTCCTCAAAGAATTTTCCAAAACAAATAATTCACTTGGAGGTGGAGGACCTCTATGGTAGTCCTCACAAATACCTTCATGAGGTATCATAAGGCATGCAACCCATAACGTTGAAGAAAACGTACATTGCTGGCCATTTATCCAACTTCTTACAATATAACCAACTTCAGAATCAAAAGAAAATTGTATATACTGATAAAATTGTGAAACTAGCTTCGGGTAGATAGGCCTATCCTCCTTGGTAAACCAATCTAGCCAACCTTTCTCTGTTAGCACTTTCATCACCAAAGACTTACTCGTTAGAAGCCACTTAGGGAATATCTCTTTCTCAGGTACTACTATTCGGTTTACCAGATTTGGATTCAGAGGACCCAAGGGTGCCAACTTAGGTGTGATCTTCCTCTTCTTCTTTGAACTGCATTTATCAGGAGTCAACGACAAAGGAAATTTCATCCTGGGCATTCAACAATGGTTCAATATAGAGAAGGGTTGAATAGGGGTTACAATATGAGAGAATAGAAGAGAGATCGAGTGAAAGTTCTTTTATTTTATCATTTAGGAATACCAATAGTCGCAAAAACAAAAATGCAAGAAATTAAAGGGGTAAAATAATGAAATACTGCAATAAATATTCTAATTTATAAATAAAACAATAAGGAATATTTATGGAGAGATAGTAACTGACTCTTAAATTGAGACAATAACAGGCATTTATGATGAGACTGTAATCAATTTTCACAGTGGGATCGTAACAGTGTGATTTCTAGACTGTGCGACCGTATTGTTTGAGATAGTAAGTGTCAGACTGTAAGAAAGAAAGAGTAACTGAGAGACAATAAACATGAAATAGTAAGTCTTAGGACAGTAAGATATGAAACAGTAAGATATGAAATAGTAAGATATGAATCAGTAAGATATGAAACAGTAAGATATGAATCAGTAAGATATGAACTTGAGGTTTATCATTCCCAATTCATGTATGATGTAATTTATTCTTTCAAAATTTAATTGTTTGGTGAATATATCAGAAAGCTGATATTCATTTCCAATGAATTCCAAAGTGATATCACCTTTTGATAATGATCTCTCAAAAAGTGATGTCTTACATCAATATGCTTTGTCCTAGAGTGTGAAACAAGATTTTTTGAGATGTTAATAGCACTTGTATTGTCACAATTTATAGGTACATGCCTGAATTGATAGCCATAATCAAGTAATGTGTGTTTCATCCACAAAATTTTTTCACAAAAACTACTAGCAGCTATGTATTCAGCTTCTGTAGTAGATAATGCAACAAAGTTTTGTTTCTTACTACACCATGATACTAGTGACCTGACTAAAAAGTGACATGTTCTAGAGGTGATTTTTCTATCTAACTTATATCCAACGAAGTCAGCATCAGAATAACTAACTAATTCAAATGATTTTCCTCTGGGATATAATAGTCCTAGATTGGGTGTATGCTTGAGGAATTTGAAAATTATCTTAACAACATTTAAATGAGATTCCTTAGAATTTTCTTGAAAACAAGCACACATATACAAACTAAACATAATTTCAGGTCGACTACCAGTTAAGTAGAGTAAGCTTCCAATCATTCCTCTCTAAGTGGTTTGATCAACAAATTTTTCATCTTCATCAAGATCCAACTTACACGTAGTACTCATTAGAGTGTCATTACTTTTAGTTCTATCCAAACCAAAACGTTTTAGAATATCTCTAGTATATTTTATTTGATTTAAAGTAATACCATAATTATTTTGAAATATTTGAAATCCAAGAAAGAATTTTAGTTCACCCATTAAACTCATTTCAAATTCGTTTTGCATCATTTTAGAAAAATCAATACATAAAGAATTTTTGTAAGATCCAAAGATAATGTCATCTGCATAGATTTGAACAAATAAAAAATCATTGAAAAATCATTTTATAAAAAGGGCAGGATCAGTTATTAATTTTGTAAAACCTTTGGAAATAAGAAAAGTACTTAATCTATCATACCAAGCTCTTGGATCTTGTTTTAAACTATATAAAGCTTTTGATAACTTAAAAATATGATTTTTAAAATGAGGGTTTGTAAAACCAGGGGGTTGTTCAACAAAGACATCCTCAGTTATATAACAATTTAGGAATTCACTCTTAACATCCATTTGATATAATTTGAAATTCAGACGTGCTGCATAAGCAAGCATAATTATGATGACTTCAAGTCTAGATACTAGTGAAAAGGTCTCTTCATAGTCAATTCCTTCTTATTGACTGTATCCTTGTGCAAACAATCAAGCCTTGTTTCTAACTATGTTACCATCTTCATCTACCTTATTTCTAAACACCCATTTAGTCCCTATGGTGAATGTGTTTTTGGGTCTTTCAAAAAGTTTCCAAACTTTGTTCCTTTCAAACTGATTATGTTCTTATTTCATATACATCACCCAATATTCATCATTGATATCATCATTGATTCTTTTAGGTTCAAGTTGTGACAATAATACTTGATGTTCAACCTAATTTATAAGAGAAGCTCTAGTTTGAGTTCCTTTGTCTAAGTCTCCTACAACAACATCTAAGGGATGGTTTTTAAGAGTTCTAACAACTCTAGAAAAAGAAGGACTAGTGATTTCAGGTTTATTAACAGGTTCAGGCTCATTGTGACTTGAGTTTAAGAAATTTCTAGGACTGGAATTTTTTACAGATTGTTTCACCGAATGGTTTGACGATTTTGAATTAATGTACAGATTTGAAACATTATCCTCCAGATTCTCTAGAGTGGTCTTAGGCTTATGTGGATCTGTTTCATCAAATTTGACATGGAAAAATTCTTCCACACATTTAGTTCTTTTATTAAACACTCTATAGGATTTACTAGAGATGAAATATCCTAAAAATATTCCTTTATCACTCTTGGATAAAAATTTGTCAAGATTGTACTTAGTATTAAGGATATAGACTTTGCAACCAAAATATTTGAAGTAGATAACTTTGGGTTTTCTATTGTTCCATATCTCATAAAGGGTTTTCTTAAGAACATGTCTTATTAACACTCTATTGATTATGTAGCATGCTGTATTTACAGCTTTATCCCAAAAATAAACAGGTAGGTCATACTCACTAAGCATGGTTCTAGCAATCTCTTGCAGGGTTCCATTTCTTCTTTCTACAACTCCATTTTGTTGAGCTGTTCTAGGGGTAGAGAAATTATTACTATATCCATTTTTTGAGAAAAAGGAATCAAATTCTTGGTTTTCAAACTCACGACCATGATCACTTCTCAAGGTATTAATTCTAAGTCCACTAAGATTTTCTACAGACTTAGATTATTTAATGAATTATGAATATGCTTCATTTTTGTGAGCTAGAAAGTATACCCAAGTGTATCTAGAAAAGTCATCTACAAGAACAAAAACATAGTGCTTCCCTTTTAAACTATAAACACTAGATGGTCCAAAAAAATCCATGTGAACCAGTTCGAGAGGTTGAGAAGTTGAAACTTCTTTCTTTGATTTGAATGAAATTTTGTGTTTCTTTCCCTTTTGACAAGGATTACACACTTTATCATTTGGAAACTCAAGTTTGGGTAGGTCTTTGACCAAGAATTTTCTAGTCATCTTTCTAATGGAGTGAGTGTTACAGTGTCCTAGTATCCTATTCGAAAGCAAAGACTCTTTGTGAAACACACTTAAACATGAAGCATTTTGAGAAGATAAAGAATCTAAGTTAATAGAATAAACATTTTAATTTCTTAATGAATAAATCACTAATTCATATTTAGAATTAAAAATATTGCAACCTTAATTTTCAAATTTGACATGAAATCCGTCATCACATAATTGTGAAATACTAAGAAGATTATATTTCAATCCATCAACAAACAGTACTTTAGAAATCAAAACTTAGTTAGAGTTACTGATTTGGATGAGGCCAATAATATTTCCTTTGGTGTTGTCACCAAAAGTGACATGTCCTCCATCATTTTTTATCAAATTCTTGAATCATGAGTAGTATCCTATCATGTGTCTTGAACACCCACTTTCCAAGTACCATAAGCTCTTACAGGAACTCTTTAAGCAGCTTTCCTTCACAATGATCAAGTAAAAATTGATTTTGGTACCCATACTTGTTTGGGTCCAATAATATTAGTGATAAGTGATTTGGGAACCCATATATGCCTCATAGGTTTCCTATAAGCATTATGTAATGTATTTGAAGAATAAACTCTATTTGGTCCAGAAAAACTTGAAACAGTAGAGAGCGTATCACAACTTGAAATAGTTGATTTGTTTCCAGAACTGGGAGTAAAGCTTTATGCCCTAGATTTAGAAACAAAGTTTTTTCTTCCAAAATTTCTTTTTCCAGGTTGATAGCCAATGCTAGTAGTATATTTATGGGAAATCTGTTTACCTATCATCTGAATAAGAGTAGTTTTCCCATTGGTAAACTTTTCTAAGTCTTTCTTCAATTGCTCATTAGACATTTTTAATTCATTGTTCTCCTTGAGCAGTTGAGAATTTTTCTCTTTTTCAGTTGTGAGTTTAGATTTATCATTCACAGTAAGAGCATGTTGTTTCTTCAAATATTTATATTTATCTTTTAGTTCATTGCATGTCTCTTCAGGAATATTACATTATTCAAACATATCTTCATTAGAGATATTTTCAGAGTGACTCTCATTTCCATAATAGTATGAATTATGTATAGGAGAGTCTAGGGTTACCTTAGATGTGTTTTCTATAAAACACATATTGGATTTGTTAGCTTGTTCATCATGTGAAGATTATGAGTCACTTGAACTATCCTCATAAGCACTCCATGTTGCTTTCATTTCCTTTTTATAATTTCTATCTTTTCCCTCAAATTTATTTTTGTACTTGATCTTTGGAAAGTTATCCTTGATATGTCCTTTTCACTTACATTCATATCAGAAAATCTCATCAGTCTTGTCACTTCTTTTCCAATCCTTCTTCCAACTTCCTTTTTGATCATATTTTCCCTTGAAGTTAGGCTTTCTGAAAAAGTTCTTCTTCTTGTAAAATCTATTGAATCTTCTGGCTAATTAAGCCATCTCCTCATCACTGTGAGGTGATGACTGTTCACTATTGGAACTCTCTACAGAAACTTCTAATTTCCCTTTGTCTTTGTGTTTAGAGGTGGTGGTTTTGAACACAACTAATTTTCTTTTGAGTTCATCATTCTATTCCTTGTTGACTTTTAGCTCCTCTTCATACATCATCGGTTTTCCAATGAGTTATTTTACAGGTAGCTTGCTGATGTCGTATGATTATCTAATAGAGACAGAGGTTCCTCTCCATCTTTCAGGTAGGCATCTGAGAATTCTCATGATCTGTTCCTTAGAAGTGAATTCTCTTCCAAGAGAAATCATTGTGTTGACAATTTCATTGAACCTGAGATACATGTCAGAAATAGGCTCATCAGGTTTCATTTTAAAGTTATCATATTTAATAGTATAGGTATTAAGTCTCATTTATTTCAAACCAGATGTCCCTTCATGTGAAATAGATAAGGTATCCCAAATTTCATGAGCAATTTTACAAGAATATATTCTATTAAATTCCTCATCTCCTAAAGAGTAGTATAAAGCATTCATAGCTTTGAAATTTTTTTGTAGGCAGTTTTGGTAGCTTCATCCCAAGTGATTCTATCAGTATCAGGAATCTTATATTCATCTATAATTGAAGACCAAATTTCAAAACCCATACTTTCTAAATGCATTTTCATTTTGATTTTTCATTGATCATAATTGGTTTCATTAAAGAATGGTGGTCTATTGGTTACAGCAACTTCCAATATATTATCCATAATAAAGAAATAACTTAAAAGAGCTATAAATTTAGAATTAATATAAATTTATAGATCTTTAAAGTTCAACTACAATCACAGTTGAATAAGGTTAAAAATAGAGTCTTAATAGGATTAACAAATAATCCTCTGATACCAAATATTGGTCAAAGTAGAGTGATCAAGAGGGGGGGGGGGGGGGGGGGTGAATTGAGTATCTATTTAAAATTTCTGTTTAAAAATATTCCTGAAAGGTTTCCCCAATAAAGTTAAATACAACCCTAGTTAATCAAGGTTATACTGTTATGAAAGTTTGACTGTTTAAATAACTTCTTAGAAGATTGATTAATTCTCAGTAATCTTAATACTGGTTATTAACATTACTTTTGAAGCTATTCTAATAAGGTAATACAATTATAACTTCTTTCCAAGATTAACTATCAAAGTAAATTTAGTGATTTATGAATTATATAATAAAGAATTAAAATAGAGAATACTAATTTAAGTAACACAACGGATATAAAACAAGTGGTTCGGTCTCAAGCTGAGATATAATCGACTCCACTTGGTGATCACCTAACACCAAATAGTTTATATAAATAAACTAGATACACATCCTTTATCAGGCTTTACAATAGTGCATAAGATTTTTCAGGTCACACGACCTCTTCCACAGTTCTTCATGGGTACAAACTACCAGGCTACACAGGGACCTCTTACACACTTATCTGTGGGTATACACAAGTTTAAAAAGATGTTTGAGAAATGATATCTTATATCGTTCAGTTTAATGTAGGAGACAGTGTGTGTTATTATACAGACACACACACACCTAGAAATATAGAAAAAATGATACATAAAAGAGCAAAGATGACGATATAGGGTTAGAAGTGCTCTGAGTGTTTTTCTATGTAGATCTGGACTTCTGAGATGAAACAGATGCAGAAATCAAGTCCTTATATGGAAAATAGAGTATCGAAAGTTAGCTAGATCTGGCTCATGTTCTTCGTGGTGTTGATAGTGCAAAGATCTACTCAACTCTAGGATTTGATTATGATTTATGTGTTATTCAGCAGTGTCAATTTGCCTGTGCCAATTATTTTCTTAAGAAAGCTCTAAGTGTTTCTTCGTTTTCGTGCTCACACCCGCTTGCATGCGTGTTTTTTATCCAGGCCGCACTTCTCTTTTATTTTTGAGTGCATATGTTGAAGCTGAAAGGTTTCATTTATTCTGCACCTCGTACCTTGTACTATCAGGTGACATGTCTACAAAGAAACATTAATTATGTCAGTGCATTTAAAACTTCAAATATGATCGTTAGAAATTAAATAGAGGGATGACAAAACAGATCAAGAAATGGTGTCATAGTTTCTTTGTAAATGATGTCTCCATGAATCGATGTCTTCTTGAAACTGTGTCTCATGGTCACAGTGTGTCTGGTTGCGGTGTGTCTGGTCACAGTGTCTGGTCAAGGTTTCTGGTTCATGATGTATAGTTCATGGTGTGTCTGATTCACAGTGTTTGGTTCATGGTGTGTCTGATTCATTGTGTCTGGTTCATGGTGTGTCTGATTCACGGTGTCTGGTCACAGTGTCTGGTTCACGGTGTGTCTGGTTCACGATGTCTAGTTCACAGTGTCTGGTTCACGGTGTGTCTGGTCATGGTGTCTGGTTCCTTTACCAGAAAAACATAACCAGTGGCAGACTCACAATGTCTTAGACTTATCCAAATATCTATATTCAGACTTATTTTGTGATATTCAAAGAATGGATTAGACTTAATTATTCATCAAAGAAATTGTTATAAAGTAAATTAAATATAGTGTACAATAATCAGACTGAATGTATAGCAATTAAGATCTTGGATAAATTTACTTAAAGCATAAGATACTAATCATCTGTATATGATTTGAGACAGATTATAGGATTTCCAGGTTTTACAGAATATATTTTATTTGTGATTATTAAAACATGATTGATACATGAGGAGTCCAACAACATAGTTAGTTCATCATAACATGTCATTTATTTCTCATTTAGTGGGTGTTACTTATATGGGGATCGAGGAAACCTTTTTGGGTAATTAACTTCCACTATATAAGTAAGTGGGAGTTCATTTTCAGGGTACTATTCATATCCATGAATTTAATATCTTATATCTCCTCTTTCCTATATCATAGAGATAGAAATCTCCATTCTAAGTGATTGATCCAATAACACCTTCACGGATTGATGAAATGAAGACACAATGACCACAAGGATGTAGATGGTATTACTAGACCTATGTGGAAACACATAGATTCCAATGAATATAATTCCTATGGAATCTTGAAGCATGTGTGGATTATCTAGAGGTGTTTGATCTCGAATCATTCAAAAAAAGTCACCGATGAGGAGTGATAGAAACACACCTTTGATCTAAATGAGGTAACTGTTCGATCTAATTTTGTACTTAATTAAATTCATTCATGATCCTAAGACCTTTATCAGGGCTCAGATCGCTTGAGATGATGAAGTTTTATCACTCTGATGATGAAAACATTAAAACCCCGAGACCACTAGATTATTCTACATGGACTAGTACCAAAAAATCGTCTATTGATGGGGAAAAACCATCATAGATTAATTATGTGGTGCAGAACATGGTCAACCTTGACTTTTTGAGTGCCTATCAATATGAAGGTATCCTTAAAATAAATTTTACATGGGAAAGAACTTAATTCTATGAAGATAGATAATTTTAGGGAGGAACTCTACAATGAGAACCATGGGGAGGACTTCTATGGTTGTCATCATATTCTCCATTATGGAGAGGACCTATATTTTGGATTGATGTCCAGTTACATGGATGAATTATAAAACATATGCCTTTGGGAGGATCTTATGGGTGGAAATTTGGGTTTTTATAGTAAGGACCTTCAAGGTTTCCAATATCTGGTGAATTTTCTATGGGAGGACCTCCTTATTGGTTGATATTTAGTTTTAAGGGAGGAATTATGAAATTTTAATCACGGGGAGGACCTTTGTGACTGATATTTATATTATTTTGGGGAGGAACTCCATGATGGTTACTCTAGGGATTTCCTCCAAATTCATTGATACCAATACCATGGGGAGTAACTCTAAAGGTTCCATTGCCTTATCCTATTAATTAAGAGTCAGTAGATTCTTGTGTTTCCATTAATAGATAATAAAGGGATTTAATAATAATAGCATTGATTGGGGTAGTGATATAGGAATATGCTTGATTTATGTATTTTCTATGATGAGGCCTTCTAGATACTTGTTTCTAGGATATTAAGGATAAAACCGTGATCATAATTAGATTTATGAAATGTGGGAAAAACCCCTCATTCATATGAACCCTCCTAGGATACTTCCTACCCATTGTTGGAATATATAAATGAATTTATTAGGTTGTTGATATAATATTCTGGTTCAATTCACAAGTATAATAATGTATAGGGATATGATGAAATTGTTGACCTTATATCATAACCAAAATATTCCAGAAGACCTCCTGGATGAGGATAGGAATATTAGTCTTATCTTCACTGGGTTTCATTGGGATATATTTATGAGATTAATGTACATGTGTAGAGATATGATCCTACCCCTATGTCATTTACATAACATGATGTTGATCTCCTTTGGTGGGATCATGAATACAATCTTTCACTTGAGATATTTCCAAAGTATTTCAATTAGCTCTTGAAATATTAGATGGGGTATGAGATTTACCTGAAGTGAATTTTGAGTCATACTAGTGAAATTTAGTTAGAATGAGAATATGGGTATGATCCTATTATTCATTATTTTTTGAGAATTACTAATGATCCTCATAAATTGGAATAGGAATATGGTCACACTTATGTGTAGTTTCAAAGTATATTTATGAGCTCCTATGGTGGTGAGGGTAGGAGTATGGGCCTCCCCTTATTGATATTCAAGATATGCTAATGACGGTCCTCTGTTTCCACTTATAGGATACATTGGAATCTCTATAATACATGAACAAGGATATAATAACAACCTTTGACTTCTTATAGGATATGCTAATGGGATTATTTAGTAGGAATGGGTACATGGAATTTCTCTCTAATGTGAATGGGAATATAAACCCACTCAAGTCCTTTATTTTATTTTAGAATATTTTTATGGAATTTATATATTAAATAAATAATATTGGATTACTTATTAACTACCTAAAATGTATAATAAAGGAATTAATCAACGAGAACTAGGATATGGGTCTATTCCTTAGATACTTTAAAAATATGCCGAAATGCTTCTTAACTCAATGATAGTACATGCTGGAAATATTCCTTAATGTGAATAGAAACATGGACCCATTCTATGCCTTATGATGTCCATTTTACCTAGTGTGACTACCTCTTAGGAATCTGAGTATAAGTAACTGGGGATGGGATCTCTTGAGTTGTTTCATCAATGTGTCCATGAGGGGCTAGGACCATATGGAATTTACAATGTTGGTGGTTGGTAGACACCCTCTTTGGAGTCTCCTGGACTACAGTGAAGATGATTTTTTTCTCCTTCACCATATCCCTAATATAAGGGAGGTTGGTGTTTTTGTGTTTTGAGGATAGGCTCCTAAAATAGATTTCTATGGAAAAAAGTTCCATTAGCTTCACCACGATTCTCTATTGATAAGATGATCCATATGTTTTGATCAACTGGAGCCTTTCCCAAGATACCTCTAGAGTGGGAATAATACTATTGTTGTGATACTCTCTCACCAGTGAATTCAATTTTTTTTGTTAAAGGACCTATATTGGAAACAAAATCCTTTTGATTCAAGAGGGATCATCATTTATGGTGGCTAGGCAAGATACATGGTGCCTCAGTTACTAAGAAGTAACCCAAACAACACCACAATGGCCATCAATATGTCCCAAAAACCGAGTATGAGGATGTGTGCTTGATAATTCCATGACTTGGATTGAATGGGTCTCTTGAAAAAGGTTTTGAAAGTCATATAAGAATAAAAACCATGCATAAGAAAATAGTTAATGAAACATCACAAGAGTTTTCTTGATCAATCACATTCATGGGTAAAGGTTGACGTTAGTTTTACCATTCAGTTTTCAGTGGCCTTCCACCCCCAAGATGTTTTGAGTTGGTACAAACCTACTTTTCAAAGGCATACAATCATTGGGACTTTACTAGTGATTATTTATAATGCATTTTATTTGATAGTATGGGAGGTCATTCCCATATAACCTTTTTAGGGGGAATTATTTCCTACCCTAGGACTCTCTAATAGATTTATGTTATGTATTTGAATCCTTCCCAAATCTCAGTGTGGGACTAGTTACCTATATTCTAGTAATTAGTTTGAAACCATGAGTTGATGTGAACATCTATATATATCATAGGTTCTTTGTATAAACCCAAAACCTAGTATCTCATAGCTGGTGTTTACTTTATTACATTGGAATAATATACAAGGAATCCCATCTTGAAGGACCGAATAGTTTAAAGTCTTTGTAAACTAGATACATAATTAAAATTAATATTACATTTTAAAACATAAAATACCCAAAGAATTTTATTTTATAATTCCATCATTTACATTAGTTTATCCTTCCATATCAATCACAAAACACTTCCTCATATCCTAAGGAAAATAAAACATAAGAAATGGGTGAGATCATATGCTTAGTAAGGGTAAGAATATAGAAGAAGATATGAATAAATAAGGAATAATCAATATGAAAAGGTAAATAAATGAAAAACATTACATTTAATAAATAACTTCAAAATAATATGAAAGGAATAAATGATGATAAAATAATACCATATAAATAATCACATGAGCCTCAAACTTGACCATGGATATTCCAACTAATTGAATAATCACATGGAATATTAATAACTGAATTCATAATGATGGAATGCATAATGTTGGACATAAAAAACATACCATCAAGGTATTTGTACAAGATATATAACACCTTCAAGGACCTTTTCCAAGAAATCAATATAAATGGGTAATGCCTCATCCAAAACCTAATCTAGTTTGTCTCATGAGACTTACCAATGCATCGAGGGTCTATAGCGGGCCTCATCCATCACTTACTAAGCATAATGAATTCCTCATATGAAACATGTGAAACATAATGTACATAAAAATTTGTATTTAAACTATAATATGAAATATAAATAATTTCCCTAATCAACAAACATAATCATAAACCATCTAGAGTAAAGTGAATGGTATCAATATATTACATCCCCAATCAAACTAATCATAAACCATCCAGAGGAATAATAAGGATGGTATCATTGAATTATATCCACATTTAAGAATAAGTAAAATAAAAGGATGTATTATTATATGTAAAATTATTTCAAAAGACCACCTAAAACATTTCTTGAGGAAAATAACCTTTCTTTGAAAATCACCCTTTTTTATTTTAAAACTAGAAAATTCATAAAATATCATCAAAATCCTTTCCTTTGAAAATAAATTTTCACAACTAATATTCTACAGAATATTAGGAATTTTTTTTATATTTAAAAATAACCTTATAAAATTTTAAAGGAATATTCAAAGAAATGATGGTCATGACAATGGGTAATTTTGTACATGCTGTATAAGTTAAAAATAACAGTCCTTTTATACTGTAAAAATATTAGAAAAGTTCCTTGTTTGGAAAAAGGAAAGAACATTACTTTCAAAATGTTTCTTAAAAAGAAAAAAATGGGTAAAAATATTTTTAATAAATCATTTTTATAATGTTATTTTTTTTGAATTTTAGAAAACATGGTTTTAGAAGAAAAATGTTTTTTGATTTATGAGAGAAATAAAGTCATATTTTCTTAAAAACATTTACTTAACCATTTTAAGTACCAAAGAGAGGAAAAATGGAACCATTACGTGGAAAAGTTCATGAATAAATAAATTATAATAAAATATATTTATTTTAATATATAAATATCAAATAATTATTCTATGGGAGATTTAAACATAAACAATCTCGAATAATGATGATATTGTGAAATAAACCCTTACCACTTTGATAACTTTCGTATCATGAGCCCCATGAAAGAAATAAATTTAAATGAAACATTAAATATCATGAATATAAATTAATTCATGATATATCATACAAAAAGGTAATTATATACACCACACAAAAGAAATAATTGGTGAATATGATGTATGTATCATATAAGTAAAAGTGAGACGAGAAACCCGAACCTTGAGTCCAACATGTCATGTATATTATTTATCTTCCTAAATAATAAACTTATGTTAATTATTTACTTACTTAACCTTTTTAGATCTTATAAATCCTTTAATTTCACTTATTACTATGTTATATATGATTACTTAATCAATTAAATTTATGTCGAATGTTTTGATGATATTAGGCTTATGTGTCAAAAATGAATTTGGTAGGTTGAATATGGTTAAAGTGGCCTTTATTTAAACATATCCATAATAACAATAATTACATAATTATAATATTTATACAAAAATTATACTTTTAAAACCAATTATGAATGATGGTTATGAAAAATTAGCTACATTACAATTATGGAGACAGTATGACGTACGTGCACATGAGTAATGTTTCCATTTTTCAATGATTATTGTGGAAAAAAGTTAAGTAATATTTTATCTTTAAAAAATTATCATAATATAATATATACCATATAATTTATTTAAATATACTTATATATATCATCCATGTGGTGTGGTGATGAAAATAGATTCACATCACTTCATGAAGATGATAGTCCATACATGCACAAATGGCGTTATCATTTTTTCAGTGTAAGAAATAAAATGATATATTATATTTTAATTATTATAAATATGTCATCAATATCATAATTATTTAATTTAAATCACATATATTCATTAAAATTATCCTTATTATCTTACATGTAAAGCGTTAGTGAAAGACGAATCACATCACTTCGTGAGACGGTAGTCTGCCATACACATGAGCAATGTTATTATTTCCCATAAAAAATATAAAGTAAAAAATGTATATATTATATAATGAATATATATATATAATTATGTTATAAATATCATATTTATACTTTATATCTATCATAATACCCAAATTTGAGAGGTGTTGATGAAAAACGTGTCACATCAGTTCGCGAGGCAGTAGTCTGCCGTACACACGAGTGATGTTATCGTTTCACATTTGAGAGAAGAGGAGGTGGATATAGGTCATGAAATTAACATAATAAAATCTAATTATATTTTAGATACAAGTTTTATTATATAATAATAAATTAATTATAATTTAATGAGGTGAAAGGAGAAATAAAATAAAAAGGCATAGTTAGAAATTTTACCACTTCTCGGACCACCTATTTAGGATTATACCTAAAATATTACTAGAGTGTATTTATAACCAAAAAATACTTTTAATATTAAGGTATATAATTTGGGAGGTTATTTTTATAGGTATTGGATGAACCAAAATGTTTTTAATGTGTGAAGAAGAGAGGATATGGGGTGACCTTTTATAAGTGAGGTGAGTGGCACACTTGTAATTTTTGAAAATAAAAACTTGTACACACGTTTTTCACATGAAAAAAGAGTAAACAAACAGATTATTATAAATAATTATACATTATAAGGTTTAAATATGCACATAAAATATATTTTATAAAAGTTTTTTATATTAACCCTAGGTAAATCAGTTTTTACCTTAACCATGGTAATTTTTTTACTGTTTTACAATTCATTATAGTCAAAAATTAAGATGAAATTATTAGATAATGTAAATAATTCTGATTTAAAATATTTAATCCATTTTATAAATTAAATTTATAGAATTGGAAAAATTTAATTTAAAATTAATCCCATAGATGTGACAAGAAAATAGGTTTTTTAAAGAAAAATGTTCAAAAGTTTAGAAACTCTTTATATCAAAATGAATAAAATGATAAAAATTGTATTAATTGATATATAATTGAACTAATTTTACTTTAAAACCAATTTAAAATATAATTTAAATTTATAAATAATTTAAATGGAATGAAAAATTTTAATTAAAATTTAGTATTTTTCACTATTCATAAAAAAATGAAACTTTTCTGAAAAATCAAAAAAATTAACTCTAAGATAATTTTGATGCGATGATTTAAAAAATTATGTTTATTTTTTAAATAAATTTTCTAAAATCAGTAAAAAATAATTTTTAATTATGTTCTCAAAGCGCGACTAAACCATTTTTAGAAAAGATACATTTTTTTCAGAAAAAAATTCATTTTCTTTTAAATGATTCTTATTTTATTTATAATAAATATATAACCATAATTTTAATAATTTATTTAATACTATTCATAACCTCTAATTTAATTTCTAGTTTATAATGGTAATGTTTAAATAATAATATTCTAATAGAGTATCGTATTTCATTCAAACCCAGTGTTGCGTGCATTGAAAGCTATCAAAGAGATTGAATTTATTTAAAAATAAATATATCATAAAGTCTTGGGATGTTATATTACATTATAAACTTGGTGTTTCATGTAATAAATACTATCAAATATGATTTTCATATTTTAAAATCTTAGGGTTTTACATTCTTCTTCTTTCCTATATCATATTGTGATTCTATAGTTTAAAACTGCACAATTAGGCACTATAAAGTTTATTTCTATCTAGGGAGGTGGAAGGTATTAATTGTATGGGGGAAATAACCTTAATATGGGATTCCTATATATCACTATAAAGGTAATTATAATCCACTTTGTTCAGTGCCACTTAATGGAACATATCATACCTTTTAAGGTCATATGAGATGACCATTGTGGCGACTTTTATGTTTGTGAAACAATGATCTCTTATAACTAGTTTAAAGTAATATAGAATGGAAAATTAGGTTAAAGGTTCCTAAAAATGGTTTTTTTGGATTTACATATTTTAGGCCATTTTTGGTTTGCAATTTTTATTAGTAACTTAAGAGGAGAAGGTATGATGTGCTCATAGAGAAGTATGGATTTAGTGAAAATGGATTATATAGTTCATAAGATGATATAAACCAATGAGGAGGAGTGATATGGCTCAAAACAAATCCTTCCTAGTAATGATATGGGTTTCATAGGGAGTATTACCTAATTAAAATATGGTTTTGGATGTTGGGTTTGAACCTTAGATATGTATCTTATATATTCTAATTAATAGGAATCAAATCCCATATAATTTGATTTATACAATTTAAGGTTGTGTGATAGGACCACACCGTGAGTTATATTGTTATGTGGTAAGGATTCCACCTTGTATTTTTATGTCACATGAAAAAGAAGTTTGTGTTGTGAAAGGGGTGACAATAAAGAATTCAGTGGGGATTACAAATGGGAATCCCTTTCTAGTTTATCTTATTTGTTGGTAACAAAATAGGAGAGGTGATCAGACTCAGGTAATATGATTCTTTGAGGAGAAATTTATTCTTGTGAGGAATATGTAGCATTATGGATAGTTTCATTAGGGATATGTCCCAGTAAAGATGAATTAGGGCTTATATATGGATGGCCCATATGTGACTGCCATGTCTGTTGAGTTAGGTGAAGTAAGTTTTCTAGGGTTTACACCTAATAGAAGGAATTTTCATGTATGGGTTGGATATTACACCTAATAAGATACCCATGGATAATTTATTAGACTCAATAGTGGATAAACCAACACTTGGGGGTAGTTTTGGACAATCATCTTGAGCCAGGAGGGGTTTCACTAGTGTCCTCATGACATGGGGCACTCATTATCAAGAGAGTACATGGTTATTATTACACTAAGGGTCCTATCAGTATAGTGGAAGACTTGTGAGAGGTCCATTATCAATGGAATACATAATCTAAGGGATTCACATTGATTTACATGGCTTGATCATGTATCTTAGGAGGTCATTAAGGAGTCCTTTCTAGAATGGTAATTTAAGGGTTTTACCTTGATAAAAAGAATATAAGAAGATCATTTGGATGAGTATAACCTACACATATTACCTAAGTGGAATAAATGATTCTAAATAATCCTAGTTGATCATAGTCATATTTATTTATAAAGGGTCTATGAAGAGCACAAATGATTTGAGTCCTAGTACCAGTTGGAATAGGGTGAGGATCACCCCAGGAGGTACCCATTTTACATAGGAGATATGTAATATAAAAAGGGGGTTCAACCCAAATCAAGAAAATACATAAAGTAGTTTCCACAAAGGAAGCTCATGGATTACCCCTTGTGAAGAAGGTTTATGGATGAGGCTCACGAAGGGACCTCACAAAGGAACTTTTCAAGTGGGGTTTTGAAAGGGAATGCCATGGAGGTTGCTTGAGGATGGTTCATCATGGATGAGGCCCATATAGAAACTTCATGAATGGATCCTCATGAGAGAATATCATAGAGGAAGCTCATAGATGGTCCCTAATATAAGAGTCTCATGGTGGAACTTCATGAATGGGCTATCATGAGGAAATATCATGGAGGAACTATCGCAAAAAGTCCTCATAAACTAACTCTCATGACCAGACCTTACATATGAGTTTCTTATTTATTCCTTCCCTTTTTATTTTATTATTAATTTTTATACCTTTATCTCAGGAATTACCTATGGATTCCTTCATGAATTATTTAAGAATTATTTAGCCACTTGAAGGAGGATACACTCTTATCCAGATGAGGAAAGGTCTCTCCAAATTGGGTAAAAGTTACTTTTTTCTCGAATGGAGAGTCAGGTATTTATAGAAAATATTTAATAACTTCCATCTTGAAATGGGAGGCTGTATAAAAATCATATAATATTGGAGTTATATAAGATCATGATGGTGGTTTGAAGTTTCAAACCACATCCTTTTCCCAATAAAGGAACCATATAGGGGGTGTGAAATTCCCATCTCACCATTATAAACACCTATATATTCCACCCCGCAAAGAAACAATATGGGGTAATGAAATTCCCATATAATTTCTTCATGCACCTATATCTACCTCCCCATGAAGTAACCACACATGGTGATGTGAAATTATTGTATCTCCACTATATATTCTTAGAGTATATAGTAACTTGGAATTCATCACCTAACTAATATTTATAATTAAATTTCTTGAAATAATTCTTCATGGATGACATGGGTGGTTCATGAAGAAAAATATTTCTTTATAAACTATTGGGGTGCTTCATGAATAGTGGAAAAAAATCTATGAACAAAAAAATTGATTCATGAACATATTTACTCTGTCATTTTTTATTTAATCACCAATTAGATATTAACCAAGACTTTTTTGGCCTCAACAAGGGGGTATCATTTTGACCCCCCCTTAGGTTTAATTTTATATAGCCAATAAAAATAGTTATAGATCATCTCCCATCCTCTCTATTTACTCCCCCTTCCCCAACCCTTGATCTGGGTGATCAAAGAGTGGTTCATAGTCCCCAATAGAGGTAACCCTCACTCATTCTCCCTATTTTATTATTCTTATTCTTCTTCTTCTTCTTTTTCTTTTATTTTCTATAATTTTTGATAAAGGATTAGGAATTTGGGATTGTTATTCCATCAGAATAGGGTAGAATAACATTAAGGCATGGAAATTTCATGTATGGTGTGAAAATGAGGATTGGTAAGGATGGATTCTTATTACCACACCATGTTTAGTTTGATATATTATTACTAGTGAATTTATTTAAGGTTTTTTGTGATTTATGATTAAATTTTTAATTAATTGGGTGTTATAATTTGAGTATTTTAATTAAATTATTTTATACTTCACAGTCTTGGGAATGCATTGGGATTGGACCACACCACGTTGATAATGGTTTAGGAAATACAATATCACCTAGTGAGTTTTATGTTGATTATGTAAATTATGGGATTTTAGTATAAATTATTTATATTATTAAATTATAATTATTCTTGATGATATAGGTTCTTTTTTTTGGATCCAATAGAGTTTGATACATGATCAAAGTTATACAAGATTACACAATCGAGGTAAGTGTCCTTTACACATTGAGTATTTTGATCAATTGGGATATTTTATGTGCATGGGTTAAATTTATTATGATGAACATGATTGTATAAAATAGTTTTTTATCCTTATATAAATGGGATTATCTTTCATAAAATTTGCAACGACTGATACTTTTTTCTATAAATGGAATGGATGGAAGTCTAGTCTCCAGTGGATTTAATTCTAGGGTTAATTTTTAAATTTTTATTCATATTAGAGGGAGGAAGTTTTTTTAACTATTTATTAGGATTAAAAAACATTGGTTTAACATAGTATAATAAATAATAAACCTCTAAACCTATGATCATCCATGATTGATAAATGAAACTATGTGTAACTAAAATGAAGAACAACGTTTACCTTTCACCAATAAATCCACTCTTATAATCTTCATCATTTATGGTTTGATGAAGATAATTAAGAGGAAACTAAAGGACTCCATCCTACATAGTGTATCCACATGAAAACCAGAATAAAAAATCACATTGGTGGGATACTTCTCTATTATTACATCATGCTAGTGCCTATCGAAGTAAATTGAGAAGGAGGAAGAGAGCTTTGAGGATAATAAGTGTGAATCAGGTAGAAAACAAGAAAGATAAAACCCCCAACATCTCATTGTGATTGACCCTTTTAAATATAACTTGGGATGTTCTAGATTTTTCCATGAATTAACTCATAAGTTTTGAAACATATTAGTTATGCATGCTGTTTAAAATCCATTTTACAACCATACACTATTACAATTCCTCCATCCATTTCATCTTATGAAACACTAATTAATGATAGATTTAGGATATCCCTAAATTTTAATGTTTTAACATTTAGATACCATTCATATCATAGGTAATTAAAAAAAATTATGAATATCCAAATCCATAAATGTAAGATAAGCGAGTCTTCAAGAAAAGTATCAATGCCAATCAATCTAAAAAGGGATCTGGCATGATCTCTATAAAACACATGTATATCCTACCCATATCCATCAATTGTATCATATGAAAGCATGGATTTTTATATGAATCCTATGTATAATACATCAAGTAAACACATGACATAGAGTATATTAATTTGTTCTTGATTCTCTGATTATAGACTAACCAAATTGATGAATACATCAAATGTCATCCACATTTATGGATGGGGGTATCATATTCCCCTCAAACTATAGATAATCACAACATATGTGTCATATAGGTACAACTAAACACTTCCTTAGTCTATCTAAATCGAGGGAATAGATGTCATAATCATCACATGAGAGGAAAAATCCCATCTTGGTTAAGCTTTAACTGATGACATGATCAACAACATACCCAATGACCCCTGATTAGCTAAGAATCAAGGATTGTGTAATAAAGGTATCAAAGTAATAAGGTTCTCATTCTTAGTATCTTAGAAAAATCATGTATTTTAGACTCTAAATATGAAACATGCACCCATAATATACCAAATACACAGTACATGACACTCCATATGGTATAATTTATAGATCATCTAACATAAAAAAACTGTTTGTACCTCATGAGAATACTTCATATCCCAATACAATAATCCTACTCATTCTAACATTAAAATTTATTTATAACCTATAATACTCAATAATGAATAGTGGTTAGGGATAACTCAAAGTCACAATTTTAGAGTTTAATAATCATTTAACTTTATGAAATATATATATAAAGCCAATATGAAAGAATGATAAAGTAGAAATTTCTTTTTTTATAACATGATACATTTTATATTATTAAACTATTTTAAGAATACTTAAACAAAACTATTGATAATAACCTATATAATATATCACATGTGATAGACTACGAAACCATCCTTAATCTAGTTTGAATAATGGTGAGACTTAGGTTTCATATTCCTAATGTTCCAATCCTTATACATATCCAAACTCTATAACCTCACAACATACAATGTTATGATGTTAATAAATTCTTTTGTCTACTGATAAATCTTTTGAAGTTTTTAATTATAATTATTGGAACCCTTAATATATTTTTCCCCTTAAAATATACATCCAATTTATACTTTGATATGAATAATACTTTATTTGGTAACTCTGAAATTCTCTAAGTCCAAACATACCCCACTAGATTCTTTGACACAATATTCTTTTTAGAACATTATTATAAGATACAAAAAACTTCTTTATGTTTAATAAATAAAAATTATTTCATTCAATGGGAATTTTAAAAAAATTAACCATTGTATCCATATCTTATATGGTATTCCATGTGTTTGGATATTTTTAAAGGAATATTATATTTTAAAATATCCAACTGAAGGGTGGTAGAATTATATCCCTTATATTTTAACAAACATCTAGAATAAAATATTTTATCCTAGATAAAATATTTTCATAATTTTCTTCTTATCATAACATTTTATAGAATTCAATTAATCATAAAACATGCATATAAAAATAACACAAATTCTATATTTTTCTTTATTTCATGATAAACCCAATTTTTATGGGTTGAGTGGGATCCCTTACATGGATCAAAATCCCAAGATATTTAAAGCCCAAAGGAAAAATATGAGATGGACCAAAGCCTTATAGGACCAATGGTCTTGTATAGATGATGCCATCCCATACTGCCTGGGGAATGTCATGCACTCCCATGACACCACATTGTTCCCCTTTTTGTCCACCTTGCATATGCCTGTGTCTAACTACACCCATTCGTGCACTCCCACAGTGTCGACCCATATGTTTCTATGTCCCACTAAAATTAGACACCCACTGATGACCACACACCACATACACATAGGAATAACTAATGAACACATTCCTCCAACATGGGTGCCCCCCCCAAAGGGGAAAATTATGCAGGGGTTAGGTTTTAAACCCTGATCCTACCAGTGTAGGGGCCATTTCTGAGTACCAATTAGCCACATTTCTAGACGAAAAAAGCATATAACCTTCATATATATTTTTATATGAAAATATACATTCTTAATTTGGATCTATCTAAACTTGATAATATTCCTTTTTATTCAAATCCATAAATCAAAAACCATTTTATTTATCAATTGAACACAAATTAAAATCTTGATTAATTCTTTCCTTAATTTTGAACTCCCATATACTTACAACACTTATAAAGTATACGTTTGATATTATACATCTTTAAAAATTGAATAATTTTATTTATATAACACCGATACCTAAAATAGAAAATTCATGGAGTTTCTTAAACCCCATAAGGTGTTCTAGACAATTTTATATCATATAATTATTACTCTTTCATGATAACAGATTTATATTTTAATGACCTTGACTGGAAATTTAAAGAAACATTATTTGATTATATAACTAATTTTTTTTCTTTTGGTCTTAACTTTTACTCATGTTTACTATTGATATAATACCAATATTTGGACATCAAATGACCTGTTCATCTATTCTTAACAATTTGAGAAGATGGGGTAAAAATTTCTTGAATACATTCACATTGTATAAAAATTTACAATGATTAAAATAAAATGGATTCCTTAAAAAGAATTATCCTTAATAAAACCTTGAGTGAGTCAAATTATACTTCTCATAAGAATCTAGATTCAACTATTGAACAACTTTATTATTTTTTTATTCAAGAAGGTGTTTTAATAACTCATAGATTTTTATTACTTAAGAACTATTTATATTTTTGTAACAATTTAATAAGTTTCCTACATTAATATTATCCTTTAAAATATTTATCTCAAAGTTAAGTTGGATGATGATAATTTCATTTATCTACAATCGAAGCTTTTATCAGATGAGCATCATGTTTTATAGACATTTATTAAGGACCTTTATTAAATGTTCTCACACTAAAATGATGAAACCTTATAAACTAATCATATCCATTAGTAGTACAAGGTCCATATATAATCTTGACCTCCACCAGTTTAAGCACATAAATAATCCATGAATATATTCTGTTGAAAAAAATGTTAATTATATCATATTTGACTCTTGAATAGTTTAGTGGACAAATATTTTCCCAATATATCATATGAATTGTCTGAAATCAATTCCTATAGTATCCTAATGGTTAGGGATTCCTAATAAAGTGTAAAAAAAAGAATATGACAAGAATGAGGCACCTAATGGTTAGGGTATCCTCATTACTTTCTTTACTTACACATAATAATATAGGGGAGCCCAACTTTGGAATGGCCTACCCAGTTTGATGATCAAGGTCTTCAAAAGTGTCACTTTACAAGTAATCTAACAATTAATAATTTTAAATGGGATTTAATTTCACTATATAATCTTATGTTATTCTATTTAAATATATGTATGATTTTAGTGATTTAGTTTTGGAATCCCATTCCTTCTACCAAATCAACATGTTTAAAATATATTAATGTGTAACTCTCAAAACAACTATTGTATTATGTTACTAACCCAAATTAAAATAAAACTATATTAATACATATACACATACATCCCATGAATAAGGTATATGAAAACTTTTCTCATAATATTTTATAATCATGTGTAGTTAACAATCCATATAATAGTAAGCTTGGAGCGATAAATAGATAACCAATAATTTTATAGACAAGGCATAAGCCTCTGGGACAATGAGTAATCCAACCCAAATTCCCTCCACCCAAGGATACTTTAATAAAAGGAGTCCTTAATTCCATCATAATTCTAACACCTAATATGTATAAACTATAAATAACATTTAATTTCAATATTATAACCAAATAAAAGAAAAATTCAGGGTATAAGAAAACTAAATCAATTGTCATACCTAGAATACAACTCTTTATATACATGTATGAAAATTTATAGAACCAGTTTAACACTTTAAACTAAATCCTACAACACAATTCATAATATAACATTTATATTAATGAATAAAGTATAGAATTAATAAATAAAATAACAATTCATATATTTAAACATGATACAAACATTTATTAAAAATTCAAAAACAAATAAATTATGAAAAATTTATAATTTATTATACATTATCGACATTCTATAATTAAAATAAATTATAGCATTTTATATTTATTTTCTACATGAACTCCTTCGCATGCCTATTATATGGAATTTACTTCAAATATATGAAATTATATAAAATATAAATAACTTATATAATCTAAATATCACATATTTAATATTATTTTGGTTTGATCAAATCAACCATAAAAACTAATTTTGATTTGGTTTAAATAATATCTCAAATATGGCCTTCAATTTGAATAATTAAAATTAATTAATTATGAAAAATTAATAATTTAAATATAAACCCCTTTATATTTTGGCCTTATTTTATAATTAATAAACATTAAATAAACCAAAAATATAATTTAAATATAAAAAAATTTGATCTAAATTATAAATCATTCCATATAATTTGAAAAATGTATTTTAATATTAACTTTAAATATTAGAGATATTTATTTAATAAATGTTTCAAAAAATTTAACTAATTATTTATAAATATTTTACAAATAATTAATTTATAAACATTTATATTTAAATAAATATCATAAAACAACTTTTAATATTATTTATAAATATTTTATAATCCATTTTACTTAATTTATAAATTGAAATATTGAAAAATAAAATGTTTATTTTTATATCATATATTATGATATATCTAGATCTCCAGTCACTTAATGCTACATACAATCGGTTCTTGATAGGGCCAACAATTTAATTTATTTCATTGATTATTTTCATGATTTTAATCCCACAAATCTATCATTTATTTGATAATTATGATAATTTGGAATTATAGAAGTATTTTTAATTCAGGTGAGAAAATTACTTAAAACTTGATTTTTAATTTTTGATTTGATGTTTGGTGAATATTAGAATAAATTATGCATTTAATCCTTGGAGTTTTGTTGACTATCTTAGGTATCTAGAGTCTTTTATGAATAAATAAGGGTGATTCTTCGTTTTTCTAGGAATTCTTGAGTTGTTGTAGATAATCAACCAGAAGACATTCACGCGGTCAGTCAATGGAGCATGAGAAGAAAACTGAAAGGATGTTACTTTCTGAATTGACCATGGATGGAATTTATTTCAAAGTCCTCAACCTACAATAATAAGAACTAGATGATTGATTATGCATCTCAACCTACCTCACGTTTATGTCAATTGACCATTTGAAGAACCAGATGATCGACCAAACATCTCTACCTACCACACATTCATGTTGATCGACCATAAGGAAAACCAAATGATTTACTATGAATCATAAACTACCGCATGTTCATGATGGTTGAATATAATAAATAATCTAATCAACCATGTAAATACGGACCAAAATAAAAAATTCTAGAAATTCCTAAAGAAATTTTAGGTAAACATCTAACTAACTGTTCCTGGATCAACCGTAAGGACTAGATCAACCACATGACCATTCCATTGACTACATACTGAATCTATCACATGGTCACTTGCCTGATACTTAGTAACTTTTCTTTTATACGGTCATTAAAACATCATGGTCGATCCATGTATTTAACCTAATGTTTGATCCAACAATTTTCCAAAAATAAACTTATGAGGACCAGGAGCAGACTTCAGGGGAATTCATTTGGACTTTGAGATAAATATTTTGATTACCACTTAAGAGTTAATTAAAAAAAATAAGAGGATGACACATATATTTTAACATGAAAAATATTTTGGTCATCACCCAAGAAGGGTGTCTATGGATTTTGTGTAAGGCCAGATAATGAACAAGGATTCAATGGGGTAAAAAAGGAAACAATTAAAATATTAAAAAAAGGATAACATATCTAGGGTTTTAATGATTTAAAAGCAACGAGACCATGAATATTTAAGTGTATAAGGAGGCATACTGGAAAAAGGAATTTTGGGATCATTCTAGACCAAATGGTGTGTAAATTTATAGTTTTTTTCCTCTTCTTTTATTTCTTGTTTTTATTTTTGTTTAAGTTTTATAATGACTTCTCCTTCCCCTATCATCTCATCCACCCTTTTTATGGATGTTTAAACTCTGAGTGATTAGGGAAGGGAAGACTAAAATTTTTGTAATGCTTGATTTTATGCATTTCATGTAATAAAAACCTTTCTCTCTTTTACTATAATAGTTTCAATATTTAACTAGTAGTTTTAATTATCAAGAGTAATCATATTTGGTTTTGGATTCTATTATATTTATTACTTTATCCAATGATCAATTATCTCCCCCTACCTAGTTTTGGTATGTATATGATGGAACATGCTATATCTAGGTGGTGACGTTCTTGGTGATCTTTAACACGTGTAAAAGAGTTAGTGAGAACTCTTGATTGTTTAGAAATAACAAGACCTGATTGGGAAATTCCTAACTAAACTAGGAGGGTACACTAAAAAACTTACCCACATAATAAGAAGATTTTACCATGCCAAGATCTCAATTGGGATTGTTCTCACCATCACCATTCATCTAAGGGATAGAGAGGAAGTGATTTTAGAATCTCTCTCCTACCAGCTTCTATAAGATGAATGAATAATATCAGAACTAAGATAACATTGCAATAGGTTAAGCGATCTATAAACTAATCACCATTTAATAATTTTTTTTTCAATTCACTATTTCATTTCGTTATTTATTTTTAAAATAAAATACCATTTAAAACCCCCTTTTTATAACCAACAAAAAACAATAGTTTTTTTTTGTGAACTCCTCTCCTAGATACAAACTAGGTTAACCACTATTATTGTATTTAACTTATGAAATTAATTACCTTTTCTACACCTCATGATAGGTACGTGTCAGTGCTACTTGAACTATCTAGCATTCATTATGGTAGATAATATAAATCTATCATAAGATAAAATGGAACTGTGTAAGAATAAATCATGTAGATCAGTTATCTCAGGCTACAACAGGTGCCTACATGATATTAAATTGGGACTTCAGTGACTGAATGAGATTAGTACACCATGCTTGCCTTAAATTCATTGTTATATGCCACCTACATCAGAGTAACTCATATATATTAATGCAACTAATGATATAGTCTTCAAAGTAATAAACCATTGGTGAAGTGACAAATAACACATAACATTAATCCCATATGGTGATGGATAGTGAAGAAATAATTATGTTCCCATGGATATTATGGATCAAAATAATTTCTATGTAGGAGTAACCTTTCGACACTATCAAAACTTATTATATATCAAGATATCTTCTTAGTGGTATGATTATATGTTTTTAGCTATGCGGTACAAAACTATCATAGTCTATTATTTCCATATGTCATACATTTATATCAAAACTAAAGGATTACACTAAATCACTCAATATGATATCCCATATACTATAAATAACCATCGTTTAAAATCATTCCATTTCTTACATTATCCAATATGATATCAAAATTATTTGTATTTCTTCATTTCAAATACAATATTTTAAATCAAAATACATGGAAAGGACCCGATACCACTGAAATTGGAAGAATATTTATTTCTCATATGAACATATTCAACATGAAATCTATATAAACCTATAAAAGAACTCCATTTACCAAATTCTTTGATCTATATAACTCTTTGCATTGATAATGAATCTATTAATTAGTGAGAAAAACATTATCACCATTCATGTATGAATATTCCTAGAAATTAGTTAACTCTTTAACCATTTCTATGATGCCATTATAATGTTTCTTAGGATTATGCAAAACTGGTCTAGGATATTAATAAGAATACTTTTATCCCATGATCATCCATGATTGATAACCAAAACCCTATATAACTAAAATGAATAATAGTACATACATTTAAATAATCAATCCACCACTAAAATCTTCATCACTTATGGTTTGATTAATACCACTAAGAGGCATCCAAATGACTCCCTCATAGATGGTGTATCCAAAAAAAAAATTAATATCCCATTGCATGGATGAAATCCTCCTCTATTATCATGACATGCTAGTGAATATTGAAGTAAAGAGAGAAATGGTAAAAGAGAATCATGGATAAAGATAGAGACTTAGGGAGAAATCAAGTGAGATCAAAACCCAACATCTCATGGTGACCAATCCTTTTAAATATTCCTCAAGATGTTCCGGAGTTTTCTATGAATTAACTTATATGTTATAAAATATATGAGTTATTCATGCAGTTTACAATCCTTTTTGTAACCCTTGTTTATTATGATTCTCCCATCCATTTCATATTATTAAATTCTTATTGATGATAGATTTAAGATATTCTTATACATTAATGTTTAAACATTCAGATACTATATATATCATAGGGTATTAGTGTGTATCATAAAATATGATTCCTAACATACCCTTTATATATGATATGTCTCTATCATATTGAATGATATGCCCCATCCATAAATTTTTTAATTTTCAAATAATAAAGCATATCATCACATACTATATCCCTATACTATACAATCTGATGTAGGTTAATATGTATCATATACATTTTATGATTTATGGTATATTTAATTCAGTTTTAGATACATTTAAATGTATAAAAGGATGTTTGAAAGGTGGAAATATGAGTTAAAAATACTCAGAAAGTGAATTCTTAGTGGTAGGTAATTAAAATGAGAAGGGGGTGGCTTATTGTAGTCACACGATACTCATTAGACTATCGATTGGTACCCAATATGCCCAATAAATTTTATTAGAGTGTAAATTTGGGAATTTCAGGGGGTTTTATTTTAACTTCCCTCAGGTATCCTATTTTCCATCTAGTTGGAATAGGGGATAACCATTCCCTTCCCCTATCTATTACTCTCCCTTTGTCCTCCCTTGATATAGGTGATCTGGAAGTGGTTTACGACACCAATTTTTTTGGGACCATGATGGATGAAGGATTTTATGTGGATGTTAGAAGTTTCTTTTAACATGATGAAGAAGTTATAATGATATTGGATGTAATAAGTTTTTCAGAAGGAATTTGTTTTGTTTTTATAAAAAAAATCACATCACTTTGAGAAGTTTTTATAAAAATGAAATTAGATTGAAATGGAATCAGATAAAGATGATATGTTGAAGGTTTTCTAATATGATTTCATTGGATGAAATTTTAATAATTGAGGATATAAGATAAAGTTCTATTCTATATGTCTATCTTATAATTTTTCCAAAGTTTCATCAGAAAAAATTTTCAATAAAAAAATCAAGTGATGTTTTTTTTTCTTTATAAGATTACAATATCAAGATCTATAGAGATATCATGATCCAAGCATTTAGTAGAAAGGGGTAGAAATTTATTCAGGCATACTAAGTATCTTATATGGAGTTCTGAATAAGTTTACTATACAAAAGTATTCTAGATTGAGTTTTGGTAGAAGAAAACTATTTTATAAAGTGTATGAATTCTTTAAATTTTAATAATTTTTAAAGAAAAAACTTTATATAGTTTGTTATGGATAATTGTGAATTCTAGAAAACAGAGAAGATATGATGATGAAATTTTTTAGGGTGTACAAATTTACTTATAATAAAGTTCTATAGAGTTCACTAGATAAAAAAATTGGACAATGTTTTTTGTGAGTTGAAAGGAATGAGATATTTTATTATGGTAAAAGAGGGAGAAAAAAATTTATGTGAAAAGTTTTGTTTGAAGTGCATAAGACGAATGTTTTCATATGAAATATTATGAGGAACAAATATTTTGAAGTTTAGTGAATAGAGGAAAGTTTCTAAAGTACTAAAAGGAAGGATACTAAATAAGTTCATCTGACAAAGTATTCAAGAAAAGTCCATCATAAAAACTCTTTGTATAATGTTAATTAGAAAAACATGCATAAAGTTATAAAGTTTAAGTTCCTAAAATATGATCTGATGAAGTTTTTGGTATAAATATCATCAGATAGAGTAAGTCATATGAAGGCAATGTTTGAAGTGTTCTGATGTAATTAATCTGACGAAGGTGAATCATATGGAAGAAAATGCATGAAGTTATACCAAATTAACTTGTTATTTAAAGTTTTTAGTTCAATATTTTTTTTGGATAGTTTGAGAAGTTTTTTAGATAATTTCCTACCATGTTTTTTAAGGAAGAATCAGAAGAGACTCTCTAGATGGAACTTTTGTTACAAATTTTTCTTAAGAGACAAACATTCAATGGTTAATTTTATTGCTGGTTAAAATGTCTTTACAAAGTTTTCATAAATATATAATTTTGATGATGAAGAGATGTTATTTAATGTTATAAATATCATATAGTAAAATCGTGATACTCACTAAGTTTTAAGAAAGTTTAAAGAAGGGTAAAGTCACTGAAGTTTCTCATATGTGTTCAAGAACATTATAGAATTATTGAGAAGATTTTGGAAAATCATTTGAGTGGGATTTTTGAATTTTTATTTTTCACTAAGTGATAAACTAAATTGAATTTCCCACCTATGATCCCTAAACTGTCACTATATAAAGGGTGCAAGTACAAAGTATATTGTGTACTGTTCATGCGTGCACAAAATTTGAAGTGCTGTAGAATTGGTTTCATAGAGAGACATCAGATAAACTTCCATTAGTCAGAGTTTTGAGTAGGTATATTTATAATATAAGAATCTATTGGTTAAATAAGAATAATAAAAATAATGTTTCAATGAATAGAGAAGTTAATATCACTAACCATCAGATGAACTCAATTGAAAATATTTTAATATTATGTATAATCAGATGAACTAGTTGTAAGGAAGTTGTATAAGTTTTCAGAAGGGACCAGTAAAACTTTCCTGATGAAGTTTCCATATGGAATTTCTAGAAAAACCCATCAGACAGATTTCCAACCGATTGAACATGATCCTATATTCTTATGGGTAAGAAATTGAAGAAGAAGTGTTTTTCAAGAATATAAAAAGTGACGTTTGTAAAAATTTCATAGTGAAACTTTTTGATCCTACTAGTGATGGAATCTAAAAGTTATCATGAAACTTTTTGTTGCATATTTATCTATAAAAAAAATAATATGCACCATATTTTTGATAATATAGAAACACAAGTTTAAGGATATTCCCTTCTTGATGTAACCAGATAAAATGATTGTTTTCTAGTGGATTGTGTGGTATTGGATTATTTCCAAACCATGCCAAGGACTAGATAATATTGTTGATTAGTGAACCTTATAAATACTTGTGTTCCTATAGTGGTTCATGTGAGTTTTTTCCAGAAAAATTATAACTATTTAATAAGAGGAAAAGGTTGTTACATAATAAAGAAAATTCAAAATAAAAAGATATCACTGATTCAACCCTCCCCCTCTTAGTGATCATGGAGATCCCTCTTGGGCCTTTCAATTAGTATCAGAGTGAACATTCCCTTCATTAACTCTTTTACGAAGTTTAAATAAGAGAGAAGTTTATATGGATGTTCATAATTACATGAAAAATAATGGTATTCCTATCTTTGATGGAAAGAACTATTATATTTGGAATGATAAAATGTTATCATATCTTATGTCCCTTGGTAATGAATTCATCAAAGTTATCACATATGGGTTTCTTCCTTGTGTTAAAAATTCCCCCTTATATCTACTGACAAGAAGAAATTGGAAAATTATGGGTGAGCCATAAATTATATACTTTCCTCACTCTATAAAAGTGAGTTTCTTATATTTAAAGGATTTGGAAATGCTGAAGGAACTTGGGATTTGTTTAACAACATTTATAAAGGAAATATGAAAGTTAATAAATCCAAGTTAAAAATTTGGTGGTTGAAGTATAAAGATCTCAATATGGGTGATTATGAATCTATTGGTGAATTTTTATCAGGTTGAATGAAATTGTAAGCATTATAAGATGTCTTGGTGAGAAGTTGAAATATTCCACCATAGTTGAAAAGATCTTGTGAATCCTTCCTGATAATTTTGATACAAAAGTTTCGTCATTAGAAGATATAGATCCTAAAACTCTATCTCTGGATGATTTACACAAAACTATCATCACATACAATAAGTAAAGAGATAAAGTTTTGAATAGTAAAGAGAAGGATGATTGGAAAATTTCCTTTAATTCTAATAAGAAAGAAGAATATTATAAAGTTTTTTAAGATAAAGAAGTTAGTGATTATGTATAATGAAGAATAGGTTAATAAAAAATTTGATGATTTTATGTCATTTTTTTAAAAAAATTTAAAAAGGGGTATATGAAATTATAAAGGGAAGTGACCCCTAAAATGATTTGTCTATGTAGCTATTAAGAATGTTGTTTTAAATTTACCTCAAATAAAAGAATATGAATAAATCTATGAAGATTATAGAAAGTCAAGAATACATTTTAAGAAAATCAAATCTTATAAAAATCTTATTCCAAGGTAAAATGAAAAAAATTATCTAAATCCAAAAATATAACATTTTTGTCTAAATGTAACTAAGATGATAACAGTGAAGAAGGAGTTAAAAAATTCAGTGATGATGCTTATAAAAAAAATATTTTTACTTAAGTGAATGATGAAATGTTTACCAGTGATGAAAGCTGTAGTTATGAAGAGTAAGAAAATATAATGGATTTCATGATGAAAATAGATTTGAAATAATATCTTTGAATGATTGTAATACTTGAAAGGGAGATCAAGAGGACTTTTCTTTGATTTAATAATAAAAATGAGGCTTCATCCCCAACCTTTAAAAAAAAAGAATTTAAAGAAGGAAAATTCTACAAAAAAAATCAAGAATATTTTATTAAATAATAATTCAAGTTTCTAAAAGATATTTATAATTTAAAAAAGTCTCTTGATAAAGAGAGGATTCTCAATATTAATATTTAAGAGAATATAAAAGTAAATGAGGAAGAACGAGATATTATTCAAGAAAATTTTTCTAAAATTGAGTAAGAAGTTATAAGCATCAAAAAATTAATTATAGAAGTTAGTGAAATTTATGAGAAATGTGAACCTAATAAAAATAAAAAAATTTATCCTCAAAGGTTGATATGAAAGATGAAGCTGTTCAGAATAATAAGAAAGTTGAGAAAACCATGTATGTATCCAAAATAAATAATGTTGAAAAATATAAAGATGTCTAAAACAAAAGCTACTACTACTGGTGATTCTATTGTGGATAAGAAGAATTATGAGATGAAGAAGAAAATTTACGAAGATTATAGAAATTTTTAGGAAAAGAAAAGTTCCAAAGTGGGAAGTAAGAAAGCTTATGAAAATTAGCTTTACAACTCCAGACTATCACATCCCAACCCCAGAATACTCGGAGCCGGGGCCTTAAAAAATGATGTGTAATTTTTAACAAAAACATGCACTGATATTTTACACATCATGTCTCATACAGAGGACTGATTCAGTTCAGGTTCTAGGAAACCAACTACTTCTGACACGCTTCTTCGACTAAAACTGATACCTGAAAAATTTTATTTAAAAATGTAGGGTGAGCATACGAATTCCCAGTAAGGGGTTTTAAAAATAAGATAATATACCAAAAATAACATTTGAAAACTTTATTTTGAAAAAAATTCCCATAAAAAAATTTCTTAAGGAATACTGAAACATAAACATCACAACATATAATTTAGTCTAAAAATCATAAGGGCACATTTCATGGAATTATAACAGAGTTATGAGGAATAATGAATCAATTATAAGCATGTTCACTTAGAATAATAAGTAAAAGAAATTATAAATAAGTATGGCATATGAAATGAAAGTAAAAATTTAATAACTAAGAGTAATACATAATTAGAGTTGCGCATAAAGGTAATACCATCAATTTCATTCTCTACTACTGTGAAACATACACTGGTTAATAAATCACTAAGTGAAAAATAAATGTCATTACATAAGCATTTACTTCTTCTGATACTCATAAGTACTGGCTCTTAACCATGAATATTCTACTAGTCTAATATCCACTTGGTTAATTAATTTTCATAAACATAATGAGGGAACATATAATATCAGACCCTGTCAAGACCTCGTGTCAAGACCTAAAATGTCAATGGCCTCGTGCCATGACCTGATTGTCTCATGAGAACTATTGATGCATTGAGGGGATGGCATTAACCGGTCCCCAACCCATTATACCGAGTCTATAACATTCCTTATATACCAAATAGGGATGTATATTCAAAATGTCCCATACCACTTTGAATATTTAATTTCTCATTTCATATTATTCAAGGTGTACCATACCACATTGAATAATTTAATTCATAATTCCATAAAAGGTTATAAGAGTTTTAATTACATTCATTAGCATTTACATATATATAGTGAATCAGGCATATAATTATTACTTACAAAACTATAAACTACATGGTTATGTCATTGAATGGTGAGTATGATAAGCAGATTATGGAATATGTGATGACAACTAATGCACTAAAAGAAATACAAGTTTTTTTACATAAAATGATAACTTTAAATACTAAAATATTTACTGATAAATTAAACATTGTAATTTCATCATGGATTGGGTGCTTAATTAATTAAAGGATAAACCAAGTATTTAAAAAGGGGTATTAAACACATAAATGCCCAAACTTTCATTTCTGGTATGCTTATGTTTAACATATCACAAGGTACACATAATGTTAAACATGAAAATCATGAAATTCAAACATAACTAATACCATTCAATATATGTTGAAAATAAGTGACTCCCACATATGTACCTAAGAGTAGAGAACCCCAAATATTATACACATGAATTCTCTATAATTACTAAACGTATCAAAAGTATAATATTTGGAATATCCAAAATTAGGGTTTAGTGTTGTTTAAATCTATTTATACACAAGGGTGTATATAAAAAGTACTATTTTTAAATAAAGACATTCATATTTCAAAAACAAATGTTTTATTCTTTCTTAGAAACCCTTGGAAAATTCTAAATAAAATTGAATATAAAAGTTTATGTGTATACACATATATTCTCATATGTGAATATAAACTATGTATTAAAGTGTTTAAACCAAAGTAAAAATCCATTGACACCCATATGAATCTAATATATTAGTCACATTAATTAACAAGAGTCCCTAAAAATAATAATATAATTTTTAAAACATTTATTTATTAAACAACTTACATATATGTTTATGTGAACATATACAACTTATATGTATAACCGGGTATACATAAGGGTCTTACACCAAAACTAATTGATGCTTACATGTTTATCAAAAATTTCAATAAATCATTGATGTTCAAAGTTGAGAGACTTAAAACCTATCCAGAGGGTGAGTTATATGAACTATGTAATTATATATGACCATGTATACAAATATATATATATATATATATAAGTTTTTTCCAACACATAATTCCTTATGTTTTTAAACTCTACTTAAGTTTGAAACTCAAGGTTTAGAAGTCTTGAAATCAGGTATAAAAGAGTTTTACCCAAAACTGTATGATCATAAATGTTTATATTTATATATTCATAAAACGAGTATACAAATAACTACATTTATATAAAGTACATAAATAAGTTTTTTATGTATAATGTAAACCCCTATGTTCATAATACTTCTTGAACTCCAATTCTAGAAAACTTAGGATCAATATAAGGGAAGATTTTAACTGAACTATAGGGTTATATATATATTTTTATGAGTATACATATATACATATATACCCTCAAAGAAACAAAACAAGACAAAATATCCCTTACCTTGGTTTGAGGTGGAGGAGAGGCTCGAGAAAGGCTCATGGAAGTTTGCTGGAGGCTTGAGAAGAGGAAGAACAACTGAGGGAATGGAATGAAAACTATATTATACAAAAAAATATAAAATATTTTAAGGCCACTTGATGGAAAACTGAGGCCCACTCGGTATTTTAAATGACTGAGGTGAGTCAGTCTTGTGGAATATGGATGCAAGGAGGCTCAGATGGATACATAAGGAGTCATAGGTGTGGAAAAAAGATAAATGGAGGGTAGGGGTTACTGGTCCAACACAGGCAGGAGGAAGAAGAAGGAAACACATAGAAGAAAAACCGGAGAAAGGACAGATGACTGGGATTATAGGAAGAGAAGATCGGATAACCATAATGATGTGGTGATTATAAAAGGAGATAGACGGTTGCGATCAAATACAAGATAGATCAAATGGCTCAGATTCGAAGCGGTGTTTTAAAAATCTCGGATGACTGAGATTAGATCTACGTTGGATCAGATGATGCACAAAAAACATAGAGGATTCCGTGGCTGCTAGGAGTCGAGCACTGGATTGAAATAAATGGCCCAGATTGCACGCAACGTGATCCAACAACCTGGATTCGATCCTGGATGATTTTACTCATCCCACATCAAAATGGAGGGACTCCCGCGACTTCTTTATAATCCAGGAGCTCTAAGAAACGGCTCAAAATTCTCCCTACCCCCTCTCGGTACCACCCCGTACCGGGTTCCACGGGCACACTCCTGTTCCCACCCATGCCGCCATGCCGCCCCACACAGTGGTGCGCTCTGATCCCCGTGTGTGATTTAAGCGTGTGCGCACTACACCCATAGGTCGGCCTGTGCTGAGGCAGGAGGCTAGGCTTGACCGCCTAGCACGTGCTACCTCCTTCAGCCCAACTAGAGGGCTGACCCATGTGGGGTTTATTTTTTTGTTAACTACAACACTAGATTTCCTTACATATATAGGTGTTTTTCAAACCAAAATTTTCCTTAGTTTTTATAAACACTATTGTTTTAAAACACAAAGTGATAAATTAAAATTTAATACATCTATATGAAAAATTTATACTAGTATTATAAAAATCAAAGACATAGTTTAGTTGAAACCTTGTTTAAGCAGTAATAATGAAAACATTTACAATATATTTGAAATATTTGAAAGGTTTTTGAAATGATCACCTCATTTTTAAATCACACTTAGTGTAGTTCAAAAATATTAAACCATTGTCCTTTGAAAGTTTATAAAAATAGTTCATATGTTTAAAATTATAATTTCAATGCATTATTTAATTATTTTAGAAAACTAACTATTCCTAGGTATTTTAAATTAAGGCACAAAATATAAACAACTATAATTATATCCATTAGAAACTCAATGGTTACCTGAAGAGAAACAATCAAATTGGGGACTTATTAAACCATACATTAGAGTGTCCTAAATTCAAGACAATGTAAGAAGATGGTGCACATCATTCCACTGATACTCAGTGATATTAGAGTGGCTCTAGCCATACTAATTTTCATTATGATGGATCCAAAAGACCCATATTATCATCTTGGGGTTCTCATTGTTTTGGGTGGTCTCCCTGTAATTCTAATAGGTCTTTTAATAGGTATTTTTGGTTAGTATGGTTTTTCTTTGACCTTTTTGTAATGTAATCACTTCGATGTTTTATTTAAATGAAATTTATGGTATTTATATTTTTCAAATTTGTTTATATAACATGAAAATAAAACCATAATATTACTATTAAATGAGAGATTAGTTTTGGGGCGTTATACAGACAACATGGAAGTTATAGGGGAAAATATTACATCTATGGTTTCTAATGGTATTGTGGTGGGGTTTTCTATATATATAATATGTATTAGTTTTATCAACAACATTACAATAATACTAATAGAAACTAGAAGTATAGTTTAAGGGGGAGTCAACCCACTCAAAAAAGGAAACTTGAGAAAGTTGGTGTAAATTTTTTAAATATATTATATACTTTGGAAATTATTTTTGAAAGATGTGAACAACATAGAAACCTTGAAAAATTATGTATTATTATGTTTCTGACACAACAAAGTTTTTATAATAATTCTCAAAATATGAATATGAAGAAAGATAAATCTAAGGAAAAAAGCTCTTATTGTTGAAATTAACCTCAAAGCTACAAAAATAGAATGAAGTTTTATTTTGGATAGTGGGTGATATTAACATATTACAAGATGTTTAAGGCTATTAAATAATGTAAAATATTTTAAAGAAGGTATAATTAATTTTGGAAATGATGAGTCACTTAGAATCAAATGTTTTGGATATGCTATCATTGGGGAAGAAAAGTTTAAATAAAAAAGAGACTTATTTTTTGATGGGATAAAATACAACTTATTAAGTGTATCACAACTTTATGATGAATTTAATTTTTTTTAAAAAAAGGTTTTGTTTAAAAAAAAATTGAAGATGGAAATTTTTTTATGAAAGGATAATGAAGTAAGGGAAATGAGTTTCAAGTGGGTTGTGCATAATGTTCATTCCATTTAAGCATAATGGATGAAAATCGATTATGGAATAAGAGTATGGAACATATGTGTCAGAGAAATATGATAAAACTAATAAAGAGTGATAGTATTCATGATATTTATAACATAACCAAAATAAGAGATTGGTTTTGATCCATTTTCTAGAAAGGGAAGATTATAAACTCAGTACATAAGAAATTTGAAATTCATTCAACTCGACCCTTGGAGATGATACATTCTAATATTTGTGGTTTGATGAGTAAAAAATAAACACATAAATATAAGAACTTTATTTATTTTAATGATGACTTTACTCATGTTACAATCATTATGTTTTTTAAACATAAATCATAGGCTCTTAAAATGTTTAATAATTTTAGGAAAAGTGCATAGAAATAATGTGGGTATTTAGTAAAGAAGTTACAAACTGATAATGGTGGAGTATACAAAAATAAATAGTTTAGAGATTATCTTGAAAAACAAGTATTTTCATGAGTTTAGTGCACTATACATGCCATAAAAAAATAGTGTTTCTGAAAAAAAGAAATAGAAGTTTGGTGTATATGACACGGTCAATGTTGATCGAACATGATACTTATCATTTTTTTGGAGGTAGTATATCAATACAATAAATTATGTTTTTATGGGATTAAATATGATATTACTTTATAAAAAATGTAATTCAATGAATATCCAAGTTTGAAACACCTAAGGTTTTTTAGAAGTCCCTACATTATAAAAATCAAGTATGTAAATATTGGAAAAATTGATCAAGAGGAGTTGATTGAATATTTCTTAACTATCCAACCAATGATAGAGGATAAATATCACGAACCAACCCAGGTCAACCCTGAACCGGTCACCCGAGCCAGTCCGCGGCAAGTCCCGAGGGGTGTTCCCAATCCCCCTGGGATGGTAACTAGTGCCGGGAATCAAAACATACACCTGGGAACGATTTAAGCCCAAAAAAATAAACAACCAGGACCAGATAAAGAAATGAAATAAACTAAGGAGTCATCAACATGGACAACTGAAAACAAATAAAATAAACTAATCCAGATACAAGGTGCAACTCAACAGACAGAAAACTAAAATACAAAACTGAAAACCCCAAAAAAAACAAACCAAACTACCACAATTCAATCTCCATGTGACCTCTTGGTCACCACCAACCATAATACCAGCTATGCTCCAACATCAAGAACCTTCTAGGGAAACCTGAACAAAGACTGAACCTGCAAAATAGCTCGGGTCTACCAACACCGAGTGGTATAGGTAGGGTGTAAGCTAATCGTTCAGTAGGAAACCACCACAGATTCCATGTCATTTCTTCCACAAGACATTCCATTAATACTTATTTGAACTACATTATAAAATTAGGTTTTCATACACACATTGCTTTTTAAAACCAAACCAAACATGATCCACTGCCATTCATGTTTAAAACCAAATACAAGGGGAAAGAAAGGGAAGTTGTGATTTCTATTTCAAAACATCTAATTGAAATCCTTTTTGATGTAATCAAAATTTCACAGTTTTCTAAATAAATACCAAACCAGGTGCTAAGAAAAAGTGTCAACACAAAGAGGGAAATGGATCCAATAGTACTCATAATGGGGAAACACGGGAAATCCTAGGAACGCAGAGGAAGACCAGAACATACTATACATGTGACTCATCCTGAAGGCATTCCCTAACTTGATGGAATCATAATGCCCTAATGCTCGACATATCCCTACATAGCCTAACTGAGGGGCCCAATCCCCATAGCAGCAATAACTCAGTATTCCCATTCTATGGAGCCACTAGCTAGTGCGTAATCTAAACTAGTGCAGAAATCGTTCTCAATAAACCTCTTTCCTATGCTAGGTTACCATGTAAAGTTGTCAAGGGGGTGTGCCATATCATTCAAACAACAAGTCACATACATATAATCAAACACACCACACAAACTGGCACCGCCGTGGCCACCTCAAGGGTTTGTCCCTTGCCTCAAAATAATTATCATTAAAAGAAATCCCATACCGAGGACCCTTCCATCTCATGAGTAAACATTTAGGTAGGGATACCAACCCAAGAAGGGTTTTTCCAAAAATCTATTTCAAAAGCCAAACGGGACTTTACACTAAGAATTCACCAATCATTTTTAAAGTGCCAATCAATCCATTTAAAGAAAACACTTGGTAAGTGAAACTTGATGAAAATGCGCCACACACGTTGAAATCTACTTTTCAAATCATACGCACTCTAAAACATTTTCCAAAAATAGTTTCACACTTCTTCCATAATTTAATAAACCATTGAAGCACCTTACAAAACAATTATAAATAACACTCAAAGCATTTAACAAAAATCATTTTTTTAAAACAATACTATTTATCCACATTCAACTGCATAGGAAAAACATGTGCATGAATTGAAGGACATGTCAAAACCTATATTTAGAAAGTTAAACTAACAATAAATCATTACCATAAACTAAGTGATTTTTTAATAAAAGTGCGAATCAGGGTGTAACAATTAAATACTAAAAGACAAGTATCGCATGGAATTAAATTGGAAGAAAAGGAATGGAAGCACCTAACTCAAAGAATTGGCCGAGCCAATGCTTTTGAAATCACACCGTCACCTGCTCACGTACGCGCACTCCCACAAAAGCACACGCACTAGAAAAATTGTCGCCACACCTTAACAACACAGTAGACACCCAAAGTTAGTGCGGCGCGGACTAGCACACAACCAAATAAAAACCTGGGACTCAAATACAACATAAGACACTAAATCAAGTAGTGAAAAACAAATAAACTGGTATAAACTCTTACCCAAAACAACAGCGTCACAGTGAAATGAGTTCATCACCTCGACCTTGGCGGAAGATGCCAGAACCTAGACCAAAGGGTCCCAAAACATAAATTGCCCACTCTAAACACTGTGCAAACAACGTGAATCACAATCTGAGACATCAAAGTTGGTTAAATTGAAGAAAAAACCAAAATTGAAATATAAATATACTGTACAGGAGCGTGCGTTCCAGATAGGAAGTGGAGGCGCTGTGAAGAGGGTCGGGTCGCACCTGAACAAGGCAAAGGTGCTGCGTAGGGGGTCAGGTCGCGCCAGAACTAGGTAGAGGCACTGTTTAGGGGGGTCGGGTCGTGCCAGAACAAGGCAGAGCTAGCTGGTGATTTGGTGTGCGCCGGCGGACGAAAGGGAGGGGAGATCGGGCTGTCGTCGCTGCTAGCCGGAGCTCAGGCCACCGCCGATGGCCGGAGCGGGAGAGGAGGAGGCCGCCGTGCGAGGGGTGCGGTCGGAGGGTGCCGACAGAAGGGGGTGCGGGGTCACAGAGATCCGGTGGGTGTATGGCAGTGGGGTGGCGCCGGGACAGGGGCCAATGATGGGGAAAAAAGGAGGCAGGCCGGCGAGGACGGTGGGGAGTAGCGGAGGGGCGCCGGAGCACGGCCGGTGTGGTGCGGCCAGCTGGACGACGGGCGGGCGGCGGGGCCGCAACGCGAAGAGGGGGGGGGGGGGGACGGGGGGAGGGGGGCGCATGGGAAAAGGGGGAGGGGGAATCCGGGAAAGGGTTAGGGTTTTATTATTATTTTTCTTTATTTCTTATCTTTATAATAATAATAATAATAATAATAATATTACTAAATTGATAATAACAATAATTAGAATAATAATATAACAAACTTAATAATAATAATACAACCATAATAATAAAATCTGTAATAACAACAATTCAATAATAATTATATTTACATTTGTGATCATAAAAAATATAATAATAACAATAATAATCCCAATAAAAATATTAAAAATCATAATATTATTAATATTATTATTTCTAACCATTTTCAAAAATTCATTTCATCCAAATTATCTTGCTTTATTTATTTATTTATTTTCATTCACCATCCAAATTGATTTATTTATTTATTCTGAACCGACTAACCGCACGATTCGCCTGCAGTAAGACGCGTGGTTCAGAAAACTGCACCCGAATCATGCCACCTGGTACCGCCTGGTTATAGGATTAAGCTGCGCGCTTGTCACACGACTTTATAAACCACGTGTAGGTCGCAAGCCATAACTCCGACCCATTCGGGTAACTGCACGTGAAATGCGCAGTTACTTATAGTAGTACGGATTGAACGTGCAACAAAGAAAGTCATCCAAAACTCAAAATAATAATTAAAACAATTAAAAATAATAATAAATAAATCAAGTCGGGGTGTGACAATTCTCCCCACCACAAAACTTTCTGCCCTTAGAAAGTCACCAAGCCGACAGTTGACACAACTCGAGTCCATGCCCAGACAAAACCGAGGAAAATCTGTGAATCTCGGGATGAACTTACTCTCAAAAGGACACACCCAACCAATTAAAGAGAAAACTGAAGCCCGAGGTTGAGGGGAGAACACGGGAGGGTTCTCCCCACCATAAGAATTTACTAATATGGAAACCTTGAAACCTGATCATACCACCCCCGAGGGGGGCCAACATGGGAACTCCCAAACCGAACCCATTTAATTTATCCACATGGACCGAAAAACACTCAGAGACTTAACAGAAAGCTTGCTACGAAACGACCAAAAACCCGAGGATCAAGAATTAACTCAACCCCTCACACACCGACCAAATAAAATCCTCACCGCAATTAGACACTAGGGAATTCCTAGCCCGAACTCATAAAGGACCCCGAAACACCGCCCGTTAATTTCACGAAACCAAACATCCCCCTAACGAACACAATTGAGACCCAAATCAAAATTAGAACGACCCATTTATTCGCGGGCCCAACACCCTTCAAGAAAATCCGAACTATTTAAAAACACACTGAGAACAGATAAGACCGCTTAGACTACGGTAGAACAAGTTCATCACATCACCGCAACTATGATGATCTTACAATGGTGATAAGAACAGAACAAGGGAACTTTGGATATATCCCTACCAAAGCTGAAAACATTACTCGGACCGAGGTTCCAAACACCCTCGGCAACTCCTGACTGTGCACGAGCTTCACCCCGAGACCTGTGGCTGGGGCCCTGATGGCTGAAGCATCTCCTGCCTCACAGTCAGGAATTTTTATCTTCTAGTCTTTAACACCTTCTATTCGATGATTCAAACAATCACGATGGTCATACATTTTCAAAGGAATGCAACATGATGACTTAGAATTTCTGGACATTCCATACTGGTGGCGCACAAGAGAGCGTTCCGATGAACTGGGAGACGGTACTGATGAGGAAGGTTTCTTGGAGGCAGGTTCCACCGGCACGCACCCCTTTCCAGGTGGGGAACCTTCAGGGAAATCGACCATCATTAATCACACCCAAAACTCCAACGACGATGAGACATCTCATCTTTACTAGTCCAAAACTGAACCCTCAAATAACTCTAGGGCGGTACGAACCTTAACTATCCTGGGAGCTCCCAACAACCCAAAGACACACACTATCTCCATGGACCATACAACTGCCTCTAACGGACATCGACTACCTTGATAAGCAGGTAACACATAAAAAGAACTGGGAACTGGGCATAACTCATTGACAACTTTTGGAAGCTTTCTGGGCAGCATACTCATAATAACATGAAAAACACCATTAAAACCAGCATCATGCCAAAACTCAATCAAAGAAACAACACAAGACAATGGAAAAAGGCCCATAATCCAAACACACACAAATACCAGAATAAATCAATTTTCAAAAACTATTATTTATTTAAAATTTTAAAACTCACCTATGGCACCTTATGAACCGTCACATGTGCATTCATTCAATCCCTCTCACATCACCTACGAACAAGTTCCCCCACACACTTACATACATACCCACACACATGTGACCCTTCATAATGAGTTCCAAGGTTCAAACACTTATTTTCCTTACCAAATCCAAACACATACCAAGTTTTTCCAAACCAATACACCTTCTCTTTAAAAACCCAATTTAGTAATTTTAATTTTTTTTGGAAGAAACACTTTTCCATTTAAAAACCAATTTCACTTTTAACGCACACTCAAATCAACTGAGACTAAAACAAAACACAAGTAGTAATAACCCACTGGAATGAGGAACTAGTGCATATGTCTGACCCATCGACATGGTAGTGAGTCATGCCCCAAGTAAAGCATAACACTAAGAGGACCTTAAACCGGACACTTGGACTGCACATGGGTCACCAACCCATGTGAGGCCGCAAAGTGAACCGATTCGCCTCCATTGTCATCCCTCAATCCGAAATGACCAAGGACAAGTGACTCAAATCCCGGACTAACCCTGGTAACTCAGGTCTCGTCACGAGCGATGGTGATCAGGAACCAACCCCTAACCTACCTCCTGAGCCCCGACAGTCCTAATCTCCGTCTACCAGACACACCAAATAAAAGGAACTTCATCTGATACCATTTTATCACGAACCAACCCGGGTCGACCCTGAACCGGTCACCTAAGCCGGTCCGTGGCAAGTCTCAATGGGCATTCCCGATCCCCCTGGGATGGAAACTAGTGCCGGGATCAAAACATACACCTGGGAACGATTTAATCCCAAAACAAATAAAAAACTAGGACCAGATAAAGAAATGAAATAAACTAAGGAAGCAGCAGTATGGACAACTGAAAATAAATAAAATAAACTAATCCAGATACAAGGTGAAACTCAACAGAAAGAAAACTAAAATACAAAACTGAAAACCCCAAACGAACAAACTAAACCGCCACAACCCGATCTCCATGTGAACTCTTGGTCACCACCAACCATATGACCAGCTATGCTCCAACATCAAGCACCTGCTAGGGAAACCTGAACAAAGACTGAACTTGAAAAATAGCTCGGGTCTACCGACACCGAGTGGTATAGGTAGGGTGTGATCTAATCACTCAATAGGCAACCACCACAGATTCCATGTCATTTCTTCCACAAGACATTCCATTAATACTAGTTTTAACTACATTATAAAATTAGGTTTTCATACACACATTGATTTTTAAAATCAAACAAACATGATCCATTGCCCTTCAAGTTTAAAACCAAATACAAGGGGAAAGAAAGGGAAGTTGTGCTTTCTATTTCAAAACATCTAATTTAAATCTTTTTTGATGTAATAAATTTTTTGAAATTCACTAAATAAATACCAAAACTAGGTGCAAAGAAAAAGTTTCCACACAAAGAGGGAAATGGCTCTAATAGTACTCGTAATGGGGAAACACGGGAAATACTTAGAATGCAGAGGAAGACCAGAACATACTATACATGTGACTCTTCCTGAAGCATGCCCTAACTCGATGATGTCATAACGCCCTAACGCTCAGTATAGCCCTAAATGGCCTAACCAAGGGGTCCAATCCCCATAGCAGCAATAACTCAGTATTCCCCTGCTATGGGGCCACTAGACAGTTCATAATCTAAATTAGTGCAACAATCGTTCTCAGTAAAACTCTTTTATATGCTAGGTTCCAATGTAAAGTTCTTAAGGGGGTGTGCCATATCATTAAAACAACAAGTCACATACATATAATCAAACACACCACACAAACTGGCACCGCCCCGACCACCTCAAGGGTTTTTACCTTGCCTTAAAATAATTATCATTCAAAGAAATCCCATAACGAGGACCCTACTATCTCACGAGTCAATATTTAGGCAGGGATACCAACCCAAGAAGGGTTTTTCCAAAAATCTATTTCAAAATCCAAATGTGCCTTTACACCAAGAATTCACCAATAATTTTTAAAGTTCCAATCAATCCATTTAAAGAAAACACACGATAAGTGAAACTTGATGAAAATTCACCACACAAATTGAAATCCACTTTTCAAATCATACGCACTCTAAAACATTTTCCAAAAATAGTTTCACACTTCTTCCATAATTTAATAAACCATTGAAGCACCTTATAAAAAAATTATAAATAACACTCAAATCATTTAACAAAAATCATTTTTTTAAAACAATACTATTTATCCACATTCAACTGCATAGGAAAAACATGTGCATGAATTGGAGGGCATGTCAAAACCTATATTTAGAAAGTTAAACTAACAATAAATCATTACCATAAACTAAGTGCATTTGTAATAAAAGTGAGAATCAGGGTGTGACAATTAAATACTAAAAGACAAGTATCACATGGAACAAAATTGGAAGAAAAGTCATGGAAGCACCTATCTCAAAGAATTGTCCAAGCCAATGCTTTCAAAATCACACCGTCACATTCTCACATACACGCACTGCCACAAAAGCGCACACGCTAGAAAAATTATCGCCACACCTTAACAACACAGTTGACACCCAAAGTTAGTGCGGCGCAGACTAGCACACAACCAAATAAAAACCAGGGACTCAAATACAACATAAGACACTAAATCAAGTAGTGCAAAACCAATCAACTGGTATAAACTCTTACCCGAAACAACAATGGCATAGTGAAACAAGTTCATCGCCTCGCCCTTGGCGGCGGATGCCAGAACCTAGACCAAAGGGTCCCAAATCAATTGCCCACTCTAAACACCATGAAAATAGTGTGAATAAAAAACCGAGACATCAAAGTTGGTTAAATTGAAGAAAACACCAAAATTGAAATAGAAATATACTGGAGGAGAGGAGCGTGCATGCCAGATAGGAAGCATAGGAGCTGCGAAGAGGTTTGGGTCACGCCAGAACAAGGAGAAGGTGCTGCGCAGGGGGTTCGGTTGCGCCGGAACAAGGCGGAGGCACTGCGCAGGGGGGTCGGGTCACACCAGAACAAGGCGGAGTTGGATGGGGCTTCGGTGCGCGCCGGCAGACGAAAGGGAGGGGATATTGGTCTGTCGTCGCTGCTAGTCGGAGCTCAGGCCACCACTGCTGGACGGAGCAGGAGCGGGGGAGGCCGCCGTGCGGGAGGTGCGGTCGGAGGGTGACGACAGAAGGGGGTGCAGGTTCACGGAGATCCGGTGGGTGTAGGGCAGTGGGGCGGTGCCGTGATAGGGACCGACGACGGGAAAAAAGGAGGCTGGCCGGTGAGGAAGGTGGGGAGCGGCGGAGGGGCGCTGGAGCGCGGCCGGCATGGCGCGGCCAGCCGGACGACGGGCGAGTGGTGTAGGGAGGCGACGACAGGGCTCCAGCACGAAGAGGGGGGGGGGGGGAACGGGGGGAGGGGGGTGCATAGGAAAAGGGGGAGGGGGCAGCCGGGAAAGGGTTAGGGTTTTATTTTTTTATTTTTTTTCTTTATTTCTTTATTTCTTATCTTAATAATAATAATAATACTAAATTGATAATAATAATAATTATAATAATAATATAACAAACTTAATAATAATAATACAACCATAATAATAAAAATTGTAATAACAACAATTCAATAATAATTATATTTACATTTGTGATCATAAAAATAAAAATAAAAATAATAATAATCCCAATAATAATATTAAAAATCATAATATTGTTAATATTATTATTTCTAACCATTTTCAAAAATTCATTTCATCCAAATTATCTTGCTTTATTTATTTATTTTCATTCTCCATCCAAATTGATTTATTTATTTATTCTGAACCGACTAACTGTGAAATTCGTCTGCAGTAAGATGCGCGGTTGAGAAAACTGCGCCCGAACCATGCCACCCAGTACTGCCTGGTTATAGGGTTAAGCTGCGCGCTTGTCGTGTGGCTTTATAAACTGCATGCAAGTTGCGCGCCATAACTCCGACCCATTCGAGTAACTGCACGGGCAATGCGCAGTTACTTCTAGCAGTGCGGACTGACCGCGCAACAGAGAAAGTCATCCAAAACTCAAAATAATAATTAAAACAATTAATAATAATAATAAATAAATCAGGTCGGGGTGTGACAATAAAAATGTTATAATAAAGAAACAATAAATATGGTTGATGTTTTAGATGTAAAATTTCTTGAAAAATATGATAATAAAATTTTAAAATCACATGAAAAGATAAAATATGAAAAATATATGGTGTTTTCAGTTGAGTAAAGTGAAAATTTTCATCAAAATCAAGATTCTATCTCATATTTTTCTCATGATTCGGAATAAATTCATACATCTCATCCTAGGATGAGAAAGTAGGTGTAAATTTAAAACATCATTGGTGATCGTGAAAAATAGGTTCAGATTATAAGAACATAAAGGTTAATTTCATATACTTTATTATAATCAAAAGTTGAGCCAAAATATTTTGACAGATCCTTTTAATATCAAGAGTGGATTGATGCTATGAATGAAGAGCTATATCAAATTGATATGAATGATACTTGGAAAATTCTACCCAAACCAAGTAATAAAAATTTTATTAGTATAAATTGGGTGTTCCAAAACAAGTTTAATGAAGATAGTAAAGTGATAAGAAATAAATAACGACTAGTCTATAAATGTTACTAAAAAATTGAAGGCATTGATTTTAATGAAAAATTTTCTCTAGTGGAAATATCAGAAACTATTTGAGTATTTCTTTCTATCACTGCAGAAAGAGATTATAATTTTTTTATATGGATGTAAAGTTAGATTTTTTTAATGGATAACTTGATGAAAAATTCTATATTTAACAATTGTGTGGCTTCATGATTGGTAAATATGAAAGTTTTTTGTGTAAGTTGAAGAAGAATTTGTATAGGGGGAAGCAAGATCTGAGAGCTTTGTATTAAAAATTGGATACCTACTTAAGGAAATTGAACTTCAATAAAGGAATAGTTGATATAAATATCTATATCAAATAAAATCAATAGGTTTCCCTTATTTTGATTGTTTATGTTGATGATATTTTATTTTTTTGGATTGATGACGAAAATTGTGGAAATGTTTCTGAGGAGATGAAGAAGTTATTTGAAATTTCTATACTTAGAGAAATGAAATATTTTATTGGGTTAAAAATTTAAAAAAATAATAAATATATTTTCATATCTTAATAAAATTATGATAAGTAAATTCTAAGGAAGTTTGGAATAGAAGATTCAAAATTAGTTTCCATACAAATTTCACTGGGAACCATGTTATCGAAAGATGGGGAAGGTAGGGAAGTTGATTTCAAGGAATTTAGGAAGTTGGTTGGAATTTTACTCCATTTTATGGCTTTAAGGCCAGATATTGTTTAATATATTACTTTATGTACAATATATTAAATAATTATAAAACAATCTCATATCTTTATAGGAAAATGAATTTTCAAATATATTTTAGGTACAATAGGTTTTGGTATAAAATATGATCACTCAAGAATAATTGATCTGTTTATTTATATAGATGATGATTGGTTAGGAAGTTTTGTTGATAGAAGATCCACATTTGTTGGAGTTTTATTTTTTGGGAGAAAGATGTGTGAGTTGGTATAAAAAGAAGAAAAAATTAGTAACTATAAGTATAGATGAAGCTGAGCATGTTGCTACCACTCAAACTATAACACAACTTATGTGGATGAGAAGTTAGTAGGATTTACTGGTGGAAGTGAAGTTAACCCTACTCTTGGGTTGTGATAATCAAAGTTCTATAAATCTCACTAAAAATACAGTGAAACTTTTTCATTAAAATAATATTAATATAAAATATCACTTTTTCAAAGATCACATGGAGAAGAATGAATCGAATCTAGAATATGTTCCTATAATGGAGAAAGTTACTGATATATTTACAAAACCATTGCCAAAGGAAAATTTTTATAAACTAAGGTTGAACATGGGCATGAAAAACCCCTCTCTTCAAGTAAAAGGTACATGAATCTATCCCTTATATCATTTTGTCTTTGGAAATTGTTTTCAAGGGGGAGAAAAATTTATATAAATCTATCCATTGGTATGTACTTTAAGAAAAACATATATTTAGGGGGAGTTTTTAAAAGGGGTAAGCTATGAACTAAGCATGTGTGAAAAATTTTAATAGTTTATTATAGTAGATGCATGAAATATTATTCTTGTAGAAAAAAGTTTCAAAATATTCAAAAGTTTAATGTTTGAGGAAAAAGTTTTTGAAGAAGTGTGTAAGAAGAAGTTTCTTAAGTAACTACTTATGGAAAACATGGTTTTTCTATTTAATTATTCTCATTTCCTATATCGAGTTTGCTTATATAGTATTATAATTGTTGGATATGTAATCCATAGCATATATTAAAAAGTTTTAGTGATTTATGATTCTTGATTGACAATAAAATCCAAAGGGGGAGATTGTTGGGACCAAGTTTTCTAATGGAGTTTCTGTGGATGTTGAAAGTGTCTTTGAAGAGGATGAAGAAGTTATAAATATGTTGGTAATAATAAATTTTTCAAGAAGGATTGTATTTTTTTTTGTCTTAAGAAAAATCACATCATTTTGTAATGTTTTTTTTACAAAGGAAATTTGAAGGATATGGAATCACACAAAGAGGATAATATAAAGGTTTTCTAACCTAAGTTCATCAGATGATTTTTTTTGTAATTGAGGATATCAAATGATGTTTTGTACTTAATTTTTGTCTTATAATGTTTCCAAATTTTCATCATACAGAATTTTTGGGTGTAAAAAGTTACTTATGATGATGTTATATTTAGTTCAACAGATAAAAAAACCAAAAGAATTTTTCAGTGAGTTGAAAAAATGAGATATTTTCTTAAGGTGAAAGGGGGAATTTTTTTTTATGAAAACATAGTTTTTGTTGAAGTGCATGTAACAAATGTTTTCATATTAAATCTATAGACAAATAATTTTTTTGAATTTTGGTGAACAGAGGAAAGTTTCTAAAGTGATAAAAGAGAGAATGTTGAAGAATTTCATCGAATAAAGTCCATTAGACAAACTCTTTGTACAATGTTCATTAGACAAACATGTGTAAAGTTATGAAGTTGAGGTTCCTACAAGATGAACAAAGAAAATTTATAGTATAAAGATCATCAGTCATAGGAAGGAATACAAAGGTAATGTTTGAAGTGTTCTGATGCAAGTCATCAGATGGAAGAAAAGGAATAAATTTATATTTAATGAACTTGTGTTTTAAAGTTTTGAGTATAATAAAATTTTAAGTTAAATAGTTTGAGAAGTATTTTCGAGAATTTATAACCAATTTCGTTAAGGAATAATTGGATGGAGAATATATGAACCAAAATTTTTCATAAAGTTTTCTTAATGGACAATCATTTAATTTTATTATAGGATCAAAAGTCTTTAAGAAGGTTTCATAAATTTTAATTGTGATAATGATGAGATGGTATTTAATTTTCCAAATATCATGGAATAAAATCATGATACTCATTTAGTTTTAAGTATGTTTGAAGAAGAGTGAAGTAACTAAAGTTTTTACTATGATTTTAAGAACACTCTATAATTATTTAGAAGATTTCAGTGAATTTTTTTAGCAAGTGTTTTGAATTTTGATTTTTCACTATGTAGGAAACTAAACCGGCTTTCTCATCCATGAACCCTAAAATTTCACTATATAAAAGATTCATGTAAAAATTATGTTGTGTACTATTCATGTGTGTACAAAAGTTTAAGTGATATAGAATTGGTTTCATAGAGAGACATCAGAAGAAATTCTATCAGTGAGAGTTTTGAGCAGGTATGTTTCTAAAAAAAGAATATCTTGGTTGGAGAATAAAAATAAGAAGTTTACAATGAACAATGAAGTTGTGATCTGGAAGCATCATATAAAATCACCAGGCAATCTTTTAAGATCAATTATAATTAGATTAAATGGTCATAAGAAATCTGTATAAGTTTTTAGAAGGCACTAGAAAAACTTTCCTAATGAATTTTCCAGATGGAATTTCCAGAAAAAACCCATAGGATGGATGAAAAAATGATTGAAGAATCTATTAACTGCTGTTGGGTAAGAAAGTGAAAAATATGTGTTTCAAAAGAATAAAAAATTAAAGTTTTTATAATCATCATAATGATAATGTTCCGAGCCTATTGGTGAAGGTTTCTATCATGAACCAGCCCAGATACCCTGGTACCTTGATACCCAATCCCACACTGACATGGCCCAAAGGGAATTCCTGATCCCCACAGATTTGTTAATAACACCAATCATCATACAAGAACAAATAGGGAATTAATTTTCCACAATCATTGTAGAAGATAAAATATACAAGTCATATGATCACCACTCAAAAAGGAGAAAATACTTGAAAAAACGGTATAAAACCCCATGAAATAGTACATCATCAAAGTTATTATTATTTAATCATAAGGAAACTCAAACATCCCATGAAAAAAGTTGATAAAATCTCCACCGATCACCTCTATCACCACTCCATGGTCTAAAGGATCAATAACATCCACCTCTTCCAAGTGGCAATTTCTCTTTTTCTAGGAACTAGAATAAGAAAGTCTACAAACACTTGAAGGAAAAGGTAGGGATTGAGTTACAAATCCTATTAGGGTCTCACCAAGTGTTCCATAATTAATACAAAAACAATAAACTGGTTATTATATCAATTAAAATAAAAAAGGGAATGGAATCACATTTTCATATTTTAAACCAAAACATGATTTCATTTCAAAATATGGAAGATATATAAAAACAAATTTCAACATGATTAAATGAAACATTTATATAAAATAGTTTATATAAATAAATTTTCATTAATAAAATAGTTCAATAATCAAGAAAATGTATATAAAATAAAACAACTCATAGAAAAGTAAGAACCATGTATAAAATCCCCATAGTAAGTTAATTTATTAGGTAATAGGATCCTCACACATTTCATAATGATCATGGATCTAATAAGGTGTTCACACACAAATACAACCCAATAAGGGAACCTGTCATGATCAGTATAATCCCTAATAGGGGAACCAATAATGGGAAGTCATGCCACAATTATTATAGTAACAGTTGTCATTGTTAATCCATTTCTAGGGAGTCAAGGTCCTAGCATGCTTATCCTAGTTACCACTAACTACCCAGGTTAACATGTGATTCAATATTCAATAAAACAAATTAGAAATCAATCATTAAAAAAAAAATTAAAATACAATTTCCAAATTTCAGTTTTTAATATGCCTTTTTCCATTTCAAAACAAAATCATATATTTTCATCATTTCATGCCATTTAAAATCACTTTTCAATTTAGTATGTTTTCTCAAAATTAATGTCAAATAATTTAATCAAAATTAACTCCAAATGAAGACATCATTTTTCATAAATCCACCGCATAATTTCAATTCCATTGAAATTGGTGTTTTTTCTCAATTTCCATACCCAATTCAAGTAAAAGATCAAATCATCACATTTTCATGTTTTTAAGAAAATTAAAAACTAATTTAAATTCAATTAATTAATTAATGGTCTCAATTTTAGGGAAAAGAATCATGGAACCACCTACCTTTAAATCTAAGATCTAGAAATCAACACCCATAATGAGATTATCCAACGAAGTAAAAACATGAAGAAGATCTAGGAATACAACCTAGAATAAATATCCAAAAAAATGGATTTTATATCCATCAATTACATGACGATCCATAAAAATCTAAGGAGGATAGAAAGAGATATCAGTAGAAACTATATGTGATGAGATCCACTTACTCAGAGAGGGATCTAATATTCCAATGACACTTTTATTTTCCAAAGTATGAGGTTGTAGGAGCCAAAATCACTTCTTGAGAGTCTCTATTAGAGAATAAATCATATTAGGGTTGAATGGGATCATTTAGAACTTAAACTAGGGGGTTCAAGAATTTAAAACTATTTTTATAAATAATTAAAACCCACACACATGGTTAGATGTAGGGGGGTGCATGGTTAGGGAAAACCATGCGCTAGATGTGATCCTCTACGGTTTGGGGAACATGGTTTCCCCTAGGCGAACACATAGTTTTAGAAACTGTGCACCGACCATGCATTCCCCACAGTCTATGAATGCATGGTTTTCACTAGGGGACACATGGTTTGGTCAAACCATGCACATCCCAAAAAGCCTCCAAAATTCTCAAACTTCCTCTATAAATACCCCCCAAAAATTCCCAATTTAAAAGTGACCAAAACTAGGCTCAAGAGATACCTAAAAAAGGTATAAGGATGTTAAAACCTCCCTACCATAAAAAATTTATATCCCCAAAAATCCTTTCAATAAATTTCTATATAACAAACCTAACCTTTCTTACACACTTAAAGATGATTTATTACATAAAATCTTCTCTTTATAAAACATATAATATTGATATTTATAGTGTCTTTGGGTCTTAAGAACATTAAATAACAACTTAAAACATGAGATACACATCTTTATTGAAAAATTCTTTTACGTGACTACACACATTCCTTCATACTTAGCATTGCATGAGATAACCTGAGGACATACATAAGAAAAGGGTGATATGTAAAGCCTAGTAAGGGAGTAAACAAGTAATAACATGAAGAATAAAGTACATGTTAGGAAATAGGCATATTAATGAATCATAATAGAAACATGAACATAAAGGCATGATATAGCATGATTATCATAACATGGAAATGTGGCAACAACATTTAACATGATATTAGCATGAGCCAAGGATCATTGCACATGGAGCATAAGTAAACCCTCATTGCACTTGAATTATAATGAGTAAACCCTAATTTATCTTGATGTATCATGAGACTAACCTTTACCCAATGCATTGGAGCGCTATCAAGGCGCACCCTTTTTAATCATTTCATTTCATGCATAAGTGTGCCACATAGATCATACAACATGGATTCATTAAACATCATAATTTATTCCAATAATAAGATATGTGGAATACATAAATGTAATTAACTAATAAAAAAGTACATGTTCATAAAGGTGAATACTCTTGATAGAGAAATGGGTATGATATTCACTTACACGATGATTTAGGAATGAGAAATTTTAATGTAACTTTGGCAGCATAACGACGTCAAATAGAAATTATAAAATGGTTTGATGAGAGATAAAGGTTTATCTAAACATTTAAACATTAATTGGACATTAAGGGGGTAATGTAACATAATATACCAACATATTTAATGTAATTTATATGCATAATATAAAAGGATTGCTTGAATCTAAATGAGGAGAGAGAAATCCCATACAGAATTTCAGCATGGTAATGAGTGTACATGGGAGGCATTAATGAGAGATAAAGGGGTTTATCATAATTAAAAAATAAGGACGAAAGTATATTGGAGGTTTTAAATCATACCCCAACTTTTTTAATTGAAAATAAAAGGGCATAACAATATAAGGAAACTTGGACATAAATAAGGATGGAAAGTGAGGATTCCTTACTTGGTAGTGTGATCCCAACGGCTTATGAGGGGATTGAGAGAGCCTTATTGGGAGATTGGGGATCCTTGGGAGGATAATATAGAGAGTAAGGTAGATTAGGGACGTGATCCAAGTGTTTTGAGTAAAGATAAGTGGGATCTTGGGTGGGTTTATATAGGAAAAGAGAGGAATTTTTTTATTATTTAGGTTTTGGACACTACACATTAAACTAATCAAAACCACAAAACAACCCATGGTTTTTTCAAAAGAGGAGTGGAAAAAATTATTTTATAAGTTTAATGTTTGAACTTATTAAAATATTAGGCTTGCTTATGCAGAGGTGAGTCACACTCTCAAGGAAATCATTTTATAAAGTTAAAATGTTTTATAAGTATTGGAGGGTCCACTAAAGCTTTTTAAAATAAATAAAACAAACCTAAAATCACATTATTTTAAAGGTAAAACATATATTGGAAGAAAAACACATTTATAGTATTTTATTACATCACTGTTGGGTCATTATGATGTCATAAAACACATTATATATTTAAACAATATTTAATTTTTACACAAAAATTCGACTGTCTCAGAGAATTATGAAAAATTCACCGTTGGATAATTTCAACGTCCTGATTCCAAAAATAATATTAATTTTATCTAAATAATTTTATAAATATGTGAATTTTTAATTTTAAAATAAAAACATACATTTATCGAAAATTCATGGGTTTTGACAAAAACAGCTTTCAAACCTTAATAAAAATTATAATTGTATTCATAAAAATTATATGATTATTTATATTTAATAAAAAGTAATTTAGTAATAATATTTTGTTAAAATATTATTTAAATAAAAAATACATTAATTCATAAAAATAGATTTCTTAATTTAATATTAAATAAAAACAATATTTGTGCTTTAAAAACTATATACAAAGTAACAATAATAAAATAAATGTATATTTTTTATTATATACAAAAATAATGCACATAATAATAGTTCTAGGGTATTTTTACATAAACCCTTATAAAACCCGAATATTACCTAAGGGTATGGTGTGTGATGGTGACATACTCTTAGAGTGGATCAGATAACATTGCTCAGGTGGTAATATCTATCAACTTCCACTTCTCCTGTAGGAGGTTCCGTTTGAGCTTAACGTATTTAATCTAGGCTTGGGATTGGTCAAGATCAAAGCCTAGTGACACATCCTCCTTTCCAAGTTCCAAAAAATGGGCTTCGTTTAGATCAATTATACTAGATGAGGCCATCACTTCCTTTGTCTGAGTAAATTGGATTTGTTAAAGTCCTATATTTATACTAATCAATTGATCACTGTTCAACGACTATATTAGCAACGATAAAAATTCTTAACAATATTTTGAAATCCAAAAATATAAAACCAATTAAGTTTATATGTTTTATATATCAATTATACATAATAATACATTTAATTAGATCAATAGGAATTTTCATTAATGAAATTTTGGGTCATTACATTCCATATCGAAGAGATGAGGGAACTGCTCTCTCATTAGCACCTCACACTCCCACATATCGGTCAAATCCAAACCATGATATGATAGCACATGGACCAAAGGTATCACCCTCTCATGAATCACCTTTGTCTTAGAATCAACTATCTAGATTGTATGCTCAATCATATATAGATCAAGCTCAACATCAAGATCCTCCTAGCTAATAACATGTGTTAGGTCTGAAAGATACATCCAAATGTGCAATACATGAAAAACATTATGTATTGATGTCATATCTGGTGGAAGTGATAAATGATAAGACACTTTCCCCACTTGATCAAAAACCTAAAATGGTGATATAAAATGAGGACCAAGCATCCCATGATTCCTAAGCTACCAATGACCCAAATGTGGTGAAAATCTCAAAAACACCTGGTCACCAACCGAAAACTCCAACGTTATACTACAATGGTCAGCATAATATTTGTATCAGACCTATTCCATCAACATTATCAGATTAATCAAATGAATCTTTGCTATCATCTCTTGTACCAAGATCAGTCCAACCAAATAACTTTCACTAATCTCCAACCAACATAATAAATATTGGTAAGGATGACCATATAAGGCCTCAAAAGATTCATCCAAATTACAGAATAGTAACTATTGTTTTAGGAAAACTCAACTAGTCCAAAATGGATGTCCCATGCTCCACTAAAATTGAAGATACAATCATGGAGCATTTCCTCTAGAATTTGTATATCCTTCTTTATTTGTCCATCCATTTGTGAATGGTAGGCCATACTCAAATGATCCTATGATCCCAATGCCTCCTGGAGGCCTTTACAAAAAAATAAATCAAAATGGGGATCTCTATAAGATACTATAGTAGATGTAACTCCATAAAAATGAAAAATCTATCTGACATAGTGACTTCCCAAATCCCTAACTTTGGTTGTATCCCAAATGGGTTTAAAGTGAGATGATTTTGTCACCCAATAAATAAAAAACCATATTGAATTATTTTTTTGAGGGGTATATAAAAACCCAACCACAATGTCTATAGAGATCTCATACCACTCCCAAGTCAGCACTGTAAGTGGTTGAAGTAACCCTAAATGTCCCTAGTGCTTGTCCTTGACCTACTGATAGGTATAATAATGAGAAACAAAGTCAGCGATGTCATGTATCATACTTGGCCACCAAAATCATCAATATAAGTCATAAAACATCTTTTTGGTACTAGGGTGAACTTCCCACTATGATTTATGGAAATCCCACACTATATATTTTCTCACATAAAAAGGAAAAAAAATATTCAAAAAACATAGGATGCCCTCATAAGAGAATGACTACTCACCAATGGTCTTCCCACTATAAAGAGAGTCCCTCATTCTATAGAATTCATAATCAAGATGATACTCTTAAATAATCATCTTGAGAAGAGTGGAGTTAAACTAAAAAATTTCCAAGACAACCTTGGTCTCATAATTCTGGACTTCTAAATTCAACTGTGCAAAAATAGCCATCAAGTTATACTCTTCCAATGATTCATTCATGGATTGGGTCAGAAGTTTCTTGTTCAAAACATCAATAATTAAAATTCCCTTCCTCAAGGTGTAGGAAATGTCAAAATAAAAATATTTTAATTACTCCACCCAAATCTACTATCAAAGGTTCAAATGTTTTTGAGAAAGATATAACTCAGTATCGTTTGGTTGAAAAACATGGTAAACATTTCTATGAAAAGTTAATTACACCAACTCTTAAGCACATGCATCTCGACTATGAGTTAAAGGTCATGGGTTAGATAATTATTCTCATGTGTCCTAATATGTCAAGATCCATAATCCACCACATGATCACCTTGAATAATAATACAACCCAAATCTGAACTTGATGTGTCATAAAAGACCAAATAGCCTTACCTGTCCTCTAGAAGAGTCAACATTGGTGCATAATTCAAAATAAATTTCAAATAAACAAAATAATTATAATATTTATCATCCCAAATGAACTTAACCCCTTCTTGGTGAGAGAGGTCATTGAAGAATCCAATGTTGAGAAATCCTTAAAAAATTGGCGATAATAACCCACTAAACCCAAGAAGCTTAGTATATCAAATTTTTTACGCATTTGATCTCATGCCATAAAAGATTTCAAATTTTCTAGATCAACTAAAATACCATGTTAAGAGACCATGTGTCCCAATAACTTCACTTCTAGAATCCAAAAATCACATTTTTTATCTTGACATAAGGTCAATGATTTATCAGCATTTCCATAAATTCTCATAGACGAGTCACACAATCTTCCTCAGACTGAGATTAAACTAGGATTTCATCCAAAAATACCACCATGAATGTATCAAGATATTAATAGAAAATCACGATCATCAAATTCATGAAAACTAAAGGAGAATTGGTTAGAACAAATGACATGGATAAATACCCATCATGGCCATACCTTCTCTACAAGGCAGTTTTCAGAATGCAAGATTATTTTTTTTGTAACTGGTGGTATCCAGATAAAATATCAAAATCTAAGAACCACTTATAAATTTTCAACTAGTTAAATAGATCATCTATCAGTGGAAATGGATAATTTTTATTCATTGTAACTTGATTGAGTTTTCAGTAATCAACATAGAGATTACGTGTTTAGTCAAATTTCACCACCCAAAGTAACAAACTCAGGCATATAAAACCTTTCTATAACAGATAATCCAAAATATTCATCAACAATTTTAGTTTAGATGGTTCTATTTGGTAAGTAGGAATCAATACTGGTTGAGTACCAAGTACTAAATCAATAGAAAACTAAACCTCCTTACCGGTGGAAAACGATAAAAATTATAAGGAAACACACCATGAAACTCAATGACAACTGGAGGGAGATATTATCTCAAAGATTCCCACTTCAGATAATAAGAGAAAACTGATATTACTCTCCCCAACATTGGATAAGAAGGCCTGGCTCCACTTGAAATTGAGTCCCATTCTCCCTAAAAGACATGACACACCCCATCAGGCACATTAAAGAAGACCCATCAAAGACAACAATCTATTATGGATTTATTACTAATGAGACAATCCATCATGAAAATTATATCAGGAGGTTTCATGTTAAGAACCATAAAATCCCAGACAAGATAGATCTCTGATAAAGAGAAAACAAAAGCAGGGAAATTGAGACCCCACCTTATCTTCATTCTAAGGGGTATAGTAATATCCTTCACATAAGACAAAGTATCCATAAGAATATTTAGTCGGTTCATAATTTGAGTCGATATAAATGAGTGGGATTCACCAATATAAAATAAAGAAGTCATTAAATATAAAGATATAGTGATGGTACCTCTCACAGTTTCTAGACCTATATCAGATTCCTTTGAAGAATCTTCCACTGTGTAAAGAAGAATCATTCCATATTCCTATGGTTAGAACCCATTTGTTCCCAAGGCATTTGATTGCAACACAATAATTTTAGGTTTTTATGATCCTATGACACTACATGTATTATATAAGAAATGAAATAATTTATATAGGTTTCCCGAACAACCAAAATAACTACAGATCTTTGGTACCTTAGTACAAACATGTCTCGAATTCCCAACCTTGCCACACTAGAATCAAGTCAAAGGTCCTCTTCCAGAAAATTCAGAGGGTCTAGAAGATTACTACTATTGAGAACCACCATAAGACTCATCATGGTTCCTATTTACCTTAAATGAACTCATAGAACTACCACTATAAGAAAAAGGAACTCCTATCAACATTGACTTACCAACCAGGTCAAGCTTAACCATCAACGCCTTATCCAGTACATTAGAAATACTAAGTGAGATTTAGTAAGAAATTTTTTTAATGGATATAAGGTCAAAGAAAAATCTAAAACCATTGATCCTTCATATTCTCATTTGATACAATCTCAGGTGAAAACTATACAAGCTCGGAAAAGTAGATCACATATTGCATCACTGACCTGTCATCCTACTGGAGGTTGAAAAACTCCATAGCCTTATCCAATAGAATAATTTTTTATATAAATGATCACTAAAAATAAATTTAAAGTCCTTACACTCAAAAACCTCATTCTTATTTTCCATCACCATATAATGCCATCATCTCCTTCTAGAACCTTCCTGTTTAAGGGTAATACATTTCACCTTAATAGTTTTGGGCATTTATAGGAAATAAACAAGGATCTATATCTTTCTCAACTAATCCCCATACTCTTGAAAACCATTAGATACTTAGAACACTAGTGGATTCTAATGAAGAAACTATTGATAATTATTTAAATATTCATGTCCACGAGGTTCCAAAAATAGAGCCTTAATGAGAATGAGTGCAGGTGCCTATCCCAGATCTTGGACAACACACACAATAATATCAACAAGATTATGGTCCATGGGAGGATTTGATCACAATGGTTCACCTAAATATTCATCCTAGAGCCTATTAACATGTCTTATTGGAGGTATGATTCTATAGAACATCAAAAAACAACATTGAATACATCATAAGATTACTCAGATCAATAACTCAAACAAGAGGAACATGAATATCAATCCCATCAGATAAGATATAAAGATTCATATTTTAACATACCCAAATCAAAAGTAGGGAAAAGACTAGAATAAAATCACAACATTCATCAAGATTCCTTTCCCCAAACACCCATGGTTACTTAAGTCTTATTATAAGGATATATGGTTAGGAACTCACTCTCAACTACCTCCTAAGTCCCAAAAATCTTACCTCATATCTACCAAGAAAACCCAAACTACATACTGACGTTAAGGAACTATGATTAACCTCAATATCTAATACCAATTTGTCAAGAACCATCCCAAATACCTTGGTACCCTGATACCCAATCCGAAACCAACATAGAACGAAGGGCATTCCTAATACCCATGGGATGGAGAATAGCACCTGACATCATACAAGAACAAATAGGGAACAAATTTTCCACAGGAATAGTAGAAAATAAAATATAAAATTTAATATAATAAAAAATTCAAAGGTAGAAAGTACCAAAAACAACAGGTATAACAAAACAAAAAAATAGTACAACATCAAATTACTCAGTATCCAACAAGAGAGAAACTTAAATATCCCATGAAAAAAGTGGATAACATCTCCACCGATCACCTCCATCAATGTTCCATGGTCCAAAGGATCAAGAACATTCACCACATCTAAGTTGTGTTTTTCCGTTTTCTTGGACCTAGCATAAGAAAATATAAAAATTATAGAAGGAAAAGGCAGGGAGTGAGTTATAAAGCCTAATAAGGTCTCACCAAGTGTTCCAAAATCAATTCCAAAACAATAAACCAATTATGAAATTAATTAAAATAAAACAAGGGCATAAAATTATATTTTCATATTTTAAACCAAAACAAGATTTCATTTTAAAAGATGGAAGACATATCAAAAAAAATTTCAACAGGATGAAATGAACATTTTTTATAAAATAGTTTATATAAATAAATTGGAATGAATAAAAAAGTTCAATAATCAATAAAATTTATATAAAATCAAAAAAATCATAGAAAAGAAAGCCCCATGTACCAAATCTCTATGGTAAGTCCGTTTATCAGGAAATAGGATCCTCACACATCTCATAATGATCATGGATCTAATCAGGTGTGCATAAAAAATACACCCCAACAGGGGAACCCATTAGGGGTAGTCTACACCCCAATAGGGGAACCCATAATAGGAAGTCATGAAACAATTATTATGACAACAATTGTCAATGTCAATCCATATATAGAGAGTCAAGGTTATAGCGTTCTTGTCCTAGTTATCACTATCTACCTAGGATAACATGTGCTTCAATATTCCATCAAACAAACTTATAATCAATCATTAAAAAAAATAAAGCACAACTGCCCGATTTTAGTTTTCAACATGAATTTTCTATTTCAAAACCAAATCATAAGTTTTCATCATTTAATTCTATTTAAAATACCATTTCAATTTAATAAATTTTATTAAAAATCAACATTTAATCATTTAATCAAAATTAATTATAAATCAAGACATCATTTTTCATAAATCCACCCCACAATTTCAATTCCATTGAAATTTGGGTTTTTCTCAATTTCCATACTCAATTCAAGTCAAAGATCAAATCATTACTTTTATATGTTTTTAAAATAATTAAAAAATTCTTCCAATTTAATCAAGCAATTCAATGTTTTGATTGTAGGGTAAAGAATCATGGAACCTCCTACCTTTAAAACAAAGATCTAGAAATCAACACCCACAACCGGATTCACCAATGATGAATGAAGGCATGAAAGATCTAGGAACACAACCTAGAATAAATATCCACACAAAAAATTTTTATATCCATCAACTACATGAAAATACATCAAAATATAAGGAGTATAGAAAGAGATATCATAAGAAACTATATGAGAGGATATCCACTTACCCGGAGAGGGATCAGATCTTCCATTGGCACATTGATTCACCAAATGAGGAGAATAGAGGATCTAAAATTGCATCTTGAGAGAGTCCAAGGAAGAATAAATTGTATTATGGTCGAATGGGGTTTTTAGACACTTAAAATAGGGGGTTAAAGAATTTAAAATTAATTTTAAGAATAATTAAAATCCACACACATGGTTAGCTAGAGGGGGGTGCATGGTTAGGGGAAACCATGTGACAGCCTTTCACCCCTACTATTTTATGTGAATGGTTTCTCTTGGGTGGGTGTATGGTTTGAGAATCCATGTGCTAACTATGCATTCCCCACTATCCAAGGATGAATGGTTTTCTCTGGGAGGACAATTTTGTCAAACCATGTGCCAACTGTGTACAACCCCAAAAACTGCCTAAATTCTCCAAGTTCCTAAAAAATACCCATAAACAATTCCCAACTCAAAAGAGATCAAAACTAGGGTTAATATATAACCTAAATAATGTAATAATATGTTAAAGTTTCTAAAAGCTGTTACAAATTTTTTTTGTTACATATTTATCTTTGAAAAAAGCACATGCACTATAGTTTTTATAACAATGCAACACAAATGTTAGGATTTTACCTACTTTTTGTAAACACATAAATATATTCTTTTCTAGTGGATTATTTGGTATTGGATTATTTTAAAACCATGCCAAGTACTATCTTTTCTTTTTAAGTAGTGAACCTTGTAAATACTTGTGTTCTTGTGGTGGTGCTTTTGAGTTTTTTTAGAAAAACTATAACTCTTTAATAGGAGGGGAAAGTTGTTACATAATAAAGAAAATGTTAAAGAATTTGAGACCACTGATTCACCCCCTCCCCCTCTTAGCGATCATAGAGATACTGCGTGGGCCTTTCATAATTGAGATAAACCTTCTTCCTTATCCTTAGTTTTTTGTTCTTGTTATATTTCCTATGATTTATGATAGGGGATTAGGGATTTGGGTTGGTAATTCCATGATATCATGGTGAAATCACATTTAGGTATGGTACTTTCATGTTTGTCCCATAGATGAGGGTTGGGAAGGATGTATTCTTACCATCACATTCCATTTCACTTCAGATATTTTTCCTCGTGAATTTATTTTGGAATTTTGGAAAATTGGGATTAAATTAATGATTAATTAGGTGTTATAATTAGGAGAATTTATGTGTCATTGGCTTGGCCATGAGTAAATAGTATACTTAATTTCATTTCTTCTGGTTTTGGCATCATAATACTACTCAAGAAGTTTTATTCTAGTTATATCATATTGTAAGTGGGTGACCTAGAACCAACTCCTTAATATAATTTAATTACCATTACATGTATACAGTTTGATATATACATGTTCTTATTATTACCATAATAGTGTTGATACTTTTTAATCCACTGTTTACATGGTAATGTCCTTAGATTATGTGTCATATCAAAAGGTTATAATAGTTCCTATCTATAATGAGAACCTTGAGATACTATGACAGTAATCTTAAATATATATGTCCTATGATTTAGATATATCATAGTGATAGGACATAGATGAGATATGAATATCAAGTGCTTGGACTCATAATTATTGAGACCTATTATCATAGATTTAACACTTGGTTATCTTGAGTAGACGAGATCATGAGGAATGACCCACCAATAGGAACACCACATGTTTCAGGTGTCACTGGTTGATCCTATCTACAAACATGTGTATTGGTCTCCAGACATGAGATCATTATCAATGTTTACCATTTGATAAAATACTTTGATACAAATAAAAAACCATGACATTGAAGTCGTGGTGGGGTAGTTTGTGTTGGGTGCGTCTTTGGTGGCATGACATTGGTTGAATGATCAAGATAGAACTTTCGCTTCCAAGTTAAGGAAAAGATATCTCATTTGCCTAGGTTTTCCAGGATGGTAGTGAGTTTATTAAATCCATGTACATGATACAATAAGGTAAGTCCATATAGTAAGTTCATGAAATATATAAATCAACAAAAGGATGTTGAAACAAGTGTGCATACTGCTTTATGAGATATCACAAGACAAAGAGATTATATTACACAGAGTGTGATCATAGGAGGTAGTATTAGTTATGAAATTATTTATCTACTTAGGGGCCATTATGGGTTTTTATAATATACTCTTGGTCTATGGGTTTGACTCAATTCTATTGAAAAAGGATCTAGAGGGTCCCACACTAAGTGTATCCACAAGTTCCACTTTTTTAGATGAATAGGAGTTTAGGACAAAGTGGAAACCATGTGCGAAGACTAGTGGATGTAAGAGTGTCATTGAATGAATTTAAAAATAATTCAGTTATATTATCCAAGTTTATCATAATTATTATTGAATTTATTTTTCAAGGTATTGAAATGTTATTTATCATAAAAGTGAATATGAGAAAAATATAATTTTTTGAATTAACATAACAAGTTAAAGGTTTTTTAAATTATTTTGGAAGATTATAGGTAGATTTAATGGTTTTTATTTTATCACATAACATGTTAATCTTTTATAAGTGAGTGATAAAATATTTTTAACATTTATGACAAGTTTTCAATTAATAAGTGTGTGAAAAGGTCTAAAATGAAGGTTATTACTTTCTAGGGACCAAAGTGAAATTTTGGAAAGTAAAACCTAGGTATAAAAACTCATTTTAGACTCTTGAATAGTAATATACACAATTTGGATGAATTTATAGAGATAATATTTCCTATAATCTCCTTTAAATCTCTTATAGATATATTCTGAAGAAATAAAAAGTCAAATCGATCCCGTCTTCTTGATCAAGTCCGCATTCTTTACGCGATCAAAGAGACATCAAAAAGGTATTTAATTTCCCATTATAGAACCTAATAATTACAGATAAATGATTAAAAACATGTGGTTTATGTATGGATTATCTATAGGTAACCTAGTTTGACACCTTTGATCCACAACACGCTGATGGTGAGTGAACCAAATTACCAACTTCAAATGAAAAAGGTACCATTTAGGATTTTGTTCGATTTTATTTTTCATGATTAAATTGAATTTCATGCAATAATTTAAGAAATATAGGAAAGGGGTTTTGTAGTAACATGAATTCAAACCCAAAATTTTAATCAGTGTGTTTTAACGCTTCCGCTGCTCCCTTGGTTCCTTTAATTGGTATTAGAGAGAATGTACAATTATTTAAGTCAAAAACTTTAAAATTTTGATAATTTTTTTTATTATTCTGAAAGAGGTTTTTGATATGGTCCCAATGAAACTAACAATGAATCTATTTGATTTCATATCCCCATGATATGGACAATAAAATATCAATGGGTTTTACGTAAATATTGTGATAAAAATTAAAGTTTTAATTTTTATTCACTTTAATGTCTATTAGTGTGACATACTTTTAGCTGGAGTACTATATAAGTATGATTCATGTTATCTAGATATACTAGAATCCTTTTGGGGTAGTTTTTTTGGAAACATAATCTTTATATTCAAGATTAATTAATTTTACAATAATCAAAAAAAAGGGAAAGGGAAAACAAAGAATCCTTTGGAAGCTTGTTTTTAAAAAAAAATTATATATATATAAGGAACCATGACCATTTTTACCTTTTATATCATTAAATACATATATATATATATATATTATATGTCCTTTAAATAGACGCCAACTAGACTTGATCTATACAGGTATAGTTCGAATCTGACCAGCCCAGACCATCACTAGTCCTAAATTAATTTTTGGGGATCCTCTATAGGTTCAAATGCACCTAAAAATTATGAATAAATTTTCGAAATTTAACTTAATGTTTTTAAATTTAATAAAATTATTTTTTTTTCTGTGGGATGTATCGATAATTAACTAAAATTATTTTTAATTCAAGTTAAAGCATTAAAAATTCCCTCAAGTGGAATTTTAGTAAATTTAATTTTTATTATACAATATAATTTTGTGTTGACTGACCATGAACTGAGACTAACCTATGCATGTTTGGTTTATAATTTATTTATTTCAATTATTTCATTTAAGTTTTAAAATATAATAATTATTTTATTTTGATGATCTGTGCATCATCCCTCTATATTTAATTTTTATAAGGTCCTATGTGACCACATTTAAGTGATAAAATGAATTTTCACACCTTGATTTCCACTCACCTATGTGTGAGTATAAATTTTAAAGATCATAGAAGTTCATAGAAAATAATTTTGAGTCTATATCCAAAGTAAACTAAACAGGTGAATTGAACAGGATTTACAGGCGCTATAATTCAAGTCAAGTATTGAATTAAGGAATTCCCCTACGGTCTTGGTTAATATATTATTTTATTAATGGAATAATAAACAGTTAATGGATCATTATTAAATCATTATTTATTTATTTTATCATACACATGTTTTTTTTGAATGTGTATTAATTATGCGTGATCACATAGTATAATAATAAACAAGCATGCAAATATAAAATGAACATGTTTTATTAATGTTTTTATTCAAAATCATGGTTATGTTATGAGTGTGATCACATAAAAAATAATGTTAAATAGAAAATTATTTATTTTTCCAAGATTAAATTTACAAATCCATCAAATAAAATATTAAGTCATTAAATGCCTTCCATAACTTGAATTTGGACACAACTGATTGGTCAAGGTTCTCATTATCCCTAGTTGAGGGTGCCTCTTACTACCAGAGAGTTATTTTGAGAGTGTTGGATCAATTTAACTAAATTTGGTAGAAAATGATTTACCACATATAGATTTTTACAACTTTAGAGGAAATTTTTTGAGTAATAAAAAGTAATTATTTATAGGAGATGAGACCCCACTCAACAGATCAAGGAGCCATGAGTTAATGCGGTTAGACCATCAAACTCTTACCATAAACTTTTTAGAGAAGTGGTGTGTCCATATCTTGTAGACTATGAGGAGAGGTTCCAAGGATGATTTCCTCTAGATTAATCAAGTGATTTTTTTTCTAAATCTAGTAGTTGAGGGCTACTAGGATTTGATAAAATAGTGGGAGATATTTAAAATTAATAATGTGAAAATGTTTAATGGTAATAAATATAACATAATAATCTGTGAATTTTATTTGGTTTAGATCAAATGGAAACCCCCAAAAATTCAATTTCACTACAATCAATATTTGATAATTATAATATCATAACTATCCATAACTTCCAAGATTCGTATAATCACTTTCACATAGTACTATGCTAAGAGAGGAATATTTATGTACTCCAATACTGACTTCCTACTGATCCCCATTAAGAATAAATCAATGTGTATAAATATAAATACAAGAAGCATATGAATGATGCAGTATATTTTCAGTGTTTCATGTTGTCATCTATGTCTATTGATATACAAAAAATGCATGATGACAAATATTATTTACAAATATTGCCTTATCTCCAAGATTTATACCAGGAGAGATATCAGAAAGAAAGATATGAGATATCTAGTGATCTTTATAGATGTAGGCTAGCATAAGGGAGTCATGAAGGAACTTATGTACTCAATATTACCGGGTACATTAAGAGACTAGGAACCCTTGTGTTTAAACTAAACTAATATCTAGAAACTAACCTCATTCTTGCCTCTTTACCACATAACTACATGATTCTTATTGATAATTATAAAATGAATAACAAGAATTAGACACTCCTATATTTGTTGGCTTTAGTTTTCCAAGTATATAAAGATATGAATAATTCTAACTCTTTAGTCCTTATGGTGAATAAGAGGAGAAAAGGAAAGGCTAAAGTTTCAAGAGCTAAGACTAAGTCAAAGACATTGATGCACTGCCCTTCTAAGAATCCAAAAATATATAAGGTTAGAAATGAGATGGGGGCATTCTTGTTTTCATGCATCAAAAAGGCAAATATAAAAAAAAATTCATAGCTAAGAAGAAGTATGTTGATGCTTATACTTCAAGCATATTTTTCATTGAATAAAATCTGTTGATTTCTACAAGTTGGGTATTGGATACTACATGTGGATCACACATTTTTATTCAAATACAAGAACCAAGTAGATTCAAAATGATTGAAAAATGTGAAGTATATCTCTAAGGAACAAATGGTTTGAGACTAGAAGAATTAATAGTGGGATATTATCATCTTACCTTTCATTGTGGAATGGATATTGTCCTAAATAAATGTTATTTTTTACTATCTATAACTATAAACATAATCTTAATGTTGAGATTATACACTATGATATTTTATTTCAAGTTTGGAAAAAAAGGTTGTCTTATGTGTAAGGATAAAACATGTTATTTTGTGAAATATTTTAAAAATGGGTTATATACACTTGAACTAAAAATTACACTTTTGGAAACCAATGAAAATTCCAACAACAAATGTAACACCTCGAGCTTCCACGATACTCCTCTCTTTCAATAATGCAACAGCTTGCATTGTATGCAAGTTCGAGATTCTAACACACCACAACCAATCAAAGTAGCTGTTATGAATAGTAATACCTAATTTTTAAAATTTTATCTTGCCAAATGGAATTCATTTTTAGATTCGGAATATCGAAATTAGCCTATGTTGAATTTTTGGTATTTTTCTGAGAACTTCCAATTTTTTTATGAATAGTGAAAAATACTTAAAAACAACTTTTTAAATAAAAATAATTTATAGTGATAAATTATACTATTGAGTGGTTTTAAAGTATAATTAGAATATATTTTTACCATTTTATCCAATGGTGGTCATTATAATTAATTTCACTTTGAAATTGGACATAAACAATTGTCAATCTTTTGATATATATTGTTTCTTAAAAACACGCTATTTGTTGTGACAGCGGGAATTAATTATAAAATTAATTAATGAAAATTATATTTTTGGAATTTTGTAAAATAGACATCATTTTTGAATTCGGAATATCAATTATAGCTTAGGGTGAAATTTTGGCATTGTTCTAAAAAACATCAATTTTTGATGAATAGTGAAACCACTAAGTGGTAGTTAAAAAACTGATTTTTCATTTAAATGAAATTTTACCACTTCTTTGATTTGATTTTCCAAAATCCGAAATACATGTTTGTCATTAGGAAGAAAAATGCGGTTCAATGGGATTAAAATAATTTTTTTGGTGAATAGTAACTTTTCAGTTTAATTAATCACGATTAAAGGTAATTAGTGAAATTTAAGGTAAAAATGGTATTATAAAAATTTTAAATGACCTTTAAAATTGTCCTAACCATATTTGATGTGTCATGGATGAACAATACAATCTATGGGTCAACTTGGAGACCCCATAGAGCCACTTTGGTAGGAAAATGACATAAATAACTTTTTATTTAATGTTAAAATAAAAATGTCACAAACAAGAGTTGTTTTACTAAAAAATTTTTTAAATGGGGTTATACAAGTCATATTTTTGACTATAAATATTAATTAGAAAGATAAAAATATTTCCTATATCATGATATTTTTTTATAATTTTTAGACATTAAATAAATTAAATTATTTATGACACCATGATGATGCAGCGATTACCTCATTAATTAACGATTTAAATAAAATAAAAAGATAATGTAAAATCTAAGACTTACACTTGTCAAAAACCTATTGGATGAGTATATTTCAATCCCTTATCACCTTATCCTAGAAATATATAAGTTTGGGACCTTTAGAATCCGAAAAAGAATTTCATAATAATGTAACATTTCAATCTTTCCAAGAGTGCCCCTCCTCTCCTCTTATAAAAGGCCCCCACCACTACCATGTTATTCACACTTTCAAGCCATTTGGCTCTGCCAAACTCTGCCCAAATACTCTCCCAACTTCCCTCCCTTACTCCTAGAAGCCTTACTTTGGGCAGAAGTCTTCCCAAGGAAGCCTTTGGCTCAAATCAAAAAGAGTTACCCGATTTTAAGGTAATGTCTTCACTAATGTTATTTTGTTTTATTTTGCTTATCCAACCCCTTAAACTCTTTTTATTACTTTATTTTGTAAAAAAACCAGTATCTACAATATACTAGGATTTTTTTATGATAATTATTTGGTTTACACTTACACACACCTTTGTCTAATGGTTGAAGAACATACTGTTTCTGTGGGTGGCGAAATACTGCCTCACGAAACGATGATTGTTCAATATTCTTTTAGCACCTATAATGGTGGCCATTTTGATGAAACTATTTTCATATATGATATATATATTATGTTTATGTTTTCATTATGCTTATGTATTTCTAATTTATGGCATAATTTATGATTTCCATTATGGGTAAACGCGATGATTTCATTTTTGGAAGTGCGGACTACCGCCCCCTCAAAGTGATTTGAATCGTTAATACCATATGTGGGATGTATAAAGGATGATGTAAATGGTATTATACATTATATTATAATTGAATTTTATTATACCTTTATATAATTATAACTTCATTCCATTAAATATGAAATGGAAATGAAAGTAGCGTTCATGCGTACGTACGGCTTACCGTCTCCATGAACGGTGCATTTCATTTCTTACCTCTAAATGTTATGTAATATTATAAATGAATGTATATAATGGATATATATGATATATATGATATCTACATCATGAATATAATTCTGGATATAATGGATATTTCACCACATGAACAACTTGTAATTATAAGAAGTTTATTTTTGACTCAAGTACCAAAGATCGACAAAATGACCGTTATTAACTTAAATAATTACATAATGTTCATAACATGGTAATAAGTGATATAAAAGAAATAATGAACATGAAAAAGGTTCTTAAGTAAATAGAAATTAACTCTAGTTTATTATTCAGGAGGTTAAAGAACGATCGAGTCAAGTCGGATATGAGGTAAGGGAATTTCATAACCCAATTTCCATTCTTTGGGTTAATATCCTACTTTCAAATTATGTCATGATATTATTATGTCCTATACTGTATTTGTACTTTATTTATGTGTACTTATAGTAAATACACATAATAGATCTATTTTTATTTTAAAAATGATCTTTGTAAGGTCTTCGTCTCAATCTCCTTTCATTGAGGCATATTTTGTTTTATACACAACTTTCCTTTATACGGTGTATAAAACCCTTTGACTTTGAATTTTATTCAAAAGGAATCTTTTTATATGAAGCGTTTTTACTAAACGACAAAAGGAATGTTTTGTCTTACGTATGCGGTGACAACAACTTCCCCGCCGCCGTGACCATTATTTCAGTTTCGGCTTCCTCTACAAGCCATAACTTTTTTTAAATGAAAAATAAATACAAAGTTTTAATTTTCTTTTATTTTGGTATTGAAAATGGTTTTGATAGTGTTTTTATTATATCAATGTGTTGTATTGTTATCTTGTTATTGAAATGTGGAAATGTTATGTTTCCTTTATGCATGTGTTATGTGATACGAATATGTTATGGTTTATGATATGTTTAAACCTATTCATATGAGGAATGCATTGGACTTAATAAGTGACGGGTGGAGCCCGCTATAGCTCTTAGACGCATCGACATGTCTCATGAGACATACTAGTGTCTTGGCACGAGGCCTTGACAAAATCTTATTTGTGTTCTTGGCACGAGGCCTTGGCTACGTGGTTATGATAGTCTGGCATTATGCATTCCGTCATTATAAAAGTGGTTATTGATATTTCATGTGATTATTCGACCAGTAGAATATCTATGAAAATAAGTAAATGGCATTATCTCATTTTACTTTTTTCCATATTATGTTGAAGTTCAAGTTTAAAAGGATTTTTTTAGTTATACATTTCCTTAAATGTTTATATTTACTTATGAAAGCTTCCGCTATATTGTTGTCCTTACTGAGCATCTGAGCTCACCCCTTTCAATGTTTTAATTTTTTCTAGGATGTGAAGAAGTATATTATGAATGACCTGCAGGGATAGTATGAGGGGATATGAAGACAAGATGTTGTTGCAGTTTTGTTTTACTTTATGATGTAATGTACGACTTGTGAATGTATCTAGTGTTTCCAAGGCTACTAAACTAAACAGTCTTTCGAGACTTGATCTTCTGTGATCATGCCAATGTTACGAAGTAATGCACCGACTCTGGGTAGCTGGGGTCGGGGCGTTACAGTTGGTATCAAAGGCAGTTTAGTACTAACCTTGGAAGCTAGATTTAGATAAACTCTGATTAGAGCACATAGCCCAAAGATATACTTTGAGGATTAGTATAGAAGAACTTCCTAGAATTTTGGTATTATAGAGATGTTGTGAGTTTTCCGAGCAATACATCCCTGTATGGATACGAGCAGGTATAGGCGGCTCTGGCACAGATGTACCTAGGGGTAAAAACCCGAAAACACTGCTTTGAGCTAGACTTGAACGGGAACTGGTGCACGATAATGGGCCTTGCTGCACTCTTGGTTACGACACCCCCCGGGGATATGCTTAGGATAATTCTCATTTTTTTACAAACCATTATGAAGGGTTTATAAGTATATAATTCTTCAAAGAAAACATTTTTTTATGATTATGGATTATATCCATAAACTGTTCAATTTACATTAAGTATTTTACAAGTTTTGAATTATTAATTGCAATTCATAAACTAACCTAGTTTATGTCATTGTATAGAAATGACGCCCAGTAGAAGGAATGTGAAATCCATCAATACGTATGATCCAAAGAGTAAGAAGGATCATATCTTTCACGGTATTAAGCCAACATTTATAAGAGAAATAGTCTCCCATGTGTTCTCAACATATGAAGAAATAGTATCATGTGTTAACAAGATAAGTAAAGAATTCTCTGAGTCTTATGGCTTTGAAGAGAAGAAAGAGAAGAAAAATATGGAAGAGAGAATGATGGATAAAGGGATGAGGGAAAAGAAGAATTTTCGAATATGTGATAATTGTGGGAAGAAACACCTTGTAACTTTCCTGAAGAGAATTGGAGTTTGTTATAAGTGTGTAGAAAAGGGACACAAAGTGCGTGACTGCAAGGGTAAGAAAAAGGTTTCAAATGTACAATGATTCATCTGCAAGGAGTGGGGACACTATGCAAACCAATGTACAAATCATCAGAGTATTCCCCAAGTGATGTTATTGGATAATAATCAAGTTATAATACTACCACAGATGAGGAGGAATGATTAGAGGTCTTATGTTGTTATTAAATAATTTTTTCATTTGAGTGTTGTATCAATGATGTACTGGTTATAATAATTATGGAGTATATAAGGATTGTACTGCATTACTATTTCATCAAGGACTTAAGATTATGTGGAACTAAGAAAAGTGACTCCACAGCAGGTTAAATTTTTGGAAAATATATGGTTGAGAGAAAGATAAACCATAATATGGTTCTGATACCGAGATAGTGATTTTGGAATAATACATGATTGATTTGGATAAATTATATTGGATATTCTTAACTTCCTTGGAACTGATTAATGATTTGTATACATTTTTGGATAGAAGGAGTATATCTAGTATTCTATAAGGAATAAGGGATCATGAATGTAATCAATAAGGATTTATGTTAATTCAGTATGTTGCATTGTTTTAAAAGAATACATGATGAAGGTGTTCACATGTTGTTACATGGAAAAAAGGTCTTAATTATGTTTACCTTCCTTATAAAATTTGGACTGTGAGTTGGAAAAAAGTATTTTGGATAACTATAAAGGTTGGAATGGATTAAGTTGATCTTTGGATAGTATTGTTTAAGGTTAAAACACTTCTGAAGATTATTTTTGGAATATTATAATACAATATTTTTAGGAAAAGGACAACCTGTAGGGTGGGGCATAACCCGTCGCGTCGGACAAAGCTACAGGAATCAAACCCACAACCATAGTACGGTAGACCTTTATTACCTACCACTAGCCTACAGGAAGTCCCTGGTTACAAAATAGTTTTCCTAATCTAAATGGTATGTGCTAATATTTATAACCTTATACAATTAGGATAAATAGAATATTTTTGAGTTCTGTTACCATTTGGAGTGAAAGATGGGTTCGTGGTAAAAATTTATTAAAGAATGAAAGCCTACATGACAAGTAAGTATATTTCCTTACGTTCTTAGAAAATCTCCTAAATAAATTCCTCAACTTTATAAAAGGTAACTTAAAACAAAAACATTGTCGGTTAACTTTTCCAACTGGGGATTCAATAACCATTTAACCAATCACAAGTTTGAGATTTTCTTATAGTTAACTTTCTCTTAATCCTGATTTCTACAACTCTCCATCAGACCTTGATGGTTTCTTTCTCCTCCGTATCCATATTTTCATATAATCCTAGTATGGGCTATCTCGGGTGACCTTTGTACTTATCTTTCTTTCTTTTAAAGTTATATTTTTATTAACCTTATTTCCGATGTGGGTTTTCCACAAAGGTATTTTCTAATTTCAACCTTTTATTTTCAAAGAAAAATATCAAATTGCGAGGACGCAATTTATTGAAGGAGGGGAGAATGTAACACCCCGAGCTTCCACGATACTCCTCTCTTTCAATAATGCAACAGCTTGCATTGTACGCAAGTTTGAGATTCTAACACACCACAACCAATCAAAGTAGCTGTTATGAATAGTAATACATAATTTTTAAAATTTTATCTTGCCAAATGGACTTCTTTTTTAGATTCGGAATATCGAAATTAGCCTATGTTGAATTTTTGGTATTTTTCTGAGAACTTCCAATTTTTTTATGAATAGTGAAAAATACTTAAAAACAACTTTTTTAATTAAAATAATTTATAGTGATAAATTATACTATTGAGTGGTTTTAAAGTATAATTAGAATATATTTTTACCATTTTATCCAATGGTGGTCATTATAATTAATTTCACTTTGAAATTGGACATAAACAATTGTCAATCTTTTGATATATATTTTTTCTTAAAAACACGCTATTTATTGTGACAACGGGAATTAATTATAAAATTAATTAATGCAACTTATATGTTTGGAATTTTGTAAAATAGACACCATTTTTGAATTCAGAATATCAATTATATCTTAGGGTGAAATTTTGGCATTGTTCTGAAAAACTTCAATTTTTGATGAATAGTGAAACCACTAAGTGGTAGTTAAAAAACAGATTTTTCGTTTAAATGAAATTTTACCACTTCTGTGACTTGATTTTCCAAAATCCGACATACATGGTTTTCATTAGGAAGAAAAATGTGGTTCAATGGGATTAAAATAATTTTTTTGGTGAATAGTAACTTTTCAGTTTAATTAATCGCGATTAAAGGTAATTAGTGAAATTTAAGGTTAAAATGGTATTATAAAAATTTTAAATGACCTTTAAACTTGTCCTAACCCTATTTTATGTGTCATGGCCGACCAATAAAATCCATGGGTCAACTTGGAGACCCCATGGAGCCACTTTGGTAGGAAAATGACATAAATAACTTTTTATTTAATGTTAAAATAAAAATGTCACAAACAAGAGTTGTTTTACTAAAACAATTTTTAAATGGGGTTATACAAGTCCTATTTTTGAATATAAATATTCATTAGAAATATAAAATGATTTCCTACATCATGATATTTTTTTATAATTTTTAGACATTAAATAAATTAAATTATTTATGACACCATGATGATGCAACGATTACCTCATTAATTAACGATTTAAATAAAATAAAAAGATAATATAAAATGTAAGACTTACACTTGTCAAAAACCTATTGGATGAGTATATTTCGAACCCTTATCACATTATCCTCAAAATATATAAGTGTGGTACCTTTAGAATCCGAAAAAGCATTTCATAATAAGGTAACATTTCAATCTTTCCAAGAGTGACCCTCCTCTCCTCTTATAAAAGGCCCCCACCACTACCACGTTATTCACACTTTCAAGACATTTGTCTCCGCCAAACTCTGCCCAAATACTCTACCAACTTCCCTACCTTACTCCTAGAAGCCTTATTTTGGGCAGAAGTCTTCCCAAGGAAGCCTTTGGCTCAAATCAAAAAGAGTTTCCCGATTTTAAGGTAATGTCTTCTCTAATATTGTTTTGTTTTATTTTGCTTCTCCAACCCCTTAAAATATTTTTATTCCTTTATTTTGTAACAACACCAGTATCTAAAATATACTAGTATGTTTTTATAATAATTATTTGGTTTACACTTACACACACCTTTGTCTAATGGTTAAAGAACATATTGTTTCTGTGGGTGGTGAAATACTGCCTCACGAAACGATGATTGTTCAATATTCTTTTAGCACCTCTAATGGTGGCCATTTTGATGAAACTATTTTCATATATGATATATATATTATGTTTATGTTTTCCTTATGCTTCTGTATTTCTAATTTATGATATACTTTATGATTTCCATTATGGGTAAACGCGATAATTTCATTTTAGGAAGTGCGGACTACCGCCCCCTCAAAGTGATTTGAATCGTTAATGCCATATGTGGGATGTATAAAGGATGATGTAAATGGTATTATACATTATATTATACTGTAATTTTATTATACCTTTATATAATTATAACTTCATTCCATTAAATATGAAATGGAAATGAAAGTAGCATTCATGCGTACGTACGGCTTACCGTCTCCATGAACGGTGTATTTCATTTCTCACCTCTAAATGTTATGTAATATTATAAATGAATGTATATAATGGATATATATGATATATATGATATCTAAATCATGAATATAATTCTGGATATAATGGATATTTCACCACATGAACAACTTGTAATTATAAGAAGTTTATTTTTGACTAAAGTACCAAAGATCGACAAAATGACCGTTATTAACTTAAATAATTACATAATGTTCATAACATGGTAATAAGTGATATAAAAGGAATAATGAACATGAAAAAAGTTCTTAATTAAATATAAATTAACTCTAGTTTATTATTCAGGAGGTTAAAGAATGATCGAGTCAAGTCGGACACGAGGTAAGGGAATTTCATAACCCAATTTCCATTCTTTGGGTTAATCTCCTACTTTCAAATTATGTCATGATATTATTATGTCATATCTTGTATTTGTACTTTATTTATGTGTAATTATAGTAAATACACATAATAGATCTATTTTTATTTTAAAAATGATCTTTTTAAGGTCTTCGTCTCAATCTCCTTTCATTGAGGCATATTTTGTTTTATACACAACTTTCCTTTATACGGTGTATAAAACCCTTTGACTTTGACTTTTATTCAAAAGGAATCTTTTTATATGAAGCGTTTTTACTAAAAGACAAAAGGAATGTTTTGTCTTACGTATGCGGTGACAACGACTTTCCCTCCGCCGTGACCATTATTTGAGTTTCGGCTTCCTCTACAAGCCATAACTTTTTTTAAATGAAAAATAAATACAAAGTTTTAATTTTCTTTTATTTTGGTATTGAAAATGGTTTTGATAGTGTTTTTATTATATCAATGTGTTGTATTGTTTTCTTGTGATTGAAATGTGGAAATGTTATGTTTCCTTTATGCATGTGTTATGTGATACGAATATGTTATGTTTTGTGATATGTTTAAACCTATTCATATGAGGAATGCATTGGACTTAATAAGTGACGGGTGGATCCCGCTATAGCTCCTCGATGCATCGGCAGGTCTCATGAGACAAACTAGTGTCTTGGCACGAGGCCTTGACAAACTCTTATTTGTGGTCTTGGCACGAGGCCTTGGCTACATGGTTATGATAGTCTGGCATTATGCATTCCGTCATTATGAAAGTGGTTATTGATATTGCATGTGATTATTCGACCAGTAGAATATCCATGTGAATATGTAAATGGCATTATCTCATTTTACTTTTGCCATATTATGTTGAAGTTCAAGTTTAAAAGGCTTTTGTTTTAGTTATACATTGCCTTAAATGTTTATATTTACTTATGAAAGCTTCCGCTATATTGTTATCCTTACTGAGCATCTGAGCTCAACCCTTTCAATGTTTTAATTTTTTCCAGGATGTGAGGAAGTATATTATGAATGACTTGTAGGGGTAGTATGAGGGGATATGAAGACAAGATGCTGTTGTAGTTTTGTTTTACTTTATGATGTAATGTACGACTTATGAATGTATCTAGTGTTTCCAAGGCTACTAAACTAAATGGTCTTTCGAGACTTGATCTTCTGTGATCATGCCAATGTTATGAATTAATTCACCGACTCTGGGTAGCTGGGGTCGAGGCATTACAACAATGAATCACATCCTACCTTTATATAGAACTTTAGTCTAGGTCATGTAAATGCTAAGTGTTTAAGAAAATTAAATCAATAAGGGTATTTAGATTCCATTGAGGTAAAACAATTGGATGTATGTCATGCTTGTTTATAAGGTAAAATGACTAAAGAACCTTTTAGGGGTAAAGGAGAAAGATCCAAAGAACCATTGGAATTAGTTCATACTGATGTATGTGGTATGTTTATAGTAGAGGTAAGGGGTAGTTTTTATTACTTCATTACTTTTATCAATGACTATAGTAGATATGTTTATAACTACTTAATGCGGTATAAGTTATATTCCTTTAGCATGTTTAAGGAATATCATAACAAATTATAGAACCAACTTGGTAGGAAGATTAAGAAACTATGCTCTAATCATGGTAGAGAATGTCTTAACCAAGTTTTCATCGATCATTAAAAGGAGTGTGGGATAGTTTCCCAACTCACTTCTCTTTATACACCTCATTGGAATAGTGTTAGGGAAAGGGGGAATCAAACCATAGTTGACATGGTCAGATTGATTATAAGTCATCCAACTTTACCATTATCCTTTTGTAGATATAAACTACAAGATGCGGTATATGCACTAAACTGAGTAACAACTAAAGTAGTATATGGGATTTCATATGATTTGTTGTATTGAAATAAATCCAGTCTGTCACACATACAATTATGCATATGTAATACTTTTTTCAAGACTATACATAGTGAAAAATTAGCATCTTGGAGCACGAAGTGCATATTTATAGGTTATTCTAAGGAGAATAAAGGATATTACCTATAAAAAAATACCTATAGAAAGGTTATTGTAGAAATAAATTCTACATTTATAGAAAGGGAACACATTTATAATGGAAATAGTGGGAGAAAGATCTACTTTAATGAAGTTGATGCTCCATATATACAAGAGATGGTATTGGAACAATCTCCAAAAGAGATAGTGGGAGAGAAATATGTTCCCAATAAAAAAGTATTGTGTAGGTATATTAGAAAGGTTATGGAACTAGAGATACATGGTTTTCTTATCGCCTAGTCAGGTGATACATCACTCATAGAGAACGATGAAACTCTTACCTACAAGGAAGAAGTATATGAAAAGGATACTGTTAAATGGAATGAAGCCATGTATTCTAAAATGGATTTCATGTACCAAAACCAAGTTTGGATTTTGGTAGACCCAAATGATGATGTAAAAACTACTAGGTGTAAATGGGTATTCAAGAAAAATCTATACATGGATGGTTAAGTAATCACCTAAAAGGAATGACCAGTATCTAAGGGTTTTAAGAAACAACAAGACACTGACTATGATGAAACCTTATCACCGGTCGTTATACTAAAATACATCAGAATATTACTTGAAATAGTAGTCTTACATGATTATGAAATTTTTTAAATGGATGTAAAACTTATTTTCTAAATGGGAAGTTAGTTGAAGATGTCTATATGAAACAAACCTAAGGGTTTATTATGTCAAATAGTTCCAATAAAGTGTGAAAGCTGTAGAGATCCATTTATGGATTGAAGTTGGAATCATGATCAGGGAATTTTTATTTTGACAAGGTCATAAGGTAATTTGGTTTTATTAATAATGAAAGAAATCCATTTGTCTATAAGAAAGTGGAAGCGTCTTCATTTTCCTACTATTATATGCTGATGACATATTATTAATGAGAAACTAAGTGAAAGTATTAAAATCAATGAATACTTGGTTAAATGAATGATTATCCATGAAAAAATTAGGTGAAAAAAACTATATTATAGGAATAAAGATATATCAAGATAGATCTCATAGGTTTCTTGGGATAAGTCAAAGTACATATATTGATAATATACTCAAAAGGTACAATATGGAACAATCCAAGATATGATTATTTCCCGTGGCACATGAAATTAATCTCTAAAATAAGATGTTTTCATAAATATAAGAGGATATTTAAATAATGAGTAGAATCCTATATGATTCTGCAGTAGTATCTATCATGTATTACATGTTATATACTAAGTTTTATGTTTCCATTGTTTAATCATGGTGGGAAGATATCAAGACAATCTTGGATAGCTACATTAAGTAGTTTTAAAGACAATCCTAAAGTAATTAAGTTATAAAAAGGATATATTAACAGTATATGGAGGATTTGAGGAGCTAGTTATGATGTGATACAATGATGAAAATGTCTATAAAGATCACTATGCTGTGAAATCACAATCAGTCTATGTCTTTTTTCTGAATAGCGGTGCGGTGAGCTGAAGGAGCTCAAACTAGTCCATGGTCGATTCTATAGTAGAATCTGAGTATATAGTGCCTTTAGATATATATAAGAAATTAGTTTGGATAAAATAATTTGTTTCATAGATTGGTATTGTACCTAGAAGTGTAGACCCTATTACAATATATTGTGATAATACTATGACATTGGTGCTCACTAAGGAGCCCAGGTCACACTAGTGGACAAATAATATACTTCATAATCTTCATATCTTGAGGTAATTTACTTAGATAGGTGAATGTGTGGTTAACATAACATCCATAGAGGATAAAATGGAAGATTCGATGAATAAATACATATCTCATTAGAAGCACGATACTCTTGTGAGAGTGAGTGGGTTGAGCATTGTTTATTGTTGGCTCTAGTGCAAGTGGGAGTATTGTGAGTGGGTTCCCTAGACCCAAATAATTAACACAATTTTATTACCATTACATGCATACAATTTGATATATACATGTATTTATTCTTACCATAATAGTTTTTATACTTTTCATCAACTACTTACAAAGTAATTTCCTTAGACTATATATCATATCAAAAGGTTAATGTAGTTACTATCTATAATGATAACCTCAAGGTACTATGAAAGTGATATTAAATATATATATGTACTATGGTTTAGATACATCATATTTATAAGAAACATATAATTTTTAACTATTAGGTGATGAGGATCATAAGTATTGAGGCCTCTTCTCATGAAGTCCATACTTGATGATCTCGAGTAGATGTGATCATGAGGACTGACCCACCATTAGAAACACCACATGTTTTGAGCATCATTGGTTGTTCCTATATATGATCATGTGTATTGGTATCCAAAATTGATATTGTTATCAATTTTTACCATTTTATCGTGTACTTTGATGCAAGGTAAAAATCATGAAATTGAAGTCAGGGAGTGGTAGCTTGTGTTGGGTTCATCTTTGTAGGTATTACATTGGTTGAATGATCAAGATATAATTTATTGCTTCTGATTTGAGGAAGAGATATCTCATGGGATAAGGTTGAACAAGATGGTGGTACCTTCATTAAATCCATGTCCATGGTACAAGAAGGTAATTCCATCTAGTAAGGTCATGAAATATATAAAGCAAAAAAAATATATAATGAAACAAGTGTGCATCCCACTTTATGAGATATCACAAGACAAAGAAATTATATTGCATAGAGTGTGTTCATAGTAGGTAGAAATAGCTATGAAATTATTTATCTTCCTAGGCATCATGATGGGTTTCAATAATCCATTATTGGTATGTGGGTTGGACTCACTACTATTGAGATAAGGACCTAGAGGGTCACACACAAAGTATACTCACAAGTTACACCTATTCAGATGAATACGAGTTTAGAATGAAGTGTCCCCATGCACGGGGGCTAGTGAACATTTGAGTGTAATCAATCACATTTAAAAATAATTAAATTATATTATTAAAGTTTATAATAATGATGATTGGATTTATTTATCAAGGTATTCAGAATTTATTTTATCATAAACATGAATATGATAAAATATAAAATTTCAAATAAACATAACAAATTCAAGGTTTGTTAAATTATTTGTGGAGATTAAAAGCTGAGTTAATGGTTCATATTTTATCATGTAACATTTTAAAGTGTTATATGTGAGTGATAAAATATTTTTGACATTATAATAATTTTATTAATTTAGAAGTGTTTTAAAAGGTCTAAAAAGAAGGTTATTTATTTCCAAGGACCAAATTTAAATTTTAGAAAGTATAAACTAGGTATAAAAACTCATTTTATCATCTTGAATATAAATCTACACTATTTAGAAGAATTTAAAGATAGAATATCTCCCCTCCTCTCCTCTAAAGCTCTTAGTGAGATATTTTAAAGAAAGAACAAGGTTGGATCGATCCCATCTTCTTGATCGAGTCCACTTTCTTCACACAATCGAAGGTATATCGTAAATATATTTTATTTAATATGATAGAACCATAGAATCATATATTAATAACCCAATATCTATGGTTCATGTGTGTAATATTTATAGGATTCCTATTTTGGTTCCTATGAGTCATGACACGCTGATAGTGAGTGAATAAAATCATCGAATTCAAACAAACAAGTTACTATTTACACTTTCATTCAATTTTATTTTTTATGCTTAAATTGACTTGTACATGATACTTTAAGAAATATAGGTAATGGTTTTTGTAGATTCAATTATTTTAACATGAATTCAAAGCCAAAATTTTAATGTTTACATTTTTTATGCTTTTTTTGTGCCCCTGGTTTCTTTATGTAAATTATGGGATTTTAATATAAATTGTTCAAATTATTAAATCATGAATATTATTGATCAAATATGCCGTTTTTGGTGTCTATAAAGGTTGATACAAGTTTGGTGCTATATTGGATTATGTAATCGAGGTAGGTGACCTTCACACATTGATTATTTTGATTGCTTTGGTTTTTCTATACTCGTTTGATATATTTATTATAACGAGAATAACTTTTTTGATATGACATATAATCCCTCAATAAATGGTAAATTCTCATATTAACCTAATAGTGACTAAGAGACCATATTTTCTTGGGTTTAATGGGTTATAATAGAATATTTATATAGTTTTTTAGTTAGTTTTACAAAGTAAATGGGTTCTTTCTTTTTAAATGTGATTGAAAAAAGATGATGGTTTAAAGGATTTTTTCAAAGGTAATAGTTTAACCTTTTAAATAGATATTAAAATGGATGTCCTGGATTTAAATATAAATTTTAAAGTAAATGATATTTTCAACTAATTTATTTTGAAATGTGATTTTAAAGGAATGAATAGTTTTTTTTCTAAAGTGGTTTTGTATTGGGATTTTGGTCAATGGATTTGCATGGGTAAGGCTATCATGTGATTCGCTTTTCAAATGTTTTATAAATAAGTGTTTGACTTTCAATTTAAAGGTAAGTGAAGAAAATTTGTTAATATAATAGATTTGGTTTGGCGGACCTCATAATAGCAGTGCCCATATTTTTCAAATCTTGTGTTCTTGTGAAATCCCTCTATATTTTTGGTTTCCTTGTACATTATCTCATACTACATTATGATACAAGAAAATATAGGAACCATAGGTGAGGAATTCCCTCAGGTTATGGCTTGTTTAGATTGTGTTGGGATATTTAATAGGATTCCTTTTGATGTATGTTCATAGGAAACTCAGAATACCATTTGGGATGAGATTGAGTCTAGGTCCCTTTAGTTACCTGGACTGCTTAGGGTGATTCATGGGGTTTAGTGAGACTTTGATAGAGTGATTACACATGGGTTGTGATTAGGGTGTATATAGACCATTGGATTGGGTGCGCGACACTATATTATTCGAGTGATGGGCGATACCATTCATCATTATCATTAAAGAAATGATTGACATTATTTATTAATGATTATCCTCCTTAGAATCTTGTAGGAGTTCCACTCGATTGAACTCAATAGTGGAAGTGGGTGATAGTCCCCGACATATTCTAATTAATGGATAAGGCTAAATTCATAGGAAGTAATCCCAAAATCGTGATGATACTAGATATGATATAGGATATGTGATTAAAAGGTGAGTGGGTTTTAGTGTTTGTTCCCTAATGTTATTCAAGTGTTATTAGATTAGAGATGTTTTTTTTCATGCAATTTATATTAGTGGTAATACATTATAATTAATTTATGTTTGTTTCATAGAACATAGGAGTTGAGATGACAGAAATCCCTTGGAATATATGTCTTATTAGGTTATCCCTAGTTTATAATCATTATACTGGGCTGTGATGATATGTTAAGACTGGTATGAGTAAGTTTACTTGTATAGATATACAAATGAACCCTTATATGATATAAGTTGGTGAACTTGTATTTATATTTATTCACTTAAATTATAATTTGGTGTTACTTAACTCATCATTGGATATGGATCCTTTTATTTGAAATTGTCAAATAGGTTCCTTACTTGTGAGGTTTCATATTTTGATACTTATCTAAATTAATTTTTGAATTTGTCTTAATAAAAGGTAATTGTGTATGAAACTAATCAAGTATATATATTTGATTAACCAAAATAGAAGTTGTCTGCCTATATGACTGGTAATGACATCATGGACCTCATTTGAGTTTTGACCAAGTGCATGGATATGACAAGATAATTACATGTGATGTAATGATATAAGATTTAGTTAAATTTTGAATTGCGAAAAATATATAATTTCTATGAGATTGACATTATCCATGTCTCATACTTAATCTCGATGTCAAGGAAAAAGGAACTTAACCAAAATATATGCGGTGGATTAGATCACACCAAAACCCCTTTTGATTTAGGTAGTTATGATATGTTTCTAGATACCAATCTTAGTTTATGATTATCAATGATATTCATGATCATTTATAACTCTATAAAGGGCCCTTGGGGTCACACATTAGGCAATTATAATTGGATTTTTTATATTAATGTGATTAGTTCATGCATGAATATGTTCATATTTATCATAAATAAAAATAATATTTATGTTTTACACATTTTAAAAATTTAATTAAATATTAATAATTTAATTAAATAATTTATTAGGCATTATAATATAAAAAATTAGTTATTTATATTATTAAAGCATAAATATGAGGAAATTATAAAGATTAAATGGGATTTGGGATTAGGATGAAAGTAATGAGATTCCAAGGCCCATTACATGTTGAAAATTTATAAGACTAACTATAGAGTCTATTTAAGCACCTCATTGGAAAATTTTTACTAATTTAGAGTATCATTAATACACTACTTAAGGTGGTTTGAGACTTAATTCACATTTTGAGGTTATTTAATTCTATAATTGATCATTGGAGGCTATTTATTGCACCATATTTAGTTTACAAAATATTTAGTTTTATTAGAGGCTATTGACTACCCAAATTAATATAAATAGTAAGGAGGATGGGTGTTGTCTTCATTATATTTTATATACAATAATGGTTGTTCTTAGTGTTCTTTAGTTTTCATCATCCAAAATAGTTCCCTAGTATTATTCATTCGAGAGATTCTCCAGTGTTTTTCTCTTTTCTTTCCCCATAATTTTCCATATAGGAGTGACTAATATCACTTGTATAAAAAGATAATCCCACAAAGTCATTTTTGAATACTAAAGGATACTTGAATTCATCAATTAATGTTTGATATATATATTTTGAACCTTTTTAAAAAGGTACTTTTATTTTATTATTATATTTTTTATTCACTTTTTATGATCTTTATTGGGTTTTATTACTACTTCCACTATATACGGAGGGCTGGTAATATCATTAATAACCTGTAGTGGTATTATATACATAGTTTATAAATAAAAAATACATAAAATAAATGTCATAAAATAATATAGATTTATGATATATTCATAATAAATAAAGTTCATTTAAAACTCACATGAAACATTTATGAAAAGTATGATGTTGTAACTACTCCACTTAAATGTAATTCAAGGTAGTGGTTTTCCACTACCCCCTTATGTTAAAAATAACATAACTTATACTATATTCCACTAAAACCATTAATAATGATAGATCTTTATGTTTGACTAAAATTGGTGTGGAAACATAGAATTTTTCTTAATGTTTTTTAAGGGATCATATAACGACCAATAACAATAGAAGAAAAACCATATATGCATGATCTATCCTCAACAGAATTTATGTGAAGAAACATTATAACTATATCATTGAGTAATACATATTTTACTCTTCATAGTATTCTTAATGATGATAATAGTATCAATAAACCTATGATTCCTTCCTCTGAATGATTACATTGACCAATGGATCATAGTTCATAAGTTAAAGATATTTGTACACCAAGAGGTGTTATGGCGCCTTCACTATTCATAATGAATGATGATATGGGATATAAGAGATCATCTACATCCTTTGAATATAATTGAGGGTAAATCTATAGGAGGAATATCATCCCTATATATAGAAATATCAATACTATTTATTTAATGAAGAGAATTTCCCATAATATGTATCAGGCACCATCTCATGGAATATGATATATCCAATTGTGTTCATTTAATAAACTCCTTTGATGATTATTTTAAGCTATGTTTAATCCATTAATAATGTATTATAACTAAAAAAATGGTATTTCTAGCTAAAAGAACACACTACTTTGGGGAAAACATAGTCTCAGGATGCATCACATGTGTCAGACTATATTATCACCAATGTAATCTCAGGATACTACTTAAGGATATGTTGGGATATAAATATCCTTAAGTCCAATATAAATTATATTCAAATACTTTTAGTTTACATCAAAAAAATATCCCACATGAACTAAAATTTCTAAAGTCTTTCTTATAAACTTCAAAACTCTTTATGATTCCATCCAAAAATCATTTTGGATGCGATTCATCAAACTCTATTCATTTTGGATTTTTTTGTAAAAAAATTAATCCTCATCCAATGGTATAATTATGTGACATTTTTGTCCTTATTATCATTGAAAAAATCACTAAATTACTTTTTCATATTTTTAATCAAGTACTAACCTCTAGAAAATCATCAGGGCTACTCAAGCTACTAAGGGGTCTGGTGTTATCTTGATCAAACATACTCATATCTATATATAAACATGTAAACCATAGGATGTATCATATACATCATATGTATACCTATATAATCCATTTTCCTATGACATAAAGTGACCTTTAAACATGGAAAACCATCAATATAGTTTAGACCATCTCAACTTTTCTTGATTCTATAAAAAAGGCTAACTAAGTCAATTGATACATCAAATGTTATTCATCTAGAGGAAGAGAACATCACATTTCTCTTATCCAAGTAGCTTGAAACATCTCATGAGACTCAACTAAGAATTTATACACATTTATTTAGTATAATTAAATGAAGTACCGGGTTTCTTTACACATCACATGATTAGACACATCCCATATTGGCCGTTCTCTAACCGATGACATGATTAACAACATATCCAACCACCCCTTGATTAAATAAGTAAAAATGACTTTCATAAGTAATGTATCAAAGTATAAAGGTTCTCATGTTAGGAATATCACTGGCCCCAGGTAATAAGGATTTATTGCAACCATACACCCCTAATTGTATCAATGACTGTATGAAATTCCATGGGATATACTTGGTGGGTCAGTCCAAATAACAAATCTCCACTTATTATCTCACAATTCCACTACTCACATAAATCTTGATAATTCATCAAAACCCAAACTACTATGTGGTCATAATAAATTAGGGATAACTCAAAATTATACTTTGAAGGGATATTATCATTCCACCATTCATGTAAAGTAAATTAAAAAACACATGAATAAATAAAAAATGGACATTTCCTTTATTATAATAACTAGATACATTATAAAACCATTAAAAAAATCTATTAAGTATCATATACCAAGAGACTCTACACAAAACTCATGTTTTTTATGTACCAATGATTTCATTAATAGACCCACTACATTTTTATATGTATCCACCCAATAGATCCTAACATCACCCCTCTCAATGTTATCTCACATAAGATGGTATTTGTGAAGGATGTGTTTGGTCCTTTGGTGAGACTGGGGATCCTTAGATTGAGTAATGACTCCATTATTATCATAATAAATCTTGAATTCTCTATTGATTCTAGGACCTCTTATTTAGAGTTGAAATTTTTGATCCAAACAACTTACTTCACAGAATATGATGTAGTGATATATTTTGCATCTAATGTTGAGTCTACTATAGTGGATTGTTTAGAACTCTTTTAACTAATGTATCCTCCATTTATGAAAAACATGAAATCAGATTGAGATCTAATATCATCTATGTTAGATTGAAAATATTAATGTGTACCCCTTTATACAGATCTCATCTTCTCATCTAAATACCAAGAACATATCCTTAGTCCTTGTTAAGTACTTCAGTACATTCTTTATAATAATATAGTTACTTTCACTAGGATTGGATTGGTATCTAATGATAATTCATATAATATATGTGACATCAGGTTGATTACATAATATGGAATACATAATGGATCCTATGTTTTTCACATAATAAATTTTATCCATCCTTTTTAACTCTTTAGAAGGATTTTGAATCTTCCTAAGATTCATGCCACACAATTCTGGTAAAGACCCATTTTTAGAGTTATCTATGATAAAAATATTTAGCACTTTACCAATGTAATTGTTATGAATGAGTCTATGAAGCCTCTTATATTTATCTCTACATATCTTTATACCTAGTATATAGGCTGTATAACCCATGTATTTCACCAAGAAGCACTTATCCATCCACATCTTCATAGAGTGAAGAGTTGATATATCATTTTTGATAAGAAACAAGTTATCTACATACAATATCAAAAACACTAGAACAATCTCACTAATCCTATTTTATGCACAAAAATAATCAAAATTTTGGTGAAACCAAACTATTTGATTGCATTATAAAACCAAATATTCTAACTCTGAGAAGCTTAGTTTTATCCATAAATGGACCATTATAGCTTTTATACCTTAGTAGTCTCATTTGAAAATTCAATACCTATAGGATATATCATATAAACATACTGAAATAAATTCATATTAAGGAAAATTTTTATGAAATCTATTTGATATATCTTATAGTCAATGTAAGCTTCTATGTAGAAAAATATCCAAATGGACTTTCTCATTTAAACATGTGAAAATGTTTCTTCATTGTCAATACCATGAATTTTATTATAACATTTTTAAACTAGGAATTATTTAAAGGTGTATAATATACCATCCATATTTGCTTTCTTATAGAAAACCCACTTTCACCCTATAGGTATCACCCCTTCAGGTGTATCCACCAAGTTCCAAACATGGTTAGTGTACATAGATTCTATTTTTGATTCCATATATTTTAACCATTTATTATATTAAAAACTCTCTATGGCCTCTTGGTAGGTGGTAAGTTCATATCCTATGAACATTAAATCATCATCATTAACTATAATAAATATATATATCATAATCCTTTAATGAATCCTACCATATATTATAGGTTCTTATGTAATTTGATTCATTTCTTCATCCAAAAATATTTATGAGGCCAGATCAACCTCCACCTCAGGAACAATTTTGTGGAACCCACTGGGTTATTGGTATGTACAAATTTGAGTTTTTCTATATTTGAGTGTGTTATTAGAGTTCCTAGGTGTTAGGGGTTAAAATTGGGTGTTGTTTAGGAGACAGACCATGGATCACAATTAGCACATGGTTTTTCTAAACTGTGCAATAAAAATGCAAGGGGTGTTACAGTTTTAACAGCACAGTTTCACATGGTTTGGGCACAATTTCTCAAACTATGTGAAACCTTAGGGGAAATAGTTCAGCCTATTTTTGGGTGTAAAATAACACTTTCATGTCTGGATCATAGTTTTCTGAACCATGTAGCCAAACCATGCAACACAATCCAACTCTTAAAAAAACTGAAAATTACCAAAATCCCCCTGTCAGGTTTTTAGCATTTGGCCCTAATTTTTCTTCCCCCATCATATGAATCTATTCTATATTGTCTTGGATCTTCTTCCCCTATTACTTGGTGGATTCATCTTGGAACTATTTGTGGGTTTTCTTGAGGTAAGTTGATTTATTCATGATTTATTCTTCTTTCCCCTCCTCAAGCCATAATCTTCTATTTTTGTGGAAGTATGGAACCCCAGGGGTGGTTTTGGCCAAATATAGGGTATATAATAGGGGTTTTGGTTTTATTACACATGGATTAGGTGTGTGAGGTTTGGTTCTAACTTTCAGGTGGTCTTCATCAAGGGAAATATGATTTGGACCGAATTCAAGGTAGGTGTCTCTATTTAAGGTCATTTTCCATGGAATAACTTTAAATTTCTAACTAACTTTAGTTTTTTTGTTTAAATTTTCATTTAAATGATTTATTCATTGTGTGTATTCCATTTTTTATTATTTTATATATTATATTATAAACTTGGTGTTTAATGTGAGGTTTTCCAAATGGGTGTGGCTTGTATGCCCACCAAATGTTGATAAAATGGTTCAAAGAGGTTTTTGAATTTTAAATGGATTTATAAAATGGTTTTAGAAATTATTTTACATTGGTAAATGAGTTTTCTTAAATTGGGAATGTTTTATTATGAAATGGATTAGGTTATAACTTGAATTATATGGGAACTTTCTTGTGATGTGTTGGCATGGAGTAACACATGGGTTAACCGGGGTGTGAGAGATAGGTTTGTTCAAGGGACCATGTGAGAATTCAGAGGGAGGAACATAAGAGAATATATTTGTTTCCAAGTATTTGAGTGCACCTTTGGGTAGGGAGACGGTGTGATATTCCATGTTTATTGCTGAGAGAACATGTGAGATCTTGGAGTTGAGACCATAGAAGACCGCGCGAGATTCCATTTCTTAGCTCTAGCATACTTTTTACCCACTCATGTTAGGTCCGATGGTTAGAGACCTTGGTTCACATTAAATATGTTGGATTAGTTTACATGATTTATTCATTTTATTAATTCCAATTTGATGTGATGTGATTTATTATTCCCATTTATTCATTTTAAATTTATATGGTTATATGATGTTGATGTTTGTGCTAAACTTTATTATGCCTTATGGGTTATGTTTATCATGTTTATACCTTGTGGTCCAAATTATTTATTAGATCCATGTTTATAAATTGTCTTAAAAAACCATTCCTTATTTTTAAAAAATAAAACCAAATTATTTTGAAGGTTTACATAGAAATTGTATATTTTCAAAGTGGTTTTAGTTTTGAATTTTTTTTCAAAGCAGTTTATTGGTTTTCATAGGTAAAATCCTTAAATATATTCAAGGTGGTATCCTACTGGGATTTTTACCTCACATGATACTTGTTCCATTTGGGGAATTTTAAGATTTCATTTTTCTGGACTCAGGTAATGCCAAGAGAACCATGTTCTAGGGTGGATTTTCTTGATGACCACTATCTAGTGTTTTATGGAGGAAACATGGTTTCAAAGGGATGGAATCATGTAGAGTCATTTTTGGTATTTTGTACCCATTGGGTTGTACTTGGGACTTATTTGGAATTTTACCCTTTCCTTTGAGTTTGGATATTTTATTTTGAGGTACCATGTTTATTTCATGTTATGAAATGTTTGTGCTATGATGTATGTTTTGGTTGATGGTAACTACTTATATTTTACTGTTGAATCTAATGATATCAGTATGGAAGTCTAATATTGGTGTGAAAAAATTGTTTTATGGATGGCTCATACCGGTTTAATTATGAAAAAAAATCATTCCTAAGCGATAGTTAGTTATGTCGGGTGCTTTTCACCATCCCATGGAAATTGGGAACATGGTTTGGTGGGCCATATAGCCGGCCGACTTGGGTGATGAGTTGGGTCAACTAGAGATTTTTCATTACAAAATGGGAGCAAGTTTTTTATTTGGGTGCCAGTGGTAGTTTGGAGCTATGACCATTGAGACTAAATGTAACACCCTGATCTCTCTAGACTAGAACCAGTGCATTACTTGATACATTGGCATGGTTAAAAGAAAAGAAAATCCTGATGGAATGATCAGTTTAGTAGTCTTGATGAAACTAGATACATAGATGTAACTCAAATTACATTGGAAAAGGTAACAAAAATACAATAAATAACAAAAACTAATAAAATGCAACCACATGAACTCAATAAATAATCTCCTCTTCATAACCTGTTGAAGGTAAAAAAATGAAAGGGGTGTTATCAGATGCTCAGTAAGGGTTAAAAATAGTGGAATCATGAATTAATAATAAGTGAATCATAAACAATTTTACATAATCAATATGGTATAGTGAATAAATGGAAAACACACGCCATTAGTAAACTGATTATGAAACTACATCCATAGATTTTGTTAGAGTGAAAACCTGATGAATTATAATAACTAAAAATAAACAAAGAGATATGATTATTAATTGGACGTCATGTATCTAGAACATGATACCACTATACCTTCAAAATGGTTTAAGTATGTGGGTATAAACCCATCTGATTTTTGGAAACAAACTTGAAGGGTTTGTTGCCAACTGATTTGTATCATGAGACCTTTTTATGCATCGAGGGGATATAGTGGGCCCCGGCCACTTCTTCAAGTCCAAATAATTCTTTATACATAGATTTAATATAAGTACAATATGCCTTCTCAATATTTTTATAGAGTAGAGGATACAGATTCATCAATATTTCCATAGTTAAAGAAACATTCCAAAACACCATATGTAAAATTCTATATGGATTAAGACAATAATCATACCCATAAAACCAGAATATGGATATATAATATATTTACAATTTTAAATGAAAAATTATCTCAAATGGGCAGTGGATACACCACATAAGAAATATTAGGTGCACAATACCAAGTAAGACTCAATGAAATGGATTTTCTTAGGGGGAACCCTTACAAGGCCCGCAGGCTTAGGAATTACATTACCCATAGGCTTGGAGACATTACATGACCCGTAGGTCTTAAGGGAATCATAAAGACTATGAATACTTGAATCCTCTCCTCCCCAGCATCTGCATCATGATCAAATCTCCACCTTTTCATGACTGTTCGCCTAGAATGTTCAAGTGCAGAGGTGCACAGGGACGATACCGATGGAAAATTCCATACCCTCTCATTATTCTTAAGTCCATTTAGCCCTGATCTAGTGAATGCGCCCTACTCTTTCCTCCTATGAAGCGGTTCATTGTAGAATCTGTCTATGCAACTACAAATCAGGTGGCCCTGAAGGCCTTGAGGTGGCACAAAGGCCATGAGGCGGTCTGAAATCCTTACTGACCCGAAGTCCTGGGTGGCCCGAAGGCCTTAAGGACTCTAAGCCCAAACCGGTGGCCCAAGGTGAATAGTTCTGACAGCTACAGTACCGAATAGTAACTGCTACAGTACTACTACAATACCTGAAATTATTCCTCCACCTAGTTTTGAACCTGGGTCTTGTGGATACACTTAGAGAGACCTCACCAACTAGGATGAGGCTCATGTGCAATGAAATGGAAATTGAGACAAAATCCCTTACCACGTTGCAATCAATTGAGTCATATGACCAAAAATTAATAACCACCAAATGAGTCATATAATACCATGAATATAAAGGGAATCATGATAATATATATCAAATGGTTGAACAAAATATACCACATGAAAGAAATAAGTGGCGAACAATAGAAATCTCACAGAATTAAAAGTGAAATAAAACCCCTTACGTTATGCCCAAAAGTGTTCTTTGAATGATATTAATGAATTGAATAATCAAATTTAGACTCATTAATTAATAATTCCATAAACTCCTCAACATGTAATTTATTTATTATAACCTTATTGGTTCATTCATGGCATTTTTGATGGGTTGAAGAGGTTCAATTTTATTATTTTGGAAGCATTTTCATCATTGGTTTTCGTGATCAGCTTACTTGTATTCATGAATGGAAGTTAATTTTTAATGTGGTTAAGCATCTAGAATTGTTAATATATATTATTAGTGACATTTAAAGAGATATAAATGACCTTATAATGATTTTTTTAAATACCATGAGGATTAATTGTTTGATAAAAGATAATGATAAACACTTGATTTACTTGGCGGTTTTGTGCATAATGAACTTGTTTTATATTATTATTTTATATTATGAGTGTGTAAGGATTAAATAACATTTAGTAATATGAAAAAAATATATTATTATCTAGTTCAACCATAAAAATAGTTTCATGACCAGAATTGAATATGGTAATGAAAATTGAGAACCCGTCGTCCTTGAATGTGATTAATTAACACATCTAAGACGGTGTTTTCATTTTTAGTATAAGAGGAGGGGGAAAGAGAAATGATGATGAAATATTACACTAGCATAATATAATTAAATCTAATTTAAGGCACTATAATTATCATATAATTTGGATGAGGGGAGATGAGGAAAGAAGAATAAAATAAAGGAACTTAAAATAACAGAAAAATTGAGAAATCCCTTACGGAAATTCAGTAGCATAACAACGTCACTTAAAATTTCATAAAATAGTTTTATGAGATAAACGGGGTATCTCATCACTCTCAAATAATATGTACATAAAGGGGAATATGTAATGACATATCCCAATATAATCCAATTTAAAATAAAAGATAAAACATAAAATTAAATCTTTAAGAAAAGAGAAGGTTGGTAAATTCCTTACCTTGAAGAGTAACTCCAAAAACATGAAGGTTGGGACCTTGGAGGATTGAGGAAACCTTGGGAGGATTCCAAGGGAGGTAAAATTACCATATCTTATTGGATTATGGATTTTTAATGAACAAAAACTAAGGGATGAGTGGGTATTTATAGTAAATAAGAGGGAGTTTTTTATTAATTTAAAGGGACACCTCATTAGTGGTTTTTGCAAAACCATGGGATTTCCCATGGTATTTTTCCATGGTTTTAGCCACTTGGGAAACCTCATGTCATATTTTACTGTAAAAAAGTCTACCAGACTTTTATATTAATTATTACATCATTATGATGTCATTAAACTACTGAAAACTCAAAACTGTATTTTTACTATTCACAAAAATTCAAGTATTTTAGAAAAATCCCAAAAATTCACCCTAACCATTTTTTGACGTGTATAATTAAAAAATGAACTCCATTTTTTGAAAATAATTTTCTAAATATTTTTAATTTAATTTGTCAATAAAATCATAATTTATTCAAAAATAACAATTTTAAATCTATAACTCATTTTTCAACATCTTGAAAAATTAATCAACATCTCATTACCTTATAACCTTAAGAAAATAAAATAATAATATGGTTTACTATTCCAAAGTTTCATATTACTATTCATATTACTATTCATAAGGGTATGATACTATTCCTAAAAAAAACTAGTTGGTTCTATCAAACTCCAAATAACTTACTGGTCACAACCGTAGATGGCCATTTTTTGAAACTTAAAACACAGAATTGGAAAATTTAGATTTAATGGATAGGTTATAACTTTATCCTATGAATTTTTGTTTCACATAGGCTTAGTGATTCATGAAATATATTATATCAAATTAATAAAAAGTATTTAATAAGAACATACCATGAAATGTTTGGGGCATTACACTTGAGTGGTAGGAATGGGGGAGTGCCTGGTCAGCTCTTTTTCATGTCAAAACTAGAGTTTCTATATGTAGTATGTGATTATAGTTATGTTTTGAGCACAATAATGGGTTTTTTGGATGATGTTTCATGGTATTTCCCAATTGTTGGAAATTTTCAGGGTAGGCCTAGTGCTGTTTTGAATTTTGGGGTTAAAACAGGGAGGTTTGCAGGAGGCACAAAGTTAGTGATCATGGTTAGTAGAGACTTTTTTGTAGCCCATGCATTTTCACCCAAATCTAGTGACACCAAAATGGTTGGAAAATAGTTTTCTAAACCATGTGGAAGAACTATTTATCATAGGAACTTCTTGAAATTTTCTATGTTTTGGTTCCTCTCTCATTTGGATTTTCTTTTAATGTTTGTACTTCTTATTGATACCCATATTGAGGGTTAATTTTATCTCTTTGTAGTTGTTTTAGCTTGAATCATTCTTAATGGAACTTGTGTTTTTGTGTCTTGTATATAACGAATCCCTAAAGGATATCATCCAAGAGTAGAGATGGTGCAGTGAAGAGTAACCCATAGGTATATCCTTCCATTGATCCAAATTTGGTGGAGTCTATGATTCATATAACCCAAACCTTGGGTCAAGTGGGTGGTCGTGAGAAGAAACAAACCATGGACTATGATCAAGAGTTTTCAAGGTAGAATGAAATGATGTTTCATGGTGACAAGGGGACCAATGATCCCGAAGAGTGTTTGGATTTTATCGAGTAGATCTTTGAGTTCCTGAATTCCCCTCAGACCTTGGTTTTTTCCATTTATGTGTTAGAAGGACTGGGTAGGAAGTGGTGGGAGTCAAAATTGATTTCATGGAAGAAAAAGGATATAACATGGAATAATTTTAAATTAGAGTTTAATCAATAGTTTTACCAGGAGACATTGAGTGTAGGGAAGGCACATGAGTTTCTAAAGATGGATCATGATGATTGATCAGTGATGAAGTATGATGCTAGATTTACTGAGTTAGTTTATGTTTGTTCGGATCTCCTCGTGAATGATTACCTCAAGTATTCATGTTTTGAGATGGTATTGAGGATAAAGATTAGATATATTTTCATTCTTATATATCTAATGACCTATTCATATGTGATTGAAAAAGTAACAATAGAAGAAGCATATTTGATTGTTAAGACATATGTCAGTAGTGTTCTTCTAGTAGGTGGTATCCAAGTTTCTTCATCTAGAAAGAAGAAAGAGTAGGATGAGTCTCCTAGGGGAAGTTTAAATATTGTCTAGTACTCATTAGGTTCAATTCCATTGAATTCTATAGAGAATAATAAAATATTTCTATCTGTGTGGGAATAAAGGGAACACCATAATTTAGTAATCATAAACTCTAAGTATGTTCCACCAGTGTGGGAAGAAAGCTCATATCCAGTGCTTCTGTCAGTTGGATTCATGTGGGAGAAGTGTATGCTCCAATTTTTTGTATGGATCTCAGGTGAAGGCAGAAGATTATCAGGGTGGAGTATCTAAACCTTGTTTTGAGGAGGATTTTCACTAGGGGAAGAAGACTTAGGTAGGGTCCGAGATATGGTGAATCTATGCAGCGAAGGTCATTCCAAAGGACTCAGATACCAGGTCGGTCACTGTTAGAGGTAAAATGATTATTAAATATTCTATAGAATCAATTTTTTTGACCTAGGTGCTTCCCATTCATTCATTTCACTTAATAGGATTGATTACTTGGGTATGTGGGCTGAGTTGATTCCATAAGTTATGGATCTTCTATTCCCATTGGGTATGAATAAGGAGAAAGTTTTCAAGTTCCCTAAGTATTGTATTGTAGAAGATGGTGTGGAATTAATCTAGAACATCCTAATTTTGTACTCGGATGCTTTGAACCTTATTATAACCATGGATTTGTTGATCATATTTAAGGTGTTGGTTGACTGTTATTGCCACAGGGTCTAGATTCTTACTCCTGACGAGAGCACTCATGTCTTTCAAGGTGAGTGGGATCTGCATCTAGAGAGGGAAGGACCAATTTATTTGGAGATAAGGTTGATATCATTCTAGTTGTATAAGATTTTCCTTAAGAAAATTGAGTATAGTTTAGTGGGTGAGATATCAGTGGTCATGGAAAGGTACCCAGATGTGTTTTTAGAGGGGTTTTCAGGGTTTCTTCACTAGTGATAGGTTGAGTTTACCATCAATATTCTCCCTAACATGAGGCCAATTTCCTTTCCATCTTATTAGATATATTTATACAATATAAAGGATATGAAATTTTATCTAGAAGATCCTAAGGGTAAGGGTTTTATCTATTCTAGTGTGCCCATATGGACTTCACCAGTTCTATTTTCAAAGATGGTAGATGGTAGCCTCTGAATTTTCATAGAATACCATAAGATTAACTAATTGAAAGTAAAGAGTAAATACTAATTTCCAAGGATTTATAATCTATTTGAAAAACTCAAAGGGTCCCATTGGTTTTTGAATATCGACCTGAGATTAGGGTACCACTAGTTGAGGTCCTAGGAAGAGGATGTTCTAAATACCACCTTTCCAAGACAATATAAACACTTTGAGTATTTGGTTATTCCATTTTGTCTTACTAATGCTCCAACTATTTTCATGGAACTAATGAACCAGATCTTTCATTGATTTTTAAACTCCTTCATGGTTATGTTTTGAACAAAATAATGGTGTATTAAAATATGGATTAGGATAATTATATCCATATGAAGGTTGTTTTGGGGGGTTTTAGATAGAATATTCTATATTCCAAGTTTACCATGTGTTAGTTTTGGCTTTAGGAAGTGAATTTTATGGGCCACATGATTTTTGAGGAAGGAATTACAATGGATCCAGAGAAGGTTTGAGCAGTTATTTCTTGGGAGCATCCCAAGAATGTGTTTTAGATTTTTAGTTTTATGGGATTAGATGGATATTATAGACGTTTTTTTTCAAAAATTCTCCAGGATACCTTCTCCCTTGAGGTATTTGAGTAAGAAAGGGGTCAAGTTTCAGTGGGACGATAAGTGACATAGTGATTTTTAGCAATTTCAGACCCATCTGACATATGTAACAATTTTTATTCTTCTTGAGTCTGAGAGAGAGTATGTATTATTTTATTATTCTTTTGGTGTGGTTTTGGAGTTTTTGATGATGTAGGATGACCATGTGGTGGCCTATGGATCGAGGTAAAATGTCCCACATGAGTAGAGTTATCCTAACCATAACCTAGAATTGGTAGATATTATGTATGCACCGAAGACGTAGTGAGGACACCTCTTTAGAGAGAGTTTTATAGTGTATTTGAATCATAAGAGCTTGAGGTAAATTTTCAATCTAAGAGACCGAAACCTTAGATAGAGGCAATAGGTGGAGCACCGCCAGACATTAGATTTTAAGATTTCATATACACATGGTAAGGGAAATGTGGTTATTGATTAATTGAGGAGGAAGCTTCTAGTATATGCAGTATGGGGATCAATGGATGAGTGGGTTTTGATATTTTTTTTGATGATCCAAGACTTGATGTGTAGGAGGATAGAGGGAAGGTATTCTTGGTCAGTGTGAAGATTACACCCTCTCTCATTGATTAGGTGAGGATTGAGTAGGAATCCAACCCAAAGTGATAAAATATTAGTTTTGATTTAAATAGAGGGGATACCTTGGGTGATTGGTCTCAGTCTCCCAATGGTTATCTTATCTTCTAGGAGAATCTAGTTATTCCTTTGAGTATGAGGAAGGAGGTGATATAAGAGCACACCATTCTAGTTGGGTCATTCACCCAAGGGTGACCAAGATATTCTATACCTTGGGAGGTTAGTATTGGTGGCCTAGAATGAGACATGCAGTTTCAGAATTTGTTTCAAGGTTCTTGACCTACCAGAGGATCAAAGCTGAGCAATAAAGACCATTTGTGTTGCTACAACCACTTCCTGTGCCTATGTGGAAGTGGGATAACATATCTATGAATTTTATGACTGGGATACCTAATACTTTGAGTGGTAAAGATTCTACATGGGTGATAATTGATTTTATAATGAAATTATCCCATTTTCTACCCATTAGGGAGTTGAAAAAGGTAGAGGACCACATATGCATGTATGTTCAAGAGGTTTTTCAGCTTCATTGAGTTCCATCAACAATAGTGTTATAGAAGTATGCCAATTTTAAATCCTACTTTTAGAAGTGACTCCTGGAGGCTTTGGGAACCCCGTTGAGTTTAATCACTACATATCACCTGCAAATAGATGGATAGTATGAGTGGACCATCTAGAATCATGAGGAAATGTTGGGGGTGTGTGTGCTAGAGTTTGGAAATTTTTGGGAAAGGAACCTATAATTGGACGAGTTTTCATATAATAATATCTATTAGGCCTTGATCAGGATGGACCAATTTAAGTAATTATATAGGTATCCATTCTAATCCACATTGTGCTGGCCTAAGGTGGGTGAGGATTATTGAGAGGACCAGATTGAGATATACCTAACAATGAGAGGGGGGGGGGGGTGAATTAGTGTTGAGAACTTCTTAAACCAATTAAAACTTTTATCCCTGTACCTCTTGACCTGTTAGGATCTTGATTATCTTATTCTCTTTTCCCTGTCGCATGCAATAATAGAAAGTAGTAAAAATATGCACACAATATTTTTACAAGGTTCACCACTCAATAAGAGTAGCTACGTCCTTGCCATGCATGGGATTGACCAGTTCATGGATTCTCCACTATAATGTAATATGCTGTTACAATGGAGTGGCTAGTAAAACAATCCTCTAGCTAGTGTAAGTCCCTACACTTTGGAGGGGGTGGGAAACAATCCTCTTCCCTGGACTAGTGACAGTCTAGTCCAACTTGCAGCCTCTAGCTGGTTCTTTATACTGCCTATAGAGACAATCTTATTCCTTCTTCAAAAGGTAGGTTCTGCTCTTGGTCTTCTTTAGTGCTCTTCACTTGATTACTTGTAAAGCAGTAGGCAAGTAATTATTACTTCTTTCCTTATCTTCTTTTCTAGTGCAACACCAACTGTACTAAACTTCTTCTTTCTTCTTAGTGCAACAAACAACTACACTAAAAATTATTCTCTCTTATTCTTAGTGCAATAACCAACTGCACTAAATCTTCTTTTCTCTTCTTGGCCAGAATCACATATACCGATGTGATTATTCAGAAACTGAGGATCAACTCACATATCATCATCTGAATTAAACTGCCCTAAATAAATATAGGCTTCAATTGGGCATACTCTCTTCTTCTTCTTCTTCTTCTTCTTCTCTTCTTTTTATGCATTAAACCTGTAATCTGCACACTCTTCTTTTTTTCTGCTGCTTCAATGCAAAACCAGCTACACTAAAACCTAATCTTCTTCAAATGTTTTATTTTAGTGAAAAACCATTTGTACCAAGATATTCTTCTTCTTCTTCTTTCTAGAATCAAAATTTATATTTGTGATTGTAAAAACAATGAATTATAGATCAACTTATCATGAACAAAGTTGATCAGAAGTTGGCAAGAACTTCTAGAACAACTCACAGCTTGCGCGCCAATCCTTACTTGTGCGCCACCCTGCTTTCGTAGCTCCCTACTTGCGCGCCTCCCAACTTACGCGCCATCTTACTTGTGCACCATTAAATACTTGCACACCACAATTGTTCACAACTCACAACTTGCGTGCCACATTTGGATTATACACACTTCCTACTTGCACAACTCCAAAAACTTTCATGCCAAAACTTGCGTGACACAACTTGCGCGTCATAACTTGCACGGTAGAACTTGCGCAACAAAACTCGCACGACAAAACTTGCACCGAAAAACTTGCGTGGAAAAACTTGCGTGGAAAAACTTGCGCGACATATAAATAACCCTTAACTGGCACGCCACTTCAGCTTGCGCTCCACCCTATACTACTTGCGCGATCAGAGCTCTAATTTTCTCTTAAGTGTTGAGAATGGAAAAATGAGGAGGCTAGTCGTCTATTTATAGGTATTTTATTGACTTGTGTGCCACATACACTTGCGCTCCGCTCTATCACTTGTGCGCCGCTCCAGCACTTGCACAACACTTTATTTCCTTTGTCATATTTTGATATGATGATTTTTGAAATATGACTTGTTCGCCACTTACACTTGCGCACCAATACTTGTGCGTCAATACTTGCACGCCACTACTTGACTTGCACGCCAATATTTAACTTGCACGCCACTTGATTTCCTTTGTAATATTTTGATGGGATGATCTTGAAATATGAATTGCGTGCCACTTACACTTGCGCACCAATACTTGCACGCCAATACTTGCATGCCAATACTTGCAGGCCAATACTTGCACGCCACTTCCTTTCCTTTGCAAAAATCTCTTCTTTACTCTCTCTACTCTTCATAATGCTCGCATCACAAGTTCTCCAAACTTATGATATTTGTGAAATACAAATCAGCAAAGAATCATCATAGTTTAGTCTATTCTTTTTGGAATATGAATTCCAAAGTAATTATTCATCCTCACTTCAAATCCTAAATTCCTTTTGGAGTGTTAATTCCAAAGAACTCCAATAATATCTCTTAATCCAAAAGTGGAGGCTTGAAGCTTCTTCAAATACCTTCAATGTTATAGAAAATGTATCACCTTTGATACATGTATTTGGAACTTTAAGAACAGTGAAACAATCATCTGATTTCAAGAAAATGTGTAATTCATGACCTTCTTAGAATTCCAAGCCCTTCCACACTCTCTCTTCTTCTTCATCCATCATTCTATACTTCATTAAAATCATATGATTCTTTTCTTCAAGTAAGATCTTGCATGGTTCTCATGCAATCATGAATCATTACATGGTTTTTTTAAATCCTCATTCTTCTTCAATCATCCTTAGATGGATGATACTTCACCATTATTCATTATTGTAAACAATGTGTCACCTTTGACACAAGTTCTTTGAACTTAGTATCAGTTCAACAATCATCTGAATTGATCTTCTTAGAGAATTTCTCAAGTATGACATCTAATGCTATGATTCCATAACAATTCTCCAGGAAACCTCACTTTAGCCAATCTCCACTAACTTTTTAGTCCTTCTTCATATCCTTCTTCATTTTGACCAGTATTGACAACTGTTGACAACAAATACAATCTTCATACACAAAGTGGTCCCAACAATCTCCCCTTTGTATTTTGTTGTCAATACCACAAAGTCTCCTCAAATGAATGTGTCAATGTAAAAATAAGAATCTTCTCTCTCCACTTTACTTGTTTTTCTCCCCCTTTCATTTCAAACTTTCATTTCACTTTCTCTCCCCCTTATTGACAAGAAATACAAAGTTCATGGTAGAGAGTGTATTAGTCCTTACTTTAGTAGTGTGCCATCAATCATTTCACTCTAAGTCTACTTGAGAAAAGCTCGATGTAGAAAACAAGAGGATTTGATTTAGACAACAAATCTATCCATTATCCACTGATCATGATACCTCATGATATGAGATCTCCTACACTTGTCTTCAAGGGGTTTCCACTTTCATTCCAGGACAATGATATTGAAAATGATAGGAAATAATCAATCTTGAAATTCCTGCACTCACTTCAACAAAAGGATCAAAAACATTCAAGTGAAATTAGAAGGATGAGTGGCCTTGGGTCACTTTCATTCTTCTTATGTCATTGATTTACCTAGTTACTCCCCATTTATAAAAATATATTTATTTTGAGTAACCAAGGATGAGAGATTAAGAAACAACATAACTTTTCCAAAGACATGATATTCAGAAAATATTCAAATTAATTGAATTTTATACCAACTAATGTTGATACTGATTGAGATAATGACTCTGACAGCTTCTTCATGTTTCTCCCCCTCAAGGGAACACTTCTCCTCACTGAATCCCTGGTTTCCCCCCCTGAGATATTACTTCACCTTCAATTCCTTGTATGATAAAAACAAATACAATACACAAAGATTTAATGGAATAAGGTGTATCCTCTTTCCTCCATCAATGTGAACAATAAGGTTGAGATGATTTTCTCAACCCAGATGCTCCATTCTTCACAATTTCACAACTGATATTCAATGATGACTATGATTGTGTGGACTTCACTATTTATTCCATCTCCTTGTGTGTGAGTCTTCTTTATTCAAGAGATTTTAAAGCGCTAGAATCTCCTGGTGCAACATTCATCTTCTTGAGGAATTCATGTTGGTCCAGAGTAAATTCAAAACATCTTCTAACAGTGTGACTAGCCTTGTTTCACCTCACACACTAAATTTCTTTGCCTTCATGTATAATCTTCCTTTTGTTTTTAGAACTATCTTTAGCCTGTGCATCTTACATTTTACTCATTCTTTCCAAATATTTTGGCCAGACCACCAATATGTCACTAGGAACTGAGGCATCAAGATTAGATCTTCTACATGGATTATTCTTAGTAGAATCCTTCTTAGTGGTTCTTTTGTATGCACCACCCTTCACCTCCTTGGACATAGAATCCAAGGGCTTCTCAGATTTTCTTCTTGGGATCTTCTTGGGAGAATTTGTTTTTACAACATTGTTCTGATTTCTTCCCAAGGATTCTTCTTCATTCTTGCCCAGCTTCTGTGGTCTTATTTTATTATATGAACATGCACCATTCATATGACCACTCCTATTGTATACATCACAGATGTTATCTAACATTCCAAATCTATTTGCAGTATACAGATGTTTCTGGATCTGTGGATGTTGCTTCTTCTTCTTTTTCTTTCTCCCCCTTGAGATGGGCTTTCTATGTGATTTTACATTTAAGGGGTTGTACCAACAATCCAGTGCACAATGCCCAAATCTATTACAACACCAGCATTGACAAAAAAACCTTGAATTCTTTCCATATTCTTTATAAGGTTGGTGAATCTTCTTCCTGGTATATTGTGCTTTCTATGGGGAGCTATCTTCCACACTCTTTCCCCTATCCACTCTAGCCATGGTGGTAGGTTTCTTCTCCCTTTTCTTCATCCATACTTGTTTATAATTTTTCTTCCAACTTTCACTTTTTGTAGAATAAAATTTAGAACCATCCGTACAAGTTGTTTTTGATGGTACCTTTACTTTCTCAGTTGCTCGTAATAGATCAATGAGTGAAGCCATGACCTTCTTATCACATGTAGGAGGTATTTTGAGAGTAGAATCTTCTAGTGAGAATTGAGTACTAGAAACAACTTTTTCCTTATTTTGTGGAGACTCAATATGTGTCTTGTCGATATTGGTCAACTTATCTTCAAATTCTAGACATCTCATATTGAGGATGACTTCCCGGTCTTCAATCATAGCCATATTCTCTTTACAAGATTTCTTTAATCTTTAAAATTCATCTTCATGCATCCTTACTTTGTTTTGTAACAAAGAGTCAAGTTATTTGATCTTCTTAGAGTCTTCTTCCAAATATAACTCCTTGACATAATTGATCCTTTTCAGATCATCTTCAAGTACATGGATCTTCTCTTCTAGAGTCTTATTGAATCCATCTTTCTATTCAACATATTTGAGCCACTTTGAAGAACTTAATTCAAATTCCCTCTTTGTTTCTTCAAAGGCTCCAACCTTTTTGGAGAGCTTTAGAAATTCAACACCTTTTTCTTGTAAGCCTTTCTCCAAAACATAAATTTCTTCTTCCAGCTGAGTGATATTTTCTTGCATGTATTGAAATACTCCACAAACCAAAGATTTACTCTCTTTAGGAATACCATGCAGAATCAATCTTAATCTATCAACTAATATTTCTTGAGATGTTGTAGATTGATCATCACCACTTGTGCCAGCATTTTCATTATGTGAATAATTTCCAAATGTACTAACACATACCTCCTTATCATTTAAGGTAGGAAGGTTATCCATCTTCTTGGTGGGTACTTGATCCACCTTCTCATAACTTTCCAAGTCGGGTGTGTCTTCAATGTCAACTAGGTATGGAGAACCATATGCTTCCTCTTCTTTAGATAAGAGGGAAATATTCTTCAAATTCTCTTCTCTTTCTTTTTCCTGTTCATCATGGTCTTGGTAGATATAACCTTCCGATCAAAGGTAACTGAATCTTCACCAACACTTCTCTTCATTGTTGACTCATGAAAGGAACTCAAATCTTAAAAAGGGAATAGCTTTACTGTAGAGAATCCAACAGAGGTGAACCTGCCCTCTGATACCAATTGAGAGGACCAGTTTGAGATATACCTAACACTAAGAGGGGGGTGAATCAGTGTTGAGGAATTTTTAAACCAATTCAAACTTTTATCCCAATACCTATTGAGCTGTTAGGATCTTGATTCTCTTATTCTCTTTTCCCTGTCACATGCAATAATAGAAAGCAGTAAAAATATGCACACGGTATTTTTACAAGGTTCACCACTCAATAAGAGTAGCTACGTCCTTTCCATGCATGGGAATGACCAGTGCATGGATTCTCCACTATAATGTACTATTCTATTACAATGGAGTGTCTAGGAAAACAATCCTCTAGCCAGTGTAAGTCCCTAAACTTTGGAGGGGGGTGGGAAACAATCCTCTTCCCTGGACTGGTGACAGTCTAGTCTAACTTGTAGCCTCTAGATGGTTCTTTATACTACCTATAGAGATGGTCTTCTTCCTTCTTCAAAAGTTAGGTTATGATCTTGGTCTTCTTTAGTGATCTTCACTTGATTACTTTCCAAGCAGTAGGAAATCAATTATTTATTCTTTCCTTCTCTTCTTTTCTAGTGCAACACCAACTACACTAAACTTCTACTTTCTTCTTCTTAGTGAAACAAACAACTGCACTAAAAATTATTCCCTCTTCTTCTTAGTGAAATAACAAATTGCACTAAATATTCTTCTCTCTTCTTGTACAGAATCACATATACCAATGTGATTATTCAGAAACTAAGGATCAGATCACATAACATCATCTGAATTAAACTTACCTAAATAAATGTAGGCTTCAATTGGGAATACTCTGTTCTTCTTCTTCTTCTTCTTCTCTTCTTTCTATGTAGTAAACCTGTAAGATGCACACTCTTCTTCTTTTTCTGCTTCTTCAATGCAAAACCAGCTGCACTGAAACCTACTCTTCTTCACATGTTTTCTTTCAGTGAAAAACCATCTCTACCGAGCTCTTCTTCTTCTTTATAGAATCACAAGTTATCATTGTGATTGTAAAAACAATGAAGTCTAGATTAACTTAGCATCATCACAGTTGATCAGAAGCTGGTAATAACTTCTAGAACAACTCACATCTTGCACGCCAATCCTTACTTGCGCGCCACCCTGCTTGCGCGCCTCCCTGCTTGCTTTCCTCCCTACTTGTGCGCCTCCCTACTTGCGCGACATCAAATACTTGTGCACCAAAATTGTTCACAACTCAAAACTTGTGTGCCACCTTTGGCTTATACACACTCCCTTCTTTCACACCTCTGAAAACTTGCATGCCAAAACTTGCGCACACAACTTGTTCGTCACAAATTTCACGGAAAAACTTGCACGACAAAACTTACGTGGAAAAACTTGCGCGGAAAAACTTGTGTGATAAAACTTGAGTGAAAAAAATTGCGTGGAAAAACTTGCGTGACAAAACTTGCACGGAAAAACTTTCATGAAAAAACTTGTGCACCTTATAAATAACCCTCAACTTGCGCGCCACTTCAGCTTGCGCGCTTCCCTCTACTACTTGCGCAATCAGAGCTCTAATTTTCTCTTAAGTGTTGAGCATTGAAAAATGAGGAGGCTAGTCGTCTATTTATAGTAATTTTGGTGACTTTCGTGCCACATACACTTGCGCACCGCTCCATCACTTGCATGCCACACTTGCGCGCCGCTCCAACACTTGCACGACACTTTCTTTCCTTTGTCATATTTTGATATGATGATGTTTGAAATATGACTTGCACGCCACTTACACTTGCACGCCAATAATTTCACCTTAATACTTGCACGCCACTACTTGAATTGTGTGCCAATATTTAACTTTCATGCCACTTGATTTCCTTTTTCATATTTTGATGGGATGATCTTGAAATATGACTTGCGCGCCACTTACACTTGCGCTCCAATAATTGCACGCCAATACTTTTGCGCCAATACTTGCGCACTACTTCCTTTCCTTTGCCAAAAATATCTTCTTTACTCTCTCTACTCTTCATAAGGCTCGCATCACAAGTTCTCCAAACTTACGATATTTGTGAAATACAAATCAACAAAGCATTGTCATAGTTTAGTCTATTCTTTTTGGAATATGAATTCCAAATTACTTCTTTATCCTCAATTTAAATCCTAAATTCCTTTTGGAGTGTTAATTCCAAAGAACTCCAATAATCTATCTTCATCCAAAAGTGGAGGCTTGAAGCTTCTTCAAATACCTTCAATGTTTTAGAAAATATATCACCTTTGATACATGTATTTGGAACTTTAAGAAAAGTGCAAAAATCATCTGGTTTCAAGCCAATGTGTAATTCATGACCTTCTTAGAATGCCAAGCCCTTCCAAACTCTCTCTTCTTCTTCAACCATCATTCTCTACTTCATTCAAATAATATGATTATTTTCTTCAAGTAAGATCTTGCATGGTTCTCATGAAATCATGAAGCATTGCATGGTTTTCCATAAATACTCATTCTTATTCAATCATCATTAGATGGATGATAATTCACAATTATTCATTGTTGTAAACAATGTTCCACCTTTGACACAAGTTCTTTGAACTTAGTATTAGTTCAACAATCATCTGAATTGATCTTCTTAGAGAATTGATCAAGTATGACATCCAATTCTATGATTCCATAACAATTCTCCAGGCAACCTCACTTTAACCAATCTCCACTAACTTTTTAGTCCTTCTTTATCTACTTCTTCATTTTGTCAAGTATTGACAACTGTTGACAATAAATACAATCTTTATACACAAAGTGGTCCCAACAATTATTTGGTTAGACCAAGACTTGTATAGGAGATGATTGAAACAATGAAACTGATTTAGAAACAGATAATGATAGCTTAGGGTTGTTATAAGTCATATTATTTCCATATTTATAGTCCATTTGAGTTTCTGTTTGGTGTTCATGTGTTTCTTTGAGTACTAGTTCAGCTGGGTCACCATCGCTTGGGAAAGTAGGGGACGTTGGCACCACATTATGTCCGACCATTTTGTATTACAGAGAGTATTTAGAAGTTTTCCTATTGGTTGGTGCTACCACTGAAGAAAACCTCAATTCATGATGTATTCCATGTCTCCGAGCTAAAGATGCACCATAAAAAACTATCTCATGTGATAGAGTGGGAATATTTATATTTAGAGTATGATGACACCATTGTGGAGCATCCTATTTATACCATGATACTCAGAACAAAGTGACCCATGGGAAATTAATCCTATTAGTCTGTATTCTTTGAAAATGTAGTGGTGATATCTATGAGACATAAAATCAAGGATTTTGGGTGAGGGATTAGTGGCCTAACATATTTTATTCTTGTGAAGCCTAAGGACGTTTTGGGAGAATAAAGTGGAATGATGGGAAGTTTTTGACACCCTACAGGTCAATGTCATGTCTAAATTTGATTTTTTTAATCTCCTAGTGCGTTCTTGGAGTTACCAAGTGTTGAGGGTCAAAATTCAGAGTTTTTGGGAAGATATACCAAGGCACACAGTTAACGCACAGTTTGTTTAAACCGTATGGTAAACGTGTGAGGGGTGATGCAGTTTGGATAGTGAAATTTCATATGGGTTGGGAATAGTTTGTAAAACCATACTACATCCCATGGGACACTGTGTGGCCTATTTTGGGTGGGAAATGGTACCCACATGGTAGGAAAATGGTTTTTCTAACCGTGCGACCAAACTGTGCGACCCTGTCCAGCTCTTAAAAAATTGAAAACTTCCAAAATTACCATATAGTGTTTTTATCCCTTGTATCTCATTTTTCATCCCATATCACGTGAATCCCTCCTCCCTCATCTTGGAGTTTCTTCCCCTCATAATTGGAGGATTTATCTTGTAAATCTTGGTGGTTTTTTTTCAAGGTAAGTTGATTTATTCTTTATTTCTTATTCCTTCCCCCCCTCAAGCCTTGTTCTTCCATTTTTGTGGAAGTTTGTAACCCCATGGGTGGTTTTAGATGAATTTTGGGTATATAATGTGGGTTTTGATTTTATTTATTGTGGATTAGGTTTGTGAGTTTTGGTTATACTACTTTCTAGTGGTCTCCATCAATGATGGTGATCTTTGGACGAAATCCATGGTATGTGTCTCTATTTAAGGGCGTTTTCCATGGAATACCTTTAAATTTAAAATCAAATTTGGTTTTATTTATTTAAATTTTATTTTAAATGATTTATTATTGGTGAGTATTCTACATTTGACGCATTTCATGGATTGTATTGGCAAATTGGTTTTCAAACTAGATCTTTCTAAATGGATATAACTTGTATACCCACCTATTGTTTGATAAAATGGATCAAAGCGGTTTTTGAATTTTAAATGGATTTATAAAGTGGTTTTAGAAATAATTTTACCATGGTAAGGTTGTTTTGTTAAATTGGGAATGTTTTCTTATTAAATGAATTATGTTATAGATTAATTTATATGGGAACTTTCTTGTGGTGTGTTGGTATGAAGTGGAACATAGGTTAACCGAGGTGTGAGTGAGTGGTTTATTTGAGGGACCATGTGAGCCTTTAGAGGCAAGAATGTGTGAGGATAATTTTTTTTCAAGGGACTGAGTGTGCCTTTGTGTAGGGAGACTATGTGATATTTTATGTTGATTATTAAGAGACCATGTGAGATCTCGACGTTTGGACTGGAGTAGATCATGAGAGATTCCATTGCTTTGATAAATAATATACTTATTTACTCACTCATGTTTGGCCTGATGGCTAGAGCCCCAGGTGCACATTACTCATACTATATTGGTTTACATGATTTATTCATTTTATTAGATCCATTTTTATATGATGAGATTTATTATTCACATTTTTTCATTTTATATTTATATGGTTATATGATGTTTATGTTTATCATCCCCCTTATTATGTATTATGGGTTATGTTGAGAATTTTTATACTTTGTATCCCTTATTATTTATTTGAAACGTGTTTGGAAATTATTTTAGATTATCATGCATTATTTTAAAAAAGGAAAACAAAAGGATTTTGAATTTTTACTTAGAAATTGTATATTTTTAAAGTTATTTTAGTTTTGAAAATGTTTCCAAACTAGTTTATTAGTTTGCATGGGTAAAATCCTTAAAAATATACATGGTGGTATCTTTTTGGGCTTCATGACTTACACCCTTCTTGGGCCCTTTGGGGTGTTTACAGACTTCATTTTTAGGACACATGTAAAGGAAAGGGTACCATGTTCCAAGGTGGATCTTCTTAATTACCTTCATATAATGTTTTTTTAGAGGAGGTGTGGTATCATAGGGATGGAATCATGTGGATTCATTTTTGGTATTTTATACCCATTGGGTTTTAATTGGACCTTGTTCTACATTTTACCCTTTCCTTTGAGTTTGGATTGTTTAATCTGAGATACCATGTTTATGTCCTTTTATAGATTGTTTGTTCTATGAAGTATGTTTTTATTTATGGTACCTTTTTATCTTTTTATATTTAATTTTATGTTAATGGTGTGGCTATATGATATTAGTATGTCCATATCATTTTATGGATGGTTCACACTGGTTTAGCTGTGGTGAAATCATTCCTAAGCGATAGTTAGTTATACCCAATGCTTTTCTCCATCCCGTGGAAATTAGGAATGCACGTAGGGAAATATAGTGGGTTGAATTGGAGATGATATCATTAGGAATTGATAGGTAGGAGGGGGGGGGGGGTCCTGGATAACCCTTTTTCATATCTAACCTCAAGTTTCCATGGGTGGTATGGGATTATAGTTTTGTTTTTATCCCAGTCATGGGTTGTTTGGAAAATGTTTCAGGGTATTTCTTAGTCTGTGGAAGGTCCTAAGGTAGGCCTAAGGCTATTTTGTTTTTTGGGGGTGAAATAGGGATCTCTAGAGGAATCACATAGTTAGTGAATATATTAGTAGAGACCATGTGTAGGCTGTGTAGATTTTTCTCCAACTATAGGGACACCATCATGGTTACAACACAATTTTCCAAACCGTGCTACCAAACTATGTAGTGTGGGAAATGCTTGAAATTTTCTATGTTTTGGTTCCTCTATCATTTGGAGTTTCTTTTAATTTTATCACTCCTTGTTGATAAAAATATTGAGGTTTCATTTTAGATCATTGTAATTATTTAATCTTGATTCATACTTAATAGAGTGTGTGTTTTTTCTTGTAGATAATTCCTCCTAGAAGGACCTCGTCTAGGAGTAGATAGGGTGTAGTGGAAATTACCCCATAGGTAAAACCTTTTGTTGATATGGATTTGGTGGATTCAGTGATTAATATGATCCAAACCTTGGGTAAAGAGGGTGGTTGTGAGCTGACAAAAACTGTGGACCATGATCAAGAGTTTTCAAGGTATAATTCATAGATGTTTCATGGTGAAAATTGGTCCAATGAGTCTGAGGAGTTATTAGATCATATCGAGTAGATATTTGAGTTCTTGATGGCCCCTAAGACTTTGGTTTTTTCAATGTTTGTGTTGTAAGTACTAGGTAGGAATTGGTGGGATTCAATATTACTTTTGGGTAAGAACACATGGACTAATTTTAAAGTGGCATTTAATAGATAGTTCTACCTAGAGACCTTGAGAGCAGGGAAGGACCATGGGTTTTTAAAGTAGGAGCATGATGATTGATCATTTATTGAGTATGAAACTAGTTTTACTGAGTTATTTAATGTTTCTCTGGATCTCCACATGAATGGTTATCTCAATTCTCAATGTTTTGAGGTGGTATTGAGGCCAAATATCATATCTATGATCATTATTCTTTGTCTACCAACCTATTTAGAGGTGGTTGAAAAAACTGTGATGTAATAGGATTTTTTTTCAAGACACGTCTTAGTGGTGTTTATTTAGTGGGCGGTAACTAGAGTTCTTCATCGGGAAAGAAGTGGAAGTAGGATGAGTTTCACAGGGGTATTGGAAATATTATATAATAGTAATCAGGTTCAATTCCTATGGATTCTTTGGGGTGTAAGATCATTTTCTGATATCTGTGTGTTAATTTAGGACACACCATACTTTATGCTAAAAAACTATGAGGAATTTCCACTAGTGTGGACAATCAGGCCATATCGTGCACTTCTATCAGTTGGATTCACATGGGAGCGGTGTTGGATCCAATTTTTTAATGGATATCAGGTGAAGTCAGAAGCTTCAAAGGGTGGAGGATCTTATCATAGTGGAAATGGGGATTCTCACAAGGGGAATAAGACTCATGAAAGGTCTAATATAGGGAGAATCCATGCTACGTAGGTCTTTTTAGAGGACTCAAATTCTTGGCTGACCACTGTTAGAGGTACGATGATTATTGTTTCTTCTATAGTATCCATTTTTTTGACAAAGGTGAATCCCATTATTTCATTTCACTTAAGATGATTGATTCATTTTGTATGTAGGATGATTTTATTCTATATATTAAGGATATTATATCTCCAATGGGTAGGAATAAGGATCAAGGTTTAAAGTTCCTTGAGTGCTGTGTTGTGGTATTTGGTGTGGAAGTCGTCTGGGACTTCCTCATTTTAAACCTAAATATTTTCAAACTTATTATCAACATGGATTGGTTAATCAACATTAAGGTGATGCTTGAATGTTATTTCCATAGTGTCTAGTTCCTTACTCCTTATGGGATCACTCATGTCATTCAAGGTGAGTGGGATCCATGTTTAGGGAGGGAGGGACCAGTTTATTTGGAGATGTGGTTGATATAGTGCTAGTTTTCTTTTTTATTCCTTGAGGTGGTTGAGCAAGGTTCAATGGGTGCACTAGTATTTGTCATGGAAAGGTACATAGATGTGTTTCTATAGGATTTTTTAGGGCAACTTCCCTAGTGAGATTTTATTTTACCATCAATCTGATCCCTGGGATGAGCTTGATTTCCTTTCCATATTATCAGATGGCTCTAATCAAGCTGAAGGAGATGAAATTTAAGCTAGTGGATCATGAGGGTAAGGTGTTTATATATCCTAGTGTGTCCCCATGGGATTCTCCGGTGATATTTTCATAGAATATGGATGGTAGCCTTTGAATTTTAATAGACTAACATAAGATTAACTAGGTGAAAATAAAGAATAAATACCCATTTCCTAGGATTTATGATCTATTTGACTAACATAGAGGGGTCTATTTGTTTTCGAAGATTGACCTGAGATCAAGGTACCACTAGTTGAGGTTCTGGGAACATGATGTTCTATATAAAAACTTTCAAATCTAGTATAGAAAATTTGATTCTTTGGTTATTCCATTTGGTTTTACCAATGCCCCAATTTTTTTGTGGAACTATTGAACTAGATACTTCATCAATTTTTGGACTCCTTAGTGGTTTTTTAGATGAAATGTTGGCGTATTCCAATATGGAGGAGGAATATGTCAACCATATGGATGTTTTTTTTGTTGTTTTTAGAGAGAATCATCAATATGTAAAGATTCCCAATTTCCAGTTTTGGATTTAGGAAGTGATGTTTCTGGGACACATGATTTCTAAGGAAGAAGTTTCAGTGGATCCAGAGATGGTTCAAGAAATTATTTATTGGGATTATCCTAAGAATGTGTTAAATATTTTCAGTTTTATGAGAATTAATGTATATTATAGATGTTTTTATAGAATTATCCCTGATAGATTCCCCCTTGATAGTTTTTAATAGGAAATGGGTGAAGTTTTAGTGAGATGATAAGTGTCAGAGTGCTTCTGATCAGTTGTATACCCATCTAACATTTTCACCCATTTTGATTCTTCCCGATCCCAAGAGAGCTTATGAAATATTTTTTGATTCTTTTAGTGTGGTTTTAGGGTGTATGATGATGTAGGATGACCATGTGGTGGATGATAGATCGAAAAATATATTACCACATGAGAGGAGTTATCCAACCCATGAATTAGAATTATGAGCCATTATGCATGAATTAAAGATGTGGTAAGACTACCTATTCAAAGAGAGTTTTATAGTGTATTAGAATCATAAGAACTTGAGGTAGATTTTCAATTAGAGGGACTTGAACCAAAAATATATGAAATGGGTGGAGTAACTTCAGAATTTATATTTTGAGATTTCATATATACACAGGAAGGGAAATGTGGTCGCATATGAATTGCGTAGGTAGATTTCAGTATAAGCATTACAAGAATTAGTGGATGAGTGGGGTATGATGTATTTGTTTGATGATATAATACTAGACATGTATAAGTATTGAGGGAAGGTATTATTTGATAGTGTGTAGATTACATCCCCTCTCGTTGATCGGGTAAGTATTGAGTAGGAATATAACCCCAAGTGTTATAATATTAGCAGTGCTTTAATTGATGGGGAGACCTTGGGTGATTGGTATCGGTCTCCTGATGGTTATCTTCTATTACAAGTGAATCTTGTTATTTCTTTGTTTATGAGGAAAGAGGGGATATAAGAGTCACACCATTATAGTTGGGTCATTAACTCAAGATAAATCAATATGTTCTATACCTTGAGAGGCTGGTATTGGTCGCTCAGGATGAGATATGAAGTTTCAAACTTTGTTTCTAGGTGCTTGACCAACCTAAGGATTGAAGTAGAGCATTAGATACCATATGAGTTTTTACATCCACTTCACGCTCCTATGTGGAAGTGGGAAAATATATTTATGTATTTTTTGATTGGGATACCTCATACTCTGATTGGGAAAGATTCCATATGGGTGATTTTTGATCATGTTATAAAATCCGACCATTTTCAACCAATCAAGGAGTCGACGAAGGTAGAGGACCTCAAACACATGTATGTTCCATTGGTTGTTCATTTTTATCGATCCCATTAGAAATAATATTATACTAGGATTCATATTTCACATTAAACTTTTGGAAGGGACTCTAGGAGTATTTGGGGACCCATTTTAGGTTAATCACCACATATCACCTACAGATGGATGGCCAGTTTGAGCATACCATCCAGACTCTTGAGGTTATTTTGTGGGAATGTGTGATTAATTTTGGTAGTTCTTTGGAAAGGAACCTATAATTGGATTTTTTTTCATATAATAATAGCTATAAGGCCTTGATTAAGTTGTAAGTATCTGAGGTGTTGTATGGGTGGAGATGAAAATTCTTATTGAGCTAGCCCGAGGTGGGTGAGCATTCTTTGGTTGGACCAAGCCTTGTATAGAAGATGAATGAGATAATACAGATGATTCAGAAATAGCTATTGATAACTCTGAGTTATTATAATTCATATTCCATCCATTTTTATCTTTTTTTGGAGTTTTAGGGTGGTGATTAGGTGTTTCTTCGAGTATCAGTTCAGCTGGGTTGTTGTTTCATGAGAAATAGGGGAAGTTGGTGCCACGTTATATTGGCCCCTTTCGTATTATGGAGCATCTTGGGAAGGTAGACTATCATTTGTAGTTACCATAATAGATGTCCTCAATTCATTACATCTTCCATGTCTCCCAGCTAAAGTGGTACCATCCAAACACATCTCATGTGCTGGAGTAAGAATATTTGGAGTTAGATCCTGATCCACCATTATGGAGCATCCTATACATATTTTGGATGCTTAGAACAAGGTTCTCCATGAGAAATCAATCCCATTGGTCTATATGATTTATAAATGTGGTGGAAATATCTATGAGACATAGGATTAGGAATTTTGGGTAAGGGAGTAGTTTCCTTACCTATTTTCTTCTTGCAAATCTTGAGGACCTTCTAGGGGAAGAAAGTGGCATGATGGGGAGTTTGTGACCCCCTTAGGGTTAATGGTACATAAAAATTTGAGTTTTTATAATCTTTGAGTGTGTTCATGGAGTTATTAGGTGGAGGGGGTCGAAACCATGAGTTTTTGGGGAGACAGACTAGGGCACACGGTTAGCGCATAGTTTTTCCAAACCATGTAGTAACCGTATGAGGGGTATTATAGTTTGGACAGTGTGGTTTCACAAGGTTTGGACATGGTTTTGATAACTATGTGATATCCTAGTGGAAACCATGTAGCCTATTTTTGGTCTATACTGGTACCTTTATTGTTGTAGAATGGTTTTCATAACGATGCGACCAAACCATGAGACCTTGTCCATATCTTAAAAGAAATGAAAATTACCAAAATTTCCCTATTAATTTTTTAGCCTTTGACACTCATTTTCCTCCCTGATCATGTGAACCTCTAATACCTTAGCATGGAGCTTTTTCCCCACTTCCTTAGTGGATTTCTCTTGTAAATATTAATGGTTTGTCTTGAGATAAGTTGATTTATTCATGTCTTCTTCTTCTTTTCCCCTCATCAAGAATTGTTCTTCCATTTTTGTGTAAGTGTGGAACCCTAGGGGTGGTGTTGTCTAAATATAGGGTATGTAATGGGGGATTTGGTTTGATTTATTATAGATTAGGTGTGTGAGGTTTGATTCTATCTTTTTCAAGTGGTCTTCATCAAGGGAGTTGAGATTTGGACTGAATCCGAGGTTGGTGTCTCTATTTTAGGAAATTTTCCATGGAATACCTTTAAGATTTTAATCCCATTTGGTTTTATTTGTTTAAATTTTCATTTAAATGATTTATTATTGGTACATATTCTATGTTTGAATTATTTCATGAATTTGATTGGAAGGTTGGTGTTTAAAGTGGGGTTTTATAAATGTATTTGTCTTGTATTCCCACCAAGTGTTTGATAAAATGTATCAAAGAGGTTTTTGAATTTTAAATGGATTTATAAAGAGGTTTTAGAAATAATTTTACCTTGTTAAGGGCAATTTGTTAAATTGGTAATGTTTTATTATGAAATAGATTGTGTTATAACTCGATTGTTATGGTCACTTTCCTCTACTATGTTGGAATGGAGTATCACATAGGTTAATTAAGGTGTGAGTGAGACGTTTATTCAAGGAAACATGTGAGCCTTTATAGGGAGGATTGTGAGAGCCTCCATTTTTTTCCCAAGGGGATGAGTGTGTCTTTGGGTAGGGGGACTGTGTGAGATTCTATGTTGATTGCTGAGAGACTGTGTGAGCTCTTAGAGTTGGGCTTGGGGAAGACTATGAGAGCTTCCATTGCTTATCCATATAATATACTTGTTTACTCACTCATGTTAGTCCAGATAGTTAGATCCTTAGGTGAACATTAGTTATGTTAGATTGGTTTACATGCTTTATGTATTTTATTAGATCCATTTTGATGTGATTAGATGTATTATTTCCATTTGTTCATTTTCTATTTATATGGTTATATGATTTTGATGTTTATGATCACATTTATTATTCCTTTTGGGTTATATTTAGCATATTTATACCCTATGGACCTACTTATTTATTTAAGAAATGTTTTAAATTTTTTTTGGATAACCATGCTTTATTTTGAAAAAGTAAATTCAAAGTATTTTTAATTTTTTTTGGGAATTTTATATTTTTAAAGTGGTTTTATTTTTAAAAATGTTTTCATTATAGTTTATTGTTTTACATGGGAAAAAGTCCTAAAACGATTCATTGTGGTATCTTACTAGGATTCATGTCTCACACCCTTCTTGGGACCTTTAGGGAGTTTATATATTTTTTTAGGAAAAAAGAAAAGACAATGGAACCATGTTCCTGGGTGGATCTTCTAGATAACCATCATCCGATGTTTTTTAGAGGAGACGTATTGTTGCAAGGATGGACTCACGTGGAGTCTTTTTTTGGTATTTTTTTACCCTTTGGGTTTTAATTAGACCTTTTTTTGGAATTGGTCCATTTCTTTTGAGTTTGGATAGTTTATGTTAAGATACCATGTTTATTTTCTATTATAGTATTTTTGTGCTATGATGTACTTTTTGGATTATGGTACCTGCTTATATTTTTCTGTTGACTCTGATGATATCAGTGTGTACTTTTGATATAAATGTGTTCATATCGTTTTATTAATGGTTCATACTAGTTTAACTATATAGAAGTCATTCCCAAGTGATATTTGGTTATGCCCAGTTCTTTTTTACAACCTGTGGTGACCAAGAATGTGCTTTGGGCCATGTATTCAGTCGGATCATGTGATGATTTGGGTCAACTTTAGTTGGTTCATTAAAACTTCCTATTTATTGGTATTTAAATTCTATATGATTAAATTTATTCCTAATAAATCCTTGACGTATGTGTTCTTTCCCAAGAAAAATACCACATTGGGCCACAAAAACCTTATGTTTAGTTGGATTATAGAAATAATATCCAAAATTTTCCTTAGGATAACTGATAAATAAGATTTTTTCTAGATTTTGAGTCAATTTTATCAGAATCCAAATACCACATTGGGCCACAAATACCTTATTTTTGAGTACGTCACTTGTGTTTTTTACTAAAAAGTCATTTTAAACTAGAAACAAACACCTAGAGTCATACCAGTCACATCATGTGTCATTTTGATATGAGACTGATTCCTACAAATCAAAAATGAATTATGAATCATTTTACTAAATTATTAAGATAATATGAGTTAATCTTCTTGATATTTAGTGAGTGGCACACTTTTTGAATTAAAATGTCAATTTTTATCTGAAAATGGACACTTTGAGTCATTCCAAGAACACCATGTATCTGATTTAGTTGAGTATGATTCCTACATGTAAAAAATGTCTTATGAATTATTTTTATAAAGTATAAAAAGAATATAAATTTATTTTCTCAGTTTTGATTATGTCACTTGTCTTTTTTACAAAAAATAATGTTAATTTTAAATAAAAAGACACACTTGGAGTCATACCGATCACACCGTGTGTCAGATTGAGGTGCGGATGATTCCTAGACATAAAAAATGACTTATGGATCATTTTACTAAAGTATCAAAATAATATGAAAGTGTTTTATTAGTTTTGAGTATGTCATTTTTGTTTTGAACTAAAATATAAATTATAAACTAAAAACATATTGTTTGATTCATACTAATAACACTGTGTATTATATTGTGGTGTGAATTATTTAGTATGTGATATGAGTTTTTCTTTTAGATATAATCAATAAGCTAGAAAAGAAAGAACATGTTCTATTTTGATGGAATAGGAATCCACATTCTTCTATAAACACTTCATTTTTCAAGAAGCATGGGGTTTCCTCCTCCATCCAAATGGAACATGTTCTCTATTTTCTAGTTTTTTTCATATAGTTGAAAGAAAAATATGACTTCCCAAATGATCTATGAAAAAAAACTAAATATGTATTAGATAAAAATGATAATTAAATAAAATTAAAAACAATAGATAAAATGATGAAAATTTTTACATAATAAGTAGTAGGAATTCACCTTTTGATGATGTCTGTATACATTCTTAACTCATTTCCTTGTTTCCATTATCTCAGTTATAGAATCAAAATTTCAATCTCTCATGAGCCTAATAAGCATCGAACAAACCACCCAACTCATGAAAAAGAATCCAACTTTATAAGAAAGCATTTCTTATGTTAATAATACTATAAATAAATAAATCAAACATAAATAGAAAACAATAAATTAAAAAAAAATTAATTTTAAACAGAAATTAAAAAATTTGAGTCATACTGGGTAAACCATGTATTAGATTGAGTTATGGTTGATTCCACCATTCATTTTTATCCTACAATGCATTCAACATTCCGGGTTATCAAATAATATTATTGTTTGATAACCCATAACATCAAATACATTAGAGAATTAAAAGAAAATTACATCATCATGAGTGAATAATACTTGTTTAGTGCATGATTATAGTATATGAGCGAATCATCCTTATTGAAGAAGTCATTTCTTCATAATCTCTATGAAAATTTAAAAAATAAATACCAGATAAAAATGATAAGGAAAATAAATAATAAAAGTTGATAAAATGATGAGAAAATAAACTAAATAAGTACTAGGAAGACACATATTCATGATATATGTATATAATATGATGTTGTTTCCTTGGTTTTGAATATTTGATGTATGTTTTAAACTAAAATGACACTTATGTATTGAAAACACATACTTTGATTTATATCAACCAGATTGGGTTTCAAATTGATGTGTGGTCAATTCCTACATGTGAAAAATGAATTATGGATTGTTTTATTAATGTTTTACAATAATTCAAGATCGTTTTATTGGTTTCGACTATTTTATGTATGTTTTAAACTAAAATAAAACCTTTTTATTGAAAACATGTAATTCAAGTCATAATGACCACATCAGGTGTCTATTTGACATGAGGTCAATTTCTACATGTCAAAAATGACATATAGATCTTTTCCCTAAAGTTTGAAAAGAATATGATATGTTTTTTCTCATTTTGGATACTTTATGTATGTTTTAAACTAAAATGAATGTTTTTTATTAAAAAAATTACTTTGAGTCATACCAATCACATCAAGTTTCAGATTGATGTGTGGTCAATTCCTATACATAAAAAATGACTTATGGATTATTTTCTTAAGGTTTGAAAATAATAAGAGCTCATTTTATATATTTTGAGCATGTAAAGAGTGTTTTTACCTAATGTGTAAATTTAAAAAAACAATCATCAAATAAAAATGATAAGGAAATTAACTAAAAAAATAGATAAAATGATGATAGAATTAACTAAATAATTAGTAAGAAGTCACTTTTCACAACATCTATATACATTTTGACACCATGTATTCTGCTCATTTGTTTCTAAAAACATTGATTTCCTCCATTATATTTCTCCTTCAGAAACAAATCAAAAATAATATATAATAATTTTTATACTAATTCTTCACACCCCAAATATATTTATATGGTTATAACACATACTAGATCACAAACATAGCAGTCAATCAACTAAATTTGATGTTGGAAAACATTCTGACACTATGTATATGGCCCACTCATCTCTAAAAAAATTTAGTTATTCTTTTGAGTATGAAGGTTTTCATAAATCTTGATAGTACTAGAAAAATATAGACAAAAAAATGATTAAGAAATATTTTTAATGAAATTGTAATTAAATTTGAAAATTACCTACTCAAGGATATTGTCGTTCCCATGGTTTATGATATATTTCATAAATTTTTAAACATAATATCCACAATTATTGTTATCATCTTGATTTATACACTAGAGAAACATTAAAAAAAATAAATAAATTATTTTGAAATATGTTTTGATAGTTAATTTTTTCTATATATACCATTATTTTTGTCTATATGAAGTATTTCATAGGATTATTATATCCATCCACCAACTTCATACTATGTTTTATCCTATATTTAGGTATCACATTATTATAAAAAAATTCTTGTTAAAACATAGGATGAAGCATATAATTCAATGTTTATATATAAAATATTGATTGTAGTGCATTATAAATCCACAATACACATCATGTGTGGTTAGTTTGTTGTATATACATACATTGGATTCAAAAAAATAAATATTTAGGGTATCCATATTTATCATGATCAACATAAAATTCTTCCTAAAAAATAAGTAATATAAAAATATATTTTATATGATTAGATTGCAAAGTTTTACCCATGTATTATAGGCATAAAAAGAGTCTATTATCTATTATTTTCTTCTCAAACACATCATTTAGTGCATCTTTTTTCATATCAATTTCTTCCAACTCCATATAATTTTCTTGTGTGTAAATGATACAAGGATTAATGAATCCAAACTATTCTTTTCACAATTTCCCTTAATATAGCAACAATATAAACTCTTATATAAAATATTAATATTTATTAACTTTAATGAACATATTAGATTATTTTTTGGATAAACATATCATAAAAAGGTACCTTATATATGTATTCACAATTGGGAATCTCGGCTATTCGAAATTTATAATCTCATTTATACTCTTGAGACCAACCACACTTGTAATGAAAGTTACAAATATTTATTCTTCATATGGTCTCCATTTTTTTTATGTGGTGTCTACATGAAATTTTAATGCTAATATATGCTTCCATGAAACTGGTGAGGAGAAGGTACTATTAGAAGGTCATTTTGTTTTCATTGTCGACTCACTAGATTGTCTTGAACCAGACTTCCGTTTCCCCTTTGTTTTATCTGTATGTAATAACATACCTCACATCGGTCCTTTTTCATCAACTATTATAGGTTTTTTATTTGAATATTTTTTAAGGATATACCTTATACATCCTTATGAGATTATATGATCATGCTATGAAAGTTTCAATAGCATTATTGAGAATTTTAATATCTGAATCTTTAAGTGGAACATGAAAATAAACACTCTAATTTTGAGCTACCTCAATCCCCACTATCATGTGATATTTTGGGAGTTATTTGTTGTGGATCATTTCTCTCAAAATATTACACATCGTACCCCTTGAAGCAAGAAAATTTGTGGGTATTCATAGATAAAAATCATATACAAATTCACCCTATATAATTTTAGTAATATAATGTTAATGAAAGTTTTTTTATTAACATTTAGGAGAAATATTAATGAAAAAATTGATTACCCCAAGTAAGGTATATAGTTTTGGGGGAATTAATGGCCTCAAATCCAATGGGATCATTTGGTTGTTCTTGTGTTGATCTTTGTTCCACCATCAGTTCATATGGATCCTTTCACATATATTGGTCTTCCAAACCATACCAAAAAATAATCTATTGCAAATAATATATTTTTTCTTGAAATCCATTCATAATATTATATATATCTTCTTATAGTTTGTGTTCCCAAAATAAGTTTGAGGAGACACTACAAAATTTATACTTATAATGCAACCATATTGTTTTTCCCACTTCAAAGCTACGAAAAAATGTTTTTATTCTAGTACGGTCACTGTCAATTATTATGTCTAAACCATATAAAAAACTTATAAACATAAATAAATATTTTTATATAATACTATTATAAAGAATAACAAATTTCTATTATATCATACTTACACATGTTTCCCATACCCCTTTTATGCTTTAATAAACCAGTTTACCCTCCTTAGTTAAGCGTTCCTCCTTCCAAAGCACAGGGCATTTGATAGAAGTGGATTATAATTTTGATTCATCAATTTACATATAAAAAAATGAACATATTTTGTTTCATATCACATAAATTTTTTATTATTTATTTAAAATACATGCCAATTTATTCTCTAGTGAAGCGTACCCCATCCTTACTCTATGATAGGGGTACCTTGGTTTTGATTCACATTATTTTTTAGTACTCCTTTATTGTTTTATAAATTAAAAATTATAAATAAAATTGGATAAAATAAATAATTTAAAATAATATATTATCAAATATAATGGACCTGAAATGATTTATCATTACGATGCCTAAAGAAATCCCTCATTGTTTATTTCTTTATGATGTGTGTATAAGTAACTGGTGGGTGGGAATTTACTTTCCCCACATCATCCCTAAAATAAAACTTGGTAAGAAGAGTCTGGAATCCTCTATGGGATTTTCTAGCATCCATTAAGACATATTTCTTAAAAAAATCATCAAAAATAAATAAACTCTATAAGAAATAATTAAAATAAAATCATTGTTTCATTATATAATTTTTCAGTAAAATATGGAATGGTTATCATAACATTACCTTTATATCTTCTCAAAGGGTTTCCTTCATTACAGGATGGACATAGTGCCATGACTTTATATCAATCTTAAAATTCATCCTCGTTGTAACCACAACATAACTAATGAACATTGACTTATTAGAGTTAACATTTTGGCTACGTTGATTCCAACCAAAATAAAATTTTATATCCCTACTTGTTGCCTTGATAATTTTAGTAAACACTAGGTTGGTGCATTGTTCTTGTTTTCTTCATCAACAAGTTGTTAATACACTAACAATTATATAGTTTCAACATTAACCATATATTCTTCCCCGATATTGGTGTCATCATCATGTGAAGAAGACATTATCTACATGAGTAGTAAAACATTTAATTTATATTATATTAATACAGTAGAGAACACATAATAGTATCAGAAAAAAAAATTATATTAAAACACAGTTTAACCTACTCATTGAAAAATCTTTCTTTTTTAAAGTTTGAAGGGATTTGGATCCTCTATAGAGAACCCAAATTCCCTATTTTTGGTTCCCTCTAACGTACAAGACATTATCTACATTGGGACTACCATGAACTGATTGTAATATCCCAATGAAAGGGTCATCCTCAATTGAATTTTTATCTGGACCTATAATTGTTTTAATCTCTAGTAGTAAAATTGACCAATTATTATTTACTGGATCTAAGACATAAAATACTTGAAATATTTTTGATTCCATTACGAATAGCTTATCCTTGCCCCTTATACACTAAAATTCACCTTCAAAAAGACCATTTCATCAACTTTACCTGCACTCCTATTGTCAGCCCATTTGAAATGGAAGATTGGAACTTTAAATTTTATACAACCCAACTTTTATATCTATTAAATAATACTGAAATATGAAATATTCACATAAATTATAATTCTATCCTTGGAACCAGATATTTTCATCACTTCATCCATAATCATACCTCCACTAATTTTCATCATACTAAAGTCATCTTATTATTTTGTATAGAACATATAACCATTTATTACCAAAATAGTGTAAGATATAACACTTTAATTTGGTCCCCTAGTTATCCATAAAATTCATTTGACAATTGAATTTTGATTTTCAAATAACTATTATAAATATGACCTCTGAACTATGAAATAAACTATTGATTATGTGTATTTTATATCCATCCTTCATCCCTTTATGGATTAAAATATCTAATAATTTCTTTGTGGGATTCAACGTATGGATAAATTAATTCACTATTATGTAAAATGTAAAGGTGATATTTCTCCTACCCTATGATAGTAATTATAATAACATCTATTCTGAAATTACCTTCTCCCATAATATGTCCTCTCCTATGATACTTTGGGAGACTGATGCTATCTATATCAAATAGGTAATTGGTATAGAATTCAACAACTTTTTGAACAATATATTTTTATGCAATAAAACCTTCTTGTTGACTTCAATTATTTATATACCATTTCAAAATATTAATATACCATTCAATGAAGAACATTTATCTATAATGAACATGACCAAATATTTGAACCTCTCTAACCAAGTGAACCATGAGGTGGGCCATTATATTAAAGAATGATGGTGGGGAGAACATGTCCAATTCACATAATATTATTACAACCTCCTTATTTATGATTGGAAATTTCACTGTGTTTACAAATTTACTACATATGGATTTGAAAAAGAAGCAAAGTTGGGTTAATGTATGTCATATATTTTTAGGTTGAATTAAATGTAAAGTGAAGGACATCAAATATTACATAAAAACATGATATTTGTGTGATTTTATTCTCTATAAATTCAAATTATCCATTGGCATAAAATTCTTAATATTTTATGAATACCCCAATAGAAATTTTACACCATTAATAAAAATTAAAAATTTTAAAATTTTATATCTAGATAGATTGTAAGCTGCCATAGGAAGAAAATTCCACCCTTTACCCATCATCTGTGCCAAATCTTCCATTATCCCCTTGTAAATCATGTCCAACCTAGCCTTGATGCAATCTTTTTGTTTTCAAGGAACATTTAGTAACATTCCAATAACACTATCAAATACATTTTTTCATCATGCATGAAATCAAGAAAATTTCTGACGTAAAGAAAATGAGAATACAATAATTCAAAGAAAATTTATCACTTTTTCAAACCTTATTTCATAAGGTTTTTAAAAAATGATTTACCAAAAATAGTTTCAATATATTTTACTTTATCAAACAATTGATTAACCATTAGTGGAGATAGTGTGGTAACTTATTTACTATTCCCATCAATTTTTTTCATCCAGGATCAGTATTTATGTCATCAAGGTAAAAATATATGATTTTCTAAAAACAGTATTTGAGGAATGCTTCAACCAAACTGAGTGTGTGAATTCTTCACAAATGGGACACCCCAAAATTTATTTAATGATATAGCCTAAAAAGTTTCTATAAGCAGGAATGTAATTAATCCTCCCATAAAACATGGCCATAAATTTGAATTCTTCACTTCTATGAAAATCATACATTGTAACACCTATATCCCACATCAATTTAAAATCTTTGATCAATGGATCAAAATATACATCAACATCATTACCAAGTTGTTTTGGTATAGATATAACCAGAGACAACATAATGTATTTTCACTTCATGCATAACCATGGAAACAATTTAATATTTACAAACATGACTGGACATGTACTGTGAGTAATACTATGTACACAAAAAGTATTTATTCTATATATAGGTAATGCAATATGGAAGTTTATCATCTCATTTCTAAATTCAGGATGCTCATAATCAATTTTCTTCCACTGAGGGTAGTCCATTAGATGATGTAGTTTCCCATCTTTATTTCTTGTAACTGCATTCCTTGTAAATTGTCTTGTGTTTTCTTGATATCTATATATTCTTATAAGCAATGGAATTAAAGGAAAGTACCATAAAAATTTCAAATGTCTTGATTCATATTTCTTGTATCAATCCACACCACACTTATGGAATTTTATGAGTGATTCATGGTCCTTGAGAAAAAATATGAAATCATTTGGAGAACCATTTATTTTTTTAAAAACCATTTCCATTGAACTTATAATTAATTTAGCATCATATTTTCAACAAGGAAGTTCATTTACTTTTAGTAAAAAATCCTTCAAGAGACCATATAGTTTTTAAAATACGGTTTCACTTTATATGCTACCATATTTTAAACTATATAACTATAATAAAACTGGAAATGTTCTGTAATACAATTAGTATACAATAGTCTCTTAGAAAAACTATTTAACTTCTCAGACAACTTTGGAAAATCAAAAAGGCCATCTTCAATTGTCATTGTCATTTCTCCCATACATTCTCCATCATCATTTACACAAGTATTCATATCAAATGATCTATAAACCATAGTATCATCCTAATTATTGTGAACATTCAGCTTTTCCCTATGTTTAGTTAAGCATTTATAACTTTGATCTATTCCATGACAAATCAAACGTTCTTCCAATGATTACAAACTAATTTTCATTAAAAATAATGTAAATATGAAAAAGGATTTGAGAAGGGTTATATGTGTAATCTATTGAAAAATTGATGAAATATTTAACTCCATATTCATAATATTGTTTCATATGATTAGGGTGAATCCATTTTTGATTCATATCCATCCTATTAGGTTCATAAAATATTCATTTTTATAAAGAATAAATAAATACACATAATATATTTGTAATAAAAGGTGAAGGTTATAGATAATTCTAATAAGGGGAACCTAACATTTTATTGTTTCAAATAATTTTAAAATTCTACAAAGTAAATGGGTAATTGAATTTAAGAAAAGAATTACACAACTAGTGGTAGGTATTATCCTCTGAATTCATCTAAAATGATCTCTAATACCCAGTATGGGATGACTATTTCTCAAAGTAGTTCAAGAAACATAGGTTCATGTGTAGAAGAGATGAGGGATGGGTGTTAAGAAACAAAATGAAATAATAACTATTTGAGAGATGTAGATAATAAGGATGGTAGTTGTCTCCATAAATCTAAATTTTCTCGAGATGAGATTTAGTGAAGCACTGGAATTTTTTTAGTTTGTTGCCTAAAGATGAAAAAAGTTGCAGAAATAGTCAGATCCATAAAAGGGGATCCTTGATTGGTGTGAGCATGAGAAGGATTATATGGATGATCTTACACACACTCATGTTGAGATAGATATTACAATTTCAACATTAAAAGTAATCCTTCAATTACTCCATGAAAAAGTAAAATAACTTTGGCCTGAGGAATGAATTTTAGAAGTTCTTATCTTCCCATGAAAAAATGATGATAATTCTAGGACAGTTTCTGTAACCTTTCTAGGAGGGAGTCCAAAAAGTTGTAGGAGTTGATGTTTATTCATTTATTCACTTGTCATGTGGTGGTAAAGGTTTTGTTTCATTTATAGTCTAAGTGTATCTTTAAAGGAGTGTGAAAGTTTAGGTGACCATCACCAGTCAGTAGAAAAAATGTCACATATGATTAATTCAAAGCCCATAAAAATTAGCAATTAATTGAAATAATATGGTACATTTTACCACTAAAAATTATCAACTAAACCTTGATCCTTATTTCATTTAATAATTATATATTACTAATTATAGGTATCCACTCCAATCATATATGTTTCCTCTCTCATTTATTCCCATTTACTATGTTATGATACACTTTACATCATAAATCAAGGTCTCTAAAATCATTATTTCTTATATAATTATAAAATATATTATTAAAAATGTTAATAAAATGGATTTTTTACTTAACTAAATCACTTACATACATATATTAAACTAATCATCACTAATATATATTTTGGAAAATAAAATTTATTAAATGGTTTGAAGATGAAAAATTAAATTTTATAGGAGGTGGTTAAAATTATTTAATATTAAAAATATGTTATATTTCTAAAAACTATTTTTATTAAGTATTTTTAATTTTAAACATTATCAATTAAATTGATCAGTGAAGTTCCCATCTGATAAAGTTATATTTGTTGTGAATTGGTTGTCAATGTAAAGGAAAGTCAATGTGTTTTAAATAATAATGAAGTTGAATTTAGAAATAATTGGACATGTAATAGAGTAATTTTTCTATGTTGGAAAAGGAATGTGGAAGGTTTGGATACTTAGTGAGAATCCCTTCACATAATATGACTGATTAGATAGTTTGTATGCTAAAGAAAAGTGTTGAAGGTTGGATAACCTATAATTATAAAAAGAAGGTGGAAGATGATTTGCCTATTGAACTATTCTAGATAGCTTGTATAAGATGTATTTTAAGAGTTTTAAAAAGATTTAATGATTATGGGAATCTAGCTAAAGTTTTAAGGAAACCTTTCTTGAGTTACTTAACATATTAGCTACTAAAAATAGATATCAATATCTCATTAATAAAGGTTAATTAAGCATGGAATGATAGAATGTAGTGAAAGATATTGAAATACTCTATCTTGAGTATTTTATATGTTGAAAAGGGCATTGAAAGGAGCCAAAATAGGTTTGGAATTATTTTTATAATCCTCAAAATTATTAGAATATAATTTAATGTGAATTAAAGATATTTATATGGGTCAACAATTATTTTATGTATTTTTTAATTAATCTAATGAATTATGGAATTTCTGAGATAGAATAATGAAAATGGAAAAGTCTTGAGATGTGTAAAAATGAATCAAGAGCGATGTTGACACAAACTATGATATGTGTAAGGATGAATTAATTTTTATAAACATAGATTCAATCTATATAAACATCATTCATTCTCTATGTAAACATGACTTGGAACCATATAAGAATGATTTTTTTTCTATGTAAGGATTATTGAGGTCATTTAATTATCAATTGTGTACACATCAACCAATGAAAGGATCATCCTTAATTTGTGTAATCATCGATTTCTATAGAAGAATGTATTATTTACTGTATAATCCAAATTCCTCAGTGAATAATTATCTTTCATTGTGCCATGTATTCATCAGAACATAGCAAAAATTGAAGAATTATGATAAATATAAAGAGAGTCTCAAGTTTAAAAACCCAATGAATGAAATTAATTATAATGATTCTAAATCCATTATTTCATGTCAGAAAAGACACAAAGATTTACTAATCCTCACTACAATAATTATTTGATGAAGAAGAAATGAGATAGAATATGAGGAGTTCAATATTTATTATATTTTGAATTCCAAATGATTAGATTTGAAATTCAATATTATTGATCAAAATGAAGATTAAATATAGAAGATTACCATGGTAGTATTTAGTTTTTTAAATATCAAAAAATATTTTTTTCTCTACCTAAATGAAAATAAAAAGTGGATTAAGTTTCTGATGTTGTGTATAGATTCAATATGAATCTATAAAAGTTTTACAGGAAGCTCTCATGCCACAACGAGGAAGCTCCATGATGCAAGCTATTAGAGATGTATATTTTATAAAACCATAAATAGTGAATTATTTTGGGATATTAGAGGAATATTTTGAGAAGAAAGAAACTTTATCCTATTGTATACAATCTCAAAGAACCATTTAGCCAATATAAGAAGAAATAAAAATTATGAAGATTATGGGGATAGTCCCATGTGATTTAGTTGACTTGGAAGATCTCATGAATATGAAGATTATGAATAGATTATCTTTTCACATGTTATTATCTTATTTAACATGCACATTATATCCTAAAATATTTATATTTATTGAAAATTGAGATTACACCATAAAAAAAGTAGTTGTTAGTACTAAAATGTCAAGACTTTCTCGATACAAAAGATATGGAATTTGTATGCCGATGTGTGTGTTGTAGATGTGTGAGTATTGAGAGAACCATAGATATCTCATTGAATAAGAATAATGAGATGGTGTTGAGTACTATAGATAATAAAAACTTATAATCATAGGAAAAGTGACAACATAACAAAACAAATAATCAATATTAAATCATGATTTAAATATAATTCATTCTTGTCCAGTATAAACACCCTTTACATAGTCAAAATCTTTACAGTAATTTCATTTCTAGCTTTAAATATTTAACCTTTTTTGGAAGGTAATCTTATAAATTAATTGAAGTAAAAAATCATATTTTACAGGAGTAAGTATATTCTCAGAAACATAATAACAATAACCATTTATCACATAAAGTCACATAGAAAACATATATAAATTCATAAGATGTACTTAACCTTTTTAATCTGATCATCCCAGTTATTTATTTCTTAGGATAATTCATACGATTAACCCAATGAAAGTATTGGCATGATAATCTAACAATTTATGAAAAGTAAAAGAGTATTCTTGAGTCAACTAACTTAATGAAAAGATTTCACGCCTCACTGCACAAGGACTGAAAAAGAAGAGGAATATATGATTATAGACCTAAAATTCCTAAGGAACCCAAACCAATTTTTGGGGTCTTGTTAAACTTGAAGGTTTAGCTTTTGATCATTATACTTGTGCAATCAGTTAGACTCAAACATGAAGGAGTAGACACCCTAAACTTGGAACCCATAAGAGCAATGATCCAAGAAAACACTGCAATAATGCACACCGTGGAACATGAATAAGAAAGGAACAAGATATTAAGAGAAAAAAATAACATACCTTATATTTGAGGCTTGATTCATATGAGATAAAGTCACGTGGGAGAAATGACAGTAGTTTACTTCCACAAAAGCAAGAGAGGTGCGATTGAAATCAATTATATCATGAACTACATTGTGAAGGCTTAAAAAAACAAGGGAAATTTTATATTTTTCTCTCAAGTGGATCTTAAGGGAAAAAATGTAATTTTATCTTATCAGAAGATATTATATAATTTTTATGACCCCTCCTTTGGTCCCTAAATAGGGTTTTTACCCTAGTAAAAGGGTTTGAGGTAAATTCTAAGCTATTTGAATTTTTTCTGAATATTTAATATTTTAATTAATTAAATATTATTTATCCATGCATGTTAATTTGGAAATAACTTCTACTAAGATCATTATATATGAATTCTAACTTCAGGGTTGAGTCTTCAATGAGTCTTTTTTCCTTGTTTGGTCATAACCTCATGTCGAGCATCGGGTCTGGGTCCCCTTTTCTTATCTTTGTTTCCTTATTTTTTCTTTTCTTTTTTATTTATTTTCTCTGTTTTCACCCTTAGTATGTTGAATATAACCCCTCATGGGGATTACTTTGACCGATAGAGAGAATAGGGAGAGGATATATATATAGAGAGAGAGTGAAAAAGGAGAAGGTGGCACCGCCGTAGAGCTCGGGTTGTGCCAAATTATCATGTTGGGGCTGCAAAACATGAATCAGATCGAAGATTTAGTGGTTTCTTCCCAAAGTTAAGTTCATTTTTATGTTTATTCCATAAATATTCATGTAATATATATTTCTATGTTTTAATCTTGTTTTTTGGATTTTGGGGACCCATCGTGGGATGATCTGGTTGTTTTAGGGTGAATCAGAGAGTTTTAGGGAATTCAAGGTGGTCCGGAGGGTTTTTTGTTCAAGAAATTATGATCACAGTACAAGTGGTTTGAAAAAAACATGCTTTATATTCTTAATATATAGAGAAGAAGGATTTTTTGGAACTACACACCGTGTACTAGAGGTATATACCATATAGTGGGTCTCTGGGGTGTGACAGAGTACTTGACTAGACACCTCGTGCAAGGGTAAATGGCCATGTAGGGTACATAGAAAGTTCCCATGTGAGGTACACCCCATGTAAGTGTACATGACCTGGTGGGTTACATAGAGAGGTACATAGGTGGGTACCAATTTTGGGTTACATACCTTGTACCGGCCTCACACGTCATGTTCTCGAGCATGTTACATTCCAAGTGGGGCTGAGGTACACAAGTGGTAACCCATGTTGGGTTACACACTATGTACCAGAGGGAACACCATGTACTATGGGAAAGTACATTCCAACTGGGATATGACACATGGAAATGAATGACCCTTGGGGGTACACACCGTGTACGCAAGGTGGATGTTGTGTACTTATCCTTACTTAGGCTATTCGACCTATCTTTCACCCTGGAGTTAGAATTGGACTTGTGATTAGTCCATTATGGTTTTTTTCAATTTATATCATAGTTGTGGAGTCATTTTGGCATTTAGCGTCCACCTGAATGGTGTTTTGGACTGCTAGAGCTGTGTGGGAGGGTTCCTTTTAGGTTTTGATTCTATAATCCTTTCAGGGGTGGATCGTGAGTTTTGAGGTTTGTGTGAGGGTGTGTGCTTGTTGATCACCTTGGATTGAGGATTCTAAGTGAGTCTTATTGAGGTTCTTTTGATGGATTCCGTGAGGTAAAATCTAGTGTCTTCTTGGACTAGATCATTAGACTGATTTCTTTAGGTTATGTTTTGTCGGTATCACTAGGTTCCATTAAGAAGAGTTTGATATTGGTCTAAGAGACATGTGCTAAGGAATGCCCTTATGGGAAAGGTGTTGCTTTAGGTTTCCCTATTGTCTCTGTGTGTGTTCTATGGTTTGAGGTGGGAGTCCATCCATGGTTCCTTTGAGAGGTCTTGTCCTGAGGTTTGGATATACTCGAGGATCCACTAATAGGGTTTCCTATCAGAGATGTGGTTTTTTGGAGGAGCCCCTTGTAGGGAATCCTTTTTGTGTTGTGGTTTTGGGAAATGTGGTGGATACCCTATGTTTGGTTATCCTTTGAGGTGGCAAGTGTTGGTTTCTATGGTTCTAGTTATAGGGTGGGGGTGTTATCTAAACATAGTGTTTGAGTTATGTTATGGATGTTTGAGGATATTCTTGTTCAATACTGATGAAGGAGGATACCTTTTAGATATTATTGGACTAGTGAGTTCCTTGAGTTTGATTCTGTTTCTTTTTTCCATTGGTTGGCTAGTTGCTGTGATGCAGGGTTAGGAAGCTAATGGATGATCTAGATAAGCACACCTGCCTTAACCCAACATTTATTGCAGGGCTAGGTTTAGTGGAATATAGAATCTATTTATGAAAGGGGCCCCCCACTTCTAGTTCAAATCATACCATTTGAGTTTTATTTCCTGATTTAAATGTATTAGTGTTTTGAAACCTAGTATGAGATCCTATGGTTTGTCTTGTTTTCTTATCTTTGTATTGGAATTTAGAGATCCTTTTTGATCAGGAGGACACACTTGGTGTTGTGGCTGTATGATCCATATTTCATAATTTCTATATCTAGGGACAGAGCGAGGGTAGATTACCTATGAGTTTCATACCAATACCCAAGGATTTTTGTTTTATTTTTTAATCCCTTTTTCCTCTTTTATGTATTTTTTATCTTTTTTTTGGAGTTATATTTGGATAGGATGGACATGACATGCATTTCATGCACTTGTTATGAAAAAATATGTTAGGAACACCATTGGGAGTGGCCTACTGAGATTTATTTCTAACCCCCAGCATGTGTACCACATTGTAAATGTACACCTTATGTCTACTTGTTGGTTGAGTAAGATTCAGTGGATTGGGCAGAGGCCCAATGTTTCTTATTTGATTCGGATAGCTCATGAGGAGTCATAGGTTTGTACTGGATCTATTAAAATTTCATGGAGACTAGGTATGTGGTTCAACTTGGAGTATTATTAGAGACTTGTGTGTTTATTTTTATTTTATTTTATTCTTTATATAGTCAGTCCAATGGGTAACCAATGTCTGTATTCTTTGTCCTTTAATTTTTATGGAGAATTCCTTTTATTACATTTATTTTAGTTGTTTATTTATTTATGTGGATTTTTATGTTCATATATTCTTTTATGTTTAGTTTATTTCCACTATTATTACACTCTGATATGAATACATAGTCTCCTCACTGTATCCTTTTAGGCCCTCACTACTAGTCAACAGACTCTGGCATATGAGTAGGCACAATTGTGGACTTTTTGCGAGCCAGATTAGGTTATGGGTCAAGTCAACCTGGGCCAATTCATAAAATAATGGTATTAGAGCATTCTTTTTCTTTGTCTTACTATTTAGGGATTTGTTAGAAAGGAGATCTAGGAATGTGTTGGAGCTTGTGATGGATATCAGACTAGTGCATCATTAACACTTGTTTCGGTAGGAACTATAGGTTACCGATTTTTTGGGATTTTTATTCTCGGATTGTGCTATTACGGTTCTTTGATTTTCACCTCGAGTGATACTCTTATGTTTATATAATTTATGATTTCTAAGTTTTTTTCTCTTTACCTGGTGGAAAGAGTCATGTTTTCAGGCATTATTCTAGGCACAAAGGATGTATATGTCTATTTGTGTGTGTTTTATTGTTGATATGGGTTTAGTTGTTTAAAGTGTCAACAAAAGATTATATGGTGTTTTTTCATGTAATTACTTGGAGTAATTATTCTCAAATGAAGCGTGAGTGAATTTATTCTGATGTTATGTCATGTGGATCCTTTGGTGAGGTGTTTTCTAGTGGTGTAGATTCATTCCCTTCATTGAGGGATGTGTGGAAACCCTTTTAGGTTGGTGCGGGATTTAGAATTACCTAATTCTATTGGTGGTGGTTATCTTGATGATGGGAATGATGCCTAGTAGATTCTTGGATGGATATCAATCTATTATTTAGTTTTGGTATCCATGAGAAGTACTTTGGTGAGGCTAATGTTTCCCTGGGATTATGTGGTGGAGTGTTGGGAGTGCTCATGGTTTCTGGGTTTTTCGGTTGTATTCAAGGCTTGTGATTGGCTGAGAGGGTAGTTTTTGTTTGATTTTTATCTCTATTGGTTCTAGTTTCACTTTGGGTATCAAAATGAGAGTGTGGTTTGGCGATTGTGGTTTTGGATTGATGCTTGTGTGGAGGGTGGTTATATTAGTGTATCTTGGCATGTGAGAGATGAATTGTTTTACAAGTGGAGTGCCTAGGGTGCTATGCTTTATTGGAACTGTCCTACTAGAGGAGCATGATCTGTGGATTTATGAACATTATCCTAGTTTCTATAGGTCGTGGCTCATTTGAGCATGAGAGTTTGTGATAGTTTTTTCTAGAATCACTCTTCCTTGAGAAGGGGAGTAGTATTGTTATGGATTTCTGGGAGGAAGTATCTTTGAGAAGACACGTGCATGCTAGTTTTCTGCACTACTATTTGGGCTATGTGGGTTCTATTAGAGTTATTTTGGATTTGAGGAGTCCTTATGGTGGAGAGTGAACCACATATAATCATAGTTTGTGGTCCTTGTCTTAAGAGGTTTGTTGATTATGGGGTTGTTGTTCCTAGTGGGTCAGGAATGGGTGGTGGTTGGTTTTCTATTTTGGCGTTCTAGTGTGAGATTTTCATCCACATCTTTCCATTTCATTCGATAGTGTAAGGATTGTAGTCCATATATTTTAGTTCTTGGTTTAGGGAAATGATAAGGATACTCCTGTGGCAGAGAGTATCTAATTGGCCGAGGTTGAATGTCCCTCATGTTAGGGGTGTTCTTGGTTCTATGAAACCAATTAGTGGATGGTTTTTGTGCTGAATCATGGGTGTTGGGTGACCACCTAGGCATTTTTGGGGAGACAAGAGTTTATGGTGGGGATCATGTCACGAACCATGTTATAACGGTTTAAAAAATAGGGGAATTTTTAATTTTTTCTCTTAGGTGGAACTCAATGAAAAAAGTAGTAATTTATCCTATTAGGAGATCTCAAATAATTTTTTACCACTTTTTTGGTCTTGGAATAATGTTTTTACACTAGGAAAAGAGTTTGGGGGAAATTACAAGCCGTTCAAATTTTGGCCAAATATTTAATATTTTAATTAACTAAATATTATTTAGTAACACATATTCATTTGGTGGTATCTTCTGTTTAGAGCATCAAATATGAATTCTGACTTCTCAGTTGACTCTAGAATGGGGGGTTTTCCTAGGTAGGTCATAACCTCATGTCGGGTGTGGAGTCGAGGTTGAATCCTCTTTTATTCTCCTTATTTTTTCTTTTTTTGTTTCATTTTTTTATTTCATTTTTTTATCCCTTGGTGTTTCACATATCCCCCCTTGATTATTCCTTCGAATGAGATAGATAATATGTATATTAGAGAGATAGAAGAGATATATAGATATATAGATAGATAGATAGATAGATAGATAGAGAGAGAGAGATAAGGGGTCGCCACTGTGAAGCTCAGGTTGCCTAGAATCATCACGTGAGTGTTGTGGAATGAAAATCAGATAAAATATTCAGTGGATTCCACCCAAAGGTAAGATCTTTTTTAGGTTTTCTTCATAAATCTTCATATAATTGTTGATTTTAGGTTTTAATCTTGTTTTGGGATGTTGGGAAATCATCATCGGTTGATCTGGAAGTTTTAGGGGGGAATCATGAGTTTTGGGGCGTTCTGAGTGGTCTAGAGGGATTTCTTTTAAGGAAATCCCTATCACATGGTGTGTGGTTTGAAGAAAACATGTCACGAATTATTCCTATTTAGTGAACATGGGTTTTTGGGAACTACATGCCTTGCATAAAGGGTACACTCCATGTAGTAGGTCTCTAGGGTGTGTCTGAGTACTTTACTAGACACCCTGTGTGGGTGTACATGGTCATGTAGGGTACACAAAAAGTCCCCATGTGGGGTGCACACCATATAGGAATACACACCTAGGTGGGGTACATGGATAGGTACACAAGAGGGTACACATGTTGGGTTACATGCCATGTACTGGCCGTACACATTGTGTTCTCGGGAGTGTTACACCCCGAGTGATGCTAAGGTACATGGGAGGGTACCCATGTTGGGTTACATTCCATGTACCAGAGTGTATGCTATATAATTTTAGAAAGTACACACCAAGTGGACTGGGACACATAGTCCGAGAGGACCCTTGTGGGTACATATCATATACCCATGGTGCGCGCTGTGTACTTCTTCTTCTCTGGGATATTTGACCTATCTTTCACCCTAGATTCAAAATTAGACTTGTGAGTAGTCTATTCTAAGTGTTTTTATACATAGATCATAGTGGTGGAGTTATTTTGGCATTTAGAGGCATCTTGGATGATTTTTTGGACCACTAGAGAAGTGTGGGATGATTCCCTTGAGGTTGTGGTTCTATAATCCTTCCTGGGGTGGGTTGTGAGTTGTGAGGCTCATGTGAGGGTGTACAATTATTGATCATCTTGGAATGAATATTCTAGGTGAGTCTAATTAAGGGTATTTGGATGAATTATGGGAGGAAGAACTGAGTGTCTTCATAGATGAGTTCATTGGTCTGATTTCTTGAGGTTTAGGTTTGGTCTCTTGAGGTTAGGACCAATAGGATCCTTGTAGGTGGTTTGATATCATTGGATGTCAAGTATAGTTTGGTGTAATTCAGTGGAGTTTGAGAGAGGTCTAAGAGACCTATTATGTGGAATTCCCTTCTGGGAAAAGTGTTTCTTGAGTTCACCCTAATGGGTTTGTGTTTTTTTTGTTTGAGCTAGGATTCCATCTATGGTTCCTTTTAGGAGGATTGTCCCGAGGTTTGGTTATGCTGTAGGATACTTTTTTAGGATTTCCTTCATGAGCTCTAATTTGTTGGAGGATCCCCTTATAGGATGTACTATTTGTGTTGAGGTTTTGAAAACTGCATAGGTTTTCCTATGTTTGGTTTTATTGTGAGGTGAATGGTGATAGTTTTTGTGGTTCTGGTTAGAGGGTGTAGGTGTTAGTCGACCTTGGTATTTGAGCTGTGGCTTAGAGTTTTGAGGTTGTTCTTGTTTAGGACTAATGAGGTAGGAGATCTTTGTGATATTATTTGACCAGATGAGTTCCTTAAGTTTGATTATGTTGTTCTCCTCTATTGGTTGGCTGGTTATTGTGAGGTAGGGCTAGGGAGCTAATGGATGATATGGATGAGTACAACCGTCTTAGCCTGATAGTTTTATGAGGGCTAGTTTTAGTGGACTATGGAGGATATTGCACTCATTGGGACCCCGTTTTATATGGGTTATGGGGCATGGTTAGGCAGCCTGATGATGCATTGAAAAGTTCATTCTTCTAGTTGGGCATAAGAGTATACTCTCCAGGTTGACAAGGGGTCCCTTCATCTAGTTTAGATCATACCATTAGAGTCCTAGTGTCTAGTATATGCGTTTCAGTGTTTTTACACCTAGGCTGATATCCTAGGTTCTGGAATTTGTTCACATCCTTGCATTGAACTTTAGAGCCCCTTCTTGATCATACAAACATGCTTGATGTTGTGACTTTATGAGCTATGTTTTGTGATTCCTCTAGATGAGACCAGAATGAGGGTAGATTACCTGTAGGTGTTAGAATAGACCCTGAGGTTTGCTGTTTTCTTTTTTTTCTATCCCTTCATCCCTCTTTTCTATCTTTTGTATATATTTTTTCTAAGAGTCATGTTCAGCTAGGCTGAACACGATATGTGTTTCATGAACTTGTTATGATAGCAACTGTTTGAACCACCATTGGGGGTGGCCTACAGAGATTTGTTTCTCACCCCCTACAGATGCACCTCAGTTTATGTGTAGATGTTATGTTTGCTTTTAGGTTGAGAATGATGCACTGGATCGTGAAGAGGCCTAGTGTGGTTTGCTCAATTAGGATAGCTCACAAGGAGTCTAAGGTTTTTTCTAGTGCTATTCAGTCTTCATGGAGACTAGGTATATGATTCGGCTCAGAGTAGCAGTAAAGCCTTGTGTATTTGTTTTTCTTTTATTTTATTTTGTATGTGGTCGCCCAGTGGTATACCCGTGTCTTTATGATTTTTTCCTTGAGCCTCCATACACCATTACATTTATTACAATTATTTTAACTATTTATTTATTTTTGCGCACTCTGATGTTCATGGACACTTGTATGTTTAGATTATTTCAACTATTATTACACTATGATACGAAGGAATAGTCTCGTCACTATATCCTTTTATGCCATCACCGTTAGTCAGTATCCTCTGATGTACAAGGAGGCACACTTGAGGCCTCATTGTGAGCTGGATCGGGTGATGGGTTGGGTCGACCCAAGCTGGTTCATGACAGGTTCTATTAGGGTTCTTTTAAAAAGATTGGGGAGGGTTTTATCAATGATTCTAAAATACACTGATAAAGATACCTTTTATCAATGCAAAAATAATAAGCATTGATAAAATCTATCTTTAACAATGCTAAAAAATACTAATAAAATCCATCCTTGTCAATGCTTCTTTAGAACTGTTAAAAGGCATCTTAATCACCGCTCAAACTTTAACGCTGATAAATGATTAAAAATTATAATTATAAATAAATATATTTGTAAATATATTTATAAATGTTTTTATTGATTATAAATGTATATATATCATTATATATATTTAATAAATATATTAAATATATTCATTATTTAAATTTATTTATTATAATTCTCTATTTATTTAAATATATAATAATTTATTTATAAATATATAAATAATTTTTAAAAAATTATATTTATTTATATATAATTATAAACATATAATTTTATAAATATAGTAAATATACATTTATAAATAAATTTATAAATAAATATATTTGTAAATATATTTATAATTATTTATTTATAATTGTAAATATAATTATAAAATTATATGTATTTATATAATTATATATATATAATAAGTATATATAAATATAAAAATAAATATAGTAAATATATTCTTTATTTAAATATATTTATTATAATTTTATAATTAATTAAATATATAATAATTTATTTGTAATTATATAAATACATTTAAAAAAATAATATTTATATATTCATATCATTATATATATTTATGTATTTATATATAATAAATATATAAAAATATAAATATAAACATAAATATAAATATAAATATAAATTCAAATATAAATGTAAATATAAATATAAATATAAATTTCAATTTAAATAAAAATGTACATAAAAATGTAAATAAAAATGTAAATAAAAATGTAAATATAAATATAAATATAAATATAAACATAAATATAAACATAAATATAAATATAAACATAAATATTAATATAAATATTAATATTAATATAAATATGAATATAAATATGAATATGAATATGAATATAAATATAAATATAAATATAAATAAAAATATAAATATGAATATAAATATAAATATAAATATAAATATAAATATAAATATAAATATAAATATAAATATAAATATAAATATGGTAAATACATTCATTATTTAAATTTATTTATTAAAATTTTATAATTATTTTGAAATATAATTAATTATTTAAACTTATATAATTTTTTTAAATAATTATTTATTTATAATTATAAATATACAATTCTATAAATATATTAAATATACATGTATAAATATATTTATGTATAAATATTTATTTACAAACATATTTTAAACCTCATTAATGAATATATAATCTTAAATGAATGCCTGTTAGAATGAGTGAAATTAAATAATTAAAAATGAGAACAATTTAAAAATATTGAAAAATGCATAAATTTTGTTAATTAAATATAAATTATTTAAAAATATGGATATATATTTAAATGAATATTAATAAATACTAAAAACATTAAAAAATAGTAAATAAATTTAAATAAATTAATATTATAAAATTATTAAATTCCGAAAAAATAAAAAATAAAAATATTAAAAATGAATAAATATTACCTAACTGTAATAATGTTAAAAATAAATAAATAAAATTTATTGATTAAAAATATAATATATTATATGTATCATTTTTCTAAATGAAATTCCTAAATGAATGTTACTATTTAAATAAATTACATAAATATTAGGTGTATGTGTTTCTATATAAGATTTCATTAATTACGTAAATATTTGTGTGTGCATTTTATAAAAAAATTCATTAATTACATATATGTATGTGTGAAATCAATGTAACACATGTTTGAAATGTGTTAAATTGAAAAATAAAACAAAATTCAATTAATGTCTATTACACAATACAATTAGTCAATATTTTTAATTAATACTAATTTTTAATTATAAACCATTCTTTACTAAATATATGAATTATTTAATGTAAGCATAAATATTTTGTGTTATATAATACATATTTTAGGAAATATTATATATATTGATATATATTTATATAAATATATAAATATATATAAATATATTTCTATATTAAATGTATTAATGAATAATTATGTAAAAACATAATAAAAAATGAATAAAAAATTAATAAAAAATTAATATTTTTTTAATTATTACATTTTATTCATTTTCTATATTTATATTCAATATATATTATTCTTATAATTAATGTTTGTATATATATATATATATTAAATTTATTTATTTTTATTGATAATTGTTTCATTAATAATTTTTTTAATAATGTTGTAGTTTATTCATTTTCAGTTTTTTGTTTAATTATTTGAATTTATCCATTTTTAATTTTCTTGTTTAATTATTATAATTTATTCATTTTATATATCTATACAATATAATATTTATTAATATTTATAACTTATATATGTGTATATTAAGTTTTTTCATTTTTATTAATGATTATTTAATTAATAATTTCTTTAATTTAATATTTTTTAATTTCTAATTGTTTAATTATTTAATTTTAATCAATTTATATATATATATATTTAATAAATACTATTAATATATATATATATATTTTAAATTTATTAATAATTATTTAATTAATTTATTAATATTTTTTTTTTAATTTATTCCTTTTCATTTTTTATTTGTTTAATTATTTCATTTTTTTAAAACTAGTATTTTTTTTGGTTTTTATAAAAAAAATTGGGGCATGAACCGAGTATTTGGTTATATAGCTGGGTCGGGTTGTGCATGACCAGAATGGGTGTATGAAGGTGGGTCAAGTACCGCGAGAAGCAGAGGATGGACCAAGGCCTGCATGGGCCCTATATGTGTGTGTAGTTTATGTGAGTGTCTATCCCTGTAATAAGCTTCTGAGTATGGAATGCGGAAAAATGATATATTAAGAAGCAGTCTTTCTTGTGCTCTTTTGATGTGGGAATCACGAGGTGATCAAGACCTTTATCAATGCTAAAAAACATTGATAACGACAGTGTTTATCAATACTTTTTTTAGTACTAATAAAAGCTAGCACTGTATATTGGCTATTTTGTAGTAGTGGCATCAGATGGTATGAAGGAAGATATTTGGATTAGAAAGTTCATTTCTAAACTTGAGATGATTCCTAGCATTGAGGGAGTATTAGATCTTTATTGGGAAAATAATGGAGCTATTCCTTAGGCTAAGGAACCCTAGTCTCACAAAATGAAAAAAACATCCCTACCATCTCATACGAGATATCATTATGAGAGGTTGTCTTAGAATATTTTGGGTATCTATAGAGGACAATATAGAATATCCTTTTATGAAACCATTTTAATAAAAGGACCATGAGGGTCATGTTGAATCTCTTCATATATGATACATAAGTTATCAATTTAATGTTTCAATAATATATAATGATTCTATAATAAAAGCTAATATCCATTTATCATTCATTGACGTGTGTTGTAATTTATTTTATATGAAATGTGAAATGATATAATCCTCTTAAAGCATGACATTGAGTTATGTTTAATCAATGTTCATCACAGAGTATTATGGGTTGTGATGATATGTTAAGATTAACATGAGTGGTAGAGTCATGAGATAATAAGTGGAGATTAATTATTTGGACTAACCCACTAAAGCATATCCCATGGAATTCCATTCAATCATCGATATACATAGGTGTGTATGAATATCATGAATCATTTTTACAAGATTTTAGTGAGATACCTAGCATGGAAACCCTTATACATTGATACCTTTCTTCCACAAACCTTGAGGCTTTGGTAATTAGGGATGGCAGAGTATGTTACTCATCAGGTTGTCAGTTGGAGATTAACCAATAAGTAATTTATCCACTCATATAACAAGAAATGATATCTAAACCTTTATTTAATTAGAATAAATAAATGCATGACCATGATTAGTTGAGTCACATATGATGTGTTTGGATACATGGATTAGGGACATGTTATGTTCTCAAATTCTAGATGAATAACATATAATGTATTCATTGACAAGGTTAATATTTTTTAGAGACTTAAGAAAGTATGAGATAACCTATAAAATATTGACATTGTTCCATGTCTATTGTTCACTCGATGTCATTAGAAAAATAATTATATTGGTATACATATGATTTATATGGTATATATTGTGATGTACATGATAATATGAAGGTATGAGTATGTTTGATGGAGATCACACAAGACCCCTTAGTCGAATGAGTAGCACTGATGATTTTCTAGAGGATTATCTTTTCTTATATCTATAAAACCAGGATTCTATATTTTTTCAACACTAACGAGGCCTCAAGAGTCACATAGTTAGGCCTTTGGATAATGATTATGTTTTGGATAAAGTGTTTATTCCAAAATGAATATATTTTGATAAAATGCATCCAAAAGGGTTTTGTATGGATTCGTAAAGAGTTATAAAGTTTTAAATTAAAGACTTTTTTGAGGTTTTAGTATAAGGGGGATATTGTTGGATATTCACTAAAAGGGATATCATAGCTTATGATATTCCTATAGTTATAAGGTGATATATTAATGTGATATATATCATAGCTTATGATATGATTCTATTGTGAAGGGCATGTTGGTTCTTTTTTCTTCCCCTATCATAGAGTATGATAGTTATTATTGTATGAAATGCATAATATTCAATTTCCTTCCATGTCTTCCTACCCATCTTATTCATATTATAAACTAATGGGATTGATTCATTCACTACATGAGAATATTTTTGAAATATTGAAATAGATACACACCAACAAGAAGTAATATAATCAGCTTTCAGGATTTGGAAGATGATGCTATAGTGTTATGAATCTATTCATTAAATAAAGATAGCTTATTATATGGGTTTGACCCCTCTTGTGCTGCGGTAACTCTTGATATATCCATTCCATAGGCGAAGGATCTCTTATTCCATGTTCTCTATTCACCACCACAAAATTCTCTAAAAAAAACTTTGTATAATGATAATCCTATCAATATGATCAAGGATCCAATAAGGATAAGGAGATATCTATCAACCATGTGATGAAGTATAAAAGATATAGGTAGACATAGTTCAGGTATTCTATTTTGTCCTCTGTTTTTTTCATGTTGCATATATTGAATATAGATCAATAATATAATCGGTTGTTTCTACTATGTTTTATCATTAGATGATCCCCCTAAACCCATCAATACTCACACTAGCTATGATTTCTCTATAATTGGTTCAAACATGGAATAGTGGTTTATTAATCTATTGGAGAGATGGTGTGGGGTCTTTGGAGGAGTTACCAGGTGAATGTAACAGAGAAAACCCACATCCTCTAAGATTCCACCTATGGTAAGAATATGTACATGGCACACATATATTGTTGATGATAATGATATACAATCTCATGGATCAATGTGTAGTCCTAATACTATACTACAATGTAAGGGGTGAAATCCCTTTAAATTACTTATAATATTGATGGTAAGAATCATTAGTTCTCTAATGTTAGTTTGGATTATAATTCTGATGAGTAGTGGTAATATGAGAGGAGGATGTGCATGAAATTTAAGATTTTTATTTCATATAGATGGGCTCCATTACTTATTTTTATCATTTTATTTATCATGAAATTATTTTTTAAATTTTATTTATTATTTTGGTTCCTCTTTGACTTCACATATAATACACTATATTTTATTATAAAATTTCCTTAAACAATTCCTACATGTTATATAATTTTTTCTATAAAAAATACCAATCTAAAATGAAAAATTATTTATTTAATTGAAGTATAATATAATTATAAAATATAAAATTAAAATTAATATTATAATAATTTCTATGGAACATGATTATGACTACTATAAGATTAATATAACTGTAGGCAAATAAAAAGATCATAAACTTGAAATAATCTTCCTTCTGATCTCTCATGAAAATCATACTTCTTAGTAGAAGTACAGAAAGAATGAAAAAAATTAAAAACATGATAGATATTTTGTGAAATATATAATATAATAGTATGAATTATTCTTGGAAAAGTATGTAAGGTTATATATAGAAAAAAAAGGGTAATATGATCATTATATGGTTGTCAGCTAGATATATATACACTGGGTATGTATATAACCAAAGGGTATATTGAAATTTTTATAATTGGAATATAAATGTTTTTATGAAATGAATAATACCTTATAAATATTATATTTAACATGTATAAAAAATAATCAACACCCATTAAGGAATGATTATAATTAGAATGATAACCATTCATTATATAAGAAATTTATTTTATTCAAGAAAATTAATTTTTTAGAAGTATTATTTATTTTTATTTAAAAGTAAAATTTATCATATTGATAATTTCAATTTTATAAAATAAATTTTAAATTTTAATTAAGACACATAAATAAGATAAGTGTTTCAATTTCTTTTGGAAAAAAATTATGAAAGTTAATAGTAAAAGATGTCGATAAAAAATGAGGTAAAATACTATATATATTTAAAATGGTGTATAAAATTATATAAAATAAAAATAAATATTAGTAATTAATAAAATCATGAACCTAATTTTTTTACACTTATGTTCCACTTTATAACTAAAAAATACATTTTTTAATAATTAAGGAATTAATATTTGCAAATATGTCACTTAAACACATATATAAAATCATCCCTACTCTAGCCATTACAAAACAAGCCTATTATTTAAATTCATCTCCAATATCTACCAGAATTTCCACCCTAAAAATCTTATATTGTATTTGGAAGTCTTTATTCACTAGAGGGAGTCTTAAATCCTTCATTTTAATGAAGTTCCTTAATGAAATATTTAACTTTTTAATGTAAGTACCATCTTTTTTGTAATCGATTTACATTATCTAATTCCTTTATCTATTCTATAATTTGATTTAAAAAATTAATATAGTGTAATTATATCAATATAATTATTTAATAGGGTAATGCTGATTAATTATGGATTGTTTTATAACTATCGAATTCTTGTAAGAATGTTTCTATTTGGGTTGGTTCAACCACCAACATGAATGATGATACTATATATTATTAATTATAATTATGAGGGTTAAAAACATTAATTATAAATAATTAGGATATATAATATTAATTTAAGTTATTATTATTGATTCTATGGTAATATTAAACTTTAATTAATTATTAAAATAACAACTTATGTTTGTTAATATTACTAAAAGAACCACGTTATGAATTTCATACTTGCAGATCATACTGGTAACATCCATTGAATGAAAATTGGTTTTATAAATAATAAAAAAATATTTTTTTTCTGTACCTTTAAAATTTATATTTATATTATTTTCTAATGAACATGGAATGATAATCAATACCACATTATCGAAACATGAATTAAAAATTTGAAACTACTAACATATGATGGTGAAAATAAACTATGAATAAATAATACATATATAAAAAATAAATATAAAAAATAAATATAAAATATTATAAATATAATTAGGGTTATAAAATAGATTATTAATATTATTATGTTAATTATATTGGGAGTTAAATAATGATCAATAAATTTAGGATTAATGGCAAGGGGAATTGTCCTTATATCACTTATTGGTTGGAATCTTTCTCTTTCATATCCATATTCTTTATTTTGTTTTCATTTATATAATTTATATCTTTAAATATATTCTTATTATTGTATAATATATCTATCCAATTAATTTTATTCATTTATGAATATGATAAGGTAATCTTTTACTTTATATTATTTTACATTCCTTGCTCGGTATTTTTCTCCCACCTCTTTGTTTAGCTTTCTTTATAAAGTTTTATTTTGATGTTTTTTATTCGATATTTTTAAAAAACTTTTCATACATTTATCATTATATTTAAAATAATTTATTCATAATTTATTTATTTATAAAAATATCAAAATACAACACATATTTTAACTTTATTTTTGTACTATTTCTTATCTTCCTCTGAAATAAATTTTCATCTATATAAACACCATTATAGGTTATAATCATTTGATATTCATTATGTTTCATTGGGTAAATAATTTCATTTTATCATCTAATTTATTTCTTTGGATAATTTATTTTTATACCTCATTAAAACTTTTTTTTAATGTAACATATTCGTTTTCATGGGTTAATTATGAAATATATTTTGATTTATTTGTGATTATTTCCATATTTACATAGAAAAAATATGTAATGATATATTTATATGATGTCTGAGAGTGAAATTATGAATACCTATAATTTTTTGGTTAAAGGTTTACATCTCATTAAAAAATTATCTTATGGGACATGGGAAGTGATCCCTATCCACTATGTTATAGGAAATAGGTGGTTAACATAGTCTATTATGCTATAATGGTATTGGTAGTTCACCTTGATATATGTTTATGATATCTTATGATAATATATGTTCCTTATTATTATATCATGGAAAGTTATTATGTTATAATTAATGTTTATGTTTTCATGGTTCATATTCAAATGGGTATGATTTCTTAATGCTATTTTTAGATAACATGAATATGTTTTTATAAATATATGTTCATTTTATGATAACTCCTTTATAATATTTATTATGATAACCTATGTTTCTTATATTTATATATAATATGTTTTACCCATTATCAAGTTTTTAATCTCACATTTTTCTTATGAATTCCATTTCCCCTAGTAATAAAGAAGAATATCATATATGATATGTGTATATATGAGAATCCAGTGTAAATAATATTAGGGAAGAAATATATGATTTTTTAATATGATCTACAAAGATACCAAACCTTTAGGTTTCTTAGTGTTTTTTAATTATGAATTGTGATGTATAATCATGTATAATGTTGTAAAATATATATGTCATAGCTAGGTCATCTTACTTAGTATTAGAGTGGTGTTTAATTAAATTTTTGGATTAGATTAAGAAGAAAACTAAAATAATATATTAAAAACCTTGGTCTAACCATAAGTGTCATAATTTTTACCAAAGGTTTCATAGTGATAAGTTCACTTGAATAAATAATCAATGTTGTGTTTGTATATGGGAGGGGGGATGCGTTAGTGTTGATTTTTTTATTTTTCATGAACAATCTCTCCCACTACGATTAGTAAATGATCTCTAAAAGTCACTCAATGAAAAAAGTAAATGAGGTGCATAATATATTTTAATGAGTTTCATCTCCAATGAGGGTGACTATATCCTCAATGTATAGTGATTATCCCACACACACACTTGATATATTTTTTTTATAAAAATTACCCAGGGAAAGGGAATAACCATGAACCCAAATAATAAAATAACTAACCAATTTAAAAAATACTAACTTGTTATTATGAAATAAAAAAGATAAATCTTTTTTTAAGAATGATCAGTAATGAAATATTGAGTATCCTAAAAACTTATTGAATAAGATCTCCTTACTCTTTTACCCAATAATCACCTCATGTATATATCTCACGATATTCTTTTTCCATTCTCTAATACACAACGATCACATAAAAAATGCAACTCAAATAAAACTTCTCAATAACACCAGGCATTTAGTTTATTAGCTTTAATCAAAAACCATTTATTCAAGATATATAACCACTATAGGCGACCCAAAATGTTTTGTGTGATTAAAAATTTCCAATAATGTCACTCCATGTTCAGGATTTTTGAACCACTTTAACCATTTCAAACTATAGGTATAACTGTATCTTAGTTGATCATAATTTACCATGATTTAAGCCACTATATAGGAATACTCTATGGAAAATTAATTCAAAAACAGTGTCCTCCATGCTTGAGTACCCATTTAAAATTCAACTCAATGAACCCTGATAACTAAAACGTTGTCCACCATGACATGGTTAATCTCTAGCATCCTATTTTAATCATTTGTATGATTAAAATGGCTTCCTATGTTTCCATTATGGGCATCCCAATTACTTATTTAAATTCATTAAACTTAAAAATTCAATGTTTAATGGTGTAGGGAGACCCAAATACACATTTCAATTTAGTTGAACTACTAAAGAACTCTAACACACATTATGCCATATTCCATATTCCATTTCATTATTCTATCAAAACAACCACATAATTGTTCCATATATGAATAATTATCTCTACTATAACATAAATGAACATAATTTTTTAGATAGGGATTTCATTTTTTCACCATTAACTCCAAAATTCCCATAGATACCTTTATACTATCCATTTTTTGATTCACTATGGTATAACCAATCCTAAAATCCATATATTGAATATTTCCTTAATAAAAAATGATCTATATAACTCCCAGTGGCTCTCTTATTTCTCAATATCATATAAAATATTAAAATATACCATAATTTCCAATTTTTACCTCATCGAACATCCTTCCAAATGACTTGAACCACATTACTTATATTATTAAAAATGATACATAATTTGTATCCATAGTATTAATAGTCTCCCCATCTTTATTTGTTGTCAATAATAGTCAAAATTTATATTTAAATATTCCCTCATATATTCCCACCTTACATAATTACATCACGATGAACTGAAAAAATCCCCCCCCCATTATCGAATATAAAGTCAAAAATTCTTTAAATAAGGGTGGAACCACTCATCTTAATGTAATGAGTCCTAAATAAATCAACTCATTGTATATGTGAGAAATATCGGTGTAGAAAACAAGAGATATTAACTTAGATATTAAAGTTTTCCACATATAATTATGAATATAATTCTATTTTTTAGATTAAACATCAAGTATATTAATCAAAAAAATTTCTACACTAATCACAAAAATGAATTAAAAATATTCATGCACACAACAGTTTCTCCCCATATATCTTATATCTACCACCTTTATATAAAATAAAACATGAATAATGGTTGATTAAAGTATTAGAAACATATATTAGTGATGTCAAGGAATATTTTACACACCCATACATTGTCTCAACTACACATAAGTCTTGGTTGGGAGAGGTTTTGTGAGAATATTAGAAACTTGATCTTTATAAGGAAGAAATCTAGATTAAATGTTACTTTATTCATCTTCTTATCCAAGAAATGATATTTTATTTCAATATTATTTAATATTGAATGTTATACTAAATTATTTGATAAATTAAGTTCCCTTTGATTTTCATAGCTAATAATTAGTGGATAGTAAAAAAATATGAATATCTTCGAGGTGATCCTTCATCCATGTCATTTGTATAGTCAAATGGGATGAAAAACATGCACAAAAAATGGTACTCAAAGTAATTGATGTTTTATTATTTCTATTACATTCCAATCATCTTCCACTAATAAATAATTCTAATTTTAACATACACTTATAGTTATCAATATGATTAAACATGTCAACATCTGTATTGTCTTGTAACTCAAGATCTCATTTCTTCTCATATAAAAGGCCACAATTAGATCAAATTTTGATATACCTGAGAGCACAATTTTCTATTACAAATTGTGACTTCTTAGGATTATATTGATACCTAGAAAAAAGTGGGATAATAAATAATATATCTATACATGAAGAAATAAAATATAAGAGACTACAAATAAATTTCCTATAATCATTATATAATAGCTCAGACCCTTATGACCAAATTAAATTATGTTTCCAAGATATTGGAGGTGTTATAGAGGATAGATACGAGTTTTTCCATCCCAAGGGACACTATTACAAAGTAGTGTGTGTGGTGATGGACATTTTAAATCATTGTAGTTAGGATCATAGGGAAGGATATTATGGTGAAGTGTTTTGTAAGGGTGATCATTTTGGATTTGTCCACATGGCACTTAGTGCACCACGATGATTGAAATCCCCATAATGGTTTTTTTGGAAGTTGTTTTCATAAATCTTTATATAATAATTGTTTTTAGTTTTTAATATTGTTTTTGGGATTTTGGGAAAACTTTGTGGGTCGATCTGGATGTTTTGGGGAAAATTTAGGAGTTTTGAGGCATTCCAGGTGGTCCAGAGTGATTTATTTTTATAAAACCTTGATCACATGTGGTTTGAAGAAAACATGCCATGTGTTCTTAATATTTGGGGAAGATGTTTTTTTTGGGAACTACATGCCATGTTCCAGGGGTACATTCTATGTAATGGGTCTCTAGGGTGTGGTCGAGTACTCGGCCGAACACCCTATGTGTGGGAACATAGGCATGTTGGGTACACGAACAGTTCCCATGTGGGGTGAACACTGTGTAGGCATACACACCCATGTGGAGTACATGGATGGGTACACAAGAGAGTACCCATGTTGGGTTATATGCCATGTACTAGCCGTACACATCGTGTTCTTGAGTGTTTCACACCTTGAGTGGGGATGAGGTACATGGGTGGGTACCCATGTTGGGTTTCATGCCATGCACCATAGGGCACATTGTGTACTTTTGGATAGTACACACTGAGTGGGCTAGGACACAAGGATAGGGAGGACACTAGGGGGTACACATTGTGTACCCAAGGTGCATTCCATGCACTTCTACTTCCCTGGCTTGTTTGGTATGTCTTTCACCCTGGAGTCATAATTGGGATTGTGAGATGTCCATTCTAGGTTCTTTTTCACATAGATCACAATAGTGGAGTCTTTTCAGCATTTTTATGCCACTTGTATAGTGTTTTGGACTAATAGAGATTCATGATAGAATTCCTCTAAGGATTAGATTCTATAATCCTTCAGGGGGATGGGTTGTAAGTTTTGAGGCTCATGTGAGGGTGTAAACTTGTTGATCACTGTGGTTTGAGGATGCTAGGTGAGTTTTCCTAAGGTTGTTTGGATTTATTCTCACAGGAGGAACCAATTGTATTCATAGAGTAGATAATTAGTATGATTTATTTAGGTTTAGGTATAATCTCTTGAGGTTGGGACCAGTAGGTGCCATGTGGGTGGTTTGACATCATTGGATGTTAGGTACGTTTGGATTCAATTTAGTAGAGTTTGAGAGAGGTATGATAGACTTGTGCTAAGGAATTCCTTTCTAGGTGAGGTGTTTTTTGAGGTTTTACTTAGGGTGGGTGTTTTTTTGTTTAAGTTAGGATTCCATCTATGGTTACTTTGAGGAGGATTGGCCTGAGGTTTGGTTCTTCTCGAGGATCTCTTTGTAGGGTTTCCTACCTGAGTTGTGTTTTTTGGAGGATCCCCTTATATGGTTTCCTATTAGTGTTGAGGTTTTTGCGAACCGTGGTAGTTTCCCTGTGTTTGGTTGGCCTGTGAGGTGGATAATGCTAGTTTTTGTGTTCCTAGTTAGAGGGTGCAAGTGTTAGTCGACCTTAGTGTTTGAGCTGTGGCTTGATGTTTTGAGGTTTTTCTTATTCTGGTATGATGAGGTAAGATACCTTTTTGATATTATTGGACCAAGAGAGTTCCCTAAGTTTGATTCTATTATTCTCCTTCATTGGTTGGATGGTTTCAAAGAGGTAGGGATAGGGATCTAATGGGTGATATGGATGAGTGCAACCTCTTTAGCCCAACAGCTCTCCCATGGATAGGTTTAGTAGAGCTTAGTGGATATTACGTTCCCTAGGAACTATTTTTCTATGGATTATGGGGCATGGTCAGGTATCCTGATGATGCACTAATAATTTCATTCTTCCAGTTAGTTCTACAGGAATTTTGGGCATAGGAGTATACTCCCGAGGTCAAAAAGTGGTCTTTACCACCAGTTCAGATTTTACCCTTAGATTTGTAGTGTCCAGTAGATTTGTTTCATCATTTTTACACCTAAGATGATATCCTAGGTCCTAGAATTTATGTCTATCCTTACATTAGAATTTGGATCCCCTTATTGATCAGGAAAACACGCTTGATGTTGTGACTACATGATCCACATTTCGTAATTCCTCTAGCTAGTTCCAGAGTGATGGTTGATTACCTACGGGTGTAATAATAGACCCCGAGGTTTACTATTTTCTTTTTGTTTATCCATTTTCACCTCTTTTGTGTCTTTTATTTATCTTTTTTCTGGGAGTCACATTTGTCTTGGCTGAACATGATGCATGTTTCATGCACTTGTTATGATAGAATATGTTAGAACCACCGTTGGGGGTGGCCTACTGAGATCGGTTTCTCACACCCTGCACATGAATCTCAGTATATGTGTAGATGTAATGTTTGTTTTTAGGTTTATCATGATGCAGTGGATCAAGAAGCGGTCCATGCTATTTTTTCGAGTAGGATAGCTTGCGATGAGTCTAAGGTTTGTGCTGGAGCTATCCAGCCTTTATATAGACTGAGTACGTGCTTCGGCTCAGAGTAGTTGTAAAGCCTTGTGTATTTTTTTTATTTTGTATGTGGTCAGGACAGTGGGAGAATAGTGTCTATATTATTTTTCCTTGACCCCATATACAATATTCCATTCATTATAGTTATTTTAGTTATTTATTTATTTATGCACACTCTTGTGTCCATGGATGCTTGTATGTTTAGTTTATTTATACTATTATTACACTCTGATCCGAGGGCATACTCTCCTTACTATATCCTTTTAGGCTAGAACCATTAGTCGATAACCACTAACATATGAGGAGGTGCACTTGAGGCCTTGTAGCGAGCTGGATCGGGTGACAGGTCGAGTTGACCTGAGCTGGTTCATCATAAGTTCTGTTAGGGTACTTTTAAAAATATCGAGGAGGGTTTTATCAACACTACCAAAAAAACACTTATAAAGATACCTTTTATCAGTGCTAAAATAATAAGCAATGATAAAATCCATCTTTATCAATGCTCAAACTTCAGCGCTGATAATGGAATTATAATTCTAATTATAAATGTATATATATCGTTATACATAATTACATAATTATATATATAATAAATATATTAACTATATTAATTTTAATTTTATAATTATTTAAATATATAATAATTTATTTACAATTACCTGAATATTTTTTTAAAATTATATTTTTTTATTTATATTTTTAAACATATTATTTTATAAATTTAGTAAATATACATTTGTAAATATATTTATAAATAAATATATTTGTAAATATATTTATCATAATTATTTATAATTATAAATATAATTATATAATTATATATATCCATATAATTATATATATATAATAATTATATATAAATATAAATATAAATATAGTAAATATATTCATTATTTAAATATATTTTTTATAATGGTATAATTATTTAAATATATAATTATTAATTTAAATTATATAAATACTTTAAAAAAAATAATATTTATATATTTATATTTTTATATATAATAAATATATGTAAATATAAATATAAATATAAATATAAATATAAATATAAATATAAATATAAATATAAATATAAATATAAATATAAATAAAAATAAAAATAAAAATAAAAATAAAAATAAAAATAAAAATAAAAATAAAAATAAAAATAAAAATAAAAATAAAAATAAAAATAAAAATAAAAATAAAAATAAAAATAAAAATAAAAATATAAATATAAATATAGATATAAATATAGATATAAATATAAATATAAATATAAATATAAATATAAATATAAATATAAATATAAATTAAAATAAAAATAAAAATAAAAATAAAAATAAAAATAAAAATAAAAATAAAAATAAAAATAAAAATAAAAATAAAAATAAAAATAAAAATAAAAATAAAAATAAAAATAAAAATAAAAATAAAAATAAAAATAAAAATAAAAATAAAAATAAAAATATAAATATAAATATAAATATAAATATAAATATAAATATAAATATAAATATAAATATAAATATAAATATAAATATAAATATAAATATAAGTATAAATATATCTATAAATATAAATATAAATATAAATATAAATATAAATATAAATATAAATATAAATATAAATATAAATATAAATATAAATATAGATATAAATATAAATATAGTAAACACATTCATTATTTAAATTTATTTGTCAAAATTTTATAACTATTTAAATATATAATTATTTATTTATAATTATGTGAATACTTAAAAAAAATATTTATTTATTTATTATTATAAATATAAATTTTATAAATATATTAAACATACATTTATAAATATATTTATATATAAATATTTATTTACAAATATATTTTTAAAATTATTAATGTATATATAATCTTAAATGAGTGCATGTTGAAATGATTGAAATTAAAAAATTAAAAATGATACATTATAAAAATATTGAAATAACAGATAATTTTTATTAAATAAATATAAGTTATTAAAAAGTATGGATATATATTGAAATGAATGTGAATAAAAATTTAAAATATTAAAACATAGTAAATAAATTTATATAAATAAATATTATAAAATGAGTAAATTCCAAAGAAAATTAAAATAAAAAATATTAAAAATAAAAAAATAATACCTAACAGTGATAATATTAAAAAAATGAATAACATTTTAATGATTAAAAACATAATATATTTTATGTACCATGTTACTAAATGAAATTCCTAAATAAATATTAAAATTTCAATAAATAACATAAATATTAGGTGTATGTGTTTCTATATAAGGTTTCAATAATTACGTAAATATTTTTGTCTGTACGTTTTATATAAAATTCATTAATTACATATATGTATGTGTGAAATCAATGTAACACATGATTGAAATGTGTTTAATTGAAAAATCAAAGGATATTCAATTAATGTCCATTACATGATATAATTAGTCAATATTTTCAACTAATATTAATTTTTAATTATAAACCATTCTTTACTAAATATATGACTTATTTAATGTGAGCATAAATATTTTTTGTTATGGATGAGCATTGTCGTGCATGCTCTCAAAAATATTTGTGATATTACTAAGTGCAACATAGTGGTTGACCTAGATCGTTCTCTCAAGGGGGAAGTGAATTAAACAACTCTTAATTGACTTGAATGAAACAAGAAAATAAGTGAAAACTAATGACACACAAGTTGGGGGGGGGGTTGGTTTTGTGACTTTCAGACAATAGACTAAACAACAAACGAGAATGAACAATTGAAGACACAATTTCTTTAAAAACACTTATATGAGAAGAGATAATCAATCTAATCCACCCCTTCATCATTCATTTATCATTATCCCATATTATTATAATTCTATAAATTATGACCCCTTAACCTTGTAAACCCCCAAACCCTATAGAAATTAACTCAAACACAAATATTGAAAACATGAGCCTTAAGTAAACATTGAGACTTCCAATCGCAACCCCCTGCTTTGATTATGTTCCAAAATCCAACTTATGGTCAATGGTCAGTTAGGGAATCATCTCCTCCCAATATTTGAGAATTAATTATGTTTTGGGAAGATACTTAAACCCTACAATTCTATCCCAAGTTGATTAGATTTTTGCGATTGAGGTTTCACTCACATGATTTACACAAGCCCAACCACGCGGTCAAGTGAAAGTCGATCAAGTAACATAGAAATTAAAACTCAATGTATTGATCACAATTTATGAATTACAGTATGTTTATGGATTCAAAATAAATAAATTAATGGAGTAGGGATTAGATCAAATATGAATGAAATCACTCTTCCATGGGTGGAGTTGTCATCAAGGAGACGTTTTGCATAAGAAATGGATTGAAAGGAGAAAACCCAATATCGTCTCCACTCTTATATTCAAACACCAACAAGGAAAATAAAAATATAAAAGGATAAGAATACAAAAGATTAATTTAAGAAAAATTCAAGTTACAAGCATTGAAAAAAAAGAAATACAAAGTGGAGGTGGGAGAGGAGAGCCTACTTGGAAGAGACATTTTCACAATGTTTTACATTTTCCAAGAGTTGTGAGGTGTTCCCAAGATAAAAACTTTCGTACACACCTTCCCAAATCCTCTACCAACCCTCCAAAAGAGTGAAAACCCCCCATTAAATAGAGTTAGGAAGGTCTAGGGTTACATATATTTTTTAAATGTGAAATTGAAATTCGGCCAAATATTTTACTCCAAGTTTCACCACATAGTTTACCTCCAAATAACACAAAATGGATGCCTTTCTAGAAGGATTATTTGTGAGTAATCATGTCCCCGATCTTTCATATGAATATGGGTCTAATCCAAGATAGAATGAATAATATATGGCCCAAATGGTGAAGTGATGTTCAATCTGGATTGTTCAGTCCATCTTTGTCTTCATGGACCATTTACCCCACTCAAATGCACGATCCTACTCTGATTTCCTCAATGAAAGTTGTATCCAATCTAGTGAGGACCACAATTTCAAAATTTAAAGTTAAAATAATTTATATAAAAATATTTATGTTCAAAATACTAAAATGAATTTTAAATGTGTAAAACTGTAATTTTCATCAAATTTGAAAATGAATGATCTAATCCCAAATATTCTATAAATAAACATATTTAGCACAATGTGAGAAAATTATTTAATTTTTATCAATAAAATATTCAATAAAATTGTGTTTTATCAACTCCCCCACACTTACTCTTTTTCACTCCTAGAAAAAACCTCATATCATGTATTCAAAAAAAAGTGACAAGATATGCATGTTCATATTTCTCAATCCACAGTGGAAATATAGGAAAAGTAAGAATCCTATCAAGAGTCAATATCAATAAATTTTAAAGTAATTTTCTCATAAATTGTGTCAAAAAAATCTAATGATATTCATAACACTAATCATAGAAAAAAAAAGTCTTGGGTCTACCATGCCACTAATTCTTCACGTGTGTGTGTGCCAACCATTCCAAGCTCATAAATACACCCTTTATTAAGTATATTTAGGTCAAGTAAAACAATTCTTCTTACCTAGTTTAATTCACTGAACCTGTTCTACATTCCTTTGACATCAAATTTCAAGACCCACTCACTTGAGCATTCCCGAAAGTCAAACCTTATGATTCCGACCTAGATATACCCATATGTTTTACATTTCATAACTCCCCTTGTTTTTTTGTTTTTTAAGTTTCACTTAGAACAAATCTCACACTCAACTCTTAACCCATGTTTTATCTCCTCACGACACTAATTTTAATAGTTATAACAAGATCAAAGGTCGATGAAGAGTTGTTTTTGACCTATCCAAGACACAAACCATATTTTTTTAAGGGTGTAAAACAATCAGATAACAAGTACACACACATAGGTCAATTCTGTACAGTAATGAAACTGACCAGAAGAGAAAAGAATGTATGGATCAACCAATGATTTTTTACCTAACTTTACTATACCTTTAATTGAGTAGGAAAAATTTTCACAAGTCACGGTTGAGTGAAAATTTGTGTGTAGAAATCAATGAAACAATTTACTATGAACAAATATCACAAATAATGATGTAAAAATCTAAAATGTTATATAATGAAAAAACCATTCATATTATCTATGACTTCAATTTTTATAAAAACCAAACTTTTATGATGAAATCTTACACATGATTATAATTATACCAATAAATTTTGAAAACATGCATTTTCCATATATTCCACAAGAGAATATTACATGATATATTTTTTATTGATTTTTTTGTTTTGTTTTTTTGGTTTATTTTTTTGAAAATTTTAACCAAAAACTTAATAGAAAATACACAAAAAACAAAAAAAATGAAAATTCTAAATATCTACCCCAAAATATTGTCCCCTCCTCCAAAATTAAAAAATTTCATTGTCCTCAATGTGAACCTATGAGATGATACGTGCAGATGAAAATCATAATTTTAAATAGACCAAATAATATAAAAGTGAAAGGGTTAGGAAGAGCCTAATATGATAAAGTGATGATGGGGTCATGCAGTGTGATGAAATCCACTACATCAGTAGGAAGCCCCTCAATTTATTTCTTTAAATGTTTCTCGTTGACTATAAATCTCCTTCCAATGTACTCTTATTCGATATCCACTGCACCATAAGAAAAAAAATAAGATATAATATAAGGACCTAACCATCTAGAATGCAACTTACCAGACATCAGATTCAGTCATGAACTTTAGAGAAGGAATTTATCTCCAACATGAAACTTCCTTTTTTAGACCATTATATCATGAGTTTCTTTTAATCTTTCCTTATAGAGTCTTGAGTTATCATATGAAGCCAATTAAATCTCATCATGCCCTTGAATTTGAAGCTTCCTTTGGATTCCAGCTTGGGCCAAATCCATATTGCATTTCTTTATAGCCCAATAAGCCTAATGCTCAACTTCCACTGGGAGATGAAACACTTTCCCAAAAAAAATTTGAAATGGGGAAATAGAAATGGGTGTCTTTTATGCTATCCTATAAGCCCATAATGCATCATCCATGTGTTTTCTCTAATCCTTCCTATTCAGCTGAACGATTTTCTCCAAAATTTGTTTCAATTCAGGATTTGAAACCTCAACCTGACCATTTTTTTGGGGGTGGTATAGTGTTGATGTTTTGTGTGTCACCCCATAATTCCAAAGGAGGTAATCCAAATTACGATTTCAAAAAATGTGTCCTCTGATCACTGATGGTCTCCTTTGGTACTCCAAACCTACAAAAAACCCGTGTCTTAACAAAGTCGACTACAAAATGAGTGTCATCAGTCCTGGTGGCCTTGGCCTTAGCCAATTTACTCACATAATCAACAACAACAAAAATATATAAAAAAACAAATAAACTAGGAAAAAGACCCATATAATCGATTCCCCACACATAAAAAATCTTACCAAATAACATGGGTTTTTGTGGTATCTCGCATCTCCTAGAAATGTTCACAGTGTGTTGGAAATGAGAGCATGACTTACACAGAACATGGGCATCATGTAATAAGCTATTCCAATATAATCTAGAGTCTAAGAATTTCCTAGGTGTTCGTTGGGGTCCAAAGTTTCTTCCACATGAAAGTGTATGGAAAAAATGCAGAATAGACTCAAACTCATGATCCTGAACACACTTCCTAATTAATTGATCACTAAACATGCACCAAAGGTAGGGATCATCCCATACATAATACCGAGACTCACTTTTTTAATTTTTGGAATTTATATTTCTTTAAATTTTCAGGGATTTTAGGTGAAACTAGGTATTTCACTAAATCAGCATACCAAGGATGCGTACCTGAGATGGAATAAAGATGATCATCGAGGAAAGTATCCTGAAGGGGTATCTGGTCCAAGGTGTCGACCACTAGTGTGTGAGTAAGACTACTCATGTGGTCAACCACCAGGTTTAATAACCCCCTATCATCTTTTATTTCAATATCAAATTCTTGAAGAAGGAGAATCAATTGGATAAGTTTGGGATTTACACCTGGATTCTTCAAAAGGCACCTCAAAGATGCATGGTGAGAGAAAATAACTACTTTAGAGCCTAATAAATATGAATGGAATTTATATAAAGAAAATATAATGGAAAGAAACTACTTTTCCGTGATAGTGTAGTTTGATTGGGCTGAATCTAATGTCCTCAATGCATAGGCAATCACATGTAAACGTCTCTCCACCCTCAGTGATAAGACAACTCCAACCGCAAAGTTGGATGCATCACACATAAGCTCAAAAGGGATGTCCCATTATGGGGGCTGTATGATCGGTGGAGTGGTCAGACACTTCTTCAACTCATCAAATGCTACCCTGAATGAATCATCAAACCAAAAATCATAATCATTTTGAAGTAATTGTAAAAAAGAAAGATCAATCTGACTAAAATCTTTGATGAAGCGCTGATAAAAGCCTACATTCCCTAGGAAAGATCTAATATCACACACACGTCAAGGATATGGTAAGGATGAAATAATGTCTATATTAGATCTATCAATATCTATCCCATTTTTTGACACTACATGTTGTAAGACAATGCCATGCTTTACCATGAAATAACACTTTTCAATGTTCAAGAAAAGATTCTTCTCAATACAAAAATTCAAAACCATTCCCAAACTACTTAGAAATTCATCAAATGAGGATCCATAAACTGTAAAATCATCTATAAATACCTCCATATAGGTCTCAATAAAATCAGAAAAAATACTCACCATGCATCTCTGGAAGGTACCCGGGGCATTGCAAAGTCCAAACGGCATCCTCCAGTAGGAAAATGTGTTTAATGGACAAGTGAATGTTGTCTTCTCATAATCCTATAGAGCTATATGAACATGAAAATATCCAAAAAATCCATCCAAGAAACAATAATATGTCTTCCTAGTTAGTCTCTCAAGCATTTGATCAATAAATGGGAGGGTTAAATGGTCCTTGTGAGTGGATTGATTTAGTTTCCTATAATAAATACACACTCGCCAACTGTTTTGAACCCTTATTGGAACTAACTCCTCTTTATCATTTTTTAAAACTATAACACCACTTTTCTTTAGGCACAAACTGAATAGGACTTACCCATTGTGAATCTAAAATTGGATAAATAATAGCTACCTTGAGAAATTTTTCAAATTATTTTTTTACAACTTACAAAATACTTGGATTCAGTCTCCTTTGTGGCTACCTCACTGGTTTAGAACTATCCTCTAAAAGAATCCTATGCATGAAAATAGAGGGGCCAAATACCTGATATGTTAGCCAAGGTCCACCCAATTTCCCTAATTTTCTCCCTCAAAATATTCAAAAGTTTTTTTTTCATGTTTAAAAGGGAGATTTTTAGCAATTATGATCGGTAATTTCTCACCACTTAACAAGTATGAGTATTTTAGATTAGTTGGAAATGTATTGTGTTCCAATAAAGGGGTGAAGTATGGATGGAGACATTAAAGGAACTGAAATATGTGCACAATAAACATTAGTACTAGAATAATAATCATCAAAATAATATAATAATGCATCAAAACCATTGGAATATTCTATATCCAAGTCATAATTAGAGTAAACACGATCAAAATCAAAATATGAATCCATTTAAAAATAAAATCTAAGATATTGTTTTGCATTATAAATAGGTATGGAGGTGCTCTTAGACATCAAAATAGAACCAATTATCATAAGCTCTCTAAGTATAGGATAATCAAATTCTATGGGATTTTTATTTGGTGGTTTAAAATGGGAGATAACAAATCCAGAATGGTCCTCTGAGGGGTACTTCATGGAATACATAATATTAAATATCACAAATTAATCTCCAAACTCCATGGAAAGTGTGCCCTCATGGATATATATGATTATTTTTGCAGTTTTGAGGAAGGACCTACCTAAGATAATTGGAGCACGATAACATACATGATCATTCCTCCATGTTAAGAACATATAAATCTGCTGGAAAGATCATGCCTCTTACCTGAACAAGTACATCCTCAAGGAATCCCGTTGGATATGCTATATCTCTATTCTCCAACTGCACTTCTACTCTTGTAGGCTTTAACTCAACAACCTATAAAGAATAGAATAAAGAGTGAGGAATGACATTTATAGAAGCTCCTAAATCACATAAAGCATCAGAAAAGTGTAACTTCCCTATGATTCATGGGATGGTGAATGTCCCTGAATCCTTGCACTTTTTTGGCATTACTATATTTGGTGTAATGAGTGCCGACACATTCCTTCCAATATTGATCCTCTCATTTCCTGTGACCCCTCTTTGATTGGTACAAAATTATTTTAATAATTTCATATACCTTGGGATTTTCTTGATGGATTCAAGTAGAGAGATGTTGATCTCCACATGCTTGAATGTGTCCAAAACCTATTTTTGCATCGCTTACTCAGCCATATTCTTGGTTTTTAAAACCCTATTTGGAAAGGGAAGGGGTTTAAGAGGAACATCATCAATCTTTTTCTTACATTTTTCTTTCTCTATAGGATGTTCATCAGTTGTTCTTGAATGGGGATTCTCTGAAATTAAGGTGAATCCCAATGGAATGGTAGGTGTAGAAGCATCAGTTGTTTGCTTCTGGTTTCTCAATAAAATGGAAATGAAATTCCCCTTTGTATTTAGAGTAGGTTGATAAGGTAGATTTATAGAATTCTTACTTACCAGTTCATGGAGGTTAGTGTAAATCTGACTCATTTGAGTCTTCAACACTCTCAACTCCAAACCTTGACTCTTCAGCTCATTCTGTTGATTAAGAAAAATTTATTTCAAAAGGTCATCAGTGTTAGAATATAACTTGGTTGGGTGATTCCCTTGTTGTTGGACTGTTTATAATTGGGATTCAAATCTCCTTTGGGGTTGTTGGAAACCCTTCTTGTAAGGCAGAGGCTGCCTGAAGTTTTGTTGAAAAGGGGGCCTTTGATGTTGTCCAGAGCCATACATCATGTCTGATTGATCCTTCCACCCTTGGTTTTATGTTGGAGAAAAGGAATCAAACTTCTTTTGGGGATATGGTCATTGTTTCTGCAGATATGGTCTCCCAAGAAACACTACTGCACAATCTCTTGTTTCTTGTAGTTGGGGGCAACGATAAGTTGGGTGGATTGTCTTAGTGTAAATACCGCAAGGCCTTGAAGAAGGGGGTTGGGATGTATTTTGTGCCAAAGAAATCTGTCTCACCATCGTTGTCAATTATTCTAAATTAGTATTAATCAAATTACTTTCAAGAGAATATGGTCTTACCTGATGTACTCCTCTAACATGTGGTGTACCTTGACTGCCAAATTGTTGAGAGTTTTGTTCCATCTTGTTGATTAATTCACGTGCAGTTGGTGCTATTTTTTCAAACAATGCCCCTCTATCCATGACATCCACAATGCTTCTCTCCATTGGTGTGAGATCTTTATAAAAGTACTGGATGAGGAGATACTCACTGATTTGGTGATGCGGGCATCTTGCACAAAACTTCTTTAATCTATCCCAATACTCATACATTGACTCCCCATGTGATTTATTTATCCCTAAGACATCCTTTCACATATAATTAGTCCTTGATGCTAGAAAAAAATCTGTAAGAAAAGACATTTCAAATCATTCCAACATGTTACATCTTCAGGTTATAAATAATACATCAAATCTTTAGTAGTTCCATAAAGTGATAATGAGAATGTGCTAAGTTTTATTTTATCTTAAGAGACATTTCTTGGTTTCATTGTTGATCATACCACATTGAATTAATTTAAATATTTTTTTTGTATCCTCACCAGATAAGCCATAAAATTTTGGAAGAAGGTGAATTAACCTAGATTTTAGTTCAAAGTCTGATTTGAGAGTTGGATATGCAATTAATGTAGGTTTATAATTAATATCAGGTGCATCCAACTATCTAACAGTCCTATTGAATTCATTGTTGTTATTTTTAGCCATTTTATTTAGTTTAATATTTATTTTAGAAGATTTTCCAATTTCAAAATTCCTAGAGTGGAGGAATTTCCCAGTTGGGTAAATGTCGGCACTTTCCATAGACCGAGATTGTCTGATTCGATCCATAAGGCTATGCTCAATCTTAGGGTCTAGATCAAGGAGATCCTCAGGATGAGATCATTTCATAAATCACAAAAAATATAGAAACAAAAAGTAGTGGACACCAATATCATTAAATGAGGTTACAATTGATGGTCCGAAAGAAGGTGGGGATGAATGAACTAAAAAGAAAATGGATGAGAAGAAAAGAAAAGAAATAACAAATAAGAGTAAATAAATTTCCTAACATTAGTTGAATAACAAAAATTATTCCATGGAAACAATGCCAATTTGATGAGCGTTGTCACGCACTCCCTCAAAAATATTTGTGATTTTACTAAGTGCAACACAGTGGTCGACCTCGGTCATTATCTCAAGGAGGAGGTGAATTAAATAACTATTAATAGGATTGAATGAAACAATAAAATAAGTAAAAATAAATTACACACAAGTTGGGGAGGTGGGGGTTCGGTTTCGTGACTTTTAGACAATGGACTAAACAACAAACAGGAATGAACCATTGAAGACACAATTTCTTTAAAAACACTTATATGAGAAGACATAGTCTATCTAATCAACCCCTTCATCATTAATTTATCATTATCCCATATGATTATAATTATCTCAATTATTACCCCTAACCATGTCAACCCCTAAACCCTACGTAAATTAATGCGACAAAAAATATTGGAAAAATGAGCCTTAGGTCAACTTTGGGACTTCCAATCGCAGCACCCTACTTTGATTATGATCCAAAAGCCAAATTACAGTCAATGGTAAATTAGGGTAGAATATCCTCTTTATATTTGAGAATTAATTATGTTTTGGTAAGATACTTGAACTCTAAAATTCTATCCCAAGTTGATTAGTTTTGTGCGATTGAGGTTTTACTCACACGATTTACACAAGCCTGACTACGCGGTCAAGTTCAAGTCGATCGAGTAACTTAGAAATTAAAAATCAATCAATTGATCAAAATTTATGAATTATAGTATGTTTATAGATTCTAAATAAATAAATTAAGGGATTATATATTAGATCAACTATGAATGAAATCATTCTTCCATGGTTGAAGTTGTCATTGTGAAGACGTTTTGCATAAGCAATGGATTGAAAAAGGAAAACCCAATATCGTCTCTAATATTATATTCCAACAAAAAAAAGTAAAATAAAAATATTAAAATAGAATAACATAGAATATTAATTAAATAAAAAATCAAGTTACAAGAATTGAAAACAAAGAAATAAAAAGTGGAGGTGGGAGAGGAGATTCTTCTTGGAAGAGATGTTTTCACAATTCCTTACTTCTACCAAGAGTTGTGAGGTGTTCCCCAGATCCAACCTTTATTCTAAACCTTCCCAAAGCCTAAAAAAACCTCCCAAAGAGTGACAACCACCTTTAAATAGAGTTTGGGATGGCTAGGGTTACATATATTTATTAAGTGTGAAATGGAAATTTGGATAAATATTCTACTCCTAGTTGCATCACATAGTTAACCTCTAAAAAACTTAAATTATCTGTCATTATAGAATGATGATTTGTGAGTAATCATGCCCTGAATAAGAGTATGGACCCTCACTCGCTAGGTTCTCTGCTCTCGCCCTCCTCTAGGGTTTTGATACTCTTCCGGTGAGGGTGCTTCTACCTACCTCCTATTTCTTCTGCCTTTATCTTCTCTGTCTTTCTTCCCAATATCTTCTCGATAGTGGACCTTTAGGGTTTTCCCATATTTTCCTAGGCAGAGAATCATCTCTCACCAAGTTTTTTCTCACTCTCCTTACTTCTCCTTCATAGGGTTCCTCCTGGATCCCCTCTATTCTCTTTCTTTTTCTCATCTTTTTGTCTCCTCACTTTCACGGCTTGTCCACTTCGATGAAGGTGTTGTGCCTTTTCCCTACTACTTCTCCTCGCCCTGACCTTGAGTTACTCCGCTCCTCTCCAGGTCAGATCGGGAGAGTTGGATTCTTGAGGTTTTGGGAATAGCAGCTCAGTGGCCATGGATCTTCAAGGCGTCTTTATCTCTTCTCTCTACGGTTTCAGACCCAGGTATCCCATTCCTCGTTCTTTGATTTGGATTTTACTTGGGTTTCATACCCTGTTCCTTTCGGTCCCCATTCTTCTTCCTCAACCGCCCAGCCTTGCTCTGACCTATATTTCCACCGCTCCTCTCCAAGTCAGATTTGAAGCGATGGATACACGGGTTTTGGGCCATGTGGTTCGGCGGCCGTGGAGTTTTCATCCGGGATTCATTCATAGCCTTCTTCAGGTTTTCCGATCCAAGTTAATTTAGTCATATTTTGTGTTCATTTGCTGGTTTTGTTTATCTTGTGATGTCTTTGATGATCCTTCTATGTTTCGTCAGTTTTTGAGTTATTGTTGTTTTTTGGGGTCAGTATTGGTCGACGACTAGAGCATTGTGAATAGCGGTATAGAGGTGATTATCATCTTGTGGTGCTCAATGGGGTGTTTTTGGATGATGAAAATGATTCCGTAGTGATGATGATGAAGGACTCTGGTGGCCTTCCTCATCAGCGATCTGGTAGATGAAGAGTTAAGCGGTCAGTGTGAGGATGGTTTGAATTTCACAATAGGAGACGACGATGATGATGATTGGAGTGTTCGGAAGCAACGTGATGACATTGATGGTTTGGAAAAGATGTGAATGATGGTGATTTGTTTGGAAGAGATAGCGTTGATCACGGGATTAGCGAGATGTGTACCCGATGACGATTTGTTCTGCTTTTCATTTTGAAATTTTAATTTCACTACTACTGTGTTGAATGATGCACTGGAGAATGTTCGGGTTCCCACTTTCCCTGCTAAAGTGGTTTTATGAAAATAATAAAAAATGATTTGGGTTATGTCCCTGATCATTCCTCTAAATTTGGGCCCAATCCAAGCCCTTATGAAGAAGATACGACCCAAATGGTGAAGTGATGTCCAATCAGGATAGTTCAGTCCATCTTTGTATTCATGACCCATTTACCCCACTCAAATGCACAATCATGCTCTAATTTCCTAAATGAAAGTTGTAACCAATCTAGTGAGGAACACAATAACTAAATTTAAATTCAAAATAATTTATATGAAAATATTTATGTTTGAAATACTACAATGAATTTTAAAAGGTTAAAACTTGAATTTTCATCAAATTTGTAAATGAATGATCTAATCCAGAATATTCTATAAATAAACTTATTTAGCACAATGTGAGGAAATTATTTCATTTATTATCAATAAAATATTCAATAATAATGTACTTTATTAGTTATATAAATCACATTTTAGTAAATATTATATATATTGATATATATATATGTACATAACAATAGAAATATATCTGAATATATTTCTATATTAAATGTATTAATGAATAATTATTTAAAAAGCATTAAAAATGGATAATAAATTAATATTTATTTAATAATTACATTTTATTCATTTTATATTTTTATATTTAATATTTTTCATTTATTACTATTTATAATTAATGTGTGTATAAATATATATTATATTTATTCATTTTTATTGATTATTTTTTCATTAATTATTTTTTTATTAATTTATTAATTTATTAATTTTCATTTTTTGTTTAATTATTGCGATTTATTCATTATTATTATTATTTGTTTAATTATTACAATTTATTCACTTTATATATCTATATTTACAGTATAAGTGTTATTAATATTTATAATTTATTTATATGTATATTATGTTTATTCATTTTTATTAATAAATTTATTAATATTTTTTTTAATTTAATCATTTTTAATTTTTAATTATTTAATTATTTCATTTTAATCAATTTATTTATCTATATTTAATATATAATATTTATTAATATATATATATATATATATATTAAATTTATTAATATATATATATATTAAATTAATTAATAATTATTTAATTAAATTATTTTAATATATATATTTGAATTTAATCATTTTCAATTTTAATTTGCTAAATTATTTCAGTTTTTTTTTATTTTTAATACTTTTATTTTTTATTGGTTAGTATAAAAAATTGGGGCATAGACTGAATATTTGGTCAGATAGTTAGGGTAGGACATGCATGACCAGAATGAGTTTATGAAGGTGGGTCAAGTACCGCGGGAAGTAGAGGGTGGGCTACGGCCCACGTAGTCTGGTTTAGGGCCCGTATACGTGTGTGTACTGTATGTGGGAGCCTATCCCTACAACAAGCTTCTGAGTGTGCAATATAGGGGAATGATATATTAAGAAACAATCTTTCTTATGCTATTTCGATGTGGGACTCACCGTGTGATCGAGACCTTTATCAGTGCTAAAAAACAATGATAAAGGTAGCGTTTGTCAGTGCTTTTAATTAGTGATGGAAAAGATAGCGTTGTATATTAGCCGTTTTGTAGAAGTACCATCAGATACTATTAAGGAAGCTATTTGTATCAGGAAGTTCATTTATAAACTTGAGATGGTTCCTAGAATTGAGAGAGTAATCAATTTTTTTGGGACAATAATATAGATATTCCTTCAGCAAAGGAACCCTAGTCTCACAAAATGATAAAATGCATCCTTACCATCTCATATGAGATATCATTGTGAGAGGGTGTGTTAGAATATATTGGGTGTCTATAGATGGAAATATAGCAGATCCATCGACGAAAACATTTTCATAGTAGGACCATGAGGTTCATGTTGAAGATCTTCATATATGATACATAAGATATTAATGTAATGGTTGAATAATATATCATGATTCTAGAATAAAAGGAAATATCTATTTATCATTCATTCACGTGTGTTTTAATTTATTTTATATGAAAAGTGAAAAGATATAATCCGATCAAAGAATGATGTTGAGTTATGTTTAATCAATGTTTATCACAAAATATTATGGGTTTTGATGATATGTTGATATTATCCTGAGTGTTAGACACATGAGATAATAAGTGGAGACTAATTATTTAGGCTAACCCACCAAAGTATATCCCATGGAATGTCATACAATCATTGATATACATTGGTGTGTATGATTATCATGGATTATTTTTTACCAAATGTTAGTGAGATACCTTGCAAAAAAACCTTTATACATTAATACCTTTCTTACACAAGACTTGAGGCTTAGCTAATTATGGGGTGGATGAGTATGTTGCTGATCATGTTGTCGGTTGGAGCTTAACTGATAAGGGATTTATCCAGTCATATAATGAGAAAATATGCCCAACACTTGATTGAATTAGACTAAATAAATACATGACCATGATTAGTTGATTCATATATGATGTGTTTATCTACTTGGATGAGGGACATGTTATGGTCTCATATTCTAGATGAATAAAATATAATGTATTCATAAAAAAGGTTAGGCTTTTTTAGAGAATCAAGAAAGTATGAGATGGCCTATAAAAGATCGACATTGTTCCATGTATAGTTTTTACTTTATGGCATTAAAAAAGGTATTATCTTGGTATACATATGATGTATATGGTATATAATATGATGTACATTTTAATATGAATTTATGAGTATGTTTGATGGGGATTACACAAGACCCCTCAGTAGATTGAGTAACACTGATGATTTTCTAGAGGATTATCTTTTCTTATATATATAAAAACAGGAATCCATATTTTTTCAGCACTACTAAGGCCTATAGAGTCACATAGTTAGGCCTTTGGATATGGATTATGTTTTGGATAAAGTGTTTATTCCAAAATGAATATATTTTTATAAAATTTATACAGAAGGGGGTTGTTTGGATTTATAAAGAGTTATAAAGTTTTAAATTAATGTGTTTTTGAGGTTTTAGTATAAGTGGAATATTGTTGGATGTTCATTAAAAGTGATATCATAAATTATGATATTATTAGAGTCATAATGTGAGATATTCACGAGATACATATCATAGATTATGATATGCTTATATTTCGAAGGCAATGCTGGTTCTTTTGTCTACCCCTATCATAGAATATGATAAGAATTATGATATGTAATGAATAAGATTCATGTTACTTACATGTATTCCTACCCATTTTATTCTGATTATAAACTAATGAGTTTGATTCATTAACTAAATGAGAATCTATTTTGAAATATTCAGATAGATACACACCAAAAAGAAGTAATACTACAAGCTTTCATGAGTTGGAAAATGATAGTGCAATGTTATGAATCTATTCATTAAATAAATATAGTTTATAATAGGTATGCGATACCTCTCATGTTGTTGTAACTCTCAATACACCTGTTGGTCGGAGTGGATACTCAAGAGGGGGGTGAATTGAGTTCCAATTAAAATTTCTGTTAAAATATTGTCTATTTAAAATCCCCCAATTTATAAAACAAGTTAAACTGTAGTGAATTTATACAGATTGTAAATGTTCACTTAGTTTCTAAAATATTGATTGGGTCTCAGTTAAATTAACCACAATATTAAACTAACTTTTGAACATAACCTACTGATTTACAATAAGTGTAAACACCTGCTAATTTAACTATCAAAGTAGCTTTAAAATAGTTTTGTATTTCAAAGTAATAGCAGTGGAATAAATAAGATATATGTAGTATAATATAAACTTAAACTAAAGATTCACAGTAGATATAACAAGAGGTTTAGTCTCAAGCCGAGACTTAGTCCTCTCAAATTTTTATAAATTTGATCCACACCCTAGATCGGGGTTAACAACAGTTTACAAAACTGTCCAGGCCACGCAAGGACCTCTACCACTGTTCTACGTGGGAAACAAAACAAAGACCATGCCACACAAGGACCTCTTCCACAGTTGACGTGGGTAAAAAAGAGTAAAAAATTTTGGTTTAAGGATTTTGATATCCTCCAGTTTAGTGCAGGAGATAATGTGTGTATAAGAAATACAGAGTACACCACAATGATCGAAAGTTAATAAATAAATCACTTAGAGAGAGTATATAAGAGTTTAGAAAGATCTAGTGATTATTAATGAAGCTTTGGACTCGTTGGATTCAGCAGGAATGATTCGGAGTCATTCTCTGGATTTTCTGTTGAAAAACAGAGTGTCGTAGTCAGCTTGTCTTTTACGGATCTCTTGATTTGTCGTGTGTTCTTTAGTGGTGTTGGATTGCATTCATGAGAATTCTTTGAAGGTCTGGAAATATATTTCTTGATCAGGATTGTTCTTCTTGTAGTGATCTCGGTTTATGTAAGTTCTTATCGTTGTATATTCACACTTGCGCACCGCCTTTCTTTTATGTCACGTGTACTGCATCTTAATCTTCCGTATATTCCACGAGTTCTGGCAGTAGGAATGATTCCCTTTTCATAGGTATGAGATACGTTTTCCTGACATGCCAACAACTATCATTAAATAACATTAATTGCATTAAAAACATCAAATATGAACGTTAGTATTACTTAAATAATATTGACAAAAAGTTAAGGAACGATGTCACAGTGATTATGTAAACGGTGTCTTCTTCACGGTATGGGGTTCATGGTATGAGCTTCACGGTATGTTCATGTCACGGTGTCTAGCTCACGGTGTGTCCTTCACGGTGTCTGGGTCACGGTGTCTGGGTCACGATGTCTGGGTCACGGTGTCTGGGTCACGGTGTCTGGGTCACGGTGTCTGGGTCACGGTGTTTGGGTCACGGTGAGTCCTTCATGGTGAGTCCATACTTAGACAAATATTTGTATTTGGACTTAGACAGAATATGAAGAATATGGATTAAGCTTAATCGATAGAGAGTAAGAGAACTTTAATCATAAACATAAAGGCTTGATAATATATGTGAGATTTATGACCATGCATAAGACTTGTAAATAATAAAGGGAGTAATTAACATCCATAAGATTTGTTATCATTAAACCATGATGAGTAGTTATTATTGATATTAAAGAGAATTAGAAAGATGTGCAATGAAGATTGAGATTAAGTAATAGTAAAAGGATTTGTGATCATTAAAACAGGATTAACACATGAAGAGTCCAACAATCTCCCCCTTTTTGATGATCACAAATCAGATATAGGCAGAATATAAATGAAATGTAACATTAAATATCCTAGCATAGCAAAAAAACATTTTAGATATTTCTCCCCCTTTTTGATACTTGTAGAGATTTCTCCCCCTTTTGGGATTATAAAAAAGGAGATAAAATGAAATGAAACTTTGGCAGTTTTCATTAAACAAAGGGTTCAAAATACAACATACAGAAGAAATACAAACAGTAAACAAGAAATGACATCCCATAAAAAAGAAAACAGTCACGAGACTCTTCAGGGATCCATCTTTTCCTTGCCTTTATCAGTAGCAGGAACTAGTTCTGAAGTAGAAGAAGGCATAGATGCAGTAGATAAAGAGGGTAAGGGTAGACCTTCAAAAATAGATGGAGCCAAAGTGGGAGTAGAAGAAGATGTAGGCGTAGGTTGGTTAAGAATGACTGGCCGGATCTGGGAAAGAGCTTGGATGACTGACATGGAAGTTAAGGTTAAGGCAGGTAGACCAGGTCTAAGGGGTGCAGCAGCTGGAGAAACTATAGCAGTACTATGCACATGAAGATATAGCTTCAAAAGATTGATGAAATCAGTAATGATTTCACCGCCATATTTCATAGCCTTTTCAAAATCATCCTTATTTTCCGTAAACTTGTCCAACAATCTGGTGAACTCTGTAAGTTTCTGAACTTGAGTTTTAAAAGCTTGAGTCACCGGAGGGATTCTCAAATTTTCCACAAGATATCTAAAGTGATCTATCATATCACTTTTAGAGAAAATCCGGGAGAGATAAAGATCTATTTTCTTTGAGATCTCTTATTGAGCATCATTGTCTATATTAGAATGAATCCTAACCAATTCCAATGCTCTATCACTGTTTTTAACCACTTTTGTCAAAGAAGAAAGATCTAAGTCACTAAAGGCACTCTGAATTTCTTCCTTGATTATGGATCTCAGCATAGAATCATCCAAAGAAGATGTGGAGGTCTGACCAGAAGAAGGTGAAGCCTTGATAGCTTCGGTTAGAACTTTGAGCTGTTTCAACACTTTTTGCAGGTACCAGTGTATTCATCTGTAAGATTATTCAGAGTTTCCACAATCTCTCTCATTCATTCTAGCATCTTGGTGTGTCTTTTTCCAATATTTTCATCAAAATAAAGGAGGTATGGATGAACTTCAGACACAATTTCCCTAGTAAGGAGGGAATCAGATGGCTTAAGAGAAGCAGCAATAGGTGCAGGAGCAGAAATAGGAGCAGGTTCTGATCTCAAGGATAACTCATTCTGCAAACTTGCTATCATATTTTTCAGATTTGCAACATCAGCTATTAGAAGCTTATTCTCTACTCTAACTTCTTGAATTTCTCAGATTATCCTTGGTTGAATATGCAAGATAATATTTTCCAATAGAATTGATGCATCTTCTTGACTTAACTGAGTTACTGGATGAGGTTGAGTGGAGACAATTTTCTCAACTCCAGCTAACAATGTTTCTCCAAACACTTTCAGATCCTCTTTGGTCACAAAGGAGTGATGCTCGGGTAAGGGTGAAGGTAAAGGTAGTGGTTCAGATTCTGGTTGAGGTTCAGAGTTATCTTCAGAATCAGATTCAGATTCGGATTGAGGTTGGGGCTCTGGTTCTTGTTCTGGATGAGATATAGAATTCAATTGAAACAGATAAGAAAGATCCATTCCAGTTGTAGACACTTGCTCTGACTCATTCACATCATAAAATCTTGGGAAAACAAAACGAGTGTGCAAAGAGTATGAGACAACAGGTTGAGAAGCTTCAGCAGATCCAGATTCTGTAATCTCAAGATTTTGAGGTTCCTCCCCCTCAAATTGTGCTTCCCTTTCAGATTCTTGAGGCTCAGGAACATGGAAAAGATCCACAGGATCATCCCTAATCTCTTCATCAAATTATTGCCTTGACAGCTGAAAGGAAATTTCCATCCTCTCTTCAGTAGAGGTAATTATCTCAGGAACCGACTGTTCCACTGGTTAAACTTCCATACTTGCTTCTTTTTCAACAGAAAGATCCTCTTCAACAGGATCTGCCTCAAAGATTACTTGCTCTTCTGAATCCGGAAAAACCAACTTCCTTGAAGCATTAGGATGAGATTATGGATTTACATCCGCACTAGAATCAGGAGATTCCTCTTCTCTCAAACTAGCACCAACTTCCTCTTCTTAAGGTATTTCATCAGGGATAATAGTAGGGACAACAATACTTTCTTTTTCAACAAGATATGTTTCCATTTGAGGTATTCTAGCTTCTTCTCTTGGAGATACTTCAGAAGTTAATTCCTCCTCTTCTTCTTCTTCTGAATACTCAGCCACTTCATCTGGTTCCAAACCGGGATCAGATATATTTTTAGGCCCTCTTGGATAGTCAACAGGATTAAACTTTTTATACACTTGATCATTATCCTCAACCCACTTCTTTTTCCAAGGGTTCCAGCTAATCTTCATTCTTCTGATGATAAGAATGGATAGGAAGAAATCAAGGTCCTCTAACTTTTCTTCATTCGGTCCAACCATCCCTTTGGAAACTAACATAGTCTAAATCATCCTTGAGTAAAACAGGGAGGTGGATTTGGAAGTGACTTTGATCATCTGACAGATATTATTGATAACATACTTGAATAGATTGATCTTATGGTCATTCTTCAACAGATGAATGAGGAACACATCCTGACACTTCATCACAGAAAAATCTCCTTTTCTTGGACTAATTAAATTTTGAACAAACTTCAACAGAAGTCTAGTATCCCCATCTAATTCAGCAGCTATGTCCCTTCACTTGGTGCCATTCCAGTCAGGTGTTCCAAAGCAGTCTCTAGGTCAAAGATGTCGGTTGTTGGATGAGGGTCTCTCTGGTAATCCTCACAAACTCCTTCATGGGGAATCCCTAGGCATACAACCCACAGCCTTTAAGAGAAAGAGCACTTTTGACCATTTATCCATCTTGTCACCATAAATCTTTCTCCAAACTCAAAATAAAACTTTACATACTGATAAAATTGAGATACCAATCTCTGGTAAATCGGTCTATTCTATCCAGTGAACCATCCAAGCCATCCTTTATTTCTTAAAACTTTCAAAACTAAAGATATTCTTGACAACAACCACTCTGGACAAACCTCTTTTTCAGGTAGAACTGTACGACTTACAAGATTTGGGTTTAGAGGTCCTTCAGGAGCTATCCTCGGTATCCTCTTCTGTTTCTTAGTGTGGTGCTTCTCAGACGAGGGTGAAGATGGACGTTTCATCCTTGGCATCCACTGAAGGTTTGGGCGAAAGGGAAGAGAAGGTTCAGGAGAGAGTTCGGGTAAGGAATCGAATGAAACCCTTAAGTTTTATCATTTGGGAATGTCATACATCATAAAAACAAAAACATGGGAAATCAAATAGTGGTGAAATAAAAAATTACGTGACATAGGTTAAAATAAGAAAAAAGAAAAAAAAAGACTTTCACGGTGAGATCGTGAGAAGGCGTTACGGTGTGATGAAAACTAGGCATCACGGTGAGATAGTTGATAGTCATCACGGTGAGATAGTGAGCATTCTGTGTAGTCATGGTGAGACAGTAATTTGACAGACCGTGAGCATAAAGTCTTGATGGTGAGACCATGAACATAAAATAGTAACTTAGAAATAGTGACTATGAAACCATAAAGTAAAATACAGTACAATATTAAACATTAAGATCAGTAATATATTCACTTATGATTAATTATACCAAGATTATGTATGATGTAGTCTAATATTTCATAATTTAATGGTTTAGTGAATATATCAGCAAGTTGATATTCAGTACCAATGAATTCCAAAGTGATATCACCTTTTTGATAATGATCCCTCAAAAAGTGATGTCTTACATCAATATGTTTTGTCCTAGAATGAGAAACAGGATTATTAGAAATGTTAATAGCACTTGTGTTGTAACAATTTATTGGGACATGTCTGAATTGATATCCATAGTCTAGTAATGTGTGTTTCATCCACAAAATTTGTGCACAACAACTGCCAGCAACAATGTATTCAGCTTCTGCAGTAGATAATGCAACATAATTTTGTTTCTTACTACACCATGATACTAGTGACTTGCCTAAAAGGTGACACGTTCCAGAGGTGCTTTTTCTATATAACTTACATCCAGCAAAATCAGCATCAGAATAACTAACTAATTCAAATGATTGTCCTTTGTGATAGAACAGTCCTAAATTGGGAGTATGATTGAGGTATTTAAAAATTCTCTTTACAACATTTAAATGTGACTCTTTAGGGTTTGCTTGAAAATGAGCACACATACACACACTAAACATAATATCAGGACGACTAGCAGTTAGGTAGAGTAGGCTTCCAATCATTCCTCTATAAGTGGTTTGATCAATAGATTTACCATCTTCATCAAGATCCATCTTACAGGTGTTACTCATGGGAGTGTCACTACTTTTTGTGCTATCCAATCAAAAACATTTTAAAATATCTCTAGTATATTTAGTTTGAGTTAAAATAAGTCCATTATCATTTTGAAAGATTTTAAATCCAAGAAAGAATTTATGTTCACCCATTAAACTCATTTCAAATTCATTTTGCATCATTTTAGAAAAATCAGTACATAATGTAGTTTTTGAAGATCCAAAAATAATATCATCTACATAAATTTGTACAACTAAAACATCTTTAGAAATTCATTTTATAAATAGAGTAGGATCAGCTATTCCTTTTGTAAAACCTTTAGAAATTAGAAAAGTACTTAATCTATCATACCAAGCTCCTGGAGCTTGCTTTAAACCATATAAAGCTTTTGTTAATTTGAAAATATGATTTGGAAAATGAGGGTTCGAAAATCCAGGTGGTTGTTCAACAAAAACATTCTCAGTAATATACCCATTCAATAATTCACTCTTGACATCCATTTGATATAGTTTGAAATTTAGATGTGCAACATAAGAAAGTAAAATCCTAATAGCTTCTAATCTGGCTACTGGAGCAAAAGTCTCCTCATAGTCTATGCCTTTATCTTGACTAGACTAGATTTATTTCTAACTATGTTTCCAGATTCATCTACTTTATTTCTAAACACCCATTTAGTGCCTATTGTGAAAGTGTCCTTAAGTCTTTCAACAAGGTTCCAAACTTAATTTCTTTTAAATTGATTGAGTTCTTCTTGCATAGAAATTACCCAAAATTCATCATTAATAGCATCATCAATGTTTTTAGGTTCAATCTGTGATAAGAAGGCTTGATGTTCAACCTAATTTCTAAGAGAAGCTCTAGTCTGTGTCCCTCTATCAAGGTTTCCTACAACAGCATCTAAGATATGATTCCTTAGAATTCTAGTTGATCTAGTAAAGGTAGGACTAGAAATTTCAGGTTCTTCTCTAGGTTCGGGTTCATTAGGAACAGATTCTGGAATAAGTCCAGAACTGGTTTTCTTTATAGCAGGTTCATTAGATTTGTCATTAAGGTCCAGAACAGATAAATCTTCTTCATGATTTTCAAGAGAGGTTTTAGGCTAATGTGGAACAGTTTCATCAAAATTGATGTGAACAGATTCTTCCACACATTTGGTTCTCTTATTAAAGACTCTATAGGATTTTCTAGTTAAATAATAACCAATAAAAATTCCTTCATCACTTTTAGAAGCAAACTTATCAAGATTATCCTTTGTATTAAGAATAAAAAATTTACAGCCAAAAACTATAAAGTAACTAACTTTAGGTTTTATATTGTTCCACAACTCATAAGGGGTCATCTTAAGAACAAGTCTGATCAAGACTCTATTGATGATATAACAAGCTGTATTGACAGCTTCAACCAAAAAGTAAATAGGCAGGTCATATTCATTAAGCATAGTTCTAGCAATTTTTTGCAGGGTTCGATTTCTTCTTTCTACTACACCATTCTGCTGAGGTGTCCTAGGAGCAGAAAAGTTATGACTATATCCATTGTGTGAGAAATAGGATTCAAACTCATGATTTTCAAACTCATGGACATGATCACTTCTTAGGGTTTTAATATTAAGACCACTAAGATTTTCTACAGATTTGGATTATTTGACAAAGTAAGAACAAGATTCACTTTTGTGAGCTAAGAAGTATACCCAAGTATATCTAGAAAAGTCATCTACTAGGACATAGACATAGTGCTTCCCATTTAAGCTAGAAAATCTAGATGGTCCAAACAAATCCATGTGAACCAACTCGAGAGGTTGAGAAGTTGAAACTTCTTTATTTTATTTAAAAGAAACCTTATGTTGCTTTCCCTTTTGACAGGGATTACAAAAATTGTCATTTGGAAACACAAGTTTAGGTAGGTCTCTAACTAAGTTCTTCCTAGTAAGTTTTCTAAGTGAGTGTACATTGTAGTGTCCTAATCTTCTATGCCATAACCAGGACTCTTTATGAAAATCATTTAGACAGGTAACATTTTTCTTAGCTAAGTAATTTAAATCAACAAAATAAATATTTTCATTTCTTAGAGCAGAAAAAAAATAAAACGTTTTTAGAATTAAAAACATTACAAGAATCATTTTCAAATTTGACATTAAAACCATTATCACATAGTTGAGAAATACTTAACAGATTATATTTCAGTCCATCAACAAATAAAACTTTAGAAATTAATACTGAGTCAGTGTTACCAATTTGGCCTAGGCCGGTGATGTTTCCTTTAGAATTATCACAAAAGGTGACATGTCCTCTATCAACCTTTATTAAACTTTTGAAACACGAGTAATCCCCACACATATGTCTTGAACATCCACTGTCCAGATACCATGTCTTCTTGTGGGAACTCTTCAAGCAGGTTTCCTACAAAACAGATTTAAATAGGAAATGATTTTGGTACCCAAATCTTCTTGGGTCCAGACAAGTTAGCAATCAAAGATTTCAGTGCCCACATTTATATTATGGATCTCATATAATTCACAGAATCAAAATATTTTGAAAGACAAACTCTATTATATTTATAAATAAGTGAATAACTAGTTGAAGTATACAAATGTCCAAAACTAGAACTTACAGTATTCTGACCAGATTTAGGAATAAATCTATTCTTGGTAATCTGTCTTTTTTCAGGTTGGTTTCCTATACCAGTAGTATATCTAGGTGAAATATTCTTACCTAGAATTTGAGTAAGAGTATATTTTCCATTTGTGAATTTCTCTAAGTCCTTTCTAAGTTGCTCATTTGACAATTTCAGTTCACTGTTTTCTTTAAGCAACCGAGCATTATTTTCCATTTCTATGTCAAGATCAGATTTATGTTTAATAGTTAAAGCATACTGTTTCTTTAAACCTTTGTATTTGTCTTTCAGCTCATTAAAGGTTTCCTCCAACATATCACAGTATTCAAACAGTTCAGATTTTGACATATTTTCAGAATTAGAATCATCTCTAGAATAATAAGAATTTAAAGCAGGAGTTTCAGATGTTACCTCAGAAGTGTTTGTCATAAAACACATGTTTTCCTTATTTCTGTTTTCAGTCTCAGAAGCTTCAGATTCACCGGAGCTATCCTCAGAAGCACTCCACGCAGCCTTCATGGCTTTATTATACTTATTATCATTATACTCATTTTTCTTCTTGTATTTCAGCTTTGGACAGTCTGCTTTTATACTTCCTTTTCTTTTGCATTCATAGCAGACAACTTCATCAGATTTGTCATATTTCTTACGATCCTTTTTCTAGTGTCCCTTATTATCATACTTTCCTTTGTAATTTGATTTTTTGAAAATTTTCTTCTTCCTATAAAACTTCTTAAATCTTCTAGCTATGTGAGCCATTTCTACGTCACTGTCAGATGCACTTTCACTTTCTTCACAGCTTGAGCTGTCACTTACATGAAGCTTCTCCTTATCTTTATTCTTTGAAGTAGTAGTCTTGAAAGCCACTGACTTCCTTTTTGGTTCATATTCTTCTTCTTTGTTTACCTTAAGTTCTTCCTCATACATCATTAACTTACCAATAAGTTCCTTGACTAGTAGTTTACCAATATCACAAGATTCCCTGATTGAAACAGAAGTGTCCCTCCATCGGTCTGGTATACATCTCAAGATTCTCATAATTTTTTCCTTTGCTGGAACAACTTTACCAAGTGAATTCATTATATTTACTATCTCATTGAACCTGAGATACATATCAGAAATAGGTTCATCAGTCTTCATCTTAAAATTATCATATTTAATAGTATAAGTATTCAATCGCATTTATTTAACATTGGTTGTTCCTTCATGAGAAACACCCAAAGTATCCCAAATTTCAAAAGCAGTTTTGCAAGTAGAAATTATGTTAAACTACTCATCTCCTAGAGCATAGTACAGGGCATTCATAGCTTTACAATTATTATTGTAAGCTGTCTTTGTAGGTTCATCACAAGTTATTCTTTCAGTTTCTGGAATTTTATATTGATATTCTATAGCAGTACATATATTAAAACCCATGATTTCTAAATGAATTTTCATTTTAAGTTTCCACTGAGCATAGTTTGTACCATTGAAGAAAGGTGGAATGTTAGTTGCAGCACCCTCAAGTCTGTTATCCATGATAACTAGGTTGAGACAAAAATTTTAAAGAGATCAAACTTTAGAAATAATAGAAATTTTAAGAAATTTAAAATAAAACTAAAATCATAGTTTTACAAACATAGTATTTCAGAAAATATTTTACAATCCTCTGATACCAAATGTTGGTTGGAGTGGATACTCAAGAAGGGGGGTGAATTGAGTTCCAATAAATTTTTTTTGTTAAAATATTGTCTATTTAAAATCACCCAATTTATAAAACAAGTTAAACTGCAGTGAATTTATACAGATTGTAAATGTTCACTTATCTTCTCAAATATTGATTAGGTCTCAGTTAAATTAACCACAATATTAACCTAACTTTTGAACCTAACCTACTGATTTACAATAAGTGTAAACACTTTCTAATTTAACTATCAAAGTAGCTTTAAAATAGTTTTGTATTTCAAAGTAATAGCAGCGGAATAAATAAGATATATGTAGTATACTATAAACTTAAACTAAATATGCACAATAGATATAACAAGAGGTTCAATATCAAGACGAGACTTAGTCCTCTCAAATCTATATAAATTTGATCCACACCCTGGATCGGGGTTAACAACAGTTTACAAAACTGTCCAGGCCACGCAGGGACCTCTACCACTGTTCTACGTGGGAAACAAAAAAAAGACCAGGCCACACAAGGACCTCTTCCATAATTGACATGGGTAAACAAGAGTAAAAAAATTTGGTTTGAGTATTTTGATATCCTCCAGTTCAGTGCAAGAGACAGTGTGTGTATAAGATATACAGAGTACACCACACTACTCGAAAGTTAATAAATAAATCACTTAGAGAGAGAATATAAGAGTTTAGAAAGCTCTAGTGATTATTAATGAAGCTCTGGACTCGTTGGATTCAGCAGGAATGCTTCTGAGTCCTTCTCTGGTTTTTCTGTTGAAAACAGAGTGTCGTAGTCAGCTTGTCTTTTACGGATCTCTTGATTCATTGTGTGTTCTTCAGTGGTGTTGGATTTCATTCATAAGAATTCTTTGAAGGTCTGTCAATCTCTTTCTTGACCAGGATATTTCTTCTTGTAGTGCTCTAGGTGTATGTAAGTTCTTCTCGTTGTATATTCACACTTGCGCACCACTTTTCTTTTATGTCACATGTACTCCATCTTAATCTTCCTTATATTCCATGAGTTCTGGCAGTAGGAATGATTCCATTTTCATAGGTATGAGATACGGTTTCCTGACATGACAACAACTATCATTAAATAACATTAATTGCATTAAAAACATCAAATATGACCGTTAGTATTATTTAAATAATATTGGCAAAAAGCTAAGGAACGATGTCACAATGATTATGTAAATGGTGTCTTCTTCACGGTATGAGCTTCACGGTATGTTCATGTCACGGTGTCTAGCTTACAGTGTGTCCTTCACGGTGTCTGGGTCACGGTGTCTGGGTCACGGTGAGTCCATACTTAAACATATATCTATATTTGGACTTAGACAGAATATACAGAATATGGATTAAGCTTAATCGTTAGAGAGTAAGAGAACTTGAATCATAAACATAAAGGCTTGATAATATATGTGAGAATTGTGATCAAGCATAAGACTTATAAATAATAAAGAGAGTAATTAACATCCATAAGATTTGTTATCATTAAACCATGATGAGTAGTTATTATTGAGATTGAAGAGCATTGGCAAGATGTGCAATGAAGATTGAGATTAAGTAACAGTAAAAGCATTTGTGATCATTAAAACAGGATTAACACATGAGGAGTCCAACAACACCCATTCCATAAGTGAAATCACTCTTATTCCATGTTATTCATTCACATTCATGAAACACTCTAAAAAATATTTGTATAATTAGAATCCAATCAGTATGATCAAGGATCCACTAATGATAAGGAGATATATATCAAACATGTGATAAATTATAAAATATAGAGGTAGTCATAGTTTAGGTATACCATTTTGTTCTTTGTTTTTTGCATGTTGCATCTGTTGAATATAGATCAAGCATATGATGGGTTTTTTCTACTCTATTTGATCAATAGATGATCCCTGTAAACCCATTAATACTCACACTATATACGATTTCTCTATTATTGGTTTGAACATGGAATAGTGGTTTAGTAGGCTCTTGGATAAATGGTGTGTGGTCTTTGGAGGAGTTTATAGGTGAATTTGATAGAGAAGAGACACATCCTCCAAGATTCCACCTATGGTAATAACATGACCATATAGCACACATATTATCGATGATAATGATATACAATATCAAGGATCAATGTGCAGTCCTAGTACTATACTACCATGAAAGGGGTGGTTTCCCCTACAATGACTTGTGATATTGAGGGTCAGAACTGTTAGTTCTCTACAGGTAGTTTGGCTTACAATTTTGATGAGAAGTGGTAAGATGAGAGGAGGTTGTGCATGAAATTTAAAATTTTTATTTTATGTAGTTGGGCTCCATTATTTGTTTTTCTCATTTTCTTATCATGAGATTATTGTTTAAATGTTATTTATTATATTGGTCCCTTTTGACTGTACATATAATTCCCTATATTTTATTATAAATTTTCCTTAAACAATTTCTGCATTTTTTATAAATTATTCTACACAATATACTGATCTAGAATGAAAAGTAATTTATTTCATTAATTTATAATATTATTATAAAATATAAAATGAATATTAATATTATAAGAATTTATATGTAACATGATTATGAAAGCTACAAGATGAATATAACTATAGTTAAATAAAAATACCACAAGCTTGAAATATTCTTCCTTGTGATCTCCAAGTAAAATCATAATGCCGAGTATAAATAAAGGAAAAATGAAAAACATTAAAAATATGATATAAATACAATGAATGATATAAGAGAATAGAATTTCTTTCTTGAAAAGTATGTAAGGTTACCTATAGAAAAGTAAAAAAGGTAATAAAATCATTATATGGTTGTTGGCTATATATATACCCACTGGGTATGTACATAACCAAAGGGTATATTGAAATTTTTATAATTTGAATATAATTTTTTCTCTAAATTTAATAATACCTTATAAATATTATATTTAAAATTTATAAAAAATAATCAACATCTATAAAGTAATTATTTTAATTAAAAATATTACCATTATTTATATAAGAAATTTATTTTATTCAAGAGAAATAATTTTTTAGAAGTATTATGTGTTTTTATTTAAAAATAAAACTTATCATATTTAGAATTTTAATTTTATGAAATAAATTTTAAATTTGGAATTAAGATACATAAATCAGATAAGTGATTAATATTTTTTTTGGAAAAACATTTATGGATGTTAATATTCAAATACATCGGTAAATAAAAAATGAGGTAAAATACTACATATAGTTAAAATGGTGTATAAAATTATATAAAATAAAAAACATATTAATAATTAATGGAATCATGACCATAATTTTTTTACACTTATTTTACACTTTGCAACTCAAAAACACATTTTTTATCAATTAAGAAATTAATATTTAGAAATATGCCACTTAAACACATCTATAAAATCATCCCTACTATACCCATTCAAAAACAAAACTTTTATTTAAATTCATCTCCAATATCTACCAAAATTCCCTCCCTAAAAATGTTATATTATATTTGGATGTCTTTAATCACCAAAAGGAGTCTTAAATCCTTCATTTTAGTAAAGGTTCTAAAGGGGATATTTAAATATTTTATGTAAGTACCATGTTGTTTGTAATAGATTTACATTATATAATTACTTTATCTATTCTATAATTTGATTTAAAAATTAATATAATGTAATTATATCAATTTAATTATGAAATTGGTTAATAATGATGAATTATGGATGGTTTTATAACCATCTTTTCATTACAGCATGTTGTTATTTGGGTTGGTTCAACCACCTACATGAATGATGATACTATATATTATTAATTATAATTATTAGGTTTTAAAATATTAATAATAAATAATTCTGATATAAAATATGAATTTAAGTTATTATTATTACTTTTTATGGTAATATTAATCTTTAATTAATTATTAAAATAACACAGTATGTTTGTTAATATTACTAAAACAATCACATTATGAATTTTATACTTTCAGATCATACTCATAACATCCATTGAATGAAAACTAGTTTTATAAATCATTAAAAAATTATTATTCTGGTACCTTGAATATATATTTTTATATTATTTTCCTATGAACATGGAATGAGAATCAATACCACTTTACCGAAACAAGCATTGAAAAATCAAAACTACTAACATCTGATGGTCAAAATAAACTATGATTAAATAATTAATATATAATAAATAAATATAAATAATTAATATAAAATATAATAAATGTAATTAGTATCCTAAAATATATTATTAATAATATTATGTTAATTATATTTGGATTTCGATAAGGATCAATACATTTATGATTAAATGTAAGGATAATTGTCCTTGTCTCTCCTTTTTGTTGGAATATTTCTCTTTCATATCCATATAATTTATTTTTGTTCATTTATATAATCTATATCCTTCCATATATTATTTTGATTTTATAATTTCTCTTTCTAATGAATTTTATGCATTTATAAATTTGATAAGGAAATATTTTCCTCTATCTTATTTTATGTTCCTTACTCAGTATTTTTATCCCCCATCTTTATTCAACTTTATTTATAAAGATATGTTTTGATGTTTTCTTATTTCATATTTTTAGAAAAAAATCTATAAATTTATCCTTAATTTAAAATAATTTATTCATAATTTATTTATTTACAAAAATATCAAAATACAACATATATTTCAACTTCATTTTTATACTATTTCTTATCTTTCTATGATTAAATTTTCATCTATATAACTACTATTATAGTTTATAATCATTTTATATTTTTTATGTTTCATTTGGTAAATAATTCCACTATATCATCTAATTTATTTATTTGGATGATTTATTTTTATAACCCATGAATTTTTTTTAATGTAACACATTCATTTTCATGGGTTAATTATGCTATATATTTTGATTGATTTGTTATTGTTTTCATATTTATATATAAAACATATGTAATGATGTATTTATGTGATGGTTGAGATTGGAATTATGTATCCCTCTAATATATTAGGTAAATTTTTACATCTTATGAAATAATTATCTTATGGGACATGGGAAGTGATCCCAATCCACTATGTTATAGGAAATAGGTGGTTACCATATTCTATTATGCTATGATGGTCTTGGTAGTTTACCTTGATATATGTTTATGATATCAAATTATCATATATACTCTTTATTATTATATCATAGAAATTTTTTTTTATAATTCATGGTTATGTTTTCTTGGTTTATATTAAAATGGGTATGATTTCTTAATGCATTTTTTATATACCATGAATATGTTTTCATACATCTATTTTCGTTTTATGATCACTCCTTTATGATCTTCATTATGATAACCTATGTTTCATAGATTTATATATCATATGTTTTACCCCCTATCAAGTGTATAAGCTCACCCTTTTCTTATGTTTCCCATTTTCATTGGTAATAAAGAAGAATATCATATATGATATGTCTAGATGAGAATCCAGTACAAATAACATTAGGGAAGAAATGTATGATGTATTAAGATGATCTCCAAAGATACCAAACCTTTAGGTTTTTTGGAGTGTGTTTTAATTATGAATTGTGATGTATAATCATATATAATGTTGTAAAATTTATATATAAAATTTGGGTTATCTTAGGTAGTATTAGAGTGGGATTTAATTAATTTTTAGAATTAGGTTAAGAAGAACACGAGAATAATATATTAAAAACCTTGGTCAGACCTTAAGTTTCATAGTTTGAACCAAAGTTTTAAAAGTGATTGGATCACTTGAATAAATAATCAACACCGTGTGTGTGTATGTGTGTGGGGGTGGGGGAGGATGAATTAGTGTTGAAAACATTTTATTCTTCATGAACAATCTCTCCCACTGCGGTTAGGAAATGATCTCTCAAAGTCACTCAATGCATAAAGTAAATGAGGTTCATAATATATTTTAATGAGTTTCATCTCTAATGATGGTGACTATGCCTTTGATGTATGGTGATTATCACACTCACACAAAATTAAAATCTTTTTTTTATCAAAATTAAACTAGGAAAATGGAATAACCTTGAAACTAAACAATATAATAACTAACCAATTTAACAATAACCAACTTTTTATTATTAAAGAACAAAGATATTTTTTAAAGAATGGTCAATAAGGAAATATTGAATATCCTATTAACTTTTTGAATCTAATCTTCTTACTGTTTGACCCAATAATCACCTCATGTTTATATCTCAACATCATATTTTTCAATTCTATAATACATAATTATCATATAAAAACTTTAACTCACATAAAACATATAAATAACACCAAGCCTTTAGTTTATTAGCTCTGATCACTTCTCATTTATTTAAACTCTGTAATCACTCTAGGTGGACCAAATTTTCTTGTGTGATTCAAAATATCCAATAATGTCACCCCATGTTCAAGATTTTTGAACCACCTTATCCATTTCAAACTATAGGTATACATATATCTTAGTTGACCTGATGTACCATGATTTGGGACACTATATAGAAATACTCTATGAAAAATGACTTTAAAAATAATGTCCTCCGTACCTGAATACTCATTTCCACTTCAAATCAATGAAACATGATAATTAAAATGGTTTCCTCCATGACATGGTTAATCTCCAACATCATATTTTAATCATTTATAAGACCAAAATGGATTACTATGTTCAAGTTTTGGGCCTCCCCATTACTTATTGAAATTAATTAAACTTAAAAATTCTATGTTACATGGTGTATGGAAAACTAAATCCACATTTCAATTCAATTGAACTACCCAAGAACTTTAAAACACCTTATGTCACATTCCATATGCCATTTCATTTTTCTATCAAAACTACCACATAATTATTTCATATATGAATAATTACCTCTACTATAACATAATTGAACACATTTTTTTAGGTAGGGATTTCATTTTTCACCATTAACTCCAAAGTTACTACTTTTACCTTTATATTATCCATTTTTTGATCCACCATGGTATAAATATTCGAAAATTTTCTATATTGATGATTTCCTTAATTTTTTTATCTAACTCCAAGTGACTCCCTGATTTATCAATATCATCTAAAATATAAAATTATAAAATAATAGACTTTTTTTACCTCATCAAACATCCTTCTAAATTACTTGAACCACATCCTATATATTGTTAAAAATACAACATAATTTTTATCCATAAGACTAATAGACTCCCCATTTTTATTTGTTGTAAATATTAATCAAAATTTATATTTAAATATTCCCTAATATTTTCTCCCCCAACATAATTACATCTTTACAAACCGAAATAAAATACCCCCAATATTTAATATAAAGACAAAAATATTCAAATAATGGCGGCACAACTCATGTTAATGAAATGAGTCATAAATTAATAAAATCTTTGTATATGTAAGAAATATTGGTGTAGAAAAAAAGGAATATCAATTGAGGTATCAAAGTTTTCCAAAGATAATTATACATATAATAATATGTTTTAGAAAAAACATCAATTATATTTATCAAAAAAAATTCTACACTCATCACACCAAAAAAAATAAAAATATTCTTGCACACAATGGTTTCTCCCTATACATCTTATATCTACCATCTTTATATAAAATAAAATATGAATAATAGTTGATGAAATTATTAGAAACATACCTTAGTGATGTCAAGGAATAGGTTACACACCTTGATATTTTCTTGTCTTCACTTAAGTCTTTATTGGTAGAGGTTTTGTGAGAATATTAGAAACTTGCTATTTAGAAGGAATAAATTATAGCTTAAATGTTACGTTATTGATCTTCTAATCCAAGAAATGATATTTTATTTCAATATTATTTTATCATTAATGTTATAATAAATTATTTTATAAATTTAGTTCCCATAGATTTTCATATCCAATATTGAGTGGAAACTCAAAAAAAACCTGCATATCTTTGATTTGAGTCTTCATCCATGTTATTTGTATAGAAACATGTTATAAAAAGACATACTCAACCAAAATGGTACTAAAAGTAATTGATTTTTGATTCTCTCTATTACATTACACTCAGATTCCAATAATAAATAATTCTTCTATAAATATAGACTTATAGTTATCATTATTATTAGACCAATATTCATCATCAATTCCTTGTAACATAATATCTCATTTCTTCTCATATATAAGGCCATAATTGGATATATTTTTAATCTACATGAGAGTCCAATTTTTTGTTACAAAGTGAGACTTCTTATAATTAGATTGATACCTAGAATAAAGTTTGATAATAAAGACTATATCTATTTTTGAGGAAATAAAATTAAAGATATTTCTAATCAATTTACTATAATAATTATATAACATATTGGACCCTTATAACCAATTCAATTGAGTTTATAGGATTTTAGAGGTTTTATAGAGGCTAGATATGAGTTTATCCATCCTAAGGGACACCACACAATATTAGTGGTAATGGTGTTATCCATTTGAAATACTTAGAGTTATGATCATAAGAAAGGATATTTTTTCCAAGTGTTTTGTAATGGTGATCATTTTTGATTTTTCCACATGGATCTTAGTAAACCACGATGAGTGAAATTCCCATGATGCCTGTTTTGGAAGCTGTTTTTCATAAGGAATCCATTTTTGAAAAATGTGGACTATTGAAATGCCTTGTTTTAGTCATTTTATGGACATGGTGGTTTGTGGAGGTAGAAGTTAAAGAGACATTGGGTTTTATGTGAGAGAGGAGGAACAATGAGTTGGAGGACTCTATTCTATAATGGTTTGGGTGGTAAGTCAAAAAGTATTGGGATTCTTCCCTATGTTGTTGTGAAAGGAATAGTAGAATCCAAAGGTATGTTTTTTATGTTGTATAAGGTCAGTCCAAAATCTTGAATAAGGGAAACCTAGTATATTCTGAGCTAATAAAGGGGTACTGTGCTATTTTAGAAGTTTGTGTCAAATATGATCATGTATTGATATCGATTAAGGGTAAATATTCATATAGGTAAAAGAAAAAAAACATTTTCCCTTTTTAAATACACCCATGACACTTTTAATGGAGTTAAATGTGAATGATAATTGAAAGTCATAGATTTTAAATTTATCGTGATGAAGATAAGAACAATATTTAATCTTTGATAAATTATAGGAGTTTCAAACGGGGTGTGCATAAGAATTAAATAGATACCAATTAACATAAAATTAAAATGGGAGTTTAGATAAGTTTTTGGGGGGATATATGTGTAAGGTGAAATCCATAATTTCTGAAAAATATTATCTTACTCTATTTTAGTTTTATGTTACCTTTTAATCCTGGGTGATCCAATATTTACTATTTGAGTCCAGTGAGTCCCATGTGATCATTTGAGTTACTTCATACATTACTATAATTTTTTCACATCCTCATATAAATATTCATGGTGTAGTGTGCATAAGTATTCTTGCAAGTTAGGTGATTTAAAATCTTATCCTTTATTTTTTCTAAATTATGATACTACTATGATTTGTTTTCATTCAGTAATTATCATAAACTGGGTTAAAGAAGATCAAATTAACCGGGAGATGAGAATAAATAAAGAAAAGTGTTTCACATGTATTTTATTCAAAATTTATCATTATTTCATGTACTTCCATTGATTATTATACTATCATTAGAAAAATAACATAAATAACCAAAATAAAATATGGTAGAAAAAGTGGTGGAAGATTTATGGAATTAATGTGATACATGGATCTGGTTATTTCTATGATATATACAACTTTTTATCTTAAGATTGTTTTTTGTAAATTTTATTTTTTAGTAAGAGATCCTTTAAATTTGGGATATATTTTTCATTAAAAATATGAATTTTAATTGTGTTTAGTTTATGTAAACACCTCACATAAAAGAATTAAAAATTAAACACAATGATTAAATAGGATATTTGAATAATCAAGACTTTACAGATGTTTGATTCCCATCCCTAATATTATTTATTGTAAAATATGTTTGATTCTTATTATGGCATGATTATTTTAGTTATATGTGATGCGATTGTGGAAGGATGTTGGGATGACAATGCTGTGGATGATTTTTAGAGGAGAGGATAATTGTGGTGCATTGGATAAAATGAGGCGTGGGCTTTTAAATGATAGGTGGTTGGTATATTATGCATGGTTTGTTATATATTCATGGTAGTATGGTATGGTATGGTATGTAATTAATAAACTTAAAATAGAATGTTGATGAAAATAAATATATGCAGTCAAAAATTGAAATATAAATTCTTTAAATGAATGAATAAGGGTAGAAATAAATATAGTTGATATATGAGAATTTTTTATCATTAAATATGGAAATTAAATGGAACAATGAACATGATATTGGTTTATGAATGAAAATATGGAATTTTCTAAATTAATTAATATGTGGAATTATGGTTGGTTGTTATGGTTGTTTTGTTAGTTATTATCTAATTTGTGTTATAACAGAAATGATAGTTTTGGATGGTTAGTAGTGATGGAATGGTAGAATAAATGAGTCATTTTAAGGATTTTGTATGTATCCCTAGTATGTGAAATGCGTGTGACTATTTGTTTATGTATTTTCTCATGATTTATATACCCACCCAACTTGAGTCGAGTATTTTATATCGATGCCAAATGTTTTGGTTCTAGGTAATTTCCCTAATATATTGGTTGTTTAAGAAAGATAAATGTTGTACCCATCTTCCATTATCTCCCTTTAGTTGTATATGGTCTATGATGAAATGAGGTTCATGGAATCATGCATGGGGTGGGATTAACAGGTGGTGTACCTAATGTAGTAGTGATAATGGGGTGATGGATATAGGTTGGGAGTTATTTATTGTAGGATGTGGGCATGAGATTAATTTCCTTCATGTTCATGATACCCTACTACTCTAGTAGTATGATATGATCGATGTGATATTTTTATTTGGATGAGGGTATGGCACTTGAAATAATGTTTCCCCTCATGCTAACATGAGATATTGGACCATGTGAGAGTTGGGGTAGGTAGTGTTATAACCCAACCCACATCAGGTAGGAAGGAATGAGAACAATAAATGTTGGATGTTAGAGAATTATAAAAGAAAAACAGTGTAGAAGTGGTTTTGGGGAGACTCTAATTATATTGTTTTGATTTTTATTTTATTACACTTGCATGCGATACTTGGTGGGGCTAGGAATGTGTAGTGAACCAAATATGTAGACGCCGGCTATACTCTTAACTAATTGAAGCATTGGTATGATTGTCTCACATTTTCACAAGAGGTACAAAGGAGGATCCTATTTTGTATACCTATTATTCTAACCCCTATATATATTTCAGGTGATCATGAGGTATTTGGTGACTAAACAATACCATATTATCTTGGATTGGAGAGTTATCGTTTGAGTTACTACTTAAGACATATTTTAAATTTTATTTTAGAGATTTATTCTCTATGAAATGATATGGATTATTGAATTTATTTATATGGTATATTGGTTTATTTATATTATGTGGTATTTATATATTTTTTATATCTTATCTATTATATTTAACATATATTATAAAGGAAAATTCCTCCCATCATATGTTTTTTACCCTTGATGCTAGTTGTCAACCTAGGGCCTATTAGAAGTAGGATTTAGGGGTCATTCCTTATATTTATTATCAACCTGGGATGGGTGGAGGTAGAGGGGTGTCATTATAGAGTGTTATTAGAGCTAATATCTTATAGGAAATATGGATATTTGAGTTAGGAACTATGAGTATTGCATGAGTTGATAGGGAAATGGGATCAGTTGAGCTTGATGTAGGTTAGGGAGACCGGATTGGACAAGAGATTCTAAGGCCCTCTACAGTATAATGCAAGGAATCTAAGTCTACCTAATGATCAAGTTAACTGTGACTTATAATAGGGTAGAGACCTAGTAAATTTACATGAATCATATATATTTACTCTTGTTTTTGAATGAGGTGATATTGTGAATTAAATGAACCAAATTAAATGAATTAGAATGAATTCTATGCTTTCATTCTTTGGTATTTTCTTTTATTAGCAATGTATTTCATGTATTAAATCATATAAAGACATGGGATACTTCAACCATCATGAATAATTATTTTCATGAGGAATTTTAAAGTTGTGAGGGTGAGTTAAGGCTGCCTAAAGTAGACAATATCATGATGAAGTGGATGGATTGTTTTTGATTTTTATGGTTGTGAAAACTATGTTTATAAAAATATATGTACTTTTAGTTTTTGAGGCATATAATATGGATTTTACTTAAAAGAAATATAATAAGAAATTATATTCATATATAGTAATTATTAAATGGAATAATTAGATCTTTTGTAGTGTTGATTTGGTTCTGTTCTTGGTAATTGAATATTTTTAATAAAATTGGATGATCATTAAGCTTGATAAAGTAAATTATTTCAACCTCATGATTTATTATTATTATTATTATATATTGATTTGTATTCCCTAATCATGAACTTATAAAAATTCATAATAACTTGAAAAAGAATTATTTTAAATTTTGATGTAGTGATGGTTGAACTATTAGTACCCCGTTGTACATGATAATTTAAGTTGGTTAAAATATTTAACCATGACTACTTGAATTTCTTTAAAACTATATTTTTATTTTTTGATGAAAAATAGATAAGTTTTATTTTAAAAATTGTTATAATTTTTTTAATATTTATTTTTTGACTAGTTAAGAGTGTTTTATAAAATGTTTTTTCAACCCTATACTTGAAAAATAAAATTTAAGATTTTATGTTAAACTTGTATTCAAAGATGATTTTGAAAAAATTGAACTGTCTAAATGTTTTTTGTTGATATAAATATTTTAATTCATGGTTTCAAGGAATAATTTTCTTATTTTGATAACTGATGTTTTTCTTTAAGGTATTTTCAAGAATTATTTAAGTGATTAAAATTCTATAAGGTGTATAACTAAATTTAATATTTGATTTATAAATATGTTTTTAGTGGTTACTTGTGCTATAGTATGTTGATGTGATGTGGTATTTATATTATCATGAATCCATTTTAAATTTATTCATATTAGTTAATAACATACTTTATTATAGGTTATTAGTTGGCAAGATGCCTAGTTTTCTTAAATAAAATACCATGTTAATTTTAAAGTTAAAAGATTTAAGCATGTTAATTAAGAAACATGTAAGATAATGTAAGAAATTGGAAATATTATTTCAAAATTATAAATTGTTTATGTTAATATATTTACTTAATGGATAATCATGTGTAAGAAATCATAGTTTCCATGTAAAACTTTTCTGAAGACTTTTCATAAATAAATAATTCTTATCAGTAAATTTCTAGTTTCAAAATAAATGTTTAAAAAACATGATTTAGATTTTAAAATTCTTTTATATAAAATTTTATCCCTTTTACTAAGATAAATCTCTTATATTTAAAAAAATGTTTTAAGTATTATAGATTTAATTACAAAGAATTCTAGGAGTTTTGAAATCTTGTTCATTAGTTTGTGCGACTTAAAGAAGAGTTAGAATTCATATATAATACATATTGTATTTGAAGATAAATCAATGACACATGTTTTAAATAGATAATTGATAAAATATAAATTATTAATGGACACTATAAATTTTTTTTTATAAAACTTTTATTCCATATTAAGTATGATAAGTTTTGAATTTCATCAATCAGGATTCCTGCATGATTTATCATACTCTGTTTTGATTAAGCATAAATCATGAAAAGGGAACATGTAGAAATTAAGTGATAAATTAAAATAATGATAATTAATCAAAAAGTAATGTAATGTGGTGAAAAATTATGATGTAAATATTATAATAAAGTGATAATTATAAAATAACTAAACATGAAACATGCTTTTAACCCCTCTTATGAGGAAGGGTTTCGATATCACATGTCAGTTGTTTATACTGTGCTTTTCATCACATTTTCCTATTAAATTGAAATATTTTATTATTTTTTAAATTCATAATGTTGAACTACTTTTGTGATAGTAAATTATGTTTAAAGTGTCCATGTTTTTTAATTTTGAATTCCTTTTAGAAATAAACCCTCTTTAAGATATGTCTCATGCTATTATTATTATACTTAAAGAAAATTTAATCCTAGCATGTCAAGAATGATAAGTTTCAAATGATATGGATTAATTTTTTTACATGAATTACTTTATTATTTATTTATTAAGGATTTATAAAGGGAAATTTTTTATTTCCAGAGCATACCAAAGTAAATATTTTATGGTTCTAAATATGAAGTTTTATTTTAAATAAATTTAAGGAAATTAATAATGGGCCATAATATGTATTTGGTTAATGATTGAATTGAAGTGTTGGTATTATTTTGACGAAAATGTATTTTTTTAACCATAAATAGATGCACTAATTGATGGATTATATAAAATGTTTCCATAATTAAATTTATGTGTGTAAGTTATATATTTTTTATTTAAAATTAGTGTAGAGTGATTCTTATGAAAGTAGATCCTTATTGCAGTGTTTATATTTCTCTTATATTTAAATTTATGAAAACACATTACATTAAAGACTAACCATTTAAAACTATAAATGCTATTTTTATAAATATAAAAAATTGTCTAATAACATTCTTTTTGAAAATACTTAATTCATTTGAATATGGCTATAAAGGGTAGTTGATATGAATAGTTAGTTTGGTTTTATATTGTTATCCATATGGGCCTTGTTCTAATTTTAATGACTTTAATTGGGTCTTTGTGAAATCCTCAATTTTTTGATCCTATTATGTGTCTTTATGATATGATTAATATTTCATGAGATATATATTCCCTAGGGTGAGGTCTTGGTGGTTGTTTTTAGGTTTTTTAAGTGCCCTATTCTTATTAGGCGTTGGTGGTATTATTTTTATAGAGATATTTCTTAGAGGTGTCTCACATGGTGGTTCATTAGACCTTCCCTCCTCCTATATTTTGGATTTATTTTTATTCTTTAGTTCAAGAATGGTTTGTATAACGACCCATACTTTACATACATTTTTAATACTTCAAAATTGAAGCACACTTATTACAACAAATGACAAAACCACAAAGGACCGTATAGGTATAGTGTCTTTAGAAACTGGGAAACATAAACAACTGGTTCATAAATCTTCTACAGTGTCTCCCATTTATTTCATCATATCTAGGGTCCCTTTTAGCATATTCTACTTAATATCCATCTTCCTGACCTGGGGAAAAGAAAACATAAAAGGGTGAGCTCAAATGCTCAGCAAGGGCAAATAAAGGAAATAAAAATCATATCATATCTTTTTGAAAATCATAACCTGCAAAAGAGATCATAATATCTTAACATGGAATAAATCATAGAAGTGAAAATGAGATCCCCATAATCATAACATGAAACTTTAAACTTTGTGTCATGCACACATAATCATGGAAAATCATTTCTTGTTAGTCATGACTCATTGCCAAGACTATCTTAGTGGACAAAGTCCCTTTCTGAACCGAGTTCACTCCTCGTTTCAGTCCTGTATCACTGAACCGAAATAACCTTCCGTTCCAGCCATGTCTATCTCATGAGATATAAAATCTTTACCCAATGAATTGGAGGGAGATATAGGTCTCACCCATCTTATAATGAATCCTTTCTTATGTGTGCCACATAATCATAAATCATACATCATTGCATAACCCATGTAATACAAATCGGAATCTTAAACATCATGACATAATAAAACAATTCATACAAGATAAAGGAATTCATAAAAATAATTCAATCACAACATGATCAAATCAATGTAATAATAGGGATAAAAACATAACCCTTTATTATCTTAGATGGAAAATAATTTTGATAAAACACTTGAACTCCATTCTTGAGGAAAATATCCTTTCTTCTTCAAAAAACATTTTTCCTTTCATAACATGTCATACGACTTTAAAATAAAAGAAGTTGATTAAAAATAAACTTGAAAAAATGTAAAGGAATCTTCTTGGAAATAATGTTTTAAAAATCCATACATGCCGTATAAGTTAAAAAAAAACATTCTTCGTACCTTTGTCGGAAAAGTCAAAAAGTACCTCGTAAGAAAAAAACGACAAAAGATTCCTTTCATATTCTTTACTAAAAACTCACCGAAGGGTAAAATTGGATTTAAACTATTGTAAGTGGATGTAAACAATATTACATATTGAGGGAACATGGATGTGGATGATAAAATACACCCCATTAAATAATTACGAATAAACAATCTCGGATAAAAATGAGATTGTGGTATTTTCCCTTACCTTAGGTCCGATTTGCTTTGTACGTGTCCGAAGCTCCTGTATAATGGTTTAAATAATGTTATTGACTTATTCCAGAATCATACATATTGATATGATATCATATATGGTCATATTCTTAGCTTCTTGTTAGTAATATTTCATTGTTACTTGTTACTCGGGTCTTTATTGCCTTTTGTTCTTATGCGTGTTTTGCCGAATAAATTCTTATTCTTCTTTTAAGGTTATAGATACCTTATATCCAGAATTCTATTAGTGTAACATATATCATATTTATTCATTCAATTCATTTATATAATTATTATGTAATGATGATCATGTAGAACGAGTCGCTTCACATCGTGGACATGGTATTTCGTACGTACGCACGAGTGATGATATCGTTCCTATGATCATGGAATTGTATTGGAGTATATATATATCTTATTTCAGTATCAATATTACTTTATAATAATCATAAATAGTTACTCATTACACCATTATACCCATCCTTGTAAAGTGATGGTGGAAAATAGATTACACCACGGCGTGGAGACGGTATTCCGTACGTACGCACGCGCGGTGATTTCATTTTTCCGTAGGATGGATAGAAGGTGAATTAGGGTTGTTTCATATTTATAATAACATATCAGTATGTAAGTAATACTGATGTTATTACTTTATCATGAAACAACTAAAGGAGGAGAAGTTGAAGAAGAAAGAAATTGAAAAGATCGGTAACGGATATTACCTCTTCTTTGGAACGCCTCTTTGAATCCTCCACTTAGGGAACTAAGATTGGTCTTTGAAGAAGACCAGGACCTCTAGGATTATTCTAGGGAAGTGGAGAGGAGAAAATGGTAGGGGTTGGCCGAGCTTGAGTGCTCAATTTGGTGTGAGGAGGAGGGGGAGGAGGTGCCCTTTTATAAGGGAGGAGAGGGGCACCTTAGGAATATCTCAAAATAATATTTTATATTAAAGTCAAAATCGGTTTATAATGGTTCCAAAGGGTCTTATTTCGAAGATAAAGTGGGGAAGGGTCGAAATTCTATCAACCAATAGGATTTAGACAAGTTTAGGGTATTATTTTAACCATATCAATTAGATTTAACTCTAAGTTAAATAATTTAACTTTTACCATGTCTTTTTGTTTTCTTTCACTATATGGTTAATACACTTACTATAACATGCCAAACGAACCCCAAATTGTTTATTATTAATATATATATCCTTATATAAGTCATTTGGCCGAACCTTAGATTTTTAGGAATAAAATAACAATTAATAATATAATATTTGATTTAAAAACTATTTTGTGTCAATTTTGACACTATTTGATATATGATTTTTGTGAAAGTAATAACAGAATTATATGTTCGAACCAAGTTGATTAAATCAACACTAATATATCATAGTAACCTAGAAAATTTTTGTAATTCATAAAAAGTCTCAAATTACATTTATTTTGGTGTTTATAACATCAATTATGTCAATATTTCATAAATAAGATAATTACTGCATCATAATTGTGTCATAAATAAATTAAATTATTTAATGTCTAAAAATTATAAATAAAATACCATTATGTAGGAAATATTTTTAGCTTTCTAATGAATATTTATAGTCTAATTTATCTTATATATAACCCCATATTAAAAATTATTTACTTATTAAACTTTGATTTTAACTATTTTAACCCTTCTTTAAATAAATTAATAATAAATGTCCTAATCTAACCCAAGTGGGCCTAAATGGTAATATTTTATTCATAAGGTTGTTTTTGGTCGAATTACACTTATCTAATAGAATTAGGACATGTTTTTGGGTAATAGTAATATCATATTTACCCTTAGTTACCCTATTTACTATTAACCGCGGTAAAAAAAGTAAAAAGTTACTATTCACCAAAAAATTATTTTTATCTCATTGAACCACATTTTACTTACTGATATCAACCGTGTCTGTCGGATTTTCGAAATTCCATTCACAGAAGCGGTAAAATTAAGTTTTATGCAAAATTCAGTTTTTAACCTACCACTTAGTGGTTTCACTATTCATCAAAAATTGAAAGTTTTCAGAGAAATACCAAAATTTCACCCTAGGCTTATTTCGGTATTCCGAATCCAAAAATGAAGTCCATTTTAAAAAATAAAATTTATAAAATTTAAAAAAGTGGTTATTACTATTCATAACGGCTATTTTTAATAATATTTTAATAGCATATCGTTGTTTAGTGAAATTCGGTATTGCGTACGACGCAAGCTATCGAGGAAGGTCGCGATTGCGTGTAAAGTAAGACAAGCTAGTATGTAGTGAAAGATTCCTTTGATGATATATAAAAAACAAAATATTACTCATAAAAATCTCAGGTGTTACATTCTACCCCCCTTAAAAAGAATTTCACCTTCAAAATTCGTCACTTTGTAACAAAAAGATGAGGATACTTCTCCCTCATCATATCCTCAAGCTCCCATGTAGCTTCTTCAAGTTGGTGGTTCCTCCATAAAACTTTCACCAATCGAGTGGTCTTGTTTTGTAGGACTTTTTCGCTACGATCCAGAATCTCTATCGGCTGTTCTTCACAAGAAAGATCTTGCTCCAGCGGTACAACTTCTGAGCTGAGTACATGTGAAGGATCAGGTATGTACTTTCTCAGAAGAGATACATGGAACACATCGTGAACTTGAGAGAGATTCGGTGGAAGCGCCAATTGGTAAGCTACCTTCCCAACACGATCCAGTATTTCAAAAGGACCGATATATCTAGGGCTCAACTTCCCCTTCTTTCCAAATCTCATAACCCTCTTCCAGGGAGATATTCGTAAGAACACTTTATCACCCACTTCAAACTCTAGGTCTTTTCTTCGGTTGTCGGCATAACTTTTCTGTCGACTCTGAGCTGCTCTTATGTGTTGTTGAATAGATCTAACCTTTTCTGCCATTTCCTCAACGAGATCAGGTCCTAACAGCTTTCTTTCCCCAACTTCATCCCAGCAAGTTGGAGTCCTGCATTTCTTTCCATAGAGAGCTTCATAAGGAGCCATCTGAATACTGGAGTGAAAGCTATTATTATAAGAAAATTCCACCAAAGGTAGGTGTTGATCCCAACCTCCTTTGAAATCCATAGATCAAGCTCTCAACATATCTTCTAGGGTTTGAATTGTTCTCTCAGACTGACCGTCTGTCTGGGGATGATAAGCAGTGCTGAAACTCAACTCTATATCCAGAGTATGCTGAAGACTTCGCCAGAACTTCGAGGTAAATCTCGGATCCCGATCAGATATAATAGAAAGTGGTACTCCATGCAATATTACCAATTCCTTTACATATATCCTGGCAAGCTGATCTAGAGAGAAATCCTCTCTAATAGCAATGAAGTGTGCAAACTTTGTAAGACGATCAACTATGACCCAAATAGAATTATTGCCTTTGGATGTTTTAGGAAGTCCTGTGACAAAGTCCATAGTGATGTTTTCCCATTTCCATTCGGGTATGGGTAATGGTTGTAACATCCCCTTAGACTTCTGTCTCTCAGCTTTAACTTGTTGACAAACCAAGCATCGAGAGACATATTCAGCAACATCTCTTTTCATGCCATCCCACTAGAAGTACTCTTTCAGGTCCCTATACATCTTCATGCTTCTAGGATGAATAGAGAATGAAGAACTATGAGCCTCATCCAGCAGCTCCTTCTTTAATTCGGGGATGGGAGGAACACAAACCCGATTCCTGAACTTTATTATCCCATCACAATCAAGGTTGAATTCAGGAACATTTCTCACCTTCTTTTGTAACTCGACATCTTCTTTCTGTGCCTCCTTAATCTTCGCATGTATAGATGGTTGAACATTCATTTGAGAAAGATAATATTTTTCCCCTTCCATTATAATTCCAATATCCATCCTTTGTAAATCCATAAATATTGGATCCTTTGTGATCCTCATCATGGATAAACTAGCATGGTCTTGTCGACTTAATGCATCTGCCACCTTGTTTGCCTTCCCAGGGTGGTAATGGATTGAGCAGTCATAATCCTTAATCAGCTCCAACCATCTTCTTTGACGCATATTCAACTCCTTTTGTGTGAAAATATACTTTAAACTTTTATGATCAGTATAAATATCACACCTTTCACCATAAAGGTAATGCCTCCAAATCTTTAATGAAAAGATTACCGCAGCCAACTCCAAATCATGAGTTGGGTAATTTTGCTCATGGATTTTCAACTATCGTGAGGCATAAGCTATCACCATATCATTTTGCATAAGAACACACCCCAATCCCTTCTTGGATGCATCACTGTAGATCACAAACCTTTCTCCACTACAAGGCAGTGTGAGCACAGGTGCACTGGATAACCTTCTTTTCAACTCCTTGAAATTCTCTTCACATTCCTCTGTCCAAACAAACTTAACTCCTTTCCGAGTCAACTTGGTGAGTGGATTAGATAATCGTGAAAAATAATTTACAAAATGTCGATAATATCCAGCCAAACCAAGAAAACTTCGGATCTCAGTTACTGTTGTTGGTCTTGACCATCTTTCGATAACCTCTGTTTTTGCTGGATCCACAGATATCCCCTCTTTTGAGATTATTTGACCCAAAAATGCAACTTTTTGAAGCCAAAATTCACACTTGGTAAATTTGGCATAAAGCTTCTCCTTTCTCAGGGTCTTCAATATAATTCTCGAGTGATCTTCATGCTCTTCCTTACTCTTTGAATAGACAAGAATATCGTCTATAAAAACTACCACAAATTGATCAAGATAGTCTCTAAAGACTCTATTCATTAGATCCATGAAGATAGCAGGGGCATTAGTAAGACCAAATGGAATCACTATAAATTCATAGTGTCCATACCTTGTACGGAAATCCATCTTTGATATATCCTCCCTTTTGACCCTTAATTGATGATACCCTGAACGAAGATCAATCTTGGAAAAGTATTCAGCTCCACGTAGTTGGTCAAATAAGTCATCAATGCATGGGAGAGGATATTTGTTCTTGATAGTGATCTTGTTAAGTTCTCGATAATCAATGCAGAGTCTCATTGATCCATCTTTCTTCTTAACAAATAGAACAGGTGCTCCCCAAGGTGACGCACTAGGGCGTATGAATCCCTTATCAAGATTCTCTTGGAGTTGCTTCTTCAATTCCTGCAACTCAATTGGGGCCATTCTATAAGGTGTCTTTGAAATTGGCAAAGCGCCCGGTACGAGTTCTATTGAAAACTCAACTTCACGATTTGGTGAAAGACCCGGTAATTCCTCCGGAAATACATCATCAAACTCCCGTACAATGGGAATATTCTTAATCGTTAGTTTCTCACCAACCATTTGAGATAAATAACCTTCATTTAGTGGAATCAATACCCATAAGATGGAAGAAATTTCCATTGGAAGGTTATGTTCATCCTTTCATTGATAGACGATTGTAGATTGATCTGGAATATGAAATGTGACTTCCCTTCTTTGGAAATTGATATGAGATCCATGTAGAGAAATCCAATCCATGCCAAGAATCACATCAAATTACACTAAAGGAAGGATCACAAGATTTGCAGGAAGCACTTTCCCACAAACTTCGATCAGAGAAGAATTATAAACTTTTGATGCGACTATTGTGCCATTAGGTGTTGTCACAGCTAACTCAACATCTAATTGTTGAGGTAGTACGGTGATACCCTTAGAAAAGTTTTCAGAAATAAAAGAGTGGGTGGATCCAGAATCAAATAAAACATTTGCTACTTTAGAGTGGATGGTAAGTGTACCTTTCACCACTTCGTTATCGTACTCCACATCGCTGATAGAAATTGCATGTGACTTTCCTTTGTCTGTAGCCTTAAGATTTTGTTGACGTCGACCATCATCATCAACCCTTGGATTTGGGCATTGATTGGCATAATGCCCCATCTCCTTGCACTTGAAACATTGAAGTGTAGTAGGTTCATTCTGTGTATCCCTTCCTTTGTTTGCATAATTAGACATCTTCTTCCCATTATCGCGGCATTCAAATGCCCGATGACCTTCCTTTCCACATTTAAAACATTTACTTGTCCCTTTAAGACAACTCCCTCCATGTTTCTTTCCACACTTTGAGCATAAGGGAAAGTTCATCTTCTTTTCAGTGTGCTCTTTATATTTTCCTTTGAATTCCATCTTCCTCTTCTTATCAAACCCATGTGACTGATGGGTTACTCCAATCTCCATCTCGACTTTGAGAGCACATCGAACGATTTCCTCGTAGCTATTGAAGTCCCTTATGGCTAACGCCCTTCGAAGACTTGGTTTTAAGCCACTAAAGAATCGATCGATCTTACTCTCAGGTTGGATAATAATACCAGAAGCGTACCTTGAAAGTCTTGTAAAATTTGCTTCATAGGTACCAACAGATTCATCATCACTTTGCTTCAGTTCAAGAAACTCTTTCTCCATCTTTTTTCGGAGAATACGAGGGAAGTACTTATTGAAAAATAAGTTCTTGAACTCGTCTCATTCCATAGACTCAATTTCATCCCTTTGCCTCGTATTCTTAATAAGATTCCACCATTGATCAGCATCTCCTTCCAAACGATACACTGCTAGGATGACTTTATCATGTTCAGAACATTGAAGAACTGAAAATATCTTTTCAGTAGTACTAATCCATTATTCAGCAACTAATGGATCAGTAGACCCACTGAAAGAAGGTGGACGCTGCCTCATGAAGGATTCAACAGAATGTTGCTCCTTCCTTTGCTCGTTTGGAAGTCCTGCATGATTCATAGCTTGAGAATGTTGTGTGAGCATGGCTACAAGATTTTGCATTCCATCTCCCATATCGTTTGGTTGCTCAGGGGGATAATCATTGCATTTCCCATTGCATTCCGCATTAACACGGTTCCTTCGGGTTCCAGCCATTGACTAAAACCAAGAAGAATAGTGTGAACAACACTAATTATAATGGGAAACCACATAATCAAGGATAAAATTTCACACTTAAGGTCTTATCCTAGGGTATTCATGGCCATTTCTAAAACACTAAGATTGTGTTCTATGCTTAGACTTATCCTTAGGGTTCTTACTAAGGCTTTCACATCCTAGTTTCTAAAGGTTGACTATACCTTTGCTCTGATACCAACTATAACGACCCATACTTTACATACATTGTTAATACTTCAAAATTGAAGCACATTTATTACAACATATGACAAAACCACAAAGGACCGTATAGGTATAGTGTCTTTAGAAACTGGGAAACATAAACAACTAGTTCATAAATCTTCTACAGTGTCTCTCATTTATTTCATCATATCTAGGGTCCCTTTTAGCATATTCTACTTAATATCCATCTTCCTGACCTGGGGAAAAGAAAACATAATAGGGTGAACTCAAATGCTCAGCAAGGGAAAATAAAGGAAATAAAAATCATATCATATCTTTTTGAAAATCATAACCTGCAAAAGAGATCATAATATCTTAACATGGAATAAATCATAGAAGTGAAAATGAGATCCCCATAATCATAACATGAAACTTTAAACTTTGTGGCATGCACACATAATCATGGAAAATCATTTCTTGTTAGTCATGACTCATTGCCAAGACTATCTTAGTGGACAAAGTCCCTTTCTGAACCGAGTTCACTCCTCGTTTCAGTCCTGTATCACTGAACCGAAATAACCTTCCGTTCCAGCCATGTCTATCTCATGAGATATAAAATCTTTACCCAATGCATTGGAGGGAGATATAGGTCCCACCCATCTTATAATGAATCCTTTCATATGTGTGCCACATAATCATAAATCATACATCATTGCATAACCCATGTAATACAAATCGGAATCTTAAACATCATGACATCATAAAACAATTCATACAAGATAAAGGAATTCATAAAAATAATTCAATCACAACATGATCAAATCAATGTAATAATAGGGATAAAAACAGAACCCTTTATTATCTTAGATGGAAAATAATTTTGATAAAACACTTGAACTCCATTCTTGAGGAAAATATCCTTTCTTCTTCAAAAAACATTTTTCCTTTCATAACATGTCATACGAATTTAAAATAAAATAAGTTGATTAAAAATAAAATTGAAAACTTGTAAAGGAATCTTCTTGGAAATAATGTTTTAAAAATCCATACATGCCGTATAAGTTAAAAAAAACATTCTTCGTACCTTTGTCGGAAAAGTCAAAAAGTACCTCGTACGAAAAAAACGACAAAAGATTGCTTTCATATTCTTTACTAAAAACTCACCGAAGGGTAAAATTGGATTTAAACTATTGTAAGTGGATGGAAACAATATTACATATTGAGGGAACATGGATGTGGATGATAAAATACACCCCAGTAAATACTTACGAATAAACAATCTCGGATAAAAATGAGATTGTGGTATTTTCCCTTACCTTAGGTCCGATTTGCTTTGTACATGTCCGAAGCTCCTGTATAATGGTTTAAATAATTTTATTGACTTATTCCAGAATCATACATATTGATATGATATCATATATGTTCATATTCTTAGCTTCTTGTTAGTAATATTTCATTGTTACTTGTTACTCGGGTCTTTATTGCCTTTTGTTCTTATGCGTGTTTTGCCGAATAAATTCTTATTCTTCTTTTAAGGTTATAGATACCTTATATCCAGAATGGTATTAGTGTAACATATATCATATTTATTCATTCAATTCATTTATATAATTATTATGTAATGATGATCATGTAGAACGAGTCGCTTCACATCGTGGAGACGGTATTCCGTACGTACGCACGAGTGATGATATCGTTCCTATGATCATGGAATTGTATTGGAGTATATATATATATTATTTCAGTATCAATATTACTTTATAATAATCATAAATAGTTACTCATTACACCATTATACCCATCCTTGTAAAGTGATGGTGGAAAATAGATTACACCACGGCGTGGAGACGGTATTCCGTACGTACGCACGCGCGGTGATTTCATTTTTCCGTAGGATGGATAGAAGGTGAATTAGGGTTGTTTCATATTTATAATAACATATCAGTATGTAAGTAATACTGATGTTATTACTTTATCATGAAACAACTAAAGGAGGAGAATTTGAAGAAGAAAGAATTGAAAAGATCGGTAATGGATATTACCTCTTCTTTGAAACGCCTCTTTGAATCCTCCACTTAGGGAACTAAGATTGGTCTTTGAAGAAGACCAGGACCTCTAGGATTATTCTAGGGAAGTGGAGAGGAGAAAATGGCAGGGGTTGGCCGAGCTTGAGTGCTCAATTTTGTGTGAGGAGGAGGGGGAGGAGGTGCCCTTTTATAAGGGAGGAGAGGGACACCTTAGGAATATCTCAAAATATTATTTTATATTAAAGTAAAAATCAGTTTATAATGGTTCCAAAGGGTCTTATTTCGAAGCTAAAGTGGGGAAGGGTCGAAATTCTATCAACCAATAGGATTTAGACAAGTTTAGGGTATTATTTTAACCTTATCAATTAGATTTAACTCTAAGTTAAATAATTTAACTTTTACCATGTCTTTTTGTTTTCTTTCACTATATGGTTAATACACTTACTATAACATGCCAAACGAACCCCAAATTGTTTATTATTAATATATATATCCTTATCTAAGTCATTTGGCCGAACCTTAGATTTTTAGGAATAAAATAACAATTAATAATATAATATTTTATTTAAAAACTATTTTGTGTCAATTTTGACACTATTTGATATATGATTTTTGTGAAAGTCATAACAGAATTATATGTTCGAAACAAGTTGATTAAATCAACAATAATATATCATAGTAACCTAGAAAATTTGTGTAATTCATAAAAAGTCTCAAATTACATTTATTGTTGTTTTTATAACATCAATTATGTCAATATTTCATAAATAAGATAATTACTGCATCATAATTGTGTCATAAATAAATTAAATTATTTAATGTCTAAAAATTATAAATAAAATACCATTATGTAGGAAATCTTTTTAGATTTCTAATGAATATTTATAGTCGAATTAATCTTATGTATAACCCCATATTAAAAATGATTTACTTATTAAACTTTGATTTTAACTATTTTAACCCTTCTTTAAATAAATTAATAATAAATGTCCTAATCTAACCCAAGTGGGCCTAAATGGTCATATTTTATTCATAAGGTTGTTTTTGGTCGAATTACACTTATCTAATAGAATTAGGACATGTGTTAGGGTAATAGTAATATCATATTTACCCTTAGTTACCCTATTTACTATTAACCGCGGTAAAAAAAGTAAAAAGTTACTATTCACCAAAAAATTATTTTTATCTCATTGAACCACATTTTACTTACTGATATCAACCGTGTCTGTCGGATTTTCGAAATTTCATTCACAGAAGCAGTAAAATTAAGTTTTATGCAAAATTCAGTTTTTAACCTACCACTTAGTGGTTTCACTATTCATCAAAAATTGAAAGTTTTCAGAGAAATACCAAAATTTCACCCTAGGCTAATTTCGGTATTCCAAATCCAAAAATGAAGTCCATTTTAAAAAATAAAATTTATAAAATTTCAAAAAGTGGTTATTACTATTCATAACGGCTAGTTTTAATAATATTTTAATAGCATATCGTTGTTTAGTGAAACTCGGTATTGCGTACGACGCAAGCTATCGAGGAAGGTCGCGATTGCGTGTAAAGTAAGACAAGCTAGTATGTAGTGAAAGATTCCTTTGATGATATATAAAAAACAAAATATTACTCATAAAAATCTCGGGTGTTACAATTTGAGAGGTATCTGGTGTAAAATACAAGACCCTTTTGTCCCGTTTCTTTTCCTTTGTAGAAGTTTGGAGGTGTTCGAGAGGCTGGAGATGAGTTTTGTAATCCCAAGGTCCACCACACTGTAGTAGTGGTAATATTACTAGATGTTCCAATTTCTCAGAGTTTTGAGTATGGTTCAATCCATTTTTTCTAATCATTTTGGAAGGGTGAGTGTTTTAGAGTTGGTTGTGTGGAACTTGGGGACCAATAATGAGAAAAACTCACATGTCGGTCATTTTCGAAGTCGTTTTACATAGAGAATTCACCTGTGTGAAATGAGGACCATTGTAAGACATTGTTTTATTCAATTTTATGGGTGTGGTGGTGATTGGAGGTATAAGTAAAAGATACTTAGAGTTTAAAGTTAGGGAGGAGGAAATGATGAGCTAGTGGTCACCATTCCATAGTGTGGTAGGTCAAAACGACTAGGGTTTTGTTCATTTTCCAAGGAATAAGGTATATTAGTGATTAGAGTTATGTTTTTGATGTCATATAAGGGTAGTACTAAATAATTTATATGGGTAGCCCAATATATTTAGAGTTCACTAAAGGGTAGTTCATGGTTTTTTATACTTCATTAGGTTTGATTGCATAAAGGACTTAGGTAAGGGTAAATATACCTATGGGAAATAGAAAATTTTGATTTTCATTTTCAAATCAATCTGCAACATTTTTAATGAAATTAAGTGGGAATAATAATTGAAAATCATTGATTTTAAATCTATTCTGATGAAGATGGTAAAAATATTTAATCTTGATAAATTATATAAGATATAAATGGGTTGTGAATGGGAATTAAATGGAAACCAATTAATATTAATTAAAATGGAAGTTTGGACAACTATTTTGTGGATATCTGGGTAATATGAAATTTTTATTTTCTAAAATACAATCTATTCCTCTGTTTGAGTTTTGTACTTCCTCTAAATCTTAGGTGATCTAATATTTACAATTTGAGTCTAGTGAGTTCCTTGCAATATTCTGAGTTTCATCCTGTTTTTTATAGACTAGTGTTTATCCTTATCTCTCCTCTGTTTTTGGTAAAGTGCATCTAAAGAGTCTTGTTCGGAAGGGGATTCAAGACCTTCTCTATTATTTTGTGTAAATTTTGAGACTAAAAAGATTTTTTTACTATAAATTACATAAATTCATTTAATAAAGGTAAAATATAAATCTGAGAATAAATAAATAGATGTGTTTAACATGTATTTTATTCATATTTCCCTATTATTTCATGTAATTATACTCCTTTTACTATCATAAACAAAATAACAAGAATAACTAAAGGAAAATATAGTATAAAAAGAGATTAAAAATTTATAAAAGTAATGTGATGCATGGATTTGGTTATTTCTATGGTATAAAATCTTTTTTATTAAAAGATAATTTGTTGTACATTTTATTTGTTAGAAAAATCCCCTTTTAATATATGAAATGTTTTATATTGAAAAAATGAATGGCCTCTGTTCTTTTTTATTGAGACACCTCACATAAATGAATTAATAATTAAATACAGTGATTAAATAAGTTGTTTGATTAATTAAGACTTGAGAGATTCTTAATACTATCCCTTAATATTATTTTATTGAATAAATTTTAGTTTATTATTGTGGTATGGTAATGTTAGTGATATGTGATTCATTTTATCGATAGATATTGTGATGATAGTTCTACATATGGTTTTCGGAGGATGGACTGGTTATAGTGAAGTGGTTAGAATGAGGTGTGAGATATGAAATGTGAGGTGGTTGTCATATGATGTGTGATTTGTTAGTGATTTTTAGTAGTATGGTATGGGTTGAAATAAAATTAATTAACTTTACAATAGAATGTTCATGGAAATAAATAGATTCAAGATAAAAATGAAATATAAATTCATTAAATGCATGAATAATTTTAGAAATAAATGAGGGTAATGACTAAGAATGGTTTATCATTAAATATTGAATATAAATTTATAATGGATATAATATTGGTTGATGAATGAATATATGGATATTTCTATATGAATGAATAAAATTGGAAGTACGGTTGATTATTATGACTATTTTTTATGTTTATTGGTTTTTTTTTGTAAAGGAAATGATAGTTTTGTATGGGTAGTAGTGATGAAATACTAGAATAGATGAGTTATTTTAAGGATGTTTTTTGTAACCCTAGTATATTTTTTGTGAATGGATATTTATTCATGTATTATCTCATGATTTTTATATGCAGTCCATCATAGAAAATTATTTTATACTAATTCCAATTTTTTTGGTTCCAAGTGTTTTCCCCAACATCCGAGTTGGTGAGAATGGATAACTAAATTCACCCTCTTTCCTTATCTCCCTATTTTAGTAGATGGGTTGTGATGAATCGAGGTTGGTAATATTATGTAATGTGTATGAGTGGAATGTGGTATACTTGATGATTATGTGATGATGATTTTATGGATATATGGCGGGGTTTATTCATGGTAGGAGGAGAGATAGAGGTTGATGTCCTTCATGTTTACTATACCCTAATTCCAAGGTCTTATGATGTAAGGTTTTCCCTAATACCAATACATGATTTTGGGCCATTAGAGAGTTAAGGTAAGTTGGGTTATAACCTGTTCCAAATTAGGCTGTATGGGATGGGAGTATAAGACATTTTACGTTAGGGTATGAGAGTGAAAAACTAGTGGGGAAGTGGCTATAGGGAACTTATTATTATATTCTTATAATTATTATTTTATTATACATGGATAAGATACTTGGTGAGTAAGCCTTGGTGAGGCTGGGAATGGGTAGTTTACCTAATAGGTGCAATTTAGTCATACTTTCTACTCATTGGGGGCAGTAATATCATTTTATCAAATTTTTATGAGAGGTTTGTAGGTGGATGCTATTGAGTATACATGTTATACAGACCCTATAGATATTTCAAGTTACCTGGAGGGATTTGGTGACCAAGAGGGACCATACTAACTTGGAGTGAATATCTTCCATAAGATATTCTTCTTAAAAGTTTTTTTGTATTTTATTTTAAAGATTTATTCTGTGTAACTTGACAAGAATTATTACATTTATTTCTATGGTATCTTGGTTTATTTATATGATGTGGTATTGATCAGTGGTTTCTATTCTATCACTATTACTTAATTTCTATTACAAGGGTAATTACTCTCATCATATTTTTTATACTATAGGTGATAGTATCCAACCTTGGAACTAATAGAGGTGGTCTTTAGGGTTTATTCCTTCTCTTCATTTCCATCCTAGGAGGGGTACCAGTGGGGGGAGGGGTAATGACAAAGTAGTATCAGAGTATATGGTTGAGAGATATGATGGATATTGGATATAGGAACTATGTATATTGCATGGGTTAGTAGGGAAATGATATTAGTTTAGATTTGTGCATGACATATGATAGGAAGACCATTTCAGACATAATATTTTAAGGCCCCCATAGTCTGACTCAAGGACATTGAGTCTACCAAAAGATCAAGTGAAGTGGTACTACTTGCAGGGTAGTGACCTAGGGAAGTTACATTAATCATATCTATTTATTCTTATATTTTAATATCATTATCCTGGGAATTAAATAAATCTAATAAAATTAATTTGAATGAATTCCATGTTACCAGGATTAGGGATTTGTTTAGTACTAGTAATGTATGTCATCAATTCATCATATAAATATATGGGACATGTCCCTCAACACGATAAATTTTTTTTGTGATGTTATTTAAATTCATATGGGTTATTTAAAACCCACCAAATTGGAGAATATCATGATACAATTAATGAATTCCCTTTTTTTATATGCTTGAAAAAACATTGTTTATACTGATATATGTGCTTCTATTGTTTGAGGAGTATAATATGGTGTTGACTTAATTTTTTTTGGAAATTAATAAAATTAACCTATATTAAATGGTAAATGGAATAATTAAATATTTTTTAGTCTTTATTTTGTTGTGTTCATGGTAATTGACGATTTTTAACAAACTTAAAGGATATGTAAGCTTGATAAAGTAAATTATTTCAACATTATAACTTATGAATCATGTTATGTGTTGATTTTGATTCTCTAGTTCAAAACTTATAAACATTAATATTAACTTTACAAAAATAATGATTTGAAATTTTGATGTATTTATGGTTGTACTATTAGTACCCCACTTTGTATGATAGTTTAATTTAGTTAAAACATTTAACTAAGAATGTTTGGATTGCTTTAAAATCATGATGTGCTTTGTTTCTCAACAAGAGAAAAGTTTTCTTTTAAAAATGGATATAATGATTACAATAGTGATATTTTTACTGGTTAAATTTTTTTTATATAAATATTTCTCTACCCTATGATTTAATATAAAATTTAATAGTTTCTATTAAAACTAATTTGTAAGATGATTTAATTTTTTTAACAATCTAAATGTTTTTAGTTTCTATAAAATATTTTGATGAATAGGTTTAAAGAAATAATATTCATGTTTTAAAAACATATTTTTTTCTTTATGGTCCTTTTAATAATTCTTTAAGTAATTAAAATTCTATAAGGTGCACAATTCAATTTAGGATTTTATTTGTGAATGTGATTCAATTTCTTACCTTTTTTATATTATGCTGATATAATGTGGTCTATATTATTAAAATGAATCCATTTTAAATTGATATATATTAGTTAAGAACATACTTATTTCTAAGTTACAAAATGATGAGATTTATATTTATATTAAATCATATACCAAGTTAGTCTTATAGTTTGAAAATTTAATCATGTAAATTAAGAAACATGTAATTTTAAGTTAGAAATATGAAATATTTTTTTCAAACTAATATAGATAGTATGTTAATGTGTTTTCATAAATAAAGAGGAATTTCTAAGAAATCATAGTTTCTATGAAAAAATTTTCTGAAGGATTTTCTTAAATAAATATACCTAGAGGGGAAATTTTTTATTTTTAAAGTAATGTTTAAACATCATGTTTTAGATTTTTACATTACTTGATATAAAATGATATTTTATATTCTTAGATAAATAAAGTATAATTAACTGAAATTTGTAAGTATGATCCATTTAATTGAAGTACATGATAAGAATTGTTAATTTTTATTGATTAGATTTGGGGAATTAAAGAATAACTGGAATACATGTATAAGACATGTTGTATTTAAAAATAAAATCTAGATTCATGTCTTAAATTGAGAAATGTTGAAATAAAAATTATTAATGAACATTATAAAACAATTATTCATTTTTTAATTCCATGATAAGCATGATAGGTTTTTTATGTCATGATTTAATATTCTCATATGATTTAGCATGATCTATTTTTATTAACCATAAATCATGAAAGGGGAACATGTGGGAATTAAGTGATAAATTAAAATCAGGATAATATATTAATAAAAAAGTTAATGCAATGAAAAAATATAATGTGATTATAATAAGAATGTGATAATTATATAACAACTAAACATGAAACATTCTAGGAGACCCTCTAATGAGGTTTAGTTATGATGAACTGTGTTAGTTGTTGATACCAAAATTTCCATAACATGTTAACTCTTAAATTGAATTTTTTTATTGTTCAGGAAATTCATAAAATCTTTAACTACTTCTATGATAGTAAAGTACGCTTAAAGTGTCCATGACGTTTTATTTTTAAGGACTTTATAATTTTTTCTACGATATATATTCCATGAAATTAATATTATGTTCAATGAACATTTAATATAAGTATATAAATCATGATAAGTTATGAATGGTATGAATTAAATTTACCACATGATTTATTTTGTTATTGATTAAGGATAAAACATGAGAAGATTTTCATTTCAATAGAAGGAATAAGTAACATTGTTTATATACTAGATATGATGTGTTATTCTAAATGAATTTAAGGAAATTAAGAATGGGCCATGGTATTATTTTGGGCTAATGATTTAATTTAATTTTTAATATTATTTTTTGAAAATATATTTTATAAACCATAAACAGTCATACTAGAGGTTTTCCAGCATAAAATATTTCCCTAATAAAATTCATTCAAGGAAGTTCAAATCCATCCAATCATAAAGAAAATTTTATTAAAATAAATAAAATATATTGGGGATTTAAGGGTGAATATAGTGTAACCCTAGGTAAAATCCTCTTAAAAATATTTACAAAAATAGGTGTAAGGGATCCAATGTTAGAAAACAAAATAAAGGAAGTATCCTGAGAGGCCCTTGATTTGAGAAATTCAGAAATTCAGTTCCCTTCATGCCATGTGTGGAGAACCACTACTAAATTAATAAAAAGTTATTTTAATATATAAATTTGATAAGTGATGGAATAGGGGGTAGGGATGAGATATCAGATATATTTTTGGATGAAGAAGGAGTTAGTTATAACATAAGAAAACACAATACTATTGAAAAGGTAAAGATGAAGAACATCTATCATGGCATGAGCCTGAAAGAGGAGGGATTCAACCTAACAATAATTTGAACTAAAGGAAAGAATTATAGATCCCATGAAACCACAAATAATTCCTCCCCATAGTATGAATCCAATATTGAATGAACCATAAAAATTAAGTTTAATATAATTCCCTATACTTAAATATTACATAACCTTGAGTTTAGTCAAAAATTTACTTAATTTCACATTGAGGATATTTTCAGATTTATCATTTTAGAGGATTAGGACATTATTAATATATAACATCCCAAAATCATATAACATGATACTAGCAAAAGCGTATCCATTTTTTTTCAAAATATGAAACTTTTAAAATAAAACATGATTTATTTTCTTGATAAAAATATTATTTACTTCTATATTTTTCTTACCCTTCCTTACACCCTATGGAAAAAATCTAAAAAACATGGAATGGGCACAAAAATCATAGAAAGGGATATAAAATAAGAAATGAAATCATTAATCCATGAATATTTTAAACTCAATAAAACATTTTCACAAAATCATACTTTTTACCCATAAAAACATAATATCTTTAACATACCTCATGAAATAAAAAGATTCCTAAAAATACTTCTTAGAAATCATAAATCATAAAGGTAACTTGTGGAATCCATATCATACTTACATTGTAGCTTTTATAACTATATAGGGAGTAACCTTGATTGTTACGTTTGGAATACCCATCATAGTATATTCCCTAAATCCCTTAAGAGAAACCCTATAGTTTAACTCTTTCTCTTTACCCAATGCATTGGAGAGAAATCATGGAATCACCTTCCCTCAATTTATCATGTAACCAACCATATACATAATAAATTCCCAATAACCATAACATAATCATAACACATAAAACAACCATAAAGGAAAAAATAACATTTCCACTTTGCAATCACATTTCATTTTTACATAGTTGCGCAATCATAAATGAAAACACATTATTTGAAAATAAAATTATAAAATTATAAAATTAAAATCAAGACATTAAAGAAAAATAAAAGCGATAAATTTTTTTCAGGACATATATGTTAAAAAATATTCTAAGTTATTGGAATAATCAATCCATTTTTAAAACACGATTAAAACATTTAAAAAGAATATTTTGAATCAAAGTGTCCCATAAAAATTTGAAACATTATAAAGGAATTAACATTTTAAAACATTAATTTCCATATAAATAAATTCTTAAAACTATTTTGAAAACATGGACATTAATGAGAAATATTTAGAATAATAAATCTTTAAAACATTTAAAACATTATTTTCATTAAAGAGTCCCTTATCACTTGGGGAACAAATGAATAAAAACCAATAAAGATTAAAATTAAAAAACATTAAATATCATTATAATATATTAATTCGTGATATAATGTGACTAAATGGTTATATATACACCTTATAGGATAATAAAGGTGCATAACATCACGATATGCCTTAATGAAAGGAGATTGAGATGAAGTTCTTTACAAAGATCATTTTGTTAATAAAATAGATATATTATGTGTATTCACTATAAATATACATAAATAAAGTATAAATACAAGATAATATACCCAAAATTAATTTCTCACATAATCATATCATGATATAATCAAGAAGTATAATTTTAACCCAAAGAATGGAAATTGGGTTAAGAAATTCCCTTTCTACTTGTAATCTGTCAAATCGTATACCCCATCAAAGTAATAATCATAAAATTAAACATTTAATAACAGGAATATAAATATATTCACGATATTTAATATCAAATTTCATTATATATACAGAAAAAATGTAAATAGTGGTGAATAATTCATATATCTCACTGAGCTAAAAAGTGAGATGAGTAAATCCTTATAAAGTTCGTATCAATGATGCGAGAATTTATCAATGGGGTGATTATGTGTATAAAAATTATATCCATATAAATAGAAGTTAAAATAAAAAAAATCCAATAAAAATTTATTCCACACATAATCTCTTCCTAATAAAATCAATAAAGTAGACATATAACTTAATGAATGGAAATTGTGTTAGAAAAATCCCTTACCTCGAGTCCGATTCACCTCGTATGTTCATTTTTATTCCTGAATAATAAACTTAGGTTAATTTATAGTTTTATTATAACATTTTTCATTTTTATTATTCCTTTTATATCACTTATTATTATGTTATAACAATTACACAATTATTTAAGTTCATGTCGAACGTTTTGTTGATATTCTGTTCTTGAGTCAAAAATGAACTTTGTATGATGTTAATAGTCCATGTGGACGTAAGTCCATCATATATAGAATATAAAACATGATATAATTATATTATATATTCATTATATAATTATTTATAATAATATTTTAAGAAAAACTAAAAACAGTATTCATAGAGACGATAGACCGTACGTACGCATGCACAATTTTTTTTGTTTTTTCTGTCGTATTGAAAGAGAAAAATTAAATGAAATGTATGTAAATTTGTGTAAATATAATATAATTATATAATAATTAATATTTAATTTATATCATATATTTTTAATAAAAATATTCATTTTACATTCCATGTGATGTATGAACGAATAACATCATTTTGAGAAGACGATAGTTCAAAAGTCCCCAAACGAAATTACCATATAACAAAAATATGAAAAGCATGAAGGTATGTTTATTATAAAATTTACAGAATATTAAATAGGTTATAATATAAATTTTTAAATATTTTTTAACCCAAATATTAGTTTTAAGACCATCCGTGAATCCGGTAATGGAAAAGAAATAAAAACATTATTCACAAAGGTGATTAACCGACATAACTTGGACAACAATTTCATTTCTTTGAATAAGATAAGGTGATAAAATAAATGGATATGATACAATACATTATAAACATATGAATAAAGTATTTACATGATTATTTATTTATCATTCATTTATTTATAAAGGATGTCAGGATAAAGTATAAAAAGAAAAGAAATTAGGAGAGGTACTTTGAGAAAATTACCTCTTGAATATCCACTAATTGAAAGAACCTTGAGGACCTTGGATTTGGTATTTTTGTGAGACCATAAGCAATTAGACCTGGTTATAGTGAGTATTAGAGGTTTGTGAAGATATTTTAGGATCAAAAAGTATTTTTAGGTTGAAATAGGGTGGTGGATAGGTGGTATTTAATCTTGAGGAGAGGTGGGTTCAAGTGATTAATTTATTAATTATTTTATATTAAAAGCCAACCATATAGATGTGACATTAAATGACATGAATTTGGATTATAATTAATGTTATATATTCTGGTTAGGGTTGATAAACACCTCAAACTCCCTTTAAATGTTGCAATTTTTAGGTATGTTAAGCTTTTACCTTTTAACTTTAACCCTTGTCACAATTTTACCTATACAACGATAAATATTTTTTTTACCATGGTAATTTTTTATACCTCAAAATTAAATTGAACTTAAAAAATAATTTTTACCTTCTTATTCCAAATATAGAATCTATTTTACCTAATTAAATTCATATAATAGGGAAAATTATATTTAAAATTAATTCTGTAGATAAAACTAAAAAGTTGGTTTTTAAAGTGAAATATTCAAAAGATTGAAATGTTTTTATATATAATTTGAATTTTAAATTGAATAAAATGACCAAAATTTTATTAAATGATAAAAAATAATATAAATATACTCTAAAACCAATTAAAATTATAACTTAACAATTTAAATAAATTAGTTGAAATAGTAGTTTTGAATTAAAATGCAATATTTTTCACTATTCATTAAAATATGACAGTTATCAGAAAAATACAAAATATTTATCCAGATTAAATTTTTATGTCCCTATTCCAAATAATAAGTCTATCTTTTCAAATATAACTTATAAAAGTTTCAAAAAATAGGTTTAAAATAAGTTCTCCATCAAGAGGTGGGAAAATTATTTTTTTTAAAATACTTCTCTTATGGATAAAATTGATTTTGTTTTTAGATAATGTCTAGAAAAAATAAGATGAATTTTAAACATCATATTGAGTTTATATTTCATTAATATAATCTAACAATAGTGATATTATTATTTTATAAATACAGTTATTCTCATTTAAATAGCATTTCATAAAAACATATCCTTTATATTAAATTGGTTTTTATTTCCATTTCTAATTAATTTGGTAACTAATGAATCATTATATAAACATATGAAAACCATATTTTCATAATTCAGTTAATACTATTCATTCATACTATTCTAATGGCTAGGTGATAACTACTATATTAAATAATAATATTTAGTTGTTCATTTAAGCTCGATGTGGTGTATCTTGTATGCTATCAAACATTGTGTTTATTTCTTAAAAATAAATATGTTACATACTACCCATTTAATAAATAATTTCCTCACAATTTGAATTCAAGGTTGGTAACTAAGGTATGACTTTTCAAAATACCTTTGTTATAATCCCGCATAGGAAAATAAGTTAATAAAAACCTCCACTTTAATTGAAATAAGTTAAGTAGAAAGGTCACTTGAGATATCATATACTAGGGTTACATGTAAGAAAACATGGATATTAAAGAAAAATAACTATCATGTTCTGATGGAGTGTGAGATAGAACATGGTTAGGAAATATTTAAAAAGCACAAAGCTATAAATCTGCGATGACCTAAGAGACCATTTAATTCATTGGAAAAGAAGGTACTAGGATAACATTTTTAGTTTCAAGATTTTTTCCCTAGAGTTTTAGAATTAATTTATATCATTTATTAAGAACATAAGTATTCATACTTACTTTACAAGTAGAGATTCATCCATTAATCATATTCCACCACAATGTCATCCTTTTCTCCCAACGATGAGTGTTCAAGATGAATCGAATTCTATAGAATCACAGAATCCAAAAAAATTTAACTTTATATTTATATTATATTGAAAATCAACCAAATATGATATGGTTAGGATAAGATAAAACATTTCTCAAAAAATAATAAACCATTGGATGAAGAAAAAATAATTTTAATCTCTAAAATTAAATTGTAATGCCAAAAGTTCAACATAGACCATTCAATAATTAACTATCATTAAAATCCCTAAAAAATAATCAAAAATGAGTTTGAAACCAAAAACTCAAAATAATTTGATTAAATCTTCTTCCAAGATAAATTTTAACATTTATCTCAAAAAAAAGTGATCCCTCTTCATACCAAAAAGTAATTACCCTAATCACATATTCTCCAAGATAGGTTAATCATTTTCATAAATAACTAGAATCACCATAAGTATATAGTTAAAAAATATATTCTTCTAAAATTAAATTCAACCATTCCTCCTCAAATAAAACCCCATAGTATTCTACTTACGTTAGTCATATAAGGTTCCCAAAACAGTGAACGTCTTCCAAAATAACATTTATCACTTAATCCCCAAATCATTTTCCAATAAAAATGATATCCATTTGATAATACATAAGTTCCAAAAATAAACTTATTGACATCCAATCAGATAATTTTACTAGAAGGAAAAATTCATATTAACCAGGGTCTTCATGCAGGCTAGTGGTAGGCAATGCACCATTGTATACCTTCGGTTGTGGGTTCAATTCCTGCGACCTTTCCTGATGCGACTGGTAGTCATCCATCTTGCAGGTTGTTACTTTTTCTAAAACTAAAAAATAACCATAAAATGTTTTAACCTCAATGTTTTTATTATACCTCCCATTTTCATCCCAACTCATTATAAAATCAACATCTTAATTCATGAACTGTTATATATATTGAAACATTTTTTTTATTTCACTTCCATATGATTTAATGAAACTATTCCCAATAGAATGAACATCATAGACTAACCATGGTGTCTTCCTGGTTTCATCATTATTTGGTTTGCATCAATAGAAGGTCCATGCATTAAAAAAGTGATTTAGATATTCTTCAAAATAACTTTATTCCTTTATCCAAACACACCTTATATAATTTGGGTCGTATGAGTGTTCAAAGAAAAATAGTTTTGGAAAATAATATTGTATGCTATTTAATTTCAAAACATCTGATAGAAATTGATTTTTATACACCATTAAAACAGAGTTTGACTTGAAAATTTCAATCAATGGTCCTTTTAAAATACCATAAGTATGTTCTGAAAGAATATATTTTAAAATCAAGTATAAATTGGCTACACAAGGGTCTTCTTCTTTAGAAGATTTTTCAAAATCATAATATGTTTCATAATCTTATGGAAAGGTAAAATATTTAAAAATTCCTTGATAATATTTACCTATTTTTAAAATATGATAATATGGAGAAAATAGGATTTGATTAAAAAACCCATGATACATGATGATATCGAGGTATATATGAGGCCTTTGATATCGCATACAATTGTTTTCAAGAGTGTTGCATGTTAGAAAAATTTTCAGAATCATCAGAACTTGAATTTGTAATAATTATTTCAAGCATGTCATTATGAATAAATAAGAATATTGTTTGAGAAAATCCTACTTAAATTTTTAACCAAATATCCTTAATCATAAAAATCTATAGAATAAGGATTTAACAAAAAAATTGACAAATAAACTTGGCATATGTTTAACCAAAACTCATAATCCATAATGTTATATAAACCTTTCCTTTGATACCAACTATAACAACTGGGCCTTAAACATTACATAATATTTATTTTATTGAAGAATTTAATTACTTTCACATTGAAGATATTTTTATGTTTATAGTTTTAGATAATTAGTCCATCATTAATGAATAACTTCCCCTAATCATACAAGAGTATACTACCAAAAGAGTATCCATTTTTTTAAAATATAAAACATTTAAACTAAAACATGATTTATTTTCATGATAAAAATCCTTTTGACATATTAATTTATCTTTACTATAATTAGAACCTATGGAAACCATTTAAAAAACTTGGTATTACCAAAAAATTCTCAGTAAGGTATATAAAATAAGGAATGAAACCATTATTTCATGAATATTTTAAACTCAAGAAAACATTTTCACAAAATCACACTTTTTACCCATAAAAACATAAGCTATATAACATACCCCAAAAAATCATAATATTATTAAAAATAATTATTATCAATCAAAAATCATAAATGTAACTTGTGGAATCCATATCATACTTACATTGTATCTTTCACAGCTACATATGGAGTAACCTTCATGGTTATGTTTAGAATACCCATCACAATATATTCCCTAAATCTCTTTAGAGAAACCATATCGTTTAACCCCATATAATTAACTAATGAATTGGAGAGATATCTTGGGATCTCCCACCCTTATTTTATCATGAAACCACCTATATACAAAAGAAATTCCAAATAACCATAATATAATCATAACACACAATACAAGCATAAAGGAAAAATAACATTTCCACTTTTCAATCACATTTCCTTTTAAAAAGTTTCTCACTAATAAATGAAAACATGTTATTTGAAAATAAAAGTGTAAAATTTTAAAATTTACATTAATAAATTAAATATTCATGAAATATATAAATTTGTTTTAGTATGTATAAGTTAACATTCTAAGTTATTTGAATTACCAATCTACTGTTAAAACAAAATTAAAACATTTAAAAAGAATATTTTTGGATAAAAGTGTCCAATAACAGTTTTAAACTTTTTAAAGGAATTAAAATTTTAAAACATTCATGTCCATATAAATAAATTATTAAAACCATTTTGAAAACATGGAAATTAATGGGAAAGATTTATAATAATAAATATATAAAACATTTAAAATGCTGTTTTAGTTAAAGAGCCCCTTACCACTTAAGGAACACATGAATAAAAATAATTAAATATTAACATTACAAAACATTAAATATCATGAGAATATAGTAATTCATGATCTATAATGACTAAATGGTTATAGATACACCTTATAGGATAATCTAGGTGCATAACATCATGATATGCCTCAATGAAAGGAGAGTGAGACGAAGTCCCTTAGAAAGATCATTTTGTTAATCAAATAGATAAATTATGTGTATTGACTATAAATAAACATAAATAAATTAAAAATAAAATATAAGATATCAAAAATTCATTTCTCACATAATCATAGCATAACATAATCAAGAAGTAAAAGTTTAACACAAAGAATGGAAATTGGGTTAAGAAATTCCCTTACCACTTGAAATCTATCGAATCATATGTCCCAAAAAAGTAATAATCATAAAATTAAACATTTAATAACATGATTATAAAGATATTTATGATATTTAATATCAATTGTCATTATATATATACAACACAAAAGTAATTACTGGTGAATAATTCATATATCTCATGGAGGTTAAAAGATAGATGAGTAAATCCTTACAAAGTTTGTATCAATGATGAAAACATTTATCAATGGTGTGATTATGTGTAGAAAAATATATCCATAAAAATAGGAGTTTAAATACAACATAAACCAATAATAAATTATTCAACACATAATATTCGCATAATAAAATCAATGAAGTAGATATATAACCCAATGAATGGAAATTGAGTTAGAGAAATCCCTTACCTCGAGTCCGACTCATCTCATATGTTCCGGTTTATTCCTGAATAATGAGATTAGGTTAATTTATACTTGATTTATAACCTTTATAATTTTTTTATTCCTTTTATATCACTTATTATTATGTTATAACAATTACACAATTATTTAAGTTCATATCGAATATTTTGTCGATATTTGGTTGCTGAGTCAAAAATGAACTTGGTATGATGTTAATAGTTCATGTGTTCATAATTATATCACATCTAGAATATAAAAAATTATATAAATATCTTATATATTCATTATATAATTATTTATAATAATATTTTAAGAAAAACTAAAAACACCAGTCTTGGAGACAGTAGGTAATAGGAAAGCATGAACGATATCTTCATTTTTACTATTGTATTAAAAGAGTGAAATTAAATGAAATGTATGTAAATATATGTAAATATATAATATAATTATAAAAGAATTAATATGTTATTTATATCACATATTTTTTAATAAAACAATCCTTAATACATTCTATGTGATGTGTGAATGAATCACATCATTTTGAGGAGGTGGTAGTCCACATGTCCCCAAAAAAAGTTATCATATAACAACAATATGGAAAGCATGAATGTATGTTTAATATAAAATTTATAGAATATGAAATAGGTTATAATATACATATTTAAATATTATTTAACCTGAAAATTAGTTTTTAGACCATCCATGAAGGCGGTAATGGAAAAGGAATGAAAATATTATTTATGGAGGCCATTAACCGATATAACTTGGACAACAATTTCGTTTCTTTGAATAAGAAGAGGTGATAAAAGAAATGGATATGAGATATTTCATTAGAAACATAACACTAAAGTATTCAAATTATTCTGTATTTATCATTCATTTATGGATTAATGAGGTGAGTATAAAGTAGAAAAAGAAAATAAATTAAGAGAGGTACTTTGAGAAAATTACATCTTGAATATCCCTTCCTTGAAAGACCCTTTAGAACCTTGTATTTGGTATTTTGGAGAGACCATATGCACTTGTACATTATTAGAGTGAGTAGGAGAGGTTTTGTTGGATATTTTGGGATATACAAGGCTTTGTGGGTCGAAATAGGTTGGTGGAGAGGAGGTATTTATACTTGGGGAGAGGTGAGTTCAAGTGATTAATTTATTGATTATTTTATATTAAAATACAAAAAAATAGAGGTGGAATTAAATTCCAAGAATTTTGAATGTAATTAATTTTCTATATTATTGTGAGGGTATATCCATACCTCAACCACCCTTTAAATGTTTCAATTTTTAGGTATGTTAATCCTTTACCTTTTAACTTTAACCCTTGTCACAATTTTACCTATACAACAATAAATAATATTTTTACCATGGAATATTTTTTATATCTAAAAATGAAATTAACATTAAAAATTAATTTGGACCTTCTGATTTCAAATATGGAATTCATTTTACCTTATTAAATTCATAGAATTAGTAAAAATTATATTTAAAATTAATTCTGCAGATAAAACTAAAAGCATGTTTTTAAAGTGAAATGTTCAAAAGATTGAAATGTTTTTATATCCAATTTCAATTTTAAATTGAGTATAATGACCAAAATTGTATTAAATGATAAAAAAATAATCTAAATATACTTTAAAAAAAATTAAAATTATAATCTAACAATTTAAATAAATTATATGAAAAAGCAGTTTTGAATTAAAATGCAGTATTTTTCACTATTCATTAAAATATGAAAGTTATCATAAAAATATCAAAAATTCATCAAAAATAAAATTTCATGTCCCAATTAGAAATTAGAAATTTATTTTTTCAAATATTACTTTTAAAAGTGTCAAAAACTAGGTTTAAAATGAGTTCTCCATTAGAAGTTGGTAAAAATGCATTTTTTTTAAAAAATACTTCTCTTATGCATAAAATTGATTTTGTTCTTATATAATGTCTAGGAAACATATAATACTAATTTTAAAAATTATATTGAGTTTATATTGTATTAATATAATCCAATAAGAGTGATATTATTATTTTATAAACACTATTATTCTCATTTAAATAGGTTTTTATAAAATCACATCCTTTATATTCAATTGGTTTTTATTTCCATTTATAATTAATTTGGTAACCAATATATCATTATGTAAACATGTGTAAACCATATTTTCATAATTTAGCTAATATTGTTCATTCCCTCTATTCCAACACCTATGTGATAACTACTATATTAAATAATAATATTTAGTTGTTTGTTTAAGCTCGATGTGGCATAGCATGTATGATATCGAACATTGTGTTTCTTTCTTAAAACTCAAGATGTTACTTTTAAGGCCACTATGGGGGGGTCCAAAAGATATATAAACCATATGACAGAGAACTCTAAATAAATGGGGTTCCACTTCTTCCAGACATAATCTTTATTAATGAAGTTTAATTTAACCAATTATTAAGGAACACATCCAAATCAACCACTAGACTGTTAGTACTGGACACATTGTTGAGTTGAGTGTTGGTATATCCTTCATAGTGAGCCATGTTCCTCGCATTCCAAATACACAAAAAACTAATAGAAAAGATATCATGCCTGGAATTATATTTTTGAGTGTTTCTATCAATGTCATAGAAACATAACTAGGGAGAATCAGCACTGATAACCTCCTAGGAAGCAAGTCCCATGAACACACCCAAGGAACACCACAATGCTGAATCCCACTAAAATTTAAATAATTAGTGTGAAGTTATTGTTTTTAAAGGTGTTACATGTTTTAGTATTTATATTGGTCATATATTTAAATTGATGAAACTAACTTACATTAATGTATAACTATTTTAAGTTGGTAATGGAAATAATTGTATATAAATTTAAAAAACTTGGTTGATAATATTTTTTCCAGACACACTCTATTAATGTAAAAAATGATAACAAAAGGGTTGAGTATATGCATATTTGATTGGGTTTTTTTATGTAAGTATCTATGTAACTTGTTTTAATCTATGTAAATTTAGTTGTATTAGTGTGAAATCATTGAGTTGTCGATATTATATTGTGTATTTATAATAATGTCACTCTTCTTTGAGAGGTATCTTCCCCAAGGTGAGGCCTTTAAGGTTTTTATAACATGTTATAAGCACCATATTCTTATTAGGTGGTGGTTGTGTTTTTTTATTGTGATATTTTTGAGAGGTATCTTTCATTGTGGTTCCTCTGAACTTCCCTCCTCCTATCCTTTGTATTTTTTTTATTATCATAGATGATATTAGTTTAGGAGGAATTTGGTGAAATATCCTAAACCCTTATGACATGTTCCTACATGTTTAGGGGAGTTCATAGGTGTTCCATAGGATAATGATAATTTTGGCCATCCTGAACCCCCCCACACAGTAGTAGTTGGTATGATTTTATATTTTTGATTTCCTTGGAGTTAGGAATGCGGGGAAGGACATTTTGGATGAGATTTTATGAAGGGTGAGCATTTTTGAGATATCTTCATGGCACTTGGTGCACTATATAATGTGAAACTATAGAAACCTAAGCCTTAACACATGATATTATATTATTTTACACATAAAATTACTTAATAACTACAACCATATAATAAAAAGGTCTATTATAGTTGGAATAATTAGGAAAAAAGAACATTTACCTAACAAAAACCCATGTATTCCTTATCCAATGAAAAATTTTGTTGCTAAAAAACAACTGGTTAAACCATTGTTAGTCTTCAATATCTCCCACCAATTTTTTACACAATATAATATTTTATACATAAAACATTTATTACATTATTTTATTACGAGGTGAAATAGAAACATAAGAAGGGATCAAGAATTATATTGTTCAATACCATGAGTTCAATATTAAAAATGATAATTATTAATCATGGGTAAATCATAAAATATGAATCCCAATAAGGTAAATACTTTTGAAAATGAAAAGTAAAATGAAAGAAAAATCATAAAATAGTTTTAGAAAATATTTTTAACATTTATGTAAAAGATAATATTATGGTTCACTTTCTAAAGTCCTTTAAAAAATGTTGATTTAATTTTTTTGATAACATTCAATTTTAAAAATAATATACAAAATGGACAATTTATAAATATATACAGTTATCTAAATTAAATATCTCTTGAAATATAAAACATTTTTTCATAGAAGGAAAAACATTTTGATATTTTTTAAAAATACATTAGTTGAAAACCCACATCATAAAAATAAGCAATATAAATTCCTTTTGAAAATATTTAAATTTAAATATGATATTCACAAGAATTAATACATAACGAGGTTTCAAAATATGATAGGAGAACATTTTAAGGAAGAGGAAAACATGTACATAGGTGATAAACTGTCATTTTAGAGGATAATAACTATTCTTAACATAGTATGATTTTCAAAAAGGTTGATTTTTTTAATAACGATGATTTTATTTCAAAGTGATTCCCTAAGATAGAATAGGTTATAGAATATGAAATGAAATCTAAATCTAAAGGAGAAACATTATAATTCAAGAAAGTAGATTGAGTTATAAAAACCTAATATTTTATAAAGGATACCAATAATAGTCTAAATAAAGTAATTAAATGAATGGAAGTTAAGTTTCTAAGATTAAAAGAAATTTAAGATACTATATTTCAATGGGAAGTAGTTATACCATAAAAAATAATATTGGGGAATAATATCCAAACATTCCTCAATAAAGGATGATAGAGACAAATACTCTTACTTTATATTCCTTCTTAGTTAAACATGATATAACATCTTGTATAAAAAATATAACTATCATAATCATTTATTTAATAACCTTATTCATAACTATAACCATTTATACTCCTCATTTATATTTATTCTCTATATGTATATTAGTTATTTTTGTCCTATTATCAATATCGAGTATGAGTAATCTCGGTCGTTCTGAACTAGTTTCATAATAGTAGTGTTGTTATTTATTCATATCCCAAACTTTATCATTAATAAGCTATCAATTTATTGTAATTGATACTTTATAAATATTTATTACATTATAATTTCATTCTTTGAGAGTTTTATTTACGATCCTTAAAGGAAAAATTAGCAACAGACATGTTTTAGTGATTTTTAAAAAACAAACAATAGTATCTTAATCATGCAGTTTAATATAAATTTTACCATTAAAAAAATTCACAATTTAATTATTTATATCTTATATTATTAGTATTCAAGTCTTTATAGTTGAACATGATATTATTTAATTTTATTGTTTAAGTGGGTGGTCAAACCGACCGAAACAAAAACATCAAATAATTTAATAGATGGATATAAAGTGGTTAAGTTTTAATATTACTATAATAGAGGTATAATGATATTACATAGTGTTTATTAGTGTGATATATCATAATTTTAAACAATTAGATGAAAAGTTTGTGGATATGATACCATTATATTAGAAACTATCCGGGAAGGGAAATTACAAAACTATAAACAAAAAAAAAACACACATAGTCATGAAGCAAGATAAACTCAAAACCGAGACCTCATAAAAACCCAATAGGGACCTTTTCCACTAGGTTAAGCCCTAGGTAAAATATATGATACCATTATACATTATGAATAAATTATTTTTCACTTAGAATGCTTTTTAAATAGTCATATTTACAATAACTATTTATTGCTCAAATTATTAACAGGTTTTACAATATTCTATAACATTAGAAATTTAATAAAAAATATTTATCCAACAAACCCATTTTTATAACCATAAATTATAGGTGGTAATGAAAAATAGAATACATATTTCCATGGTGGTGGTAGCCCACACGTACACATGGATGATGATTTTATTTTCCATATAATCGGAGAAAAGAGTAATAATGTTTCTTATAATAGTCTATAAAATATGTTATATATAAAATAATTATTTATTAAATTTACCTTTTATACTATACATGTTATCTATTGAAGGAAAATGAAACATGTTTCTTTATGGAGGTGGTAGTCCGCACATACGCATGATTAAAATTTTTGTTGTTCTTTAAGTGAAATGGAGAAAGGTAGTTAATAAACATTCCCTTAGTATAAAAACATTAATTATAAAACCAATATTTATTTAGTTATATATTAATGAGAAAATTATATTTAAAAAAATAATATAGAAAGTATACAACTTTGAGAAAAATGAGTACCCACATTGAGAATTTTGAGTTTCCTTAGAGAATTCAACATAAATAGAGGGCTTAGGCTAATTAAGTTTGATAAGAAGATTATGTAAGTGAAGTTTTATTATTTTATAAGGGATAAGGGTAATATTTTAAGATGAAATATAAAATTTTAAGTTCCTTGAATGGGTGGTGTAATCCCCCTTTTATAAGTGGTGAGAAAGGCATTTTTTTGTGAATGCCCTTTATTTTACAATAATATCATTACATTATTCAAGTATAAAGGATCCAAAAATGAAAAATAATGGATCAAAGGAGGGGATAAAATAAATAATACCTCAAAAATACATTTATAACACATGTTTTTAACATTTTTTTATCTTTTTGTACTTGGTTAAACCCCTTTAACCCTTATTTATCCTTACCACGGTAACTCCATTTTTATCCTTAGAAACAAATCTTATTGAACAAAATTAAAATCGGCCTTATAAATTAGTTATAACATGATTATTTTAAAAATGATTACAATTTTATCAAATAAATATTATTTGGGGGAGTAAATTTAATTTTAAAATTAACGCTCAAACACAAAAAACACTTTTTTAGAGATAGTTTATTTTTAAGCATAAAAATTATGTTCAGGATAAAATTATATATGTTGTTAATTTATATTGAGTTAATTAGATTGTTATTAAATAATATAGGAGTAATATTTATTTAAAATAAATAAAAAACCGAAATATATTTTGTGTATATTTAATTATAAGAAAAGAAAAAAAGATTTCTTATTAGAATAAAATATTACTTAAGTTCCAAAATGATAAACAAGGATTTAATAGATTCATAATAGTATTTTAAAATGTTTAATTTTATATATTAAATACATAATTGGATATGAATATTTTTTATAAATATTTAAGATACATTTATATTATGAAAATGATATAAAAGATGCAGTATTCATAAAACAATGTTCTGTACTATTCATATAGAAATCAATCTTTCCAAAATAATCCCAAAAAATTACCCTAAGATAATAATATCATTATAAATATAAAAAATATTACAATTTTTTAAATTTAGGTTCTAAAATTTATAAATTTAATCATTAAATAAAATCATAAAATATAATGAAATTCATTTTTATAGGAAAATAAAATTTTAAAATACTAGATGTTCTTATTCATAATTTTTATAAAACAATAATAAAACTATAATTAATCAATTCTCATTTAAAAATAATATAATTATTTTTTTAATAAAATTTATAGTGCATAATAAGATATATTTTTAAGCACAAGAGTAAATCTTATATATATATATATATATATATATTAAAATCATGTTACTCTTATTTATACCCGCTAATTCAATGTATTACTTTAATTATCATATTTAATATTTATAAAAGAATATATGTCCTATTTTTTTAGTTTTATGTTTCATATGGAGATAAATATCAAACAAAATAATTAATTATGGAAAATATACTCTGACATATTAGGTCATTACATTCCCCCCATAAATAAATTGAATCATCATAATTTTAAAACTCATACGATTAGAGAAATTTCCCTAGGGAACTCTTAATTTACTATACAATGGTAGTTTATCATGGTTTGATTTAGGATATTAATTGAAATTTTCATATATACAATGTTATATGACCCTTTTCTAAAAAGTGATAATCCATTCCTAATAGAATCCTAATAACTAAAGAAGAGACAAATCTATAAGAACTAACTTTATAAAAACCTTGAAGATAATTAATATACTATATATATAATAATTATACCACTAAATGTTTTTATTTATAATGAAATATCCAATAGGTTAAATCTTACATGACATAAAATATATGAAAATATAGAGTGAAAAATCACTTTATACTTAAATAATTATTTTTTCAAAGGATTTTACTTGTTACAACTGTATAAGAGGTTGTTGTGCCCATTTTCCTCATTATCCCTTAAACTGGGTAATTGATTTTCATAATTTCCAAATTCATTGAAATTGAACCAATGTATTTTTGTAGCTTCTCTATTTAACTTAAACTTTTAATTTTTATGGTCTCCACATCCACAATTATATCATCAACCCATCCCTTTAAGGAAATCTGCCCCATGTTTCTTTCCACATTTCTGACATATAGGGAATTTAATCTTCTTTGCCTAATTATCTTTGTAATATTAACATCAATGAGACACCATCCTTATCTTTTTTAGTGTATTTGGGACTTCTACTATGTTCACATTGTTTATAATATTTCATGATAGCTGGTTTTATATAATAAAAAGCTTTCTTACTCCATCTTCTATTCTAATGGGTTATTAATTGAGGTAATCATTACATTGTCCCTCACACCCATGATTCATTCTAGTTCCATACACCACTAAAAACAAAATGGGTTATCATGATTAAAAAAATTAACATTATAATATTATTATCATAAATAACCTTTGGAAAATTTAACCACAAGATATCCAACTTTATAATACTATCATGTTAACCTATCATTTTTTTATTTCAACCCATATCAGTCTTAGTTTAACCTATATCATTGTTGATTCAAGTAATGTTACTTTAAGTTGAGGTTTGTCATACTTCTTAACCTAATAAAATAAAATTACCTGAAAATTAATCATTTATAGGGGTTCATTAAGAGCATATGATTAACCAAATAAAATATACTAGGAGTGTCTAGATATATCTACAGTTTGGACTATTTTTCATGCACTATGTACAAGTTGAGCTAATACCCAACATGAAATTTTGAGGTTATTACCCCTAGTTATATCTATTATAAATCCTACACCCACAATCTAGTATTCAATATGCACTTTTGAGGTTATTACCCCTAGGTATATATATTCTAAATCCTACACCCACTGTCTATTATCCATACATGGATGTAATTTATAGAAAAAATAGACACTATAAACTTTTCCAGAATTCCAGGATGTTATACTATACTTAGACATATCCCTAGGGTTTTCTATAATATTATCTAATAGTAATCTCTAAAAAAACAAGAACTTTCTTAGAAAAAACATTACTCACCCAATCTTTAAATACATGATATTAAATTATTTTACAAATAAACATATTTAATGAATACAACCCAAGAATAGAAAGGTCTTATGTATTTCTAATAATCATGAAAAGTAATAACATTTAGCTAGACCAATGGACATTTTTTAATAAACTAAAAAATGGGTAAACCATAATTCACCTTCAATATCTCCCACAAATTTTCTAAAAAAGATAAATACAACACATATTACTTTTCTTCATTACCAAGAGAAATGGAAAAATAATAAGGGATCATAAACTATATTTTTTCATGACATGAGTTCAATAACCCAAATAATAATTATAAATAGTGTGAAAATAATGAAATTTGAATCCCAATGAGGAAAATACTCTTGAAAATGAAAAGGAAAATTGAAATGAAATAATAAAAATGTTTTATAAAATGTTTTTTTAACATTTTGATAAAATATAATTTGATGGTCACATTCAAAATTAATTTACAAAATATTTAAAAGAAACTATTTAATTTGAGAATAATATCAAATAATAGATCATTGAAAATATATAAAGGTATCCAATAGAAATATGGTGTGTAAGATAAAATATTTTATTATAAAAGGGATTTTTTTTTATATTTTTGAAAATAAATTAGTAGAAAAACCAAATCATAAAAAGAGTTAATAAAACTTCCTTTCGAAAAAGGTCAGGGGTAATAAGATTTCTAAAAAAGTTAATACACAATAGTGTTTCAAAATATGATAGGATAAAATTGGTAGGAAGAGGAAAGCTTGGAAATGTGTGATAAACAATCATTTTAGAGAATAAGAATTATTCTTAACATAGTTGCATTTTCAAGAAGGAAGAGAAATCACTAATAAGTAAAATTTGAATAAAAATTGATCTACTATGATTTAAATATTTTATACCATATAAAATGAAAGATAAATGTCAAGGAGAAACATTATGAATCAAGAAATTAGATTGATTTATGAAAACCGTTATATTTTAGGGAATATACCAATCATAGTCGAAAGAAAGGAAGATAATGAATGGAATTACATTTTATAAAATCAAAAATAATTTAATACACTATAATTCAAGTGGAAATACCTATAAGATGAAAAATAATATTAGTGCATAATATCAAAACAAGCCTCATTGAAGAAAGATAGAGGAAAAAACCACTACCTTGTATTTCTGTTTAGTTGAATGTGATCTAACCTCATATCTAACAAATATAACTATCTTAAAAAATTATTACATAACCCTATTAATATAAATAAACATTTATAATCCTCATTTATATTTATTATATATATGTAAATTAGTTAGTTTTTCCTATTTTTAGTATCGAGTGTGACTAATCTGGAATGTTTTGAACTATTTTCATAATATAGGTGTCATTCATTATTCTTATCCCAAATTTAATAATTAATATACCATTAAAGGAACTATAATTTGTGTTTTATAATTATTTATAAGGTTATAATTTCATTTTATAAATTTTTTTGTTATTATCCTTGAAGGTGTAATCGACGACAACCATGTTTAGTGATTTTTAACAAATAAATAGTGGTATCTTAATTAATGAGTTTAATATAAAAATTACCATTATAGAACAAAAATAAATTCATACTTTACTAATTTATATAATATATTATCCTTATTCAAGTTCTCATATTCACCCATTATATTATTTTATAGTATTATTTAAGTGGGCGGTTAAACATACCGAAACAAAAACATATTATAATTTAATGGATTGTTATTAAGTGGATAAGTTATAAGATTACAATAACATAATCATAATGATATTAATTAGTGATTATTAGTGTTATATATCATAATTTTAAATATTTATAAAAAATTTGGTGGATATCAAATCATTACATATTATGAATAAATTATTTTTCTCTTAGAACACTCCTTTTAAATAGTTATATTTATAATGATTGTTTATTGCTAAAATAATTAATTGTTTTTACAATTTAACATAACATAAATAAGTATATAAAATAATATTTATTAATTAAACTCATTCATATAACCATCCAATAAATATGATATTGAAAAACAAAGTACATCATTCCATAGAGGTGGTATTTCGCACATACAAATGAATAATGATTTAGTTTTCCATAGAATGTGGGAAAAGAGTAATAATGTTTATTATAAAAAAATGTAAAAAATATAAAAATATAAAAATACCATAATTACTTATTAAATTATACTTTTGTTTCATCCATGTTAGGAATTAAAGGAAAATGATACAAGTTGCTTTGTGGAGGTTGTAGTTCACTCATACACACGACTGATGTTTTTTGCATTTAAAGGGAAAATGATCAAGAATGTTAATAAATATTACATTAGAATAAAAAAATTAATTATAAAAACAATAATTATTTCATTATATGGGAATTCATAAATTACAATTGAAAATGTATGATATAATTGAATAAGCTTTAGGAAAAATGAGTATTCAGGTTGAGAACTTTGAGTTTTCATTAGAGTATTCCATAGAAATAACGGGATAATGATAATTAGTCATGAAAAAAAGATTATGGAAGTGTAGGAGGATTCCATGAAAAGTTAAAAGGTTAGGGTTTTTACAGGAAATAATTTGGAGTTCCTTAAAGTGGTGGTTGAATTCCCCTTTCATAAGTGGTGAGAATTGATTTTTTGTAAATACCCTTTACTTTACAATAATGTCATTACATTATTCAATGATAAAGTATCCAAAGATAAAAAATAATGGAGTGGGGGTGGGTAAAAGGTTTATACTCCCTCAATCATCCATGATTACACATGTGTTTATCATATTTATCCTTTTCACTTTGTTATACAATTTTAACCCTTATTTACCCTTACTATGGTAACTCAATTTTTACTCGTGCAAAAAAAATTAATGAAAAATTGAAATTTTCCTTAAAATATAATTTAAAAAATACTGTTTAAAAAAATAATATATTTTTTTCTAATAATTATTATAATTTTGAGGAAATTTAATTTTAAAATTGACACACAAACACAAAAAAAACCTGTTTGTAGAGAAAGAATATTTTAAAGCATAAAAATTGTATTTTGGATCACTTTTTAAATGATGTATTATATTAATTGGTTTATTATTATATAAAATAACTATTATATTACTTTAAAAGGAATAAAAAATTGAATAATATCTTGTGAAAACTTAATTATAATAAAATACTAAAAACAGTTTTTATTATAATAAAGTATTAATTAAGTTCTAAAATAATAAAAATGGGTTTTATAGATTCATAATAGTATTTTAAAATTTATACTTTTTCATATTACATACACAATTGACCATGAAAAAGGTTTTAAAATATTTAAGTTACATATATATTATCAAAATGTCATAAAATATGCGGTATTCATAAAGTAGCGTTTTTTACTATTAACCAAAAAATCAACCTTTCTCGAAGAATTCCAAAACAATTATACTAAGATAATATTATCAAAATGAATCTAAAAATTATTCCCATTTTTGAAAAATTGTATTATAAAATTTATAAACTTAACCCTAAAATAAAATCATAAAATATAATGGAAAACTGTTTTTATAGGAAAATAACATTATAAATACTATATGTTCTTATTCTTAATTTCTATTAAACACTAAAAAAATATCATTAACCAATCATAATTTAAAAATAATATAAGTATTTTTTAATAAAATATACATCACATAAAAATTTAGTTTTTGAAACACAATAATGAATTAATTGTGCGTGTGTGTATATATATACATATTTCATAATTTAGTGTATCCTATTAATACTTACTAATTCAATAGCAAGTTTTAATAGTCATATTTAATATTTTAAAAAAATTTCACAGTTTTTTAGTTTGGTGTTGCGTGTGGAGAAAAATATCAAACATAATATTTAATTAATGAAAATATATAGTGAAATCTTGGGTCATTGTAGAAATACCCATGGTGGCCATTTTGAAAGATTTTTTTTCAAAGGGAATTCACCTGTGCAAAATAGAAATTATAAAAACTACTTAGTTTAGCCACTTTTATTGGCGTGGTGGTGAATAGAGTAAATAGTTTAAGAGATACTGAGTTTCATAAAAGGGAGGAGGAAATTGTGAGATGGTGGTTTCCAGTCCGCAATGTTTGTCATGGTAGGTCAAAACAGACAATGATTCTTTAGTATATCATTATACAAGGCATAATAGTGGTCATAGGTAAGTTTCTTATGTCGCGTTAGGGTAGTCCTTAATCTTTCATAAGGGTAACCCAATATGTTTCGAGCTATCACAAGGGTATTTCATAAATTTAGAAGTTTTATTAGGTTAGTTACTATAAAGGTCTCGTATAAATATAATTCTATGTATGATCAATAGAAAAATGCATTTTTCATTTTAAATTGATTTTTGATGTTTTTAATGGAATTAAATGGGAATAAGAATTGAAAATAATGGGTTTTAAGTGATTGCGATGAATATGGGAAAATATATAATCTATATAAATTATAAGAGTTTTAAATGGAGTGTTTATGGGAATTTATTAGAAACTAATTAATGTGAATTAAAATAGGAGTTATGTTGATTCTTTGAGGATATATAGGTAATATTAAATATAAAATTTATAAAAAACATTATCTCCCTCTATTCAATTTTTGTGATTCCTCTCAATCCTTTGTAATCTATGATTTATTATTATATTCTAGTTAGTTATCTATGATCATTCAAGTTTCTTTTAACATTTCAAGTATGATGCACATAATTATTTCTTCTTTGTTCTTAGTGTAGTGCATGTAAAGTTTCTTATAAGGTAGGTGATTCATGACCTTCTCAATTATTTTTTGTAATTTGTAAGACAACCATAATTTTTTTCACTAGGTAATTATCATGAAATGACTTAAATAAGATAAAATAAATTGTAATATGAGAATAAATAAAGAAAATTATTGTGTATTTATTCATATTTCATAATTATTTTATATACTACTACTTATGATAATATCATAAATTAAAAAACTTGAATAACCAAAGTAAAATATGGTATAAAAAAGATAGAAATTTTTGGATGTAATGTGAGTCATGGATATGGTTATTTATATGATATGTAAAAGTTTTTATGTATTTTTTAACTACAATTTTTATTTGTTAGTAGGATCCCATTTAAGGCTACAAAATGTTTTCCATTATAAAATTGATTTTTTTGTGTTTGTATTCTAGAAACAACTTACACAAATACATTAATAATTCAAGTTGGTGATTAGATGGTTTGATTTATCAAGACTTGAGAGATGTTTGATACTAGCCCCTAATGTAATCTTCCTGAAAATATGTTTTTATATTGTGGTATGTTCATATTAGTAATATTTGATTCCATTGTGGCAAGATATTATGATGATAGTGTTTTGGATGGCTTGTGGAGGAGGGGATGGTTATGGTTCAATGTTTATCATGAGGTGAAGGTTTTGAAATACGAGTATTTTGGAATATTATGTGTGTTTTTTAGTTATTACTTATAGTTTTGTATGGGTTGGAATGAAATTTATAAACTTAAAACTAGAATGTGGATGAAAATAAACAGATATAAGATTAAATTAAAATATAAATGTATTTAATGAATGAATAATGGATTAAATAAATATGGGTGTAGGATAACAATGGTTTATCTTTATATATAGAATGTAAATGTAATAATGAACCTAATGTTGGTTGATGAATGGTAATAAAGAATTTTATAAATGAATGAATAAAAGCGGAACTATGGTTGGTTGTTATGGATGTTTTTATACAGTTATTGGCTAGTTTGTGTAATATATGAAACCATAGTTGTGTATGGGTAGTGGTGATTAAATGGTGGAATATTTTAGTTTTTAAGGATTTTGGTCATACCTTTTGGATAAGATCTATGTGTGACTATTTATTCATGAATTTTCCCATGATTTCTAAATAAACCCCACTATGTCGAGTATGTTTTATCATTGCTAAATATTTTTGCTCTAGTGTTTTTTCCACAACATCTAGGTTTGAGAGGATGGATAAATTCCTTTCCCATTTTCCCTAATCCCCCTTTAACAATATATGGGTTGTGACCAACTGAGGTTGGTTTGATCATGAAAGGTGTGAGAGTGACATATAGTGTAATTTATGATGTGGTGATGATGGGGAGGGGATATGTGGTATGGGTCATCCATGGTAGGAGGAGGGCATGAGGTTGAGGTACTTCATGTTCTTGATACCCAACTTCTCTAATTTTATGATGTGATAGATTTGGCACGTGGTTTACGATGAGGATATGGTACATGATAAGAGGCTTTACTTTATTTCAACAAGATATGTTAGAAATTATGAGAGTTGGGGTATGTAGGGTTGCTACTCGACCCACATATTCTAAGAAGGGATGAGAGCATAAGGCGTTTGATGTTGGGGTGTGAGAGTGAAAACCCAATGGGGAAGTGGATTCAAGTTTCCAATGACTATATTATTATTTTATTACTTTGTTATACTTGGATGAGATACTTGGTGTGTGATCCTTAGTGAGGCTATAAATGGGTAGTTGACCTAATTAGTTTTTTCATGCTATAATATTTTTTCATCGAAGCATTAATATTCTTTTATCAGGTTTTCATGAGAGGTCCTGAGGAGGATCCTACTAAGTATACAAGTTATGCTCCCACTAATATATGTCTTAGGTGATTAGGATAGTTTTTCTGACCAAACCAAACCATACTAGCATGGTGTGGAGATTACATGGATTATTGTTTTTATTTCTATGGAAAAATGACTTATTTATAAGATGTGGTATTGATTGGTCGTTTCTATATTATATCTTGTCATTAAATTAAATTATGATGGGAATGCCTACCATCAACTTTTTTATTCCTTTTGTGCTAGTCACCAACCTAAGGCCCATTGGAGGATGGATTTGTAAATAATTCCTTCTCTTTATCACAAACCCAGGAGGTGTACCTATGGATAGGGTGTAATCACACTTTCTCATTCATTGATTATCTCTTATCATATTTAATCAATTTTGTACTTACAGAAATTGTTGTAGACACTCATATTGATTCTTCTATACTAAATATTTTCAATATATTCATGTCATTATTTTCTTGAGGTAGGAAAATATGACCAACAAATTGAATAATTTTAAGCCCAAGAAAAAGGTCATCTCACCATGTAAGGATATATGAAACCTATTTTTAATTTTTTGTAAAAAACTATTCACACAATGTTTATTAATTACTAGAAAAGAAGATATAAACAATATATATAATCATGATGAGTGATGTAGTGTTGGTCTTACTCATATACAAGTTTATGACCACTTATCCATTTATAAATTCTATTTACTTCAAATACACTTCCATATTGAACTACTAATATCTTTAGGGGGTTTTTTCAATCTAAATAGAGCCTTTTTGAATTTAGATACCTTATTATAGCTTCATAAGGAATAAAAACCTTAGTTTTTTGATGTGGAATTCCTAATTAAACTCTCCATTCAATAATGCATACTTAAATTTTTTTATGGAATTTATAGTCTTTTTAAAAGGTTGAGGGTCAAGCACTCTATTATTAAACAAAAAAAAGGTGAGAACAATTTAAACTGGGATAAGAGGGAACCCAATACATATACCATAGGTCCAGAGGAAAAGTGGCCTAAGGAAACATGAATCGATGGTCCAATAATGGTCAAAGGACCAAATGACCCGTATTCCTAGAAAAATCATCAAATTAAATGGACGATTTGAAGCCAAGAGGAATCCTATTTCATGTCAATCTCCAGTCAGATACCTATCAACTCCCCTTCCCGATCTTTTCACACATGTTTCCAATTATAGATAATTTATCACCACCCTATGGAAATATGCATCATGTTAGTCCAACATAGCAAGGTAGGGTACCCCTACATATCAAATTAGTGTGTGGGGGGAGGAACATATGATAGATTCTACTACAACAATCTCTATTTTAAGCCTCCCACCTAATGATGTATGTAAGGATTTCACTACACCATCAACCAGATGTTGCACATCAATAGACTAAAAAACTATGTAAGAAGCCACAATACATAAAACAAGGCTAAATAAGGAAATATGGATGAATAATGGGTATCAATAAACCCATACCTACTTTGAGATCTCCCACCTAGTGATATAAGAAAGAAATGAAAATTCACATACTAAATGAGATAATACATAAAACATGGATAAACATGAAACATGAACCCCTACAAAATGGCCCAAAGGACCGAGGAAATTCACATGGTCTAAGTCCCATGGGTTATGGAAACACCAAATCGACAACCTTCTATGCCACTGATGCAAGCTCTGCCACCGCTAGCCTAGCTACTCAATATACTAATGACCATATTGAAAACTCCCTCATTGAATTATAGCCTTAAATGTTTCCCGAACACACACCTCCACATTAATCCATGAACATAACATTCCTCCCAAACTTTTTCCACCATTGAGGTCGCCCTTCCATCACTAGCTGAGCCATAGAATCCATACATGCCACTACTGCTCACCATGAAAGTGTCCTATAATAAATCCATGCCACAAATTTCACCCAAGAGCACAACATCATCACCACATAATGATTCATATTCCACCAACATCCCTATCATCATTGAGTACCAAATCCACACAATCCTTTCCACTTGAATAAAAGATGCCACTAACCCCTTCTGTTTCGATGCCACTATGATGATGCTGCCTCTAGTATTAATGTTTTGAACCAGATCTAGATTGATCCAAATAAAGAACCCGAAATCCAGGGAAGGAAGTGAAGATGTAATAATAGGAGAAATAATCAAGATGATAGAGGGGAGTTGAAGAATCCATCATGGGAAGTGACATGGGAAACCCCAGCTTCTCCATGATAAAGGTGCACCAAGTAATTGTAGATACATCCATAGATTTTATAGTTATTTTATGATTCAATGGTAAGAAATATGATGATGGTATAAATTTTAGCTATTGGGGAAAAGTTTCATCTAAGTATATTCCTTTAATTTATGAAAAACCCTTTCTAAGTAACCTAACTTCATTTATTACACCCTCACCTTCTTTTATTCTACTTTTTTTCTTCTGAAAACTCATTTAATACCAATGATTTTCACCTATATAGTTCTAGATACAAGCTCCCATGTCTCATTCTTTTCTATTTGATTCAACTCTTCATTCATAGCTTCAATCTATTTACTATGTTATAGGGCTTCATCAATAGTTTTTGGTAAAACCTTTAAAAGAAGACCATTATGATTAGTCATTTTGATTTTTATTATTATTTTTACTCCTTTAATTTGATCTCCAATGATATTCTTAGTAATAACACACTCTCTCATTAAATTTTTTTCCACTATTCCTTAAACTCTCTATATCATCTTTAAAATAAGAAAAATCTACATCATCATTATAACACCCTAAGATTTTATAATGTATTTTATTTTAAATAAATACTATATCGAATAGATTATAGCACACAAAAAAATAAATTAAAATGATCCATTAAATATAATAATAATCATTTAATAAATATAAATATACAAATCAATTAAGATTCATACATAGTATAACATCTTCATGTAAATTTTTATTCAAAAGAAAAATAAAAACGGGGCAAGGTTACAATAGAGGTTACGAGGGTATAAAGTAATGGAGGCCAAGAGAATTCCCTATAATAATGTTTACCCACTCCAGTTTCAAGCTATAAAAATTATGGAAAATAATAAAATTTGGGCCAGGGGGTCAACCAAGGACAAGTAGTCTGCTACTTTGTTACCCTCCCACTATGTATGGGTCACCTTAATGTCATCGCCAAGGATGAAACAACAGTTTTTGATGGCATACGCCACTGACCAAGGAATCATCCCAAGGACATGAAGCACATTGTGTAGCATCATTGAGTCCATTTCTTCCTCTGTGATGTGAAACCCCTCTTCCTACAGTTGTTAAGACCATTTTTCATGGAGAAAGATTCCTCTTGGAGGGTTGTTCCCTGACCCAACTGTATAGAGAATGCCAAGTGAACTGACCCTATCCTATCACAAAAAACCCCACCCCAATGAATCATACCTGAAATGCATGAGCCATCATATTTGAGTTTCAAACCCCTCAAGGGAGGGTTCCATCACACCCATTTTCCTGACGAAGTAACACCACCCGAAGAAGTATAAAGGGGGCCTATGATGAAACATCGTAGAGATAGATCCTCCATCCCATTTCCCAGTACCCTAATCAGGTGGATAAGCAGGTTTTTTTGTCTTGGTAATGATCGCACAATCCGATGAGGGCATCCCCTCATAAAAACACTTGTTCCTCAATTTCCACAAGAACCATCATCTAACATGATAAATCACGGTGTGAGACATCCTATCTGATCCGTTGATTCATGAGTTGTGAAAACAGTGCTCCAAGAAGGGCTGGTCAAACATGGACGAGATGAGGAAATTTATAAACTAACCAAATAACCTCCACACCTCGCACGTCCACTCACTTTCAAAGAACAATTGGTCTGAGCTCTCCTCTATATGCCTCCTATAAAAAATACATCAGGAAACCAGGTTGACACCGCACTGCTTGATGTTCTCATCCGTTGGGAGGTCCCCATTCCTAATACTCTAGATGAGGAACTTATATTTGGTGGGAATTTATTTGATCTAGAGGACACCATCCCAAGCATCAACCAGGCCATGCAAACTAAAGGTTCAACAGTAATCCTTCATTGTGAAAGCTCCAGAGGGTGATGGGGTGAAAACACACCAATCCAGATCATTAGAAATCTCGATGAGTTTTAAAAAGTGCAGTTGGTACCTATTTAGAACATCCATGGTGAAATTAGACTACTACTTGGCTTCTTGAAAATAAATATCTATGAAAGGGAAACTCAGGTAGCCAATAACCATCCCACTCCAATTATGGTTCCAAAACAAAACTTCACCTCTCCCGAGGATCCAGTGGGAATGAAGCTGAAGATCATTCACCATTGGACTAATCTCTACCCACAGGGGAGAAGTATGGACTCCCATTGAAAATAGGTCCCCCAAAGAGTCACCATGCATGGTGATCCCCTAAAGGGAGCAATGTTCTAGGACCTACCAAGATAATTTTACATGTATTCCATGAAGGGTGTCCTCGAGGATACGAACGTTGATTCCCCCATCCATAGTGGGCCTTGCCATCCTGACCCATGAAACCCAGTTCCTTTTCCCATCGGTTCTGGGGTCCCAAATGAAGTTGTCCATGATCTTTTAAAATATTTTGATAACTCCCTTTGGTACCCTTATTGTAGAGAGCACATGGATTGGGGTGGCGAGTAAGACGTTGTTCACTAGATCAATTATCCCTCTAAAGGATCAGAAGTTATTATTCCAATTGAGAACCCGATCCATGATTCTATTGAAGGGGGGGGGGGTCAAAGTCATGGATTCAAACTCTCCCTAATGATAGGGGAGACCCCATGTACTACATGGGAAGGTTACCCTTTTTCATGTCCAAAAGATGACTCACAATGGAAGCTCGGTTGGGGAGACCGTTGGGGGAAATGAAAAAATTTCTCTTACTTTTATTAATGCTCTGACCGATTTAAAGGCAGTACTCATCCAGCAACCTGTTCAAACCCCTCAAAGAGCTACTAGAGGAATTCATGAAGAAAATGGTGTCATATACAAACATGATATGGGAAACTGAAGAGAAGTTTTATCTGTAATGAAAATGGAGGATATCTTTGTTACCAAGGCTTCAATGAATATTGCAGCTGAGAATATCCTCAGTAATAAAAAAAAATATTCAGGATATGGGGTCCACTTTCCAAAGGCCCTAGGTATCCTTGAAAAAACCATAGGTCTTCCCCATAAATGACACTTCCAGCCACGAGAAACTAAAACAACAATAAATGATGTTAATATTCCATGCGTAAAATTCTATATATGTCAAAACATTATTGATGAAGCTCCATTCCACCTGATCATATGCTTTTCACATATCAAGTTTGATAGCCGTATTGGACTCTTGGGACTTGTGGTTTATATCCCTGATCATTTCCTGGACCAGAGCGATTTCGCCCTGTATGGACATACCCTTTACAAAACCGTGTTGTTCCAAGGAGACCCACTGTGGAAGACAAGCTGCCAGCCGGGAATTGCTGATGCTGGTGAGGATTTTATAAGGTAATTTGCACATAATTACTAGCTAGAATTTCTGGATTGAGTAAGGGTTCTTAGAATTGGGAATGAACATAATATTGGTATCACAAACAACACAAAAAAACTACCCTCCCTTGAATAAGTCATGAAAAATGGTAATCATATCATCCTTTACCACCTCTCATGATGCTCTGTAGAAAAAGGTAGGAAATCTGTTTGGGCCATCCACATTATCAGGGTTGACGTTCATCATGGCATCTCAGATATCCTTATTGAGGGGGAGGGCCCCCAGACCTTCATTGTCCTAGGAATATACAAGACGTGAGATGGAATCAAATAAATCCATGTTCAGATTCAGGTACCCGCTAGGCCACCGGTCGTTAGGACCGGTAAGAAGATACCTTAAGTAAGTATTGTCCATAGCCCCCATCACATTCCTGTCATTGGTAAAATATCCATCCTCCAGAAAGATGTTAAGATGATCAAACCTCTTCCTTTCCTTAAATGCATGCGTGGAAGTAAGATGTGTTGTTTTCCCCATCTTTCAGCCATTTAATTCTCGCATTATCCATACACATGTGCTCTTGTTTCAGAAGAATGTCCACCAGTTGATCCTTATTACAGATGAGGTCTGTGAGAACCTTATCATCCCAAACATCCTCAATACTCTGTTTTGAGATGGTCATCTTCCTGAGAACTAGCCTCCAAGTACCTACCTAGCGGGGGAAGACCTAGAAACCACACCTGGAGGCTTGCCTTGATCCGCCTCAGCTTATGATGTAAGGTAGTACACGTGTGCCCCTTGGGAGGATCTTCTCAGGTCTCAAAAACCTATGTAAATAAGGTAGGTTCGTTGAACTAATGGTGGTAGAATATGAAATTCTCACTGTGAACGTGCCTCGAAGATAACATGATCTGTAGGGGGAGTGATACAAAATTACACGCACCAGGTGGACCACTTTGATGCATCCATACCTGGAAATGAAATTAATGTTAGATAAAAACCTATCCAGGTGGCTCCAAGTCCAGTGAGACCCTAGTTGGTTTTTTCACCATGTAAACATGTCTCCCGAGTATCCAAGTTCCATGAGACCCTTTCCATCCATAAACTGAGAAAACTCCATGCTATATCTCCTGGTGAAAGGAATTCTACCCTTCCTCTCACCCTGATCCACAACCACATTAAAGTCTCCCCTGACTATCCACAGTATATCACCAATATCGAAGGAATTGATATTTTCCCACAAGGTTTTCCTCTGAAGAGGGTCACATCTTCCTTAAACAAATGAAACAAAAAAAGAATGGGTGTCATGCGATTCCTTAACTGTGATGCACTTATCCCCCACCTATACCTTCTCCACTCTAAAACTCCTGTACCAAAAGATCCATATGTGACAGTTAGAGGGGGCCACATGCAAGAAACCATGCATTCTGATTTTCTTAGAGAAGGAACAAATCCTAGTCTTATCCTATTTGTGCTCAAGAATGCCAACCAAAGTAATCCTGTGAGTGGAAAACTCTAAGGCCACAAATTCCTTTTGATCCTAAAACCCAAGTCACGATCATTCCATATAAGCACTAGAATTAATGATTGAAATGTATTTTAGGGCTGGATCCAAAACTCATATCCTTCTCAATGTAGGATAGCACCTGAAACTTTAGTTCCCTCATACAGAGTATTGTTCTGTTCATATATAATTAAAATCAGTCAATGTTAAAAAAAGATATTTTTAGAAATAAATATTTTTTAAGTGTAGTGTATTTTAATAAATTAAATTTATAACATTTATAATATGGTAGTGAATGAAATAAAATATTTACACTCAAATTAATATGAATTAAGATTAAGAACACTTATAGTTTAAAAGGGTCATTTTTCTATAAAAGCAATTTTCTTTATATTTTGTATTTTAATTTAAAATATAAATTTATAAAATTTAAAATTAATAAAATGAACATCATTTTTGGATTAAATACATCGAATTTCACACATGCTTATTTTTTGGGATTTTTCTGAAAAGGTAGATTTTTAGATGAATAGTGGAAAATATTGTTTTTACAAATACTGTCACTTTTATAAAATAATTATTGTATAATAATGATTTGAAAGTTTTTAAACATTTTTATTGACAAAATATATATTTTAGAAGTAAAATAAATCATTTAAAAATATTATGCTGAATTTCAAAACCTGTGTTTTACATTTTAAAACCTAATTAATGTTTTATTCTAAGAAAAGAAATATTTTTGATCCTTTTCATTAATTAATTAATTATAAAGTTATGGTCAGTTTTAAATTGTTATTAAATTTAAATGAATCTTATTTTATTATTTTTAAATCAATAAATGTTTTTATAATCAATTTTATACATGATTTTGTTATAAATTCTTGTTTTCTATGAAAAATTAAATTTTTGAAAAAATGTTTTTTCTGTTGTATTTTACATAATTATATTAAAATTAATTTTTACCACCCCTCGGATGTCAATATTATAAAATGGATTACATAATTTTATTCAAAATTTTCAGATTATATAATAAGTCCCATTTCATTTTTAGTCAAAATGAATAGTTACCATGGTCAAAGTTTGTCACCATGGTAAGGGTTGAAAGGGTTAATAAGGGGGTTAAGATATGATATAAAGCTTAAAATATCACAAAAGGTTGTATAAATTTGATTTTATGAGTTTATTTAGACCCTCAATTATTCTATATTTGAAAATGTTAGAACTTTGTGTCACTTATGTTGATTATGACATATCTTTTAAATTAAAAAATTAATATAAAAAATGTCACTCTTCCTCACTCAATACTTTTCTATGATAATTTCAAGGAAAAAAAAAATAAATTATAGATAGTGAAAGATCATAATATTGATGATAAATTCATAAAATTTATTTTTTTAATTTATTTTTAATTTTAAATAATAGTTTAATTATCTAAAGTTATTATGTTGCGTCCACACAATGCATGTTTAAATAGTCGAAAAATCAAGTAAATGATTTTTAAAACATTAAAAGTGATATGATTTTGGGTAAATTATAGTGATTAAAAACTTTTATTGATTATTATAAATTATAAATTATTATTTAAGTTTTTATATTCGAACTCCATTTTTATCTTGATATTTTTAAAGTCAAATTATGTGAAAAGTATTGAAATGGTATTAAGGATATTTAGTGTAAAAAATATTTAATTAACCGATTTAAAATTTATAAAATATTATAAGAGGAAAAGTAATATTTTAAATTGTATATAATACTTTATATTTTCCATTTGATCTAATTTTAATTTTTAAAATTACATTCTTGACACTTAAAGTGTTAATATTTGTTAAAACATGATTGATTTTTCCTATAAATGGGGACTCAATATAACCTTTCCAAAGAAAAAAATGTGTAAAAATATATCCCAAAATTATATCCAAATATATATCTAAAATTCAATTACCATATCCCTTTCACACCAGTGTGACCATAAACCTCTCCTTCAAAGTCATTTTGTTCAATCAAAAGGAAGATATCAAAATAGGATGTAATTGTCTTTATCAAAATATTTTTTGTTTCTTTATTGTCAAAACATCTACATATATTCTATTAAAAACATAACATAATAACTTAAGTATCTTTAATATACTAATTTTTTTAGGTTAATGGTAAATGCCTTTTCTATATTTTTTCTATCTAATGGAAAATGAAAATGTCGATCATTTGTACGTGTGAACTACCATCTCCACAAAGTGAAGTAATAATTTTGTCATCACCTCCTCACATGGATTATAACATAGATTGGATAAATGAATAAATATAATATTTATGATATAATTAAGGTTCTTTAAATATAAATTATTTTCTACATTCTTTTATTTCCATCTATTGAAAAATGAAAATGTCACCCATGTGTACGTGCGAACAACCACCTCCACGAACAATGTGTTTAATTTTTCATAACTAAATTATATAGATGGTTTTAAAATTCTATTTAATATATAAATATTATATATATTTCCTTATTAACATTATGTATGTGATAAAACCTAGACCAATGTACAAGTACTAGAACTACCGAATCAAAACATGAATAATAATTAACACCTAAATAATTAATTTTAACAAATAATTATGGGTAAATGGGTAAAAAAAGTTATGAATGAATTATATAAAGAAATAAATACATAAAATATTTATTTTATATAGATTAATAATAGTTATTAATTAATTATATAGGTTATTGGAATGTGTTTGGCCGAGTGGAAAACCAAAGAATGAGTTTATTTTAGAATCTCATTTTTATACAGGATTGTTTATGTTTAAATTTACATAACTTAAAACCCATATATTTTATTATACTAGGGTTATTTATGTGGTTTTAAATTATTCGTTCAATTTTACTATATTTATTACTCAAATACACTAAAAGGTTGTTTATAAGAAAAAAGGCATTATTTATCCTTTTTGGATGGGAATCTTTTTCTTCCATGTTGAATTCCTTATTTTGCTTCAAGAATGTTATTTTATATACCTAAATGATTTATTAAGGTCAATTTTTACTTAATTTTACCTTATATTAAGATTTATTAAAGGAATATTTTCATCATATTCCATTCGGGTCATTTCTTACTATCTTTAGAAAATTTTGAAAATATGGTTTTTTTTTATTTTTTTCTACTTGATCATAATTTTCCACCATCATAGCCGCTATTAAAAATAAATATTTCTTTAAAAGTTTATATATTTTTTTAGATAAAGTCCTTATCCCATTGTTATAAGTGTTTTTCATTTTTAAATTTTTTAAAAGGAAATGGTTATTATTTTCTCAAAATCTTTTAAAATGGGGTTTTCATTTTATTTATATACAATTTCATCATCCAATATATATTTTCTTACATAAGTATATTTTATTTTCATGATTAAATTTCAGTAAATTATTTTACAATTGATGTTTAAAAATAATATTTTAAACCTTTTGAAAATATTGTTTGAAATAGTTTACAATTCTGATTTTATGAAAAAGTTATAAAAAAGTTTAAGAAATTTATTTTTTAAAATGTTTATTCCATTTCCTTTTGACTACTTTAAAGAAATGGATTTTATTAAAATCCTTCATTTTTTATGAATTTATGGTTTTTCCTCATTCATTACTAATTTATTGTTTATAACTCATTTTGTTCACAGGAAATATTCCTAGTTCCTTATAGTTATATTCTATATCACTCTCCATCATTCTTTTGACATTATATCATTATTATTTTGTATTGAGAATATATTTATCATTTAAATATTATTTTAATCATATATCATTACCATATATAGTATTATTTTAAGTAAGCTTATAAAGAATGTAATTTTACTGAGGAATATTAGAATTATTTATTCTTGATTCAATAATGATATATATTGATTATTAAGTCATATTTATCTTATATTTTATTGATCTTTAAATATATGAGAAATGAATTGGACAAGTGTAAGTGATTGGAGGGGATGGAAATTATATAGCCCCTAAATGAATCTATAGGTCTCATGAGGTAATCAGTTTAGCATGAATTATGTATTATTTTGGTATTTCATACCTAATTATTGAAACAATTTTGGGTGAGGCCCTAAAAAATGATTTAAATTTATAGTATTATGCATTCTATCATTGAGAAATAAATTATTATTATCCATGTGATTACTAAATTTATATTATCCATGGATTAAATTCATGTTCAAGTTATTTATTAAATGAAATATGTATTGATTATTCACTTTTCTATATTGTTTATGACTTATGTATCCATGATATATTCCATTGTAAGATTTCCCTTATTAAGCATATGATCTCACACTTTATTTTGTTTTACTTTCCCAAGGGTAGAAAGAAGATATATTATAATTATTTAAATGATTTACTAAAGTAAATAAGAGTGTTTTATGATGTTTACAAGATGTGGTTTATGTTTCCAATGTTTTATTTGAATCATTTAATATATATCCTCATAATATTATGAAAATATTTTATCCAATGGGATGAGATCAATTATATCATGTACTAATAGAAAACACCAACTTTGGTTTACAAGAGTCAAAATTGTTGCAGTTTTTATCAGAGAACGTTTAGTAGGACCCTTGGTTATTGTATTTTAGAAGAACATAACTAGCAAAAAAATTATGATAAAACTATAAAATATTCCATAATATTTTAGGTATTTTTATGTTATGGAATAATATTTATAATGATTTGAGATAATTAAGTGTATGATATTATATATAGATAGTTCCTAGTGGATGGAATGTAAAACATATCAACACCCATAATCAATGTAAGGTTTTATCTCTTGTACAAGTCAACACATCTAGTGTTAGAGTAGAGAATATATTGAATATATTAGAAAAGTTAACTTAGTTTAAGACAAATAGAAGAAGAAAATGTTTCCATTTATGAGGATAATATTATGAGATTATAAATCCATGATACTGACTACATTTGTAATCCAAAAAGTAATATTGACAATTTATTTGATGGCTTTAATCCAAGCCTCCAAAGGGCACAAGCCACTCAAATGTTTTCATCATAAGATGATATGATATAAAGTGTTATCATGTGAGGGATTAAATTATCCAATTCATATATCATTAAATTAAATAAATGGAAGAATATGATGACTAAGAAATAAGGAAAAATAAGTGAGATGGAAGAGAACAAGGGAAGGATGAAACTTTAAACATGTGATAATTTTGGAAAGAAATACCATGGTACTTTCTTAAAAGTAATGTGAGTATATTACTAGTCTATAGATAAAGACCATCCAACTCATGAATATAAGGGAAATAAAGAAGACACTATTATCTTGTGTTTAAACTATCAAGAAATGGGGAAATATTCAAAACAATTCCCCAATTTTCAAGGGGATTTAACTCAAAAGAGGCCAAGAGAGAAATGATAAAATTTTGAAATTAATATAGATGGAGTTTATGTCCCTGAAGTTTTAATAATAGGTACTTTTATTGAAAACTAATGTTTTATTATATTTTAAATTTATGAACTATTTTTTATATGCGGTGAATATAGAATCATCCCTGAATACTCTAAAGAGGAAGTTTCTAATCAAGACACATGGTGGGAATCTAGATGTAAAGAGAATAAATCAATAGATCTATAATAATATTTAAATACATTCTATAGTTGAAAAATTGGTTGTTATACCTTTTTTTAAATTTATATAATCTATATTTTGAGGAATTAGGAAATTATGGATTATTATATAAAGTATAAAACAATTTATATTGAACTAGTGGTATTATTTATAATGAATAATTTAAAGGTTAAATAATTATAGTATTTATATGGGTATTGTTATTAATGTTATAGGAATTAATGTATTAATTATTCACATGAAGTTTTATTAATATTCAATATTATATTAATTTGTTCTAATCATTTTTGTTTCATACAGGTGAAATAACATGTCATTATTTGAGAGATATTAGGATCCATTAAAGGTTTATTTTTTTTCTTCAATCATGAAAAATACATTCTAGTCATTCATTGTTTTAATCAGAAGTGTAAATTGACTGAAACCATCATTAAAATAAAAAAATGTACTTAGTTAGTGGAAATTAATCAAGTATGTATTTTTCTTATATTTACTAAATTTAATAGGAAGATAAATCTATTATATAGAAAACATAACTCAACTATGCACATTTAGGAACTCATTCATAATTATAAGTCTTATAAAAATACAAATATGGTTTAATAAATATTTAAGATAAGTTAAACAGTCTAAAAAAAGATAGTGAGGTTAATATCTTATTATAAATAATATCAAGAGTCATATCTTTCTTATGGAAAACCATATAAAAATTCATTAATAAGTAATAATTGAAATTGTGAGGTCATAAATTATATATTGGGGTGGGTAGAATATAACACCCCAAGAATTTAGTATATATTTTCCATTAAATAAAAACTCTATGGAATTTCTTGTAACATGCACAACACTAAAATAAAAATATCCTTAAAATAGAAGAATAATATTTCAATGAATAAAAATTTAGAAATCAATTAAGATGAAAATTCAATTTTTTAATACTATTTGATTAAAATCATTCAATTTAAAAAATATTTTTTAAAATAAATATTTTTCAAGTTTAGTGAATTTTAATAAATTAAATTGATCATTTTTAGAAGAAGATAATTTATGATTTAATGGATTAAAAATCAAATTGATATGAAATAAGATTAAGAACACTTAGTGTTTAAAAGGGTCATTTTTTTATAAAAGAAGTTTTTCAATATATTTTTTATTTTCATTTAAAATATGAATTTATAAAATTTATAATTTGAATATGATAAAATTAAATTAATTTTTGGATATATAAACTAAAAATATTTTTATGGTAAATTTTTAAGATTTTTCTGAAAATGTTAATTTTTAGGAGAATAGTTAAAAATACCATTTTTAGAAATAACATCACTTTTATGGAATAACTATTGATTACGAATGACATTAAATTTTCTAAACACATTTTAGTAGACAAATATATATTTAAGAATTAAAATAAATCATTTAAAAATATTATGGTGAATTTAGAAGCATTTGTTTGACATTGTAAAACCTATGTGAAGCCTTATTTTAATAAAAGAAGAATTATTGATCCATTTATTTAATTAAGTAATTAAAAGTAACAATTATAATTAAATTGGTTTTAAAATTACATTAATATAATTTATTTATTTATACATTAATAAATGTTATCATAATCAATTAAATACATGATTTTGGTATAATTTTGTTTTTCTTAAAAAGGCTTTTTTCTAAAAACAATTTTTTGCATTTTATATACTTATTTTAAAAATAACATTCATAACATCTAAGAATTGAATATTTTAAAATTTATTCAATATTTTTAATCCTAATATTAAAATTATTTAATAATTTCCACGTCATTTTTATTCATAGTTAATAGTACCCATAGTAAAAGTTTTTCACCGCGGTAAGGGTTAAAAGGGTTAACTGGGGGGGGGGGGTAAACTAAGAGATAAGTATTAAAATATCATTAAATATTGTCTAAATTTTTATTTTACAAGGGATTTTATACCATACATTTTCCTATATTTAAATTTTTTTCCATTTTACACCAATTTATTTGATTATGAAAATGATTTTATGTTATCAAATGAATGTAAAGAAAAATGTCACTCTCCCTCACTTAATACTTTTTCATAATAATGATAATTATAAAATTAAATTATGAGAATTTAAATATCATAATATTGATGATAAATAGAAAAAATTTATATGGATAATTTATTTTCAATTTTAAATAATATTATAATTATCTAAAATGCTTACATGACATTAAGACAACCCTTATGAAAGTAGTAGAAAAATCATGTAAATGATATTAAAAATATGAAAAGTGATATTTTATGGGTCAATTATGGTGTTAAATGAATTGTTTTGATTATAATTAATGATAAGTTATTATTTAAGTTTTTTTATGTTCTAATTTACTTGTTATCATTATATTTATAAAGTGAAATTATATGAATAGTCTCAAAAACTAATTTAAGGATATTTAATGTTAAAAAATATTTTATTAATTGAAATAAAAAACATAAAAAAAATCATAAGATGAAAATTGGGATGTGAAATGGTAAATAATACTATAAATGGTACTTTTATGAGTTACACACCATTTTTTAAATTACATTTTTGATTCCTTATGACTTAATATTTTTAAAAGTTCCATTGATTTTTCCTATAATAGGGGACTCAATATAACATTTACAAAGACACATATGAGTTTGGTTTTATCTAAAAATTATACACAAATCACTCTAAAAACATCTCATAACACATACCTAAGACTATGGTGTGCCCATAAACCTCTCCTCTAAAGGCCTTAAGTTCTGTCGAAAAGAAGATATCAAAAGAAGAGGTAATCATCTTTACCGAATTATTTCTAGTTTCATTCTTCTTAAAAAGTAACAAAATAATATATTAAAACCTTAAAATAATGATATAAGTTTCATTACTATGATAAATTTCTTTTATGTTAATTGTATAATAATTTCCTATATCTTTTCATTTTAATGGAAAATGAAAGTGTCACTCAAGTGTACGTATAGACTATCAAATTCAGGAATAAATGTAATTAATTTTTCACTAATCCTTACAAAAATGGTAAAATAAATGTAATAAATGAAAAATATGATATTTATTATATAGTAAAGTTTTTAAATATAAATCATTATTTAATTTATTTTCTTTCCATATGTTGAAAAATGAAAATGCCATCCATGCGTATGTGCGAACTACCTGTCTATGAATGGTGTATTTAAAATTTGATAATTTCATTACATGGATGGTTATAAAAGTTTATTTAATTTATAAAGATGATATATATGACATTTTTAACATTATTTATGTGATTAGGACATGACCAATGTGTAAGTATTGAAACCCCCAAATCCAAACATGCATAATAATTAACTCCAAAATAATAGATTTTAACAAATAATTGTGAGTAAATGGAAAAAAATAAGTTATGAATTAATGATATAAATAAATAAATATATAAATATGGATATTATAAAGATTAATAATAAATATAAATTTATTAAATTTGAGTTTGGAATTCATCTGATTGAGCGGGAATCAAATCTAAGAGTTTATTTTACAATCTCATTTTTATTCGAGATTGTGTATGTTTAAATTTACATTGGGGGAATTATATGATTTATATATATTAAAAACAATATATTTTATTATCCCATGGTTATTTATGTGTTTTTAATGTATTTTTTCCATTTTACATCCCTTTATTACTCAAATTCACCAGATGTTTTTTATAAGAAAAGATAATCTTATTTCTCCTTTTTTTCTTGGAATATTTTTATCACATGTCCATATTCCTTATATTTTCATTAAAATTATTATTTTGATACCTAAATAATTTCTTAATATAAATTTTAATTAACTTTTCACTTATATTATTATATTTTTAAAGAAATATTTTGAATATTTTTCCCTACGTGCCATTTTTGGATCTCTTTACAAAGGTATGAAAATAATGTTTTTTTAAAGTTTTCCACTCAGACACAACTTATAACTATCATATTTATTATTAATTATAATGATTCCATTAATTTAGTTATTTTTCAATTTTAAAAGTTACAAAAAATAAAGGGATATTATTTTCTCAAAATTAATGAATAATGAATTTTCACTTAATTTATTTATGTTTTTATCTTCCACTCTTCAATTTTTTTAATTAAGAACATCTTATTTTTAAGATTACTTGTTTGGTAAATTATTTTATAAGTAATTTTCTAAAATCATATTTGAAACCTTTTGAAAAGTGTTTTGTAAATGGTTGACAACATTATTTTTATGACAATGCTATAAATGTTTAAGAAAAATAATTTTAATGTTTAACATCTATTTTACTCTATAATTCTCTAAATATTTTCCTTTAATTTTAAATTGTAAATTTTTTATGAATTAATGGTATTTCATCATCCATTATTTATTTATGGTTTATACCCCATTTAGTTTACAAGGGATATTCTCATTTCCTTGTAGTCATATTCTGTATCACTCACCAACATTTTTCGTCGATTCTGCGATGCTCCAACCCAAGGTGGTGATGGAGATCTCAATGGCCCATCTCCCCATGGTGGAGGAGCCTCATCACCCTCAGGAGTGCTAGCGTAATTCTCGTCTCCCATCTGATTGCAGTCTCATGCCCTGTATACGCGTTGCACCAAGGGTTCCGGGGTGCTTCAATGGTCATCCGGTTGTTCCAGTCTTTGTGCAAGAATTCACCGAGGCCTCTTCAATGTTCTCCAACGCGCTGGTTGCAATATTCGTGCGGTGTCGACCCTCGATTTAAGAGTTTGACAGGTATGTTAATGAGTCTTGGGGTTTGAATCGTAGGGTGGTCATCAGGATCTTGGTTCTGAAGCAGTTCTTGATATGCTTTGATGATGAAGAGGACTTGATCCGTGCCTGGTCCAGAGTGAGCCGAACCTTACGTGGGGAGAGCTTTCTTCTCTTTCATTGGTCGTTTGACCTACATATGAACAGAGATCCTCCCACCTCGGCGATTTGGATTCAACTTCCGGGCCTCCCACTGCCCTTTCAGAATATCGGTCTTCTTCGGTCGATTGGTCATTCTCTGGGTCATTTCCTGTGTTGTGATCAACGTACGGAGAGCCTCAATTATCCAATGGATACTCGATTGTGCGTTGAAATGGAAACTTCCAAGCCGCCGCCTGAGATTGCCTAGATTGTTATGGAAGGTGAATATAGATATGCCCAAGTAATAAGGTATGAAACTTGGAGCCATTTCTGTAATTTCTGTTACAAAAAGGGACATTGCAGCTCTGATTGCCGCAAGAGGAAGAATTTTTCTTCTCCCTGTGTTAATGAGCCTCTTGAACCAGTTGTCCACTACGAGGAGATTAACCCAGGTGAGATTTCTGGTGGTAACTGCTAGGAGGTTGGTGTTTCTGAGAAAACTAGCAGGAAGGTGCAGACCATACTACCCTCTGAGGTGCCCGCCCCTGCGTCTCCTGATGTGGTGATTCCTATTTCACTGGGGGCTAGCAGGGATGTCCTAAAGGAATCCTCACTGAATGAATCCGAGGTAAGAATTCCTAATGTTTTCTCACGACTTAAAAGTGATCTTGGTTTACCTCGGTCTGGTGAGTTAGGGGAGGATCAAAGGCTTGATCCACTGGGATTGATAACCTCGAAGGGGAGGGTGAGCAGGGTTGGCCGAATGAAAAAACCTGCTTGAAAGAGGTCAATGGGTGCTGTCCAGATGTGATATGTGAAGAGATGATGGTCACTATGAAGTCACACCAGGATTTGGAAGTGGGAAGTGAGCATACTGGACATCCAGAGGCCTCTACTCTGGCTAAACAATATGCTTCTCCCTTGAATAATGAAAAGTTAGAAGGCTGTTCAAGCATACTGTCCAAAAACAGCTTTGATGTGCGGGGTGAGCAACATGATCTGGTTAACAGGATGGAGGGAGAACAACCATGTCTGGGTGGAGATGCTATTGATGTCAACCCATCAGATGATGTCCTGGTAACCCCCGCTCCAAAATTCTCAGAGATGGGGATGGGAATGGGAGTTGAAAAGGAGAATGTTACTCCAAGAGCCTCGTATAGTGACATCACAAAAAAATAGATGCAAAATGACCCTGAGTAAAGATGAGAGCTACAACACTCCACCCAAAAGAAGGACGAGGAAAGACTACTCTGATCTTCTGAAGCCCATGGAAACCAGATCTGCCAACAAATAGAGAGGAGTGTCCACCCATATTATGGACAAAGAACCTAGTAGCAAACATCCACCAAAGGAGAAAATGTCCAATGAAATGCTCCAAAAGAAAATGATGTATCTTGAGATGATGCGGAAGTACGAGTCTTCTGAATGGGAGTCAGCTGATCCTGACGACGAGAGATCTGGTTACGGGGACATGGATGGGGAGAAGGATGAGTATGGGTTTGATGTAATGTAATGATTCAGTTTGTCTATTACTTTTATCTGCAATCTTTTTTCTTAATAAATTTGTGGGACTAGGCTTTCTCTTGGTTCCGACTTTCCTAGTATTTTGTGTCATGGATATATTTATCATTTTAATATTGTATAAACCATATACCATTGCGAAAAATGATATTATTTGAATGAATATTACAAATAAATTTATTCTATTAATCATGGAATATTAGAATTCCTTATTCTTGATTCAATATAGATATTTATTGATTATTAAGGAATATTGATTTTATTTTATTTTTATCATTTAATATATGAGGAATTAATTGGACATTTGTAAGTAATAAATGGTGTCAAAAATTATATAACCCCTCAATGAATCATTTGGTCTCATAATAAACTCTCTTTGGAATGACTTGAGTATTATTTTGGCATTTCATACTTAATTATTAAAAGATTATTGGCCAAGACCTCGATGATAAGATTAAATTATTAGGAATTATACAATTTATCATTAATAAATTAGTTATTATTGTACTTGTGATTAGTAAATTGACATCATCCATTGATGAATTTCATGCTCAGGTTATTGATTAACTGGTATATATATTGATTATTCACTCTTACATATTTTTATTCCTTATTTATTCATAAAATATTTAATTGTATTATTTATCTTATTGAGAATATGAGATCACCCTTTATTTTGTTTTACTTTATGAAAGGTACCAGGAAGGGATATTAGAATTATTTCAAGTATGTATTAATGAAAATAAAAATTGTTTTTGAAGTTTACATTCTATGGTTTATATTTCCAATATATTATTATAATCATTTATGTATCTTATATCCTAAGACTACTAAACTGTTTGATCTAGTGGTATGAGTTCTCTTGATTATTATACTAATATAATCTAGAAAACATCAGATAAGGGTTATTGGAGTTGGAGTTGTTACAACCATCATCATCATCATCATCATCATATATTTCTTTATAAATTTTTTCACAAATTGTTCAATAATTATTTCATTAGTCTTATTTTTATCCATGACTAATTTTTTTGATTTAATTATGATTCTCAATGACTATCACACCAACATAGTTATCAAACATCATAGTTTTCTTATTATAGTATCAATATGAAATTAAATTCAGTTTGTAACCAAGATATATTCAATATTCTTATTTCTTATGAAACATCTTCTGTTAATTAGAAATGAAATCATTAACACTCTCAAGTGTTTCTTATTTTGGGGTTTTCTTCAAACATATATCATATTGAGTCATATATAAATTTAAACACAATAAACACCCATTTTGAATGATTCTAATAGTTGTAATAGATTTTCCCATGCAACAATGATTGGAACTTGGAATACAAGCCACACCCAAATCACCTCACCAAAGAATAAAACCTTCAGAAACACTTAGAAAATCACTATCGAATGAAATTATAGAAAATAAAACACAAATAAACTAGAGAAAAAATTTATATTCTTGTAACTTGTATCTTAATTCATGGGAAAACACTGCTTCACATTATTATTGAGAAAATTGAAGACTGATTACCAGCATTGAGCATTATATATTCATAAAAAATGATTTTCCACCCTATTAAATAGAAGATCCCAATCAATGTTTTTGGTAATAGTCACTTTTTGACACTCATGAGATGAAGTTTACATACTTATATCTCCATGTAAAATACCCTATTATATTAAATAATTCCACCAACTATCATCTTTTATAGTCCACTTTGCTCCATAAAAAATTTCTATGAAGATATAACTTTCACAAACCCATTCCATGTTTTAAACACTACCTCTCTTCGAACGAGTTGAATGGAATATATGACACCTAGTTTAAACCATCCGACTACATGGGTACTTATATATAGAATTTGGTTTTCCATACCTTTAATTTATACTCCACCATTTACACCAAACGATTAAACATTGGGATACCCATATTTTATCTTTCCATTGGTTCTAATGTATTAGCCTGAAAATGTATTTCACACTTGAATGTGAACCCAACAATATCCCACATGATAATCATTTTCTAGGTTCTAAAAAAAGTTCCTCCATCACTTATAGTAGACCTATTTCCATTCATCAACATCCATTGACTATATCATAGCTCCCTAATAATATTTTGGTTATCATAGTTTGGATGATGCACACCATCACCTTAATATATTTCATACAATTTTTTTAGAATATTACCTAGATTTTTAGTTCCTTAAATATTATATAAATCCATTATTATATCCTCTAACAAAATCTAGATGAAGTGATACTTCAGCTAAATTTGATTCATATGAGAATGAAACATTGGATTTTTGGCTAATTGGATTTAAATCTGTGTGTAAAAAAATATCATTACTACTTATTTCCTCTAAAAAATGATCCTTCATTAACCCTTTAAACATAAACAACCCTTTCAAAACTTTAATAAAATTAATTCACTACGATTTAATTTTTGAGAGTGAAACTAACTATTTGAGATTTTAAATCCAACTCATTTTGATTCAACTAAAAGTGAAAACATATAAAAATGTTTTATTTTATGTTCTTGAGTCTCACTTAATGTTTGAGTCTATAAAAATTTTCAATAGCCCGTATGTTTGAAAGAAACATTTTATGATTCTAGAACCCTTCAAGTAATAGAGAATTAATTTCATAGCCTCCCAACTTTCTCTTTTGGGGGTTAACCTGAAACTTTTTAAAACACCCACTATAACATTTTCATGACCATATTGTTAAACCTCAACTTTAGATGATACTTTTCTCTCATTAAAATTCTCCACTTAGTTTCAATCATTCAATAAGATATCATCATTGAAGATCACATTTTGAATTTATATAACTCTGCAAGATTTTTTATGCTAGATTAAAAATCTAAATTACTCATAACTATAGCCAACAAAGTAATATTCTAGAGACTTAGCCTCTAGTATGTATCATTCTTTAGCTTCAACATGGGCATAAGTGAGTGAAAGAAATAATTTTAGGTTATTTAAGTTAATATTACTTATAGAGTAATAAATCTCTAGAAGTTACTAAATGATTGGAGATAATAGACACTGATTGATTAAGTAAATTGTACAACTCACTAATTCCTCTCAGAACACCTTGAATAAACCCGTGAAAATCCTAATTCTTATTTCTATTTAAACAAGTATCATGTTAATCATATATATAACTTTATTATATTCTAGAGTCAACAAAATTATATTATCAAACTAAATCCACTTCTATAAATAAGAACATCTTGAAATCCCTGCTTATGTACTCCCAACTATTGTATGATCATTAGTAATTTAACTTGCATCTGAGCTCTTGTACCACCGTGTAACTCCACTTGATAATGATTTTGAATACCTCAAATTTTTTCTTGATAAAGTTTACCCACAATTTCAATGTTGTACTATCAATTAAAGTCTTCTATAAGAGTGGTCCTTCATGATAATGAATTGGAGATGGCCCCCATAAATCTATGGGAAACGGGGAATGCTGATGGTCATCATGGCACCCATTATAACTTTTAGTACATCAAATTTAAATTTTTGAACCTTATTTCTTCGTTTGTGAAACAGTGTAAATGTGTGAGTATTTCTATGGTTTTTCATTCTTTTGTTTCATCGGATACTTTGACATATGCAACAATTTCTGGGTAGAGGTCTTCTGGTGTGTGGGTGCGATGGAATCCTCCTATCGATGAGCTTAAATTAAATACTAATGGTTCTTGTGTGCAAGGAGTTATGTGTGGTGGCTGTGCTGTTAGGGATGATCATGGTTCAGTTGTCATGGCTTTTTATGCTTTCTTTGGGGAGGGTAATTCGGTGGTGGATGAGGCACTAGTGCTTCTTCAAGGTCTAAAAATGTGTAGGGAAAGATCTTTCCATCTATCTGAAATTGAATCAGATTCTGATATTGTGATTAATGCCCTGAAAGGTAAAGTGGATTTTCCCTGTAATATTACTTATTCAATCCGTTCTTTCAAGGCTTTCATTCATTCAAACATGTTGGTTCTCCATACATGGCGTGAAGGTAATATGCTGGCAGACTTCCTGGCTTCTAAAGGAAATCAATATGAAAGGCTTCAGATTTTTTCTAGCACAGGCTCTCTTCCTATTGAGTGTTCTATGATTGTCTGAGGGGATGCCATCGGTCTTCATCATTTTCAACCCCCGTGAACTTTTTATCTTGTGTTCTTTCCTGTATTTCTCTTTCTTTTAATAAAAGTTTATAATTTTCAGTTAGTAGTTTTCCCTCAACCCTAATATCAACCACACATATGTAAACTAAAGTATCCTTCCATTCCATCTATGGATCAAAACATCATCTTTACCCATGATATTGAGAACTTTTTCATCCTCAAAATGAACCCTTACAAGTATTTTGGAAGTATATTTTCTCATGATTCCTCTCTCATATATATAATTAAATGAAGATATAGAGTATATATTCCAAGCACCCAATGATCTATTGACACTTATGACCAATCCAATCCTTTCTTATAATTCAGTTTTCATAGACTTACTTTCATAAGAATACATTTTGTAATCCACCATTAGTTCGTTGTATTTCTTTTTCTGGTGACCTTTCCTCCTATAATTATATTATAGGGGAGCACCATATTCCAAGCTAATCCTTCTCAAACTTCTCATAATTTTACCCTTTTAATTAATTTTTAGAGTTTCATAACATCCTCTTACTTATACATTGTTTGAATTTATAAAAGATGTCTGAATATCATTAGGATGAATTTCTTTATTCAAGATCAAATCCAAAACATCTATAAACTTGGATTCATCATTTATGATGGAATTAATCACAACATCCACCATAATATCCTAAGATAATATGAGTGAGTAAAGTGAAAATAATGCCTATTATGAATCTATGAAGTCACCTTTACTGGAACTAACTATCTTGGGATCAAACTGAAGTTGTTGATATGATCCTCAATAAAATTTACTTATAACATACACATGATAAAAATTCTACTCAATAAGAATACATTATTCATCTCCATTGGTTTCTATATACATCAGTGAGGGTATTCATAAGTTCCAATAAATACTTCACTTCTAGGATTCCATAAGACACATTATGGGCTAAAAAAATCAAGATCAAATCCATTTATTTATTTTCCAACACCTCTCATTCCTCTTTTTTCCATCCATTTCTTCTTGGTTATGGTGAACAGATGATCCAAGTCCTTTTATATTAGATAATATTTAATCTCCATATTCTAGAACCAAATTCCATTCCATTGAGATTATTCACATGGACATTTCTATTATTTGATATCATCTATTAAAAAAGGTAACTCCCAGTAATTTCTGGTCCATTCTGAAAGGGATTGGGAACTTCTTATTAATATTACACTATAAGATAGAGGGAAGAATATTTATACTGAACTGATCTCTAAAAAACTTCCACTAGAGGCTAAATTTACAAAACTCAAGAAAAATATCTCAAAAATGTTATTGGGATCATGAATACCGTACAATAAACTACAAGATGATATCCACCCAAAATTATGAATAAAATTTGTTTTTGGGAATGAGACCATGTAGTAATTAATAAAGCATGAGAGATAATCCACACTCAAATCGCCTCCCTGCAATATAAAATCTTCAAACACAATATGAGAATAAATACCCGATGAAATAATAAAAAGGAAACAACAAAAAAACTATTTATGATGTTTGTAATTATATGATAATCCTTTAGGAATCTTTTCTTTACTTTTCTATTAGGAAAACAAAATAGTGATTATAATAATTGAGCATTAGGTATACATAAAAAAATTTCCACCCCTTTAAATATAATAACCTAGATTGTGCATCTGGCAGTCAAGTCATTATAAAATTTATAAGAAAAATGTATCCTACTTAAATCTCGATAGACAATACTAAATTTATTAAATTAATTACACCACATTAAACTCTCTAATGAGTTAACTATACAACCTTTTATATTCTAAGAAGATATCACTTGTGCATACCTATTCAGTGTTTCAAACATTTCCTCTATCCAATTGAGTTGAATATATAAGATAAATCCTAGTTTACACCATCCAAATACCTATGTTTCACTATATATAATTTGGTTATTCGAACTTATCAGTGACTCTCCACCATTTCCACCCAATTATTAGACATTAGGCCATGTGGATTTTCTCTATCCATGGATCCTATTTTATTATCTTGAAAATGGTTTTCACCGATAGATGATAAACCCAAATTTTTATATATCAACATAGTTTATATACTTCCTTTCATATAATAAATTTCATTGAGGAGTATGTGGTGTACTAAACACAAGTATAGTAACATGTTTTTCTAGACATTCTAAGAATTATTTGATGGAATATTCATTTCCATTATCATATCTCAACCTTGTCACTGCTAAAATAGTTTTTTTTCTTTGTGATTGACCTAAAAATTTTAAACCTGGTCAAACATTTATATTTAGGATATATAAGTATAATGGGTTTCATTATATTTAAATCATCAATTAATGTGATGAAATTATTATATTAACTTGTGGAGTTATTATTCATGGGCTTAAAAATATCTAAGTGGACCAAACCCATTAGCCTTCATGTTTAAATTTCAACCCATCTATGGATTATATTCGCCACATTTTACTTTAGAAACATTTGGAAAATAGTGGTTGTATATTTATTCAACGAAATATTATTTCTCATAACATAATACTTAATTAACCTTAAAATTTTCTTTTGACTATGTTGGCCATGTTTTCTATGCCACAAATTATTTTCATTCTGTATACTCATTTATAAATATATTTTAGATTATTTTAAGTAAAATATTTTTCTATTTTTTCTCATATATATTAAAATTAATAATCTATATTTCATACTTTTCACAATGAAAACATTATTCCATAACATCACCTCATTTTCATTATCAAAAAACTAGGATTTACTAACCAAATTATGTTTTAGTCCATTGAAAATTTTGGAATTCTTGGAGTTTAGTTTATTTTGATCAATTTTTACTACTCCAAAACCTTTTATCTTCATTGATATATCATTACCGATGGTAAAATATCCTCCTTTATATTTTTTAATATTTTAAATGTTTCTAAAATCAAATTTAACATGTCATGATAACCCTCTATTCATAATCCATGTATTCTCAGTTTTGTAATCCTCAAAAGAAACTTTCATTAACATGTACATTATGTTTGGATTGATTTTTATTTTTAAATTTCTCCATCATAAAATTTAGAATTAATTGAGCAATTATAATATAATACAATCATTTTAGGTGTATCCTTATTGATCACATCTTCCACATGATTATTTCTATTCTTCAAATCTATTTTTCATCTCAATATTCCTCTCAATTTGATAAGAATTTTTTTGTATATTTTTATTGAGGTATCACCCTTAAATTGTGTCATGTACTTTTTTTAGGTAGAGACATATTGTACCAACATATATAATCTTTATATTAAAAAATGATACAAGACCAATAATAACCCTGAAATATCCTTCTTTAATAAAGATTACACTACATCATGGGTTGCCTAACAAACTCTTGTTTAGGTCTATGATGTGATAGTTTTAACAAAATCTTTCACTGGAATATTCCTTGGGTTGTTAGGGATAAAATAAAGATTTTTTGAAATTTGTTTCTCCAGGATTGAGAATATTACAGCTTGTATATAGATTCTTTAGTTGGAATAACTGTCTGTCTCATGCTGGATTCACCCACAAACACATTTTTTGAGATGTTACAATGGTAGACTCCACATCTTCATAAACAATGTCATTTTCAATAAGATATATTATTCTTTACTAATTTGGACACTCATTAAACTACCCCATAGCCTTGATTTTCTTATTATATATCTTGGAAATTCCATAAGTCCCTTTTATATTTTTTGTAATTAAATTGTTATTTATTTAGATACAAATAAGCTTCAAGAATTTTCATCTTTATCTTGTCATTATATTTATATATAATGATGATAATAGAAGTCATATAATCAATGATCTTATATTTTTTGAACCTTTAAGATTTAACCTCCCCAAATTCTTGACTAGATATTTTTTTTCAATATTGATTTTTTCCACCAGCAATTCTTTCTTTGAGATGAGAATTATCATCTATTAGCCTTCTAATTTATTTCAATAATATCTTGATATAAGAACCCAATTTTTCAATTAGGTATGGATACTTTAGATTTCAGTATAAATCTTTACTTTGAACCTTTTATGGATGCCTAATGAGTAAGAAATGGGTTTGAGGCTGCACGGGGCTTGTTTGGAGCTCAAAACACCTTTTTTTTGGGAAAACATGCCAAGTCACATGGTTTGCACACGGTTAGCACACAGTTTGCCTAACCAATTAGATTGTTCTTTTCTAGATAGAGCCACCTTGTTTGGTTGGTGTATGGCTGTGTGGCATAATCGTACAAACTTCCCTTCTTCCCAGGTACCCATGCATGGTTTGCACACAATTAGACCAAACCGTGCTGAGGGTGTTTTTTTCAGACAGAACCATCTCACACGGTTTGTGAATGGTTTGTCAAACTGTGCATAATCTAAATTTTTGGGAAAATATCCAATTTTTCCTTTAATTATCTATTAAGACACCTCTTATTCCCCAACTCATAAACTAGTTGGATTTACCTATATTTTCACTAATTTGGAGATTTTTGAAGATCTAACCTTGGTATCAAGAGATATCCTTTATCTAGAAACCAATCGTGCTTCCATTCATCATGCTGGATGCAATATTTTAAGTACTCAAGTACACTTGATCTTTTCTCTTTATCTTTTTCTCTTGACCGAGATATCAAGGTATGGACATTTTTCTCTTTTTCTTAGATCTACTCTGATTCGAGCCAAATCAAGGGCCAATATCGCAAGAGAATTGTAACAACCTGAGATTTTATAAAAAATATTCTTTTAATTTCATTAATTTCTTGTTTTGTATGCTACACCAAGATTATCTTGTACTATACGCAACACTGTATTAGCTTGCAGTATACGCAACACTATTCTTGGCTCGTGTTATACACAATTTCAAGTTCGTTTTGTAGAAATTATTCTACGCAACATTAAGTATAGATTTTGTATAATGTAAAAATGAAATAAGTTTTGATTATGTTATACGCAACACCAAAGGGAGCTTTCACTACACACATCCCTGACTTTGCTTGCATTACACGCAATCACGACCTTCCTCGATAGCGTGTGTAGGACGCAATACCAGGTTTCACTAAACAACGATATATTGTTATAATATTATTATGAACTAGCCGTTATGAATAATATTAACTAAATTTTTAATTTTATAACATGATTATTCATCTTACACATTTTCTAGAACATGGTATGAGAACAAAATAATTTTTTCGGGTAAAATAAGTATTTTTCAAAAAATGCAGTTTTATCGCCTTTTGATGGCGCACCCACTTTAAATCTAGTTTTTGATATTTTTATCAGTTCAATTTAAAAAAAATAAAATTCTTCTTTGGAATCAAGATATAAAAATTTACTTTGGATAAATTTTTCATATTATTCTGATAACTTTCATATTTTAATGAATAGTAAAAACACGCTATATTTTAATTAAAAACAACTTTTTTCATCATAATAATTTATATGGTTAAATTATAATATTGAATAGTTTTAAAGTATAAATAGAATATATTTTTACAATTTAATATAATGTAATTCATTAGGATTAATTTTACACTGAATTCATAGGTAAAAACATTTCAATCTTTTGCAACGTTTTAACTTTTAAAACCTGTTTTCTTAACAACGTGATTAATTTTAAATTAATTACTGCAACTTATGTGTTTTTAATTTTGAAAAATGGATTCTATATTTGGAATCAATATTTACAAATTGTGTAAATAGGCTACTTTTTATTTTGAGACATTATGAATAGTAACTACGGTAAATTTTATTTACTACAGTTAAAGGTAAATCGAGTAATTAAGGGTAAAAATAAGATTATAAAATTACCTTATTACCTGCCAAAATTCTATTGGATGACTAAAAGTCGACCCATATCACCTAAGGGTATAAATATATTCATTTCCTGGACTTTTGACCATGAAAATGATGTAATTATTATTAAAACCAAAGAAAGTGACAACATGTCACTCTCTTATATCTTATAAGTGTATTAATTTCAATTTAGTAATAAAATTCATAAAACCTAGAATATAAATAGTCTCCAGAAATATAATAAAATTATCTACATCATGAGAATTTATTTATAATTTTTAGGTATTAAATAATTGTCATTAATGGTGATACAATAGTGATGCAGAAATTGTTTATTTAGTAAAAAAATCAATAATATAGTTTTTATTACAATAATAATACCCATCAAAAGGACCAGAAACTTGACCAAAACTTATTGGTTGATTATATCTATACCCTAATAATCCAAGGGTATAATTATGGACCATTTGGAGCTTTATAAAACTGATTAGGACATTTATATTATTTTATTTTAAATGATGTCCAAGTTGTCACCTTCATACTTTAATAAAGATAAAATTTTAAAAGTTGGTTGTTTTAGAAGATAAATTCGACTAAAAGTATTATTATGAAATATATTATATTTATATTCATCATAGAATTTTATTTTTAATTTTTATACAACAAATAAGTATATTAAATAATTACACAAAAATGTTGTATGAATTATTTTATTAAGAGAAATATCAAATAAATGATTTTAAAAGTATTAAAATAAATATTATATGAACTAATTAATGTTCTAAACTAATTTTATATATTAATATGAATTTTTAGTAATATATTAAATAGTTTTTTCGAAAATATATTCTTTTTGGATTTTATTTAAATTCAGATAAATGAATTGTGTCAAAATTGACACTATTGATATTTTATATTATTAAATTGTTTAAAAAACACAAAAATATTTACAAATAACAAATTAAAATTTATATGATCTTAAATTTCATAAATTATCAAATTATGGATAATTAACAACACATAAGTAAGTATTTATAAATATATAAAATGTATAACATTGTTACCACAATTAAAATTAAATAGATTAAATATGGATAAATCAAAATGATAAGGTTTAAAATAAAATCAAAACATGTATAAATTTAATTGGTTGATGAGATTAAATACCTTTATTATCTAATATACGAATTTGAGTCACTTTTAAAGTTTCTAAGTGGGGTTTGAGTTTACTATAAATTAATATTTTAGAGGTTTCCAAAGGTGCCCCTCTCCTCCCTTATAAAAGGGAACCTCCTCCCTCTCCTCCTCACACAACATTGAGCCTTCAAGATCTGCCAAAACCTGCCCATTTCTGTTATCCACTTCCCTAGAAACATACTAGAGGTCCTGGTCTTCTCAAAAGACCAACTTTAGTTCCCTAAGAGGAGGTTTAGAAGAGGCACGTCGAAGAAGAGGTAATATCCTTTACCGATTCTTTCAAGTTTCTCTCTTCTTAAACTTATTCTTATTTAGTTGTTTCATTATAAAGTAATATAATAAGTATCAATAATATAATTATATGATATTATAAATATGAAACAACCTCATTTCACCTTCTTTCCATCCTACGGAAAATGAAATCACCGCGCGTGCGTACGTACGGAATACCGTCTCCACGCCGTGGTGTAATCTGTTTTTCCACCACCACCTTACTTGGATGGGTATAATGGTGTAAGAAATAACTATATATGGTTATTATAACATCACACAGATTCTGAGATATTATATCATCCACTCCAATTCCATTCAATAATTATGGGAATGATACCATCGATCATGCATACGTACAGATTACCGTCTCCACGATGCGATGAGATTCATTCTCCATGTTAACCATTCAAGAATGATTATAAAGTATATATAATGAGTAATAATGATATATATGAAATAATAAAGCTACTTTATTTATTTATATATATATATATGTCATATACTTACTTCCATTCAATTCAATAAGGAAAGGAAAACAACGTTCATGCATACGTACGACCTACCATCTCCATGAATAGTGTGTTTCATTTCATTTATCTATATATTATATATATATATACTGAATATATATGATATATAAATAATGTTTTAAATTATGGAAGTAATTAAATCATGATATAAGTAAAAATAATATCAAGAACAACAAGTCCAAACACGCATGATAAATGAAAGAAATATTTACCAAAACATTGCTTTAACATGGAATTGACAAATGAACGGGTAATATAAAGACCTAAGTGAATCATATATGATATCATAAGAATGAATCTGATTCTGTAATAAGTCAATGACATTATTTAAATCATTATACAGGAGGTTCAGATATGTACAAATCATATCAGACCTAAGGTAAAGGATAATTTTGCAAATCTCATTTTTATCCGGGATTTCTTATACATAAGTATTTACTGGGGTTTTATTTTTCATCCATGTCCACAAAAATGTTTTTCATAAAGTGTTTAATATTATTCAATGTATTTTTAAAGTCGTGTTTACCCCTATTTTACTTTTACATTGTGTTATGGAAGAAATATTTCTTTTGTTTACCATACGATGAACTTTTTGACTTTTCCGGCAAAAGTACGAGGATAATGTTTTTTTAACTTATACGGCATGAATGGATTTTTATGATTTTCATAACTCCTAATTTTAATGAAGATTACTCTACAATATTTCATTATTATTCTCAACAAAATCCTTTTATTTTAAAATTGAATGTAATTTTTTGAAAATAAAATGATTTTGAAGAAGAAAGGATATTTTATTCAAGTATTCATTTCAAGTGTTTTGTCAAAACTATTTTCCATCTAAGATGAAATTTTTTAGTATGTTTATGTTTCAAGTATAATGTCTATATTATTTAAATGGTTTTATTCTTCTTATTATGAAATTATATCCATTTGTTTTACATGGATTATGTTATGATGGGATGATTTTATGAAACCCATTTTATTCTTTGGGTTATGATGAATGATTTATGTTTATGTTGTGGCACATGTAAGAATGATTTCATTATGAGATGGGTAGGACCTATATCTACTTCCAATGCATTGGGTAAAGATTTATATCTCATGATATATACATGGCTAGAATGACAAGTTAATCTGGTTCAGTGATACAGGACTAGAATGAGGAGTGAACTCAATTCAGTAAGGGACTTTGTCCACTATGATGGTCTTGGCAGCAATGCCTTGGCTACTATGGAAATCATATCATGTGATTAATTCTTTTCCATAATTATATGTTTTATTCCCCATACAATTTTAGCATTATTGATGTTCTATTATGATCTATACCTTACGTACTGGAATTTTTATGTCATTGCTCATGATTTTTATGTTTAAACATTATGTTTATTTTTTTAAATTCAAATGTATATGGTTTGTTTTATTTTCTACATGCTTAACCTTACTGAGAATTTAAGCTCACCCTTTATATGTTTTCTTTTCCCCAGGATATAAAGAAGGGTTTTATGTAATAAAACACAAGGGGGAGATCTTTGTGGGAGATGTTGAAGATCTTTCACCATGATTAGAAGATTATGTTACGAGTTTCCAAAGACAATAAACTAATACGGTCTTTGGGCATTTGTTTTTGTCATGTATTAAGTATTCCTCAAAAGTAGTGTAATGTATATGTACATCAAGATTGGTTATCTACAAGAAGGATCATATAACCATAAAATGGGTGGCCTATAACTCATCCCTAAAGTTTTTAGATTTTGGATTTTCCATGTGGGGCCCACCAATTTCATCGGGTTCCATTTATGGAATTAATATTCTATTATTATACTTGTTAGAACCATATAGTTATTATCTTTCCAAATACATGATTAATTTTTGTTGGTTATGACCATAACTCCATCCTTCCCAAGTCAAAGGTTATTCCATAATTGTAGTTTTGTGTTTTGACACGCTTGCGCCACTGTTCGGGTGTTCCATGGATTCAATTTTCTAATGATAAGCATTTAGATATTAATTGGATTGATTTTTATTAATAATTGAATCATGGAAAGTACCATGTATGCGTACCACTTAACCCACCTAAGGTAAGTGATTAAATTTATAATTAAATGTGAAATGTGAATTGGAAATTATACTAAGTATACGACTTGGACTTAAATGTAAATAAATAGCAGGTTTAATATCCGTATAACCCTTTAACACATTAATGGAAGGTAAGGGAATGAAACTTGAATACAAAATATGATTTAAATGGATTTAATGAATGGGTTCATGCTACTTGTCCTTATCAAAATAATGAAAAGAAAGTCTTGAATGAAATGACTTGATAAAAAATGTTGAATTCTACTTGACCTTATCACACTAATGAAAGAAACATATTGAATTGAATGAGATATTACATGGCTTCATAATCAAATAGGAATGTCCTAACTTGATATTGCCTTAGATTATGATAAGATAATTCCATGAGAACTCAGGAACCCCATTCAAATTGAAGGATACATATTTCTTAGGTTGATACCCACCTAGATCTCATTCCTTATCTTCTCTTGGATGCCCGATATGATACTATAGGATACCTCATGTAGTACTATAGGATTCCATGGATACAATCCTTGGATCCCTTCAATATCATTACTGGATGCCAGGGATACACTTCTTGGATCCATTTAATATCATTACAGGATGCCTTGGATATACTCCTCGGATGTAGCATTGAGAAGTAGGTTCCATGGTTAAATCCCATCGGGCCTAGTCATTACTTAGACCCATTTTACCTTGGTCGATCACCTTGGACTCGGTAGGTGACTCATTTTGGAATTCCTTGGACTACACTCTTTGGATTACACTCTTACCCCATGTCAGGCTATAGTTATTACTGAGTTGGAAACCCTTGAGGTCTACGTTACCTTGGTTATTACCTTGGGACTTCATTATTGAATATAATTGACCACAACAGCCTTATTAAATCTTGGAAAATTCTCTATTTATACTACCAAGAGGTGATGTCAGTGTTGGAAATACGTCACATGACCTATAAACATGAATTGGTAATTACTTAATTAAATGAGTTATTTACATGTTCAGACACAAGTCGAAGGATGAAGTAGGTACTTGGGTATTTAGTTACATTGTACATCCTTACATATATATATGCATTCCTTCACATTTTTACATTTTAATTACATGGGATGGATGTTATTGAAACCATTGGTTTTGGACCACTGAGATTTATATCACACCCTCTCCAGGCGTCGTTTAGTACATGGGGTAGATTACATGGTTTCATGTGTTGACAAAGGGAAGCATATAACTTTAAAAACTCGAGTGCTTGATGTTTAATATGAATATTGATAGCAGATGACCAATTCAGATCTTAGGATTATTGGGATAGACTTTCATTTCCTTTATACTATTGTGGAACATGTTATGTCTGCTGTCTTGTATCCGTGTTTTTTAGTTTTCTAGTACATGTCATATCATTATATATTGTTGAATGTTATTCCAATTATTTAATTTATTATTACTGTTGTATCTATTTTCAATTGTGCCTTTTATTTTTATGTATATTCCTTCTTTTATTTACCTGTGTTCACATCCATCAACTGTGCTACATTTTGGTAATGATGGAATAGTCTCCCCACAGACACACCCTAGGCCCTCACTAATAGCTGGAAGCCTTTGGAATTCAAGGAGATGCACTTGCATCCTTGTGGACACCAGGCTCGGGGCACCTATCAAGTGGAATCCAGGTCTAGGACATCAGAAAGTGGTATCAGAGGTGGTTTATTTTCATACTTTACTATTTGGAGATAATATAATGCAGATTTGGAACACTTGGGACTTGTTCATAAGTTGTTCTTAGGTGTCAATAACCCATGTTCAGGGTATAAACCAAGTTTACTATATTATAATTGTTGTTATACTTTTTTCCATTATAGTGGATACTATTTCATAGTTTGGTGACACACATGATGTGTGGAGTTGTTGAATATTACCATGTTTGAGGATTTTTTTTACCTTTGGTCCGATAACATGAGGACAAGGATAATTGTTACATGCATCATTATAGGCACCTAGAATTCACATTTCATGCATATTACCATGCCATATAGGTTCATTTCACTACTTTTCATTTCTTGATATGCTTGTGATTATTTAGTTATGTTGTGATAGTTTCTTGTACATGTATTACTCTTGGTTGCTATTGAGTTACTTCCTATCTCAATTCATGAAGTTTATGGGACCTTAGAGGTTGGGATGAGTAATTTACCAAGTCAAACCATTATATAATAAATAAATGTGTATCATTTATAATGATAGGTGTATGGGCACTAATTCATCAGAAATGGTTATCAATTATAATTTGAATCTTGGTATCTAAAATGAAATGGTTTCACATCCTTATCCCTCTATGTCATACTTATGAAAGGTAGAGGACTGAACCTGGAAATTAAATGAAAAATAAAATGAAACTTATACTTGATCACTTTCAATACCTTGTTGTCTAAGTAGGTATTTGGGGTAGTATGACTTGGGTGGTGAGTTTTCTTACATTCAACTTCTTCTAGTGATGCTATCTTCCTACTAAAGCTTGTTCTGAGGCGTGTGTTTGGAAATTGTAGACCAATACCACCACGACGTCCTTGTGTCGTAAGAAAGGAATGTGATAGAGACCATGCTCCATACATGGAGGACATTGAGTTAACAATCTTAACTCCTGGAGTGCCACTTGAGGCACTACCTGTTGTACTTGATTTGGGAACCAATACCCAAGTTCATTGTAGTTTCATACGTCTGATGCAGTCCATGAATGGTACTCCACATCTTTCACCTACAATGGATGATCTGACTCATGAGTTCTAGCAGTAGAATCCTCCTACTTTTTTAGGGGATGGTAGTCTAAAGGCTACAGAGTATTGGTTAGAGGCCACCATATCTATATTTGGTCATCTGGAATTTTCTCAAGAGAAGAGAGTCAAGCTTTCCAAATACATGCTTTGGGATTCATACAAGCATTGGTGGGATGTGATTAGCTAGGATGGTCATCATCAAGGCATGTTATAGACTGATTTCTAGACAATATTTTATGATAAGTTAATTCTTGAGACGCTGAGATACGACAGAGCTAGAGAGTTCATACATCTTGAACATGGTTCTATGTCAATTATGGAATATTCAGTGTGTTTCGCAGAGTTGCAATGCTTTGCACTGCTTCTAGCCGGTGATGAAATTTCCTGTACTAGATGCTTTGAGGATGGGCTCCATTACACCATTTGTACATAGGTAATTGTATTTCAACTACCTAACTTTTCTTCCATATTCAATCAGGCTCTTATCACTGAGCATAACCCAAGGGAGGATAGTAGTATCAGGTTTAAAGGATCAGTGCAGTGTCAGGACAATAATTCTTCTGGTGATAGGAAGCATTCCCTTGAGGTTTCTCATCAGGATAGTGACAACCAGAGTGCCCGTTTCAATAGCTCTATAGAGTGTCATCAGTGTGGAAAACTGGGGATCAAGAAGCCATAGTGCGATAGAGACCCAATGAAGTACCGAGCTTGTGGATGTATGGGGAATCTTCAACATTTCTATAGGACCTTTCCACCAACTTTGAGTGGAAAAGGATATGCACCATCTCTACCTCTAGGAGAGAGTTATTTTATGCCATGTCAGGTGGGGAGTTGGAATAGCACTAAAAGGTCTAGCTAAGGAGGAGGTCATAGAGAAGATAGCCTGGCCCCTGATCACCAGCAACGCTAGTAAAGTAGTTTTGATCATGGTAGTCCATCTATTCCACATGGATATGGTTCATATCAGTTGCATTCACTACAATCGATACCCAAGGATCAGGTTGCGGGACCATCTACAATACAATGTACTATTCTCATCGCCTCAACTATCGTGTCTACTTTATTTGATACATGTGTTTCAAACTCTTTTATCTCTGTATCTATCATGGAGATTCTAAAACTATAAATATAGTTTTACTATGGTGTAATGACCTAAGATACTCCGTTTGGGGTACAAAAAGAGGGCATAAACTAGTTTAGGGAGTGTCCCCTTGAGGTATGTAGTTACCCTTTCTTATGAATCCTATTCATTCTTGAGATGGCAGGATTCAATGTCATTCTGAGAATGGACTAGTTAGTCAACTATCATGCTTTTATAGATTGCAACCACCAAGGGTATCATTTACATAAACATAGGGAAGCATTTATCTATATAAGGGTGAGTGGGATGTACAGACTAGTAGAGAAGGTCCAAAGCATCATGAGCTAGGTGGAGTGACTGCCCAGATTTCAAATCTCTTCATGGAGGATAAGGATTTATGTCAATCTGATTAACCTCCAGTAGTGGATCGTTTTAGGGATGTCTTTCTTGATAATTTTTCTGGATTACCTCCTAAGAGAGAGGTAGAGTTTACAATTGAGCTTGTTCTATGAGCATCTCTAGTGTCCATTCCCCCTTACAGGATGGAACCTACATAGCTTGAGGAGATTAAGCTATAATTAGAGGATTTATGGGCCAAAGGTTTTATACGGCTCAGTACATCCTCTTGGGGTTCACTTGTGATTTTTTCCAAGAAGTTATATGGAACCTTATGTCTATGAATGGATTAAATTAGGCTGAACTAGCTTATAATCAAGAACCGGTATCCACTTCCACTAATAGATGATATCTTTGACCAGATCAGAGGAGAAAAGGTCTTCTCTAAGATTGATCTGAGAATGGGTTATCATCATGTGAGAGTTCAACCATTAAAAATACCTTATATAGATTTCTATAGGAGTTATGGTTTGTATGAGTACCATGGTATGCCATTCAGTATTAGGAATGAGACTACCATTTTCATGGATTTGATGAATAGGGGTTTCCACCTCTATTTGGACTCTTTTTTCATGGTCTTTATGGACGACATCTTGGTATATTATCACACTCATAGCGACCATGACAAACATCTTGAGATCATTATGATCACACTTAGAGAGCGTCAGATTTATGCCAAGATTTCAAAGTTCCACTTCTGGATCGACAAAGTCTACTTCTTGGGACATATTATCTCAGAATCAAGAGTATCTGTTGACCCTGAAAAGGTTAATACTGTAGTTTCCGAGTATAATCCTAATAAAATATTTGATATATAGAGATTCTTGGGCCTATATGGATATTATAGTAATTTCATACAAGAATTATCACATCTTACTTCACTTCTTTCAGGTCCTATAAATAAGGGTTTCAAGTTCACATGATCAGAAGCATGTGAGAAATTATTTCAGGAGTTGAAAGGGAGACTTATATCAAAACCTATTCTGAGACTTCTAGAGCTAGAAATAGGTTATACCATATTCTGTTATGCATCATTAATTTTCCTAGGAGTAGTACTAATGTATTAATACAGATTCATTTCACATGGTTCTCGAAAATAGAGGCCTCACAAGCTAAATTACCCAACGCTTGACCTTGAGCTAACAGAAGTTGTCCATGCCTTATGTTGCTAGAGACATTATCTATTGGGTGAGTTCATTGTGGTGTACACCAACCACAAGAGCCTCAAATATATATTTTCTCAGTGTTACTTGAACCTCAGACAGTGGATATGGGTCAAAAATCTATAATCCTTTGATTTTGATCTTTCCTATGTGCCTGGGAAGGGGAATGTGGTTGCAGATGCACTGAGTGAGAAAACTCAAGAAGATTCTATATGTGAAACCAATGATGAATAGAAGTTAATGGACCTATTTTCTGAGATAAATCTAAAGATTCATGTTAGTCACGAGCAGTCTTACCTCTCATCCTTGACAATTACGTCTTCCCTTTTTGAGAAGGTAAAGAGTAGGCAATTTTTGATTCCTAAAGGTTTGGTTCTCCATGAGAGTATATCAAGAGATTACCCACCTACGAATTGGTCTATGGACAGAGATGATGTCTTGTGTCTACGTGGACATATCTGGGTTCCTATAGATATGAGAGAGGAGTTGATGAAGGAGTCACATGCTTCTTAGTGGTCAATTCATATAGGCATATTGAAGATGTATTGAGATATGCAGTGCCGATATTGGTGGCCTAGGATGAAATGTTACATTGCAAGCTTTATCACTATGTGTTCTACCTGTCAACAGGTGAAGGCGGAGCACTAGAGACCTGCTGGCTTGTTACAACCACTTCCAGTCCCAAAACGGAAATGGGGAGATATTAATATGGGTTTTGTAGTCAGATTACCTAGGTCACTGAGAGGTAGTGATGCTATTTGGGTAATCACTGACTGACTAAATAAATCATCCCACTTCATTCCAATTTGTGAGAATTTCTCAGTTAATGATCTAGGAAGACTGTATGTTCGTGAGATCATACGACTACACATGATTTTACATACTATTATTTCATATAGGGTTACTCGTTTTATGTCATGGTTTTAGCAGAGATTATAGTAAGTAATGGGAACATAGGTTCTTCTAAAAATATCTTTTCACCCTCATACTGATGGAAACTCAAAAATAATAGTACATGTTCTAGAGGATATGATCTCAACACATGTCTATTATTTTGGCGGTTCTTGGGAGGAGAATATCCCTCTCATCAAGTTCACTTATAATAATAGATTTCAGGAAACAATTCAGATTGATCCTTTTGAGGATTTTTATGGTAGGACATGCCATTAATCTATGTACTAGATAGAGGCAGGAGAGACATCCCTACTATGTCTTCATCTCATTTAGGAGACTTTAGAGATGGTTCAGCTGATTAGGAAGAGTAAGAATACTGCTTAGTCTAGAAAAAAAATCTTATGCCGATCACTGTCAATGACCTCTTGAGTTCAAGGTTGGGGATCATGTTTTTCTACAAGTATCGCCTAGGCTAGGGAATAGATGGTTACAAAATTAGGGGAAGATTTTGCCTCGTTTTGTAGTCCCTTTTGAAATTCTAGAGAGAGTCGGGCCGGTAGCCTATCAGTTGCTACTACCTCAATGGTATCATTCCATGGATGATATATTTTATGTTTCACAGATTCACCACTATCATGCCGACTTGTCTTATACTTTTGATCCCATTAAAGTTGAGTTAAATTATAATGATACCTTTTTGGAGTATTCAGTATACATCGTCGACCAGAGCATGAAGGCTCTTCAATGTCGGTCTGTCCCTCTAGTACAAGTTCTATTGTAGCATGACCACATGTATGATGGTACTTGGTAGTGGGAGGATGAAGTATGTACCCAATGGCCAGAGTTGTTCTCAGAAAATGTTTCACCACCTTTGGAAGGTGAACTCGGGGATGAGTTCTTTTAAGGGGGGATGATTGTAAGAATTTGGTTTTTCACTCAGGTATAGATCCTTTAAATTTCAGTCTAAATCATTAATTTGGAACTTTTATGGATGCCTAATGAGTTAGAAAAGGTTCTATGGGTGTCTGGGGCTTGTTTGGAGCTAGGAAAACCTCTTTTTGGGAAAATAGGCCAAGTTTCATGGTTTGCACATGGTTAGAGAACTATTTACCTAACTGTATTGATTATTTTTTTAGATAGATCCACCTCGCATGGTTGGCGCATGGCCGTGTGGCCTATCCGTCAAAAGTTCCCTTCTTCCTAGGTACCCGTGCATGGATTGCACACATTTAGACTAAACTATGCATAGGGTGGTTTTTGGGATACAACCATCTTACACAGTTTGAGCATAGTTTTTCAAACTGCATACATTCTAAATTTTGGGTAAATTTACCATTTTCCCTTAATAAAATATTAAGCCACCCCTTCTTCCCCAACTTGTAAAACATCTAGATTTGCCTCAATTTACACCCATTTGGAGGTTTTCAAAGATCTAACCATGGAATCAAGAGATATAATTCATCTAGAAACTGATTGAACTTCCATTCACCATGTTGGATGTGAAATAGTAATTACTTTATTCCTCTTGAGCCATTCTCTTTCTCTTTTTCTCTTGATTGAGATATCAGTGTATGCACATTTTTCTCTTTTTCTTAGATCTACTCTGATACCAGCCAAATTAAGGGGAAATATCGAAGGATAAGGATCATACAACCCTAAGTTGGGTGGTCTATAACTCATCCCAAAAGTTTTTGGATTTTGGATTTGTCATGTGGGGCCCACCTATTTCATCGAGTGTCATTTATGAAATTAATATTCCCTGATTATATTTGTTATAACCGTATGGTTATGATCCTTCCAAATACATGATTAATTATTGGTGTTTACAACCACAACTCCATCATTTCTATGTCAAAGTTTATGCCCTCATTGTTTTTTTTGTTTTGACACACTTACGCCACCATTCGGGTGTACCTTGGATTGACATTTCTAAGGGTAAGCATTTATATATTAATTGGATTGATTTTTATTGTGAATTGCATCATGGAAATTACCAATTATGGGTACCATTTGAACCACCTATGGTAAGTTCTTAAATTAATAATTAAATGTGAAATTTCAATTGGAAAGTATACTAAGTATATGACTTGGCCTTAAATGTAAATGAATAGTAATTTGCATATCAATATCACCCCTTACCACATTAATAGAAGGTAGTAGAATAAAACTTGAATATGGAATGTGCTTTAAATGGATTAAATGAAGGGTTGCATGATACTTGAACTTGTCACCCTAATGAAAGACAAGGCTAGAACCAAATGACTTGAAAAAAAGGTTGCATGCTACTTGACCTTATCACACTAATAAAAGAAAAAGCTTGAACTGAATGATATATTACATGACTTCATAATCAAATAGGAATGACCTTACACAACATTACCTTGGATTTTGATCATATAATTCCTTGAGCACGCAGGAACCCCATTTCGATTCAAGGATATGACTTTCTCAGGTTGAGACCCACCTAGATCCTGATCTTTCTAGGTTCTTGAATACCCGGTATGATACCATAGGATCCCTCATGTATTACTACAAGATTACATGGATAAACTCCTTGGATCTATTCAATATCATTAAATGATTCCCAGGATACACTCCTTGGATCCCTTCGATATCATTACAGGATGCCTTGGATACACTTCTTAGACCCATCATTGATAAGTAGGTTCTATAGTTAAATCCCATCAAGCCCAGTCATTTCTTAGACCCATTTTACCTTAGTAGATCACCTTGTACTTAATATGCACATCATTGTGGAATGCCTTGGACTATGCTCCTTGGATTACACAATTACCCCATTCCATGCTATAGTTATTACCGAGTTGGTGACCCTTGAGGACTATGTCACCTTAGTTATTACCTTGGGACTTCATTATTGAATATCATTGATCGCGATTTCCTTGGTATATATTGGAACCTTAACTATTTATACTATCATGAGGTTATGTCAATGTTGGAAATGCCTCACATGACCTATCAACATTAATTGGTAATTACTTAAATTAATTGTTTACATGTTCAGACACCTGTCGAGGGCTGAAGCAGGTACTTGGGTATTTATTTACATTGTACTACTTATCTTATATATGCATGTTTTCACACTATTACATTTTCATTACACAGACTAGATGTTATAGACACTGTTAGTGGTGGTCTACTGATATTTATCTCACACCCTCTCTGGGTGTCGTTTGGTACCTGGGGAAGATTACATAGTTGCAGGTGTTGACAAAGGGAAGCATACAACTTTAAACACTTGATTGCTTAATGTTTTTTATGAATCTTGATAGTAGATGAATGATTTGAAGCTCATGATTCTTGGGATAGTATTTTATTTTTTTAATACTGTTGTGGAACATGTTATGCCTATTGTCTTGTATCCATGTTTTTCAATTTCCATTACACGAAATATCATCATCTTTTGTTGAATGTTATTCCAATTGTTTCAATTATTATTACCGATTTCTCTATTCTTCTTTATGACTTATGTTTAAATATATATTTATTCCACTATTTACCTATGTTCACATCCATCCATTGTGCTACACTTTGGTAATGAGGTCATAGTCTCCCCACAGACACACCCTAGGCCCTTGCTACTAGTCGGCAGCCTCCAGCATTTGTGGAGATGCGCTTGAGGCCATTTAGCCACTAGTATTGGGGCACATATCAAGTGGAATTATGGTCTAGGACATCACACTTAACCTCAATTGTTATAGTGTAATATTTATTATATTTACTTTCATTAGTAGAAAAATTCCTTTCAATTTTATTTTCATTTACTAAGCATGTACTTTCTTCATCTTCTCGATCCATCAAAACATAATAGGTAGTTTCTTTAGAACTATAATTATCACTACTAACCTCCAAACTATCAAAAGAATTTTATTCAAGTGATATAAATTTACTTTTGAATAATTTTGATGATATATTATTCTTCCATTTTTTTGATACCGATTTGATTAAAATATTATCCTTTCTTGACAGATCCTTTAGGTTATTCAAAACCTTTATCATCATTATTTATTCTCAAATGAGACTTGGTAGAGAAGGGATAATTTTTTCCATAGTTATAATTTTTAATGGGAACTTTACCTTGATTATTAATTTTCTACTTTTAAAGTTTCTTAATAATAAAGAGATATTTTTATCAAGCCTTCCATGTTTGGATTTTCATCAAGGGTATCTTTTTCATCTCAATTTTTAAATTCTTGATTTCTTTAAATACAACCTCTATATCCTAATTAACTTTATATTTATCGATAGATACTCTTCCTACCTCATAGGAAACAAGATTATTATGAAGATTATGAATTGAAAAGTCATCAGGTCTCTTTCTTCAAGGGTTAAGATATTTCTATCAAATTTTTCTTGTAGAATTATCATTAGTTTCTTCACCACAGTGAAGTCTTCAGAAGTTTATCTAAATCCTTTAATAGTGCTCACTACCATGTTTAAAATGGTAAGGAAATTATCAATGGATTCATTTTATTTCATTCTCATATCTTAAATCTGAATTATGCACATTTGTAACATTTCTTCCATTATATTTTTTTATCTTATTTATAGACTATATGATGTTTTTTCTAGATATTAGTTTTAGTTTTTTATCCCCTAATTTTTGTTAAATATTATTAGATAAAAATGATAAAGATTTATTTCTTGATTTACTATCACTCTAAATATTCTATTTATCAGATAAGTACCATGTGAAATCCTCACTTGAAACCAAGAAACCTTAAAGAGCTAATTCAAAACATCAAGTCCAAAGGAGAGAAGGTGAGATACTATTATTTACATCCATATATGAAATCCTAAACTATAAAATGTATGGATCCTGTTTTTGGTATATTTTTTATGATACATGGGAATAATCAATGAGATACAATCAAGAGTGAATCATGTCTTTGATACCAATTGAATACATTAAATAAATTAATTTTCAAAACTAAGACATGTGAGTGCTGAATAAGTGTTGACAATTTTTTCTTCTTCATGAACCATATCTCTCACTGTGGTTTGGAAATAATATCTCAGACTCACTTGTTGTAGAAATTAAATGAGGTGTGAAATATTATTTAATAAGGTTCATCCCCAATGAGGGTGACTATATCCATAGTTTATAGTAGTTATTATCCCACAAACACATGGATAATATTTTTTTTTATCAAAATCAACCTAGGGAAAGGGAATATCCTTGCACCTTATGCAATACTAGAACAAACTAGTTTAACAAGAACCGAATTTTTATCATAAAGTGGAAAAGATAAATTTACATGATGAATTATTTGTAAGAAAATATTGAGTCTCGTCCAGAATTATTTAAACCAATATCCTTACCCAAGTTCAAATCAATCATCTCGTAGATATATCTCAAGATCTTTTTTTAGTTCCCTAATACACACCATCAACACTACAAATATAACTATTATAAAACATTTCAATAATTACAAGACCTAAATTTATTAAATTATATCAAATATGATTTATTCAATCTCTCAGATCACTCTAGGTGTCCCACACATTTTTCCCAACAAACATTTCTCAATCCCATCACTCCATGTTCAAGAAATTTGAAAAACTTCAATAGAATTTGAATTAAAAATAATTTTTTTTATAAATTTAACTCATTAAGGAATGTGTGAAACTAAATACATTTATTTTGGGACCACCATGGCTTAAAATATTTTTAAATGACTATTTCATTGTTTATTCCAGCAGCCTATGTTGAGTTCTATAACATAATTACTCCATGCTCCCTTGATATTATACCATTCCTAAATCTAGGTGTAGGTATAACATATATTACCATAAAATAGCTTTCCTAAGACCATGGAGTAGTAAAACTCTATGAAAAACGCATTTAAAATTTTTTTCCTCCTTAATTTTCTGATTTTTTCTACTTGATCGCAACAAAATTTGATAACTAAAATGGTTTCCTCTATGGCCTGAACAATCTCCAACATCCCATTTTAATAATGAATATATACCAAAACAACTTCCACTATTAAAACAATAGGCCTCTCTTTTTATTCTTGAATTTCCTTCAACACAAAAATATCATGTTCCAGAGCATAGGGAGAACTATCTCCCTATATTTATTTAGTTAAAAAATCCGTGATATTTAAATAATCTTATAACATATTGAATAGGTGGTTTCCATCATCTAAAATAATTTTCACAAAACTATTTTACATATGAATAATTACCTTTAATATGGTATAAATAAAAAATCAATTTTAGGAAAAAATTATTTTGTCACCATAAAATCTAAAAATCTTGTAGATAACTTTGTAATGGTTATTTTCTAATACATCATGTCATATGAAGTCCCAAGATTCATGTAGTGAAGATATCCTTGGCTAAATATACTCTAAAAACTATAAGTTACTATACTTTCTAAATATACCCTATACACTCAAAATATGATAGAATAGACATGTTGTTCCTCATTAACCATCCTTCCAAATGACATGAACCACATGAAATTTATTGAAATAATACAACATAATCATTATCCATGGGACTATAACATAATTTAAGATATCATTGGATTTATTTTTATATTAATATTATTTTTTACTATCATATTATTGAATATTATTATTTAAATAATCTAATGATTTTTTTAAATGAAAATAACCTAATGGAATTGTTTTAAATAATGAATTCAATAAATAATGAAATGATCATCTCAATAAAAAACCAAATGGGATGAAAAATAGTGTATAATATTTCATAGTTATACTTACCTTGTTATCTAACACTAGTAGAAATAGTGGCTTCAACATCAAAGATATGAAATTAGTTTTTTATAAACCAATGAAAAATGTATATTTGGGAATGTTTTGGAATCATTTTTAAGATAAACCGCCAAAAAAATTTGATTGACTTTTGATGTTGGATTTTTTTAAAACTGATGCCACAAAACTAAAAAAATGATTTAGTGTGTCGGTTCTTTTTATAAAAACTGATACCATAAATGTGAAAAAAATTTGGCATCGATTTTCTGTAAAACTAATTCCTTAAATAAAAAAAAACTTTTTAACCTCGATTTTTACAAAATATAACACCGAAAAGTTTTTTAGAAAATCCAGGGGTCAAGAAACCCTCATTTTTTAGAAATTTTAAACCATATCTTGACTCATGACGAGCCTGATGGTGACCCAATGATCCCAACATCAATTGGTCATTATTTTCTTCAATATTTATCATCATTTCATGCTATGATGTCCTGATTATTTATCATCTATCATTATTTAATCATATATGGAATTATTTCACTTATAAAACCATTTTCGGCCAACCATCACCCAAAATTTGATTTTATTTATTTTTTATTGTTTTTTGTTCATTTATACCAATATTTTTGTTAGATATTGCAGTGTTTGTTCTTCCAATGAATTTGAGGGAGCAATTTAAAATTAGGGATCCATTTTTCTTGGTGAAATCCTAATTTTGTTATTTTTTTTAATTTTGAAGTTATTTTATTTATCATTTAGTTATATAGTTTACTTATTTTTTTCAATTATTTTTACACATTTGATTCTTATTTATAAATGTTTTTCTTAAAGTTTGTTTATTTTGATAAATTTTTATTTGATGAAATTATAAAATGGCCGTGATGACATATATTATGTAATGAACAATGATATATTATGTCCTCATTCATCAATATAATATACATCACATGTAATGACTCCATATTTTCCACCCATTAAATTAATACAATCTTAAATACCTTTCGACACACATGATACTGAACTAATGTAATAACTATGTAATATTAACTAATATATGTTATATGATTGAAAATAATTAAATTATTACATCAATAAACCACATGTTTATAATATAAAAATAAAAAATTTAATAATTGTAAATTTAGAAGATATATAATTTATATTACAATAGATTTTTTTTCAAATAAAATATGTTAACATTTTGTGTAATTGACCTTAATAAATTAAAATGACCACATTTAAATGATTGAAACAATATTTCCATTATGAACTAATATATTAGTATTAATTAATTTTCATATTCTTTTGAAATAATATTAAAAACAATAAGTGTTTTAATGGTCTTATTATTTTGAAATAATATATTATCATTAATTAATTTTCATATTATTTTAGTGTTTCCAATTTGATTAACCATCATTTTTATTGAATGTGTATGTTTAAAATGTATATGTTTATATTAATATTTTTAAATATTTTTATGTTTTATTATATTGATTGATTATATTGTGATATCAGGTATTGAATGGATCGTAATTGGACAAATTTACGAGTAACCACTAGTGAATATGAAAAAGGAGTTTATGAATTATTGGAATTTTCTAAATGAAATCTTCAAAAAATAGATTTGATTTTTTATCCATGTGTGAAGTGTTTGAATATGATAAAGTTTAACTTTAGAGAAATCAAGGATCATTTCATTTGGTATGGTTTTAGCCTTAATTATACATGTTGGATTTGGTATTGTGAAAAAATTAAAAATTTAACATGTAATGTTTTTTCCAGTATTCATAATGAGGCAGATGATCATATTGAATAATTAATTTAGGATTTAGGTGTTGAAACCATTGAAAAAATAGAAACTATTGAATGATTATATAGAGATTTTGAGAAACCATAATTCCCAAGTTGTAGTAAATATACATTTTTATCAACAGTTTTGAGATTAGTTAACTTGAAATAAAGAAATCGGTGGAGTGACAAAATTTTTCCAACTTAATTAAGATTTTAAGATCTGCTTCCATAAGGCAATGAGCTTCTAGATTCCAATTATGAGGTGGATAAAATATTATTCCCAATGGGATTAGGGAATAAAAAGATAAATGATTTTCTCTAATGATTCTGTTTTATATAAGAAATAATATGAATATTTATCAAGCTATACTACATGTGGGACATCACGCTATAAGATGGATAAAAAATTCAACTCAGATTCATTCTCAGATACTAACATATAACCTCATGAAAAATAATTTTTTTACTTTCTAATGATATCATCCAATAATTTCATCGTACAATTCATATAATTTTGTTGTGATTCATTCCTAGGTACTAGAATCAATGCTCCTACCAAATAAATTTTTTACCTTCCATTAATTCATCATTTAAAGTGTCTATTTGGAAATTAAATTAATGCAAAAGGTTAGGATTGAATTCATATGAGTTCATATTTTATGGTAACTTACGTCACCCTACTGATTCATCATGATGGAATTGATTTGATAAAAAAATTCATGATTTTGGAATAGAAGTTAGAAATCTCAGAATATGATTATGTTATAATGGAATGAATCCATATTAGAGCCTAAGTAGCCAACATAGTTCATGGCATGTTTTTTTGGTAGTTTATAACTTGTACCCACATATATGTATGAATAAAAAATATGTTATGATGATATTGATGATTTTTATACCAAAACAGCCATGAAATGATATTGATGTGTATCTTTTACCATTGATTTATGATTTGAAACTACTATAGGAGACAAGTGTTAATTTTTTCAATGCATACTAGAAAGAGTATTTTATTTTGCGTTCTATGATAATGTTCACTATAAACAATTTTCCTGCATATGAAAACTTATCTAGATATAGTGTTAAAGGACATAAATAATGTCCAATTTGTGAAGAAGAGAATTAATATTATCAATTGTAGAATGGAAAAAAGACAGTGTATGTGGGATATCAAATACTTTTGCGAATTGATCATCCTTATCATAGATTGAAAAGATAATTTAACAGTTTACAGGAATACAATCTTCCTCCATACCCATTTTCAGTTAAATAATATTATGATAGGGTAAAAAATATTGATTCAACATTTAGAAAGAAAAGAAGTTTTGGTCTTTAATAAATTATCTAGAAGAAACAATCAATCTTTTTCAAACTACCTTATTGAATATTTTTAGAGATAGAACATAACATTGATGTTATGCATGTTGAGAAAAAAAATGTGATAGTTTGATTGGAACTTTTTTATACATATAAGGAAAGAAAAAAATGGATTTCATGCTATATTGGACTTAATATCAATGGGAATACGTTTGAAGTTTTCTCCCACTATGAAAGGAAACAGAAAATATTTACCTCTGGATTTTCACATATTAGGAAAGATTGAGAAGATTAATTTTTTTCAGTGTCTTCATGGTATTAAAGTACCCAGTGGTTATTCTTAAAATGTGAAGAATTTGGTGTCATTGAAGGATTGTAAATTAATACGTATAAAATCTAATTATTTTCATGTATTGATGCAACAACTTTTACCAGTTGCATTGTGTGGTATATTTCTGATAGCTATCAGAAATACTATCATTAGGTTATTTAATTTTTTCAATTCCATTTGTAGCAAAGTTGTTGATCGAAATTTGTTATATGTGTTGGAGAATGAAGCTGATCTTGTTCTTTTTTAACTAGAAATTTATTTCCCACCTACATGTTTTGATATAATGGTTTATATCATGATTCATTTGGTGTGTGAGATAAGAATATATGGGCCTGTATATTTAAAATGGATGCATCCTTTTGAATGATATATAATTTTTTTTGAAGGGATATGTTAAAAATCATTATCGAACAAAGGCCTATATTGTTAAAAAAATATGTATATGAAGAGGCGTTTGAGTTATGTACTGATTATTTGTATGGAGTTGAGTATATTGGTATCCCTATATCTCAACATATGAAAGTTGATAATGAAGGTAGAGGGATTCGAGGCTTAAAAGTAAGGTTCATTCCATGTGATAAAGTTGTGCATAAACATTTATACAATTTGAACAACACAAATGAGGTTCAATCATATATATCATCACATATTGCATAACTAAAGTTGTGATATTGAAAAAGAAATGCAAATTGGATTATGATTGAGCAAAAAAATAAATTTGTTTCAAGGTTTAAAGAGAGAGTCATCATAGATATATCTACATCAGAAACAATGAAATAGTTTCAAGGGGGACCATATCTTAATGTGATTACATTGTCTAGTTTTGATATTAATGGGTACACATTTTACACAATGAAGCTGGATGGAAGGAGTACCATTCAAAATAGTGGTGTAATTGTTATCACAAAAGCACTACATTTTTCTAGTGCAAAATATAAAAACCAATTTCTATATAAATTCTATATTTTGGAGTTCTTGAAGACATATGAGAAATTGATTGTATTAAATTTCAATTCATTGTGTTTCAGTGTAATTAGGTAGCAAGTAATAATGGTGTGAAACTTGATGAATATTGGTTTAGACTGGTTGATTTGAAAATATTTAGTTGCAATGAGGAACCATTTATCACGGCCACACATGAAAATAAAATATTTTATATAATTGATCCATCGAATGACCAGGGTCCATCATTTTTTAAGGGGAAAGAATATATTAGGATGATGATGATGTTATTAATTTTTACGAGGATTCTTCTTCTATTACATCATTTCCAAATAACAATGACTACAACACAGACATAGCACATGTAATTCAAAATGATCATAATAAAGGGATATAGGAAAACACTAAATTACTCACCTAATTAATCTAGTAATTATTTAAAATATATTTATTTTTTAAAATTTTCATCTGTAAAAACTATATTATTTAATAACTATTGGATATTTAATTATATATATTGGATTATTTATTTTATTTTTTGTGTTAAATATTATATTCCATGGTTATGGTTAAACATTTTTCATTGAAATAACTGACGTACATTATTATATTTTGGTTTAATTTACGCATATGAGAAAACCTTTTCAAACTTTGATATTTAAGTTTTCAAATGTTTATATCTTTATAGAAGTAATGTTTATATTTAATAGTTCACCTTGCATATTTTTTTTAAGAATCATAATATTATTATTTTTTTAAAACATACACCTGCGTGACAATTTTTTTATTCACATATTTATGTTTTCCTATTTTCTAATTACTGACTTGTCATATAATATTCAGGTACACAATAATTTCATTACATTTTCCTGTTACAATGAAAAATATAGATATAGAGATAGAAGAACATATACCTATGTATTTTTCTTTTTTCATATTATTAAATATCCAGTAATATAATTATTTAACGAAAGAAAACATTTAATTTATAAATGATAATTATAGTAGTACTGATGAGACTTCAGTGTGGGAGTCTTCTGCTTTTAGTATTTGGAAATCGAATTATTGAGTTGTTAAAGGTGGAATTACACGTTTTTGCCAAAACTATCACTTTCTCATGGAGATAAGTGATTATATATTTTTTATGCTAATAATAATGAAAATGGCCCAAATGTAATGTAGTTCATCAGCTATATCGATATACAGATCCATTTCAAGATTATCATTTTATATCTTGATTGGAAGTAGATCGACAAGGTGGAGATATATCATATTTGGGAGGCCTTAAAGTTAAAATATCTCAATTGATTTATTTTATCTCAGTTTTCAAATGTGATATATTTTAAATGACTAATATTTATATTATGAAATTACAGATGACATTCAATTATAAAGAAACAAAAATAATTAAGAAAATATGTCTTACTTTATCGGCAGTTTGATGGAGGGATTTTAAAAAAAGGATAACAAAAAAATTATGTTTTTGGAAGGAGAAAAAATGAAATCTGATGCCTCAAGTATATTTTTTATATGAAGATACATGAAATAAATTTTTTTCCACCAGACATGATGAAACATTTCAGATATAATAATTATGTTATATTATATTTTAAAATTTGTTATATGTGTACCTAAATACTTATTATTTTACATCTTATATAACAGGCCTCGAGAAAATCCCATAAATAACTCTAATTTAATAATGTATACCCTCTTACTTTATAATGTAGAAGGTATCATTTATTGGAGAAAACAATTATTGAGGAAATGTTTGATGCACTAAGAACTCACTCCACCAGTGGTTATGATGAGGTCCAATTAGTTCCTCTATCTCTACCCACCCACCATGAGAAATGGAAAAGAGTGAGAAGAAGAAAAAATGAAAATAATCTTAAAAAGAATGATAAGGAAGTATATGAGATAATTTTAAGTAAATAATTATTATTTTTCATGATTTTTGTAATTTATAAATTTATAACACTAATATACCATTTTCATATTTCATTTTAGGATGAACTTCAGGAGAAATCGACATAGGGAAATTTTATGCCTGAGGGTTGAATGGACATCCTAGACACTACATTATGAAATACAGAACACCCCGACCACATAAGAGGATATGAGGTGAGTGTTAGTATTCATAATGTTTTTGGTCATTAATGTATACAATCAAGAGACCCAGAAATCAAATCCTTAAAAACTCTCTTATAAAAGATATGAAACAGTCCATGGATGATCAAATTAAAGAAACTATGTAGCAGGCTATGTTAGAATAACTGATGAGACTATCACAGTTTTCATGACCTACCCAACCTACCCAACCCATGTAGCCTGCTCAGCCTACCTAATCAGATCATACACCTCATCTTATAGACCCAACCTTATACTGTGAGTTTTATATTGGTGATCCTGATGAACATATTGTAGCGTTCAAAGTCTTATATTTTTAGGGGATTCTATAAATCACATGACTATTCATGTGGTTCAGGTTAGAGTGTCAGTACATTATATTATTGATCCTACTGATCTACTATTATTCCCTACCTTGGAGGTTACCAGAGTTGGGGACTATATGGGCCATTTTTTACTTTTGTCATATATCCTTCTTCATCATATTTCATACGAGTTATGTGTTTTTTTAAAATATTAATTAAATATGATTGAAAATTACATATAATGTTTTTTGACATTTAACTTATATAGGATTATATAAAATCCAATGAAATGACACAAAGGAAACAAAAGGTTCAATAATAAATAACTGTAGATACTTTAGAAATTTTTGAGGGGATAGAAATTTTATCTTAGGTTTCTTCTTCCTTAGCTAATATCTATGAGATTCATATTTTATACAACATACATGGAAGATACTACCTATTAAGAATATTTAGAAAAGATATCATGGATCTAATTAATTTTGAAGAGATCAACGTGCCTGTGTTGCAGTTTTTTTCCAGGTAAGAAAATTGATGCTTCAGTTTTTATTTTTTTTATATAAAGATGGTTTAAATTGACTAACTATATTAATTTTTTTAATTAGGTTTGTACCCATGTTGGTTGTTGAAAATGATAGAACAATAATTTATGGTTTTATAGATTCAGAATTCATTTCAATGGTTATGTTATATGTATCTACTGAAAATAGTGAGGACTATATATTTGAGAGGTTATTAATGATGAATATTGGGTGTTTGTTTTTTATATTTTTTATGGGTAAGAACAAAAACATAATTATGAACTAATGTTCATTATGATTTCATTAAATGTGAAATTGTTTTATTGTAGGGGGAATTGGATGTTAGGCATATTCTGTCTAAGTGAAATCACATTAGATTGGTTTTTCTCTTTATTAGTTGGTGTTCATATAAAATTTTCCACCATATTATAAAAGTAGTTTTATTTGTTTTTTATAAGCTAATTATATTTAATTATAATTTTTTATACATTTATAATTAATTGATATATATGAAAATACAGATTATTGAAAAATGTTAACAAAGATCACTTTTTAATCTCAAATCCAAATTTAATCAACTATGTAAAATTAAAGGTAAATTTTTTATTAGTTATTATTTTGATTTTTTGATATATATATATATGTATATATATTGGTTTTTATTATCAAGTTAATGTTTTATTAAATATAGTTTCATCTTCAACAAGGTCATGTCTAATGTGGTTATTATGTTCTAAGATTCATGTATGAGATAATCACAACCCGGGTAACGACTAATTTTGATCTGGTTATTCATATTAATTGTTTTATATTTTATATCATAGTATTATATTTCTTAATATTATATCATTAAACATTATTGTTTATGTTCAATGATGTCAATTATTACATGAAATATGAAATTAATCATCTTCAATCTCTGTTTGTGAACTATTTTTAAGTGTGATTATGATTTAAGGTATGTATATTATAATGTTTCTAATTAGTATTAAATTTTCCTAATAACAAGTGTTCAAAAATGAATTATTTTTTATAATAGGTGTTTGAGCATAATGATATCAAATTAATTCTTAAATAATAACCAATGATGATCATTTTGTAAATTTCTAGTATGTGTTTTTCAATTCTACATTATAATACAAATAAATAGATTTTTTATTAACTTTATAAAAGTATGTATGTTTTTATAGATTTTTAGTCATCGATAAATGATTCTTGATAGCTGTATACCTTTTTTATTATAGAGATTATTATTTTTTATGGAGTGAAATATTTATAATTTTCTATTTTTTTAAGTTTTGATGTTTGTTTTCATAAAAACCGATGCCGAATCATTTAAAAAAATTCGAATGGGTTTCAACATCAGTTTATTAGAGAAACCGAAGCTGAAAATTTGAAACAAATTTTTTTGACATCATTTTATTAGATAAACCAACACTAAAAACAAAGACCATCCACATTTTTGGTTTTGGTTTTTAAAAAATCGATGAAAAAAACATTGTTTTTAATTCCACCTTTATAGACATTGGTTAAAAACAGACATTAAAATTGAAAAAACACATTGTTAAATCATTTGTTTTCACTACTGTGTGGTCCCAATTCCACCCAAATAAAAAAATATCTATTGAGTCCTTTATGATACATTTACCACCATAATTTATTTTATATTTTAATCTAATAATTTCCATGAAATGAATCAACAGAATAGAAATGATATTCTATATTCTTTAGTGTTTGAAGTATGAAATAGTGGTTTTTAACATTTATCATTTTGAAGGTGACATAGATCAATAGTAGACACTGATCCAGAATATAAAGAAACAAGATTATATTTATTCTATATAATGAGAGGAGTTTAAGAAAATATTTTTCAATAAATATTTTTTCAAAAATATTCACTACAAAATAGAGATAGATTTATTTATTTAAAAAAGTAAGATGAATATATTTGTTTTTATGAATATAACTTCATGATACTTTCAAGGTAATATTTTTTGTTTTATTATTTAACCCAAAATTAAAATTGATATATTCATTAGTGGATTAAAACCAAGCCATTGAAGAGTTAGTGATATTAGACATTGGTATATATAAAGAGATTGTTTGATGTATTATAAATCTTGAAATGGAAATTAGTGAATCTCATAATACTCATGGATTTAAAAATATGAAGAAGTATATAGGTTTTCATAGAATCTTGAAGGATAAATATCATAGAGGAAAGATGTTTTAACTTTATACATGTTTAAAATGTGAGAATAAGAACCTTGAAAGTTTTATTAAATGAATTAGAAAATATTTAAATTATAGAAAAAGAGGTCATTAATCATATAACTATTAAAGAAATATGAAGTGGTTGATCAACACAATATAAAATAATAATGTTCAACATAGTATACCATACACACTATATGTTTTCATTGTAATGAGTTTTGGAATCATGTAAACTAATGAACCAATCGAATGGTGAATGAGGAAAATCAATTTATGAAACCTAAAAAAACCAAGGGTGAAGGAAACACTTATAAAATCACTACTCTGAATTGGATCATGAAAGTGAATTGCTAAAAGGTATACTTATTATTCACTTAATAACTAAAAATTTCATATGTGATTATGATTCTATATAGTCTTTAATATATTTTATGTTTTTTAATATTATTGGTTCACCAAATATAAGATTATATATTTTATTATTTATGAAAACACATAGTGATGTGCTAATTGCATCCAAATCTATAACTCTTCTTCGATTGATTTTTTTGGGAAGACACTTATTATTAATATAGTTATTATTCCATGGGTATAATTTGATTATATACTGAGAATGGATTAAATCTCTCTATATAGATCTCATATTAGTCACTAGGGTTGGGAAATATCATTTCATATCCCTAATCATCCCATAATCATATATTGATTAAAGGATTATTATTAACACCCTATGGAAATTAATTCATTAATATGGGTCTGAATACCCAATAATAAAGGATTTTTGTGTTAAATTGTTATGGTTAAATTCAATATAAAAGATATTCCACTTTTATAGGAACATATTTATTTATTTCACAAAGAGTTACAAAAGATCACCATATATCACGAGGTTAATTATTCAATTTAAATCATACCTAGTTATTTTCCAATATTAAAATTCACTTATAGAATGGATCCAGTTGAATTGGAATAATTAAATAATAAACTATAAGAAAATTTGGATAAGGGTTTTATATGAACAAGTGATTTACCATGGGTCACACATGTCATAGTTTTTAAAAAAAATGATGTCTTAATCCATCTTTTTATTGATTATCATGATCTTAATAAAATCATGTTTAATAATGCATATCCTCTATCTCATAGTATTGAATTTTCTAGTCAACTTCATGGGGATAAATATTTCTCAAACATTGATCTTCAATATGGATATCATAATCTAAGGGTTAAAGGATAATATATTCCTAATACGACCTTATATAAAAAATATCAATGCTATAAATTCATATTCATACATATAGAACATAAAAACTACTTAATTATATTTTTGTATTTGATAAATAGAGACTTTAAATATTAAATTGATAAATTTATGGTGTTTTTAAATATGAATTTTTTATATATTCAAATAAAAAGTAAGAATATTAAGAGAATTTTAGAATTGTGTTGAAGACCTTATAAAAGTATAAATCACATTAGAAATTCAAAAAAGTGTGAATTTTATACACATAAAGTATTTTTCTTAGTTCATGTGATCATGAGAAAGAATATATATATATATATATATATATCATTCAAATACATAAGTGATTGAAGAATTAATAAAAATAAATTATAGTAATAGATATATGTAGTCTTCTTGAATAAGTTAGATACTGTTGACGAATTTAGGGAAATTTAACATGGTTTCCAAATTCACTATTCATGTTAACATGTAAGGAAGTAATGTTTATTTGAATATAATAATGTGAAGAAAGTTTCAAGGAGACAAAAAAGATGTATTTCTCTACACCTATAATCATGTTACCCTATAATTGAGAAGGTTTTTTTGATATACATTAATATTTCAAAGAAGGTATTGGGGTGTATTCTCAAGTAAAATGAAAAGGTGATAACTTATGACTCATATAAATTAAAGGTATATGATAAAATTAATCCAATAATGATCTATAATTAGTTAACATTATATTTTAATTGAAGACTAGGAGGCATTATATATATCAAGAGAAGTGTGATATATATACTAATAACAATATCATAAATTATATATTCACATAGAAAGAGTTAAATATATTTTGAAGGGCATCATTAAAGTTCATCGAATATTTTTACTATTGAATACATTACTATATAGGGAAGGAAAACAAGGTGGTTGATGAACTCAAAAGAAATAATCATGTTACCTTATCCATGATGAAGATTCAAATATACCTAATACTATTCAATATGAAAATGATATACATAGAAATAATGAATAGATGGATAAATTAAAACCTCAACCAAATTATTTCTCAACCATGCATCCATGTAAATATCAATGAGGTACTAAATAATGATATGGAGTTAAAAAAGATGGTGGGAAATATTTTAAAGTTTATCATTGATAAAGATAGAGTTATATGATTTGGAATAATAATATGGGTGAATCAATTCCATAACTAAAGAAAGTGTTGTTAGATCAATCACATAACTCATAAATCACTATTAACCTAAGAAACAAAAAATATTTATTGAAATGTCATGAAGAATTCATAGAGTTAAAATAAGAATAGAGAGATTATAGAGCATACATCACGATTCTTGTTATACCAAAAAGTTTAGGAAAAATGTTAAGATTCTAAGGGGATTATGAGACCATTACACATACCCATATAGAAATGGGAGAACATCAATATATATTTTTATCACGTTTCTTCCTAATAGTTATAAATTAAACAATTTCATTTGTGTTATAGATGATAGAATTATAAATTTAGAAATATTAATTACTATTCAAGAGAATTTCCCATCCAATATTCAGGCTAAGATATATATAAATAATGGGGTAAAGTTAAATTGAGTATAACTTTTAATTGAATCTAATTGAGATTCAAGGTTTATCTTAAGAATCTATATAAGTATTCAACATGCATTGAAAAAATAACTAAACATTAATAATTTATATCATCCTCAAAATATTGGTTAATCTAAAAGGACAATTCAAACTTTGGAAGAAATGTTATTATATTTATCAATGGATTTAAAATTTGTCTAGTATCAATATATTTCACAAGTAAAATTATTTTCATATTTAGATTCATAACTTTGAAATTATTTAATATAGTTAACTTAATTTTTTTATAATTTTTTACTTGATTGAATAATGAAATATATTAGTAAATAATAGGTGAAATAAAATATCATATGTGGTCTAAATTGAATATAAAATTTTATAAAATTAAAATAAATATCATTAATTTATAGGATCATAAAATTCATTTATTTTTTCTACTTATGGTCTACTTTCCAACTCAATATGACATTCCTTAACCATCAAGGAATGAATATTTACATATATTCCACTCAAACTTATCTATAAACTAATCCATATTATACCTATTAAAAAACACATATTTTCTGGTTTACTCTTCAATATCTACCAAAATTAACTCTCTAATGATCCTATCACACATTTTCAGGTATCCGATCATAATAATATGTCTTGAATATTTTATTCCACATAAGGTCCTTAAGGGAAGATTTGGATATTCAATATAAATATAATATTTTTACAAATATATTTGCTTAATATTATACCTATAATTATTATTTAATATAACTTAACACTAAAATATCTTATAATTAACATCAATATTATTTTTTATTAAATTAATAATGATGAATTATTGATCATTTTATAATAATTTATAATTTGTTGCATGTTCTTATTTCAGTCGGTTCAACCACCTATATGAATGATGCTACTATATTATATTAATTATAATAATGGATGGATAAATAAACATGATTACCAAATAATTATAAAATTTAATATTAATTTATGTTATCCTTATGGATTTTTGAATGGTAACATTAAAATTGAACACATTTATAAAATAAGAAATTATATTTGAAAATATTACCAAAACAAGTGTGATATAAATTTCATCTTTTAGAACCATAATCAAAACATAAATAGAATCAATTTAACATTTATGAAACATTTAAGAATTATTATTCCAATACATTTACTATTTTTAGATTACATTCTTATGAACATGGAATGATAATCTATATCACCTTACAAAAACAATCACGCAATAATAAAAAATACTAACATCCAATGATAAAAATAAACAAGAATAAATAACACATATATTAATATAATTATATAATATAAAAGGTAATAAATATAAATAATAATTTTAAATAGATAATTAACATGACTATTTTGATTATACATGGAGTTAGTGTGCATTAAACAAAGTTGAGAGTAAAGTTAAGGGGTTTATATTTATCTTATTTTTTATTTGGAACCTTAATCTTCCATATCCATATTTTTTTCATGGATGTATTATATATCATTAATTATATTTATTTGATTTTATAATGTCTCTTTTCAATGAATTTGATATATTTACGAAGGTTGGAAGTGAATATTTTACAATAGATTCCTTTGTGTTTCTCACTTAGTCTTTTTCTCTCACCACTTTTGTTTTTCTATAAAAGTGTAAAGTATATTCATAATTTATTTTTATGTAATTTATTCTCTTACCTGAATGAAAATTAATTTTTTTATTATCGACACTTTTGGGGAAAAGTGAGAAACCACAACATCCATAATTAGAACCAAAAAACCATTAAAAGGATAAAAAGGATCAAGGCTACAAAATCTACCCTGCCGTATAAATTACATCTTGGTGAAAAGATTCCAACATCACAAGACCATTCGGATAGTAGTCTCGTGTAGAGTTGCACGGGCATGAAACCGATGGCAGAGCCATACCCTCTCAAACTTACAAATCCAAATGGCATGCACATGTGAAAAATTCTTGCTCTAAATCTCATATGGAGCAGATATATGTATAAATTCATTTGTGAGAACATAAAAAATTCATGTAACTTATTCTCTTTATATAAATAATATTCATGTATGTCAATACCATATTCTATTATACTCTTTTAATGTTTCTTATGTTTCAAATTGGATATAATTTAATTATTTTATCTAATTTCTTTCTCTAGAAATTCTTTTTATACCTCATGAATTTTTTTTATAATTCATGAGATAATTATTTTATATATTTTTATAGATTTATTATTTATTTCATGTATATGTGGATCCCATATATAATGATATATTTATATGATATCTGGGTCTAAAATTATATATCCCTCCAAATAATTGGGTAAATCTTTACATATCACAAGATAATTATAATATTAGACATGGGGAGTTCACTTAGTCCACTATGTTATGGGACATCAAAAGCTCATCTTGTGCATTATTTTATTATTTAATTAACAATTATCCTTGAAATATGTTTATGATATCCTACTATTTTATATATTCCATATGCTTATAACATGGTACTTCCTTATGTAATGATTAATTTTTATACTTCCATGATTTATATTGAAATTTCTATTATTTTCTAATTATATTTTTACATAACATGATTATGTTTATATATATATATGTTCTTTTTATGATCAATTTTTTATAGTCTTAATTAGGATCACCTATACATCTCCAATTTATATCTCATATGTTTTACCCCTTACTGAGAATATAGGCTCACCTTTTCTTAGGTTTCTCATTTTTTAGGTAATGAAGGATAATTTTATGGATGATATTTTTTAATAGAATAAATTTTAAAGAATATTATAGATGAAATATATATTGTATGATATATTAAAATATATATATAGCTAATAACCATAGATACAACTCCTTTAGGTTCCAAGAGTGCGTTTAATTAGGTGTTGTGATATATAATCATATATAATAATGTAAAATATATGTATTTTATAGTTTTATAATACAATCCATTCTTATTTTTGTTATCATTTGATGGATTATATTGATGTATAATCCTTATTTGATTGAATTTTGTTGGGTTTCTTGAAATTATCATTATTTAAAATGATATATATATATTATTTTTGGTTATTGAAGTGTAATGAGACTAATGATGGGATAAAGGGGTCTTTAATTAGTTAGTCTTTATAGATATTAGTGAGACCTATAGAGGATCATATCTGATGAAAATATTGTTAGTATATGATATAATCCATTGATATATGAGGGTATATGAGTCAATGATTCTAGGCAGGTTGGACCTGGAGCGAGTTAGGTATCCAATATAAGTATTCTGGGTTTATGTGTCTACTTTTACATGATGTAAAACATGTATAGATTTCCATGAGAATTCACGAGTTATGTTTTAGAATGTGTTGATATTTTAACACACTGAATATATGAACATGCATACACTTGATCACTAGCTCATGATGAGTAAAGGTAACTAGGGGAATACTATTGGGTTGTTGGACTCACACCCTACCTGCATATATGACATGGGTTTTGATATACATGTTCTCTATTCATGTTTCCATTTTAAGTATAAGTATAAAATTTGATCTAGATAGATTTAATGGGATGAGTAGTTCTATAGAGGATAAGTATTTGGTAGTATTCAGTAAGGTGAGTTAGGGTAAGGTCCATTTCATGTAATTTATGTTATTATAATATTTATGTATCAACCAAGGTGATATACCCTCTTAGATCCCCACTTTATATTTATAGGCTTAGGCTATGTTTGTTATATGGATGGGTTATACTAAATTGTTGGTAGGCTATGTCATGAAAAATTTCTGTTTACTTAAAAAAGAATAGTATCCTCACAACTGTTTTAGACCATCACAATTATTTAGTGGCCTCATGCCCTCCTATGACATCTTCGTACAAAATTAAATTTTATTAATTGTTTTTTTTTCATTTTTTGTATTATTTATATATATTTTCTTTTAGTTTGATGAATTTTTATTTTTTAGAAATATTTTCATATTTAATCATCCATTTTTGTATATAACATATATTAAACTCTATATAGGTATCCTAAAATATTTTCTAATATTTATTTCACTATTTATTATGTATTTTGATAATATAATATGTGAGTTTAGTTTTAAATATATTTTTGGTTTGAATTTAAAATTTAATTTATATATTAATTATATAAAATTATTGGATGTTGATGATGGTTACACACATGAAAAACTTATTATTTAACATGATTATATATAATATGTTTTAATTATTTTTGTCTAAGGTGGATATTTATGATGTTAAAGTGTTTTGATAAATAATAAATGATTTTATATAATTATTTAAATAGTAAAAATTATATTAAATGTTATTTAAAACGAGTGTTTAGGAATTCTTATTATTAATTTTTAGGGTTTTAATATGATTTGTTAATGTAGTAAATTTTAAATAAATAATTATAAATATGATAAAATATTGAATTGGTTGTTACAATTAATAACTCTTTTATTATTGTAATTTTTATTTATGTATGAGATGTGATATACAACATTAACTATTATTAGAGACATTGGTATGCAATGAGATATTATATGGTGAATTTAATTTTATCCAAGGCTTTGGTTCTTGTTAATATATTATATAGGAAATTGTAAATTAACTAAAAATTTGTTTAGTGATGAGATATTATGTGAGGTTTGACCTTGAGTTGAGGCCTTGGTCCATGATATGATATGATATGTTATGTTGTAGTCTTTGACCTTGTACTAAGACATCAGTCTATATTATGTGTTATGATAGAGAAGCTTATATTTATCATTATTGTCTAAAGTAGGAAAATGACATATTATGGTGGCTTGGTAAACACTGGATCAATTTGGATGTTTTTTATTCTTGATTTTTTTGAAGTGATAAACTCATTGTTTTACATTACATCATATACATGTGAAAATGATAAACATCAAGAAATGTTTGGGGCATTTAATACCATCATACCAAGTTTATTCTCACACATTGTACATATATATATAGTTTATGTATAAACATTATTCATTTTAATACATGAAAGGTTAAAAAAACCTATGTAGATGGGATATAGATGATATAGATTTGGATTCTGATTTATGAGGGTTTATAGATTTCATAGAGGTTTTTATTTTACCATTTTATTTTGAATTATTTGTTTTCACTATATTTATATATTAATATTTCACATTTGGATTTTGTTATATATGACTGTATGAATGTTACATGATTTATGTTATTTTTTTGGGATGTTATATTATTATAGATATTGGGTTTGGTTTATTTAATTATATATAATATTCCTCATTTGCGATGATCTATTAGTGGTTAAATCATTGTCTAATATATTTTACTAAAAGCTTGATTCTAGCTACCAAACTATAGAAATAAAAGTGTACACTTTAATCCTTATGTTGTTTCAATTAGGTGGAACAACCATGAAAAGGTGGGATGTTAAATAATTTCATCCGATATTTTTTTTATTTTTTTATTTAATTTTTATATTTTGGGGTAATATAATAAAAGAGTTATAGAGGTCAAAACTTGAAATTGATTTTTTGTGTATAAGTTTAAAAAAATCATAGTGAAAGTTTATGTTTCTAGATATGTAAAGAATATTTTAGATCTATTAAACTTGAAAAATTATCCACCTTATGGGATGAAAACACACAAAATAACATGTTTAAGAAGTTTCATATTATTTTTAGGATGAGGAATATTGTTTTCATGATTGAAAAGCGTATAAAAGGATTTATGTGTAAAAAATAATTTCCTTATAAGAATATGATCCCTAATTAATCGCATAAACCATTATAAGAGTGAAGTAATTTTCAGCTGAAGTAATTTCATATATGTATTTTGGGATGGATTTCTCATCTACTCATCACTGGAGCACTTCACCTAGGAATAATATGATCACCCATGAACTGTACATTACTTATAGAAGGATTAAATTATCATCTAATAATAAAATCACACTAGATAATGAAAACTAGATGAAGGTTTCATTATACTTTCAACTACTAAAAAATCTAATAGGATTTATTATATGTGAAAATTTATTAACAAATGTAAATTTCATGGGAAATATGAGATGGATGAAGGGAACTAATAAACAAATCACACACCCACTCTTTTTACCTAAAAAATAATATACATTCTACTTTGGAAAATTATCCTAAAATCTTATAAATAAAGTGAAAACTTGAATTGAACCATAGATGTGTGCCAATTACAGAGATACTTTATCAAACATTCAACAATTGATTTATGAAGTAAGGTATTTGAGTTTTTTTATGTATTATAGTTTTTTAATTAATAAGAAAATAAATATTCATTTGTTATTAATTTTATTATAATTGATAAGAGGGGTATTCAGGAATCATTTTTAGCATGTAAGAAAATGATGTATGTGTGAACTTTTATGATTGTAATTTTTTTCAAAATTTTTAGAACATATTATATTTACTTAAATAATTTCATAATTAAAAATTTAATCTATGTATTTGAGAATAAATCCTTAGTGATCAATTAGTTAACTTAAATTTATGGGGTGACTATGATGATTCATTTGCTTTGATGTAAAGATTGTTATGTATATGTTTTAGTGATGTTGATTTTTATAATTTTTTGAGTAGATTTTTTTGTTATTAATTGATGTTTTAGATTATAGATATTTTATAACAAAGAATAATATTGATGGAAACCAAGAATGAGGTTAATCTGAAGAAACGTGTTGACGAATTTTAGGAGGGTGAAGTTGAACATACTCCAGCTATGACATAACCTATAAATTTAAAAAATATAGATAAACATATTCAAGTGATTTAAAATTTAGATAAGGGTATTAAAATAGGACAAGATAAAATTTTAGAGTATAACACTCTAGAGTTATAAGTGAAGCACCTCATATGTTTCGAGGAGATATTGAGATATAGGGATTTGAAGTGTGAATTGAGTGAATCAATATTTTTTTTTTGATTTTATTAATTTTATAAATAATATAAAGTTAATTCTTGTATCATATATGTTGTAACGGTTGATATAAAATTTATAGGATGTTCTGGTGTAAGTTAATAGGACTGATGGCTCAATTTGGGATAGATGTTAGAGTTTACTCTATGAGATTTTTTATCTTGATATTTTGAAGATGGATCAAGCTAAAAAAATTATAAAGTTGAGGTTAGGGAATATTTAGTTATAGAGTTCAAAAATAACTTCACCATTATTATTAGTTTTTAACCAATTTTTGGACTATATGTGGATTTGAAGTAGTCGAAATTCAAAACTAGATTGTGACTAATACTTCATTCATAGATAAGGATGAATTTTATCTACTTGTAAAGAGGTGGTATAAAAGATATTAATAATAGAGAAATATTTTAGATAGGTTTAGACTATATTTTTAGGTAAAATATTTGGATTTAATATTAATAGATAATAAAGTGTTAGGAAATGTAGTTTTGAGTAATTTTAACTAGATAATGAGTGACTAGGAAGCTAAGTAAATTCCTTTAATTATTATCCTTTAAGGGATGGTCTTTATTGAAGTTTTTTAGCGAGTTCATATTGTTTATACCAATGATTTGTATCAATATGAACTAAAAAAATGTTATTTATATGAATTTTGGTATATATTCTACTATATTATTGGATAGGACCTCGATGAGATGAATGATAGGTTTTTAATTCTTCTTAGGTATCACATTATTGGATATTAAGACCTTGGTATAGTGTTAGCCGAGTTAATTCTAAGAGATATGGATTTGGTGGTGGATTAAGATATTAGGGATTATTTTACTAGAGAAGAATTTATAAAGATGATCAAATATATTGGTATCAAGATCGTTGAGTGTGATCTATGAAATAAATCATATTCAATAATGTTCCAGTTGATATAAGTGAGGGATCTTACGCTTTTAAAGGTATGGTGCTAGTTAATTATATTTTAGTTAGTGTTTATTTTTGTAATGGTGATTCTCATTCTGTTATATCTATTCACATTATGTGTGATCATAATTTAAAATTTTAATTATTATCTATAATCTGTAATGTTGATACTCTACTAGGGAAGATGATATAGTAGGTAAAAATATATACAACTTGTGTTATAATTATGAGTGATTTTGGATATATTTTTAATTTCTTTGTCTTATAAATTTTAAATTTTCATGTGATCTTAGGAATGTATTTTTTGACTCGTTTCCAAGATCACATTTACTTATATCAGATATGAGTAACTTTTTATTCTCTTATGGAAATGTCTTATACATTCATTGGTGAATAAAATTTTCAAGGGAGCCAATTAGTACATTGTCTAAATTTGTTGAGGAACATCACTTCTCATATAGTGGGGCTATAAATTGTTATTTTTTAAGGAAATAGTGGGTCATATATTCCATTTATATAATTTATATATATATATATATATATTTATTAAGGATTTATTAACTTTACCTATAGGGAGAGAACAAGAGTTTATTATTGACATGGTAATTACTACCAACACATTATATATTCCTCCTTATCATATAACTTTATATGTGTAGAGGAAATTAACAAATTAGCTCAAGGATTTAGAATTAAAAGGTTCTTTTAGGAATATTCTTTCACCATGGGGTTCTCATATGATGTTTTCAAGTAAAAAAAATAGACTTTTGAGGCTATGTCTATATCATCATAATATAAATTGAGTAACAATTAAAAAATTATATTGATTGCCTCAGATAGATGATATATTTGATTAATTTAGGAGAGCAAAATTTTCTAAAATATTGATCTATGATAATACTATCACCAACTTATGGTATAAGTTAAATGAAAACCAATAATAATATTCAAGATTCATTATAGTCATTATTATTTTATTGTGATTTAATTTGGATTGAATAAAACTTGAACTATTTTCATAGGCTTGATAAATAATATCTTTTACAATATTATTGATTAGTTCATGATCGTTTTTATCAATAATATACTAGTATATTCATGATTATAGAAATATCATGTTGTGAATTTAGTTATTGTTATAGAGAAATTATAGAATAATTAGTTATTTATAATCCTTCTATATTACATTTCTAGATTAGTGAAGTGATTTTTTTTCATATGGTAATGGAATATAGAATTTATATTTATCTTGGGAAGGTTCAAAAGATAATTTCTTGGGAGTACCCAATAATTTATTTGAGAATAATAATTTTATTAAAATCATATTATTTGATCAATGATTCATTTAAGATTTATCTAAATCAGTAGTACATATGAAAATTTTAATTAATAAGGTAGTAAAGATTTAATGGGATAATAACTAGGAGATTGGTTTTCCAAAATTGAAGAAGAGGCTCATTCCATCTTTTATTCTTATGTTACCCAAGACAGGTAAGAGGTTTGAGGTCTATTAGGATACTAAGGGTGTGTGTTTGTGATATTTATTGATATAATAATATTGAATTTTATCTTACAAATATTATCAACTTATATTACATGGTAAGAATTAATGACTCATAATATCTTGGTGTCAACATTAGTTAATGAACTCAAGTGTCAGAAACATTAGATGTTTAGTAAATGGTTTATCTTCTATATTGTCCATATAAGTTTAAAATATATATTATCTAGGTATGAAATGATATGTGTAGAATACCATCAATAATTTTATTTTGATATATATATATTCTAGGTATAAAAGATTTTTCCTTGATTCTTATAACATGAAGTCTCAAATGGATTCCATATAGGAATCCAAGGAAGAGTAAAAAATTATGTGTCTCTTATCTGAATTGCATGTAGATATGGATGAGGAAAAGGATAAAGTATTTTTTCAAAATTTATTGTTAATCAAAAATTTAATGAATGAGTGTAATACAACCAAAATACGACTTTTGAGTGAAAATAAATTCAAAAAGAAAAAATTATAGTGGGGAGAAGATATCTAATTGGGCTTTTTATGCAAGATATCTATTGGAACTATAGGGGTGACAAATGGTTTCATTGAACATGTGGTAGAAGGTTATCCATGATTATAATATTTTTGGATGGGATGTTCATCCCACTTTATTTATGTTTTTTTACTTTTTTTTATAACATTTATATTGTCAAGGAGTGGAGATAGAAATTACCTGATTTGTATCATGATTCCATAACTTTAAGATGGTAAAAGAAAATCAAATTAAAATATGAAATTTTCATCCACTTTTTATTCCACTATAAAAATTAGAGGGTGTCACAATGAAAATTTTTAATAAGACTTCCAGAATCATCCACATGAAGAGATATAATAACAATCATAATTTATTGGTTGATGAAAGTGGAACATTTTTTACTAACCAAGGATACTCATATATTGGAAGATTTTATAAAGCTATATGCATAAGAGATACTCAAATTTCATGGAGTGCCTAAAATTACTGTAACTAATTGATATTTTTAGTCTAGTAATATGGAAATATATATATATAAAGGTGAATTTTATTATTACATTTCATTAATATATTGATAAAAATATTTAGTGAACCTTTCAAATTTTGGATGATATGGTATATTCTTGTATTCTTTACTTTTATGGTGCTAGAGAAGATAATGATTTTTTAGTAGAGTTTTATTATAATAAAAAAATTAAACCAATATTCATATGAAATTATAAAAATATTTTTACTTTAGGTTATTTAGATTATATTTGTGCTAAATAGTGGTTGAGGAGAAAACTTTAATTAGGTCTAACATTGTAAAAGAGATTACAGTTTTGATTAAGTTAATTACGAATAATTTTTATATGACTTGGAGAAGTAGAGATCCTATGATGATAGGATATTTGAATTTTGGAATTTATTGTGGGTGACCATGTGTTTCTTATATGATCTCATTGATTGGGACACATGAGGTTGGGAAATTATTGAAAGTAAGAACCTTGTTTTATGGGTCCTTTTTAAATTCTCCAAAGGATTAGGGAGGTTTCATTTTATTTTTATATAGTAAGATAATTTAGTGGAATGAATTATTTACTTCATATATATTAGTTCAGAATGTTTGATCCCAAATTATCATTGGTGATTAACTATGACAATTTGGTACTAGAGGTGGATTCGTCATTTACTAAGTTTCCTATGTGTATTCGGAACTAAAGTTAGAACATATTATATGGTAATACTATGAAATTATTTTTACTATTTTAATAACATTATCAAATTAAAAAGGATACATGAGAATGATGATAAAAATAAAATCTTATTATATGATTTTATTCATTGTATATGCCCAGTTATACTTATCATGGATGAAAAGACATATGATCATAATTTTGTAATACATATAGGTTTTATCATGCATGATTTAAATTTTGTATATGTATTTTATTTTAATTTTTTAAATATTTTTTATGTATTAGATTTTATAGAAGTAAATAAATGTAAGTGTATAATTTAGTTTGAGGTTAGGTATATTTTTTATAGTAGTTGGTGTTAGCAAGTACTCAATAGAATTTAAGAGGCACCCAATGGTTGAAATAAAGAAGGTGGTGAGAGTTTCTCTCAACCAGTAGGAAACTGATGGTTTTCAATTAGTAGAATATGATATTTGGGACTTTATTTTCATATCATTTAGATCTGAGCATCATTCAACCATCCATTAAATCACATGTGATAGATTAAAACTCTATAAATAAGTGGTGACTCTCCCAGAATGAATACAATAGTTTGAGATGATTTTTAATATAAATATGAAGGAAATTAATAACTATTCTAGGGAGAGTTATATGGGGGTTTTTACTATTTATTGTGAAGAATAAAAAGGTTTCATGTGAAATAAAAATTATTGAGGAACTTGAGGAAATGAGAATTAAAAATTGTTCAAATTTATAGAACTAGTCATTCTATATTTACTTAGAGTTCAATAATATCTCACAACTACTTTCCTTGTTTTTTTATAATAATTTTTAAATATAGGAAGTGGGATCACAAAAATTGAACACTAAGGATTAAAGACTTGATAAAAATGGTTAGAGAACCTTGTATTCCACCCTTATGTTATGTTTTTTTCTTTCCAAATATTTCCATTATCATCTTGTAATCTCTATTGATATCCTATTTGAACTAACTGACAGGGGAATGTGATTTAAGAGTTGGTGTTTTTATAAAAACTGATTAACCACCACTATTTCTTTGGTGTTCAACTATCATCTTGTCCTTTCACTTGGTTTAGATATTTCGTGAATATCAGTTCTAGGTATCATCCCTTGGATATGATTTTGTTTTCATTGATACATCATTGAACAACAATATCTATAGAGTCTATGAATAACATCAACAAAAAAGGATTCTTGACGTTTTATTTTAGGGTATTTCATATATGGAGAGAGTGGATGGTTTTATATCTTTTATCACTTAGCCTAGATATAATTGATTTTACAAATAATGGGGTATATCTACCCAATATTGGGAAAACCTAAATTTTTTTAGAGATGAATAATATTGAAAATGATGGGATAATGGGAAATGTGTTACTCATATCCCTATCAATTAAATAAATTACCCAAGTCATGGTGATAAAAACATTGAATAAAATATGATGGAAAGTCCATGATATCCATGAGGGAGAAAAAAATGTAAAATATTTATAATTCCAAATATGAATGGTTTAATTTAAAGATATCCTAATAGTAGAAAATGAATTAGTGGATAATTTATTCTTTTTTTTGAACAAAATTTTAAGCTCGATTTAAAGCTATAGGGATGTTGTAGAAGGTGATTGCATACAAAGACTCAAGATAGGCTTTTATAAAGAATAATCATAGATAAGAAACAAATGGTAATGTTTATTCTATGTATTTTATAAACTTATATCCTTTTTTTAAATTACATAATGATTCAAATGTATATATAAAGGTATTATTCCATTTAAGTGTTTAAATTATGGAAATATTGGACACTTTTTAGAAAATTTTGATTATAAAGAACATGATCAAGATTATAATAAACAATATTAAAAGACCTTAAGAAGAACCAAGGCGGAAAGAATTTATAATGGTATAAATCTCTTCGGAAATATAAATACATTGAAGGAAAAAAAATTACTCGAAACATGATGTGATATTTTTTAATAAGAACAATGAAATAGTTAAAGTAGATTTATAGGAATAAGTAAAAATAGATTTTATTGTTAAATATAATTAGGCCATAGATCTTTAAAGTGAGTATGAAGAAGGTAGTAGTGAAAAAAATAAAATTAGTGATGGGGAGTCCCTAAATACTTGTAATTAAGAAATTTTATTTTGGTATTCTTTAAGGAAAATATGAAACTTTATAGGGAAAATAAATAATTAAAATATGAAAATGATTTATTAAGAAAATATCTCGATGATTGAAAATCCAATGACATTAATGTGATACAACCATAGTCTACATATAATATGGGTAATCTCAATTCCATCTATGAATCTTGGGATATAAGGCTTTATATTACTATAGAAAATCTCATTGTAAATAATTTATAGGTAATATATCTCAAGGTAAAGTTAGTTGTTGCTAAAAATTCCATAAGTATAACTAAAAATTTATTTCAAAATTCTATCAATGAAGTTGGTGAAGGATTAAAAAAAAGTTTCTAGTGCTACCAAAAAAATTGGATATTTTCTTATGGTATAAAAAACCAGTGTTTTTAACACTTGAGCATGAAATAAAGAAGGTGGAAGAAATAACCAAGGGAATAACAAAAATTATTGTATCACCCAATAAGGAAAAATACCCATTTTCAAATACAGATAAAGATGTTAAAATGTTTAATGGTGATGAGTTATGGAAGGAGGTGAATACCATGACTAGTCCTAACGGAAAATTAAATGTAAATAGAAATCCCCCATACTTAAGAAAACTAATAACAAGAATCATATTCCGATTCAAAAGATATAGAAAAAGTTGGTTTTGAGTAACCTATATATTACCCAAGAAGATTTAACTTTGAAGGAATGTTTTGGTGTTTTGGGTACTATGGGAAAAAGGTATACAAGTACTAGTATAATCTTTTACCCCCACAATCAAAAGGAGATGTTAAATTAAGATGGATTGAATCTAAAGTTATTATAGTATAAAAAAAGAAAATATATAAAAGGGAAAATAGAAATGAATAATTCCTTTAATAGTATTAAGGAAACTTATAGGAGGTGTGTTCATCTTAGAAACTCCACTAAAAAGTGTCTCACAATTATATTGAATTTGTTAAAAGAAAAAATATAATTCCAAATATATTAAGAGGAAAAATAAGAAAGGGAATGCAATGGTGGTTGAGGTCACATACAAATATTGAATATGAGAAAATCCATGGATACTTAATAGTGGTTTATCATCACATATGAATGAAAATAATAATTGTATGAAAGATATCCAATGTAAGCATGAGAGTGTATTCAATTTTTTAAATTATGGAATACTTATTACTGAAGGAGTTGGATACACAAAAATTGGTATGAAGAAATATATTGTTTTTATCTTTATTGATAGGCTGAGGAACAATATCTTGAGTGTTTCTCAAATTTTAAATAATAGTAATGGGGTTATTTTCTTGACTGATGGATTCTTCATTAGGAAAATTAAATATAATAAAATCATTATTAAAGGGGAAAAAGTGATTATTTATTCAAAATTTCCAATGAATAAGACTCTTACTACATGAAATAAATGAGGAAAATAAATTATGGAATATGAGGCTTGGATATTTTGGAAGAAATAACTTGTCTAATATTATCAATCACAAATCTGTGAGTCATATACTAAAGATAGAACATGAGAGGATTAATTTCATGAACCAACTGAGGTCCTCACTATACTAGGCACCCATGCTAATTCACGACAGGACCCAAAGGGTGTTCCCAATACCCATGGTCTATCAATGAGTTCCTAGAAATAATGTAAAAAATCAATCGATAAATATTTCAAAAAAAATTGAAAACCAACTTAGGAACTTCTATCCGAAAATATATCATGACCCATTTGTATATCATATGTCTAGGATCTAAAGTAATATAAAAAAATCAACAATTTGATTGGAGTAATAAGTAGTAAAAATGAATTAACATCACACAACCATCCATAAAAAAAGAAATTGAATATAAATGAAAGAAAATCACAACACAAATAAAAAACATATAATGGATAGGTTCAAGATAATGAAGCCAATATATAAAAGTCCAAAAATAAAAACTAAAAACTAGAACACTGCCAAGAATCTGATTATAACACACAATAATTTCTAGTATAGAAAACTGAAACTACCAAACCAACTCGAGCATCATCTAGGAAAGGAGACTACATCCTGGACAACCTGAAAAGAAAAAATAAGTATTGCATATACCCATTGGTATATACAGGTGGTGAAAAAAATGAGCCTTTATGATTTCACCAAAGTGTTTGTATAATTAATTTAAAAATAAACTAATTCATTTGAGATTGTTTTAAATACAATATAAAATAGAGTTTTCATATGTTTATGATTAATGAAATAAAGAAACAATATCACATTCATAACCTTTTTTATAAACTTTCATCCTTTTTTTCTATTAAATGGAAACAATCACTTAGAAATTATTTCATTAAAAATCATATGTTCCATACCAAATAATACATTATTCATTTGAAACATAATTTATAAACCATTTACAAAATCCTTTAGAAAAACATACTCACACTGAATAAATAAAATGATCAATCAGGGGGAACCATGCCCTCAAATGAAAGTAACATAATAAATAAATAAAAAATCTACCAGGGGTGACACAAATGTTAAACAAATAGAGGGTATAAAGAGAAATCAAGGAAATACCCTATATCCTACCACCAATCAATTAATAATTGTCATGGTATCTACTTAAGGTCTTAATTTGAGATAGTCCTAGACTTTACCAAATATGGACCAACTATAATCCTACATTCCATCCTAACATAATCCACATAACCATCTTAAACCTAGCTGTCACTGGGGGAACTCCACAATTAGAAATAACACATAACTATGGGGACACTAGTATCATATAAATATCACATGAAGCCTAAATATTGACTTTACACTTATCTTTATAAGTTCCCATAACCCAAAAAAAGCAAAGGTCATAAAAAAAGTAATCAATATAACCATCATAAAGAATAAATAATAACTCACCCACACCTCCAACACCATCATAATAAACATTACCTTTTTTACATCACCTGATGACCATATACAATAAGTACCACCAATAAAGGGAAATAAGAAAAAAGGGCACTGAGATGGTCTCACATACTCACTAATGTCAGAATAAATTTAATAATTCTAAACATTCCTTCTTGAAAACTGACTCAGGATTCAAAGCCTTTATAAAACCATTCGAAATACTTTTATAAAACATCCTTTGAAAGAATTAACTTAAAAACACACTTAAGACCATTTATAAAATTGTTTCACCTTTTTATAAACCTCTTAAAAATCCCATACATCACTCTTTATCCATTTCATGACCCAAACAAGGATAAATCCCATTATAAATCTAATTCTTACTTTAGAAAATTTATAAAATATTTCAAAGACACTTGGAATTCAAAAATAATTTAAAAACTAAAAATATATTAAATTCCCTATGATTCAAAGTGATAAATAGATTTAAAACCTATTTTGAACCCAAAAAATTATCACATGTAAAAGTTAAATAATAATAAAACATGTAAAATATCAATAACACAATCACATTGATTTTAAAGAAATTGCATAGAAACACCTACCTCGAGAAACTATCAATTGAGTTTGAACATGTTTCCTTAATTAGAGAATAATAAACTAAGTAATAACACATAATTAAAATACTTAGGGATAATAAACGTAGATTATAATTTACCCCAAACCCCAATCCATGACTGAATAGACCTAGGGCATGTAAGAGGAGGTGATAACGAAAGAAAATGAGAGAAAAAGGAAAAAAACTAGGGAAAAGAAGAGGAATAGAGGGGTTAACTCAAGAAATATAATGAACTAAGGCTTGAAATAAAAATGAGGTGAGGGTGGATATCCCATATCATGTGACTTAGCTCAGTAAAATGGTAATATGGGTGAAATTGGGGTGGAAAACTCTTAACTCGAAGAAAATTGGAAAAAAATTCAAAATTGGGTAGATCACATGGTTTGACCCTATGGTTGGTAAGACATATAGGTTCTACTGGAGACTCACTATATACCAAAATATTTAGATCGTATGGTTATTAAACCATGTTATGACCATAAAAAATTCATCTACAACCACTTTCAAAACTATAATATAGTTTCTAAATGATTGTTACAAAATATGTACAAATCACACATTAGACAACAAATACACAAGTGTAACTCTACTCTATCTCCCTTAGTCATGTGATACATGTTAATAATTTCCATGAACATTCAAAAATGAACTAATATGATCCTAAATAAGGGTATCATCTATGTATTATACAAAATAATTCTCCCTAAACCATGCAACTCAAGAAAATCATGTAAGGACGATTCACATGGTTTACTCTAACCATCCAAAGAACATGTGGAAACTGTGAAAAAGGAAAAATATTATAGATAAATTACAATTCAGGCCCAAAACTTATAAATATTTAGATTAGTTAAATAAATAAAATAGTAACAAGGGGTGTTATAAACTCCCCACCATGTCACTTTATTCCCCCCATAAAGAACTCAATATGAAAGAAAATAATTGGAATAAAAACTAACTAAAAATAATCTTGATAGGTGGGTGTATAGGGTAAGAAACTAGGATGATCCTAAAAGAAAAGGCAACTGATCACCACTAATTTCTCAATAACCACACATCAAATACAAAAAATAAATAATTCATATCCAAGAACAACTCATCCATAAATGGAACCACGGTCACTAAGTGCACAAATTCTAGAGGAAATGGTGAAATATCATAGGTTCCCCTACTATTTAACATTGATCTATGATAGTGAAATTTTAATGATGTAAACACTTTGGAATGATTCCCTAGCAAAACCCACACTTCCAAAAATAACCTAAGAATCCTAAAACCAAAAAAACATCTACATCCATAAAATTATCAACTTCGAAACCCATGGAATAACATAACCCAAAACAAAACTCTTCTAAAAAACATGGGTTACTGATACTAGGTGATGGTAACCACAGAAGGTACAATAAAACCTAAATACAAGACACAATCCCATAGAGAAATCATAAAAATAGAACTATCATCCTTAAGTTTTCTATCCACTAAGAATCCAATTGGTCCTTGCTATCTAATGACAGTCTCAAGGCTCTTCCTTATATAATAAACTATAAACCAAACCTAAACAAGAATAAATAAAAAGTACACATGAACCTCAAGAGAAAAAATCCAAACCAATAAGACACACATGAAACCAAATATCACCTCAAACCACACAACACAAATAAAAGATATCCCAGAAACCACAACCACTATAAAAATAAGAAAATCTCACAAGAAAAAATCTTACCATCCATAAAGAAATATCCAAAACACCTTTATCACATATAAGAAAAAATAAAGTTTCCCTAACAATCTCAGATCTTAATAAACAAAACCCCAACACAATAATCACCCCAAGAAGAAAAATCAACCATAATATCTTCTACTAAAAAAAATAAAATTTTAAAAACATCTAAATATGGTCCAATCATTCACAATGATGAAAAAACCCCCAAGATTTCAAAAAAGATGACTTTTAATAACCCAGTTCTTTACAATATAAGCATATAAGATACCTCTTATTACTTTTATATGATTGAATTTGTTTATCCAGCCCCTCTATCATGGGCCCAATCATCTATTACTTCCCACTATATGAGACATACTTATTTATAACAACCAAAACTGAAGCCTCTAGAGTTTTGAGAGAACATAAGACTTTACCAATCCCTATAAACACTACATTGAATAAAAAATGACCTCGATCAAAAGAAAGGACAGATGGATAGTTATTTAAAAGAACCTTGATGGGTTTTAATTTTTGAAATCATTTTTCCTCTACCACTAAATCATGAGTCTAAGTAGAGTTAAGAAGTGGGAAAAAACTCTTAAGAAACTATGGGAATCATCTTAGAGATCATTATGGTAAATATAATTGATACACTTATTTAAAGACTCTATGAGAGACATACTCTAAAAAGTACAATATAAAAATAAATTAACTATAATAAAAAATAATTCCAAATTAATAAAATTTTCAAAACAAAACACCCCTTCCAAAAATTTCATAATAATTTTCCATTTAAATCACAACCCCTTAGTAAAAATCCTTAATGATTTCCCGCAAAAATATACTCTTTTATTTTATTTCACACAACCATTTACAAACATCTCACTTTAAAATATAAATCCCACTTCTCTTTCAAAATAAATTCATAGTTTTACATTAAAAGGAGAGATAACATTGAAAATAACACTAAAACCATTTGAAAATTATATAAAAGGCCAAAAACTTTATAAGGAAAATTAAAATATTCTTATCTCCATAACAATAAAAGTTTTTAAAATATAAAACCAACCTTTAAAAGTAAAAACAAAAAAAAACATCATACAAAAAAAAGCAACATAAGAAAAAAATTTCGTTAATTAAACATAAATTGGTGATGAATAATACAAAATCAATAAAATTTGTTTGAAATAATAAGATACTCGATAGCTTTCTTAACATGCAACATTGTACTTTAATCGAATTATAATGTATTATAAAAGTAATATTATTTAAATATAACCATTATAACCTAGAAATTGAATTTGTGGGTATGAATATGAGTAAAATAATTATAAAATAAATTTATAATGGTCATACTAAATACATAAGTATTGATTAATTCTTTGGAAATAAGCACTCAATTTATAGTGAAGTAAATTTGTGATTCAAAAAATCACTTTTCTCAAAAATGATTTTATTTTATTTTGTACGTGAAAATTATAAATAATTTTTGAAAATTAAAGAAACTTTAGTTTATAAAATGAATACAATTTTTTAAGTCAGAATATCAAAATTAAATTTGGGTGAAATTTTGGGTTTTAAAAAAAAATTATCATTCAGAGAATAGTGAAAAATACTAATTTTTCAAATACTCTAAGTTATTTTAATTAAATTAAGTAATTTAAATGTATCATATATTTGGGATTTTTATATTAAGGTAAAATATGATATATTTTATTATAATAATATAAATAATTCCATTTTAACTAGAAATATTCATTTTTTTATATAAGATAATTTTTATGCTTAAAATGTATTTTTCTAAAAGTTGTTTTTGTTGCGTTTTACACATCTATATTTAAATTAACTTTAACCATGTATAGAGATTATATATTAAAAAATTGATACCATATTTGTAACTAGGAGGATCCAATTTGGTAAATAAGTCACATTTATTTTTTGTCATTATGAATAGTAAACTTCGAAAAATTTATCACATTGTTAAATGGAAAATTATGGAATTAAGGTTATAAATAATGTGACAAAGAATTAAAAATATATCCAAAAATTTATTTTATTTTATTATATGAGATTAATTCTACCTCAATCATTATAACTTCTAATATATTTCATTTTTGTGAAATTTTCCTTAGATAAGGACATTTATAGTATTTTAAGTAAATAAAAATATAAAATGTAACTCTCTTACATTTATATCACTTTAATATGTTCGCACAGTGATAAAAATAATTTTTGAATGAATATTAAATTTTATTTTGTGAATAATGATTTTATTTTAATAATGGTAATTTACATATAATTTTTAGTGATTATATAATTACCTAAAAGACTTATATAACACTAACACAACACTTGTGCAAGGAGTGGAGAAAAAAAAGTAAATAATTTTAAAAACATTAAAAATATTTTTTTGGGGTGAAGTATGGTCGTATTTTTTTATTGTTAATAATAATTTATTATTAATTATGAAAGGTCTCATATTTAAATTCCTTATTTTTATTTATGTCATTAGAGGAAAATTAAATGAATAGTGTCAAAATTGAAATTAATGATATTATATGAAAAATAATAATTTATAAAATTATTTAAAAATCATAAAAATAAAAAAAAGAGAATAATTATGAAGATAAATGGTCTAAAATTTAATTTATTAACCATTTATGAGATAAGTTTTACCTTATAATTGAAACTATATCCCTTTTAGATTGAAAAGGACGTTACAATTGTTATGGTTAATGTCGGTTAATGAAGGGGTAAAACTAAAAGATTAGATTTAAAATGACACCAAAACCAATATAAATTTGATTTCTTGAAGTAATTTAAAATTGAACTATTTTTTCTTGAAATCATTCTCTATTTGGAAGAATTTTTATTGATAGTGAAGTAATAATATTTTAATATTTGTTTTGTAATTCCAATTGCATTCTTTTTTCTCCATTATAAAAATAACACTTGTTTTTCTATTTTATTTACCCCAATTTGAGACATATATCATTAAAAAACCCTTAAAAATTTACCTATAAACTTCTCAAAACATTAAATAGAGCTTATTATATTCTTAAAAGACCATTTCAAGGGTCATTAAGAATGGATCTAAAGTAGACATTCTGAAGAAGATATAATCATTGTACCCGATCTCTATCAACTTATTTATTCTTCTACCATTTCTATATTGACGTTATTCATTATAAAATTATAAATTAAGTATTTTAAATATAATTAAATGTTATTATGATTATTTAAACACCAATATCCACCGTTTAATCCATCCAAAAGGAAGTGAAAATATCTCTCATGAGTATGTGTAAATAACCACCTCTATGTAGCGATACAATTCATTTTCCATCACCATATTTCAGGGATGGTTATTCTGAAATGTTAAATTTTATATATTATATTTATGAAATAATTATTCATATTTTATGAAAATATCACATCTATATTCTTACCACCCATTCTATTGGAAAATGATAACATTGCTCGTGCGTATATATGGACTACTGCCTCCATGAATTGATGTGATTCATTTTTCATTTCCTCTTTACATGGATGGTAATAAGGATAGATGTAATAAATATATATGATGTATATTATATAATAATTATTATATAATGGTTAACTAATATCTACTTCTCTTTTTTCCATATATCGAAATGTAAAAATAATATTCATGTGTACGTATGACTTACCGTCTCTATGAACAAAATAATTGATTTTTCTATCTCTATTATTCATAGATGAATATATATAAATAAACATATATATATATATATATTAAATATATTTTATATTCATATGATGAGTAATATTTTTATATGATTTAACCACGGTATAAGTTCAAGGACTGGAACCACTGACCCAAAAATGACATAAAAAAATAGTTAACACCCAGAAAAGACAATTTAATATGTAATTATTAAAAAATGGTTGTTGAGATTTTATAAGTTTATAATATATGATATTATAAGTAATTAAATTAATCTATTATATAATTATAATAAATGTAAATTTATTACACAGGATGTTAGAGTGCTTTTAAATCAAGTCCAACTTGTGATAAATTATTTTCTTCTCACTTTTATTTAAATGAGAAACATTCCATATTCACCTATTATTTATTTTATGTGGTGTATATAATACCCATGAATTTATTTGAATATTATTATCATTAAATTTAGGGTTATAAATTTATCCATCTAAGGTTATCTCTTTCATGAGGTTTTTTATTTAAACATTACCAAATTGGAAAGTTTTTTAAATTACAATATCATTGTTTATCAGGATTGTTTATGATTGAGTTTATGATGATAAAAATTTATAACCTATCTATAAATAATCCCATGAATTTTATTCTCATATGGTTATTTTTATATATTACATTTCTTCCTTTCATTTTCCTCTATTTTTGTACTCAAGATACTAAAAAAATATTTTTAAGGGGATCTGGATTTATTTCTCCCTTTGGTTGAACATTACTTTTCTCCCATGTCTATTTCTTATAAAAATATTCAATAATGTTTTTAATATTATAAAATTAATTTTAGAATTTGTTTTTACCCATTTTTTACATTTTTTTAAAATGGTTTTAAAGAAACCATCTTTTCATTTTCTAAATGAGGTACTTTTGACCCTTTATTGAAAATGGAAAATGAATCTTTATTTTTACATACATGGAATGGATATAATTTACCACCTTTATGACAACTCTATATTTTTTATATTAATTTATAATTTTCTAGAGTTCTTTCCAAATTAAATTTTTCGACAATATTTTTTAAATTTTTTATATTTTAAATAAGTGATTTCAAAGTGGAAAGAGTATTTTCCTCAATAAATATTCTAAGTGATATTTTAAAAGTATTTTAAATTAAGATAAAATCTTTTGATGTTACTTATGATTTATAGGGTATATGATGAAATGAAACCAAATTTTTTATTTATCTGTAAGGTTTATGATTATGATGATGAGGTGTTTATGAAGTATATTAATTTTCCATCGGTTATGTTATGATGAAATGATGAAATTTTTATGAAACCTATTTCCATTCCATGGGTTATGACATATGATGAATGATTTATGAAATTTTTGAAACACATATGAATTTATTATGATTATGTAATAGGTTGGTGCAAAATTATATATACCTCAAATTTATTCGTTAAATATGGAGAAATCATGAAGAAAAGTTGTTATGCATGAACTTAATTTAATATTCACAATTTTATGCATGAAAATTTTTATCATATCTATAAGATTATTCATAGAAACAAATTTCATGTCCATAAGATTATGAATTGACCTAGTTTTTATGTCCATAATATTATGCATGGACCAAGTTTTCATGTCCATAACATGATGTGTGGACTTATTTTTCATGCCCATAAGTTTATGAAAGGTCCAGATTTCATGTACTTAACTTTATAAGTGAACCAATTTATATTTCTATATGTTCAAAATATTATAATACTGTGATTTTTTCATATCTCTATTTTTATATTATTCTCTCTTTGATTATTTTCATTGATTCTTTTATAATTCATGTCTTCAAAACCACCAATATTTATTCCATGAATTGTGTTTATGATGTAACAATTATAGGGTATATTTTTAAAGAGTTAAGCTCATATTCTCATACAATTATTCACATGTTATATTTAAGTTATAGATTATATCTCCCTTGTTTACCCTTACCAAGCATCTGATCTCACTATTTATTAATTTTTTTATTTTCCCCAGGATATGAAGAAAAGTTTTTATTATGATGCATCTAATAATAGTGCTATATATGAAGAAATTAGTGGGAGAGGATTTAAATCTCTTATGAATAAGTTATTTATGTATCAAAGTTTCCAAAGACACTACACCTATACAAAATTTTCAAGGATCATAATGTTAATTAATGAATATTAATCTAATAAGATTTATTATTTATGTATGAATAATATGGGTCATTATAAATATAATAATTACCAGTTTGAGATATGAAATAGGTAAAAATATAAGTCCAGAGGATTTTAGAGCCATGAATAGGTTATAATGAAGGATTGGCCTACAAAGTACCAATCATGTGTCAAACTCTATGAAAATACTAAAACCACATTCCATGGTTTTCTTGACTATGTGAGCTACCTGAGAATATATGGATCTCCATTCCTTTCCATTCCAAATATTATAATAATCTCAAAACATCTCATAAGGTTTAAAATATCTATAAAATGATCTAAATTGATATACAACTCAAAATAAAAACCCAACTACCCATGTACACTCAAGTTTAATCATGATTGGTGGCGATTAAGAACTTATTAATAATTGATCACTTGAGTCATGAAACAATCCTATTATCCTTTTTTACCTTAAAACTCTTAAATAAAATAATGTATTCATAAACCTAATATACCTTTGAATAAAATTTCATATGATACCATTTTTTTCATGAATTAACTCGGGTCACCCAACCGGACACCCGAGATCCATGGGTCAGAAATTAGAGCCTGGGCAATATAGAAAAACATGCTTTGGAATTATTTTTTCTAATAAATTTAAAACCAATTAAGGGACTTCTATATAGAAATCTGACATGAACCATACATATATCAGATGTACACACTTCATAACAACAAAATAGATAATAGAATACAATTATATAATAATTAGTAAAAATGAATAAAGACTACACAACCATCTATAAAAAATTAACTGAGAAAAAAAATTCAATCCATAAACAGAAAAAATAGATATAGTTCTAGTCTAGGCTGATGAAGTCAATACATAAACAACCAAAAAAATTTCACAATTAGAACACTATTAAGAACCTTTATGTGACCCATAATCACTCACCATATAACATATATCCATTACCAAACCAACTCAAACATTGAACAAGAAAATACAGAACAACCTATATAACCTAAAAGGAATCAATTGAAGTGGGATATAGCCATTTATATATGTAGTGTTTGAGAAAAACAATACTTGTCATATTTTAATAAAGATTATAGGTAATTTCTTTTAAAAAGATGTTTCATTTGAGAAATTTTTTAATACATTAGAAAAATAAGGTTTTAATATGTTTATTTTTAAATAAATAAAAATACAATATCATATCCATGACATTTTTATAAACTTTAATCCAAATTTTCTTTTAAATTAAATCAATCACTTTCAAAAAAATTCTTTTAAAACCACACACTCAATAAAAATTAGTCAATTTTTAATTTGGAATAACCTTTCTAAACTATTTAAAAAACTATATAGAATAATCTACTCACACTGCATAAATTAAAAATAAAAATCAAGGGTCCATTAAATTAAATGAAAAGTACATAAGAAATAAAATAAATCAACAAGTGTCCCACAAATGTCAAAAAAGTAGTGGATATAAACCAAAATAATGGAAATCCCAAAAATCAAACTACCAATCAAAGAATAGGTGTCATGGGATCTAACCTAGGTTATAATTTTATATTATATTAGACATTACCAAACATGTGAAAACTTACAGAATACATTGTGCCTTATCATAAGACACCAGACTAGATTACACCAAACCTTCATCAGGGGCACTCTTCACTAGACCTAACACAGAACTAGGGGATAACATACTATGAAATTATCTACTATACCATAAATATTGACTTATCACTTAGATGTTTTATTTATCATAACTAAAAAATATGAATTTGAGAAAAAATTAATCAATAAAACCATCATAAATAAAAAATCATACACTGGTAGAAATAGAATCTATACCAACACCTGTGTACCAATGGTTTGAAAAAACTGATAGTTTAAGTAAATTTTACCAACAGTTTTGATAAAACCGTTGGAAATAAGGGATTATTTGATGAGTTTTACAAACGATTTTGTAAAATCGTTGGAAATAAGGGATTATTTGATGATTTTTTCTAATGGTTCTATAAAACCATTGGGAATGGATTGGTTTTCCAAATATATTCCAACAGTATATCAAACCGTTTCATTAGAAAATAATTCCATACAATTTTTAGAAACCATTGGGAAAAAAACTCCAAAAAATCATCAGATAGATCCCATGAATAGATCTTCGTTGAACATATCTCTCTTTCGTTGAACCCTACATCTCGATCAAGAACCCATGATCTAACTTCATCCATCTAACAGAATCTATCCTCCTCGGACAGATCTCTCCACAAAATGAGATCTCCTCCTCCAACAAGATCTCTCCTCCAACCCTACCTCCTTAGCATGAACCCTACTTGGTGAGATCACTTCCTCTATCGTGATCACACTTTCTCTAGAAAGGATCACTCCGGGATTCCAACCCTAATTCATGTATACCTTATTTGTAAGATACCTTGAATCATATATCTCTCAATCCATTATTCAATTCAAACATCTAGATTCATTGAATTTTGGTCGAAATTGGTGAATTAATTTTATTTTCCACTTTGATATTCTTCTAATGGACTTGATGTGGTGTATTTATCAGTTTCCATATAGGATTATGGTGGATTATATTCATCAAAATTTTATGTTTTGAGATTAATATTATTTGTATTGAGGTGGGTGATTTGAAAAATCTCCCTAATGTCTTCATTGGTTTTATCGTATTTACAACATGTATGATAGTGTCATCTTGTTGTGTGTGTCACCTCTTCTAATTATAATCCATGGAAATTTCTCAAATCCTCACTATTATACCTTCTACATATCCTATTGGGTCCATTAGTGATGAAGACCATGATAGTTTGGCCACCAAAGAGGCACTCTTATCTATAACCTTGGGTCAGACCATAGATAGTATGAGTCTAGTGCCTTATACCTGGATTGAGAAATTTTGTAAGGAATGAATAGAATTGTGAATTGAATTTTTTCTTCTCATGACATGTGAATTAGAATTTTTAATTATCAGTATGTGAATTGAAATTTACAAAATTGAAACTTGAATTGATAATGTAGCATGTAACTATATAATTGGTATGAAATTAGAAAAGACACAATGTTATATTGATAAGAACTAGTATTTGACATAATAGAATAGTAGGAATGAGAATTGGTAATTTTAATGAATTAATAAATGTGTCATATGTCAAAATATTTGTCATGTTTTTGTTTTTTGTTAGGGTTTATTTCTCTTGTTTTTTCTTGACACATGGTTATATTGTACCTGGAATGGTTACTCCACACTAAGAATTATTTATTATCCTTTAGAATGTAATATTTTCTATAATGAGAATTCACATAAAGTTCATAAACCCATAGAAGATGAGAGATATCCCTAGAATTGGTAATGTGTGTTATGTTAGTGTTCCATGGAATGGATAATGTACCTTGTCATGGTTCTGTGTCAAGGAAATCATCATGGATGATGGTAGGCATGGACAAACATATATAGAACTCTATTGAATCAAGTTTGGCATACCCCATGTGTCAACCTAAAGATGATTGTTGGCAGGATAATTTGATATTCAACATTAAATTAATGAATTCATGAAAATCAATATCATACTATTACATGAAATATAAATTCAGAATAGATTTTTTTAGACACCCTTGGTGGTGTCATACTAGGTTTTACTCAAACTTATTTAGGATTCCCTTTAGAATCAAAGAATACATCATAGATATAGGTTTGGAAAAGGGTATGAGGCCCTATTCTTGGTTGGTTCTTTGGTAATATGAGATAAAGAGAATGGATATGGGATTGAGCATGGAGTTCGAGACTAGTTTTGGGAGAATTTATTTGGATTTGTTCTTTAGGTTATTTACTTGTATGAAAGTCTATTTATATTTTAGTTTGTCATACAATATGGAATGGTATTATTTATTTGGTTAGTATTTTTTTTGTAATTTCCTATTTATACATTTGAATAGATTTATATTGGTTGTTTATTATGTTTTCATCCTTTTGTATTATTTTGTACGAAATTTTATAGTCTCTCACTATATATTTTATCCCTTCATCACTATTTTTCTTCCTATGGAATATGGGGAGGTTTTCTTGATTTATTTTGATGAACTATCCCTCTCACATGTGGTAGATTCAAGGCAAGGTTGTCATAATGTCTTATCATTTTTAGTCTTTTCTATTGCATTATTAGTTTTAGGATTGGTAGATAGGAGAATAAGATGTGTTGGGGATTGGTAATGAGCTCATGGATAAGATTAACTAACCCACAAGAATGGTAAAACCGGGTTTCTAAGGAGGAAATTATTTTTCATGAGTTATTACTTCTATAGTTTTGATATTATTTCTCCTTGGGTGATGAACATGTTGGGTGATGTACTATTTTATATAATTTTACTCATGGTTCAATTTGGAATGGGGAACATCTAATAATGAGATAGAAGGAAATTATGCTTTCATGAACTTATCATTCTAGGGATTCATTAATTTCATATGAAATTATATAACTTGATCGATAAAAATAAGAATAAAATATTTTATACTAAAATATGATTAATTAACTTTCTCAAAAAGAGTTGATGAAACCATTTGTCTATGGTTTTCTGTTTTGTACTTTTCCTTTAGAGTTTGATATTTTTATGATCCCGATGAACTGATGAGTGTTTTGACCCATGTAGAGAAAATCCTTCTATATTATATTTTTTTCAGTGTGATAACAGTAAACAACACACACCAAATATATTTTAGTTGGAGATTCCTACAACAATGGGGAATCTGGTGGATGATCACCTCTATGATAGTATTCCATGAGTCTTGTGATCAATGTTGAGACTGAATAATCACAATTTCTCTTCAATGTATGATACCTAGATAGAGTTTCAGATACATTACCCACCCATAGTTAATGGGGAGGGAGGCCCTCAGGTAGCAAATCTCTGGATCGAGTCCCTCATGAAAATATTTAGTCACCTGTAGACAATAATGGATATGAGGGTGAAGCTGGCTACTTGTATTCTACAATGACCATATAAGTGCTTGAGGGACATCATAGTACATGTTGTACAATAAGAAGAGCTAACAAATAAAGGATTCAAGGAGAAATATATGAGTCACTTTTATCTAGATATTTTGAATAATGGAATGGCTTGAGACATCATAAAATTTATATAGAGGATAAAGTCTTTAATGGACCATGAAGTTTACTTAACAGACCAGAAATATTTCCCCCTTACATAAGAAGGAGATGATATATCTAGGGAGACATTTTTTCAGCATGGGATTTGGTATGATATCATTTCACAAGTTAATTCCCTTTTTGTGAGATTTTTTTATTTGATGAATCATGATCTCATCACTAAAGATAACCCAATGGAGGCCCCGAGTCAAGGGAAATGTGTTTCAATTGGATGATCTAAGAGTTCCATCTTAGGTGTCAATAAGCGCTGATTTTAAGATTTCTACCAAGGATGCAATGGTCAGATCAACTTGTGATGCATACCAAAAGTATCTGAACATCATTCTGATTAATTTTATTAAGAATTTTAGGGTTGAACATAAGCTATTTTAGTGTCCTTTTCTCAAAGTGGAGTACCAATCATTTGATAAGATGGGTTCTATATAGAAGTTTTATAGGAGCACTTAGAAGATGATCATTGGAAGTGGATCATGGTAGGAACCAGCTACTAGGAGATTCTCTCCTACCCCTAAGTAGATTGGCTGATGGAGTTCTATTAGTCACTCGGGTTGGGGTAGGGGACATGGAACACCAACATAGGAGTAGTGGTATCACTAGAATGAAGAACTATAAGGGAGTCAATATACAGACTAGAGAAGAGGGTAATGTAATATCCATATTGTGGAGTATACTCATACCAATCAATATGTTGAACCGTCTAGTTTTATATGTACAATTATTGTGTCATCTGTAATTTCTGTAATTTGATTAATACTATTGGTTTCATTCATTTTCTTATTCTAAATTATCCAATTCCATTGGTTAGGCTATGTAAAACTTAGATGTGGTTATGAAAATTGAAACATTGTTAGGGGTGTGTCTCCGCACTCATTATCTTATTCCTTTAGTGATTGGATAAATTTGTTCTTGCAAGATAGCGGTCCAAGGTCGATGGTTTGGCACATGAAGATTCATATATAATGGACTCAATACCTTTGAATTTATATGTGATATATATTCCTCTACCTACAATCAATAGCATATGGGGGATGCACAAGGTCATTCCGACCCTAAGAATATATAATAGACTCAATACCTTTAAAATTTTATTTATCAACTCAATACATTTTTTCATGGTGTTAAAAATGGTGTATGTGGTAAAATTATAATTCTTGTGTCATCGAATATGTATACAAGTGAAACCTAGAGATTATAAAATGATAATTTGAGTTTAGTGGGATATTACAACATATACCATTTTTAACATTATCCTAAGATCCATTATTATTTTCATTGTTATAAACATATCTCAGTAATGTGAGACATATGCATAAATAACATTAGCCACCATAGATCTGTCATTAGACACCTTAGTTGTAGTGCCCCCGGTCCATTACATTACTTTCTGTATCTTAGGGGAATCTTGACTCAATACCTTAATTTTATGGTAGTAAGTTCAATTAGAATTTTTTTTGTAGAAATGGAATTAATTCATGGGTTATTTTTCTACTGAATTGAAACATATGTTACTTAAAGTGAATTCAAGGATGGAGACATGAATTCAAATGTAATCAAACTGAATTAATTAGAACACAAATTATTGAAATTGTCTAATCTCATATAAACAAAAACAAGAAAAAATAAATCTAATAAAAAAATCCCAAACAAACTTGTATCGAACAAAACCAATCTAAGATGAAACTCAAGATAAAATGATTATATACCATTAATAGGAAGAGTAATTTTTAATTAATAGGAATGTACTATTTGATAGTATCATTTTGAAACATGGATCTGTTTCCCCTTGCTTTTGGGAATATGATTTGACCCATGGGGCGTTGTGGTTCTTATATATTGGGCGGTGACATGTATTGTCATGGGAGACAGGTATGTTGTTTTTTATTTTTTATTTTATTTTCATTATTACACCATCCAGTTAGGTCTTTTACCGCTTTCTACAGATGAAGGGTAGTTATATTCTACGAAGGGGGACATAAGGGAACTGGAGGTAGCTGCAGGTTTTCTTTTTAGGGGAGGGAGATTGGGGTAGTGGATAGATTCATTAATGTATTTCATTTTTGATTATCTTTATGCCATGTTGCTTCTGTTTATTTATTTTCCTTTGGCGTGGACATCAGACGTACGGATGGGTCATGCCAAAATTTTATTTATTTTTCACTTTTGTTTTTATTATTTTTTTGTGGGTAAAATTGTTTCCAAGTGGTATTTCCTTGATTCCCAGACACTTGCGCCAGCTCGTGGGATCCTTACATGGAGATATTGGTATTCTCCTTTTATATTTTCAATATTTCACTCCATTAATTTTCCCCTTTATTTTAAATTTTATACCCCTTTATTCATTCCTTATTGAAATTTTACATACTAATCTATTATTCTAATAATCAATGGACATATTCCTAAATCTGTAGCATCTCCATTTTCTTCTAATTAGTCTTGATTTTTTTCTTGTAGGTGCAGTCAGTCTAATCATAAATGCTTGTTGTTCTTAGGCTGGAACCCCAAAATTTTATGGTCTATTTGGGGACAATATTTTCTTATAAATTCTAAAATCATTTATTGAAATATCATTAGGTGTCTTAGAATTTTTAATGTTTTACATTTGTATAGAATTTTCCTTTTATCCTGTATTTCCTGATAATCTAGATTCAGTGTTAGCTGAGTTTACCTAGTTATAGGGTACCTTTTTCACTAAGTCTAAGGTGGATCCTTCTACAAAAATTAACAAACTCACTTTAACACTATCATTAGTCTCTTTTAATGGAAATATCATTTATAAATATTGAGTGGTGGAAGTAATCTTCTCAATTATTTGGAAAGGTCTAGCTTTTTTTGATTCCAAGTCTTTTAGTTTTACTTCCAAATATAGAAACTTCGGGTTGAGGGTTGATCTTTTTATCTTATAATGATCTCAACCTAACTACCCCATTGCTCTATATATTTTGAACTTGTTCATTATGGATCTTGTTTTTCAATTATAGTGAACTATAAAGTTATTTACCTATTTTAGATTTCACTTCTAGTTGTGAAACCTTAACACTCACAGAAAATTTTTGTAGATTTTACAATTATTGGAACACCTCAGTAGTAGTATCCTGAAACACTTCCTTGTCAACAATTACTCTTTGAAAATTTTCATCATTTAAAGACATGTTATCTTTGAAAAGTGAGAATATTTATCCCTTGAATTTCACTAATTTTGAGAGGGTGTTACATTTTCTAACCTATTTAGCCACTAAAATCTAGATGGCCTCAAATTATTCCTCTAGTTGTTCCTTTTCATCAACTATTTCCTTAATAATACTAAGTATATATCAAATAACTTCATTAGGAAATTTATTCAAATAAACTCCAACAAGAGAGTACAATTATTCAACTATTTTGATCTCTTTATAATATCAATAGCTACATGAATCATCAAAAGTATCTCTGTAAACATATTCAATGGATTAACACTTAACACTCTATTCAAATTCTATAAGTGGTTGATCAATTTCATTATTCATAAATTTTATCCTCTTATTTGACTCTTTCTTCTACCTATTTTTTCATTTCCTCAGATGAAGTTTCCATTTCTACTTCAGGGGGGGCAGTGGAGTTGGGTATGGGGGGATGCAATTGAGTGGGGGGCAGTGGAGTAGGGGGGATACAGTGGAGTGAGGGGGGGGGGGGGGGGCTGTGGATTACGGGATAAGGGGGATACAATGGAGTGGGGGATGGGGGGATGCAGTGGAGTAGGGGGTAGGGGAGCAGGGGATGGGAGGATGCAGTGGAGTGGGGGGGCTATAGCAGGGGGGTGTTGAAGGGGAGTATGCAGCAGGGGGGGGGGCTGCTGTAGGGTGGGCTACAATGGGGGGGGGGGGGGGTGTAGTAGAGGGGGTTGTAGTAGGGGGGTGCAGTAGGGGGGCTGTAGTGGGGGGGGGGGGCTATAGCAGGGGTTACTGTAGGAGAGGGGGCTACAGTAGGAGGGATGCTACTGTAGGGGGTAGTGGTGTAGGGGGCGGGGGTTCTGTGGAGTGTGGGATGGGGGTGGGCTGGAGTGGGGGATAGGGGGGCTGGAGTGGGTGATGGGGGGGGGGGGGCTGGAGTGGGGCCATCTTCCTCTGAGCTTCCCTCATCCAACATGTTCTAATTTTCCTTTTCTCTAACATTTCTGTGTTTTGGAACTCTCCCCTTCCTTTCTCACTATATGAATTTCCATAAGATGTCCCCTTTCGATGAAGCTCTTCATTATATATCATGTCTTTAATGTTTTCAAAGAACTGGTTATTTTTTCTACTTGAATTACTCACTACAGTTTCCATCACATCCCAAGGTTTTAAAAGGCTCAGACTCAAAGGCCTACTCCTTTTCATGATTGGTTAGTCACCCTAGTTTCAGATTATCCACAATAAACCCATGTGGTTACACTAAGGACCTCTCAATCCTATAAGAACAGAGACCCACTATGCTCTTACTCTAGATTCCCACCAATGAATGAATCTTCCCACTAACCAAAAAAAGGTATGATTAAAATAAAAGATCTGCATAATCTCCAAGTTTCCTATGCACCACTTGATGTTGATATCCCTGCATGAACACTTTGGATAACCTAGTCTACTCATGAACATAATCTTCAAGATCTTTTGTAGTTGATAGTCATGATTAGATCTACTCGTCTCAAATAGTCACATCATTTCTTCAACTATCTGGGTATCTCAACCCCTTGAACACTCATGAATTGAGATATCCTCTTCCTTGAATGAATCTTGAATTCAATCTATTCTTTCATTATTGTGTGTTTCTGTCGACTTGGAATTTTTCATTTTTTTTATTTTGAGTTATTTCCATTTTATTTATGGTTTGGTTATGATTGATCATGGTATTCTGTGTGTGTTTTCATTGTCTAGGGTTAATTTGAAATAGAAAATTTTAAATGGGAAAGTTTAAAAATACATTGATTCTTATAGAAAACCTGTGAATACTTTTATAATGATATTTTTATTTGGAAAAGTGTCTAAAATGTTTTGGATTTTAAATGTTAACCTATTTTTGGAAATTTTGTCAATCCCGTTAGAAAAAGGGATAGTGTTAATTATTTTCAAGGTTTTAAAGTGATATTAATAAAGCATAATTAGAATATTTTAAAGGATTTAAACCGAATATACTTTCAAAATATATTCTTTTGAAGTTGTTGGATTGGTGTAGCTCGATCTAGTTGGGTCAAATGATTTTGGGTTACTAATGTAACTCTGAGCACTGTAACAACTCTGACCAGTGTAGCAGAGCTGACCACTGTACCAAAGGTATTTCATGTTTCTTTTATTACGGAGTGTGGTGGAGGAATCTCTAATAAGGGAAAATGGATGTGATATGTCAGACCCTATAAGTGGTGGTTTAAAAATTATATTTTTTTCTCACTAGTTTCTTCTAGGAAAACTAATTGGTTTTATATCGGTTCCAAAACGTGGGACATAAGAAACTTTGTTGTCAGGATCAGCAGAGGTATTTTTTGTTAGACTACTATATGGAGACTAAACAATGTGAATATATTGGTTTACATGAATCAATTTAGACTACCAGATAGAGTCTTTGGGATACTGAATCCATTGAGGTGATTCATATTTATTTTTTACATTGGCTAATATCTTAACCATCGAGAATGAAATTTTGGCTATATTGGAAAAACAGGAAGGCTGCTGTGTTCTGGCTGGGAGCCTAGTGCTATCCATGGGGTGTCTAGGGGGGGTAGGGGGTCTGTAGGGAAGGGGGGAGGGTGCAAGTGTGGTGTCTAAGAGGGGTTGCCCGGGGGGTGTCTAGTGGGGTCTGTAGGGAAGGGTGGGGGGGTTCTGGGGCGTGTCTAGGGGGGTCTACAGGGCAGGTGAGGGGGGGGGGGGGGGGGTCCAGCGGGGTGTTTAGGGGGGTCTGCAGGGCAGGGGGTGGGGGTTCTAGTGGGGTGTCTAGGGGGGTCTGAAGGGATGGAGTGGGGTTCAAGGGGTAGTGTCTAGGGGGGGTCTGTAGGGGGGTTCGAGGGGGTGTCTAGGGGGGAGGGGTGTCTAGTGTGGCTGAAAGGGGTCTATCCAGGGTGGTGCAAGGGGGCTCTCCTGGGGGTGCAGGGGGTGTTCAAGGGGGATGTATAGGGGGGTGCATTGAGTTTTTTTTATATTCATCATTGTATATTGTCTGCATGAGTGTTTTTTATTCATCATTGTTCAACATGTTTATACTATAATTCCAGAGTGGAGGCAGCGACACACTACTTGTTGGAATTGCAGTACTGGAATTGTAGAGGAGAGGCCGTTGTATGCTTCTTGCTATAGAGGGGGGATGTTGTATTCTTGTTCTAGCTGGAAGTGGTGCGTACAGTTTTGTTTTGCAGGGAGAAGATGAAATGCCAATGGTTTTATGAACCGTTAGTATACATATTGAGTAGTATATACTAACGGTTTGAGAACCGTTGGTATACCTATTTACAAATGGTTTCAATGAAACCATTGGGAGTAGTGTGTTGTTGGTGGTATACCAATGGTTTAACAACTATTGGTGTTTACCTTGGTGAGGAGCAATTATTAACCGTTGGGATAGAAATTTACCAACGGTTAATAGTAAACCATTGGTATTTTAAAAATCCAGCCAACCAATACCAACAGTTCAAGATGAACCATTGGGATATAGATATCCCCATACCTCACAACCCAATGGTTTAGTGAACCGTTGGGATAGAATTTCCCAACGGTTTTGGGGCTTTTACCAACATTTTGTAACCATTGGTAAAATATTATTTTACAGTAGTGATAACTCACCATAACCTCTCACACGGTCACAATAAATATCCCATTTTTATCCATCACTCAATCACTATATACAATCGGCACCACCCATAAATGGAAATAAGAAAAAAAAGGGAACCTAGAGGGTCTCATATACTCAAACATTTAAGAAACCATTTAAGAGTTCTAAATGATAATTCTTGAAAACTGAATCAGGATGTCGATCTTTTTTACATCCATCCAAAATCCATTTATAAAACATTATTTAAAATAATTCACTTAAAACCACCCCTTAAACTATTTGAGGAATTGATTCCCATTTCTTAGAAACCTTTTAAAAAATACAAAACATTTTCATTTATCCATTTTATCCTAAACAAGGACAAATACCTTCGAAAATCTAATTTATTCTTTAAAAAAACTTTGAAATCCTTTCTAAGAATCTTTTCTTTCAAACAAACCTTAAGAAACTAGAAAATATTAAATAAACTTTTATTCAAAGTTATGAATCACTTTAAAAACATTTTTAAACCTAAAAATTCTATAAAAAAGAAGTAATTTAATAATAAAACACTTAAAATTATCAATATTGTAATGAAATTACATATAAATAAAAAAATATATAACTATAATAATCACTAATCAATTTATAACAGATTCCCTTCATCATTTAATGATCAACCGAGTAAGAACACCCCCCCAAAATTCACAAAAAAGTAAAACCTAATATTATAACTCACTCTAAACCCCTATCATTAGCGAAACTATCTATTGGATTATGGGAGGATTTAGGACCAAGAGAAAATGGGAGTAAAAATAAAGAAGGGAAATAAAGAAGAATATAGCAGCTTAACTCAAGAAATCCATAGTAAATTGATATACCATAGTCCTAATATTGAATAGAGGCGGTGATGAAGATTTCATCTCATATTCTGTATATCATAAAAATGGGAATAAAGTAGAAAAAGGGGCATAAATCCCTCAAATTAAACCATGGTAAAACTTAAAAAACAAAATTTTAAAACTAGGAAGCTCACATGGTTTGGTAAATGACATATCAACCATGAAAGATATATTAGAGAATCACTCCAAACCAATATGGTTGTGAAGAATAGTTATTAAACCACACACAAATTTTGAAAAACTCTTATGCAACCATCTGTTTAATTGTAACATAGTTTCTACATGGTTTCAACTAATCATATGTAAATATTACACCAATCAACCCTTATATAAGGGAAACTCTAAAGGGTCTTTTCTAGTTGTGTGCTACCCAAGTATACTATCCATTATTTTATAAAAATAACATAGAAGGACCTACTTAAGGTTACCATGCATGGTTTCTTCTAAATAGTGTATCCCAAATTGTGTGCATCAGGAATCTTGTATGAGGGTTATCCACATGATTTACTCCAACCATGCATTGATTGTGTGGAAAATGTGGAAAAGGAAAAAAATCATGAAAAATTAAAATTCAAGTCTAGGATTTATAAAAAATTAGATTAAATCAAAATTAATTAATTAAATAAATGAAATAGAAACATTGGGTGTTATAGTTAATAATTATAACATATGACACAAATAAATATTTTAAATGACATCCAAAATCCAGTGAAGATAAAGATAAATAAACCACTTGAGTTTGTACACTCAATGTTTGTAGACTAATGAGTATGAAGCCAACCAAAATTGATAAGTAATTTATGATTTTTTTTATTATTTTAACACTTTTGATGTTTATTTTAGGTCAATTATATCACAATATCTTAACATATTTAAATTTTTTTGAAGTATTTCTTAAAATCAAGTGTGATGTGCTATCAAAATATTCCATCCCATCAATGGATCTTAATATAATAATAAAGAGTCCAAATAATATCTTGAGTAACATGAAATATATAATGAGTATAATTCTATATAAATTCCTTAAAAAATAAAGTGTTTGAGTATAAAACCAAATCCTGATAGAAATAAGAATAATAATGCTACTAAAACATTCCACATCAAAATTATTTTAGAGACATGGCACAACTATGGTTGTATATATAGCCAACCATTTTAAAAATCAATCCAAATTGGTCACCACACCATACGAGTTATGGTTTTGAAATAAAATAAACTTTAAGCTCTTGTAAGTGTTATTTATACCATGTTACATCAAGGTGTAATGAAAAAATATTGGAAAGTTCGATGAGATAGTTGATCAGGGTATATTTTTTAGATATACACCCAATGGAGGAAGTTATTAGTGTTAAAATTAGAATGTGATAATGACCATTGATATTTTTGATGTACTTGTATTGGAAAATAAAAATTATTCACAAACATTATCACTCATTTATAAAGACATTTAAGATATCATTTATGAAAACATTCACTAATATAATAGTATTTCGTATGAGAACACACTTTTCTATATTTATCATGATGATTCTAAATATTATAATTTTGAGAAAGACCCAAGATAAAGAGTTTTAAAGATTAAAATTCTAATAAAACATGTGGTTCTAAAAAGCATCATTGGGGACAAAAAAGGGTGTGAGAAAATAGATAAGTATAAAAAATTCCAATCATATTATCATTATTTTTCAAGTTAAAATAAATAGTGTTGAAGAAGACCAAAAACTTGAGGATTGAAAAATAGAAATTGAAAATGATTTGAATTAAATATAGAATAAATAATCCTAGGAATTGGTGTCATGTCTAAATTTAAAGAATGTGAATAGGATAAAGAGGGGTTTTAGAATAATCACAATGTTAAAGGATATGTTTTAGAAAATAAATTTTACCTTGTTGGAAAATTTTACTCTTAAATTGAGGATATTGATTTTGATGAGAGTTTTGCTTCAGTCAAAAGGCTCAAAATATATGAATCATTCATTTTTAATTTTTCCCAATGAAACTATAATGTTTTATAAATATATGTAAAGTAAAAATTTCTTAATTTTTATCTTTAGAAAGATGTTGAAATTGATAAACTGGATTATTTTATCCTTGAAAGTGAGGACTCTTGTGTGTGTAAACTGGAAATGTGTAATAAGGGATAAATTAAGTGGCTCGAGAATGATACACAATGTTTGAAAATAGCTTCAGGAGTATTAAATTAAAGAAGAGAAATGTGGAATCGAATTTCAATGTCAAAAAAGATAACATTAACTCACTTATCATGGTTGTGTATATCGAGGTTATATTTTTTTGGGAAAAAAGAGGAGACTTGTGAAAATTTTTATACCCAAATATGTGAACTATTAAAGATATATATAATAAGTGATATAACATTTTCTATATCATTGGAAGTCACCAATGTAGTAGATTTTATTTTTTTGTCATAAGAAAATTATGCTCCTAAGTTACTCTAGATGTTTGACATAGAGTAATCAAGATAATTCTCTACCCCTATATCAGTTGGGGATAATCTTTCCATTGATAACTAATGAATGAGTGTGGATCAAATGGAGTTACATTGGCTTATTAGTATCATAATTTATTTTATAGTTCCAAGATAGAACATCATATTTGTGGTTATAATTTATGTATGATTCCAAGGAAAACATAATAAGTTACATCATACGATGTGAAAAAAATATTATGTTACATCAAAGGGTATCTGGATCATGGATTGAGGCTTTAAAAAGTACATAATTTCAAATTTAGGTCTATACATCCATAGATTTAGTATGAGATATAGTGATAAAATTTTACTCCTAGAGTTGGTTTCTATACTTGAGGAATGTTTTTTTATTGGCACATAATGAATAAAAACTATGTCAATCATAGCTCAATGGATTTTGAATATTTTTCACCATCTCAAGATAAAACATAAATGATTTTGATGACGTCAAATACAAAATTTATGAGGGTGAATTTTTTATACCCAATGATAGTTTGGTGTGATAATCAATGTGAAATAAAAATGTCAAATAATTCAGTGAAACATTCATGGTTAAATAATATTGATATTATTTACAACTTTATAAAATATAAGGTGGATGATGAAAAGATTTTATTAGAGTTCGTCTTAATGAAAGAGGAAGTTGATAATATCTTAAAAAATACCACTTTAAGGATTATTTATTGTACTTGAGAGTGTTTATGGGAATTTATTCTTTCCTAAAATCTCTATAAGTTTTCTTACTTGTTTTCACTTTTCATTGATTTTAATTTATTGAAGGGGGGGCATATAGATGAATATTTTCTTACATTGGGGGGGGACTATAGTTTCAATTTCAGTTGATTATAAATGGGTAAAGTTGTATAAGGGGTTACTTGAGGAGTTTTTAACTAATGTTTAGAGAAGATATTTTACATTGATTCAAAAATTGAAAATAAACACAAAGGGGGAGACTGAAGATCTTATAAATATTGAAGAAACCTCATGAAATAAATTAAAAAATTGATATTCATGACTTTATAAGGGGATTTATTCATAAGTTTGACATGTTTTCATGTTATATTTATTTAAAACTCATTTATATATGAGTATGAGGATCTTTGATGTTGGTATATATTAACAGTTTACTTGGATATAGTAGATAACAAAAAACAAGGAGATAGTTCCACTATAATGATGTTGAATGAAAAAGTCTCATATCGTTACATATGTTTTACACTATATACTACCCATTTTAATTGATTAAGTGATCAACCAATAGTAGAGATATTTTTTTTCACATTATTAATATTAATGATGATTGATACTTCTGTGTGTTTATGGGCACATCATTGGGAAAATTCTCAAAAAAGGATTATCAATAGGATTTTATTGGAAATTATGTGCATGATGCATGAGGTAGTATCCTTTAGTGAAAAGATATACCACTGAAATATAACATCATGATATGAAATCTTAATAATCACATAATTAATATAGATGATAAGATAAAATTTAAGAATTTCAAGATATCCTCACGGTTTTTCTGTTACATGAACCCAAAAGAAGAAACTACTGACCATATTTTATTGGAATCCAAATGGGAATCACTTATGTGGAGTTAGTTTGATGAATTCATAGGGGTTGGGTCTCATGATTAAAATATTGGATATTTTATTCTTCTCCTGTTGAATAGGGTTTTGGGAAATAACATGCAAAATAAGGTAAGATTGATTCTCATGGTATCAGTCTATTAGTGCATCTCTAAAGCTAAGAAAAAATCCCGACATGGAGGAGTTGGTAATTTGAACCATATCCTGGTTATTGGAGATAAATTCATGGTGGATGATTTATAACCCTTCCTTAAAGGATATGTGTGGACCAATCCTTATAAAATATTTTTAATTCCCCCAATACATATTTCACAAGGCTGCAAGAGACTATATAGGGGTACTAGATTTGGTTGAATCCCCCCTCAAATGTTTTAAATCTCAATGTTGATGGGTCCTATAACTCCTGTGTTATATAGGGTGGTAGTATTTTACATGAATCAGGTAGTTCTATAATCTTTTACTTTATTGATTCATTTGGTTAGGGTGATTATATTATAGTGGAGGCCTTTTCCATGCACAATAGGCTGGAACTGTGTTGTGATAGCAATATTGATCTGGCCACCATTGAGAATGACTCAACAACTATCTTTCACTCTCTTCAAGATTATATTACTATCCCATTTCCAATTATTTATCATATCTATAGGTGTAAAACCCTTATCAAGGACCACAATATCTCACACCACATCTAGAAATTAGGGAATCAAGTTGCAGATTACCTAGATTCAAGGTTCAATACTGATGTTAAAAGTATTTTTTCTAGATTTCGATCCTTCCTGGTTGGCTTCGCGTATATTTTCAGGGGCAATGCTCCAGGATTATATCACTTTAGTCCCCCATGATATTATATCCTCTCTTTGTTTTCAAATAAATATACATATGGAATGAAGTTGGTTAGTTATAAAATACAAAACTCAATAAAAATAAAAATAAAATAAAGGATAATTATCATGTCATAATGAAGATGATGACACTACAAAGGAGGAGCTCACACCATAGTTTTTTAATATATAATTTTGGTGTCGTACAAGAGTTGAGAACTTTAATTGACTATTCTATGGTGTATCTCTCTTTTCCAAAAGAAGAGTCAAAGGGTGAAACCAAAATCTTAGATATGTAGTTTACATATTTATAGGATATATCCTTTATATCGTAGTAAAGTGAATGATTCAATATGTGATAAAGCTGTTATGACACAACTAGCTGGGACATTTCTTAGTGGTGGTTAAATATATTCTAAGATCTTTTATATTTTATATCCAAATATTCTAGATTTGAGGGCCACACTATTTTCCATGGAACCATTACATGATAGATGAAAACTATATAAATAATTGGTGATTCACACATAATGAATATTTGAAATTTAGATGAGTTTCAACATTTCTATTGAGTGAAGTGGGTAACCATTCTAGGGATAATTCTAATGCCGTTTTTTCTAAAAATGAGGATATGAAAAAAAGGCCCACATTCAATCCAAATTAGAGAGCCAATTGAGGAAAAGGGATGTGAAAGTCATTCAAATTTTGGGAATTAGTATTTCAATCTTGTACATGGAGTTCAATTTCATCTAACATCTCATTTATTTACTCATATTAAAATAGAAACATGTGAATTAAAATCAAAATTCTTTCATATCATAAATTATCCACTTGATAAAAAGGTTCAGTGAAACTTATATCTCCCCCTTTTATCACTTGTGTAATTTCTAATTCTTTCTCTCATCATTGTGTTGTCTCCATTAAGATTTCATTTTCCCTAGACAATGTGGGGAAACAATTGAAAATTGGTATTTTTGGTAACCACTAATTTACCCCTTCTCAAGGATGTTTTACTGTCACCTAGGGCATTCATACGGGCCTATCATACCACTACACACACCCCAACATAAGAAACTCCATACTCCCTAGTGTATAACGTGAAAGGTGGAATATCAATTTAGATTTTTTTTCCATTAATAATAACATCCATTAATGACTAAAAATTCAAATATAAATGTTAAATAATTCCATTGAATAACTTATAGAGTCATGATGAAATTATATTACATGAATTTTATAATCTCGAGGTATACTAAAATATAATAATTGAGAATTTAACCATAAATCCAAACATCAATCATTCATACAAGTTGAATTTAGGCTTTTTCTAAAGGAATCAATGATCCCTAGTAGGATGCCTCTAATATTAAAACCAAAATTAAAAGGGAATTATGTTATATTTATGGTTTATTCCAATTAATCATTTTCCTTTATTACAATGGATATAGTGAATATCATACCTTCTAACAATACTATATTTTTGAATGAATAATTTTCATAAATCTATATCGAACACAAATACCTCATCTTATGACTTTAAACTACATGATATAAAGTCTTATTAATATAAATTTAAATAGTTTTACATAAGGAACTTTTCAATCGATGTTAAATTTTATAAATTTAGGTCCATACTACATGACCATAAATTTTACGATACAGGGTCCTTACCACATAACCATAAACAATAAAATACATATTACTTACCATAGGACCCTAAAACTATAAGGAATATGGTTATTATCACATGAAATTTAAAAACATATTAAATATCATTTTCTTATATAATTTTGAACTATATTAAGTGTTCTGTGTCATAAGGGTATTAAACTACATGAAACCATACCTCATATCGCGATGGTAAATTTTAAAACCTCACCTCCACCTATACAAGTACCAGTTCTACACGAACTTCCATCATATACTTTAATACAATAATTTCCCCTTACTTATAAAACATTAGTATGTATTCCCAATAACTCACATCATATTTTGTTTTATTGGACCCACATTGAGGAATTTCCAAAACTCTATTCATTATAATCCTTGTTACCACATGATATGTTGCAACACCTAGAAATTCGTTATTGATCATAATATTAATTTACTTCCCTTTCAACCATCCTAGTTTCAGAGCCCAGACCAATTTATTTAATGTTTCATCTAATGAAATTTCACTAGGATAAAACCATCTACTTATCCATTAATATACATGGCTAGATTCCTATTACAACATGAAACAATATTTAATAAACCGGACTACGTCAACCTGAAATGCAACCCAAACTACTCTTCCATAATACATGAAGTGAAATCCTCATCATCATGAGATTGTAACTAGTTCTAGCGAATTAAAATTACTTATATTGATAATTATTTTAACTGATAAATAAAAATAAAAAAAATAAATTCAACCCAGAATCCTAATAAGTACATTCTAGATAATAAAACATAATGTAGAATAAATAATATGTTTTGAAAATATATAACAACCAATTATGTCATAATAAAATAAAAAAACTCCAAAATAAATATAACATTGAAAAATAACATTAATCCAATGTAATAAAATAATAAAAATTACAAAATGATTAAATAAAATAAAATTGGTTGGTGTGGCATTAAAAATTATGTTGGAAAAAATCCTTAACCATAATGTAAAACAAAAATGAAACCCTACCACCACCACCTTGAAACAAGTGAAAACACCTCAATTTCCAACTCCATAAATATTTAAATAATAACACAATATCTCATGAAATCCAAGAAACTATCAGGCCTACATAAGATGATGCTTATAATGACACAGACATACAATGTGTATGTAGGGTGTGATCTAAACATGCCCAACCTGATCCTATAAAGTACTCTTTAACATTTCCATTTATAAATAATTCTTGGTATACTAGTTTTAGATATCTTATATCAAATAATTCCTTTTTTATTTTCTCAAAAAATAACAAATATGTTTCTCAATTTACAAAATCTAAGTTGTTTTTAAATAATGGAAGAGTTTAAACAAAAAATATCATGAGGAAACTACTAAATCTAAAAAAATAAATATTTTTTTAAGTAAATAAACCCACACATTTTCAAAAATAAATTTATATTTTTACATTAATCCTCTATTTTGTAAAATGACAAATTTTGGAGAAAAACCTCTAAATTTATTCTTTAAAAATCCTAAAAATATTTAACTATAAGAATCCACATTTCACAAGGATAAAGTGTTTAAAATCAAAAACAATGTTCCTTTAGCTTTAAAAAAACAAAAACTAAGTTTAATATATAAATAATTACATAGAAAATGATATAAATAATAAAATAAAAGATAAAAAATTATCCATGGAAAGATGAATAATAATGAGAGTATATAAGTAATCAACAACAATACTTATGTGGAAACACTTTGGGCTCTATGGAGATATTATTGAAAAAATATAAATGGTGAAACATCATATGGATAGATAATTATCAAAAAAATACAATTAAACTTTGTTTTATGTTTAATATACTCATTATCATCATGAAACCCCTAGTTAGAGTATCATCATACACTAAGTACACTAGTCAATTCATAATATCAACTAGTGAAGTAACACACCTAAAACTCTTTCTTAGACACCCAAGGTTTCCCATGATATCAAATGGAGGTGATCAATCAAGTTAATATAAAAATATATCATGATATACCTGTAATAATCATTGAATAAACTCACAACTCACCTCAAAACACCTTTTTAAGAAACATCCCTTTCATTGGAATATAAAAATCCATCTTGGATTTAAATCTAAAGTCATACCATATAACCTTACGATATAAAAATTACCAATGGAAATTCCAACAAGGGTTGAAGAATATAGTGAAACATTCACCTCACTTTCCAAATAGGAAATTAAACATAAAAAATACCATTTTCTTGAAATCCCACTAAGATTTGTTATGAAACATTTCAAGTACAGAAACACCTTTGTTTTCAAAGGTCCAAGTTACCAAATATGATTATAAAACCTTTAAAACACATTAAATATTTATTGATAAAATATTTCTTAAAAATTTAATTGAGAACCCATGCTATATATTTCATAAAAAACATAGTGTGAAATTATAATACTATAGAAAAAACCTCACTTTAAAATTAAAATACAACCTTGTTTCCAGTGAGTTTATAAGGAAAACATGAAAAATTAACACATGGAAATCATAATCACTTCAATATACATTATAAATCCAAGAAAAAATAATTTTAATAAGTAAATAACGAAAAATTCTATAAATAAAATAATTATAAAGATACAATAATTGGAATTCAACATTTAGTTGTGTTATTCTAGAAAAAGAGAATGGAACATATCCTTAGAATTCCATAAAAATATCTAAAATAAATAAATAAAAATTCAAATATAATTCCATAAGAATCCCTAGTTCACCATGACTATTCTAGGGAAAGTTCAAGAGACAAAAAGGGTAAATAGAATAGAGAAGATATAAATAATTAAGTTCAGGGGATTTTACTTCAATAATCCATCAAAAATAAAGGGTGAAGGAAGATAGAGCTTGGGGGTAGAGAGATCAATGGTTAAGAGAATATAGGTTAAAAAATAAGAAAATTTAGGAGATTTATAATTAAAATTAATAAAATAAAATTGTAAATTTATAATTTTCATAAAGATGAGAAGGATGTCATGTCACAACCTCCCCATGTTTTGGTTCATCTAAAATCCTCCCCAAAAACTAAAATGTGGCTCCAATTATTGGTTATTTTCATGAAATTACCTCCCCTTATTATGTAACAACTCACCTTTATAGAAAAGTATCATACTTACTAGGTCTCATCACTACATGACCTCCCCAAATCATGACATGATGCACCACATGGGATGAACCTCATAGGGAAAAATACAAGAGTTTAAAACTAAAACATAATAAAAATAAATTAATTACTCAAAAAAACATATAAACAAATGAATAGTTTCAAATATTAATAAATAGAAAATTATATACTTAAAGATGAAAAAAAGGTCATAATAAATATTCCCAAAATTCTACTTTATTCCCAGGAAAATCCTTGTGGATTTATCACTCAAGATAAGAATCAATAAATTCAACTTGGCCAAAAAATATCAATAAAATAATATTCTTTAAGAAATAATAACCAATAAACATCTAAAATCTAAGGTAAAATCGATATAAAATCAACAAATCTCCCTAGTAAGGGTGGATGGGGAAATAAAAGGACCCAAAATAGAATGATCCACTTACATGAGAGGAAACAACTCATTAATGTGTCTCCCCATCATTTGAAAATCCTATACAATCTAAAATTATTTATAAATCTTTACTTACAGTCAAGGAAATGACATAAGTTAATCCATAATAAATATTTCAACTCCCTTATATGATTATGGTAATTCTCATGAGGTACATTAACCGCCAGCATCATTCATATAAGGGTAATCCAAAACCATATAGAATTATATTATATTTATAATTTTGCAAATACTATAATCCAAAATAGTCATAATGAACAATAGCTACTAAACACTGTAAAAGACCCATAAATAAAAAAATACATGGAAGGTCCTGTTAGAAGGGATATTAAAATCAAAAACCATATGTTCAAAATAATTATTCAAACTAAAACATTCACATTATTCTTCCAAACACACCTATAAAACTATTTATGCTGGCCTAGTTATCCACAATCATGATAATTCTTAAGATATTCTTGGAATATAGGCTTCTCATGGACTAAATTTCCATGATGATAGCACACAAGGGGTTAAATCTAGGAGGCTTACCAATAAATAATTATGGATGCTCTTTTAATACCTAATACACCATCTTGATTGGGTATGACCCACTTCCTCTTCTCACCACTCAACCCCCCTCTTGGCCAATCCAAGGTATGGAGGGAACTATATCTCCTTCTATGATACTAGGCATAAGTTCCTTTATCATTAAGGATCAAGAAACCATTTCTATATAAGAGCATAAATCACAAATAAGAAACCTCATTTTCATACTAAGATTAAGACACCTTTTTCTAAATTTAAGCCCCAAAAATTTCATCTTAGAATAATTTAGGTTGATACTACACCAACTTAGAGAAACACTCAGTATATTCTCACACAGACTAATAACCATGCTTACTATAGTAAAATATATACCCTTTGTTACTTTTGTGTATTTATGGTAAACCAACTGAATAAACAACATTTTTATGGTATCCTAAGAATGATCCTTCTATGAGTTATGCTAAATTTTGGACTTCCACTATTTCTAGTTGGTACCCTCAGGTGTGTAAATGGATAATATGACTTCAAAACTCTCAAGAATCTTGGTCAGATTAAAAATTCATTTATTCCTATTTAAACAATACTCTACAACCAAGTATTCCATTTCCTTTATGAATATTTTGGGACAATGGTCTTAAAATTATCGAGTGTTATCTATAGAATAAGGTAGAATATGACTCACACCACATCCCACTATCTGAGTTTCATAGATGATAGGTGAAACCAAATTATTATTATATTGTAGAAATTATTCCACTACAACCTCTAAAAGATTCATCTGAAATTTCTTGGGTGGTTGAGGTATTTTATAATAAGAACATAATAAAATATAAACACATGTCAAAAAATATAAATAGGTGAAATCAAATATCAAGAAATGATACAACAAGAAAACAGAACCAAAATAAAATACGAGTCTATAAAAAGTACAATTAGGGAAAAAACCCTCAAAATAAAACAATTCTAGAAAAAAAAATTATTTTGAACCCAAAACACTTGATGAGAGACTTCAAGAAACCATTTTTAAAAAACCAATATGAACTCTTTAAAAATGAAGAATTATCTTTTAAAACTAGAAAAATTATTTTAGAACCACTGAAGATGACATATAAAATCACTTTATAAAATCCAACAAAATCCTAAACCACTTTCATTCCACAATCATTCCAATATAAATCCAAATTTTCTAGACCACCATCCCAAGAATAATTCTCTATATTAATGTCATTCCATAATCACCACATCAAAAAAATATTACATTGAATTATTCACCCATGAGAGAACCCATTGGGGAAAATTTTATTAAATTGAATCAACCAATTTTAAATATATTCATTTGACATTGATATTACCATAAATATTCTTTAAAAACCCAATGAAAACCATAAAAATCAACCATTGTAAATAAACCCATACTCAAAACCATTCAAAATTCAATTATAATTTACATTAATTAGTTTAAAAATAATTTTAAAAGTGAAACCGTATTTACAAATCTCATACCTCAAGGGAGTTACAAATAATAGTACAATTAAATAAAATTCACCAAGAATTAATCACCTTAAAAAATTCATCAAAATTTACCCTAAAAATTTCATAAATGATTTATGAGTCAATTTCAAGACATAAGAATGAAAAACAACAAAAAACATGGTAAATATATGTACTTTATATAGATTTTATAGATCTTCATTCATGGTCACCACACAGATTAATAAAATATGTTTTGAAACCCTTCATATCCAATATCCACCTAAATTTTCCGTGAAACCAAAATTTTATCCAAAATACCCTAACTTTAATCATTATAAAGTAAATAACTATATATTTGAATAAAAATAACTCAAGAATAGTTAAAACACTCAATTAAAACTCAAATCACATCTCCCAATTTCCCATGGTAGCTCAAGGGACAACAAAATAATGAGTAGTTCAGATACCTTCTCACCCATAATTCCATGAACTAAGACAATATTATCTTCTGTCTACTAGGACTTCCCAAATAGAAAATAAAAAACTAGTATTTGATAACATTTTTTATTAATTAGATAGGTTCAACCGAACATGTAACTTGACCAGTTTACCATAAGTCATGAAGCACATTACTGATCACTACAGGCTAGAAACTTGTCCTAGGGGTTCAACCATACAAAACATAGGAATGATTTCACTCGATAAATATATAAAAGAATAAGAAACTCTTCCCAAATACCATATTGACCATTCTAGATGAGAAAACTGCACAAAAAATGAATAATATGTTTTTGAAATATACAATAACCAATAAAGGGATAATATAATGAAATGAAAATCCATAATTAACACAACAAAGAAGTATAACAATAATCCACCATAATAATACAATCCAAAGTAAAAAATGATGAAATGAAAGAAAAGTAGACAGTGTTTCATGGAATATGATGATTCCAATAATCTATAACCATAGAGTAAAATAAAAACTAAACAAAACCACCATCCACCATGTAGCAAGTAAACACACATCACTTTCCACATCAATAGAACTCGAATTATCATCCCGATCACTCCTAAAATCCATGAAACCTATCAATACTACATAATAAGATGAACACAACTACATATACACATATTATTTTTTTATTGGGTGTGAGATAAACTTACTATCAGGATCCCACTATGTAACTTTTTAGATTTCCCTTTGAAATTAATTCCATGTATAATATTTTGAAATATAAAAAACTGAAGTATTCTTTTTTTTATCTTATAAAACCTATAAAAAATATATGTATTACTTTATAAAAGTTAATTTGTTTTAAAATAATAAGAGAATGGAACCATTTATTATTATGAGTAAAACTGTGAATCTATAAACAATAACCCACTTTTTAAATAAAGTTCAAACTTTTAAATAATACCTTACATTTTCACATGAAACAAACATTTTTTTAAATTAACATTTTTCAAAACCCTACTTAAAAATCCCAAAAATATTTTATTATAAAAATACACATTTCACACATAAAAGAAATTGAAAATTCATAATGATGTTACTTTTTCTTTCTAGAAACAAATCCCCTTTTGAGATATAAAAAAGATCATGGAAAATGAAAAACATAATAAATAAATATATAGACAATTTGTTATGTAATTATAAAATATAATTAGAATATACTAGTAATAAAAAACAATCATCACGAGGAAAAACCTAGGGATATAATGAGATATTTCTGGATAAATGTCAATGGTGAAACATTATATGACTATATGATGATAAAAAATTATACTTACTATTAGTTATATCTTTATTAACATCCCTAAGGAAAAAAGAAACCCCTAGTTAGATGAAAATCATACACTAAGGAAACTATTCGGTGTGTAATATCAAATAGTATAGTAATATCCCTCTAAATAATACTAAGATACATTAGGTTTCATATGATATAAAATAGAGGTCAGATATCAAGTTAGTATATATATACATATCACGATTAAACCATAATAATCATGGAATAAACTCACACCTCACCTTAGAACATGTATCAAAGAAAAAAACCCTTTAAATGAATATAAAATTTTAATTTTATTAAAATCTGAACTCATAACATATCAATTACAACATAACTATTAATATGGTTCATTTGAATATGGTTTGAAGAATATAGTGAAAAATTACCTCAGTTTCTAAGGAGGCCATTAAATATAATAAAATTGGTTTTTCTTTAAATCCCACTAAGACTATTTATAAATATTTCAATTATGAAAGAACCATTCTTTACCAATGGATAATTTACCAAAATCATTTTTTAAACATTAAAAACTCATCAAAGTGTTATTAATTAAATATATCTTAAACATTTCATTGAAAAAACACTTTAGTCATTTCATCGAACACCTATAGTGAAGTAATTTTACTAGAGTAGAAATTAATACTTTAAAAGAGAAGAATTAGTATGGATCTATATGAGGTATGAAGGGAAAACATTGAAAATAAACACATGGAAATCATAATCACTCACATATAAATGATTAAGCTAATAAAACATAATTTTAAAGAGTAAATCATATATAGTTTTATAAACTAAGGATATTTAAAGAGTCACCTTATGAAAATAAATGTATTCATTTGTTAGGGGTGTTATTCCACCAAAAGATAAAGGAATTAAACCATAGAAGACTATAAAAATCTTTAACATAAAGAAAAACCAAGTAAAAGGCCATGCATAAAGAAGGCCGAGGACACATTAATAATTATAGGGAATGAAAAATAAAAGAGAAAGATGAAGGAGAATAGAGGGAGAATAAATCCCACAGGAACGACGTTTTTCTTATATAATCCACCCAAAACTAAAGATAGAAGGTCAAGGGAGTTTGGAAGAATATATCTCCATTTTTTGAGAGATGCAATGTTGAATGAATGTGAAAAATTGTCGAATAAGTGGATTTAAACTTAATATGAAAAAAATTGGAAATTTCAAATTTTTAGAAATATGGGTAAACCAAGTTAGGACATAACCTCCCATACCACAATGTGAATCCCCCCATGAATAATGACATTACCTAACCTAGTCATAGTGCCACTCACCTCACTTGAACAAAATATAAATGATTCTCTACTACCTAGGTTGCATCACAATGTGACCTCCCCTCATTGTCGCATGACACACATTCCCAAAAAATGATCCTGCTACTTGTGTCTCATCATAGCATAACCTCCCCTATTTATAAAATAATAAAGCATATAATAAATATCTCATGACTTGAACCCTATTTTTCATAGTGCAACCTACTATAGCCCAAAACTGAAACTTTCTCAAAATTCTACAATTTTTAAAAAAACAATTAAAAAAATATTTTCAAAAATCAATAAATGGAAAATTTCATACCTAAAAATGAAATAGTTTATGTCAAACATAGTTACACTTGGATATAATATCCCTGGTCTCAAAAATTACATTATAATTTTTTCTTATATATGAGTTATATGTTCATAGATCCCTCTTGGTAACCTAACCATTGTTAATGGTTTTTCCAATTAATATAATGTTTCTTCAATTACTCAGACTCCAATACATGGTTCTATTTTTTAGAATTATGCATATCTTGATTACTATTACTACATAGTATGTAGTGTTTCCTAAATCTATTTTCCCTAGACTAGGAATAATATTTTATTAAATGTTAACCACATTCCCTACACCTCATGTTAATCTTTTTTTATGATCTCTAAGTAAGTAAATTCTACATATACATGAACACACTACTTCTAAATACCATAATTTAAACCTTGAATATAGGAATTAGCATAAATTTATAATGGATATTTATATATAGAACATCCAATATAATGGACCCCCTATTTTGATCATGGTGATAGAACATGGGCCATATATATGGAATACCTATATCCATCCAGGTCATATATATATATATATATATATATTAAAATAAAAATTATCTAACTCTATAGGATGTTTTAAATATTATAGAAGTAACTCATCATTAGAACATGGTCATGGGCCATCCTTATTTTATATATATATATATATATATATATATATATATATCCAATAATACATTGATGGATCCATTATTGGAACATGGATAGTGATTTTCTTACCCTATCCTTTATCACTTCTACCATACCCAATTCAAATATTGGTATTTATGATTTATATCATCCAACATTGAAAAGACCCAAAATCATCATACATAGATATTACATTTTAATATATTAATATTCATTTAATCTTACAAAAACACACATGAATAATGTAAATGTTTTGTGTCATTGGAAACATGGATACATAAACAACTAGTTCATAAGTGAACTGCACTATATCCCACTAAGTTCTTAAAAACTATAACCATTATTAGACATATTGTAAATAAATCCATTATTCATATCCATAGGAAAGGAAACATAAGAAAGGGTGAGATTAAATGCCCAATAAGGGTATACATGGGAGATATTAATGATTACATGAGCATAACATGAGCATAAGGGTATGAGAGATTGATATTAACATTTAAAAACCATGATCTAAATTCCAAATATTATAATTTAGAGTCATGTAAAAAATAATGTAATTTAATTATACATTAATCAAAAAAGAATCAAAGAACATAAGACATGAGAACAGAACATTAGCATTAGACTTAGTTTTTTGACATAGACATAAGAATAGAAAACCATTTCCTTATTAGTCAAATCTAATTTACAAGGATATCATAGTGGAATGGGTTCACTACCAAAACCATTTTAGTAGTCAAGGTTCACTCCCAACACTACCATAGTAGAAAAACTCCCTTACTGGTCTGGGTTCACTCCCTATTCCATTCCTCTTTATCTAATGAGATATCAATCTTTACTCAATTCATTGGATGTAGATATAGGTTTCATCCATAACATAATGAAAAAAATACATATATGTTTCACAAGATCATAAAAAATTTATCATATTAGAATGCATGAAAAGAAATGGGTTTCATAAACATTTCATTATGGTTTAACCTATTGAAAAGAAACAAGTTTTGTCAATATTCCATCGTTTCACTAGTGCATAACCCATGAAAAAAACACATTTTATATACATCATGTTATCATAAACATAAAAATAAATTATATAGAGAAATAATAAGGATGGTACCATTAGACCATATCCCCAGTAAAACATAATCAATACCAAAGGTTTTTTTCGTTGATGAATCGAAATTCAATAGTAAGATCATTAAAACATTCTTAAGGAAAATATCATTTCCATTATGAAATAACTTCTTTAAAATAAAATAATTTCCCATATATTGTGGGAAAAAATTTGTTTAAAAATAAAATTAAAAACATGAAATGAAATTTTCAAATAATTTATCAGTCATGACACTGTAAAATATATTTCATGTTGTAGATGTTAAAACAAATATTCCTTTCAAATTTTTGGTAAAAAGTAAAAAGTACCTTGTTTGGAAAATGAAAAAATATTTATTTTAAACCTTTAAAAAAATATATAGGTAAAAAATTATTTAAAAAATCATAGTATATTTGTAAAAAAAATTCATGTATACAATTTTAGAAAACCTAGATATGAAAGAAAATGTTTTTTTGATCGAAGAGAGAAATATAATCAATTTTCCTCAAAAACATATTTTTGGTCTCTAGAGTACTTAAAGAGAGGAAAATGCAAGGAAAAATATATTCTCTAGAAATAATCATAGTAGAATAAAATTCATGAATATATTGATATGTAGATCATAATATTTCATAATCAAAAACTTAATTACAAACAATATCGATAAACAATGAGATTGTAATAAAAAACCATTACCACTTTTTTGACTTTTGAATCATAAGCCCCATACAATAAATAATATTACATAGATAGTCATATCCCTATAATTTTCATGAGAATAATAATATAATAAATTAATGTTCATTATATACACCATAAAAAAATAAACAAGTGGAGTATGAGGCATGTGTCCCATAGAAACAAAAGTGAGACAAAAATTTCTTACCTCAAGTCTCGAGTTTCTTCATACATGTTCAATACTCCTATATAATAAATATAGGTTTATTATAAATATAATGAAATATATATGTATATATATATATATTATACCATATATTATTTAATTATAACCATTTATCACCAGTTTATTATCAATTCCTTGATAAAATCATGTTTCAGGTAATATTTTATTTGTTTTTCATATATATTTTGGTTTGTTAGTTTTGTACCATTTATTTTGATTATGGTTTCATCATATCCATAATGTTTAAAATTATTTAAATATCATATATATTATTATATATTTATTTTTATCAATCCATTAATGTTATAGATATAAAATGAATTGCACCGTTCAGGGAGACGGTAGGTCGTTCATACGCATGAACGTTGTTTCCATTTTCTAAAAGGATGGAATAAAAAAAGGTAAATAAAATATCAAATTCATATAATAATTTTTTTATTCTATATCATATATATTCATTAAATATATCATTATTTACATCCATGAACAAATAAAATGAAAAATGTATTACATCGCTTCGTGGAGGTGGTAGTCCATACATACGCACGAACGACATTGTCATTTTTCAAAAGATTGTAAGGTAAGAAGTTATATGTGATATTATTGTTATATAATTATAATTAATTTATAAATATCATATATTTACATTAAATTCATCAATATATCCATTCATGATAGGTGGTTATGGAAAATGAATTACATCGTTTCGTGAGGCGGTAGTCTTCCAAACACACTATCCATGGTTTCATTTACCATTTGATGGAAGAGGAGATGGATATAGGTTTTTTACATTAAAATAATAAAATTATATTATATTATATATTCTTCTTTTCTTTTATTAACATAGTTTAATAATATTTAAGGGAGTTGGAAGAATGAATAAAAAAATTGGTTAGGAAAGATACCTCTTCTTCAGACAACCTCCTTAGGTTTGCACCAATAACATTCTTAAGAGGGTATAACAATTAAAATAAGGACTATAGGAAGTTGGGAGGGATTTAATTAATAATTTTTTATAAGTATTGTCCCCTCAAAAAGGATTTTTTAGTGATAAGAGAGGAGTAGAGGGGTTCCCTTTTATTAGCGGGGGAGAGGATACAAATAGATTTTTTGAAAATAAAAAGTAATTCCCACATTTTAAACAATTTGAAGGGCACCAAAATGGATCAATAATTAAATTTAGAGGTCTTAATATCAAAATATGACCATAAAATAGTATTTTTAAAAGTTTCTTAGGTCATTATAATGCTTATATAATTACTTTAGTCCATGTTAAACTCGTTCTAACCTTAACTATGATAATTAATTTTTACAATTTTTTCTATTAATTATGAAAAAAAATTAAGTTTAAATTATTATATAATATTAATTATTATAATTAAAAATATGGAATCTATTTTACCAAATTAAAATCATATAAGTTTCTGATTATAATTTAAAATTAAACCTGAAGATGTGATAAAAAATGGGTTTCCAATGAATTTTTTTTCATAAGTATGAAAAGTTATTAGATAAAAATTAAATAATAAATTGATTCTAATGACCTAAATTGTATTAACAATAATATAATTTAACTAATTTCACGTTAAAAAAATATCTTAAAATAAAATTTATCTTTTATATTCTTTAAAGGAAAGGCAGCTTTCAATAAAAATATATATCTTTCATTATTTATTAAAAAATAATCTTTTTATAAAAATCCATAAAATTCAACCTAAGAAAATTTTGAAATGTTGATTCCAAAAATGATTTCAATTTTTTCAAATAAATTTTATAAAATAAAAAAAAATTAATTTCATTATTTGTTCACTAAAATAAAAAACATGTTTTAAAAAAAATGTATATTCGAAGCATATGAAAACTTAAAAAAAATTATTTACTTATTAATCTATATATTTTATTTATATAAAGCATTTAAAAATAATTCTAAAAATGTGTTAATTACTATTCATTACACCAAGTTTAACTTCTAGTATATAACTGTTTTGTTTAAATAATAATATTAATAGTATATTATGATTCTCTAAAACTTAGTGATGCGTGTAGTGAAAGATATTGATGAAATTATTTTTTAAAAAACATATTAATTAAAATATCTAGGTGTTACATTCTACCAAACATAAAATTAATTTTGTCCTCAAAATTTATTACTTTGATACAAATAAATTGGGATACTTCTTCCTCATCATATCCTTAGGTTCCCATGTAGCTTCCTCATATTGGTGGTTTCACTATAAAATTTTGACCTGGCGAGTGGTATAGTTTCATATAACTTTATCTCTATGAATCTCCAAAGGTTATTATTCATAGGATAGATCATGATCCAGTAGTAGATATTTTTAGTTTGGTACATTTATAGGATTAGTTAAGTTATTACATAGAACACATCGTGGACTTGAGAGAGGTTTGGTGGAAGCCTCAAGTGATAAGAAACCATCCATAGTCAATCAAGAATCTTGAAAAGAATAATATAATTATGGATAAAATTCCCATTCTTTCTGAATGTCATAACCTTATTCCATTTATAAATTCATAGAAACACCTTCTCACCAACTTTAAATTCTATATCACATAAACAATTATTACAATAACATTTATATAGACTTTATGAAACAATTATGTGTTACTAAATGGATATAACCTTATACACCATTTATTAAGATAGATTAGGCCCTTATATATTTATTTTCCCAAAATCATACTAGTATGTCGAAATTCTACACTTCTTTCTAGAGAGTGCTTTATAAGGATATTTATGAATTGTTGAGTGAAATTTAATAATATAATAAAAATCAACTATTGGAAGGTGTTGATCCCAAACAACTTTGATTTCTGTATAATAAGATCTTAGAAAATCCACTATTGTTTGAATTATTCTATTATACTAACTATTTATATGTATATGTTAATCTATAATGAAACTCAACTCCATATTCTAAGCTCGTTGAATACTTCTCCAAAAATTTGAGGTAAACATAAGATCCCAATATGATACAATAGAATGTGGTACTCAATGAAAACTTACCACTTACTTAATGTATATCATGGAAATATGATCTAGAGTAAAATATTCTCTAATAAAAATTAAATGTTCTTAATTTTTAAGGCGATCAACTATAACCCATATAACATTTTTCCCTTTAGATGTTCTGGGGACCCCGATAAAAAATATCCAGGGGTGATATTTTTCCATTTTTATTTTAGTACCGGTAATGGTTTTATCATCACATTATAATTTTTTCTCTCATCCTTATCTTACTAAAATACCAAACACCGATATACATATTCTACAATCTCTCTCTTCATGTTATCCCACCAGAAATTATAACAACCCGACTCTTTATTACACACTTAAATCTGATTTATTACATAAAATCTTCACTTGATACAACATGGAAGATCGAGAGGTATAGTGTATTTGGGGATTAGGATCATTGCATAACAAATTAAAACATGAAATAAAACATCTTTATTGAAAACATTCTTTACATGACCACTACATTCCATCGTACTTAACATTGCATGGGATAACCTGAGGACATGCATAAGAAAAGGGTGAGCTATAAAGCCTAGTAAGGGAATAAACATGGAATAAATGAGGAATAAAATACATGTTATACAATAGGCATTTAAATGGAGAACAAGAGAAACATGAACATAAAATCATGATAAATCTTGATAATCATAACATGGAAATGTGGAAACAACACTGAACATGGAATTATCATGAGCTAAGGATCATTGCACATGGAGCATGAGTAAAACATAATTTCACTTTAATTAGCATGATTCAACACCAATTTCACATGACTTATCATGATACTATACTTTACCCAATGCATTGGAGCGCTATTAGGGCACACCCTTTTTAAACATTTCCTTTCATGCATAAGTGTTCCACATGGATCATATATCAATGAATCAATCAAAATAATAAGTTATTCCATGATTAAGTAATGTGTAATAAAAAAATTAAATTACCCTTAAATATGTATATGTGCATAAAGGTGAATACCCTTGATAGATACATGAGTATGGTATTCACTACACAATTATAAAACATATATTAGCCAAACATAATGTTTATATTATTTTATTACATCACTATTGGGTCATTATGATATCCTAAAACCTATTATATATTTAAACGGTATTTAATTTTTACCCAAAAATTTGACTATCTCAGAAAATTATGAAAAATTCACCATTGGATAATTTCGACGTCCTGATTCCAAAAATAATAATCATTTTCTGTAAATAATTTTATAAATATGTGAATTTTTACTTTTAAAATAAAAAACGACATTTATCAATGGGTTTTGACAAAAACAGCTTTCAAACCTTAATAAAAATTACAATTGCATTCCTAAAATTATATGATAATTTACATTTAATAAAAAGTAATTTAATTATAATTATATTTTATTAAAATATTATTTAATTCAAAAACCCATTAATTCATCAAAATAGATTTCTTAGTTGAATATTAACTAAAAATACTATTTGTGCTTTAAAAACTATTTACAAAGTAACAACAATAAAATGAATTCACATTATTTATACAAAAATATTGTACATAGTCATAGTGCTAGGGTATTGTTTTGTAACCCATTATAACACCCACATAAGACTGAAGGGTAGGGTGTGCGATGGTGACAGACTGTTGGGGTGGCTCAGATAACATCGCTCGGGTGGTAATCTCTATTAACTTCCACTTATCCCGTAGTTGGTTCTGCTCAAGATTAACCTGTTCAAGCTCGGCTTGGGCTTGGTCAAGATCAAATCCCAATGACACCACCTCCTTTATGAGCTCCGGAAAATGGGCTTCATATGGGGAAAGTCTACTAGATGAGTCCATCACTTCCTTTGTCTGAGTAAATTTGATTTTTTAGAGCCCTATATTTATACTAATCATGTGATCACTATTCAATGGCTATATTATAAGTGATCACAATTCATTATGGTATTTTAAAATCTAGAAACATAAAACAAATAAAGTTCACATTTTATATAACCATAATAAACATTTAATTAGATCAATAGGAATTTCCATTAATTAAAGTTTGGGTCGTTACAGAAATACTCTATCAAATTCTTGTTTAACTTTGTACTTCCAGGATGAATATATAATGAAGAACTATAATCTTAATCTACTATATACTTCTACAAATATAGTATGGATGTAACACATATGCAATTCCACGACCTTATCATTCCATTACTACCAAATTTAAGATCAAGAACATTTCCAACCTTCTTTTGTTTCTCCATATCATCCTTATATGCCTCTTTAATCTTCACTTTGATAGATGGTTTAACACTCATTTGGGAAAGATACCATTTTCCCCCTTATTTAATGATATCCAGATCCATTATTTTAAAATAAATAAATGTTGGATATTTCATTATCCTCATCAGGGATACATTAGCATGATCAATTAGACTCAAAGAGTTGGCCACATTGTTCTCTTTTCCAAGGTGGTAATGTATTGAGTAGTTATAATATTTAATTAGTTCTAACCATATTATCTCGCACATATTCAAATCCTTAAATGTGAATATATACTTCAAAATTTTATGATAAGTATATATATCACATATTCCCTATAAAGATAATTCCTTCATATATTTAATGAAAAAATTACCATGGCCAACTCCAAATCATGAGTTGGGTAATTTTTCTTATGAACCTTCAATTATCATTTGGTATAAGCTATCAATATATAATTATACACGAGGAAGAATCCCAACACATTCTTTAACATACCACTATAGATTTAAAACCCTTCTCCATTATTAGGTATTGTATGAATATATTCATTGACTAAATGTCTATTCATTTCATTGAATTTTTTTTTCACATTCATTTTTCAAAATGAACTTTTATCCCTTTCATTTGAATTGGTGAGTGTATTGGGAAGGTATAATAAATTTTAAACAAAGCATCAATAATATCCAGATAAACACAGAAAACTATGGATCTTAGTCACCATGTTTGGTCTAGGATAATGTCCAACATCCTCTGTATTAGATGGATCCACTGATATAGTCTCGCTTGTGATTATATGACCCAAATAAGAAAAATTATTTAGAAAAAAAAATCATACTTGATAATTTTTTCAAATATATTCTTAATAGTTAGGCTATTTAGTAAAATTATCAAGTAATCTTCAGACCTTTCATACCATTTGAATAGATAATAATATAATCTATAAATTCTAAAAAAATTGATTTGGGGTAATCTTTAAATAATTTATTCAATAAATCCATTAAGATAGTGGGGGAATTTTTAATACTAAATTGAATCACTATACATTCATAGTGCCCATACCTTGTATGGAATGTTTTCTTAGGTATACCCTATTTTTTAAACCTCAATTGATGATATATATGTTTTAACTGAATGAAACATATAAAATATGCATCCAAAGTCTCTATACTTTCTCTAGAAGCATATATTATTTAACAGGCTTTGATTGGATTGGTCAAGGAGGCCGAATGGAGTTACGAATCAGAATCTAGGGGCATTTAAAGTCAGACTATTTAAAATTTACATCCAGAATGATTTTGGGGAGAAGTATGGATTTTCGTGCAAGAGATAAGTTTTTGTACACAATAATGGAATCTTGTGTGGAAAACCTAGTCAACATGCAATGCTCTTATGTACCCAATGTGATGTCAAATGGAATCTTCTACCACGACCATATGAATGTGGCTAAGTAAGGTGCATGCAAGCTGTGCTCCCTGCACATAAAAAAGGTCGATCTACACAAAAAGCACTTACGTTCCCAATATGATGCCAAAATCATCTTCCACATCCTAAATCTTACATGATGCCCCCAATAATTTTTCCAAAAAATAGAAGGCCACCCCTTCTTCAGGGTGAGCCTATGAAGGTCGGCCACCACTCTGATACACATATGACTAATATTTCACACAAACATAGAAGAATGTAACCCGCCATGTAGAGATCATTGGCGATAGGTCCCCCATGTGCCTGCTTTTACACAAGCCAATATGGGTTTGATCCTTGCCTGACCTCTTTTCATCACAAGTCAGATGCGCGCATGAACGCCTCTTGCGTGTAACCTAATCTTGCACGTAACGGATCCAAGATTCCCAATATTGCGCATGCCAGTTCCACATAGCCCAATCTTGCTTGCATCCCATTTTGTGGGTAACCCATATTACGCACAATAGTTTCTAATCCTATGCCTACTAGTCCATATCGTAGGGGTTGTGCCCCAACACCCCTTCTTGGTATTAGTGCTGAGTTGTTGTCCAAGGCCTCAAGCTCAGTCCCTTCTCTACTATCACTAACCCCCATAAAAAATGGACAATCGTACCATGAACTTTTTAGTCTAGGCTGAGGGAATTTTTTCTTGTTCACCTATGCATCCCCCACTTCTATCCCTAGAATACCATGATTTAAGATACTCCTATACAATCCTTCAAACAACATGAGTCAGCCTACTATTCTTGGTCTCTTTCCCATGGCATGAGTTGAGATTCTCATCTGGAATTCTATGAGTAACTTGAGTAGAACCCTTTATTAAGAAACTACTCCAACCCCATCACCTAAATACTATTCCAGGGTGAACCATAGAGGGATTCCCTTTCTTAATTCCCACACCAATCATTTCTATGAGTCTTCCTCCTAGTAATCCCTATGATAGGACATTAAATCATGCTACCATAATCCTCACTACATGACTTTAAACTATGTTATACACCATATGAAAAATTTAGGATGCCTCTTGTGACACACATGAGATGCCTTATGCATCATGAATGAGATTACTCATGCCAAAATCATGAGAAAACTACCAAAAAACCACATCCTAACAAATACTAGCAACACATGGGCCTCCTCAACAAATGTAAGCTGTAATTAGAAACCTTGACCCACTAGAATATCGAGGTTCCCTCATGGATAAACTTGAGGAAGACACTACAAGCAACACCTATGCATAATACCCATCCACATCATTGTCGCTCCATAGTGGAACCTAGGAAGATCCTATGCCTAAGCCCCATCCACACCATTTCCAATCTATAGTGACACCTAGGCAGTCTCAGTGTGTAATCCCCACACAATACAACCAAGAGAAATCCTCTTTTGATGGGAAGTCTCAATGCATAAGCCCCACTCCATCCAATGAACTAAATGTTTTTGGAACCTGTATTCTTGATAGGGTATGTAGGAAGCCTCCATGAGGTTCAATACCAACCAACAATAATACTTGGGGCCCCCCTCATTGGGATGCACCCTTACTGATCCACCTCCAGTGGTGTTCATATCAGCCTTTAGGGTGTGACATCTTCCTTTCATAGGACACATCAACTAGGATATAACTCTAAATATTTTCTAACCCAACCAATGGTAAACCTTGGTGCCCCCCTCCTAAGGGAACACCCTCACCGATCCACCTCTAGTGTTGTCCATATTAGCCTTTTTGGTGTGAATCCTTCCATTTATGGGACACACCTTCCGAATCCACTCTCATAGGGTGTTTTGATCCATCCACCCAGTAAACCTAGGTACTCCCTCATAGGGATGTACCCTCATGGTGTGACACCTTCTCTTTATGGGACACATCCCCTCAGATACAACTCCATGGGGTGTTCTGATCTATCCCCCATCACCCTCTTCATCCATCATCCATACTAATTTTTTATAGGCCACCATGTCCTAATAGGATATTTACATTCATCCACCTATATCATATAGACCTCCTCCTTTCATGTGGTACCCAATTATATTCATGTCCCCTGGGCAGCTAACCATGCATAATCCCTAACAACATGCTCCATCTCCATTATTATATTTATCTCAAGTCACCATATATCAGGAAGATCATGCCCCAATTCGATGGTTACAATTATTTTGGGTTCCACCTAGGCAGCTAACAATGTGTATGCACTAATGTCATTTCCAAAACTATGTCAACTTTGATTCCCAACCACTAGGATACATATGAAGCCTCTATGAGGTTCAATCCCAAAAAACCAACACACTCCATCCATTCCATCCACTCCACTCCAACATTTATTCCATATCCACCTTGATTCTTACCTGATTTTCCACATCTCTATGGGATCATTCCATCAATTGGGTTGTCTTAGTGCGTAAGCACCATCCACATATTTTTTTTTCTTAGAAGCACCTGGGTAGTCTTGTTGCATAATCCCCAGACAATCAATATTCATCCAACCAACAACATTCTTCCTATGACAGGCTATCTCAATGCATAATCCCTGAACCACCCCTTCGAACTATGTGGGTTGTGATCCCTACCTTCCAAACAAGGTATATAGAAAGCCTCCATGAGGTTCAATCCAAGTCAATGGTAAACCTTTTTGTCCCAGTGGTGTCTAAACAAGCCTTTATGGTGTTAAATCTCTCCCTTAATGGGACACATCACCCAGGTTCATCATCAAAGGTGTTCCCACCCATACAATGGTAAACCTCGGTGCCTACCTCTTAGGGACATAACCCTTCATGGTGTGAAATATTCTCTTTATAATATACACCACCTCAGGTTTGCTCTAATTAGGCATTCTGATGCATCCATCTAGTAAACATTCTAGGTGGTCCCTCCTAGGGATCCACCTCTCTGATCCGTTCCTATTAGACATTTCAATCTCTCCGATCCATCCCCACATAAAGTTAAACTCACATTATACCACATTTTAAAAATGATATTCTTGAGGAAACCCTCTAAAGAAAATCCTAGGGAATACGATAACTTGTGATCACCATAGGATGCCTCAAGTTCCATGCCATTGAGAATCTATCTTATTAAGAGGAATAAAGGTGATCTGAAGTTCCAGTGTCTAGAAATTCCATTGATTCCCAACCTGACTACTCTCAAGACCAAAGTTTTCTTCCCTAACTAAACCCCTTAAAATGTATATACATAAGTACTGTAATTAATTAGTGTCCAAAAAGATATGGCACTGGGAATGAGTTTCATGAACAAAATCTTAATCTATAAGGGATACCCAGACTAGATGACGAATTCTGAGGAGAAATCCATGGAAGGAGGAACTAAGATCCCATCATCCTGTTTCGATCAAGTATCAGATGTCACCAAGAAAGTGATAAATGATTCTCGTCTTTAGAAAATAGTAATGTGAGGTACAATACAGTCCATCAGCGAATAATGATATGTGATGAGAGGACGCACCCCTACAGAAAGAATCAGAAATAGAAATGGTGAACTCGATGTGAATATTTTCTTTTTCAACCATGGGGATTATCCATGTTGGTCATTAGATCATGGATTGTGCTCAGACACTGCTGATGGTAGCTCCTCGACCAACTCCGTCTCCCTCATGGGCCTAGATGGGGGTAAACACCCCTAAATCCATCATATCCTCACCTACATAGATTCCCTCATGGTCCACGTAAGGGGAAACTTCCCCATACTCCATTCACTACTCACCAACATCTCTACCCTCACAGGTCACAATAGGGAAATATCCCTCGACCCCGTGAGCTCCTCGTTGACTCCACCGCCCTCACTGGCTGTTCTGGGGGAAACCACCCCCCGAATCCTTCAGTTCACTGCCGATACCACTTCTATCAAAGGCCACAAAGGGGAAAAATTTACTTGACTCCATCGACTACTCACCAACTCTGCTACCCTCATGAGTCATGCTATGAGAAACCACCAGAAACCCCTCAACTCATCACTGAAGTCGCCGCCCTCACGAGATATGTAGAAGGAAGATTCCCCTAACTTCATCGACTCCTCACCGATGTCTCTACCCTCAGAAGCCGCATAGGAGGTAACTACCCCTAACTCTATCAGATCCTTTTCATCTCTGCCTCCCCTATGAGCTGTGTAGGGGGAAACCGCCCTTGACTCCATTATCTCCTCACTGATACTGCCCCCCTCATGGGGCACACAGGGGGAAACTATATTAAACTACAATTGATACTCCCAACCTATAATGCCCTCATGGTACACACAAGGGTAAACCACCCCTAACTCTATCAGCTACTTGTTGACTCTGCCTCCCTCATGGGTCGCACAGGGTGAAACCTACCCTAAAATCTATCAGCTACTTACCAACTCTGCTGCCCTCAAAGAACACATAGGGGGAAACCACCCCTAACTCTATCAGATCCTCACTAACTCCTACTCCCTCATAGGTCACATAGGGTAAAACCTCCCCCAACTCTATCACCTCCTCTCCCACTCTACCGCCCTCATGGTCCGCACAAGGGGAACTACCCCACACTATATCGGCTCCTCACCATCTTCTCCACCCTCATGATCCATGAAAGGGGAAACATCCCCAAACTCTATTGGTATAGAGTTCCTCTCCTCATTGTCATCATCTAAAATAAAGATCCTCCTTATATTCATCAGAATCCATTACAGAGGTCCTCCCTGTAATTTCATCATCCAGCACAGAGGTCCACCCCATCACCATTATCATACATTGAATAGGTCCTCCCCGCACTATCATCATCTTTTATGGTAGTCCCCAACCATAATAAGAAGAAATTAAATAAGTATTCTTCTCACTATAACTAACCTGCATAGAGGTCCTCCCCATCACCCTCACTATCCATGTTGAGGTATTTCCTGAACTGACATCAACCAACATAGAGGTCAACCCCATGACACTAATAATATGTGCAGAGGTCCTCCCCACACTGACATCAACCAACATGGTGGTCATCCTCGTGCTACCATAGTTCATCATGGTGGTACTTCCCATGTCGAGAACATTTCATTCTATAATGAACCAACAACGGGGGAAGTTCAATCATATTCATGCTTCGGTTTCTCTGCATTATGAGATGTCACTCTAGGATTCCACGCCTACTGGGATCTATTTACCCATCATACCAACACTCGAGGATTTCATGCCTTCCGGGCTCTGTCACCCCATCGTACCGACTCTCTATAATTCCACTCCTTTTAGGCTCTATCTCCCAAACATACTAAGGCTCCAGTATTCCATGGCTTCGGGGCTCGTCGCGTCGTCATATCGATGCTCCAGGATTCAACAAATTATAGGCTCCTTCGCCCCATCTTACTGACTCTCCAGGATTCCATGTATTGTATGATCCATCACCATGTCATACCTAAAATACAAGATTCCATACATTTTGGGATCTATTTCCCCATCATATCAATGCTCTAGGAGTCCAGGCTTCCATTCCTTCCAGGCTCCATCACCCTGTCGTACCAACGCTCCAGGCTTCCAAACCTTTCTAGTTACATCACCCTGTCATATCGACTCTCCAGGGTTCCATACCTTCTAAGCTCCATCACCCCATCTTACCAATGCTCCAGGATTTCTCACCTTCCAAGCTCTATCACCTCATCATAACGATGCTACGCAATTTCACATCTTCAGAGCTCTATCACCCCATCAAACCGATTCTACAAGCTTCCAAACCTTCTAGGATCCATCACCCTACTGTACTAACACTCAAAGATTCCACAAATTCAAGGATACATAACCCCGTTCTATGATTCTCTAGGATTCCATGAATTCTAGGATCCATCACACCGTCGTACCAACACTCTAGGATTCCATGCTTTTGGGGCTCTATCACCCCTTCAAACAGACCCTATAGGATTCTACACCTTCTGAACTACATCCCCCCAACATACCGATGCTCCAGGATTCCATGCCTTCCAAGACCTATCACCTCTTCATACCAATGCTTCATAATTCCACACCTTCTAGGCTCCATCACCCCAGCATACTGATACTCCAAGATTCCATGACTTTCGGGCTCTATTGCCCCATCGTACCAATTTTCCTGGATTCCACGCCTTCTGATCCCAATTTCCCCATCATACCAATGCTCAAGGATTCCATGCCTTCCAGGATCCATCTCCCCATTATACCAATGATCCCTGTTTCCACACCTTCCAGGCTCCATGGCCCTATCTCACTGAAATTCCTGGCTTCCAAGCACTCTAGGCTTCATCTCCCAATCATACCGACACTCGAAGGTTCCACACCTTCTGGGATTTATCACCCCGTCATGCTAACGCTCCAGGTTTCCATGCCTTCCAGGCTACATCACCCTATCATACCAACACTACAGGATTCCAAGCCTTTTGAGATCCATATCCCCATCCTACTGACACTCTAGGCATCCACACCTTCCCAACACCATCACCCTATCATACTAACTCTATAGTCATCCATGACTTCTGAGCTCCATTACACATTAATACCAACACTCCAGACTTACACGCCTTGGGAGATCCATCTCGTCACCATAAAAACTCTCCAGGATTACATGCCTTATGGGATCCATCACCCCATCTTACCAACTCTCTAGAATTCCACTCCTTCTAGGCTCCATCGTCCCGTTGTACCAACTCTGCCAAAATTAATGAATCCCAGGATCCATCACCTCATCATACCGAATCTCCATATTTCCATGACATCTAAGCTCCATCTCCCCATCATATCGATTCTCCAAGATTCCACTCCTTCTGGGATCCATCGCCCCATCATACCAATGCTATAGGCTTCCATGCCTTCTGGCCTCTATCACCCCATCATACTAACTCTCCTTGCATTGATTCCTTCTAGGGTCCATCACCTCATTGTACCAATGCTCCAAGATTCCATGCCTTATGGGCTCCATCACCTCATCGTATTAATGCTCCAGGCTTCCATGCCATCTGATCCCCATCACCCTAGAGTATCGATTCTTTATGCTTCCACGTCATATGGGCTCCATCTCCCAATCATATCGATTCTTTAGGATTCCATACCTTCCGGGCTCCATCACCCCATCGTAATGACTCTCCAAGATTCCACGCCTATTGAGCTCCAACACCCCATTATATTGATGTTCCAGAATCTGATGCCTTCCAGTCTTAGGGACCCAAAACCATCAGAATGGGACAGAGATGACCATCCCTCAACCACCAAAATATTTTCGGTTAATTTTCTTATTACATGACCTTATCTACACAATGAACCATGTCCTAGTTGCATGATTTTAAACCGCACAACGACCCATGTCATAGTTTCATGATGTTAAACTGCACAACAACCATCTCCTTAGTCACATGATGTTAAACTATGTGACAACATCTTGGTCACATGATATAAAACTATATGATGTTATGGTCAAATCTATGTGACCTAAAACTTCAAAAACTATGGTCAAAGCTTTTTGGAGTTCATTTGGCACTGGTCCACTACCATTATACATTCAAAACCTACCTTAGGACCCTCATCCTTGAGAAGGATGTTTGAGTCCCTCTTTCAGATATATCCCATTGATGTTCTCAAATGTGTTGTGGTTTATAATCTAGAGTGTTGGACTCTGTATGGACATTCTTCCAATCCTTATCCACGCTTCGTGCATCCCTTTATCAGGATCCCCATCCACTTCCATGTATAATGAAACCCACTAATGGCATGGTGCTTGGATATAGTGGCTCACCTACCATCCTAGGCCAACACTTTGGAGGACTTTGGACAACTTTATAAGATATGTCTGACATTTAGAACATGGTCAACAGTCGACCCTCATTTTTTCCCAATCCCTAGTAACATGATATGGATGTTGTGTGTCGAATAAGGTATACAACTATCCTCCATCTTCATGACTCCCTCATTGTAATCTAGATATCAGGCATCGTGATTCACAATTTTCACCTCCTTATATTTTTGGCATAACTCCCACACTCTTAGTGTTAACCCACTATAAATCTATGAACTTTGAGTAAGCAAGGAAATTTCAATGGGATATTCTCAACTCGATGCTTCTATGCCCCTTTTGTGAGCTTTAATGTGTTAGTAAAATCCCATCACTAATCCTTGTTTCCCACACCGATTAGGACTCACATAGGATTAATAGTATTCGATGGATGTGTAATGATATTTTTGAGCCAAAAATGATTCTCATCCTAGACGCATGATGAAAAATTATGGAGAAACTAACATCCTTTCCACATTATGTCTAACTACATAGATTAGTCCATAAAACATGATGTTAAACTTTTCTATAGCTTCCTAGTTTCATGACATTAAACTGGATAATGAATCATCATCCGAGATGCACAATGTTAACCTAAACCACATCAATGGTCCTTACGTCATGATCTAAAAAGAAATGTACCTAGTTCCAGTTGAAATACTTTAAACTTCGTAATAATCATCCTTATCATATGATGTTAAAATACATATTTATAATCCAAAACTTATGATTCTAAACTTCACAACGCCATGATTTACTCACCTAAGAAGACATTTATCCTAGAATATATCACCTACCATGCCATTTTCCAGAACTACATGTGGCTTGATTCCTATCCTTGCAGGATACGTAGTGATGCCTGGGAATTTTGTATTCGCAACCAGCCGTAGAATCACAAACCTTTTTAGACCCTTGACCTGAGGTCTCTTCTAGGATGTTTAATGTGATGCGATCACCCAGGTCCTCATTCACATCAGGTTACTTAATGAAACCAAAAATCACATCCCCAAGTCATATTCTCCATTTTATGGTCTGAACACTATGACCTTAAACTAAGATCATCAATGTTCTAGTCACATGATGAAAAACTATGTAATGACCTTGATATTATCATTTAAGGGGATGTCACTCATTTTTCATTGGTCACCTACAATTACATTTTCCATAACTACCTATGGATTGATTCCATCCATCACGGGGTACATAGTGATGACCAAGAATATTTTCTTCAAGCCCAGATGTAGAATCACAAAACTTTTTGGCTCCTTTCCCTAGGTTTACTCCTTGGGAATTATTTTTATGGTGTAGATATATTTGGTCCTCATTCACATTAGGTTATGGTAGATTAACCATGCATGTTCCTTTTAAATAAACCATCCCACTCATCATCAATGTCCTAGTCGCATGATGATATACCGCATGACATTTTGGTTCTTACTACATGACTTTAAACTACATGAATACATCATAAGAACATGATGTTAAATTGGGAACCTATGGTCTATACTATATGAACTTAAACTAAGAAATATTGGTCCAAGAAACACAACCTTAAACTATTCTAAATATCAGGTACCTTTACCCTGAGTTCCATCTTAGCCTTTGGCCCCCTCAAGAGCCCGATCCTTGAAGACAGATTTGATCCTTCCTACAGATGTTCCACACCTATATGTTTGAATCCAAAGTGGTGTAATACCTATAATGTTAGATTCCACAAGAACATTCCCTCCATCCATATCCATGATTCACAAGTCCCTTTACATATATTCTCATCCTCTTCCACATCTAAATGGACCCCTTAACATCTAGGCTATGCCGCATCATCTCACCTACCATTTTGGGCCAATGTCTCAGAAGACTTTGAACGAAATTTTGAGATAGGTCCTATGTTTTGAACATGGTCAGTGATAGACCCTAATTTTTCTATTCCAATCCCTAGTGACATGATATGGATGACGTGTATCGAATAGGGTCAATAGTTATCCAACATATTTATGCCACCCTCATTGTGTCCCATATATTAGGTTCAATGATTCACACATTCCACCTCCTTATGTTTTGGTGGATCTCTGACACCCCTAGTGTTGTCCCTTAGTGATTACACACACTTTGAGTGGGAATGATAGTTTGGTTGGGAAATTCCCACCCAGCATTTCCTTTCCATTTTCGTGTTCCCTCATATGATGGTGAAATCTTGACAACACTCCTTATTTCCCACACTGAGTATGGTTCATGCAGTCTTAGAAGTTTTGGTAGGGTTTGTAACCACATAAAGAAATTGAAAAACCCTATATTCTACACTATATTAACATAAAATAAGATCCCATGGTCTAATCAATATGACCATAAACTATTTTCAATACAAGGGTATTTTATCCTAGGTTTAGTTTTATTCTACCACTAATATGACCTAATCTTCTGGGGGTGTGAGAATGAATGTTTCATGTTCTATGAAGATATCACCACGACCCATACCCACACTTTCAGTCTTTCTTGGTTATTATTTATACTGTATTTCAAATCTAAAAGGACACCCTAATGGTGACAGTCTCACGAAACATTAGATCACCTCCGATACTAGGACAACACCCAAATAGATTTTCAGAAACAAACATCAAATATGGTGTTTCAAAGCTATTAAACAGTAAATTAAACATTTGTATGACTCACTCTTGACTAGAAAAGTTGTGGATCCTACATTGATAACATGGTCAACAATGATACTACCAATCAATTACCCCTACCCTAATACAAATCTCAAGAGTTTCAATTTACATCATTCATCCTTCTTATGTTTTAGTAGAACTCTAACACCCTTGGTGTTTCTATTTAGTGCACCTACACATAATGGGTGAGAAGATCCCATGTCATACACATCTACATATGATAGGGAAATCCAAAAATCACTCAATGTTTCACTCACCCAGAATGGATCATGTGGGATTCAGAGTATTGGTTGGGTTTGTACACCCATAGAGAATATTAAAAATCCTATGATCTAAATTCTATGACCTTAAACTAGGATAATTATAGTACAAACTCTATGAACATAAATTAATATCCTCTCCATGGGTTTCTTAGGAGTGTGTAGTGTGGTGCATATATCTTCCTTGATCATTCACTTCAGTTTGTTGTTTTTTTCATGCCACACACTTCCCCTTGGATACCTCTCTCCAATATATTATCCACATGATAATAAACTATATAGAAACTATAATCCCTACCACATGACACGAAAATGCATGGAATGGTCCTATAAAATGACCTTAAACTGAAACATCTTCATCTTGGATACATGAAAAAAAAGGTGGAGCATTTTTATGCTATCACTCGAGAGAACATCAACCATGGAATGGTTCATCCACCATGCTATTTTTCAAGGCCTACATATGTATTGATTCCTATAGAAACACCCATACCTTCTATCTGAGTCAAGACACTCAAAAAAAGTGAAAAAAATGCACAAACAAGAATATCTAATACTCCCTCTCTTTGTGTATGGTTCAGACCTGCACAGGGAAATTTCCCTTTAATAACTACACATGTCTTGATTCCCTCCCTTATGGGATACATTGTGTTTCTTGGATCATCGATCTTAGTTCGATACAAGACATTATTGACCCTTTTTACAATGATTCACCTCTGTCCTTACCACATAAAATTAAACTGCATAGAATTTATGTATTATGTATGAATTGATTACCATCTTTATGGGATATGTAGAGACACCCAGACATTTCAAATTTGGGCCAAGACACAAATTACATTAAACCATTGGCCAATTTATCCCAAACATGCCCCGTGCTATATGAACTTAAACTATATACAGTTCATCTTATATAATCTATGTCACACATGGTATATCATTTCCTCATTAACATTGGGATTTATCTCTTACATATCACATGTGTACCCTTGGGATGAGAGTTCCTCATGATAGTCCAAGCTATACAACTTTAAACTATGTGTGGGCCTCTGTAGGAATGCATATGTGGTGCATCTGTGCCTCCTTGGAACTCATTCACATAAGGTTTGTTATGACACCACATTAAACATATTAATCTTGGGGAACCTTCCCCATGGATGGAAATCTATGACCTTAAAATAGACACCCAAGTATAGAAACAATGAATTTAAACTTTGTGCAGACCTCTTCTGGGATATGTTGTTGGCATAGACCTATTTGGTCCTTATTTAAGTCAGGTCTGTTAGGACGCCATGAAATATATACCCATTTGAGACTCCTACATGTTACAAACTCTATGACCTTAAAATGAGAATCCATCATCATTAATGCATGACATTAAACTATAACCATACCCTGACAAGTTCAGGATTCCCCAAGATAATTGTGGGATGCTTTTGCTTCGTTTCTAGAGTGGGTTTCCCCCACCAGTTTTGATCTCCTACCACACTGTATTCTAGAACTACTTATGAATTTATTCCTATCCTTATGGGATACATAGAGACACCTAGACATTTTGTATTTGGTCCCAACCATAGGTGATTAACCTTTTCACTCCTTTGGCTTCAGTTACGATGCAAGCATTGCGGCCTTAAACATCATGCAGTTCTTTATAAGGTGTGTATAAAAAACATGAGCCTCCTTGGCCTCATTCACATTGGGTTTTTCTACCACAACATCACATATGTTCCTTCCCATCTGTTTCCTCATACTTATGTGGTGTGAAAGTATCAATTTTCTTATTCACATTGTGTTTATTTCCTCCATGACACAAAAATATTCTAAAAATATACATTTTCGTAGTCTATGAAACTTGAATTTAAAATATTGGACATAGTCCAAGGAGTATGACCTTAAACTATGTGCAACGTCCTAGTAAAATAACGTTAAACTACAAGGCACATCTCGATCACATGACATTAAACTGTACCATGCATCATCCTTACTGTATGACATTGCACTACATCTTCATCATCCTTACTCACATGACCTAAAAATGAAAATCACCCAAAGATTCACTCGATAGGTGTTTTTCATTGATGATGGAAACTCACTGCATTGTCCACATCTTCAGATATCTCTTGGTGTTCTAGATGACACCACCATAGAAGATAGGTTTGATTTTTGTTCAGACCAGTATGCTTAAAACAGTGTGTTCTAATCCATAGTTTCATAGCCCTAAGAGTGTGAGAAATCATTCAAACATGACATTACTCTATTTCTATGATTTTTATGTTACTTTGTTCAAACCATAATCCTATTTCACATCTTAAGGGACCCCCTAATGTCTTGGTCCCATGCTGCTTCAACTCACCTACCATCCTCGGCCAACATTCCCAAAGACTTTGGATGAAAATTTGAATTAGGTCCTATGTTTTGAACAAGGTTAGTGGTCAACCCTTATTTATTTGTCCCCATTCCAGGATAGTAGTGTAGATAATGTGCTTCATACATGGTAAATAGTCAGCTCATACCAGCATTCCATCCGATCTATGTTTTGAATTATGGGTATTGTGATTCACACTTCCCAGTTTCATTTTTTCAGATGTATTGCAATGCCACTGGCGTTGTCCTTTTTATGCATTATGGAAAATCAAAAAAGTATTTGTGATGTTTATAGGAAATTGTTCTATAGAAATAAAATTATTCATGTAGTATAATCACAATAGTGATTGATGTCCCATTCTAATCCCATTCGGAAACATATTCCCCTATTCAACACTCTCATATCGGTGAGTGACCTTCAATTGTCTCTTACTTCCCACACTCATCTAGACTCATGTGGGCTTATATATTTTTATTTTTTCATTTCCCTAATGCGATCGAGGAATATTGGGCCCCAAGGAAAGAATTTTCCTCCGCACTTTCCCCAGAACATGGTCTTCCTCTACCTCCTTATCCTCATTGGACCCCATTCTGAGGGGGGAATTTTTTAGAATAAGAAAAAATGTCTAAAAGATGAATCATATTCTTCCATACTTGATTTAGGAGAATATACTATTTCACAGGATTCAATTTGACATGTCGTAGAGCCCAATCAGAGTTACAGATCAGAAGTTATGGTTGTTCGAAGTTAGACTATTGAAAATGGACAGCCAAGATGATTTTGGGGGAAAATATGGATTTTCATACAAGAGAGAAGTTTTTTTCATGAAAGAATGGAATATTTCATAGAAAAACTAATGTTCAATAAATTCTATTATGTGTGGGAAAAAATGTTAAAGGGAATATTCCACCTCATCCACACAAAAATAGCTATGTAAGGTGCACGCAAGTTGTGATCCCTACCTATAAAAAAGGTTAATATGCACACAAAGATTTTACATGCTCAATAAAATGTCCAAATCCTCTTCCATGCTGCAAATAATACACACCACCACCAATAATTTTTCTTATAAATTGAATTCCACCCCTCTTTCTTCAGGGTGAACCTCCAAAGGTCGGTTGCTGCTATGCTATGTGTAAGATCGATCTTCAATTCCATTATAGAAGAATGGAACCCTATATGCAGAGATCTTGCACGATAGGTCCCCTATGATTCTTTCTCCATATGGGCCCACAATTGTTTAATCCTCACCCAAAATCTTTTCATCCTAGGTCAAGTGCACACAAGACTACCTTCTTTGTGGAACCATGGTGTTGTGAAGAATCCCAATCTTACATGAAACAGTAACAAGGTTCCTAATATTACGCACACCAGTGTTGGACATCCCAATATTTCACACAACCCATCTTGCACATAGCCCATATTACACACAACAACATCAAAGACTATTCCCACTAGTCCATACCATGGGGGATACACCCCCACACCCCAGATCGGAATCAGTGTCGGGCTATGGTCTCTGACCTCTAACCCAATCCCATCCCAACTATCACTGACCCCCTGATAAAGTTATAGTTTCACAGTGAAATTTTCAAGTTAGGTCCAACACATTTTGGCTTATTACCCTAAGAATCCCCCACTTATATCCCTAGAATATCATGATTCGAGACACTCCTCTGCATTCCTTAAAACCCCATGAGTCGACCTACTCCTCTTGGTCCCTTACATATACCATGAATAGAGATTCTCATCTTGCATCACCCGAGTACCTTGAGTCAGACCATTCCTCAAGAAACTCTCCAACCCCATAACCTGAATCCTATATTAGGTTGAACCATAGAGGTACACCCTTGAGTAAGTACAAGACCATCCATTTTTATGAGTCTTACTCAAAGTCTTCCCTGCAACATATCATTAAACTGTGCTGCCACAGTCCTCACTAAATGACTTTAAACAACGGTGTATCCTATATGAAAAATAGAGGATGAATCATGTGACACACACGAGATGCCTTATACAGAATGAACAAGATGCCTCATGCCATGATCATGATACAACCACTAAATAACAACATCCTGACTACTCCTAGAAGTTCATGGGCCTCCTCATCAAATGTAATCCCCAATCACATACATCGACCCACCAGAAAGTCAAGATGTCGTCATGGTAAGACTTGAGGAAGACACTATGGGAAGATCTTACATGTAAGACTCATCAAAATCATTTATTCTCCATAGCTACACCTGGGAAACTCTTACTCGTAAGCCCCATCCACATTATTATAGCTTCATTTTGGCTCCCAGGAAGTCTCAGTGCATAATCCCCACACAATCCAAACAATAGACGCCCTCTTGTGATGGCAAGTCTCAGTGTGTAATCCCCACTCCATCTAAATAACTATGTGGATTTTTATCCTTGTATTATAGAGAGGGTATGTAGGATGCCTCCAATAGGTTCAATCCCAACCAACAGTAATCCTTGTTGCCCTTCCAAGGGCAGCACCCTCACCGATCCACCTCCATTGGTGTGTATATCACCCTTCACAGTGTGAAATATACCCTTCATGGGACACACCCAGGATCTAACTCTATAGGAATTTTATCCCAACTAATGATAAACCTTGTTTCCTACTCCTTAGGGTTCACCCTCACTAATCCCCATTTTGTGGTGTTCATATCATCCTTCATGGTGTGAAACTTTCCCTTTATTTGATATAGCTTTGGGATCCACTGTCACAGGGAATTATGATCCATCTGTATAGAAAACCTAAGTAATCCAACCAAGGGATATACCCTTATGATGTAACACCTTTCCTTTATAGGATACATCTAACTATATTCATATCCATGGATTTTTGTGATCCATCCTCCATCACCTACTTAATCCATCATCTTTCCCAATTTTTTCGTGGTCCACCACATCCTAGTAGGACCTTGACATTACTCCACCTCCATCATATGGAAATAATCATTAGGTGTAAGCCCCAACCATATTAATTTCTCCTCAGTATATAACCATGAATAAGACCAAACTACTTGCCTTATCTCCATCCGGGCTGCCTCCTCAGGTTTCCCAAGCCCATTTCTGAATTATATGGACATTGATCAATGGGTATGTAGTAAGACACCCCGAGGTCAATAAAATCATCCAATACCATCCAATAACTGGGTGGATGATGGGTTTGAACCTTAGGAAGGCTTTCCACATACCCTATTTAGAATACCGGGATCAAAGTCCACATAGTTTTGAAGTCGGGCTGAGAAACCTGAGGAGGAAACCAAGATGGAGAGACAACATGTAGTTGGGGATTATGTATGATTATATATATAGGTAACATGAATATGATTGGGGATTACACCAAAGGAGGAGGCACATATGATGGAGGAGGATGAATACTGATATCCTACTAGGATGTTGCATCCCAAGACAAAACCAATTTGGATAATGGATGAAGTGGGTAATAGCAGATGGATCAGAACACCCCATGGAGGTTGATCTGGGAGGATGTGTACAATAAATGGAAGGTCTCTCATCATGAGGGTACATATCTTAGAGGGAGTACTACTATTTTTAAGGATAATGGACCATAATAACCTATGATATCGAATCTGGTAGGTGTGCCCCACAAAGGGAAGGTTTCACACCATGAAGGTTGATATGACCATTATTGGAGGTGGATTAGTGAGGGTGAACCCATAAGAGGGGGGCACTATGGTTTACCTTTTTTTGGGTCATAACACCTATAGAAGAGGATCATGGGTGCTATGTCCCATGAAGGGAATATGTCACACCGTGAAGGCTGATATGAACACCGCTGTAGGTGGATCAGTGAGGGTGCACCCCTAGGAGGTGGTCACTAAGGATTACCATTGGTTTGGATTGAACCCCATGGATGCATCAAATATACCATGTCTAGAAGGTATGGATCAAAACCCAAGTAGTTAATTAGATGGAGTTGGTCTTAAAAATTGAGACTTCCCATCGTAAAAGGATTTCTCATGGTTGGATTGTGTAGATATTACACACTGAGACTTCCAAAGTTCCACAATGGAGAAGCAATGATGTGGATGGGTCTTAAACGTAGGAGATGTCGGGGTGCCTCTATAGAAAAAAAATAATGTGGATGGGGCTTATGTGAAGGATCTTCTCTTAGTGTCTTATACAAGTATGGAAATGAGGGCATCTCGACTTGCTGGTGGGTTGAGGTATGTGATTGGGGATTGTATTTGATGAGGAGTCCCATTCACTACTAGGAGCAGTGAGGATGTGGTTTTTTGGTAGTTGTCTCATGATCATGGAAAGTGGTATCTTGTCCATGGTGCATAATTCATCTCATGTGTGTCATAAAAGGCATTATATATTTTTCAGGTAAGGTATACCACAGTTTAAAGTCATGTGATGAGGACTATGGAGGTAGAGTTTAACGTCATGTTGTAGAGGAAGAATAGTGGGAATAATCCTAGAAATGGATGGTGTGGGACTTTGGTAAGGAATACCCTCTATGGTTCAACCTGGAATATGAGCCGGGTGATGGTGTTGGAGGAGTATCTTGTGGAATGGTTCGACTCAAGGTGCTCTGGGAATGAAAGATGAGAATCTCAACTAATGACATGGGAAAGGGACTAAGAGGAGTAGGTTGACTCATGGTGTATCAAGGAATGAAAAAGAGTATCTCAAATCATGGTATTTTAGGGATAAAAGTGGGGGATGCACTGAGGCGTAATCCAAAATGTCCTTGACCAGGCCCAACAGGTTCATAGTGTGACTGACCATTTTTTATGGGGGTCAGTGATGGTAGGGAAGGGACCAGACAGGAGGCCCATGATCGTAGCTTGGAATTGATCCCAAGTGTGGGTGTGGGGGAAAAAATTACAAGGTAAGGACTACTGGGAACAATATTTGACTATATTTCAAATAATATGGGACACACACAAGATGGGTTGCAAAAAATTTGGGCTATGCGGCACGGGTGCATCCAAGATTGGGAACCTTGGCACTGTTGCGTGAAATATTCAGTTTGTGCACAAGAGGTGGTATTGAGCACACATGACTTAGGATGAAAATATGTCGAGCGATCAAAAAATCATTGTGGGCCCACACAAATTCATACTAATAGGGTACCTTTCACACAGGATCTCTACTTATAGGGTTACATTCTTCCGCACTGATGCGAAAGATATATCTTACACATAGTAGAGTGGTGGCCAACCTTTAGTGGATCACCTTGAAGAAGGGGGGTGGCCTACTATTTATAGGCATGATTTTTGGTGGAGACACCTATGATTTGTGTCATGGAACAAGATTTTGATATAGTATTGAGTGCGTGAGATATTTTCTTGTATATTTACCTTTTTATGCATAGGTAGGCCCACTTTCACACACCTTACTTATTCATTTTTTTCTTTCTATGGAGAAATATTCCCTTTAAAGTTGCATTGGGTTCATAATATCATTGCACACAGATAGTGCTTTACACGAAAGATTCCATTATTTCATGAAAAAACTTCATTATTTCATGAAAATCCATAATTTTCCCAAATATCATCTTTGCTGGCCATCTTCAATAGTCTGACTTTGAACGACCATACCTTCTGATACGAAAATCCATTTTGGATCCATGACTAGTCAAATAAAATCAGGTGAAATAGGATATGGTAATGGATCAATTATGGAAGCATTTAGTGCATCCCTTATATGAATTTTATATTTACCACAATCTAGAATCAAGGTAAATTTGGAAAAGTATCGATCTCTTCATAGTTGGTCAAACAAATCATCAATTTTTGATATATGATAAATTTTCTTGATTTCAAACTTGTTAAGTTCCTAATAATCAATCTATAGCCGCATAAATCTTTCTTTATTCATAAAAAAGGATATATATAACCAAATTTGACACACTTGGCCAAATTAATCTCTTTTTAAGAGTATACTAGAGTTTATTCTTAAATTATTTCCACTCGATCAAGGCCATTAAATATAGTGTATTTAAAAAATGCATAACACCAGATATGAGTTCTATTGAGAAATCAACTTCATTATTTGATGGAAGATAAGGAAATTAAAATATAAAGAAATAGAAAAACTCCATTATAATAGGAATATAATTGATTTTGATTTTACCCCAACCATTTAATTAAAACACTCATATTGAATAGAAATCAATAACCATATAATGGATTTGATCTCTATTAGAAGTTCATATTTTTCATCTCACTGATCGATGATCATAGGTTGGTTTGGAATATGAAACATGAATTCCCTTACTCCATAATTGATTTGAGATATATGTATAGAAATATAATCCATGACTAAGATAACATAAAATTCAACAATAAAAAAATAAAATTATTTACAGGAATTACATTCCCACAAAATTCAGCTAGAGAAGAATCATAGACATGAGATGTGATCGACATTCAATTAGGGGTTTTATTGACAATTCAAAATATAATCATTGGGGTGGAATTTTGATACCCTTATTAAATTCTAAATTTATAAAATAATGGTGATATCTATAGTTAAATTGGACAATAGTAGTTATAGAGTGGATGATAAGTGTACCATTCACTATGTTTTTAATGTACCCCTAATCAAAAATATTGGACACATGAGATTTATCTTTATCTCATAGATTAAGTTGTTGCAACATCAATAATCATCATTAAACTTCATGTTTTGGAACTAGTTTGCATAATTTCTATAGTCCTTTCATTTGAAACACTGGATTTTTGGTGGTATATTATTTGGTGCTTCTTATCTATTTAAATTATTATCTATTTTCTTCCCACCAATTTGACATTAGAATTCCCAAAGACCTTAATTTTCACTCTTAAAATATTTACTAATCCCCATAATACAATATTCACCATGTTTCCTTCCACACTTTGATAACAAGGGAAGCCTCCTCTTATTTTATCCATGGGTTTTCCAATTTTATTGGAATTACATACTTCTATTCTTGTCAAAACCATTTTATTGATGGTTAAATTCATTCTCTATTTCCACATTGAGAGAACAAAAAATGATTTCTTCATAGATATAGATGCATCTTATGTATAACTACAATTAGAGAATTAGTTTTAAGCAAATGAAGAACATACAAACCTTTCTCTTTAGTTTGATGATAATACCTGAAGCATACCACACAGATCTTTTGAAATTTTCTTCATAGGTACTGACAAATTCATTATCCTTATTTTTAAGCTCAAGGAATTACTTCACCATTTTTTATGAATAATATGATGAAATAAATTATTGATAAATAATCCAATAATTTCATCACACTCTATAGAGTAAATTTATTTTTTTCCTCGTAATATTTATAAGAGTTCACCATTGATATTATTCACCTTCCAGATAATAGACAACCAAAATGACCTTTTCATATTCTTAACACTATAGAATAGAAAATATATTTTCAGTGGTACTAATACCTTTCTCAGAAACTAGTGGATCAATAGACCCACTAAAAGAAGGTTGTAATTTACTCATGAATGAATTAATAATATGTTCTTCCTTCCTTTGCTCATTTGGAATTTAATATCGATTCAAAGATTGAGAAAGTTGTGTGATAAAAATAAAGATATTTTTCATCTCATCTCCCAAAAAATTTGGTTACTCAAGATGAAAACTATTTCATTATACATCTCATTCAACATTAAAATGGTTATTTTGGTATCCGGCCATTTACTAAAACTAAAATCATTGTGTAAGTACAAAAAATCATAGTGGGAAATCATATGATAATGAAAAATAACTTATAGTATGTGTACTTAATGACACCATATTTTCAATCTATAAAACATTAGTCCTAACCTAGTTTATTCATCATCATTATTATAAACCTTTTTATGGTTAAAAATATTTTTTGAATTTCCATAACATATCCAGTAGGAATACCGGAGTATCTTTTCAGCAGGACCTATTGTTGTGCACTAGGTGATGATTGAGTGAAAGTACAATTAACCATTTTTTTAAGTTATTTACCCTTGGAATAACTATGTTAGAGCTACAACCACTTTTATATTCCCAATAGTGATTTTATTTCTTAGAAACTACTCACTCTATCCTTTACCAAAATTCAAGGAGATTTTTCAATACTTAGACTTATCCTTGTGGTTCTCACTAATGTTTTCTCATCCTAGTTCCCAAAGGTTAATGAAACCTATAATATGATAGAAATTAAAAATATCCAAACTTCTTAAACATGTATATGATAAATTAATATATGAATATTAATTTCATCTTACAAAAAAATACATGAGAACCATAAAGGTTTAGTGTTTTTGGAAACATGGATACACAAACTATTGGTTCATAAGTGAACTACATCATCTCCCACTATGTTCTTTATAACTATAACCCTTATTATACAAATTATAAATAACAAAATTATTCATAAATTGTGGAAATAAAACATAAGAAAGGGTGATATTAGTTTCTCAATAAGTGTGAACATGAGATATATCATGATCAAATAAGCATAAGATCTGAATAAGTGTATGATAATATGATATTAACTTTTAAAAACCATAAATTTGATATAAAATATCATAATATTTATTCATGGAATAAATCCTTGAATTTTGTAAGACATGAATCATAAAGGAATCATAGAACATGATCTACGAGAACAAAATATTTTCATAAGACATATATTTCTGGTATACTCATAAGCATAGAAAATAATTTACAAAATAGTAAAGGCTCATTTCCAAGGAAATCACAGTGGAATGTGTTCTCCACCCAAACTATAATATTAGTCATCTTTCACTCCCAAGATTAATACAGTGGAAGAATTCCCTTACTAACCTGGGTTCGCTCTCCATTCCAATCCTTTTTACCTCATGATTTATCAATATTTACCCAATTAATTAGAATTATATATATATCCCACCCATAAAATAATTAAAATCATAAATATGTGTTCTATAAGATCATAAAAAATTAATCATATCAAAACTGATGAAAGTAAATGGGTTTTATAAAATTTTTATCTTGGAATAACCTGTGTAAAAGAATCAGGTTTCATAAATATTCAATCTCTATATCATATCATATCCCATTGAAAAAGAATGGGTTTCATAAAAACATTATTATAATAAACATAAATATAAACCATATATAGAAATAATAAATAAGGTAACACTTGATCATGTACCCAATAAAATATAATCAAAACCAATGGTTGTTTTCCTTAATAAATATAAATTTCATCGAAATATCATTAAAATATTATTGAGGAAAATATTCATTCCATTTAGAAATCACATTTTTTAAATCTAAAACTTTACCCAATATTAAGAATTTTTTTTACTTGAAAATAACCTTTTAAACTTTTAATGTAAACCTTAAATAATTTAGTAGTCATGATGGTGGAAAATTTTGTTCATTCAGTAGATTTTAAAATAAATATTCGTTTCACATGTTTGTTAAAAAGTCAAAAGTAAGTTTTTCAAAAAAATAAAGAATATTAATTTTAAACCATTTTGTTAAAAAAACGCGGGTAAACAATTATTCAAAAAATAATAGAATAATATTAAAAGGTTTTTTTAAAACATTTTTAGAAAACATGGATATGGAAGACAATTGTTTTTTGACAAAAGAGAGAAATAATGTCGATTTTCCTTAAAAATGCATTATGGGTCTCTTGAGTACTTAAAAAAAGAAAAATGAAAGGAAAAATTTTATTATATAGAAATTATTATAGTATAATAAAATTCATGAAGTTATTTAGAGATATATAATACTATTACATCATTAGAAACTTAATCACAACCAATCTCGATAAATAATGGGATCGTAAAATACAACCTTTACCACTGTGGTAACTTTTGAATCATAAGACACTTAAAATAAAGTACCTTATATTGATATATATCCTCATAATTTTAATGATAATAATAATAAAATACATTCATGGTTATTATATACACCACATAAAAATAAACAAGTCGTCTATGATGCATGTGTCGCATAGAAACAAAAGTGAGATGAAAATCCCTTACCTAAAGTATTGAATTTATTTATACACATTCCAAAATAATTTATAATAAATATAGTTTTATTATAAATATTTTAAAAAACATAACCATATATATCTTGAAATATATTATCTACTTATAACCATTTATCACCCATTCTTTAATAATTTATGGTTAACATCGGGTTTTGGGAAATAACTACTTCATTTTTTAGGTATGTTTTGGTTTGGTTGTTTCTGTACTTTTACTTTTATCATGGTTACATAATATACAGAATTTTAACCATGATATAAATATCATATTTATTCATTTTAAATTTATTTAGAGTAATCCATTAAATTTAGAGATAGAAAATTAATTTCACCATTCATGGAGATGGTAGGTCGTACATACACATGGATATTGTTTCCATTTTCTCAATAGATGGAATGGAAGAAAGGTAAATAATATATCACCTAATGAATTAGTATTATATATTATATATCATATATATTCATTAAATATATTCTTATTACCATACATTTCAAAGTAAAAATAAAATGTATCATATCGCTTCGTGGAGGAAGTAGTCCACATGTACACATGAGTGGGATTATCATTTTTCAATGGATTGGAAGGTAAGAAGTTAGTTATTATATTATAATTAAATAAGTATAATTATTAAATAAATATCATATATTTATTTTAAATCCAACATTATATCTATATGTGATAGGTGATGATGGAAAATGAATTACATCAGTTCATAGGGTGATAGTCCTCCGTACACACGTCAACAATTTCGTTTCCCATTTGATGGGTGAGGATATGGATATAGGTTATTACATTGAAATAATAACATATCATTATATGGGATATATTTTTGTTATCATATTATCATGTTTTAAGAATATTTTAATTAATTACAGTATAAAAGAAAACCGAAATGCTCATTTAAGAATGATACCTCTTCATCAGGAAACCTCTTTATGTTTGCACAAAAATCCCGATTAGAAGGATTTACTAATAAAAATAATTAAAATAGAACATTTTAAGGGGATTAATTATGATATTTTGTTATTTATTGGACAAAAAATAATTTGGGAGTGTGAAGAGGAGAGTAGAGGGGATTCCCTTTTATAAATTGGAGAGAGGATACACTTGGAATATTTGAAAAGAAAAAGTTATACCCACATATTAAACGTGCAAGAAGTATCAAAAATGAATTATTATCAAAACTTAGATGATAATAGGTCTAAATATATCCATAAAATAGTATTTTGATAAGTCTTTATGTCATTTTAAACCTTATATTTTTAAGTTAATATCTGGTAAACCCGTTTTAACCTTAACAATGGTAATTAATTTATACTCTTTGACTATTCATTATGACCAAAAAATAAGTTTAAATTATAATATAATATAAATTATTCTTATTAAAAATATTTAATACATTTTTTTAAATTCAAATCATAAAATAATCATAATTTAATTTTAAATTAAACCCAAAGACGATATAAAAAATGGTTTTCCAAAGAAAAAATTTCATAAGTATGAAAAGTTTTATTTAAAAATACAATAATAAATTGATTATAATACACTAAATTCGATAAATAATAATATAATTTAACAATTTTTATGTTTAAAACCATATTAAAATAAAATCTAACTTTTCATCTCGTTAAATGAAAGATAGTTTTCAATAAAATTCAGTATTTTTCACCATTCATTAAAAAACTAAACTATTTCAAAAAATCTAAAAAATTCACACTATGTTAATTTCAGAAAGTTGATTCAAAAAATGAAGTAATTTTTTATAAATAAATCATATAAAATTAGAAAAAATTAATTTTTTTTTCATAAAAGTAAAAAATAAATCATTTTTTGGGAGAAATGTATTTTCCAAGCATATAAAGACTTTTCCAAAAATTAAGTACTTATTTATCAATATATTTCCATTATCTAAAACCTCAATAATTTAAATTTTAAAAAGAGGTTATTTCTATTCATATCACTATATTTAATGACAATAATAAGAAGATCATGTTTAAATAATAATTTTAATAATATGTTATTAAGACTTAGTGTTGCGTGTAACCCAAGCTATAAAAGGAATTAAATTTATTTTAAAAAATATTTCATAAAATAGTATGGTGTAAAAAATATTACTCTTTTTTCTCTTATTTTTTCATTCAACTATCACGTTTCAAATAATGATATTTGATTAAAATTTCCTCCTTATTTGGCCAACCATTCTATTACAGGATTCTACTAGGGTACTTATATCCATAAAATGACCAAACACTTTAGTAAAATCAAGGTATCTCCTACAAATATTTATTCTTTGGTAATTTTATGAACATTATCATCATGCTAGGTGAGTATAAATTTTTCCATTTTAGTCTAAGAATTATAATATTAAACTAAGAGATATAATGGGTTAAAGCTATATGAATTTAAATCCAAACTATATTACTTATCAAAGAAAGAATGATCCTAAAATGCATACACATTTCCTATACCTTGTGAGAAATAAACCTCTATTTTAGTCAAATATGCACACCATTAAACTTTCATCATAATTTTTTTAATGTTGTGTGACCTTAAATATCAAGCACAAATTGGGTCTATGATTTATAACCATATACTAATAGCTAAAATCTAGTCAATGTTTTATGATATTAAATTTTAAACACCTTATTTTGGCCTAAAATCAATGTAATTAGACTAAAGATGATAAAAAAATTATGAGAACCAAAATTCATAATGGGAAACCTAAGTAAATCTCAAGACTTCACCTGCTAAGTTAGAATCGTTAAAATACATAAATAAAATTAAGGAATGTAAAATAAAGAGATAGAAAGGTCATAATGTCAACATGTGGCCAATGAAAAATTTAGGCTATACTCTATATGTATATAAATTCAGTAGAATAATACACCAACTTCATGATCACATATATAAAATTGTCTGGATAAAAAAGGATATTATAAAATTATTATTAGGTTGTCAACCATATCATGAAAACACTCTCATTCCAATTCAAAGAGACATTATTATCATAATTATTTAAAGACTTAAAACTCTTTAATACCTAAACATATCAAGATTTATTTTATGATGATGGTATGAATTTTTCGATATAAGGATTTCTCATCCTCATCTGATTGAAATTTTCCCAAAGGAATCGATCCTGATTCATTTTCAAAATAGATCACCCTTTATTTTTAATGAAGGTATAAGCTCACATGAACCACTAATACACATAAAAGAGCACACATTCAGGAGTGGGCTAGAATTTTTATCAAATAGAATAATCTCATATGAAAGTGATAATGTATATGTACATGACAAACCAATATAAATCTAAAAAAATAATTCTAAAAAATGATAAAAACTCATTATTTTTTAATTTCTAATAATGTATATTAAATAAAATTTTATCAGTCATTTCATCTTCCTCTTGTACATGATAATTATTACTTTTAGAGTTATTCCTCATGTATATCTATAATTCATTAAGGTGGATTCATATTTCCAATCAAGAAGCATCACTTCATAAAAGGAAACTAAATAGATGATGTAATATTTTTCCTAGGAAACATAGTTCTTTTCAATTACAATCACTAAAATCAGCATATAAATGTATGATCACAAGAAGATATGTAAATAATTAAAAATGAAAGGAAAAAACAGCACCATCAGACTAAAATCTTCAATGGAAATGAGGAACCTGCAATCATAGACCTTCTCTAATAAGCAGGGTCATACTATATAAGTTTTAAAGACAATTATTTCAAATAACATAGTAACTATAGATAGGTATAAATTTTTTCTTAGAGTGTCATTAACTATTAAGTATCAAAGTTTCTATACTATAGTTACTTTTATACCACTAAAGTAAAATTCTCTTGACCTATTTGGAATGATTCAATTCTAGATACCTAAGGTGGATTTATTTTATATATATTTTCCACACCACTTTACAAAAAATTTAGTGTTTTTTAAGATTAATTTGGTATTAAATGATCAATTTAATTAGTTTTGAGAATCTAAAACTTTAATGTATTTTATTTTATAAAATGAGGTAAAATATTTTTTTTTGTGCTTATATGTATTCAATTATTAAATTTTTGGTTTTTAATGTTAACTTTTATTTTTCAAAGGATAATTAATGTGTTTATGATTATTAAATAATTTTTATAATTATATGGTTGTATTTTTTTAATCCCTTGGTCATTAAAAATATTAAATAAGTTATTTCAAAATGTTTAGATATATTTATCAGTTAATTTTTATAGTTAAAATATTTTAACATTATTATTATTTCATTTTATTTGTATTATTACATTATTTATGTTTCAGATAAACAGATTACTTAAATTTTTTTATGGGAATTGGATAAATTTTATTTTAAGTATTTAATATATTAACATGTGTATTTATTTATTAATTTGGAATTATATTTTTAAGATTAATTTAATTAATTTTTAAATTTTATATGAGTTTACGACTCGGTAATTAATGTTATCTATACAAGGAATTATATCAGGATGTAATTTGACCAATGGATCACTCGTTTACATTTTTATGCTATAAGATCATCTAAAGGCAGTATGAGGAAGATATCTCATTATCTATCTTCACAAGCCCTATATTTCCATAAATTTTCTCATATAATAAAAAATGAATTTCCATAATCGGGATATCTTGAGATTATTTCCCAATATTTGGGTATTTTTGGGAAGAGGGGTGGACATTGACTTCAACATTTCCTTCTTCAGAAAACTTATAAAGAAGACACATTTTTAGAGAACACCTTCTTTTGATGTTTCTTGAAGAAAGTGATACACAAGTCAACACCGATCTTCTTTGTGTTAAAAAAATTATTTTATTTAGAAATTAAATCTTTTCATAAAAGTTTATAGTATATGTTAATGTTTTTATAATAATACATGTTAATATAAGTGTTACAATATAGGATAAAAATGTGTTATTTAAACATGCATGCTTTTAAAATAATTTATAATATATTTGTGTGTGTGTGTTCGCGTGTGTGTTTAATATGATAATATTATTACAATATTATAATATATATATATATATATTAAATTATATTTTATTATAATATATGTAAATATATATTAGAATATATATGTAAATATTATATAAATATTTATTATATTAATATATGTTAATAAAGATAATTATTATTAATATTATAATATATATATATATATATATTTATATATTATTGTAATATATGTTGACATATATTATTTTATTATAATATATATACTAATATTATTATATTATAATACATCTAAAAAAATATATGTTATTTAAAAATGAAATCTTTTAATATTTTTTTAATATATATAATATATGTTCTTTTTCATATTATATTATAATATTATATATTTTATTATAATATATATTGATATATATTATTATATATATGTTAATATATATTAATATATTTTATAGTAATATTATGTTAAAAAAATATATTCCTATATATATTAGTTTAATGTATTTTAATATATATTAATTTAATATTATAATATATGTTAATATATATAATTTTAATGTTATAATATTATAATATATGTTATTATTGAGGTGAATCCATCTTTGGAACATCATTTCTTGACTATCAATAGTATTTTCAAGTGTTATTAGTTTTGATCTTGAGATCTTTCTTATTGGTTCGGTGCCGAAGTCTTATACCATGGATGTGCCTCCAAATATGGTTTATGATCAATATGATTCTGATACCTCTAAGGGTTTCTGGGAGAATCCATATCTCTTGAGTGTTTTTTTTATTACTATTCCAAATAGGACATAATATATGATAATTAAGAAGGGAGGAATCTCCCATATTTCTGAATCATGTGATGAAATTTTAGATCACCTAGATATATGTAAGCATTCCTTTATTGATCAAATTTTTTTTCCAAAGGGTTCAAAGAAATTGAAATTGAATGATCTAGTTTTCCTCTTATTATCTTTTTGGGTATTCAATAATTTAATATGGGGCTCCCTTGGCTGTGGTTTCTTTAAAATTATTTTCCCTTCTACTGAACTGAATGGGAGGTATTTGAGTTTCAACTTGTCCAATTTAAACTCAAACACTCTTATAATTCATGATTAGAGTATTAATTTTATAGTTCTTGATCATAACAATACATGCACACTAGTTTGAGTTGAAATTAATGGATTTAATTAGGTCTCACGGAATCATGAAATACTAAATGATATAAACTCTTCTATTGGAATTCTACTTAAGATAAATAATGCTACATAATTGGTTAGATTTGTTCATTTTGTGAGGGTGATTGCTGAAGTTGATCTTGGATCCACTCTAATTGATAGGTTTTTTCTTTTTATTTCATGTGATGAATTTAAACTTATGATTGAAAATGAAAAGTTTCCACATTTATAATTTTTTGGTAGTATAATTCAACACTCCAATTATATTTTTAAAAACAATATTGTTTTCTCTAAATATCATTTTATAGGATATGGTTGAAATTTGTGTCTGAAAAAGAAATATTCTAACCTGGTTGGTAATGTTATACCCTCTAGAAATAAATACAATGTTGTAGCTATAGATAGTGCTGAGTAGGGTTAAATCAATTCAATTCCTTCTTTTCATCAAGACAATTACCATATTTAGGATATGAAAAAAATTAAACAATTGGACAATTTTCCAATCATTCCTATAGGGAATCCTCCTATAATATGGAATTGATGTAAAAAAAGGATGGATCACATTGGTTATTCAAAGATTCAGGAACCTCAGGGATAATAATATACGATGATTAATGACCCCCAAACCTCCTAATATAAACCCAACTTCTTTTTAGGTTATCCTCATGGTTTATGAAATAATTTAATATTTTGGGATAAAAATCTTGATCCCTATTTTAGGGATATTCTATATCAAGTATTATATGAGGATAAAGAGGTTGAAACTGAGCATGGTACAAATAAAGTTATCTTGAAGAACATTATTTTTTTGGCTAGTAGTTATGGGAAAATAATTTATTGTTACTATAAAGATTCATAAAGGGAAGATGAAAGTAGTTTTTTGTTATTTAAAGAAATCCATGTCCAATATAGGTCTCCCTATAGTAAATTATAATAAGGATATCTATATTTCATTACATTAGTATAAAATTAATGTGAATTTAATTTATAACACCTTTATTTATTGTTTTCGAAACAATAAAAGAGCCACCAATGGGAATGATGGAGAATTATCTCAAGATATGGATAGTTTTAAATGAAAACATTTATTTTTCACCCGTTTTGATAAAATGAATTTGTTAGATCATTGTGATATAGATTATAGTGTTATTTCTTTAGTAATAGTATCTATTTAGGGAGTTTCTATAATCTACATGCCTGATATTCAGAGAGACCTATAAGAAATAGTGTCCATTATGTATATGAAACTAGGACAATGTTAGTAAAACTCAGAGTGTGGGAGTTTTTCATTTCTTCTTCTCTACTTTAAAATGATTCATTTAACAAAGATATTTTTGTTTTTTCTTTAAATAAACCCATTTCCACCATTATACTTTAGTGTTGGGTGCATCAGGTGATCAATCAAAATGAATGAGTAAGACATTTTCCTCTATGAATGTTTATTCTAATCAGCCTTCCCTATAAAGTAGTCTGGTGATGATTGTTTCTCTCAAATATAATTATTCTGAAATATTTAAAGATTTTAATGTGTCTTTTATCCTAGGGTATCCTCTAAAAGAATATCAAAATCTAGTGTTCCATGCTATCTTATCCTCTATGGTTACTATAGATCTGAATATCTTTGATTCCCTATATGTTTCTACTTATTGAGGGAAATATTTTGAAAATAATCTAAATTATGGAGTGAAGAATGTTTCATTTTCAAATATGGTGGTTTTGACTTTTGTCTCTGACAACGTCTCTATGGAGGGGGAATCTGATGATCAGATGAATCAGTTGTAACCTACTAAAAGTTAGAGGAAAGGTTATCATCCTCATGGTCGTGGGACTCATCATAATACGAGTATCCATTATCAACATCCTTTACTTTTTAAGGATATTTTTGTTCTATATTATTATTTTTCCATGGAAAATGTTATTTTGTTTATGTTTTATGCTTTATGTTGGAGAGAATATTTATTTTCTGAACCCATCCTCCCTTTTAACTTTGTTTCTAATTTATTTAATGTCGGGGATTTGACCCTAACATGTTATATATAATATATATGTGTATTATATTAATATATGTTAATCTATATTATCATAATTGAATAATATATGTTAAAATTACCAGAATATTAATATATTCCCCCAGGACCTGACTTAGTGGTAGTTCCCCTGTGGGGTGTCGTAGAGGTATCGAGTTTGTGTCTCCCTAACTTTTTGCCAATGTGTGTTACATGTTTTCATTGTATCTTTGTAATCCCCCTTCCATGACCATTTTTATATCATAATATTAATATATGTTAATATATACATATATTATTAATATATGTAAATATATATTATGATAATATTATAGTATGTGTTAATATTTAAATAATATTACAATTAAATTATATAAATGTATGTTAATATATATATATATGTATTATTATATATATTATAATAATATATTTAATATATATTATTATATTAAAAAATATATATATTTCATTAAATATATTATTATAAAATATCTTAATGTTTGTTAATGTTATTATATATTATAATATATATTAATATTATTATACTATAATATATGTCAATGTAATTATATATTATAACACATGGAAATATATGTATATATTACAATATATGTTAATAATTTTTTTATATAATACTTATTAATTTTTTTAAAATATTTATAATGTTAAAATATTTTTTAATTTTATGTTATTTTATTGTAGACATAGTTTTTAATTTTATAATATATGTTAACTTATTTGATGTTTGTAGTAGTTAGAGAAATATTATTAATATACATTTATAAACAATACAAAATACAAATTAAGATGGAGTAATATATAATATTATAGATAATTAAAATTTTGTAATTAGGGAAATATAAAAATATTATATTATCGATGTAAATGTGTACATAACTGTCCCTTAGTCTCATACCAAAACTATCTAATAGTACACCCATATCAACTAGTCCATTCAGCAGGTTCATGAGTGTGCCCAGCTACATGTCTAGATTTGATGTCCTCAATAGTGGCTCTAACTATAGAACTAGAATCATCCTCCCATCTACTCAAGTAATGTACATGAAATTAGAAGCTATATAGATCGTGGATAGGAAAAAACAAAGTGGGACCACATAATTGGTTCCCCAATATGAGGAATGTGGCACTACATGAGTTGTAGATGGAACAAGGGTCACAATATCAAACATATAGGCTAAACTGATGAGTGAAATATGATACTTAGTGCCCCCAACTTGTTCCCCATTAAGTATTGTAGTCTATATATCACTTTGAAGAAGAGTTCCTGAGGAATATATTAGTTGGCACCATCCATAATGAGGAAGTTTCAATCAGTGGATGAGTAACAGTATCTATATCCATCTAAGTAGTGGAACAACTTAGAAAACGTTGATAGAGAGGTCATTCCTCATTGATATCTAATGGATCAATTGTAGCCTATGATGATAATAGATGAGGGAAAGGAACATTATTAGACTACATAGAAATGTTCTCAATACTATGTAACACTCTTTTTTATCAAATAAAGAATTTAATCTTACTCACCATAATCGAATGTATCTAATTTCATAGGTGTGATCATATCAAAAACCTGATTGATCCCTTCACCTTCGAAAAAATGGTTCTAGAATAACAAAAAATTAAAAAAATATATTAACCAATTAATATTAATGAATCAATAAGTGTGATAAATTTAAATTACTATGGTAAAGCATGACCTTCTAAGTCAAGTGATAAATTTCATTTTCCCTCACATATACAAGAGAATGTACTCATTATAGGGGATATGATGAAGACATCTACCATGATATCACCTGATACAATATTTCTCATTTGAATCACACATAAATATATATTTCCTGTGGATAATATTCTAATACCAATATTTTTTCCTTTTAATCTATATTCTATGTACCTCTACAACCTAACTTGGTGATGTCAATATAGACAATTAATTCCTGAAATACCTGAAAACCCTATCAAGTTGGTACTACTGAATAATATAAAAATGGATTAGTGGAACCACAACAAGTAGAATAATTTATACTCTATTTATATTATTTTTATAGATATATGATAACCTCACTTGTATATGTAATCCAAAAAATATACATGGAGAGCAATAAATTTGGTTAATTTATTAAATAAAGAACATATAATTATAATAATAGTGATTTTTGTATATCATGTTAATGAAATTATGTTCAAATAATAGTTAGTGATTTGAAATCGATTGCTTGAGGATATATATATATTTGTGTATCTCAAACTATAAATTTAAAATAAAATAAAATCATAAATTATATAATTACTATATGTGGTTGGAATAAATGTTCATATTAAACTTTTAAAGTACCTATGATCCATAGGACTCATCAAAATGTGTCGAATGATAAATCAGTCACTAATTAAGGTTCAAGTGTAGGAATTGAGTACATACCCACACCAATAAAAACAAACAAAAATCTATCTCCTCGCTTCCTTGCATGATTCCCTATACAGTTCTCTGTATAGATGAACATGACATGTAGAACATAACTATATTATCCAATACAATCAAAATTACCAAGTAGTGGTAGGTGAATTAGATGAGAATATAAACTAAAGTGACAATAAAATAATTTATCCCCAATCAATCAAAAAATACAGTCTCATGCATATCTCATCAGTGTCACCTCATCTACTTCTGGATCAACAAAGCCAAAAATGGGTGTCCATACAAGGAATCTATAACCAACCTCATTTAAGGGTCTCTATCACATCTTGTAGTTATATATATAAATATATATAATTTAATTCCATATATATATCATTAGACTAGTAATATCATCCCCATCCATAGGAAGAGCCTATAATATAGAGACATCCTTTAATGTAATCATTTTCTCCCCCTGAGGAATATGAAATGTTTATATCTTTGGTCACTATCACTCAACCAAAAATAGAAATAGGATAATTATCAATGGGAATATCCCCACACATATATATACTATAGAATCTATATTGACATAAATATGTGTTTATATGAACTAGAGCGATCTCATGATGAATGTGATGGGAACTACAAACTTTTAGTATATATTTTTCATAACTATCCTATAAATTTAGTTATATGTACCCACTCTATGTGGTAAGAATCAATAGATCCATAAGTCCTAACTATAGATGTGTCAATTATGTTATTACAAATTGTTAAAAATTGAAATCATAGAAATATTTTAAATAATTTATATTTTGAGAGGAAAAAAATTTAGAAACATTAATTCTTTATTCGATAATACTTTATACAAGGAAAATAAAATAATTACAACAATAAAATAAAATAAAAAAAATGTTGTGATGAAAAAACCTCAATGTTATCATTTTGAGGACACTATTTGCGATCACACATGTAGATTTCAGACGACCTTTTACACACAACCATGATGGATTCATGACTATAATTTTAAGAAATAGAGAATAATTTAATAATGATACATATGTAATCATGATGTATCAATAATATAATGTATTGATTCCATACCATAGATTGAGATAAATCTCCCATGACAGGTGAACATAGGAATATGTTTTAAGAACACGTGATCAAAGAATCTTGTAAGTTTAGAAGTAAACATATTGAAATGTCATCATTTCTAGTAGAACTATCATCACCTAAAAATTAACACTAGTTAGTTGATCTTGAACTTCTACAACTTCAACTCAAATCCTTAACCTATGAAAATGATGCACCTAGTATGATATATCATGGGTTTTTCATACTACACATAGGCTTCATTAATGAAAATGGGGATACTGAATTTAGAAATTTATAAAACATGAAATTGAAACTAAACAAATATAAAATTGGGTAATGTAGGAATTGAAAGTACTAAGATTGATCCCATGAGGATAAAATGGAGAAAATAATTTATTTAATGATAAATAACTAAATCTATTATTGGATGTAAATAGATATAAACTATTGAGCATGTGGATTTTTGAGTAAATGAGAGGAGAAAAAAAACAAATACAAAGCACACCAAGTATGGAAGCCCCAGGTTCATGTAATTAGTAAAATTAAAAACCATGAATCCTTTTAAATTTTCATAAAAATAATGTTTAAGTATGCCCCTTAGTCTGAGTGCATAGTATATATCTCACTAATTATCCTATTTCCTAATTGTCATTATAATTCAATTAATTAATAAAGGAGGTAAATAGAAAAAAAAAATTAAATTTAGAATTTGGAATACACATTGGTAATTGAAGAGATGTGGTTCTATAAATTAGTTTTTTAAATTATATATCCCTTAATTCGAAATAAAATGGTTATCAATAATGAATTCAAAATAAGATAATATAAATAATTGATGAAAAAACCCAGTTTAGAAAAACATGAACCAAAAATTAATTATATACAATTTCCCTTCAAAAAAATCATTTGGAATAAAAGAAAGTCACACCCTCATGCTATCTATGAGAGGGTGAGAAAAATAAAGAAAAATAGTTTTTAAAATAAATGGTGTATTAGGACAGAAAAAGAAACTTGTAGAGGGAAAAATATTTCTCCATGCTCTGATCTCCAAGGCTTTTATAGCACCTCCCTAGAATTATATTTATAGATGAAAATATACCCCTGAGGTGGCTTAAATTATATAAAATTGTTCAATGAATTTATATGGGTCAATTCCTAGGAACTAAAAGAATTAAATTATGGGGCCCTATAAAAGATCTTCATGTTTTTCATTAATTTTTTTTAAATTCCATGTTTCATTACATGAATAGGGGTGTCACACCATGAAAATTCCCACCTCACCCTAAGGGTCCATTCTCCTTTTATCCTTCTCTGTTCATGTATTTTATATGAGTTTCACATGCTAAATAGGTGTTTTATGACATTAATATATGTTTTCGAGTGTATTAGTTTCATTTGCACTTGGATCTCAATCTTGAGACTCAAACTTGATCTTTGAATTATTCCACATTTTGGACCACACTTTTTTTTATGAATTACATCTCCCATTGGTCAATTTTTTTTGAATTCAATCACATGTATATTATCATAAATTAATATATATATATATATTTAAATAATTATAAATTTAATTTCAAAAAGAAATGAATTTTATGTTTAAATATGTATGCATGAAATGCGGCTATCAAATCCCACCATAGTTGAACACATTCTTTTCACAAGGAATGAAATATCCAAAAATTTAAATTTATGATCATTTTATCATAATTTAAATGATATTTCAAAAAAAATAAAGCGATAAAATTGAGAATTAAATATTCAAGCATCACATAGGATAAATTTCATCAACTCTTAATTTTCAAAGAAACAATTCAACGATGTATTTTTCTTTTTCCCCTTTGACTCAAAAATGTAATTCCTTCCTTACACTCGTGTTTTAAATTTATCATAAATGTTCATGAAAAATTAAATTTAACTCAATTTAATGTTTTTCAATCATCATAAAGGTAACAAATGTAAATATAGTTATTCTCATAGCTCAGACCTCTCTTCTTATCATAGGATTACAATGCCTCTATTTCCCCACAATATAGAGACAAATATCACAATAAATCTGAAGTGATTGACCACACTAGTTGGAAAATATAATACCACTTCGGAATTTTAACATTATTGTTTCAAAAAAAAATCTTACATTTCATGAAAAGAGACTTTTAACACTAATTATACTCAAAATTAGTGATATTTTTTATAATTTTTTACTTTTGACATAATTTTTTAGTAAAAAATATGTTAATTTTTTTTTTAAAAATAGACATAGTTTTTTTCTTAAAAAATCATCAATATATATATATACATTTTCACCTACATTTTATAAAAAATGGCATTGAAACTATTCATTTTTTAATTTTTATCATCAGTTTCATAAATAACCGAGGTTAAGAGTAAAATTTTTCATCAATTAAAAGTAGTTTTTAGTTTTTTTAGAGTGTGATTTCTAATTTTTTAGTTTTTGTATAAATTTTATTATACGACACTAAAAATTTTATTGTATATTTTATATTTTATCATCTATACACATATTTATATCCAATAGTCTCTTTTGATCCTCACCATCATTTCACTAGTTCTTCATTTTATGATTTCATAATGTTATTTATAATTATTCGATCTTTATATAATTTGGTTATGATTAGTTTCATATATAAATATACTTGTTAATGTTTACTTTTTTATGATGAAGGATATTTCAACATATCAAGTTAAATGTATAAATATTCCATATTATATTTACAAGCCAGAGTGTAAAATTCCATTCAAACCAAAACTTCATATGCCTCATGAGTTCATCCCTCTAAAGGAAATTAAGTTGATCGAAACTGTATCAAGAAAACAAATCTTAACATTTACATTATTCCTCTATATTTCATCTGGGTTCTAAAATGTTTCACTTTATATATATATTATTTTCATCCATGTGAGTCAAAGATTTATGTTTAATCTTTAAGTTGAATATTTATATTTTCTTTTCTAGATTTTTTAGATTCTAAAATTTTATACTTCATCGATAATGTATTTTAAACCATGTGATTATTGACCATTTAAATATTTAAATATTATTAGAGAGTTTTTGACATTGGTTTTTGTTATATCTGATGTTGAAATTTACTTTTGATGTTGGTTATAACACAAAATGAATGTCGAAAGTCATTCAGTATCACTTTCAACATTGGTTATAAACAAACCAACATTGAATGTCATTCAGTATCACTTTTGACATCATTTAAAAAAAATTTAAAAAGCCTTTTATTTATTATTTACAATATTATTTTATCATAGGTTTTAATAATCTATGTCAAAATTTATTTACCACATCACTCACACAGACATATCCTAAACAATTGATGTTAAAAACCCCCAAAAAACTAATGTTAATGGCCTTTTTTTCACTAGTTCAATTAGGTTAAAATGAATCCAAGGCCTTTTGGATGGTATTTAATGATGTAAAAACAAGTAAATCTAAAAATGAGGTTATCTTGTAATGTAATTTTCATGACTATCACATACAGTACAAAGAATAATTCTCCTTTACAATATGACATCTCCCCCTTTTTACCCAACTCAAAGAAAGGCTATGGAGCAATGATGTATAATGAATGAAAGACCCTCTTGTGTTTTTTTTGAAAAGTTTAGTTTGGAGAATCCTCACATCCAACACCCAACCCCAAATGATAAAAATCATTTGTTAAGAAAATCATGATTTCTGAACCTCCAAAACAGAGCCAGCTTTTTCATTCTTCTTTTTTAGAATTTTTTTCAAGAGGGGTACTCAATAGAAAATAATGAAAAAATATTCATGATAATTCCCAATATCCCATGAAATCACTACACAATTATCCATTTCAATATGAAAATTCACTACACCATGGTTTCATCTCTACCATACTCATATTTCTGATAATCATGTAGAATATATAGAGTAGGGTTAGAAAGAATAAAGTAGGCTTGTAATGCGGATCTTCCCAAACAAGGATATTCATATTTATGTGGGTTTAAAAATTATTATTATTAAGGTGGGCCTTAAGGAAATGGATTAAAAAATAAGCCTCAATCATATTAAAAGTGAATTTGTACAATCCTATATTCTTAAAGATGAAAAGAATGTTCAAGTATTAATAATGCTTGAGTATCACTCAAGAAATATACTTAATAAAATATTGGAATGGGAACATGAAATTGGGATAATCACTCATGGAAATTCAAACTAAAAATAAATAAATCAAATTAAATTTATTATTTTTAAGTCATGGAAAATATGAGAAAAAATTAATTTACATAAAAAATTGATTCCTATGAATTATGATTCATAAAATACAAATGTCATGTTTATCTATAATAATTCATTCACCCATTTAATCATTTAATTTATTGATAAATAAATTAAAAAACATGGAATGATGGTTATCCTTACCAGTTTTTGTGTTTATGAGTAATGATTAAAGAAAAAAAAATCAGATCTTGAGGTTTATAATTTTATTTTTATTTTTCTTAAAAAAATATAGGGGAGTAGTAGAAAATTTCTAAAATTAAAACTCAGAATACCATGTTTTATTGTGTGATTTATCTTTTGTCCACCAATTTTTATGATAACCCATATTTTTAAATGATTTATTCAATGATTTATTACATAAATTCACACAGGATGAAATCCCAAAAGTTTGTGAGGCCTCGTGTGTTTGGGTAATTAGATACATAACATAATAACAGGAAACATGCATATAATGAAATTATTTAAAAACATAAAAACATTACTTTGTATTCCATTGATATTGTAATACTACATGGGATAACTTCGGGATGTACACAAGAAAAGGGTGATCTATAAATCCTAGTAAGGGAATAATAAAATCATAATATGATAAAAGTAATAAATGTTATTAAAGAGGTATATAATGGTGATAAAAAAGGTTTGAGAATCATAAACTTGAGCATTTAATCATGATATAATATTATAACATCAAGGAAACATAAAAATGTGTAAAAAACATAAAACAAGACATCATAAGCATAATTCATGGATAACCATTGAGACATCATAACATAGTGTTATTAAGATAAACTCTCATTAAATATACATGGTATGTCATGAGACAAAATAATTACCTAATTTTTTGGAGGGATATAAAATTTTGGACCTACCCATCACATTCATATCATATACATGAATTTATGTACCACATAGATCATACATAATAAAGATGAATTTCATCAATTTTAATCCCATGATTAAGGTGTTTTGGTTACATACATATAATTCCCCAAAAAAAGGAGGATATGTGTATCTATGTGAATACCATTTAGTGGAAATGGGGATGGTTATCCAGTATAAAAATGTTTGGCGTGGGAAAATCATTGGATAAATTTAGAAGAATAATGAGTGCACATAAAGGTTCAATGTAAGGTTTAATGATAGTGAATGGAAGAATATCATTACTTAGGAATAATAATGAGAGTAAAGTTATGTGTAAAAAATAATTACAACATGAACAATTGGAAATAAAATATCTTGGTACAAAAAAGTACTTGAAATAAAAAGGAAGAGGAGATGATCCCTTACCTTTAGAGGGATCTAATAAAGACTTTAGAGGAGATTCTTAATAGATTGGGGACACCTTAGAAGGGATTTAGAGAGTGATATGTAGAGTAAATTAATACTCAATGGTTTTTGAGTGAAGAGTAGTGGATGCATGGGTGATTATTTAAGTAAAAGATAAAGGATTTATTTGTTATTTTTTAAACTTAGGTTTTGGACTCTATATGATAAAATAATAAAAAACACAAACCTTGCCATGGGTTTCATCATGTTTTCAGCAAAAAAAATTTCAACATTATATTAGGATAAAAAAAACTTATATAATAATACCATTAGTATGTGGAAGTGAGTCAAGTTTCTAAAGATTTGATATTTATTCCTTAAAATATAATATATGTTTTAGAGTATTCTTTAAGGGTATATATAATTAATAAAATAGATTAAGAAATAAATTCTTTTAAAGGATAAATATATATTTTTTCATGAATTCATTTTATGTAATTTATTACATCAATTTTTGTAAATTATGATGTCATAATACATATCGTATATTTATATAGTATTAAATTTATACCAAAAAATTTGATTTCCTATGAAAATTAAGAAAAGTTCATAATTGGATAATTTTGGAATGTTGATTTCAAAAATAATATGTCTTTTATAAAAATAATTATCTAAATATGAGAATATTCACTTAATAAAAATTCATATTTACTTAAAAATTCTAGTTTTTATGATATTAGCTACTTTATGACCCTACTAACAATTACACAGGTCTTTGTTAAATTATATTATCATTTATATTTAAATAATTATTATATGAGAAGATTATTTTATTTAAACATTATTTATTTAAAAAAATTATTGATTTTATCTAAATAGTGTAATATTTGAAACAATATATTTACTAAAAATATATTTTTGATCAAAATATAATTTTTATCAAACACGTTATATAATCATTGATAAAGTAATACTAACAAGGTATAAATATAATAATTATTTAATTAAGAAGGAAGTATAAAAATTCATATAATTAGGTTCTATATACATAACCATTTATTACACTAGTATATATCGTAAGGGTGAGGTGTGCGACAATGGTGCTTTCTTGGGGTTGTTTAATGAGCGTCTTTTGGTTCATGATATTGGTAGGATTGAAATTCTTTGAAAAATTGTTTCACTCAAGATTTAGTGGTTGAATATTTTATTTTTCTTGATCAATATAAAATCCTAGTGATTTTATATCACTCATAAGCTCTGATGGATGGGATTTATATGGTACAATCCTACGGATCAAGGTCGTTAGTGCTTCCATCTGTTTCAATTAGAATTTATCAGAACCCTTAATATATGATAATATTAATAGTCACTATACAATGACTAAATTATCAATAATTATGATGATTAATGGTATTTTAAATCCAACATGATATATCAATTCAAAATATCCAAAGTAATACATGTGTTTTCTATAACTATAAGGCACTTCCTATATCAAAAATGGAATTTCATTTATAAAAGTTCAGGTCATTACATTCTTCCACACTTTAGAAATTTTAACATATTAATTTAATTTTGTACACTAGAACAAATGAGGGAACTTCTTCTTCATCACCTATTCTAGTTTCCATGTTTCTTCCTCAAACTTATGGTTTTACTACAACACTTTGATCATGTGAGTTTTCTTGTTTCATTGAACTTTTTCTATATGAGATAAGATCTTCATTGTTTGATCTTTGTATAAAACATAAAATTTCTAAGGGTACTACCTCTGGATTCATTACATGTGAGAGGTTTAGTATGTAATTCCTCAAGAGGAATATATGAAATACATCTGGTATATGGAAAAGGTTATGTGGGAGTGTGTGTCTATGGAATAAAGGTTCAATGTGATCAAGGATATAAAAAGGAATTAAATATCTTAGACTAAGATATACCTTCTTCCAAAACCTCATTATTTTCTTCTAAAGAGATATATAAAGGAATATATTATCTATATCCACAAACTCTAAGTCCTGTTAATGATTTTATGCATATATTTTTAATCAAATATGTGTGCATTTCATATGAAATTAAATGGATTGAACTTTTTTGATCATATCTTCGATAAGATCTTATACCATAAGATTGTTTATCTCAAAATTCATCCCATCATGATGGAGTCTCACACCTATTCCCATATAGATCCTTATAAGGATAAATTTGAATTATAGAATATAGACTATTATTATATGATAACTCTATATGGTAAGGTGATGTCCCAAAAAACTGAAAATCCATTGAAAATGATCTCAACATATCTTTTATAGTTTTTATTGTTTTCTCAAACTACCCATCCTTCTGAAGGTGACAAACAATACTAAAACCTAGATCTGTATCTAGTGCTTACTGAAGGATTTTCCAAAACCTCAAAGAAAACCTCAAATCATGATAAGATATAATGGATAGTGGTACTCCATATAGTCTTAATACTCCCCTTATTTATATCTTGTGAAGTTGGTTAAGAGATTAATGTTCCATGATACAAATGAAATGACATGTATTTTTAAGGTGATCAACTACCAACCATATGTAGTTATTTCCCTTAGTTTTCATGGGGAGTCCTATGATGAAATCTAGGGTTACGTTTTCCCATTTCAATACTAGTTTGGGAAATGGTTTCATAGTAACCTAATACTTTTATCATTCAGACTTAACTTGTTTATATACCAAGTATCGAGATGCAAATTATATGATTTCACTCTTCATGTTATTCCAACATAAGGTTTTCCATATATCTCTAGACTTATTAGTGATTCCTCTATTAATTGAAAAGGATAGTCCATGGAAATCACCCATAATTTCTCTCTTCAATTACGTTTTGATGGGAAACATATCCGAGTTCCCAACCTTATAACTATATCTATAGAAACGTTTAACTATGAAATATTCAATAACTTTTTCTATAACTCCACATAATATTTTGGGCTTCATTGATCCTATCAAAAATGGATGGTTTAGTAGTTATTTTATAAAGGTATTATGTATATAGTTTTATAATTCCCATGTATATCCCTTACTAGTCCAAGAATAATAGATCCCTTTAAATCATTATATTTAATGGGGTTATATGATGCTTTCGACACAATAAATCTGCCATATTTTTTTCTTTCTTGGATGAAAATGGATTGAAAATTCAAAATCCTTGATCGTCTTTAACCACCTTTTTTGGAACATATTGATACTCTTTTGTGTGAACATATACTTGGGGATTTTTTGATCCATATTTATGTCACACTTCTCCCTATAGAGTTAACATCACCAAATATTAATTATTAAGATTACTACAACCAATTTGAGATCATTCATTTGGTATCTATGCACATGTATATTTAATTTTTAAGAGGTATAAGAAATCACTTTGTCATATTTCATGAGTACATAAGCTAATACCTTTTTTGGACACATCACTATATATCAAAAACCCTTCCCCACTAGTGGGTAATGTGATCACAAGTGCAGTGATTATCCTCTTCCTTAACTCATTAAATCTTTCATAACATTCATAATTCTATAAAAACATCACCCCTTTTAAGTTAGCATGGTTAATGGGATTGAAAATTGCCATAGGTTTCTCACAAATCAATGATAAAACCCAATTAATCTAAGGAAACTATGAATATTCATCCAAAATTTTGGTGTTGGCTATACATTAATTTCCCATGTTTTTAAAGGATCCACAAATATCCTTTTTTAGTGATATCATTCCCTAGTAATGTTACTTACTCCATCCAAAATGTTCATTTAATATACTTTATATATAACTTTACCTTTCACAAGGTCTTTAGTATAGTGTTCAAATGATCCTCATATTTCTCTTTGCTTTTAGAGTAGATAATAATATCATTTATAAATAATACAAAAAATTGATCAAGGTAATCCTTAAGTAATCTATTCATTTAGTCCATAAAGATAGATAAATCATTAGTGAGTCCAAATGTAATCACTATAAACTCATAGTGCTCATGATATATACAAAAAGAATTCTTGGGGATGTCATACATCTTCACCTTTACTTGATAATATATTAATTGAAGATCCACCTTAGAGTAGTATTGTTCTATATGTAGATGATCAAGAAAGTGTTCAATCCATGGAGGATGACACTTATTATTTATTATTATCTTATTGATCTCATGATAATCAATGCATAGGCATACTAAACCATCATTATTATTGACATAGAGGACATGTTCACCCCATGGTGAACCACTTTTGCATATAAACCATTTTTACAAATTCTCTTAATATTTCCTCTTTATCTCTTTAAGTTCAAGAGTGTCTATTTTATATGGGGTCTTGAAAATTGGAAAATATCTATGAATAATATCAATTTATAACTCAACTTCATTGCTTGTAAGAATAATAGATAATTATTTGGGAAACACATCAACATATTCTCTTACAATTCCCATGTAATCAAGGATGATATTTTCCTTAGTCTCAATCAGTTGTGTAACATATGCTTGCTCATGTGAAAATAATATATTTCCTTGAGATGATGATTCTAAATTTGATTTATCATTATCCTTTCACTTGTATAGAATATAAGTGTGATCCATGATACAAAGGGTTATTTCCTTCTCTTATAAATTTATATTGAAGTTTTATAAGGAACACCAATCCATATGAAGAATTACATCGAATTTTGTTAACGGGAGTATCAAAAGGTTATCTGGGAGGTTCATCCCGCAAATATGGATAGGGGAGAAGTTATATATTTAGGATACAATATTTGACCCATTTTCTATTTTCACACATAGTTTAACTTCTATGTCTTGAGGTGGTATTATAATAGTTATACAAAACTTATGTGACATAAAAGACTTTTTTGAACTAGAATCAAATAGAATGTTGACTGTTATTGAATGTATAACTAGTATACCAATCACTACATCGTTTTTAGGATCCACCTTTGTATTTGTGATGGAAAAATCTCACCCTCTCTCTGGGCCTTGGAGGTTGTTGGTGTCAGTAATCATCTATAGTTCATATCCTAGTGAATTAATTCACACAGTGTTATAGTTCCTTTAGGTTGAAACATTGGACAATATTCTGAGTTTGGATGGATCATTCTTTTCTTTTATCACATTTTTTGGTATCGTTTTATCAGCATTCACTAGCAAGGTTCCTTTATTTCCTACTCCTAAAGAATTTTCATTTCCCCTTCAGGAAACTTCCATGATGTTTTCACACAATTTTGATTAGTGGGATATTGGACATTCTTTCCACTGTGAGATTTCTCAATCACACAAACATAATTAAAATCTATTTGGAACTTTCTATCTCTTAACCCATGATACCCTTGATATTCACCAATATATATTTCTACTTTGAGGTCACATAAAAAATTTCCTTGTATCTTTCAAAGTCTCAAATCACCAATTTTTTTATTGACTCATATTTATCCCACTAAAGAAGTGACCAAATTTATTTTCAAGTTCAATGTAAAAGATAAATTTGTATCATGAAAGTCTTGTTAAGTTATCCACATGTGGACTTATGGATTCATCATACTTTTTGATTGAGGAAAATAAAATCCCTCTTCATTTTAATTATAAGAGTATGTGGAAAATATTTATCAAAAACAGTTTTATAGAATTATCTCCACTACATCACTTCAATATCTTCATTAAACTTCATATTTTTTTATCAATGTCTACCATTGATAAACTTCTGCCTCTATATGATAAAATTATATAATTAACTTATCTTGACCAGAGTATTTAAGGATGGAGAATATATTTTCAATGTAGTTGATCCATTGTTCCATGATTATTGAATCATAAGATCCATAGAAAATTGAAGGTCGTTGTCCAATAAATGTATCAATTGAAACATTCCATTTATCATGTGGATGATTGTTTTGCCGTAATTCAAGTTTCTTTTAATAAATTTAGTTAATTAAGTAAGTATTTTATTGAATTTATTGTTTCTTTCTCCCAACAAGTAGGGTTATCATTTGGGAATTTATCATCACAATGGTTGTTCACTTTGATCCACCTATTTATATTCATTTACTAACATAAATGGAGAATTAGGGATTATAATCATTATAACATTAATCACATAAAAGGTAAACTATTAACCTTGAATGGGTAACTCATAAATCAATACAATCCTTAACATATTAATTTCTTAGTTTCAATCTAGGTTATCTATGGTCTATTTCCTCAAATAAAATTTCAATGGAATTTTTATTCCCATCATAATTGTTCGTAAAGAGATTCTAAATTTTCTCAATAATATCCACTAGGAGTGTCAAAATAGGTGTGAAATAAAGCATCATTTTTAAGAACCAGGTGATGAATGAGTCATTTTATATTGCTGCCTTTTTTGGGTTATTACCCCTTGTTACAACTGTACTGGATCCACATTCATGTGTAGTATCTCGATAAGGGTTTTGTTTCTTGGAACCCACTAACTCTATATTTTACCATAATCTTGGGATGTTTTTTATGTTTATTATTATCCCTAAGGTTGTATCTAAAATTTTCAAATCCTAATCCTCAAAATCAACTAGACCTTGCATTGATACCAACTTTGGGAACCCATATTTTTAAGCACTTTATTTCATGATTTATTATATAAATTCAGACATGATTCAATTTAAAAAGATCATAAAGCCTAGTGTACATGGTTAATTAGATAAAAATAATAATATCTGAAAAAATGGTTATAATGAAATTATTTAAAAACATCAAGAAATTCCCTTTTATTCCACTACTCTTTTAATACGAAACATGATATCGTAAGGACGTACATAAGAAAGCAGTGAGATAAAAATACCTGTAAGATAATAATAAAAGAATAACATAATAAAATAATGACAAGTTAGTTAATAATATTATCAATGTGACAAAAAATTTGTGAGAATCATAAAAATTGACATCAATGTATTATATACATTGATAAAATCAAGTAAAAAAATAAATTTTTCCACAACATAAAACATGACATCATAAGCATAAGTCAAAGATAACTAATGAGTCATCATAACACAGTGTGATTAGGATAACCTACCATGAACTATACATGGTGTCTCATGAGATAACAACATCACCCAAAGTAGTTGATGTCTATGTAATTTTGGTCCTATATTTCATATTTATATCATGTACATGAAATTCTGTTCCACATAGATCATAAAAAATAAGGATTTGATTAATCAATTTTAATTATACAATTAAGGAGTAAGGGTTACATACATGGAAGTCCCTATTCAATGAAGTATAGGTACATCTAGGTGAAATACCTTGACTGAAAATTTGGATGCTTATTCACCAAATAATTATTTTTAATGGAAAGATCATAGGTTAATTTTGGCAGTATAATTAGTGAACATAAATGATCAAGGGAGGGTTTAATGAGAGTGAAAGGTGAACTATCGTTATTTGGGAATACCAAGAAGAGTAATTCCATGTGAAAAACATAGTATAAAATGTTCAGTTTACATTCTAGCATGAACCCAAAAAGTAATCCTGATCCTGATAGATTTCTTAGATCTTTTTATGTGGTCATTTAGGACATTCTCAAGGTGTATGTTATTAGGGAAATATAATACTTCTTTAGAGTTACAGTGATCTATATAGTAGTATGTGCTTAAAAGGATTTCTTGATACTAAAGGATAAATATCCCATAAATTTCAACCAATATAGTCTCATATTTATTTACAACTTCTCTTATAAGATACTCACTTGTATTTTGAACAAAAGACTTAGTCAGGTCATTCTGATACTCTTTTAAGATAAGAAACGTGGATTAATCCAAGTGTGGAGAATCGAAGGGATGATTGGAATTTCCAAAGAAATAGTGGATGAAATTAATATAAATATGGTTGGATCTAATACTATGACATAGGTTGATATGAAAAAGGAATATGACCAAATGGACTGGGATTTTATTATGAGTGTTATGAGACAATTAAGATTTAAGGAGTTTTTATGTAACCTGTACTTTAGATTCTATGCATAAACATGGCTCTCTATTTCAATAATGGGAAGGGTATTTGTATTCTTTATGACTATGCATGGTCTAAGTCAATGATACCCTATTTCACCTAGCCATTTTATACTAACATAAAAGGATCTCATAAGGAATTTAAGATGCGACATTGAAGAATGGAGGATAATGCCATACAAAGAGAGGTAAGGGGAAAAAGTTGTTTCTCATTTAATTTTTTCTAATTAAATGAAATTTATTATTAGTTTAAGGATGAGATAAAACACCATATTAATAAACATTCTAGAGGATTATAACACCTATATTTGGCAATGGATCAATCATGATAAGTGTATCATCTTAATTTCTAAAAAATTATTACCTGAGCGTAGTAATTCCATCCATGATAAGATTTGTACCCAAAGATGAAACCTTCAAATAAAGTATCTTAGAGATCTTATCTCAGATTTCAGTATTAAAAAGGTATAATTTGAATTTATTATCAGTTGAGTAACCTGGATCATTTGTAACTAAAATATCCACTTATTATCATTTGGGAGAAGAATAACAATAATAAATAGTGTTATCACATCAATCCCCATGAACATAATCTTAGTCATAAATTTGCCCAAGGGGATCATCAACTAAATGTAGAAAATCACATCTATATTAATATTTAATTTTAATTATAGTGGAAAATTATATTATGATTCCTAGTAAATAATGTAGAATCTAATCGAAGATGGGGCCATTAAATTGAAAATTGTTTTGGAATCCATGATGTTCATAAAAGAAATGTTTCTATGGGAAATCATTGAAGGGAACTTATTATGGTAAAATTTCATGAAGAGAAGGTTTGGGGAGGATTAGATATGGTGTCCAAAATGAATTGGAAGGATATACAGAATTTTTTTCTACATTATTAAACAAATATAAATTATAAAGAAGAAATAATTCTGGGTTGTTTGTCATGGAAATATTATCTTTTATAATGATAATTGATTTAGTGATACTATTTTCTTCCTAGAGTTCCCAGTTCAATATTTATATTTTGCAAAGGCAAAAAATATCCCAAATGCATTATTACAATTCTTATTGAGGAGAACAAAAATCATACATGTGTTCATTACTATGATGGATTAACATGATAAATGTGCCTTCGGGAATTTTATGTCTGAAGGTTTTTGTAGTTGGTATTACCACATGATGATCTTTGAAAACAATGATCAGGATGAGTTGGATAGAAATCTGTGGTACAAGGACATACTTATGAAAAATAATTTTATTATCTAGTGTTTGAGGAACATGACCATACCTATGGATAAAAACATGGAAAAGAATGGTAGTTTACTCACATTTCATTGTTTGTGCTACAAGTCTCCCTATTCGAAATCATTATGGAATGTCTTCTTTAATAGACAATGGTATTATAAAATATGGGAGTTCATTAGCTGGGTCATGGGGATCTCAGTGAGCATGAATTCATTGGTGGAGATTATAATGATATGGTTTCAAGGGATAGGCTGGTAGGGTAAGAAGACAAAAATATGTGGCATGGTTTTTGTATCAGTTTTTTGGATTCTCTAGGATGATATGAACAAGGTGGGAGAAGGATAAAACTTTTCCAAACTCTTCATTTAGGCTGATGTGAGGTCTCTTCTGGTGGATCTTTCAACTATGAAACCATGTGGGTGTATTCTGTTTCACTTAGGGGGATTATTTTGAGGTTTAAGATTCCATTAGAGGTAATGGCTAGAGAAAACCAATAGAGATGGACTTAATAGAACCCTACCACTAGAGGAAAAAGATGAATAATGATGGATCTGGTGTTCTAGAAGAGTTGAGAGGGGGTTTCTAGGTGAAGGATGACATGTGATCAATGTTTTTTGGATTCAAAACTCACTATGGAATGGGAGATACAATTAGGGTAGAGGCATTGGCCAAGTTTAGTAGTCTCCTGTTATGTAGACTCCATGACATTAATAACCCTATGGTGGAGTCTGAATCCATGATTATGGCTAGATTTTTTCATTATAACACAAGAACCCCAGGATAATTGAACTAATTTATCAAGAAGTTCATGATGATCTTTAGTTAGGGTGTTGAGGCAAGTTATATGTTGAGGGAAGGGAAATTTTTGAATAGACATCCTTCCCAGTAAAGGGTTCCCTATTAAAATTACTATTATGTAACACTGTACTGGGACTTTACCACATGATTGTAATCTAATTATTAGGTGTGATGCTCTTGGAAATCACTATTTCCCCCCATAATCTGCAAGATTTTGGAATAAAATTTATTTTCAAGCATGAGTAATTGGAAATCAAAATCCTTGGTATAAAGAATTTACTTGAAATAAAATGGAAGAGGAGAGGATTACTTACTTTGAGAGGGTGATTCTAAAAGTTTTGGAGGAGTTTTTTAAGATATTTGTAACTCCATGGTGGTGGGGTAGAGAGTGATATGTAGTATAAACGGATGATTATTATGTTTTGAGTGAAAATGAGTGGGAGGATGGGTGGGTATTTATATCAAAAGAGAGAGGAATTTGTTATTAATTTGTAAAATTTGATTCATGACTATATATGATAAAATAATCAATACCAAAAAAATTATCTTGGATTTTTCCCATATTTTATATCAAAGAGGAGTTTTATTCAATATTTTATTAGGATAAAAACCAAAATCAATAAAATAATTCTATTGGTGATGTGTAAGTTAGTCATGTTAATAAAGAATTGATTTTAAAAGCATAAAATATAATATTGGTTATGTATGATTCATTGATGGTGTATAAAATTAATCAAATAACTTAAAAATACATTATTTTAATGTATAAATATATATTTGATCTTGGATTCCTTTTATGGATTTTATTACTTCACTTTTAAGTAATTATTACGTCATAATAAAGACCGTATATTTTTTCCATATGTAATTTTTACCCAAAAAATCGATTGTCTCATAAAATTATTAAAAGATCACTAGTGAATAATTTCATGAGTTCATTTTAAAAATAATATATATTTTAAAAAATAATTTTATAGATATGAGATCATTCAATTTTAAACAAAAATAACAATTTACTAAAAAATATTATTTTTTACGATATTAATAACTTTTTGACCCATATAAAAAATAAACTGGACCCAATTAAGTAATATTATCATTTATATTTAAATAATTAATATATAATATGAATATTTTATTGAAATATTATTTATTCCAAAAAATTCTTGAGTTTATAAAAAGGGGGTCTTAATTGATAGTATATATTTCCCAAGAATACAGTTTTGATCATAATATATTTTTTATCAAACACATTTTATAATCATTGATAAAGTAATAATTATATGGGAGAAATATAATAATTATTTCCTTATTAATGAAATATAATAATTAATACCACAATGTTCTAGATACACATACCATTATTACACCAGTGTGCACCCTATGGGTACGGTGTGAGATAATGATGCTTTCTTGGGGTGGTCCAGCAAATGTGGTTTTGTCTCTGACCTTGATAATATCAAACTTATATAGTAAATAGTTTTTTTATATCTTTAACTGTTAAAAATATTATTTTAATTATTTAAGGGGAATCCTAGAAATATCATCTCCCTTGTAATCATACATATATGGGCTTAATAGCCTATAATACAACTGGTCGAGGCCATCACTTATTCTTTCCATGTTAATTAGGCTTTATCATAACCCTTAATATATACTAATCTTAACAATAATTGTAAATTGGATATAATTTGAATGATTAAGATGATTAATAGTCTTTTAAATTAAAGATTTCATATTGGTTCAAAATAAACAGAGTAGTGCATGTGTTTTATATAAATATAAGTCATTTAATCAGTCAAAATGGATTTTCATTTATAGAATTTTGGGTCATTGTAGTTATTATTCTGGAATATACCTTCATTATTGACATAAAAAAAAAATCATAAAATCAGATGTCACATTAAATAAATATAAAGGAAAATATTTTAATTGAGACAATTCTTAGTATAAAATTAATTTATAGAAAAAAGTTAAAAACCATGGTCCAAGAAATAATAAAAAAACCAAGTTTCCTCCAAGAAGATGTTTTTTATTATATTCATTTATGTAACACTCCAAAATTTCATAGTACATTAGTTCTTCAATGTAATTCAATAACTTACACTACATGCAACATCGAGTTCAAGTGCACCACGACTTACCAAACTAGCTGTTCAAAAGCGGTTATGAATTGTATTAACTGAATTTTGAACTTTATATAACCCTTATAATTTTAGAATCCATATTTTGAGGTTCTTATAGATAATGTAAGGATATATTCATTTTTTTCAGATAAATGAAGTATTTTTAAAAAAAATGCAATTTTACCGCCTTTTAATGGAAAACCCTTTTTAAATCCAACATTTGAAACTTTTATATATTCAATTTGAAGAAATAAACTTCTTCTTTGGGATTGGGACATAAGAATTTAGTTTTAATAAAATTTTCATGTTTTTCTGATAACTTTCATATTTGTGTGAATAGTGAAAAATACTATATTTTAACTGAAAACAACTTTTTTAATCAAAATAATTTATAGTATTAAACTATAAATATGAATGTTTTGGATGTATAATTAGATTATATTTTTATCATTTAATCCAATTTTTGTCATTGGAAGTAATTTCACTTTGAAATTGGACGTAAACAAATGTCAATCTTTTGGTAGTTATTATTTCATAAAAATACGCCTTTTGGTTTTGACAATGAGAATTAATTTTAAACTAATAAATGAAATTTATAGGTTTTTAATTTGGTAAAATGTACTTCATTTTTGAATTCAGAATATCAAAATTATCTTAGGGTGAATTTTTGGTATGTTTCTGAAAACTTTTAATTTTTGATGAATAGTGAAAAACACTGAGTTATAGTTTAAAACCGAATTTTTATTTAAATAATTATTTATTTTATTTAAATTTATTTTAGGTTAAAATAGATACATAATACCTATATAAGTTCAATGTAATTCATTGGATTCAATTTATAATAATTTTAGATATATAAAAATTTTATTGAACTTTTCACCGTCTTTTTCCCACCTCCTAGGAGATTTTTTAAATTCACATATAACTTTATTTTACCGCTTCTATGCGTTGAATTTTGAAAATCCGAGAGACACGGATAATATCAAGGAGTAAAATGTGGTTCAATAAGATAAAAATAATTTTTGGTGAATAGTAACTTTTTACTTTTATTTACCATGATTAAAAGTAAATAAGGTAATTAAGGGTAAAAATGATATTATTATTACCCTAACACATGTCGTAATTCTTTTGGATAAGTATAATTAGACCAAAAAAAACCTTTGGAATAAAATATGAACCTCTTTGGTCAACTTGGATTAGATTAGGACATTTATTATTAATTTATTTAAAGAAGAGTTAAAATAGTTAAAATCAATGTTTAATAACTAATTTTTTTTAATATGGGGCTAAACATAATATAAATTCAACTATAAATATTCATTATAAATATAAAACTATTTCCTACATAATGATATTTTATTTATATTTTTTATACATTAAATAATTTAATTTATTTATGACATAATGATGATACAGTAATTACCTAATTAATGAAATATTAAAATAATTGATATTATAAAAATACAAATAAATGAAAATTGAGACTTTTTATGAATTTTAGTAATTTTATAGGTTAATATAACATATTAGTGTTGGTTGGATGAATTTTCTTTGAAGTAATAATATTGTTATGAATTTATAAAAAACAAAATACCAAATAGTGTCAAAATTGATATAAAAGAGTTTTTAAAACAAATATTATATTGTTAATTGATATTCTATTCCTAAAAATATAAGGATCGGACAAAGGACTTATATAATGATAGGTGTATCATTAATGAACCACTTGGGTTTCGATTGGAAGTATATAGTAAGTTTATTAACCATATAATATAAAAATACAAAGAGACATGATAAATGTCAAACTATTTAACTAAGAGTTAAATAAAAAACATAAAGTTAATATAGTGACCCAAACCTGTCTAAAATCTATTGGTTGAGTGGTTTTAAACCCAAACCCACATTAGCCTTTAAATAATCTATTTTGGATCCATTAAAAACCGAAAATGATTTTATTAGAAAATAATATTTCTAGCTTTTCCTAAGGTGCCCCTCGCCCCTCTTATAAAAGGGCACTCTACCTTCTCTCTAATTCACACCTTCAAAACCATTTGTCTTGGCCAAACTATACCCGAATACCCTATAAAAAATACTCCATTCATCCTTTAGGCCTTCATTTAGTCAGGAATCCAACCTAAGGAGCCCTTTTGATCAAATCAAAAGGAAGAACCTGAAGAAGAGGTAAATATCTCACCACCTCTTTCAAGTTCCTTTCTTCTTCCATTTACTTTTTCTTTATTGTTTCCATTATAAAATAATAACTCCAGTATCTTCTATATACTGTGATGTTATTATAAATATGGTATAACAAAATTCATTATTCTATCCATCCTTTGAATAACATGTCACCATACGTGCATACGTATGGCTTACCGTCTCCACGTCCTGGTGTAATTGTTGTTTAATACATTATTATTTGGATGGGTATAATAATTATGTGTAATTAATTTAAATAATAAATATGACATGATAATGATTCATCATATATGATATACCATCAAATTCCATATTATTTTAATATCAAAAGAATTATATTGTCGCTCATGCGTACGTACGGATTACCGTCTCCACGAGCGCGATGAGATTCATTCCCCATCATATCCATTCAATAATAAATTTCATTTTATGATTAAAAATAATGTTTAGAGACATGATATCATTCTGTATACGAATAAGTTACATCCCATCCATAACCAATATGACTCACATAACAAAGAATATAATGGAAAATGAATTCGTTAACACCTGAAACGACAATAATACTGAGATATTATTAACAAAGAAATGTTAAAATATCATATATGATATCATATTAATGAATATGATTCTAGTATAATTTAATAAAATTATTTAACCATTATTCCGGAGGTTAAACTACCCTTGACCAAGGAAAAAGTAAAATGTAAGGGGTTTCTTATCTCACTTTTAATTCTGTGAGATTTCCATTGTTCACCACTTATTTATTGCATGTGGTGTGTGTACTGCCCATGATTGAATTCATTTTGAAATATACATTAATTTATAGATATTTAAATCATCATTGTATGATCCTTCTTTCATGGGTGTATGTTTCGAATGTTACCGAATCAATAAGGGAATTTGAAATTTCAATTTCCACTCATTCGGCTTTACAGATACTTCATTGATTATTTTACTCCAAGATTAGGTGTGGAATCACTATTCATTTGCTTATGTCATAATTTCCACTCCCCTTCATGTGGATATTCTTTTGATACACATATTCACTCCATTGATAAATTCTCAAGTCACCGATATGAACTTGATAAGAGTAATTTTAACTCAATCTCCATTTGTTGAGTTAAATATCCAATTCATTGGTGTTGTTTTGAAAAGAATATGTGTGAATGTCCTCTAATTGATTTACACTGAATATCCAATCATATTGAGTGTATTTATATATTTCACACATAATTATGTCGTTGATTTATCCTTAACCTAAGGATACAGTCTTTATAAGATATTTCATCCCAATTTACATTCCATTGAGACTTCTTTGTTGTCATACACCAAATCACTTTTATATGGTGTATATAGTGTACTTTGACATAGTATATCATTAATACCTTTATTCTCATGATATTAAAAAGTTTTTATTACCTCAATTATTTTTATTCAAGTGTCTCTCTTTTGTTTAGGAACTCTAACTAAAATATCATTTTAAATTTTTTTAAAGATTTATTATTCTAAATGTTTCTCATTAATGTCCATGTTTTAAAAATGGTTTTAAGGATTTATTTATATGGACATTAACGTTTTAAAATTAAATTCCTTTTAAAAGTTGCGAAGTGGTATGGGCCACTTTTATTAAAAAAAACTATTTTAAACGGCTTCTTGATGAATAGTGAGACTCTTAAATGTTTTCATGAAAAAGGGGGATATTTCTCATAAATAGTTTTGATGATTATTTTCATCTATGTCAATATCATTAATTATTCTCTATTGAGGTTGATCTATTATAATAAAATCGTATATATTGTATTTAATGAGTTATGTTTGACTGTGGTTGTGCTATTTTTATACCATTCATGGTTTGTGGTTAAAATATTAACATTTCATATGTTAGTTTTAATAAGAATGTTCAGATTATGATTCAACCTTTTCATATGAGGAATGAATTGGACTTAGTAAGTGACGGGTGGAGCCCGGTCTATCTCCTCGATGAATCGGTAGGTCTCATGAGACAAACTAGTGTCTTGGAACAAGGCCTTGAAAAAATCTTATTAGTAGTCTTGGCACAAGGCCTTGACTATGTGGTTATGAAAGTCTGGCATTATACATTTCATCATTATGAAAGTGGATATTGATATTACATGTGATTATTCGACTAGTAGAATATCCGTGTGAATAAGTAAATGGAATTATTTGATTTTATCTTTGCCATATTATGATGAAGTTCAAGTTTAAAAGTCTTTTGTTTTAGTCTTATACACTGCCTTAAATGTTTATGATTATTTATGAAAGTTTCCACTATAATGTTATCCTTAATGAGCATCTGAGATCACCCCTTTCTATGTTTTATTTTTTCTAGGATGTAAAGAAGTATATTATGACTGACCTCCAGAGATAGTATATGGGATCTCAGTGTTTTCTATGGAAATAATGTTGTTGTATATTTCCATTTTATGATGTAATGTAAACCTTATGAATGTATCTAGTACTTCCAAGGCTACTAAAATAATCGGTCTTTCGATACATGATCTTTTATGATCATTCCAATGATACATAATAATGCACTGACTCTGGGCTTCTGGGGTCGGGGCATTATAGTTGGTATCATAGGAAGTTTAGTACAAACATTGGAAACTAGATTTAGATGAACTCTGATTAGAGCACATAACCCTAAGATAGACTTTGAGGATTAGTATAGATTAACTTCCTAAAATTTTGATATTGTAGTGATTTTGTGAGTTTTCTATGAAATACATCCATGTATGGATATGAGTAGGTAGAGACGGCTTCGGCACAGATGTACCTAGGGGTAAAACCCAAAAACACTACTTTGAGCTAGACTCGAACGAGAACTGATGCACGAAAATGGGCATTGCTTCACTTTTGGTTACGACACTCTCGGGGGATATGATTAGGATAATTTATATTTTCATTACAAACCGATTTAAATTATTTTAATATAATATGATAATAAATGACCTTGGTTAATCCTAAGGTGTTTCAAATTAAAAATATGGTGTCATGATATTCTATAAATCATTTTATGACTATTGTTACTCACCCAATGCTTTCTGGTTTTAGTCAATGGCTGGATTCCATGGATTTCATAGTAACCTTGAGAATGATGTACAAGGTGGTAATGGTGGTGAAAATGATCAAAAAAATGGAATGTTGATAGGCGTAAAAGATATCATGTTCATGCCAAATCAGTTTTCCAGAAATATGATCAACAACATATATATTAACCAACTCCCAGACTCAAAAAAGAAGAGAAAGGTGGTGAATGATAAGAGCTCCAGCAGTGGAGACCATGGAGAAAAGAATCCTCAATTTCCATCATGTAAGAAATGTGGAAGGAAACACCCAAGAAATTTTCTTAATGGAATAAAGAAATTATTTATGTGTGTGAAAGAAGGAAATAAAGTGAATAATTGCCGAGGAAAAATGAAGAGTACTATGGAAGAAAATAAAAATGGTCCCAAGAATCCATTTATAGTCATTTTCCATAAATGTAGGGGACCTAGCCATTACCCTATTGAATGCCCTATTCTATAGGATATTTTATTGGTCAAAGAAGAAGTTATGTGGAAATAAATTGTTGGAGAAATGTTTAAAAGTATTAGTGCTCTTTGTTTATGGGATAACTTTGGAATAATTTTCTCTTGTATTTGTAACCCATCATTTTTCATCTGAAAATGATATTTAAGGAAGAATTATATTTTCTCTTGTGGATATAGTTATAAATAACCATTTGGTATTATATGATCATTGGGTTTGATGAAATTACATGTTATTATATTTCGGGATGAAAATGCAAGGTATGAGATAAAATTTGTGGTTAAATTATGTTATGGTTATTTTGAAGAATTTATCTCATTTTGGTAAAGTTATAAAATATAGTTTTTGAAAACGGAAAACATGCAGACCGGGTGACAACCCGTCGCGTCGGACAAAGCTGTGGGAATCAAACCCACAACCAGAATTCGCTTGGGATTTATCGCCTACCACTGGACTACGTGAAGTCCCTGGTTAGTGTGAATAATTATTTTTAGTTAAATGATTTTATTTATCAATAATATGTTTATTTGTGATCTTATATCTTATCAAATGAATACCCTTAGTATAGGAAAACTATTTGGTGATTAAGTGATAAATGTTGTTATGGAAGACGTTCACTTTTTTGGGAACACTATATGCCTAAGGAAAATTGAATACTATGGGATTTCATTTGAGGAATAATGGTGGATTTTTAACTATGTTTTTACTGTGGATTTATAGTGATTTTAGTTATTTATGGAAATTATTAACCTATAATAGAGAATATGTGATTAGGTTAATTACTTTTAAGAATGTGAATTTAAGAGTAGCTGATGTCATTTGAAGATACAATTTAACATGGAAGACTACATAACCAATTTCTTTTATGTTTTGGGTTTCAATATTTGTTTGGATTATATTGAAGGATTTTAAGGACAATTATTTATTGAATGGTATTTATTTAACTTTGTGGTATTTTTTGTTTAATTTTAGAAAATAAGATTAGTGTTTGTTTTTCTAAAAGAATATCCTTTTGGGGGATCGTCAGATCTTGTACTAACCATTTTGGTTTTTGATTAATCTCTAAAGGCAAGGTAAATATATATTTTATCCTTTGTGGATCATGTGATTCTCTAAAAGTTTATTCTAGCTCTTCTAATGTGACCAAGACTTATTGCATACTAATCATTTAAAAAATGAGTTAGTGGTAGAAATGTATTAAAGAATGAAAATCTACTTAAAAATTAAGTATATCTATTTATTTTCTTAGTTAATCTCCTAAATAAATTCCTCATCTTTATGAAATGTAACTTAAAACAAAAAAAATGTTGCCCGTTTACTTTTCCTACTAGGAAACTAATGACCATTTTTTCCATCAAAGGTTTGTGGTTTTCTTATTGTTAAATTTCTCCTGATCATGTTTTTTATCCCTCTATATCAGAACTTGACACTTAGTTTATCTTCCATATCCATGTTTTCCTACATGGAATCCTAGTATGGGTTATCTTGGGTGACCTTTGTACTTCTCTTTCTTTCTTTTAAAGTGATAGTTTTATTGACTGTTTTTACGATATGGGACTTTCCATTATATTCCCAAGCCCAATTTTAAAAATTGAGAGGATGCAATTTATCGAAGGAGGGAATAATGTAACACCCCAAAATTTCATAGTACATTAGTTCTTCAAAGTAATTCAATAACTTACACTACACGAAACATCGAGTTCAAGCACACCACGACTTACCAAACTAGTCGTTCAAAAGCGGTTATGAATAGTATTAACAGAATTTTGAACTTTATATAACCCTTATAATTTTAGAATCTATATTTTGAGTTTCTTAAACATAATATAAGGACAAATTCATTTTTTTCAGATAAAAAATTTATTTTTCAAAAAATACAATTTTACCGCCTTTTAATGGTGAAACATTTTTAAATCCAATATTTGAAACTTTTATATATTCAATTTTAAAAAATAAAATTCTTATTTGGGATAGGTACATAATAATTTAGTTTTAATAAATTTTTTGTGTTTTTATGATAACTTTCATATTTGGGTGAATAATGAAAAATAATATATTTTATCTGAAAACAAATTTTTTAATCAAAATAATTTATAGTGTTCAACTATACATATGAATGGTTTGGCTATATAATTAGATTATAATTTTATCATTTAATCCAATGTTGGTCATTGAAAGTAATTTCACTTTGAAATTGGACATAAACAAATGTCAATCTTTTGGTAGTTATTATTTTATAAAAATACGCTTTTTAGTTTTGACAACGGAAATTAATTTTAAACTAATAAATGATTTTTTTTTGTTTTTAATCTGGTAAAATAGACTTAATTTTTGAATTCAGAATATCAAAATTAGATTATGGTGAATTTTTTTTATGTTTCTGAAAACATTTAATTTTTGATGAATGGTGAAAAACTCTGAGTTATAGTTTAAAACCGAATTTTTATTTAAATAATTATTTATTTTATTTAAATTTATTTTAGGTAAAAATAGATACATAATACCTATATAACTTCAATGTAATTTATTGGAGTCAGTTTATAATAATTTTAGATATATAAAAATTTTATTGAACTTTTCACCGTCTTTTACCCACCTCCTAGGAGAATTTGTAAATTCACATAAAACAAAATTTTACCAGTTCTGTAGGTTGAATTTCAAAAATCCAAGATACACGGTTAATATCAAGGAGTAAAATGTGGTTCAATAAGATAAAAATAATTTTTCGTGAGTAGTAACTTTTTACTTTTATTTACCACAATTAAAAGTAAATATTAATTAAGGGTAAAAATGATATTATTATTACCCTAACACATATCCTAATTTTGTTGGATAAGTATAATTAGAACAAAAACAACCTTAGGAATAAAATATGAACCTCTTTGGTCCACTTTCATTAGATTAATACATTTATTATTATTTTATTTAAAGAAGAGTTAAAAGTGTTAAAATCAATGTTTAATAACTAAAATATTTTTAATATAGGGATAAAAATAAGATAAATTCGACTATAAATATTCATTATAAATCTATCAATATTTCCTACATTATTTTATTTTATTTATATTTTTTAGAAATTAAATAATTTAATTTATTTATGACACAATGAGGATGCAGTAATTACCTAATTAATGCAATATTAAAATAATTGATAATATAAATATCCAAACAAAAGAAATTTGAGACTTTTTATGAATTCCAATAATTTTATAGGTTAATATAACATATTAGGGTTGGTTATATGTATTTTTTTTGAAGTAATAATGCTGTTAGGAATTTACCAAAAACAAAATACCAAATAGTGTCAAAATTGACATAAAAGAGTTTTTAAAACAAATATTATATTATTAATTAATATTATATTACTAAAAATATAAGGTTCAGCCAAAGGACTTATATAAATATATTTGTACCATTAATTAACCACTTGGGGTTCTCTTGGAAGTATATAGTATGTTTATTAACCGTATAATATAAAAATAAAAAGAGACATGGTAAATGTCAAACTATTTAACTAAGAGTTAAATCAAATAAATAAAGTTAATATAGTGATCCAAACCTATCTAAAAACTATTTATTGAGTGTTTTTAGTCCCATAAACACCTTATCCTTTACACAATCCATTTTGGTTCCATTTGAAACCGAAAATAAGTTTATTATAAAATACTATTTCTAGCTTTTCCTAAGGTGCCCCTCACCCCTCTTATAAAAGGGAACTCCCCCTTCTCTCTAATTCACACATTCAAAGCCATTTGGCTCATCCCACATCTGCCCAAATACCCTCTCAACTGTCCTCCATTCATCTTAGAGTCCTTACTTTATTCATAAATCCAACCTAATGATCCATTTTGATCAAATCAAAAGGAAGAACCTGAAGAAGAGGTAAATATCTCACTACTTCTTTCAAGTTCCTTTCTTCTTCCATTTTCTTTTTATTTGTTGTTTCCATTCTAAAATAAGAACTCCAGTATCTTATATATAATGTGATGTTATTATAAATATGGTACAACCAATTTCATTATTCTATCCATCCTTTGAATAACATGTCACCATACGTGCATACGTACAACTTACCGTCTCCACGTCATGGTGTAATTGTTATTCAATACAATATTATTTGGATGGGTATAATAATGATGTGTAATTAATTTAAATAATAAATATAACATGATAATTATTTTTCATATATGATATACCATCCAATTATATATTATTTTAATATCAAAAGTATGCTATTGTCGCTCGTGTGTATGTAAGGATTACCGTCTCCACGGGCACAATGAGATTCATTCCCCATTGTATCCATTCAAGAATAAATTTCATTTTATGATTAAAAATAATTTTTAGAGAAATGATATCATTATGAATATTAATAAGATACATCCCATCCAAAACAAAGAATATAAAGGAAAATGAATCCGTTAACACCCGAAACGACGATAAACTAAGATATTATTAACAAAGAAATGTTAAAAGATCATATATGATATCATATTAATGTATATGATTATTGTATAATTTAATAACAATTATTTCACCATTATAAAATAGGTTAACCTAACCTCGACCAAGGGAAAAGTACAAAGTAATGGGTTTGTTATCACACTTCTAATTCCGTGAGATTTCCATTGTTCACCACTTATTTATTGCACGTGGTGTGTGTACTAACCATGATTGTATTAATTGTATAATATAATTTAATTTATAGATATTTACATCATAATTTTATGATTCTTCTTTCATGGGTGTATGTTTCGTAAGTTACCAAATTGATAAGGGAATTTTAAATTTCAATTTACACTCATTTGGCTTTACACATACTTCATTGATTATTTTACTCCAAGATTATGTGTGGAATCACTATTCATTTGCTTATGTCATAATTTCTACTCCCCTTTCTGTGAATATTCTTTTGATACACATAATCAATCCATTTATAAATTCGGAAGTCATCGATATGAACTTGATAAGAGTAATTTTAACTCAATCTTCATCTGTTGAGTTAAATACCCAATTCATTGGTGTTGTTTTTACAAGAATATGTGTGAATGTCCTCTGATTGATTTACACTGAATATCCAATAATATTGAGTGTATTTATATTTTTCACACATAATTATGTCGTTGATTTATCCTTAACCTAAGGATATAGTTTTTATAATATATTTCATCTCAATTTTCATTCCATTGAGACTACTTTGTTGTTATACACAAAATCACTTTTATATGGTGTATATGATGTACTTTGACATAGTATATCATGAATCCCTTTATTGTCATGATATTACAATGTTTTGATTACCTCAATTATTTGTATTCAAGTGTCTCTCTTTTCGTTAGGAACTCTAACTAAAATATAATTTTAAATTGTTTTAAACATTTATTATTCTAAATCTTTCTCATTAATGTCCATGTTTTAAAAATGGTTTTAAGGATTTATTTATATGTACATTAAAGTTTTAAAATTAAAATTCCTTTTAAAAGTTTCAAAGTGGTATGGGACACCTTGATTCAAAAAAAACTATTTTAAACGGCTTCTTGATGAATAGTGAGACTCTTAAATGTTTTCAAGAAAAAAGGGGGATATTTCTCATAAATAGTATTGATGATTATTTTCATCTATGTCAATATCATTAATTATTCTCTATTGAGGTTGATATATTATAATACAATCTTATATATTGTATTTAATGAGTTATGTTTTACTGTGGTTGTGCTATTTTTATACCATTCATGGTTTGTGGTTAAAATATTGACATTTAATATGTTAGTTTTAATAAGAATGTTCAGATTATGATTCAACCTTTTCATATGAGTAATGAATTGGACTTATTAAGTGACGGGTGGAGCCCGGTATATCTCCTCGATGAATCGGTAGGTCTCATGAGACAAACTAGTGTCTTGGAACAAGGCCTTGAAAAAATCTTATTTGTAGTCTTGGCACAAGGCCTTGACTATGTGGTTATGAAAGTTTGGCATTATGCATTCCATTATTATAAAAGTGGGTATTGATATTACATGTGATTATTTGACTAGTATAATATCCATGTGAGTATGTAAATGACATTATTTGATTTTATCTTTGCCATATTATGCTAATGTTCAAGTTTAAAAGGATTTTGTTTTAGTCTTATACACTGCCTTAAATGTTTATGATTATTTATGAAAGTTTCCGCTATAATTTTATCCTTACTGAGAATCTATGCTCACCCCTTTCTATGTTTTATTTTTCCCAGGATGCAAAGAAGTATATTATGACTGACCTCCAGGGATAGTCTATAGGATCTCAGTGTTGTCTATGGAAACAATGTTGTTGTAGTTTTCCATTTTATGATGTAATGTAAACCTTATGAATGTATCTAGTACTTCCAAGGCTACTAAACTAATCAGTATTTCGAGACTTGATCTTTTATGATCATGCCAATGATACATAATAATGCACCGACTCTGGTCTTCTGGGGTCGCGGTGTTACAATTTATATCAACATTAAATGTGTTAGTTGATAAATTTTTTATACAAATATAACCTTACAGGTTAAACCTATACTTGACTTTGAAATGCATCTGGCTCTTCTCATCTTATCCTCGTTGAAATTGGTGTGGAATTCAAGGAGGTGAAAAAAATTGGGACAGTTTGAATGTAAGTTAAAACAAGTTAAAATAAGTATATATTTGGTTGTATTATTATTTTAAAATAGCTGGATTCATTTTTTCACTCCTGTAATGATCACGTCATGTTATGAAACTATCTTATACTCTTCTCCTTTTACCACCTTTTCTATTTCTTCTGCATGATTGGTGTAAATTATAGTGGGTTCTTCTTCTTCTTTATCTTTCTATAGCTCAGTAAATGTGAGAGAATATCCTATGAAAATTATAGTGACATTATATATTTATAATAGAAATTTATAATTACCAGATAATCAAATTGGATAAAAAATTTCACTTCATTATCCACCTTGGAATCCTTATGAGCTCTTTCCACATTCTCTTGAATTTTTAGCCATTCTCGAAACACGTTTTTCTTTCCTTTTATTATTATCTCATTCATACTCAAGTGTGGTTGTGGTTACCATGTTTGTTTCTATTACTCCCATATATAGTTTTTTAACCTTATTCTTAAATATTTCAATTTTTTGGAGGGGATTTTAATTTTTATTACCGTAGGGATATGAGGGTTTATTTTCACTTTTATCTTGCACACACAAGACCAAAAACACCCAAGTGTACAAATTTTTTAAAAAGATAAAATAAATATCTAGGAAAAAATACAAAAACAGAAAGATATGAGAAAAATATTTGTAAAAATTATCAAATTAAAATAATATTTTAATATATCCCCCATAAAAATTCCAAAAATAAGTTCAATCTATAGGAGTTGTTAATTCAAGAAAGGATATAAAATTTATAAATTTATAAAATATGAAAATAAAAATCACAAAATATACAATTAAGTAATATAATATTTTAATGTCCCAACGTAGATCCCATGAGGATATGTTGAAGGAAATAATTATTTTAATGATAAACACCTAAATCTGTTAACAATTTGAAGAAAATAAACTTGAACTACTGAGCATGTGGATTTTGGAGAATGTGGGAAGAAATAAAAAACAAAGTGCACCAAGTATGGAAGATCCAACTTCATGTAATTAATAAATTATAAATAAAATGATTCCAATAAATTATAATTAAGATCAAGTTCAAGTAGGACCCTTGGTTAGGTTGGATAGTCTCTCTCTCTCTCACTAGATATACCTTTTACCAATGATCGTTATACTTCATCTAATTAATAAAAGTGGTCACTAGAAACCATTTTTAAATACAGAATTTGGCCAACCCAATGCTTATAGAGGAGTAATAGTTCTAGAAATTACATTCTAAAATTATCTCTCCCTAAATTGGATATATAATGACCATTCATAGTAAAATAATTGGAAGAGAATAAATTAATTGGTAAAAATGAAAACCTAATTTAAAAATATACATGAACAAAATTTTTATTAAATAAAATTACCATTATCTTTATATACCCAAAACAAAGTAGAGTTAACTGTCATTATATCCAAGTGAAGGTGGGAAAAATAAAAAAATAAAATTTATAAACTAAATTTTAACACCCTAATATTTTATTTTATTTCCAAATAAATTTAATTTATTTGGTAGCTTTCATTACACCCCCACCGAGTTTAAAAAAACACGATATGCTATTACAATATTATTATTTTAAATGGTAGTTATTACATAGATATTACATTAGTTGGAATGAATAGGACTATATAAATTATGAAAAAATTATTGTTATATATGTATAAAATTAATTCATTTTTTATCAATTGATTATAAATGAAAATAAATAAAATAAAAGAAAAAATAAATTTTTTTCTCAAAATAAGATTTTATGAGCTCAATGTATTTTTATCTTAATAAATTAAATGATTCAATATTAGTGAATTAACTTAATTAAATTTATATATTATTTACTTTATAAAATATTTTAACCATTAAAAAAATATTTTTCTTGGCATAGGATAAGAACGTATTCATAAAATGTATTTTTTTAAAAAGTAGTTTTTGTCACATTTTCATACACAATTTAAAATTGACTTCCTCCATTTATAGGTATTTGATTATATAAGACAAATTAATTATTTAGAATCATGAGGTTGAAATTTGGTAATTAGGCCTCTTTTATTCTTGGTCAATATGAATAGTAACCGCGGTAAAATTTATCACATCTGTGAAGGGTAAATTAGGTTAATATTGATTGAAATTAAGTGATGATGCCATAATTATTTTTTCTAATTCTTATTTTATGAAGTTAATTTGACCCATAATTCCTTAGGATCAAACTTTATTTGTTTAGTGGACACTTGTCCACGGAAAGGACTTATATATTAATTAAATCAAAGAAAGTTACAAAACTTCACGCTATTTGTTTTTTAACATCAATTATCCGCCCACATTAGGAAAAAATAATTTATGAATGAATATAAGTGTTTATTTTGAGCATAATAAAATTATTTTCATGATATAAATTTATTTTATTTTTTTAATTATATAATGACCTTAAATACTTATGCAACACCAATGTAGTTTTTCTCCAATTAATAAAAAATATAATAAATTATTTTAAAAATATTAAAAGTAATTTAATTTTAGAAATTTAGTGTGTGCCACAAAATTTTTATATGTATATGAAATATTTATATTATGTTAAATAAATATATTTTAATTCTAACTTTTTATTTATGTCTTTTTATTCAGATTAAACTACTATTGATAAAATTGACATTAATGATATTTTATTAAAATAATATTTTACTAAATTATTTAAAAAACATAAAATTTTTAAGATAAAAAAATGGGATAAAAAATGGTCTAAAATGTCAAACCTTGTTCTATCATTGGCCAATTGATTTCATTTGGATTGAAAAGGGATTTATTGTATTTTAATATTTTATGAAATTCCAAGTGTTTCTTTCCCCTCTCTTATAAAAGGACACCTTTTATTCTATTATTCACAAAAATTTGAGCCTTCTATATTGTAAATAAAAATAAATCCCATATTAAATTCCATATACACTTTTTAGATATTCTGGTATTCCTAAAATACTAACCCTAGTGCCCAAAATAGGAAATCTAAAGGAGTTGTTTCAAAGAATAAGTAATAACCTAAACCAATCACTATATTTTTTTAACTCCTATAAATATTTTATTTTGTTAATAAAATAACAAATTCATTATACTAAATATAATTAAATATTATTGTTATTGTTAAACCACATTTTTCACCTTTTTTCAATTAAATGGGAAATGAAAGTATCACTCATGCGTACGTACGACATATCATCTAGACATAGTGATACAATTCAATTTCCGTCACCATATTTCATAGATGATTATTACCATGTGTTTAATGTTTATTTTTGGTATTAATGAACTATTTATTCTATTATAATGATATTATAATATCTACATTCTTACCTTTCAAACTGTTTCAAAATGATAATGTTATTCATGCATACCTGTGGACTGCCACCTCCATGAAGTGATTACCTAAATAATAATAAAGATTGATATGATTAATATATTTGTTTTATATGATATAATTATTATTTTTTGATGTTTAATTATTATTTACATTTATTTCACTACATCTGTTGGAAAAATGAAAACAACATTCCTATGTACGTACGACCTACTATTTTCATTAATGATGTAATTAATTTTATATCTATATCACTATATATATAATAGGTATATGATAAATATATAGTATATAATAATAAATTATGATTTTATAATATAAAAATAATACATTTAAATTTATTATATCATATTTTAGAGTGGTTTTTAATAAATTTGATCTCAAGGTACGAAATTTTCATCTAATTTTTATTTCTTTGGGGAACATTCCATATTCACTACTTGTTTCTTTTGAGTGGTTCATATAATTACCTTGAATTTGTTTTATTATACATAATTTTAATTTTAAAGGGATTTAAATATCAATATAATATTCTTTTTTTCTTGGGGATTACGATTCAAAAGATACTAAATTTGTAAGGGTTTATTTCACAATCTCATAAACATTTAGGACTGTTTATCTTAAAATACCCATTGGGGAATATTTCTCTTACATATCAATTTTTTCTAAAAAATATTTCTAAAAATGTTTTTAATATTCTTCCATAGTTGTTTAAAGTCATTTTTACCCATGTTTGGTTTGAATATAATCTTCTTATCATTTTCCAAATGAGGTACTTTATTAATTTTCAGACAAAAATATGGAAAGAATGTTTCTTAATTTATAAAACATGAATGAAATTTACATCCATTGTGAATAATATTATATTTGAAGATTAATTTACATGGGTATATTCAATTAATTTTTTTTATTCATATGTGCATGGTTTTTAGAAAGTTACTTCAAAATGGAAAGGGTAATTCCCATAAGAAATATTCCAAGTGATATTTAAAAATCATTTTCTATCTAATATGGAATCTTATGATGTTACTTAATCTCTACTAGGGAGATTACCCAATATTACCATTGCTATTATTTCTTTTGATGGTTTATGTTTTTTATGAAAAGTGGTTTATGAACCCCATTTATTATCGAGGGGTTATTCAGTGATGAAATGTTTATGAAGACCTTTTCTTTTCATGGGTTATGATATGATGAATATTTTATGATATTATGGAACACATATGTGTGGTTTTCATTATGTGATGTTGGTTACATTATAACTATGTATGGGGATTACATTAAAATTATGAATGGTGGTTATGATATAACTAAGGATAACAGTCACGTTTTAATCAAGGATGGTGGTTACGTTATAACTAGGGATGGGTGGGACCTATATCCCCCTACAATAAAATAAGAAATGATTGATATAACCTGATATAAAAAGGAATATGATGAATATTGAACCCATTTTAGTGAGTAATTTTTTCTACTATGATAGTCCGGGGATTGAACCTTTACTATTATAACTATTTGAAGAGTGAACTCATTCTATTATGATAGTTTGAAAAATAGTTCTGGACTACCAAGGAAATTATTTTTATTCTTATGTTCATGCCATAAACTCATGTTCTATGCATATTTTATACTCTAATGGATCATGTTCTTTGATTAATTTTTGATTCATGTATTATTAAATGCTGAGATTTATTCTATGACTCTTGATTTTGATCTATGATATGTAGGGTATAATTTTAAAATGTTATATTCGTGTTATTATTCCCTTATGATCATGTTATGATTATGTAATCATTGACATATCCCTTGTCTACCCTTACTAATCATCTAAGCTCACCCTTTTCTTATGTTTCTTTTCCCAAGGTTATGGAGAAAGGTATTAAGTATGATACATTTTAGAAGGGTGAAAGTTATAAATAAATAAGTTGTAGATGATATAGATATTTTAGAAACCATTTTTTTATGTTTATAATTTTCAAAATACAATAGACACAAAATTTTAAAGTGTGTATAATTTTTTTTGTAATAAATATTATTCTTTTAAGATATAACATCTATTTATGAAAAGTATGGGCCACTACAGTTGGTATCAAAAAAATGTTTAGTTATCCTTTAGAAAATGAGATGATAAAAATTTATTAAGAACCCTAGGGAAAATGAAAAGTATAAGATAAAATCTTATAGTTATTTTTAACAATAATGAATGAACTTTGTTAAAACTATGGAGTCATATTAGAATTTATCATGATTTATACTTACTTTAAATAATTTTTCAGGATTACATGGTTTCCCACCATGATTATTGTTCATAAAACTATAATTTTTAGTTTTATTCAATGGATTGAACCCAGATTAATCATATTAATGCTGAATGCGATGTAAAATGTGATGATTGTGCTTCTTAGTACCTGAACATTATGATATTTGGATTGAGAAATCATGTTTCAATGCCAAAAAAACTTTCTCAATCTATGAATCTCGATGTGATTATAAATAAGAAAAGTAGGGAACAATATTCTTCTAAGTCATTCATGAGGAAACAACCACCTTCTTTAAGTGTTTACACACTAAGAAATAGATTAGTACCATTTAAATGGTATTTTTACATTATTTAGTGTTCAAAACCTGAGAAATTTATTCTATATATATGTCATTTGGAAGGATAATACCATCAATGGTGGAATCTTATCATCAAAATGAGTGAATAATAAGAAATTAAATCTATGCAGTGGGATAAATTTAAAATATTATTTTTTCAATAGGTAATTTCCTAATATTCTTTGTTTAAAAATGGAAAAATTCGTTCCTTGAGTTATAGAAGAAGGATAACGAATCTGTTGGTACTTACGAGGAAAATTTTACAAGACTTTCGAGGTATGAATAAAGTATTATAATCCAACTAAAATGTATAGTTGATCAATTATTAAGTGTCTTAAAAGTAAGTATCTGAAGGGACTTACCCATAAGGGACTTCAATAGCTATGAAGAAATTTCTTGTTGTACTCTCAAGTTGGATATGGATATTGGAGTTATCAATTAATATCCGGGTTTTGATAATAAAATAAAAAATAAATTCAAAGGAAATTATAAAAACCGTAGAGAAAATAATATTGGATTTCCTTTATGCTCTAAGTGTGCAGGGGACATGGGGAAAATTGGATTAAGGGAACAATTAAATTTTTCAAGTGTGTAAAGGAAGTTCGTCAGGAAATTGAATACTGAAGTGATGTCAAAAGTTAGTTAATGATGAAAATAGAGAGAATTCTCAACAAAATGAACCACCGACAATCTAATTTTTTAAATACAATGAGTATGGGAATTATGCTAAATAGTACCCAAATATGAAGGTTAATGATGATGATTATCATCAAAAACATATTAATCCAAGAGACAAAGGGGAATACCATTCTATCACTATTTTTAGTGAGGGTTATGATAATTACTTGGTGAAAGGTATGCTTAACATTCACTCTTGAAATACTAATGTAATTTTAGATTATGGATCAACAGAATCTTTTAGATCTAAAGACTTTTCCATGTTTATCATAGTACATCCTAAAAAATTTGATGTTGAGTTAGTATTACAAATTCATAAGGGTGCGATGACCACATCCCAAGTCTATTATTCTACTCCAGTTGAGTTTATTGATGTTTTTATAGATGGGTTTCCTACTATTCCGTTGAATCACGAAGTTGCGTTTTCATTAGAACTCATAAATGGTGATACACCTATTTCCAATAATCTATATATAATGTCCCTAATTGGGCTATAAGAATTGAAGAAGTAACTCAGGGAGAATATTGGAACAAGATTCATTTAACCATGTTCATCTCCTTGGGGTGCACTTATTCTATTTGTTAAGAAAAAAGTTGGATCAATGAAAATAATAATTGATTATAAAAAACATAACAAGATAGTTATGAAGAAAACGTATCATATACCATGTATTGATGAGTTGGTTGATCAACTGTGTACATCACAACACTTTTACATGGTTGATATTCATTCTAGATATCATCAATTGGGAGTTAAGAAGGAGGATATACCTAAGACAATATTCCATTCAAGGTAAGGAAACTATGAATTTATAGTGATTCCATTTGGTCTTACTAAATCCTTAACCATATTCACTATTTTAATTAATAGAGTCTTTAGAGACTAACTTGGTTAATTTTTATTAATATTTAAAATGATATTATTATTTATTCCAAAATAAATGAAGAGCATGAAAATCATTTGATAATTTTTCTAAATACCCTAATGAAGGAGATTTTTTTTAAATTTACCAAGTTTTAATTTTGGGTTTTAAAAGTTTCATTCATAGGTTATATAATCTCAAGTGAGTGTATATTTGTAGAACCTTCAAAGATATAATATATTGAACATTATCCAAGACCATATAATATGACTGATATTTATTGTTTTCTTGGTTTGGATAGATATTATCATCACTTTATGAAGAGTTTTTCATGACTATAAAATAAAATCACCAAGTTAAATGAGAAGGGAGAAAATTTTCTTCAGATGGATGAATGTGAGGAATGTTTTAAGGAACTAAAGAGAAGTCTAGTTAGCACATCTATTCTCAAAATACCCTGTAGCGGAGAATGTTTTGTAATCTTGAGTGATACGTCTAAGATGGTATTAGGATGTGCCCACATGTAGAACCATATGGTTATAACTTATGCCTCATGAAAATTTAAGGACCATGAAGAAATTACACAACAATTTATTTTGATTTAGTTGATGTAATTTTTTCTATAAAGATATGGAGGCATTTTCTCTATGCAGAAAAGTGTGACATATATACCGATCACCAAATTTTAAAGTAAACATTCACTGTAAAGACCAGTAAATTTCAAGGGAAATTTTTTCTTAATTTTATTTGGTATTTTACGAGTACGCAGTTTTTGACGGCACCTGATTCTGAGGCCTGGTGTGCCCGGAATCATTTTCTGAATTTTAGCTCGGGTACGTTCAGTGAACGAACGAGCGAGTTTTTCTAACTTTTTAACCGGTGCTCGGAATCGAAATCCGAGGACACCGATAGAATCGCAGTGCCGGTAATTGCTTAGGAACACCTTTTCCGGAGTTGTGTTTTCTCGGGTGAGGTTATTAAATAAATGGGTTAACTAAAGAATGAAATAAAATATTGTGCTACAATTTTTATTTCTATTCTAAGTAGTTTAAACCTATGCATGGAGGTTGGAGTGGGACCCACTACATCCTAACTTCTCTATGTAGGATATTAGTGAAGTGGGGCCCACACGAGCCCCACCCCTTCAAATCCCTTTAACCTCCCTCTCGTGCTTTTAAATTGTAACTCACCCACACCCTAATTAAATGGAAAGTCAACCCTAGAATTTAATTTGGATTATTACACGCTCTTTAATTAAGACAATTAATTGTATGAGATCTTCTTGAATTTCAAATTAATGTCTTGCGTGTGTGATAACAAAATAAGACAATACCTTATTTTATTATTTGTTGAATCGTTGTGTTGAGATATTTGGGGGGAGGAGAGCTCATCTTGGAGATCTTCATCTTCCTCGATGAAGAACGCGAAGAACGCCGAGTCTACGACGAAGAACTCCGTCACCGCGAGAGGAGATCACCGTATCGTCTTCTTCCCTATCCACAACCGGTGAGAGACGCTTTCTTCGAAGAACGACGACGCACCGCATCCTTCTTCGGGCAAACGTTGATGACGCTTACGAAGCCTCGATCCGCGACGCCGTCTTCTGTGACGCCATCTTCCGCGACGTCCTTTCTCCGCAACGATTCTCGTTTGACAACTCCTTGAGGTAGGGGTTTGAAATTGTTCGTGTATATTCTTTGCTGTTTATCATCAACTACTTTGGGCCACTTGTTATCAACTTAATGGGAGGAGGTCGGAACGCACGAACATAGCCGACCCTCCTCCCCCTTTGTTGTTGTGTTTGTTGCAGCTCAAAAGAAGGCGGCGCGGTGCAACGATACCGCGCGGAAAAATGGAGGAATGCGGTGAAGAAGCGCGGCGCCGTCGCGCCGCGTCGTTGAGGCCGAAGGAAGCCACGATCAGAGCGGGGCCGCGGAAAAGGGGTGTGGCACCATCGCGCCGTGCCGGAGAACCAGGAAGAGACCGCGGGCGGAGCGGGGCCGCGGCGGAGGGGCGCAGCGCCGTCACGCCCCGCCGGTCGGACCAAGGCCGCGACTTTTGGCCGTAGCGGAGCAGAGAGCGGCGACCGGAATCGCCGGCCGCCGGTACGTCGAAGGGGCGGGACCGCGGGGTCCCGCGGCGGCGGACCGGCCGGCCAGCCGGTCCGGCCGTTCGAAAGAGGCCGGGGGTCGTAACCCCCGGGTGGCAAAGGAGCGGACCCCACGTTGGGGCCGCGGTTTCAAAACAGTGGGGCATCGCCCCCCCCCCCCCCCCTTTCGGGACAACTCGGCCGAGATGAGCTGTCTGGCCACGCGGGCCGCGCCTGCACCAGTCCAACCGGCCGCCCAGGCCGGACCGGCCGCACCAGACCGGGCCGCGCTGGGCCGGGCCGTGCCGCGCCGGGCCGGGCCGCGCCGCGCCCACCAGGCTGAGCCGTTCCCTAGTGGGTCAGACCCAGACCCGGGTCGGGTCGACCCGGTTCAGGCCAACCAAGGGGGTCTTGGGCCGGGTCAGTCCGAACCCAAAACCCCCCTAAAACCGGACATGTTCGTTTAAATGCCCGTAACTTGGGCTACGGATATCCGATCGACGTACCGTCAGTTGCGATGTGATCCTTGGATAAATACGGTAGTTTTGGTATATTACACTCAAAGTTTAGAAGAACATTGTGTATGGACGGATTGGTTTGAACACGAAACTAACTGGGCCATCGGAGCAGAAACACTTATCACTTGAGCTCCGGACGTTCGAATGATGTTCCCTCGACTTTGTTTGATTCATATTAGTGAGAAGGACCTTTTGGCTTACTACGCTCAAGGTTTGGATGCAATTGGAGTGTGGTCGGGTTGGTTTTGACTTGAAAACCAACCGGGCCCCTGGAACGAAAAACCCAATAACTCTTAGACCGGGGGTCCGATTAACGCGTTGTCTGTCACGTTGAGTTCCCTTTGTTGAGACAGAACTTTGGGATATATCAACTCCGAACTACGTGTCAGTTGATGTGTCGACCCCCCATGGATCATGGAGCGGACCCTCCCGTAAACGAGCATTGCTGTGTGCGGGAACCCTAGAGCTGGCTGCGACTGCGACGACGATGACGACTGCACTGAAATCCTCCATGGGTTCAGCAGCGATGACGACTGCACTGAAATCCTCGGTGGGTTCGGCAGCGATGACGACTGCACTGAAATCCTCCGTGGGTTCGTCAGCGATGAAGACCGTACTAAAACCCCTTGTGGGTTCGACGACGAAGACTACTGCTCTTGTATCCTACGTGGGTCTGGCAGTACTACTGTTCTTGTATCCTATGTGGGTCCGGCAGTATTTGACTCTGTTATTGTATCCTACGTGGGTATGGAAGAGTAGTTGGTCTGTATCCTATGTGGGTCCGACAACTTAGCTGGTCTAGTATCCTACATGGGTCCCAGCTTAGATGAATCAGTGGCTACATCTGATCATCTCTATCACCTTACGAAGAAGTATAACTGTGTGAGCTGAGTCTTGACTTCCAATCATTATCTTCGATATGATTGACTTGTTTCCTATGTGGATTGGGTTGTGTTATCCTATGTGGATTGGTTTGTGCTATCCTGTGTGGACGTGATCAAACTTGGGATCAGATGTTGGTGTCGAACTGAATTGATGACTTATGTATATGTATGGGCATATACCTAAGTAGTGTTGGATGTTACTTCGTGATTGTATCTTTACTTTTTGGATTATCCTTTGTGGATTCTGGGAGACCTTTGGGGGACTCGAGGTCCCTACTGAATAGCGTATACTCACCCCTGTACGGGCTATGCCCGCACTACATTGTGTTGGATACAGACGACGGACAACGCTGATCATGGTTGAGGCTTGTGGAGCAAGTCAGTGCCTGGAGGTGGACCACTGGGCGGGACGTACATGGAGCGGACGGCTGGACCTGAGGAGCTGAGGAGGCTATCTGTACCCACCCTTCAGGTGGGAATTCCAGTGGACAGCTCAACATTGTTGCTTTACTTTCAGTTGCTGTACTTTCCTACCAGTTGTACTTTACTTTCAGTTTGGGTTTGTATTCTGACCCATTTACTTTCTGCACTTACTATTGTACCCATTTTACTTCTGCTTTCTTACTCTGTAGTGTTTGCTTACTTTATAAAGTCAATTCCTTCCCCTTTTTTCGGGATTTACGCCTTGGTGTTAGTCACCAGCCCCTGGACTATGGGAGGCAAGCTTGGGGTAGTCACGACACGGGTCCCGAGGATGGGTCGTTACAAATTGGTATCAAAGGAGTTCGGTTCTACCGCATAACTCAGCAATCTGGTCTTTCTTCTATGTGAAGCAATAGTGTTAAGGGTATTGAGTGTGGTTATTAGTCCAGGGAGTCCAGTGTTGGTGCAGCGGCTGACGTATCCGTACACCAGGACCCTGACTTCTGATTTCTGACTCAATGCACGAAAACATTGATTGCATGTGTGCTTCAAAAGTTTTATTTGTGATTAATTTGTGTCAGCTCACCAGGTATACTGTTTTGACCATGACACACCTTTTTTTTCAGGATGTCCCCACAACGACAGCCAGCTAGGGTTCAAAGCTTTGTGCGAGACGACATCCCACCGAGAGACGAGGCCTCGGTACAGGGCCCTTTTTCAGCGGAGGCACCGGCGGTACCACTACCCACTGAGCCGCCGATGCCACCAGCCCCAGACGCTGAGAGTGCACGTCGCCTTAGTGCACTACACGAGTTTCAGTGTCAGAGACCGCCCAGGTTCCATGGCGAGATGAACCCTCAGGTAGCCGAGGATTGGATGGAGGCGGTTATACGAGTTTTCAAGTTATTGGGGACACCAGCTGACCTCATGGTGATCCTTGAAGTGATCCTCCAACACGCGATAACAGGTAGATGGTGGAGCCTGATGCTCCAGGTGCACTACGAGGCATCTCTCATCTAGACGGACTTTGAGATCCTCTTCTACTCAGAGTTCGTCCCAGCCATCCTCCGTGCGGTGCGCATCCAGGAGCTACTACAGATGCGGCAGGGCAACATGACGTTTGCCTAGTACTCGGTGAGATTTACCGATCTCTCGCGCTATTCGACGAACATGGTACGAGACCCATTCTTCTGGGCCCAGAACTTCGAGCAGGGACTGAGGCATGAGATCAGGGCATCGATGATCTCCCTCAGCATTCTGACATAGGAAGGAGTACTAGAGAGAGCCCTTCTCATTGAGAGATTTCTTACTGAGCCTACACCAGCAGCGAGACCTACCGCAGGGCGACACATAGCGGAGTCGTCTGCAGCTGGAAGTCGACGGATGTCACAGGAGTCCAGGAGGACCGGACCATCAGGCGGACGACCTCAGGACACTAGCTCAGAGGTGTGGGGAACACGGCGCAGAGCCAGCCTTCCGAGGAGCAGACAGTGCTACGCATGCGGCGGGCAGGGCCACTTGGCTCGTGACTGCCCGACCCGCCGTGCAGAGGAGCAGCAGACGGTTGAGGGGCCACCCAGGAAGAGGAAGAGGGTCGACCGTGGTAGTCTGCATAGAGTAGGAAGACGAGGCAGAGGGGCTGGCCGAGCAGCAGGTGGTGGGTGACACTTTGAGGCTTTACCACCACCACCCCTATGAGGTACACCCCAACCACAAGGAGCTGGCGGGCAGAGGAAGGCTCAGCTTCAGGAAGCAGAGGCCTATGACCACGGCGCACCAGAGATGATTCGAGGTACTATCTGTGTCTACTCCACTCTTGTTGTGGTTCTTATGGAAGCAGGAGAGAGTCATTCTTTTATTACTCCTGCCCTTATTCGGAGCATGGAGATTCTGACGAAGCCGTTAGCTCGATCCTTACGGCTAGAGACTCTTACAGGCGCAGACTCGACGATTACGCACTAGTGCCGGAAGTGTGAGCTTACTCTAGGAGGTGAGAGCTTCGGCTAGGATCTTCTTGTAGCAGCGTCGAGGCCTTACGATGTCATCTTGGGCATGGATTGGTTATCTACATTCCATGCTCAGATCGACTGTATTAGGCGCAAGGTGCAGTGTGTCCGCACCGATGCGAGCAGGTTCACCTTCACCGGCGAGAAGGGAGCCTTTGTAGCGCAAGATGGACTCACACAGAGGAGAGGACATCGGATCACTCATCTGTTGGCTAGCCTCATCCTAGGAGCAGTTGATGTGCGGAGTCCGAGTTTTCCTGTAGTGGTGGATCAGTAGGCTGATGTTTTTCCTGACGACGTTCCAGGACTACCTCCTCACAGATTGGTAGACTTTTATATTGACATATACCCCGGGACATCCCCGATATCCACTCCAGCATATCGGATGGATCCCACTGAGCTTCGAGAGATGCGGGTACAGCTGGAGGACTTACAGAGCAAGGGATTTATCCGGCCCAGTGTTTCACCCTGGGATTCCCCAATTTTGTTCGCCAAGAAGGAGGATGGGATCTTGCGACTATGTGTCGACTATCGTCACCTGAACCAGGTGACTGTGAGGAACAAGTATCCGCTACCGAGGATTGAAGACCTCCTCGATCAGCTCAAGGGAGCACAGTGGTTCTCAAAGATAGACCTCAGGTCAGGCTATCATCAGCTCAGAGTTCGGGACGAGGACATGCAGAAGTCGACTTTCAGATTTCGGTATGGCCACTATGAGTTCTTGGTTATGCCTTTTGGCATAAAAAATTCTCTTGCGGTGTTCATGAGTCTCATGAACAAGATCTTTTAGCCATACCTCGATCAATTTTTCATGGTCTTCATCGACGACATTTTGATTTACTCGACCACTGAGGAGGACCACGCCAATCACTGGCGGTTTGTACTAGACACACTCCGAGAGCACCCGCTTTACGGTAAGCTATCTAAGTGTCAGTTCTGGATACGCGAGGTCCACTTATTGGGACATGTCATCTCTAAGGCGGGAGTTGTTGTGGATCCTACAAAGATCGAGGCAGTGCTAGCTTGGGAGCCACCCAGGAGCGTGACAGAGGTGCGGAGTTTCTTGGGGCTATCTGGGTACTACCAGAGGTTTGTGCCAGACTTCTCTAGAGTTGCGGCACCACTCTCAGCTTTGACGAAGATGGGGAAACCCTTCGTGTTTTCAGACATATGTCAGCGGATCTTTCAAGAGCTGAGATAGAGATTGACCAGCGCACCTATCTTGAGGCTTATGGAGGAGGGAGTGTGGTATGTAGTCTACTGCGATGCATCAGGGACTGGACTCAGATGTGTTCTGATGCAGGAGCAATCATTGATCGCCTATGGATCACGTCAGTTAAGGCAGCATGAGCAGAACTATGCTACCCATGACCTGGAGTTAGCAGTAGTGGTCTTCGCTCTGAAGATGTGGTGACACTATCAGATGGGTGAGCGCTTTACAGTCTAACCACCAAAGTCTCAGGTATATCTTCTCACAGAAGGACCTGAACCTGATACAATAGTGATGGCTCGAGTTCCTCCAGGACTATGACTTTGAGATAGTCTATACTCCTGGAAAGGGAAACGTAGTAGCCGATGCTCTTAGCAGGAGGATGGGCATTCAGCTACTCAGGGAGGCAACAGAGCAGCTAGCCGCTTTGCAGATATCCTTCGTGGATAGGAATGGAGCAGCCTTTCTCCAGTCACTCATAGTCACTCATACACTACTGCAGCGGGTCAGAGAGGCATAGTGTGGGGACACTAACTGTGAGACACGACGTGCACAGATATCCTCAGGATAGGAACCTGATGGATTCTCTGTGGGAGAAGAGAACGTCTTCCTTTTCAGAGGACGTACCATGGTACCATCTTCTTTATAGGAGGAGGTGTTGAGAGAGTTTCACACTTCCCCTTTAGCAGTACATCCAAGAGTGGCGAAGATGTTCCGAGATCTCATACGATAGCACTGGTGGCTGGGTATGAAGAAGGTTGTGGTAGAGTTCTTATCTCGGTGTCTTACTTATCAGCAGGTAAAGGCAGAGCACCAGGTACCAGAAGGATTGGTACAACCCTTAGAGGTCCCGGAGTGGAAGTGGGATGGGATATCTATGTATTTCGTGACTGGACTTCCACGTACTTCTAGAGGTCACGACTCAATTTGGGTGATTATCGACCAACTCACCAAGTCGGCCCACTTCTTACCCATCAGAGAGTAGGGCTCAGTGGAGATATTGGGACGCCTATACACACAGGAGATTGTACGGCTTCATGGTGGGCCATCATCTATCGTCTCCGATCGAGATGCTCTCTTTAATTCCCGGCTTTGGAAGGGGTTACAGGAGGCATTCGAGACGCAGCTACGACTGAGCACCGCCTTTCAGCCTCAGACGGATGGTCAGACGGAGAGGACCATTCAGACTCTCGAGGACATGTTCTGTTCATGTGTCCTCGACTTTGGTTTCAATTTGGAGGACCACCTACCCTTGGTGGAGTTCGCGTACAACAATAGCTACCACTCCATCATCGGGATGGCACCATACGAGGCATTGTACAACCGAACTTGCAGATCACCGCTGTGCTGGATAGACCCTGGGGAGTCAGCACTTGTGGGACCAGAGATGGTCCAGGCCACGATAGAGAAGGTCCAGGTCATCCAGGAGCGGATGAGGACAGCTCAGAGCTGGCAGAAGTCTTATGCTGACAGGAGGCGGAGACCACTAGAGTTCGAGGATGGTGACCATGTATTCTTGATGGTCTCACCTCGACGTCGATTACGGAGATTTGGCTGGGGCGGAAAGTTATCTCCACGCTTCATCGGACCATTCCAGGTTCTCAACAGGATAGTCCAGGTGGCTTATCGCCTGGCTCTACCACCTCAGTTGCACAGGGTGCACGACGTCTTCCATGTATCTCAGCTGAGGAGATAGGTGCACGACCCGACGCATATCATCGACCATGAGGAGTTGGACATTGACGATGGGGCGACTTTTGCGGAGGTCCCGGTGGAGATCGATGATCGACAGGAGTGGGTCCTACGTGGGTGGTCGATTCCTCTAGTGTGCATCAGATGGAAGCACAAGAACCTCTAGGAGAGCACTTGGGAGCGGGAGGCTCAGATTCGTGCTCAGTACCCTCATTTTTCCCCTAGTTTGTGTTGTATCTTTACGGGGACGTAAAGCCCTGAGGTGGGAGTAATTTAAAGACCCGTAAATTTAAAGGGAAATTTTTTCTTAATTTTCTTTGGGATTTTACGAGTACGTAGTTTCTGACAGCACCTGATTCCGAGGCCCGGTGTGCCCGTAATCAATTTCCGAAGTTTAGCTTGGGTACGTTTAGTGAACGAACGAGTGAGTTTTTCTAACTTTTTAAACGGTGCTCAGAATCGAAATCTGAGGACACCGATGGAATCGCAGCACTGAAAATTGCTTAGGAACACATTTTCTGGAGTTGCGTTTTCTCAGGTGAGGTTATTAAATAAATGGGTTAACTAAAGAATGAAATAAAATATTATGCTACAATTTTTATTTCTATTCTAAGTAGTTTAAACCTATGCATGGAGGTTGGAGTGGGACCCACTAAATCCTAACTTCTCTATGTAGTATATTAGTGAAGTGGGGCCCACACAAGCCCCACCCCTTTAAATCCCTTTAACCTCCCTCTCGTGCTTTTAAATTATAACTTCCCCACACCCTAATTAAATGGAAAGTCAACCCTCGAATTTAATTTGGATTATTAAACGCTCTTCAATTAAGAGAATTAATTGAATGAGATCTTTTTTAATTTCAAATTAATGGCTTGCTTGTGTGTTAATAAAATAAGACAATGCCTTATTTTATTATTTGTTGAATCGTTGTGTTGAGATATTTGGGGTGAGGAGAGCTCATCTTGGAGATCTTCATATTCCTCGACAAAGAATGAAAATAACTCCGAGTCTACGGCGAAGAACTCCATCACCGTGAGAGGAGATCGTCGTACCATATTCTTCCCTCTCCGTAGCCGGTGAGAGACGCTTTCTTCGAAGAATGACGACGTTCCGCATCCTTCTTCGGGCGAACACCGACGATGCTTACGAAGCCTCGATCCGTGACACCGTCTTCCACGACGCCATATTCCGTGACGTCCTTTCTCCACAAAGATTCTCGTTCAACAATTCCTTGAGGTAGGGGTTTGATTTTGTTCGTGTATATTCTTTGTCGTTCATCGTCAATTTCTTTGGGCCGCTTATTATAAACTTAACGGGAGGAGGTCGGACCGCACGAACACGTCCGACCCTCCTCCCCCTTTGTTGTTGTGTTTTTTTCAGATCGAAAGAAGGCGTCACGATGCAACGACACTGCGCAGAAACATGGAGGAATGCAGCGAAGAAGGGCGGTGCCGTCGCGTCGTGCCGTTGAGGCCGAAAGAAGCCGCGACCAGAGCAGGGCCACGGAAATGGGGTGCGGCACCGTCATGCCACGCCAGAGAACCACGAAGAGACCATGGACGGAGTGGGGCCGTGACGGATCAGGGAGCGGCGGCCAGAACCTCCGGCCGCACCAGGCCAGGCCGCGCCACACCGGTCCGAGCCGCACCCTAGTGGGTTGGGTCGGTCCGGGCCCAAAACCCCCCTAAAACCGGACAGGTTCGTTTAAATGCCCGTAACTTGGGCTACAGACCTCCGATCAATGCACCGTCAGTTGAAATGTGATATTTGGATCGAGACGGTCATTTCGGTATATTACACTTAAGGTTTCTAAGTACTTTGGGTATGGCCAGATTGGTTCGAACACAAAACCAACCGGGCCCTCGAAGCGGAAACGCTTATAACTTGAGCTTCGGACGTCCGAATGACGTGACGTCGACTTTGTTGGATTCCTCTTAGTGAGAAGGACCTTTTGGCTTACTCCGATGGAGGTTTGGACGTAGTTGGAGTGTGGTTGGGTTGGTTTTGACTTAAAAACTAACTGGGGCCCTGAAACGAAAAAGCCATTAACTCTCAGACCAGGCGTCTGATTGACGCGCCATCTGTCACGTTGATTTCCCTTTGTCGAGACGGAACTTTGGGATACATCAACTCTGAACTACGTGTCAGTTGATGTATTGACCCCCCATGGCTCGTGGAGTAGACCCTCCCGAAAACGAGCATTGATGTGTGTGGGAACCCTATAACTGGCTGCGACTGCGACGACGATGACGACTGCACTGAAATCCTCCGTGGGTTTGGCAGTGATGATGACTGCACTAAAATCCTCTGTGGGTTCAGCAACGATGACGGTTGCACTGAAATCCTCCGTGGGTTCAGCAGCGATGAAGACCATACTGAAATCCTTCATAGGTTCGACGGCGAAGACTACTGTTCTTGTATCCTACGTGGGTCTGGAAGTACTACTGTTCTTGTATCCTATGTGGATCCCACAGTGTTTGAATCTATTCTTGTATCCGACATGGGTCTGGAAAAGTAGCTAGTCTGTATCCTATGTGGGTCCGACAACATAGCTAGTCTAGTATCCTACGTGGGTCCCATCTTAGATGAATCAGTGGCTACATCTGATCATCTCTATCACCTTACGAAGAAGTATACCTGTGTGAGATGAGTCTTGACTTCCAATCATTATCTTCGATATGGTTGACTTGCTTTCTATGTGGATTGGGTTGTGTTATCCTGTGTGGATTGGTTTGTGCTATCCTGTGTGGACGTGATCGAACATGGGATTGGATGTTGGAGTCGAACTGGAATTGATGACTTAGGTATATGTATGGGCATATACCTAAGTAGTGTTGGATGTTACTTCGTGATTGTATCTTTCCTTTGTGGATTATCCTTTGTGGATTCTGGGAGACCTTCGGGGGTCTCAAGGTCCCTACTAAGTAGCGTATACTCACCCCTTCATGGGCTATGCCCACACTACGTTGTGTTGGATGCAGACAACGGACATCGCTGATCGTGGTTGAGGCTTGTGGAGCAAGTCTGTGCCTAGAGGTGGACCACTGGGCGGGACGTACATGGAGCGGACGGCTGGACCCAAGGATCTGAGGAGGCTATCCGTACCCACCCTTCAGGAGGGACTTCCAGTGGACGGCTCGACATTTCTGCTTTACTTTCAGTTGTTGTACTTTCCTACCATTTGTACTTTACTTTCAATTTGGGTTTGTATTCTGGCCCATTTACATTCTGCACTTACTATTGTACCCAATTTTACTTAGTTTTTACTTCTTCTTGCTTACTCTATGGTGTTTGTTTACTTTATAAAGGAAATGCCTTCCCCTTTTTGTCAGTATTTATGCCTTGGTGCTAGTCGCCTGCCCCTGGCCTATGGGAGGCGGGATTGGGGTAGTCACGACACGGGTCCTGAGGATAGGTCGTGACATTCACATATAAAGTGATTAATATACATTAGATAAGATGGTTGAAATTGATTAAATATTATGAATTCTCAATAAATTACCACACCAGGAAAGAGAATAATGTGGAAGATGATCTAAGTAGAAAGAATCATGATATGATATCTATAATGAGGATCAAAAAAGTTATTATATTTTAAGGCTTTCAAAGTATGGATCTTGAAATCATGAAAGAAGGGTAAAAATATTTTCTTTCTAAAATGAGTGTTCAACCATCTATACAAGTGAAGGTTAAAGAGTCACAGAAGGAAGTTGTTGAGAAACTAAAGAATTTGATAAATGTTCCTAAGTTCAAACATTATTATGAAGGAATAATATTGTTCTAGAAACTTGTATGAGTCTCTTCGATACCTTATTTTAAAGAGATGATGGATGAAGAACATAACTATTCATTCTCTATAAATCCTAGAAGTGTGAAGCTGTATAGAGATTTAAAAAAGTATTTATGGTCAGATTACATGAATAGAGATATTGTAGTGTATGTTTCTCAATGCATGGTATATCAGTAAGTTAAGGTTGAGAGATATTAGTACAAGTGTATGTTATGACCATTACCCATACCTGGATGGAAATTGGAAAACATAACCTTTAATTTTATCATTAGTCTCCCCAAAACATCTAAAGAGAATAATTCTCGTTTTGTTATAGTCGATCATCATAAAAAGTCAGCAAACTTAATTTTCATTAGATAATATTTATATATTGATAAAATTTATTGTCTATACATTAAGGAAGTTGTATGGTTTTATGGAGTAGCACTGTCAATTTTATCTAATCAAGATATGAGGTTTACCTCAATTATTTTGAGAATTACTTAGTAGGATCTGGATACAATGTTAAGTTTCATATTTTCATATCATATTAAGACAGATAGAGAGTTTGAGAGGACCATAAAACTCTAGAATATATGTTAATAAGTTTTTATATGTATTTAAAAGGTAGTTGGTATCAACACTTTAATTTAGTGTATTTTTTTTCAATAATAGATTTCACTCCATCACTAACCTGGGACCTTAAGAAGCCCTTTTTGTTAGGAAGTGAAGAAATACAACATAGTATAATGAATTTGGTGAATGAAATCTATTATGACCTAAACTTACTGAGGAAATTGTAGATAAGTTTATATCCATTAAAAAATATATATGGGAAGGTACATGTATAAAAAAATGTTATGAAAACCATCATCTAAGCAATATAGAGTTTGAAGTTAGTGACAAATTATTCCTATGAATATATCTATAGAAGTGGGTGACAAATTTGGAAAGAATGGAAAGCTATGCACTAGGTATTTCATTCATTTTCTAAAATTCTTGATCGTATTGGGAAAGTAGATTATTGATTGAAACTTACCCCAAATCTATCTATAGTTCATGATCTATTCCATGTATCTCCCTTGAGGAAATATATATATGATCGTTCACAAATATAAAACTCAGAGATCATACCACTTGAGAAAAATGCTTCTTTTGAAGAATAACTATTAGATATTATCGATTATAGAGAGAAAGTCTTATGAAACAATACCACACACCTAGTCAATGTTTTTTTGTTAGAACCAAAAATTTGAATATATATATGAGAACCCAGGTATGTAATGAGGAAAAAGAATCCTCATATTTTTATATAATAGTGATGAATTTTGAGGAAAAAATCATTTTAAGAGGGGTAGAATTAAAAAATATGATATTTTATGAAATATTTTTTTCAAATAAATTTAATCTCTTGATAGCTTGCATTACAAACAACATATATTTTAAAGGAAATGATATATAATATTATAATATTATTATTTAAAATAATTGTTATCAACTAGCATCTGGACTGAAGGTTATGAATAATGAAAAATAAATTATAAAAAATACATGGTTATGTATATATAAAATTAATTTTCGACTATATTTTTATTATACATGGAAATAGAAAAATATTTTAATGAAAAAGAAATATTCTTTTGAATTTTTTTATGATTGAAATATATTATTTATGTTAAAAAATTAAATTAGTAACTATTTATAAATTTTTTAAGTAAATTCATATATTATTTACTTGATTAAATGTTCTAAATGTTCAGAAAATACTTTTCTAGGCATAGGTTAAATATAAATTCAACTTTAGGATTACAATTTTATTTTTTCTAATTTTTTTTCATGTCACATTTTTTAAACATAAATAAATATCCATTTATAAAATTTATAGGTATTTAATTAGATAAAATTAATTACATATTTATTATTTATAGGTTCACATTTGGTAATTATGCCTCTTTTATTTTTAGTCAATATGAATATTTAGTGTGATAAAATTTATCCCCTCAATAAAGGTAAATTGGGTTAATATGGATTAAAACTTAGTCATAAGGCCAACGCTATTCAACATAATTCTTATATTATGAAGATAATTTAAACCTTTACATCATAAAATTGAAATTGAGTTGTTTAATGGAAACTATTTCATGAAAATAACTTATATTTTATTTAAATCAAAGAATTTTGAGGAAAAAAGTATGTTGTGAATGAATATAAGTGTTTATTTTGGGACTAATTAAATTATTTTCATGATATAATTTTTTTTAAATTTTTAGTCACTATATAATAACCATAAATTCGTATAAAATACTAATGAAATATTTCTTTAATGAATAAAAAATATAATAAATGATTTTAAAAAAATTAAAAGTAATATAATTTGAGTGATTTAAGGCGTTACATGAATTTTTTTATATTAATATTACATATTTTTGTTATTTTAAAGAATTATATTTGAATTAAAACTTTTTATTTATGTCTTTTAAGACAAATTAAATGAATAGTGTCAAAATTGAAATTAATGATATTGTATCAAAATAATATTTTATTAAATTATTTAAAAATTATAAAGATATTAAAATAGGAAAAAATGGATAATATATGGTTTAAAATGAACCCCTATGTATTTATATGAAATTTGGAACCATTTTCCTTGTAGAGTAATTTATTTTAAATTAATATTTTATGAAATTCTAATTGTGTCCTTCCCCTCCTTAAAATGACACACTTTCATTCTATTTTTATCTGGCATTTATCTATCTATTTTTTCACCCAAAAGTTCACTAATATTTATTATTTTGATTTTTTATTTATCCTTGGGTTTTTTTCTTGGATTGTATATGTGTTGGGTTTCAAAACCTAGAGTTTTTGGGGAGATTTACTAGGGACCATAGTTAGCCCATAGTTTTTTCAAACCATGTGGAAACCATGAAAGGGGTGATATGGTTTTGAAAATTCAGTTTCACATGGTTTGATCCTAGTTTTTGAAACAGTGCAACATCCCAAAGTAAACTGTGCAACTAGTTTTTCATGGATAAAGACACTCATAGTGTTAGTTCATAGTTTTCCTAACCATGTGGCCAAACTGTGTGGCCCATTTTGGATATATAGTTTCTCCCTAATTGTTGGTTCACAATTTTTCTAATTGTGCGGTCAAACTATGTGACCCTTTCCATCCCATTAAAATTTAGAAATGTACCACTTTTCCCAAATCATGTTTTTAAGTTTTGGGGGTCCTTTTTCCTCTTCCAATGGGTAAATCACTCCTCCCTTGTCCAGGGATATCTCTCCCTCCTTCTTTGGTAAATTTCTCTTGTATTCTTAGAGTTTAAGATTAGGGTAAGGTTTATTCTCCAATATTTTTTCCTCTTTTCCCCTCCTCAAGCCTTATTATTCCCTTTTCATGGAGTTATGGAAACCTATGGGTGGTGTTAGTCTAATCTAGGGTTGTTGATGGGGGGTTATGGTTTGATTTCTTTCACCTTAGGTGTGTGAGGCTATATGATACCTCTTCTGGGAAGTCTTTGTGAAGGGAGACATGATTTGGACTGAATTAGAGGCAGGTGTATCTATTTAATGGTTTTTTCTAGGTAATAACATTCAAATTATAATCACCATTGATTTTTATTATTTAAACTACCATTCAAATGATTTATTCTTGGATCATATTCCTTGATTGACTTCTTTCATGGAAAATTATGGAAATTATGAGATTTAAAATGTGTTTTCCAAATGAGGGTGGCATGCGTGCACCCTATGTGTTTGATAAAATGAATCAAAGTGGTTTTTGTGATTTTAAATGTATTTCTAATGTTTTTAAAAATATACATTTCCTTGGAAAGGGTTTTTTTTGAATTAGTAATGTTTAGTTTATAAAATGATTTTTTATAGTTTGACTTATTTGCGATATTGCTTGTGATGTGTTAGAATTTGAGTAGCACATTGTTTAATTGAAGTGTGAGTGAGGAGTTTTTTTGAGTGATCATGTGATCCTAGATGGGAGGATCGTGTGAGCCTCCATTTTTTTTTCAAGGGACTTTGTGAGCCTTTGGGTAGGAGAACCATGTGAGCTTCCATGTTGTTTTCTGAGTGACCTTGTTAGCTATTCGAAATGGGTTCAGGTAAGACTATGTGAGATCACATTGCTTATCTAGATAGCATATTTTTTTACTCACTCAAGCATGAACCAATGGTTAGAACCCGTAGGTGAACATGCTCATTCAATATTTTTATATTACTATTTCATTTGATTAGTGCCCGCAATGTGATGACATGTGTCAAGTCTTATTTTTTATATTTTATTTATATAAATAATTGACGTTTATTCTATGATTTCATTTTTTATGAATTGTTCGGTTATTTTTTAGAATTATGTGCCTCATGGCATCATTTATTTATTTGATCCCTATTTGTAATTTGTTTTTTGAAAACCATGTTTTTCCTTAAAATGAAAATAAAATGGGTTTTGAAGTTTTATGTGGAAATATTATATTTTCAAAGTAGTTTACTTTTGAAATGTTTTTTCAAACTAGTTTGTTAGTTTCATGGGTAAAATCCTTAAAAATATTCACGGTAGTATCATAATGGGATTTTTGAAACACACCTTACTCAGGAACTTTTTCTGCATTTGTATATTTTTATAGGATACAGGAAAAGGTAGGGGAATCATGATATGATGTGGGAATTATTGATTACCACCATTCAGTGTTTTGTGGAGGTGATTTGGTATCATATAGAAAGACAACTTTATGCTCATTATTGGTATTTTCTACTAATAGATTGTACTTGGTACTTATTTGGAATTGTACCCTTTCTTTTGAGTTTGGGTTTTTTATTTTGAGATACCATGTATTATGGAATTATTTTTATGGTATGTTTGGATTCTGGTATAGGATTATATTATTATGTTGAATATAATGATATTGGTTGGCCATCCCATTTTATGGATGGTTCATTACAGTTTACATATAGAGAAATCATTCACAAGTTAGTTATGACTAGTGCTTATCACCAACCAATGATGATCAAGAATGCACTTTGGACCATATGACAGGCTGGCTCGAGTGATGGGTTAGGTCAACCTAGGTTACTTGATTACAAAATGGAATCATAGGTGGTTTTTATTTGGGATGCAATGATAGTTTGGAGCTAGTACCATTAGGATTCAAGAGGTAGGAACATGGGAGATCATGACTAACTCTTCTTCATGGAGATCCTCGAGTTTTCATGGGTGGTTTGGGATTTTTGTTATGTTTTGAGCTTGTATATGGGGTTTTAATGATGTTTTTTCCTTGTTATGGTTTCTAGTGATTCCTATGTGGGGGTTAACTTTTGGTTATTTTTTGTGATTTGATATTGGATTGTGTTTGATAAATATTGTTCATTGTTTCATGTAGAAAATGATGCTAATAACCCTATCTAGGACTAAACAGGGTGAAGTGGAGAGTTCCCTATAAGAGAACCCTCTCGTTGATTCATCTTTGGTGGAGTTACTGATGCGTATGATCCAAACCTTGGGTAAAATGGGAATTCAGAAGAATATGTGAATTGTGGACCATTCTAAAGAGTTTTTTATACAGAATTATTCATTTTTTCATTGTGATAAGAGAAAAAATGAGTCTGAGGAGTGGTTGGACCATATTTAGAGAATCATCGAGTTCCCCCTGACACCTCTAAAGTGGGATTAACTACTTATATTCTATATAGACTAGGTAGGAAGTAGTGGGAGTCAATGATGCTTTTAGGAAAGCATAAATATCTCACATGTATCACTTTCAAAGTGGAATTTAATAGGTAGTTCTACCCAGAGTCCATGAGAGTGGAAAAGACCTTTTAGTTTTTGAATCTAGAATATGGTGATCATTCAGTGATGGATTATGTCGCTAGATTCACCATGTTGTTTCATGTACCTTCAGATCTCCTCACAAATGATTGCCTCAAGAGTCAGTGTTTTGAGATGGTATTGAGGCTAGAGATTAGATTTATTCTCATTCTTATGTGTTTGCCTAAATATTTAGAGGTGGTTGAAAAGAAATCTAGTGAAGAGATAGATTTTAATCACAAGATAGGTATCAATGGAGTTAATTCTTTGGGTGGTATCCAAATTTCTTCTTCAAGACAAAATTGAAAGGGGGATGAGTCCCAAAGAGGCAGTGGAAAGAGTGCCCAACAGTCTATGGGATTAGATTTTGTGGTTTCTGTGATGCATAGACTATTTGTCTATTATCATTGTCGAAATACTAGACACACCAAGTCAAATTGATCTAATACACTGAGGACGTGTCCTATGTGTGGGTGATTGGGCCATATTTATCTATTTTTTCTATTGGATTCATGGGGGAGTGGTGTAAGGTCTGTCTTTTCAATGGGATCTATGGTGCAGTCATAGGCTTACTAGTGTGGAGGATCCCATCCAAAAGTCCTAAGGTATTCTCACCATTGGATAACAAAACTAAAAGAGGGTCAGAGATTAGGAAAATCCACGAAGCAAAGGTCATTCTAGAGAACTCAGATTCTGAGCCAACCACCATTCAAGGCGCAATGTTTGTTGCTTCTTCTAGGGAATTCGTTTTATTTGACATAGGTGAATCCCATTCATTCATTTAACTGAATATTATTGATTCCTTTAGTATGCATACTACGTTGATTACCTATGACATGGATTTCATAACCCCATTGGGTAGGAAGAATGAGTAGGGTTTTAATTGCCATGAGTGCTGTTTTTTATTAATTGGAATGGAGGTCATTTGGGACTTCATTATTTTGGACCTTGATGATTTTTTACCTCATTATCTATATGAATTGGTTGATTAGATTCAAGGCACTAGCCAATTTTTATCACCATATGGTTTAGTTCCTTACTCTTTATGGGAGAACCCCCATCTTCTATGGTGAGTGGGTTCCGAAATTTGGGAGGGAAGGACCGCTTACATCTGAGCTGGGGTTGGTCTCATGGAAGTTGTCCAGACTATTCCTTGATGTTATTGAGTATAATTATTTGGGATAACATCTATTGGTTGTGGAAAGGTACCTAGACATGTTTCTGGAAGATTTATTAGGATTTTATCTCTAGTGAGAGGCCAAGTTTACTATCTACCCACTATCTATGATGAGCCTTATTTACCAATTGTATTATCAAATGGATCTAGATGAGATGAAGGAGTTGAAAGTTTAAGTAGAGGATCTTGAGGATAAGGGTTTTATTAACCCTAGTGTATCACCATGGGATTCTCTTTTTTCTATTTGAAAAGAAGTCATATGGAATACTCTAACTTTTATAGACTACCAGAATCATAACTAGATGAGTGTAAATAATAAATAATTATTTCCCAAAATTGATGATATATTTGACCAACTCAGAGGATCCTGTTAGTTTTTGAAGTTTGAACTGAGATTGGGGTACATATATTTGAGGTTCTGGGGGGATAATGTTCCAAATACCACTTTTCAATTTAGGTATAGGAATTCTGAGTATTTAGTTATGCCATTTAGTCATACCAAATATTTGGCTATTTTTATGGTGCTAATGAACTATCTCTTCCATCTATTTTTGGAAAAATTCATGTTCAGGTTTATAGATGACATTTTGGTGTATTACAAGATGGGAGAGGAGAATGTGGATCACCTATAGGTTTTTTTGGGAGTTTCGATATAGAAACATCTATATGAAAAGTTTTAGATGATCTGATTTTGGATTCAAGAAGTGAATTTTAAAGGTTACATGATTTCTGAGGAAAGAGTTTCAATGGATATAAAGATTATTTTAGGAGTCATATCTTGTGAGAAGCCTATGAATTTGTTTGATATCTATAGATTTTTGGGATTATCTAGGTATTATATAAATATATTTTGGGACTTCTCTAGTCTAGATTATCCCTAGATTATTTCGACAAGAAAAGGGGTGATGTTTCAGTGGGATGAGAAGTGTCATGGTTATTTTGAGCAGTTGGTGACCCATTCAACATCCACTCCTGTTTTTATTATACTTGATCCTGAAGGAGATTATTCAGTGTTTTGTGATGCTTCTGATGTGGGTTTATGGTGTATGATGTTTTATAATGTTCTTATGGTGGCCTCTGGCTCACAAAATCTATTCCAACATGAGAATAATTACCCCACATATGACCTTGAATTGGAAACTATCATGCATGTGTCGAAGATGTGGAATCATTACCTATTCAGAGAGTGTTTTATAGTGTATTTGAATCATAAGATCCTGAAGTAAATTTTTACATAAAGGGCCTTGAATCTCAAGCAGAGGTTCTGGGTGGAGTACTTTCAGATGTTTGATTTTGATATTGCATATATTCCTAGGAAGGGAAATGTGGTCACTGACACATTGAGAAGGAAACTTTGAATGTCAGTATTTTAGGAATCAGTGTATGAGTGGGGTATGATGATACTGTTTTCTGATTTGAGGTTAGATGTGCTTGTGGATATATGGTAGGTATTGTTTTTTGGTGTGTAGGTTACTCCCTCTATTAGTGAACGGGTTAGCACTGAGAAGGTGTCTGACCTTGAGTTCTAGAAGATTAGAAGTGATTTAAATGGTGGGGAGACCTTAGGATATTGTTCTTGGTCTACTGATATATCACTCCATTTCCATAAGTGTATGGATATTCCTTTAATCTTAATGTAAGGGGTGATGGTTTAGGCACAAAATTATAGTTGGTTTATTCACCTTGGGGTGTAAAATATGATTTATACCATGAGATGTCAATATTTCAGGTCCGGGATGAGACATGTCATTGATGACTCTATTTTCAGATGATTGACCTACTAGAGGATCAAATGTGAGCATCAGAGACTAGCTAGGTTTTTACAGCCAATTATTTTGCCAATGTGGAAGTGGGATAATATCTTTATGTATTTCATGATTGGGATACATCATAATATGAGTGGGAAGGATTCCATATGGTTTTTTTATCTTTTAAGGAAATATATGCATTTTATACCCATAAATGGGTTGAGGAAGGTATTGGAACTTAGACTCATGTATGTTCAAGTGGTTGTTCAAATTCATGGAGTTCCCTCATCGATGGTGTCGAACTGGGATTTTCGTTTCCCATATCACTTTTGGAAGGGACTCTTGGAGGATTTGAGAATAGAGATGAGGTTGAGAACCACATATCACCTGTAGAAGGATGGACAGTCTGAGTAGACTATCCATAATCTCTAGAATAAGTTGTGGGAATGTGTTCATGATTTTGGTGGTTTATGGGAAGGTAACCCATCATTTTCCATGTCTTCATATAATAAGATCTACCAGGAGTCAATCAAGTTGGAACCATTTGAGGAATTGTATGGGTGGACATGCTAATCTCTATTGTGCTGGCCTGAGGGGGGTGACCAATCCTTGGTTAGGAAATCCTAATCCTAGAGATGACCAAGATAGTTTGAATGATTCATAAAAGGATATTGATATGTAAAATATTACACAATACATATTATGACCATATTCTTCATATGTTAGAGTTTTTGGTTGGTGATCAAGTGTTTCTATGAGTATCAGTTCAGTTGGGTCATCACCATTTTGGAAACTAAGGGAATCAAGATCCATATCATGTTAGGTAATTTCATGTTGTGGAGAATTTTTGAAAGGTCACCTTCAAGTTGGAGTTACCAATATTTCCGACCTTGATCCATGACGTCTTTTATGTCTCCTAACTTAAGTGGTATCATATGGACCCATATCACACATTGGAGTGGTGTGATTTGGAGATGGAGTTTGATTCCACCATAGTGGAGAAACCTATTTATATCATGGATGTCCAGAATAAGGTTCTCCATGGGAAGGTGATACCATTGGTCTGTGTGCTCTGGAAGCGTAGTGGTGATATTCATGAGACATGGGAGTGGGAAATTTGGGTAGGGGATCAATGGACTCACCTTTTCTCTTCTATAAAATAATAAGGTATTCCCGGATGCAAAAAGTGGCATGGTGGGGATTTTGTGACACTCTCTGGGTCACTCTTATGTATTATTTTGTGTTTTATTCATACTTGGGAATGTTGTTGGAGTTATTAGATGTGAGGGATCAAAACTATAATTTTTTTCGGGAGATAGACTAGGGATCATGGTTAGAACAATGTTTACACATATTATGTAGAAAATATTTGAGGGGTGATGCAGTTTTGATAATGAATATTCACAGGGTTCAACAACAATTTTCTGAAACTTGCAACACCATAAAGGAAACCATGTAGCCTATTTTAGGTAGACAGTGGCACTCACACAGTTGTCTCATGGTTTTCCTAACCATTCATCCAAACCATGAAACCTGTTTTGTATGGATAATGGAACCCACATGGTTAGAGTGTAGTTTTCCTAACGATGTCGCTAAACCATGCGACCCTATCTATCTCATAAAAAAATTAGAAAATTACAACTTTTCTCTAGTTGTGGTTTTATATTTTTGGTGTCCTTTACCCTCATCCAATGTTCAAAACCCTGATTCCTTTACTTTGGAGATCTCCCCCTCTATCCTTGGTGGTTTTCTCTTCGATATATAGAGTTTATGTTTGAGATAATGTGTTTTTATAATTATGTATTCCTCCTTTTCCTTACTTAATCCAATTTCATCCATTTTCTTAGTGTTGTAGAACCCGAGGGGAATTGTTCGATTAATATATGGTTGTTTATGGGTGTTTTGGTTAAGTTTCATGTGGAATAGGTGTGTGAGGCCCTGTGCCACCTCTTCTGGGTGGTCTACATTCAGGGCAGTGATCTTTGAACTGAATTCAAAGTAGGTGTCTCTATTTAAGGTAATTTTCCATGGAATATTATTAAAACTATAATTCATTTGTTTTTTATATTTTTAATTTCCCTTAAATTTATTTATACATGGTGTGTATTCCATTCTTGATTAATTTCATGGATTGTTTTTTCAATTTTTGTATTTAAAATGGGTTTTCCAAATGGGGTGGCATGTGCGCACCCCAAGTGTTTAATAAAATATCTCATAGAGTTTTTTTTTCATTTTTAATGGATTTATAATGTGGTTTAGAAAAAATATTACCTTGGAAATGGTGGTTTGTTAAATTAAGAATTATTGGTTTACAAAATATATTGTGTTATAGATTGATTCATGTGGGCACTTGTATGTGAAGTGTTGGAATTGAAGAAGCACAAGGGTTAACTAGGGTGTGAGCAAGGTGATTACCTGAGTGACCATGGGATCCTCAGAAGAAGGACCTTGTGAGCCTCTATTTTCTTTCAAAGGAACATGTGATCTCTTGGGTATGATGACTGTGTGAGATTCAATGTTGTTTTCCATGTAACCATGTCAGTTCTTGGAATTAGGCTTGTGGAAGACCATGTGAGATTCCATTTCTTAGATAGCTAGCACACTTGTTTTCTCAACCATGTTGACCAAATGGTTAAACCTCTAAGGTTCAAATACTTAATCTAGTTTTGTTTATATGATTATTGAATTTTATTAGTTCCATTGATGTGATAACATGTGTTATGCCCAATTTTTCATCTTTTATTTATGTGGTTAATTGATATTGATTATATGATTTCCTTGTTTATGAATTTTTTGGTTAATTTTGAGCATGTATTTCCTTTTGGGATAGTTTATTTATTTTATCCATCTTTTTTTTATAAAACCATGTTTTTATTTAAAAAGGAAAACCAAAGGGTTTATGAAGTTTTATGTGGAAATTGTATAGTTTCAAAGCAGGTTTGTTTTGAAATGGTTTTTAAAATAGTTTATTGGTTTAATGGGTAAAATAATTAAATTGATTCAATGTGGTTTTTTAATAGGATTTGGGCCTCATTATCTTCCTGATCCCTTTTTGGTTGTTTTCATATTTCATTGTGCAGAAAATAGGTAAAGGAAAGGTAACCATGTTCTGGGGTGGCTCTTCTTGATTACCATCATCTAGTGTTTTGTGGAGAAGATTTGGTCTCACATATATGGACTCATGTAGAGTCATTTTAGGTATTTTTTACATATTGGGTTTTACTTGTGTATTTTTTTAATTGTTTCATTTCTTTTGATTTTTGGTTGTTTATTTTGAGATACCATGTATCTGTCCTATTATTGAATGATTTATTAGTGGTATGTTTGGTTTCTAGTATATGATTATATTATTATGTTGACTATGATGATATTGGTTGTCCTAATATTTTTATGGATCATTAATTATGCTTAAAAATGAAAATTTTCTCCCATGTTAGAGCTTTTTATTCACAGTGCTTTTCGACGACCCATGGCGATCGAGAGTATGCTTCAGGGCGTGTGATGAGCCAACTGGGTTATGGGTTAGGTTGAATCAGGTTGTCTTTTTAGAAATATCTCAACCATTGGCTGAAAAACACCATTTCAACTACCTTATCCACATTATATAGGGTATGTTTTTCCTAAAATACCAGCCCTAGAGCCCATAATAGAAAATTTAAAGGATTTGTTTCAAGAAAGAGGAAATAATCTTAATCGATCACTTTATTTTTTATTATTATTTTACCACCTCAAAATATGTTATATTATTTATAAAATAATAAATTTTTTATCAATAATAAACTAATATATTATTGTTATCATGAAAAAAACATTATTGACTATATTTTTATTAAATGCGAAGTGGAAGTATCACTCGTGCGTATATATGATTTACCATCTCTAGGTAGTGATAAAATTCATTTCCCATTACCATCTTTAAAAGATTATTTTTATGATGGGTTTAATTTTTATTTTTGATATTAATGAAAAAATTATTCTACAATAGTTATAGTATCATATTTAACTTATAATGTTCTATACCACTAAAAAATAATATTATCATTCAGGCGTACATGTGGACAACTGCATTCATGAAGTGATATGAATTTTTCATCTATTTTCTTATTGGATATTAATAAGGATAAATATTATTGATATAAATTATTTATATGATATAATAATTATTCTATAAATGTGTATTATCAATTACCATTCTATCATACCGTCTTTCAAAAAAATGAAAAAAACGTTCAAGCATATGTATGACCTACCACCTATATGAATAGTGTAATTCATTTTCTATCTCTATCATTATATATAACTCTAAATATATTAATATATAATGAATATATATGATATAATAAAAATTTAAATCATTCTTTTATATAATTATAATAAATTTAAATTTATTATACATGAGTTCAGAGAGCTTTCGAAGAATTCCAAACGCAAGGTATGAGAATTTCACGTCACTTTTATTTCTTTAGGGAACATGTAATATTCACTAATTTTTTATTTTTTAAGAATTATATACTACCCCTAAAGGTGTTTTATAATATATATTATTAATTATATGTGGATGTACATATACATATAATTTTCATTCTTTCACGGGGAATAAAATTCAAAAGATACCAATGTGGAAAGGGTTTACTTTACAATATCATCAAAATTATAGATTATTAATGTTTAAGTATCATTTAGAGAATATTTAACATTCATATCCATTTTTGTTATAAAATTTATCTCAATTTGTTTTATTATTTTCTAATGTTTTTTTAAATTAATTTTTAACCATGTATGACTTTTTACAAAATGGTTGGAAATGAATCTTCTTGTCATTTTCAAAATGAGGTACCTTATGTATTTTTCAAAAAAAATATGGAAGGGATGTTTTTTGAAATTATATAACATGAATTTTTTTTCTCTATAATATAAATAACAATTCAATTGAAGCTTATGTAATAATTTTATATGGTCATTTTCAAATAATTTTTTTCCCTTTATATTTGCACAATTTTATTAATAAGTGATTTAAAAATGGAAGGGGTATTTTGGAAAAGAAATATTCTAAGTAATCCTTAAAAATAATTTTATATATAATATGAAACAATTTTATGTTACTTAAGATATAATTAGGATATGATTCAATGATATCATCCTTATTCTTTCTCTATGTGGATTATGTCTTTGATTAAAAGATGTTTCTAAAACCCATTTCTTATACATGAATTATGATATGATGAAATGTTTGTGGAAAACTTTTATTTTCCTGAGTTCTTATATTATGAATTCATTATGATATTGTGGCACACATGTGTATGATTTTCATTATGTGGTGGTGGTTATATTATAATCAAGTATGGTGATCACATTATAATGAAGGATAGTGGTTATGTTATAACCAAGGACAATGGTTATGTTTTAACCTGGGATAGTAGTTATGTTATAACCAAGGATGATGGTTAAGTTATAAAATGGTATGTATAGGACCTATATCTCTGTACATTGAATTTGGTAATGATGGATATCTCATGAGATAAATAGGACTAGAATGCAGAGTTAACCTAGTCCAATATGGGACTTTGTCAAATATGATTATCTTGGGAGAGAAACTAGACTACTTTGATGTTTTGGGGAGATAAATGATTCACGATTTTAGTTTTTGAAATAATCCTTGACTACCAAGGAAATGTTTTTTATGATCATGTGTATGATACAAAGTCATTTTCTTTGATTATTTTATTCTCTCATGGAACAATTTCTTTGATTACATTATTATTATTGTCTTATTGATTTCTAAGATTTATTCCATGACTCATGATTATGATCTATGATATGTAGGGTATAATTTTAAAATGTTATATTCATGTTCTTATGCCTTTATGATCATGTTATTCGTATGTAATCACCAATATCCCCTTTGTTTACCATTACTGAGCATCAGAGATCCCCCTTTTTTTGTTTCCTTTCACCTGGAAATGATGAAAGGTATTAATTATGACATGTCTAATAAGGGTACTAGTTATGAAGAAATAAGTGGGAGATTATGTAGATATTTTATGAAGAATTTTTTATGTTTCCAAGTCTCCAAATACACTAGACCTAGATGATTTTGGAATGGATCAAAATGTAATGTAATGAATATGAATCTATTAAAATATAATATAATTGTATAAAAAGTATGTGTCACCATAGAAATAGTGGATTATGTTTGTTGAAGGACTCTGTAGAGTGAAATACCTTACTATAGACTCTAATATCCAATACTTTTATATCTCCAACCTAGACTTGTATTTATAAGTGAAAATGGACCTCCATGTGGCTTAAATGACATCAAATCATTCAAAGAATCCATAAGGGTAATTTTTTTGGGGTTAATGAGTATTAAATTATGGGTCATGATCCAAATCCTTATGTTTGGAATGTTTATAGTTTTCAATTACATGTTTCATGGAATGAAAGGGGATGTAACACCCTGAAAAATCATGCCTCTCCCATGGGGTTTATTTTCCTTTTATACTTCTCCCTCAAGGATTTTTGATGTATTTCACATCGTGAATAGGCCTTTCACAAAATCAATTGAAATTTTTTAGTGTATTTGGATTCATGTATTCATGAATCATCAATTCTGAGCCTTTGACACTAGCCTTGAATTATCTCATATCATGTTGAATCCTTTTCATAATTAATTACATCCACAATTATTCATTTAATTATTTGGAATTAATTCACACATATCCTTTAATAATTGAATAATACATTAAATATATTATCATTAATTGTAATTTAAATTACAATAATCAATTTACATTATGTTAAAATATTTATACATAAAATGAGGCTATCAGTTTGACTCACCTCAAGCCCCATTATAATTTTTTTGGAGTATTAATAACCTGGAAAGAGTTATTCAACATATCCCCAAATCTATCGAAAATGTATTTAACACATTTTTAAAATTAATGAGAAAAAATTCCTATGATTGGTAATTTTATAACCCCTTTGGAGATTTCATTGGTTCATTCCATAATATCTATTTTCATGTTCCCATATCTATTTACATCATCAAATACTAAAGACCATTTATATTATTGAATGTGCATCATGTACTTATGGATATCCTCATTCATTCCTCTTATTTCTTTAAATATATAAATTATAACTTGTTATCTTTGTGTAGATACTGCAATGACTTGGAAGAAAAATCTAAATAACTAATTAAGTATTAAAAAAATGTATACTCAAGAAATTTATATAAGATGTGATCTAATACCAAAGTTGATGATATTTTTGTTCACTTTTTTATTGAAGTTTCCATGTGTTGATTTTATTTTATTTTAATAAAAGAGAAAATATATATTGAATTTAAAATACGATTCTATCATATTATATGGCCAATATAATGGATAAATTTTTTTTGTTTCTTGAATAAATTTTGTGAACATATTCAAGAGGATTTATATATATGAAAATTAAAGAACTATTTTTAAATTCTTATAAAATGTGTGAGTGGAGTTTGAAGAAGTCCTAGTGAAATAATTTATAAGTAAAGAAGATATAAGAATTTTTTGAGATAGTTGTATATAAATATTTTGAGAAATTATCTATCTCTTTTTATGGGGTTAGTTCAAAAAAATTGTGCCAACCATAGCTGACCAAGGATCCATATCAACTGCTGATGTGGGAACATAATCAACCACATAGGATCCATCTCAAATGGTGCATCCATATAAGAATTGGAGAGGCAAGGATAATTGATATAAGATAATTCATGGGTGTATAGAATACAATGTGAGTAATGAATAATTATTTTATTGAATGCAAGAAAGTTTCATAATTCATGTGAGGCACACACAGGTGCAGTGATATGTGAGTGTGTTGGGATCCGACCTCAGTGTCATGGCTTTAAAACTAATTATGGGTTGAGTTAAGGGAATTTTAGGCTAGAGGAGTGATATTTTGACATGGGACTCTTAAAAGTGCACTAAACTATCTCCACATTAAATAAATACAAACAAAACATGGTTCTTTTTATCATTTATGATCCAATTCAGCTCATGATTCCAAGTGTCCTCCTTTAACATTCAATAACCCTAGCTATTGAGACCCTTCATGATTTAGTATGATATATGGATTTAACACTCACCCATACCCTGATTGACTATAATTATATAGATTAAGTTAACATAAATCTTCATGTCAAGCTACCACCAAAGTTGTGATTTAGTTACCACACAAACCAAGTACAAGTTCCCACATGAAAAAAATTAAGCTACTATATGTTGAGTGAGCTACCATGTGAGAAAATTCAGACATACCAAGAGTGAATTAAAATACTAAATGAATAAAATATTCACTATTCTTTAACTTACTATGTATAAACCTACACCATGATGAGTGGTTTTTCACATAATGAGGACTTGTCATGAATAATTGATTGACTGCACAACAATCCATGATCGTCAACATCCCTATTCCTCATGAACCGCATGAAGAGTTACTAGAAATGGTCAATGTAGATAACATATTTAAAAACTAAGACCTACCATATGATGATGAATTAAAATATCCTGAACTACTATGAGAATAGGTGGACAAACCATGTTATGCGGTTACTCCAACTCAATACAAGAAGAAAAAGATTTGTGAAATAGTCATGCAAAGAATAATAAGAGATTCAGAAGTAATATCCATGATAAATATATGTAATTAAACATGATTTTGTGAAAATATAATTATAATATGAGAAACTATAGGCCCATATTATTGAGCCTTGATCTACCATGAAATCAGTGTATTGAAATTATAGAGGAAAAATATGAGAATAATTCACTTGATAGGTGATTAGTTCATATGTATTTTGACAACCAAATGAGGAAGGCCATGCATATTATGTATTACATAATTCATTCATGTAATTGTATTTAATGAATTAAAAATCCCAATCAACATCATATATAATTTAAATCTTCCATGACCGTAAAAAAGAATTCAAGTATAATATTTAATATATATAATATTGGTAATAGTCTCTTGAGAATGAATGCAGAATCATAATAATTATATAAAAATAATTTGTAGATCTATTTATTCACATTTTCATGCATTTGGTATGAAGAAAATATGAAATATTTTATTTTTTCCTTCATGAAGAAAATTTCAAGATGATTTATTCATGATAAAAATACAAAAATGATGCTGATGAATGCATGAGTTCCATACTGGAAATGTGTGATAAAAGAAGAAGAAGATAAGAGGAAAAATTAATTCCACAAATTTCATAGTGTTTCAATATATTCATATATATTTTAATATTCATGAAGGTTTTACTATATTATCTCATGAAGTTATGATTATTTATTATAAGATGAGTTTGAGGAATCAGTTAATGATAGAAAGAAATGATAATTCAAATATCGCATGGAGTTATTTATTATAGTCTTTAAGAGATATTATAAAAAATAATATTAGTTTTAAATGGTATTAAATTAGTATTTATACTGTAGAATTCAAGTGTTAAAATTATGGGAAAATATTCATACAGAATCCTAAATATATATTAGCACCAGAGAAGTTGAGAAGTAAACAATTTATAGTTAATTTTTTAGTTTTGAATATTTATAATCCATGAATAATACGATAATATATAATTATATTGTTAATGATCTATTTTTTATTAAATAAGGAAGTCTGATGCATCTTTGAGAAAACATGTGTGTTAATTAAAAGAAATAAGATTAAGACTACGATATAAATATATTATAGAGAGAATAAGGATAGGTAGATGGAGAGAGATGGTGATGTTGTTGCTAACTTTTCATCATGTGCATCAATATTCTTAGAAGATATAAGATCAATTATGATTCTAAAACGCAATGATATCCAGTAGGTAACAAGTCTAATGTTTTTTTAGTATTATTGATTATATCATAGTAGTTAATCATTTATTTTGTAATTTATAGATAAATTTTTATGAACATGTGGTACCTATATAAATAACTCCATATAATTACTAGTGGTTTGAGTATAAACAATTCTATAAACTTAGGAAGATTAGCTATTCCAGCCTTTGGAGATTTTCATTATACTAGAGAAATAATTTTTTGAAACTTGAATCAAACATGTGATTAATACATTTTAATAGTGATAAGATAATATATAACTTAACAAGATTCTATAATGACAAGACTTATGATCTCACATTGAGGAATCACCCCATAAATATGAAATGAAACTATTATTTTTATATATATAAATTTTATTCCTATGTGAGGTTGGAGAGTGTATCTATTTTATCTATTCCATTTTATTAGGAATTAAGTTTGATTATAACATGTGATAATAAAAAAAGAGATAGAAAACTTGGTAAAATTTCGGCCCACTAATTCACCCCCTCTTAGTGTCCCCATACAATCCATTTGGGATCTATATGTTCAACTATGACTCGGTCTAAATTTATCCTAATTTTTTACATGTCAATATAAAGTTCAGATTTAGATAAAATCAAGAAGATCCTCTAATAGAGAACAGAAACTCCATTCTTGTTAAAGTTGAAGTGAATGTATCAACCATGACCTTGAAAAATAGGGTAAATAAATAGGAAAATGGATTGAAAAAATCCCAAAAGATAAGAAAGATCTACCCAGAGTTTAATCTAATCAAAGTATAATTCATTTATCTTTTAGATATAATAATTTTGATCTTTTTGAGGAATTATGCTTAATCTATGAATATTATAAAAATGATGAATCTATCAAAACCATTAAATAATTATACTCTCAAAATAATTGTTATGTAAAAATGATCCTGTTGAACATATCACATATATACTTGGGTTTATAAATGACCTATAGGATAAAAACAATTTCTTGAAAAAAGAAAATGAATTAATGGAGAGAAATTTAAGGATGAATTCATAAATATGTAAAATTCACACAGAAATCAGGGAATACAATGAATAACATATTAAAATTTTTAATGAAAATATTTCATTCATTGAATAAAATTTTAAAATTGATAATTGTGATAATGAATTATCAAATATTGTTCCCAAAGAGGTTATGCATGATATTGAAAAGCTTTAAAACTAAATTGAATGTCAAGGATAGAAAATTAGAAATAAAATATAAGAAGATCAAGGACCATGATATTTATATACATTAAAATAGAAAAATTATTGAATAATACATTAATGGGTTGAAGAAAAAACGGGAAGATAGACTAAGATCAGTTGAGGATGAGAATAACTCCCTCAACTTGAAGAATCTGGAGCATAAAGTTAAATTGAAAAATAAGGAATCAATTCATTCTATATCTTACCAAATTAATTATAGTAAAAATGTATCTATACAAGTTTATAAGGAGAATTTTAAATTGATTAATGGAAATAGAAACCTGATATCATTCATAGAATAAAATTTATCAAATTCTCAGATAAAGGAAACTCATCGTTTTAGTAAATCTATGTTCTCTAATGTTGTCTCATAGGCTTTTGAATATCTTAAAACAAAAAATAGGCTAATATGGGTGTATAAAAGTGCTAATAATCCCACAAAATAATCAATGGGGGATAAAATAACATCTAATAAATAAGTTCCCCAATAAAAATTAAAATGTTTTGTGTTTTTTTTGAAAAACAATAGGTGAATCATGTAGTAAAATCTATCCAAAATTGAAACCAAAGTGAATAGAACAAGACTTATTGGATACTATTGGTGTTGTTGTAAGTTCATTCATATGAAAATTGATTATTGGTAAAATGAATCAACCTAGGGATATTTTTGGATGCCCATTTCAAAGGGAAGATTACCTAAGAATAGAATATTTATTGTTGTTAAAAAAAGTCTATATAAAAGGAGGAATATATATTATAAAAATAGATATGATTACTTGAATATGTTATATTTTTTTTATATTGTGTGTTTATTGTTATATGGAGTGATGATATGTTTCAACATAACATGAATCATATACTGATAAAACTAAAAGACTATCACAAGTGGTGGAAAATGAATGTAATAATGATAAGTCTATTTTTAGAGAGAATCAAGTAAAGAAAAGTGTTCAAAAAAGAAGAAAACTGAGCACAATACTCCCACAAAGTCTAATATAAATTCTTTAGAGACTGTATCAAAGGAATAAAGTGATTCTACTATAGTAAAATAGGTTAAATCATGGGATATTCCAAACAATTCATTGCGAATAATCTAATAATGAGCAATATGGAATTAAGGTAGTAATCAAACAAACAGAGAGATAAAAGGATTGGATGAGTAGATAAAGACACCCTTAAGGTAGAGGTAAACATGTTAAGAAAAAGGGGTAACACCAAGGATAAAAATAATTCATGTGGAGATTCAAAATAGGCTGATTCAGTTCTAAAATATCTATTGATTATTTAAATATTTGGTATAGAAATTTATAAAATATTATTATAGTCACAATTAAGTTCTAGTGAGAAGAGAAAAGAATAAATTAGACATTAATATCTTCAATTTCATGAGATATTTTTATTAAATTATGACTTGAGGTTTCTTGAAAAGATATGTGGAAAGTGTAAACGTGTTGGTCATAATGAAAACAACTCTATAGACATTATTTTACCCAAAAACATAAATGTTATAAAAATTGTATAAAATAAGTTAAATCTTGTACATATGAAAATTATTTATTGGACTAATACACACAAGGAAAAAGTGGTCATCCGTCCCAAATAAAAGACACAAGTAAAGAAAAATCATGCAAGCATAAAGGATAGTGTGAAAGGGGAAACATGGTTTAGGAAAACTTCTCAACCTATATATTCAAATTAAAAAAAAGAATTTATACATTTCCCCCTAGTTTTTATTGTACGTACTCTCTAATTCAAGACGTTGAAGGTGAGTATTGTTTGTGAAATTTCAATCAGAATTTAATAGTGATACAAAAATAAAGAAATTGGAATCACTATTCTAGTGTTGATGAAGCATATGAATAATTTGTTGGGATAATCCATCATGAAGTAATTTTTAAAGGTGTTACAAAATACTAAAAACCCAATAAAAATGATAAATTAAAAAATTTACACTTCAAGGGGGTGATTTTATAAAATAGGAGGCTTTCAAATAAACTCTTATTTGAATAAAAATAATATCTGGATTAAACTGAGAATATTCAGATAATGAGGTATGTCAATCAAATTTTACACCATATTTTGGTTATAATAATTTTTTTATAAAAGGTGAGTATTTTTTTGACATGGGAAAGGGGTATTTATATACCTTGAACTTGGATTTTTTATGTTTTTGTTTAGAAGTGTTCAAGTTGTACTATTTATTTAAAAATGAATTTAAATATCTCTGAAATTTATAAAATTTGAAAATGATATCACATGTTGGGAATTTTTATGGACAACCTCTATGAATAGGTTGTTATCAATTTTTTTCTAAACTATATTATCCTTTATTAACTTATAGTGATTAATTTAAGGATAATTAATAAGATTCACATGCGGTTGCATCATTCTCTCAAAAAATGAAACATCATATAATTAAAATTGTATAAAAAGGAGAATAATTTGTGTTGAATTAGACCCTTTCCTAAAAATAATAACGAGGAATGAGTGAGTGAAAATTATCCATTGATTTCCCTTTGTTTTTATTATCATTATAATGGAGAAGAAAAAGTCACACATAATGATATATAGTTTTTAAGATATTGATAAAAAATGGCTAGGTTAAAGTGTCCCGTGTTGATTTTATTTTATTTTAATAAAGGATTAAATATTTTTCAGAGTTTAAATGAGATTATATCATATTAAATGGAAGAGATAAAGAAAAATTTTGTTGTTTCTTGAAAAAATTGTGTGAAAGGATTCAAGAAACCATATATATAAGAAGGTTGGAGAATTTTTTTTAAATTATTTTCACATATTCCAATAGAGTTTGAATAAGTGGACATAAAAAAATATATAAGTGAATAAGATTGAATATTTTTTATAATTATTCCTAGAATATTTTTTGAAAATGGGGTAACTCTTTTTGTGGGTTTAGTTAAAAAAAATTGGGCTAACTACTACTAAACAAGGTGCCAACTCAACTATTCATGTGGGAACCTAATCAACCATACATGATACAAATAAAAAAGTGCACCCTTATAGGAATCAGAGTGGTGAGTATAATGAAGGTGTAAGTAGATGTGGGAACAAATAGGATGGTCCACTTGAATAACATTTTCATGGCGTGGATGGAGGTTACATAGTGCATGAAGGGAACCCACTGATACAATAGTGTGTGAGGTTTCAAGGAGAAGACCCCGATTTCATGACCAAAAGGTTTATGTGGATAGAGTTATATTTGGAAGAGGTTGGACAAGTGATACTACAATGTGGGACTCAACCATGTGATGTAATAAGTTTTTTATTAATAACATTTAAAAAAAATGTTGGTCATCTAATCATTAATGATCTGACACCACTCATGCTCCCATGTTTCCATACTTAACCTCTATTAACCCTAGTTATTTTGATACTTAATGTTTTAGTAGGATATATGTATTGACTGAAAGACCATACTCTAATCATCCATAATCCTAATGATGAAGTAGACACACATCTTCATGATAATCTACCACAAATTTTTTGATAGTGATACTGCTTAAAAAATATAAATCAACTATATGATGAGTGATATTCCATATGAGAAAAGAAAACGTACAATGAGTAATAGAAACTAACACATGAAGAACATAGATACAATTCTATAACCTACCTTGTATAAACTTACTACATGATGAGTGATTGATCACATGATGAGGACCTATCATGATAAAGTGAGCGACCACAAACTTATCCCAGGTCGACAATATGTATATCATTGAGAGAACACATGATGCATGAACAAGAATGAAATATGGAGGTACTTCATGTACAAACCAGGTCCTACCACATGATAATGAAACACAATATATTAAGGAACTATTAGAAGTGTTTTATCGACCATGTTATGAGGTTACTCCAACCAAATACACGAATAACATGTCACATGAAACGATCAGAAAAAGAATATGAAAATATTGAAAATTACGATCTAAGATACTTTCATGAAGATAAACATGAATTATTGTAAACTGAATGATAAAAAAATAAACCATAGGTCTTGATTAGAAAGTCATGATCTTCCTTGAAAGATGTGTACAAATATTATAGAATAAAAATAGGTGAGAATAATTCACTTAACGGGAGATGAGTTCATATGCATTTTGAAAATCGAATGAGGAAGAACAAGTATATGATGAATTAAAAGAATCATCCACACAACTATATTATAGGAATTTAGGATCCAAATTTTTGTCATTCATAATTTAAATCATGCATTCTCATACAATAAAGATTCTAAGAATAATATTGAATTTGTGAAATATCGAGAATAATATGTTATGAATGAATACAAAAGCATAAAAAGTATGAAAGCGTGATTTACAGATCCAATAATTCAGATATGTATGCATTCAATATGAATAAAATATAATGATTCTTATACTTTTATTCATTATGGATATGTCATGATGATTTATTCATGAACGATATAAAATAATGAGGAAGATGAATGTAAGAGTTTTGTAACGACCGAAATTTTTCAATGGAAATTACCTTCTTATAATTATTTAATATAATAACATTGAATCACAAAAAAATGAATTATTAAGTTCTATGTTACCTTTAAACACAATTTTGACACTTTTATGTTTTGAATTTTGAAAAATTGACAATCACGGTTGCGATCAGTTAGATGTTTGGATTCCGATAAGAAAAACTTAATTTCTAGTGAATAGTAACATACCATTATGAATAGTAATGTTACCCTTATGAATAGTGACATACTATAATGAATAGTAAACTTACTTATGATAGTATATAAATAAGATTTAAGTGAAAGTATGATGTACCTATATTTTGGAATAAGTAAATAAATGTTTCAAAACTGTTTTTCAGAATAAATTATGATTTTAATTAAATAATAAATTAATAATAATTATTAAATTATTTTTTTAAAATGGATTTCATTTTTAGATTCTACACATCAAAAAATGGTTACGGTTAATTTTTTGGATTTTTCTAAAATACATGAATTTTTTATGAATAGTAAAACTCGATAATTTATGATAAATGCTAAATAATGGATTAATTAAGTCATTGATGATGATCTGATGATATAAGAAAAATTGGTTCAAAATCACATGCATTTATTACTATTATTGGTCATGTATTCATCACAATTTCTGGTCTTGAGGGAAAATAATATACTAAGGAATTAAATATTATGAAAACTCTTCTCCCCTCCAGTATAAATACCACCTCTCCTTACCTCTTATCCTCACTCATATCAAGCCTTGTTCCTTGCTTAATTTCTGTCCAAATCACTCCCCAATATCCTCCTACACTTCCTTAATCATTTGGTCTCCTCATAAGGAAAAATCCTCTCCCATTTAAGAGGCTCTCAATGAAGATTCAATCAAGAGGTAAATTTCTCTTCTCTTTTCATTCATTTTCTTTACATGTACCTTTGTTTTATTTTATATACTTAACTCTCCTAATCCAAATGTTATTAAAACTCCAGTACCTTAAATGTAATATAATTTTTTTATGATAATGTAATAATTTATTTTCATCTCTCCTTTACTCTTATTTTATTTTAGTTGTAAATACATAATCTGAGATGTGTTAATTTACGACATTTGAGGACAATGGGTTTTCAATTTATATTATCGTCTTCAATTATGGTCATGAAACCATTTTAATGGTTTATAAAGACCATAATATATTTATTATGTCTCATATATGGTTCTATAATCCTTTTTACACATGTTTTTGGGTTATAAAACAAAATGTGCTCTTTCTAGTCAAAACCCTCCAATTAACCCACAAGGTTGTCACTATTTTTTATATAATGATTCAAATTCACTCCAAGTAACCAAATAAAATTTTCAACCATGTAACCTTTTTTATGTTCAAAAATAAAATGTAACCTTAATTATTTACAACCACCTTCATCATAGATTTTTATCCGAACATGAACTGATCTTTAAAACCAAGGAAACAAATAGACCCGAACAATGAATTGAACCTTATAACAAATCAAAGAGGTCTTGAATGAAGTTAAAAATGTTATAATAAATAAATTAAATATATAATAGGTTCATTAATTTTTAATTAATAAACCTATTTTTTTATTCATGTCATTAATACAAAGTGTAGAACACCATTAGATTTAAGGTAAAGGATCCTTTCCATTTCACTTTTATTCAAGAATGCCCTCTATGCTCTGCCATTTTATGTGTAATCCCAAATTATGGGGTGTGTTTTCTCACCTCAAACATACTTAACTCATGATTTATAAGTGATTATAAACCCCTTTCTCTCTCATTAAGCTCTCTTAAGTACACCCAATACCATGCCGATAATCCGTAAGGAATTCTACCCGAACTAACTTTATACCTTTGGGTTTATCTATCTTTCTTTTCACCCAAAGATAGTTGTCTTTTATTTTTTTGTAAAACTTTTCCATTATTTTTATATGATCCAAAATCATGTCTTAAGATCCATCCCTCATTCTCTTTCAGAAATATACATTCTTTTAAGTAAATCCCTCCTCAATACTTCCCTATAAGCAAACCCGTTTTAAGGGAACTTCCAAAATTTTTACCCAATTTCTTGTGAACTTTATCCTCTATTTTAAACCAGAATTGTATTTATACAATCAGTATTTTTATTATGAAAACCTTCTTGGCTCAATTCTAGTTTTATATAAAATATTTATCACTTTTCAATTTTGAAAGCAATATAGTGTTTTCCTTAAAAGCGTACAAAAATGTTTTAAATGATAAAATTTCACAAATACATTCATTAAATGTTATCACCTCAGTTTTAAAACAATTAACATGATATATACCTATTTTACCATATGAAAATCCATGTATAGTCTAATTCCTTTCTTTAATGGTCACTTTCATGATATGCCCATTGGTTATGCTTTATGTCATGATTATGATACCCAATTCTTTCCATGGGAAACCATTATATTTAAGTAATATTGATTATGTATGATTATTTATGTGGAAAATATATTCATAAAATGTAAGGTGGGTACACCCAGATAGAACTCCAATGCATTGGGTAAATTTTAGTCTCATGAGATGATTATGTGTGATGGTCTAGGCGGTTAGCCTTGTCCTGTGCTACTACATGAAATAGTCTTAGAGGTTAGCCTTGGCTTGTGATACTATGGGAAACAGTCTTGGAGGTTAGCCTAGAATCATACTAAATGCATTTTTTATGTTTCTTTCACATTTATACGACTCCATGTTTAAATGATCCCATGTTTATATATTATGATTCCATATGTTACATGCCTTTTTATATCATCATGACATGCCTTCTATCCCATGTTCTAATACTTTACTCTTATGGTTATCCCCTTATTGGGATTTGTAGCTCATCCATTTGTTTATGTGATCCCTAGTGTACCCTATAGAGATGTAAGGGCTCAAAATAAGTTAGGATCTCTTTATGATGACTAAATTAAGAGATGTTATATTTAGTTTCATGTAAATAATTTTATGTACCTAGTATTCCAAGAAACTAGACTTAATGATCCATGCCTTGTTCTCTAATGTATAATTATGCTTAAAATCATGTAACGTTATTTGTAAAGTTATAGGGTCACTATAGTCTGTATTAGAGGATGGTCTATTTTTTTGGAGATTAAGAATAGATCACGTTAGTAAGAACCTTAAGGATGTGACAAAGTATAAGAAAACATCCCAAAATGTTGGTAAGTATAGAGTAAGTGGTTTATCAAAGAAATACATCCATGCGTGGATACAAATAGGTAGAGGTGGCTATGGCACAGATGTACCTAGGAGTGAAAACTCTAAGAAGGAGTTTTGGGATTGACCCAGGGTATACTGGTACACGACGACGGGTCATGCTGCACTCTTGGTTTGACACTCACGGGGGATATGCTTTGGTAAATTCATAAGCTTAGTACAAAAAATTGTTAAGGGAATAAAAAAATACCATAAGAATATAAGTTAAGAAATAGATTGAGGATAACCTATATTTAAACCTAAGTAATCACAAGTTAGGATATACTTCTCCTCTACAAGTTTAACATTTTACGTTCAAAAGTTTCCTTTTTATGCTCAATAACTATGTATTCAAGCCCTATAATTATATGTTCTTTTTCATAAATAATGAAGGGAAATATAAGAACACATTCCAACAACCAATGTGTTAGAAAATTTGATTATTTCACTTATGATATGCCGGATATGACAAGAACGGGTACTCAAAACATCATAACAGTACTTGCTCAACTGGCTCAAGTTATGAATAATAACTTGAATCATGTGGAATTCCCTCCTCCTCTTAGGAAAGAGAATGTTTTCATAGAATCCTTCATGCAGCAAAGGCCTCTAATGTTTAGAAGATCTTATGATCCCTTCATCACATATTAGTGGATTAACTCCATTGTACAGATATTCTCCATCCTCCGGTGCTCATAAAAAGATAAAGTTGTAAAAGATGTCTATCGTTTTGATGGAGAAGTTGATCAGTGGTGGAAACTGATCAAGAATACAATGTCCTAAGAAGAAATTGATTCAATGGATTGGGAGTAATTTAAGAGGATGTTTTTCAATAAATATTTTCCTCAAACCCGCCATCTCAAGATAGAATGAGAGTTCCTCAGTCACAAGTAGAAGGAATATGATTCTATTGGGGCGTATGATGTAAACTGTGGTTTCAAGGTACGCATCTGGATTTGTCATGAATATCGAATGAAAGGTGGATCACTTCTTTAGTAGGCTAAAGCTGAGTTTATAGAAGGTATTGGAGATCCAAGACTTCAATAGTTATAAGGATATTGTTCTTTGTGCCCTCAATGTTGAAATGGAGATTGGAGACTCTTAGTGGTCTTGTGGGACTAGTGAGAAGAAGAAGAAAATTGAGAACAACATGGGTGGTTCAACAAAAAAATCCCATGATGAAAAGAAGCCTAAATATCACACTTGTAAAAAATGTTGGGAGAATCATCCTAGGAACTGTCTAAAGGGAACCAAGAATCGATTCAAATGTGGAAAACTGGGAAATCTAGTTAAGAACTACTGAAGGTATATGAAAAATCCCACTAATGTGGAAGAAGAAATGAAGGTTCTAATCAATGCTCTCCCAGTGGTATAGTGTTACAACAACAAGGATAATGGGCATTATGCAAAAAAAAACCCTAAGTGAGGGGTTGTCAGAGGAAATCAATAACAACCTCTAAGGAAAAAAGGAAGGGCCTATTCTATCACTACTGCTGAGGTGGAGCTAGACAATGATGTGGTGACAGGTACGCTGGTTATTCATTCAAGAATAGTGAACGTACTATTTGATTTTGGTTCTACTCATTATTTAATATCTTTCAAGTTTAGTTGAACTATTAAAACACCACCACAAAATTTAGAGGGAAAGTTATCTATAATAACTATGAATTGGGAAATTACTGCATCCATGGTTTATAACTCCTCCCTAGTTATTGTTTGTGGAATGAACCTCCCAGAAAATTCTATTATACATTCTTTAGTGGAGTTTGATGTTATACAGGGAATGGATTGGCTATCTTTATACAAATCCAACATCAATTTTCAGGAAAGGGAGATCACTCTTCACATCATGTAGAATCCTTAAATTATTTACTAGTGTAAAGAGTAATATGAATATAATTTAGAATCAGTGTCTCAAGTGTTGATATTAATTTCTTATGAGCAATAATATATTGCTAAAATGATTGAGACAAAGGAAAGAATCATGATTAAAGAAATTCCAATCGCAAGGGATTACACTAATGTATTCCCTAATGAGTTACTCAGTCTTTCTCATGATTGAGAGGTTGAGTTCTCAATTGAACTTATTCTTGGATCTCTGCCTATATCAAAGAAACATTATAGAATGGCCACCGTAGAGCTGGAAGATATGAAGAAGCAGTTATAGGAGAATTTAAAGAGGGGTTTTATCTGTCTGAGTGCTTCACTGTGGGGTGTTCTAGTCCTCTTCGTCAAGAAGAAGGATGTATCAATGCACCTCTGCATTGATTATAATGAGATCAATAAAATCATGATTAAGAACAAGTATGCCCTGTCACAGATGTATGACTTGTTCAATCAGATTTGTGGGGTCATCTATTTCTCTACGGTGGACCTTCGGTCTGGATATCACCAACTAAAGGTGGGGAAGGAAGATATTCCCAAGACTTCCTTTAAAAAGAGGTATAGACACTATGAGTTAATAGTTATTCCCTTCAGACTCACTAATTATATAGAAACTTTCATGGATTTAATGAATAGAGACTTTAGAAATTAATTCAAAAAATTTGTGGTGGTATTTATTGAAGATATTATGATATACTCCAAGGGCAAGGAGGAACATGAGGAGCATTTTAATAATGTGTTAAAAACTTTATGAAGGGATATTTTTACATTAAAAGTACAATAAATATGAGTTCTGGATGGAGGAAGTATCACCCCTGGGGAATGTTATCACTAGTAAAGGGATATATGTGGACCCTTCCAAGACAAATGCAATCAAAGAGTGGCCCAAGCCAACATCAATAACGGAGATCCGCAACATTTTTGGTCTAGATGGGTATTATAGACGATTTATGAATAAATTTTCATGATTGTAAAACCCAATGACCAAGATGACATGAAATAGAGTGATGTTTTTCTGGACTCATAAATGGGAAGATTGTTTCATGGAGTTGAAAATGATTCTTATCACTGTGCCAATACTCAGACTCCCAACAAGTGGAGAACTCTTTCTGGTGTATAGTGATTCTTCAAACTAGGGATTAGGATGTCTGCTAATGCAAAATGATAAATTGATAGTCCACACCTCAAGGAAGCTAAAAATACATTTCAAAAACTATCCCACACATGATTTGGAGATGGAGGCTATGATCTTTGCGTTGAAAATATAGAGGCATTATCTCTAAGGGGAGAAGTGTGAGATAAATACTGACCACAAGAGTCTCAAATATATATTCACTCAAAAAGAGATTAATATGTGCCATTGAAGATGGATAGATATCATCAAGGATTATGACTTCTCAATCCACTACCATCTCAGTAAGGCAAACAAGGTGTCATATTATCTAAGTAGAAAGGATCAGCATATTTATCAATGATGAGAATTCAATAGGATTTGATCATCTTAGATTTGTAGAGAATGGATATGGGAATCATTAATGGATGAAAATCATCAATACTTTCCCAAATGATTTCTCAACCATCACTCATGGAGAAAATAAAGGATGTTCAATGAAAAATGAGGAAACTATGAAAAGGGTGGAAGCTAATAGAAATGGGAAATCCTCATATTTCATGATTGATGAGGAAGAAGTTGTAAGATTTGGGTCATGATTAAGTGTATCATCTGATTCAGAGATAAAGAAGGATATTTTGAATGATTCACATAGACCGACCTTCTCTGTTCACCCAGGGAGAACAAAGATGTATCAAGATCTTTGAGAAAACTTTTGGTGGGACAATATGAAAAGGGAGATTGCTGAATATACATCAAAGTGACGGGTATGTTAAAAAGTGAAGGCTAAGAGGAAAATGTATAAGGGGATGATGTAACCACTACCCATACCAACATGGAAGTTGGAGAACATTACCATGGACTTTGTCACTAGACTTACAAGGACATCCAGAGGAAACAATACTATATGGTTCATTATGGATTTTCTTATAAAGACATATCACTTTATCACAATTCGAGGGGACTTATCATTAGATAAAATCGAACGTATTTACATCAATGAAATGGTAAGTCTGTATGGAGTACCACTATCTATAATATCCAATCGTGATATGAGATTCACCTTGAAGTTCTAGAAAAGTCTCCAACATTCTCTAATTACAGAACTAAACTTCAGTACAACCTATAATCCTCAAAATGATGGACAATTTGAGAAGACTATTCAGAAACTAGAAGATAATTTGTGAGCATGTTATATGATCTTTAAAGGAGGATGGGGCCAACATCTTACACTGGTCTAATTCTCATATAATAATAGTTTCCACTCGAGCATCTGAATAGAACCATACAAATCCCTTTATGGGAAAAGGTGCAGAACACCAACGTGTTGGGATGAAGTTGGTCACCGTAAGTTGCTAAGACTTGAAATGGTTGATGAAATGGGGGAGAAGGTGAAAACCATTCAGAAGGATATCATGTCAACCGAAAGTCGAAAAAATATTTATACAGACAATCATCAATAAGACCTTGAGTTCAACGGTGTAGACATGGTATTTCTACGCATATCTTCATGGAAGAAGGTTATGAGGTTTAGGAAGAAAGGGAAGCTAAGTCCCAGGTACATTGGAACTTTAGAGATCCTTGATCAAGCTAGAGCTATGGCCTATCGACTAGAACTTCTACCTACTATGTAAAAATTACATGATTTCTTCAATCTATCCCTTTTAGGAAAGTACATACCAGATCCTTTACATGTACTCTCTTCAGAGGAAGTGCATTTGGAGGATGATCTTTGTTACGATGAGTAGGGAGTGAAGATATAGGATTGTAGAGATGAAGTTCTATGTAACGGGACTACTCACATTGTCCAAGTACTGTGTCAGGACCATAAGTATAAATAGACAACATGGGAACTAGAGGAGGCAATGAAGGAAAAGTAACTGCACCTATTTATGGCTCAGAGTGTAAAACCAAATTTCGAGGGAGAAATTTCATAAGGGGGGATAATGTAATGACCCAATGTTTTCTATTGAAATTACATTCTTATAATTATGTCATATAATCATATAAATTCACAACATAATGAATTACTAATTGATATGTGACCTTTAAACATAATTTTGACACTTTTGTGTTTGGAATTTCGAAAATCTGACATTCATGGTTGCGATCAGTAAGATGTTTGGAGTCTGATAAAACAAACGTAATTTTTAGTGAATAGTAACATGCCCTTATGAATAGTAATGTTACCCTTATAAATAGTGACATACCCCAATGAATATTAACCTTTCCTATGATAGTATATAAATAAGATTTAAATGAAAGTATGATGTACATATATTTTTTTATAAGTAAATAGATGTTTTAAAACTGTTCTTTAGAATAAATTATGATTTTAATTAAATATTAAATTAATAATATTTAGAAAATCATTTTTGAAAATATTAATTCATTTTTTGATTCTACACGTCATAAAATGGTTGGGGTAATTTTTTGGTATTTTTCTAAAATATTTGAATTTTTTACGAATAGTAAAATACGATAATTTATGATAAATACTAAATAATGGGTTTATTGAGCCATTGATGATGATCTGAAGCTTTAATACCAATAGGTTCAAAATCACATGAATTTATTACTATTCTTGGTCATGTAATCATCACTATTTATGGTCTTGAAGGAAAAAAACTACAGAATTAAAATTTATGAAAACTCTCCTCTCCTCCACTATAAATACCACCTCTCCTTACATCTTCTCTTCACTCCTATCAATCATTTTTACTTTCCTAAGTTCTTCCAAAATCACTCCCCAAGCTCCCCCACGTCCATCATCCTTTCATCTCCTCAAAATATCAAATCCTATCCCCTTTAAGAGGCTCTCAAGGAATATTAAATCAAGAGGTAAATTCCTCGTTTCTTTTCTTTCATTTTATTTACATGTTCCTTTGTTTTATTTTCTATCCTTACCTATCCTATCCAAATGTTATTAAAACTCAAGTATCTTATATTTAATATAATTTTGATATGATAATGTAATAAGTTATTATCATCTGTTTTTTTCTTCTTTTATTTTAGTAGTAAAGACACTATTCGAGATGTGTTAATTTACCACATTCAAGGATGATGGGTTTTCACTTTCCATTACCATATTCAATTTTGGTCATGAAACAATTTTCATGGTAAAACCATACCATAATATATTTATTATTTCTCATCTATGGTTCTTGAATCCTTTTTTACAAATGTTTTTGGTTTATAAAACAAAACATGTTCTTTGTGGTCAAAAACAGCCAATTAACCCAAACGGTTGTCACTAAAGTTTTATATAAGGATTAAACTTCACTCCAAGTAACCAAATTAGATTTTAAACCATGTAAAAATATGTAGGTTCAAAAATAAAATATTACTTAAATTCTGGACAACCGCCTTTATCATACTTGTTTATCTGAACATGAAGCGATCATTAAAACCAAGGAAACAAACTGACCCAAACAATGAAATTGAACCTTATTAAAAAAATTAAAAAGTGCTTGAATGAACATAAAAAGGTTATAACAAATAAATTAAATATATAAGAGGTTCTAGAATTATTAATTAATAATCCTATTTTTTTTATTCAGTTCATAAATAGGAAGTGGATAACACCATCATATTTAAGGTAAGGGATCCTCTCCATTACACTTTTATTCAAGAATATCCATTATGCTATGCCAATTTATGTGTAATCCCTAATGATGGGGTATATTTTAGCACCTTACCATGCTTCCATAATTTTGTATAATTATTATAAACCCCTTTATCTCTCATTAATCCCTCTTAAGTACACCTGATACCATGCTGATAATCCATGAGGAATTTTACCCAACCTACCCTTATACCATGGGGTTTGCTCTATCTGTCTTTTTACCCAAATGAAGTTGTCTTTTATTTTTATTCAACACTTATACCAACTGTTTATATGCTCCAAACTCATGTTTAAGGATCCAACCGTCATTATATTTTAGGGATATACATGCTTTTATGTAAATCCCTCCCTGATACTTCCAAATAAGCAACCCAATTTAAGGGAACTTTCAAAACATTTACCCTATTTAAAGTACACTATATCCTCTTTTTAAGCCACAATTGTATTTATAAAATAATTGTTTTTATTATGAAAACCTAATTTTTTCACTTCTGGTTTTATATAAAATATTCCTCCCTTTTCTATTTTGAAATCTCTATAGTATTTTCCTAAAAACCACCCAAAAATGTTTTAAATGCTAAAATTTATCAAATACATCTCTTACATGTTATCACCTCTGTTTGAAATCACTTACCATGATATATTAATTTTTTACGTTATGAACGTCCATGTATGTTCTAATTCCTTTCTTTCATGGACACTTTCAGGATACACCCATTGGTTTTTCTTTATGTCTTGACTGTGGTACCCAATTCTTTCCATGGGCAACCATTATGTTTAAGTAGGATTTTTTATGTATGATTATTTATGTGGAAAATGTATTCATGAAATATAATAAGGGTGTTACCAGATAGAGCTCCAATGAATTGGGTAAATTTGAGTCACATGAGATGATTATGTACAACGATCTTGGCGTTTAGACTTGTCTTGTGCTACTACGTGCAACTATCTTGGAGGTTAGCCTTGGTTTGTGATACTATGAGAAACAGTTTTGGAGATTAGCCTTTACTTTTACTAAATTAGGGTTTTATATTTCTACCACATCTATATGACTCCGTGTTTAAATTATACCGGGTTTATATGTTATGATTCAATATGTTATATTCCTTTTTTTATCATCATGTCATGCCTTTTATCCCATGTGCTAATGATTTTTTCTTATGGTTATTACCTAAGTGGGATTTTTAGCTCATCACTTTGTTCATGTGATCCCCAGGGTACCCTATGAAGATGTAAAAGCTCAATGGAAGTTAGGAGATCTTTATGAAGACTAAATAAGGAGATGTTATATTTAGTTCAATATTTTCAGTTTTTTGCACCTAGTCTTCAAAGAAACTAGACTTCACGATCATTGGCTTGTAATTTGATTTATAATTATGCTCAAAATAATGTAATGTTATATGTAAAAGTCTAGGTTTTCTTTAAGTTTCTTGTTTTATACATGTGATTAAATAAGAAGAAAAAATGTGGTAAGATTCATGTAACAAACCGCATAGTGTTTCTTCCTATTCATTATAATCAAAATATTCATGAATTTTTTACTAAATTATATTATGTAGTTATAAATAAGTTATTTAATGAATAGTTTATGGAAGCAGTTAATGAGGTAATTAAGAGATAATTCAAATATATCATGGAGGTATTCCTTCGTGTTCTTATATGATATTACATTGAATACAATATTAGTTTTAAACAACTATAAATTAAATTATATACATGATAATTCAAGTGTAAAAATTATAAGAAAAATAGTAATGCTATATCATGAATATATATTTAAACCAAATAAGTTAAGATTCATATTAACCATTTTATATTTTCATTATTCTATAGAAATATTTATAATCAAAATAGGAGAAAATAATTCAATACTTATTTTTTATGATCAATTTGGTATCAATAAAGAAATTCTATTGAATCTTGGAGATAAAATATGTGTCGGAAAAATGAAAGAATAATAATACTATGATACAACTGTATTATAGAGAGAATAAGGTGGGAAACTGATAGAGGGACCTATGATTTTGCTATTTATTCAACATATCAATTGAGATTCTCAATAGATAGAAGATGTAACATGATTCTAAAACATAATGTGACCAAATTGGGAACATGAAAAATGTTCTAGATGTTTTTTTTGAATATAACCTATAAATTAAATTGATATTAAATTTTTTTTGAGATTTTTTTATGAATAAGTGGGGATTATATAAATAATTACATAGAAGAAATGGTGGTGCTGATATAAACAGTGGCACACACTAAGTAAGATGTATTATTCCCTCATTTTAGGATTTAGATGCTACCAACCCAAAACATATTTGAAAGTTGATTTGAACATGTGATCACTACAATTTAAAAGTGATAAGATAATTCATGACCCAATAATATTCGATCATAGTAAGGAGTAAGATTTCACATCGAGAACAAACCATATAAGTAGCATGCTATTCTGTTCTTTTTTGTATATATATATATATATTCTATTTTCTTGATAGGTATGAGAGAAAATATATTTGATCTATTACTCATAACCATGTGTATAGGTTTAAGTGTAATATTGAATAATTAAAATAAAAAATAATTGATAAATTTTGTGTACATTGATTCACCACTTCTCTCAATGTCCTTTCACAATTCATCTAGGCACTATAGTCATCATGAATTTTTTCTCATAAATTTATTGAAATATGTATCAGATGATAATGATAGTGTACATTTTTGGGTATCCCAACATTATTCTTGATATTCACTTATTCCTTGAAAATATGATGATGATATGAAATAAGGAATATCTCTTTCCTATCAGTGACACACACACACACACACAAGACAAAAACCAACTCCATGAGTCTAGATTATCCTTCTATAATACTTCATAAGATAGTGTAAAATGATATTTATATTAGTCTTGAGTGACAAAATTTAGGATAAACCCCTTATACTTTCCTTATATAAATGTTACATCATCTTTTTAAAAACATTTCATTGAGGGAAAGTTTCGATGCAAGGAAGGCAAAGAATATCCAACAAAATTACACCTTATCTACAATGTCATGATTATTTACCTAATTTCCCACTTTTTAAAATTAATACACATGATTATTTTTTGAATTTATCAGTAAATAAAATTATTTTACACCTGATATTATGTTCTTGAATCACTATATCCTTCTTAATAGCATTTGGTTTTACAATCCACGCCTATTTATATATTATTTTTATATCCATACTCACTCTCCATGAATTACTGTATTAAATTCACATAAAAGTACTGATTAACTAGTATTGGACAAATAATAATGGATTATACGAATTTTGAGTCATGGATCATGTGATCTAGTGTCATCCATGAATTTAAACAGCTGTATGGTCTAGATTTTTTTTTAATTTTCCAATAAGTTTAAAAATTTACAAGGGTGGAGTGAAATCACATCTTTAACATGTCACCAAATAGTTGAAATTTTATATAAATGTAAGTTCTTATAGGCCTATATAAGAGATACATATTATTTATCTTCACATGTTAATGATTTATAATTATATGTAATTCCATTTTTCTCTCAATTTTTAATAGACAATTAATCATCATTCCCACCAAAATTTATTTTTTGGAAAATACTTGGAAACTCCATAACCAGGGCACTACATCCCAATCAAACTTAGGAACAGGTAGATGTAATTTCATTTCATCTTCACCCCAAATTTTTATATTATATATCTAGATCATCTAAAAAAACATTATCATGTTCTTTGTTAAATTCTTCCACATCCAAAAAATCAATATTATAGGCATAATTGTTTTCATCCATAAGTGAGATATCTTAGGAACATCTATAAGTAATATAATTTAAAATCTTTATTATTTTCTATAATTATATTCCTTTATTGATCTACCTCAAATAATCATCTCATATGTAAACATATAATCTTCCACAAATCGACAATCATCATGGTATTACTATTCAATATAGGTGGTATCGTCAATTCTATTAACCTCATTATATAATTTCATCACACTTTGAATTCCATTCTCTTGATATGTATCATAATAAATCCTAAAATCTTCATCATCGATCAAATGATGACACATATAATATACTAGGAATGTTGGGGGAGACCCCCTTTATTAAAAAGAAAAGAAAAGAACACACAAACTATTATTAAAGGAAGAGGGAGAGCCTGAAAGCCCACATCAAACCCATATCAAACCCGTAGGGTTGACACAAAGACATAAAATACAGTGTCTCGAGAGTCCAGTGGGTCAAAACCCATTACAAGACCAATCTAAATCCTACACACAAAAAAAATCCAAGAAAAAAAAACAGCGACCACCAAAGGCCCCACTGAAGCGTCGCCCACGAACCAAGATCCACCGAATCCAGATCTACAACGAGCCCACGATCACCTGGTTGGCAGGAAGCCGCGTCAGATCACCCACCCCATTGCCGCTGTACACCCACGTAGGACACACTCGTAGTACGCCGGGGATGCCGCAATAGGTGCAGAGGAATCACATGGGTTTAAACCCTAGATCCCGAGAGCCATCCGCCGAAGCGGAGGCTACATCCCGAGAAATCATGCGGACCTAAGCAGCATCCTGCACTGCTCGTGGCCCTGACCAAAGAAATCACCACCGAAAAAACTGATCTGCATCTGCTGCTCGAAATGAAGACAAAATTGAGGGACTAGTTCACAAAACCACTGAAACCGACCTAAGCAGCATCCCGCACTTCTCATGGCCCCGACCAAAGAAATCACCACCGAAAAAATAGATCTGCATCTGCTGCTCGAAATGAAGACGAAATTGAGGGACCAGATCACAAAACCACTGAAATGGACCTGCATTCACTGTGTGAGATCTAGGCGAGGCCGATGAAGACCAGGCGAACCCCGCGCTCCATGCCAACATTTTTCCCAAGACCATCGACCCATGCCGCCACTACATTGAACATGACATAGATCTGGACCAGATCTATGAACGCCGACCAGATCGCCGCCGCTTGGAACAGTACGAACACCGCCGCCGAGGAAGCCGTCCGAAAACATGATGTCAAGATTGCCGTCAAGGAGTCTCTTCCCCTGTCGCCTCATCGGTGCCGAAGCACCCACCCCACACCTGAGACGCCACCACAACGCCGCATGTCCCGCGTCACGCTGATCATGCCATCCGCCTCCAGCCACTTGAACCTTGTCACTGCACACTAAGAAGCGCCATCGACTGCCCGAATAGAATGATCGCTGCCACCTTTGGATCTCGTCGTCGCTCCACACTCGATCTCTTCCACTACAAAGACCCAACACATCCGTCGAGGATGAAAACATCTCACAGGTCAAAACCCTAGATAGCGTGAGAGCTCTCCGCCGAAGCGGAGAGCATCCTTATCGACACATACAGTATAGATTAAACTGATCCTAAGAAAAACCAGAAATGATGGATGATATACATTAAGTATCAGAAATATTCAATTAATCATGAATTTTAATATTAACTTCAATCATTATATCACATATATAGGACCATCAATATATTATATTCTATTATCATATTTTACAATTTCACCTTCATGACAAATATAAAAACATGTAAGGTTTTATACATTTTTATTAAAATGGTAATTGAAATTGAATTACATGTTAGATATTTAAAAAACATTTCTTCAACAAAAAATAATAATAGCTAACATTATATATATTCATATACTCTATTTCTCCAATTAATAATATTTTATTATACAATTTATTCTATTTAATTTATTATTTTATATCTTATGTATACTATTTTCAATATATTTTTACCTTAACCCTTATTATTCAGCACAAATATTTCATACATACCATCAAATTGTAAATAATATTATAAAAAAGAGATATTACAAAAGCGATTTTTAAAAAAAAAACAGTCCTAATTTATATGTTTATAAATTATTTTGTACTAAAATTTTTGGGATATATAATATTTTATATTTTTCATGTAATTTTTAACTGTGTAACCATTATTTTGGAGTATCATGTTTCAGGTTTAACTATTTCATTAACTATAAATAATAACATTCCAAATTGTGCATATAAAATTATATATTTGGATTCTGATATAAATTTGGAATGTACATGTCAAGTTCCATTATCAAAATTTCATATAATTTTTTATTTAGTTTCTATACCTTGAACTGAAATTTATTTAAATAAAATCAAAACTAACTAATTTCTTCCAAAAATATATATTTTCTATTATTTCATAAAGACGTATACTTATCTAGGAATTAAATTATTCTTCCAAAAAAATATATATATTTCATTAAATATTAAGTGAATCATTATTTCCACTAAACTAATGGTGACGATGTGATGTTGGTCAATGATAATAATTTTCCTATTATGAATACAATTAAATATTATCCTTTCAATTAATTTGCATATATATATATATATATTAATTAACAATTAACACAAATTAATATTTAAACTATAAATATTTATAAAATAAAATTAATAATAAACTAAGTATATTTCAAATATTGATTCTTTAAAAAACATATTTTTCCAATTATTTTATCAAAAAACATATAGATTTTAAAATGACCCATGGTCTCCCCATAAATACTTAGATCAATTGTGATTCTGGGATGTCCCTATAGGTAAAATATTAATTTCACCATAGAAACTAACCTCGGAAAAATTATCTGATAATTTTGTTGGCCTGAGGCCAGGGTTTTACCACTGAGATGAGTTAGTGTGGAATTGCGAGTGAGGTGGGACCTTGAATTTTTTTATTAAGTATAAACATATTATTTATGGTTGAATGTGATCTTTTATACTAAAATGTTTACACCTCTTTATTGGAGTTTCATATTGAAAAACAAACACAATAGTTGAGTTTGAAACATGGGGTTTACCCAATGTGGGGTATATTTTTTTTATAAAAGAATCTCCGGCTGTTCACCATTGTGAGTGGATTAAATACTTAATTTAATTTAATAATAAACTAATTTATTAAATTACCAATATAGAGAAACTGTTAGGTGAGTCTATATTTAATCCCTAATATGAAACCTCTCACGGGTAAGCCACTCTCATCTTTAGAAAACCCTAGGGATGGTAGAGGTATTACATCATTGTGGAAACATCAAATTTGATGTTATTCCAATGGATAGATTATATAGTTATAAAAAAATAATTTAAGTGATATAGATTCTATATCAATGTAGGGAATCATTACTTTGTTTTATTTTCTTATATTCACTTAATTTTTTGAGCACATTCAATTTTTTCCCATCTATTTTCATTGTGCATGGCCTTGTCAACTTATCTATTATTTAGTTTCAATTTAGGGGTTTTTCATCAATAATTTTCACTTCACAACCCTTGTTATATTCATTTCCTTCACCATAGTTGGTGTTTGGGATCATTAGACCACCAGGTTTACCCACTTATTTTATTTGATGGATTTCTCCCACTTTTTTTGGGTGTTCATATTTGATAAATATTTTTATGGTGATTTGACTAACATGAGTCCTATCTGAATTCTTGATTGAATCTTAGACCAAATTTTATGTTTTCTGATAGATGATGGGGACCACATCCTATGAAAGCATTATTGGGTGCAGGGGAATCACGAGTGGATCTTTACGTTAAATAGATTCTTGAGAGGAGGCACATATAGGGAATACACTTAGATGAGTATGTCCATTTATAATGTTTGATGGTTGTTAAAATAGTACCAATGGTGGATCCTCCATAAATCATCTCATCAATGAATATATATAAAATTGATGGGGGTGACATCAGAGGTTTCAGTGAAAATTATTGATATAGAATTGAATATAATTTTGAAAACGTGAATACATAGTGTGTAGTATTGAAAAACACACACCATCAGTCTTGGGGCTATAGAGGATAGAGTTTTAGTGATGAAAAAATATAACATCTATGTGATTGACTCACATGTCATTTGAACTTAAGATGGATGCTAAACATGGATGGGGAGTACATGCATTGAAGTCAATTTGGACATATATTTCATTTGGCCTAGGACCTATAATAACCCAGAATTTTCCAGAATTGTTTTTGTTTATTGGAATTATTTTGAGACCAGACACCAAGACGACACGTGATTCCGAGGCCCGGGGTTCCCAGAATGTAATTTTAAACTTATTTTAAATTCACGTAAGTGGACATGCAAGCCGGTTTTACTATATTATGAACCGGTGCTCAGATCAGAAATTTGAGGGAACTGTTGGACTTGTAGCATCGAGATTCTCATAGGTGCGGCCTAACATCGACCATCGTGGGTTGACCAAAAAAGATAAATTTTCAGAATTATTGAAGATAAAATAATAAACTTAATATTATTATATATTTCTTATTTCTGTTGAGTGATGATTCTTTATCGTTGCAACATAGCAACGAGGCTATGCTGCATTCATTAATGACACTTGTTAATGGAATAACGAGGAAATGATACAATGACCAATGTGTTTTATATAATAGTCAATCAAGGATTCAGGGTTGACAGAAAACCCTAGATTTTCTCTGATTAGATCCGAAGGAAACCTCCGCCTTCAATGAACAACATAGATTAAAAACGCAGTAATGAAACACCTGGAGAACAAAATAGATCGGATGACTGAAGAACGTTGACGAACACCAACAATTCATAGATCAACAATGATGACGTAGATATCATCAATCATCAGCAACATATTCATCAATCCTAGTAGGGGTTTATTCTTTCCTAGTGATTGATGTGTCTTTCCCCGTTCTGGAGGTTAATGACAAACACGGACCAACCCACAAATGGGTTGATCCATGATCTGATTGTTCTTGCGAGAGGGTTATAATGCAGGATTGAAAATAGGGATTTAATATACTGTGAGGTTATTATTATTTTCCCCCACATTTAAACTCTAACACGAACGGTGTGGGCCAAAATGAACAAGGCCTGAGTCCCTCTGTTTGTGGATGTTTCTTGTGCGTTCTTCGTGGCTGAATGATCATGTTGGTAGAAATGCGATTTTGAGCACTTCATAGTAATGGTGACACCCAATGGATCCCTTAGGCATAAGTAGTTTTAGAAACAGACAACCAGAGAATCTCCAGTGGCCCGCAGAATAAACCGTCAATGCACTAGTGGCGAAGGCGACAGGCGACGGTGTGGAGATGTGGCACCAACCGACACAAAGTGGAGGGGGCAGCCAGCATCTGGGCTACTCAGACGCACTGAAGGCACGTAGTCTGTCGACTACGTGCGAGAAGAATGACCAACCACCCGAAGGACATTCTAGACTAAATTGACCTAAAAAAGCCGCATCTTTCAGGAACGAACTGGCCTGCTACGCGAACCAGTTGACCCAAAGTGGCGGTGCCAGCTGGCACCGCCGGGTGACGAATCAGACGCTGAAAATCCATGTTCGGGATGGAGAAGTTAGCCCGAATCAGTGATCCAGGTTGCTGTAGGTGGGTCGTGTCCCACCAGGCGGGCCAGGACAACTGCGAGTCGGGCTGGATCCCAGTTGGTTCAAGCCAAGGTCAGACCGGGCCTAGGGCCAATCATCCCTCTTTTCACAGAAATGCTAACTAACAGACCGGACGTCCAATTGACATGCCATCTCTTGAATGATGAACCTTGCGATGAGATGCTATTTCTGAGATAGTCTACGTGAGTTTTGGCAGAATTTTTCATACAACCGGATTGGATCAGACTCAAATCCAACCTCGCCCTTTTTACAAAATTGCTAATATCTTTCAGATCGAGCATCCGTTCGACGATCCATCTATTTTATTGGAACCCTTACGACGATATAGTACTTTGGGTTACTATTTTTGGGACTTTCTAGAGGTTGAGGTATGACTGATGACTTATGGAGAAGATCCTCCCAGAATATAGCCTGCTAAGTGTAGGAATCTAGTGGCTGGCTATGACGTGAAGAATAAAGAGAGACCCTTCAGGGATCAAAAATAGAGAAACCCTTCATGGATCAGAATTAGAGTGACCCTATGTGGATTATCATGAGAGAGAACCTTTGTGGATTTGTAGTTGTGCGAACCATCGTGGATCATCCACCTAGCGACCTGTCGTGGATCAACAGTAGAGCAACCCTTCTTGGATCTACTGTAGAGAAACCCTTCATGGACCAACAATAGAACCTTTCAATAGAATAAGATGATCTAGCTTTACAACTAATCATCTTTACTTATGTACTTAAGTTATACCTGGTGTGAGTTGTATTTTACTTTGTGCTATGTATTTGAGATCTTTCTTGGTGGTATTTACTTTGTGATATTTCCTTTGTGGTATTTTCCCTTGTGGATTTCTGAGATACCTTCAGGGTCTTAGGGTCCCTGCTAAGTTGTTTTACTAACCCCTGCACAGGCTTCACCCACACGTGTTGTGTCTTGTGTAGACGACCGACGCTAAGACATAGACCTTGGTGGTCTGGGACTCGGTGGAGCTCAGTGAGGCAAGAGAAAACATGGAATACTTCTACAACTTTAGGATTTACTTCCACTAATCTATAGGTAGAGACTTCATGGTGGACTTCGATAGTACTATTTACATTGTGGGTTCTTGGGTTTGTATTCTATCCCCTTTACTTTCAGTTGACACCTTTTACTCTCAGTGGTGGTATTTTGTGGTGGTTGTACTTTTCTTCTTTTGGTTTTATTTGTCTAGTATTCCATGTTTCTGCGGGTATAGGTTTTAAGGAAATGCCTCCCTTTTTGGGATATGAATTTCTAGTGCTACTCTCATGCCCCTGGCCTTTGGAAGGAAGGCTTGGGGTAGTCATGTCACAGGCCCCAGGGAACGGGTCATGACAAAGTGGTATCAGAGGGTGGTCAGTTATACCAGAAGAACTAAGAGTCTGTATTTTTGGTGGGGGAAATAGTGTTAAGTGTCGTGATTTCGGATTTCAGTCCGAGAGTCTAGTGTTGGATCAGCGACCAATGTATCCATATACCATGACCGTGAATTATTTTTTCTGACTTGGTACACGAAAACACTGGTTGAATGTGTTTTGGATTTTTTTTTCTTGATCTCTTTTGAGTAAGATCACAATGTATAACTTATTGATTATGGAACATTTGTTTTCCTACATGATGCCTCCACGAAGACAACCATATATCATTCTGATGAGAGATCATAATAATGACCCACTGGGCAATGAGGCGTCAGCACGGGGACCACATAGAGTGATAGAACCTTTATGTGGTGTACCAGCAACACCACCACCCATAGAGTAGAAATTGCTTCCAGCCTCACCAGCAGACAATGCACACCAACTGAGTGCACTACACGAGTTATAGAGATAGAGGACTCTGAGGTTTTATGGAGAGATAGATCCTTAGGCAGCTGAGAATTGGCAGAAGGTAGTTACGTGGGGTTTTCACCTAGTAGAGACACATACAGACCGGACGTTGTTCCTATCTTCTATCCTTTTCAAAGAACATTAGGGAGATGGTGGAGCTTGACACTATAGATACATGAGTAGGTGATGCTTTCCTGATTTCACTTAGATATCCACTTCATGGGGAAGTTTATACCATTTAAACTATTCTCAATGTGTATTCATGAGCTACTGCACCTACAGTAGGGCAGCCTGACTGTGGAACAGTACCATGCGATGTTTTCCGACCTCTCTCACTACACCACCTATATGGTATGAGACCCTTTCTTTAGGGCCCAGACCTTTTAGAAGGGACTCCAATGAGAGATCAGGGTGTCGATGATTTCTCTCAGCATCCCGACGCAGGCTAGAGTGCTAGAGAGAGATCTATTGGAGGAAAGATTCCTAGTTGAGTAGGCAATGATGGTGAGATCCACCACCAGAAGATATGTGGATGAGTCATTTATAGCAGGCAGTAGGAAGATGACATAGAGGCCTAAAAAATCCAGACCTTCCAGAGGATGACCCCAAGATGCAGGGTTGGAGGTATGGATCTCGCAAGGCAGAGGAGGACAACTAAGGGATAGATTTTGTTACTCCTATGATGGTCAGGGGAACATATCCCGCGAATGTCCAATTCAACACACAAATTATCAACAAATGGTCAAAGGAATACTGAGACAAAGGAATAGGCAAGATCATGGAGGAAAAATAGGTGGCAGACGTGGAAGGGGAGCAGGATGAGCGGTAGGAGGTGGACGCAGGTATGAGCCACTACTACCACCACCCCCATGTGGTCCACCACGGGCTCTAGGAGCAGGTGGATGGGACATGCCTAAATTATTGTAGTATAGGCCCATTATCCAGACATTCCTGAGATGATACGAGGTATGATCTGTATCTTCTCCACTTTAGTTATAGTTCTTATAGACGTAAGCACCAATAACCCCTTCCTTTCTGCAGATCTTGTTCAAATCTTGGAGATTATGACTGAGCTATTGGCTCGATCTTTACGATTAGAGACTCACACATGAAGATATTCGGTGGTCACACGCTAGTGCTGATAGTAAGACCTTACTCCCACATGAGAGAGTTTTAGATGCAACCTCCTGGTAGCGGCTTAAAATCCCTACAATATCATTCTAGGGATTGACTGGCTATCAACAGTTCATGGTCAAATCAAATTTTTGATACATATAGTGCAATTTACATGTAGATATGGAGACCAGTTTTCCTTTGTAGGTGAGAAAGAAAATAGAGCAGCGTGAGATGGACTCGTACATAGGAGGGTGTGGCCGATCACTCATTAGTTGGCTAGCACGACCTTCGATATGGTGGATGAGGCGAGTCCACAAATTTTTGTAGTGGTGGACGAGTATGTGGACATCTTTCTAGAAGATATCCCAAGAATACCTCCTCATAGAGAGGTAGACTTATGTATTGACTTATACCCAGGGATGACACCGATATCTGCACCTGCATGTCGGATGGCTCCCACAGAGGTCTGGGAGCTGAGAGTACAGTTGGAGGACTTGCAAAGGAAGGGGTTTGTATTACTCAATGTTTCTCCATGGATATCCCTTGTGTTGTTTTACAAGAAAGAATGCAGGAGTTTGATACTATGCATGGACTTTCGGCGACTAAACTAGGTGACAATGAAGAACATGTATCCACTACCAAGGATAGATGACCTATTTGATTTGCTATAGGGAGAGAAGTGGTTCTCAAAGATAAACCTCATACCAGGCTATCACTAGCTTAGCATACGAGATAAGTACATCCTGAAGATGACCTTCAGATGTCGATACAAACATTATGATTACTTAGTGATGTCTTTCGGCATGAAGAATACCCCAGCAGTGTTGATGGGACCCATGAATAGGATCTTCCAATCTTAGTTAGAGCTGTTTGTAGCAGTCTTCATTGATAATATCTTTGTGTACTCAGTGTCAGAGGAGGATCATGTTGTACACTTGAGAATAGTTCTGGACATGCTCCGAGAGAACTATCTTTACGAAAAGCTCTCAAAGTGTGATTTCTGGATATAGAAGGTCTATTTATTGGGACATGTAATCTCAGAGGGTAGAGTTGTAGTGGTTCCAACAAAGATTGGGGCGGTGCTTACTTGGAATCCACCCAAGAGTGTTACAGTGGTACAAAATTTCATTGGGTTGGTATGCTACTATTGGATATTGATACCCGACTTCTCTAGAGTAGCAGCACCTAGGAAAACTTTGGCAAAGAAGGGAAAACTGTTCACGTGGACAGAGAAATTCCAGTAGAGATTTTAGCAACTGAGGAAGAGCTTGAAAAGTGCTCCCATATTGAGGTTTGTAACACCCCAAGCTTCCATGGTACACTTCTCTTTGAATAATACAGTAGCGTGTGTTGTACGCAACTTCGAGTTCTAACACACACCACAACCAATCAAACTAGCCATTATGAATAGTAATACCCACTTTTTGAAATTTTATAAATTTTATCTTTCAAAATGGACTTCATTTTTTGATTCGGAATATCAAAATTATCTGAGGGTGTATTTTCGGTATTTTTCTGAAAACTTTCAATTTTTGATGAATAGTGAAAAACACTGAGTTATAGTTTAAAACAGAATTTTTATTTAAATAATTATTTATTTTATTTACAGTTAAGGTCAAAATAGATACATAATACCAATATAAGTTCAATGTAATTCATTGGAGTTAATTTAGAATAATTTTAAATATATAAAAATTTTATTGAACTTTTCACCGTCTTTTACCCATCTCCTAGGAGAATTTTCAAATTCACATAAAACTTAATTTTACCGCTTCTGTGAGTGGAATTTCAAAAATATGAGAGACACGGTTAATATCAAGGAGTAAAATGTGGTTCAATAAGATAAAAATAATTTTTTGGTGAATAATAACTTTTTACTTTTATTTACCACGGTTAAATGTAAATAGGGTAATTAATGGTAAAAATGATATTATTATTACCCAAACACAAGTCCTAATTCTATTGGATAAGTATAATTCGACAAATAAAAAACTTAAGAATAAAATATGAACCTCTTTGGTCCACTTGGATTAGATTAGGACATTTATTATTATTTAATTCAAATAAGAGTTAAAAGAGTTAAAATCAAAGTTTAATAACTAAAACATTTTTAATAGAGGGTTATACATAAGATAAATTCAATTTTAAATATTCCATAGAAATCTATAACGATTTCATACATAATGGTATTTTATTTATAATTTTTAGACACTATATAATTTAATTTATTTATGACACAATGGTGATGTAGTAATTACCTAATTAATGAAATATTAAAATAATTGATATTAAAAATATCCAAATAAATATAATTTGAGACTTTTTAAGAATTAAAATAATTTTATAGGTTAAAATTACATGTTAGGATTGATTAAATGAATTTATTTCGAATTAATAAAGTTTTTAGAACTAAAAAAAATCAATTATTAAATTGTGTCAAATTGACATAAAGGAGTATTTGAAACAAATATTATATTATTAATTGATATTCTATTCCTAAAAATATAAGGTTCGGAAAAATGACTTAGATAAGGTTATATATATTAATAATGAACCACTTGGGTTTCTCCTGGATTATTATAGTAAGTTTATTAACCATATAATATAAAAATACAAAGAGACATGGTAAATGTAAATCTATTTAACTAAGAGTTAAATATATATGATAAGGTTAATATAGTGACCCAAACCTATATAAAATCTATTGGTTGAAAGGATTTCGACCCATACACACCTTATAATTTAAATAAGTAACTTTGGAGCCATTATAAACCGAATATGAATTTATTAGAAAATAATATTTTAAGTTTTTCCTAAGGTGCCCCTCACCCCTCTTATAAAAGGGCACTCCCCCTTCTCTAAAATTCATACCATAAAAGCCTTTTGGATCATCCAAACCCTACCCAAATATCCTCTAAACTTCCCTCACATCATTCTGGAGGCCTTCCTTTAGTCATAATTCCAACTTAAGGATCCCTTTTGATCAAATCAAAAGGAAGAACACGAAGAAGAGGTAAAAATCTCTCCACCTCTTTCAAGTTCCTTTCTTCTACCACTTCATTTTTCTTTGTTGTTTCCTTTATAAGATAATAACTCCAGTATTTTCTATAAATGTGATGTTATTATAAATATGTTATAACCAAATTAATTATTCTATCCATCCCTTGAATGACATGTCACCATACGTGCGTACGTACGGCTTACCGCCTCCACGTCGTGGTGTAATTCTTATTCAATACATTATTATTTGGATGGGTATAACAATGATGTGTAATTCACATAAATAATAAATATAACATGATAATGATTCTTTATATATGATACACCATCCAATTATATATTATTTTAATATCAAAAGAACGATATTGTCTCTCGTGCGTACGTACAGACTACCGTCTCCACGAATGTGATGAGATTCATTCCCCATCGTATCCATTCAAGACTAAATTTCATTTGCTGATTAAAAATAATGTTTAAGGACATGATATCATTCTTGATATGAATAATATACAACCTATTGATAACAAACATGACTTCTGTAACAAAACATATAAAATAAAATTTGTAAGTGAACACCCGAAACGACGATAATACTAAAATATTATTAACAAAGAAATATTAAAAGTTCATATATGATATCATATTTATGTATATGATTCTTGTATAATTTAATAAAAATTATTTAACTATTATACAGGAGGTTAACCTACCCTCAACCAAGGAAAATTTCAAGGTAAGGGTTTATTTCACAATCTCTTCATTATCTGAGGTTGTTTATACGTAATTATCTACTGGGACCTCTTTATCATCCACATCCATGTTTCTTAGAAATGTATTTCAAAACATTATTACTATTTTATAGACTATGTGTTAAAGTAATTTATACCCTTTTTCAACTTTTTATAAGATGTTTATAAAGGAATATTTCCGTCGTTTTCCATACAAGGTCTTTTTTAACCTTTTCGACAGAATTAAGGTAAGAATGTCTTTTTTAACTTATACGACGGGTGCAGCTATTTTACACTGTTATAAAATCTTTGAAGCCTCCCTTATAAACTTATAAGGATATTTTCAAAGTAAATGTTTTATTTTATAATTAAGTGACTTTGAAATGATTTAAAAAAAAGATATATTTCTCTCAAATAGTTTGGATTTCATCTATGTCAACGTCCTTTGATGGATTTTAAGCTTATTTGAAGTTGATTTATTATGATAAAAAACGTTCATATAGTATTGAAGGTTTTGTGATATGTTTGAGTGTGGATGTTTTATTTTTATACCATTCATGGTTTATGGATAAAGTATTGAAATTTCGTATTCTAGTTTTAATACGATTGTTTATGTTATGTTTAAACCTGTTCATATGAGGAATGAATTGGACTTAATAAGTGATGGGTGGAGCCCGATATAGCTTCTAGATTAATCTCTAGGTCTCATGAGACAAACTAGTGTCTCGGAACAAGGCCTTGACAAAATCTTATTTGTAGTCTTGCCACAAGGCCTTGACTATGTGGTTATGATAGTCTGACATTATGCACTCAATCATTATGAAAGTGGTTATTGATATTGCATGTGATTATTCGACTAGAAGAATATCCATGTGAATATATAAATGGAATTATTTCATTTTATTTCTGCCATATTATGTTGAAGTTCATGTTTAAAAGGCTTTTTCTTTAGTTATACATTTCCTTAAATGTTTATGTTTTTTTTATTAAATTTTCCGCTAAATTGTTATCCTTACTGAGCATCTGAGCTCACCCCTTCTATGTTTTATTTTTACCAGGATGTGAAGAAGTATTTTATGACTGAACTGAAGGGATAGTCTGAGGGGATATGAGTGTGAAATATGGAGACTATGTTGTTGTAGTTTTTCACTTTATGATGTAATGTAGGACTTATGAATGTATCTAGTGTTTCCAAGGCTACTAAACTAATCGGTCTTTTGAGAATTGATCTTTTATGATCATGAAAATGTTATGTAATAATGCATTGACTCTGGGAAATAGGAGTCGGGGCATTACAGTTGGTATCAGAGGAAGTTTAGTACAAACCTTGGAAGCTAGATTTAGATAAACTCTGATTAGAGCACATAGAGCTAAGATGGAATTTGAGGATTAGTGTAGAAGAACTTCCTAGAATTTTGGTATTGTAGAGATTTTGTCATTTTTTTGAGCAATACATCCGTGTCTGGATACGAGCAGGTAGAGGCGGCTCTGGCACAGACGTACCTAGGGGTAAAACCCGAAAACACCACTTTGAGATAGACTCGAACGGGAACTGGTGCATGACAACGGACCTTGCTGCACTCTTGGTTATGACACTCCCAGGGGATATGCTTAGGATAACTCTCATTTTATTTACAAACCATTATGAAGGGTTTATGAGTATATATTTCCTAAAAGAAAACATTTTTTTTTATTATGGATTATATCCATAAACTGTTCAATTTATGTTAAGTGTTTTACAAGTTTGGAATTATGTATTTTGATTCATAAACTAATCTAGTGTATGCCATTGTTTAGAAATGGAGCCTAGTGGAAGAAATGGAAACTGTATCAATGCACACACTCCATATAGGGATTTCCCTCCTGCTCATGATAATTATAGTGGAGCTGGTGATGCAACTGGTGCTTATTAGCTAATCACCATACTGAGACAACTCACTCAGGTTATGAATAATAACCTTACCCGTATGAAGCACCCTGATCCACAGCATGGAGGATCAATGTTAGATCGCTTCATAAGGAAAATGCACAAACATTTAATGGGGGTACAAATCCACTAGTATCTGAGCAATGGATACATTCCTTAGAGAAAATATTCCATGCCTTAGGGAGTAGTGAAAGGGAAAAAGTTATCATGGCAGTTTACCGCCTCACTGGAGATGTTGACCAATGGTGGTCATTGATTCAAAACACAAAGGAGGATGATGAAGTATCAAATATGGAATGGAGGTAGTTTAAATAGATTTTCTTAGAAAAATACTTTCCTCATGACCACTGAGCAGATACGGAAAGACAATTTATGAGTCTGAGGAAAAAGGAGGATGAGAATGTCGCCAAGTATGAGGCTAACTTTACAAGGTTAGAGAGGCATGCTACAGATTATATACATAACCCAAAAAGTAAGATTGATCATTTCTTTGATGGGTTAAAACCGTTTCTCCATCGAGAATTAGTCTCAAAATCCTTCTCATCGTATGAAGATATTGTCTCATGTTCTATCAAGATAGAAAAAGAATTCTCTAAGAATTACGACTTTAAAGAAAAGTAAGAGAAGAAGAGATCTTCTGATCACTCTGGAAATGGAAATAATGGGAAGAAGGGAAAAGTTGATTATCCATTCTACAGTAAATGTGGGAAGAAACACCCTGGTACTTTCTTGAAAGGAATGAGAATATGTTACAAGTGTGGTGAAAAAGGCCACCAAACTCGTGATTGCAAGGGGAAGAAAGAAGCTATCGATGTTCAATGCTACAATTGTAGGGAGATGAGACATTATGCAAATTAATTTCCTAAGTGTTAGGGGAAATTACCTCAGAAAAGGACACAGGATCAAGGCTAAGATTATGCTATCACTACTGCTGATGTAGAAGCTCCGAAAGACGTGGTGGTAAGTAATTTAATGGTTTCCTCAAGTTTAGAAAATGCTTTATTTGATTCTGGATCATCGAATTTTTTCATATCTTCCCAGTTTTCTAAGAAAATTAGATATTTCCAATTTGATTTAACAAGGGATTTGTCAGTTAAAACTCCTAAGGGAAGTATCATTGCTGCAAAGTTCTGTGAATCAGTTCCCATTAGAGCATATAAATGTTCTTTATCTGCTGATCTCATCGTCATAACTATGATTTATTTTGATATAATCCTCAGTATGGATTGGCTTTTGGACCATGATGAGAAGATTTATTATAAGAAGAAGGAGGTTACGATTTTTGATGACGATGATAAGGAACACCTTATCTTTAGAGCAGAATCTTGACCACCTAATTCTTATCTAGATCCACCCCCAGTAGCTCAACTAAATTCAATTATTGGGGAGGAAGAGAATAAAATAACTGTGGGTGAGGGAACAAATGTTCAAATAGAGGATGTACCTTTTGTGAAAGAATATGATGATGTTTTTCCAGAGGATTTACCTGGACATCCTCCAGAACGATAAATTGAGTTTTCCATTGATTTCAATTCTGGATCAAGGCCCATATCGAAGAACCCTTATAGAATGGAAACTGTGGAATTAGTGGAAATAAAGAAACAACTAGAGGAATTGAGTAATAAGGGATTTATTCTCCCTAGTGTTTCTCTATGGGGAGCCCCTGTTCATTTTGTTAAGAAGAAAGATGGATATACGAGGTTGTGCATTGAATACAGGGAGATCAATGCTATAACAATAAAGAACAAGTATCCCCTACCTCGCATTGATGATTTATTTGACCAACTGCATGGAGCTCAATACTTTTCAAAGATTATCCTTCGATCTGGATGCCATCAGTTGTGTGTAAAGAAGTAATACATTCTAAAGACAACATTTTTAACCAGGTACGGGCATTATGAGTTTACAGTAATGCATCTTGGATTGACTAATGCACCCTATGTCTTCATAGATCTAATGAACAAAGTTTTAAAGGAATACATCGATGAATTTTTAGTGTTATTTATTGGTGATATGTTGGTATACTCAAAAATATATGAAGATCATGAAACTCACTTGCACATTATATGGAAGACTCTGAGAAGACATGAATTATATGGGAAGTTTTGCAAGTGTGAATTTTGGCTTCAGGAGATTTATTTTCTTGGTCATATTGTCTCCAAGGATGGAATCTTTGTCGATCCTTCTAAGACAAGAGCAATCCAAGAATGTCTAGCACCAACGAGTATAATTGATGTACGCATTTTTATTGGTATAGAATGTTATTATCGACATTTCTTCCAGAAATTTTCCTGATTAGCGAACCCATTAACGAAGCTCACACATAAAGAGGTTAAATTTGTTTGGACAAAAGAGTGTGAAGAATGTTTTGAAGAACTGAAGAGAAGATTAGTCAATGCTCCTATATTGACTCTAACATCTGGGAATGATGGGTTTGTTATTTATAGTGATGCTTCAAAGAAAGGACTTGGTTGTGTCCTTATGCAGAATAACAGGGTTATTGCCTATGCATCACGACAGCAGAAAATTCATGAGCAAAACTATCCTACTCATGATATTGAGTTAGCAGCTGTGATATTTGCTTTAAAGATATGAAGACATTATCTAAATGGGGAAAAATGTGAGATTTATACAAATCATAAGAGTTTGAAGTATATTTTCTCAAAGAAAGAACTCAACATGAGGCAAAGGTGATGGCTTGAACTACTCAAGGATTATGATGGCATGATACACTACCACCCGGGGAAGGAAAATAATGTGGTAGATGCTTTGAGTAGAAAGGATCATGGAGTTTTTAACAAAATGAGAGTTTAAAGGGATCCAATTTTCATGGATATAGTAAAGTTGGATATGGGAAGAACCATGGAAGGTGAAACATCAACGCTTTTTCAAATGGTTGCCAAACCATCTTTACTAGAAAGGATTAAGAGTTCTCAGACCGATGATGAAGAGTTTCAAAAAAAGATTAAAGCTGTGAATGATGGGAGATCGAGTGACTTTGTGTATGAAGATGGAATTTTAAAATTTAGGAAGAGACTTTGTGTTCCTAATATACCTAATCTAAAAAGGGAATTTTTAGATGATGCTCATAGCTCCAATTTCTCTATACACCCTGGGAGCACCAAAATGTATAGAGATTTGAAGGAACATTTTTTGTGGGACAACATAAAGAGGGAGATTGCTGATTTTGTGTCAAGATGTATGGTTTGTCAACATGTGAAAGTTGGAAGGCAATATCCTGGAGGAGTCAGGCAACCTCTTCCCATACCGGAGTGTAAATGGGATAATATTACGATGGAATTTTTCATGGGACTACCAAAGACTCCTAGAAGGAATGATGCAATATGGGTCGTTTTTGATCGTCTTACCAAGTCTGCAAATTTTATTTCTATAAGAGAAGATCTACCACTTAAACATCTAGCAATACTACATATTAATTAATTGGTGAGACTTCATGGAGTACCCCTATCGATTGTTTCTGATCGTGATCCCTGTTTTACTTCAAGATTCTGGGAAAGTCTTCAGAAATCCCATGATACTGAACTTAATTTGAGCACTGCCTACCACCCCCAAAACGATGGACAATCTGAACAGACTATTAAAACCTTATAAGACATGTTGAGGTCATTCTCATTACTTTCAAGGTATGTGGGATCAATATTTACCTCTGGTATAATTTTACTATAATAATAGCTTCCATTCGAGTAATCAGATGACACCATATGAAGCATTATATGGAAAGAGATGTCGCACACCAACCTGTTGGAATGATTTTGGTGAAAGAAAACTCATAGGCCTATAACTGGTGGAGGAAACGATGGAAAAGGTGAAGGTAATCCAAAACCACATCAATTCATCTCAAAGTAGGTAGAAGAGCTATGCCGATAATTGAAGGAGGGATTTGGAATTTTAGGTGGGAGATAATGTTTTCTTGAAGGTATCTCCATGGAAGGGAGTTATACATTTTGGTAAGAAAGGTAAATTGAGTCCCAGGTACATAGGACCTTTAGAAATTCTAGAAAGAATTGGGGCTATAGCATACCGTTTGGAAATGCCTCCAAGTATCTCCAAAGTTCACGATGTGTTCCATGTATCATTGTTGAGAAAATACATGCCTGACCCAACGCATGTACTCACCTATGAGGAAGTAGAACTAGAACCTGATCTATCTTGTTGCGAAGAGCCCGTTAGGATTATTGATACCATATAACACGTGTTGAGAAACTGAACAACTCGTCTAGTAAAAGTTCTATGGAGAAACCATAAGATGGAAGAGACAACTTGGGAACCCGAGGAACTTATGATGAAGAACCTCATGAGTCTTTTTATGTAGTAATATTATAGAAATTTTGAGGATGAAATTATTTGAATGAGGGGAGAATGTAACACCCCAAGCTTCCATGGTATGCTTCTCTTTGAATAATACAGTAGCATGTGTTGTACGCAACATCGAGTTCTAACACACACCACAACCAATCAAACTTGCCGTTATAAATAGTAATACCCACTTTTTTAAATTTTATAAATTTTATATTTCAAAATGGACTTCATTTTTGGATTCAGAATATCGAAATTAGCTTAGTGTGAATTTTTGGTATTTTTCTGAAAACTTTTAATATTTGATGAATAGTAAAAAACACTGAGTTATAGTTTAAAACCGAATTTTTATTTAAATAATTATTTGTTTTATTTATAATTAAGGTAAAAATAGATACATAATACCTATATAAGTTCAATGTAATTCATTAGAGTTAGTTTAGAATAATTTTAGATATATAAAAATTTTATTGAACTTTTCACCGTCTTTTACCCATCTCTTAAGGAAATTTTCAAATTCACATAAAACATAATTTTACCGCTTTTGTGAGTGGAATTTCGAAAATTCAAGAGAAACGGTTAATATCAAGGAGTAAAATGTGGTTTAATAAGATAAAAATAACTTTTGGTGAATAGTAACTTTTTACTTTTATTTACCACAATTAAATGTAAATAGTGTAATTAAGGGTAAAAATGATATTATTATTACCCCAACACATGTCTTAATTATATTGGCTAAGTATAATTCGACCAAAAACTACATTATTAATAAAATATGAACCTCTTTGGTCTACTTGGATTAGATTAGGACATTTATTATTATTTAATTCAAAGAAGAGTTAAAAGAGTTAAAATCAAAGTTTAATAACTAAATCATTTTTAATATAAGGTTATACATAAGATAAATTCAATTATAAATATTCATTAGAAATATAAAAATATTTCATACATAATGGTATTTGATTTATAATTTTTAGACATTATATATTTTAATTTATTTATGACACAATGGTGATGCAGTAATTACTTAATTAATGAAATATTAAAATAATTGATATTATAAATATCCAAATAAGTATAATTTGCAACTTTTTATGAATTAAAATAATTTTATAGGTTAATATACATTAGAGTATTGATTAAATTAATATATTTCTAATTAATAATGTTGTTAGAACTTTAAAAAAAATGAATTATTAAATAGTGTCAAAATTGACATAAAGGAGTATTAAAAATAAATATTATATTATTAATTGATATTATATTCCTAAAAATCTAAGGTTCATCCAAATGACTTATATAAGGTTATATATATTAATAATTAACCACTTGGGGTTCTCTTGGATTGTTATAGTAAGTTTATTAACCATATAACATAAACATACAAAGAGACATGGTAAATGTCAAAACTATTTAACTAAGAGTTAAATATAAATGATAGGGTTAATATAGTGATCCAAACCTGTCATAAATCTATTCATTGAAAGGATTTAGACCCATACCACCTTAGACTCTAAATAAGTCACTTTGGAGACATTATAAACCGAATATGAATTTATTATAAAATAATATTTTAAGTTTTTCCTAAGGTTCCCCTCACCCCTCTTATAAAAGGGAACCCCCTTCTCTAAAATTCATACCCTCAAAGCCTTTTGGTTCGAAAAAACCCTACCCAAATATCCTCTCAACTTCCCTCACTTAATCCTAGAGGCCTTCTTTTAGTCAGAAAGCCAACTTAAGGATCCCTTTTGATCAAATCAAAAGGAAGAACCCGAAAAAGAGGTAAAAATATCACAACCTCTTTCAAGTTCCTTTCTTCTTCCACTTCCTTTTTCTTTTTAGATTCCATTCTAACATAATAAATCCAATATATTCTATATAATTTGATGTTATTATAAATATGGTATAACCAAATTCATTATTCTATCCATCCCTTGAATGACATGTCACCATACGTGCGTACGTACGACTTACCGTCTCCACGTCGTGGTGTAATTGTTATTCAATAAATTATTATTTGGATGGGTATTAAAATGACGTGTAATTAATTTAAATAATAAATATAACATAATAATGATTCTATATATATGATACACCATCCAATTATATATTATTTTAAAATCAAAATAATGATATTGTCGCTCGTGCGTACGTACGGACTACCGTCTCCACGAACGCGATGAGATTCATTCCCCATCATCTCCTTTCAAGAATAAATTTCATTTGATGATTAAAAATAATGTTTAAGAACTTTATATCATTCTGGATATTAATAATATACAACCTATGGATAAAAAACACGACTTATGTAACAAAACTTATAAAAGAAAACAAGTAAGTGAACACCCGAAACGACGATAATACTAAAATATTATTATCAAAGAAATATTAAAAGAACATATATGATATCATATTTATGTATATGATTCTTATATAATTTAATAACAGTTATTTAACTATTATACAATAGTTTAACCTACCCTCGACCAAGGAAAAGTAAAATGTAAAGGTTTATTTCACAATCTCTTCATTATCTGAGGTTGTTTATACGTAATTATCTAATGGGACCTCTTTATCATCCACATCCATGTTTATTAAAAATCTATTTCAAAACATTCTTACTATTTTATAGACTATGGGTTAAATTCATGTTTACCCTTTTTTTAATTTTCATAATATGTTTATACAGGAATCTTTCCGTCGTTTTCCAAACAAGGTCCTTTTTAACCTTTTCGACAAAATTAAGGTAAGAATGTCTTTTTAAAATTATACGGTGGGTGTAGATATCTTCCACCATTATAAAATATTCTAAGATTCCCTTACAATATTATAAAGATATTTTCAAAGTAAATGTTTTATTTTATAATTATGTGACTTTTAAATGATTAAAAAAAGATATATTTCTCTCAAATAGTTTTGATTTCATCTATGTCAACATACTTTGATGGATTTTAAGCTTATTTGAAGTTGATTTATTATGATACAAAACTTCCATATAGTATTGAAGGTTTTGTGATATGTTTGAATGTGGATGTGTTATTTTTATACCATTCATGGTTTATGGATAATGTATTGACATTTCGTATGCTAGTTTTAATACGAATGTTTATGCTATGTTTAAACCTGTTCATATGAGGAATGAATTGGACATAGTAAGTGATGGGTGGAGCCCACTATAGATCCTAGATGCATCAGTAGGTCTCATTAGACAAACTAGTGTCTTGGCACAAGGCTTTGACAAAATGTTATTTGTATTCTTGGCACAAGGCCTTGACAATGTGGTTATGATAGTCTGGCATTATGCATTCCATCATTATGAAAGTGGTTATTGATATTGCATGTGATTATTCTACTAGTAGAATATCCATGTGAATAAGTAAATGGAATTATTTCATTTTATTTCTTCCATATTATGATGAAGTTCAAGTTTAAAAGGATTTTGTTTTAGTTATACATTACCTTAAATGTTTATGTTTTTTTATGAAAGTTTCCTCTATATTGTTATCCTTACTGAGCATCTAAACTCACCCCTTTCTATGTTTTATTTTTACCAGGATGTGAAGAAGTATTTTATGACTGAATTTTAGGGATAGTCTGAGGGGATATGAGTGTGGACTATGGAGACTATGTTGTTGTATTTTTTCACTTTATAATGTAATGTAGGACTTGTGAATGTATCAACTGTTTCCAAGGCTACTAAACTAATCGGTCTTTAGAGACTTTATTTTTTTTATCATTCCAATGTTATGTAATAATGCACCGACTCTGGGTAACTGGGGTCAGGGCGTTATAGGTTTCTATAGGAGGGCATTGACTACTTGGTATACTGTGATGCATCAGGAACTAGACAAGGTTGTGTCCTGATGCAGGGTGCGGCAGTGATTGGTTATAGCTCACGACATCTGAGACCACATGAGTAGAACTATGTGACTCATGACCCGATGTTAGAAGTATGGGTATTCGTATTGAGGATGGGAAGAAAATACTTTATAGACGAGCAGTTCATCATATACTCGGAGCACAAGATCCTCAAGTATATCTTTTTGTAGAAGGATCTGAACTTGAGACAACAGCATTGGCTAGAGTTTCTCTAGGACTATGACTTTGAGATAGTCCATACTCTTAGGAAGGGGAATGTGGTGGTGGAATCTCTCAGCCAGAGATCAAGTTCACAGTTACTGAAAAAGGCTTCAGAGAAGTTGGACTCACTTAAGATATCCATCGAGGATAGAGATGAGATAGTTTTCCTACAGTCGATGGTAGTTTCACCTCCAATCATACAGTGAGTCAGGGAGGTGCAACTCAAAGATAGTAGCTGCAAGACTACACTTGGCCAGATATCCATATGACATGCACCTAATCGATATTCTGAAGGTGGTGAGCGCATCATCCTTTTCATAGGGTGCACCATTATAATAATGGAATTGCAATATGTGGTGCTGAGGGAGTTCCATACATCCCCATTAGCAGTACATACAAGAGTGACGAAGATTTACCAGGACCTATGATGTTAATACTGGTGGCTGGGGATGAAGAAGTCAGGGGCAGAGTTTGTTTCCAGGTGCCTCACTTTCCAGCAAGTGAATCCTGAGCATTAGGTACCAGCGTGTTTGACCCATCACCCTGAGATATTAGATTGGAAGTCGTATGTGATATCGATGGACTTTCTGAGGGGATTACAATGTATGTTTAGAGGACATGATACGATCTGTTTCATTGTTGATCAACTCACCAAGTCATCCCACTTCCTCTCTATTCAAGAGAAGGGTTCAGTAGAGATCTTGGGACGCCTCTACATTCAGGAGATTGCGTGACTTCATGGGGTGCCTTCGACGATAGTCTCAGATCGCGACACACGCTTTACATCTCAGTTGTGGAAGGGATTACAATAGACATTCAGGGATCAGTTACACTTGGGTACATCTTTTCACCCACATAATTATGGTCAGATGGAGTGGACCATATAGACCTTGGAGGTCATTCTTCATGCCCGTGTCCTAGATTTTGGTCATAGTTGGGAGGACCACCTACCATTGGTGGAGTTTACAGACAACAACAACTACCACTCCACCATCAGTATGGAACCATTTGAGGCACTGTATGGATGACCGTGAAAATCAACCTTATGCTGGATAGACCTAGGGGAGTCAACACTCATAGGTCCAGAGATGGTATAGGCTAACACAAAGAAGGTTCAGGTTATCCGAGAGTGGATGAAGACTGCATAGAACTGGAAGAAGTCCGCTGAATATAGGAAATCAGGGCCTTTTGAGTTTAGGTAGGGGGACTATATATTCTTATGGGTCTCCCCTCGATAAGGAATAATAAGATTTTTCCGAGGCGATAAGCAATCACTAAGGTTCATCAGACCATTTTTGATTCTTCTGAGAGTGGGGGAGGGGGCGTACCACTTAGATCTACCTCCATAGTTAGATAAGGTTCACAAGGTATTTCACATATCCCATATATAGAGATACGTGCATGGACCTTCTCACGTCATCGACCACGATGAGATGAAGATTGACGATGGGGTGACTTTCACGGAGTACCTGATGGAGAGAGAGGATTAACAGGAGAGGATCTCTCATGGATGGTCGATTCCTTTAGTGTGAGTTTGGTGACATCACGAGAATCTCTAGAAGAGAACATGGGAGTGGGAGGCTCAAATTCATTCTCAGTACCCCCATATGTTTGTTTAGACCTTGTTTTGGCTTTTGGGGACATAAATCCCTAAGCTGGGGAGAATGTAATAACGCTGAATTTCCCATAAATTGTTTTCACAGTTTATTGGAATTATTTCGAGACCAGGAACTGAGACAACACATGATTTCGAGGCCTGGGGTTCTTAGAATGTAATTTTGAACTTATTTTATGTTCACTTGAGTGAACGCGTGAGTGGGTTTTTCTATCTTTTGAACTGGTGCTCAGATCAGAAATATGAGGGCACTATTGGACTCGTAGCGTCAATATTTACCTAGGTGGGGCCTAACATTGAATGACACGAATCGACTAGACAATTTAGTTTTTCAAGTCTTAAAGAAGAAAAAATAATAAAAATAATTAAATTATTATTTTTTTCTTCTCTTTCTATTGAGCGATGATCTTTCAACGCTGCAACGCAACAATGAGGTGACACTGCATTCATTAATGACACTCATTAATGGAACAACATGGAAATTATACAATGATCAATGTGTTTTATTTACTAGTTAATCAAGGATTCAGGGTTTATAATAAATCTTGAATTTTTTTTGAATAAATTGTAAAGGAAACCTCCTCCATTGACGAAGGATGGAGATTACAAACGCGACGATGGCACACCTGGAAAACAGATCTGATCTGATGACCAATAAACATCAACAAATGCTAACAATTCACGGATTGAGAATGATGATGCAGATTCATCCATCATTAGTAGTGGATCCAAAAATCTAGGTAGAGGTATACACTTTCCTTGTGATTGATGTTTCATTCCTCGTTCTTGAGGTTACCGACGAACGTGGAATAAAACCAAAATGGGTTGATCCATGATCCAATCATTCTTGTAGGAGGGTTATAATGTGGGATTTAAAATGGGAATTTAATATGTTGTGTGGTTATTATTATTTTCCCCCATGTTTAATCTCTAACGTGGATGGCATGGGACGACACGAAAAAGTCTCTGGTCCCTCCGCTATGGATGTTTCTTGTGCACTTTTCAGGGCCGAATGATAAAGATGGTGGTAATGAAAATTTTAGGGATTCACAGTAATGGTGAAACCCTATGGAGAATATAGGCGTAGGTGGTTTCAGAAACAGACAACCGAAGAAACTCTGATGGCCTGTAGAAGAAACCGTCGCTGGTGGAGGCGGATGACAGTGGCCATGGGAAGAGGGGGGAAGAGCACCTGTCAGCTCACCACAGTGATTGAATACTACTTCCATCTGGTCGTAGTGGTATGGAGACGAGGCACCAACTTGTGCCACGTGGTGGGGGTGGCCTGCCTTTGTGCCGCTCGAACGGGCTAGAGGCACGCGGTCTGTCGACCGCGCGCGAGAGGAACGACCGGCCACCTATCGACCATGATAGATGAAATAGTCATATAATAAACTTGTACAGCTGGACTGAACTTGTTTTCTACGAGGATGGGTCTACTAAGGTAGTGGTGCTAGCTGGCACTGCTAGGCGATGAATCGGACGCACCTAAGCTGTGTCTGAGCTGGTGAAGCTGGCCCACCTTAGTGGGCTGGGTGGCTACAGGTGGGCCGCATCCCACTACGTGGGAAGTGCCAACCATGGGCCGGACCCAGTCTGGTTGGGCCAGGTCAGACCAGGCCGGGACCCAACCATCCCCTGTTTCACGAAAATGCCTATAACTAACATATTGAGTGTTCGATTGATGCAATGTTTGCGGAAAGAGGACCATTGAAATGAGGTGGTCCTTTTGAGATACTCTATGTCAGTTTTGGTGGTGGTTGGTGTATAGCCAGATAGGATCAGACTCAAATCCAATTAGGCCCTTTCTACAAAAATTCCCATATCTTACATATCGGGCATCCGTTCGATGCGCCTTCTATTATGTTAGGACCCTTACGATGAGAAGGTCCTTTGGGTTAATCTATATAGGAATTCCTAGAAGTTGAGGTATGACCGATGGCTTGAGGATCGTATCCTCCAAAAATCAAGCATGCTAAGAGAGGGAATCCACTGGCTGGTTGTGATGTGAAAAATGAAGAGTGACTCTTCATGGATCAATAATGGATTGACCCTTTGTGGATCAAAATTATAGCAACACTTCGTGGGTTAGAATGATAATGGCCCTTCATGGATCAGTATTAGTGTGACCCATCATGGATTAGACGTAGAGTGACCCACCGTGGATCAACAGTAGATGGACCCTTCGTGGATCAGTAGCAGAGTGACCCTTCGTGGATCAACAGTAGAGCCTCTCAGTAGAATAATATGATCTAGCTTTATGACTAGTCATCTTTAATTATGTAATTAATTTATACCTAGTGTGAGATTTCTTTTACTTTGTGATATGTATTTGAGATCTTTCTTTGTGTTTTCTACTTTGTGATATTTCCTTTGTGGTATTTTCCCTTGTGGATTTCTAAGAGACCTTTGAGGTCTTGGGTTCCTTATTGAGTTTTAATAATCACCCCTACATAGGTTTCTCCCACACATGTAGTGTCTTGTGCAGACAACTGACGCTATGACACCGAACTTGATGGTTTGGGAATCAGCGGATCTCAGTGAGGTAATAGTGTATGGGGTGTACAACTACAACTCCAGGATTTACTACCACTACCCAACAGGTAGAAAATTTAGGGAAGACTCCTATAGTATTGTTTACTTTGTGGGTTCTTGGTCTTGTATTCTATCCCCTTTACTTTCAGTTTAGATCTTTAACTCTCAGTGGTGGTAGTTTGTGGAGGTTGTACTTTTTTTCCTTGTGGTTTTCTTTGTGAAGTATTCCATGTCTGTATGTGTACAGGTTTAAAGGCAATGCCTTCCCTTTTTGGGACATTCCTTTCTGATACTTGTCACCAGTCCCTAGACCTTGGAAGGTGGACATGGTGTAGTCATGTCATAGGCTCTAAGGGATGGTTCAAGGAAGGACCACATATTATGTACCTTACATTCACATGATACAAGAGACTGTGGTATATGAAAATTACCTCCTTGAATCCCATACATAAGGTATTATAAAATATATGTTGTGTAGGTGGACCATTACACATCATGAGGGGAGGTAATGCATGACCAGACTACTATATAGGGAAACACATAATGTACCATAAGGTGTATTTCATGTACTCCTTCAAGACACACCTACTATACATGTCTTCTTGTTCATACTTGGTTTTGGATATGTGGGTAGTCCATATTTGGTGATTTTCTATTTAGTAGATGATGGTAGCCCCATCTTCTTCATATTAGAGATGAATCAAGGTGGATAAATCAAAATCCCCCCCATAATTAGTTAACTGATGAATGGTGTGGGTGAAATGGAGAGGGTGTTAATTTTCTCTCTAGGATAGGGTCATGAATCTCACCATAAAACCTAGGTTGTGTGGTCCCTGGTCTACGAGCCTGTCATAGATAGGGTCTGGTATCCCCTTATGGTTTTATGGTCAAAATCCACTATCCATTTTACTCAATATTGTAAGGTATCTTACCACATAACCTTGGTGTGTGATCCCATACATACTTGTTAATATATAAATGGTTTTTTTATTCACCTATGTCTTAGGGTTTGATCCTCTATTTTTTAGTTTATTTAACTTGAATGGGGTGTCTTCCAAAGAGGTGTGGTTTTTTTTTGCAATTTTAGTGAGGCTACTGGGTTTATTTTCTTTGATGTTTTTTATGTTTGGTTAATGATTTAGTATTGATGGGTGAAAGGAGGTAGTATCCCCTCGGTGGGGGAGCGTGTTTCAATGCTGAGTAGGGTCCCCTTATTGGATTTATTGTAGAGGAATATTAGGGATGAAAATTATGAGAAGTGAATACTATTTTGAGACCCATGAATCCTTATTACCATTGAGATACTATTGACAGGGACATATAGCTTACAATAAACTTCAGTTTTTATGTACATTATAGTGATCCAAGAATTTTGACTTCTTGTATAGTTTGGATTTCAATATGCATAAATGGGATGACCATGAATTATCTATGTTCTTGATACTTGTAATGGTTGATTATATTGATATTTTTCCTTCATGTTTTTCTCTTAGACTGAATTTAGTATCAAGATCTTTGATATAACTTCGTTTTCCGATTCATCTAACTTTTACTCTTTAGGGACACCTAATGTACTAGTAGTTAAGTTATTTATTAATTTGAGATTCTATTAGGTATTTTGGAGTGTACTATTGGTTATGTTTATACTCACCCTTACATGGGGATTTTTCTTATATTTGTTATGTCTATGAAGGATACACATAGGATCATATATTTCTTGAGAATACATGGATCTTACATGGCTTGTTAGAGATGATTCATGATGATATTTTATGATTAATTATAGATTACGGTGATTCATGATGATGAAAGTTTCCACTATTCCTAGTGTGTTATAATGGAGTACTTATAGTTTTGAAAAGTTTGACAGTGTTGGGGTATTTTAGATTTTGTTATATGCACTATTTACTCAATATTTAAATATGTATTGTACATGTAATTAGTTACTCATGAATTCATTTTATATAGATTAGTCAATCCTTTATATTTCATGTTGGTGTTTTGGTTATCTTGGGTATTAGAGATTTTGTATCACTTACAGGTTGATACAGGATAAGGCCTCCAGTATTGTTTTCAATGCCTACTCAGTGGTAGTCATGTTACTCTTACCAATAGGAGGTAGGCATAGGGAGGCACTATTGACTTACCATTAGCTTATGTGGGTCCTTGATAGGTGGGGTCTTGTCATAGTGGTGTCAAAGAAAGTTTTCCCTAGGGATGGTTCTTGGAGATATTAATTTAGTGAGGATTAGTTTGGGTATATTGGGAAATGATATTAAGGGGGTATTTAGTTTGGTTATCAGACTAAGGAGATGAATTTTGTTGAAATAGCAAATGTATATTTTTTGGGGCTCCATTAACCTATTATCAACCCAAGGCTCTAAGACTTTATTTAGGTTAATAACTAAGATTGGTACATGAATCATATTTCTATTAGTTGTGATACTCTAGGTTTTCTCCATGTTTTCTTATCTATAAAATATCTAATTAATATGGGTTCATTTTATCAATTGAATAATGCTAACCATATATAGGCTACTGGTATATAGAGGTAAGGATTTAATGAGCTCATTACAGTGTTTGGGTATCTCACTATTAGATAACTAAGGATGATGTTTTTTTCATAACTCAGTTAAAAGAAAGAATTTTCTGATGATACAAAGTAGCTTCTCTTCCCTTCGTATTTAGAATAGGGTTATTATGGAGTAATTTTTTTATGTAGAGTACGATGATCTATTATGGGTTTGTGTGTTATGTGTTCCAAAATTCAAGGTGATCCAAGTGTTTGGGTGACATAAGATATGTTTGAGTTTGGGAATTTTATGTTTCCATTTGGTTCATCCATGAATTATCCAAATGATGATTTCTTGAAGATCATGTATATGAAACCATGATTTATTAAGGAGTTATGGATATTATTTTATCAAATTCACAATCATATTTCACCACCATGGATAGTTTCAAATTACATTGTCTATGATATTTTTTAGGATCTTATTATTTTCTGTATGTTGGAATGAATATGATTGAGTATACATCAAGGCCAATGGAATTTATGAGGTTTCATTATGGGCATGTTTTTGTGATCAAGATACTCATTCTCAGAGGTTTTGGTAGATAATTCAATGGAAGGTTTTTTCAAGAAAATATTATTCTTTCCTACCACACTTCCTATATCAACGTTTCTTAAAAAAGTTTTGGTAGATTAGTAATCCTTGTAGGAGATGTACCCTAGCTGCAGAGAGAGGTTATATTATTTTCATGAGGTAATATAGAGTGGTTAATTGGATAGACCTCATCAACTGAGGTTTTGGATAATACTGGCTATTCCCTTTCTGTAGATCCTAATGAAAATTGATGTGTTGTTTGGTAGATATCTAGTGGTGTTAGAGTAGTTATTTTTTGATGACACATCGATAATCTACCACAAAAAACACCTTTATATAGTTCCTATCAGATGTAGAGTGTTAAATATCAGATATAAGGATAGATATGTCTGATGCATCACTTTGTTCGAGTGTTATTAGGGTCATTTTTTGGAATAATTAAATTTAATTATTCATAACCCATCATGCTAGTTGACATAGGTACGAGTTTCTCATCATGAACCATATGATTAGAAGTTATTAATTGTAGTGAAATATTCAAATAACCAGATATTATTTGGTTAGGGTGTTTTTATTGATGATGAATGTAATTTTCCCACCCCTTATTGGTTATTAGAGTTTTCCTTTATAAGAGAAAGATATTTTTTTATATTTATCTATAGTAAAGGAGAGGTGTGTGATTCTCACTTTTCTATTAATTGGTTACCCATTTTGATTTTGAATAAGTGATTCACATTTAGTTTGATATGGTGGGTCATTTATTTAATAGTAAATGATAGAACATCTAATATGGTGAGTAAGCCCAAACTTTTAGTAGTTAATATACACTACATAATTAGTGGTTGGCGTGGTTTTGTGTACTATAATACTAGATGAAAACTCAGATACTGTGAATGTGGAGGAATTCCTAAATGCCTTTGAATGGTAATATTTGGAAGACCCTTGATGAAATTATATTGTATGCATCGTCTTGGGTTATTATGATGATGTTAAAATGTATCTAACTAGGATAATGAGAACCCCTAAGGAATTTGTATGCATGTTAATGGACCCCTTATATGGATTGATTTGTGGAAGATCCTATTGAGAATCTGAGGTATTTTACCATGTTTTTTCATGAGAGTGAAAACTATGATGTAAATCTTATAGTATGTAATTTGTATTCATGGGGAAAATTTGGTCTTCATGATATTGAATCTATGGTAGTTGGTGAGATCAGAGTAGCATAATAGACGCATGGTGGATAATTATTATGAATGATGATCTGTGTGTCTAGATGATAAAGGAGTCTCTTGAGTAGAAAATTTTGGGTTTGTTGTTTCTATATTTAATAGGGATATGTGTCTCACCATTGATCAATGGTGGAGTCCCCTAAATCATCCATGTTGTGAGAGGGGTCTATAGTGGCGATGATTCCAAATTTTTGACTTAGTTTCAATTAATATTTTCTAGAATCGTACTGATAGGTAGCATAAATGTGGGTAGAATACCGATCACTACTCCAGGTAGATATTTTTTACCTCATGATGATCGTTTTGGTTATAGTGAAGGGTATTTAGAGGACATACCACTTGAGTAGAGAATGGAACTCAGTATAGAATTCATAGTGTATCTTTGTGGGTGTATCCTTCACATGGACACCCTTTTTATGTTATGGAGGATGTGGTCTTCTCCATAGGCTGTAGTATTTGGTCACTCAGTTAGGTGTTATCTTGAGGTTTTGAGCTGACATATAATGTTAATATAAATGGATTTTGACATCTTATTTGGAATATAGGGGAATTTGAAACTTGGCATTCATTGGTTTTATTTTGAGTGTTTGAGAAATTTTGTTGTTATTCCTTGGAACTCATAGAAAAGTTTCATTAAATATCTAGGAAAACAAAACCATGATATCAATTTTTTTTAATTGTGAGACCTAATAAGGATTATGATGTGGATGAAGGATTTATATGGATTCTAGAGTTATTGAGGAAGGCCTATGTCATCTTTGATCCAAGATAACAAAACAAAGGTACCCAAACCTTTCTGGCATGACACATCAAAGAATCTAACCTCGTATTGACGAATCATGCTTCTTATCAACCCTTCTGGTGTTAGTGTGGTATCATTGTATGGAAATCACAGTTTGAGTATGACATTGATGGGTTTCTACCATATGATAACCATCAATAATTCTCCTTAAAGGTGGAGAGATAAGAACTTCCACTAGTGATAACCTTGTTGACTGACCCTTTTGGGGATGAGTATTCATAGTTCATGGTTTCATTTTATCCCATGTTATGAATGAGCACTGAAGGAGATATGTTTTGGGTGTTGAGTCATGGGAGAAATTTCAAGGATTTAATTTATGTTTCCCACTCAATTCATTATTTTAAATGGTTGAAGACAATATCTTTTCGAATGAAATTGGATATTTCCTTCCTTGGCTGTTGTGCACTGATATCACTTAGATATGGGACCTTTAATGATAAAATAAGTTCTTTTGGTGGTGTTATGTTTCTAAATAGGGATATTTTGAGATCTTTTTTGGTTGTGATTCATCATTTCCCTATTTTAAGGACTAAAAGGGTTATAAAATGAAGAGGATGTAATTCCCTAGGTTTTTCTTGATCTAGAAAAATGTGAATTTTGAGTTTTAAACCTCAAAAAGGGTAAAATGGTAATTTTACATGAACAATTTCCACAAAAAATTATATAATAGTTCTATTGGTTCTGTGGCATGGTGTTTTCCCATGGGTTGAGTCGATGTAAGATTTTAAGTGTAGTGGGGCAATGAGAAAAATATATTAAGTATAAAAATATTATTTTTTCTCTCACACACACTATTTTGGATAAAAACACATACCTCTTAATTGGAGAGTAATATAGGAAAAATTACACTACATTTGAGTTTGGAACATAATATTTTCCACAGGCATGATATATGTTTTTTTCATATTTGAATCCATATGTATTCATCATCATGAGTGGATAAAAAAGTTAATTTAATTAATAGACTAAATTATGATTATGAATAAACCGTTATAATATTATCTATTTAATCATTACTATGGAACCACCCTAGGGTTTTCCACTCTCATTATTGGAAAGACCTAGGTTGAAGAAGAATCAACAAATCATGGTAGAACCAATGGTGGATCGATAAAATAAAATTGAATTTGTAACTATATCTATAGATGGATTATATAGTTTTGATAATGAAATTTAGGTGATTAAAATTTTATATCAATGTATGAAATCGTTATTTGGTTGAATTCACTCAAATTTCATGTATTTCTTGAGAATTTTCAATAAATGTTTCTCATCTTCTCAACTTGAACATAACCCTATCAATATATATGTATCATAGTTTTTTTATGGATGTTTAATAAACAATTTGAACTTATAAACCTTTTTAACTCCATTTCCTACACTATAGTTAATTGTTTGAATAATGAAGGTCATTGGGTATACTCACTTATTTCATTTCATGGATTTCAGCCACTTCTATTTATGTGTTTGTTTCCAGTCAAGATTTGGGCGATGATTCATTTAATAACAATCTGATTCAAATTCATAATTGAATCTTGGACAAAAGTTTATGTGTTTTGATCAATGATTAGAACCTTGGAATGAAAAAACCTCATCAGGTATCAGTGAATTGTGAGCGGATTATGAAAATTGTCATATTCATTAGTGGAGATGAAAAGGGGTGATAATATTAAATGAATATTTATGATTTTAGTAATATATGGTCAAAAATAATGTTCTGGTGGTGGATCCTCCATGAATATCATGGTTGATGAAGATTTGGACATGTTCTAGGGTGAGATCAGAGGTTGGAGTGAAGATTATAGAGATTGAGTTGAATCTGGTTCAAAAAACCCGAATAAATGGTATGTAGTTTCTGAAGAACACAGACCATGTGTCTTGAGGTTGTAGTGGATATGGTTTTGGTGAGAGTTAAATATAACACATTGTGTGATTGGATCATATTCATAATAATATTAATATTGTTTCTTTGTATGTATAAGATGTGAACTCCTAAAAAGTTTTTTGGCCTCAAACATCATGTGGTCTACTACTTCTTGTCATTTACCTTAAATTCACATGACACAAGAGTCTGTGGTATTGAATGAGTACAAAACTGGGTCCCACATTTCATGAATGAGAATTTAGATTCCATGTAGGTTGACATTGACACACCATGTGGGGTACCATTACACGACCATGATATTATCTATGGAAGCACACTGTATACTCTTTCTAGGCACACCTCACTGTCATTTTTCATTTTTAGAACTCTGATTTGAACATACGAGTAGTCTATGTTGGGTGTTTATTAGCATATAACTTGATGGTGGACTTATATTAGATATCAGAGATGTGATGTGAGATGGCGCAGTCAGATATTCCTTTCAACAATGGTTCATCGATGATGGGTTTAGGTGAAACAGTGAGAGTGTTCACCATCCCCATAGATAAGGTTAGGTATCCAACCCCACTTCCCTAGTTGCATGATCTTATATCTATGATTCAGTCATGGATTGGGTTTGGTATCCCCCCTAAGGACCCAATACCACAATTTTATATCCCCTTACTTGAGTAGGGTTATATATCTCATCACCTTGACTCAGGCCTATGAACCCTACATATGGGCCAATGCATATAATTTTAGGTTCCCCTATATCACAAGATATGATCCTCCATCTAAGAGTTGAGTTCCTTTGAATGACGTGTCTTTACAAAAGGTGTGGTTTTAATTTGTATGTATTTTTTGAGGCCTAGCGGGTTTCTTAGCATTGATTTCTTGTATGTTTGATCAATAATGTGATATTTATGAGATAAATGATATAATATCTCCTTAGTTGGAATGCGTGATTTAGTTATGAGTAGGATTACCTTTTTGGACATTCTAGGAGTTCATAATTTTCATGGAAAGGTTAAATAGTGTATAATTTTTTGAGACTAATTACTCCTTGGTACCCCTAGGGTTTCCTAGGGAGGTGACATATAATTAGATATCAACATCATGTTTTATAAACTTTTTAGTGATCTAAGAATTTTGGATGCTCGTTTGGTATAACATTTTAGTGTCAGGGATGAGATGACTGAGACATCACCATGTTACAAAGTCTTATAGTGGTTGAGAATATTTATATTATTATTTATATTTTTTCAATCAAAAAATATTTTATACCTGGATCATTGAGGTGTGTTGGTGTTATGATTCATCCACTTTTCCCTACAATTGTTCACCTATCATACGAGGAGTTGATCTAACTAGTTTTTTTGTGGTTTTATTGGGATTTTTAGATGTTTTCTATTTGTTATGTTTATACTCACCCCCACATAGGGCTTATGGCCCCACATGTTGTGTCTCGGTAAATGAGAAATAAGATCAAAAATCGTCTGTATAGACATGGATCTAACACAACTTTTTTTGGAGTGGACACATTGTGATTCTAAGTGATGCATTCAGAAGCATAGTGATTTTTATGGTTCTAGTGACCACTATTCCTAGAGTGTGATCTAGAATTAATTGCAATATAGAGTAATTTATTAGTGTTTGTGTGTTTCAATGTTTTTAATAGGCATTATTTATAGAGTACTTACCTTATAGGTTATACTTATATTTATTATCTCATGCATGCATTGCATATAGTTCAGCTATCCATTTATATATCTTACTGGTGTTTTGTTTATCTTTTGTATAGAGGATTCTATATATATTATAAGATGATATAGGCTAAGGCCTCCCATATTTTGGGATATTTCTACTAGATTCTAGACACTCATCCTTGACCTATTAGAGGAGGGATTAGTGTAGCACTCTCGGTTTAATCTCAAATGAGGAGGGTTCCCAGTGGGCCAGGTCATGTTAGTTTTCCTATTATTCCTTAAAAAAACTAGTATAGTTTCCCAAAATTAAATGTTTCTTATAAAAATATTTTTTTATTTAAATAAAATAGAATAACTATTTCTTTTAAGCTAACAATAATAACAGACTGTGATGCAATGGACGACGATGATAATAATTTTCCTTTTATAACTATAATTAAATATTATTTTATCAATTTTACTAACACTACATATAATTTAGTTGTTTAATTAACAGTAAAAGAATTATTTTTTATAATATATAAATTTATAAAATTCATTTAATGTTTAATTACATATGTTACAACCATTGTTTCTTTCAAAAAATATATTTATCATATTATTTATTCCAAAAAATATAATTTTGTCATTATTTCTTCAAAAAATAGATATTTTTTCATGAATTAAACTATTTTTCCAAAAAGATATTTTTTTCCTAAATACAAAACAATCTATTATTTCTTCTAAACTCACAGTGAGGATAAAAAATTTTCCGATGATTATATTTTTCCTATAATAACTACAAATAAATATTATTATTTTTATTATATTTCATTTATATTTATTTATTGTATTCATTAACAATGAAAAAAATTACTATTTTAACAATATAAGATTATAAAATCAAATTTAAAACGAATTAAATATATTCCAACTCTTATTTCTTCTAAACTAATTATTTTTCTATTATTTCTTCAATAAACATATTGTTTTCCTATTATTTCTTGAAAAAAAATATGTTTTTGATAAAATATTTACAAACTATTATTTATTAATAACCAAAGATGATGGCATTAGAGGATGTAATTTAAGCCGACAATAATAATTTTTTAATTATGCCTATAACTCAATATTATTGTTTCATAGATACAGATCCCCTTGGATATCAATAAAATTAATGTGGCAGAATTATGGATTCTTCCAACCAGTTAGGGGGATAATATACGGAGACCCAATGTCCCCCAATTTTTTCATTATATTCTATGATTCCCCTACTAGATTCTTTGATAATGGAATTGAACTTTGTAAGATCCTCCCATTCCAGTGCAAGCAATATTTTAATGGAGTCTTCCACGACCACTTTTTGAATTATATGATATTATTTATCAATGGGTGTATAAAATCCATTTGAGGATTCAAAAATGTATTGAAGGAAATTTTTTGATATGAATTCCAATTCATCAACCATGAAAAGAGCAGTCTATTCATTTCCATCTACTACTCAGAGAGATGTGTTAAAAGTATTGAGACTAATATGGGAGTTCAAATGAGGTGATTTACCGTGGATTATTTAGGAGTACCAATATATTTAGGTATAATTCACATAAATTTTTTTGGGGGGTTTTAATAGGATTTCAAACTATATCAATAACTAAATATACCACTTCCTTTCATTTGGATACAAGATTACCCTTCAAAATCATGTTCTCACATTAATCCCCGTGCATGTGTTTTCAGTTCTCAAGGAGTCAAAGGTAGTTATAAATATCATTAAAAATATTATTACTTCCTTTATTTGGGATGTTCAATATGATGTGAGGTATCAACGGGCTTCATGGACTTGGATGACCAAAATAATGAATAAGGACGAAATCAATTAGAGGAGTGTCTCATGCATGATTCACTTATTATTGGAAAAGCTAGTGTTAGAGGTATTAGAATCTCATTCCCACTTGTCCAAACATTTATTCGGTAAGTATGGTGTGAAATTTAAATCCCTGAATGGGTGAGTTTATGACATATGAAATTTTCTTCAAGGAAATCTTCCTGATATTCAACCTCTCTCATGTTGTATTGTTGAAGACTGAGATATCAAATTTTGGGACTAAAACTGGGTGGGTTATCCTCATGCCTTCCCAAGAAGCCCGAATCTTGATATATAATTCAAGTTAAATTGAATATATACTCCATTTATTCATTCTATTTTGAACTAGGAGAAACAAGATTGTATTATGCAGTATCAGGATGGAATATGAACAGGATCGATTTTTCATCACTATCTCGTCAACATGATTGTTTAGCTATGTAATATCACAATGTGATCCATCAAATCCATGTTAAAGAAATATGGAGTGGGATTATATGGTGAAATAATATCCCCCAAGTGTATAATTTTTAATTATGGAATTTAAAGAACCATTCCATCCCTATAGACGAGGAGGTCATGTATTGGGGAATTTATATTGCTTCCAAATGATTCTATTGTCGGAACCCCAATAAATAAATGAACCAAAATATTTTATTTCAAGGTGGTTGGGATTCATCAATTTATAATTTCAAGTGGGATTCCACAAGTCTGATTTTTTGTAGAAGGTACAATTATAGACTTCCTCTATTATTGGGTTTATAGTGTGGATAACAACACTCACAAGAGGAAAGAGAGGATAAACATCTTAGAATATAAATGTTGGTGGATTTGGAATGCAAGAAAAAATTCCCACTAAAAAGGATCACCCATTTATAATATCACTCGGGTTGTTAGGACTAGAATCCTAGTGGTTGACCTTACTTCACTCTAGAAAAATTGGGAGAGTGGTCCCTCCCTGAGACAGATCATGGGTGGTAGAAGTGGCACCATTGTTCAAAAGTAATCTTCTTAGTGTTTCTATGTCTATTGGAAGCCCCTCATAGAATTATGAAGCTTAATGTTTTTGGTTCTTTCAATATTAAATTCTTGTGGGTGTAGATATATTTTCTATGATCCCATGGGCTCTATCGTTCTAACCTTCCCTGTCTTTTATGGTTGGGGTGACTCCCTCCATGTTAAGGTCTGTGAATTACTGCATGGGTTATTGATTTTCCTATCCAATAACATTTATATTTATACTGTTGAAACTAACTCCTCTATCAATTATAAATCTCTCCAGGAACTCATCCCCAACCCTTGGTTCATCTCCATCAATAATTTTAGATGCAAGTTACTTTTGAATAACAGGGTAGATCTTCTACACACATGGCGTGAAGGGAAAAGAGCTACTAACATACTCACCTCAAGGGACTCCCATGAATTTTCCCTTTATTTAAATTCTAAAATTGGCTCCCTTCCCCTATTTGTGCTTATCTGGTTAGAAAAGACTCTATCAAAGTAACATTACTTCATCCCCCAAACTCCCTAGAATGTATTCTCTCATCAAAAGAAAATATTTCTGTTAGAGGTTGAATATTACTGTTTCAATTATATTTATTCTATATATACTTAATTTATTTAATTATTAATTCACATATATTATTGTTTTAAAAATATAAATTTATAAAATAAAATAAAATTAGAATGAAATAAAATTAGGTTTTATTATTTCAACAATATTTATTTAAAAATACATATGCATTTGAAAAACTATAAAAATTAAGCTATCGTTTTTAATTTATTATTTTTAACTATGAAATTAATCATTATTATTTAATTGAATAATTATGTATTATTTTTTTACATGAAATATTATCTAATTGTAAAAAAAATTTAATTTTTCTTACAACATAATTACTGGAGAATAATTACACAATCAAAAAAATACAAGAAAAAGTTATAACAAAAAAACTATAATATGTATAAAAAATTAATAATAAAATATAGTGAAAATAAAATTAAAAATAACCTTGATGGAGTGGTCATCCTTTATAAGAGAAAAATGATAAAATTAAAGGAAATAAATTATTACACAGTTCAATATATATAACTAATAAATAGTTATTTTTTTAAAAAACATGTATAAAATAAAAGCATCCCAAAAAATTAAAAACCAAATAAATATAAATATACACTATAAAATCATTACACAATTCAAAGAAAACAACAAAAGTTTTTAAAAGAATATATAAAAACATAACAGTTATAACATAAAAATATAAACAATATAAACTAGAAAAAAATATAATTTTTTCTATAGAATCTATAATAAATATTAATTGATAATAATAAAAAAAACTAAATAAATATTTGAAAAGTATATTCCATATGAATGGGGTTTGTGGTAGATGGGTGTTTTGTCATGGAAGATAAGTGGTGGTTTGTGGAAGAGGAGAAGTAGCTTGTGGATTGTGGAAGAGGGGACCTTGTAATGATAAAGGCTTTGCGTAATCTCATGGAAAAGGGGGATTTGTTGAAGAAATTCAAACCAAATCATTTATCGGATCTTGTGGAAGCTATTAATCACAGATGATCATGGAACAAACTCATATAAACATTAACAAAGTGGTGTAAATGAATGAGTTTGTGCTAGAGTGATCTCTCAAACATGGAACTGACTCATGGGAGGTGGAATAATGTGGGATAAGTGGGAGTGGAAGAGTTTCATAATGTAGGAGAGGATTGGACAAGTAGTATGATGATCATTTATATTGATATAATATGAAGGTACTATCATTATCAACACCCACCCTTCTATTGAAAAATTACAAAAACCCTCCCATAGATCAGGAAAACTTCCCATACCATATTTTTGGAATCAATTTTTTTATTATATAAGTAAATTATCCCATATATTTTATTCATTGGTTTGTTTATATCAAAAAATTTGTTCCCATATTTTCATTCCATAAATATTGAAGTAGAGAGAAGTTTTGGGCCATATTTTGGTTCATAAATAGGGAATTCACATGCAAGAAATGACCGTGGATATCACATGAGATAGAGGTACACTTCATTAATAACATGGTTCGATGTGAGGCTAGTTTTCAAGAATCTAAAATTTGACACTTGATTTTAGATAAATCTTAATTCCATTTCTTTTTTTGGAATATATAGAGATATTGTACAGGTGTTTAGTTCAATGACTCCATGGTAACTTTGATTCATATAGGTTAAATTTTTTCAAGTTGAATGGGTTCTTTTTGATATTATAGACCAAGCTATATGGCCACTCCCAATTAGAGATAATTTTATAGAGTATGTTTTTATATTAGAAACAACTATTGTGGGAGTTTATTCTTTGGGTGATAAGAACACAGGAGGACGTAGAATTACTTATCAAGGGCTGTTGAACAAGTATCCCACAATGGTGGATCATTTTCTTCAAATAGATAAATAAAAAATGAAAATGTTTTTCCCTTTTAAAATATTACTTGGTCACATGATTTGTAATTAGTGCAATTTTAAAATGTTTCATTAAGATGAAATGAAATAATAATTGACCCGCTTCTCCCAAATATATAGAAAAACCTTGTTATATCTTGTAATTCTCAAATTATTTTCATTTTTTTATTTCTCTATTCAAGTTTATTTCATCTTATATGTTTTTTTCTACCTCAATAAGGTGGTATTGAAGACATGAGGATTGAAATTGATATGGGAAGATATTTTTTCTAGTGGAAATAAAATTCAAGGTTATAAGAATTATTTATTAAAACTAGATTCATAAATCTCATGTTGAGGCGATTCTAAATGGGAAAACAATGTGGAAAATAGAGATAGGATGATATTTATAGAGGTAATAAAATTTTGGGTAAACTCTGATGGGATAATGTACATTTTTTTTAGAGAAAAAGAAATACTTTTATTGATAGCATAATGTTTTTGGTGACTTTTCTAATGCTATATTCGGTATCCCATGCCCACACAATGTTAGCAGTCAGTTTTAATCATTGATATTTTTTTAAACAATAAATTAGGAAATAAGATTCCATTTTCAGTGAAATAGGACTTTATTACTACCATTTAAATAATTCTAGAAAGATATTATAAATTCCCATTACTTTAATTAAATAAAATACTGTTAATATGATTAGAGTTACTACATCTAATTATTCCATCTAGAAACCTAAAATGGAATATAATTTGTATATTAATGATTTGTAGAGTCCATGATGGAATAAAACTAATACAATTATAGTGATATTGAATGAATCTGTGAGAATATGAAAATATAATGAAATGATGTCTATGAGTAACCTATTAGTTGATGCAGATTGGGTCATACTCAACAGGAAGTTCATTTCTCAAATTGGAAAATGGACCAGGAAGAGTATCTTTTAAAATTTTTATAATAAACATGATGCTTCTATTATTTTAAAAAAATTAGAAAAGACAAATGAATGATCAACTAGACAAAATAAAGAGAAAAAAATGCATAATCTTGTTAGCCTAAAGTAAAAATATAAGAACAATGTATCATATCACAAGAACGAGTTCCAAGGTATTATTAATCAATTAAATTCCATGGAAATAATGGGTGATAACGAGATAAAGAAATTTTTGATATTGAGACTATTTAAAAATATGTGAGTCACACTAGTTGAGTTATTAAACCATTCAAAACCTAATGAAATGATTACCATGTAAATATAAAAATACAAGATGTTGAATGGTGAATCTAAAATGAAGGATAGAGGATGCAATTTAGAATCATAGTCTCTTTTCATTAAAATAAAAGGTAAAAATGGTAGGTTAGAAATAGAGGAATAGAGCCATTTATTTGGCCCTAAAACTTTACCATAGAGTGTCAGAAGCTGAAGCAATTGTATAGGAATTTGGATATTAAATCCTAAAACAATGATTATGTAATATTCAATGAAGATTTTTTTATTTTTTTAGGAAGATGATCATGTAAAAGCTTCACGATAATAATTGAAATTGGTGATTTATTGAGTTGAATCACACCATATCACTACACAAATATATTTATTATTATTTAATAATTTATGGAGATTCATACATGTAAATATGGGAACTGGGGGTTCATCCAAAAATACTAGAATTTGTAATATTTTTCTAGAGACTAATATTGCATGCAAGTTACTTTTGAAATATTGGAGGCATGTTCCTAATATTCACCCGAATCTAATATCCATGATATTTCTTGGTGATGATGGATACATTAGTTTATTTAGCGATAAAAAATTATATCTTAATAAAGTGAATACAATAATTTCTAAAGGCAATAAAAATACATATCTTTACATCATAGAGGCCAGAATGTGTGGACAAGAAATAAACAGTGATAAAAGGAGGTTATTATAAAAGTGTAGAAGAGAAGAATTGACTATAAAAGTAAGAAAAGAATTATAATTATCTCAAAGAATGATCATTTACTAGGAATAAAAGGTACACATTTATGTACTTGTGGTGATTGTATCATGGGAAAACAACATCAAGTATCTTTCTATGGTTATTTACAATCTAATTTTTTATATTTGATACACATAGTATCTTAAATTATGAAAAAAAAATTCATAGGAGGTGTAATTTATTTTGTGATATTCAATGATGATCATTCTATAAATTTGGTAACTTTCCTTTAAAACTAAAGATCTAGTGATTGATGTTTTCTAGTAGTCTCATGTGAAAGTGAAAAGAGAAGATGTTAGACAGATGAAGTGAGTGCATAAAAAATAGAGGAGAGTACCATGCACAATTTAAATAAAATATTAGGAGTTTCTAAATTAGGAAGGAAAAATAAATAATGATGATTCCACATGCTAATGGTTTCATTGTGATAATGAACAAATGTTTTTTTAAAAACTCATGTGCTTGATATTGAATTTAAAACTACCGAACACCTTTTGGGGGAGGCAATAGAGATCAAAATTGATTGTAACAACATTTATCCATCATTTCAATCAAAATTTTATATCATATAACTGTTTATAATAGATAAAGATGTTCCATAAAATAACATGAGAGTATTTGGTTGAATGGATTTTGTTAATATACCAAAATATGAGAGGGTGAAGTTAGATGGAAATAGAAATTACTATATCTTTTTAAGATAGACTTTTGAGGAGTTTTAATACTGACTCTGGGATCCTATCATCAAGTGGATAATTATAATAAGATATTTATTATTTCTCAAAGATCATATTATTAATTATTTTGAAAATCTTGAAAACCTAGAAATGTCATAGTCTAAGGAAATTCTAATCAATCAGGGACCAATATCACAATCATCAGTTCTAGATAGAGCATGATAGATCTATGAAACTTATGATATATTAACACTATGTAATATAACTCTATCCAATAATTTTTCTTTATCATATGATACTCCCAAGATGATCGTAGTACAATCCTAGTTTAAGAGATCCCATAGAGAATGAAAATTGATTCAAATATAATCACCACATGTGTATGTGCTAATTACTAATGGGAAAGAGAAATATAATTGCTATTATGTGATTGGGAATTAATATAATATTGAATACAAAATGGTTATTCTAAAGGAGAATTGATCCTTGCATAAGAACCTCAAAATTGACATAGTAGAGTTTCCACATGAAATAAAGGCACTCAATAATAATTGGGTTTATGAAATAAAAGGTGAATACAGATGATAAAAAAATCTATAGATCCAAGATGTTTTTAAAGGGATTTATTCAAAATCAGTTTATTAACTTTGAAGTTTTTTTTCTGTGGTAAAAATATCTTCTAGGATTGATGGTATATAACAAACTCGAGGGGAAACACGTGGATGTAAAGTCTGAATCATTACATTATGACCTTGAATAGGAGATACACATATAGAAATCAAATGTATTTTAGGAGAATGTAAAAGAAAATAAGGAAATATAAACTTAAATAAATTATATATCGTTGGAAATGAGAAAAAAGATAATGTTACAAAATTTTTAGAACATTCATATAGAAAAATGATTATAGATGAACAACTAATGATCATTGTGTTTTGATAAAAGGTTTTTTTAATGGTGTTTTTACTAATATATTTATTTATATTTTTTATAAGATGATTATAAGAAGAGATATAACAAATATATCTAATTTCAAGGAGTTAGACATGCTTTTTTGAAGTGGACATAAGAGATTCTAGTCAGATTCTTAGTATCATGACTACTCGTGATAGGAGGAATCAAAAGATTTTTATATCTCTGGAATAGTACATTGACATGGATCTTGAATAATTCAACATGAGTATGAAGAAACTATTTATTACACCACTTGGAATTAATTTAAGGATCATGACTTGTTAGAGTCAATCAACTAAAGAGGAAAAATCGAAAATGGAGAAAATTGCTTATCAGTATATAGTTAAAAATCTTTAATATGCTATGTTTTACACCAGAGTAGACTATTCTCACATTATTAGAATTGTGAGAATATTCATATTAAATATACTAATGGATAATTAGATAAAAATAAAATGGATATTGAAATATCTTTGAGGCATATACAATCATTTATTATGTTTTGGAAGTAATAAACCTTTTTTAGATGGATATAAAAATATATATATTCTTGGAGATTAATACATGTAGGAATATATTTTTGGATACCAAATATAATTTTTCGAGGCAGTAGCCTCAAAAAAATCTTGACTCCAGATGTGTGTTAAATTATTTACCATTGACGTAGAGTTCATCGTAATCACTGAATGTTTCAACGATATATCATTGATGAAAATATTTATACAAGATCTAGAAAGGATTTAAGAGAAATATATTCTCTATTGTGATAGTTGAAGAAATATTCATCTCAATAGGAAACCAAAACATAATTATAGGACCAAAAACATCAACATTTTATATCACTAGATCTGCAAGGTGTTGGGATATTTTTTTTGATAATTGATACAATAAAAAAAGTTATAATAGGGAAACATAATGAAAAAATGTAATAATAAAAGAGAATCTAGGAGTTTTAAAGGAGATTTCAAGTTTATATTTTACTCTAAATTCTTTATTATAGGGATATTTGTGGTGGGAACTCTTAGTTATGGTGAATTTAATTAAATATTTTTTTATATAGTCAATATATTCCGTGGGAGAATCCTCTTTTGGAGGACCCAAAACATAGTTGGCATTGAAATATGTAATTATGGATCATTAAAATAAATACCAATGATAGTGGATAGATTTCTTTATGTAGGTGAAAATAAATACAATGGGTTTTCCTTCCACTTTTAAATAATATTTAGTCACATGATATATAGTTAGTGAAATCCTTTGAATTTTCATTAGGAGAGATATAAGTAATTACTGACCACTATCTCACACTAGTTGTAGGGTGTGGAGAAATAAAATTTTTGAACATTTTTCCAAGTGTAGCACAATGGCTAGTCAGGGTCATCTCACTTGAAGAGCTTCATAGTTTGAGTAATTATTATAATTAACCTAAACTATTTATTTTTGTTATTGTTTTTATTTTATTAAAACAATGATTTTTTTTGTGTTTATGATTAATTTATAAAATATTGAAATAAAAAAATAAAAAATTTATATTAAACAAATATAAAATAATTAAAAAAATTTATTATAAAGAAAGAACATGGTACAAGGATTGGTTTTTAATAATATTATTATTCTGAATTTTTTTCTAATTTTGTTTGTTAATTAACTATGAAATATCATACATGAATTAATAAAATTTTATTTAAATGTCTTGAAATATAAAATTCTTAAATAATATAAATTCAACCTCATCTTGTAATCTAGGTTCATGGAACACCTCTGTCAATAGTGTGAAATCTTATTATGATTGAATCCATTGTATGTCATTTCATCTATTGATTGAATTAACTCTATCATGTGAAGATATGATAAATAGAAGGGAGTGAAAATAAAATAAAATAAATTAAAAGAATTTAAATAGGTTTAATTTTCATGAAATGGTGTAAAATATACAATCCCATGCATACCACTCACATATACCACAAATAAGAAATACAATTTAAGTAATAATTTAGGAACACCTAACCTCCCCTGGGCTAAACCATAGGTTAGCCCCTCATTGTCAAGGGTAAGATGATATAATGGAGAAAACAAAGATACAAGAATAAAAAAAAATTAAAAAGAATAAAAATAGAACAAAATAATAAATTAAGAAAAAAATAATATAAAAAATAAAGAACACATGAGATAAAAGATTAAAATAGAAGAAGAATAATATAACAGAAATAAAGTAGAAAATATAAGAATAAAAAAAGGAAAAATATAGAAAGAATAAGAAGAAGAAAAAGAATAAGGGATGAATGGAACACATTTTTTAAACTTGAAATGAATGAATAATGTTTTATAATAGAAAAATAAAAAATATATATAGAAAAATTGGACTAAAATAAAAAAAATGAAAAATAAAAAAGAACAAAGGTGAAGTAATGTCGTGCTTCCTCCTCCAGCGTGTTAGAACTCCAAAGGTGTTAAAATATCCCTCGTTAGTGGCCGAGGGATAATTTTATAGGCTCGATAATATCCTCATCCTTCTATGGTCAAGGTTATATCTTCATTTAGTAAGAAAATCAGATATTGATTTTCATGTATATTTTATATATATGATCTTTGAATATGTCAGTATCTCAAGATTTCCCAAGTGACAGCATGGACCAGTGGTAGATATGGTGAATGTTCTTTCAAATGCATGGAGTGAATGGGGCCAATGTGGAGGTTCCATGTGGTAGGTATGATACCATAGAGATATTGATCTGTGGTGGTAGTGGTCACCTACTTCATCTGGCATTCAAAGTGGACATAAAAAGCTTCAAAATAGGATTCCCTAGGGGTATTTCGGGGCCCAGGAGGTGATTTGTGGTGGTATTGGAATTCAAAAATGGTATTAAATATCAATACGAGCTTCACAAGTTATTGGATATGGCATTTCAAAATGTGAAATGATATCTGTGGGGACTTCAAGTAGAAGTGATAGGAATATGTGAGCAGTGAGGGGTATTCAAGCACAGAAGAGCTAGACGACATCGTTCTATTTAAAACATGAATAGTGTAAAAAAACAACTCATCCCACATCTCTTTCATGGGTGGAGGAGGAACTATTATATTATCCCAGGTGTGGGAACCCTGTTTAAATGCCTGCACCAGGATGTGAACCCAAAAATATATCACACACGTACATGGGTCAAGCTGTACCACTCGGTCTGTGTAGGGTTAGGGCCAACACATGTATGTGGCCCTACACATGGGATCTCTCTCACCAGCCCATGTAGGATCTTTTGTGGCATTCATAGATGTTAATCCCCTTTAGGGGGTTGACTATATGGATGCCATCCTCATTTGAGGGCCTACTAGTGTTGGATGTTTTTTTATTAAACTCTTGAAAAATTATAAAAAACTTAAAAATAATTTAAATAATGATAAAATAAATTCCAAATTTCTAAATCATAAAAAAATAATTCAATTATAAACTTTTAAATTACATTTCTATAATTTCTCATATTTTAACAAAAAACTTTATTATAAAGGAATATCCATTAAAAACCTTCCAAAAATCATTACAAACCACTTAAAATCATGTATGAAATATGAATGTATAAAATACCCCCATACTTAAACCATGATTTTCCCGAAGCATTAAGTTACAACATGGAATTTATAGGACACTAATTTTATCATTATTAAAATATATATTTAATTAATTAAAACAATTATCAATGTTAAAAATAATATTTATATATCACATGAAATATAAATTTAATTTATCAATTTTCAAAGAAACAATAAGTTAGAGTATTTTACTTTCCCCTTCTGAAATTAGTAAAACTTCTTATTTCATCCATCTAGGTTCTTCAGTTTATTATTATTAAACATTACCAATCATGATTAACCACTCATTTGAATATTTTTTTCTCATAATTCATGATTCAATTTAATTATAATTATGATCAAATCATGAGAACATGAACCTTATGCATAATCTTTTAAAGGAACTACATTGTTCACTTTATAAAGAAAAAAGGCACATAAAATCATGAAGACTTGAAATAATGGTTCATATGACTTTGAGGTTTGTGGTATTTAGGAATTGATGTGAAACATTAAGGATCAAAGAGATGTATTCTCTCTAGAGTACAATTCATGATATAAAAAATTAATTCTTAATGATATTGTCCCCTTCAAATTGTGACAACTCCCACTTTCCCAAAATAAAAAGTAAAGGTCATGGTCAATTAATAAATAATTAATGGTTTGTATCCTCTTGAATACTTTACTAATATTTTACTTTTTTTTGAAGTAAATTTTCATTTTTTTTCTTTTTTTGACGTTATAAATTAGAATAAACCTCACACCCCACTAAACAACACATGTTAAAAATCATCAGTGTAATAATGGAGTTTTTTTATTCTTCCATTTCACAACAAATTCCTATTTTTTTTATTTTTTTCATGTAGGGAAAACAATAATGTATATTGAATAATTAAAAAACATTCTTAATACCCACAATTATCACTTCCACATTTTCCTTACAATTTATTTCATCCCTTTTACCATGACCCCATTCACCCCCATACTTCATCTTTAAAATAGCATGAACAATACTGAGAGGAGGGTAAGAGTGGATAAAAATATCTTGAAACATGTATCATTCATAACAAGGTAATTCATCGTCTATATGGGATAAATAAGGATTGATTTAAAGGTGGTATTGGGATAAGTATTTTTAAGATATTCCTTAATAAATTTTAATGTGTTTTTTATAGTCATAGATTTGAAAAGTTTCAATTAATGTTCTGGTGGGTGGTATTTCCCAAGGAAAGTCAAGAAATATTATCCAGATAAAATAAAAAGTACTTTTTCTAAAAATCCTCTCGGTAATGGTTGTATAACTTGAGAAAATCACTCATGGAATGAATATTAATAACAAATAAATTCACTTGATTTTTATAAACTCATGGAATGATTTTTTAGGGAATTTCATTTAAATGAATTAGATAATTTCCTAAAATCAAGAGTCCTTGTTTTTATATCCCGGTTGCACATGAATAATTCAATTCTCTATTTTACTCATTAAATCCCATTAAAATTGAAAACTAAAACAAAGAATCATATGAATCCTTGGAAACCCTTATATACTAGATAAATCAGGTAAAGAAATTATTCGAGCATGGGAATGAAATTATTGATGGAAGATCAAATAAGAATCTAAGAAAATACAAATATTTTAAATTATAAACATTAAAATTAAAATACCATTTGAAATGAAGCTTATTCCTCTTCATTCAATATTTGGTGGTTTCCTTGTGCCATCATGGTCCTATAAAAGTAAAAAACAAAATTAAGCACAAGTATCCTATATTTTAAGATAAAAATGAATAGATTGTGTCAGTTATATTATAAAATAATCCTATGAATGAAATTAAAATCATAGAGATAATGTAAATATAAATCTTGGTATGATCCCCCAAGAGGGACCTGACTTTTTTACTTCCACCATACGGTAGTACAAGATGTTATCCATAATCATTTTGTGGATGGAGTGTCATTTATTTGAACCACCACATATGGCTTTTCCTAGCTTGTATTTCTTCTCTGTTGGGAAATAATGATCCATTTATAGAGTATACAATATCCATACCCTTAAAAATTAACTATAGATTGCATGGTGGGGGTAGGATGAAGTATGGATCATCCTCCGTCTTGGTTACAACTTGTGAAACCTCTTATTTATTGTATAGTTCTGGATCAATGTCGCATGCATGAATTGAATGATCAAAATAAAATTAAGAAATTATTTTTACTAGAATAAAATTTTAATTTGAATAATAAAAAATATTATCCCTTTCATAATGAGAACCTAGTGTCTTTATTTCCTCAGGACCACCTACTTGGAATTCTTGATGGGATCCCTCAAATGTATGCTCATCAAAATTAGGGATCTTCATCTGTTCCTCAGATGGTTCATGTTCAGTTTCTTCTTCTTTAACTATGGAATAAAATGGATTGTCTTAATATTAAAATTCAAATTAGTGTGAATTAATGCTATATTCATATTGAATAAAATCAAATGAAATATTGTTCGGGATATGACTAACTCCATTAGTTGGTTCAATTTAAATTTCTTATTAAGTGGTGACTATATATAGTAGTTGGATCTTTGTGGATAGAAGTTGGTAGTATAGAACCTCCATATTTTCTTCAAATTCCAACACATGGGTGGTTTCCTCCTCTTCCATGGATAAATTGATATGCAATGGTTCTAGTTATTTTATATTTTAGGGACAAGGAAGACCAAGTTGTACCTCAAATTCATTCATTAAATCATCCATATCTGATTAATCGCCCAAACATTTCTCAAGAGTAATGTATTCCTCATTATGAATCCACTTATGCTTGCCATAGTTATCTTGGATTTTCTTTTTAAAATGTTTAGAATATGTATAATCTTCAATTTTGGAATAAATATAGTGGATTTCATTTGTAAAATCAAGAAAGACCAGTGGCTCATATTATGTTTCAGGTTTAGGTTGCTCGAGGGATGCATTAAAATACGTAGTTATCCAAAAAAAATTTCCTCTCAGATCTTGTACTGTCTCTTCCAATATAGGTTCACGTGAATGAACTAAGTGCAGTGGATATCCTGTAGTAGGTACCACAAACCCCCCTTTGAAAAGTCCTTCTACTCTCACAAAGGTGACTCATTAAACTAATGGACACATGGTAGAATCTGAGTAAGATTTCCCAGGCCATGCAATTTCCCAGGCCATGCAATTTTCCCTGAGAGTTGTGCTCCTCTCACAGGGTGAGTATGGTCCAGAACAAGGATATGATCTTGATCCCAATCCTTTGGAATATTTCTCTAGAATTTTCAATAGAAATTTTCCCGGGTCTGGAGGCATGTGTAGATCTCAGTTGGTCTCCGTATTTGGAAAGTGAGTATGAGCCCAGTCTGACACCTCCTCATTTATCAAAATATACCAATAAACCTCCTAGATGGTAGAAAAAATGTCCACTTATTCCGATATTACCACCTGTTCTCAATGATCATAGTGTTGAGTTTCCCTAGATATAAAGATAAGATTATGTGCATGTCCCTTTTACTAAAAAATTTCCAGAATATTACGAAGGAGTTCTTCAGCGTTTTTAAAAATATATTGGAATTTTGTAAAAGTGTGTGGAGGGATATAAGCATGAACATTTTCCTTCTCTGTTTTACACTAACATATTTATTCAATCAAAATGGGGATATATGCCCACTTTTTACACCTTATTCCATTGGAATATTCTGATGACGTTATTGCATGGGGGTAGGGATATGCACCTCCACCATGCCTGCTATGAGAATATACTAAATGACATGTTTCGAGTGAGTAGAAATATGAACTTGTTCTCTGATTTCTGCTGAAATATGCTGTTATGCATCATCAACAAGAGTGGGAATGTGTGACTTTTATTGGGTATCCAATGCCTTCTACCCCTAATGATCCTTCCTTAATTCCCGTGCATGAACATCAATGGTGGAAGTGTGTTGGGTGGTACCTTTATTAGGTGACTGGTGGGTACCTTTGGGATGGTGTTGGAAAAATTGGTTGAAAAGTTCTCTCATAAGTGACACCTGAACCAAAAGGGAGACATATTTGGCTTCCTGAACCACCTTCATCATAAAATGAAGGATACAATTTCCACGCTTTAGGGATATTCTCCCAAAGAGGTTGGTTGTTGTGATAAAGGCTGTTGACTTATCAGAATCCTTTCTTGGGCGATGCAGACTCACCTATTGTCATTATTGGAAAACATCATGGGATGTTTCCATGTTCAAGATCACACCTCATTAGTGGTAATCTTCATCCATCATGTTTTCCACTGAACATTGGATTTGTTGAGCAGTTGAGATCACTTTACGACCCAAGGGGGTACAACCACAGATGATTTACCAGATTAAACAATGGATAATGAAGACATTGTATCAAATAATGATTTTGAGATCAGTATCTATAGTTATAAAGTTGAATAAGAACAAGGTTACCGATTAGGGAAATATCGTAGAAACAATATGCTCAATCAAATATGCATGGTTAACATAATTATTCTTTTATTCCCTGATTCAACCATTCTACTCACTTGGAAATATAAAAGAGAGTATTGAATTATTTAATGAGAACCCCAGTCATAAAGTATCATCTGTAGGATCATACTAGTATTATTTATTTGTTTCTATAGGGTATGAAATACAAATTTTCTAAACACATTATTTTTCTCTCATCCTATCGTTTTAGTGATTCATGCCTGGCATGTCAGTTTTGTTTGCATATGGGGTGTTAGAAAAATGACTCAATATTTTATAACCTTCTAATTTTGAGATTAGAGATACTCATGTTGGGTTTACCTTTTTTGTTTTGTAAGTATTTGAGGTTCTATCAGGAAACCCTCATTGAAGTGGGGTACATTTGAACTAAGGTTTGATTGTGTGTGTGTGTGAGGGGGGGGGGGTGTTTGTGTTATGTAAAATCAAGAATATTTGGTTACAATTTTCTCTCTTACCAGAAACCACCAATAGTCCCTACTTCCATAGCTCGATACATATGTACATTCCAAATTCCCAAAGTCACCTATTGTTTCAGTACCAATTAATCTTGGGGACTTGTATTGGTTGATAGGATGGGAGGTTAGGCTCATCACACCCTTTTGGGGGGAATGTTTCATACTATGGTACACTCGTATAGATTTAAGATATGTTTGAAAATATCCTTCCAATACTGATTTGAGACTAGTTACCCTCACAACATGATCAAGTGTTACTTCCCTTTTAGGTGAAAATACTAGGAACTCATTAGTTAATCCATCTATATGTATCTTAGGTTCTCCATCGTTTTTTAGTAATAGGAAGTTTCTTATGCGACGAAGACATAAAACCAAGTGCTTCAGATTCCAATTACAAGAAAGAAGGAATTTAATATTTCAAGGAGGGTATTGAGCATTTTAGGCATCTTGATATTCTGGTTATTGTAGGAATGAAAACCCATGTTGTTTGTTGGACCCGTGCAGTTTAAATTCATGAAGATAGAACTTATATAGGTTCTCTGGGACACGAAGTGTTCAAGATATATTGTTGGAGGGAAAACCTAGGTATTCCAACTATGGAAAGAATCATAGTTTTTATAGTTCAGTTTTTCGGTGATGATACACTGAGGTTTCCCTTATAATTATGAAGACTCATTGTGAAGATGAAATGATTATTACAGTTCCCTAAGACAGTGTGAGCTATGATCAGTATGAGAAACAAGGGATGTAAAATGATAAATTTTCATTACTCATGTTGTGGAAATTATGTGTTGACATTGTCCTAAGAAGATTTATTATAGAGATGAGTCCTCAAGGAGATATCCTACATATCTTGGTTATGGTAGGAATCAGATTCATCAAAGTTTAAGTAATTTCTCAGTCTCTAGATGGATGAGGTAGAGTGATCATCCCATACGAATAATTGGGTACTGATAGTCGAAATGGAATCGACATAAGGATTACATTGAAATGGATATTTATTTTAGAATGGGCCTTAGGAAGTAATCTTACATATACAAGTTATTATAGGAATTAGAGTTCTTGTAATTAAAACTCTCCCGTGGGACTAAACCCAAGGTAAATGCCACTGTTTTTAGGATAATGTGTCCTTCCACTCATTGGGTCTTACAATCATATATCTCCTTGGTTGGTAAAGACTCATGATGTGAATTATATGACTATTTCACCTCATTAATGTGACATGAGCTATGATAGGTGTGAGAAATCATGGATGGAAAATGAATAAAGTCACCTTTATTTGGAGATTTTATATGGACCTCATACCTTTGAAAGGTGTCCTATATATCTCTACTATGGAGGGAATTAGAGTTATTATAGTTAAATTAATTAGGTCTTACACTCTAAGGTGTCCCTATAATTTTTTGGAGGATGATTGTGTAGATGAAATGACTATTGCAACTCCCTAAGCCCACATGAGCTATGCTAATTATGAGAAAAAAGGGATGGAAAGTAATCACTTTCATTACATGTGAATGTGGTAGTTATATTCTAGGATTTCCCCAAATGATTTATATGGATTTAGAACCTATAGAGGTGTCCTACATTTCGTATTTATAGAAGGAATCAATGTTTTTATAGTTCCCTTGATTAGGTCTTACACACTGAGGTTTTCCTATTGATCTAGCCTATTTTTCTTCCTGACACACACTAATTGTTTTCTCATTCGGATATATATGAGAGTATTTTCCTAGAATATCCCTAGAAAACTAAATGATCCATTTGGTATTTCTAAAGGCCGTCACATTACCTGTGTTACATGTCTGAATATTGTTGAATGATTAAGGATGATTTTTTAGAGGACATCACAAGAACCATATGGTTTTTCTGTGAAGCTATAAAACAACATGGATTACTTGTCCAGAGGATGTTTTATGATCTATCTAACATTTCATGGTGTAATTAGCAAGATCTGACTGAAAAATATGGAGGGTGTCATGAGAGTTGATAAGACATGTCTTGGAGGGTGTCTCAGGGTTTGGCTGACATTCCTGGAGGGCGTCACGAAACCTAGACAACATGTCTGGAGGGATTGCGAGTCTCAGATGACATGCCCAAATGGTATAATGAGATCTTAGTTAACATCATTAGATGGAACTGTGAGTCATGTATGATATGATTTGGAACCATTATATGACTTAGGCTATATATCTAAATGATGTCACGAGGCTTGGGTGATATGCCAAGATGGCTTCATGAGACTAAACTGGCCTGCCCATGGGAACCTTGTGACTTGCAAAATCATTCTTAGAAGACTTTGAATGACCTAAATAGATTACCAAAGGAGTTTAGGTAGATCTAGGGTATGTGTCCTAGTACCATCTCATGTCTTGGATGGATCACGCAAAGCGCATGAGGGTCAACAATCATGTTTTTGTTCAATTCTTTCCCATTTTGTCTTTTTTATATCCATTGTATTGAAAATGACTTGGATTTATTTATTGTCAGTTTCTTTTAAGTCTTGAATGATCAAGAAGACATGTGGGAGGTTCTTTGTATATCCTACTAGGATCCCTCCATGTGATCTATGAATGATCACACGAAGTTCATTTTGCATGACACATGATTTCTCTAGCTATTTGCCAGTATATTACTCGATGAAAGACTTAATGATCATGAGATTATGAGAGTCTATTATCAAGGTATTGATAGGTAGTATTATGGTCTATTTTTTTATTCTATTGTGGGGGATTAATAAGACTTTCTAACCTAGTTGTTCACTAGATTGGGTGGTGTATCTAGCATAGATCTATGATGGAGTTGGTGAAGGTGTCTGGTAGAAGGCAACTTCGCCAGCGTTTTCCATGGATAACTATTTGGGAAACAACTAATTTTTGTCTACCACAAATCCCTCACATTAAAATCTACATTATTGGATTATTTACAATTATTGTGGAATTGTTTGATCATGAAGTTATGTCGAAGGACTTCAATATTGTCGTTTTGACATGTCTAAGGGCCTTTGTGATATCAAAGTTCCTATTGAAAGAAATTCGTGAGATTATTTATGCCTTAACTAGGAAATTTCAGGAGGCAATGATGAATTTTATGAGTGTCACCATGAGATTAGGGAATCTTGTCCTCGAGTCTCATGGGACCACACTGCAGACTTCCTTAGAATTTTTCAATCATTTTACGACCACGAGAGTCTTCTTTTTTCCTCCTTATTTAATTTACATTGTTTTATTTTTCAAAGGATGAAGGCCATCCACAATTACTTGAGTAATAACTAATAAAATAACTCTACCTATAGATGGTGCATCACATGAACATTAGAGGCATCATGGATATGAGTGATAATTCAGTGGAAAAATATTTTTTTTGTACATAGGGAACTAAATGGGAAGCACAATGTTTTCTGGAAATACCCAAGGAACTTTTCATCGAGTGGATGGCATGGAAAATTGATTTTGCAAGATTAGGAGGGCATGTCGCTAGATACATATGATGTATTGTAGGTCATCATGGGTATGTAAAATAATGTTTAGTAATCGAGTGGGGATCTCGTCTCCTCTCCTTTTAATTCCTTTATTTTATTTTACAAATTCTTTAGGAGTTAATGATTCTATTTGATTTTTTAAGTAAAGTAATCCATTCATTTGGTTATGTGTCTCATGACCTTTGCGAACACCAAAGATCACCACATGTGGGAAATTCCCCACCCATATCTATGGATTTTTGGTTGGATTGTGTGGTTCTTGATATTGAAAAACCACATAGCCTGTATGATATTACCCAACCATCACCGCATGTCCATTGGTTGTCTGAGACACCTTTGCGAGAGAAAAAGGACTTGTACAAGGGGATTCACGGGACCTTCTGTAGAATATTTGTTATACGGGGTTCCTTCATGTGACCCTATGTTGGTCACAAAATCTTAACTCTCTTGGAGCATAATGTGATCTTCAAGGCTTGTCCTGTAACACCCAAAACTTCCACAATATGCTTCTCTTTGAATAATACAATAGTGTGTGTTGTACGCAACATCAAGTTCTAACAAACCACAACCAATCAAACGAGCCGTTATGAATATTATTACCCAATTTTTGAAATTTTTTAAATTTTATCTTTCAAAATGGACTTCTTTTTTTGATTAATAATATCGAAATTAGCTTAGGGTGATTTTTTGGTATTCTTCTGAAAACATTCAATTTTTTAATGAATAGTGAAAACATTAAGTTATAGTTCAAAACTGAATTTTTATTTAAATAATTATTTATTTTATTTAAATTTATTTTAGATAAAAATAAATACATAATTCCTATATAAGTTAAATGTAATTCGTTGGAGTCAGTTTATAATAATTTTTTATATATAAAAATTTTATTGAACTTTTTACCGTCTTTTACCCACCTCCAAGGAGCATTTTCAAATTTACAGAAAAATTAAATTTACCTCTTCTGTGAGTTGAATTTCAAAAATCTAAGAGAAATGGTTTATATTAGTAAGTACAATGTGATTCAATAAGATGAAAATAATTTTTGTTGAATAGTAACTTTTTACTTTAATTTATCACGGTTAAAAGTAAATAGGGTAATTAAGGGTAAAAATGATATTATTATTACCCTAACACAAGTCCTAATTCTATTGGATAAGTATAATTTGACAAAAAACAACCTTAGTAATAAAATATGTACCTATTTGGTCCACTTGGATTAGATTAGAACATTTATTATTATTTTATTTAAAGAACAGTTAAAAGAGTTAAAATCAAAGTTTAATAACTAAAAAAATTTTAATATAGGGTTACACATAAGATAAATTCGACTATAAATATTCATTAGAAAGATAAAATTACTTCCTGAAAAATAAAATTTTATTTATAATTTTTAGACATTAAATAATTAAATTTATTTATGACACAATGATGGTGGAGTAATTACCGTATTAATGAAATATTAAAATAATTGATATTAAAATTATCCAAATAAATGTAATTTGAGACTATTTATAAATTACAATAATTTTCTTGGTTAATATGACATTTTATGGTTGGTTAGATGAATTGTTTTCAAAGTAATAATGATGTTATGATTTTAGAAAATACAAAATACCAAATAGTGTCAAAATTGACATAAAACAGTTTTTAGAACAAATATTATATTATTAATTGACATTATATTCCTAAAAATATGAGGTTCTACCAAAAGACTTATATAATGATACTTGTATCATTAATGAACCAATTGGGGTTATCTTGGAAGTATATAGTATGTTTATTGACCATATAATATAAAAATACAAAGAGACATGGTAAATGTCAAACTATTTATCTAAGAGTTAAAACTAAACGATAATGTTAATATAGTGACCCAAAACTATCTAAAATATACTTGATGAGTTTTTTTTGACCCATACACACCTTATCCTTTAAATAATTCATTTTGGAGCTATTATAAACCGATAATTATTTTATTATAAAATTATATTTCTAGTTTTTCCTAAGTTGCCCCTCACCCCTCTTATAAAAGACCGCTTCCCCTTATTTATAATTAACACCTTAAAATCCATTTGGATCGACCACACCCTGCCCCAATACCTTTTAAACTATCCTCCCTTCATCCTAGAGGCCTTAATTTAGGCATAAAGCCAACCTAAGGAGCCCTTTTGGTCAAATCAAAAGGAATAACCCGAAGAAGAGGTAAATATTTCATCTCCTATTTCAAGTTCCTTTATTCTTCCAATTCCTCTTTATTTGTTGTTTCCATTCTAAAATAATATAACTAGAATCCTATATATACTATGATGTTATTATAAATATGGTACAATGATATTCATTATTCTATCCATCCTTTGAATGACATTTCACCATACGTGTGTATGTACGACTTACCGTCTCCACGTCATGGTGTAATTGTTATTCAATACATTATTATTTGGATGGGTATAAAAATGATGTGTAATTGATGTAAATAATAAATATAACAAGATAATGATTCTATATATATATGATATACCATCCAATTATATATTATTTTAATATCAAAAGAATGATATTGTTGCTTGTGCGTACGTACGGATTACCGTCTCCATGAACGCGATGAGATTCATTCTGTATCGTATCCATTCAAGACTAATTTTCATTAGATTATTAAAAATATTTTTAAAGACTTAATATCATTCTGAATATGAATAATATACATATTATACATAAAAAACATTACTTATGAAACAAATCATAGAAAGGAAAACGAATCAGTTAACACCCAAAACGACGATAATACTAAGGTATTATTAACAAAGCAATGTTAAAATATCATATATGATATCAAATTAATTTATATTATTATTGTATAATTTAATAACAATTATTTAACCATTATACATGAGGTTAACCTATCCTCGACCAACGAAAAGTACAAGGTAAGGGTTAATTTCACATTCTCTTTATTATCTGAGGTTGTTTATACTTAATTATGTACTATGACATCTTTATCATCCACATCCATGTTTTTTAAAAATGTATTTCATTTTTTTTACTATTTACTAGAAAATGGGGTCAATTCATTTATACCCTTATTTGACCTTATATGTTTTGGATGAAGTATTTTCATCATTTTCCAAATAAGGTAATTTATGACCTTTTCGAAAAAATTAAGGTAAGAATGTTTTTTTGAACTTATACAGTGGGTGTGGCTATTTTCTGCCGTTATAACATCGTTGAAGCTTCTCTTACATGCTTATAAAAATATTTTCTAAATAAATGTTTACTTTATAATTATTTTACTCTTAAATGATTTCAAAATCGAAAGAGATATTTCTCTAAAAAAGGTTTTGATCTCATCTATGTCAACATCCTTTGATGGATTTTAAGCTTACTTGAAGTTGATTTATTATGATACAAAACATACATATTATATTGAAGGTTTTATGATATGTTTGACTGGTGATGTGTTATTTTTACACCATTCACGGTTTATGGATAAAGTATTAACAGTTCGTATGCTAGTTTTAATACGAATGTTTATGTTATGTTTAAACCTTTTCAAATGAGGAATGCATTGGACTTAGTAAGTGATGGGTGGGGCCTGCTATAGATCCTCGATGCATTGGTAGGTCTCATGATACAAACTAGTGTCTTGGCACAAGGCCTAGAAAAAATATTATTTTTAGTCTTGGTACAAGGCCTTGACTATGTGGTTATGAAGTCTGGCATTATGCATTTCATAGGGTTTAGTCCTCCTACACCTTGTTTTTCCATAAATTTTTATGCTTAATTATGAATGTTTCCTCTATATTGTTATGCTTACTGAGCATCTGAGAACACCCCTTTCTATGTTTCATTTTTCCCAGGATGAGAAGAAGTATATTATGATTGACCTGCAGGGATAGTCTATGGGATCTCAGTGTTGTATATGGAAACAATGTTGTTGTATTTTTTTCATTTTATGATATACTGTAAACCTTATGAATGTATCTATTACTTTCAAGGATACTAAACTAATCAGTCTTTCAAGACTTTATATTTTGTGATAATGCCAATGTTTTGTAACAATGCACCGACTCTGGGTAACTGGGGTCGGGGCGTTACATAGCTACCTACTCCTTCCTTTAGTTTTGTAGGAAAATAATACCCATATTCAGGTATTACTTCCTTTGTGATTTTGTCGATGCTAATTTTGAAAGCACCAAAAATGACATCATTATCGGTATATATAAAAGATTGGAATTAAATATCATAGTTAATAAATTTTATCAGAAAATTTAATTAAAAACATGACCGCTATAAAATCAAAATTTTATTTTAGAGAAGTATCTTTAGCATAGATAGTGGTTGGATCCACTAAGTATTTGTCATTTCCTATAACATGAGGATCATGGGTAGAAAAACAAGGTGTAGGAGGACTAAACCCTATGAAATATGCAACTGTACTATGAGGAATCATAACTTAAATAGTTGTAAGTCCAAAAGGAGTAAAAACAATGGAAATGGTCTAAAGAGGTTTTGAAAGGGGTTTATAAATCAAGGATATAAAGGGATTAAAAGTCTTCAACTAAATAAATATTTTATTAAAGGCCCTGGTAATAAGAGGTATCCTTAGATTCTTATCTATGAAATTAAAATGATTTTTATGTTCATATTTGTCAAAAATCATAGAGATATAATTATTGATGGGTTTAGGGATTTCTATTCTATTATTTATATCTTCATTTAATCATTCTCTAACAAGCATGTAAATATTCTCACTGTGGGACTTTATATTAAGATGTTAATCATCATGAGAAGTATAAGAATAATCTAAAATTGATTGAAAATATTATCTTAATATAGATTTGACCATATTAGAATCAAAAAAGGTCTATGTAGAGGTAGAATGATCTATGTATGGATAAGATCCTATTACAGGAAATGATTCCAAACTCTCTAGAAGTTATTAGTCTCTCAATGTCACAATTTCTGTCATGTCCTCTAATGTTGAATTAATGAAATTCATCTTTTATTCTGAATTGTTTTTTCCATTTTTAAATATCAAATATTTATAATGATCTTGGACTAGAGATTATCCACTACTAAGTAAACTACTAAAATGGTTCCATCTTTACTTATTTTCTTATCCTAAAAGGAATACAACGGAGGATTTCCATTAAGAATAGGTATATGATAAACTGTGAAATAATTTAGATCATTCTATGTGAGGAAAGAGGTCTATGGAGGAGGATTACATGGATGAGGTGAATGCATCTCATGACTATGCACAAAAGAATACTCGTGAACGATATCAAAAAAAGTACACAGGAATAAAATAGATCCAACATCTTTTCTTGAAAAACTATTTATTCTAGGGATCCCTAAATATCTCTATGAGTAGCTGATATGGTAGGTCCACCATACTCTAGTGGACTAACCTTATCATCATCAACATCATCTGAGTCATAGTATTCCATGCTAAGCATGACATATTCTAGGGATTTCTACCCCTCAATCGGTGAATCATCCTCACCATTTTATAAAGAATTTGGTTAAACTTTATTTCTAAACTCATGAATAATAAACGATGTTGAGAAATGATCTTCCACCCTTTAATAGTAGACTTAATAGACTACAAATATTCTGGAAGGGATTTGATTTCTCATCCTCATCCCCACCATTGACATCACACATAGAGTTAATAAAATATTCCAAATCATTACATAGATCAATATCATAGTTGGGATCTCTGATGTAGATATTTCAAATTGAGAACTATTCGAAAAATGAGTATCTTTTGTTTCATATTCTCCAATAAAACTCCCCTTTTTAGAAAGATATTGAGATGATTCTGTTGGTACATAAGATATATTCGTACACATGATAATGTTAGGATCACTTCATTATTCCACTAAAAATATAAGATAATCCTCTAGAACATATGTAGATTACCTTTATTCAACTACAACACTTACAATATCCTTTCCCTCTTCATCAGAAGAATGATCCACTACTTCATCTAGATCCAAGCCTGGGTAAAAAAATTCTTGGATAAGAAGGATTATCTACAGGGTTGAATTTCTCACACAATTTATCATTGTAAATTACACATCATTACAACCTTGGATTCCAATTAAATTTTATCCACATTCAGGTGACTTGACTAAGCCATAAACCATCAAATTTTGTTAGAATTTCCTCTTATTTAGGAAAAAATAATCTATATTCTAATAAAGAAGATATTATCTTAGAGTAGTAAAGGGTATTAGGTCTCAAGGTATAATTTCCTGAACTTATCGTTCTCCCCATTAAATAAAAATAATTTTTTTTCTTATTTTCATAAGAAAAAAACAAAATGTCATGATAACTTATGATACTAATGACCCCATTCTGAGAAGATGACACACACTATATGAATTTGAAGAGAAACTAACACTCTCCATCCAAATGAACTAAATAAGGTCTTCTCATAGTGGAATTCAAAGTTAGATCAAGAAGATCATCCTCTATTACAAAGTTTTCATGATTAACTAGAAGGGAAACATTATAATCCTCATCAATTACTTTATGAGGAACTTTTAGACATTTGGCCCTATTTTTTTTGAGGAGAACATACACAATGTTCCACCCATAACCATCCTGATAATATAATTATTATCATTAAACTAATACTATGTAAACATCTACAAGTAATGAATAAACCAAGTGTCAAATCAACTATCATTATTTTAAAACCATTGTTATCAAACTTGGTCTTGAATCACTTTCTAGAAAAGTGAATTTAGTAAAGATTACCAAGAAGAATTAACTTTTTCTTTAGAAAAACAACTCGAGACACAAGATGAGGATTTCTTATTTTGATATACCAACTTGTTTCTCCTTTATATTTAATTATAGGAAATGACACTCCAGAAGATTCACTAGAATTATTCACTCTTAGTATTTTCACAATGGTTTTTTGGATTGAGGTTGAAGGTGAAGGGTTACAAACTAAGAGAAAAACATAGGTTTCAAAAGGATGTATACGAGAGAAAAAATTAATTCAGACTCTCTTTTTTGTACGTTTTTATCATTTATGGATTCAAACATTAAATTTATATTAAAAAAATTATTGATAAACAAAATTTGGTTAAAATAAATACTTTAGTTAAAATAAATATAAGTATTAGTATTTAAGATTGTAACATTCAAATGGTAGGTCTTAATATTTGCACAACCATGATATAATTCCATGGTAACACAACCACAGTTGTACATGCATGGAAGTAACTGAACCATATATTTCCATAGTAGCATTCCAACTATAGAAAAGACTCATTGAATAAATAATTTGTGATTCACCTATTCAAAAAATAAAATAAACCCAAGAATAAAATACTAACCAAAATTTATCATTCAATGTTCATGTATGATATATATCATTTTCTATAAATACAATGGATTAATGAATATTTAAGTAAGATGATATTCAATGCCAATAAATTTGATAATTATATCAAATTTTTAAAAATGTCCTTCAAAAAAGTGATGACTTATATTAATGTGTTTGGTCCTTGAATGAGACACTAGAGTAATGGAAATAATTATTTTACATATATTCTCACAAATTATAAAGACATATAGAGATTGATATACAAATTCTAGAAATGTGTGTTTCATCAATACAATATGTGAATAAAAACTACCTATAAATATGTACTCAACTTCAGTAATGTATAATTTGACATAATTTTTCATTATACGACACCATGAATATAAATACAATCCCAAAAAGTGATAAGTTCTAGAAGATCTTTTTCTATTTAACTTACACTTACCAAAATCAACATCTAAATAACTAACTAAATCAAATTCCTATCCTATAGAATAAAATATCCCTATGTTGGTTGTACTTTTTAGGTGTTTAAAAATTCATTCCATTTCCCTTAAATGGGGTTCTTTTGGATTTTATTAGTAATGTTCACACACAAAGAAACTAAACATAATATCAGGTCAGTTAGAAGTTAAGTATAATAAGAATTTAATCATACCTTTCTTGGTGATTTGATTAACCAATTTCCAAGTTTTATCATGATCCATTTTATATCATGTACTTAGTGGGGAATCACTAACTTTAGTAATATCCATATTAAAACATTTTTGAAGATCCTTCGTATAATTTCTTTGATTTAAAATAATTATATCATTTTATAAAAATTCTGAAAACCTAATAATAATTTTTACTCACCCATAAATTTCATTCCAAATTCATTTTTTCATTATTTTTAAAATTCATCAGACAAAGAGTTTTTAGAATATCCAAAAATAAAATCATTAATATAAAATGGAACTAATAAAACACCTTTTAAAATTTTTTAATAAAAAGTTTGGGCCCTCTCTTCCTTTAGTAAAACCTTTATAAATAAAAAAAATGATATTCTTCAATCATATCATTCTATTGGATCTTGTTTTAAACCATACATAACATTTTTTAATTTAAATTAGAAATTGTGGGTTTTAAAATCTAAGGAGTTATTCTACAAAACATCCCCAATTCAATAACCATTTAAAAATGTACTGTTAGTTCCATTTGACATAATTTTAAAACCAAATGTATGATGTAGGTAAGAAATATTCTTATAGAATCACATCCAGCTACTGGTGAAATGGTTTCCTTATAGTCAATAACTTCTTCCCGACTGTACCCTTGTGAAACCAATCTCTCATTCTTTCTAATTATAGTGCCTAAATTATCATATTTACTCTTAAACACACACCTAGTTTCAATGGTTAGGAAGTGTTTATGTCTTTCTACTGGTTCCCATTATTTTATTCTTCTGAACTAATTCATCTATTATTACACTTCCATTACATATAATTCATCATCAATTAATTCTATGATGTTTTTAGGCTAATGTAGTGATATGAAATCTTGATGTTCAAATTTATTTCTATGAAAATATACAGTATGGGTTCATTTATCTAGGTCACCTACAATTTCAGGTAAGGTATGGTCTCTATGAGTCTTATAGTTCTAGGGAATGAGGTATTTGATTATTAATTTTCTTATATAGGTTCTAGTTAAAAAAGTTCCTCAGAGATTGGATATTTTTCTAGAGAAGATCTCAAATAGTTATTACAAGGCTCGATTTAGGCATTTATATCTAAATTAGAAAGGTTATCATTATAGTTTTCTAAAGAGGAATTAGGATTATGTGGATATTTTTCATCAAATTTAACATTTACAGATTCTTCCAAATTTTGTGTCTTTTTATTGAATAACACATATCACATACTAGAATTTTAATATATAAGGAAAATTTCTTTATCACATTTGGATTTAAATTTTTTTAAATTATCCTTTTTATTGGGTATGAATACTTTGAAGTCAAAAACTATAATATAATTAACTTTTCGTTTTCTAACATTCTATAAATCATTTAAGCTTTTGTTTAAAAGTTGTTTAACTAGAAATATATTAATAATATAGAAATATTTATTCACAGAATCTTTCTAAAAAGTAAATAGGTAAATCATACTCATTGATCATGGTTCAATAAATCCCTTTGAGGGTTCTGTTTCTTCTTTCTATGACACCATTCTATTATGGGGTCCTTGAAGAAGAAATGTTGTGACTAAATAAATGTTGTGAGAATAGATATTTTATGTCTTGATTTTAAGACTCATGAACATGATCACTTATTCATGTTTTAATAGTAAGCACGCTATGGTTTTCTATAGATTTTTCATAATTTGAAAAAAAGGAATATGCTTCCCTTTATTTTGCTAAAATAAGTACCGAGGTGCATCTAGAAAAGTCATATAATAGAACATTAATCATAGTTCTAACCATTTAATATAGAAAAAATATAGGTCCAATAATGTCAATGTGAGCAAGATCTAGTGGCTGATAAGTTGAAACTTCTTTATTTAGTTTGAAAGAGATATTTTGATGATTCCCTTTTTGACATAGGTTAAATATTTGTTCTTTTTGGAATTATAGTTTAAGGAGATCCTTATCTAATCATTTCTTGGTTTTATTTATATATTCTTGAAGGATTCAAAAGACTAGTCACCCATTAAAATACCAAGAATCATTAATAAAGGATCTTAAATAAGAAATATTATGATAAAATAGGAAATTAAAATAAAGAGCATAAAAATTGTGAATATGAAATGTAGTAAAAATTAAAACATGCATGGAATATTAATCAATGAAAGAATTATTGTAAAAAAACATGATATATATCATCACATAACATTGATCTATAAAGAATATTATATTATGATTCATCTTTAAATAAAACATTATAAATTACATCTATACTTGAATTAGCGATTTGGCAGAGTCCAATCATCTTCTCTTTAGTGTTGTCACCAAAAGTGACACGCCCACCTTCTACCTTGACAAGGTTCTTAAAGCTTGTTTTTTCCATAGTAATGTTTCTAGAACATCCACTATCCAGATATCTGATATTTTAACTAAAACACAACACGAAGGTTTCTTAAAGAAACATTAAACCAGAAATGTTTTGGTACTCATATTTTCTTGGATGTGAATATGTTAGGAAAAAAATATTTAGAAATACAATTTTTTATTTGGGTTCCCAAAAATAGATCTTAAAATATTAAAAATGAAAACTTTTTTGGGTCCCAAAGAATAATAATTATTAACTGGACTCAAAGAACTTGAAATGGGAACAAATTTACTCATATAAATATTTCCCATTCAGGGATGGAAACCAATCACAATTGTATACATGGGTGTGATTTGTTTTCCAATCATCCTAGTAATAGTTTCTATATCATTATTGAATCATTTTAATTATTTTTGAATTTATCATTAGAAATTTTAATTTTTTCCATTTAATAATTGAAGATTTTTGTTCTTTTTACAACAAAATAATATTTATAGTAATCATAGAAAGAATGATACTTCTTTATATTTTTGTATTATTCTTTATATCCATTGAAATTTTAATATATCATATTAAAATACTCAAACCGATCTCCACTATGGACATTTTCATAATTTTTTTTCATTCTTAGTGGGATTTGAAAAATTGATAGGAGATTCATAATTATTATTTATTACCTCTGATGTTCCTATCATGAATAAAATGTTAGATATTATATTTTTATCTTATCTTCCTGAGTTAGAGTTTCATGAGTTATCTTCTATGTTTACAAAAGTATATTTTATAGATTTATTTGTAATTTTACCTCTGTTAACGTATTTTTTATTTTATTTTAATCTACATCATTTTTCTTTTATATGTCCTTTTCCTTTGTAGACAGAGAAGGTTAATTCACCTGATTGATTCTCCTTTCTCCAATTTTCTTTTCTATCATTCTTTCCTCTATATTGTTTTTGAATAGTCTCTTGAATCACCTATCTAGGTGACCTATTTTCTCATCATTGAATGGGGTGATTCATCAACACTATAACTATCATATATGATATTTTATTTTATCTTTGAGTTGGAATTATTGAAGTATATTGACTTTCTCATTGGTTAATATCAATCATCTTTGTTTTCATAAAATTCATAATCATACACAGGAATCTTTTCAATAATCTATTTTAGTATAAACTTACTTATATAACATGATTCTAAAATGGAAATAAAGGTTAATCTCTACCTATTAGGTAAAAATCTTAGAAGTTTCATCACTTGATCTTTGTCTACAATTTTCATACTACATGAATACAAGGAGTTTCCAATTTCATTGAACATGAGATACATATTGTAAATAGATTTATGAGTATTTATTTTTAATGTTTCATATTTTATATAACATGTTTTTAAGTGTACCTGTTCAATATTTTTTTCTCCCACATAAGATATAGCAAGAGTATCACAAGTTTTAAAAGCAGTAGAAAAAACAAAAAATTGGTTAAATAAATTTTCTCTTGATGCATAATTTAATTAATTCATTGATTTAAAATTACATTCATATGAATCCTTATTGGTATCTATCCCTTCATCTGTAGAATATTTGGGTTCATTATATTTGTCCTTGATAACGGTCCAAGTGTCAAAGCCCATGCTCTCTATATGAATTTTATCTTGATATTCTATTGAGCATAATTATTACCTCTAAATTTCCGAGGTCAGTTAATAGATTTTTCTTCTGGTATATTATAATCCATAAATATTGATATTTTTCAATAAAAAAATTATATCTTTTGATAAACATATATCATAGCTAAAATGTAATTAGAAATTCATTTAATATGAAATGTTTCTCGGAGTTGAACACTCAAGAGGGGGGGGGTGAATTGAGTGTCTAATAAATATTTATATTAAAAATACTTATAACTTAAATCCAATAATTTATATAATATTTATAGTTAACTAAAATATTATAATTAAATAATATATTCTTATGAATAACTTCTCAAAAGATCGATCACTATTCTATTATAATAATCTTGAAAACAGTTTAAACTTTGAAAAAAATTTACTTGTATCAAATATTGTATATAAAACATAAATTAAATTCAACTATCGTAGTATAGTTTTTTAATATAGTTGTGAAAATAGATCTTAGTTTGTTTTTAAAACAATGGAAACAAAATACAAAAAATCACAGTGCATAAATACACTAGTGGTTTAGTCTCTAACTAAGAACTATTCAATCCACTAGGAAATAACCCACAACCACAATGTTTATTAAAGAATAAACTAATATAAAACCTATATTTGGTATCAAAAACATCTGTACTCAGAAAATATAAGATATAAAAAACTTATTTCATAGTTCTTCATGGGGTAAAATGAGTCCATGTGACACATGAACTATTCCAAAGTTGTTCATGGGATTCCAAATGAAAACGAATAAAAAAGAGTGTCGAGAGGTATCCAATACAATAAAGGAACTTGTGTTTATAAATAAACAAAGTATAAAAAATACATCTTTAAAGATATGATTAAATATAAAGAGAATGTAATAGAAATAAGAATATTTTATGTAGCTCAATCTATTCAGTTTTAGTTGTTTTGTGTTCCTTGAATTTATCATTGAAAGGGTTAAAATGAGGTTTCCTTGAAATTATTGAAAAAGAGTGTTTCGTGGTAGTCTTAGAAAATACTTAGTTCTCAGTAGTCATTGAACTAGATAAACAGTATTATAATAGATGTTTTTAGTCACCCAATTGTCTAGTGCTTTCCCAAACATGCATGCATAAGGGGTTACACTAAATTTATATCAGCCCAAAAGGTCAAATTATCCATTTTAGGAAAAGAATAATAAAATGAGTATAATCCAAATAAAGAGAGAATGTTGTGTAATATCTAATATTGTATTTTAATATTTAGTAATGTTTTTTAAGAAAAATGATTCATAAATCTATGTACCCTTTACTTTCATTGAATTTCATAATCTATAATTTGGAGCAATTATTTTTGAAATAAATTCTAAATAGTTTCAATAAAAGATATGTTCATGAAGATCTTGATCATAGATTTCAGGATTGATGGAAATATTATATTTACTTAGTAGTAGTAGATCTTAGCAGTAGATTCACATGGAAATGGTGTTAGTGGTAGTTCATAGAAGTGTATCATTAAAACTAGAGGTAGTGGTAGCTCAACTCAGTGTTAAAAACACATGATGGTAGCACAACATAGTGGTTGATCCACTTAATCGTAGAAATTTTTACAACGATGGGTAGCCATAGTAGGTTCAGGACATAGCCAATTTTATATATTTTGAAGAAAATATTTCACTATCATAAAACATAAAAATTACTAAAGAAATAATAATAAAAATTTTTACATTTAAATAAATTGGTTCTTAGACTATGGGAACAAATGTGCATCTGAAATTGATTTACCTATGGGTAATCACAAAAAAATGGATGATTTTGTATAAACTCGATCATTACCAAGAACTCAAAAAAGAGGCCTTATTACACACATGGATTGACACTACCATGAGATATGCATTAGTTAATCACAAAATTTATACAAGAAATTTCAAAGGATATATAGTTAAAGTAATTATTTTTAAAAGTTATAAAAAATATTAAAGTACATGATCCAAGAAGAATCCTTTACGAAAAATAATAAACATATGGATTTCATAGGATATGAATTAGTATTAATTTATGTAAGAGAATAAATTATTAATTCATGGTTTATTGAGTTATGTTTTATTAAATCCTTTTATATTTTAGACAATGGTGGGATCCAAGAAAATTAGACCAATCACCCATGTAAGGGGAAATCCAATGATTGTATGAATGAAATTCTTAATGAAATGGGATGTAGATTTCAAAAAATAATGAAAATAATTACCCAGCTATCTTGGGATATAAAAATTAACCTAATCCATGTGGAATTACAACCTTCTCCCATGTAGGATTAACTAGCCACATATTCTTTTACAGAGAAATGAACATCAACATTCTGTGGGTATTCTATTCCACTTTTTGGGGAACACTGGGTAAAATCAATGGAAAATAACTTTTCTGTTGTCCAATATTATAGGAATAAAATGTTTATCCAGGTACATTATCATATAGATGGTTAGGATGATTAATAGTGGGTGTTTATGAAGAATACGAAGTTGAAACATGGAATATTAGAAATTGAGTGAAAAAACATTATGAATTTATTTCTTAACAAGTATTTCCTTCAATCTCTTATAAAAAATATGAAGGGATAATTCCTTGGGATTAAAAAAAGAGGACCGAATCATTCATATATTATAATGAAAAATTAATAAGACATTCAAGTCATAAACCAGGTTTTGTTATATATAGTTAGACAAAAATATATAGATTCTACTGTAGTTTAGAACCCCATATAAGGAATGTGAAAAATATTTGATACTTTGAGAGTTATAAAGAATTATTTTGGAGTGTTATCAAAGTAAATATTGAGTTTGGAGAATATTACTTTGATCATAGAGATAAGAAAATAAGAATGGAGTTTCAAGATGGATGATCAAATGAAAAAGAAGGAAAAAAGATCCAAACACACAAATTCCTAATATGAGGAATGAATAATCATTTGAATTGTGTCAAATGGATTAGTAAATTAATTATGTGTAAGAGAGGAGGTTACCATTTTAGTTAATATTTATGAGTCATGAATAAGCAGACCAACATGATGGTGGAAAGGAATGAACCTTTAAATTCCCCACCAATGGTTTAATGCTTCAACTATAAGGTTAAAAGAAAACTATGTAAGCCAGGTTACTAAATTACAGGACTTCTATGGTAATCATATTTAGAACAAACCAATGATGAAGGAGTTATATAAATCCGATCACATCACCATCAATGAGACAAAAAATGAAAATGAAATCATACAAAGTACACTTACTATTCACTCAATAATAGAAAAAGTTTTATTTGATTCTAATTCTATGTATTCCTTTATATTTGGGAAGTTTTCTTGAAATATTGAATCACTAGCCTAATACATGAAGTAGTTATATCTATAAGAACAGATAGTTGATATATCATTTAAACCCATGTGTATTAATCTTCTCTTGTTAAAGTGTGTGGGAATATTCTTCCAAAAAATCTTATAATCCTTCCTCTAGTATAATTTTATTCTAAAATGTGCATGGATTGGCTCTCATTATATAGATCTCAGATGAACTATCAAGAAAAGTAAAAGCTTTCCTATCTTGTGAAACGTCCCAAAATCTTGTACAAATTAAAGGATAATCCTGAATCTCATTTTAAAAATACATCAATAGTATGGGTATTGATACCTAGTGAAGATGATTATATTTCCCGAATATTAGTTTCAATTGGAAATTTCAATATTGAGGAAATTCCCATTTTAAGTGAATATACCGATGTATTTTCTAGAGATTTCCTAACCTTCCCCCAAAATAAAGAGGTAGTGTTCTTAATAAATATTATACATAGAGATAATCCTATATATAAACCCATTATATGATATCCCCAATTGATTTGGAGGTGTTAAATATGTAGCTAATAGAGAATTCAGACAAAGGGTTCATACCCACTAATGTATCACCTCTGGTTTCACTAGTGCTCTTTGTTTATTAAAAGATGAATTATTGTATATGTGCATCAATTATCAATATCTCAACAATATTAACATAAATAAAAAATATCAAGTACCATGGATTATTTTTCTTCTTTAAACATCAAGGATCTCAATACATCATAATGGTGGATCTTCTTTCTAGATATCATCGGGTAAAGGTAAATAAGGAAAACATTTTCAAGAAAACATTCCATATATGGTATGGAAACTATGATTTAATACTAATTACCTTTGAAATTACTAACTCCCCTACATTATTCATGGATTTTATTAATATATTGTTTAAAGAATACCTCTATAAATTTGTGGAAGTCCTTATTGATGATATTCACATTTATTACAAGAGTAAGGATGAACCTGAATAGAATCTAAGGATTATATTGGAGACATTAATAAAGGATAAAATTTAAGATTTGTTTAGAAATATAGAATTTTAGATTAATAAATTCATATTCTTGGGGAACATGATCACAAGTTATGGAATTTCCATGGACACATCAAAGAGAAAGGAAATTGAGGAAAAACCTAGACTTTGAAGATTTAAGGAAATACATAGTATTCTAAGAATATATTGGTACTAACAATGATTCCTGAAAAATTTATTAGGATTTTATAGAACACTAACTAAGCTAACATGAAAAGGGATTCAGTATATATTAATAGAATAATGCAAGGAAAGATTTACGGAGATGAAGGAGAGGTTAATCGCAATTCGTAGAGTCACCCTACTTCCAAGTGGAGAAGGGTTTGTGATATATAGTGATTAAAAAGAAGAAATTATTTGGTTGTGTATCATCAATAATGATAAAGTGATAGTCTATTCTTTATGAGTGTGGAAGATACATGAGTAGAACTACATGATACAACACTTATAGTTAGCAAGAGTGTTCTTTGCGTGGATGTTTTGGTGTCTCCACCTCTATAGTGATATGTGTGACATATATATAGATCACAAGAGTCTAAATAATATATTTATATAGAGGGATATTAACATGAATTAGAAAATATGGTAAGATCTATTCGAAGACTACTATTATACTATTCACAACTATCCTATAAAGGTGAACATGTTAGTTAATGATCTTAGTAGAAATAAACATATAATTTTTTCAAGATATAGATTAAGAATGAACATATATTCATGGATATGAAAAGGATGGATTTAGAAATCATAATGGTAGAGAATACATCCTACCGTACCCATGTGATTCCCCATCCATATATCTTAGAGAAGATTAAGGACACATAAAGGGATGATTTGAAGCTTCAAAAGAAGTTGAATGATGTAAAGTAAGGGAATATTTAGGAATTAAACTTTTATTAAGGTTATTTAATTCATTTTGTAACTATAATTTGTGTTCCCTAAGAATCTGAGATAAAGAAATAAAAATTAGATAATTTTTATAGAAAATATTTCTCCATCCCTCCTAGAACTTCCAAGATGTTCCATGATATTTAAAAACACATATTGTTAGATGAAATTAAAAAAAAATATTTCTATGTATATAAAAAATTTCATGGTATACCATCAAGTTAAATTAAAGTGATAGGAGTCAAAGGGGATGATACAACCATTTCTCATACCCACATTAAAATATGAGAACATCACCGTTGACTTTGTCATTGGTCTCCCATTGAAATACAAAGAAATATATTCAATATAGGTTGTGGTGGATCAACTCACCTAGACTTTCCACTTTATATATATATATATAGTAATATTTAAATCCATGAAGTTTATAAGATATACGTAAAGGAAGTAGTGAGGCGAAATGAGGAACCACTGTCAATTGTTTTTTATAGTGGCCCAAGGTTCACCTAAAATATATGGAGAATACTTTAGCATGCTCTAAATATTGAATTGAATTTCATTAAATAATATCTCTCCAAATTTGGTATCTAATATAAAAGGATCATTCATAGACTTGAGGATATACTAAGATATTACTTAATGGAATTTAAAGGAGGATTAGATCAACATCTCCCATTATTTGAGTTCTTGTATAATAAGAACATCCACTTGTGTATTCAAATGGCCACATATGATTCTATATCTGATAAGTGACATTGAAATCCTACATGTTGAGATGAATTTGATGAATGAAAGTTACATGGAATTGATCTTGTCAATTATATGAGATAAGAGGCTCAATCCATCCAACACCTTATAAAATATTCTCAATGATGATAGAAGATATATGATGACAACCATCTAAGGAAATTAGTGGTTAAGGTTGGAGTAAAAGTTTTCCTCCAAATATCCTCATCCAAGAGAGTCTAGTGGTTTGGAAGTTAAAAACATATTATCCTTAGGCACATTGGCCCTTTTGAGATCCTAGATTTCCTATGTGTAGTGGCCTATCAGCTAACACTTCCACAAAACACGGATCATGTGAATGATGTATTCCACACATCTCTCATGATGAAATACATAACTAGTACCTCATAAATACAAAATTAAATGGTGGTACAACTGGGTAATGACAAATCTTATGAGGATTAGCTGGTGGAGATCTTGGACCATAGAAAAAAAATTCCACGTAACAAGATAACATGCCTTTTCAACATGATTTTGTGGAACGATAAATATGATGATACAACATGATAACCTAAGAAAAAATAAAATATAATTACTCTCATATATTATAAAATGAGAAAATGAGTCAGAATTTTAGGGGTGAAATTTATAAAGGGGGAATAATGTAACAACCCAGACATTATAAATGATATTTTTTCCTGAATAAATGTTTTCTATATTATATAAATATATATTATAATATAGATATAAAACATAAAGAAACCAAAAAAATTATTTCATTACAGGAAATTTTTACATTAGCCAATAACTAAACCTAATAAAATTCCAAAATACTAAAATCGGATAGGAAATCGAAAATAAATAAATTAGAACGGGAAAATCTATATCATCCCTATCTATTAGAATTGACGCTCTCCCAAACTACACTAAAGAAATTAAATATAATATTGGTAAAATAATGAAAATTTCAGGAATTAAAAATATAGAACTATGGGAGAAATTTTAGTGAATGATGTATGAAGTAATGAATGGGTATTTATATGAGCTAATTTGTCTATTAGAATAGTAATATAAAAATAGGAACTGTAACACCCTGTGAAAAGTGAGGCTTTAAAGACTAAATGTTATTACCCATGTAAACAAGGTGAACCTTTTTGGGGAGCTGTATTAATTAAAAATGCATTGTTATATGTGATTTTATTAGAGTTGTTTTAAGATGGGTGACCTCTTAAGATATTTCCAAGGGTGTCTGTGAGTGAGGAAAAATCACACTAAAAGAACATGGTTGTCATGTGGGGATATTAATTAGTTAGACAAGTTACCATGGTGGGTAATATTATATGCGGTGTAAAGAAGGAAACAAAGGTACTACATGAGACCCATGGGGTCAGTTGACTGGGTTCATGACTTAGGGAGGTCCTGTCATAGAAAATGGTGTCAGTTCCAAAACTCAGCTAATAGTGTAAATGAAAAACAAGGGTTTGAGGTGTTGGGTCCACAATTATGGCATTGTACTTTAAATATAAGGAGAGAGTAAAACCCCTTTAAATGTGAGGATTAAAAGATAAAATATTACTACCCATTTAAATAAGAATAACCTTAATTTTTGGAAGACTAATTGATTATAACTCCATAGTTAAGCATGCTTGGATTGGAGTAGTGTCAAGATGTGTGACTATCAGTGATGATTCCTAGGGTGTGTATGAGCGAGTATAAAGAGCACTGATGAAACTTGTATTTTCCTATGGTGATATTAATTATTTAGATAAGTAACCCTAGTGAATAATAGTCTATAGTTTCTTAGGAAGGAAACTAAGGTATTATAGGGTGTCCAATGGGGTCAGTTGACCAGGTTTATTATGTATATATTTTGGGTTGTAACAAATGGTTTCTTAAACAACACCCAACCAAAAGTGTAGATACATATACTGGGTTTAAGGTGTTGGGTCCAAAACGAGAGCATTGTGATTTAAATGGGTATGGGGTATAACATATCTATAAAATTAAGGCTTACAAGAATAAATGTTACTACCCACATCAATAAGGTAAACCTTTATTTTTATGATACTACCATATTAGAACTAAAAAATTATGTGTGATTAGATTGGAGTAGTGTCTGGATGGGTAACCTCCTAGGCAATTTCACAAAGTGTGTATGAGTGATGAAAATTAATACTAAAAGAACATGTGTTGGACTATGGGGGAAATCCTTTTCTAGATATGTGACCTTGGGAGGTAATAGTCTGTGGTGTGATGGGACGGAAACCAAGGAATTATAGGAGACTCGTGGGGTTAGTTGAATAGGTTCATGACCCAAGGATGTAGGTTTATGACAAAGATAGTTATGTGACTGTTGAAATTATAAGATGACCAATAAGAATACTAAATAGGAAGTTTCAAATACTAACATGATTGTTAGAATTGTAATTTGGAAAGAAAACATTAAAACATAAAATAAAAATAATTTATAGTGTGTAATTTAATAAAATATAATTAACATAATTCAATAAAATAAAAACAAATATTAAATACCCAAGGAAATTGAAATAATTTTTATATTTTTTTATATTTTTATATACACAATAAAATCATAGTTTCTAAATTTAAAAATTAAAATTAAGTATTTTAGAAAAAGTAGCAACCCTAACCTTGAGAGCCCCAAGTTGGTGTCTACTACTATTACATTTTCATGATTATAATGAATCAAATCAAGAAGGACCAAAGAGTTTAGTAGTGTTGGTAAACCAAATACATACATGAGTCTTGTATTATAATGAAAGACATAAATTTTTTTTCTTTTGAGGATAACATTATTTTATCTAGTATATCCTTACATATCTTTTATAGTATACTTCTTGGATTATTGGGGAATGAAAAAAAATAAGGGTGATCTAAAATGATCAGTAAGGGTAAAGTATAACGGAAGTAATAATGAATCAATGAGAAAAATAATTATGTCAGGATATATAATTGGACACACATACCATGTAATCAACAAACCAGGAAGGAAGTTCATAAACAAAATTTAAAGTTAATAACTTGAAACACATTACATTCAAAATACTAGATAAGGAAAAATAAATTTGGAAAGGTATTAACTGAAACACATGCCATTTAATCAATAAAATGTGATCAAATGCCCCCAAAGATATGTCAATGAAAAATCTAATGGATGAATAATAACTAAATCTAAATTAGTTAAATTATTAATTATTTCACACCTTGTTTCCTTGGTATATGGTACTTTTATGGTAAACACCTTTTACAATATAGTTTAGAATATCAAGTAGAAACCCATCAAATTGGAGAAACTAATTCCTCTCATGAGATTACTGATGCATCGAGGATCTATCTATAACTAGACATCACTATGTCCTACATATCTAACAAATTTCTCATATATCAAATAACCGATTTAAAAATGTGCCTTACCAAATAACCATATGGATTAAAAGATGTAGATGTTTCAATATTTTCATTGGTATCAAATAAATTTCAATGTTAACACCTTATATAAAAATGGTAGATGGTTTAGGAAATAATTATATACATGATAAATGATACAAATATTTAGGGAATATATAATGTTTAATGATAATAGTAAATTGAATATTTCAAGGGGAATAAAAGGAATCAAGAAAGTTTATGTTAGTAATATCATTGTCCAAATAAGTCATAAACCATCTAGTGGAAGAATACATATGGTATCAATAATACATATCCCTAGTGGAGTAAAAATAATGGATTTTTTTATGAATATAAATATGACAAAAAATATCTTTTAAAAACATTTTGAGGAAAATAACATTTTGTTTTGAAAAACGTTTTGAAAAACCATTCCCTTGAAAATCACTTTTGATAAAATTGTCTTTTTAAAGTATTATTTAAAAATGAAAAGGGATATCAAAATAAATGAAGGTGGGTAAATACACACATGTCAGATGAGGTAAAAATAACATACCTTTTCATGGTAAAAAGGAAAGAAAAATTCTAGGTTAGGAACGAGGCAAGAAGATTCTTTTTAAAATACATGAAATAGAAAAAATGGTAAATTTTTTTAGAAAATAATTTTGGAAAGGTAAAAAACCATAGTTGAAAATAATTTTTGAAAATAAGGTTTTTATAAGTAAACATGATCCCCTACTAAAGATAGAAATGATCAAGAGTTTTCTTAAAAAAAATTTCTAAAAAAATTTGATTATGAAAGAGTTTAAAAATGGCTATAATACTTGAAAAAAGTAAATAATAACCATATTAGAAGAAAATAAAAGTTTTTATTAAACAATTCCAATATAATTCCCTCAAATGGAAAAACCTTTTAAATATAAATAAAATTATTCTTAAGGAAAATAATATTTAAATGCTCCAAAGAGTTTCATACCACTTTGGAACATTTTAAATCATAAGCCTCAAGAAGGAATAAAATTAAATGAATTTTTTAAGTACCATAAGGAAAAATGGATTAATGATATAATATATAAAAAGTGACATCAGATACATCACACAAAATAAGTAAGTTGTGAATATGAAATTTATCTCACATATGTAAAAATTAAGATGAAAAACCCTTACCTTGAGTCTGAATTTTCTTGTGTGTCTTTATATTACTAAATAATAAACATAAGTTAATTAATTAATTTATGTATAAATTTTATCGTGTTTATAATTACTTTTATTTCACTTATTACTAAGTTATGTTACTATTTAATCAATTAAGTTTACGTTGGGTATTTTGACCAAATTCATTTTATATGTCAAAACAACTATGACAGGTCATTTATGGTCGAAGGGGTCATTATATAACATCTAAAAATAATAATAATGAAATATTTTTTATATTTATACATTAAATATAATTTTTTAATTAATAATTATGAATCTTTATAAAAAAATTAACCAATATTACAACCATGTAGACGGTAGGCCATACATACGCATGAGTAACGTTCCCATTTTTAAATGATCATCATGGAAGGAAGGTAATAACATTAATATTTAAATAATGATAATTATATCATTAATAAAATATTATTTAATCATATGTACTTATATATACAATTCTTTTTATGTAAAATTAATCACATTATGTCACGAAGGCGGTGGTCCACATGTCTACGAACAACGTTATTAATCATTTAAGTGTGTGAAAGGGTAATAATGAAAATGTTATATATTATATTTCCATAATCTTAATTATATAATGAATATAATATATATGTTTTTTATATAGAATATTTTTAATTAAAACAATCCTTTATACATTCTATGTATCGTGTGAATTAATCACATCGCTTTAAGGATGAGGTAGTCGACACTTGCACAAACGATGTTATCATATTTACACAAAATGTAAATAATAAAGTTATGTTCTATATAAAAATTAAATAAGAATAAATAGATTATAAATATAATATATATCATATATAAAAATATTTTCAATCATAATTCCCACCTCGATAGGTGGTAAAGGAATAATGAAGAATCATTGTTTTGTGAGGCGGTAGTTCGCTATACACATAAAAGGTAAGTTTGTTACCCATTAGATAGAAGTGTGTATAAATGAAGACTAAAACATTAAAATAAAAAATATAATTATATTTAATATATTAGTGATTTTATATAATCATCTAATAATATGATTTGATGGGGTTGATAATGGTAATAAAACAAAAGAGCTTGGGGAAATATGTTACCTCTTTTTTGGGTAACTCCTTTTGGTTTGCACCAAAGAGATTAATTGGATTAATTTATTCAAAAAGGGTGTAATATATTATTTTTTGAGTGATTTTAGGAGCTATTTTTTAAGATACTCATTGATCTAATGTTACTTTAGAGGCGTGACGAAGTGGGATGGTTTATTTCATTTTTATAGTGGAGGAGTGGCACTCTTGTAAATTTTTGAAAAGGGAAATCGACCCGCATTTTCACCAAGTATAGAGACTGAAATGATTGTAACAATTATATTCAAGGTAGTTTAGGGTGTAAATAAATCCATAAAATCGATTTTTTATGAGTTTATAGGTCATTAATTTCACTAATAATTTTGGTCAAAAACTAGATTAAACTAATTAGAAATTAGAAATTATTATGATTCAAAATATGGAATCCATTTTTCCAAATTCTAGTCACATAATGAGATGAAATAAAATTAAATTTAATCCCATATATGGGACAACAATGCGAGTTTTTAAAGAAAAAATAATAAAACATTTGCTAAGTTTTTATGTCCAATTTAAATTATAAATTGATTAAAATTAAATAAATTTTATTAATTGATATGAAAAAAATCTAATTAATCTTTAAAACAATAGAAAATATAATTTTTTCCTAAAAAAATTGGATGAAAAAGTAGTTTTGAGTTATATTTTATTTAGAGACAACCAGTTGCTGGAGTGGGGCATAACCCGGTGGCTCGTGGGGGTCGTTGAGTGATGTAGGCGGCTACAACAGCGGTCACCCCTCCCCTGGTGGGGGGGGGGGCTCCCAACGGAAGGCAGGGAGTTGGAGCCTTTCCAGCCCTTCTCAAACCCTGATTTTATGCCCTCATTTCCGAAGGTTTCGATCAGCCCTAAAGTTTCGGATCTCATCGACCATATTCCAAATCTTCAGATCTCTCCTTCAGAGTTCTCATAATCCACCACTCTTCTGAATCTCACACTGGTGGCTCAGTTTAGGCAGATGAGGCCCTCAATTAACTCCTTCAACATATTCATCTTTCACTCATGGGATCTTCAAAAGAGGGCGACCGTAGGGTTTTTTGATAATCAACACATTATAATTCATTTCTCATGTGAGGAGGATATCATCCAAGACTGGTCGATCACCCCCTAAAGCTGTGATGGCTTTCAATTTTTCTTGTTTAGGTGGTCTTTTGATTTTCACATGAACCGAGATTCTCCTTCCGCGGTGGTCTGGGTAAGTTTTCCAAAGCTTCCTTTTCCATTTAAAAACCCTTCAGTGATAAAGATGATTGGTAACTTGGTTGGTATATTTTTATGCTTCAATAGTCATACATAGGCTGTTTGTCACCCGATTAATCCGTGAGTTTGTGTGGAAGTGGATCCGTCTAGACCTCCATTTAAGTTCATTTGGATTTCAATTGGCGAGGAGTACCGATGTAAACAACGGGTGGTGTATGAAAACTGGACCGACATCTGCTCTTCCTGCAAGCACCTAGGTCATCCTTCAGAGGTCTTCAATCGGGGATCTATAAGGGTGAAGTGTAGGGGGAAGGACATAGACTTCTACTATGTGTGAAACAAACCAGGCCATTCGCTGGAAGCATGTCGATGAGGTTTCCAGTCCAGGAGAAGGCCGGAGGAAGTCAACAATGGTAAGACCGTAGACAGTTGGTAAAGGATGGTTCCGATTCATTCAAGGGTGTTGTGGGGAGAGATCGGGGGTCGCAACAGGAACAAACGGAGGAGGAGGAGCAAGCCAGAGGTGGAACAGAGGTTTGTAGCGCAGTATATAAGGAGATGTCTGATGATGTTCATATGAGGATGGGCTCGACCAAAATCAATCCACTGGTGTCGGAGGTGTTCTGTTGGCTGAGTAAGGACCTATCTAGAAAGTCGAAGGATGGCCATTTGGTTGATCAAGAGGCATATTTTATGGCTAGCAGGAATATGGATCAAAATCTGGATGAAGAGAAGGAGGCTATGGTAGTTTTGGCAAATGAGGAGTCTAAATCAGGGAGCGAGAAGGATAAGGGGAGGAAGGGGAAGGAAATGGTGGAGCCGGCTTCAACCATCTGTTTGTGTAACAGTTTTGACAGCCTATCAGAGGCTAATATGGATTCAAATCCTAAGGCTACAGGAGTGGGAGAAGGGTCTGACGTGGAGGTGGTTAATGGGATTGGTCATGGACATTCAGCTGATGAGGAGCCAAACCCGAAGAGCAATAGGGGCTCCAAGAGGAGGAAGGGGATAAAGGACTATTCTTCGCTACCTCCTCCCTTGGAGACTCGATTGGAAAAGAAGTAAGTTTCTAAGATGATGGTTACGGGGAACCTAAGACATCAGAAGGTTAGAGAGCAAGGTGACCCCTTGGTTCTGCTTCTATCATCCGAAGAGGAAGGGACCGAACAGGTCCTATTGCTCATTGCATCTGAGGAAGATGCAGCTAAGATGATGGAAATATCTCTAGAGGTGGCACTCAATGAGGATCAATATGCATGGATTGACAAACAGGAACTAATTATGGTAGGAGGTTTCAACAAAGGGAAGCTCAACATTGAGGAGTACGTTCAGGTCTGGGACCAGTTAGCGTCTTGGTTTGAAAGGCTGTTAGTGGAGGTACCTGACCTAAAGGTCTCATCCTAATCATGGAAATTATTCAGGGATACAAAATCACGTGAGGTTCAGTTTACTTTTAATAACTATGTTTAAGTTGGCGGTTGGGTGGCTAGATATGAAGGATTGTTTCTGCTGGGTTTTGATCCTTGTGTCGTCTGTTTGGTTGTGTTGTTTGGTTTCATTCATACTAATTGAATTTTCTCCGGAAGGGGATTAGATCACGAAGCCTTCACCATTACTATCCTTTTGGATATGGATGGTTGAGACGGTGTGGATTTTCCATCGGTTCCATGCCCGTGCACTTTTGGACGGTACTGCTTGCTGAAGGGTCATGTTTTGGTGAAGGCTTAGGGTCATGACTTATTTCCTAGGGTGGGGCAGTCACGGTAGTTTGTTCTGGGATTGTTTCTTTTTGGTGTTTTTTGGTTGAATTTCTGTTCTATGGTTTCTCACTTTTCCCTTGAAAAGTGTTTCTGAAATAAAAAAAGATTTTTTCATTCAGTTAGTTATATTTTAGTTTTTTTCACTATTCATCACAAAATAAAACTTCATAGAATTGTTTTTACCCTAACCTAATTTTTTATGTTCCTATTTCAAATATTAAGTTTGTTTTAACATATAAAGTTTATAAAAGTTCCAAAAATTGGATTTAAAAATGTTTCTCCTTTAAAAGGCGGTAAATGTGCCTTTATAAAAATATAGGTTTTTATCTATGATATTTGGTTTGTTCTTATCTTATGTCTATCAAATATTTTGGTTAAATGTAATTTTTTTATTTAATATATATAATATATATTTTATTAATATAAACCACTAAATTTAATTAATTTAACTTATTAGGATAAAATATTTTTTCTTGAATAAGAATAGTTTTCAACAAAAATATTCCCTTTATTTTCAACTAGTTCTTATATAAAATTCATATTAATTTGTAAAAAAATAAATTCATTTTATATTAATGTCCAATATATATTTAATTATTTAGTTAATTATATTCACAATATCAAATTTAACATCTAGTTTATATCTTATTATATTAAATAATAATAATTTAATAATATATTATTGCCCGGTAAAACTCAGACTTGCATATAATGAAAACTATCGAATAAAGTATTTGTTTTGTTTAAGGAAAGATAACTCAGTATTATATGTATTGAAAGCCATATCATATATTTAATTTATTGAAAATATATAATATATTATAATGTTTTGGGAAATTATATTCCGTTACATACTTGGTTATGTGCGTTATACAGGCTATTGAATATAACATTATAAATATATAATTTCAGGTTGTTAAATTCTCCCCAAATTAATTAAATTACGTCCTCACAATTTAAACTAGATCTTATTGATATGTTTTTTGAAATTTTCATTGTTTGAAGTCCCACATCATGATAATGGTTTAAAATATATCATCTAGAAAATTGAAAATGGGAAGTACCAAGGTCACATGGAATAACATATAACTAGGTCTCTAAATATGAGATCATTATTAGCAATTACTGATACATAAATGGATGCAATGTGTAAATATCTATAAAGTGTGATTAAGGTCATTAATCACATACAAGTGAATGATCAATGGAATGTTGAGGGTTCAAATCCATAAACCAATGACGATTTTGAAGGCCATCGGTTAAAAAAAGATATTAAGAAAACATTTTTTAATATCCTTTTCCGCATGTAGAGTAATTTTTTTACTACCTAAGAATGTAAGAAAATTTAAATACAGGATAAATTTCAATTTCATGTAAAAATTACATCTATTTGTTATGATTAGATCAAATTCTAATTCATTCCATACATTATGAACTAGATATCCAAAAATTATCTTTTATTCCCAATGTAGTAAAATAAAAATTTAACGAATCATAAGGCCCATTAAAGAGTCAAAATTATTTACATTTGTCTCTAATTATTATCCAAAGATAATTGGGTTAAGACATTAATATATAAACCTAAAAATTTACACTACTGGTCCATCATTAAAATTTATTCATCAAAAATTTTCAACTAAAACAAGAACATATTATTCAGGACATTGCATAGTTCAATTGTTTGAGTTAAACCCGTATCATCCTTCGTTCATGGGTTCAAGTACTGCGACCTTGATAGATTTGATAGATGTTCAACTGACTTACATGTTATCCTTTTATAAAACCATATTAATATAATTTCAAAAATAAATATGGTGTACATCCTTGAAATAATGTTAATCACTAAGTATCCATTTATCTAAGGTTTACAATACCACCCCAATACATAAATACATCATCCACTTATTCCAACATAGATCCTTTCTTGGTGTATATTTTGTCCTATAGAAGAGGTAATGGACTCAGGTATTGTACATGTTCCCCGTATTTATGGTTGTGAACTAAAAATGAGTCCTTAGGACGTGTTTTATTTCTTCCCATCATACTCTTAATTTCTCCATGGATTTTTTCTTTATTTCATTATTTCCCACACATAAAGAATTTCCCTATTCTATTGATAATGTTTCCTAGGTGTCTCCTTCCACATTTATCTCATGAGGGAAATTGATCCATCTTCACTCCATGGTCTCCACCACTTGATCTCATATAAAACTCCATCATTTTCATTTTTGGGGAGTTCAAGGGTTTGTTAAGTTATATGTTGTTAAAAATATTTTAGGGAAAATGATTAGGAATAAACACGATATATTTTAGTCATATAAAAACTGTATTTGTTTTTTCATTATCACCACTATATCCTTTATGTTAAATGATAAATTTACACTTTCAAGCACTATACATTGACTAAAACTAGAAACAATTACATTAGAAACAATCACTAAAAAATATTTATCTTTTTCCAACAGTGAATATCTATTAGTAAAGGTACATTTTCTATTGGTAAAGCATTTTACAGATACATATTCCCATTTCAGTAAACTATTGGTGGAAACTGTGTCACTAAATTTTATTTTGTTAGATAAAATAGTTCTGTTTCAATTATAATAATACCAGTAGATGATATATTTCTTAGTCTTTAAGTAATACCAACAATAATATCTTCTACTAATATATTTTTTAAAAAAATTAAAAAATATATTTTAAAATACTATATAAATTATGTTGTATTAAATAATATAATTATATATAATATATATATTATAATTAGTATATAATAATTTGAAAATTAATTAGAATGAAATTTCTAGAATTTGGATAGCCAGGACAATAATCCAAATTAAATATGACCATATTATTTGACAACCACTCAAACCACTATTCTCATTGATCTCTATCAGGGAAAAAACATAACATATATATTAATTTGGTTATGGTAGAGGGAGAAATACAAATAAAATACCATTACTAACAATAGATAAGAACTTTGTGAGACTCAAACACGAGGCCTTACTGAGACCCCACATGGTTGTTACCAACTAAGCTACACCCTAGGGGAAAACAACAAACAAAACATAAAAATAGAAATATACATTTTAAATTTAATGTACACAACCAGACCCTAACATAATAAACTGTAATATAATTTAAAAAATAATAATTTGAAAGAAAAAATTAGTTATATTCCCTGCTAGAAATAACCAAATAGTAGTAACATGTCATTTAAGAGCCCTGTATTTATGGTGTATATAGTGAGGAAAATGATCATAGATACTAAAAAATATCATGCTATAACATGGGATTCACATGAATGGGGATCATTATGTCACCATTAAATCAGTCATTCAAGCCTCCTTCCCTTTCAATTTGGTGAAAACCTATCATATGAAAAAATGTCAATCTACATTCATTTCATAAAAAAGGAACAACATGAAGAAATTTAGAAGACCCAACCTCATTTAAATAATTATAGAAAATAATTTACAACACTACTTACCCATGTTGTCCCACATATCTAGAAGAGATTCTCTACATCTGTAGAAATATTCTTGAATAAAAAATAGTGAACCCAAAACTATGTGTTCAAATATAATAGAAAAGATCCTGTGAATAAAAGATTTATCTGGAAAAAAAATTATGGAATACCTATTAAACGGGTTGTTTGGTTTATGGTCACTTCTAGATGAGTATTTAAATCAAAATTATCAAATTTTTCCATACCTGAAGTAGCACAAAACAAAAATTAGACTTCCACTATTATTCCATGACATGAAAAGAAAGAAAATGATACAACATAGAAGACCCCACTTATTACAGAATGATGACTCCAATAGATAGTGTTGCACTCTATAATTCTCTAAGGGATTCCCAAGAAGACTTCAACCTTTCCGAATGTGTTACTTCTCACATAGTAGAATATTTACACATAGTAGGGGAATAATCCTTTGATTAGTGATGTTATTACCTAGGATTGTGAAAAGGTTTTGTGGGTTTGGGGATCCAAAAGGTTAAGAAGATTGAATCTCAGTATAAATTTCAAAAGGTGGGAAAATTTTTCCATTCCATAACCAATTTTATATAATATAATGGATATCATATGAAAGTATATTGAAGGAAGAACCTCAATGGATGATCCTTGAAATAAAGTAGTCAATATTGGGCTCATTTGGCACATTGATGGAGGTTCACTTGTAGAACCTTCTAATGTGAAGGTGAATCATGTGTAGGTGTCATAGTTTGAGTATTTATAAGATATAAGTGATTGTCATTCTGGTATAAGATATTATAAGGAATATTAGGTCTATAAAATTAATGTCGTAAGTTATGGTTCAATACAGAGGTTAAAAGAGGAAAATTTGACTAATCAGTAACCTCTTGCTGATCCAAATCATAATTCTTAGCTGAAGTAGAATCTAGGAATGTAGAAGAACTAGAATAATAATAAGTTTAAGAGTGGTTGTAAGAAGGCCCTTCTTATTGAAGAAAATATAGTTGTAGGGTATAAATATTCCTTGATTTTTAGTGTTAACATAATGAATATGGGACCTCCCAAATTATTAAAAATTCCATAATCTTTACTCCTTGAAGACGAATTCAGGGTATGTTGGGATTGAGAGGAAATGTTTTTTAGACAACCATTGTCCAAAATGTTTCTTGTAGCATGAAAAACTAAAAACCAACTATGAAGAGAGGTTCATATTCAATGGTTTTGAAGGATGTGTATTTTTATAAACATGGTAAATAAGTTCTCCAAAGTATTATCAAACTAAATTCACTATCTCATTTTGAGCATATTGATATGGATTTAGAAACTCAGAACCATAATTATGTTCTCAATGAGGAGGAAGGTCATGAACAAGAGAAAATGAAGTAGTAAAAAATAATGTTTAAGAAGAAGAATAATATACTGGAATATGATAAGTTTGGAATCATGCTTGAACATTATCTAATATGGTCGATCACTCACATGTTGAGGGATGGTTTAGACTTATATATGGAAAATGGTACTTGAAAAGTTCTTATGAGGGATTATTTATTTTTCTAATCATTATTGTTTAATTTTCATATATATTGTATGGGTGGCCTTTTCCCTTTTAGTTGTTCTTATTTGTAAAAAAAGAATTAAATTTTTTAGAGTAATTCCATTGTCAACATAAATTTCTAGAATACATTTTATAATCATATGACAATCCAACATCCACATGATTTGGTCATTATAAAGACTTTATAATAAATGAAATGACTCAAAATTATACTAGTTTATTTTTCTAATTTTATTTTCAAAGAACTTATAAAAAATGACTGTAATTCTTGGAAAAGATTAATAATAATAAAAAATAGTGGCTTTAATATATTGTACAACCATATCATTATGATCAATATGAAAAGAACAAATGGAAAAAATAAATGAATAAATAAGGTATTGGATCATATGCATTACCTATCATCATGATTTCCTCTAATTATTCCTTTAGAAATCTTTATATCTTAATGATTTTATTTATATATTTCCCATACACATATTTATAACTCACCCATTTTCTTCAATCCTGTGACCATACACAAGATGAAGAGTACCATTGTCTTGAACCAGAATAAGATTATCTATCATTTCAATTTTCCTTATAAAGTCATAGCATCCATTATTAATACTAGATAGCTCGTTATTCACTATAACATCATTTCATAAGAACAACATGGATTCATCCATGAAAGGTGTATCCATGGTGAAATTATTCTATCTAAAGAGATGATAAGTTATAAGAAATCAATGGGTGGAAAATGTGTCTATCAAAGAGGACATGGATAATTCTTAAGATAAAATATTAAGGAACTTCATTCATAACACCATTAAGATATTTAGCATCCTAGACTAGGACATTGATTTTTTATGTTTCTCTTTCATGTGGTTCACTATTACTCTTATTGGTTGTATGAGTGGATTTTTCAAATTGTGGCGTGGGTTTCAACAATGATATCCTTTATCTCCTAGATTTTTTTTCTTGTATCAAAAGGTCCTTAGTAATAAAATAAATCATAACATTACTATATGGAATATTTTGATATATATAGGTAGGAAAGGGTTATCTTGGGTATCAAACTAGCTTTTCACTGATGAAATGTTGTTCTTCACAAAAATAAAATAAAATATCCATTCCATTTTTTAGTATGTTCATAAAATAATATTGTAAATTAAGTTAGAAAATCCAAAACTCAAGGAATAGAAGTGTGTACATATCCGCGTAGTGTACTCCCATACATTCTAATCAGTTATATAGCTGGCTAGGAATTAGAAGATGAGAATTCTCATTGGATTATTTAGAAGATCCTCTAGATTTAGGGTGGGTTCACCTAAACCATTTCAAAGTTATAGTGAATAAAATTATCTCTGGATTCCTTGCAAGCAACATAGAACTTTCTTATAACCTCCATTGTAGAGTTTTCATTTTGTTTATACAGAAGACAAAAAAAACTTATAAACTTCGTTTGATTAGTAGAATAATTAGGAATGAGATTGAATTTATATGGGGGGGATATAACCAGTTAATAATACCATCATGAGGTGGCCATTGTTCCTAGTGACAAGGAGAAAATATTATTTTTTAGATGTATCAAACTACACATTTCCGGATCAAATTTCTCCACCCTACACACGATCGTGGTAGAGGGGAGGTGATTACATTGAATAAATATTAGGTCATACCTCATTGTTGATCAATTAGGTGATAGGGAGATGTGAGAAACAAGTATGGAATGGTCACGCGGGGAAGCTTTATGATGATGTGGTGTTGAATGGGAAAGGTCAGTGATGGTGGGGGTCATCTGGTGGGAATGATAAAAATGGTGCAACAGTCACTAAAAGAGCATGGTAGGTCACATTCTATGGGGCTCATGGCCTAAGTGTAGGGTCATGGAGGTGGTATAAGGGTTCGTGGAGGGGGGGGGTGACTATGTAGGATAGTGGTAGAGTATTTGGTGGGTGTCTTTGTGGGTAGTGGTGGTTGTGTGGGAAGTAGGGGGTCGTGTATGGATAAGGGGATGTGGTCATGGAGATTGGCGATGCGGTGGGGGAAACGTGGATCTTGTAGTAGTGTGGTGGGGAAGAACTAGGGTTGGGGATGTGTAGTGATTTAAAAAAATTCAAAAAAGAAACAAATTGAATTCAGTTTTTTATAATAAAATTATAATACATATATATGTGTGAAAGGTATCAAATTTTATAAAATATAATAATTTTATTTTATAATATAAAATAAAATTTCAATATGGGAATATCAATTTCCAATAAAATATTATTATATAATTGATTATTATTATTATTATTTATGAATTTTAAAGAATTTGTTTTTGGAATTTATATTGGTTCAATTAAATTATGTCTATTAAATTAAAATATAAAAATTAAATTATCATGTATTTAGAGATAATCAATCATTCATGTAAATATATCAGATATTGTGATGATTTAATTTTTTATTATTAAAAGTATTTAAATGTTAGTAAATAAATAACACTAAAAAATATAAACACTATTGAAATTTAGATAAAATTGAAAATTAAAATCATTGAATGAAATATTTTCAATTTGACCTCAAAAAATAGATATTAACATTGCCTATAAAAATAATAATATATAAAAATGTTGGTATTATTTTAATTGGATATTGATAAAATCTTTTTTTTATTGAATTATTTATCATAACATTTTTTTATTGGTGGTAAAATATTTTCTAGTAATTTTTATTATTACATTCAAATTCATGTGTTGATAAAAAAATTATTGTTATTAGTATCATAAAGAAATAGATTTAAACATTTTTAAAAGATTTTATCGTATTGAATGATCAATATAAAAAAATATTTATGTTTGAAAAAAAGTATTGGTATATAAAATTAATACCAATAAAATTTAATATCTGTCAGAATTACCCATTTTTAACAATAGATATATTATCTGTGAATAAATTTATGTTGGTATAAGTCATTTTTTGTATTGAATAGTCTTAGAAAAATGTATAATAATTTATTTGTTATCTAAATCATGACACGTTATCTTCAATGTAAATCTCCTTAGGTTTAACCTTGGTTATTCATTGTCAAAATACTTCATAATGGGTTGTAAAAAATGTTAATTTTCCTTTGTATATCCCCTAGGAGTGTCAAACCAGGTGCACAATAAGTACCATTGTTGTACACTAGGTTATTCCAAGTCAGACCTAACACACCTTGTTATAGTTGTTCCTCCTAGATACATCTATTCCAGAACCACATCCACCTATAGTATCCAGATAAAGATGTATTTCTGGGAAAACCCACATAATATCTATCTTACAAAAATTCTTGGATATTATTCTATACTTATCATTAAATTATATATTAGGACTATGCTCTATAATATATATTTCCCTAAATATAGTTTTCATACTTTCTACTTAACTTCATTTGGATACCAAATGTAGTGAGCCGACCCCAGAGATCTTGGAGTCGGTGTCTACTACCATTACATTTGCATGATTACAAGGAATTAAATCCCAACGGACCAAAGAGTTTAGTAGTCTTCATAAACTAGATAATTATTCGAGTCTTATATTACAAATTAATACACTAATTGAAAAATAATTTTTTACTTCGAGGATAACTTTATTCTCTCATGTATTTCCTTGCACATATTTCATAGAATTATTCTTGGATTCCTAGAGAAAGTAAACAAATAACGGTGATATAAAATTCTTAGTAAGGGTAATATATAGTGGAATAAATAATGAATGAATTAGAATAATAATTATGGCATGATAAATATCTAGACACACATATAATGTAATCAACAAACTGAAAAATAAGTGAATAAAAAATATTTCATGTTAGTAACTAGAAACACTTGTCATTCAAATAAATAGATAAAGGAAAATCAATATGGAATGGTAAGAAACTAAATCAAAAATATTTTAATAAGTAAACTAAGAATGAAATAACTCCAGAGATATTTCTATGAAAAGTATTATAGTTTAATAATTACTAAATCTAATTGATGAAAATACTTAATTATTAGATTTCATGTTTCCTAGGTACATGATACCTTTACCTTCAAAACCGTTGACAAGATAGTTTAGCATATCAGGTACAAATCCATCTAATTTTCACAACTAACTAATATCATGGGAATAAAAATTCATGAAGGGGATATATATGATTGGGACATACCCTAGTCTCACCTTTCTAAATCATTCATCATATATAGAATAATTTATTTAACAATGTGCTTGATCAAATATCTATATAGAGTAGAAGATACAGATTTATGAATATTTCCCTTGGTATCAAATAAGTTTCAAAGTGAACACCATAAATAAAAATGGTATATGATTTAGGAAATATTCATATGCATGATAAATGTTATGAATATTTAAGGGAAATTCAATGTTCGATAATAATAGTTAATTGAATATTTCAAGGGGGGTCAAAGGAATTAAATAAGTGAATGTCAATACTATCCTTCGCCAAAGAAATCATAAACCACACAGAGGAAGAATAAGTATGGTATATATAAAACTTATCACAAGTGGAGTAAAAATAATATTTTCTTTCATTGATGACTATAAATTTTATAAATTGATCATTTAAAAACATTCTTGATGAAAATATCTTTTTTGTAAACCTTTTTGAAATAAATTTTCTTTGAAAATCACTTTTGAAAACATTTTATATTAAAATTAACTTTTTCCAAACATGAAAATTAAGATTAAAATAAATGAAAATGGGTAAATCTATAAATTTTGTACTAGGTAAAATAAATATTCATTTTTCATAGAAAAAAGTTTAGAAAAATACCTTGTTCAGAAAGCAACAAGAAAATTCCACTGAAAAATATGAAAAAGAAAAAAAAATAAAAATGGATTTAATAAATTATTTTGTAAAGTTTAAAAACATTTATTGAAATCCTTTTTATAAAACATTTTTTTAGAAGAAAATAGGTTCTTCGACAATAGAGAGATATGAAGTTGGGTTTTTGTAAAAACATTTTGTAATGAATTTTGAGTGCCAAAGAGTGGAAAAATGGTAATAATACTTGAAGAAGTCCATTAATAAACAAAGTAGAGGAAAATTAAAAGGTTTATTGAAATATTTTCATTTTATTTTTTCAAATGGAAATAACATTGATGGATCATTAAAATTTTTCTTGAGGATAATATTATTTAAACATTTTAAAATGACTTATTCAACTTTGAAACTTTTAAAATAATATGAATTGTAAAGGAATAAAATTAAATTAAAGTTTTAAATACCATTAAGATAAATTTATTAATGATATAATATATAAAAATAGGAAGTAGATACACCACACAATTGAATTATGTGGTGAATATGACATTAATCTCATATATGAAAAAACATAGATGAAAATCCCTTAACTTGTGTCAGGATTTTCTGGTGTGTCTTTGTATTTATGAATAATAAAATTAAGTTAATTATTTACTTGATTAAATTTTTTTAATGTTTATAATTACTTTTATTTCACTTATGATCATGTTATATACATTTACTTAAACAATTGTGTTTATGTCAAGTGTTTTTTCCAAATTAGGTTTATGTGTCGAAAAAACCTTTGTATATCAACTATCATCAAAGGGGTCGTTATATATGATATCTAGAATAATAATCATGAAATAATAATTATATTTATTTATAAATTATAATTTTAAAACAAATAATTAAATATGGTTATGAAAAATGAATCGTCTTTACAATCATGGTGACCGTAGGCTATACGTACACATGAGTAATGTTCTTATCTTTCAATGATGGACATTGAAAGATGGTAAGTAACATTAATCTATATAGAATTATAATTATATCATAAATGACATATAATTTAATTATATATAATTATATATATAATTGTTGTGATGTAAAAGGAATCTAAACGTGTCGAGGATGCGGTTGTCCACACACACACACGAACGATATTATCACTTTTTATGTGTGTGAAAGGGTAAAAAATAAAATGATATATATATATATATACATATTTATAGAATGTTTATTATGTAATTAATATAACATATATGTTTTTTTAAAATATGTTTAATTATATCCACCCTTTATACATTCTATGTATCATGTGAATGAATCACACCTCTTTTAGGACGTGGTAGTCCACATTTCCCAAATGATGTTATCGTATTTACATAAAAATGTAAAGCATAAAGGAATGTTATATATAAAAATTAATATAGAATATATAAACTATAAAAATCATATATATCATATATAAATATATTTTTCAAAACAAATTCCCTCTATGAGAGGTGGTAATGGGAGAATGAACAATCTTCGTTTCGTGTGGCAGTAGTTATCCATACGCATAAATGATAAGTTTGTTACCAATTTTATGTAAGTGTGTGTAAGTGTAAGTATAAACCATAACATAGAAAAATATTAATATATTTAGTAAACTGGTTTTTTTATAATAACATAAAATAAGGATATATGTGGGGGTGGAGAATGGGAATAAAATAAAAGATCTTGAGAAACGATGTTTCCTCTTCTTTGAGTAATTCCTTCGGTTTGCACTAAATGGATTCCTTAGTTTGATTTCATCCCAACATGATTTTTATAGGATGTGTTGAGGTATTTTTAGTATCTATTTAGACATACCTTGGTTAATCCAATGTGGCTGGAGATGTGTGATGAAGTGGGAGGGTTGAGTTCCTTTTTATAATATTGGAGGTGTGGCACTCCTGTAATGTTTTGGAAAGAGAATTACAAACACATTTTTTCCATGTTTAGTGGCTCTAATAATGGTTAAAATTAGATCAAATGTATTATGGGGTCCGAATATGGCCATATAATATATTTCTCCGAGTTTCTAGATCATTTTGTCCCTTATGTTTTTGTTTTAGTATTTTGTTGAGCTATTTTTTATCTTAATCATGGTAATTACGTTTAATTAATTTCTCTAATATTTTTTTTTGTAAAAAACTAAGTTGAAATTATTAGTAATTATAAATTATTATTATTCAAAATATGGAATCCATTTTTCCAAATAAAAATCAAAGATGTTATAGATATTAATTTAAATTTAATCATGATGACCAGAAGATAATGCATGTTTTTAATGTAAAAATGTTCAATCATTTTCTAAATTTTATATATAATTTCAATGTGAAAATGATTTAAATGACATATATAATATATAATTACATAAAATTTATCTAATTATGTTTTATAACCAATAAAAAATATAATTTAACCTTACAGATAAATTTTATGAAAAAGCAGTTTTGAGATAAAATTCAGTAACTTTACACTATTCATCAAAAATTGAAACATCATAGAAAAATTCCAAAAAAAATTCCTAACCTAATTTTAATGTTCATATTTCAAATATTAATTTTATTTTAACTTGTATTATTTATATAATTTCCAATAATTTTATTTAAAATATGTTTTCAATTAAAAGGCGGTAAAAGTACCTTTATAAAAATATAGGGTTTTATGTATAATATTGGGCTTGTTTTTATCCTATGTCTATAAAATATATTGGATAACTTAAAAAATTGTTGAATATATAAAATATATTTATCATTAATTCCATTCACTAAATGTACTTAATTAAAATTATTAAGCTAAAATAAGTTTGTGAGCATTAGAATAGTTTTCTATACAAAAATTCCCTTTATTTTTAGTTAGTTATTATATTAATTTATAGTTAATTTTTAACCAATGAATTTATATTAAATTTGTTTAAACCATATATTTTCATAATTAGGTTAATTATATTCACAAATTCTAATTTAATGGAAAGGTTATATCTTATTATATTAAATAAAAATATTTTAATAATATATCATTGCTTAGTAAAACTCTGTCTTTCGGGTGACTGATGCTATCAAAGAAATTATTTTTTATGTTTCACATAATATAATTCATTATTTCATTCATTCTAAGATATATCATATATTGAATTTTTTTTAAAATACTAAATATATTGTTAAGTCTCAAGATATTATATTTTCTTATGCTCTTGGTGTCACATGTCATACATGATATTGAATATAACGTTCTTACTTAATAATTTCAGGCTGTTATAGAAAATTATTTTCATAAAATCAACTTAATTTTTCAAATGATATAGTCAAAAGTTTCAAAGAGTTTTTTTGGTAATTTTTATCAATAATTACATTTTTTTAGAATACTAAAAATACATGTTTTTCAAAAGTTCTATATTTGAAATAACATCATTCAAGAAGTAAAAATAAACTAGTCCATTATAAAATTGGAATTATTACCAAAAAACATGTTTATTATGATATATAGTCCATGGAATTAAATTTCCTGATTCCAAATTATTTTCCAAATACTTAATTTCTTAAGCGCCGATTTAAATAATTTTTTTATCTTTTTTCTCCTTTCCTTTTGATTAAATGAATAAATTAAAATTATAAATTACTTGAAAGACCTAAAATATTGTAATTTTATTCCAATATATTTCATTATTTAATAAACTTCACTATTACATTATTTTCTTTGGATATTATTTTTTATTCAAAAACATCCCCCTCCTCAAGTATACATTCCCCCTCTCCCTTTCCATGGAAAACCCCATCACTTCCACTTTGCAAATCTAATTTTCAAAATTACCATATCATAATCTAATTATAATCCTTAGGGAAGTTATGTAGTAATAAAAAATTAATAATTAAAGATGTAAAATAAAGGTATCTGCTTTAAGAGATATTATCCTTTCATCTTTTTATTTAGTATTTCTTTCCTAATTATCTATCATCATTTTCTGTTACAATTTAAACCTTATTAAAAAAATTAAAAACAATGTTAAAATGATTTTTTATTTCAATATAATATATATTTTTTATTTATTATATAATCAAATATTATATATCTCACACCTCCTCTTTTGACAATATCCCGTTAATAGTTGGTTAACTACACCTGAGGATGTTTCCAACTCTCAAATTATCACAAGATTTATGGATGATTAAAATAAGTTATTTATAATACATTAACTTATAATTATATGTATTTTTATTATTCTGTATTTAATACTAATTATTTATAAATAAAAATAAAATAATATTATTAAATTGAAGCAAGATGAGATATTATAAATAAAATATGATATCACAATGTTAAATCATTAACCATGGGTATAAAGAGATATAATCAAATTATTATAATTGACCATGTGTGAAAAAATGAATATAATTCAATTCATTTTCGATTTATTAATTTACTTATGTTTATTATAATAGAGGAGGAAGATCAATGCATGATATCAGTATTCAAGGTAAGGGTATTCCAGAATAAAACCCCGTATTTTTGGACTATATCTACATTCATATTCTCTTTGTATGGATGTTACCATATTATCAAAAAATTGTTGTTTTAAAATTCATTGAATTTTTTCAGTATTTACATGTTTTAACCTTGTAAAAATGATTTCTCATCGAAATAAAAATATTTTTTAAAAGGTACATTATTTTTTATAAACATCTATTTTACTTGTACTGACGTGGTTCTTCTTCAAAAAACAAATTTTTATGAAAAAATATTATATCCCTTATTAATTTTGAAACACAAAAGGTTATTCATTAATGTATGATTTATGACACTCTAATTAATCCCATTACTTTCCATGGGTTTAGTTCATGACTATAAGGGTTATATGTTCTCTTTACATATGCATAATAATGAAAATTTTATGTTGGGACACATGGGCCCAAAATTATATAGCCATCAAATTCATTGGGTAATGAGATATATCTCCTCATATTATGTTTAATATGCATTAACAAGATTCTATATCTGTACAAAATTATTACTTTATGATTTATGAACATATGTTATGCTTGAACTTTATGTTATCTTTTTTCATAACTATGTGTAGTATTTGACCACTACGATATGATGTTTCATTATCATACATATACTAAATTCCACAACCTTTTAAAATGATCCCCTCATGATTATGAAATAATCCCATTCTTATAGTATGATGATGATTATTATTTTCTCCCATGTAGTTTTGATCATTTCCTCTTATTCCTTCAATGTTATCCCTCCCCATATCGATATTTTAGCCCACCCCTTTATTTGATTTATATTATAAGAAGACTACTTGTACTAAGTAGAATGTGATAGATTTTTTGAGGATAAATAATAAGGATATAAATAATTATTTTTTTTATTTACAATTGATATATGAAACAAATTTTCCAAATATATTAAACCATTGAATTTAAGAATTTATTAATGTTATGTTATTCATCATTAAAATGTTATATTAGCTATATATGAAAATTTTGGATTGTTGTATAATTAGTTTCAGAATACATTATTCCCCCCCACAAAAAAAATATATTAAATATTTTTTTCATAAGGTATAGTAACATTCAGATATAGAATTAAAATTCCATTTGTTAGAGGATGATTGAATTATAGATCTATGAAGAAAAGTTGATATTTTCTTAGAGACTTTTAATACAATGGAACGGAGAAGGTGTCATGACACACCACCACCATAACCCCTCCCAAACTAACTTTAAAGGTGAGAGTGGTCAGTGAATCTTACCGCAAATAATCCCTTGGTTAGATTCTATATCTAAGGGTATAAAATGTAAACATGGGAGGAAGTACCCTCAAAAGATCCAAGGAATAATAGGAAAGCCTCAAATAAAAAACGAATAATTTATATTCCCTAATATATATTCCCATAAACCAAATAAAATTTCTATTTTAGATTTGAAATAGTGAATAAATACATGAAAGAATGAGCTCCATAACTCTATAGAGTCTACCAACCCCATATGTGCTAAAAATAACACCTCTATTATCTATTAGTATATCGTATAAATACATAGAAATATATGGTGGGGTGATCAAATAGAGGTACTTTGTAGGATCATCCTTTTAAGAAAAATCAACATCCATGAGAAATAAAAATAAAAATATAATCAATCAAAATATAAACCAAATGAATTATAATGATAGTTAAAATAAAAAATAAAAAAGATACAATCATATAACCCCACATTAAATTTCACTATCATAATTTCCTCCACTTATCAAAACATCCTCAATAATTTCCAAAATAATAAATATAACCCGGTATTTAACCATGATGAAGAAACATTATCCAAAATATTACCATATTCAATCTACATGTGTCTAGGAACTAGATTCTTCCATATCTCCCACATATCAGAAGTTTTATTCCACCTCAAACCGGTAACAATTCTATATAACAAACAGTCTCTAAATATAATCACAAATGCGATAAATAATCCAAAATAATGAAATTCCATGATCCATATACCCATTCTATAAACATTATTGAATCATATAACCACATGCCACTACTCTTAGATATAATAATAGTTCCAAGCGTGCACTCCCAGATCCATTGTTAAATCATAAAATTTACATTTATAGATTTGATACTGATGAAGGAGACCATGTTTTACCCATTAAAACTTATATTAATAGATGGAAATATTGGATCACTTACATAGAAAATTTCCTTTTAGTTTTAGGGTTTTATAGAATTTTGAAATACTCTTACATACACAATACTCATGAATTCATGGGAGTATTTTACCACTATAATAATCATTTCATATTACATATTAATACATCAACATATTCCACCGACATCATTACATTATAAACCCATCATGATACAAATCATTTAATCATCATTATTCATAACCTAGGGAATTTGAAATATTGAAAGGGTTAGATAAAATTATCAGTAAGGGTAATACTAAGAATTAAAATTTTAATATCATTAGAAATCATAATAAGTGAATAAGTGTAACACCCTGAAATTTTTTATAATATTTTGTTTGAAATAATTTAACCTATATTATATTTATCATTTCATGTAACACTAAATATAGTTTTTTATAAAAGCACTATGTTTGTATTGCATTATACACAACACCAAGATAGTGGTTCACTACAAAAAAAACTTATATTATCTTTCAGCACACACAAAACTATTTTTGTCTTGTATTAATTAAAATATCGAGTACCTTTAATTGCATGAATTACACACAAGGAAATTTTTTTACCAAACTAAAATACATTATTAATAATATTATTAAAATAATATTATAGCTACCACACCTAGATGTTGGAATGGAAGTTATGATTAAGGATAACTGAAATTTTATAATATTATTTAGACACGTATTTAAAATAAATCATTTCAATATCAATTATTATAAGTGAATGTATGAACTATTTTAAAATAATGAAGTTACTTTTCTAAGAAAACATTTTTATACGTACAAACAAAATTTTATCTCCTTAAGGTAAACAAACCACTTTTGATTATGTTTTTAAATAAAAATTATATATGATGTATTCAATAAATATTTTTATATCCATACAATATATTTTATAGGTATAATATGTGAATAAATAAATTTCTATTAATAAAAAGATGTATTTATCTAAAAGATAATTTTTACTCATTTTAATAGAAAGCTGATTTTAAATATTATTTTTGAAACATTTATAATTTTTATTTAACAAAATAATTTTTTTAAATTATAATATAAAAATTAACTTTGTGAAAATTATTGGTATTTTTATGAGATGTTTCATTTTTTTGATGAATAATGAAAATATTAAATTTCAATTCGAAACTACTTTTTTTGCCAAATTTATTTATTGAGTTAAATTATATGTTAATTTTGTTTTAAAGTATAATTAAAAAAATTAATTTTCAATTAATCCAATTTATGTCATTAGAGAAATATTTTCATTGAAATTGGAAATAAAATCATTTCAAACATTTGGACTTATACACATAGAAAAACCACTTTCGCGACATGTCTCTGGGATTAATTTTAAATTATTTTCTTCCAATTATGTGAGTGGAATTTGGAAAAAATTGATTAAATATTAATAATAAGACTAATTTATAATTTTTAATAAGTTAAACTTATTTTTAACTACACAATTAGTGAATGTGGTTAAAATTAAATTCAATTGTTAAGAGAAAAATTATCTTAACAAAGGACTAAACCTTAATCATAAGACCCAAAATGACCTAGAAACTTTTCCAAATCCATTGGAAGGAATAATTTTTACCAATTAAACTCTTGGATATAAATTTGGGAATTATTTTATGCACATTATGAAAGAGATACCTCTTAATAGAGTTTAGTTTTTTAAATTTACAGGAATACCACTCCTCCTCCTCTATTAAAGGGTACTGAACCCCCACCCAAACTTTATTAAACCTATAAATTCACTTTTTATCAGACCAAAACTTACAAAATATCCTCATAAAATCCCTAAATTTGACCTATAATCATCTATTTGGGTATAACGTCAACCAATGAAGTGTTTTGGTGTGATCCAAAATTAGTTACTCAAAGAAGATGTAACATCCTTCCACAAGATCTTATGTTTTATTTTCATTCTATAACCCCTAAAATATTCTTATTAAATGATTATATAAAAAAATAAGTATTCTAAATATACTTAAATTTTTTATTCTAATGTTTTTACTTTCAATTTCACACACTTCCATCTAATAGGCAATAAACTTACAATTATTGTGTACGGTGAACTACCACCTCATGAAACAACATTGTTCATCTTTCCTTTACCACCTATCATGGTTGATAATTATGATGTAAATTTTTTTTATAATATATAATATTTATATTATTTATTTATTCCTCTATAATTATTATATAACATATAACATTATTCTTCCCAATTTTTGTAAATACGATAACTTGTTTTGTGGAAGTGTGAACTACCGCTACCTCAATACAATGTGATTCATTAAAAATTTACAAGGAATGTATTAAGGATGGGTCTAGTGAAATTATATGAAATATATAAAAAATAATTCTACTGAAATTATATTATACATATTCTAACATAGACATATCAAATTTTATTTTCTTTTAAAATAGAAATAAAATAGAAACAAAGTTCTTGCGTATGCATGACCTATCGTCTCCATGAATGGTGTATTCTCTTTCATATTTATATATTTTATATATTATTATAAATAAATAAAAGATGATTATATATGATATTTAAATATTTTTTACATTCTTAAAATAATTAAATCATGATATATGTAACAGGATCAAGAATAAAAATCCAAAACATATATGAAAAAAGTGGATATTACCCAAAACACAACATTAACAAGAAATTGTTAATAAACAAGTAATATAATGTCATAAAAAATAATATACTATATTATAAATAAAAATATGGTCATGAGGAATATGTATAATTAACTTGTATTTATTATATATGAGGTTTTTATGAGTACGACGAGAGTCAATACATAAGGTAAGAGTTTTCTCATCTCACATTAATTTTCTATGAGACACAATCCATGTTCACCTACTATTTTTATATGTTTCATGTTTAATTCCCATAGATATATTATGTTATTTTTATACTTTAATTTAAGTTTATTTAAATATAAATTGATAATTATTTCATGCGTTTTATTGTTCAATTATTACCAAATTAGTGAAGTAATTTTGTCTCAATTTTGCTTCTTTAGGGTGATTTTTTTGATATTTTTCTGATTTATTTTATTTTTTTAGTGAATAGTAAAAAATACTGCATTTTAATGCAAAACATGTTTTTCATATAATTTAATTATATTGAAAAATTATATCTTATATTAGATTTATGGATTAATTATATATTATATACCTAAAATAATACAATTTAGGTCATTTGAAACAATTTGATATTGAAATTGTATGTAAAATCCTTTCAAACAAATCAACATTTTAACAAAAAAACCACTTTTCGGACACATCTACAAGATTTAATTTTAAATTATTTTTTTCCAATTATGTGATTGATTTTTGGAATAATAGATTCTATATTTATAATAATAATAATTAATAATTTCTAATAAGTTCAACATAGTTTTTGACCAAAAATATTAGTGGAATTGATTGAAATTAATTTTAGTGATTAAGAGAATAATTTACCTAACAAAGGACTAAAACCTAACCATAAGACCCAAAATGACCAAGAAGCTTATCAAAAATATAATAGATGGAAATATATTGACCCTATACTCCATTTTCTATACATTTGACATTTATTGGATCCAAATGAAACATGAAAAGCATTGGTGAAATTCTCTCTTCAAATATCTACAACATTTCCACTCCTCCTCCACTATGAAAAGGGATCCTTTCCTCCCACTTCTTCACATTTACTAAGCCCTTTGGATCGATAAATATATACCCAAATATGTACTCAAAATCCTGATATTCTACCTATAATCCTCATTTTTTTCATAAATCCTTCCAAAGAATCATTTTGGTGCAAACTAAAAGGAGTTACAATATTTAAAACGCTATATTTTCTAACGATCGCATGTATTTTATTTACATTTACACTACCTCAAATATCATTTTTCCATGTTATTATAATAATACTTGTATACTAAATATAATAATTTAATTATTTATTAATTATTTTACATATACATACACACACTTCCATCTAATGGGTAATAAACATACCGTTCTTGTGTATAATGAAATACCTCCTCACGAAACAAAGTGTTTCGTTCTTCCTTTACCACCTCTCAGGTGGGATAATTTTGATGGGAAATCTATTTTTAAATAATATATATTATATTTATGATGTAATTATTCTTATTTAATTTATAAATAAAACATACACTCTTTATCTCTATATTGTGTACATACGATAACTTCGTTTGTGGATGTGTGGACTACAGTCTCCTCAAAACAATGTGATTCGTTCACACCTTACATAAAAAGTATTAAATATTATATTAGTAAAAATATAATATATAATTGAAATATTAAATCTAAAATAATTATAATTATCATATATTTATTTATTTACATACATTTTATTTAATTTCTTTCTTTCAATAGATTGTGAAAATGAAAATAGTGTTCATGAGTACGTACAGACTTCCATCTCCAAGAATGGTATATTTAATTTATCATTCATGGTTATTATAAATACATATATATTAAATATATAAAATATTTATATCATGTATTAAATTCTATAAATAATTAAATCTTGATCCAAGTAAGAAGACTACGAAAAACAAGTAATATCAAGTATGATTAACAAGGAATTTATCACTCAAAACATAGAGTTAATGAGAAAAAGGTAATATAAAGACCTAAGAGAATCATATATGGTATTATATATATGAATATGGTTATATGATATTTTTTTAATCGACATATATTTATCATAATGTATATTTTAATGAGTATGATGAAATCCAAGACATTAGGTATATGAATTTCATCTCAACTTTTATTAACATGAGATACATTCCTTATTAACCAATAACGTTTTTAAAGGGTATATGTACTACCATTTGAAACGTTATATCATGAAAAATATTATTTTAATGATATTATATGCTTAATTAAATTTCATTTTCTTATATGGGGAGTATGATTCTATATTACCTGGTTGTAAGAGTCAATTGAAACAATCATATTTTTTATCAAGATCATTCATGATTATGATTTAATTGATGACATCTCATTATCCATTTATCATTAAAACCCTTGAATTACCTTCTCATATTGTTTTAAATGATATATTAATGTACTATTTCCATTTTCCCACTCTTTCTTACTTATGATAACTTAGAAGATGTTATAATGAAAATACGAATTTATTTCTCATTTCTCTCAGAAATCTATGTACCCTGAAAATAATGATTTCTAAAATTGATGAAAAAATTGTTTTTGTTTTATCATATGTTGTTAAAGTAAATTTTAACCATTATTTTAACCATTATGATCTTAGAAGGAATATTATTTTCATTTTTCTATCAAGGCGCTTTTTGAAACTTTTATGATAAAAAAGGAATGTTTGTAATGTATAAAATTACCACTTTTTCCACCACCATTTACTTTAATATTCCATTGAACATTTACAAGTTTAATTTATTGGAATTTTTTTTATTATTCTGGAAATTTACAGTTTTAAAGTGTTTTTCAATGAAAAATGATTTTAAAAATGTTTTATGGGGTTTCAAAGATTCCTTTAAAATATTTCATAACTAATTTCAAAGAAATGTTTTTTAAGAAATGTTTGATGTTTAAGAAATTTTTTAAAAATATTAAATAATTATTTATATGTTTTCAATTTTACATTCTATAAAATTGAGTTCAAAATGTTTTATGTTTTAAATAAACTCAACAATGAATGGATATTTTCCTCAAGAAGTGTCTTCAAAAATATTTCTAGATTATTTCCCATAAAAGAAGTCATTTGTTGGTGTTACACCTTACTTTTTGTGGAAATGATTCAATTATTCCATTCATATTATTTCTAGGAATGGTTAATGTTTTGATGCCATGATATTCATGAAACTCGTTCTCTTTCATGGGTTATATGATTTTGAATCCTAATTCTTTTCATTGGTGGTGATTATGAGACCTACCAATTTACCATAGGCAAATATATGATCAAATGGTTATCATTACTATCTAATTTTATGGGTTGCAATATAATTATTGTTTGTAATCTTGTGGAACTCGTATATATGATTTTTTTATATCTTGGGTTGGATCTATATCTCACTAAAATTAATTAGGTAATGATGGATGACTCATCAGTATATATGTTATGCGTGAACATGATTTCATGTTTACAATGTTATGTGTGAACTTTATTACGTGTTCACAATGTTATGCATAGACTTGGTTTTATGTCCATAGGTGTGTACTTGAATTTGATTAAATTTTCCCAATGATATGAGTAAACCTTATTACATGTTCAAAATGTTATGCATAGACCAGGTTTCATGTCCATAATATTATGCATGAACCTGGTTACATCTTCACTATGTTATATGTGAACTTGATTACATGTTCAAAATGATATTCATAGACCTGGTTTCATGTAGAAAAGGTTATTAATGAACCTTATTACATGTTAAATATGTTATTCATGAACCTAGTTGAATGTCTGTATGTTTATGTGGGGGATTTATTTCATGTCCTTAACTTAACGAGTCAACCTACTTCTACTTATACATGTTCACAATGTTATAAACTAATGTGCATGCCGCATGTTCCATGTCCTATTCATATATTATACTTTCATTAATTATTTTCTTAATTATATTATGATCTGTGTATTATGAAAATCCAATCATTATTATGATCTATAATATGTAGGGTATGATCTTCAAATTTTATTCTCAAGTTCCATACCATTTTTTCATGTTATCCTTAAGCATTTCCTGTATTTAGCCTTACTGAGTATCTGAGATCACCCCTTTCTTAGGTTTTCCCCCTAGGTTATGAAGATAGGGTTTAGGTATAAGTACTAAATATGGTTATCTTTATGGGATTTGTTTGAGATCTTTCACTGGGATAAAATATTTTGTTTCCATGTTTGCAAAGACACTAAACTATTGTGGTCCCCAGATAGGTTTTTTTAAGGTATTGAATATTTATCTAAAATGATGTAATATCTATGTATTCAAATACTATATCTTAATAGACCATGATGGAGAATTATACATGATAGGGTTGAAAAATATAAATAAAATATAGTTTATTCAAGTTTTTAGGTCATTAGTTCCCTTATCATTTTATTTTAACCCCCTGTAAATCTATTTTTACCTCAACCATGATAATGTTTTTTCACTATTTTTAAAAATTTATTATGAAAGAAATTAATTTGAAATTATAAGATAATATAAAATTTTCTGATTAAAAAACTTCAATCCAATTTACCAAACTTAATTCATATATGGGGGATAATATAATTTAAAATTAAACTCATAGACATGATGAAAAAGCAGGTTTTCAAGAATTGTATTTGTCAAGAAAAAGATGTTATTACATTAACTATATGACTAGTAATTATCATCTTATTAATTTAACATTATATTAAAGAAATATAATCTGAAAATGTTATTTAATTAATTCCTCATTAGAGGTTTTTTAATTAATTAACATGGAGAAACATTATGTACTTTGAACTCTTTTTAGAAAAAATCTGTTTTAAACCCAAAAAATAAACATATACTAAAATAAAATATAAATTTCATTAAAAAGTACTTAAATAGATTAACTATATTAATAATAATTGTTTTATTATTAAAAAAATTGAAAAAATAATGAAAATTTTAAATCAATTAATTTATTGAAAAAAAATGAATTTTTTTAAAAAATCAGTGTTTTTTATTATTCACTAAAAAATCAGAATTTTCTGAAAAATATATTTTTTAACATAAGTATATTTTGATATTTTAATTTAAAAAATTAATTCCATTTTTAAAAAATAATTTTCTACAATTTTTAAAAAGTAATTTTAATTTATTTTTGTAAGGCGTGATGAAACCACATTTTAAGAAAATACTGTTTTTTCGGAAAACCATTATTTTTCTTTCAAATGATTCTTATTTAATATTATAATAAATTGATAACCATTGAAATTATTTTATACAGGTTTAAACCATATAATTTTTATAATTTATTTATTCCTATTCATACCCACTAACATAATGTTTATGTTGTAACGGTCATATTTAATAAAACAATATTTAATGGTTCGTTTAAGCTCTGTATTGCATGTCTTGTAATCTATCGAGAATAGATTCCTTTTTTAAAATCTTGAGGTGTTAAAACTATATAAACCATTCGACCACAAAATAACACATCACAATATATCCACAACGACATACATATATCACATATCCACCATTGAAACAACACATTATATATCCCACATTCTAAACTCATGTCTATAGGGTAATGTAATCATAAAGGGAATCAACCTAATTACCCCAATTGCATATAACCCCAACATGTATCATCAAAATTTACACAAAATAAATTCATCCAATATATTTTATACTCATAACATCAAGTCATTACATCCCATATGTGCAGGATTATATAGGGACATCACATCCCATAATGTAAACCAACCAAGATCAATTAAGAACCATATATTTCCACCTTATCATTCCCACACTGAAAATAATCTTCCCCAAAACACTTCCATAATTTAATAAAATAATATAGAAAAAACACATCAGAAAATAATTTTCATAATAAATAATTATCACCAATATCTCAGTTAAGTATCTTGGAATGAAATTATATAAGAAGAAACTATTCATCTCTACATCTTTCCATTCCCACAAATTAACATTTACTATCTTCATAAAATTTCATAGGAAATTCATTTACCTATGAAAAACCATTCACCAAGCTAAATCCCATTTCATGTAATTCATTCACATTTCATCTCTTTTCTTTTTTTCTAAGTAATTCACCATTATGTTAATAATAAATGAATTCAATTTCCAACTCACCTCTACAACCCACTACTTTCTAATTTATTCATTTTTCTTGTCACCTTTTTAACCCTAGAATCAAGCTTAACAATAATCAAGATAGGTAAGTATAAAAAAAACAACACATGAAACCCCATTTTTACTTCATTTATTCTATTAATATGTATTTAACTCTTCATTTTTCATTAATCAATCATGATTCACATTTTTTTTATAAACCAACCACAACATATGATCTAGAAACCCTGCCCAAACTTAATAACCATACAATAGTCAATTTTATCAATAACCACTACCAAAACCACTTCCATTTATTTTATGTACAAAATCCCATTATCAAATTCCACACATTCGGTTCCATTATCGATATTAATTGATTATTATTTTATGAAAGGTGATTTAAGTAGTTAAAACATATCCATGGTACACAAATATTGGAAAAATAATCTATTTAATAAATTTCAACAAACACTATCAACAAATAATAAAATAAAATGGGAATCTATGAAACACATTTAACCCCTTCCCATTTAGTTACACCAATCCTCATTCTTTATCCCTTATTCAGTTCCATGCTTACATAAAAATAATTCGTTGCTTGCTCTTCCCTATCCCTATAATTCATGAACAACAACATTGAAGGATATATATGAAATCCACAACAACATGCTTGGATGATATAATAACAATAAATTCAAGCACATTATATTCCAAAATATAGAAGATAATACTTAAAATCCATTACTTAAAAATGAGTGTTAAGAAAAATTGAGAAAGAACATAATTACATGATCAAATTATATATCATCTATCATGTGGGAAAACAATTATTCTTTAGAACATCAGACCATTAATAAATATCCTTTAATCACAAGATAAAACCTCAAAAATACTTACGATATATGTAGCCATGGAAAGTAAAAAAGAGAATATGAGAGAGTAAAACCAATGAAAAAGATGGAAACTCACCACAAATCATTAAAATATTTATCACTATTTGATATGGCCTAATTCCGAGAAAATGTGGCTTAATGAATTTATAAGAGTCCCTTAGATCACCTAAGGTTTATAGGAGAATAAACGGAATAAATAAATTATAAGAGAGATAAATAATTTATACAAGATATGTTTTTATTACTCCATGATTAAATCCTAATGATCATGTCGCAGTCGATAGATTTCATACCCACAATATGATGACAAAGAGAGGTCTATTTCATATAGGACCTTAGTCTAACCTCCTTTTTAGATCCATGATACAATCTATTCCATATATCAATATGATCCTAGAAAGGTTTTGTAGATCTATGATGTAATCCAGGAACAACACCATAGGCCCCCCAAAATTAATAGCAATATAGAAAATTAATCCCCTAGAAGTCTACTACATAATGTCCATGACCTGCACTACGTGGTCCATAACCAATATTCACTAAGTTTCAACCAAGTAAAACATTATATCCACCCATGAATCAAGAGGGACACCAAAAGTCTGCCACCCCCTATGCTCGAAGAGTTAATCTAGCAATATACCATATGGGTCCCCAAATAAAAAAAACTAATAAATTATCCCAAAAAAACCCTATAATATATATAGTATAAATATGCAGCAAATCCAACCCGAATGGAAGAAGATAATTCCTTATTCCACATAAACACTAGTGAAAAAATGTTAAACACATCAACATTTTTCACATCAGTCTATATAACTGACGTGACAAATCGATGAGAATCAAAATTTTTTGTCGGTTTTTTATAACCAACGTAAAAAATATTGAGATATGATTTATCACGTCGGTTATAAAATAACTGATGTGAAATATCAAATCTGGGCTCTTTATCGTGTTGGTTATTTTAAAACAGACATGATAAATACAATATCGTCAATTTATCACATCAGTTATCAAAAAAACCGATGTGATAAATAACTTTCTATGTCGGTTATTAAATAATTGACATGATAAATAATTTTCTATGTCTGTTATTAAATAACTGACGTTATATACATAAAAAAACATATTATCACATTAGTTATTAAATAACTAATGTGATAAAGATTTTAAATGATTTATCACGCCCCGTATTTAGTAATTCTGGTTTATTTGATCGGCCTACCAGCAACTCGTCTCTCTCATTAAAAAACCTAGAAAGGATTCTTCAAAGTCATGCCCTCCAACCTTGTTTTTCTAACATAATTCATCATCTTTATTATCACAAGATCTATTGATTCAACTCTCAGCACTCAAGTAAGTCTCACACGGATCAGTTTCATTTTTTATTTTTTGCGATTCCCTAAACTAATTTTTTGAGAGTTATTTTTCTATATTTTTTCTTTCTATGTTGGTAAGTTTCGTAGTGTTCTTTTATTCCATGCAAAAAAAATTTCTGGTAAAATAAACTTTGGAAGTGATATCATGCAAGTTTACGATTTTTGTGTGTTCTATCAAGTTTGTGTGCATGTACAGGGGGTGTACAAGGGGTGGGGGCTGTTGAAGTGGGTGGGGTTGTCCAGGGGGTGAGGGTGGGGGGAGTCTAGGGGGTGGGGGTGTCCAGGGGGTGTCCAAGGGGGTGAGGGTAGTGTTTAAGGGGGTGAAGGGGTTGTCCAAGGGGGTGGATGGTGGTGTCCAGGGGATGAGGGGGCTATACAAGGGGGTAGGAGTGTCCATGGGGATGGGGGTGTTCAAGGGTTGAGTGGGATGTCCAAGGGGTTTGGAGGTGTCCAGGGGGTGGGGGTGTCCAGGGGGTGGGGGCTGTCTAAAGGGGTGGTGGGGCTGTCTCGGGGTGGGGGTTATCTAGAGGGTTGGGGGTTGTCTAGGGGGTGGGGGCTGTCCAGAGGGTTGGGGGGGATGTCCAAGGGGGTGGTGGTGTCTCGGGTGTGTCCAAGGGTTGGGGTGGTGTCCAGGGGGTGAGGGAGCTGTCTAGGGGGTGGGGTGTCCAGGGGGTGTGGGTGTTTCCAGGGGTGTCCCAGGGGGTAAGGGGTGTGGGGTGCTGTCCAGGGGGTGGGGTTGTCCAGGGGGTTAGCGGGCTATCCAAGGGGGTAGGGGGTATCCAAGGGTGGGGCTGTCCAGGGGGGATTGGGGTGCCTTGGGGGGATGGGGGGTGTCATGAGGGGTGGGGGCTATTTAGGGGGTGGGGGCTATTTAAGGGGTGGGGTGCCAAGGGGGTGGGGTGTCCAGGGGGTGGGGGTGGTGTCTAGGGTGGTGAGTGGGCTATCCAAGGGGGTTGAGGGTGTCCATGGGGGTGTCCTGGGGGTGTGTGTGTGTCTGGGGGGGGTGTTCAGAGGGGTGGGGGCTATCCAGAGGGATATGGGGGATTTCCAAGGGGGTGGTGGTGTCCAAGTGGTGTTTAAGGGGATGGGGTGGGGTCCAGGGGGGTGAGGGGGGCTTTCCAAGGTGGTAGGGGTGTCTAGGGGGTGGGGGTGGCGTCTAGGAGGTGAGGGGGTTATCCAGGGGGTGGGGGTGTCCAATGGGTGTCTATTGGGGTATGGGTGGGGGTGGTGTCCCAGGGGTGGGGGTGGTGACTAGGGGGTGAGTGAGCTATCAATGTGGGTCGGGGATATCTAGGGGGTGGGGGTGTCCAGGGGGTGGGGGTGAGTGGGTTGTCCAAGGAGTAGGGGTATCAAGGAGGGTGTGGGTTTCCAGGGGGTGGGGTGTCTAGAGGCGGGGGGTGTCTAGGGGGTGGTTGTGTTTAGGGGGTTTCTACGGGGGTGGGGGTGGGCCCAATGGGGTAGGGGGTTTGAAATCCCTCTCAACCCCCTAGACACCACTCCCTCACCCCCTAGACACCCCACCCCCATGGAAACCCCCACCCTCTGGACAACCCCCCACAATCTGGACACCCCTACCTCCATGGACACCCTGGACAGCCGTCTACCCCCTGGACTTCCCCTACCCCCTTGGACAACCCCCACCACCCCCTGGACAGCCCCTACCCCCTTGGACAACCCCCACCCTCTGGATAGCTTCCACCCCCTAGACATCCCCACCCCCGTGGACACCTCCGACCACCTTGGACAGCCCACTCACCCTCCTGGAAACCACCCCCACTCTCTGTTGGTATAAGGATATTGCAACGACCATCTTGCCAATGGTGTGTGAAACTGTTGGGATATTCTATCCCAATAGTTTCAGGGGCTGTCCCAATGGTTTCAAATTGTTGGGATATGTGTAATTTTTAGTAGTGAATGTATACATATTTAAATATTTATACATCATATTTCTTTTTTACGGAAGGGTGAATTTGGTATCCAGTTGCACCCGGGATGTATTCTTTGCATACCATAAGAATAAAGGATCCAAGATGAATTTAAAACTGTTATATCTAACTATATTTTCGTTTTAAAATCATTTTCATGTACATATTTTTCAAATATGCATATATTTGTTTTATATTTCAAATTTTTTTTCTTTCAAATTTTAATATTTTTATATAAATATAAAATTGGATTATCTTAACAAGATATATAATTTTGATATTTGTTATAGGTAAAAATGAGTCAAAGTTGGATTATGGAACATCGAATGAGTAATGAATATGAGGAAGGTGTTGATGCCTTTTTGGAATTTTCTAAAAGAAATGTTCCAAGTTGTGACATGTTTTTTATTCATGCTAGAAATGTTTGAATATGAAGAAGTTAAAAAGTAGAGACATCAAAGATCATCGGATTTGTCATGGTTTTAATCTGGGTTACAACCCTTAGATTTGGTATGGTGAAACTAGACACAATGTCAGTTCTATTGATAATGAGGATTTTCAAGATGATAACTCCTATGAAATTGAAGAAATGATTCATGATATTGCATCATAACAATTTGAGATAGAATCGATAGTTGCATGTCTATATGGCTGTGATGAAAAACCATTATATCTTGGTTGTATGGATTTTATAGTTTTTTCAGCGATGTTAAGATTGATTAACCTGAAGGAGAAACATGGATGGAGTGAAAAAAGTTTTACAGAGCAACTTCAATTGTTGAAAGACATTCTTCCTAAAGACAATGATCTTCCAGATTCACATTATTCCAGGAATATATTATGCCCGATTGGATTGGGATACAAGAAAATATATGTCTGTCCGAATGACTGTATGATATATAGGAAGGAATATGAATTTTTTTCAAAGTGTACTAAATGTGGGGAATCATGATATAAGTTGAAAGAAAAATCACAAACTGATGTGGCGATTACAAAAGTCACTGCCAAGGTATTTTGGTATCATCCTATAGTTCATCATTTGAAATGTTTATTTCAAATTAACATGATGAAAAAAGGTTAAGATGGAATGCTGGTGAGGGGATATGTGACGGAAAAATACGACCTCCATATGATTTTACAAAATGGAAGAAAATTGATGAGCAATATCGTATATTTGGAAATGAAATTAGAAATATCAGACTTGAGTTGTACATAGATCGAATGAATCAATACTAAACCCTCAGTAGCTAATATCGTTCATGGCCTATTTTATTGGTAATTTAAAACCTCTCTCTAGATGTTTTTATGAAGAACAAATATGTCATGCTGAGTATAATGATCTCTAGTATGAAGCAACCCAGAAATGATATTGACGTTTTCTTGTAACCATTTATTGATGATTTGAAACTTTTATGGGAGGATGTTATTAAGGTGTATGATTATTATAAAAGGGAATATTTTCAACTGCATGCAGTGCTTATGTCCACTATAAATTACTTCCCATCGTATGGAAATTTTTCTAGATACAGTGTTAAGGAGAATAAAGAATGTCCAATTTTTGAACAACATACTTCATATTTTCAATTTCATTATGGGAGGAAAACAGTATACATGGGTCATCAGATGTTTTTGCTTATGGATAACTCTTATAGAAGACTAAAAAAGGTATTAAATGGATCAAAAGAATTTAATATTGCACCAAAACCTTTATCCCATGATGTGTATTTTGAGAGGGTGAAAAACCTTGATGTGTCATTGGGAAAGACACAAAAATATGGTAATGATAGACATATTGGAGAGAAAAGGTCAGTATTTTTTGACCAACTATATTTGAGATATCATGAAGTGAAACATAATATTGATGACATGAATGTGGAGAAGAATATTTGAGATAGTTTGATTGGAACATTGTTAGACATTAATGGAAATACTAAATATGTGTTGAATGCATGATTAGACTTACTATCAATGGGAACATGTTTGGAGATAGCTCCCACTCTTAATGGAAGATGAACATCTCTTCCCCCAACATTTCATACATTATCCAAGAGGGAGAAAATTAGCTTTTGTCAGTGTCTTCATGATATCAAAGTACCTCATGGTTATTCATAAAATTTAAAAACAAATTTCTCTTTGAAGTATATAAAGTTGATAGGTACGAAATCTCATGATTGTCACGTCATGATGCAAAAAATTATACTAGTTTCATTGTGTGGAATATTTCCCATCCGTGTCAGAAAGACTATAATGAAGTTGTGTTATTTTTTCAATTCAATTTGTAATAAGGTGATTAATGAGAATTATTTGAACATTTTGAAAAAGGATGCAATTTCTACACATTGTTAATTGGAAATGTATTTTCCTCCATTTTTTTATATAATGGTGCATTTAATGGATCACCTAGTTTGAGAAATAAAGTTTTTTGGACCAGTTTATCTTCGTTGGATGTATCCTTTTGAAAGGTATATAAAAATATTGATGGGGTATGTTAAGAATTCATATAGACCTAAAGACTCCATTGTTGAAAAATATATTTCTAAGGAGGTTGTGGAGTTTTGTAGGAGCTACTTAGCTACGACGGAGAACATGGGTTTGCCTCCATCTCACCATGATCGAGTTAATATTGAGGGTAGGGGGATTCATGGATTGAAAGTCAAATCATTTTCAGTTGAACAGATAAAGAAGGTATAATTATACATCTTGAATAATATAGATTATGCTCAACTATATATCACATTGAATATTAATGATTTGAAACAATGTCATCCAAAGAAGAAAGAAATGTGGATTTTCAATGATCATAACAAAACATTTTTCCATGGTTTAAAAAGACCTTTCTCGGTAGATCTGATGTATCAAAGACATTAACATGGTCAGAGGGAGTTCCAAGTTTAAATGTGATAACATGGTACGAGTATGACATTAATGAATATAAATTTCATATGAAAGCTCGGGACAAAATAATTGCAGTTCAAAATAGTGGTGTATTGGTTTTTTCCGAAGCGATAATTTTTTCGAGTTCTAAAGACAACAACCTAATTTCTACATCAAGTGTATATTATGGAGTAATTGAAGAAATATGAGAGGTTGATTACTTTAAAATTAATGTTCATATTTTTAACTGGAAATGGTTTATTAATAACAATAGTGTCAAACATGATGAATTCGGAATGTCTGTTGTTAATCTGGATAGATTGGAAGACATAGAAGATTATTTTATAATGGTAGCACATGAAAAAGAGATTTTCTATGTAGTTAATCAATCAGATATGCAGTGGTTTTTTGTTTTACAAGGTAAAAACAATATGTTGGTGAGGATCAACTTGATAAAGATTATAATTAATGTGATATCCCTACTTCGATGGAAACATTAACAGAAATAATGATGAGCATGTTAAAGACATGGTTTGTGCCATAAGGAACGATCATGATGAAGGAATTTTGGAAAACAATCCATTTTTACATTCCTAATTTTACAGGTAACATATGTTAATTTCTTGTTTACACTTATTAGTATCATAAAATGTTAGATATTGAATTTTTTTTATTTTTTAAAATGTGTATAAAAACAAATAAGTACAATTTTTTGTTTATTTTAGTTTTTGTAGTTTAGTTTATCATGTTTACCCTTATGTAACTTATATATCTGTTGATTCTGTTGAATGAAAATTACTTTACCATGTTTAACAATTTTAAAATAGTTAACCATAGTTTACCTTTACATAATTAGTATATTTATTGATTTTGTTGAATGACAATTACACTACCACGTTTACCATGTTTACCATCTTTACCATTGTTTAACATTCTTACCAAATTTACCATGTGTACTATTATGTAAATTAGTTAAATTTTCCATTTTTTGTTTACATTAGTATTTTAATATTTAAATTTGTATATTTTTGAAATAATGTTTGCCTTTTTGATTTGAAGGATATTGAAAAATCAATCAGTTGATCAACCACATGATTCTGGAGATGAGAATCATGATCATACCTCTAGGGAGGAACATTCACATGCTCATATTGATGTTCCCCAATATTCCTCATGTGCTCCCATAATGACAAAGAAGAGTTAAAGAGTTGGTAAATGTGGTTGTACATATTTTCCAAAATTATCACTTTCTCTTAGCCATGACTAGAGGATACTGGTTGAGTTTGATGAGAATGGTATTCCTAGAGGTCTGAATGAAAAAGATTTTAAGAGTTTTGTATCAACTCAGGGTAAAAGAAATGTAATAATTTTGTATGATGATTGGAGAAGTGTGGAAAAAGCAATAATATCTCAGTTGTGGGAGATGATTTTGGTAAGATATTTTTCTATTGTTTGACTAATCTTTAAATGTTTCTAGTATAATATGTTTTACCTCTTCTTTATCAGATGACATTTGATATTCCTGACACTGAAGGAGTAGGGAACAAATGTTTATCAATGGCTTCTAGAAGATGGAGGTATTTCAAATCAAACCTCACATCAGATTTCATTTTTGTTCATAGGAATCATGAAAATCCATGTCATATATATCCTTTCATAGATGAAGACACATGGAGGCAATTTGTTGAAACTAGAAGAAAATGTTGTTTCTTATTAAGGGAACAGTAAAATATTATAAAAATTCATATATAAATGATCTTATTAATGTTTTGTTAATGATTTATTATTTTTAATTTAAATCATAAACGGACATCTCATTAGGTGATCCAATCTAAAAATGTATACCCTCATAGACTATCTCGGGGAGGGTATACATTATCTGAAGAACAAATAATGCCAGAAAAATTACAAAAAAATGAGAGATGAGTCTTCATGCTCTAGAGAGGTTTCCCCTATATCCCCTCCATCTAGACATGAAAAATGGAAGAGAGCTCAGATGATCCAAAAGGGACAATATATTTTGGAAGAATCGATAATCCTAGCTTAGAGGATTGTGAGATATTTATTTTATTTATTTAAGTTAATTATATTCATTATATAATTTGAATCATTATAGAAATGTTCAATTAACTAATATAGGATTATTTTGAGGATCAGAGCTCATAGGGGATATTTGCAACTATTGAGAGGCAAGAAATTTTATCTACAGCATTGGGAAAACCTGAACACCCCAGTCATGTAAGAGGATATCTGATGGGTGTATCGGTAAGAAAAGTGTTTCCACGTTCTTCAACTTCCAACATTTAGGATTTTTATAAAAAAATAGAATCTTTTGAGGCTAAAGTTCATAATATTAATGCGATGATGCAGGAAAATATTTGAGCATTGGTACAGTCTATGTTTGCAAACATGAAAATACAATTTCAGACTTCAGCTCCCACCCCTCCACCTCCCCCTACAGACCCCATTATTTATCCTCCAACTCCACTAGTACCTCCCCTCCACCACCTCAGCCGGCGGACCCCATTTTTTATCCTACTCCTCCACCACAACTTCTTACTTATTGTGAGTTGTATGTTGATCATATTAACCATCAAATAGTTACATATGGGCTGGTATATTGTATAGAAGATACATTTCATAATCAATAGTTAAAGGTAGAGCATAATAGGGTCACTGTACAAGATATTATAGATAGATCCGCTCGACTACCCTTACCTACAGATGAGGTGACAATAGTTGGACATAGTATCATCCACTTTTTAGTGTGGCCATCTAGAATTCTTTGACTTATTACTATAAAGGTATGTATGTTATGTCTTTTATTTTATTTTCTATTAAAATTTTAACATTTTAAACCTAATATATTTTTCTATTTATTTTTACATGAATACTTCTATGATAAATAAATAATGTATAAACAACCATAAAGACAAATGGATATGGCATCAGATATAGATTCAAGTAGTCTTGACCGATTGTCAATATATTCCAATTTTTTGGCAGATCATTATGAGTTTCCAATGGAAGCTCATGTTTGTGGATGTGTAATAAATGCGGGGATTGTAAAAAATGATATCATGGAACTTGTTACTAATGATTAGTTGGGTATTAACGTGTTGCAGATTGTTTTTCCATGTAAGTCTTAACACCTTTCCCAACATTATACTTATTAAAAATTTATACTTTTATCTTTTTGTTTTAGGTATCTCTAAAACATGTGTGAGAAGAATGACCGGATATATGTATATGGATTCATGGACCTATAATTTATTTCCTTTGAAGTACATGCATTGGATGCGGAATAAAGAACACTTTATATTGCTGAAATATTTGAACAGAATATAATCACGTAGTGTTGGATGATGCCTTTTTGTGAGGGGTATCAAACACATATCTGGAAAATTATTCATTATATTTTAACATAAAAAACCAATACCCTTAAATTTTCTTTTATACCAGGGATCATTGGATGTTAGGTGTTTTTTGTCCAAGGGAGAAAATACTTTAATGGATATGCTATGTCCAAGGTGATGTGTGGAAAAGTTTTCAGAATTTGTTAGAAAAGTAAGTTTAAATTTCTTAATAGTTGTTTATATTATAATGAATTTTAAATTTATCCCATTCATATTATTTTTTAATAGGGGATGGGTATACTTAAAAAAAGAGTGCCAAGATCAAATATGTAAAAGTAAAGGTAAATATCTATTTATAATTTTTACTTTTCGATATATTACATAAAAATGATATTTTGAATTGACACTCCTTTAAATGGAATTTCCATGAAAAACAAGGTGTCATCGAATTTAGATATTATATGTTAAGATTTATGTATGAAATAATTTCAATTAGAACACATGTAAAGTTTGACCTGGTAAGGCTTCCTTATAAACTTTACCATAATATTTCATTTGATTTATTCATTATACATGTTAACTACTATCCTTTTAAATTGTATCTATTTGATGACCCTCAACCCTATATTTCTCTAGAGGTAAAACACTTATAAGTGGAATATTTAAATTATTTTATAGGTTTGATTGGATTTTAGTTTATTTGTAGTGTAAAATTTAATTGTGAATCTTGTAATTATAATTGTGTATTTGGTTGTTGTTTTGGTTGGATTTATTTTTTTATATGACATTGTATGTTTTGAATGTTATATATGTGAATTTGTAATTTTTCTCTGGTTCTTCTTATTTTGGTCTGGTAATGATGTTTTTCTAGTTTGAATTCTGGTCTGGTTTTAGTCTGCTTTTGGTTCGGTTTCTGCTTGTTTCATTATTTGGCAGAGAATAGTAATGGTTTAATGGGGTGAGGGGGTGTCTGGGGGGAGGGTGTTTCCAAGGGGTAGGGGTGTCTCAGGGGTTGGGGGTGTCCAATGGGGTAGGCGGCTGTCTATGGGGGAGTGGGAGGGTCCACGGGGTGGGGTGTACAGGGGGGTGGGGGTGCCGGGTGGGGGGAGGGGGGGTTTCGAGTGGGGGCCAACGGTGTCCAGGGGTGGGGTATGTCTAGGGGTTTTCTAGTGGGGTGGGGTGGTGTCCAGTGGGTGGGAGGGTGTCTGGGGGGTGGGGTTTCTAGGGGGTGGGGGTTTCTAGGGGGTGGGAGGGGTTGTCCAGGGGGTGGGGGATGTCCAGTGGGGTGGGGTGGTGTCCAATGGGTGGGGTCTATCCAGGGGGTGGGTGGGTGTCCAAGGGGGTGAGGGATTCCCAATGGGGTGGGTGGTGTCTAGGGGGTGGGGGTGTTCAGGGGGTGGGACAGGATTTCCATTGGGGGTGTCTAGGGGGTGGGGGCTGTCCAAGGGGGTCAGTGGTGTCCAGGGGGTGGGGGTAGTCTAGTGGGGTGGGGCTGTCTAGTGGGGTGGGGTGGTGTCCAGTGGGTGGGCGGGTGTCCATTGGGGAGGGGGGATTGGGTTGGGGTGGGGTGTCCAGGGGGTGGGGGGGTGCTATCTAGGGGGGTTGGTGTCCAATGGGTGGGGGTTGTTTAAGGGGGTCGAGGTGTCCAGGGGGTGGGGGGCTATCTATTGGGTTGGGGTGATGTCCAGTGGGTGGGGGCAGTCTAGGGGGTGGGCGGGTGTCTAGGGGGGGTGGGGGGTGCTGTCCAATGGGGTGGGGTGGCATCCAGTTGGTGGGGGTTGTCTAGGGGGTGGGTGGGTTTCTAGTGGGTGGGGGTTTTCTAGTGGGGTGGGGTGGTGTCTAGTGGGTGGGAGGGTGTCCATGGGGGCAGGGGGGCAGTCCCGGGGGTGGGCGGGTGTCCAGGGGGGTGGGGGGGAGGGTTGCTGTGCAGGGGGTGTCTAAGGGGGTAAGGAGTGTATAGGGGGTGGGGGATGTCCAGTGGGTGGGAGGGTGTACCGGGGGTGGGGGTGTCTAGGGGGTGGTTGCTATCTAGTGGGGTGGGGTGATGCCCAAGAGGGTGGGGGTTGTTCAAGGGGGATGTCTAAGGGGGTAGGGGTGTCCAGGGAGGGCTGTCTAGTGGGTGGGATGGTGTCCAGGGGGGTTTCCAGGGGTGGGAGGGGATATTCAGGGGGTGGGGTGACCAGGGGTGGGTGGGTGGCCATGGGGGTGGGGGTGTCCAAGGGGAGTGGGGGTGGGTTGTCCAACGAGGTAGGGGTGTCTAGGGGGTGGGGGAGTCCATGGGGGTGGGGGGGGGGGTTCTAGGGGTGGGGTTTCTAGGGGGTGGGGGATTCCCATGGGGGTAGGGGTGTTCAGGGGTGGGTGGGGGTTGTCCATTGGTTTTGGTCTGGTTTTAATATGTTCTCTATTTCTTTCAGGTCCTCTTTGGTAGTTCATTGTAATGGTTGAACTGTATTATTAAAATAAATTGGTTTTTATGTCAGTTATTTTGTAACCAACATAATAAATGCATGGTAATGGGTTTTTATGTCATTTATTAAATAACAGATGTCATATATATGTTTTCATGTCAGTTTTTTTAACCGACCTGAAAAACCAAATTGCAGACTAGTTTTTCACATCGGTTATGAAAATAACTAACATGATAACCTTGTGTTTCACATCATTTTTCTAATAATCGACTTGAAAAATTCTTCGAAGGGGTTTTTTATTATGTTTTTTATTTAATAACCGCTGAAATAAACAACATATTATGACAGTTATTTAAAAACTGATGTAATAAATCATGATTATGAACGATTTTCCATGTCGATTTTTTAGGAACCGACATGAAAATGGCTTCGAATTTCTGTTTTTAACATTAGTCTTAAAATAACTGACATACAAAATAAATTTTATAACATCCCCTACAATAACGTCAGCCAAAAACAGACATAAAAAATGAAAAATAACCGATTAAATTTTTTTTTTTGCACTAGTGAAAGGGTCCCTGGCCTAACTTCTAGTTCAAAATTTCTCCTTGAAATTTCTCCTTGGATCTTCAAAATCCCAAAATTCACTATGTAATAGAACAAGATTGTCCAAACTATTATAATAGGTCTCAAGTTAGTCATGGGTGGTGAATACGATTATTATTAGATGTTTGGTTTTTATATTCCGTGAACATGAGATCATGGTTGACTAGATATTATTATTTAATAGTTTAATATCTACTATATATTGTGTATGTTATTAAATATATGTGGTTCGAAGATATGGGAGTTTAGATAGATCTATAAACCACCAGAATAATAGTTCACTAAAAAAGATTTATAATGAGTTTAGTTGAATCTCTGTGTGTAATATGATGCTATTGAATTTTTATTTATTTTTATTTGTTTAATTATTTATAGGTTCTTCTAGTGTTCATGATATAATTTGGATGAAATTTGGTTTGTCTTCTCATATTCTTGACTTCCAGCTCATGGATGTTGTGATTTTATTTAGATTGAGTTGAAATTACTATATTCACAACTTTCTTATTACATTTTCATGTGAGATGTTGTAGGTCATGTAGTTATGTATATGTTCAAAACATGATTCTTCTCTAAATTAGTTTGATAAAATTATCTATTAAACTATTTTCTTCTATAGGATATGAAATTTTTATTCCTGAACTGTTCAGTGTTTTGACTCAAATGAGAAACCCATTGTCAGTGTGTAGACTGTGGCAAGATTCCACTATTGTTTTATTAATAAGCTAAAACATGAATATTTTTGACTTGTATAGATTTATTTTTTTGGTTTATTTTAAATTGGACAGTGATTATTGGGTTATATGTTAAGTTAGCTGGGTTGTTTTTGGAAGGCTACATAGAAAAGATTTATGATATCAAATTGAAAGAATGACCCACATTTATCAATGAGGGGACTTGTAAGAATATCAAGAGAAGGTGTTGGGGACAATTCAGAAGTACGTGACTTAGTAAACATATCATTTAACTAAGACATCACCTGTGTGATCACATGACTCTAAAAATAATTGTTTAAATTTTAGAAAGTAAATAAATTTCGAAAGGATGATAATTCACATGCATAATAGTAGTGTATTTCATTGTATGGATTTTTGGCATATATATACACTGTATTTCATAATGGATTCTACTGATATACGAAATGTGTGTTATACACATATATGTTCCTCTTATAATAGATTCTACATATACAAATTATATATAATTATATATATTGTATACATACATATGCACTATATTATTCTATATTACATAATGTTTATCTTATGGGATTATAATAAATTTAAATTAATATGTTCATAATTTTGAGTTATTAAAACTATTCATCCATAAATTTATTAAATGAACAACAAGAAATAATAATATTTGAATGTGGTTTTGAAGAAGGAACACCACTATGATTCATGTTTATAACATATATCATTATTCATCAAATATTAGAAATTAATTTACTGCATTTTATATAATAGTACATAATTTCAAAAAACTAACCAAATAAAAAATTATTTTATGTTTAGATTGATCAAAAAATATATTCATTGATAGATATTCACATATGATTTGATAACACTATTAGAGAACTAGGTGACTCATTCTACATGTTGAATTTAAAATTCAGAATTGTATAGAATGATAAAAAACAGAACATTCTGATTGTCAGGACCCGTCCCCCGGGGCCTGTGCTGTGACTACCCCAAGCCCTCCTTCCATAGGCTAGGGGCTGGCGACTAGCACCAAAGGCATAATTCCACAAATCTGGGAAGGCATTTCCTCTAAAACCTACAAACACACACAACAGAAACAATCATGAGTAAACTGAATAACCAACAAGTGAGTACAGTAGGAAAAAGGGGCTAGAATACAAGCCCAACTGGAAAGTACAAGAAACTGAAAGTACAAGTACAACTGATGAAATAGGAATAACAGCCCTTGGGTCATCCTGCGAGGTTCCTACCTTAAGGGTAGGTACATATCGCCTCCTCAGAACTCGACATATATCCGTCTCATCCGTGTACCAACATGCCGTAAGGTCCACCTCTGGGTACTGTCTAGTCCTGGTACTCTCAACCTCTATCAACGTTGTCCGTCGTCTGCATCCAACACAATGAGGTACAGGCATAGCCACTGCAGGGGTGAGTATAGCGATACTCAGTAGGGACCCCTAAACCCTCAAGGTCTCATAAAATACAACAATGATAAACCAAATAGTATGAAATCAACAGATAACCACACTTAGATATATATTCCCATACATATACCTAAGTTATCAAGTAATCCATCTCAATCATGAAGAAACACAAAATTTACTAACTCATATCAACCAGTATTTTATTCACATTATCGAAACCACGACTACTGGAGAACTACTCTTCTGTCGAGTACAGTGGGCCTACCGCGACACCAAGGGACTTCCCACTAACCTTGGACTGCTGAGGTACTCCTCCTGTCGAGGACAGTGGGTCTGCTTCATCACCAAGGTGCTCCCCACCATGGGTCTGCCGCCACAACCGGACGCTCCCCCTAATAGCATGTAGAGGTACTCCTCATGTCCAGTACCATGGGTCTTCCACCACAACCAGGCGCTCCTCCACTATGGGTCTTCTGTGACCCCAAGGCACTCCCCACTGGGCTAGTCGAGTCACTCTGAGTCAATCGGTCACCAGTCGTCAAGTCTCAGCTAGCTACTAGGTCTCCGCACTCTGCTCTATTGTCACCGGAAGGATCTGCTCCATGAGCTACTGGTTAAAACTCCAACTATCACAAATTCCCATGAAGAAGTATCTCAATGGTCTCCCACGTCATAAAGGTCTCAATGCAATAGACGACACATCAATCAGATGCCAGATCTGTGAGTTATTATCCTTTTAGTCCCAAGGGCCTAGTTGGATTCGTGCGTGATCCAACCTGACCATATCTCAACTATACCCCAAACTCTAGTGGGGTATACTCAAATGGACCATCATCCTCCAAGATTACCAGGGCTGCTGAAGGTTCTTCAAAGGGAAGTTTGGTGCCAAAGATACGACCAAAATAAAGTAAAGGGTCGGTAGTGGGCTTTGGTCCGGTGCAACCCAGTCGGTCTGACCTGGCTCGTCTTAGTATGGGCTGAACCAGTTAAGGTCGACCCGACCTGACCCCTTGGGCAGGCTAGCCCATTGGGTTCGGCCCGACCTACTCAGCCCAGCCCAGAAGGCCACGAGGGCGGTTCTGCTTGGAGGGGGGCTGCGTAGGTGGCTCGGCCCGATAGAGGGGAGCCGGTTCGTGTGGCTCGGCCTAGGAGGCGGGGGCAGGTTCAGGTGGCTCATCCCGGGAGGCCGGAGCCGGTTTGGGTGGCTCGACCTAGGAGGCCAGGGCTCGTTCGGGGGCCGGGAGGCCAGCGGGCCGACGCAGTTTGGTCTGGGTGCACAGGAGGCCGGTAGCGGCTGGGAGCAGGGAGGCACTGGTCGGCGTGGTTCGGCCGGGGCGCACGGGAGGCCGATGGTGGCCAGGATCTGAGAGGTGCAGGCCACCTCAGTTTGGCCGGGGAACCCGGTAGGCCTACGGGCGGCTGAGAGCCGGGTGGTCGGCGGGCAGTCGGGAGCCGGTTTGACCGAAGCGCCACGAGGGTGGTGCCAGTTGTGGAAACCGTAGGTAGCGCGGTCGTTTCCTGTCACCTTCATCACCTCATTGTTTCCTTACCATACCAAATAACATCACAAAAGAGATCATCGGAGGGATTCAATCCATGTTAGTTTGGCCCGCACCCTCCGCATTTAGGGTGGTAGCAATCAGTTCTTAAGAATGAAGCACAAAAAACCTCCTGAAAAAGGAAACCATCCTCATTCTTCATTTTGAAAGAAAGTAAGAACATTGAAATTAATCACACTTAAAAGAAATTAAATGCCTACATTTTTTTGTTGTTAGTAGATGGAGTCATGGGAAAGAAGACGGATTGTTGGAAAAGACGGATGTCAGCGACTTCCTCAATTGTCGGTTAGTGCACCAGATCGTCATAGTTGAAGACGTCCTACATCGAAGGGGGTTCTGAGGAAGAATGTCGAAGACGCTCCTCATCAGCGTTCTCCGTTGGAAGAATGCGTTCTTCATTATTCGTTGATGAGTGCTTTTCTCCCTAAGCTCTCTCTCCTCTCCCAAGTTTCACCAATAGAAAAATCCCGACCAAAATAATAGATTATGTTTATCTATTAGTTAATTGTTGGAACAATATTCAAATGGGTTAATTTATTAATTGAATGTGTTGAATCAATTAATTAATGAGTTAGATTTGACAGATTAAGTGTTATGGTTGTTGAAGAGTCTCCCCTACACTTAATGGAAAATTGAGGGTTTCTCCCCATTAATGAGGAGTTTCAAGGGGGTTTAAAACCCGAGTGTTCCCCACCACAATTAACATGAAGAGGAGGTTAGGTTCAGGTGGGCCCCACCACCATAACCTCTCATGAGAGGTTAAGGTTTGGTGGTCCCCACATCCAACTTCCACATGGATTCTTTAACCAATAAAATAAAAATAAAGCTACAAAACTTTATTTTTATTCAATTCTTTCACTAAAAACCCAAAAACTAACTTCTATTCTCGACCCACTGTTGTCGAGGTGAAAGTATCCTTAAGCAAAAACCGGTGATTCAGGTTCAACGGTGCCTTCATATTTCAATTCCGAGCATCGGTTCAAAAGTTATAAAAACCCGCACGTACGTTTACAGAACATACCCAAACAAAACTTCATAAATTGATTCTAGGCACACCAGGCCTCGGAATCACGCCCCGTCAATTTTCACATACTTGAAAATTCCTATGTATTTAAGGAAAAAAATTTCCATGGAAATTTCGGGTCTTTACATTCTCCCCACCTCAGGTCTTTACGTCCCCGTAAGCTACAACTCGAACTAAGGGAACAAGTGGAGGTACTATGCACGCATATGAGCCTCCTGCTCCCATGTGCTCTCTGGGAGGTTCCCGTGCTATCAGAGAATGCGCACCAGAGGTATCGACCATCCACATAGGATATGCTTGTCTCGATCCTCAATATCCACTAGAAACTTTGTAAAAGTCTCCCCATCATTGACGTTCAGCTGTCCATGGTCGATGATGTGATAGGGGTCGTGCACGTATCTACCCAGTTGGGATACGTGAAAGACATCATGCACCTGTTGCAACTAAGGTGGAAGAGTTAAGTGGTGTGCCACCTCACCAACTCTGTTGAGGACCGAAAAAGGTCCGATGAAACGCAGAGATAACTTTCCCCCTTGGCCAAATCTCCGTAAACCTCATCAAGCTAAGACTCGTAGGAAGATGTGGTCTCCATCCTTGAACTCCAGAGGTCTCCATATAATGTTGACATATGACTTATTTTTTCTCTGTGAAGTCTTCATCCGCTCCTGGATGATCTATACCTTCTCTATGGTTACCCATAACATCTCTGGTCCCACGAGTGCTAACTCCCCTGGGTTAGTCCAGCACCGAGGTGATCTGCAAGGTCGCTTGTATAACGCATCAAAAGGTTCCATCCATATGGTGGAGTGATAGATTTTGTTGTATGAAAACTCCACTAAAGTCAATTGATCCTCCCAGCTGTGACTGAAGACGAGAACACAAGCACCCAGCATTTCTTTGAGGGTCTGAATGGTCTGCTCAGTCTGGTCATCCGTCTGAGGATGGAAGTTGGTGCTCAAATAAAGCTACATTCCGAAAGCCTCCTGCAACCCCTTCCATAGTCGGGAAGTAAATTGTGTGTCATGATCAGAGACAATCATTAAAGTTAATCCATATATCCGCACAATATCTTACACATAGAGGCATCCCAAGCTCTCTACTGAACCCTAATCTCTGATTGGTAGGAAGTGGGCTGACTTGGTGAGTCGGTCGATGATCACCCAAATCGAGTCATGACATCTAGATGTACATGGAATTACCATCACGAAGTCCATGTATATACCATCCCACTTCCACTTTGGAACCACTAAAGGCTGAACCAATCCTGCTGGTACCTGATGCTCCACCTTCAATTGCTAACAAGTGAGGCATCGTGAGACAAACTCTGCTACTGCATTCTTCATTTCCGAACACCAGTGATGTCGTCGTAGATCCTGATACATCTTCACCACTCTTGGATGTACCTCTAGAGGTTATGTGTGGAACTCCCTCAAAACCTCCTCCTAAAGTGAAATAGTTAGCATCGTATGTCCTCTAAAAAGGATGGCGTGGTCCCCACCTTCAAAAAATCAATCAGGTGCCTGCCCTGTGGATATCTGAGAATGTCGTGTCTTGCAGTTAGTGTCCCCATGTTGTGCTTTCCTGACTCACTGAAGAAGTGGGGGAGTGACTGTAAGAGACTGAAAGAAGGATACTCCATATCTATCAACAAAGGATATCTATAAAGTAGCCAACTGCTCTGTCACCTCACCTAGCTACTTTATACCAGATATCCTGCTGAGTGCATCTGTAACAACATTCTCCTTCCCAGGAGTATATACTATCTCGATGTCATTGTCCTAGAGGAACTAAAGCCAACGTCACTATCTCAGGTTCAGGTCCTTCTGAGAGAAGATATACCTGAGACTCTTGTGATCAGAGTACACGATAAAACATTCATCCATTAGATAGTTCCACCACATCTTCAAGGTGAAGACCACTACTGATAAATCCCGGTCCTTGGTAGCGTAGTTCTGCTCATTTTTTCTCAGCTGATGAGAGGCATATGTGATCACTGCTCGCTCCTGCATCAGGACACACCCTATTTCGGTCCCTAATGTGTCGTAGTAGACTACGTACCCTACACCTTCCTCTGGAAGCCTCAAGATGGGGGCTCTAGTCAGCCTCTACCTCAGCTCATGAAAGCTTTGATGGCATCTGTCCAACCATACAAAGGGTTGCCCCTTCTTCTTCAAGGCTGATAGTGGTGCTGTAACTCTAGAGAAATCTGGCACAAACCTCTGGTAGTATCCAGTCAAACCTAAGAAACTTTTTACCTCCATCACACTCCTGGGTGGCTCCTAAGCAAGTACCACTTCAATCTTCACTAGATCCACTGCAACTCCAGCTTCCGATAAGATATGTACTAGAATGTGAACCTCTCAGATCCAGAACTGGCACTTCGAGAGATTACCATAAAGCTGGTGCTCTCGGAGTGTCTAATACTACCCGCAAGTGATAGGCATTCTCATCCTAAGTAGTCGAGAGGATTAGAATATCATCGATGAATACTATGACAAAGCGATTGAGGTACAACTGAAAGATCCTATTCATGAGTCCCATGAACACTACTGGAGTGTTGGTTATGCCGAAAGGCATAACCAAGAACTTTTAGTGGATGTACCGACATCTGAAGGTCGTCTTCTTTACATCCTTGTCTCGAACTCTGAGATGGAGATAGCCTAATCTGAGGTCTATCTTCGAGAACCACCGAGCACCCTTCAGCTGATCAAATAGGTCACCAATCCTCGGGATTGGGTACTTGTTCTTAACGGTCACCTAGTTCAGGAGCCGATTGTCAACACCAAACCTCAAACTCATATCCACCTTCATGGTGAACAGAATTGGGGCTACCCAGGGAGAAACACTGGGTCAGATGAATCCCTTCCCCTGCAAGTCCTCAAGCTGTACTCGCAGCTCACGAAGCTCTGCGGGAGCCATCCAATATGCTGGTTTAGATATCAGTGCTATCCCGGGGTACAAGTATATGTAAAAGTCCACCTCCCTGTGAGGAGGTAGACCTAGGACATCATCAGGGAAGACATCCACATACTGGTCCACCACTACAGGATAAGTCAGACTCTCCACTTCAACTACTTCGAGGGTAAGGCTAGCCAACTGATGAGTGGTTGGAAAGACTCTCCTCCAAGTATGTCCGTCTTGTGCTGCAAAGGGTCCCTTATCACCGATGAAGGAAAACCTTGTCCCATCAGTGTGGACACACCACACTTTGTGCCTAATAAATTCAATCTTAGAATGGAATTTAGATAACCAGCACACACACAAGATGAATTTCTAAGGCCTCGACGCTGCTACTAAGATATCCCAGCCAAAGATCTCGCCTCCTAGATTAATCTCACAATGCCAGCACCAGTGCATAATCGTGGAATCTACTCCCGTATGAGTCTCTAACCATAAGGATCGATCCAACGACACCATCAGAATCTCTGAGATCCGAACGATGGTAGTGGAAATGAAAGAGTGACTGGTACCTGTGTCTATAAGAACTACATCTAAGGTGGAATAGACACAGATTGTAACTCGTATCATCTCTAGAGCACCGTGATCGTTGGCCTCAGCTGCCTAGAGCTGAGCTCTCCTCTTTCCACCTGCTCCCTGCGGTCGGGGTGGACCTCCTGGTGGTGGTGGTGTTAGCACCTCATAACGTCGTCCACCACCAGCTGCACGACCAACTCCTTGGCCATGTTCGCCTGCTCCCAGTAGATCACCTTGATCGAATCACTGTCTCTACCTGGGCAGTCTTTCGACCATCTGGTGATCATCCGAATGGTGGGTCGGACACTTATGAGCCATGTGACACTGCCTGCCACATGTGAAACACTGCCAGCTCTTGGAATGTATGTCTCTGCACCGGGTGCCTCACACAACCGATCCTGAGTCATGCGGTCGCCCACCTATAGGTCTGGTCTTCTTGGACCTCTGTGATGTGTGTCTGCTCCCAGCTACAGAAGACTCCGCTACATGTCGAATGGTGGTAGATCTCGCTACTAGAGACTACTCAACATGGAAACTCTCCACTAGGTGGGCTCTCTCTAACACACCTTCCTATATCAAGATGTTGAGTGAGATCACCGGATTTCTGATCTCCCCCCTGATTCCCTGCTTGAAGGTCGGGGCCCTGAAGAAAGGGAATAATACTATATCGGTGGAGTAGCATGATAGGTCTGTGAACCTCGATGAGTACTGAGATACATTCATGATGCCCTGCTGCAAACAAAGTAGCTCCGGTATGCGCACTACATGAAGAGTCGCTGGGAAAAACTTTGCCCAAAATTGGGCCTCGAAGTCTTCCTAGAGAAGCGTCATCTCTTCGTGAACCTAGATCATCAAGAATAACCATCTGCCCACTACTGCCTATAGAAGGATGACAACAAGAATCACCTTGAGGTCGGTTGGTGTCCCTACCAGTCAGAAAAGTCTCACCACAACCTACGCCAATCCTCAGCCACCTGTGGGTCTGTCTCTCCCCTGAACCTAGGTGGCCTCCAGTACTGGAACTCATGCAATGCGCTCAAGCAGCGTGCATCATCTGCTACTGGGGATGGTGGCATCAGTGGACCAACGAGAATTGGTACTGCTGGTGCCTCTGCTGTAAAAGGGCCATACACTGAGGCCTCGTAGCTCGGTGGGATATTTGTGCATAAAACTCTTGGGACTCTAGATGGTCGTCCGCGGGGAGGCATCCTGAAAGAAATAGGCGTGACACAGTCAAAAGATAATACATGTTGAGATGACCTGGTTGAGCTGACATAATGAAAACTTCTGAAATAACACACGCAATCAGTGTTTTTGTGCACTGAGTTGGAAATCAGAAGTCAGGGTCCTGGTGTATGGATATGTCGGCCACCACACCAACACTGGACTCCCTGAACTGGAAACCACACCCACTACTCTTAACACTATTGCTTTATATAAAAGAATGATCAGAGTCATATATTCTACGGTAGAACCGACTCCTCTGATACCAATTTTACATGACCCATCCCCCGGGGCCAGTGTCGTGACTACCTCAAGGAAAACTTCCATAGGCCAGGGGCTGTCGACTCGCACCAAAGGCATAATTCCCTAAATCTGGGAAGGCATTTCCTTTAAAACCTATAAACACACACAACAGATATGATCACGAGTAAACTGAATAACCAACAAGTGAGTACAGTAAGTAAAAATGGGCTAGAATACAAGCCCAACTGGAAAGTACAAGAAACTGAAAGTACAAGTACAACTAAAGAAATAGAAAAAACATCCACCGGTTCATCCTCCATGGTTCCTACCTGAAGGGTAGGTACAAATCGCCACCTCAGTACTCCACGTCTGTCCTTCTCCTCCATGTACCGACACGCCGTATGGTCCACATTCGGGTACCGTCGAGTCCTCGAACTCTCAGCCTCTATCAACGATGTCCTTAGTCTGTATCCAACACAACGAGGTGATGGCATCACCCGTGCGGGGGTGAGTATAACGATACTCAGTAGGGACCCTGAGACCTTCAAGGTATCACAAAATTCAACAAGGATAAACCACAAAGTATGAATTCAACTGATAACCCCACTTAGGTATATGACCATACATATACATAAGTTATCAAATAATCCATCTCAATCAAGAGGTAAACAAAAAAGTTACTGACTCATCTCAACTAGGATTTTATTCACATTATCGAAACCACAGCTGCTGGAGAACTCCTCTTTTGTCAAGTACAGTGGGCCTTCCGTGACACCAAGGCGCTTCCCACTAACCTTGGACTGCTGAGGTACTCCTCCTATCGAGTACCGTGGGTCTACTGCATCACCAAGATGCTCCCCACTATGGGTATGCCGCCACAACTAGGAGCTCCTCCTCCGTGGGTCTGCTGCGACACTATGGTGCTCCCAACTGGGCTAGTCAAGTCACTCCGAGTCAATCGGTCAGCAGTCGTCAAGTCTCAGATAGCTACTAGGTCTCCTCCCTCTGCTCGCTCGTCACCGGAAGGATCTTCTCCACGATCTACTAGTCAAAACTCCAAATTTCGTGAATTCCCATGAAGAAGTATTTCAAAAGTCATCCACGTCTTAGAGGTCTCAATGCAATAGACGGCGCATCAATCAGATGCCCAGTCTATGAGTTATTAGCATTTTAGTCCCGGGGCTCCGGTTTGATTTGTGCGTGATCCAGCCTGATCGTATCTCAACTATATGCCAAAATCTAGTGGGGTATACTCAAAGGGACAATAATTCTCCAAAATTACCAGGGACGCTGATGGTTTGCCAAACGGACGTCCGGTGCCAAAGATATGACCGAAATAAAGTAAAGAGTCAGTAGTGGGCTCGGGTCAAGTTTGACCCAGTCGGTCTAACATGGCCCATCTTAGTCCTCGCCAACCCTATTTGGGTCGACACGGCCGGCTCGTGGGGTTCGGCCCAGCCTACTTGGCCCAGTCCAGCATTCCACGGGGGCGGTTCCTCCTGGAGGGGGGACTCGTAGGCGGCTCAGCCCAGTGGTGTGGAGCCGGTTCAGGTGGCTTGGCCTGGGTGGCCGGGGTCGGTTTGTGCGGCTCAATTCGGGAGGCCGGGGCATGTTCAGGTGGCGCGGCGTGGGAGGTCGGGGATGGTTCGAGGGATGGGAGGTCGGCGGGCTGGCGCGGTTCGGTCGTGGCACATAGGAGGTCGGCGGAGGCCAGGAGCCGAGAGGAACGGGCCGGTGTGGTTCGACTGGGGTGCCCAGGAGGCCTATGGTGGCTGGTAACCAAGAGGCGCGGGCCAGCGCAGTTCGGCCCAGGCAGCCAGGAGGCCGGAAGGCGGCCGAAAGCTGGGAGTCCGGGATCAGGTACGGCCGAAGCGCCGTAAGTGCGGTGCGGGTTGTGTAGACATCAAGTAGCATGATAGTTTCCTGTTGCCTTTGTTGCATCCTCGTTTCATCGCCATGCAGAAGGAAATACAAAATAGATCAACGGAGGGAGTTGGGCCATGTTAGTTTGGCCCGCACCCTCTACGTTTAGGGTGATATCAATCAGTTCATAAGAACGAATCAGAACAACCCTCCCGCAAATGGAAAACATCCTCATTCTTTGTTTTGAAAGAAAGAATGAACATGGAAATTAATCACACTTTAATGAAATTAAACCCTTACATTTGATCTCTGTTCATTGATGGAGTCGTGGGAAAGAAGAAAGATCATTGGAGAAGATGGACGTCGGCGTTTAACTTGATAGTTGGTTTGTGCGCTGGATCATCATAGTCGAATACATTCTACATTAAATGAGGTTCCGAGGAAGAAAGTCAAAGACTCTCCTCACTGGAATTCTCTGTTGGAAGAATTCGTTCTTCATTCTTCATTAACGAGACATTTTCTCCCTAAGCTCTCTCTCCTCTCCCAAGTTCAACCAAAGGACAAATGCCAACCAAATTAATAGATTATGTTTATCTATTATTTTATTGTTGGTACAAAATTCAAATGGGTTAATTAATTAATTGAAAGCGTTGGCTCAATTAATTAATGAGTAGGATTTGGCACATTAAGAGTTAGGGGAGTTGAAGGGGCTCTGCTACACTTAATGGAAAATTGAGAGATTCTCCCCATTAATGGGGAGTTTCAAGGGGGTTTAAAATTCAGGTGTTCCCCACGACAATTAACATGAAGATGAGGTTAGGTTTGGGTGGGCCCCACCACCATAACCTCTCATGGGAGGTTAAGGTGTGGTGGTCCCCACCTCTAACTTCCACATGGAGGATTTATCCAACAAAATAAAAATAAAGTTACACAACTTTATTTTTATTTAATTATTTCACTAAAAACCCAAAAACTAACTTTTATTCTCAACCCACTACCGTCGAGGTGAAAGTCTCCTTAAGTGAAAACCGGTGCATCGAGTTCAACAGTGCCCTCATATTTCAATTCTGAGCACCGGTTCAAAAGTTATAAAAACCCATTTGTTAGTTTTCTGAACGTACCCAAAAAAAAATTTAGAAATTGATTCTGGGCACACCGGGCATCAGAATCACGCACCGTCAATTTTCACGAACTCGCAAAATTTACATGTATTTAAGAAAAAAAAATTCCACAGAAATTCCAGGTCTTTAAATTCTCCCCACCTCAAGGCTTTATATCCTCGTGTGTTACAACTCTAACTAAGGGAACAAGTGGGGGTACTGAGCACGCATTTCAGCCTCCCACTCCCATATGCTCTTCGGGAGGTTCTTGTGCTACCAGCGAACACGCACCAGAGGTATCAACCGTCCACGTAAGAGCTGCTCCTACCGATCCTCAATATTTACTATAACCTTTGTAAAAGTCTTCCCATCATCGACGTCCAGTTCTCCATGGTCGATGATGTGAGAAGGGTCGTGCACGTATCTCCTCAACTGGGATACGTGGAAGACGTCATGCACCCGGTGCAACTAAGGTGAAAGAGATAAGGGATATTCCACCTCACTAACTCTACTGATAACCTGAAAAGGTCCAAAGAAACACATAGATAACTTTCCTCCTTGGCCAAATCTCTGTAAACCTCGTCGAGGTGAGACCCGTAGGAAGATGTGGTCGCCATCCTCGAACTCCAGAGGTATCCTTCTCCTGTTGGAATAGAACTTCTTCTTTCTCTGTGTAGTCTTCATCCGCTCCTAGTTGATCTGAACCTTCTTTGTGGTATCCCATACCATCTTTGGTCCCACTAGTGCTGACTCCCCTGGTTCAGTCCAACATAGAGATGATTTGCAATGTCGCCCGTATAATGCCTCAAAAGTGTCATCCCTATGGTGGAGTGATAGCTGTTGTTGTGTGAAAACTCCACAGAAGGAAATTGATCCTCCCAATTGTGACCGAAGTAGAGAACACAAGCACACAACATATCCTTGAGGGTCAGAATGGTCCGCTCAGTCTGGCCATCCATCTGAGTATGGAAGGTGGTTCTCAAACGAAGCTACGTTCCGAAAGCCTCCTACAACCCCTTCCATAGCCGGGATGTAAATCATGCATCATGATAAGAGACAATCGTCGAAGGTACTCTATATAGCCACACACTATCATGCACATAGAGGCATCCCGATCTCTCTACTGAACCCTGCTCTCTGATTGGTAGGAAGTGGGCCGACTTGGTGAGTCGTTCAATGATCACCCAAATCAGGTCAAGACCTCTGGATGTACGTGGAAGTCCCGTCATGAATTCCATGGATATCCCATCCCATTTCCACTATGGAACCTCTAAAGGCTGAACCGTGCTTGTTGGTACCTGAAGCTCTGCCTTCACTTGCTGACAAGTGAGGCATCGTGAGACAAACTCTGCTACTATCTTCTTCATTCCCGGACACCAGTGCTATCATCAGAGATCCTGATACATCTTCTCCACTCATGGATGTACTGCTAGTGGGGATGTGGGGAAATCCCCCCAACACTTCCTCCTGAAGTGACACTGGTACCATAGTATGTCCTCCAAAGAGGATGATGTGCTCCTCACCTTGAGAAAATCCATCAGGTGCCTACCCTATGGATATCTGAGCATGATGTGTCTTGCAGTCAACATCCCCATGATGTGCTTCCCTAACTTTCTGATGAAGTGGGGGAGTGATTGTAAGAGACTGAAGGAAGGATACTCCATCTCTATCGACAACAGAAAGCTGTAAAGCAGCCAGCTGCTCTGTCGCCTCACCTAGAAGCTGTATACCAGATCTCCTACGGAGTGCCTCTGCAACAACGTTACCCTTCCTAGAAGTATAGACTATCTCGAAGTCATAGTCCTGGAGGAACTCAAGCCAACGTTGCTATCTCAGGTTCAAGTCCTTCTAAGAGAATATATACCTGATACTCTTGTGATTAGAGTACATGATAAAATGTTTGCCCATCAGATAGTGCCACCACATCTTCAAGGCGATGACCAATGCTGCTAAATCCAGGTCATGGGTAGCATATTTCTTCCCATGCTATCTTAGTAGACGAGAGACACATGTGATCACTGCTCACTCCTGCATTAGTACACACCTGAGTCTATTCCCTGATGTGTCACAGTAGACTACGTACCCTACGCCTTCCTCTGGAATCCTCAAGATGGGGTCACTAGTCAGCAACTTCCACTACTCCTAAAATATCTTCTAGAATCTCTCTAACCAAACAAAGGGTTTCCCCTTCTTCATCAAGGATGATAGTGTTGCTGAAACTGTGGAGATATCTGGCACAAACCTCCGGTAGTATCCAGCCAAACCCAGGAAATTTTGTACCTCCGTCACACTCCTGGGTGGATCCCAAGAAACTACCGCTTCAATCTTCATTGGAACCACTAAAAATTCAGATTTCGATATGACATGTCTCATAAAGTGAATCTCTAGGATCCAGAACTGGAACTTCGAGAGCTTACCATAAAGCTGGTGCACTTGGAGTGTGTCTAATACTAACCTCATGTGATAGGCATTATACTCCACAGTAGTTGAGTAGATTAGAATGTCATCGATGAAGACTACGACAAAGTGATTGAGGTATGACAGAAAGATCCTCCTCATGAGTCCCATGAACACTGATAGGGCATCAGTTACGCTGAAAGGCATAACCAAGAACTCGTAGTGTCCGTACTGACATATGATGGCCATCTTCTGCACATCATCGTTTCAAACTCTGAGTTGGTGATAGCCTGATCCGAGGTCTATCTTTGTGAACTACCGAGCTTCCTTCAGCTGATCAAAGAGGTCGTCAATCCTCGGGAGTGGGTACTTGTTCTTTATGATCACCTGGTTCAGGTGCTGATAGTCAACACAAAGCCTCAAGCTCCCAACCACCTTCTTGGAAAATATAATCGGGGATTCCCAGGGAGAAACACTGTGCTAGAAGAATCCTTTCCCCTGCAAGTCCTCAAACTATACCCGCAGCTCACGAAGCTCCGCAGAAGCCATCTGATATGTAGGTGTAGATATCAGTGCCATCATGGGGTACAAGTCTATGTAAAATTCCACCTCCCTATAAGGAGGTAGTCCTAAGACATCATCAGGGAAGACATCCGCATACTGGTCCACCACTACAGGATAATTCAGACTCTCCACTTCAACCGCTATGAGGGAAATGCTAGCCAACTGATCAGTGATCAGGTGCCCTCTCCTCTGAATAAGTCTGTCCTATGATGAAAATGATCCCTTCTTGCTGGTGAAGGTAAACCTGGTCCCATTCGTGCGAAAACACCTCACTTTGTGCCTAATACAATCAATCTGAGCATGGACTGTAGATAACCAGTCCATACCCAAGATGACTTCGTAAGGCCTGGACGTCACTACTAGGAGATCCCAGCCGAAGCTCCCGCCTCCACGAGTAAGCTCACTCTTCCAGATCAAGTGCGTAATCGTCAAATCTGCTCCCATATGAGTCTCTAGCCCTAAGGATCGAGCCAACAACTCTGTTGGAATCTCCGATCTCCGAATTATGGCAGTGGATATGAAAGAGTGACTAACACATGTGTCTATAAGAACTGTAGAAAAGGTGGAATAGACACAGATTGTACCACGTATCATCTCCAAAGCAACATGATCATAGACCTCAGCTACATGGAGCTAATCTCTCCCCTGTCCACCTGCTCCATGTTGTTGGGGGTGGACCTCCTGGCGGTGGTGGTGGTAACACCTTGTAATGTCATCCACCGCCAGCTGCACGACCAGCTCCTCTGCCACGTCTGCCTACTCCATGCGGATCTCCTCGATCGAATCTCTGTCTCTTCCTGGGTGGTCCTTCAACCCTTTTCTAATCATCCAAACAGCAGTTCAAATAGTTACGATCCTTGTGACCCTACCTGCCACATGTGAAACACTGCCCGCTCTTGGGATGTATGTCTCTGCTCCGAGTGCCTCGCACAACCGATCCTGAATCATGCGGTCATACACCTGTAGGTCTTGTCCTCTTAGACCTCTACGACGTCTGTTTTCTCCCAGCTGTAGAATACTACACTATGTTTCAACTGGTGGTGGATCTCGCTGCTGGAGACTGGTCAGCAAGGAAACTCTCCACTAGTAGGGCTCTCTCTAACACCCCTTCCTGCGTCGGGATGCAGAGTGAGATCACTGAAGCTCAGATCTCCCACCCGAGTCCTTGATTGAAGTTCTGGGCCATGAAGAAAGGTTCTCGTACCATATTGGTGGAGTATCATGAGAGGTCTGTGAACCCCGCTGAGTACTGAGCTACAATCATGTTTCCCTACTACAGAGGAAGTAGCTCCTGTATGCGCACTCCGAGAAGACTTTCTTGGACAAACTCTGCCAGAAACATGCCCTTGAAGTCTACCTAGAGAAGCATCATCTCATCCTGAACCTGGAGCATCAAGATCTACCATCTTCCTGTTGTTTCCTATAGAAATCCGGCAGCAAGAATCACCATGAGGTCGACTGGTGTCCCTACCTGTTGGAAAACTCTCACCACAGACTCCAACCAATCTTCAGGCGCCAGTGGGTCTGTCTCACCACTGAACCTCAGTGGACTCTGGCACTAGAACCTATAAAACATGGTCAAGTGGAGTGAATCATCTACTTCTAGGGCTGGTGGCATCGGTGGCCCAATGGGATGGGGTACCACAGGTGCCTCCGCTAGAAAAGGGCCCTACACCGAGGCCTCATCGCTCGGTTGGCTATCTTTGTGTACAACTCTCGGGACTCTAGCTGGTCGTCCATGGGGAGAAATACAGAATGATATAGATGCGACATGGTCAAAAGATTCTAACTAGTGAGATGACATGGTTGAGCTGACTTAATGAAAACTTTTAAAATCATACGAGAAATCAGTGTTTTCGTGCACTGAGTCGGAAATCAGAAGTCAAGGTCCTGGTGTATGGATACGTCGGCCGCTGCACCAACACTGGACTCCCTGAACTGAGAACAACACTCTCTACTCTTAACACTATTGCTTCATAGAAAATAGAGATCAGAGTTCTCAGTTATATGGTAGAACCGACTCCTCTGATATCAATTTTTCACGACCCATCCCCCTAGGCTCGTGCCGTTACTACCCAAAGCCCGCCTTCCATAGGCTAGGGGCTAGAGACTAGAACCAAAGGTGTAATTCCCTAAATTTGGGAATTCATTGCCTTTAAAACCTGTAAACACACACAGTAGATATGATCATGAGTAAACTGAATAACCAAAAAGTGAGTATAGTAAGTAAAAATGGGATAGAATACAAGCCCAACTGAAAAGTACAAGAAACTAAAAGTACCAGAAGAACTGAGGAAATTGGAAAAACAGTCATTGGGTTATCCTACGAGGTTCCTACCTGAAGGGTAGGTAAAAATCGCCTCCTAAAAACTCCACGTCTGTTTGTCTCCTCTGTGTATCGACACACCATAAGGTCCACCTCTAGGTACCGTCCAGTCCTGGTAATCTCAGCCTCTGTTCACGCTGTCTGCCGTCTGCATCCAACACAATGTGGTGAGGGCATAACCCATGTAGGGGTGAGTATAATTATACTCCGTAGGGACCCCGAGACCTACAAGGTATCACAAAATCCAAAAAAGGATAAACCATAAAGTATGAAATCAACAGATAACCCCACTTAGGTATATGCCCATACATATACCAATGTTATCAAGTAATCCATCTCAATCATGAGGTAAACAAAAAATTACTGACTCAGATCAACCCGGATTTTATTCACATTATCAAAACCAAGACTACTAGAGAACTCTTCCTCTGTCGACTACAGTGGGCCTACCTCAACACCAAGGCGCTTCCCACGAACCTTGGGCTGATGAGGTACTCGTTCTTCATTTTTAAAGGAAGGAAGAACATGGAAATTAATCACACATAAAAGAAATTAAACACATACCTTTGTTCGCTGTTCATTGATGGAGTCGTGGGAACGAAGACATATTTTTGGAAAAGAAAGACATCGGCATTTTCCTCAATCATCGGTTTGTGCGCCGGCTTGTTGTCATTGAAGACGTCTGACGTCGAAGGAGGTTCTAAGGAATAAAGTCGAAGATGCTCTTCGCCGGCGTTCTCCATTGGAAGAACCCGTTCTTCGTTCTTTTTTATTGATATATTTTCTCCCTAAGCTATCTCTCTTCTCCCAAGTTCCACCAAAAGAAAAATTCCAACCAAAATAATAAATTATGTTTATCTATTATTTAATTGTTGGCACAAAATTCAAATGGGATAATTAATAAATTGAAAGTGTTGGCTCAATTAATTAATGAGGAGGATTTAACACATTAAGTGTTAGGGGAGTTGAAGAGGCTCCCCTACACTTAATGGAAAATTGAGGGTTTCTCTCCATTAATGGGGAGTTTCAAGGGGGTTTAAAACCTGGGTGGTCCCCACCATAATTAACATGAAGAGGAGTTTAGGTTCGGGTGGACCCCACCACCATAACCTCTCATGGGAGGTTAAGGTGTGGTGGTTTCCACCTCTAACTTCCACATGGAGGCTTTAACCAACAAAATAAAAATAAATCTACACAACTTTATTTTTATTCAATTATTTCACTAAAAACCCAAAAACTAACTTTTATTATTGACCCACTCTCATTGAGGTGAATGTATATTTATGCAAAAACCGGCGTTGCGAGTTCAACGGTGCCCTCAGATTTTAATTTTGAGCTTCGGTTCAAAAGTTATAAAAACCTGCTCGTACGTTTGCTGAACGTACCCAAACAAAACTTCATAAATTGATTTCAGGAAAACCGGGCCTCAGAATCACGTGCCGTCAATTTTCATGAACTCGAAAAATTCCCATGTATTTATGAAAAAACATTTCCATTGAAATTCCTGGTCTTTACATTCTCCAGACCTCAGGGCTTTACGTCCCTGTAAGCTACAAATCAAACTAAGGGAACAAGTGGGGGTACTGAGCAGGCATCTGAGCCTTCCGCTCCCATGTTCTCTCTTGGAGGTTCCCGTACTGCTAGCGAATGAGCACCATATATATCAACCATCCAAGTGAGACACGCTCCTGTCGATCCTCAATCTCCACTGGAACCTTCGTAAAAGTCGCCCCATCGTCGACATCCAGCTCTCCATGGTCGATGATGTGAGAAGGGTCAGGCATGTATCTCCTCAGATGAGATATGTGGATAACTTCATGCACCTAGTGCAACTGGGGTGGAAGATCTAAACATTATTCCACCTAGACAACTCTGATGAGGACCTAAAATGGTCAGATGAAACATGGAGATAACTTTCCAACTCGGCAAAATCTCCGTAAACCTCGTCGAGGTGAGAGCTGTAGGAAGGTGTGGTCACCATCCTCAAACTCAATAGGTATAATTCTCCTGTCGAAATAATAATTATGTCTACTTTGTACAGTCTTCATCCACTCTTGGACGATCATCACCTTCTCTGTGGTAGCATGTACCTTCTCTGGTCCCACGAGTGCTAATTCCCCCGGGTTAGTCCAGCATATACGTGATCTGCAAGGTCACCCATATAACGCCTCAAATGGTTTCATCCCTATGGTGGAGTGATAGTTGTTGTTTAATGAAAAATCCACCAAATTAAAGTGATCCTCCCAGCTATGACCGAAGTCGAGAACACAAGCACACAACAAATACTCAAGGGTCTGAATGGTTCGCTCAGTTTGGCCATCCTTCTGAGGATGAAAGGTGGTGCTCAAATGAAGCTTCACCCTGAAAGCCTCATGCAACCCCTTCCATAGCTGGGAAGTAAATCGTGTGTCACAATCAGAGACCATCTTCGAAGATAATCCATATATCCACACAATATACTGCACATAGAGGCGTCTTATGCTCTCTGCTGAACCCTACTCTCTGATCGGTAGGAAGTGGGCCGACTTGGCGAGTCAGTCGATGATCACCCAAATTGGTTCATGACCTCTGGATGTACGTGGAAGTACCATCAAGAAGTCCATGGATTTCCCATCCCACTTTCACTGTGGAACCTCTAAAGGATGAACCAAGCTAGCTGGTACCTGATGCTCCACCTTCACTGTGACTACCACAAGCCTGCCTTCCATAGTTCAGGAGCTGGAGACTAGCACCAAAGGTGTAATTCCCTAAATCTTGGAAGGCATTGCCTTTAAAACCTGTAAACACACACAACATATATGATCACGAGTAAACTAAAAAACCAAATAGTGAGTACAGTATGTTAAAAGGGTCCAGAATACAAGCCAACTAAAAAGTACAAGAAACTGAAAGTACAAGTACAACTGAGGAAATAGGAAAAACAACCAATGGGTCTTCCTATGAGGTTTCTACCTGAAGGGTAGGTATAGATCGCCTCTTCAACACTCCATGTCTGTCCATCTCCTCCGTGTACCGACATTCCATAAGGTCCACCTCCAAGTACCGTCCAGTCCTGGAACTCTTAGCCACTATCAACGTTGTCTGTCATCTGCATCCATCACAATGAGGTGCGGGCATAGCCCGTGCAGGGGTGAGTATAACGATACTCAGTAGGGACCCTGAGACCCTCAAGGTATCACAAAATCCAAAAAGGATAAACCAAAAAGTATGAAATCAATAGATAACCCCACTTAGTTATATGCCCATTCATATACCTATGTTATCAAGTAATCCATCTCAATCATGAGGTAAACACAAAATTTACTGACTCATCTCAACCAATATTTTTTTCACATTATCAAAACCATGGCTGCTGGATAACTCCTCCTTTGTCGAGTACAGTGGGCCTGCCACAAAAACAAGGTGCTTCCCAGTAACCTTGTACTGCTGAGGTACTCATTCTATCAAGAACCGTGGGTCTACTACATCACCAAGGCGCTCCCCACCGTGGCTCTACCGCCACAACTAGGCACTCCCCTTAATATCCTGTAGAGGAACTCCTCCTATCGAGTACCGTGGGTCTACCACCACAACTAGGCTCTCCTCCACCGTGGGTCTTCCGCGAACTAAGGAACTCCCCACTATGCTAGTAGAGTCACTCTGAGTCAATCGGTCAGCAGTCATCAAGTCTCAGCTAGCAACTAGGTCTCCGAACTCTGCTCTCTCGTCACTATAATGATCTGCTCCACGAGCTACTGGTCAAAACTCCAACTGTCATGAAGACCCACGAAGATGTATCTCAAAGGTCTGCCACATCATAGAGGTCTCAATGCAACAGACGGTGAGTTAACCAGATGCCCTGTCTGTGAGTTATTATCCTTTTTGTCCCGGAGATCCAGTTGGATTCGTGTGCCATCCAACCTGATCGTGTCTCAACTATAACATAACTGTAGTGGGGTATACTCAAAGGTACCGTCATGCTCCATGATTACAAGGTCCACTAACGATTTGTCAAACGGATGTCTGATGCCAAATATATGGCCAAACGAAAGTAAAGGGTTGGTAGTGGGACCAGGTCCAATCCGACCTGGCCCATCTTAGTCTGGGCCAACCCAGTTCGGGTCGACTCGACCTGCAGGGCCCAACCCCATAGGTTGCGAGGGTGGTTCGTCCCGAAGGGGGGCCATGTAGGCAGCTTGGCCCGACGGCGTGGATCTGGTTCGGGTGGCTCATCCTGGGAGGTTGAGGCTAGTTCGGGTGGCTCGACATGGGAGGCTGGGGCCGGTTCATGTGGCTTGGCCCAGGAGGCCGGGGCCGGGAGGCCGGCGGGATTGCGCGGTTTGGCCGGTGTGAATGGAAGGCCAGCGACGGCCAGGAGCTGGGAGGTGGGGTCTGGCGAGGTTCGTCCATGGCACATGGGAGGCTGGCAGTAGCTGGGAGGCGAGAGGCATGGGCTGGTGCGGTTCAGTCGGTGGGTGGCTAGGAGCTGAGAGGCCGGCGGGTGGCCGGGAGCCGGTTCGGCTGAAGCGCTGCGACGGGGACATGTGTTTCGGAGAACATAGGTAGCATAGTTGTTTCATGTTGCCTTCGTCGCCTCGTCATTCCATCACTATGCTGAGGAACATCACAAAAGAGATCGACGAAGGGAGTCAGTTCATGTTAGTTTGGCCCACACCCTCCATGTTTATGGTGATAGCAATCGGTTCATAAGAATGAATCGTAATAACCCTCTTGCAAAAGGAAAACATTCTCGTTCTTCATTTTGAAAGAATGGAAGAACATGTAAATTAATAACACATAAAAGAAATTAAACCCCCACCTTTTGTTCACTATTCTTTGATGGAGTCTCGGGAAAGAAGACAGATCGTTGGAAAAGATAGACGTTATCGTTTTCCTCAATTGTTGGTTTTTGCGCTAGCTCGTCATAGTCGATGACATCCTACGTCGAAGGAGGTTCTGAGGAAGAAAGTTGAAGTTGCTCCTCACTGGTTTTCTCTGTTGGAAGAATGTGTTCTTCATTCTTCGTTGAGGAGAGATTTTCTCCCTATACTCTCTCTCCTCTCCCAAGTTCCACCAAAAGAAAAATACCAACCAAAATAATAGATTATGCTTATCTATTTTTTTTATTAGCACAAAATTAAAATGGGATAATAAATTAATTGAAATAATTGGCTCAATTTATTAATGAGGAGGATTTGGCTAATTAAGTGTTAGGGAAGTTGAAGAGGCTCCCCTACACTTAATGGGAAATTGAGGGTTTCTCCCCATTAATGGGGAGTTTAAAGGGGGTTTAAAACCCGAGGGGTCCCCGACACAATTAGCATGAAGAGGAGGTTAGGTTCGTGTGGGCCCTACCACCATAACCTCTCATGGGTGTTTATGTGTGGTGGTCCCCACCTCCAACTTCCACATGGAGGCTTTAACCAACAAAATAAAAATAAAGCTACACAATTTTATTATTATTTAATTATTTCTCTAAAAACCCAAAAGAAAAATTTTATTCTTGGCCCACTGCTGTCGAGGTGAAAGTCTCCTTAAGTGAAAACCAATGCTATGAGTTCGACGGTGCCCCCCGGATTTCAATTCTGAGCACCGGTTTAAAAGTTATAAAAACCCGCTTGTACGTTTAGTGAATGTACCTGAACAAAACATCATAAATTGATTCCTGGAACACCGTGCTTTGCAATCACTCATCGTCAATTTTCAAGGAGTCATAGAATTACCATGTATTTAAGAAAAAAAATTCTTAGAAATTCCGGGTCTTTGCACCGATATATTTAACAACCATACAACCTAAAATTGTATCCCATTTTCTAGAAAAAATAATCTAAACCAATAAAAGTATTAGGAACAACACCCTAAAGAATATATGACCAGACAATGTTTTTATACAATAATAGGTATTACAATAGATATATTTCCATGTTCCACATTAAAAAAAGAATTTTTTTTAACTAATTAAAAATTAGTAAAACAATAATTAGTATTGTAATGAAAAGTGAAAGTATTTGAATACATTGGAAAAAAATTTGATGAATGAATTTGTAATCATATGAAAACTGTATCATTTTAAATTATAAGAAAATGTGATTAAAATTTATATAGAAAACACAACCTAAATGATATATCAAACTGTAATGAAATAATGTTTTAAATGACTAAATAGAAAAAATATTATTAGAAAATAAACATAATTAGATATCTATTTTTAGAGTATTATATGTATATAAATTCATGGTTTAAACTGAAATATATGGAATTTAAATAGATAAAAACAAAATTAACAAAGTATCATGTAGGAAAAGAGAAGATAATATCATTTAATACAGTAATAATAAGAATATTTTATAAAATTATTATGTCTCATATTCAAATAGTTATTTAATTAATGCATGAAACAAAAGTAAATTTTAATCATGTATATAATTTATAATGAAATATAGATCTGGGATAATAAGAGATTGTAATGAACTATAAATTATTTTCATGCATGGTGAGGAGAAAAGAATAATTTAAATGGGTAAAAGTGAAATTAAAGGGATGGGACAGATCTTGCTTACCTAGTAAGGGTAGGTATATTTAACAATTATAATAATGGGATAATATATTATAAATTCACTTTTTATATGTTATCCCACATGAAACACATATTACAATATTATACATGTTCATATTTGTAGTGGAGATTGTTAAATTCAAGATAGAAGAAAATGCATAGTGAAATTATGTCCCTAGTATAACACTGACCAATAAATAATTAGTCAAAAAAATATAATATTAAAAATGTCATAGTTTTCATATAATGATACACAATGGGAATTTATACAAATAATTAGGAATAAATTTTGGGTAAATTTATAACCTGTTCATTTTTAGAAACCAACATTTCTCTGACTAAATATGGAACATGATATTATCCCATGTAGAACATACCCTGAAATAATTGTAAATGGAGAGGTTGAGAGTATAAAATGTTACAATCTCAAGTTATTTAGGTATTTTTATGTGGAAAACACCATCATGTAATATATAATGAAGTGTCACATACTACATATGACATAATTATATATGTTTTGATGTTTATGGATCAATATATGTGCCTCAAATTGATGCTCACATTATTTTGATGCATTAATTCTGGTATATTATAGATAATTATAGTTCTATGTTATGAAAAAGAAATTTTTAATGTATATATTCCTGAAATGGATGGCACAATTAGTGGAAACAAAAGAAAAAATGTTCAATATCTTAAAACCAATTATGAAATTAATTATAAGAATATTGAATTTCTATAATTCTTCATGAAGTATATTATTATTGGATACACATAAAAAAACATGTATAGTATAGGTATTAAATTAAATAACTATGGAGATCAAAATTGATTCCAATTATGGTGGGATATTTATGCAATTTAAAAATTATAAACTAAAATCATATAAAATTACCCCCTAAATCAATAAAATAAAATGAAAATAAATCATAAAAAACTTGACATAATGAAAATGTCAACATGTATTCTTCTTATATGTAAAAAAATGAATATATAATAGTGGAATAATGTACATGGTATGTGCATGCATATGGTGTTATCTGGTATATTAAATTGATATTAATATATAATTTTGGTAGATGATTTTTTGTCAAGAAAAAGCATATCATAATAAATCTCAAAATTTAAATTCCCTCTATCAAACAATGATTGATTGACACCAAATTTTGAAGGATGTGGGCTCTTCAAGGACCCAACTTTTGTAAAAACTATAGGTAAATTTACTTGTATTTTCATATAATGAGCATCGATTACATATATTATAATAATCATGGAAAAATAATGATACATGATAAGTCATTACCATATATTATAAATATAAAAATATATTTTCTTGAAGAATAATAAAATAATTTTAAAATTAGATATTTTTATGGAAAAATGAATGGATATATGAAAAAAGATAAATTGTTTAATTAAAACATTTCAGTATTTTTAATATTATTATAGAGACAACTATTCTCATATATACTACAAAACAAGCAACTGAAATACTTAAATGTGTATCATATTACATATTGAAATTTTCATGACACCATATAGTTGATGAAAGAAATATTATAAATACAAATTATGCAGAGTACTAATAAAATGATCTTAATTCACTATAGTCACAAGGATTTATATTTTTACTATGTAAACCAAAATTTATGCATATAACATTAAATTGAAAATAAAATCACTAAGATAGAATTAAAAAAAATTACATAACATCCAGGAATAACTAATTTCAACTTTGGTATCAGTTATGGACATGTGACGGTTGTTTGAATTTTTATTTCCAATAATAGTTCTTGTAATATATTGTGTTAGTTAGAGTTATGTCAATAAAAAAACTTATTACAAATGAATAAAAAATTATAGGTGTTCTATTTAGAGGATTTAGAAAAATTTGTAATATCTTATTTTGATATTTCCAAATACATTATTAAATTCATAGATTTCATTATAAAAATTATAAATTAAAGTATAAAAAATAAGATAAATTTTATATACTGTTTTTTTTAAAATATTATGAATAATTTTATGTAGAAATCCATACTCATATATACTACATATCAAGGGACCTAAACATTTAAATGTGAATTATATTCCATATAAATATTTTCATGACACTATAATAGATAAAAGTGAAATTGAAAATATAGAATACCTGGAATAGAAATAAAATGGTCTTAATTAATTATAATTACTATGATTAATATTAAAACATTATAGGCCAAAATTTTAACTATATAAAATTTTAATGATAATAACATCAAATTAATTTAAAGTAAACAATGTAGCTTACAACTTCATTAAAAAATTATTTGAAATTTGATATCATCTACGAAAAAGTGATAGTTTATTGAATTTTCATTTCCAAAAAAAGATCATATAAGATATTAAGTCAGTAAGAATTAATTATAGAGAAATAATATCATTTTAAATGAATAAAACATTATAGGTTTTTTTGTTTAGAGGATTTATAAATAATTTGAATGTTGTATTTTGAGATTTGAAAATAAAAATATTAAAATTAAATTTTTTATAGTGGGAAAAATTAATTTTATGTTTAAAAAATAGATACATATTATGGATAAAATATTTTCAATATTTTTAATAATGATATATAGATAACCAAACTCATATATACTACAAAAAGGTACTTAAATACTCAAATATTAATCATATTACATAATAATATTTTTTGACACTATGTTGTAGAGGTAAGTAATATTGTAAATATAGAATACATGGAATACACGTATAATTATCTTAATTAACCATAGCTAAAGAGGTCAATATTACAACTATATAGACCAAAATTACCAAAATACCTTTTTTAAATGAAAATATCATCCCATAAATGGAAGTAAAAAAATAGGATAAACCTTTATGAATAATTTTTATTGAACTTTTGTATTAGATATGAAAAAAGTTACTCGTTCTTGAATTTTTGTTTATTAAAAAATGTGATGAAAGATATTGAGTCAAGAAATTATTTTATAACATGACATAATTTTGTATGAAAATAATAGAAATTTTTTTCTCTTAAATATATTTATATAATCTTATATGTTGTGTTTTTAAATTTATGCAAATAGTTATGATACTACGGAAGATATGTCTAAACTTATTTAAAATTAGAATTTATGTGAAATATATTTCATTTTATGTCAAATTTTGGAAATAAAATAATATAAATTTTATTGGAAAGATAATAAAAGTATTGGAAAATAGAATTGGAAAAATAAATTTCATAAAACTAATAACATGAAGTAAAATAATAAAATGGATTACTAAAATTTTCTTTAGTTATAATTAATACTATAAACAAAATTTTCTTTTGAATTGAATAAATTATTTTTGATGTTTTTTTTAGAGGCTCGATAAAAATTCTGAATGTTATATTAAACAATTTTTAAATTAAATATCACCATTTAGGACTCCAAAAAATATATATAATGCTAGAAGTTAAACTCATTAATATCCTTTATTAGAAAGAATTATAGGTTTAATATCATCTATAAATAAAAATAGTGTTAAATAAATATATAAAATATGTAAACAAAATAATATTATATCTATTTTCATCTATATTATTTATTAACTACATCACTTGATTATGAAATACAAGAACCAAAACTATTTCAATGAAATATGTAACCACCAATTCCACATTGAATACAGAAGTATATATTAAAAAATTTATATGTCAATGAATGTTCAAGTATGTAATAAAAATTAAATTAATATCTTTTAATACATGAGGAGAACTAATTTTATAACATATATGTATGCATGTAATGTATATACACTACATATATAATACATAATGTATATATATAGAATATAGAGGCGTTAATATAATTGGGAGATAAATAGAAATTAGATTGTAGAATAATTAAAAAATAATAAATTGCAAGGAAAACATATTATTTAATTCTTCCCTTAATGTAATGAAAATATCACATCAATACAAGATATAATATATTTATGCATATTATAAAAGAAAAATAAAGCTATAAAATACATATTGAGGAAAAATAATTCAAATATTTTGGTAACCATTTGTATAATTAGAGAACCTATAATAAATAAATTTCATGAATATAATACAAAAATCCATTAATGAATAAATGTTTCATTTATATTGGATACATAGTGAGTAAATATTGAACGATTAATTAAATATTTTTTAATAACATTACATAATGTTATTGAACATTACATTTTTAATAAATAGTGTACTGAATATTAAATTAAAAGATTAAAAAAACATATTAATTATTTATAAAGTAATTATTCAATTAAAAAATATAGCATATAGAAATGTGTGTATATTGAATATTTATAAAAAATTAATATTTAATATTATTATATTGAATATTCACTAAATCTACATTGCATACTACAACATATAAATATTTAATGTTACACTTATAGTATGTGAATAAAAAGATTAACCATACTCCATGTCACAAGGTATAAAAATAAATTTAAAAATTATAATAAAATCAATATATGAATATTCAAAAGGTATTTCATATTTTACGTTCAAAGTTAAAATGTGTGTTCACAAGTTAAAAAATATTTTTCAATTATACAGAGTTGAAAAAAACTCCCTATCATTGATATTTATTAGATTCACTTTTAAAATATAGAATAAAATGATATTAATAAGTCCATTGAACTTTTGAATAATTTATTGAACACAAATATCTATTTTTTCTACAAGAGAAGAATTAAACTATTAATTTCAATATAGATAATATATAAAAAAATTATCATAAAGTATTTTTCTTTAAAACTATCTGAGGGATGAATATAATTAAGAGAAATAAAAAAATAGTAATATATACATGTAAATGTTATTTAATAAAAAAACAAATTATAAATAATAATAAAATCATGTAATAGATAGGAAAATAATACTTGTAATCTTATGAATAAATCTATACAATATATAAATTTCCAAAATCATCTAGTAAAATATATATAATTCTTGTAGATATATTGATGAATATGTTAATAATTCAGTTACATTGAAAATAATATATAATGGTTGTTGAAAGAAGATTAATTTATATAATAACCAAATATAGTAAAAAGGAAAATTTGAAATAAAATAAATGTGGAAAAGGAAAATAGTTTTCATAGGATGGCCCATAAAACATGAAAATAAAAATTCCAAGCACATATGTTTAGTGAAATGAAGAACATAGAAAATAAATGAGATGATGTGAGTGGGTATTGAGAGTCTTAGAGAAGAAATTAAATAAATTTATACACTGATGAACCTAATGATATTGAAAATTCAAATTATATTTAATGGGAAAATTGAGTTGAGTTAATTTAGGTTAACATTTATGGAACTATAGGGATATTTAAACCATAATACATTCAACATGGGAATCCATAACCCCTCCATATGCATATCATCTCCTCATAAAATCCTTGATGAGATATTAGAAAAATATATTTATAATAGGTATGAACTAATGGCCAATATATAAGAAATAATTTACCTTATGACGAGAACATGGGATTAAAAACGGTGCAATATGATAGGGATACTATGTATTAGGGTTTGTAAAAAAATTGTTAAATATAAAAACAATTGAAGAAAAATAAATGATTGAAAGTGAAAAATAGTTCAGGGATTGTAATATATTTATCTCATAATTTGTTTTAGGGATTCATAAAATAGACAACAAATTAATACAAAAAATGGATAAATGAGTAATAAACTAATAAACTAAATCCGGAGGTTGATGGAATAAAGATAAAAATTAAAAGATTAGGGAGAATTTAAAAAGTATCAAAATTAAAGTAATGAAATTGGTGGTGGATGGGGTGAATCTTGGAATTAAGGTTTTTAAAAGAAAAATCATTGTAGTCATGGAGGAAGCTGTGGTAGAGGAAGAGGGGAATAGAGGTGAGGGAATATGTTAAAGTAGGTAGATAAGAATCCAGGTTTTGGAGGTGTGGCAGTTGGAGGAATAGCCGATGAGGTAGAGTTATAAAGGTGAAGATAATCGAGTGTGGGATAAAATATAATGTGAAATAGGGAGTGAAATATTTGGAGGGAAAAGTGTGAAGGAGATACAAAGACATGAATGATTTTTTAATCATTTTTAGTATAAATATAAATAAAAAAATAATTGTTTAATTAGAATATTTTTATCATTATTAACATTTAATTTAATTTTTAATATTAGTAAGATTGTATTTTAAATAAAATAAATAAATTTTATTTTATTATATGAATTTGATTAATTTTAATTTTACTATAATATATTGATGTGTAGGTGATTTTTTTAGAATGGACTGTTATTGTAATGATTAATTAATTCATTGGAATATATTAAATTAGTTTTTTACAAGGAATCACTACTGGAAATATGATCTATACCAACGGTTTTAGAAAAATGTGGGTATAGTTCACTAATTTGGACCTATACCCACGGTGTGGCCAAAACCGTTGGTATAGGTCACTTATATGGACCTATACCAACGGTTTTGGACAAACCGTTGGTATAGGGGGGACCTATACCAACGGTTTGGCCAAACTGTTGGAATAAGTTCACTAATTTGGACCTATACCAATGGTTTGGCCAAAACCATTGGTATAGGCCCATTATAGAGACCTTATATCAACGGTTTGGCCAAACCGTTGGTATAGGTCCCCCCTATACCAACGGTGTGTCCAAAACCATTGGTATAGGTCCCAAAATCAAAGAACCTATACCAACGGTTCTCAAAACCATTGGTATAGGTCTATACCAATGGTTTTCAGAACCGTTGGTACAAGTACATGTATTTTTAATGGAATCTTCTTACATCGGAGATTAAATAAATCAAAATTTAAAATACTTATGATAATACATATATATATTTATGAAATTATGTTCACAAAAGTAAGTTATGTTAGTGGTTAGGTCGTTTAATCACAAATGGGAGGTTCTGGGATCAAAACCAACCAGATGATTATTTTCTGAATTACATATACCAACGTTTTATGGAACCGTTGTTATAGATTTTCATATTACTTATACCAACAATTTTCAAAACTATTGGTATAGGTCTATACAAATGGTTTTCCCAAAAATGTTGGTATAGACCTATCCTCACGGCTTACTTGGCAACGGTTCTCCAAACCATTGGTATAGCCTATACCAACAGTTCCAAACCGTTGGTATAGGTCGTTTTTCCAGTAGTAAATTCATTTATTTATATGTGATATATTTTTATAGTTGGATCACTCATTCAAAAATTCCCACTAATGGATATTTTTATGATTTTGTGAGGTAGATATCTCATTATCAAGCTTCAGAATCCCTTGCATCAAGTCATTTGTTTACAGGTATCAAAAAAACTTTCTAATATTTTAATTTCTTGAAAACAGAGGAGATAAAATTTTAGGGGACTCTATTGGTTCACAAATAAAGTTCTCACTTACTAGTACTAATTTTGGAGGTCATGAAAGACTTATATCTAAGAGGTGGAATAATTGATTCGATATAGTTATGGTTCATTGGGAATTAGGACTAATAAATAAAATCTTTTCATTAAGCTGAGTTCTGCTATTTTTTATTCAGATATGGAGATGTTCTGATGGTGATTAGTTCTATAAATAAAGTATGATTTCGAGGTTTCAAGGTCTACATCATCAATATTGAGTGATTTATCACTAATGTTACCTATAAAACAACTCAGTGATAAGTAAAGGAACATTACTGGAGGTTTGGGGTGCCTAACTCACCAATCATTAAACATTATTCTTGGTTCAATCCTATTATACACATGAAACAAATGTTACTTTGGCAACCATGGAGATATGTAATTGGTAGGCTGAGTATAGGTAGTGATTAGTGGGAGAGAAGCCAATATTTATATCTACTATAATTACAATAAATGTAGTCTATCAAAACTGTAAAAGATAATTAATTCAATACAACAAGCTCTTAAACCCAGAGAGAGAGGCTTGAGAACTCCATGTGAGAAATAAAGGGAGGAGTGGGAGGGGAATTCTATAACCTTTGTAATATATAAAAAAACCATTATATCCCACCATTATTCTTTATTAGTGAAATGTTAATCACAATAAGTAGTATCAATGCATTTGGATGCAAAATAGAGATGATAAAATAAGACCGTCTAATGACTAAAAATTTTACATTTATAGGATTTAATTTTAGAAGAAATACTATGAAATACCTTTTTTAGATGATTAAAAAGATAAAAAAACATAAAAACGTATTTAAAATAAGTCCTATATATGTAGTCAAATTTCAAGTGGTATAGTACCCCTTTCTAGAGAATAATATGTTATTCTGGTTCTATTGACATTTTTGGTGGGTTTTACACCCTCTTCACTGGTGTGCCTTGTTAGTGCCACTCCATCACTAGTTCATCGGTCAATATCAACACATGGTACAATTGTTATCATATATTGATCAATATAATACCATTTAAATGATCTAAGAGTCTATTACACCCTTTTGAAAAATTCTAAATACAATAGTACACTCTAATTTCCAATATTATTATTCTATTTCCACTTAAATAAAATTCATTTGAGATACCATATATCTGTGGGATAATCCTGTTGAGTTGCTAGAACTATTCTATTTGGAATTATAAAATGAGTTATATTATTAATTTTTTTGATCTATTTGATCTTATTTAGACTAAGTGAGTCAAAAAAATGCCACCATGAATGTTGGGTGGAAGAAGCTGAAAAATAATAGGATTAGTAAAATCCTCCAATTGATTGATCATAGAAATACTACCAAATTTCTAAAGTGACCTATACATAAAAACTATATATAATTTTAGATAATACGTAACAGTCAGAGTACTATAAATAAAAGATCTTATCATTAAATAAATTAATATATCATTGAATTCATAGTTGAAACTCTATAACTGAACACACCTATGAATTCTAGAATTCGAAGAGTTCATTATCAGTTGCAATTAACATTTTGACTGATAAAGATTAGGATAACCACTTACTTTTCCCATTTACCATTTGTTCAGATATGCCGGTGGTCACCCCCAAATATCTATGCTTGAAGGAAAATTACCACCATAATGGTAAATGATTAAATACTCAGAGAGGAATCTCTAAGGAAGGATATGCGTTATAAAAAAAATGCAATCTATCATTCTAGATAAGTTAGGTAGAAAAAAAGTATAAGGTTAAGGGGCAATAAGTAGAGGTATATGTAATATTGTAGGGGTTTCCACATATGGTTGAAGGATAACATATAAATTCTGACATTTTTTATAGAGGGACCCATGAATAATAACTTGTGAAAGTTACTATAATAGAATGGTTAAAGTAGATGAGATGAAAAAATGATAATCATTGGAGATTTTGTAGTTTTTTAAGAGAATTCATTACATCTCTATTTTTTATTTTCCTACTCTCAATAGATAGTGGTGAATAGGGTCAAATATTATAAGAGGAGGGTGAGTATCAAAGATCTTAATTGAATCTTATTCTACTGAAAACAGAAATGAAAATAATGAATGAGAGCGTGTATATAATTGATAAAGAAGAAGAAGAATATAGAATGAGGTGTGAAAGAATGTTAGAACATAGTCCATGATTATGGAAATTATTCATTCTAATAAATTTTGAAATGGAGAAGCCTTAATGATTTTTTTAATTAAATGATAATTCATAATAAAAATGGTTCGAATCAAATTGCTGTTGTAAGTAATTCAAAAAGTGAATTATCATACAACATTTTAATATCAATTCAATATATCCCCAAATAACTATATTGATCTATTATAAAGGTTTTTAGGGTAAAAATTTAATAATATTATTTTTCTTCTATCAATCTATTATGAATAATCAATACTGAACTGAGAGAGTAAATCCAAATAATAACGGTGGTAGCCTCGATGAGAATGATAACGAACATAATGAATTAAATAGAACAAAATTTATTCCTCTCATGGATTATATTTATAGTTCATGATAATAATGATATTTTTATGGAAGAGTAAAAATTAACAAATAGAACATGGAATAAAATAATAATAAGAGTTATTGTCTTTTTTGGGTGGGTATCAACTCCACATCAATCCATGAATTTCTTCCTCTTCAAAAATATCACTCAATCCACCAACTACTTCCAATTTTATTCTGCTAGTGTTAGTCTTCAATCCCTATTTGGAGAGTGTTAGTGGGTAAGTTGTTTAGTTTATGAATCCCCACTCAAAAGAAGTCAAACACCCCTTTTATAAGATTCATGCACAGACTACCATTTTTTTGACTCACAACATGTATCTCTGAGCTCATCTCAAAGGCTTCTTGATGGATACAATTGAATTTTCATCATCTCTATCATGTTAGTTTTTACTAATATACTCTAAAATGTCACTTCCCACATGGGTTTCTAGTTTTTTATTTATCTTCTATAGTATTAATTTGAATTTCACTGCCTCGGTTCAACATAAATGAATGATAGAGTTACTTATTTCCCCCAACTATCCTCTACTTAATTATTCAACATTTATTTTAATATTTTCTAGATAGAATCATTTTTATTGAATTTAATTCATTAATTATATGAATTCACCTTGTGAATATTAGGTTCATACATAACACAATTTGAAATATTATTACGCCATTGGAAAAATATTCATAGATAGAAATCCATGGACATGGAAAAAACATGAAATTGATCTACTATATTCAACTTAAGTGGTTATCCTCAATATACATCAGTATTGAGACCCGATCAATATCTCATTCTCAGTTCTACAATGTCATGGATATTCCTCAGTTTGTTGAACCTTACAATGTATGTTTTCTATTTCTGAAAATTATCTTCGAAATATTTGATTCATGATTGAAAATTTATCATTGTCAAACTATCATTAGATTGAAATATTCATCCATTTCTCACACACTTTAGTTCCTTAGTGGAAATCAAATGAACATGTGGTTTGCACGAAATTGTTATCTTATATACATAATTTGGGAGAATTTAGAGGCCTATTAATCATTAATGAATAGACCTATATAGGGACCAAACAGATCCAATTCGGTAATGATTCAGCCACTTTTGTCCATTGTAATCTATAAAATGCAATTAATTAAGATTCTATGAGTTACCGTAACTTTGGTACGGTTTTTGTACTTTAGTTTTGGTTTGATAAAGTTTAAAATTATTATGGTTGAGGTAATATAAATTTAAATGAGTCCAATCCAAGGAAAATATTCTCCATTTAATTATTGGTTTCAATCTTGAATAATATTCACCATTTTCTAAGTTATGTTTGAATGTTAAATGATTGTGTTCCCCAATATGGGGAAGGTTTCTATCCTTCTTCAATTAGGTTTTTTCTATCAGCATGCTCATGTCATTCTTTAAGTGATTCTATTTCAATTATTCTTGGGTGGTTTACAATGGATCTTAGATGATTTATAATTCTATAGTTGGTTGGATGAAGTCTACCCTTGATTTTTCTTTAGTCAAGTATGGGATCTAAATTTGAAGTCATAAGATGAATTAGGAAAATTCTTATGATAAACCAAAAAATTATTATGTTCAAAATACATATGATAAAAAGACTTTAAAATACAATAAAAAGAGTTAGAAATTGATAAGATCTTATAGAAATTGATTTTTTTTAAAATAAAAACATAAATAATTATATAAATTTTACTTTTCCTATTTTTTTGGAATTTATTAACTTCAAAAACCGTTTTATTCCAAAAAATACATTTAAGGTAACATCAAGGGATTTGAAAAATAAATCCAAATATCTCAAATCATAAATAATACATCAGAAGTATATTAAAATGATTATTCCATAAAAAACTACTAAAATGATTATTCAAAAAAATATAAATTAACAACTAAACACTAATTAATTATGCACCAAATACAAAAAAATTTAACAAGAAATTCAGAAAAGTTAAAGTGACATAACAAAATAACAAATAATAATAAACTCTCTATAGAGAACACATTTTTATATAAAAAAAACTAATCATAATGATGTTTCAAAAGTTTATTTAAAAAATTATAATTCATATTACCCAAAAATAACATACTTCTTTTCCTTAAGAACCCAATTTAACAAACTCAATAGAAGAAAAAAATCTCAAGTGATAAAAATAGATGTCCCATAAAGAATAATGTTTCAAATGTATTTACCATGTAGATTCTCTCAAGTATAAAATTTTATTTATATATTTAAATAAAATATTTTGGGGAAAATTTGGTTTCCTATATTAAATTTTTGATAAGGGATTTTTTTATTAGAAATAAAAAAACATCAATTATCATGAAATTGAAATTCTAAACATTTATTTGTTCTCTAAGTGAACAGGATCACACAAAATCCACAAAATAATTAGACTAAAAAGTTAAATGGTTGATTTTATTAATTAAATGGATGAATGATTAACCCATTCAATAGTTATAAAATAAAGAATAAAAATAAAAACCAATATTGATACTTTTTTTCATAACCAATTAGATGAAAATATTATGAGTTTAATTATAACAAAAAAAAAATAAAAATTCAATTAAAATTATATATATTCCTCCCATGATTTACCCAAATGATTTTTTTCAACAGATAAATAAATATACATAATATATTAAATCCATATATAAATAGATAAAACAACCTCCACATTTTTTAAAAACCTTCCTCGATGCCAAGAAAAATTCTCAACCACTAAAAATGATAAACAAATTGAGAAAAAAAATTAAAATTTGAAATCATTTACAAATTATTTATGTGAAAAACATTGGATTATAATTTATCACATTTAAGACGCATCCCCCACACTTAAAACCCAAAATTTTCATCATTGTTGAACTTTAAGATGGTGGAAACACTTAAAAAAATTTATTTTAAGTATTTTTTTCAAACCAATACTAAAAATAATTTATATTTGTTCAATTATTTCAAAAAAAAATATTTTTAATAAAATACATTACAAAGAGTAGTTTAGATCATGCTAATGGTTTTTATGTTGGTTAAAACTTGATATTTTTTAGTGCATATATATGATTTTGAGAAAGGTTCATGCTTAAACTATGAGTTTCACAAATATTTTCAAAAGAGAAAAAAATGAGCATGTAGTGTGAATATTTAAATAAATAAAAATAGAATATTTTTTATAGTAATAAGAATATTTTTTCGAAATTTTTTCATCATGTATCAGAAATTTTCAATTCAATTTTTAATTATTTAAATATTAAAATAGATGCAATAATAATTTTTATATTGGTTATTAAGACAAGATTTTAGAACAAATTTCAAATAATTTTCAGTAAAATATACTTAAAAAAGTGAAGAACATTACATTTAACTCTCGGATAGATTTTAATAACCAAATGTAGTTAAAAAAACACATCCATCATACTAAATTTTCTAAAATAATTAAATACAAAATGATAGGGTATTATGTAACAGTTAAAACTAACATTAAAAATTCAAATAAGTGGGATAATATGAATGAATAAATCCTCTATTATTAGATTTATGTTTCCTTATTATTTTTGAAAAATATAAATATCCTTAAGAAATTTCATGTTCTTCTAGAATTCTCAAATAAATTACTCACGAATGTAAACATTTACTTGACCACATTAAAATAAAAAAATAAATGAAACTATGTATATAGGTGGGAGGATGTGTAGTTAATGTTCAAGGGATTTGTTGAAAGATCAGTTTTTGTAGTGGGAAATATTTTTTAATTTTAAATTTGGTAAAAATTTATAGGATTCAGTTCAAATAAATAAAAATAATTAGGAATTTTTATTTATAATAAATCAAATAGGGGAATAATATTTAAATCATTGGATTACACACATGAAATTATAGGTTAAATTTTCGTATGAAAACATCCATATAAAACTAACCATAGTCACTATAAGTGTGAGGTATCCTATTAAAAAATCACTATATTTTTATATCCCATTTTTTATTAAATAAAAATTAGTTATATTGGATTATAGGTTTTTAAGGAAGACAATATTCAACTTAATAGCTACAAAATTCCCATGAAAACACCCCTAGCATCATTGGATCACTAAAATATATATCATTGCTGATAAATGGGAACATCACAAAATTACACCCACTTTATGAATTAAAAACCTTTTGGCTTATGTTCACAAGAATAAACCCACTTAATATCTAATAATAATTCTTCAATCATATTAATTGAAAACAAATCATCAGAAAATACCTTGGTAGTAGAAACAAGGATGTTTTCTCCTTTTGGAAAAAAATTATTTGAAATAATTGACGATTTCTTGATGGGATACAAGTTATATGGTGTTCATATGGTCTATGTAACACCCCGAACCTAGTTACCCTGAGTCAGTGCATTATTATGTATCATTGGCATGATCACAAAATATCAAGGCTCTAAAGACTGATTAGTTTAGTAGCCTTGAAAGTACTAGATACATTCATAACATTTACATTAAATTATAAAATGGAAAAATATAACAAAATTGTTTCTATATACAACACTGAGATCCCATAGACTATCCATGCAGGTCAGTCATAATATACTTCTTTGCATCCTGGAAAAAATAAAACATAGAAAGGGGTGAGATTAGATGCTCTGTAAGGATAATAATATAGCGGAAACTTTCATAAATAAACACAAACATTTAAGGAAATTTATAAAACTAAAACAAAAGACTTTTCAACATAAACTTCATCAAAATATGGAAAATATAAATAAAAAATAATTCCATTTACTTACTCACAAGAATATTCTACTAGTAGAATAATCAGATGCAATATCAATAGCCACTTTTATAATGATGGAATGCATAATGCCAGACTTCATAACCACATAGTCAAGGCCTTGTACCAATACTACAGATAAGAATTTTTCAAGGCCTTGGTCCAAGACAGTAGTTTGTCTCATGATACCTACCAATGCATCGAGGATCTATAGTATGCTCCACCTATCACTTACTAAGTCCAATGCATTCCTCATATGAAAAGGTATAAACATAACATAAACATTTGTATAAAAAATAGCATACAAAATGTCTATACTTTATACATAAACCATGAACGGTATAAAAATAACACATCCATAGTAAAATATATCACAAAACCTTCAATAAAATATGGAAGTTTTGAATCATAATAAATCAACATCAAATAAGCTTAAAATCCATCGAAGGATGTTGATATAGATGAAATCAAAACCATTTTTAAAGAAATATCTCTCTCTCTTTTGAAATAATTTAAGAGTGACATAATTATAAATAAAAAATTTATTCTAAAAATATTCTTATAAGCTTGTAAGGGAAGCTTTGACGATGTTATAATGGCGGAAAATATCCGCACAGGTCGTATAAGTTAATAAAATCTTTCTTACATTAAATTTGTCGAAAAGGTCAAAAAGTACCTTGTTTGGAAAACGACGGAAAGATTTCTTTCAAAACAAATAAGGTAAAATAAGGGTATAAATGAATTTAACCCATTGTCTATTAAATAGTAAAAATGTTTTGAAATACATTTTTAAGAAACATGGATGTGGATGATAAATAGGTCCCAGTAGATAATTACGTATAAACGACCTCAGATAATGAAGATATTGTGAAATTAACCCTTACCTTGTACTTTTCCTTGGTTGTGGGTAGGTTAAACTTCTATATAATGGTGAAATAATTTTTATTAAATTATACAAGATTCATATATGTTAATATGATATCGTATATGATCTTTTAACATTGCTTTGTTAATAATATCTTAGTATGGTCGTCATTTTGGGTATTAACTGATTCGTTTTCCTTTATATGATTTGTTTCAAAAGTAATGTTTGTTATGTATAGGATGTATATTATTCATATTAAGAATGATATTAAGTATTTAACATTATTTTTAATCATCTAATGAAAATTAGTCTTGAATGGATACGATTAGAAATTAATCTCATCACGTTTGTGGAGACGGTAATCCGTATGTATGCATGAGCGACAATATAATTATTTTGATATTAAAATAATATATAATTAGATGGTATATCATATATACAGAATAATTATCATTTTATATTTATTATTTACGTAAATTATACATCTTTATTTTACCTATTCAAATAATAATGTATTTAATAACAATTACACCACGACGTGGAGACTGTAAGCCGTACGTACGCACATATGGTGACATGTCATTCAAAGGATGGATAGAATAAAGAATATGGTTTTACCATATTTATAATAACCTCACAGTATATAGAAGATACTGAATTTATTAGTTTAGAATAGAAAAAACAAAGAAATGGGTAGTGGAAGAAGAAAGGAACTTGAAAGTGGTGATGAAATACTTACCTCTTTTTCGGGTTCTTCCTTTTGATTTGATCAAAATGGATCCTAAGGATGGATTTCTGACTAAAGTAAGGCCTCTAGGAAGAAGGGAGGAAAGTTTAGAGGGTATTTGGGTAGGGTTTGGTCGATCCAAATGGCTTTGAAGGTGTGAATTGGAGAAAATGGTGAGTGCCCTTTTATAAGAGGGGTGAGGGGCACCATAAGAAAAGCTAGAAATATTTTTTATAACAAAATAATTTTCGTTTTCTAATGGATCCAAAATGATTTATTTAAAGGATAAGGTTGGGATGGGTCCGAAACCACTCAACTAATAGGTTTTAGATAGGTTTGAGTCACTATATTAACTTTATCTTTTAGATTTAACTCTTAGTTAAATAGTTTGACATTTACCATGTCTCTTTGTATTTTTATATTTTATGGTTAATAAACACACTATATACTTCCATACGAACCCCAAGTGGTTCATAAACGAATCACCTATCATTATATAAGACTTTTGGCTGAACCTTAGAATTTTATGAATATAATATCAATTAATAATATAAAATTTGTTTTAAAATCTCTTTTATGTCAATATTGACACTATTTGGTATTTTGTTTTTTCTAAATTCATAACAACATTATTAATTAAAAAACAATTCATCTAAGCAACCCTAAAATGTCATACTAACATATAAAATTAGTGGAATTCATAAAAAGTCTCAAATTACATTTATTTGGATATTTATAATATCAATTATTTTAATATTTCATTAATACGCACTACTGGAAAGGTGGGTTTTCCCAACACTTGTATACCAACGGTTATCCAAAACTATTGGTATAAGTGTTTTTACCAACGGTTTGTAAAAACCGTTGGTAAATCTTGGTTTTGTGAAGGCTTTCCCAACGGTTTGAAGAAACTATTGGGAAATCCAAAATGTTTTCACCCTTTACCAATGGTTTGCTACAAACCATTGGTAAAGGCCATTTTTTGAACAGTTTTTACAAACCGTTGGGAAAAGTCATGATTTCCCAATGGTTTTTAAAAACCGTGGGGAAAGGTCTCGTCAAATACTCCCTATTTCTTGAAGCCCCTACAACACAACAGAGAAACCGTTTCCCCCAATCTCCAGAAGCCCCGACGCGCAGGTGAACCCTAACCCGAGTTCTTCCATCTGATCAGCTGCAAATCCCCCATCTAGTTTAGACTCTTTAAGCCTATTCCCAAATACAAAAATAGAATCCCTCTTCCTCCGATATCTACATTTATTTAAATATCTAATAGGATCACATCATTTTTTCCTATATTAGGGATTTTGGAAAATTTTATGATTCACACTATTTGATATTGATTTGATGACTAATACATGATTGGTAAATTTCTGTGACTAGGGTTGCATTTGGTTTTATATATCATTTGTAACTAAACATACGAGATACTACCAGTAATATGGTGATTCCACCTAAGAAAGGTGGAATTTTCCTAGGATCATGGGGCTTCCTCTTCTTTTGTTCTATAGAGTTTGTACTGTTGGTTTTTAATGTTTTTTATTTTCTTATGGATTTATAGGTATTATGTAATGGGTTTCTTTGGACATGAAGTTTGGGTGATTTATTCTTAAGTTCTTCTGAGAGATCATTGTATTCATAAAGTGTTTCTAATTTTTTTGTAGGTGGTGTTGACTCACTGAGTGATTATTTGGTTATGTTTTTATGATGCCAACATTCAATTTTTTTTAATAATGAAACCTATTTATATTTTAATGATATAAATGAGTGGTTTTTAAATATATGTTTATACAATAGGTAAAATGTTTTCTAAGTGGTTTGTTTGGAACTGTACAAAGAAAGATCCCATTTTTATTGTATTCTAAAATCTCATTAAACATATTTAAACTTAGTGAATCCTTTATAAGTTTGGATCCATGCTTGAGCATTACTACTAATATCCCATATCATAATACCATTTTTAGATTGTGTACATCTCATTAGATTTTTTAATGAGTTCACTTCTTCCATCATTAATTTCTTCCAAAGATGTCTTAGAAATCTAATAGCCACTGGAATGTTTTTCCTTGCTTAAATAATGTAATGTATTCCTGGAATAGACAATAAATTTTTACATTCTAGTAAACCATGTTGATAACCTTCATGATTATTTGATATCATAGGTGGGTGTGGTTAATATAGATATAATTTTAAACATATGTATTGAATTTTGTTTTTATCTTCCAGGGTTGTAAATTCTGCAGTTGGGTTTTTTAAAGTGATATATAGAAATGTTTTAAACCCCTACTATATATGCCTAATGGTTGTTTAGTAGTGGTTTAAACCACCACTATTTAAGGTCAATATTTGTTTACCATTTTTTCAGTAGTCGTTTTCCATGAAAAAAATGGTGAGGATATAATGTTGGTTCAAACCACTACTATATCCTTTCCATTTTTTGGCAGGTGAAACCATCTTTAAAACAAAAAATGCCACTAAGAAACATTATGTGATGATTCCCTGAAGCTTTCGCTAAATTTATAGAACTAACATGAGTTGGATGCTGATGCTAATTTTAGCATTGATTTTTGGAAACTGTCGTAGAACGATATAGAAGCGATTTAAACTACCGCAAACTCAAAAAGAAAAAGTAGATGCTATTAGTCAATTTTTTTTGTATTGTCCAATGCATGATTTGGAACTAGTTATAGTACCCCCTGGACAGGTCCGCCCACCCCCTGGACACCACCTCCCCCCGTGGACTACCCCCAACCCTAGGGACAACCCGCCCACCCCCTACACACCCTGGACCCCCTAGACAGCCCCACCACCCCCGATACCCCCTAGACACCCCGCCCACCCCTGGACACCTCGTACCCCCTGGACAACCCCCACCCCCTAGAAATACCCCCCACCCCCTGGACACCCCTGACCACTAGGACAACCCCGCCACCCCCGTGGACAGCCTGCCCAACCCCCTGGACAGCCTGTGCCCCCTGGACAACCCCCACTCCCACCCTTGTTGATAGCCCTCCAACCCCACCCCCGGACACCCGCCCACCACCCCCGGACACCCCCATCCTCCCGGACACCCCACCCCTGGAAATCCCCCCACCCCTTGACACCATCGACCTCTGTAGACAGCATCACCACCCCCGTGGATAGCCCGACCACCCACCGTGGACAGCTCGACCACCCCCCGTGGACAGCCCGCCCACCCCCTGGACAGCCCGCCCACCCCCCCGAACACCCCAGACCCCTTGGACAGCCTTGCCACCCCCATGGGCAGCCTTCCCACCACCCTGGACACCCCACTCACCTCCTTGGACAACCCATCCACCCCCTGGACTCCCCCTACCCCACCTGGATAGCCTGACCACCCCTGTGGACAGCCCGCCCACCTGGACACCCCAACCCCCTAGACAGCCCCCACCCCCTGGACACCTCCAACCCACCGGACGGCCCCACCACCCCCTGGACACCCCGCACTCCCCTTGGACAACCCCTCCACTCCCCTAATCCTCATCCTACTCCTCATCTTGATCTCCCTGAATAAGTTAAAGTATAAAACTCATGTACTCCCAACAAGACCCTTAAGGATTATGTATTCCTTGATCCACATCGAATATCTTACTGGGAAATCCTTGAATATAGGCATTAGAAATTCTATATCTTATTTTCTTATATGCACTGTATTTTGTTGTATTTCTTATTATGATTCTCATATAGAGTAATGTGTCAGTTAAGATTTTATTTAAAGTAAACAATTGTCATTTACCTAAATATTTTTTTGATTGAACTTCAATATTATTGAATTGATTTGAAATGACTTATTAAATTTTTTTATAGAATTGATAGAAGTTGGATGTACGAAACTGATTGGATTTCAACCAATTTTCAAAATAATTTGAACATCTTTTTAGATTTTGCATTTGACAAGGCTTCAGATAGTGGTCGCAATGCACTGTCCATGTTCTAATTGTGTTGGAAGACCTTGGTTGAGTCATGAAGAAGTTAGCTATCATATAATCAAATATGGTTTCCAAACTAACTATTATGTGTGGTATCACAATAGAGAGAAAATGAAATCTAAAAATGTTGATGATCCAAATGATAGGAATGAATTGGAGAGTTTGATATATGATCAGTTTCCATTTATTCAGCATCATGAGAAGGAATGGATTTCCAGCCAACAAGATTTCTATATAGTCACACATGATGCGTCCAATGAAAATGATGATGTTGATAGGGTGAAAAAATTTAATGATGCTGCGATGACTCTAGTATATCAGCAAAGTGGTAAAATGAAAAAGTTGGAATTTTTAATCTGATTGTTTCATGGGAAAACAATGTATGGGATTTAAAATACTGCAATTGATTAAATTGTTACCTTCTTGAAGGACTTACTTCCAGATGATGCAGATATTCCCTCAAACCACTATATGGCATGGACGTTAGTTGATGAACATGGATTTTCAAAAAAAATTCATGCTTGCCCGAATGATTGCAACTTATTTTGGGAGGAAACTGCTGAAAGAAATGATTGTATCAAATGTGGAACCTCCCGATGGAAGCCAAAAGATGATGGACCACCATCTCATGTGCCAAAAAAGTAATGTGTCACTTTCCATTGATCCCCATATTATAGAAACTTTTCAAGTCTAAGGAAATATCAATAAAAATGCGATGGCATGACACTGACAAAAAAAATAATGAAGAGTTGGTTCACCCTGCAGATGGATTTTCATGGAAGATATTTGATGCTTGATATCCTGAATTTGTAGCTGACGTGCGTAATGTGAGAATGGGTCTTTCATGAGATGGTTTTAATCCATTTGGGTAGATGCTTACTTCGCACAACACATTGCCGGTTTTCATACACATTTATAACCTTCCCCCATGGTTTTTTATGAAAAAGCCTTACACTTTCTTGAGTATACTGATATTTGTCCCTTATGATCCCGGAAATGATATAGATGTATACATGTAACCTTTAATAAAAGAGTTGAAACTTCTTCGGGATGTGGGTGTGCCCACATACGATGCATGTTTGAACGACATATTTCAGATGCGTGCTGCGCTTATGTGGACGATAATTGATTTCCTGTTATGCAATGATGCCTGGATGGAGCAAAAAAGAAAAATTGTCATGTCCTGTTTGTATAAAGAATACTCAATCAAGAAGACTGAAATATCATCATAGTTTTAGTTTTATGGGACATAGAAGATTCTTTCCAATGAACCATCCATATAGAAACAATTGTCAAAGATTTGATAATACCATGGAGACTGACGATCCACCCCAGCGTATGTCTAGAACTAATGTTCTTAATGAATTTAAAGATTTTAGTTATTCATTTGGGAAGGGTGTAATGAAATCTACAAAGAATAAAAATGTTTCCAATGATACTTGTTACAATTGGAAGAAAAAGAGTATATTCTTTGAGTTGTCGTATTGGTCATCCAACTTGTTACGTCATTGCTTAGATTTAATGCACATTGAAAATAATATATGTGAAATGTTGATTTAGATTCATCTAAATGTCAAGGGGAAGAAAAATGAAGATTTATGATCCCAGCGTTACTTTGTAGATTGGGGGATCAGACCAAAATTTTATTCTGTCTGTATCAGTGAAAATAAATGGCAAGTTCCATGTCCTTCTTATGTGATGACACCTACTTATAAAAATTAATTTCTAGAAGTTCTAGAGACTATTAATGTTTCTGATGGCTATTCAAGCAATATATGAAAATGGGTCAACAAAAAACAGTTCAAGATGAAATCTTTGAAGACTCATGATTATCACGTCATTTTGCATTAGTTGATTCCAATATAATTCTGTCATCTCTTGTCCAATAATGTTAGAGTCTCAGTTGTTTCGTTGTGCTATTTGTTTAATGATCTTTGTGCTAAGAGGTTGTCCAAATCCTTCTTGAAAAAACTGTTGGCAGAGACACCATTAATTTTGTGTGAGTTAGAGAAAATATTCCCTCCATCATTTTTTACATGCATGTTGCATCTGACTATCCATCTTCCGACTGAAATACTTCTTAGAGAACCCATTTCTTTCTGTTGGATGTATCCAACTGAAAGAAACATGTGCACATTGAAATCATATGTTCAGAACAAGAATTATCTCAAAGTTTCTATTGTGAATGGTTACTTGGCTCAAGAATGTATGAATTAATGCTCAATGTATTTGTCTGATCTTACTACGAGAATAAAAAGACCAATGATAAATGAAGAAGAACAATATGGGAAAATTGAACCCAGTTTTCCATCACTTCCTCAAACAAGAGGAATTCTGGGGTCATATACATTGACGACGTTCAGCCTTGAAGAGCAAGAGATGGAACATCGCACAGTTTTGTTCAATTTTGATTTGTTTGATGAGTATATCAAGTTAGTAAATTGTACATGTATCTATTATCTTATCTCTTGTAATTTTAAATATTTGTTAGACTATTATTATTTTTATCTACAAGGAACATAAATAATTGATATGAAGAAAGCAGTGTTCTTTATCTTTGAGAAGGAAAGAGACTTTTCATAGCAAAGGGTTTTTTTCTTGGTTATAATTAAATGTAATAATATTTATGTAATAACTAAATAAAAATAATATTTAATTAAGTTTACTATTTGTTTACATTTCAGGTATCGAGTTTTCCTGCAGACTCAGTTTCTGAGTAAATAAGTGCTTTGGATTTTGGTCCTAATACCATGGTTTGTGCTTGTAAATCACTTGCGATCAATGGATACAAATTTATTATCACTGAATGAGCAAGAAACATGAGAACACAACATGATGGTGTTATGAAAATTTCCACAATAGACTTTTATGCCAGTTCATCAGATAATAGACCTTGTTCTGAAAATGTATCTTATTATGGAGTCAAGGAGAAAATAATAATTTTGGATTATTACTCTCATGGTCGAGTCACGATGATGAAATATTAATGGTTTGATTCAATGACGAGGAAATGCACCTTTACTAATGATTGTGGATTTCAAGTTATTGACATGACTAACACTCTTTCAACTGATGAACCATATGTATTGGCATCAATAGTGAAACAAGTTTTTTATGTCAAAGATCATCATCATCCTAAATTCGGTGTAATTATTGATGTAAATCCCAGACAAGTTTTTGATGATGGTGATGATGAAGTTGACACTATCCCTACTGCAATTGATAGAAATATGTTTATTACTTATGATGAATCCAATAGCTCAATTGTTAGAGTTGATTATGAACCCGAAGTTGTGGTGGGAAATATATAGAATCATACAGTCATGTTCTCACCTACATCATTCAGAGTGTGTATCGTAGTACTTACCTTGAAACCACCATAAATCTTCTGTTTCTTTATCTTTTTTTATCAGAATGGTTTTTCTATATTTTGTTTTTTGGGTTACACATTAGTTATATGTTTCTAATTACTTCCATATTTGTTTTCATTGCAGGAAACGACACCCAATGAAGAGAGGTGGCGGAAAAAGATGACATAAAATAATTTTCGTATGACACAGATGTGAATTCCTCCACTCATCCTTGTTCTGAGTATTTTATTTCAAATATATATATTTCAATAACTTATAATATCATATGTTTACTTTTGTGTTAAATTTTTTTTTCAGGATCCACCCCCTAGATGAGAGATATCCGAAGAGGAGCCTGATATTTCTCCCAGTACAGAGGCTAGTGGTAGGAGGGGGGGTGTCAGAGTTAGACATCCATTTGGTGGTCCCGATACTGAGGCCGGTGGTAAGAGGGCTCATGGTGAGAGAGTTAGATGATCCACTAGTCATACCCAATTGGATTATAACTCTACCACAGACGTATCTTCTACGCCCCATTTTGATCATGGTGTGTCTTTAAGGACACATGGGATATTTAATCCTCTGATGTTTACACTACCAGTTGGCCAGACATCTGTGCCATCATATTTTGCTTCTAGTTCATTATCTCTAAGCTATTATATTCCACCTTCTTTGACTCCTACTTTGACACAGTATGTGGCTGAGGAGTGTACAATGAGGGACACTCCACCTGTACAGGATATTCCTTTGGCTTCTGCACTTCCAGTGACGCCCATTAATCCGACTACCACATGTATATTTATATAACTCTAATAATTTTTTATACCAAAATTTATTATTATTATAACATGTACTGATATTTTTTTAATAACAGATTCATCTACTGATAGGAGGAGGGGGTGGGGGCGTACTCACTTGCGTGTGGTATGGAACCACCATACATAGTTGATGGTTGAATATGATGATTATGGATAGATAATTGAAAAATCTAGGCAGGAATGTCAGGATTCTTTAGCAATGCTAGCCAAATACTCTGACATCATTCCGGTCAGCCCTCTCTCTTGGATACATCTGCCACACGAAGTCAAGGATAATGTGGGGGCACAAATATGGGTAAAAAATATAATGGATTTAATGTAGTATTTTTTTGTATTTATATAAATTAATCTATTGGGTGTCAGCTTCTGTATAACTTCCCTAATGGCAAAGGTGCATGACCGACACATTCAAAGGAGCTAGGAGAGCTTTGGAGAAGTTATAGGCATGAGCGGTATGTTGGCTGGTGTGATAGAGTGGGAATGGAGTTGGATACATTACCTATCATGGATGACTACCCGATAGAGCAATATTGCCAAATGATTACCCATTGGATGACTGCCAAATTTAAGGTATTAATCCCATTTGAGGTATTTAAATGTCAGTTTTCATATTTTTCATTAATATTATCAAATTTATTATTAAACATTATTTAGGAATCTTCCGAAAAAACAAAAAAAACATTGATTTAAAGAAATACCTCCATACTTTGGGGCGCACGACTATGTCAGATCATGAGAGGCAGCTGGTACGATATAGTTTTTTATAATTTTTTTTTAGGACTTGCCCTTTTTATTGTTTCATAATTAAATTAAGTGATTTATTGAATATAGAATATATGATTATACTTGCACTTTATATTGTTTCAATTTCATTATAGAAGTACAAATTGAATATTGAAGGATGTATCCCTCGAGAAAAATGGTTTTTCTTGAGTAGAAGGAAAAAAGATGGAACTGTAGTTAATAAACCGACACAAGAAAAGATTATAAGTTTTAATTTGTTTATTTCAAAGTTTAATATCTATTTTGAAATTTAATAATCTATTAATATTTTTAACAGGCTGCTTTAGAGGCCCTTGATGCCCAGGATCCTGACAATTTAGGGCTGCACGATCATTTATATCAGGTTTTGGGAGATGAGCACTTTGGTCGAGTACGCTGCAGACCTGGTAAGAATATAGTCATGAAAGGGTATTGGTCCTCTCTAGGTATCCATTATAGTACCACCGAGTTGGAACAGTTCAAAGAGCATGCAAGACAGTCTTATAAAAGAGTCACAGAGTTGGAAGGACAAGTTCAAACGAGGGACAAAGAATTTATGAAACTGATGAAAGCTTTATCTTCATCACTTCCACTAGAGGCCAACATGGCCTGTTATACATTTATGTCATCGATGGGTGCATTATCCAATGCACCAGGTGGCAGTTCTAGTGGCAGTTGAGATGATGATGTTCCTGGTGATGACGAGGATGCTGAAGAGGATGAGGGTGAGGATGAGAATGAGGACGAGGGTGAGGATGGGGCTGAGGGTGAGGATGGGGCCGATGATGAGCATGCAGACGATGATGAGGACAATGATGGGGACAGAGATGGAGGCAAGGATGAGGCCAATAATGACAGTGGTGATGGTGATGGTGATCAGGGGCAGATTTATCCATTACATTTTTTAATTCTGTATAACTATTTATTTTTGAACCTTGTTTTTCACTCTAGTATTGATATTTTTGAATTAAATAAAACTCTTTATTTTCGACCAAATATGGAAGCCAAATGATGTTATAATGGTTTGGAGGTGAGTGATTCTATATGAGATTTTATAGGATATTGTGAGGAGTTTCTTTCCCTTTAATTGATTTGTTCATAAAACATAAGTTGGTGCTGTATATATTATGTAATTGGAATTGGTAAAGTAAAATGCTGGTCTCAGATTTCCGAGTTGGTTATTTGGATGGTATTCTCATTCAAAAGTGGGTATATCTCTATTAAATATGGGTGTATTTTATAATTTAGTAATGTACTTATTAAACTGACCAGGAAATACACATTTCCCATAATACAGAAGAACCAAAAAAATCATAGATAGACGCTACACACCACAAGACACCCATGGGAGACACCCCTTGAGGTTGAGTCCCTCTCGTTTCTTCTATAATTTAATAATTCTTTAAGTTGAATTTATATTTTTTCTCAATTATTCTTAATTATATTTAATTGAATATATTGAATAAGTTTTATTTAATATAATTATTTCATTTGATAAATAAAGTCATGTTTTTATAATAAAACCCCTCCAATGGAGGTGCGCGATCTACGAAAACTCATAATGATAGTTTAGGGTGCGATAATTTGACTCTCAATCATTAGTTTCAACTAACTAGTAAAACTTTTAAAAATAACTAATATAAAATATATTTCATTATCATACCACAACCCCGAATCAAGAGTCTGTTTTATATAACATAAGATCAGTTTCTATAATGTTAAGGACAACTACATAGGATTTATTTAAAATACTGGCAGGAAGATGCTACCCCGCGGATGTCGCTGGACCGGGCCAACATGCCGCGGTCACATTGCGATCATGCTGTGGTCACGCTGCGGTTACACCACGGTCACGCTGTGATTTGGCCTTTCTCCAGGACAACACCCTGCAGCGGTTCACAGTCCTGTCAGAATTCGATGTATGATACCTAGAGAGAGTCTTACATACATTACCCACCCTCCTCCCTGGACCCCATAAAGCCCCCCAACCTCATCCTTGAACCTCGAACAGCCCCCCACCCTCCTCCGTGGACCCCAGACAGCCCCCCCACCCTCCTCCCTAGACCCTGGAGAGCCCCCCGGACATCCCCCTGGACAACCCCCACAATCCTCCCTAGACCCCGGAAAGCCCCTGGAGAGCCCCCCGAGACAGCCCCCAACCCTCCTCACTGGTCCCCAGGTCCCAATATAATCTCTCTTCAAGATTCACCCTAAATCCCAAGGGAAAAGAGGGTTTTAGAGCTTCAGAAGAAGATGAGAGAAGAGTGAAAAACCTAATAAAAAAGAAGAGGCAAGGAGAGGATTAGACTCACCCAGATCTTCAATCTTCACTTGAAGACACTCAAAATACCCATGTGACATGTACAAGTCATCCCCGCCTCAATCTGAGGCGCGGTGTGGTCGAAACCACTCAAAGTGTCTCACTTTTCTTTGAAATGAACAACATTTTAAGTGAAAACCACAACTGACATATGGAAAACTGACCAAACGCATTCAGATTCTGTTTATACTTTAGGAAAAGGATCCATGGGTCATTTATGATGTGTACGGGTCAACCCCACCTCAATCTGATGCACGGTGTGGCTGGTACCACTCAAAGTGCCTTTCTTTTGTTTAAAATGGATACGCTTTTAAGTAAAAACAACTGGCATATGGAAAACCAACCAAACGAATTCATATTGTGTTGATATTTTAGAACAACTATCCATGGGTCATTTGAGACGTGTATGAGTCAACCCTACCTCAATCTGAGGTGCAGTATGGCCGGCACCGCTCAGAGTGTCTCTCTTTTGTTTCAAAAGGACATCATTTTAAGTGAATACAACAACTAACATACAGGAAACTGACCAAAGGCATTCTAATTATGTTGAAAATTTACGAAAAATATCCATGGGTCATATGTGACAAGTACGAGTCAACCACTCCTCAATCGAAGGCACGGTGTGGCCGGTATCACTTGAAGTGTCTTACTTTTATTTGAAATGGACAAGATTTTAAGTGAAAACAACAACCGGTATATGGAAAAATGACCAAACACATTCAGATTCTATTGATACTTTAGTAAAATGATCCCTGGTTCATATGTGACGTGTATGAGTCAACCCCACCTCAATCTGAGAGCCATTGTGGATAGCACCACTCGAAATTTCTCACTTTTATTTGAAATGGACAGGATTTTAAGTGAAAACAAAAACTAGCATAGGGAAAATTGACCAAATGCATTCAGATTGTGTTGATACTGTAACAAAATGATCCATGGGTCATTTTTTACATGTAATAGTCAACCTCGCCTCAATTCGAGGCGCAGTTTGGCCGATGCCTCTCAAAGTGTATCACTTTTCTTTGAAATGGACAACATTTTATGTGAAAAAAAAACTGACATACAGAAAACTGACCAAACGCATTCGAATTCTATTGATATTTTAGGAAAATGATCCATGGGTCATATATGACATGTACGAGTCAACCCCGCCTCAATCTGAGGCATGGTGTGGCCGATATCACTTGAAGTGTCTCACTTTTATTTGAAATGGATAGGATATTAAGTGAAAACAACAACTGGTATATGTAAAACCGACCAAACACATTCAGATTCTATTGAAACATTAGGCCAAGGATCCATGGGTCATATGTGACATGGAAAAGTCAACCCCGCCTCAATAAAAGGGCCGGTGTGGCCGACACCACTCGAAATTTCTCACTTTTCTTTGAAATGGACAGGATTTTAAGTGAAAACAAAAACTGGCATACGGAAGACTGACCAAACACATTTGGATTGTGTTGATACTGAAACAGCATGATCCATGGGTCATTTTTGACGTGTAGAAGTCAACCTCACCTCAATCCGAGGTACGGTGTGGTCGACACCACTCAAAGTGTCTCACTATTCTTTGAAATGGACAACATTTTAAGTGAAAACAACAAATGGAATACTGAAAGCTGACCAAAATCATTTGGATTCTATTGATACTTTAGGAGAAGGATCCATAGGTCATTGGGGATGTGTACGAGTCAACCCCGCCTTAATCTGAGGCACGGTGTGGCCGATACCACTCAATTTTTTTTTCTTTTGTTTAAAATGGATACACTTTTAAGTAAAAACAATCGACATACAGAAGACCGACCAAACACATTCGGATTGTGTTGATACTTTATGAAAACGATCCATGGGTCATTTTAGACTTGTATGAGTCAACCCGGCCTCTATCTAAGGCGCGGTGTGGCCAACACCACTCAAAATGAATCTCTTTTCTTTCAAAAGTACATCATTTTAAGTGAATACAACAACTGACATACGGAAAACTGACCAAAGGCATTCATATTCTGTTGAAACATTAGAAAAAAGATCCATGGGTTATATATGACGTGTAAGAGTCAACCCCACATAAATCTGAGGGCCGGTGTGGCCGGAAGCACTCAAAGTGTTTCTATTTTGTTTGAAATGGACAAGATTTTAAGTGAAAACAACAACTTCCATACTTAAAACAGCACAAAGACATTCATATTGTGTTTATATTTTTGGAAAATGATCCATGTGTCATTTGTGATGTGTATGAGTCAACCCCACCTCAATCTGAGGCGCGGTGTGGCCGACACCACTCAAAGTGTCTCTCTTTTGTTTCAAAAGGACACCATTTTAAGTGAATACAATAACTCACATACGGAAACCTAACCAAAAGAATTATAATTATGTTGAAACTTTAGGAAACATATCCATGGGTCATATATGATGTGTACGAGTCAACCTCGCCTCAATATGAGTCACTTTGTGGTTGGTATCACTCGAAGTGTCTCACTTTTATTTGAAATGGACATGATTTTAAGTGAAAATAACAACTGGAATATGGAAAACTGAGCAAACACATTCATATTCTGTTGAAACTTTAGAAAAATTATCCATGGGTCATATGTGACATGTACGGTTCAACCCCGCCTCAATCCGAGGCATGGTGTGTCTGGTACCACTCACAGTGTATTTCTTTTGTTTAAAATGGTTATGCTTTTAAGTAAAAACAACCGACATATGGAAAACTAACCAAAACCATTTGGATTGTGTTGAAACTTTATGAAAATGATCCATGGGGAATTTTTGACGTGTAAGAGTCAACCCCGCCTCAATACAAGGTGCGGTGTGGCTGGAAACACTCAAAGTGTCTCTCTTTTGTTTCAAAAGGACATCATTTTAAGTGAATACAACAACTGACATACGGAAAACTGACCAAAGGCATTATGATTCTGTTGAAACATTAGTAAAATGATTCATGGGTCATATGTGACGTGTACGAGTCAACCCCACCTCAATATGAGGAACCGTGTGGTTGGTATCACTTGAAGTGTCTCACTTTTATTTGAAATGGACAAGATTTTAAGTGAAAACAAAAAATGGCATACTTAAAACCGACCAAACGCATTCGGATTATGTTGATATTTTAGGGCAACGATCCATGGGTCATTTGTGACATGTACGAGTCAACCCCTCCTCAATCCGAAGTGCGGTGTGGCCGAAAACACTCAAAATGTCTCTCTTTTGTTTAAAATGGACATCATTTTAAGTGAAAACAACAACTAACATATGTAAAACTGACCAAATGTGTTCGGATTCTATTGAAACTTTAGGAAAATGATCCATGGATCATTTTTTATGTGTACGAGTAAACCCTGCCTCAATCCAAGGCGCGGTGTGGCCTTCACCACTCTAAGTGTCCCACTTTTCTTTGAAATGGACAACATTTTAAGTGAAAAAAACAACTGACATATGGAAAATGGACCAAACACATTCAGATTCTATTGATACTTCAGTACATGGATCCATGGCTCATTTGTGACCTGTACGAGTCAACCCATGCTCAATCTGAGGCACGGTGTGGCTGGTACCACTCAAAGTGTCTTTATTTTGTTTAAAATGAATACACTTTTAAGTAAAAACAACCGGCATATGGAAAACTGACTAAACACATTCATATTGAGTTGATAATTTAGGAATACGATCCATGGGTCATTTTTGACGTGTACGAGTCAACCCCACTTCAATCCAAGGCGTGTTGTGTCCGACACCACTCAAAGTTTCTCTCTTTTGTTTCAAAAGGACATCATTTTAAGTGAATACAATAACTGAAATTTACACTCATCAACAATAGTCACAAAATCATTTTCATGAGTTGGGTAGTTTCACTCATGGGGCCATAAGTGAAGAGACTCCTAAGAAAATATATGTTCACTATATATTATAAAAAATACAAGTTCAATGCAAAATGCATCACAAATCATTACATACCCAAATCTAGGATAAAAAAATTGGGATTTGAGCCAATTTCAAACTCTTAGTCAACTCTAATAATTATTTCTCAGACTATTTAGCCTATTAGAATATGATGGGGAGGTGGGGATGTGATAGTTGGGGGGTTTTGTAGGGGTGAGGTGAATTACTACTAGAAGAGTGGTAGTCATATGAAGATTGAAATGGGTGTAAATAATGTTTGAGTTATTGAAACTGTTATTAACTCTACTGGATGATTGTTGTCATATGAAGATTGAAATAGGGAATGGTAGTACATGACATGGTTGGAAGAGTTTGATGGTTTTATGTGTTTATTTGTGCTATTTTAGGTGGTTTATATACTGTTTTAAGTCTGTATGTGGTTTTTGTGATATTTTTTATACAGGTGTATACTGGAGGTGCTACTGGAGGGCTGTTGTGCAACAGTTCTAGAAAAACACAATACCAACAGTTTTAAACCCTTGGTATACTTTGAGAGAAATTTAAAAACTATATCAAAGGTTTTAAAACTATTGGTATAATGTTTATTATTCAATATATAGTAACAATTTCTTGAAACTGTTGGTAAAAATGTTATATAAACATATACCAACGGTTAGCCTACAACTGTTGGTATATCATAAATACAGTGGTCTATACCAACGGTTTAGATCAAACCATTGGTATAGTGCTTTCCTCATAGATTACTACCATACGGTTTGGAAAACCGTTGGTATAGGCTATACCAACAGTTTTCTAGCCAATACCAATGGTTTAAAACCATTGGTATAACCTTATTTTCCAGTAGTGACCGTAATTACTGCATCATCATTGTGTCATTAATAAATTTATCTATTTAATTTCTAAAAGTTTTAAATAAAATACCATTATTTAGGAAATCGTTTTATATTTCTAATAAATATTTATAGTAAAATTTATCTTATGTATAACCCTATATTAAAAAAGTTTTTGTTATTAAACATTGATTTTAACTCTTTTAAATATTCTTTAAATAAAATAATAATAAATGTCCTAATGTAATCACTGTGGACCAAAGAGGTTCATATTTTATTCCTATGTTTGTTTTTGGTCTAATTATACTTATCCAATAAAATTAAGACATGTGTTAGGGTAATAATAATATCATTTTTACCCTTAATTACCCTATTTTCTTTTAACCGTGGTAAATAAAAGTAAAAAGTTATTATTCACGAAAAATTATTTTCATCTTATTGAACCACATTTTACTTACTGATATCAACCGTGTCTCTCAGATTTTTGAAATTCAACTCATAGAAGTGGTAAAATTGTGTTTTATGTTAATTTGAAAATGCTTTTAGGAGGTGGGTAAAAGACGATATAAAGTTCAATAAAATTTTTATATATCTAAAATTATTATAAAATCACTCCAATGAATTACATTGAACTTATATAGGTATTATGTATCTATTTTGACCTAAAATAAATTTAAATAAAATAAATAATTATCTAAAAAAATTAGTTTTAAACTATAACTCATTGTTTTTCACTATTCATCAAAAATTGAATGTTTTCCGAAAAATACAAAAAATTTACTCTAAGCTAATTTCAATATTGCAAATCCAAAAAGGAAGTCTATTTTGAAAGGTAAAATTTATAAAATTTTAAAAAGTGGGTATTACTATTCATATCGGCTAGTTTGATTGGTTGTGGTGTGTTAGAACTCGAAGTTGCATACAACACACGCTATTGTTTTATTCAAAGAGAAGCCTACTGTGGAAGTTTGGGGTGTTACAGTCTCAACATGGTCCTCAAATATTTCCATCTCATTAATAACATCGAAATTTTCAAAAAAAAAATAGTATATTAGGATGGGTTTCCAAATTAGATCTAAGTAGGGGTTTTTAAATAATTATTAAAATAGTTTTTGAATATTAAAAATAAAAAGGAATCCATATTATATATTTATATAATGTCCTAAATAATGTTTAACAACAATTTTAATTGAGTAATTCATTGATAAAAATTGAATAATAAATTTATCATCATCACAAAATCTTGGTTTGACCAAAGTATAATTAACTTCAAAAATTTATTCATCCTAAAAAAACCATCAACAGTCATTGCATTTTAAAAATTATTTATTCAAAGATAAAAACGTGTGTTCTAAATTATCTCTTTATGTTTAATTTCCATTACTACATTGTCTGAGGCTAAATCAATAGGTAATTTCAATTGAAAATCAGAGAGATGAAATTTCTTTTTAATTTCAACAAAATAAAAATCTAGAAATTCCAAAAATAAGACTATATCTCCCAAATAGATCAGTAATAATGTTCATTTTCTAGAATAAGGATCTAGATGAATCATTTGTGACATGAAAAGTACATCAATCTACATTGATTAATCTTTATTTAACGATAACTCCCTCAAAATCAACATCAAAAAATATTTTCAAATGTATTGGGTGCTCAGTTTTATAATAGGGATATTCACATTGAAATTTATTTTAAAAATTAATAAAAATAGTGATATCATGTTTTTTGTTTTCATCAAAAAGACATTAAATTCTATCTCTAGTTCATTGCTCAACATTTCCAAAAAAATAGATTGAATAATTTTAATCATTTAAATTATCATTATCTAATTTTTCCACAACCCATGATATCATTGAATCAAAAGTTCTGAATTTGATATGTTTAGGTGGAAATTTTATATGTGTAGGTCCATCTCCATTATCCTTTGTAACTTTTTTGAGGCAATGATAAATAAATTATTCCAACATTTTATCCATTTAGGTTCGTGATCCGATGTAAGTCTTATTCCTCGACTTTGAAATCCCTCCCACTATCAAATTTCATCAATATATTTTTATTAGTTATTTAAATTTTTGTTAGGTTTTATTAATTTATTATTATAACACCTTGATATTTTAGGAAATATTATTTTTAAATAAATTTATTTTCCTTGATAATATGCATTACACTCAATATCGTGTTTTAACAAACCACGATATACTATTAATATCATTATTCAAACATGAGCATTAAAACCTAGCCATTAGTTTTTTTGGAATGAATCAGAATATTTTTATTAAATTAAATATATTTATTTTATATAATGAAAATATATTGATAAATACATAATTATTTTTTAGTAAAGTCTTTATATACTTCGAAAATACCTATTCTTTTTCTAAAAAATGGACATTTATTTTTTTTGTGAAAAAGATAATAAAATTAAATATCACACACATTTATTAAGTTTATTTGAAAAAATAAAATTATTTTTTGGAAAAAACATGTATAAATTATAATATTTTTATTTTTTTATTAATTTTTTTAAAATTTAAATTTTTCAATGAATAGTGAAAAATAATAATTTTTATTAAATACTATCATTTTTAAAGCATTTAAAAAGTTTAGTTTTATATAAAAATTGTATAAAAGTAAAATTTGTTCAATTATATTATAACTAATCCAAATGTTTTCATTATAACGAATTTAATATTGAATTTTTATATTAAAACGTTTTATACTTAAAAAAATTTTCTCTTTGGAAAATAGATTTTTCATTCTGTCTATAGGATTAATTTTAAATTAAATTATAATATATATGTGAATTGAATTTATAAAAATGGATGAAATTTTTTTAATAAAAATAATTAATATTATATAAAAATTTTAACTTATTTTTTGGTCATAATGATTTGTAAAAACAATAAAAATTATTTATCACGGTTATAGTTAAAACATGTTTCACAGGGGTTACACTTAAAATATTAGAGATATAATTACTAAAAACCAAGAAAATTCCTATTTTATGTCCCCATATAGTCCTTATATCATATAAGGTTTCATAATGAGTCATTTGGGATCCTTGTGGCTAGTTGAAACATGTGTATACGTTTTTCTTTTAAGAAATTCTACATGTGTCCTCTCCCCAACTTATAAAAGGGAACCCCTCTAATATAATATTTATAATTTAAAATACTTTTTGTTCATAAAATACCTTTAAAATACATTCTTTAAATCCCATCCCATGTACTATATGCTTTATTATGATTATAAAACCCTCTAAATAATTCTTTTGGTTCTAACCATATGAGGATGTCTGAAGAAGACATATCATTGCAAACTGAGTGTTTTTATTTATTTATTCCTAAAAAAACATCAAATAATATTTAATTATATAATATAATGAAATAATTATATATAATATATCAGTTTTTTATTATGATAGTGGAAATAACCACATCCATCTCCTCTTTCATGGAATGGGAAAAGAAATCATCGATTGTGTGCACAAAAGACTGCCTCTTCATGAACAGATGAATTTTTTTCCATAAATGTATCTCAATAATAAATATAATGAAAGAATTAAGTTATATATATGATATTTATTAAATAATTATTCTTTCTTAATTATAATATCACATATAACTTCTTATCTTCCAGTCCATTGAAAAATGATAACATCGCTTGTACATACGTGTAGACTACCGCCTACATGAATCAATGTGATACATTATTCATTTTATTCTAACATCAATGTTATTAAGTAAATATTTAATAAATAAATATAATAAATTATATATAATATATATTATATAAAATTTATTTTATATATTTTTTATAAATATTTAACTTTTTTTCATTTAATTCTTTGAGAAATTGGAAATAATGTTCATTCATGCATATGACCAATCATCTCCATGAATGGTATAATTCATTTTCTTATCTATAAATTTCATGGATTAATCTAAAAATGTATATAATTAAGATATATATATATTTATATCATTAATAACATTCTTGATATTATAGAACCATAATCAAATTTTAAGGACCAAAACTATCGAAACAAATCATATATGAAAAACAGAGTAGATGTAACATCCCAAGTAAGTAATGAATAATATATATTTTTATCTATGTCTATTAATGATTAAGATAGTGTTTTAGAGGCTTAAAATGAAAATAAATACAATCTTATGGATGGAATACACTAATATTCTTAAAAGATTGTTTTACTGCCTTTTGATGGAAAACCTTTTTTAAATAAATTTTTTTGACAATTTTATAATATATATTTGTCAAAATAAACATATTAATTATGATTGGGACATTTAAATTTACATTGGTCGAATTTTTGGTATTTTTCTGACAATGTTCATTTTTAATGAATAGTGAAAAATACAGCATTTTACATCAAAACTGCTTTTTCATTTAATTTAATTATATGGTTATATTATCTTTTTAATTGTTCTTAAAGTGTAATCTGAATATATTTTTACCATTTAATCCAATTTTGGTCATTAGGATTAATTTCACTCTGGAATTGGTCATAAACTAATGCCAAACTTTTCATAGATATTGTTTCAAAAAACCCGCTATTTGTTTTGACAACGGGAATTATTTTTAAATAAATTATTTCAATTTATGTGTTTGGAATTTGGTAAAATGGATTACATATTTGTAATTAGAAGGTCAAAATTATGTAATCAAGACTCTTTTGTTTTTGGACATTATGAATAGTAATGACGGTAATTATCTTTAATTATCTTGATTAATGAGTAATCGGGTAGTTAAGGATAATAAAATAATATCATAATAATAAAAAATGACACCAACATGTGTCCTAATGCTACTGGTTGTCTCATGGACGATCATGGGATACCTTGTGCCAAACTTGGGGACCCCATGGAATCACATTTGTGAGAAAGTGACTTTTTATCTTTTTATTTTTAAAGAATGTTAAATGTAACAAAGAATGTATCACCTAAGTAAAATATTTTTAATTTTGTCTACATAAATGAACTTTTGGACTATAAATAGTAATTGGAAATATAAAAATATTTTCAACATCATAGTATTTTTTTTATAATTTTTAGACATTAAAAAAATTACATTATTTATGACATCATAATGATGCAGCGATTACCTCATTAATAAAGGATTTAAATAAAATGGAAAGACAATGTAATATATAAGACCTACACATTTCCAAAACCTATTTTATGGGTTTATTTCTAACCCTTATCACTGTACCCTCGAATTATATCAATGTGGGACCTTTTCAATCTGAAAATCATTTTAAAATAAAGTAACATTTCTATACTTTCAAGAGTGCCCCTCCTCTCCTCTTATAAAAGGCCCCCACCTCTACCACCTTACCCACACATCCAGAGCATTTGGCTCGGCCAACCCCTGCCCATTTTGTCTCTAGACTTCCCTCTATTACTCCTTGAAGCCTCACTTTGGGAAGAAGTATTCCCAAATAAGCCTTTGAGCTCAAACCAAAGGGAGTTACCCGATTTTAAGGTAATGTCTTCACTTGAGTCCTTTGTTTTATTTTGCTTCTCCAACCCCATAAACTCTTTTTATTCATTTCTTTTGTAACAACACCAGTATCTTCAATATACTAGGATGTTTTCATAAGAAGGATTCGAGCTACACTTACACACACCTACATCTAATGGTTAAATAACATACTGTTTTCGTAGATGGCGAATTTCTGCCTCCCGAAACGATGATTGTTCAACATTCTTTTAACACCTTCAAAGGTGGACATTAAGATAAAACTATATGTATATATGATATATAATATGTTTATGTTTTCCTTAAGCTTCTGTATTTTTCATTTTGGGCATACCTTTATGGTTTCCATTATGGGTAAACGCGATATCTTCATTTAAGGAAGTGCGGACTACCGCCCCCTCAAAGTGATTTGATTCGTTAATACCATATGTGGGACGTAAAAAGGATGGATTTATGATATTATATATGATATTACACTGGAATTATAATATACCTTTATATAATTATGATTCCATTCTATAAAATATGAAATATAAATGAAAGTAGCGTTCACGCGTACGTACGACTTACCGTCTCCATGAACGGTGCATTTCATTTCTTACCTCTAAATGATTATGTAATATTATAAATGCATGCATATACTGGATATATATGACATATATGATATCTACATCATGAATAACTTTCTGGATATGATGGATACATGAACAACTTGTAATTATAAAGGGTTAATTTTTTACTCAAGTACCAATGATCGTTAAAATGATCGTTATTAACTTAAATAATTAAATAGTGTTCATGACATGGAAATAAGTGATATAAAAGGAATAATGAACTTGAAAAAGGTTCTTAAAAAAGTAGAAATTAACTCAATTTTATTATTCAGGAGATTAAATAATGACCGAGTCAAGTCGGACCTGAGGTATGGGACTTCGTCTCAATCTCCTTTCATTGAGGCATATTTTATTTTATACACAACCTTCTTTTATACGGGGTCTAAACCCCTTTTAATTTTATGTCTATCCAAAAAGAATCTTTTTTTACGAAGCGTTTTACAAAATGAAAAAAGGGAATGTTTTTTTCGTATGTTTGCGGCGACAACGACTTCTCCGCCGCCATGACCATTATTTGAGTTTCGGCTTCCTCTACAAGACATACCTTTTTTTAAAAGAAAAATAAATAGCATGTTTTACTTTTCTTTTATTTTGGTATTGAAAATGGTTTTCATAATGTTTTTATATCAATGTGTTGTATTGTTATCTTGTGATTGAAATGTGGAAATGTTATGTTCCCTTTATTCACGTTTTATGTGATACGATTATGTTGAGGTTCTTGGGCATTATTTTGAAGACGGGTGGTTCCGTGATAAACTAAGGGCGGGTGAGCAAGATATAGATCTCCAATGCATTGGGTAACGCGGAGGAGTGAAATGTTAAGGTTTCTCTGAAGAGATTTAGGGAATATACTATGATGGGTATTCCAAACATAACCAAGAGGGTTACTCCCTACGTAAGAATGTTATGAATGCCTCAAGTTACCTTTATGTCTTATGATTTCTATGATTTATTCATGATTTGATGAGGTATGTTAAAGTGCTTATGTTTATGGGTATGGTATGATTTCATTCTTATGTATATATGAACTCATGTTTCCTTTCCATATTTTTATAACCCATACTGAGCTTTTTATGCTCATCTCAAGTCTTTTTGAAATGTTTTTCACAGGTCAAGGGAAAGGTACATGATATGAGGATAGTGTCAAGGAAGTTTCAAGAATGAATCCATGTTTTATTTTAAATATGTTTCCATTGATGGGAAAAATGAATACTATCTTTACATAACCACTTTGTTTATATGTGGAATGTAATGCATGTTTTAAGGTCTAATTCTCTAAAACTCTAAACCCGAAAAGATCCTCAATGTGTAATCTTGTAATAACTCAAGATTAAGTAATGTTTAAGGCTGGGGCCTTATAGTTGGTATCAGAGGTCGGTTTAGATAAATTTAGGAGTTATAATTCTATTAAATGATTATCCAAAAATATTTTTTTTATGGTCAATTTGAAATGATATAGCATTTGAAGATTACCATGTTGCTTCATCTAATACATGTTTGTTCAGAATGGTTTTCCACATAGGAAACAGGGAAGCAGTGCTAGGAAGGAATACAGAAGGAAATAACCTTCCGAATCAGCATCCTGAGATGGTCAGAATTGGAACTGAACAGTTTGTTGCAGTAATGGTGCAGTTGACTCAAGCGATAAACGGTGGTGGTATCCATGCACGAGATCAGCCAGATCAATCGCAGAGGAACATGTCAGTAGTGGAACATTTCATGAGGCAACATCCCCCATCATTCAGAGGATCATCTGATCCTATGTCAGCTGAAGGGTGGATTGAAGCACTGGAGAAGATTTTCGATGTCATGGGGTGTTCAGACAATCAAAAGGTTAGTCTTGCTATTTACCGTTTGGAGGGTGAAGAAGATCAGTGGTGGTCGATGGTTAAATATATCAGGGACGCCGATGAGATTGATTCTTTTGACTGGGATGAATTCAAAGGTATGTTTCTTGAGAAGTATTTTCCTAATGTTGTTCGACTTAGGATGGAAAAGAAATTCTTGGAATTGAGGCAAGAGGAAGACTCAGTGGCCGCCTATGAAGAAAGGTTCACTCGATTGGCAAGGTATGCTCCAAATTTTATCCAACACCTTGATAGTAAAATCAATCATTTTTACTCAGGATTAAAGACAAAATATCGAAGGGCATTAGCTTCTCGTGAATTTAGAAGTTATGAAAAGCTTGTTCGATGTGCTGGGAAGGTGGAAATGGAGTTTGCCGATGATCAAGTGTTCTATAACAACCAGCAGAAGAAGAGACCGAGGTGGCAGGAGAAAGAAAAGAATTCTTCAAAAAAGTCTGATGGTAAGAAATCTATGTTTCTAGTTTGTGATAAATGTGGAAAAAGGCATGCTGGGGAACGTCTTCTGAATTCTGGAAAGTGCTACTGATGTGGTAAGATGGGACATAAGGCTCGTGATTGCACTGAAAAAGATCGGGGTGATGGTAAGACCAAATTTGATTTACAGTTAGTGAAATGTTTTATGTGAAATGAGATGGGTCACTATGCAAATGAGTGTCCAACAAAGAGCTTGAGTGATGGGAAGCAGTTAGAATACAAGAAGAAAGGGGTGGTGAAATCCTTTGCAACTACTTCAGTGGATGTCGGACCGTCAAATGAAGTTGTATCATGTACTTTGTTTGTTTTTTCAGATTATGCCAGTGTGTTGTTTGATTCGGGGTCTACACATTCCTTCATCTTTGAAACCATTTCTAGTAAAATGGGAATACCATCTCAAGAAATGACTCCAGAACTTGTGGTAAAAACACCTGGGGGAAATGTTGAGGCAAAAAGAATTTATAAGAATCTTCATATCCTTATCTGTGGAAAGAACCTACTTGCAAACCTTATAGTTCTACCTCTAGTAGAGTTTGATGTTATCCTGGGTATGGATTGGCTCTCTATTTACCATGATAAGATTGACTGTAGAGCTAAAGAAGTTTCTTTTCAGAAAGAATTTCAGTTTGTGTACAAGAATGAACCCTTACTATTGATAACATATCAAGAGGCCGAGAAACTTGTAAAAGATGGAAATGAATGTTACCTTGCACACATCGTTGAAAATAAAGGAAATGTTCAGATTAATGATGTGCTAGTGGTAAATGAGTATCTTGATGTTTTTCCTGATGAGTTTCCTGGAATAATACCAAATCAGGAAGTTGATTTTGTTGTTGACTTAGCTCCTGATGCTAAGCCAATTTCAAAACCCCCTTATCGAATGGCTCAAGTTGAACTTTTAGAGTTGAAGGGGAATTGCAAGATTTATTATAGAAAGGTTTCATTCGACCTAGCACATCGCCTTGGGGTGCTCCTGTTTTATTTGTTAAAAAGAAAGATGGTTCTATGAGACTTTGCATTGATTATAGAGCCTTGAATAACATCACTGTTAAGAATAAATATCCTTTACCTCATATCGATGATTTATTTGATCAGCTCCAGGGAGCTCAGTTTTTTTCAAAGATTGACCTGAGATCGGTGTACCATCAGCTGAAGGTAAAGGAAGCAGATGTTCCGAAGACTGCGTTTCGTACAAGATATGGCCATTATGAATTTGTAGTAATTCCTTTTGGGCTAACCAATGCACCTGCTGTATTCATGGACTTAATGAATAGAATTTTCCATGAGTTCTTGGATAAGTTCGTGGTGGTTTTCATTGATGATATTTTGGTGTTTTCTAAAAGTAAAGAAGAGCATGAAAGACATTTAAGGGTTATTTTGCAAACCTTAAAAGAAAATAAATTTTATGGGAAATTCAGCAAGTTTGAGTTTTGCATGCAAAAAATTTCTTTCTTTGGTCACATTGTTTCTAAATATAGGATAACTGTTGATCCTGCAAAAACAAAGGTTGTTGAAGAATGGCCAAGACCCACAAATGTAACAGAGATTCATAGTTTCCTTTGTTTGGCAGGCTATTACTGAAGGTTTGATAGAATTTTTTCACAGTTATCTAGTCCAATGACTAAGCTAACTCGGAAGGGTGTTAAGTTTATCTGGACAAAAGAATGTCATGATTGTTTTCGGGAGTTGAAAAGAAGATTGGTGAATGCTCCAGTTTTGGCACTTCCTTCCAGGAATGGTGAGTTTTTTATATACAGTGATGCTTCATTGAAAGGACTTGGTTGCGTCCTAATGTAGAATGATCAGGTAATTACTTATGCTTCACGACAATTGAGAACTCATGAGGTAAATTACCCTACACATGATTTGGAATTAGCTGCTGTTGTTTTCTCTTTAAAAATTTGGAGGCATCATTTGTATGGAGTAAAGTGTGAAATATATACTGATCACAAAAGTTTAAAGTATATATTCACTCAGAAATAATTGAACATGAGATAGAGGAGATGGCTGGAATTAATCAAGGATTATGACTGTACAATTCATTACCATCCGGGAAAATCAAATAAAGTGGCTGATGCTTTGAGTCGAAAAATTAATGCTTCATTAACCATGCTACGTTTGGAACGAGATCATTTGGTTTTCAATTTGATGAACTTTGGCATAGAAGTTGTTTGTGCAGGAAGTTCTTCTGTTTTGTTTCAGGTATCAGTGAAATCTTCTCTATCTGACAGAATCAAGCAAGCACAGAAGCAAGACAGTGACTTGCAGAAAAAGGTAGAGCTGGTTCAGAAAGTTAAGTTGCATGAATTCAACATTGATAGTTATTGTGTTTTGAGATTTGGGAAGAGATTGTGTGTGCCTTATGATTAATAGTTGAAGAGAGTGTTGTTATGTGAAGCTCATAGTTCTCCGTTTTTAGTTCATCCTGGCTGTACTAAGATGTACAGAGATCTGCGGGAGTATTACTGGTGGAATGGAATGGAAAGAGATATTGCTGGTTTTACTGTGAAGTGTTTGACTTGTCAACAGGTTAAAGCAGAGCGGCAGTTACCGAAAGAGATGCTTCAGCCTCTACCCGTGCCAGAGTGGAAATGGGAGAATATATCAATGGAATTTATTGTGGGATTACCGAATACATCTCGAGTTAATAATGCAATCTGGGTTATTGTTGATCGCTTGACCAAGTCTTCTCATTTCCTTGCTATACGAGATACGTTTTCCCTAGATCAACTTTCCCGTTTGTATCCTAAAGAGATAGTCAGGTTACATGGAGTTCCCATCTCCATTGTATCTGACCGTGACCCCAGGTTCACTTCTAACTTTTGTAAAGGCCTTCAGAAGTCATTGGGTACTGAATTAAATTTTAGTACAGCTTTTCATCCTCAATCAGATGGGAAGTCAGAACGAACAATTCAGACCTTGGAGGATATGCTACGAGCTTGTTCGATGGATTATCAGAGAATTTGGGACCAACATATTTCTTTGGTTGAATTTTCATATAATAACAGTTTTCATTTCAGTATACAGATGGCACCATTTGAGGAATTATATGGGAAGCGGTGTCGAACTCCATCTTTCTGGGATGAAGTGGGTGAAATGAATTTGATGGGACCAGAATTGGTAGAACAGATGGCAGAAAAAGTTCAGCTGATTCAGAAACACATGAGAACAGCTCATAGTAGGCAGAAGAGTTATGCGGACAACATGAGGAAGGATCTATCTTTTGAGGTAGGTGATCGTGTTTTTCTCAAAGTCTCACCATGGAAAAGTGTGATGCGATTTAGTAAGAAAGGAAAGCTGAGTCCAAGGTTCATTGGACCATATAAAATTCTGGAGATATTTGGATCAGTTGCTTACCAAGTGGCTTTACCTCCGTGTTTATCTCAGGTACACAATGTTTTTCATGTTTCGATGCTGAGAAAGTACATGCAAGATCCATCTCATGTTTTGAGTCCAGAGGTAGTTCAGCTGGAAGGGAACCTATCTTATGAGGAACAACCGGTCCAGATTCTTGACCATAAGGAGCAAGTGTTACGGAATAAGGTGATTAATCAGGTAAAGGTTTTGTGGAAAAACCACATGATGGAAGAGGCAACATAGGAATCTGAAAATGCAATGAGGGATAAGTATCCCCATTTATTCGATAAGTAAATAAATTGTGGGGACACAATTTTCTAAAGGGGGGAAGGATGTAACATCCCAAGTAAGTAATGAATAATAGATATTTTTATCTATGTCTATTAATGATTAAGATAGTGTTTTAGAGGCTTAAAATGAAAATAAATACAATCTTATGCATGGAATACACAAATATTCTTAAAAGATTTTTTTACTACCTTTTGATGAAAACCCCTTTTTAAATCAAACGTTTGATAATTTCATAATCTATATTTGTCAAAATAAACATATTAATTATGATTGGGACATTGAAATTTAAATTGGATAAATTTTTTGTATTTTTATGACAATGTTCATTTTTTAATAAATAGTGAAAAATACTGCATTTTACATCAAAACTACTTTTTCATTTAATTTAATTATATGGTTATATTATCTTTTTAATTGGTCTTAAAGTGTTATCTGAATATCTTTTTACCATTTAATCCAATGGTGGTCATTAGGATTAATTTCATTCTGGAATTGGTCATAAACTATTGCCAAACTTTTCATAGATATTGTTTCAAAAAACCCGCTATTTGTTTTGACAACGGGAATTATTTTTAAATAAATTATTGCAATTTATGTGTTTGGAATTTGGTAAAATGGGTTACATATTTGGAATAATAATGTCCAAATAATGTAATCAAGACTCTTTTGTTTTTGGACATTATGAATAGTAATGACGATAATTATCTTTAATTATCTTGATTAATGAGTAATCGGGCAGTTAAGGATAATAAAATAATATCGTAATAATAAAAAATGACACCAAAATGTTTCCTAATTATACTGGTTGTCTCATGGCCGACCATGGGATACCTTGTGCCAAACTTGGGGACCCCATGGAATCACTTTTGTGAGAAAGTGACTTTTTATCTTTTTATTTTTAAAGAATGTTAAATGTAACAAAGAATGTATCACCTAAGTAAAATATTTTTAATTTTGTCTACATAAATGATCTTTTGGACTATAAATAGTCATTGGAAATCTAAAAATATTTTCTACATCATAGTATTTTTTTTATAATTTTTAGACATTAAATAAATTAAATTATTTATGACATCATAATGATGCAGCGATTACCTCATTAATAAAGGATTTAAATAAAATGGAAAGATAATGGAATATCTAAGACCTACACATGTCCAAAACCTATTGGATGGGTGGATTTATAACCCTTATCACCTTACCCTCAAATTATATCAATTTGGGCCCTTTTGAATCCGAGAATCATTTTAAAATAATGTAACATTTCTTTACTTTCCAAGAGTTCCCCTCCTCTCCTCTTATAAAAGGCCCCCACCTCTACCACCTTACCCACACTTCCAAAGCCTTTGGCTCGGCCAACCCCTGCCCATTTTGTCTCTCCACTTCCCTCTCTTACTCCTTGAAGCCTCACTTTGGGAAGAAGTCTTCCCATGGAAGCCTTTGAGCTCAAACCAAAGGGAGTTACCAGATTTTAAGGTAATGTCTTCACTTGAGTCCTTTGTTTTATTTTGCTTCTCCAACCCCCTAAACTCTTTTTATTCATTTCTTTTGTAACAACTCCAGTATCTTCAATATACTAGGATGTTTTTATAAGAATTATTCGATCTACACTTACACACACCTACATCTAATGGTTAAATAACATACTGTTTCTGTGGATGGTGAATTTCTGCCTCCCGAAACGATGATTATTCAACATTATTTTAACACCTTAAAAGGTGGCTATTAAGATGAAAATATATTTATATATGATATATAATATGTTTATGTTTTTCTTAAGCTTCTGTATTTTTCATTTTGGGCATACCTTTATGGTTTCCATTATGGGTAAACGCGATATCTTCATTTAAGGAAGTGCAGACTACCGCCCCCTCAAAGTGATTTGATTCGTTAATACCATATGTGGGACGTAAAAAGGATGGAGTTATGATATTATATATTATATTACACTGGAATTATAATATACCTTTATATCATTATGATTCCATTCTAGAAAATATGAAATAGAAATGAAAGTAGCATTTATGCGTACGTACGGCTTACCGTCTCCATGAACGGTGCATTTCATTTCTTACCTCTAAATGATTATGTAATATTATAAATGCATGAATGTACTGGATATATATGACATATACGATATCTACATCATGAATACCATTTTGGATATAATTGATACATGAACAACTTGTTATTATAAAGGGTTTATTTTTTACTCAAGTACCAATGATCATTAAAACGACCGTTATTAACTTAAATAATTACATAGTGTTCATGACATGACAATAAGTGATATAAAAGGAATAATGAACTTGAAAAGGGTTCTTAAACAAGTAGAAATTAACTCAAGTTTATTATTCAGGAGATTAAATAACGACCGAGTCAAGTCGAACCTGAGGTATGGGACTTCGTCTCAATCTCCTTTCATTGAGGCATATTTTATTTTATACACAACCTTCTTTTATACGGTGTATAAACCCCTTTGACTTTTATGTCTATCCAAAAGGAATCTTTTTTTTACGAATCGTTTTACAAAACGACAAAAGGGAATTTTTTTTGTCGTACGTATGCGGCGACAACGACTTCTCCGCCGCCGTGACCATTATTTGAGTTTCGGCTTCCTCTACAAGCCATACCTTTTTTTAAAAGAAAAATAAATACCATTTTTACTTTTCTTTTATTTTGGTATTGAAAATGGTTTTCATAATGTTTTTATATCAATGTGTTGTATTGAAATCTTGTGATTGAAATGTGGAAATGTTATGTTTCCTTTATGCACGTTTTATGTGATACGATTATATTGAGGTTCTTGGGCATTATTTTGAAGATGGGTGGTTCCGTGATAAACTAAGGGCGGGTGAGCTTGATATAGCTCTCCAATGCATTGGGTAACGTGAAGGAGTGAAATGTTAAGGTTTCTCCGAAGAGATTTAGGGAATATACTGCGATGGGTATTCCAAACGTAACCAAGAGGGTTACTCCCTACGTAAGAATGTTATGAATGCCTCAAGTTACCTTTATGTCTTATGATTTCTGTGATTTATTCATGATTTGATGAGGTATGTTAAAGTTCTTATGTTTTATGGGTATGGTATGATTTCATTATTATGTATATATAAACTCATGTTTCCTTTCCATATTTTTAGAACCCATACTGAGCTTTTTATGCTCATCCCAAGTCTTTTTGAAATGTTTTTCACAGGTCAAGGGAAAGGTACATGATATGAGGATAGTGTCAAGAAAGTATCAAGAATGAATCCATGTTTTATTTTAAATATGTATCCATTTATGGGAAAAATGAATACTATCTTTATGTAACCACTTTGTTTATATGTGGAATGTAATGCAAGTTTTATTTTCTAATTCTCTAAAACTCTAAACCCGAAAAGATCCCCAATGTGTAATCTTGTAATAACTCAAGATTAAGTAAGGTTTAAGGCTGGGGCCTTATAGTAGTTGTTTCCTGAAATAGTGATTTTAACATAGAATTATTAATTACAGATTGATAGAATAGAATAATTATATCATATATGTTTATATATATATAAATTTATGGAATATAATTTATAATAAACCAATATTTACTATAAATTAGGTTCAAATGTGTACGTAGAAAGTTGAAAATTGTGGTACAAGATTTTGGTCCAACTTTTGTTTCTACATGACACATTCTTTGTACACTGCTTGTTTATTTTTTGTTGTTGTATATATAATTTACATGAATGTATTTTATAATTAATTTAAATAAAATTATTGGGATATACATATCCATATTTTTTTTCTTTCTGTAGTCTTATTGTTAAAAATTTACCAAAGTGGTTGAGGTTTTATGTTACAATCTCATCGTTTACCAAGATAGTTTATGATTAAGTTTTCAATGATAAAATATTATCATATAAAACTAAATAAATTCCATAATTTTATTCTCAGTTTTAAATTTAATCATATTACATGTCCTCATATCATTTTACCCTCTTTAAGTACTCATGATTCCAAAAATAAATTTCAAAGAAAAACATCTTCATTTCTCTCTCCCATAAAATATTTTTCTTCCATATACTTGTTTTATAAAACTATTTTCATGATTTTTTACTATTATTATTTGATTTATTAAGTAAAATTTTACCTATGTTATAATTTTTAAAAAATTTAAAGTATATTTTTTATCGTTTTCAAAGAGAGACACATTAGAGTTTTTATCGAAAATGTGAAAGGAATCTTTGTTTTCACATGCATGTCATGAAAGATAATTTCAAACATCATGAAAAATCAATTATTTAAGTATTTATTTTAAATTTTATAAGGTTATTTAGAAATAAATATTTTCATTATCGTTTTTGAAATTTTTAGATTTTGATTAAGTATTTTCAAAGTGCAAAAACAAATTTCATAAAAAACGTTCCAATTGATCTTTCCAAACTATTTTCAATCTAAGATTACATCATTTGATATTAATTAATAATTAAATGGGAAATTATCCAATAATTACATCTTTAGTAATTCTATAGATGGTTTGTTTTGATGAATATAAAAATTTTATGAAACCTTATCCTTTTCTATAAGTTGTGCTATGAATCAAATATAAAATGTTTATGACACCCAATCATTTTTCCACTGTTATGTTATGTTTAAAATATGTAATGTTAATTGTATCTATTTATTTTAAATGGATTATGCTATGATAAAAAGTTAAAATTTTCCCAAAACCCATTCCTTTTCCAGGGATTATTCTATGATGAAAAGAAAAAATGTTTATGATACCTATTTCTTTTGCATGGGTTATGCCATTATGAAATGATTATTAAACCATTTATTTTTATGGGTTATGATATAATGAATGTTTTATGATGTTTTAAAACACATATAAACGATTTAATTTTGTGATGGTTGGGACATATATCTTTCTTAAATGTATTTGTTAAGGATTGATATCCCTTGAGATAAATAAGATTGGAATAGGGAGTGAACCTAGTCCAGTACGAGAATATATCCACTATAATTATCTTGGTAGTGAACCATGATTACTATGATGTTTTGGGGAGTGAACCCATTCCACTATTATATCATTGGAAATGATCCTTGGCCACTAATGAAATCATTGTATGTGTTTATTTTTATTTCAAAAAAATTTATATTTTGCTTATCTTATTCTCACATTTCTCACATGCTTATTTTACTTTATGGTTCATGGATTATGAACTAGCAAGATATGCTCGATAACTCAAGGTTGTGAACTTTGATAGTATGGTATGGTTCTCAAATGTTGTTCTCATTTTATCATACCCTTAGTCTCATTTATTTTTTTATGATCATTGATATCTCTATTATATACCCTAACAGAGCATTAGATCTCAGAGTTTCTTATATTTCCTTTCCTTGAGGCATGAAGAAATGTTTTATACTTGATATTTCTATGAACGGTTCAAGTTATGTAGAACTAAGTGGGAGATGATGTATTTACCCTATGACCCTATTGTTTATGGTTCCTTTTTTCCAAATGCACTAGACCTATAAAATTAAGGAGTTGATATTTTTGTCATGTAAGGAAGATTCACCTATTAAGATGTGATGTCTATGTACGAAAATTATGGGTCATTATAGTTTGTATTAGAGAAATATTTATTTAACATTTGAAACTATGATAAGAAATATTTAGGGATAATTATAGGGATAAGTTTATTTATAAGAAAATAACTTGGAATTTTGGTGAATGATAGAGCTATTGGTTTCCAAGAAGTTACATACTTTTTTAGATACTACTAGTGGATATAGCTTTATAACAGGGGTACCTAAGGGTAATAACTCAAAAAGGGTGTATTTGGATTTAACTTAATCATCAATTTCGGCATAAAAATGGGCCTTGCTACTACCTGGTTTGACAGTCCTAGGGGGTATGTTTTTGAAATTCACTTTCTCTATATGAAAAACCATAAATTATTTGAATATACGATGAACATGAATGAAGAGGATAAAAAAAGATTCATAAAGTGAAAATATGGATTCATGATTTATATATACTATATATTATTTTTCATGATTATATAGTTTCATACTATGATTATTTTTATAACAATACACATTTGGTTTTAGTAAACGACTAGAAAATGACAGAACTCTGTTAATATTAAATGCGACACACAATGAAGTAATTTTAATCTATGGAAACCAAATTTTATGGGATTTGGAATGAAATATATTATTGTTATTCTTACTAAAACTTCCCAATAAATGAATCAAAATGAGATTCAAAATGAGAAAAGGGGGGAACAAAATTCTTTTGATTCCTTTATGAGGTAACATTCACCTTCTTTTAGTGGGTTTGCTAATCCACTAGTTTGGGGAAATGAATCAGTACCAAGGAAAAGATATTTTCCATCCACCACTATTTTAAACATGAAAAATTCATTTTGGATATTAATCATTTGGAATGATAATAAGATCAATGGTGTAATCTAATAAAGAATATATGGAAACAAGAATAAATTAACTTCATATAGTGGGATGAGTTTAAGGGATTATTTCTCTTTAAGTAATTTATTCATATTATTTATATAAAAATAGAAAAGGAAATAAATGATCATAAATAGAAGGAAGGTGAATCTATTATTATTTATAAGTATAATATCACAATACATGTGAGGTATTATAATTATATTATCATTCAACCTGAATGTAAGGATGATCAACTCTTTAGTGGATTATAACCAAACTGATGAAGGGAATTATTAATAAAAAACATCATTATCTATAAAGAAATAATTTGTTTTTCTCTCTGGGTGGTAATAGGGGTTGGATTTATGTATAATCTCATTTTTTTATATTAAAAGAAATATGAAATTCTATATAAATTAAAAAAACCACAGAGAAAATAAGATGAACATTCCATTATACTCAATATTTGGAAGGAAACATTTTAAAGACTATATTAAGGGGATTAGTAGATGTTTTATATGTGGAAAGTAAATTAATTGGGAAATTGAATATTCAAGTTTTGGGACTAATATATCTAATGATTTTAATAGATATAAAGATCCATATAATGCACCACTCACACTCCGATGTTATAAATAAAAGGAGTATGAAAATTATTATAACTAGTGAAAAACATCTGGGGTTAATGATAATGATCAACATAAAAAACTAATTAATCTAAAATAAAATAGAAATAATAGATTATCAATATTTAATATGAGGGTTAGTATAATTATTTGGTGAAAGGTACACTTATAGTTTACACTATAACTGTGAATCTCTTATTTTACTTTGGATATAACAATTCTTTCATATCTAAAGAATGTCATTAGGGAATCAAAATTACAAATTAATGATTAGATGTTGAATTTTCAGTGAATACCCCTAATGGGAAGATTATCACACCTCATGTAAATGATTCTTACCTAGTTTATGTTCTGGGGAATGTGCTTCAAGAAAATCTTTTTACTCTCCCTTTCGTTGAATTTGATGTTATCTTAGGCAAAGATGAACTTTATCTACATAAATCCCTTGTCAATTTCAATGGAAGGTATCTTTCATTTGATATTCCAAAAAAACCTATAATCATCTTGTAATTTTATTATAAATATAAAAATCCAATGGATATCACATCTATTTTATGGGTCTTGATTACTATTCAAAAGGGGCATTTATCTTTGATGGTTAGGGAGAAACTTGACATCAATGATATTCTTTTTATGAGGGAGTTGTTGATGTATTTCTAGAATAGATACATAGTATTTCACTTAATTTTGATTTTGGGTTCTCAATAGAACTCATACATAATGCTACACCTATTTCAAAGACTGCATGTAGAATTGCCTTGATTGTATTATAAGAATTAATGAAGCAACTCCAAGAATATTCTGAAAAGGGGTTCATTCCACCACATTTTTCACCTTGGGGTAAACATATAATTTTTTATTATAAATTTATTTATTTATGTGACTCTTCATTGATTATTGGGAACTAAATAAGATCAAAATCAATTAAAACTATGATCTACCTCGTATTTATGATCTGTTTAACTAATTGTATGAAGCTCCATGATTTTCCAATATTGAACTTCATTTTTGATATCTTTAATTGAAAGTTAAAAATGAGGATATAAACAATATAAAATTTTATACAACGTATAAGAACTATGAATATATAGTGATTCTATTGGGTCTTACTAATTCCCCCACCATCCTTATGGATTTAATGAATATATTCTTTAGACATTACCATGATCAATTTTTGTTAGTCTTTATAGGGAATAACCCAAGTGGATTATTTTTATATAAGATGATATTATTGTCATTAAGTTATGACAATTAATGTCAATAAGGATTTAAATTTGATGATTATAGGCTTTTTATTAATTTTTTTAATATGTTATAATTGCATTGTGAGTTTTGAACATTATTTTTAATAGTTAAAAATGATGGGGAATTAATGATGAAGAGGAGTTGAAATTTTTTATTTTTATTTGGTAATTTTATTGATGTTAGATTTTCCTTACTCTTCATGTTGATATTTATTAAAAAGATATCCAACCCACACCCTAGCCAACTAAAGGGACTGCATCCACTACTTAGGTGGGTAGTCAAACCTTGGTAAACTATGAAGTAGCAGTTGAGAGGAGGTATATTTAAGGGGGTTTGGTATAATTCCCCATTACTATTGATATAACCACATATAACACCGAAAAGAGAACACCTAGAGCTACATAGTTTGGGCCAGTAGCCTGCTAAGCTGAATCCAATGGTGTGTGATTTTGTATCTGGGTCACAATGTTGTTGATGACATGAACCAACGATAACACAGTAAGTGTTATTAGGGATAGTTCAAATCCGTGGAATACATATGTGGAATTTAGTTTATCTGGTAATTTTTCATCCACAATTAAAAATAAAAAAATAAAACCATCCATTTCTTGAAAACTTCTAGTTTCATTCGATCAGTTCCATTGTCATCATCCTCATTCAATCAAAGGATACTACATATCCTGATAGTACTGTTTGTCAGGATCTGAATGTCATGACATATGAATGATCTAGTTTAGTTTTCAAGCATCATTTGATCTTCCCAAAAATTCCAATATGATCTAATTCACCTAAAACTTCTTTTACATGTTCTAATTATGAACAAAACATGGAGATACAATGTGGAGAAAAATGGATTTATGGTGACATTGATTCTTGTAAGAACACGAATGAGTACGTATGTGGAATGACTTTATTTAATTTATTTTTTGAGAACTGATTCAGTCAGGATTTATCTATAAATACCCCCAAATGTGTTTATTTTCACTTTGATCTTACCTCATAACTGAGAGATATTTTTTGAAGAGACATACCTAAATAGAGACCTTAAGCCATTTTGTTTTTGCAAGAAGATTCAATGTTTTTGTGGTGTGAATTTTCCTTCACATTCACATGATATTTCATTGATTCCATAATAATGTTATGAAAATTTGATTGAGAGAACAAACTATTTTTCCTGAAGGATAAATCTAGATAGTCCCACATATAATGTTATGTGAAATGGAAATTGATAATCGTGCATGAAATGGTATCCAGGCATGAAATGGTTTCCTCATGCATAATTTAAGTTAGATATCATGTATATCCTTGTTACATGAAGACACAACAATATCACATGAAGAAATTTTACAAAGGAAGCTAAAATATTGATTCTTGATACATGCATGTAATGTTATGAATGCTTGAGGTTGAGTGAAAAAATGCATGTTCATGAGTTCTTTCGAAGGAGTGTGTTACTTAGAGGCATAGTGGGATAATACAATATTATTGCAAGAATATCAGTGAGAATCTACTACACAATTCACATGCATACTTTAAGTAATAATATAGAGTGTGTTTATAAAGATGATATAACACATGAATAGAATAGTGAGAAGCTTGTGCATATGTGTTGTTTCATTAATTATATTAAAGATATATTGAATTATTTACACTTGCTTGAAGAATCATACATCCATTATATTTTTTCATGAATGATGGTTTCAAAGATGTACATGAAATATGATTTCCATGAATTATGCATAGTGATTTGAGACTGAATCCAATAATTATTTTAGAGGTTATATACCCAAGTAGTCATTGTATTGAGATATGTTCAGATCAGTTGATGATCAGTGGATAATGAGTAGGATTTAGTAGTTGTATATTTTTTCTGAAGTTATTGAATATTGTAAATGAATAGATCATGTGATCCAGTTTATTTGTTGAGAAAGACTTCATATTGAGGTAGTGTAGAGATAATCTGATTCCAATAATGATATTTCAATTGGTAGATCATATTTTTTGTCACTCAAGATCATAGAAGTTTTCATTTTCAATTTGAAATGGAATATCTCTCCAATGGGACTCTGGAGTAGGATGGTAGGAGGCTGGTAACACTATGGGATCTATTATTAAGAACATGATATGGGACTCAATAGTTTTTAGTGTAGGTGGAAACTTGTAATCTCTATAGGGACTCCATAATAGAACACTATTCCACTCATTATGTATGTAAATTGGACTTCCCTTGGTTTTAACCACGTGTATATAGTGAATAATCGGTAACATGGATGAAAGGTTGTTTATGGGAAGAAGCAGGTATTTGTATGGAACCATGTAAAAATAACTATCTATTATGCTTATCTTTTGTTGTTGGTTTCAAGTACTGGTATAGAACTTAAGGTTATGTATCAATACTTTAATTAGTCACATTGGTTTCATTAAAAGGATAAAATATGTAAAAATATGTATACCACTAATTTACCCCTCTCAATAGTACCAAAATGATCCTTGGGCACTTTAATTAGTATCATAAGGAAAGTCCCCTTAGAAGATTTGATAAATTTAAAGGAGATTAGGAATCATAATTTAGTGAATACCCAAGTAATTGCAACTTTTTTTGGAAATAACTACCACATATAGAGGAATAAGATGCTTCTTTCTGTTATATCTCTTGGCTTGAAAGTGAGAGATGCAATAAAAGTGGGATTCCCAACTATATTTGAGGATGTATCTATGTCTTAGGATTCATAGAGAAATCAATAATATGATCTAAATGAATAATATTATATCCTAATAGATTTATCATAAAAACAATACACTAAAGTGAGGGGTCCTCAAAATGCTAAGTAGAGATGGGATAAACTGAGATGCAGTTATGGTGGAAGTTTTAAATTAAAGAATGATATGCTCTAAATATGAAGAAGAATGTTTTAGGATATTAAAATTATAGATGATGAAAACATTTATTACAATTTCATTAGAGTCAATTATATAATAAGTTTTATTTTTTGATTTTTTGAGAAGATAGAATATTCAAAAATTGTGAAAAATATTATGATAAATTTCACAAAACTATTTTATGCCATGATTTCAACATCATAAGACAGAGAAGACATTTCATTGTATGAGTTAAAAAATATTCTAATTAATTATGAAATGATAAAGCCACTATCTTTATAAAATAATGTAAAAAAAAGAGATAAACTTTATGGTAATAAGAAAATACAAGTTCAAAGATAATGAAGTTGAGGAATCAAGTGATTCTGATGATGATTAAGAAGATTAATACCTCAGTGAATTTTATCTATTATTACAAAAGGTTTTAAAAAATATAAAAATATATAGGAAAATTTAATAAACTAGTCATTTTCTTTAGATGTAATGGTAGTGGAAATTCTTCCACAAATTTCTTAATGAAAATGGATGAATTATAATTTGATGATGAAAATGAGAAACCTAGTAAATAGAAAAGGGATAAGAAAAAGAATAAGTACCCCAATAATATAAAGTGTGATTTTATGAGAAATTATATGTAAATAAATTAACCATATAATAGTTATTAAAAATAAAAAAAACTATTTCTTGGATCATGTTAAGAAAGGATCAAATTATTTAAGAAGTGATGTTGATGGTGATGTTAGAATATATCTAGAATAGTGGTTAATTGAAGATTTGTAAGATGGCCTTAAGAAAAATACTTAGATTCATAAAGAGAAGAGGAAGCAGGAAAAATGAAATAAAAAATTAAATACATAAAGGGAAGATGATGATGAAATAAAAAATAATCTTTTGATGAAAATTAGATTTAAACATTGAATATAGGTGATCTAGATAAGATAGTGAGTGATCTTCAAGGAGGATGAACTATTTAAAGAAATTAAATTTTTATTATTATCTATCAATAGAGAAAGGAAGAGAATCAATATCACCTGACGTTTGTCATTAAGTTCCTAAGGAAGGAGAAACTATATGAAAAATTTTTAATGTGTAACTTTTTAAAATAAAATGTTTCATTTTTGTGTCATATTATCTCATTTTAGGGTATATCAGTTGATCTATCAATGAAAAAATTTATTGATCATTGTACTATACAAACAACTATGAATGATATCCAATTTTTTCTTGGTTTGGATGGATATTATTGATTGTTCTTTGAGAATTTATCATAGATTTCCAATCCATTTACTGAGTTAACTTGGAATGGAGTCAAGATACTATAGACAGATGAATATGAGGAGAATTTCTAGAAACTAAAGAGAAGATTAGTGAGTGAACCTATTTTTACACTACAATGTAGTGGAGAATGGTTTGTAATAAGTAGTGATGCATCAAGGAATGGGTTGGGATGAATTATCATAGAAAATTATATTGTTGTGACCATGTTGGATGGATATGTTTTTAGAATCTAAAATTAGTTTGGATACTTTTGTTTTCTTTTATTGTAAAGAAAATAAAATCACATTACATTGTATGTTTTTAGCATTTGGACAATAGGGATGAAAAAATTCATCATAATCCTAAAATAGGACATTGATTTGGTAATAAAGTATCTCAGTTTTAGTTTTCTACCCTAAATAAGTTTTGTGAAAGAATTTGTTTTTCATACTCACATAATGTCCACAAAAAATGTTTTAATTGATATAAGAATGTGTATTACAGAATGGATGTATCCATACTAAATACAATGATAAATTTATAATCTTTTAATTTTTATAAATCTTAAATTTTATGGAAATGTTCTGATTCTAGCCTTATGAAGGAAAGGTGGAGGAAAAGTGTGGCCAATTAGTTCATGGTTTGGTTAGAATGATATAAGTTGCTGAATAGATGTGATGTTATAAAATTTCCCAATGTAATTTAGATGATTCTTTGTTAATACTTATGTTAAAAAATTCATGAGAAAGTTATAATTTCAAGAAAGAGTTTTTGGGAGTAGAATTTATACAAATTCATGTTTTTTGGTCATGGTGCATCGGTGACAGATCACTTGATGTAGGATATATTTAAAGGATAGAATGTTTTGTTTGAAATGTGAGAAGATGAAGATAAAGTTTTTTAGTCAGACAAATATGTCACAAGATACAAATCATTGGAATAATAATTTTGTGTCTTTATGAATTTTTTTACTATATTCAAAAAAGAAAAAACTTTCTCTCAATAATCTTCTATTAGATGTGGTATTCCACCCATCCACCAGAGGAAGAAAAGTTTGGTGATGTAGATTTGTATGCAATTTTTTTGGGGCCCATCAGAAAGTGGATGTTCCTGGGACCAAAGAAACATCAGTTATCATAGACAAATCAACTATATGATGTGGAATAACATATTCTTCCATTTTTATAAGGTTTAATTTTATTTTTATGGGGTAAAATGAAGAGGGAGATATGTATTGATCCAATACATATAGATGAGGAGAAAAAGAACAAAATTATTTTATTGTTCCTCAATAATTGGTGCCAACTCATTAGAATGAATTTGAAACTGATATTTTAGAGTGATGTATAGATTGGTTCATTAGATTCATGATGACACCATCGAATCATCATATGATGAACTTCATTAGACACCAGAATATCAGTCTGAGAAAAATAAGTAAAACAAAATTTGTTTGAAGAGTTTTTTAGATGTGTTTCAAAAGGGATGTTTTCTACTAATTCATTATTGAAAGATATTTTTTCATGAATATGAAATTTAAGTTAAGCTTATAATATAATGTTTTCAAATTATTTTGTTCTTTAGATAGTATAGATCATTTAGATGAGAAGAAATTTTTTATAATTAGTTAGTACAGAGATACATAATGAGAATTATGTTGTCTTACATATGTCTTAATCGTAATGAAGATGTTAGAATGAAATATTTATTAGACAAAAAAATGTTTAGAAATTTTATGCATGTTGATGTTTTGAGAAGATTCATGATGTTTTGAAAATTAATGAGAAGATTTGAAGAAGTAAAGAATGGAGCTAAAATGAAATGGAAATTATAGTTTCATGAACATTTTTATATGGAAAAACATGTCAAATTCCAACATAAAACAATTTTATAGTGTATATAAATAAATGAAAGTACATTTTAATTTTTGATAGATAAGAATATTTTTCATATGTATATGAATATGGAGTTGTTCTGATGTTCTAGTGAGAAGATGTTTCCGGATAGAGTTCACCTGATAAAATTTTATGGATAGAAGAAGAAGGAAGATTATATTTAGATTTACCAGACCAGACTGAGACATTATATGGAAATTTCATAAGAATGTTTCATGTGGTTCACAATTTTTTATAGGGTATAATTTCTTATATTTTTTAACTAAGATATCGGACAAAGGAATAAGAATGATCTATCATAATGAGTATCATTAAGAAGTTTTGAAAAGTTCTTACCTGCTTATCGGTAGAATAGTAAATAATTGTTTTATATTTTATAAAATTTTAATTTTGATTATGTAGGACAATAACATGTTTTATACCAATTGGTGAAGGATTCATTACTTTATATAATAACTTGATACTTCATTTGTGATAAGATAATAAAATGAACTATTGTATTAATCATAGTGACACAGAAGTTTAGGTTATATTCTAATTGTTTTATCCACACAAAAGTATTTTTTATTTGTGGTTTGTGTGGTATTAGATTATTTCAAAACTATTCTAAGGATTAATCTATTCTTTTTGAGTGGTGAACCTTTTAAATTCTTGTGTTTCTATGAATGTGTGATTGTTTTGTTTTTTATAAAGTGATATATCATTATTAAGAGGTGATGTTTATTGAAAATAAATGAATCATAAAATAAAATGATACCAATGATTCACCCCCACCCTCGTCCAGGGATATATAGATCCTGACTAGGAAATATCAATTGGTATTAAAGTGAAATTTCTCTTCATTTACTCTTTGATAAAAATTTTGAATATATGTTTTTATGGAGAATCCGAATTGTGTGAACAATAAGGGGATTTAATTCATCGATGGAAAGAACTATAATATATAAAAAGATAGGATGATTCCTTATCTTATGTCTATTTGGTATGATGTTTTGGATACTTATATATATGGATTTACTCCTATTGATGAAAAAGATTCCCTCGCATCTGTGGATGAGATGAATCATGAGAATTATGGAAAAGAAAAGAATTAGTTTCTCTCATTAATTTTTGAAAGTAAGTTTCTAAGAGTTAATAGAGTTTCTACTTCCAAAGGTATCTAGTAAATTATGGAGAACATTTACCAAGGAAATATAATGGAGAACAAATAAAAGTTACAAATCTGGATGATAAAATATAAAGATATAAAAATTGGTGAGTATGAATTTGTTGGTGACTTTATTAGAGGTATAAAAGATATTGTAAGCTCTATAAGATATCTTGGTGAAAATTTGGAAGGGTAAACTATTGTTGAATATATATTTTGAATTCCTTCTGATAAATTTGATTAAAAAGTTTCATCTTTGGAAGATAAAGATACTAAAACTCTATCTCTGGATGAACTTCATAGTACTCTCATTACTTAGGATATGATAAGGTATAATTATAAGGAAGCATGAGTAGAATTTCATAAAGTAATTTCCATCATGGATTCCAATAAATTAAACTCTAAGAATATTATGATAGAAAAAGAAGGTGGTTGAATCCAAAAATGATGTTTTAACAATCCTGATGAGTTTTTATCTTTTTTTTTAATAAAATATGAAAAGTGGTACAAGAAATAATAAAGGGAAACTTACCTTGAATTTTTTATAATGTGGAGTTTATTGGAATTTTGCTATAAACTAACCCTAAATAATGAATGAAGAAAATAGTGATGAAGATGATAGAAGGAAAATAATGTCTTGGAAGAAACATGGTGATAAGTCTAAATCATTTCCAAATGTAAAGGATAAAAAGTTCACTAAATCCAAAGGGAAAAGTTTTTTTTCTAATGATGATGAATATGAAGATAGAAAAGATGAAGATGAAAAGATAACTTAGTTTAATAGAGAAAATAATTTCATTGCAACAGTTAACAAAGAAGAATTCCGAATCAGTTATTCTAGAAAAATAAGACACTGAAATTGCATTTCATCTAAGGAGAGAATTGAAAGAATTTAACAAGATTATTATAAGAAATAAAAGAGAAATAAAGAAGTTATATATGGAATTTCCTACTTTTAATAGTAAAGAATGACTTCCTAAAGAATAATCTAAGTTACAAAAAGAATTTGATTGTATGAATAATTCTTTTGGGAAGGAAAATAAATAGAATAAGCATTTTAAAGTAATCATGAATGAAAAAGAAGAATAGTTGGAACAAATCCAACAAAAGTTTTCGAAAGTAGAACATGGAATTAAAAATATCATGAAATCTATATATAAAGTTGATGTAAGTTATTTAAAGGGGAAATATGAGAAGTGCCAAAAGTAACTTTTAAAGGATGAAATGAAAGTTGAAGTTGATTATAAGAAGAAGTAGAAGGTTGTGAATATTATGTATGTGTAAAAACAAAAAAAAAGATTTCAGTTAATTTTTTTTTTAAAAAATTTAAGTCTAGAAAAAATGTTTTTATTATTTCTGATAAGTTTAAGAAGAAATTTCATTTTATGAAGTTGATTCTGGTATATGACAGAATGTTGAGGGCTCAAAAAAGTTATAACGTGAAAGATAATAAAGTTATTGAGAGACATGTTCATAATTCCATACTGTATGTTAGTTATAGAGGAACATGTCCATTTTATGGGTACTATTGGTTTTGTGTGGTATTTTTGTATATCGAAAATATGTGTTGGTTTAATAATCAATACTATAACTTTTACTTGAGTTGTATAATCAAAATATCAAGGGGGATTCAATCCCCCCAAAATAAAAAATATGGAAAAGATGTATTGAAGGTTAAAAATAGATTAAAATACTTGTACACTTTTGGGTAAAGTTTTAAAAATACTAGACATCATTTATATGGATTCATTTTTTTCTTATCGATATAAAAAAATGTTTATAACATTTATTAGAAACTAAAGGTGATGAAAGAAAAAGGGAAATAAAAAACGCTTGCTCTAGAAACTACTCTCAATGATAGAAAAAATAATAACCATGGATCATGGATAGTGGGTGTTCTTATCATATAATAAGAGACACAAAATTGTTTATGAATATGAATGGCTTCAAAGAAATAAGAATGAAATTTTAAGAAGAAAAATCCATCAAAATCGAAGGTTTGGACCCATTATTAATGTGGTAGAAAAGTTTAAATTCAATAAATCTATATTCATTTATGAGTGGAAACACAAATTTTTATGTGTTTCTCAAATTTTTGATGAGGGTAATAAATCTATTTTTCAAAAATATGGTTTTTTTATGGAAAGAGAGGAATATTGAAAAATTATTACAATAGGATAACCAACAAAATGAAATTTGTTTCATGTTGGTGAAGTTCAAGAATCATGTTACATAAGCATGATGGAATAAAATTAGTATTTAAATAAAATTTTGGATTATATGTGTTAGGGAAACATGAGCAATTTTTTAAAGTGAGACAGTGTCCATTGTATTACTAATATGTTAAAAAGAATAAATTTGTGTTTCCCAATTTGTCAAAAAGGGAATATTATAAACCACATGCCTAAGAAAGTTTATATTTTTTTTAAATAACCCAGGGAACTTATTCATTATGATGTTTTAAGGACAATGAGAAAAAAACTCATTGGGATAATAATTTCATTACTTTCATTAATGAATTTAATCACATTACTTGTGTTATGTATTTCAAAAATAAGCCCAAATATTTAAAGATGTTTACAAGTTTTAGGAGAAAATATGGGATGGAGTGCAAGTATTCCGCGATTAAGATGAAAACTGGTAGTGGTTGTGAGGATAAAAATAATGAGTTTAGATGTTATCTTGTAAAAATGGAATTCAACATGAGTTCCGTACACTATACACACCACAAAAAAATGGGTTTTCAAAAAGTAAAAAAATAATATTGGTTTAAAAAGGGAAAACAATGATACATTAACATGCTCTCACTTATTACATTTGGAAGCAATCCATGAGTACAACTATTTATATGCTGAACCAATGTTTTTATAAGACAAGTTCTGATATGACTCATTATAAAATATTTTGTGTAAAAACATTATATTTGAAACACTTAAGCATTTTTGGGAATCCCAACATCATAAATAAAATAGGTGTAAACCTTGGAAAGTTTTATCATTGAGGAAAATATGGATTCCTCCTTAGATATTCTCATAACGGAAGAGGATACTGATGTTTCAAGAAAGATAAAATAATATTAGTTGACTCTATTAGCATGAACATTACTGAAAATAATAAGAATGAATCTAAAAAATTCCTTGAGATAAAGAAGATGTGTAGGATGAAATATTTTTTGTTAAGAGTTTAGATAAAGATAAAAAATTATAATTCTATATAAGAAGAATAATTAGACTCAGTTATTTCTATTGAGGAGGAAGAATCTCAGGCAGATCATCCAAGGATAAGGAGGTAAGTAGAGGCTCAAAACATAATTGGTGATCAATATAAAAAGGATCAAACAGGAAGTGCATAAAAAGTTATTACACATACATATTTTTATTCAAAATGTGAGACTAAATATGTTATAGAATATTTTGAAAACCTGGAATGGATTATTTCTCTGAATGATGATTTAGATTAGATTGAGAAGAATAATACATGGGAAACCATACCTAAGACAAATAAATTTTTTTATTAGTAAAAAGTGGGCGTTACAAAACAATTTTAATTAATCTAGTTAAGTGATAGGAAATAACGAAATGTTAGTGTGAATAGGTTACACACAAATTTAATGTATTTACATTGATGAGACTTTTTCACCAGTGGGAATTTTAGAAACAATTATAATCTTTCATGATAATACTATACAACAGTGTTAAAAATCATTTCAGATGGATGTGAAGTAGGCATTTATTAATGGGGATCTTAATGAAGAAGTTTATATTGAACAACTATATGTATTTTTTTTCTGGGAATGATGAATATTATGTGTATAAGTTGAAGAAAGCCTTGTATGGAATAAATAAAGCTCTGAGGAAATGGTATTTTAAATTGGATACTTGTTTAAGGAGGTTGAACATCAAGAAAGTAAGGGTTGATAGAAATATTTACATTAAACAAAATGAGTTGATTTCACTCATTGATGTATGCTGATGATATAATTTTTATTTGGGAATGTTGAAAGAATTTGTAGGTTGTTTTATGAAGAGATAAAATAGTTGTCTGAAATGTCCATGCTATGAGAAATAAAATAATTTATTTAGTTTAAAATTTCTCAATTGAAGAAACACATATACATTTATCAAGAACTGTATGCTAAGGAACATCTTTGAAGTTTGTATTGGAAAAATTAAAAAAAAAACTCTACACCAATTTTAGTGGGAACCAAGTTGAACAAAAGGATATGGAAATTAAGTTGACTCTAATGTGTTCTAGAAGATGATTCTATGTTTTTTATATTTCACTACCTCAATACCAAACATTGTTTGTACTATTACCTTATTTGAAACATTAAAATGTTATCTAAAAGAATCAATCCAATTGGTTGGGATAAGAATTATTAGATAAATAAAAGGAATAATAAAATTTAGAATCATATTTTACAGCTCAGAAAGAATTTACAAGTTTGGTTATTAATATGATGTTTGGGTTGGAAGTATTGATGACATAAGATCCACATATGGTGGATTTTTCATTTCCGGGAATAGTCGTGTAAGTTTGAATACTAATATTTTTGTAAAAAAATCTTAGTATTTCTGAAGCTGAGTATGTTTCTACCACTCAACCTTCTACCCAATATAAGTGGATGAAGACTTTGTTGGAAGACCTACCTGTTGAAGAAAATTTTCCCTTGATCTTATTTTGTGATAATCATTATGACAACCGTGACATTTATTTCTCATTGTTACATGATTTATTATATAAAATTACCATTAATACAACCTGGAAGATCAATAAGTCAAATGTTTTTTGGAATTAAGAACACTACATAACAATTTAAAATAGGGAAAAATATTATCTTTATGGAAAACTTCCTTAACAAGATTAGACATAAAACTGCATGGGATAACCTGGGGATATACATAAGAAATGAGTGATCAATAAATCATAGTATCATATAAAAATGGAATAATGTAATACATATTAGACCATAGGTATATAAATGTGGAATAAAAGGAACATGAATAATAGGTAAGGATGATAATCAAAACATGGGAAATGTGGGAACAACTTAAAACACTGCATCACAAACATAGGTCAAGGATAAATACGAGGACATATAATGTAAAAAATCAGATAAAGGAATCAGGTTCACTGCCTATCCCAACATGAAATCTCATGAATGTAAAGATTATTGAACGTAATGGAGCGCTATGTAATTTGGGGTGCACCTGTCACTTTCATTTCATTCTCATTATTAAGGGTTTCACATAGATCATACAACATGGATTCATTCATCATCATATTTTGTTACATGATCATAAAGTATGGAATACATAAATGTATATCCCACATCAAATAGAAATAAGTGTATAAAGTTGGCCGCCCTTGATATGAAATGGGTATGGTATTCACTACACAATTGTGTTTGCATGGAAAATTGTGGTGAAATTTCGGCAGCATAACGACATCACATGAAAATTCATAAAATTTATTGATGAGAGAGAATGGGGTTTATCATAATTTTTAAATCAAATGGCAATTAATGGGGACATGGGAAGATATATCCTAATATTGGGAATTTGAAATAGAAGGCACAAGATAATAAAAAAATATGAATAAAGAAGAGAATGTGAGGATACCTTAGTTCAGTGGGCAACTCCAAATTCTTGGGTGTAGATTCTCGAGATAATATGGTAATCATGGGAGGACTCTTGGTAGGGGAGGGAATAGTAAGGAAATGATATAAAAAAATTTAGTGGGGAGATATGGGAGATTGTGTGGGTATATATAGGAAATAGGTGGGTATTTATTTATTATTTCTCAAACATAGGTTTTGGACCACATATAATAATATAACAAAAACCACAAGCCTTATCATGATTTTTAAACATGATTTATACTATATGGGTGTGGATTTCTATATCTTATAAGGATGAGGTCAGAAAATAAAAAAAAATACACTTTATTATGTGAAAGTGAGTCATACTCTTAAAGAAATGATTTTAAAACATTAAAATATATTAACTGTTTTTGAGGATTCATAAAGGATTTATAAATTTAATATAATAAACAAAATGTCACATTATTTTAAATTTAAAACATATATTTGGTCATGGATACCATTTATAGTATTTATTGAATCACTTTTGAGTCACTATGATGTTATAATGAACACGATATATTTATACAGTATTTTATTTTTACCCAATGATTCGTTTGTCTTAGAAAATTATGAAAAATTAACTATTGGATAATTTAGAATTTTTGATTCCAAAACCAATATTCATTTTATCAAAATATTATTCTAAATATGTTTATTTTTCACTTTTAAATTTATAATCTACATTTATTGAGAAATATAAGGTTTTTTACAATAATTATTTTCAAACTCTTATAAAAATTAAATTTTACATCATAAAAATTATATTTGAAATCATAAAAATTATATTATAATTTATATTGAATAAAAATAATATAGTAACAATATATTATTTAAATATTATTTATTTTAAAAATTCATTAACTCATCAAAATAAAATTCTTAATTGGAATTTAATTAAATATAAAATTTGTTTTTTACTTTATAAAAGTAAATATCATTTATGTAATGATAAGAAGGAGAGATGAACGTTATTCTATTTAAAATACAATATACATATTCACATCCTTATATTATTTATTCATATTCCATTAATACACCAACAAACAATGTAAGTGTAAGGTGTACGACAATGTGACTTTTAGGGGGTGGTTCGGCTAACACCATCAGGGTAGTGATCTCGAAAATCTTGAACATATTCTGTAAAAATATGATCTCATGCTTAAGTTGTTGGATATCATATTGTTAATGGTCAAGGGAAAATCCCAAAGATGTTATCTCCATTAGAATCTCCATTAAATGAGATTTATATGGTATGATCTGACTGGTTGAGGTTATCACTTCCTTTGTCTATGTTAATTGGATTTGTTAAATCCTTATAATCATACTAATCATGTGATCACTGTTCAATAACTATATTATCAAAATTAATGATTATTAACAGTATTTTAAATGAAAAAGAATATAATAAAACTTAATATGTGGATTTGTTTTATATAACCATATTACATAATACTATATTTAATTAAATCTAAAGGGGGTTTTTATTTATAAATGTTTGGGTAATTACAATCTACCCCATTTAATAAATTTCACAGAAATATTTTCTTTTACAACATTAAAATAGATGAGGGTAAATTTGTTTCTTCACCCCCTCTGGTACCCACATTTCTTCTTCAAATTTTTGGTTTCTCCATATTAATTTGATCAAGTGCATTGTCTGATTCCAATGAACATTACCTTCAGAATCTAAGATCTTCACTGCCTTATTCTCAAAGGAAAGATCATTATTGAATGGTAATACCCCTAGATTGAGCACAAGTGAGGGGTAATGTATTTACTTTTTCAAGAGGGATTCATGGAATACATCATGTACTTGAGATATAGTAGGCAGGAGTTCAAGTTGGTGAGCCATGACTCCAATGTAATCATATATCTCTAAGGTGTCGATGTATCTTGTACTAATATTTCTCTTATTCCAAAATCTCATCACTTTATTCCATATAAATATATAGAGGAATACCATTTATCCAACATCAAACTATAGGACTCATCAATAATTGTTAGCAAAACTCTTCTGTCGAATCTGAGCAACATTAATGTGCTATTAAATGGTCCTGACCTTTCCACCACTTCCTTAACCATTTTCGAACCTATCAGTTTTTGTTCCCCTTATTCATACCAGCATATAGGTGTTATGAACATCTTCCCGCAAAGGGATTCGTAGGGAGACATTTGAATCCTTGAGTGGAAACTATTATTTTATGATAACTCATCCAAAGGAAGACGTTGATCCCATTCTTATTTTATGTAAATTGACAATGTTATCAACATACCCTAAAGTGTCATGATTTTCCACTTTTATTGGACATCTTTTTGGGTGTGGTAAGCTACGATGTTGTTAAACTTAGTGTTTAGAGTATGTTGGATACTTCTCCATAACTTGGAGGTGAATATTGGGTCATGATCAGATAGAATCGATAGTGGCACTCCATGCAACATCCCCACTATTATTATGTATATCCATTAATGTTGATCCTGTGATAATTTCCCTCAAATATCAATGAATTTTTCAATCATTATAACATGATCCACCACAACCCAAATAGAATTGTTTTTTATTTATGATTTCAAAAGCCCTGTGAAAAATTCCATGGTGATGATTTTCCATTTCCATGTAGGTATGGGTAACGATTTCATCATACCCTTATATTTTTTTCCTTTATACCTTTACTTGCTGACATAAAAGGAATTTTGATGTATATTTTATGATATTCTACTTTATATTTTCCTAGAAATAGTATTACCATAGATCATAATACGTCATTATTCTTCCATAATGGACAAAGAACGTTGAGATGTGTGCATCATCCAATACCTCCGTATTTGACCTAAGATTTGAGGGTACACATATTATTGACCCAAATATTACAACACCTTCTTCATTAACATTGAAATCCAGTGATTTTCATTTTTTATAGTTTCCAATTTCTTTTGAAATCTCACATCATATATTTTTGCATCTTATATTTTTTCCATAATGGATGGATAATTAATAATTTTTGAATGTATTGATGATGTTCTTTTATTTATGATTCCCATGTCCATCCTTTCCAAATCTATGAAAATCAGATCCTTATCTATTATTATCAATGATAGAATTTCTTGATCCTTCCTACTTAGAGTGTCTTCCAATTTATTATCTTTCCTAGAAAGATAGTGGATTGATCATTAATAGTTCTTCATCATCTCTAACCACTTTCTCTGGAACATATTTGTCTATTTCTTAGTGAATAATGTTTTAAGATTTTTTGATCTGTATATATTTCTCACTTCTCCCCAAAGATATATTTCTTCCATGTTTTAAAAGTTAATATCACTATAACCAACTCCATTTCATGTGTTGGATAGTTCTGTTCATGATCTTTGAACTGCCTTGAAGAATAAGGTACGATTTGGTCAATCTGCATCAACACACATCCAAATCTGTTTTTTGAATCATCAATGAATATCCTGAAAGGTTATCCACTAGTGGGTAGTGTGTTAACATATGAAGTGATAAGCCTCGTTTTCCACTCCTTGAATACTTCTTCACATTCATCATTCACAGAAAACTTTACTCCCTAATGATTTATCTTGGTTAGAGGGTATGGAAATCATAATAAATTTATCCGAAATCAGTGATAATACCCAGCTAACCCTAGGAACCTAATGATATCAGTCATAGATATTTTCCTCGACCATCATTCAATTGATTATAAATTTGAATGGTCAAAAAATATCCTACTTATTATGATAATATTACCCAAGAATGAGACATCCTTAAATAAGAACCTACATCTTATATACTTATCATAATATTTCAACATTATTAAGGACTTTATCACATTTATCATATTCTCCTCATTCTCTCCCATTATTTTAAAGTATATTAGAATCTCATCTATATAGACATGCACAAATTTTTGGACATAATCTCTAAAGAATCATTCATCATGTTCACGAATATTTTGGGATCATTAGTGAGTCCGAATGGAATTACTATGAACTCATAGTGCTCATAACATGTATAAAAAGAAGTCATGGGGATATCCCCTCCTTCATCACCATAACTTGGTAATACCCCGACCGAAAATACAATATATAGAAGTATTATGATCCACGTTTATTATCAAACAAGTCATCAATTAGTGGTAGAGGATACATTTTATTTATCATGGTCTTATTGAGTTCACGATAAAAAATGAAAAGGATCATTGACCTATCATTCTCATTGATGAAGAGGATTGGTGCACCCCATGGTGAAGCACATGTGTGTATGAACCCTTTATCCATATTCTCATCTAGTTGTTTCTTTATCTCCTCATGTTACAAAACAACCATTCTATATAGATTCTTGGATAATGGTAATTCCCTTGGTTTAAGATATAATTAAAATTAAACCTCTCAGCTAGGAGGAAGATCGATAAATTCCCTAAGAAACACATTAATGTATTCCATCACAATGTGATTCTCTTAAAGGTTGATATTTTTAATAGAATAAATTGTTTGAACTAGATTTGATTTCTCCTAGGGAAATAATATTCATTCTTGAGATGTTTTTGCTAAAGAAGTTTTACCCCCTCCTTACAACTGTATTGAATCATAGGGTGATTCACAATTTGAAGAGTGATTTTGTTCTCATGGTAATTAATGTTTTATATATATAGGGAAAGACAATCCATGACCATAATTTTATCGAATTCCACCATTGGATGTATGATAGGTTTTGTTGGGATGTTCAACCAAAACATTTTGATAAGGGATGAGCAAATATATATGGGATTAAATAATATACCCATTTTTCATTTTCATTAAAATATCTACCTCCATGATTTTTGGTGGTGTTGGAACACTTCTAATAAATTTTTTGATATGATGAAATAAGTAGAACTAGAATAAAAATGTACATTCACTATTCCTGAATGAATATCTAGTAGAACTGTCATCACTTTATTGTTGAGATCTACCTTAGTGGTTGTCCAAAAAAATTCTCGTCTTTACTGCCTTAACGGTTGTTGGTTGTCTCTAATAGTTTTTATCTTAGTGAATTGGTTGAAAATTTTATAGTTCCTTTTATTTGAAGTAATGAGCAGTGCACTGGCATTTGACTAGAGAATTCCTCTCATACATCACAATAATGTGATTCTTCTGTCTATAATCAATAGCTAAGGGTCCTTCCTTCCTGCACCAAAATCATTTCCACACTCCCTTAGTCAAATTTTGGGATTCTTATTTCTACACAGTTGACATGTGGAATTTGGAAATTTCTTCACACCATTAAATTTCTCCCTTAGATCGCTAGAATTGAACTCCACTTTAATCTTCTTATCCCCATGATACCCTTGAGATTATTTGATCTGCATTTCAAATTTGAGGGAATATCTAATAATTTCCTCATAGCTATCATTGTCACAGATTTCTAGGAATTTTAATATACTAGGTTTTAACCCACCAATGTAGTGGGAAACCCTTAATTAGGGGTAACAACAATTAAAGTCATGTATCATATTTTTTTTGAAGTTTTACACATACTCCCCAATGGATTAATTATATTTTTTTAAGGTAATGGATGTCCCTTTCCATTTTAAGTTAGAGAGTGTGATGGAATTTTTTTTAAAAATATTTTCTGGAATTCCTTCCACCCCATCACTTCGATCTCTTTCTTAATATTTTTATTTTTGATCAATATCTACCATGGATTAGATTCCCCATACATATGATAAATATCCATTAGAAACATTTCTTGTTCAGAATGTTGAAGGATAGCGAAGATATTCTCAATAGAGTTGGTCCCATGTTCCGTGATTAGGGGATCATATGATTGATTGAAAGTTAGCGGCATTTATCGAACAAAGGTCTAAATCACAAATTTTTCTCTCTTAGGGGGATTTGGATGATCCTTATAATCTAGGAATATATTTGTAACTAGGGTCAACTTAGAGTGTTTTCTCAAATGTTTGGATTCCTGGTCCCATATGGTTGGGCCCTTCATAGGGTAAATCACCACATTCCCTTCACATTAATTACTTACCCATTTCCTCCTATTTTCAGCCATTAGATTGAAAAATAGGAAAATTAGGGATGACTGTTTTTAAACTATTAAAAACCTAAAGGGTGAATCCAACGACATTAAATGGATTACTTATAAATTACATTTACTTCCTTAATTTATGAATTTCTTGGATTTAATATATGTTATCCAGGATATAATTCCAAACATATACTCTTATAGGATTTTTTATTACATTAATAATGGTTCACAATGATATTTTGATTTTACGAAAGTGTGTCCCCCAGAATTGTCAAACTAGGTGTGTGGTAAGGCACATTGTCATGTACTAGGTTACGCAATGTCAAGACCGACACACCTTATCGTAGTTGTTACCCCTAGGTATAACTATACTAGAACCATGTCCACTTGTAGTTTCCTGAAAAGGATGAATTTTCATTATAAACCACCTAATGTATAATTATTATAATGTAGGAATGTTTTCTCAAACTTATTATTATACCTATATCTTTCTCTAGACTTTATTATTCCTAATCCCAAAAAAACTAATATTTTCCTCTAATTCCAAATATGACGAACATGTCCATTATTTAACATTAATACATGATTTATAAAATAAAATCAATATAAATTAAAAATGTAATAATAATATGAATACAATATTTATTAATTAGGAACATTACATAATAATTTGAAATATTTAAAAACATCATATTTATTGAAAAGTTATTTAACATGATCGCACATAAAACAGCTTGGTATAACCTTAGGACAAGCTTGAGGAAGGGTGAATATAAATACTAGTAAGGGAATAAGAATGTAATAAGGTAATACATGTTAGAATATAGGCATATATATGTGGAATAAAAGGAAAATGAATAATAATTCCTTATATAAAATGATAATCATTACTCATGAAATGTAGAAACAACTTAAAACACTACATCATAAACATAGTTCAAGACTAAATTACATGACATAATGATAGATAAGTCTCATAAATTAATCACATTAACTCCCTATCACAATATGGAATCTAATGATACTAAACATCACCAAATAAATTAGAGCACTATTTAATTTCAGGAACACCTATCTCTTTCATTTCATTTTCATGCTTACGTGTGCCACATATATTATACAAAAAGAATGCATTCATCATAATATGTTATTCAAAAATCAATGAAAGTGGAATAAATATACTTATTTACAAAGTAAAAGAGGTATACATGTATAAAGGTGAACAAATTTCAAATGAAATGAGTATTGTATTCAATAAACAATTATTTTGGCATGGAAAATCATGGTGAAGTTTTGATAGCATAACAACTTCACATAAAAATTCATAAAATGGAATGATGATAGAGAAATGGGTCCATCTTATTTTTGACTTAAAATTGTTAGTAATAGGGACATGTAAAGACATATCCCATCATTATTAATTGGAAATAGAATACATAATATAATAAAGAAACATGAAAAAATAAGAGAAGGTGTGGATCCCTTACTTGATTGTGTGACTGCAAATGATTGGGCAGAGCTTATTGAGAGCTTGGGGGAACCTTTGGAGGACTATAGAGAGGGGAGAGTAGATTAAGGATTTTATACATGTATTTTTAGTGAGAATAAATGGGTTTATTGGTGGTTTTATATAGGAAATGGTTGGGTAGTTCTTTATTATTTCTCAAACATAGGTTTTGGACTCGATATAACAAAATTACCAAAACCGAAACCCATATCATGTTTTTTACCAATTTTTCTTCCAAATTGGGTTTTTAATTATTTTATATGTAAATGTTACAATCATAATAAAATAACACCATTTAAAATATGGAGTTTTGTTATAAAATTGAAGAAATTATTTTAAAAACTTTAAATATATTAATGGTTATTTATGATTCAAGAATGATGTATAATATTAATAAAATAAAAATAAAAATTAAATTATTTTAAGTTGAAAAAATATTTTTGGTTTGTAAACCATTTATAGTATTTATTAAATCACTAGGGGGTCATTATGGTGTCATACAAAACAACATATAATTATACAGTATTGAATTTTTACCCAAAAATTAGACTATATTAGAAAATTATGTATAATTCAACATTGGATAATTTAGACATTATTATTAAGAAATAATATTCATTCTATAAGAACAATTTTATGAAATTTTTTATTTTATCATTTAAAATAATAATCGACATTTATTGAGAAATGTTGGGTTTTTTAAGAATAACTATTTTCGAACCCTTATAAAAATTACATTTGATATCATAAAAATTATATGATCGTTTTTATTTTATAAATAAAATTTAATAAAAATATTTAATAAAAATATTATTTATTTTAAAAATATATTAATTCATCAAAAATCAATATCTTAATTAAAATTTGTTTAAAAATTCAATTTTTGTTTTATTGTTTAAAAATAAAATTAATTTAACTAAAGATAAGAAGTAAAGATGAAAATTATTATATTGAAAATAAATTATAAATATTCATATAATTATGGCCTTTATACATATCCCATTAATACACTATCAAATTCCCTAAGTGTAAGGTGTGTGATAGTGAATCTTTTATGGGGTGGTTTGACGAACATGGTCTAGGTCATGATATTGATGAGCTTAAACTTATCCCGTAAGTAGTTTTTGTCATTCTTAAGTTATAGGATATCATCTTGGGATTGGTTAAGGAAAAATCCCATAAATTGTATCTCCCTTAGAATCTCTGATAAATGGGCTTCCTCGGATACCATCCTACTAGTTGAGGCCATCACTTCCTTTCTCAGTGTCAATTGGATTTATTAAAACACTATATTTATACTAATCATGTGATCTCTATTCAGTGAATATATTATCATTGATAATGATTCTTAATGTTGTTATAAATATTATAGAATATAATAAAACAAAATATTTTCGGTTTTTTACTATAAGCATATTACATAATAAGACATTCAATTATATCAAAAGGAGAATTTTATTTATAACAGTTCAGGTCCTTATAATCAAGGTTCCATCAACCATAAAAGAATCCTAGTACAAAAAACTTTAAAACATATTAATATCAAATATCATTTAATAAAATAGAATATAGATATGAATGAATTGAATAAGGAGTATCGTCCATCATCAGAACAATTTGTAGACATATTCACAAAACCTTTATCAAAGGAACAATTTTTCAACAAGAGGATGAAAATGAAGGTACAAACTACTTCTCTCCAAGGATGAGGTATATGTTTTACCCCTATTTATATATTTTTATTAAAGGGGATAAATAGAACAATTATTTAATTTATCTATTGATATGTTATAATCCTTTTAAGGAAGCATATATTTAGGGGGAGTTGTGGGAAAGCTATTAACTCAAAATATGAGTGTGTGAACTATTCTAATAGTTTTTTAGAGTTGTTATAAGAAAAATATATTTACAAGTAAGTGGAAGAAGTAAATCAAGATGATATGAAATAAGTGAATGAAAGTTGAAAATATCAAGAAGTTCAATGAGACTCTATATTTTCAAAGAATGATTTTGCTCTCAATAACTATTATTTCCTACAATGAGGTTGCTCACATAGGCCTAGAATTGTTTATAATTAATCCATAGCTTTAGGTTACAAGGTTTAGTGATTTATGAACATTAGTTTCCAAAAAAATCAATGGGGGAGATTTTTTGGACCAATTTGGATGCAAATGTTTTTGGAAGCTAAAAGAAGTTTAGGATGGTTGACTTGCCTATTTTTGTCAAGAAAAGAAAATCACCTTCTAGTGTATGTTTTTTGTAATTGGTCGATAGGGGTGAAATATTCCATTATAATAATAAAATATTTCTGTTATGAAAGTCTCTCATTTTCAGTTTTCTTCAGTAAATATGTTTTGTGAAAGATATTGTATTTTAGACTCACCTTAGGTCCTGAATGTAATTTTTGATTGATTTTAGAATGTGTATCAGAGTATGAATATATCCATACTAAATCTAATGATAAATTTATGATATTATAGTTATCATAAATCATGTGTTTCCAATAAATCTTATGATTCTAAATTTATAATGGAAAGTAGTGGAAGAAGTGTTGTCAATCATTGTATGTTTTAGTTGGAAAGATAGAATGTTATGAATGGATGTGAAGTTACAAAATATTAAAATTTAAGTCAGATGATGATATTCCAATACTTATGTTATCAAATTATTAGGGAATTAATGATTACAAATAGGAATTTTTGGAATTACAAAGTCTACAAATTCATTTTTTCATGTCGTAGTTCATAGGTGTGAGATCACCAGACGTAGGAATTGTTTGAAGGATGGAAATCATTTTTTAAAATGTGAGAAGATGAAGATGATGGGTTTTAGTTGGACCATTAATACAAAAGATAAAAATCATCATAGAAATAATTTTGTGTATTATGGTTGCCTAATTATACCATATTCCAAAAAAAATGTAAGTTACTATTGATATCGGTCCATCAGACATGGTATGCCACCAATCCATTATAGACAGATTAGTTTATTGATATAGATTTCAATGAATAGTTTATTGGGAATGATAAGAAAGTGGGATTTTTTTGGATTGGAGAACTATAAAAAGGAATAAACCAATAAAACATATGATAATTAGTAATATAGAAAACCATTTTTATTATGTTGAATTGTATTTCAATTGGTTTAAGAGAAAAGGGAGCTATGTTTTGTTTTGAAATTCATTGGTCAATAGAAAAAGAAAAAAAATTATTGTTTTGTTTCTCAAGAAGTGGTATCGACTCATTAGATTACAGTTGACATTGTTTCATCAGATTGATGAAGAGACTTATTCATTAGACACATTATGACACATAAAAGTCATCATATGCTGGACTTCATCAGATGTAGGAACATCGGTCTGAGAAAAATAAGTAAAAAAGAGTAGTTCAAAAAGTATTGGAGATGCATTTAGAAGGATTGTTTACTATCAAAGTATTGTCAAATAATGTTGTTGAATGATTCAAAATTTTCAAATATGTTTATATTAGAATTTATTAAATGTTTTATATACTAAAATTATTATAGAGCATTGAGATGAGAATATATTTGTTTGTTAACAATCTATTGGTATAAAGAAACACAATGAGGAATTATATTTATTACTTATGTTTTCATCATAATGAAGAAATATGAATTTCATCTGTATCAGACTAAATAATTGTTAAAATTTTGTAGTAGTCCGAAGTTTTGAGAAGATTCAATAACTTTCAAGAATAATTGAGAAGAGTTGAAGAAGGAAAAATGGATCTAAAATTGCTCAGAAATTATACTAATATGAGATTTGGTTTAAGGTTAATACATTCCATATTCCCGCTTCAACAAATTTTGGTACACCTATAAATAACATAAATTAAAATTTAATTTTTAACAGGTTAGAACACTATTCACATGTGGAAGAATAGGTAGGTGTTCTGACATTATAGTGTGAAGTTGTCTCCACACAGAGTATACCTCAAAAAGTTTTCTAGACTTAAGAAGAAGAAGGAAGATCATATACATAGTTACCAGATCAGATTAATACATTATATTCTTATTTCTAGTAGATGATTTAGGGGGTTTAAATTTTTTTCTAGGTTATAATTTCTAATCTATTTTCTAGAATGAGGTATCAGATAGAGAAATCTGACTAGGCCATCAGATTGAGCATCATTACAAATTTCAGATAATTATTTCATGCTACTATACAGGAGAGTGAAGAATTATTTTAAACTTCAACAAAATTGAATGTTTTTAAGGAATCATATTTACATTTTTTGAACCAACAAGTATATTTTTCATTACTAGTTACACAAACTTGCATTCCATCATTTTTATAAGATAATAACATGTATTTTTGTATTGATCATAGTCCAACAAAAGTGTGGTGGTATATTCTACATGTTTTATAGACACAAAAGGATTGTTTTCTAGTCATTTTTGTGGTATTTAATTTTGTCAAAACCTTGCCAAGGATGTAGCTACTATTGTTGAGTATTAAACCTTGTAAATTATTTAGTTACTATAGATGTGTGATTGTTTTTTTTTCAACAAAGTGATATATTATTAACAATAGGTGAAGGTTGTTTCAAAAGAAAAAAAACATAAAAGAAAAATAGATCATTGATTCACCCAACCACCTCTAAGGGGTAAGTTTATCACGATTAAGAAATATTAGATATAGTGATAGCTTATTCTTTATGACAATTTACGGATCATGAGAAAAATTAAACTCATTATTTGTAGTTATTTATAAAAATTTATTATTTAAAAATATGGATGCATAATATTTACAGAGAAAGGTGTGATATATATATGTAAAAAAATATTAAGGTATATATAAACACAAAAGGAGTTTAATATGAAAATTAAATATGGATGGTTGTGATTAAAAATTATGACTACTCAATACATTTCTACCCTGGTAAAGAGAACATGGTTGGTGATGCTTTGAGTCGAAAGGAGCAAGAAATATTATCCATGATGAGGATTGATAAATATCCAATATTTTTGGATTAAAAAGGATGGATAAGGAAACCATGAAGGGTAAAATAATATCTTTATCAAATGACTATTCGACCATATATCCATGTGAAGACTAAAGATACAAAAAAAAAGTTATAGAGCTATAAAAGAAGTTGAGAAATATTCCTAAGTTAAACCTTAGTTGTGATGGAATGATAAGGTTTAGGAACCAAGAATGTGTTCCATCCATTCTAGAAATAATGAAGAATCCATTAGTGGAAGCTCATAGTTATTCATTCTCTATTGATCATGGACTTACAAAGATGTGTTGATATTTGAAGGATTATTTATGGTTGGATTTAATGAAGAGATGCATTAAAGATTTTTTATCTTAGTGAAAGGTATATCTGCAAATTAAGGTTGAGAGGAAAAATTAAATGTTGACATAAAGACCATTACCCATACCAAAATGGAAATGGTAAAACATCACCATGTATTTTATCATCAGACTCCCTAAAATTTATTAATGGAACAATACTATATGTCTTATGGTCGACCAACTTAAAATGTTAGAAAAATTGATTAATATTAGGGATGATTTATATTTGGATCCTATTTTTAGTATATAAATTAAGAAAGTGATAATGGTGTATATAGTAAAAAATTATATTGTATCTAATTGGGATTTGAGATTTACCTTAAAGTTTATAGAATCCTTAAGAAATATCTTGATATAGAATTGATTTTCATAATTGAGTATCATTATTAGAAAAATGGTTAGTATGAGAGAACAATTCAAACCATAGAGAATATTCTGAGATCTTGTTATACGGATTTCATTGGTGTTTGTGATCAGCACCTTCCTCTAGTCAGTTTTCTTATGACAATTAAATTCATTCAAGAATTCAGATTGATCCTTTTGAATCCATTAATGTAAATAAGTGTTTAAATATAACGTAGTAGGATGGAGTTATATAAAATAATCTCTTAAAGAAAGGGCTGGAAAAAGAAATGGATTATATCCATAGAGAAACACATAATGAAAACACAAAGTTGACAGAAGAGTTAGGCAGAAAATACCCAGAGTGATCTAGAGTTTGAAGTTGGTGATAATTATTTACTAGTAATTTCTCCAAGAAATATGGTTATGATATTCAAGAAGAAAGGAAGGATGATCCATATGTGTATTTGACCCTATAATATTATTAATGGAGTAGATATATAGACTTATTTCTTGGAACTTCTATCAAACCTCCCTCAAATCAATGACATGTTCCATGTATCTATCCTAAGAAAGTACATACCTGATCTTTTACCTAAATAGTACTCAAATGTTGATCCATTGGATCATGATCTTAAATATGAAGAATAACATATGAAGATTCTAGGTCATATAGAGAAATTTAATGAAACATTACCAATCACCTGGTAAAGGTTTTATGGGGGAACTACCAACTTAAGGAAGCTAAATGGGAACTTTAGGATATGATGACTTATAAGTTCTAAGACCCTACTATTTTTTCAAATATTTTTTTCAATTTAATTTTTTTTTGATATTTATCATTTCACACAATACTGAATACTGAATTTTCAATATAAATAATACTATGCTTGGATTATGTTATATGAAGCACAATTTTGAGGTTTTTTATACGCAACACTTGTATTATCTTGTGCTATACACAACAATATTTTAATCTTTTGGTACACACAATGCCTATTTCATTTGATAGCAAGCATTAAACGCATTACTGAGTTTTATGGAACAATAGTATTTTCCTATTATATTATAATTTAATATAATAAGATTTAACCAAGCCTTTAAATTAGAGGTTATGAATATTATTATCTAACTTATTAAAATTTATGGTTTATTATATTAATTCACTGGTTAACAATTAATTTTAAATGAAAATATATACTAGTTTATTATAAAAGAAATAGTTTTATTTTTATAACCCTTTTGTCATTTTCTCATAATAAAATAAATTATTTACAATTAGTGAACGATATTAATGAAATATATATATTATATATTCAACAATTTTTTTATATTCATCTAATGAATTTTATTTGTATAATATAAGAATAAACAAAATTTTATGCATAAAAACCTATATTTTTCAAAAGGATAATTTTAATATCTTTTAATGGATAACCAATTTGAAATCTATTTTTTGACAAACTAAGAATTTTTATATAAAACAACAAACTTTTTATTTTAAATAGTGATATCAAAATTTAGTTTTTTAATATTTGGTATATTTTGGTATGTTTCATGTTTTGATAAATAGTAAAAAATACCGAATTTTAATTGAAAAAAGTAGTTTCATTGAATTCATTTTTATTGATTAATTATATATTTTTTTGGTTAGGATGTATAATTAGATATAAATTTATCATTTAACACAATTCAGTTCATTCTAATCAATTTCACATTGATATTTGATATGAAAATATGTCACTCTTTTGGATGTTTTCACTTTATAAACTCGTTTTCTTATTCCTTTAAAGAGAATAATTTAAAATTTATTATAAATGATTTAATATTTTAAATTATTAAAATTTGATAAAATATTTGGATTAATAAGGTCCAAATTTATAAAATAGGTACCCTTTACATTTGGAAAAAATTAATACTAACTTTAGAAATTTCTAAAACCACTATTAAGGGTATATTAGGTAAATGAGGGTTAAAATGACATAAATTTTTTTTTGAAAACTTCTATAACACTTTCCCAGAATATAATGGATTGGGAATGTTATAACCTTAAAACATATGGATTAAAATTTAATAATTTAATGGAAACTTTTCCTTAAAAATGACATAAATTTTATTAAACTCAAAGGGAGTGAAAAAATGTCACACTCTAACTTTTAATATGTATAATATTTTAAATTTTTTGATAAATAAAATATATTCCCAACTGTATATATTCTTAGCAAAGAAAATATTTTTATCTACATAAAAGAATTTTTATTTTTATTTTTATTGAAAAAATAATTATCATACATAATTACAAAAATGAAGATATAGTAATTAATCAATTAATGAAACAATAAATTATATTATATTAAAAATATTAAAATAAATATAATAGAACTTAATTATGGTGATAAATGAATTTTTTGTGTAAATATGAATCTTTAGGTGTTTTTTAAGTGGAATGGTTCAATGTTATCTTTAAGTATGTATTTTCATAAAGTCAAAGTTATAAATAGTTCTAGAATTGACACTTACGATATTTTATAAAAATAATATTTCATTGCATTATTTAAAAAAAATATTTTATTAAATAAAGAAAATTGTATTATATATGGTATAAAATATCTTAATTTGTCCATTTATGGTCCAATTGAAATATTATATGTAAAAATTACATCCACTTAATATTAAAAATATTATTATAGTAGTCAAAATTTAGATGGATTAAATAAGTGTTAACCAAAATGATAAGGTTTAAAATAACTTGAAATTTTTTATAAAATTTATTATTTTAGGATATTAAAACCTTATTATATCTTATATTAGAATAAATTTCATTTTTGAGGTATCTTTATTATAATTGATTTTATTATAAAATAATATATTTATAAATTTCAAAAGTACCCCTCACCTCAATTATAAAAGGGAACCTCCACCATCACTTATTTACACCGTATTGAGTCTTATATTTCGACCAATCCATACCCATTTAACTTATAAACATATCTATTCACATTATATAGGTACTAGAATTCCTAAAGAACCAACCCTAGGGAAATTTAGAGGAGACCAAAAGGAATCGTTCCAAGGAAGATATAATAGCTCTAACTGATCAATATCTTTTTTATACTTTTCTATACATCATATAAATCAATGAAATATATCATAAAATAAGAAATTAAACATCCTAAATATGATTAAAATTTATTATTATTATCAAAAAATCATTATATAACCCCCTTTCCATAAAAAAATTAAAGTATCACTCGTGCCTACGTATAGATTGTTGTCTCCACAAAGCAATATTATTCATTTTCCCATCACCATATTTTATGAGTAAGAATTATTATGGATTTTAAATTTATATATGATATTTATTTTATAATTATACTTATTGAACGATAATATAATTTATACCATTTTATCATCCTTTTTTATATTTTGGGAAAATGATAATTTTTCTCACATGTACAAATCACTTACCGTCTCCACAATTCGATGTGATTAATTATTCACTTGTATTTCATATTTATTGTAATATAGATTAATTTCATGGAAATATATTTTATATATGTCATGATAATTATTATATAATTATAATATATCATAAAATTTCTTTTATTTTAACCCCATATGAAAATGAAAACAATGTTCATGCATATGTATGACCTACCGTCTCCATGAATAGTGTATTTTATTTTCCATATCAATCATTTATGAATTTATATGAATAAATATATAATTAATACATATATCATGATTATAATTATAAATATTGTTAAATTAGGCTCTATATAAGTGTACCAAGGATAAAAATTCAAGACATGAAGAAAAAACAAAGTAGATATTACCCAAAGTGTAACATTAACAATTAATTTAATAAATGTGTAATATGAAGTCATAAGTAAATTATATATGATATATATTTATGAATAATATTCTATGGTATATGTATGATAAAAATATTGATTATATATGAGGTTTTAACGAGTTTGAAAGAAGTCACTACTTAAGGATATAGAATTTCATCTCATTTTTTTGTGAGATACATGCCATATTCTTCACTCTTATTCTGTGTAGTGTGTATAAAAACATATTTCATATTATATAATTTATTAAAATTATTTAATAATATTAAAATTTTTAAATTTATGATATTACATCTTGGTGATTACAATTCTAAATTCAGTCATGTAGTAAGGTATTTTTGTCTCACTTTTATGTCTATGGGACACATGTCTTATAAAACACTTGTTTCGTATACAAGGTGTATATACATACCATGAAATAATTATATTATTATTATCCATAATTTTTTGGGTATTGACATATCCATATTATGATCTCTATTTTATGGGTTTTACGGTTTGAAAGTTATCAAATTGGTAGGCTAATTTTGTCACAATTTTCTATCATTTAGACACATGTCATGCTATGAACCTATATTATTTTATGTGATGTATATATTGACCTATTTTATTTTTTTACCATGAATATCATTATTTTCAAGGGATTATAAGTTTTATGTAATGTTATTATCTCTTTGGTTTAAATTCAATGTTCCTTTATAATAATGTTTCCAAAAAACGTTTTAAATGTCTTTTAAATAAGCTTTTTTTCATTTTAAAGGAAAAATGATTTAAAAAATGTTTAAATTGGTATTAAAATATTCCTTACAATTTATTAGAGTTTTCTCAATAATTTTTTTAAATTTTTCATGACATAAAAATTAATTTTCAATAATAAAAGGATATTTTCATTAGGAATTACTTTAATTTGATATATCAAAAAAAATTTCTATCTAAGATAACATTATTTTATATTACATATGTTTTTTTTGGGGATATGATTCAATAATACCATTACTTTTCTTTATAGTAATTGGTTATTTTTATGATGGAATTATATTTATGAAACCCATTTCATTCCATGGGTTTTGATATGATGAATGACTTATGTTATTATGGAACACATAGATATGGTTTTCATTATGTGACGGGTGTGACTTATTTCTTCCACCAATTCATTGGCTAAAGATTTATGTCTCTTGAGATAATGATTGGAATCAAGTCAACAAGATTTATCCACAATGGGAAGATGGGGAATCACGATCCACTATGGGAAGATAGGAAAACCTAATACACTATAGGAAGATAGGGAAACAAGATACACTTTAGAATGTTGGGGAAACCCGATCCATTATGGGAAGATTGGGAAACATGATCCACTATGTACAGATAAGGAACCCGACACCTTAGAGGAAAAGACTGAAACAAGGTATAGTAGTGTGTCCTTCCTAGTAGGTGTAGTCCCCATGAAGTTTGCTGATAATATCTATTAATGCGTCTTAAATTATAGGGAATGATATTACATGTTTATGTATATGCCAAAATTCAATGTCTTAGTCCTAATTATTCTATCATAGAATATGTTCTTTGATTACCTCTTGATTCATGTCTTATGAACATCCATTATTTATTACATGAATCATTTATATGACCTTTCATATGTAGGGCATGATTATAAAATGTTATTATTATATTCTCAAACCCTTATGTTCATGCAATTCCCATGTATCTCTCTTTTTTACACTTACTGAGCATATGAGCTCAACCCTTTCTTATATTTCCTTGCCCTAGGATAAGAAGAATTATTTTCACTCAGATATGTCAAAAGGGGTCTATTTTTAGATAAATAAGTGGTAGAAGAATTATTTGTGTTATAAAGTAGATGTTTTTTCAAGTTTCAAAAGTCACTAAACAAATACGGTATTTGGGTGTCTGTTTTGTAATGTGTTAGTTATTCCAAAAAAAGTGAAATAATGTTAATGTTCATTAATAACAAGCTATCATAGTTGTTTTGAGATTAAAAATTTTGTCAACCTTTTGAATCTTGGATGATAAAACATTAGTTATAACCCTAGGTATATTTATAAGGATATGTTAAGGGGTGTCTCTGAGGACAAGTCAAAGGATGAGTTGATGTTTAAGAAAATGTCCTCGAATTTTAGTAAAGGATAGAGTTAATGGTTTCAGATAATTACATACATATATAGATAATAAAAGTGTGTGTGGATCTATAATAGATATATGTAGGGGTAACAACTCCAAAAAGGAACGTTGAGCCGGACTCGAGCCGAACTTGTTACACAACAATGGGTCGTGCAACACACTTGGTTTGACACTCCTGAGGGATATGATTTGGAAATTCAAAAAATATTTATACACCATCATAAAGGATTTAAATATAATTTTAATATTATTAACTTTGGATAAACATAAGGTGTCATAAATTAAAGAATGTTTCATAATTTGGACATCTTATAAGTGTTGTTTCATGATTATGTAGTTCTTGAAAATGATAATTGTTTCTTACTGTATTTGATTTGGTTTTAGTTAATGTATGGAACCTAAATTAATTGTGTTAATTGTGATTACAATAAAAAATTCAATGATTGTTATCCTGAATATCTAAATTTAATTGGAGTTGTAATGAAAAACCTTGTTTCTATGCTCACATAACTCTCTAAAGCATTAAATCATTATAAGCTTCCTAATGGGAAAATGAGGGTATAAATAATTTTTGAGTCTATCATGAGGCAACAAACACCTTATTTCAATGGGTATTTTGATCCCATAGTTTCTAAGAACTAGTTAAATACCATTAAAAAGATATTATCTATTATCTAGTGTTTGAAACATGATAAATTCGTTCTAGTTGTTTATCAGTTGGAAGGTGAAGCAGACCATTGGTGGAATCTAATCAATAATATGTGGAAGAAAGATGAAATTGAAACAATGAATTGGGTTGAGTTCAGGAACTTATTATTTAATAAGTATTTTCCTTATGTTATTTATATGAATATGGCTAATGAGTCCTTGAGTTGATTAAAATAGATGATGAATTTGTCAGTACCTATAAGGCTCATTTCACCAGACATGCGAGGTACTTTTAGTAGATTAATGCCAAGTATCATAATAAGGTTTTCCATTAAAGGCTTTAGTATATATAAAAATTTTATATATTGTGTGATCAAATTTGAAATGGATGTTTGAGTTACATATCAGTATAATGGATTTAGCCTGAAAAGGAAGATGGATTTTAGAGGAAAATATATAAAACATAGAGATAAGAACATGACCTTTCCATTATTCTCTATGTGTAGAAAGATGCACGGAGGAAATTATCTTATGGGGTCTAATAATTGATTTATTTGTGGAATGGAATTCCTTCCGAAAATTGACTACCAAACTGATGGGAAGAAGAATTCGACCAATGATATGAGTTGAAGGAAATCCACATGGGATGCACCACCCACAATTCATTATTTAATTGTATGGAGAATGAGTTTTATGATAATAAATGACCAAATCCAAGAAAAAATTTGGAAAATCACTATCAACAACCTCTTAAGGCCAAAGACAAAGGGAAATATCATGTGATCACTATATATGATGTGGAGTATGGTAATGAAGTTAAGAAATGATAGAGTAATTTTGTAGTGGAATTTTAAAATAAAGTTGTAGAAGTACTTTTATGGTATTTTGAATAATTTAACATCTATGTATTGGTCCAATATAGTTTTCCATAAGAATTTAAGAGCATATGTTGAATGTTACAAGTAACCATGAAGGTTGATTCAGCTAATAAGGTGATATTTTTTTAAAACACATGATTAACGGAAGTATACCATTAATATGTGCTTGATGTTGAGATAATGATATTTGGATAATGATATGTTGGATATAAAAAGTTAAATATCAAGGTACTTATTTTATTGGATCTTATTAAGGATTTATTAAAAAGTTTTTTATGTTCTCATGGATGATGTTTAAATATTTTCAGAATTAAGGAATATATCCAATAAACTTTAGAATAAGAAAACATGCATGTTTCAAATAAGGATTTATTTTAATTACCATGTTTCAAGAATACTTTTTGATGGTTCTAAAATTTTTGAATGTGACAACCAAGAGTTACATTTATATATATGGGGGGAAATGTTAATCTATTTTGGTTCAATTCATTATAATGTTTTGTACTTTAATAATTTAGACTTTTCATAAGGATAACCATTTATGGAAAGGTTTAAGTTAATCTTTGAATGAGGTTTTATAGATTAATGTATAATATCATCATATGAGGATTTACATATATTGGATAAGTTGTGATAAACATTTTATTATAAAGAAAAATGGAATAACTCATCATTCTATTTATGGATCTCATGATCTTTCAATTATCTAAGAATGAAAAATTCACCTTTTTTGAAAATTGATCAAGGCACAAAAGGATGTGGTTTTCCTGAAATCAAGTAATTATTTATTCTTAGAAAAAATATTCAACTCTAGGTAAAGGATCTCAAAAATAAAAAGTATATCTCATTACCTTTATTTTGATGAATGAAATGCCCCCTTAGATCTGCATATATTTATGGATTTGGGATTGATAACTTTCTTCAAATCATATTTTCTATCACTATCCAGCAGAAAATTATGGTTTGATTTCTCTTCCATGTCTATGTTTTCACTTTCCACCAATGCTCTCCAATATGGAAACCTAATTATGAGTTACTTTGGTTCGCCATTATGTATAAATCTTTACTTTTTAAGAGGAAGTTTTAATATTAATTTTTACAATGTGGTTTTCAAATAAATGAAACTTTCAAGTATTAAAACATTGATAACCCAAAAATATTTTGAGGGATAAATTCATTTAATGGATGGTATATGTAACTCCACAATATTTTCTGATGTATATGTTTTTTATTTAATTTTTTTTTTGATATTTTTAATTTATCACAATACTGAATATAGATTTTAATATATAAAAAACACTATACTTGTTTTGAGTTATACACAACACCAAGTTGATATTTCACTATACAAAACACTTGGATTATCATTTGGTACACACAACACTATGTTTGGATTTTATTACACACAATTCCATGTTGTTTTGATAGCTTTCATTAAACAAAATTCCGAGTTTTAACGAACAATAGTATATTATAAAAACACATTTATTTAATATAATAAGATTTCACCTAGACATTGAATTAGTGGTTATGAATAGTATTAAATAATTAATTAAAATATAAGGATTATAATATGAATTCATTTGTTACAAATTAATTAAAAATAAAGATATATATTAATTTATTATAAAAGTGATAGTTTTATTTTTATGATCCTCAAGTAGTTTTTCTTTATAAAGTTAATTAATTACAATTAATAATTCATAATAATTAAATAAATATTTTATATATTCTATAAAATATTTTTGATATTCATCTAATAAAATTTATCGGCATAAGATAAGAACAAACCTAATTTTACGAATAAAATCCTATATTTTCAAAAGGATAACTTTACACCATTTAATGGAGAACCCACTTTGAATATAATTTTAACACTTTTATAAATTTGAACTGAAAAAATAAATTTATTATTTTAAATAACAATATGAAAATTAATTTTGGTTAATTTTTTGGTATTTTTCTTATAAGATTCATGTTTTGATGATTAGTGAAAAGTACAGAATTTTAATTGAAAATATATTTTTCATTGAAACAATTTATATTGTTTAATTATATATTTGATAGATTTAAAATTATAATTAGATAATTTTTTTCATTCAATATAATTTAGGTCATTATAATCAATTTCACATTAAACTTGGATATAAAAACATGACAATCATTTGGATGTTTAATCTTTAAAAACATGTTTTCACATACTGTCAACGAGAGTAAATTTAAATTAATTTTAGAAATATATGTTTTTTGAATTATGAAAAATTTATTTGATATTTTTAATCATAATGTCCAAATTTAGTAAATAAGTCCTATTTATTATTGGAAAATAATAATTGTAACTTTAGTAATTTTTAATACCATTATTAATGGTAAATCAGGTAAATAAGGGTAAAAATGAAATAATAAATATTAAAAATACCCTAAAACTTTCCAAAAAGATATTATATGAATAAAAATTGACCCTTAACACATAAGGATCTAAATATAATAATTTAATAGAAACGTTTCAATGAAAATGACTTCAATATTATAAAACTAAAAGGGAGAGACAAAATGTCTCATTCCTATATTTGATATATATAATATTTCTAATTTTGCAAGAAATTAAATATATGATCCACTATATATTTTATTACGAAATATAAAATATTTATCTACATTAAATAAATTTATTTATAATTTTTAGTGAATAAATAATTATCACAAATAATGAAAAAATAATGATTTCTTAGTATCTCAATTAATGAATCAATTAATTAAATGATATTATAAATATTAAAAAATAATAATATGACATAGAAAAGGTGATCCATGAATGTTATGGGTTAATATTACATTTTAGGGTTGTTTTGAGAGAATTTATTCAATGATATCTTGTTGTATGTATTTTCTTGATGTCAAAGTTATGAATTGCGTCAAGTTACCACTTATGATATTTTATGAAAATAATAATATAGTAAATTATTTTAAAATCATAAAAATATTAAACAAGGGTAAGGGGATAATATATGGTCTAAAATATCATAAATGTTCTATTTACTATCTAATTGACACTTTATAGGTAAGAATTACATCCTCTTAATATTAAATACATTGATACTGTACTTAAAATAAAAATGTATTAACTAACAAAAATGATAAGATTTAAAATAACTTAAATTTTTTTCTAATATTTATTTATTGATTTTATTAAAAACATATCATAACATATATAAGAATAAATTGAATTTTTGAGGTATTTGGATTGTGATTAAATTTATTATTAATTAATATTTTTGGAAATTCTAAAATTTATCATAACCTAATTTATAAAAGGGAACCTCCTTCCTAACTTCCTCACTCCACATTGAGCCTCATATACTGACCAAAACCTTCCCATTTACCTTATAAACAACCCTATCCACATAATAGTGGTTCTAGTCTTCCCAAAGGACCAACTATAAATTTCTTTATAGGAGAAATAAATGATTCGTTACAAAGAAGATGTAATCACTTTAACCAATAATTATCTTTTTATACACTTCTATACTTCCTATAAATTCTTGATATATATCAAAAAATAATAAATTAATTATACTATATATGTTTAAATGTTATTATTATTATGATCACAACATTATAAAGATCCATTCCCATTAAAAAATGAATGTATCACTCGTGCGTATGTATGACTAATCGTCCCCACTTAACGATATAATTAATTTTCCATCACCATATTTTATTACAGAGAATTAGGATGGGTTTAATATTTATATATGATATTTTTTATATAATTATACATATGTAATGATAATATCAATTTTTCATTTTTATCATCTATTTAACAGTTTTTGAAAATGATAACATCGCTCGTGCGTATGTATAGATTACCATATCCATGAGCGAGGTGATTCATTATTCCCCAATATTTTCCATGGATGGAAATAAGGATTAATTTTACGAATATATATATCATGTATTACATAAAAACTATTACACTGTTATAATATATCATATACATTCCTTTCTTTTGACCGGACAAAAAAACATTGTTTATGTGAACCTTTGACCTACCATCTCCATGAATGGTGTATGCTATTTTCCATATCAAACTCTTATGAATAATATGAATACATATATATATAATATATGTATATATATCAATTTTATAATTCTTGAGATGATGAAATATTGATCTATATAAGTGCACAAAGGATAACAAGTTAAAACATGAATGAAAAACAAAGAGGATTTTACCCAAAGCGTAACATTAACAAGGAATTATTAATAAATGGGTAATATTAATTTATAATTAAATATTATATGATATATAGATATAAGAATATTATTATATGTTACATTTAAAATAAACTTATTTTTATTATACCGGTGGTTTTGATGTGTATGAAATAAGTCATAACATAATGTAAAAGAATTTCATCACAATTTTAATTTTCGTGAGATACATGGCATATTAATCAATAAATTATTTTTGTGGAATATATACTGACCTCTGACAAGTTATATCATTAATATACATTATTTAATTATATTAAATGATTTTAATTGATGTTATTATTTCATGGGATTGTGATTATAAACTTACTCAAGTAGTAATGGATTAATGTCTCACATTTTTTCTATGCGACACATAACTTATACGCCACTTTTTTCTTCTACGTGGTGTACATAAATACCATGAATTTATTTTATGATTGTTATAATTAATTTTATGGGTATTTACATATCCATTTTATTATCTATCTTTCATGGGTTTTATATTTCAAGAGTTACCAAATCGGTAGGCTAATTTCATATCAATTTTCATTCTTTAAAACACATGTTATGTTATGCACCTATATTATTTTATGAGGTGTATATACTTCCCATTTTCAAATTGTATAATGATTATCCATCATTTAATGATATTATAAGTTTCATTTAATTTTATTATCCCTTCGTTCGAAAATCAACGTTCCCTCAAAACAATTTTTCCTTAATCTATTTTAATGGAATTTTAAATTAACTTTATTCCATTTTCAAGGAAAAATGATTTCAAATCTGTTTAAAATTAGTTTCAAATATTACTTATATGTTTTTAAGTTTTTTTTCATTTAATATGTATTATAAATTTTTTATGATTTAAAAATCATTTTCAAAGTAAAAAATATATATTTTCCTTAATAATTGTTTTCAAGTGGTCTATTAAATTTTTTTCCATCTAAGATAACATTATTTTATGTCACTTATTTTTTATTGGGTATATGATTCAATACTTCCATTCTCATTATTTCTAATAATGGTTTAAGTTTATTTTGGAATTATATTTATAAAACCCATTTCATTCCATGGGTTATGATGTGATGAATGATTTATGTTCTTGTGGAAGACATATATATGGTTTTAATTATGTTATTGGTGGGACCTATATCTCTATTAAACTTATTGGGTAAGGATTTATGTATCATGTGATAATGATGGGAATCAATTCAACGGGCTTGATAAAATATGGGAAGATGTAGAAACATGATCAACTATGGGAAGATGGGGAAACTCGATCCACTAAGGGATGATTGGGAAACCCTATCCACTACAGGAAGATGGGGAAGCCCAATACACTGCAGAAATATGTGGAAACCTTATCCACTATGGGAAGATAGGAATCTTTATTCCTTATAAGGAAAGGACTGTGACCAGAGATGGTAGTGCTTCCCACCCAGTAGTTGTAGTCCCCATGATGTGCCCTGATAAATTCAAAGAAAGCGTCATGAATTATAGGGAATGATATTTCATGTTTATGTGTTTTCCAAAATTTCATGTCTGATTCTTATGTTATGATCTCATGGAATATGTTCCTTAATTCCTAAATGATTCATGTCTTATGAACTATTATTATTTATTCCATGAATCATTTATATTATCTTTAATTTTAAGTGTATGATATTGAAATGTTATTCTTATGTTCTCATTCCTTTATGTTCATGTTATGCTTACGTATCTCCCTTATTTACCCTGAATGAGCATCTGATCTCACCCCTTTCTTATGTTTCTTTTCCCTACGGTATGAAGAATGTTATTAAGTCTGTTGCGTCAAAAAGGGTCTAGTAATGATGAAATAGGTTAGAGAATATGTAGATGTCTTTTGAAATCGATGTTTGTGATCAATGTTTCTAAAGGTAGTAAAATAATACTATATTTAGGATATTATTTTTTTAATTTTTTAAGTATTCCAGAAAAGTGATGTAATGTTAATCTACCCTAAGACTGGGTTGTTATAAAAGTATCTTAAATTGTTTATATCAAAATGAAAAAATTAATGGGAGAAACTATTCCTATGGGGGAATATTATAACACCAGAATATTTTTGGAAATATTTATTTGAAAAAAAAATATTTTCATCAATATCGTGCATTACAAGAAACACTGATTCTTAACATACGACGATATACCATTAATATTATTATTTAAACATGATGGTTATAACTAAGATGTTAAAAATATATTTATGAATAGGAAAAATCACATTTCAAAAATTAAATATAATGGTTTTAGTTATATAAAATACATTAAAAAATAAATACTTAATTTTTTGTAATGTCATTTTATACTTGGAAAATACTTATTTTTTGAAAAAAATAATATTCATTGACTTTTGTGAAAAAATGATAAAATTAGAAATGTTACACATTTATAAAAATTATTTGAAAAAAGAAGCTTCATTTTTCAAACCAATATGTAAAAATTTTCTTATGGCGAATTTTTTCTAATTTTCTAAAAAGATTAAATTTTTAATGAATAACGAAAAATACTTATTTTTATTAAAAAATAAATTTTCCTTAAAATCATTGAAAAAATTAATTTTTTAATTTTTTTAAGATTAAAATTAATTAAGTTATATTATAAATAATCAAATTTATTTCCTTAGAATAAATTTGATTTTGTATTTCTAAAACCATATCTACTTATGAGAAGATTTTCTTTAGACAACCTCTTTTTCATCGCGTCTAAAGGTTTAATTTTTAATTAAATTCTGTCCAGGATATTAATTTAATTTCAAAAATGGGATTATTATTTGAATTAATAAATATTAGAATTATATTATATATTACACATAAATTTTGGTCATAATGAATAGTAAAAATATTAAACAGTAATTATCATAGTAAAGGTTAAATGGTGTTTTTAGGGGTTACACTAAAAAGAAAAGTGTTAAAATGAACTTGAAATTTGTAAAATTATTATTTTATTGAAATATTTAGACCTTATTTCATATAAGGTTATATAATGAGATATTTTTTAACCTTTTATAACTTTTAAAATGTTGGAATAATTTTTGTTTTAAAAAATACCAAGTGTATCATCTGCCCAACTTATAAAAGGGAATCCCCTATCCTCTCCTTTTAATAGTTAAAAATTATTTTCTTTACGAAAAGTCCTGAAAAATACCTTACATCCTTCTCCATGTCCTATAGTTTTTATTTTGATTATTAAACCCTCTTAAGAAGTTTTTTGGTTCTAACCAATAGAGGTTGTCTCAAGAAGTGGTATTGTTCTTAACCGAGAGTATATATTTTATTCCTTATTCAACATCCTTCCTATATAATTTGAATACAATGATAAAGTAAAATGATAATCTCTCACATAATAATATGTTATTATAGTATTGTAATTACCCATATCCTTCACCTTTACCATAAATGGGAAATGAATCCATCGACCTTGTGTTCAACGAACTACCACCTTGTAAACCGATGAATTTAATTTTCTATAACTACATATGAAAGATGGATATAATTATGAATTTAAAGTGAATATATATAGTGATATTTCTTAAATAATTATAATTATATTATTATAATATCACATATACCTTATTACATTCCAATCCATTGAAAAGTGATAACATCGCTCATGTATATGTATAGATTGTCACCTCCACAAAGCGATGTTATCCGATATTCATTTTATTTCAAAATTGATGCTAATAATGATTTATTTAATGAAAATATATATATATATATATATATTATCTATGATATAAAAATTAGTCTTTAATGGTTAATTAATTTTTATTATTCTTTCATTCAATCCTTCATGAAATTGGAAACATTGTTCATGCGTACGTACGACCTACTGTCACCATGAATGATGAAATTAATTTTGCAATATCTAAACCATATAGATGAATATAAGCATATATATATAATGATTATATATTATATTTATATCATTCTTAACATTTTGTTGAATATGGAACCATAATAAATGTACAAGGACCAAAACTACAGAATCAAAACATAGATGACAAACAATGTAGTTATTACATAAAATAATGATTTTAAAAATGATTTTTTATAAAAGGGTAATAAAATTGTATAATAAAATAAATATGGTATGATATATATGATTATAGTTCTATAATATATTTAGAATAAACATATATTTATAATATAATAGGTTTGAACATCTATGCAGAATGTTGAGTCTTAGTGTAAGGTATTTTCGTCCTACTTTGGTTTCTAAGAGACAGATACCATATACACCACTTGTCTTTTTTTTATGTGGACTATATGATATCTATTAATATATTTTATAAATATTATAATGAATATTATAGTGATGTACATATGTAAATAATGTTCTTTATTTTATAGGGCATATGATTCAAAAGTTACAAATACGGTGAATGTTTTGTACTAGAATCTCATTATTTATCAGATTGTTTATGATTAAGATTCTAAAGATGAAATATTATGATCATCCTCTCAATTAATTCATTAATTTTATTCTACTCAAATTTTTTTCTAAGAATACTTGTTTTGATTTCATTTCCTCTCCAAAACTACTCAAGATACTGAAAATATGTTTTTAAAGAAAATATACATTAATTATCTCTTCGATCAAAAATCATTCTTATTTTATATACATTTTTTCATAAAATGTTTTTAAGAATGTTTTAAATATTATAAAATTTATTTTAAAGACATTTTTACACATGTTTTTATTTTAAAAAAATTCATTTAAAATGAAACTTCTCATTATTTTTTGTATGAGGAACTTTTTACTTTTTTCCAAAAACATGAAAGGAATAATTATTTTAACATGTATGGTATAAATAGTATTTTACACCATCTTAAATACTCAATTATTTAGAGATTAATTTACAATTTTGAAACATTATTTTGGAATAAAATATTTTCTTCATTATTTAATATTATTTTTAGATTTTACAAAAATGTTTTCAAAGTGGAAAGGATATATTTTCTCATGAAATTTTCCATGTGATCTGTCAAAATCATTTTTTATCTACGATGGAATCTTTTGAAGTTATATAAGATCTAATGCATATATTTTCTAATGATACCATTCTTATTCTTTCTCTAGATGGTTTATGTTTATGATGAAAATATTTTTTGAAACCCATTCTTATTCTATGGGTTATTATATGATTAAAAGATGAAATGTTTATGAAAATAGTTCCTTTTCAACATGTTATGTTTTTATGGAAAGATGAGCTATTTATTAAAGATATTTATTTTTCATGGGTTATTTTCAGATGAAAGGATGAAATGTATATAAAACCCATTCCGTTTCCAATTGTTATGCTATGATGAAATGATGAAATCTTTATGAATCATGTTTTTTTCCATGGGTTATGGCATGGTGTTTTTTTTATAAAACTAATATTTTTTCATTGGTTATTGTATGATGAATGTTTAATGATCTTATGGAACACATATTGATGATTTTATTATGCAATGGGTAGAACCTATATCTATATCCAATGCATTGGGTAAATAATTTTATATAGTGAGATAAATTAGACTAGAATGAGGAGTGAACCATGTTCCGTAAGATAATTTATCCAACATGATAGTCATGAGAGCGAACCTTGACTAATATGATTGATTAGGGAGTTAAATCGTTCAAATTTTATAGTCTCTATATTGAACCCTTACTACTAAGGTCATGATTTTCTTTACTTATGTGTATGCCAAAAATATATGTCTTATTCCTATGTTATGCTCTCAAAGCTCATGTTCTCTGATTACTTTATGATTCATGTCTTATTAACTGAAAATATTTATGCCATGACTCAAGGTTATGATAATTGATATAAGGGGTATGGTTTTCAAATGTTATTATCATGTTCTAGTTTTACCATTTGTTATGTGAACATTGATATCTCCATTTTTTACCCTTTCTGAGCATCAGATATGACCCTTTATTATGTTTTATTTCCTCTAGGCATGAAGAAGTATTTTATGTATGATATGTCTATGAAGGGTGCTAGTTATGAATAATTGAATAAGAGATTATGTAGTTTACATTTGAACTAGTTTTTTATGTTTCAAATTTTCCATATTCACTAGACCTATATGATTTTTGCATGGATTGTATTGTTTTGTTATGAATATTCATCTATTAATATATGATATATATGTATGAGAAGTTTGGGTCTCTATAATTATCACCTTTCAATTCACTTATTATTCATCATCATAGTCAACAAACTCCTTTTTTTTCTCATATAAATTCCAATTATTCAGGATTTTTATTTTGTTATTGAAATTCTAATGTTTGAGTTTAAATTTTTTGAATCATTACTTTTTTATAAAACTGGTCATATAGAGTAAGTCATTACATCATCATCTATTTCACATAAAATTGGTCTTCATGTCCAGGTTCATAATAGTTTTGGTTTCATTCCAATTGTTAAGGCCACCATGGTTGATTTTAGGCACACTACCGAGAAGTGTGACCATAATATCCACAACACAAATAATATATTTAATTTTATTGATCTAAAACTCAAAATATGTGTATAGGTTAAAAAAACATAAAATGTACCCAAAAAGCCTCAAACCGTAGAAATGACATTGATAGCAAGTTCACAAGTCAAGAAAAAAATATTTCACTTTTCACTATTGGAATGATGATCTCTACCAACATCCCTTTCCCAATAGTTTCACAAAACCATTTGGATAGGGTCCATTTACCAATAGTTTTCATAGAAATATTGTTAAAGGGTATTTTACACTATTTTTTCCCAACTATTTTTGAAAACCATTGGGAAAGGGTTGTCAAAATATGGTTTTACCAACATATTTTGAAAACTGTTGGTATATACTAGTCTATGACAATAGGTTTTAAAAACTATTGGTATAGAATATATATCCCTATGGTTTTTAAAACCCATTGGGATAGGTTCCCCATAAATAGATTAGTGATCTCCCCTCCCTATTCCATATTCGATTGAGTTTCCCCCTACAACAGTGATGCTCTCTTCCTAGTCAATGACTCCTCCTCACAAGTGATCCATCCTCATTTAAATAATTTGGTTTCTTCCACTTAAAATTGGTGAGTTCAAGTTATATCTTTGGGATACATTTATTTTGGATTTTTATATACCAAATTTTTTTTATTTCCCCCATCGGGATACAATCACTATCATTCAGGGTTTTCATTTTATTATTCTTGAATGTGAAATTAGCATGTTTAAAATACTTTAGCCTACACACTGAGAATTAATATCCCATCTTGAATCACATCCACCAACTCTAAATTTTTCACGCATGTTACACAATATTAGTGTTTTAAGGGAACTATATTTTCCCTTATTTCTCATTTTAACATTCATATATTGAGGTATTTTATGTTGCAAACTAATTACTTTCTTTGAAAAGGGATTTCTAACAATTACTTATTGATATTTCATTATAATGGTATGGTTTTTAAGAGATAAATGTAAAATACAATTTTTACCATTACCATTGTCTTTATTCCTATATAATGTGGAAAGTATGACATAAAAATATGAAAAATGTTCTTAAATGAAAATAATTATTAATTTATTAATACCACTTGACCTTTAGGGATTGTATTGACACAAATTTCACATTTTCATTTTCATTGATCACCACACATTCAAAAATATCATTAGGACCCTTGAATTAGTTTCATATTACCAATATTCCCTCTCTATTATGGTTTTTTCACATTTCTATTTTTAATTTTATCCATTTATGTTTGACACATGGGTCACTAGAATGTTTATAATTTATGATGCCTACCCGATGGTCCCCACCTATAGTTGATCTAGTTTGGGTGAGGTAAATCCACTATTCTTATAACTATTTAATGCATCTAATATATATGAATTGAAATTATTGAGTACATAATGGTAGGAAAGATCCAAAAAGAGTTTGCGTGAAGTGATATGTGTGACTCACATGGGCTAAGTGACCTATGTGAGGCATGTTGGTGAAGTGACCTGGGGGATGCACTTGGGATAAGTGACTTGTGTGAGGCACTTGGTAATAATTCATGACTTTTCCAAATTCATGTCCAAGGATACACAACCCACTTGAGATTGAATTAACCCAACATTGACCCATGATATCCTTTACTAAATAATACATTAAAATAATTACATCGGTACTAATAAAATCTTGTATACCCACTTCTATAATTCTAATGAATTAGAAAACTACCTATATTTTAGATGAATAAGTTGATACATGCAACTATGTGATATTGGATATTTTTACACCATGATATTTCCTATTATATGACCCCACACTTCTGAACCTTGTGATTCATTTGAAGAAGTATGATTTTTTATCCTAAGGGAGAACAATTAATATTATATAGCCACAGAGTTAGAATGATGTTCTCATCCTGAAGTGGGTAATCACCTGAAAATATTGGCATGTATTGGAGTAAGGTAAATATAACACATTGGGGTATACCATGATGTCCATCAAACCTTCAAGAACTCATCTTTATGAATTTATATCATTTTGAGCCCCTACATGTTTTAGTTCATGGAACTGAGATGGATACCTTTTAAATAACACACCCTATAAAAAATATCAGTGTTCACTAATACTACAATTAACCCATTGATTAGAAATATGTCACTAATTATGAAATATAATGATCTATATAAAGTTAGACTTAGTTTCAATTGTTTTCTCATAATTATCATAGAGATATCATTATTTATATAATGATTTTACATCACATTCACTGTGTTTCAATTAAATATCATGGTTTTATTATTATAGTATTTTTTATATATATTGTAATTTGTTGAAATTCATATTATGATTATCATATAGAGTAGTGTGTCAGTTATGGTTTTAAATAAACTGAACAATTCTTGATTAATTAAATATATTTTTTATTGAACATAAATCTTTTTGAATTTCTTTTATAAAATGAAATATTTCAATTTTTTACAGAATTTATAGAAGTTGGATGTATGAAACTGATTTTATCTCAAGAAATTTTGAAAACAATTTGGATAGATTTTTAGATTTTTCATTTTACAATGCTCTAGATAGTGGTCATATACACTTCCCATGTTAAAATTGTGTTGGAAGACCTTGGTTGAGCCATAAAGAAGTTAGAAACCATATTACAAAATATGATTTTCAAACAAACTACAATGTGTGGTATCACAATGAGGAGAAAATGGAATCTCAATATTTTGATGATCCAAATGAGAGGAATAGATTAGAGAATTGGATATATGACTATTTTCTATTTATTGGTCATCATAAGATGGAAAAGTTGTTGACCTAAGAAGGCTTCAACATGGGAACACATGATGCGTCCAAGGAAAAAAATGACGTTAAAGGAGTGGAAAAGTTGAATGATGGTGTGATAACTCAACTATATCAACAATATGGTAAAATTATAAGTCTATAATTTTTAATCTGATTGTTTTATGGGAAAACCATTTACGTGGTTTCTAATATTTCCATCTATTATATTCTTACCTTCTTGAAGGTATTACTTATAGATGATGTAGATATTCCCTCAAACCACTATATGGCATGAAAGTTGGTTAAGGAATTGGGATTTTAAAAACAATCATGCTTTCCATAAATATTGAAGCTTATCTTGGGAGGAAACTTCTGAAAGAAATGATTGTATAAAATGTAGAATATCTCGATAGAAGCAAAAAGATGATGGAACACCATCCCATGCAACACAGAAAGTAATGTGGCACTTTCCATTAATCCACCGACTCTAGAATATTTTCATTACTGATGAAATATCAATAAAAATGCGATGTAATGATACAGAGAGAAAGGAGAATAATGAAGAGTTGGTTCACCTTACAGATGGATTTTATGGTAGAGAGTTGATGCTCGATGTCCAGATTTTTCAACTGATGTGCGTAATGTGAGACTTGGTCTTTCATGTGACAGTTTTAATCTGTTTGGAAAGATTCATACTTCGCACAACACATGGATGGTTTTGATACACATTTGTAACCTTCCTCCATGGTAATGTATGAAAAAACCTTTCACTTTCATGAGTATAATTATATCATTCCAATTTGATCCTAGAAATGATATAGACATACAATTTCATCCTTTAAAAAAGAGAGTTAAAACATCATTGAGATGTGAATGTGCGCACATACGATGCCTGTTTAAAATACATATTTATGATGTGTTCTATGCTTCTCTGGATGATCAATGACTTCCATTATTATGCAATGATGTCTGGATGGGTCATGGAGTGAAAATTGTCTTGTTCTATTTTTATAATGAATACTCAATCCCAAAGATGTAAATATCTCTGTAGTTTTAGTTTTATGGGAAATCAATGATTCTTTCTAGTTGACCATCCATATAGAAATAATTTTTAAAGATTTAACAATACCATGGAGACCGAAGATCCACCTTAGTGTATGTATGGAACTGATAAGCTTAATGAATTTCAAGATTTCAGTTTTTCATATAGGAAGCATTAAATAGAATCTAGAAAGAAAAATTATGTTTCTAATGATAATAATTACAATTGAAGAAGAGGAGAATCTTTTTTGAGTTTCCTTATTGGTCAACCAATTTGTTACATAATTTCTTAGACGTAACTCACATTGAAAAAAATATGTGTGAAATGTTTCTTTTAATTCTTAAAAATCTCAAAGTAAAGAAAAATGATGATCTATAATCTTGGTGTGACTTACTGGATTGGGGAATTAGGCCAGAATTGAAACTTGTGTGTATCAATGAAAATAAATGGTAGGTTCCATTTTCTTCTTGTGAGATGAAACATGTATAAAAACATCAATTTCTGGATGTACTAGAGACTATTAATGATCCTGATGTCTATTCATGAAATTTATCAAAACAGATCAATAGAAGAGATTTGATGTTGAAATATTTGGAGACACATGATTATCACATCCTTCTATATTAGTTGATTCCAAAAGAAAAATGTCAAATTTTTTCCAATAATGTTAGGTTTCATTTAATCATTTGTTCCATTTGTTTAGAGATCTTTGTACTAAGAATTTTTCCAAGTATTTCTAGAAAAAAATATTGGTATAGAAACCATTAATTGTTTATGGGTTAGAGAAAATATTTCCTCCATCATTTTTCATTTGCATGATGGGTAAAGACCCAATATTGATGTACATGGAAATTACATTACTTTTGAGGAATACTTATGAAAAAATAGATTCCCAAAGACTGTATTAGTTTAGTGCCATTAGAAAATTGGATCATAATCTCTTGAATTGGTGAAATATATTCGACATATCCCATAAAGAACCTCAACTTTTGTATTCAAACATAAAACCTTTCTTTATATACTAGGGAAAAGAAAAAATAAAAAGGGTGAGATCAAATTCTCACTAAGGGTAAACATGTAGAACATAAAATAAACCATAAACATAATAATGTAAAAACATGAACATAAAGATTAAATATCAAAATCATCAGTCATGAAATAAATATTGGCAGTACACAAGGCATACACCATAAAGTAACATAAATCATGAGAAAATATAATTTCAATTAAACATGGAATTGTGGAAAACAAAAAAGCACATAATTTTATTTACATATTATCACAAAAATTTATTCCAAGACTATCATAGAGGACAAGTCCATTACTATACAAGTCTTACTTGTCATTCCATCCAAGTATTACTGAACAATATTTATTTTCCGTTCCTTGCCTATATTACAGAACTAGAATTACTTGAAATTCCAGTCATGTATATCTAATGAGATATAAATATTTACACAATGCATTAGAGGTTGATATAGGTCTCACCCATCTCCTAATGAAATCATTCTTACGTGTGACACAAAAAACATAATGAATTCATCATAGCATAAACCAAGAAATAAAATGGGTTTCTTAAACATAATTCAATCATAACATAATCCATATAAAATATCATTACATTATTAATAAAATAAAATAATAGAAATTATATGGAAAGAAACATAACTCTATTTAAATATTGCCATATTAGAAGAAAAATAATTTTGATAAAACAATTGAACTTAATTCTTGAGGAAAATATTGTTCCTTCTTCCAAACCATTTTCTTTTCTCAAAATGTTGATCAATTTTTAAATAATATAATTTAGTTGAAAATGAACTTGAAACCATGTATAATAAGATTCATTGAAACAAGATGTTATAAAGATGTAAAAATACATTAATTTCGTGTAAGTAAAAAAACATCCCCCTCATACTTTTACAAGAAAAGTCACAAAGTACCTCATATGGAAAATGAAAGAAAGATTCCTTCCATACTGTTTAATAAAAATTAACCAATGGGTAAAATTGTCTTTAATTTTTTTTAATAGAATATAAATAATAATATATATTTGGGAAACATGGATGGTGATGATAAATATACACTAGTAAATATTATGTATAAACAATCTCGAAAAATAATGATATTGAGAAATTTTACCTTTCCAATTTATAATCAGTCAAATTGTATTCCTCGTAAAATAAATAAAATGATATGAATGTGTAAATATTATAACCTACATAATAATAATAATAATAACATTAATGGTTAACATAAACACCACACAATAGAATTTAATGGTTTATAAGGCATATGTCCCACCAAAATAAAAGTGAGACACAATAATCCCTTACCTTGGGTCTGATATCTTTTGTATGTATCTGAACATACTATATACTGGTTAAAGTATATAGTTTAATTATTCCATAATAATATTCATATTTATTATATCATATATGATCTTATTATTTCATTTTTTAGTAGTGTTTCAATATTTCCATTATTTCAGGTGTTAACTACTTCATTTTCCCATTCCTGTTTATCCATGTAATTCATGTTCTTTATTCTTATGATGTATTTTATTCATGTACATAATGAAATTAAGTTTATAATTATTATATTTACTCATCAATGACTTTTTTTAATAATTCTTGAATTGTTAACGTGGATAATGAATCTCACCGTGTCGTGGAGATGGTAGGCCGTACATACGCACAAGCGACGATGTCATTCCCTTTGATGGTTAAATGGTATAGAATTGGATGGTATATTAATTATGTAGAATAATAATAATTTTATATTCATTATTTAAATCCACTATACCCATCCAAATAAAGTATTATTGAATAATAGATTACATCATGGCATGGATATGATAAGCTGTATGTATGCACACATGGTGATATTGTTATTCATTAGAAAACTAAAATGAGGTATAAGGTTATACTATAATTATAATAACATATCATAATGTATAATATATTCGATTTATTATTTTAGTATTATAACAACATATGAATAAGAAATATAAGATGAAAATAATTTTTGAAGTGGTGATAAAACAATTACCTCTTTTTTGGATATCGCCTTTTAGTATGCACAAAAGGACTCTTTAAGATGGAATTCTGCCCAAAGATTGGCCTCTTGGATGAAGTGAGGGATTTTGTGGGAGTATTTTGGGTAAGCTTTTGTTGATATAAAGGTCTTCAGAGGTTTTATTAAAATAGAAGGAGGGGTTCTGTTTTATAAGAGAGGGGAGGGGCACCATTATAAAGTCTTGAAATATTAATTTATTATAAATTTATTTTAGGTTTACAATACCCCCAAAATCATTTATTTCATAGATCAAATGATTATGGGTTGAAATCCTCTCAAAAGGTAAAATTAATACCTATTTTTATTTTATTTTAAACCTTATAATTTTGATTTATCCTTATTTAGTCTATTTAATTTTATTTGTGGTAATAAAATTATAAATATTAAATTGTTATAAATATTTACTTATGTGTTGAAAATTTTCCATAATTAAATACATTTTATAATTTTAGACCATATAAGTTTCAGTTTGTAATTTTTAAATATAATTTTTGTGATTTTTGAGTAATTTAATAATATATTATTTTTATAAAATATCAATAGATTCAATTTTGAAGCAATTCATTTATTTGACTTTAAATAAAATCCAAAAAGAAGTAAAATTGAAAAGAAAATATTTAATACACTCCTAACATGTCATTTTCACATATAAAATTCTTGGATAACAATTATTAGTTCATATGATATTTATTTTATCATTTTTAAAACCATTTATTTGATATTTTTAGAAATAAAATAATTTACAGATCACTATTGTGTCATCATTAATTGTAATTATTTAGTCTTTAAAATTCTAAATAAATTCACAAGATGTAGATAATTTTATTAGATTTAGGGAAAGTATTTATGTTTTATGTTTTTTTTTGGTATTTTATCACTATATTAAAATTATTATTCTTATAAGATAAAAGAGAGTGACATGTGTTCACTTTCTATTGTTTTAATTATCATTAAAATACTACCTTTGGGTTCCAACCATTGTCTAAAATCCAAAAATAATATTGTGGGGGGGAAAGGTATACTTGAAAAACAACATAATCAAGGGGTAGTAATTTAAATCTCTAACATAAAAGGATTAATACTAGGTTATTCATGATCATTACCATAATTCTAGGACTGTAACCTATAGTCAGACATAACCTTAGGTACATCCCAAGATATTCCTTAAAAAATATCTATAGGTATCTTACTAAAGTTTTCCCATCCATGTTTCCAAAGGATGACTAAACCTTCACTATGATACCGACTACAGAGACCCAAACTTGATGTATATGGACATTACATTACTTTTGAAGAATACTTGTAACACAAATAGAGAATAAAAGTATGTATTAGTTTAGTTTCATAGGAATCTTAGAACATAATATTTTAAATTGGTGACAGATCTTTAATATCACCCATAAAGATCTTCCCCTATTGTTCTCATACCTAAACAATTTTTTTATATCCTAGGGAAAAGAAAACATAAAAAGGGTGAGCTCAAATGATTAGTATGGGTAAACACAGATAAATTAAAAAACCATAATCATTTAATGTAAAAACATTAATATAAAGTTTAAATATCAAAATCACAAGTAATGGAATAAATTTTGGTAGTACGTAAGGCATAGATGATAAAAAACCATTAACTAAGATCAAATAAAATTGGTATAAAACATTTATTTTTGGAAAAATAAATAATAACATTATATGATTTCTATAGTAGACTAGGTATTACTTCTAAGACCTTCATAGTGGAAAATGTTCATTACTGAACTAGGTTTACTTGTCGTTCCAGCCATGTTTTACTCAACCAGATTTACTTGCTGTTCTAGCCCTATATTACTGAACTAGATTTACTTTCCATTCCAGTCCTATCATTCTCATGAGATATAAATCTTTACCCAATTCATTGGAGAGAGATATAGTCCCACCAATCTAATAATGAAACAATTATTATATGTTCCACAAAAACATAAAGAATTCGTCATTTCATAACCCAAGAAATAAAATGGGTTTTAGAAAAATTATTCTATCATAACATAATACATATAAAATATCATTCCATCATTAACAAAATACAATCATAGTAATAATAAGGATAGGAATATAACCCAATTTAAAAAGCATCGCCTTAGCTGGAAAATAATTTTGATAAAACACTTGAACTTTATTCTTGAGGAAATTATCCTTTCTTATTCAAAAACATTTTCTTTTCTCAAAATTCCAAACAATTTTAAAAGAAAAGAATATAGTTGAAAATAAACATGAAACATTTTAGAGTACGATTCATGTAAACAAGGTGTTATGAAGTTGTAAAAATCTATTCATACCATATGAGTAAAAAAAATTGTCCTCATACTTTTTCCAAAAAAAGTCAAAAAGTACCTCATATGAAAAATGAAAGAAATATTACTTCCTTAACATTTAATAAAAATTCACCAATCAGTAAAATTGAATTTAAAAAACATGATAATAATATAAATAATAATATTTATTTCATAAACATGGATGTGGATGATATATATAACCTAATAAATACTTATGTATAAACAATGTCAAAAAATAATGGGATAGGTAAATTATCCCTTACCAATTTATAATCAGTCGAATCATATGCCTCATAAAATAAAGAAAATTATAATGATAATTAAATATAATAACAACCAAAATAAGTATAATAAAAACATTCATGGGCAACATAAACACCACAAAAAATAATTAGATGGTGTATAAGGCATACGTCCCACAAAAATAAAAGTGAGACAAAATAATCTCTTACCTTGGGTCTGATATCCTTCATATATATCCGAACCTCTTATATACTAGTTTAAGTATGATATTAAATAATACCATAACCATATTCACATTTATGATATCATATATGATCATATTATATCATTTTGTTAATAGTGTTTCAATTTTTCAATTATTTCGGGTGTTAAGAGCTTTGTTTTCCCATTCCAATTTATCCATGTAAGTCATGTTTTTTATTATTAGGATGTATTTTATTCATTTATATAATGAAAATTGTAACACCCCAAGCTTCCACGGTACACTTCTCTTTGAATAATACAGTAGCGTGTGTTGTACGCAACTTCGAGTTCTAACACTCACCGCAACTAATCAAAGTAGCCGTTATGAATAGTAATAACCACTTTTTAAATTTATAGGAATTTTATATTTCAAAATGGACTTCATTTTTGTATTCGTAATATCGAAATTAGCCTATGTTGAATTTTTTGTAATTTTCTGAGAACTTCTAATTTTTTATGAATAATGAAAAATACTTAAAAACAACTTTTTTAATCAAAATAATTAATAGTGACAAATTATACTATTGAGTGGTTTTAAATTATAATTAGAATATATTTTTACCATTTTATCCAATGGTGGTCATTAGAATTAATTTCACTTTGAAATTGGACATAAACAATTGTCAATCTTTTGATATAAATTGTTTCTTAAAAACACGCTATTTGTTGTGACAGCGGGAATTAATTATAAAATTAATTAATGCAACTTATATGTTTTGAATTTTTTAAAATAGACATCATTTTTGAAATCGTAATATCAAATATAGCTTATGGTGAATTTTTGGGATTTTTCTGAAAAACATCAATTTTTGATGAATAGTGAAACCACTACGTGGTACTTATAAAAACTGATTTTTCGTTTAAATGACATTTTACCACTTCTGTGTTTTGAATTTCAAAAATCCGACATACATGGTTGTCATTAAGAAGTAAAATGTGGTTCAATGAGATTAAAATATTTTTTGGTAAATAGTAACTTTTAAGTTCTTAAACACGATTAGAGGTAATTACTGTAGTTTAAGGTAAAAATAATGTTTTAATAGTATGAGATGAGCTTGACACATGTTCTACCCTCATTTTATGTGCCATGGCCGACCAAGACAATCCATGGGTCAACTTGGGGACCCCATGGAGCCACTTTAGTTTGAAAATGACATAAATACCTTTTATTTAATGTTAAAGTAAAAAATGACACAAACATGAAATGTTTTACTAAAACAATTTTTACATGGGGTTATACAAGTCATATTTTTGACTATAAATATTAATTGGAAAGCTAAAAAGATTTCCTACATCGTAGTATTTTTTTTTATAATTTTTAGACATTAAATAAATTAAATTATTTATGACATCATGATGATGCAGCGATGACCTCATTATTTAACGATTTAAATAAAATAAAAAGATAATGTAAATTCCAAGGCTTACACTTGTAAAAAACCTATTGGATGAGTATATTTCGTACCCTTATCACCTTAGCCTAGAATTATATAAGTGTGGGACCTTTGGAATCCGAAAATCATTGTATAATAATATAACATTTCCTTACTTTCCAAGAGTGCCCCTCCTCTCCACTTATAAAAGGCCCCCACCTCTACCACCTCATTCACACTTTCAAGCCATTTGGATCGGCCAACCTCTGCCCAAATACTCTCCCAACTTCCCCCTCTTACTCCTAGAAGCCTCACTTTGGGCAGAACTCTTCCCAAGGAAGCCTTTGTCTCAAACCAAAAAGAGTTACCTAATTTTGAGGTAATGTCTTCTCTAATGTTGTTTTGTTTTATTTTTCTTCTCCAACCCCCTAAACTATTTTTATTCATTTATTTTGTAACAAAACCTGTATCCTCAATATACTAGGATGTTGTTATAAGAAGGATTCGAGCTACACTTACACACACCTACATCTAATGGTTAAAGAACATACTGTTTTTGTGGATGGTGAATTTCTGCCTCACGAAACGATGATTGTTCCACACTCATATAACACCTTCAAAGGTGGGAATTAAGAAGTCACTATATTTATATATGATATATAATATGTTTATGTTTTAATTATGCTTCTATATTTCTCATTTATGGCATACTTTATGATTTCCATTATGGGTAAACGCGATAATTTCATTTTAGGAAGTGCGGACTACCGCCCCCTCAAAGTGATTTGAATCGTTAATGCCATATGTGGGATGTATAAAGGATGGAGTAAATGGTATTATACACTATATTATACTGGAATTATTTTATACATTTATATCATTATGATTTTATTCCATTAAATACGAAATAGAAATGAAAGTAGCGTTCATGCGTACGTACGGCTTACCGTCTCCATGAATGGTGCATTTCATTTCTTACCTCTAAATGTTACGTAATATTATAAATGAATGTATATACTGTATATATATGATATATATGATATCTAAATCATGAATATAATTCTGGATATAATGGATATTTCCCCACATGAACAACTTGTAATTATAAGAAGTTTATTTTTGACTCAAGTACCAAAGATCGACAAAACGACCGTTATTAACTTAAATAATTACATAATGTTCATAACATGGTAATAAGTGATATAAAAGGAAAAATGAACATGAAAAAGGTTCTTAAGTAAATATAAATTAACTCTAGTTTATTATTCAGGAGGTTAAATAACGGTCGAGTCAGGACAAGACGCAAGGTAAGGGAACTTCTTAACCCAACTTCCATTCTTTGGGTTAATCTCCTACTTTCAAATTATGTCATGATATTATTATGTATTATTTTGTATTTTTTACTTTCTTTATGTGTACCTATAGTGAATACACATAATAGATCTATTTTATTTTAAAAATGATCTTTTTAAGGACTTCGTCTCAATCTCCTTTCATTGAGGCATATTTGGTTTTATACACAACTTTCTTTTATACGGTGTATAAACCCCTTTGACTTTTACGTTTATTCAAAAGGAATCTTTTTTATACGAAGCGTTTTACTAAACGACAAAAAGGGAATGTATTTCTTTCCATACTTATGCGGCGACAATAACTTCTCTGCCACCGTGAATATTATTTGAGTTTCAGCTTCCTCTACAAGCCATCATTTTTTTTAAAGAAAAATAAATACAAAGTTTTAACTTTCTTTTATTTTGGTATTGAAAATGGTTTTGAAAGCGTTTTTATTATATCAATGTTCTGTATTGATATCTTGTGATTGAAATGTGTAAATGTTATGTTTCTTTGATGCATGTTTTATGTGATACGATTATGTTATGGTTTATGATATGTTTAAACCTATTCATATGAGGAATGCATTGGACTTAATAAGTGACGGGTGGAGCCCGCTATAGCTCCTCGATGCATCGGTAGGTCTCATGAGACAACTAGACGTGGAATTGGCCGAGGCCCTTTCCCAATTTGATTTGTGATTTTGGCCGAGGCCTTAATCATTTTAGACGTCTTGGACGAGGCCTTGACAAAATGTTTCAGAATGTCTGGCATTATGAATTCCATCATTATGAAAGTGGTTATTGATATTGCATGTGATTATTCGACCAGTAGAATATCCATGTGAAGAAGTGAATGGCATTATCTCATTTTACTTTTTCCATATTATGTTAGTGTTCAAGTTTAAAAGGCTTTTGTTTTAGTTATACATTGCCTTAAATTTTTATGTTTATTTATGAAAGCTTCCGCAATATTGTTATCCTTACTGAGCATCTGAGCTCACCCCTTTCAATGTTTTAATATTCTCCAGGATGTGAAGAAGTATTTTATGAATGACCTGCAGGGATTGTCTGAAGAGGATATGAGTGTGGACTATGAAGACTTTGTTATTAGTTTTTCACTTTATGATGTAATGTAACATTTACGAATGTATCTAGTGTTTCCAAGGCTACTAAACTAATCGGTCTTTCGAGACTTGATATTTTGTGATCATGCCAATGTTACGAAGTAACGCACCGGCTCCGGGTAGCTAGGGTCGGGGCGTTACAGTTGGTATCAGAGGTAGTTTAGTACTAACCTTGGAAGCTAGATTTAGATAAACTCTGATTAGGGCACATAGCCCGAAGATAGACTTTAAGGATTAGTATAGAAGAACTTCCTAGAATTTTGGTATTATAGAGATTTTGTGAGTTTTTCGAGCAATACATCCCTGTCTGGATACGAGCAGGTAGAGGAGGCTCTGGCACAGATGTACCTAGGGGTAAAACCCGAAAACACCGCATTGAGCTAGACTCGAACGGGAACTGGTGCACAACAACGGGCCTTGCTGCACTCTTGGTTAAGACACTCCCAGGGGATATGCTTAGGATAATTCTCATTTTCTTTACAAACCACTATGAAGGGTTATGAGTATATACTTCCTCAAAGTAAACATTTTTATGGATTATATCCATAAATAGTTCAATTTATGTTAAGTATCTTACAAGTATGGAATTATGTATTTTGATTCATAAACTAATATAGTTTATGCCATTGTTTAGAAATGGTGCCTAGTGGAAGGAATGGAAACCGTATCAATGCACGCACTCCGTGCAGGGATTTCCCTCCAGCTCAATATAATTATTGTGGAGTTGGAGATACAACTGGTTCTGATCAACTTATTACCATTCTGGGACAACTCACTCAGGTTATGAATAATAACCTTACTCATATGGAGCACCCTGATCCGCAATGTGGAGGATCAATGTTAGACCGCTTCATGAGGCAATAACCACCAACATTTAATGGGGGTACAAATCCATTAGTAGCTGAGCAATGGATAAACTCCTTAGAGAAAATATTCCACGCCTTGGGGAGTAGTGAAAGGGAAAAGGTTATCATGGCAGTTTACCGCCTCACTGAAGATGCTGATAAATTGTGGTCATTGATTCAAAACACAAAGGAAGATGATGACATATCGAATATGTAATGGAGGGAGTTCAAAGATCTTTTCTTAGAAAAATACTTTCCTCATGACCATAGAGCAGATATGGAAAGGCAATTTCTGAGTCTGAAACAAAAGGAGGATGAGAATGTCGCAAAGTATGAGGCCAACTTTACAAGGTTAGCGAGGTATGCTTCAGATTATATACGTAACCCAAGAGGTAATATTGATCATTTCTTTGATGGGTTAAAACCATATCTCCATCGAGCTTTAGTATCACAATCATTCTAAACAAACGAAGATATTGTCTCATGTGCTATCAAGACAAAAAAGGAATTCTCTAAGTCTTATGACAACAAAGTAAAGCAATAGAAGAAGAGAACGGTGGAACAAGAGACAGATAAAGGGAAAAAGGGAAAGAAGGATTTTCCATTATGTGATAATTGTGGGAAGAATCACCCTGGTACTTGCCTAAAAGGAATGGGAGTTTGTTATAAATGTGGAGAAAAAGGTCACCAGGTGCGTGATTGCAAGGGAAAGAAAGAGGCTATCAATGTTGAATGCTACAATTGTAGGTAAATGGGGCATTATGCAAATGAATGTCCTAAGAATCAGGGAAACTTACCTCAGAAAAGGCCAAGGGATCAAGGAAAATCTTATGTTGTTACTATAGTTGAAGCAGAATAATTAATGTATTAGTGCTTTTGGACTCATGGATTATATTCTGGTTATTAGAATAATGTGATATATATATATAAAGATTGTACTGTAGTACTTGTTTATTTCAGTAAGGTTTTAATATGATGAAGGTAATCATATTTTTAGTATGTGACAAAAAGAGAAACTTTAATTTGTTTGGGGAATCTGATAAATTGATTTTGGAATTAAGAGTCCTTTTAGAGAAAGTCTGGACAGAGGTATAAAGGTTGGAGTGGATTAATTTGATCTTTGGATAGTATTGTTTAAGGTTAAAAAATTTTATGAAGATTATTTTGGGAATATTATAATACTATAGTTTTAGGAAAAGGACAACCTGCAGGGTGGGGCATAACTCGTCGCGTCGGAAAAAGCTGCAGGAATCGGACCCACAACCATAGTGCGACATGCCTTTATTTCCTACCACTAGCCTACAGGAAGTCCTTGGTTATTACAAAATAGTTTTACTAATCTAAATGGTATGTGTTAATATTCGGAACCTTATACAATTAGGATAAATAGAATATTTTTGAGTTCTATTACCTTTTGGAGTAAAAGATGGGTTTGTGGTAAAAATTTATTAAAGAATGAAAGTATACATAACAAGTATTTATATTCCCTTACGTTCTTAGTAAATCACTTAAATAAATTCCTCAACTTTATAAAAGGTAACTTAAAACAAAAAATTTGTCGGTTAACTTTTCCTACTGGGGAATCAATGATCGTTTAACCAATCACAAGTTTGTGATTTTCTTGTAGTTAAACTTTCTCCTAATACTATTTTCTACAACTCTCCATCAGACCTTGATGGTTTGTTTCTCCTCCATATCCATATTTTCATAGAATCCTAGAATGGGCTATCTCGGATGACCTTTGTACTTATCTTTCATTCTTTTAATGTTATATTTGTATTAACTTTATTTCCGATGTGGGTTTTCCTCAAAGGTATTTTCTATTTTCAACCTTTTATTTTCAAAGAAAAATTTCAAATTGTGAGGACGCAATTTATTGAAGGAGGGGAGAATGTAACACCCCAATCTTCCACGGTACACTTCTCTTTGAATAATACAGTAGCGTGTGTTGTACGCAAATTCAAGTTCTAACACTCACCGCAACTAATCAAAGTAGCCGTTATGAATAGTAATAACCACTTTTTAAATTTATAGAAATTTTATATTTCAGAATGGACTTCATTTTTGTATTCTTAATATTGAAATTAGCCTATGTTGAATTTTTTGTAATTTTCTGAGAACTTCCAATTTTTTATGAATAGTGAAAAATACTTAAAAACAACTTTTTTAATCAAAATAATTAATAGTGACAAATTATACTATTTAGTGGTTTTAAAGTATAATTAGAATATATTTTTACCATTTTATCCAATGGTGGTCATTAGAATTAATTTCACTTTGAAATTGGACATAAACAATTGTCAATCTTTTGATATAAATTGTTTCTTAAAAACACGCTATTTGTTGTGACAGAGGGAATTAATTATAAAATTAATTAATGCAACTTATATGTTTGTAATTTTTTAAAATAGACATCATTTTTGAAATAGGAATATCAAATATAGCTTAGGGTGAATTTTTGGGATTTTTCTGAAAAACTTCAATTTTTGATGAATAGTGAAACCACTAAGTGGTACTTATAAAAACTGATTTTTCGTTTAAATGAAATTTTACCACTTCTGTGTTTTGAATTTCAAATATCTGACATACATGGTTGTCATTAAGAAGTAAAATGTGGTTCAATGAGATTAAAATAATTTTTGGTGAATAGTAACTTTTAAGTTCTTAATCGCGATTAGAGGTAATTAGTGTAGTTTAAGGTAAAAATAATGTTTTAATAATATGAGATGAGGTTGACACATGTCCTACCCTCATTTCATGTGCTATGGCCGACCAAGACAATCCATGGGTCAACTTGGGGACCCCATGGAGCCACTTTAGTTGGAAAATGACATAAATACCTTTTATTTAATGTTAAAGTAAAAAATGACACAAACATGAAATGTTTTACTAAAACAATTTTTACATGGGGTTATACAAGTCATATTTTTGACTATAAATAGTCATTGGAAATATAAAAATATTTCCTACATCATAGTATTTTTTTTATAATTTTTAGACATTAAATAAATTATATTATTTATGACATCATGATGATGCAACGATGACCTCATTATTTAACGATTTAAATAAAATAAAAAGATAATGTAAATTCCAAGGCTTACACTTGTCAAAAACCTATTGGATGAGTAGCGTTCGAACCCTTATCACCTTATCCTCGAATTATATAAGTGTGGGACCTTTGGAATCCGAAAATCATTGTATAATAAAGTAACGTTTCTTTACTTTCCAAGAGTGCCCCTCCTCTCCACTTATAAAAGGCCCCCACCTCTACCACCTAATTCACACTTTCAAGCCATTTGTCTCGGCCAACCTCTGCCCAAATACTCTCCCAACTTCCCCCTCTTACTCCTAGAAGCCTCACTTTGGGCAGAACTCTTCCCAAGGAAGCCTTTGGCTCAAATCAAAAAGAGTTACCCGATTTTGAGGTAATGTCATCTCTAATGTTGTTTTGTTTTATTTTTCTTCTCCAACCCCCTAAACTCTTTTTATTCATTTCTTTTGTAACAAACACTAGTGCAGAAAAAGTTTTTTACGTCACCATTTTTTACGTCGGTTATATAAAACCGACGTCATAATATGTAAAACGAGGTTTTTTACGTCGGTTATTTAATAACCGACGTAAAAACCTGTGTTTAGTACACCTTTAACATCGGTTATTTTTATAACCGACGTTATTAATCACGCGGCTTCATTTTTTATGTCGGTTATACATTAACCGCCGTAAAAAACAGAAGCGGGGGGTGTTTGTTACGTCGGTTATTCAATAACCGATGTAACAAATCGACATATGTACGAGTTATTACGTCGGTTATTCAATAACCGACGTAAAAAACGCGGTTTTTGATGGCCTTTTTACGTCGGTTATTTTATAACCGACGTAAAAAAAAGAATCTACAGATGTTTTTGACGTCGGTTATGGAATAACCGACGTAAAAAAACGCGGATTTTGAGCCCTTTATAACGTCGGTTATAAAATAACCGACGTAAAAAAAGAATCGGAGGAAGGTTTTTACGTCAGTTATTGAATAACCGACGTGATAACTCATTTAAAAATTTACCCAGACCCGTGGATTGTCATTCGCGAGTTTACCTTCGACAGTCGCGACTCGTCTCTCTCGCGCGTAAACCCGAATCGGCTCGTCCATTTCGTTGGTTTAGATTCGTTTTGCGATCATCGTTTCTCATATTTAATCTCCTCAGATCAATCATCTAAACTCGCAGCACTCAGGTAATCCTCCCACTCGTTCGTTTTTTTTTTCGCGGATAGTATATATATATGTGTTGTGATTTTTTTGTTGAAACTAGCTAAGATTCTTCGATTGCGAACCCTTTTAACTTGTTTTGGCACCATAATCTTATTTATCATCCCTAGATCTATTAGTTTGACTTGCAATATTGACTAATTTTATGATTTCACTAATTTTTCATCATTTTCTATAAATCCCCGAGAGGGTTGGGGCGTGTCCATTTGGATGGGTTGCCCTTTTACAGTTGTTACTACTTTATTCACACACAACCATGGAATAGGTGCATGGATTTGGGATCACATCACCATTTTCACCCCCTGCAAACAAAGTTTCACGAGGAGGACTCGCCAGATTTCCCCTCGGCATGTTAAAAATTTTAGATACCCTCTTTTCAGCAAGTAAAAAATTAACTAGTTTTTTCTTCACTACTTATCCTAAACAAATAAAACAACCATTCTTTCTAGAACCTCTACTAGATCCATTGCATCCATCAACATACATATTTGGATCTGAAAGAATCCCTTAAGCCTTATGTTCAATGCTAACATCCTTTACTGATCTATAGAAAATATGATGGTCTGCTAAGCTCTCCATTTAAAAGTCAAACCCCACCAATTATTCATCCTCATCATGAGAAAATGGCACAACATCTGAATTTATGATTCAATCTCTTGGGTCACTGAACAAACATTAACTCCTTCAAATCCACACCTGGAATAGACAACCTAATGTCGAGTTCCTTCTCTGTCTATTGAAACTCAGTTCTTCCTCTACACCTAAAAACATTCTTTGAATGGCCCAACTTCTTGTTATGGTAAATTTTCAGTGATTCCAGGGGGGTGGGAGGGCTATCAAGAGGGTTGGGGGGTGTCCAGGGGGGTGTCCAAGGGGGTAGGGTGTGGGGGTGGTGTCCAGGAGGGGTGGGGGGCTGTCCAGAGGGGTCGGGGGGTGTCCAGGGGGGTTTACAAGGGGGTGGGTGGGTGTGGGGGGCTGTCCAAGGGTGTGGGTGGGTGTTGGGGGGTGTCCAGGGGGGTGTCCAAGGGGGTAGGGGGTGGGGGTGGTGTTTAGGAGGGGTGGGGGGCTGTCCAGAGGGTTGGGGGGTGTCCAGGGGGGTGTCCAAGCAGGTCGGGGGTGGGGGTTGTGTCCAGGAGGGGTGGGGGTGCTTTCTAGAGGGGTCGGGGGCTGTCTAGAGGGGTCGGGGGGTGTCCAGGGTGGTTTCCAAGGGGATGGGTGGGTGTGGGGGGCTGTCCAAGGGGGTGGCGGCCTGTCTAGAGGGGTCGGTGGGGTGTCCAGGGGGGTTTCCAAGGGGTTGGATGGGTGTGGGGGGTTGTCCAAGTGGGTGGCGGCCTCTCCAGAGGGTATTTGGGGTTGTCCGGGTGGGTGGGGGGCTGTCCAGAGGGTTGGGGGATGTCGAGGGGGTGTCCAAGGGGGTAGGGGGTGGGGGTGGTGTCCAGGAGGGGCGGGGGGCTGTCCAGAGGGGTCGGGGGGTGTCCAGGGGGGTTTACAAGGGGGTGGTTAGATATTGTAAATTTCTTACTTATTAAAACATGTATCAAACCAAAATGATAAAACAATAAAAACCGTAAAGAGGAGAAGTCATGGGTGCACCGGCTGGCCGGTGGCGGATCACCGGTTGGCCGGTGGTCCAGACAGCAAAGCTCTGTCTGGTCCACCGGTCGGCCGGTGATGAGCCAGCGGCCGGCCGGTGGTCCAGAGAGAGGAAGGCTCTGTCTGGTCCACTGGCCGACCGGTGACACCAGGCAGTGGGCAAGTCTACTGCCTGGGTCCTCCGGCTGGCCGGTGAGCTCACACCGGCTGACCGGTGGACACAGTGTTGGATGATGCCTTTTTGTGAGAGGTATGAAACACATCCCTCTCAAAGAGTTAATTATCTTTTAACATAAAGAACCACTAACGTTAAATTTCCTTTTATCAGGGATCATTGGATGTTAGGGGTTTTTTTCCCTAGGGAGAAAGCACTTTATTGGATATGCTCTCTCCGTGATGATGTGCGAGAAAGTTTTAAGAATATATTGGAAACATAAGTTTCAATTTCACAATAGTTTTATATATTATAATGAATTTTAAATTTACCCCATTCGTATTATTTTCTAACAGGGCATGGGTCCACTTTCGAAAAAGCGCAATGAAAAGGAATTTCAAGATCAAATATGTACATGTGAAGGTAAATATCCATTTATAATTTGTACATTTTGATTTATTACATAAAAATAATATATTGAATTTACACTCATTCAAACAGAAATGTCATGAGCAACAAGGCATCATCGAATGCGGATATTACATGTTAAGATTTATGTATGAAATAATAACAACTGGGACAGTTCTGAGTTTTGACCTGGTAAGATTTCCTCTTTCTCATAATATTTCAATTTGATTTATTCATTATACACGTTGACTACTATCCTTTTCCTATGTAGCTTTTTGATGACCCTCAACCCTTTACTGCTAAAGATATCAAACACTTACAAGTGGAGTGGTCAAATTATTTTACAGGTTTGATTGACTTTTAGTTGTTTGTAATGTAAAATGTAATTTTGAATATTGTCAATGTAATTGTGTATTTCGTTGTCGTTTAGGTTGGATTAAGTTTTTTTTGAAGTTGACGGTGTAAGTTTTGAATGTTATATAAGTGAATGTTTAATTTTTCTCTACTTCTTGTTTTGGTCTACTGTTGATGGTTTTTCTGGTCTGGATTTTGGTATGGGGGGAGAGGTTCCAAGGGGGTGGGTGGGTGTTTGGGGGGTGTCCAAGGGATATGGGAGGGGTGTCCAAGGTGTGTTTGGGGCTGTCCTAGGGGTCGGGGGGGGTGTAAATGAGGGTGGGGGTGTCCAAGGGGTGGGGGGTGTCCAAGGGATATGGGAGGGGTGTCCAAGGTGTGTTTGGGGCTGTCCGAGGGGTCGGTTGGGTGTAAATGAGGGTGGGGGGGGGGGGGCTGTCCAAGGGTGGGGGTGTCCAAGTGGTGGGGGGGGTGTCCAAGGGATATAGGAGGGGTGTCCAAGGGTGTTTGGGGCTGTCCAAGGGATGGGGGGGTTTCCAAGGGGTCGGGGGGGTGTCCAGGGGGTGGGGGGGGCTGTCCAAGGGGTGGGGGGGTGTCCAAGGGGTGGGGGTGTACAAGGGATATGGGAGGGGTGTCCAAGGGGTGTTTGGGGCTGTCTTAGTGTGCGGGGGGTGTAAATGAGGGTGGGGGGCTGTCGAAGGGGTGGGGGTGTCCAAGGGGTATGGGAGTGGTGTCCAAGGTGTCTGGGAGTTCTTTCCAAGGGGCCCGGTTGGGTGTAAATGAGGGTGGGGGGCTGTCCAAGGGGTGGGGGGGTGTCCAAGGGGTGGGGGGGTGTCCAAGGGATATGGTAGGGGTGTCCAAGGGGTGTTTGGGGCTGTCCAAGGGCTCGGGGGGGGGGGGGGGGGGGGTGTCCAGGGGTCGGGGGGTGTCCAAGGGGTCTGGGAGGGCTGTCAAGGTGTGGGGGGGTGTCCAATGGGTGTTTGAGGCTGTACTAGGGGTCTTGGGGGTGTAAATGAGGGTGGGGGCTGTCCAAGGGGTGGGGGGTGTCCAAGGGGTGGGGGGTGTCCAAGGGATATGGGAGGGGTGTCCAATGGGTGTTTGAGGCTGTACTAGGGGTCGTGGGGGTGTAAATGAGGGTGGGGGGCTGTCCAAGGGGTGGGGGTGTCCAAGGGTTGTGGTGGGGCTCCAATGTGGTGGGGGAGGGCTGGCCAGGTTGTTAGGTGGGTATAGATGAGGGTGGGGTTCAGTTGGGGCTTGGGGGAGGGCTGGCATGGTTATTTTTGTTGTTTGGTTTCTGGTTGCTTTTTGGTGAGAGTAGTGCAATTATTTTTTAAAAAAATATCGCTTTCACGTCGGTTATTTTATAACCGACGTGGTAAATAAATCAGTAGGGGTTTATCACGTCGGTTTTTTCAAGAACCGACGTGCTAAACCATTCCCGGGCCTTTTATCACGTCGGTTCTTAATATAACCGATGTGCTAAAAGGCCTGGGAATCGATTTACCACGTCGGTTATTGGATAACCGACGTGCTAAAACGTTTCCCAGGCCTTTTTATCACGTCGGTTATTTAAGAAACCGACGTGATAATAGGCCCGGGGAAGGGTTAATCACGTCGGTTATGTCATAACCGACGTGATAAATGATATCCCCGGCGTTTTATCACGTCGGTTTAGAAATAACCGACGTGATAAACACCGTGATGTTAGGTATGTTACGTCGGGTTTTAAATAACCGACGTAAAAATGTTATTTATAACGTCGTCCGTATTAACGTCGCCTAAAAACCGACGTAAATAATGAAAAATAACCGACGTAAAAAATGTTTTCTGCACTAGTGAAAACCAGTATCCTCAATATACTAGGATGTTGTTATAATAAGGATTCGAGCTACACTTACACACACCTACATCTAATGGTTAAAGAACATACTATTTCTGTGGATGGCGAATTTCTGCCTCACAAAACGATGATTGTTCAACACTCATATAACACCTTCAAATGTGTCCATTAAGATGTCACTATATTTATATATGATATATAATATGTTTATGTTTTACTTATGCTTCTGTATTTCTCATTTATGGCATACTTTATGATTTCCATTATGGGTAAACGTGATAATTTCATTTTAGGAAGTGCGGACTACCGCCCCCTCAAAGTGATTTGAATCGTTAATGCCATATGTGGGATGTATAAAGGATGGAGTAAATGGTATTATACACTATATTATACTGGAATTATATTATATATTTATATAATTATTATTTCATTCCATTAAATACGAAATAGAAATGAAAGTAGCGTTCATGCGTACGTACGGCTTACCGTCTCCATGAACGATGCATTTCATTTCTTACCTCTAAATGTTACGTAATATTATAAATGAATGTATATACTGTATATATATGATATATATGATATCTACATCATGAATATAATTCTGGATATAATGGATATTTCACCACATGAACAACTTGTAATTATAAGAAGTTTATTTTTGACTCAAGTACCAAAGATCGACAAAACGACCGTTATTAACTTAAATAATTACATAATGTTCATAACATGGTAATAAGTGATATAAAATGAATAATGAACATGAAAAATGTTCTTAAGTAAATAGAAATTAACTCTAGTTTATTATTCAGGAGGTTAAATAATGGTCGATTCAGGACAAGACGCAAGGTAAGGGAACTTCTTAACCCAACTTACCATTCTTTGGGTTAATCTCCTACTTTCAAATTATGTCATGATATTATTATATATTATTATGTATTTTTTACTTTATTTATGTGTACCTATAGTGAATACACATAATAGATCTATTTTATTTTAAAAATGATCTTTTAAGGACTTCGTCTCAATCTCCTTTCATTGAGGCATATTCGGTTTTATACACAACTTTCTTTTATACGGTGTATAAACCCCTTTGAATTTTACGTTTATTCAAAAGGAATCTTTTTTATACAAAGCGTTTTACTAAACGACAAAGAGGGAATGTTTTTTCTTTCCGTACTTATGCGGCGACAACGACTTCTCCACCGTCGTGACTATTATTTGAGTTTCAGCTTCCTCTACAAGCCATTATTTTTTTAATGAAAAATAAATACAAAGTTTTAACATTATTTTATTTTGGTATTGAAAATGGTTTTGAAAGCGTTTGTATTATATCAATGTTCTTTATTGATATCTTATGATTGAAATGTGGAAATGTTATGTTTCCTTTATGCATGTTTTATGTGATATGATTATGTTATGGTTTATGATATGTTTAAACCTATTCATATGAGGAATACATTGGACTTAATAAGTGATGGGTGGAGCCCGCTATAGCTCCTCGATGCATCGGTAGGTCTCATGAGACAACTAGACGTGGAATTGGCCGAGGCCCTTTCCCAATTTGATTTGTGATTTTGGCCAAGGCCTTAATCATTTTAGACGTCTTGGTCGAGGCCATGGCAAAATGTTTCAGAATGTCTGGCATTATGCATTCCATCATTATGAAAGTGGTTATTGATATTGCATGTGATTATTCGACTAGTAGAATATCTATGTGAAGAAGTGAATGGAATTATCTCATTTTACTTTTGCCATATTATGTTGATGTTCAAGTTTAAAAGGCTTTTGTTTTAGTTATAAATTGCCTTAAATTTTTATGTTTATTTACGAAATCTTCCGCAATATTGTTATCCTTACTGAGCATCTGAGCTCACCCCTTTCAATGTTTTAATATTCTCCAAGATGTGAAGAAGTATTTTATGAATGACCTGCATGGATAGTCTGAAGAGGATATGAGTGTGGACTATGAAGACTTTGTTATTAGTTTTTCACTTTATTATGTAATGTAACATTTATGAATGTATCTAGTGTTTCCAAGGATACTAAACTAATCGGTCTTTCGAGACTTGATCTTTTGTGATCATGCCAATGTTACGAAGTAACGCACCAGCTCCGGGTAGCTAGGGTCGGGGCGCGTTACAAAATTAAGTTCTATTTTTTATTTTTACACATCATATAAATTTTATAATTATTCTTGAATTGTTAACTTGGAGAATTAATCTCACCACACCGTGGAGAGAGTAGGCCGTACGTACGCACATGTGACGGTTTCATTCCCTTTTATGGTCAAAACGTATCGAATTGGATGGTATATTAATTATATATAATAATAATCATATTATATTCATTATTTAAATCGATTATACCCATCATTATACCCATCCAAATAAATTATAGTTTAATTATAGATTACACCACAACCTGGAGACGGTAAGTCGTGCGTACGCACACATGGTAAAATTGTTAAATATAGGATGGATAAAAGGAGTTAAAAAGTATCACCATAATTATAATAACATATAATAGTGTATAATATACTTTATTTATCACTTTATTATGAGAATAATATAATAATAGGATGTAGAAGAATAAAATAATTTTGGAAGAGGTGATAAAACAATTACCTTTTTTCAGGTATCTCTTTTTAGTATGAACTAAAGGACTCCTTGAGATGGATTTCTTCCCAAAGGGTGGTGTCTTGACCTATCCCCTGGGGCCCATGCTGTGACTACCCTATGCCCGCCTTCCATAGCCCAGGTGCTGGTGACTTGCACCGGAAAGGCATATCCCCATAACCGTGAAGACATTGCCTTTTAACTTACAAACTCAAACTATCCATGCACAAAGAAAGATACGAGCACAAAGTAAAATATATAGTAAATAGAGATAGTAAAGTACGTAAAGGGGGCCTGAATAAAAGACCAACTTTAAAGTACTGGTAAAACATAAAACAACTCCGGTGAACACCCACTAAGGATCATACCTGATGGGTAGGTACAACTCTCGAATGGTCGTCTCTGGGGTATGTCTCATCTAGTGGTTCACCTATGAGTAGACTCCCGTCATGGAACCCTCAGCCTCGATCAATTATTTCTATTATCTACATAAGACACAACATTGTGTAGGCGTAGCCCATGTAGGGGTGAGTATAACAATACTCGGTAGGGACCCTGAGACCCCTGAAGGTCTCTCATAATCCACAAAGGATAAACCACAAAGCAAGACCTCAATCTCATAGCATTTAGTAATAGTCATCCAATCTACTTAGGTAGATGCCCATACATATACCTAAGTTATCAATATATACTCATCTCACATGTGAGGGAATAATACCACAAAGGTTACACCATGAAGGTAGAAGTACCACATAGGTAACACCAAAAAGATAGAATTACCACACATGTAACACCACGAAGGGAGAAGTGCCACACATGTAACACCAAGATGATATAAGTACCACATAGGTAACACCATGAAGGTATGTACCACCAAGGTAATTCCACACAGAAGAATACCATGAAGGTATCACTGCACAGTAGTGTACCACAAAGGTAAAGACTCAGCTCACACCAGGTATAACATAAGTGTGGAAGTATAAATGATTATTTGTATTGATAGATAATCTTACTTCGTCGATAATCTCTATTGTTGACATACAAAGGATCATAGATTACCCACACAGGATCTGAAGATGACCCACACAGGATCTAAAGATGCTGACCCACACATGATCCAAATATGACCCACATAGAATCTGACGATGACCCAAATAGGATCTGAAGATGACCCACACATGATACCAAGATGACCCACAAAGGATCTTAAGATGAACCACACTGGATCTATAGATTCTTCAAGTATATCCAGCCATAGGGTTCTCGCACTAAACACGCTTGATTCCAAGATGATCCACACCTCAATCCATCAGTTGATCATTCAACTACCAAAAATTCCCATGAAGAAGTATCTAAGAGTATTTCCACGTCATAAGGGTCCCAACACAACAGACGACATGTCAATCTGATGCTCGGTCTGTATGTTATTTTTGTTTCCATTCTGAGGGCCCGATTGGATTTCAGTTCAATCCAACCCGTCCATACTCCAACTTTATCCCAAACTCATGTGGAGTATACCAAAAGGAACATCTTGATCCAACGAATCTAGTGTCATAGACAGTTCATCAAATGGATGCCTGATTCTCAAGATATTTCTAAAAGGGTGTATCTCGATCCAAATGGGCCATGGTCCAGTCTGACCCAGTTCTGGTCAACCCGACCCGACCTGGGTCCGGCCCGACCCGGGTCCAGCTTGACCCGCAAAGGGGAAGGCCTGCATAGAGCGGCCCGCTCCACCGTGTGTGGTCTACCATGGTGGGCCCTGCCCTAGCCTTACCCCGGGGGAGGCAACCCCCAGAATTCCAAATGTTCCAATGGACCATTCGACTTTGGCCAACCCGGTGACGCCAGTTGGTACTGCCAGCTGGCCTGCGGGGCCCACCAGAGCCATCCTTCTTAGCGAGACATGGCCGGCCAGATTTCCAACTGGCTTTCCTTCCAGTGGCGCTGGTGTGTGCCAGTGCTGCCTCTGCGGCTGGTCGGGTGTCGGCCCCCCTCCAGGTGTGCCACCACGGCTCAACAACCGCGTCCTCCTCCTCAACTAGTGGCGCGAACGCGCATTTCCCTGGTTCCATGTGTCTAACTGGCGTCCCATCTTCCACCATCCTACACCATGGCCGATAGGCCGCAACCTTCTTCCGGGGAATGGTTGCGCCGCTGCCGCTATCAAAGCCAGCCGGTGTTCCAGCCACCAACTATACCCTGCCAGCGTTTGTCGCCGACAACATGGTCAGATTCTGCTCGACCCGATTGTCCGTTCGCGAAGAACACATCAACAATAAGGTAGTGGGGGGTTTGGGACAAGTCCGTTTGGACATAAATATCCATGATAGATTGATAACAGGCGGTTCATAAATTAAAAACAATAATTTATCATGAAGAAAATTAAGAACAATCTCCCTACCTCGTTTGATCATTGGAGATGGCGTGTAGAAGAAGATGAAGTCACTGACATTCATCCCTCCCACAACACGCTTCTGATCTGAGCTATATATTTGGTTCCACATTCTTGTTTTAGAGGTTTTTTCTTCGTTGGAAGATGTTCTTCCACCAAGTGTTCTACAAAGGCTCTTCTAAATCCATTCTTTGCCAACGATTCCCAACTAAAAGAGGTGAGGAACCAACTTAATTTTGTTTAAGTTAATTACTTCATCAATTAATGTTATCTCATTAATTGGGGGTGGGGGGAAGGGGGGTTCCAAGAGTTACATCATATTAAAAAGTTGGTTCAAGGTCGGGTGGTTCCCACCACCAAGATTCAAATGAGAGGTTTCAAGTAAATAAAATAATTGGTGATTGTTTTATTTTATTTTTTTACTCTCCCACATAAAACAGAAAATCCATCATCCACCATCGACCAATTGTGGTCGAGGTGAAGACTCTCTTAAGAGAATATCGGCACATCGAGTTCAACGGTGTCCTCATATTTCAATTCTGAGCTCCGGTTCAAAAGTTACAAAATACCGCTTGTGCATTTACTAAATGAAAAAAAAAGTTCAGAATTTTCATTCCGGGCACACTTGGCCTTGGAATCACGTGCCATTAATTTTCGTAGACTCGTATTAATTCTATATAATTAAAAAAATTAAACGGAAAACCCGGGTCTTTACATTTTCCCCACCTCAGGGCTTTGCGTCCCCAAAATCCACAACACAAACTAGGGAAACAAGTGGGGGTACGGAGCATGAATCCGAGCCTTCCACTCCCATGTGCTCTCTTGGATGTTCCCATGCAGCCAATGTATGCGCACCAGAGGTATTGGTCACCCACAAAGGACTCTCTCCTATCAATCCTCAATCCCTACTAGAACCTCTGAAAACGTTTCCCCATTGTCGATGTCCAGCTCGCCCGAGTCAATGATGTGTGAGGGATCATGTAAGTATATTCTCTGCTGGGATATGTGGAAAAAATAGTGCACCTGGTGTAACTGATGGGGAAGAGCTAAGAGGTATGAAACTTCTCCAACTATACTGAGGACCTGAAAGGGTCCCATGAACATCGGAGATATCTTGTTGCCCTGGACAAATCTCTGCAAACCTCATCGAGGTGTGACCCGTAGAAAGACATTGTCACAGTCTTTAAACTCTAGTGGTCTCTGTCTCCTGTCAGCATAAGATTTCTGCCTACTCTGTGCAGTCTTCATCTACTCCTGGATGATCTGCACCTTCTTCATGGTACCCAGTACCATCTCCAGTCCCTTGAGTGCTGAATCCCTAGGTTAAGTCCAGAACATAGGTGATCTGGAAGGCTGACCATACAAAGCCTCAAATAGCGCCATACAGATGGTGGATTAATAGTTGTTGTAGTACGTGAACTCCACCAAGGGAAAGTGATCCTCATAGTAGCAGCCTAAATCAAGGACACAAGCACGCAATATGTCCTCGAGGGTCTGAATGGTCTGCTCTGTCTTACCATCCGTCTGAGGATGATAAGCATTTCTCAATCGAAGCTGAGTCTCGAATGCCTCATGAAACCCTTTCCATAGCCAGGAAGTAAAACATTCATCGCAATTGGAGATAATCATAGATGTCACCCCATGAATCCGCACAATCCCTTATAGGTAGAGGTGTCTCAAGACCTCTACTAATCCCTACTCTCTAATAGGGAGGAGGTGGGATGACATGGTGAGTTGGTCAACGATCACCCAGGTATAATCATAACCCCTAGACATGCATGGAAGTCCTATCACAAATTCCATCGAAATTCCATCCCACTTCCACTCTGGCACCTCTTGTGGCTGAACTAAGCCCACTGGAACCGGATGCTCTGCCTTCACTTGTTGATAAGTGAGGAACCATGAGACAAACTCTGCCACTACTTTCTTCATTCCCGGCCACCAGTACTGACACCAAAGGTCTTGGTACATCTTCAACACTCCTGGATGTACCAATAGAGGGGATGTATAGAAATCCCTCAAAAATTCCTCTCAAAGCACCACTGGTACCATAGTACGCCCTCTGAAGAGGATGACGTGCCCCCCACCTTCATATAATCCATCAGGTGTCTATCCTATAGATATTCGAGCATGGCAAGCCTCTCAGTCAGTGTCCACAAGATATGCCTCCCTCAATCGATGAAGGAGTGGGGGAGTGAAAATCAGAGACTGAAGATAAGCTTCTCCATATCGATCCATGTAGGATATCCAAAATGCAGCTAGCTGCTCCGTCACCTAACTCAACATCTGTATACCAGATATCCAGCTGAGTGCATCTGCTACTACATTTCCCTTTCTAGGAGTATAAACTATCTCGAATTCATAGTCCTGGAGGAACTTAAGACAACATCATTGTCTTAGGTTTAGGTCTTTCTGAGAGAATATATACTTGAGACTGTTGTGATCAGAGTAGACTATAAAACATTCCCCCATCAAGCAATGTTGCCACATATTCAAGGTAAAGAAAGGTGCTACTAACTCTACATCATGTGTAGAATATTTTTACTCATGTTGTCTCAGCTATCGAGAACCATACATGATCACTACTCGATCCTGCATCAAGACACATCTGAGCCCAGTCCCTGATGCGTCGTAGTAGACTATGTACCCAACACCCTCCTCTGGTAGCCTTAAGATGGGTGAACTCGTCAATCTCTACCTCAGATCTTGGAAACTGCACTGGTATTTCTCCGACCACATGAAGGGTTTACCCTTCTCCATCAATGCTGATAAGGGTGACACAACTCTTGAAAAATCATGCACAAACATCTGGTAGTATCCGCCCAAACCCAGGAAACTCCTCACCTCTGTTACACTCCTGTGTGGCTCCCAAGCATGCACATCCTCAATCTTCACTGGATCCACCGAAACTCCATCCTCGGAGATGAAGTGTCCTAGAAAGTGGTCCTCACTTATCTAGAATTGACACTTTGAGAGTTTAACATAAATCTGGTGCTCTCTGAATGCGTCTAGAACTATCTTCTGATGATAGGCATGCTCTTCCTCTATAGATGAGCATATCAGGATTTCATCGATGAAGACTACCAAAAATTAATCAAGTTATGGCTAGAAGATCATGTTCATGTGTCCCATGTACACTGCTAGGGTGTTGGTCACACCGAATGTCATAAGCAAGAACTCATAGTGGCCATACCGACATCTGATGGTCATCTTTGACACATCCTTGTCTTGTACCCTGAGCTGGTGATAGCCTGATCTGAGGTCAATCTTTGAAAACCACCGTTCTCCAATCAGTTAATCAAAGAGATCGTCAATACATGGGAGTGGGTACTTGTTCTTCATGGTCACCTGGTTTAGGTGTCGATTGTCCACACAAAGTCTCAAAATCTCATCCACCTTCTTGGCAAACAAAATCGGGTATGCGCAAGGGGAAACACTGGGCCTAATGAACTCTTTCCTCTACAATTCATCCAACTATACTCACAGCTCTCAAAGCGCCACCGGATCCATCCGATTTTATGGTGTAGATATCAGTGCCATCTCGGGGTACAAGTAAATATAAAAGTCCACCTCTCTACGAGGAGTTAGACTTGGAACATCATCAGGGAAAACATTAGCGTACAAGTCCACCACTATAGGATAGCTCGAACTCTCAACATCAACTGCTCCAAGGGTGAGGCTAGCCAACAGATGTGTGATTGGATGAAACCTCCTCTGGGTAAGTCAATTATGTGCTACAAAGGTTCCCTTCTTTCCGGTGATGGAAAACCTGGTCCCATACTTGTGGGTACATCACACATTGATCCAAATACAGTCAATCTGACCATAAACTGTAGATAACCAATCCATACCCAAGATGACGTCGTAAGGCCTCGACGCCACTACTAGAAGATCCCAAACTAAGATATCGCCTCCTATAGTAAGCTCACACTGCGACACCAGTGTGTAATTGTCGAATCCTCCCTCGTAGGAGTCTCTAACCATAAGGATCGATCCAATGGCTCTAATGAAATCTCTGAGCTCCGAACAAGGGTCATGGAAATAAAAGAGTGACTGGAACCTGTGTCTATAAGTACTTCAGCAATGGAAGAGTAGACACAGATCATACCTCGAATCATCTCTAGAGCGTCGTGGTCATAGACCTCAGCTGCGTGGAGCTGAGCTTGTCTTATCCACCTAATCCCTGTGGTCAGGGTGGACCACTTAGAGGCAGTGGTGGTAGAAACTAAAATCGCCACCCAATGCCTGTGGCATAGCTAGATCATCTGTTATGTCCGTATGCTTCTTGAAGACCTCCTCGATCAAATCTCCGCCTCTAGCCAGGCAGTCCTTCGACCGTCTTCTAGTCATCCATACGATGGGTCAGGCAGTCGGGAGCCATGTGACCCTACCTGCCGCATGAGTTACACTTCCTAATCTTTGCCTATCCCACTCTATCTCGAGAGCCCCGCACAACTGACCATGTATCTTGCGGTCATCAACCTATAGGTCTGGTCCTCTCAGACATCTACATCATCTGTCTGCTTCCATCTGCAGATGAATCTGCCATGTGATCTCCAGTGGTGGGTCTCACTATAGGTGACTGATCAGCAAAGAATAATTCCACTAAGAGTGATCACTCTAACACCCCCACCTACATCGAGATGCTGAGAGAAATTATCGAAGATCTAATCTCTCATCTAAGACTCTGCTCGAAGGTTTGGACCCTAAAGAAAGGGTCCTGCACCATGTCAGTGGAGTAGCGTCAGAGGTCGGTAAACCTCACTGAATACTAAATAACAGTAATACTTCCCTACTGCAAGTGGATAAGCTCCTATATACGCACTGAATGTAAGCTCACTGTGATGAAATATACCCTAAAAAGGCTCTCGAATTCTTCCCAGATGAGAGTCATCTCATCATGTACCTGGAGCATCAAGATCCACCATCTGTCTGCTGATTCCTGAAAGAGACTGGTAGTAAGGATCACTATGAGATCAGCTGGTGTCCCTACCAGTCAAAAAACTCTAACCACAGTTTCCAGCCAGTCCTCAGCTGCCTGTGGTTTCGTCTCACCCTATAACCTTGGTGGCCTCTTTCATTGAAACTCATGCAATGTGCTCAAGTGGAGTGCACCCTCTACTGGTGGGGTTGGTGGCATCAGCTTCCCAACGGGTAATGGTGCTACTGGTACACCACCTGATGGTAAAACTTCCAAAAGGGGTCCCTGCACCGAATCCCCATCGCTTGGTGGGATTTCATCACTTACTCTACCCAAAACCCTGGCTGGTTGTCTGCGTAGAGGCATAATAAAAAGAAACAGTTGCACCATAGTCAAAAAGTTATACCTGGTGAGATGACTCAAAGTGATAACAAATAAATTTTTTCAAAAACACACAAGAAATCAGTGTCTTCATGCACTGAGTTGGAAATTAGAAGTCAGGGTCCTGGTGTATGGATACGTCGGCCGCTGCACCAACATTAGATTCCCCAAACTGATAACCACACTCATAACACATAACACTATTACCGATTAAAAGATCATAGTCCAAGTTCTTTGGTAGAACCGACTCTTCTGATACCAATTTTTCATGACCCGTCCCCCATGGCCTATGCCGTGACAACCCCAAGCCCACCTTCCATAGGCCAGGGGCTGGCGACTAGCAATAGAAATGCATATCCCTAAAACCGAGAAGGCATTTCCTTTTATTCTGTAAACTCACACAATCCAACAACACATCAAGATATGGGAACAAAGTAAACTATATAGTAAATAGAGTTAGTACAGTAAGTAAAGGGAGCCAGAATACAAGCCCAACTAAAAAGTAAAAGTAAAACTGAAAAAACATCCTATTAACACTTGCTAAGGATCCTACCTAATGGGTAGGTACATCTCTCGAAGGGTCGTATTTGCGGTACATCTCGTCTAATGGTCCACCTGCAAGTAGCCTCCAATACTGGCACCCTCAGCCTCGATCAATGTTGTTTGTTGTATGCACAAGACACGACATGGTGCGGCTGTATCCCATGAAGGGGTGAGTATAAAAATACACAGTAGGGACCCTGAGACCCCTGATGGTCTCTCAGAATCAAAAAAAGATAAACCAAAAAGAATTACCTCAATCTCAAATCATGTAGCAATAGACATCAACACAACTTAGGTATATTCCCATACATATAACTAAGATATCAATATATACTCATCTCACACGTGAGGGAAAAATACAACAAAGGTAACACCACGAAGGTATAAGTACCACACAAGTAACACCACGAAGATAGAAGTACCACACAGGTAACACCACAAAGGTAGAAGTACCACACATGTAACCCCATGAAGTTAGAAGTACCACACAGGTAACACCATGAAGGTAAGTACCACAAAGGTAACACCACACATAAGAATACCACGAAGTTATCACCACACAGTAGTGTACCACAAAGGTAAAGACTCAGCTCACACCAGATATAACTTAAGTGTGGATGTATAGATGATTAGTTGTGTTGCTAGATCATCTTACTTCATCGAGAAGCTCTGTTATTGACCCACATAGAATCGTTGATGACCCACATAAGATCTGAAGATGACCCACATAGGATCTGAAGATGTTGACCCACACAGGATCCAAAGATAACCCTAACAAGATCTGAAGATGACCCACACATGATATAAAGATTTCCCACATAGGATCTAAAGATGAACCACACAGGATCTGAAGATGACCCACATAGGATTTGTAGATTTTTCAAGTACAGCCAGCCACAGGGTTCCTGCACTAAGTACGATTGATTCCGGGATGATCCACTCCTCAATCTTTCGTTTGATACTTCAACTACCACGAAGTCCCAAAAAAAGTATCTCAAAGGACCGCCATGTAATGAGGGTCCCAAAATAATAGACGATGCGTCAATCGGATACTTGGTTTGTAAGTTATTAACATTTCCGTTCTGAGGGCCCAGTGGGATTCGGGTTCGATCCAACCTGGCCATGCTCCAAATTTTTCAAAACCTCAAGTGGAGTATACCAAAAGGACCATATCGATCCAAGGAATCTTGTGCTTTAGATGGTTCATCAAATGGACTCCTGATTCTCATGATATGGCCAAAAAGACGTATCTTGGTCCAAATGGGCCGGGGTCCTTTCTGACCCTGTCAGACCGACCTGGCCCGCCCTGGGCTGACCTGACCTAGTTTGGGTCTGGCCCGGATGGGATGGGCAGCGGCAGGCCCGGCCCGCTGGGTGCAGCCCGCAGGGCTTTCCCTGCTCGGCTGGGTGTGGTACAACGGGGTGGGGCCTACTCTAGCCACTACAGGGGGGAGGCGCCCCTAGAATTCTGAATGGACTAATGGACTGTTCATCTTTGGCCAACCCGACGTCACTATGTGGCATCGCCTGCTGGCACGTTGGACTGACAGAGCGGTCTTTCCTGGCATGACACGGCCAACTAGAGTTTTGGCCAACTCTCTTTATATCGGCACCGGTGTGAATCAATACTGCCTCTACGGTCAGCCGGGTGCCAACCTCCCTCCAGGTGTGCCGTCGCAACTCAGCAGTTGCAGCCTCCTCCTCGACTGGTGGTATAGAGGGGTGTCACTCCAACTCCACCCTGCCGGCCGGTGTGTCGGATGCCACCCTCCTCCGCCACGACCGACGGGCCACGGCCTCCTTCGGTGGGGTGGTTGCACCGCCGCTACCATCGTGACCCACCGGTGTGTGTGCCGCCTCTTATACCCTTCCGATGTTGGTCACCGGTGATGTGGTCAGATTGTGGTCAACCCGATGATCCTCCCATGAAGAACACATCAATAATAAGGTATTGGAGGGTTCAATCCATGTTCATTTGGGCCACACACTCAGTGTTAGATTGATAGCAGGCGATTCATAAATTCAAAACACCAATTTATAACAAAGAATGACAACAACAATCTCCCTACCTCGTTTGATCTTTGGAGATGGCATGAGGAAGAAGATGAAGTCTCTGATGTTTGTCTCTCCCACAACACGCTTCTGATCCAAGCTCGATCATTGGTTCCACTTTCTTGTTTTGGAGGTTTGTTCTACGTTAGAGGAGGTTCTTCCACCAAACGTTCTCCAAATGCTCTCCCAAATCCATTATTTTCCAACAATTCCCAACCACAAGAAGTGAGGAGCCAACTTATTTATGTTCAAGTAAATTAAATGATTAATTAATGTTGGCTCATTAATTGGGGAGGTTATAAGAGTTACATCATATTAAAAAGGGGGTTCATGGACAGGTGGTCCCCACCACCAAGATTTAAATGATAGGTTTCAAGTAAATATAAAAAAAGTTGATTTTTTTATTTTATTTTTTAATTCTCCCATGAAAAACGGAAAATACAACATCCACCCTCAACATATTGTGGTCTAGGTGAAGACTCTCTTATTCGAATATCAGTGCTGCGTGTTCACGATGTCCTTAGATTTCAATTTCGAGCACCAGTTAAAAAGTTACAAAATTCCGCTTGCGCGTTTACTGAACCTACCAAAGAAAGTTCAGAATATCATTCTGGGTATTCCCAGACGTGGAATCACACACCGTTAATTTTCACAAACTCGTAATAATTCCATATAATTAGAAAAAATTACATGGAAAATTCAGGTCATTACAGGTGGTTTCTAGGATGATGTTAGTGGAGTTGGTAGGAGGTTTGGGTAGGTTTTTTCAGATCCAATGGGCTTTGGAGGTGTGATTAAAATTGAAGGAGAATTTCCCTTTTATACAAGAGGGGAGGGACACCTTTGGAATGTCTTGAATTATTAATTTATTATAAATTATTTTTCAATTTAATATGCTCTAAAACTCAATTTCTTTAGAATATAAGGTTATTATGGGTCAAAATCCACTCAACCAACTAAATTTCGACATGTTTTGATTTTATTTTAAACCCGGTCATTTTGATTTACACTTATTTAATCTATTTACTTTAGTTTGTTGAAATAAAATTCAAAATATTAAATGGTTAAAAATATTTACTTATGGGATGTAAATTATCCATAATTGGATACAATATAAATTTTTCGACTATATAATTTTAACTTTTTAATTTTTAAATATCTTTTTTGACATTTAAATAATGTAATAATATGTTATTTTTATAAAATATCAGCAGTGCCAGTTTTGAAACTATTCATTTATTTGACATTAAATAAAATTCACACAGAAGATAAATTCAAACAAAAATATTTACTACACTCCTAAAATGTCATTGTGGCCTTTAAAATTCATGGAGAACATTATTTATTTCACAAGATATTTATTTTAATATTTTTAAGACCATTTATTTGATATTTTTATCAATATAATAATTTCCACATCACTATTATGTCATCATTAATGGTAATTATTTAGTCTTTAAATATTGTAAATAAATTCACATTAAATAGATAATTTAAATATATTTTTTGAGACTATTTATGTTATTTGTTTTATGAATTTTATTACTATATTAAAATTATTAAACATATAAGATATAATAGAGGGACATATTGTCACTTTCTTTTGTTTTAATTATAATTACATATATTCCATGGAAAAAGTACATTAAATTAAACAATTACAACCCTTAGGTGATAATTTTAAACTCTAATTCATAAAATAGGATTTTGGTAGGTGTTATAGTAATTTTATTATCTTTATCATATTTTTTTGTTACCCTAATTTACCCGACTTACCTTTAACTGTGGTAAATACAAATTACTGCAGTTACTATTCATAATATGTAAAAAAATAAAAGTAACCTATTAACCTAATTTAGACCCAATGATTCCAAATATTAAATAAATTTTTCATAATTCGAAACACATAAGTTGAATTAATTAATTAAAAATTAATTCCCACTTTCAAAACCAGAAATCAGATTTTTAAGAAGTAAAAACTATCAAAATATTGACATGTGTTTATATCCAATTTAAATCTTATATTAATTCCAATGACCAAAATTGGATTAAATTGTTAAAAAATATAATTAAACATTAAAAACTATAAAAAAGATACTATAACTATATAAATAAATTATATGAAAAGTAGTTTTGAATTAAAATGCAGTATTTTTCACTATTCATTAAAATATGAATTTTATAAAAAAAATACCAACAATTCAACAAAAGTAAATTTAGATGCCCCCATCCAAATAAGTTGTTTATTTTGTCAAATAGAATATTTAAAATTGTTCAAAAATAGATTTAAAATTATGGTGCCATCAAAAGGTGAAAAATGGCATTTTATAAAAAACACTTCTTTTATTAGAAAAATTGAATTTTTTTATATATAATCCTACAGAAAATGCATAAGATTAATGTTAATGTTATATAAAATTCAATATATGGTTAATAATATTCAAAATGGATAGTTTAGATCCTATTAAATAATAATATTTTTATAATACATCGTTGTTTTTTGAAACTCGGTGTTGTGTAAAATAAAAGATTTTAAAGAAGGTTTCTTTTGCGTGTAATTCGTGCCAAGTTAGTGTTGTGTTTAGTGAAAGATTTTTTTTGTGTTGTGTATAACATAATCCAAACATAGTTCTTTTTTTACACTGAAAGAAATCTATACTCACTATTTCATGAAATGAATTCTATTAAATAAACTTAAATTGTGTGTGACACAAGACAAGTATATTGTTACATATAGTGAAAGCTAATACGATGTTGCATATAGCGTAATATACTCTTGGTGTGGCATACAACACAAGGCATAAAAAAAATGAAAATGAATCTATCTCAAAAAATCTCGGTGTGTTACATGATGCATCTCGCTATCCAGCTGCCAACCAAAATACTTCTCAAAGGACCTATAGCTTTTCGTTGGATGTATGCAACTGAAATAAATAATTACAAATTGAAATATTTTGTCCAAAATAGGAATCATTCTGAAGGTTCTATCATGAATGGTATCTTGGCTCACAAATGTAGGGATTTTTGCTCAATGTATTTTTCTGATCTAACTATGATAATGAATATACCAATGAGGAATAAAGAAGAATAGTATGATAAAATTGATCCAAGTTTTCCCTCCCTTCCTCAAACAAGAGGAATTATAAGATCATATATATTGTCGACAATAAACCCTGAAGTGCAGGAGATGGAACATCGCACAATATTTTTTAACTATGATTTTTTTGTTGACTACATCATGTAAGTAAATTGAACATGTATATATTATCTCAACTCTTGTAATCATAAATATATATTAAACTATTTTTATTTTTATATATAGGGAATATAAAAAACTTATAAATAAAAAGTATCGTTCTTTATCTTTGAGAAGGAGAGATATTTTCATAGTAAATAGTTTTCTGTTTGGTTGAAATTAAAGGTATAAATATGGAGGTAATAAATAAATTAAATAAATATTTAATTAAGTTTAATATTTAATTGTATTTTAGGTACCAAGTTTTCCAGCTAGCACTGTCTCTGAGTAAATAAGATCTTTGTCTTTTGGTCCGAATATCATGGTTCGTGAATGTAAATTAGTTGGGATCGATGAGAATAGATTTATTATCACTAACTGAGTGAAGAACATGAGAACACAACATGATGTTGTATTTCTAACTTCCACAATTGACTCTTATTCTATTCCATAAGATAATATACCTCATTTTGAAAATAAAATTATGTCCAAGATCATCTTAAACCTGAATTTGGTGTCATTATTGAAGTAATCCCAAGAAATATTTTTGATTATGGTGATGATGGAATTGACCGAATCCCTGCTCCCATTGGCCCCAATAAATTTATTACTTATGATGACTCCAATACTATAATTGTAAGAGTTGAATTTGAAACTAAAGATTTTGTGGGAAATATATAAAATAATTTGTCTGTGTTCTCAGTTCTATTGGATTAGCTCGACTTGATTTTTTTTGAGGTTTTTAGTATAAAAATTGACTTAATATTTATTACAATTTTTTTCATCCAACTAGACCTTCATGTGAATTTTCAAATTACTTTCATATTTTTTTTCAAATGATGGAAATGAACCCATATAGTGACCATCGAAGAAAAAAGATAACAGATAACAATCGTTGAATTACTGAGATGGGCAATCCTCCGTTAGTGCTCATTGTGATTATTTTATTTAATATATATATATATATATATATCAATAACATATAATGTGGTGTTTGTAATTTTTTTTAAAATTTGATGAAATATACGCCACTCAGGCTTTAGTTATTTTAAGTGAATCCTAGTAGTGGTCCCAATACTAAGGTCGGTGGTATGATTGCTAGGTGCCCCCGTCAGCATACCCGTTTAGAACCTGCCCCTCCCACTGATGTACCATCTTCCACACATTCTGATCCCATTATGTTTTTAGGGACACTTGTGATATTTAGACCTCCCATTTTTTCATCTCCATTCACTTCTGAGCCTACACGCCCATCTTTAATGTATCCCATGATCATTCATACTCATCACCCATATTATGAAGTTGGTCAGTCATCCATACCATCTTCTTTATTATTTACATATTTTTCTCCGGCCTTATACATTCCTTCTTTGACACATGTTCCAACATAGTCTATGCCTACGAAGAATACACTAGGACCCACTACACCGGTATAGGTTCATTTTCCTTCAATGGTAGCAGATCTAGAGGTTCCCATTGAGCATACTTCTGTATTTATTTTTTAAAACCCTAAAAAAAATTTACCATATTTTTTTCATTATAATATGTATTTATATAATATTTTTTTTTCAATCATATCAGATACATCTACTGATAGGAGGTGGGTATGGGGCGAACAAACATACATTCAATGTGGAAACTCTCTATGTAGTTGATGGTGGACTACAATAAAGACAATTAAATGATAAAAAAACAAGGTAGTAATGTCAGAGTTTTCTAGAAATGCTATATAAATACTCCGACATCATTCCTGTCAGCCCGATCTCATGGATATAATTTATAAACAAAGTCATGGATAATTCTTGGGCACATATATGGGTAAAAACATCTATTTTATTTAATTTAATATTATTTTTGAATTTATATGAATTAGTATTTTGGGTTTCATCTTTGGTTTTATTTCCCCGGTGTTGAGGGTGCATGACCATCACATCTAAAAGAGTTAGGTGAGATATTTAGAGCCTATAATCTTGATTTGTATATTGGTTGGCATGATAGAGTTGTCATAGAGTTAGAGGTAGTACCATTCATGGATGATAGTTCAATTGAATAGTATTGGTAAATTATTACTCATTGGGCGACTATCAAGTTTAAGGTATTAATCACATTTTATGTATTTAAGTGAAAATAATTATGTTTTTCATTAAAAATCTCTTTTTTATTATTGAATTTTAGTTAAGATTCATATAGAAAAAATAAAAGAGAACATTGTTGTTGAAAAATACATCAAAACATTTTGATGTACTAAGATTTTGGATCATGAGAGGATATAGGTATTACAGTTGTTTATATTTTTTCTTTCAGAATTTCACATTCTATTATTTCCCCAGTAATTTATTTGATTTCTAAAGTTTTAATATAATTTTAGTTATGAAATTATTTATTGGTAACCTATTTTTAATTATGGTTTCCATATTCAATGTCATTGTAGAGGTAGGTATTGAAAATTTAATGATATGTACCTCAAAAAAATGTTTTACTCGAGTAAAAGGAGAAAATATGGAAGTGCAGTTAATGAACTGACACAATAGAAGATTATAAGTTTTACATTGCCGATTTCAAATTGTAATATATATTTTATAATGTAATAATCTATTTATATTTTTAAGAGGTTTCCTTAGAGTCCCTTGAATCCAAGGAACCTAACAGTTTTAGGCAAAATGATCACTTACATTAGTTGTTAGGAGATGAGAACCCTCTAAGAGTATTCTCCAACCTGGGAAGAGTATTGTCCCAAAAAGGTATTTTCCATCTTCAGGTACTAGTTTTATTTCCACTGAGTTAAAACTAGTTAAGAAACCTATAGAACATGCTGAAAAGGTTCCACATAGGTGGAATAACGGTATGCTAGGGAAAACACTAAATTTATGAAACTGGTGAATGTTTTATGTCAAGAACATCCACTAAATGATAGCACAACTTATGATGAATAAATTTCATCGATGAGTTCATTATATAGTACACTAGGTAGAAGTTATATTAGTGGTCAATATTATGTTTTTCATGGTGATGAGAATGGTGCGGAATAGGCTGAGGACAAGGATTAAGTTGAGACTGAGGCCTAGGAAGAGGCTGAGGCCGAGTGGGGGGAAGAGGTCGAGGTGGAGGATGAGGGAGATTATGAGGCTGAGTATGAGTCTGAGGATGAGGAAAAGGATGAGTAAAAGGATGTGTATGGGGTAATAATTTGGACAAGGATGAGGATGATGATGGTGTTGCTGATAGTGACAGTGATGGTGATGAGGGAAAAATTGATCCTTTACATTTTTGAATTATATTATTGACATTTGATGTTTGTTGATTTTATGTGACTGAATATATGTGTGATTAGGTAGGTCACATTATTCTTGTATATTTATTTGTTTTTATATAATTGGATTATATGAATTATCTTCTTACGTGGTATCAAACCTATTTCAAAACCGTAGCCATCCTTATCCATGACACCCTCTCTAATGCGCCTCCCTCCCAACCAAAATCACCCATGTCCACTGCCCCTCCTAGAATCCCCTTCCACGTTATCTCCTTACCAACATCTCATAGTGGAATGAAAACTTTTCAAGGACATGGGTGTGTGAAATATTCCAATACTCTTTTAATTTCATGTTGAAGTGGTCATAATGTTGTTTTGAATTATCTATTGTATATTGTATTGTTTTCAATGTAATTTCTATTGGTGGTCATTCTATTTTCAGTTGGAGCTCATATTTTATATTGTATTGTTTGTAGAATAAAATTGTATTATATATTGTGTTGAATTATGTTTCTTGAATTAACTTCATTTTGAATTAGGAATTAGTTTTTTTTTAATTTTTTATTGTCTGCATTAGTGTCGTTTTGTTTTCAATTGTAGGTAATTTGAGAGGGGAAGCAGCTATAGGCCGCTATCTGAAATTGAAGAAAACTATAATAACAATTTAGAAACTATTATTATAGATCTCAAAACTGTATCTATACCAATGGTTTAATTAGAAACGTTGGTAAAACTCTATACCAATGGTTCTCAAACTATTGGTACAGATTTAGTTATAAATATATACCAATGTTGTTAAATGGTTGGTAAAGATATATTCCAATAATTTTTAGAAACTGTTGGAATAAAGTAATAAATAGTGCCATATACCAAAAGTTACTAAAGGATAGTCGGAATAGAGATATCCCCACACCTCATCACCCAAAATTTTGGAAAACCATTGGTATAGGTTATACTAATGGTTTTCCATCTTTTCCCAACGATTTGAAACTATTCTTATACACTATATTTCTAGTAGTGTTTCTAAGAAAAATTACAAAACTGATAAAAAAATAATTAGCTAAAAACACACTAAAAATAATAATATTCTTTAAATGTCCTCCCAAAATGGAATTAATTAGCATCATATTAGGTTATATTTTAAAATATTTTTTTTTGTATTTTCTAGGATTTTTTTCTTAGTTTTATAACCCTAAGATAATAAGCTGTCACCTCCCCTAACAATAAAACCAAATTTTTTATGGGAAGTCATTAAACTCTATGAAAATGAAATTTATATCTCCTACACTCTCTATAAAGATTCAAGTTAGGTAGAACCATAGGGAATATGGGATGCAAAAAAAAAAGAAATTAATTCTAACATTTTCTACTAAAAAAAGAAAATGATGAATCAGATTGTGCAGATAATTGATAATGAAGAATAAGAAATCCTAAAAATTTGTTAAAAGGGGTTAAAACACAATATTGGGTAAGGGGAAGGGGACATGCCACAAATATAACAACCCATATATTTAGTAAATATAAATTCATGATTTATTACATTAAAGTACCCAGAATATAACATGGATGATTGAGAAGTCTAGTGTCTTCTGGAATAAGTTACATTACACAACTACATAAAATATAAAATACATCATCTTTATTGGGAACATCCTTTACATGATTTTACATAAATCAACATGGGATAACATGGGGAATTCATTTGAAATGGGTGATCTATAAAGAACAGTGAGGGAATAATCCTAGAGTAAGGTAATATATGCTTGAAAATAGGCATATCAATGGGGAATGAAATGAGTGAGAATAATATTAATGAACAACAATATGTTGTATAACACAATTAACCATAATTTGAACATGTGAAATGTGGAAACATATTAAAACACACCATTATAAACAAAGGTTAAGGATAACTACAAAGAAAAAAAAGGAAGAATTCCCATAATGTAATCATGTTCACTCCCTATCCAAAAATGACGTCTCATGAGGGTAATCATTACCCAATGCTTTAGAGAACTATATAATTCAGGGTTCACCCATCACTTTCATTTCATTCTCATGCTTATGTGTGCTACATAGATCATACAACATATATTCCTTCATCATCATAATTTATTCCATAATAAAAGAGTATAGAATAATTACATGTAATCCCCACATAAAATAAGTATAATTGTATAAATATTAATACCCATGATAGGAAATTGGTATGTATTCACTACCTAATTGTTTTTTATGGAAAAATCATGGTGAAATTTTGGCAGCATAACGACATCGATTAAAAATTCATTAAATTGTTAGATGATAGAGAAATGGGTCTCTCATCCATTGGAAATAAAATTTTATGTAATAGGGACATGAAAAGACACGTACCAACATTTTTAATTGGGAAATTAAGGTATAATATAATAAATAAACTTTAATAAATAAGAGAAAGAAATGAACCCTTACTTGAGTTTGTGACTCCAAATGCTTAGGAGGGGATTGTTGAGTGCTTTGGGAAATCTTGGGAGGACTATTTGGAGGGGAGGGATGAGTAAGTATGTGCTAAAATAATTTTTTTGTGAAGATATGTGGGAACATGGGTGTGTTTATATAGGAATGGAGGGGATAATTCTTTATCATTTCTCAAAATTAGGTTTTGGACTCTATATAATAATGTAACCAAAACCAAAAACCTTCCCATGGTTTCTTTAAAATGGTATTGGATTCCATTATTTTTAAGTCCAACTTCCAAACATAATAAAATAATAAACTTTCTTATTTGGTGGTGATTCATACTCTTAAAAAAAAGTTTTTAAAATCTTAAAATATATTAATGGTTTAGGGGATTCAAAATGGATTTATAAAATTAATAAAATATAATTAAAAAATAATTATTTTAAATAAAAAACATATATTAGGTTTTAGATAACTTTTATAGTATCTATTATATCACTTTTGGGTCATTATGATTTCATAATACACAAATTTTATTTATACGATATTGAATTTTTACCTAAAAATTCAACTGAATCAGAAAATTATAAATAATTCACCATTGGATAATTTCGATTCAATAATTCCAAAAATTATCTTCAGTTTATCTAAATAATTTTATAAATATGTTAATTTTCTATTTTGAAATAAGAAACCACATTTATTGAAAAATTATGGGTTTTTTGACAATTACTATTTCCCAACCCTTATAAAAATTACATTTTCATACTCATATCTCTAGGTTCATCATACATATACCTTTAATTTACTAGAAAATTCCCTTAGAGTAAGGTGTTTGATGGTTATATGTTCGGAGGGTGGTTCGACGAACATGGTTTTAGTTGTGATCTCAATGAGCATAAACTTATCCCGTAAATGGTTTCACTATTACTTAGTTTGTTGGATCTCATCACGGTCTTGGCCAAAGGAAAATCCAAGATATGCAGTCTCCCTTAGAAGCTCCGATAAATTGGCCTCATAGGACATGATCCTACAAGTTGAGGCCATCACTTCATTTTCCTATGTTAATTGTATTTGTTAAAAACCTAGATTTATTCCAGTCATGTGATCACTATTGAATGGATATATTATCAGAAATCATGATACATAATGGTATTTTAAATCCAATTGTATATAATAAAAAAAATAATTTTATGTGTATTCTATAACCATATTATATAATAATACATTTAATTAAAAAGGATGAATTTTATTTGTAACATGTCAGGTCATTGAAATATTCCGCCTAGACAATGTCACCCTAAAAATTTTATTTCTGCACACTAAAATTGATGAGGATAAATATGTTTCATCATCTCCTTTGTACCCTTCATCTCTTATTTAATGTTCTTTTTTCTTTATAGTACATTGACAAATTGCATTGTCTTATTTCATAGAACATTGTCTCTATGGTCTGCAATTTTCACCATATTCTCTTTATAAGAAAGACCATTCTCTAATGGTAACACCTATGGATTGAGTACATTTTAGGGGCCTAATATGTACTTACTCAATAGTTATACATTAAATACATCAATGAAATGAGATAGGTTTGGTAGGAGTTCTATTTTACTGGCCACCACTCTAATATGATCAAGGATCTAAAAGTGAAAAAGTATCATAGACTAAGCTTTCCATTCTTCAAAAATTTCATCACTTTCTTGAAAGAATATATATTAATGAATACTATTTCTATAACATTAAAATCCAGGTCTTGATAATTATTTTCAACATATCTCTTCTATCGAATATGATTAGCCATGATGTGATGTTGAATGGACATAACATTTTCCACCACTTCTATAACCATTTCAGGAATTAGTAATTTTCATCCCCCATATTCATTCTAACATGTATGTTTTCTACACCTCATCCCATAAATATATTTATAGTGATCCCTTTCAAAGAATGACTGTAACCAGTTATTGTATGGTAACTTGACCAGAGGAAGATGATGATCCCATCCTCTATTGATTTCAATTGGGCATGATCTGAACATTTCCTCATGTGTTTGGATAGTCTAATCAGATTGGCCCTGAGTTTTGGGGTGAAAAGCCACGATGAAGTATATATTTGTGTTTAGAGAATGCTGGAGACTTTTCTAGAATATAGAGTTGAATCTTGAATATTGATCAGATATAGTCGTTAGTGGTACTCTATTCATCCTTACCACTTCTCTGATGTATATCCATGCAAGTTTGTCTAGTGATAATTACTCTCAAATATAAATAAAGTGATCTAACTTTGTAAAGTGATCCTCTAAAACCATGATATCATTGCTTCCTATGTATTTATTCAGACGTATGATCCCAAAGTCCACAATGATGTTTTCCCATTTCCATTTAGGTATAGGTAAAATATACATCTTCCCCTTATACATCTATCCTCCAGCCTTCACTTTCTTACATACTAGGAAATTTTATTTAAAATATATGATTTCATTCTTCATATTGTTCTTCCAACAGTTCTATCAGAGATCATGATAAATTTTCATGATTCTAAGATGGGGAGAGAAAGTCAAAATATGTGCATCATCCAACATATCCTTCTTTTGTTTAGGATTTGATGGTACACATTGTTGTGTAACTAATATCATAAATCTATCTTCATTAACATTAGACTACGATGATTTACCTTTCCATATAATTTCACCATTCTTATGAATTCACACATCATATCTTTGAGCATCATTTAACCTTTATAGAAGGGATGTTTGAGAAATAATTTGTTAAATTATTGATGATGTTCCATCCTTTATGATTCCAAATTCCTTCTTTTCCAAATATAATAATATTAGATCCCTCTCAATTTTCATTAATGATAAAATTAGTGGATCATTTCTACTTAGATCTTCTTCCACTTTATTCAATTTCCCAGGATGATAGTGAATTAATGACTCATAGTCCTTTATTAGCTCAAACCATCTTTATTAGTGTATATTCATCTATTTCTATGTGAATCTATATTTTAGGATTTTTTGATCTATATATTTAACACTTATCCCAAAAGAGACAATTACACTAAATTTTCAAAGAAAGGATCACTAAATCCAACACCAGATCAAGTGTTGTGTTGTTATATTCATGAAATTTCAAGTATCTTGAATCATAGGCTATCACATTTTCATTTTTCATTAACACACAACCCAATACCTTCTTCGAAGCATTCGATTAGTACCATAAAAAGTTATTCACTTATGGGGAGTGTGAGTATAGGTGCTATGAAAAGCCTACTTTTTTATCTCATTGAAAGTCTTTTTATATTCATAATTACAAAAGAAAATGAATCCCTTTCGAGTTATCTTGGTAAGAGGGTTTGAAATTTGTGAGAAGGTTCTCACAAATCAGTCGTAATACCCAACCAACCCAAACAAACTATGGATAAATTTCATAGAAAATGGCCTCTTCTATTTTTCAATTGATTATATCCTTAAAGGGTACACATATTTCTCATTTATTTTGATGAAATTTCCCATTAAAGATACTTACATCAACTAAAACTCACAATTTGTATATTTGGAAAGAATCTTATCCTTTTGTAATGTCTTTAGCACAGTGCTCTGATACTCCTTATACTCATCCATTTTTCTAGAGTGTATTTTAATATCATCTATAAAGACTATGAATAATTTATCAAGGTAATCTCTACAGACTATATTCAATATGTTGATGAAGATTTATATATCATTAGTGAGTCCTGATGGAATTAATTCAATCTCATAGTGACTGTACCTTGTGTGGAAATTAGTCTTGTGGATATCCTTCTTCTTCACCCTAACATTGTAATACCCCATTCCTCTTAAATTTGTGGTATAAGATACTTGTTTTTATTGTGATGTTATTGAGATGATGATAATGAATTCAAAGGGGCATTGAAATATACTTTTTTTATGAAGAGGAATGCTGCTCCCCATGGAAAAGAACATGGTAATATGAACCCTTTCTCTAGATTCTCCTACAGTTCTTTCAGTATCTCCTCATGTGCCTCAATAACAATTATATATGAAGTATTGGTTAATGGAAATAACCTAGGTATAAGATATATTGATTAATTAATCACCCAACTTGGAGGAATACCAGGAAATTTTCCGGAAACACATTAGAATATGACCTCATAATGGGTATGTCTCTAAGGATGATTATTTCCTTAGAATCAATCATTTGAGCTACAGAAGATTACTTTTAGGGAAAAAATATACATTCTTGAGAAATATTTTCTAAAAAATATCAATCCTACTCCTTTCATTTGTACTTAATTTAGGGTCAATTCATAATATGAAATTTATTTCATTCTCACAATAATTTATATAGGTTCTAAGTTGGGTAATCCAATCCATGAAAATAATTGCATCAAATTCCACCAATGGGAGTATGAAAAGGTTTGATGGAAAGTTTATCCCACAAATTTTGATAGGGTATGAGTTATAAAATTGTCTCATAAATGGGGAATAAAAGGTGTGAGAATTATAAACCTGAATAATAAGGTTGGATATAACATGATTAATCATAAAGAGAACATGGTAAATGAGGAAACATCTTAAAACACAACATCATAAAAATAGGTCAAGGATAAATATCAAGAAATCATAATAGACACGGTAACATAATGGAATTAGGTTTACTCCCTATACCAACATGATGTATCAATAGGATAATCATTAATAAATTAATTGGAGCATTATATAATTCAATGTTCACCCATCGCTTTCATTTCATCCTCGTGGTTAGGTGTTCCCCATAGATCGTACAAAATGGATTCATTAATCATAAAAATTCATTACAAAATCATGTATTGTGTAATAAATAAATGTATGTCCCAATTTAAAGAATTATAAGTGTAAAAAGATGAATACCCTTGATAGGAAATGGGTTTGGTATTCACTACACAATTGTTTTTTCAGGAAGAAATCATGGTGAAATTTCCAAGAAAAACTACATCACTTAAAAATTAATAAAATGGATTGATGGTAGAGAAAGGGGTATATAATCATTTTTAAATAAAATCAGAACTAATAGGTACATGTAAATAAATTTAACAACATTATGAATTGGAAATGGAAGACATAAGATAACAAATAATATTTTATAATGAATAGAAAGAAAACAACCCTTACATCAGTACATGAATCAAAATGCTTGGGAGGGGCTTCTTATGAAATTGGGGGAACCTTGGGAGGGAACTAGAGATGGGAAAGAAGAGAAAATAAACGATCCAATAATTTTTATTGAAAATAATTGGGATATTGGGTGGGTTTATATAGGGAAATAGTGGGGAAATCTTAATCATTTCTCAAACATTGGTTATAGACTCTATATAATAAAATAATCATAACCAACAACCTTACCACGGGTTTTTCTCATTTTTTTCCTAAATGGGAGTGGTTTGTCTTATTTTATAATTTTTGTGGAATAATATAACAAAATAAAACCCTTTCATATGTGGAGTTGAGTCATACTCTTAAACAAATGAATTTAAATTCATATAATATGTTAATTGTTTTAGAGGATTGATAAAGGATTTATAAAATTAATAAGGAAACAAAAAATCACATTATTTTAAATATAAATATATATTTGTATGTGTATACCTTTTATAGTATTTATTACATCACTTTTGGTTCATTATGATTTCATAATATAGAAATTATATTTAAATGGTATTTAATTTTCACACAAAAATTTGTGTTTTATGATATTAAAATAAAAAACATTTTCAATCTAATAGTAATAGGATGAAAATATATCCATTATTTTATATAAAATAATAAAAACACTAATATATATAGTGTAGTCATACATATCCCATTAATACACCATCTAACTTCCTAAGTGTAAGGTGCGTGATGGTGAAATTTTAATTGGGTGGTTCGATGAACATGGTTTGGTCCGTGATCTCAATGAGCTTCAACTTGTCCTGTAAACAGTTTCCCTCATGCCTAAGTTACTGGATCTCATATTCAACGTGGTCATAGAAAAATAATATAGTTCATATCATTCTGTAATCTTTGATAAATGGATTTCATAGGGTAATATCCTATTGGTTGAGGCCATCACTTCCTCTTTTTGCGTCAATTGGATTTGATAAAACCCTATATTTATACTAATCATGTGATCACTGTTCAATGAATAAATTATCAATGATAATGACACATAAAATTATTTTAAATATAGTTGGATATAACAAAACAAAATAAGTTCATGTGTTTTCTATAACTGTATTATATAATAATACATTTAATTAAATCAAAAGGGGGATTTTATTTATAACAGTTCTCGTCATTTCAAAATAATGTGGGAGAGAAGTATAATTATAGATCATGATGAAATGATAATGCCCAAGAAAAATAGATTTAACTACACTGATACTGGAATTAATTTAGAAATATAATTGTTATAAAACATGTGAATTTCCATTCATGATTTACCAAACCCACTCTTTCAATCTACTATTGGGGTAAGTAGAGTAAAAAAATCTATAATTATTTTTCTTGTATTGATTCATTAAGGAGAAAAATAAATATTGAGTGGGAATTCTAGGAATAATAGAGGAATAATCAAAGAGAAACATTAAAGTCTTGAAGAATTAATAAGACAGAAAAGAATGTATTCCCATCACAAATTTTACTTACATTGAATGATCACATCAATAATGGTAAGCCCAAGTTAAAATGTAGAAATATCATAGGGAATGAAATAATAAGAGTATTTATTCTCTATTGATGGTATATATCTACTCCACATTAATATGATTTATTCTTCTACTTTATAAATGTCACTCAAGCCTCCAAATCTCACCCCTTTTTCAAGATTTTATTAGTATTTGTTCCTCTGTTAGAGCATAGTGGTGTATTAGTCATATAGGAAACCCCCACTCAAAATAAGTAATGCACCCATTTTAAATGACACCATCACTAAATCATAACTCCCTGACAAACAACCTAAAACTCATATATCATCTCCGAGGATTCTATGTGCAATTTTTTATAGTTCATCATATCTCTCAATTGACTAAGGCAATGATCCTATGGAAATACTATTGCCCAAACGGTTCCATGAATAATTTTTATGTTTCTCTATTAATACTTCAATATTCATCGCCTTTATTTTTCATACATGAATTGGAGAGTTTCGTATTTCCCAAATATCTCTTGAATTTAGTTTTTCATTATTTATTTTAATAAAATATACTTGGAATCATTTCTGATTTAATTAATTTTCACTCTATTTTGAATTCATCTTATTCAGATCAGGTTCTGGCATATCATAGTTAAAAGGATACCTCCACCTTAGGTTTGAGATTCATAGTTTGTAAACAATAGACATGAAAGAGAAAACCCATAATTCATCATACAAAATTACATTTAAGATATCACACTAAATCTCATTCATCAGAAAAACACAACAACTATCTCGTACTCATTTCTTCAATGTTGTAGGTCTTCATAAATCCATTAAAATCAACAGTAAGAGATGATTATTATTTCTAAAAAGCAGTTTCAATAGCTTTGATTCTAGTGTAATAATTAAATTTAGATCAATCAATAATGACTTTAAATGTTCAATTATTTCTCGTACTGATGACTTCTTCACCAGCAATCAATCGAGCTGGTGGTGTGAATCCCATTATACTCTTACAACTGCAACATAGAAAAACATGGATACCCAATTGGGTTTCATGAATTTACACCCATAGGGAATATATAGATATAATATGGATGAGATTTTACCATCTATGGTTTCCATCATTATCATCTTTTAACCTTATTTGACAGATTTTTCTTGAGTTTCCCTAACTCTGATTTGATGTCGCTCCTTCAGTTGATGTTTTATAGAGGTTAAAATAATTTTCGTCAGTGCTATCTGAATTTCATAGCATCTCAACTGAGTTCAATATTCTTTATTTATTATTTTTGTATCGATCTGAAATCATCTTCAACATAGTTTGAGTTTCTGTTAAATGTTCGATGATCAATTTCCTCACTCTGGTCAGGGATGCAATCCATATTCAATTAGTTTCTGGTTTCCTATTGTTTGAGTTGTGGAACTCTGTAGAGATGAAAAAGAACACACCCAAAGAAGAAAAATAAAAACCATGAAAATTTAATGTGGTTAATCAAGGTGACTATGTCACACCCTAACCTTTAAAATTATTTTATTTTATTATTTCATGGATTTTGGTATTCTAATTGAGGTTCGGGGTGAGTGTTGGTTTAAATTTTTTTATATTTTGTAATTATGGTGGGTTTTAGGCTGTGTACGGGCACCGCACAGTTAGCGGTAAACGTACGGTCGACCTAGGTGACCGTGCAATTTCCCAATATTTAAATTAAATTAAATTTTCTGAAAATAAAATTTAATGAATGTTTTAATAATAATTTTTTTAATATTATTATTATTATTATTATTAAGAAAAATAATATAATTATTATAAAAGTTTTGTTACTATTATTATAGTTTTTATTAATAAAACGTTTATTTTTAATATAACTTTCCCCCCCTAATTTCCCCTCTCCCCTCCCCTGTTAGGGTGTTACCCCTCCCCATCATTTCCCCCTCCCTTGTGCGACCTCTAGCGTTGTCCCCCTTTTGCTGAAGCCCCTGTCTTCCACCCTTCTCTAGTGACCCCCCCCCTACTCCAGTCGGCCCTACCTTCAGTCACCCTCCCTTCGGTCGCGCTGCCTCCCTCTGGCCAGTAGCCCTGCTCACACGACCTCGTCTGGCCTGACCCTTCTGACTAGAATCCGTCCACTACGGGAAACCTGGTTTTTGCAACGGGATTTATTCCCGTCGCAAATAGTTCATGTAAGAGTTTTTTTGCGACGCGCTAATTGTCCCATCGCAAATAACCAATTATTTGCGACAGTAATAGGCACCGTGTCACAAAAACTTACACGTGGATTGGCGCGGTTTTTGTGCCAAACTGCACGAAAGGGTATTTGTGAAGGGTAGGCACCACCCATCGTAACTAGTTTGACCCCAAGAGGGTATTTGTGACGGGACCCGTCGCAAATAACCGGCGACGGTAAAAACCTATTTGCGATGGGATGTTGCCCTGTCTCAAATAGTGTGTCGGCAGGTTAGTTTTGAGACAGGACCCATCGTAGATAACCTTTTAACCACCGAACGTAATTAATGCGGCCGAAGGTATTTGCGACGGGTTCTGTCGCTAAAAAAACTATTTACAAAGGGAATCTCATTGCAAATAGTCCTATCACAACTAATCTAACCTATATATATCCCCATTCGTTTTTCCCTCCTCCTGAATTCCTTGTTCCTCTCCTTCTCTAAACTCTAATTTTAGAGTGAAATTTTTTGAGAGTTAGTTTTTTTAAGAAGAAGTTGTAAAGGCGCCTACAATTATAAGAGATCAAGTTTAAAGGTTTCTTTGTTTTATTTAATTTAGTATTTATTTCATTTCTTTATATTAATTTTAATTAGTGTTGATTAGTTATAATTAAGTTAGATTTAAATTGTTTCATCATCAATATTTATTTTTAATAATAAAATGAAATTATTAGTACTAAATCTTAGTAATTTGTAATAATTAATAATTATTAATGATAATTTGTAATGTATATAAATAATTTTCCGTAATTAGTAATTAGTAGCTCTATTTTGTAGTAACTAATAGTAATTAACAGTAATTAGTGATAGTTAGAAATAAATAGCAATAATTAGAAAAAATAGTAATAAATATTTTCAATTAGTAATAAATATTATTAATTAGTAATAATTAGTAATATATAATAATAAATACTAATAAATACTAATAAATACTAATAAATAGTAATAAATAGAAATAAATAGTAGTAAATATTAATAAATATTAATAAATACTAATAAATAGTAATAAATACTGATAAATAGAAATAAATACTAATAAATACTAATAAATACAGATAAATACAAATAAATAGAAAAAATTAGTAATAACTATTAATAAATAGTAAAAAATACAAATAAATACTAATAAATACTGATAAATAGTAATAACTATTAATAAATAGATATAAATACTGATAAATAGTAAAAAATACTGTTAAATACTAATAAATACTGATAAATACTAATAAATATTAATAATTAGTAATAAATACTAATAAAAAGTAATAAATACTAATAAATAATAATAAATAGTAATAAATAGTAATAACTACTAAAAAATAATAATAAATACTAATAAATACTAATAAATAGCAATAAATAGTAATAAATAGTAATAAATAGTAATAATTAGTAATAAATAGTGATAACTTTAAATAAACCGTTATAATTAGTAATAAAAAGTAATAAATAGTAATAACTTGTAATAAATTGTAATAATTAGTAATAAATAGTAATAATTAGTAATAATTAGTAATAATTAGTAATAATTTGTAATAAATAGCAATAAATAGTTTTAAATAGTAATTAATAGTAATAATTAGTAATAATTAGAAATAATTCGTAGTAATTTGTAATAATAAGTAATAATTAGTAAAAATTAGTAATAACTAGTAATAATTAGAAATAATTAGTAATAAAAAGCAATATATAATTATAAATAGTAATAAATAGTAATAAATAGTAATAAATTTTAATAATTAGTAATAATTACTAATAATTAGTAATAATTAGTAATAATTATTAATAATTATTAATAATTAGTAATAATTAGCAACAGTTTGGAATAATTAGTAACAAATAGTAATAAATAGTAATAATTAGTAATAATTAGTAATAAATAGTAATAAATCGTAATAAATCGTAATAAAAAGTAATTAATAGTAATAATTAGTAATAATTAGTAATAATTAGTAATAATTAGTAATAATTAGCAATAATTAGTAATAATTAGTAATAATTAGTAATAATTAGTAATAATTAGAAATAATTAGTAATTATTAGTAGTAATAAGTAATAATTAGTAATAAATAGTAATAAATAGTAATAAAGAGTAATAATGAGTAACAAATAGAAATAAAAAGTATTCAAAAATAATAAATTGTAATAAATTGTAATTAATAGTAATAATTAGTAATAATTAGTAATAATAAGTAATAATTATTAATAATTAGTAATAATTAGGAATAATTAGAAATAATTAGGAATAATTAGCAATAATTAGTAGTAATTAAGAAAAATTAGGAAAAATTATGAATAATTAGGAATATATAGGAATAAATAGGAATAAATATGAATAAATAGGAATAAATAGGAAAAAATGAATAAATAGGAATAAATAGGAATAAATATGAATAAATAGCAATAAATAGCAATAAATACGAATAAATATGAATAAATCGGAATAATTACCAATAATTAGGAATAATTACCAATAATTAGGAATAATTACCAATAATTAGTATTAATAAGTAATAATTAGAAATAATTAGCAATAATTTGGAATAAAATCAATTGTAATGACTTGTCACAATTTCTAGTGGATTGATGACACCCTTTTTGCTTGATGACTCTTCTCATTTCCACACTCACTGAATCAAAACATTACGAAAACTATGATTCTATGTATGCATATCCAATATCATATGCATGAGTTTGAATATACATTCGTAGGACCACATTTTTCATAAAGTTTTCAGGTAGTGACAATTGTAAGAAGAAGATTCATTGATAAAAAGGGGGCTATTTTGTCTGATGGCTCATTTACATGCATCTTTCTCAAACTGAAATCACAATAAATAATCTTCTCAGAGGTGCGAATATACATTCTCGTATGTACAAGAATTAATATGCATACCTACGAGGAGATTCTTTATTGTTATTTTAGTGTGAGAATGTTTCAAGTAAATGAGCCATCAAACCAAAGAGTAGCTGTCAATCCACTAGAAATTGTGTGACCCATAATTAATGGTAATTATTAAGAAGTAAGTTGTAATTATTTATAACTTTTTTTGGATAGTGTTTTTCTAATTTCAAATTATTCAAAAATAGTAATTATTATATATATTTTTTGAAAAATATGGAACAAGGGTGTTAAAAACCGTCATTATTAGATGACCATGCTTTGATAAATCTATGCAGGAATCCCAATGGTTCTAGTTTAAATACTATATATATTGATGTCGTTGAATCTTTATTATCCTTTGAATCATCAAAACCAAAATTTGTTTTAAAAGGAACAATTAAGTGTCCTTGTAAAAAAATGTTCTCTGAGAATGTTTGACACACTTGAAAAGGTTGGGGGGCATCTCTTGCGGTTTGGTTCTCAACTAGATTAAGTTTTTTGGTATTAAAACGGTGAACAAAGTTCCAGAGAAGATACTAATTACTTGATTCAAGATCTGTCATGGTTTCAATATTTAGTACATGATATTGCAGGTCCATATATTCAACAAACTGAAACTCAGGATGATATTAATTTTACTCCTGATTTGGAAACATCCAAATTTTATGAGTTGTTGATGTCTTATGAGGATGCATTATATTGTAATTTTAATATAATAAAATTAGAAGAGGTGGAAAATTTTATGGAAATTAAATCAAATAATGATATGTCAAACAACTATTTTGATCGGATATTTAATTTGGTTAAAACAATGTTACCTAAAGGAAATGTGTTGCATAAAAATTACTATGAGTGAAAGAGTATGATTAGTAATCTGGGACTTAGTTATTAGAAGATTTATTAATGGTCAAATGATTGCATCTTATATTCTAGTGAAAATGAGTCATTCGATAGTTATCCCACATGTGGACAATCGAGGTATAAAGAAGCTCAACCGGGGAAGTCTGGATCGATTCCTGTAAAACAATTGAGATATTTCCCCCTTACACCCACGTTGCAGCTTTTATTTATGTCTTAGAAGACAGTGGCAATGATTTCATGGCACAAAACCAAGATTTCAATAGATAAAATCTTGAATCATCCATCTGATGGTGATTCCTAGAAACATTTTGATTGAATACATCCGTTTTTTTCTTTAGAAGCTCGAAATGTGAGATTGGGTCTTTCTACTGATGGTTCTTGTCTGTTTGGTTCTTTTGGTAGTCAATTTTAATGTTGGCCTGTCTTTATAACTTTATACAATTTACCTCTATGAATGTTGATGAAGGAGCCCTATATCTTTTTGACCTTATTAATCCCAAGACATTAGAAAAAGAATATTGATGTTTATTTGAAGCCATTGATTGACGAGTTAAAATTAATTGTGGAGTAATGGTGTTGGTAGATATGATGTTGCTGTGAAATAAAATTTCAAATTAAAAGTTGCATTGATGTGAAAAATTAGTGATTTCCCAGAATATGAAATGTTATCTGGCTAGAGTACACATGGTCTGAAATCATGTCCTTACTGTATGAAAGACATTAAATCCTTTATTCTTGTCAATGGAAAAAAACCTATCAATTTTTACTGTCATTGCTGATTTATTCAAACCGATTATCCTTTTTGGAGGAAAAAATATCATTTCAGAAAAGGCATAATTGAAAGGGATGAGCCTCACAAAATAATCTTAGGCTTAAGGTAAAAATCATTTTTATTTTTATTACCTCCCATCAAATTTGGTCCAATAGTGAACCTTCAGAAAATTCATGGCTTTGGGAAAGAACATAATTGGATAAAATAGATCATTTTTGAGATATTCTATATTGGTCTGATTTGTTGGTCCGAAACATGTTGGATGTCATGAATATTGAGAAAAAATATTTTGATAATTTATTTCATACTGTTTTGGATACACCAGGTAAGACCAAATAAAATGTAAAGTCACGATTAGATCTTGCCCAAATTTTCAGACGACCAGAACTTTAACTATTTCAAAATGTCAGATCCCAGAGGTTAATGATGCCAAAAGAATATTATATATAGTCCAAAGAGAGTCAATTATTATTTTTTCAGTGGATTATAGATTTGGAACATCCCTATGGATATGCTTCGAATTTGGGTAGATGTGTTAATAATGGTCATATTAATGGATTTAAAAGTCATTATTATCATGTTATAATGGAAAGATTTATGCCAATTAGATTCAGAGGTTTGTTGAATTCTATGATTTGGGATTCGATAACAGACATATCATATTTTTTTCAATACATTTGTGTGGAAAAAATAGACCATGATGCACTAAGTAAATTAGAAGAAGATGTTGTTTTCATTATATGTAAACTGGAAGAAATCTTCCTGTCAACTTTCTTTAACTTAATGGAACAACTGATATTACATTTTCCACATGAAACTAAATGTGGAGGTTCTGTATAGTTTTGATGGATGTACCCATTTGAGAGATGCATTCCTAAATTGCTGAAAAAAGTGTGTAACAAAGCATCAGTTGAATGCTCAATTACTAATGATTATATGAGAGAGGAAAGTCCTTCTTTATGCTCTCATTATTTTCAATCTAAATATCCCTCAAAAGAAAACATGTAACACCCGAACCCTCTATACCAGAGAGGGTTCATTACTAATTACATTGGAATGATTAAAAGGAATCAAATCCCAAAGGACCAAGTAGTTTTATAGTCTTTATGAAACCAGATACATATATGTAACTCATATTACATTGGAAAAGGTAACAAAATACCACACAAAACAAAAACTAAAAGACTGCATCCATGAGAACTCAATAAATAGTCTCCTCTTCATCAGTTTTTGAAGGTAAATAAATGAGATGGGTGAGCTAAAATGCTCAATAAGGGTTAAAAATAATAGAAGTATGAATCAATAATAACTGAATCATAAACAATTATGCATAGTCAATATGGCATGATGAATAAATGAAAAACACGTGCCTTTAATAAATTGATAATGAAACTACATCCATAGGTTTTTTCATAGTGAAAAACTAATGGATAGTAATAATTGAAAATGAATAAAAGGAATGATTATTAATTGGACATCATGTATCTGTAACATGATACCACAATACCGTCGAAATGGTTTAAGTTTGTGGGTAGAAACCCATCTAATTTTTTGGAAACAAACTCAAAGGGTTCGTCGCCAACTCATTTGTATCATGAGACCAGTCGATGCATCAATGGGATATAATGGGCCTCACCCACTAATACATGTCCAAAGAATTATTTATACATATATTTTATAAAATTACAATATTCCATCTCAATATCTGTATATATTTGAGGATATGGATTCATAAAAGGATGTTGACATAAAGAAATACACTTTTAAATGAGACCATTGAAAAATTATTAAAGAAATAGTCCTTAAACCTTCCAAATTGTCCCATACCACCTTGAAACATTCAAATAATAATCCCTAAGAATATTTTGGGAATAAGGAGACTCTTGATATGATATACCAAATGGATGTACATACAACATAAGAAATAAACATGTGGTGGACAAGGAATATATGTCAAAAAGATAAAGTGTGAGGAGAAAAATCCATTTTACTTTGGAAAGAAGAGTTCTTTTGGTAAATCATATTTATTTTCTATAAATCCGGTTTTAAACATGTATATCCCTAAAAATAAAAGGTAAGGAAACTGAGATTACATTTGAGGCATAAATGATGTCCTACTAAAGTGAAATCATGTAAAATGTGATTCTTTAGAATAAAAACATTTTAGGGCGGTTTAATGAATTCATTAAACAGATTTTTAATAGAAAATCAATAATTTATTTCATAAAACCCAAAATGAAACAAAATAGAATTTAAAATGTGTGTTTTAAAAAGATAAATATGGCTTAAAATAAATTTTATAGTGAACATCAAAATATGTCAGAATTTTAGATGTTCCTTGAATCAAGATTTCATTTTGGAAGAATTTTTGAAAGATTATATTAAACATTTAACGTCTCCCAAAATAAAGAATGATTATGATTGGTACACACATATATATAAAATTAAAACATAATTTATGAGGAGTACATAAGAATAAATATTAATTTCATTGAGGTTAATAGAGAATAAGAGAAACCTGAATGAAAATGGAAGTTTGGGTGGAAAACCTCCATCACTTTGTAATCAATCGATTCGAATGAAAAAAAATTAAGAATCATCAAATGATACATTAAATACCATTATATTAAATAGATTCATTATATGAAACATCAATGGTTAATATATATACAACATATACAAGTAATAGTAGTGAATACTGAAAATATCACAAAAATTGAAGTGAGATGAAGAAACCCCTTACCTTAAGTCAATATGTGTTACCATCTAGAAATTAAGGTCATGGAATATGAAATTATACTCATTAATAACTTAATTAAAAACCTATTAGTCATGTATTTAATTTATCATAATTCTTTTTAGTCCATTTATGTCCTTATTGATATGTTATAATATCGAATTCCATCGCTCTTGAGTATTTGTTTTCTTGATTTTCATAAACGGTTCACTTGTTCTTAAATAATGGAGATCAAGTGGAATGGATGTAAACCTACAAAATTGAAATTAAATATTATTTATGAACATACAGAATTGTTAATGACCATTTATATTACTTGGCTATATGGCATAAAGATGAATTATTATATAGAACATTAATGATAACTCTTTCAGTTAATTTGTGGCTTTTGATTACAACGAACTCATTTTTCTTATATAACATAATACCATTTGTACAAAGGGATTACTGAACCTTAAATTGGCTATATTACATATATAATAATCTTTTTCAACCAAAACAAGATTGGTTTCATGACCAGAATTGAGAATGATAAAAGAAATCAAAAGCCCATCATCCTTGAATGTGGACAATTGACACATCTCAGATGATGTTCTTGATACTAGTTTAAAAGAAGGTAAAAGGAAGAGATGATGATAAATTATTCCACTATCATGAAAAAATTACAGTAAATTTAAGTTACTAGAGTCATCACAACATTTCAGTAGGGATAGTTAATAATAGAAAAAGAATACAAATGAACTTGAAAGGAAAGACAATGAATTGAGAAGAGGAATTTTCCTCTTGAACCAAACTTCTTTGAGAGCCTATTTAATGGAGAGATTTTGGAATTTCTATGAGACCATTATTTGGGATAAGAGTTTGGGGGATAATTGGATCGAATTTGGAGAAGGCACAAGGCTTGAGAGGAGTGAAGTGAAGAGGGAGTTAATGGGGGGTTTTGTAGTGGAGGGGAGAGGGGATTTCTCAATTTTATATTCATTAATTTATTATTTCTCCACAAGACAAGGAATAGTGAGTCTTCCAAGACCAATAATAGTACTTTTATCATGTGAATCCAAATCAATTGGGCTTACATCAATATAACATCATACATGACTCTATAATTAGTGTATTTAGCTTATTTTGTAAATTGTGGTATTTCTCTATTCATAAAAAATTCAATTATTTGAAAAAAATCCATAAAATTCAACCTAACCATTTTTTGACGTGTAGAATCCTAAAATGAAGTCCCTTTTTCAAAAATAATTTTCTATATATGATAAATTTAATATATAATTAAAGTCATAATTTATTCAAAAAAAAATTTAAAACATTTATTTACTTATTCCAAAACATTGGATATATCATATGCCAACTTGAATATTATTTATATACTATCATAGGTAAGATTACTATTAATTATAGTATATCACTATTCATAAGGGTATGTTTATATTCATAAGGGTAGGTTACTATTCACCAAAAATTAGGTTTTTCTTATCGGACTCCAAATAACTTACTCATCGAAACCATGTATGTCAGATTTTCAAAATTCACATCAAAGAGGTGATGAACATATGTTTACATGGTTAGGTTATAAAATATTGGTGTTTATATAGAATTAGTGATCCATGAATTCTATAATAAATTTATTTATAAATTCTTGGGGTGTTAAATTATCCCCTCCTTACAAAAATTTCACCCTCGAAATTTGAAATTGAACATTGAAATTTAATGGTTGTAACTTGAAAATTAACTTATGGAAACACACATCAGAAATAAGATTAATAAAATATCATCCGAAAAAAGGTTAATGGACATAAGGTGGTCACCCCAAAAAGTATGATTTTGAATGAGGTGACATTAGTAGGAAGAAAAAAACTGTACATAGAAGAAAAATCTAACTATGAAGTTCTAATGAAAACTGATAGAGGACATCTTATGATGAATGTTTATTACTACGAAACTATAAACTAAAAAAAATTCATTGGTATTATCAATGATAATTTTAATAGGAAAACATTTTATTAAAGACTATTTTCCTAGAGTCAAGGAATTATTCCACTCTATAAGAGTATAAATATACATTTCTACTTATAATATCATCCTTTTATTGTAGTTTATCTATATATACCTCATCACATAGCATGGGTTGTGACATTTGGTGATGAAATACATTAACCTCTAAAAGCTCATTCAATGATCAACTTAAACCATTTCATATATGGCTAAAAAATTCCAAAATTTAATGATTCAACACTTTATATTGAATTCCTCTAAATTCCCAAGATGAACTTATCATTAACACTTAATAACCAAGAAGTATCTATAAAATTCACATTCCAAATAGGGAAATAACTTCATTATAAATCCGCTAAAAATATAGTAATAACATGAATTACCATAAAAACCATATTGGAAACATGAATTCTTCCATATTCCTTAAGTAAGATTCATGTTATTGGATATATTCCTTAATTCCAAAAGTTCTGTAAAATTCATTGATGATAGCATAGACCACTTCTCGACAAGTCAAAAATCAATTCCAAGGTAGTCAATACTTATCTGAAACAATCATTTCTTCATCACCATTAAAACATAAGATATATATTAAGGGCTTTCTTCCCCTAAATCATGTTTTTTTTTCTAAAAAGTTTAACTTTCCACTCAATGACTTTTCCTCTGTACCATTCCTCGTATGACCTCAAATACTTAATGAGAGAGTACTACAATACAATACTTTTATCTCTCATAATACATACAATCAATACATTACTAACAAAATATTCAAATTGCATGATTCTTGACTAGGCATATTAATCATTCTAATTCATATGCGGTAGCACCATAACTTGATCATTATCCAAAATCATCATTTACGGTATATTCCTTTGATGACTAGGATATTGATTCGCATAGTGTCCAATCTCCTTACAATTTAAGCATTGTACATTGGAAAACATTTTCTTACCCTTGCAATCAAGAACTTGGTGTCCTTTTTCTCCACAATTGTAGCAAAATCACATTCCCTACAAGCATTTACCAGGGTTATTCTTTCCACAGTTATAACATGTGGGAAAACACTTCTTTCCCTTCTTCCCTTTATCCCTATAGATCTCTTCCATCCTCTTATTATTTTGCTTCCCTTCAAATATATATGACCCATAGAAGTCTTTACATACTTTGTTAACACATGATATTATTTCATCAGATGAAGAGGAAACAAGGGAGACAATCTTCCTTTGAAAAAATGGCTTAAGACCATTATAGATATTATCCTTCTTACTATTCACATCCCGTGCATTGGTGAAGTTCTCAATAATTCTTCTAGGCACCATATCTAATCAAATCCATATTATATATTAGCTCATAAAATTATTAACTCTCCATAACTCAAAACATGGTATAACACATAATATAAATTTATGCATCGTAAATCCTAAAACCATATAATGTGGTTACTTTGTGGACATAAATCCCTCACAATGTTGGGTAAATAAAATGTGAATTATCCTAAGCATATAACCTAGGAGTGTCAAACCAAGAGCGCAACAATTCCCGTTATCGTGTACCAGGATACCTCGGGTCAAGCCCGAAACTCCTTATTGGAGTTTTCACTCCTAGGTACATCTATTCCAGAGCCGCCTCTAATAGTTTTTATCTGGACAGGGATGTATTTTCTAGAAATATCCACATAATATATTACTTAACAAAATTATAGGATGTTCTTATTTGTTTATCCTGAAAGACCATCATAGGTCTTTGTTCCATAACCTATGTTTTTTAAATCTAGTTCCCAAGGATTATACTAAACTTCCTTTGATACCAACTATAATGCCACGACCCCTCTAGACGAGATCCGGTGAATTACTAATTACATTGGCATGATTACAAGGAATAAAATCCTGAAATACCGAGTAGTTTAGTAGTCTTGAAGAAAATAAATACATACATGTAACTCATATTACACAAGTAAAGGTAACAAAATACCAAACATAACAAAAACTAAAAGACTGCATCCATGAGAACTCAATAAATAGTCTCCTCTTCATAACCTTTCGAAGGTAAAAAAATGAAAGGGGTGACATAAAATTATCAGTAAGGGATAAAAATAGTTGAATCATAAATCCATAACAACTAAATCATAAACTAATAGGCATAATCAATATGGAATGATGAATAAATGAAAAACACGTGCCGTTAATAAACTGAGAATGAAACTACTTCCATAGGTTTTGTCATAGTGAAAACCTCATGGATAGTGAAAAATAAAAATGAATAAAGATAATGATTATTAATTGGACATCATATATCTAGTACATGATACCGCAATACCATCAAAACAATTTAAGTTTGTGGGAAGAAACCCGTCTGATTTTTTGCAAACAAACTCAAAGGGTTTGTCGCTAACTAATTTGTCTCATGAGACCTACCGATGCATAGAGGGGCTATAAAGAGCCCCTCCCGCTGCTGCATACCCAAAGAATTATTTATACATAGATTTAATACAAGTAAAATATTCCTTATCAATATCCGTATATATTTTTGGATATGTATTCATCAAAGGATATTGACATAAATAAAGATACCAATAAATGAGAACATTGAAAAATTCTTGAGGAAATAATCCTTAAATATTCCAATGTGTCCCATACCACCTTGAAAAATTCAAATATAAATTCCTTAGAATATATTGGGAATAAGGAGTCTCTTGATATGATATACCAAATGGTAGTAAATACATAACCAGAAAGAAACAAGTGGTGAACAAGGCATATATCTCAAAAAGTTGAAGTGTGAGGAGAAAAATACATTTTACATTGGAAAGAAGAGTTCTTTTGGTAAATAATTTTTATTTGCTATAAATATGGTTTTAAACATTTATATCCCAAAAAATAAAATTTAAGGACATTGAGATTAAATTTTAGGCATAAATGATGTCCTACTAAAGTTATATCATGTAAAAAGTGATTCTTTAGAATGAAACCATTTTAGGGCAGTTTAAGGAATTCATTGAAGAGATTTTAAAGCACAAAGGAATGTTTAATTTCATAAAATAATAAATAAACCAAAATATAATTTAAAATCTGTGATTTGAAAAGATAAAAAATGGATTAAAACAGATTATAGAGTGAACATCAAAGTATGTAATAATTTTAGATGTTCCTTGAATCAAGCTTGCATTTCAGAAGAATTTCTGAAATATTATTTTAAACATCTAAATTCCCAAAAATAAATAATCATTCTTATTTGTACTCATATATAGGACATTTACATAGAATTTATTAGGAGTACATAATAATAAATAAGAATTTCATTGAGGCTAATAGAGAATAAGGGAAACCTGAATGAAAAATGGAAGTTAGGGTGGAAAACCCCCATCACTTTATAATCAATTGATTCAAATGTACCAAAATTAATAATCATAAAATGATACATTTAATACCATGATAATAAATATATTAATGATATGAAACATCAATGGGTAGTATAAATACAACATACACAAGTAATAGTAGTGCATACAAAAAATCTCACAAAAATGGAAGCGAGATGATGAAACCCCTTACCATAAGTCTGAATGTGTTACCCTCTTAAAACTATGGTCCTGGAAGGTGAAATTATACTCATTAATAACTTAATTTAGAACCTATATGAAATTTATTAAGTTTATAATAATTATTTTTAGTTCATTTATTTCTTTATTGATATGTTATAATATCAAATTCAGTTGCTCTGGATGGTTTGTTTTCTTGATTTTCATAAACGGTTCACTTATTCTTATGTAATGGAGTTCATTTGGAATGGATGTAAATCTAAAAAATTGAAATTACATAATATTTATGAGAATACATAAGTGTTAATGATCTTTTATATAACTTGGTTTCATGGAATGAGGATTAATTATTATATTGAACTTTAATGATAACTATTTCAGTTAATTTGTGGGTTTTGATTACAACGAACTCATTTTTGTTTATAACATAATACCATTTGTACCAAGGTATTACATAACCATAAATTGGGTATATAAAATATATAATAATATGGTTCAACTATAACAATAATGGTTTCATGACCCGAATTGAGAATGAAAATATAAAACAAAATCCCATCGTCCTTGAATATGGAAAATTGACACATCTCAGGTGGTGTTCTTGCTACTATTATAAAAGAAGGTAAAAGGAAGAGATGATGATAACTTATTACTCTATCATGAAAACATTCCAGTACATGTAAGGTACTAGAGTCATCACATAATTTTGAATAGGATAGGTAATAATAGAATAATAAAACAAATGAACTTGAAAGAAAAGACAAAGAATTGAAAAGAGGAATTTACCTCTTGAACCAAACTTCCTTGAGAGCCTCTTTAAGGAGAGTTTTTGGTCTTTTTATGAGACCAAGGATTACTATACATGGGAGAGAAGGTTGGGAGTATATTTGGATATAATTTAGAAAAATCACAAGCCTTGAGAGGAGTCAAGAGAAGAGGGAGTGATGGGGGGTTTTTATAGTGGAGGGGAGAGGGGATTTTTCAATTTTATATTCATTAATTTTTTATTTCTCCACAAGAAACAGAATAGAGAGTCTTCCATGACCAAGAATAGAAATTTTTTAATGTGAATCTGAATCAATTGGGCTTACATCAGCATAACATCATACATGACTCTATAATTATTGTATTTAGCTTATTTTGTAAATTATGGTATTTCACTATTCATCGAAAATTCAAGTATTTCAAAAAAATCCATAAAATTCATCCCAACCATTTTTCAACGTTTATAATCCCCAAATGAAGTCCATTTTTTAAAAAATAATTTTTTAAATATGATTAATTTAAAATTTATTTAAAATCATAATTTATAAAAAAAATAGTTTTAAAATATTTATTTACTTATTCCAAAAAATAGGTTATATTGAACTCCAAATTTAATATTATTTATATACTATCATAGGCAAGGTTAATATTCATTAGGGTATATCAATATTCATAAGGGTATTATACTATTCATAATGGTAAGTTACTATTCACCAAAAATAATATTTCTCCTATCAGACTCCAAATAACTTACTCATCGCAACCGTGTATATAAATTTTTTGAAATTAACATCACAGAAGTGACAAACATATGTTTTCAAGGCTAGGTTATAAAACAATGGTGTTTTTAGAGACTCAATGATCCATGAATTCTATAATAAATTTTTTTTTAATTCTTGGGGTGTTACACAACCACATGGGATGGAAAGAGGGGAATTTAGATGATGAAATAGAAAATCAATTATCAGTTTTCAATCAGTTGGAGCTTGGATTTGGTGGAGTTCAAGAACGAAATTTTTCAGATGATTAACATCACATAGCTCATACATATGTTCTACTCCACTATAAAAAAATGACATCATTTGTAATGTGATCCCTTCTATCACTTATTCTATAATTTATGTTACAGTAAGTAAAATTATGTTATTTGTAGGTTATATGATAATGATATCAAGAATGAACTTCCACAACATATAGCTGCTGCTCTTGAAGAACGTAGAATTTTTTTCTCTCAATGGTTTCAAAAACTGGTAACATAAATTATTGATGGTTTAATATATCAATTCAGTTTATTATTTATTATAATGATAATTGTTTCACAATTTTTCAAGTGTCTCAACATGCTGATAAAATGGATAAGCGACTATGTATATTGAGGAACCCACCATCCTAAATGGTTAATTATTATAATTAATATGTTATGAATGATTTTTGATTTCATACACATGCATATGGGGAATAAAAAAACATTGAATAGTGGAGATTTATTAAGAGGATTGCATTATAGAGAAACTAAAATATACTTTTACGGCATGTTGGATGGAATTATTGAATTGTGTTGTCTAGGGAAAAATTATATGACAATTTTTAAATTTTGGTGGTTGTATATTGATAGAGGATTGCATGTTAATCTGATTTATGGAATCATTGATATTAAATATAAAAGTCTTCTTACAGTAAATGAACCATTTTTAATGGCTCAATAGGCACATAAAATATATTACACAACATACTGTGCTACTTCAAGAGACCATAGTGATTTGTGGAGCATAATAAAAAAATCATGGGAAAATTAGTTTACTCAAACTAAATGTGTCTCCGATAAAGTACAAGGAATATAAATTTTTTAGGAGACTAATCAAAATCCATCTTTTTCACAATGAGACATGAATATCGATGATGACACCCCACAATTAAGGGTCGATGGCGACGATGATGTTAATGATGTTACAAATGAATTAGAAATGGAAAGAAATGATGAAACTAAAACTCATATGGATATTGATGATGCCCATGATGAATATGAAGACATCGACATTGTCAGATATGAAGATCATGATGAATGTGAACATTGACACAAATAAATGTTTGTTATAATCATAACTAATATATATCTATATGTAACAGTAATTTTCAACTATCTGCCAACAATAATCATTTTTTGTTTCATGTGGACCTTGATCTATTTCGTGTGTTGGAGGAGGCTGAACTACCTTTGGATGATGAGGATTTGTGATCATCTAATGCTCATCCTACTAGCGGTTCCGGGGCTACGTGGAGGGGGCACCATCTTACACGACTGATGATTCCTGACCCTATCCCAAGCAACGTCCACGTCTTGGTTTCGATCCTTGCACATAGAGGTATGATAACCTTTGTATACTATTTAGCTTTCATTAATTTATTTATATACTAAGTGTTTGATTATTTTTTATTTTTTCAATGTTTTGCACATGTAGATATTCGTCAGGGGAGTACAATCTTGTGTAATTATTTTTCTCAGCCATGGATCACATGGGAATATATTTTCATTGATGTGCAGCTTGGAATGTTCATTCATTGGCTAGTACGTAAATAAATAATATTTATTTAAAAATTTATTTTATTAATAACTTGATATTAAAAATTATTTGTAGGGTTCATGGTATCTCATCGATCATAGCATGTGTGGCGCTATCCAAGAGGCGTGGGAGGTGTTTATACGTGAGTGTTTCCATCACTTATTGCACAATTTGAGAAGGAAAACCATTACAAAAGTAGGAGTGACAGTATTTGAAGAGTCATGTAGAGACCACCGACCAGAGTACTTTTCAACTCACATTTAGGATGGATTATGTTTACACAGGTTGAGTGGTGGATTTCAGAGGACATCTTCATTGGGGCGACAAAACTATGGGAGACAGGAGGTGATAGATCGAGTTGGTAGTCATACATTCAGTACGCATAGAGAGCATATGGTAAGTATCTTTTCTAATTTTTTTATATAACATTAAATATAAAAAAATTATTTTATATTCATATAGTCAGTTGAGCATCCTGATATTACAGAGTACGACGTTTATCAGAGGATGTATAGTGATCCAACCATTGGAGAGATTATAGGACATCGCTAGCATCAGATTGTGGTCAGTATTATTTCCTTTTTAGTTTGAAAAGTAACTACATATAATTTATTTCACTATTTTAATTTCAAATTGAAACTAAAGGAGTCATATGAGGCCGCGACCTCTCAGACACGAGTTGAGAGTCAGGCCGTGATGACTTATCAGACTAGTTCCCACTATTTTGATGAGGCTTCATGGATACAGGTGACTTAGTATGCCTTCAAGAAGGGCCGAGTAGTTGGTATCGACTCTCATTTGACTCCGGGGACTTATTACAGTACCACTACGATATCGACGTCCATCTCGAGAGGAGCTCGCAGAGAGGCATAATCTTCTGGCTCACTGTATCTTGAGCAGTTTCATGTTCAAACTAAGCTTATTGAGAGTTTTCATAAGTAACAGGAAGAGATGCATCAGGAGCACAAGGAGGACATGTGTCGATGGCATCAACAGCAGTACGAGAAGATGGAGTACATGCATCGTCTGACTCATAGTTTAGGGATGAATTTTCCTCCACCATCTCCTATATCTCTTCAGGATTTTCTAGAAGACTATCCCCCAGTGATTTTTTTGTTCTATTAAAAACATTTGAATTGACCATTTGTTGTAATGTGAACTATTTATAGTTTTTTTCTTTTATGTTGGTGAAAATATTGCATAATTTGTTTATTTTTTTATTCTTTATAATTTTATTTTTGTTTATTTTTTTTATTTATTATTAGTATTATATTTTTTAATGTTTGTTTATTTTTCTAATAATAATAATAACATTTTATGCTTTTTTATATTTTTGCGAATATTAAGAATTTTAATAATTTTTTTATTTTAATAATATTAATATTATTTTTTCATTGATCATAATTTTATTATTTTTTTATTATTTTACTAAGTATTTTATAATATTGTGAATTTTAATATTTTTATTTTTTTATTATTTTAATAATAGAAATATTAATTTGTCCATAATCATAATTATATTTTTAATTTTCTTTCATTAAGTATTTGCGACGAGGCCTATTGTGATGGAGTCCCATCACAAATAGATTATATATATATATTTTCAATGTTTTTGCAACAGGTTACTTTACCATCGCAACAGGTTTATCACATAAAGCTATTTGCGATGGGGCGACGACCCGTCGCAAATACTTTTTTACGAAGGGCCCATCGCAACAAGTTCTTGTATATATAATGTATTTACTTAGAGGTCTATTTGCGGTGGGATCGCTTCTTATCACATGTAGTATTTGTTGCAATGGGACCATTGAAAAAAATACTAGTTGCGACGCCGTTTTCTGTAATAGGATATTTGTGACGGGACCCCATCGTAAAAGAGTTTTTGTGACGAGATCCCATCACAAATAGCCCATCAAAAATATCCCAAATTCCAGTAATGGTCTAGCAGCCTCTGATTCGACCACACCACCCTTACTGGCATCCTCCTCCTTCGGTTTGTCTTCATTCAATTTTGGGGGTTTTGTTCATCTTGAAAAAACCCTAATTGTTCAGGTTCATTCTTTGTGTATTTTTCTTGGATGCTAGAGGGTGTGGTTTGGTCATCAGTGTGTCATCTCCCTTCTCTGAGTGTTTAGTCACATTTACACATCAGTAGGTAAAATGATTTCATGTTTTTCCTTTTTGATGTGATCTAATTAATGCTTTAGGAATTACATAAATTTTTATATATGATGAAATCCTTGTTATGACATATTTTTAATTTATTTCGGTGTTTTTATGGTAGATGACATTACTAAAAACATATTTTGAGGTGATTCCCTAGTTATTCCTATTTGTTTACACACCAATTGATTCTTATGAATTTTTAATAAACTTATAAACACGTTTCACACTCCTATAGTGCATTTTTTAACCTATATTAGTTCCTTGGTGTTGGTGAAAATTGTTAAAATCAGTTTTTACAATCATTCTTCAATTATGATTGTGTTTTGGTTCCTTAAAAGAATTTTATTAAAATCCAATTTAGTATTAAAATGTAGAATTGTGTTATTTGTTCTGTATTTTCCCATTGAAATTTTTAGTAAATTGGTTGGGGTTAATTTGAGCATTTTTCATAGAACATGGATATTTTTGTGGTGTGGTTGGTATGTTGTTTTTAAAGGCTCCGTTGAAAATCATAAATCTTTGTTTTCACCTTTGTAAACTTTGTGACAATGTGTTTGAGATTGTTTTGAAAGAAATTTACAGTTTGGAAATTATAATGGATTGGGGGTGTTTGTATAGACATTTAGAGGGTATCATGGGATGGTGGCTCACCCAGTGGTGCAAAAAGTGCACAAATGGGTTTGTAATCAAATGAAGAAGACATCTTAATGTGCCGGTTACTTTGTATCTTGGTTTCTCAAATAGTGTGTTAGTTCCTCTAGGTGGTTTAAAAAAATGGTTTCACGTGTGATTTCCAAAGTGGTGGCTCATTTGGTATTTCATAAATAATGATTGGTTTTCAAATTTTATGGAATCTTATTTGGAATCATTAAGAACGTTTTCTATTTTCCTCATATTTTGAAATAATAATTGTATTTGGATAGAGTGAAGGCATGTTTTGTAACTAAGATGTGTTTTGGGTGTGTGTTTAGAACTTAAGGACTTTTTTGTCATTGAAAATGTAAAAGTGATGTTTGCACTATGTTGCTAAAATTGTGTTTAATTTTTTTGGAAAATGCATTTGGATGTGTATGTAGAGGCATGTTTGGTGACTTACGTGTTTTCGAAGAAATTATTTAATTGTTACATGATATGATGGACCTATTGACACTTTCTATGAGGTGATATATATATATATGTGTGTGTATGTATTCATAATGTGGGGTCCTATATCTAGGATTTCCTTTTATGGGTTATCATATAGATGATTTCTTTATTTGGGGTAAGCAAGTGTGGTGGCAGCAGGTAAGGCGAGTCATGCATGTGAGGGCCGCCCACATACACTGTTTACTGTTACCTTGTGTTCCTGGGTGTATTTTATGGGATCGAGTGATGGAGGCTGAAAACCCCTTATTAGATAGGTTGGTACCCCTAGATCATAGATAGGCTAGGCAGGATGTTCCCCTAGGTTGGATAGAAGATGGTGGACAGTTGGTTATAGACGTAGGGGCTTCACCATATGTCGATAGGTGGTTCCAAACTGAGTACACTCATGGGTATTCTAGGGATATTTAGGATCACCCATGGTTACAATATTTATCTTCTTTATTCTATATATATGATTTTTGTTTTTTATCTCACTCCTAGTATATATTAATAATCAGAAAGTTTATTTTCAGTTTTCCTTGTTTAATTTTTTATTGATAAGACAATATTTACTTGTTTGTGGTTTTCAATTTTAAAATTGAAAATTAATTTATTGAAAATGGAAATTGGTAATTTTTGTGTTTTTTTAAAATTATTGTTTTCTTTATCTACCAAAATGAGAACAACTGCTTTTCATATCTGTATTTTCAAACCAGTTTTAATGTATTATTTTTGTAAAGGAGACACATGGATTTTGTAATGATTTCCTACTAAGAATTTTGGTTCTCACTCCTACTTTATATCTTCTATTTTAGGTTCTACCTATTTTACATTTCTCAATGAGCGAGCTTCATTCAGTGATTGTTGGCGACCCCTGAGGTCTCATAGAGGTATGTGTAACAGATTAATTATTCCCTCTATGAGTGATTACTTTTATTTTTCTATTTGATTTTCATTTATTTATTTGAGTTTCATTTATTGTTCAAATCAAGCCCACCGATTTAATTTTGATGCCCAACACTAGTTTCCAGCCTATGGGGATCAGGAACACCCTTCAGAACATGCCACAGGCTGGCTCAGGTGACCGGTTCTGTGTCGACCCTGGATGGTTTAGGAGAAAATGATATCATAGGGAGGTTCTTATTATTTGGTGTGTCTGGTAGATGGAGATTAGGTGTTTTTAGACTCTAAAGGTTGGTACATGAAGGTAGTCATGGACCCTTTCTTGTTATGAACCTCAAGTTTCTAGGAGTAGTCTTAGAATTGATCCTTTTGTATTTGTTTCGGTTTGAGGGATGAAAATTGATGTGATCTGGTGTGACATTCTGATCCCACATAGAGTAGTGACCCTTGTGGAGTACTAGTGAACAATTCACGTCCCTCTTAGATTTATGACCTACCAGGTGCATGGACCACTACCATGTTGCTGAATGATAAAAAAAAGATAGTCCCTCAATCCAATAGTGTGGTTTATGTTGTTCTTTGTCTTGGTTTAGCTTTGTGTAAGTGTGCTTTTGAGGATGAAAATGGTTTTGAAATGGAATGTTTTCCTTTAAATTGATTTAAATTGGTAAGTAAATTTCTTGGTATGACCCATGGTGTTCTTTGTGAATGTTTTTTCATGAGGGGGTATGTGTGTGGAAAGTGCATGATGACACATGTGTATGGAAATAAATGAACATGTGTGAAACAGTTCATGGGATTAATTGGGTGTGTATTTGAAAATAAAGGCTTTACCTTATATTTCTAATGTTATTTTTAATGGGAAATGATTTTGGAAATATTACTTGTTTTTAAAATATTGTTTCAATATTCGTAAATTGTCCATAAGAGAAGTTAGAATTTTAATTTAAATGAAAATGGTGGATTTTGATAGATTTGTTTTATTATATTAGATTTTTTTTAGTTTTTGTCCAGTAATTTTGGCTCAGGATGTTACTTTTGATTGTACCTATATTTGATGTCTGTATTGGTTTGTGATTTATGTGTTGTCTAAAAAATTCTTCCCATAAAGGTTTCCAAGATTTATAAGGGGTCACACCTAGTTTTTGAGTCATGTCAACTATTACATGTCCTTCACGGTGATCGAGGTCTGTTAGATGCAGTGAGGTGGTTGTAAGAGGTCGAGCCTGTCTTTATGGCATTGGGTACTCCCAATGCAGTTAGAGTGCATGCTGTATTGAGTCTGTTCGAAGGTCTATATTTAGACAATTGAGATTTGTTCTCCCTGCCATCATTGTATGTTGGGATCACATGGGATGTTTTTAAATATTTCTTCATCTGATTGTTCATACCTGAAATGGTGAAGACGAATAAAATGGAAGAAGATGTGGGTATTAAAAAAACAATAGTTTATGAAGGCCAGTGTTAAAAACCTTAAGTAAATGGTTTACTTTTCTATTAAGGTATAATCCTAGAATTTCATGAAGTATTATCTCTTCATTGGGGGTCTCTGTCTAGAGATCAATGGGTAGGTCCTTTTTTCTATGGTTCATTGTTTCGAGAAGCTGGTAGATGAATTGTTCATAGAAGAGTTGGTCTTCAGAGCATAGGTGATTGAAAATCCAGGGTCTCTTGATGCTCATGAAGGTTCCCCATCTGATGAGAAATATTTTCTAGGGGATGATACTTATAAGGGGTCTCCTTTAATGGTTTTAGTTCTTGGTTCATCGGATCATCCTCATGTTTACCACCAGTGTGGCCGGTTTAGGCACTCGAAGCCATCATATCGCATCCCTCCAAATACTTTCCATCATTGTAGTTTTTTGGGTCTTCTAGAGATGTTTTTTCAGAAATAGTCTCCTGAGGAAGATGTTATGTTTGAAGGATGATCATGCTTGACTACAATAAAGGAGATTCTTTATCCATCAAATCCCCAACCATAGGTCTCTAGGTGAATCTTGATAATAGTCAGGGTTTCCAGTGATATGTGAGACCTTGGACCAGTTCTTTATTTTTCATTTTGGAATAAAGACATTTATGGTTTCCTTATTCTTGTTCTCATACCGTTTTAAGTTCATCTCATGGTGTAATAGTGTAATGAGCTCTCTCTATCATGACCCATGTGGGTTCATCTATTCTAAATTTGGTTTTCTAAATTGTTGGTTTTTTAAACCGTGTTTGTCACATGAAAGGGATGGTTTTAGTTTAGTGGTGCTCGTTTGGACGTGTTTGGATTTTGAATGAACTAAAATATCGATCAAATTAAATAATTAAAGTTGATATCTATTTCAGAAAACAATCAAGAACATGCCACACATCCTTCAATAGTAACCTGCAACCAATATTAGTCACTAGAAAAATATTAGAAAGACCAGTTATTTTGGATGAACCATTATTTACCATCTACACATGTTCAAAAGTCCCCAAAGTAAAATATGAGAGGAAATATCTTTGGGAAGTTACATGGTAGGAGGAAACCATATCAATCAACTTTGTCAAGTCTTTTAATAAAGGAATACCCTAATTTTCATCCTAAAAAATAACGATCTCTTCATTTACAACTGTAGAATCATTATTTTAGGTCTTACATTGTTGAATCCCTTACTCTTCCTTCAACCTCCAACACTTTTAGTTGAAGTGTTGGGGATTTACAATGTGGCGGCACTTCATGGTATATCTTTATTGAGATTTCAACCACTTCCTACTTTTTCGAATTTTTTCACAGTGTTCTCTTCCAATATTTTTTTCCTACCATTTTTTGTTCTAGTTTCATTTTAGATATAAGGGTTTTTGATTTAGGTGTACATACATTATCCATAATTTTGGACTCCTGTATTTAGAATTATATCTTTCACCATTTCCACAAATGGAGTTCCATGTAGATTTGAATTACTAACTGACACAACTAGTTTGTCCCAAATATTAGGTGAAGAAGTCAACATCAAAAGTGTCTATAACATATTGTTAATCATTATATTCATGGAATTTAAATTATAAATGGTAAATTAGAACTCACTCATGATTTATAATATGTTGGTCCCATATTTTTAATTCATGTTGAAAAGTTGGGTAATTAGGTTTTCTTTGTTCTATGAGGTTTTACTCATATAAAAATTTCCAATTTTAACCATTGAATGGAAGCATCGTGTTTATTAGAAATTTTTTACAAGATAATATTATCTATCATCTATCTCTTTTGGGAATTAAACTTCATATTGAGTATGCCACATATTGTATCAATTGGCGAGGTATTATCTAATGCTATCTCACCAGATTGATTTGTTCTAGAAGATTCCTCTACATGTACTATAATGAGATTAGTGGTCTCTACTATAGGTTTTTACAAATATTTAATATTAAAAAGATATCATATTCTGGGTTTCGAGATGACATAATTAAAATAGATGAGTTTAATCATATTAATACTATTTTTTCCACTAATAAAAATATAATATTTAAAATATAACCATGCATATGTATTTGGAATGGTGGAAATAGATAGAAATGACTCATGGATTACTAAAACTGGACTCTGATTAGAGAATACATAAAAAAATCATTTCAAAATTTTAAATTGACTAATTTGGTGTAGAAAATAGGGATCATTAGAATAATACCTACGAAACCCACCAGATTGTTCCGACAGTTTGAATAGTACCATCTTCTCTAGTACGGGAGTACTATAGTAATAATATGTTGACCGAAACATTGACTAACTCCACCAACTTTGATCTAGTTCCATTTTTACACTGTTTTCACTATTGTAATTGTCTCGTCGAGATCCTCAAAAATCTTTCTCCAAAAATTTATTCCAACCAACATCAAATTTTTATTCATTTAAAAAATCTTATACACTACAAAATATTTCACCCCAGTGCTTCTCATAACACATTTTTAGTGAAACATAACTCCGGGGATATGAAAAATATCACAAAATGGAATAAAAATGGAAGAAAATGAAAATTTAACATGGTTCGACATAGTTCCATTGTCCATGGGAGAAGGGGGATGATTATGTTATTCACTATGGATTTATTTCATAAGATCACATAATGGTTACAAAAAAGTGTCTAATGATTAAAATTCAATAGTATTTTATCCAATTTTATAGATGAAATAAAAATATTCTTTAGTGTTTGTTCAGGTAGATCATGTACCCTTGAAATTTCCTCCGCCCCACAAAATTATTCAACTATTTTGGACTCCCAAAAAAGGAGACCACGTCTTCTATCGATATAATATTCTTTTTGTTTTAGGTTCCAATAAAAATGAATCCTCCAATGATTTCGTCGACAAAAGACTCCTTTAATTGGGAGTCCCTGAAAACCATTAACATGATCAGGTGATTCATCATGTGACTTCTGCTAGATCAAGTTCAATATTTAATTGTTTTCTATTCTCTGTTTGATAAAATTAATTCCAAACTCGAATTTTCTTAAGTTTCTCAAGGTATCCCCACTAGAATTCATATGATGATTTAGGTAAAGACATATGATAATTTGACAATGTTATATATTAAAAATTCATAAAATGAATAAAATTTCAAAATAAGGAAAATTATTATGAAATGATAAATACTTATGGAAATTGAAAAATTCCAATAAAAAACTAAAATATTTATAGAAATAAGACATAAATTTTTTACATTAAATTTATAAACATCAAATAATATTTTATTCCACAATATATATTTTAGGTAACACCAAGGAACATGGAAAATTATATCCAAAAACCCAAAATCATCAAAATTAGATGGGAATTATATTATATTTTTTATTCCATAATAGATGATCAAATTATTGTTTTGAAAATAAATGGAAATTAATGAACCAAATATTTATAAATTAATTACCACAAACAAATTTATCATGATATTCATAGTATAAACGTTTTAAAAATGATTACCAAAATTAAATAATTCTCGATTAATAACAAATTTTTAGATTAAAAACACAATTAATTAATTATAAGGTTATAATCAAAATATATCTAATTAAGTCCACCTAACATTGTTCTAAATGTAAAGAAGATACTTTTCTTCACTCATCATTCCAAGTCACTGAATTGGTGGTTGATATTACAACATCATACCATGTTAGTCAACGTCATCCATATTCCTTAACATAACAATATGGTTACCTTGGTGTAGTAAAATTGGGGAATACCATGTCAAAAAATATTATTGGAATGACTTATATCCAAGTAAACAAAAAAAAATAGATATAAATTCACCTTAAAGGATGTTCAAATATTCCATGTCAGTGACTCGACTTGTTACCAACAATAAACCTCTAAAAAAGTATATGATAATATCTTCTATAATAGAGAATGTAAGACAATGAATAGAGCCATCATAATTTCACAAGGGAAAAACTTAGGAACATTATACAAAACTCATGTGAAGATATGTTCTGGTAGTCTCAATACAGTGGAGTGAGAGGCATCATCACGTTTGTGGCATAAGAGACATAACCACCTAAGGGAAAGAGGTCTACTAACCCATATAAAGAAGAAGTACATTAGTGTTGATAAGGATGCATCACTTAATCATTGAAGTTAATTTTTATACCAAAAATATCTCATAGTTTCATTCAATATTGATTTATTGGGGAGATTAGGGTTTCTGGATCTAGTGCATTTTGATGTGTGCAACCCCATAGAGGTGGATTCACTAGGAGGTAACCAATATTTCTAACCTTTCATAGTGATGTATCTAGAAATGTGTCAGTGTTATTTTTATAGAAAAACGAAAAATCATTGGATTACATTAAAATATTACACATTACAGTGAAGTATGAATCTAGAAGGAAAATGAAGTGAATTTATTAAAATAAGAGATGGAAGAACACATATATGTATTTTTATGCACATTATAGGGGTCTATGAATTTGAAATGAGAGGAAATTACCTAATACCCCACAATATGGTAGAATTAATAAAAGGATGATCATAATAATAATAAGATCTAAGTGATGGTTTTCTTTATGGATCTATCATTTCACATGTTCAAAGATATTCATGATATATTTTTTCATCAATAAAATATTTAATTCTAGAATACTAATTTCAAATGATAAGGGAAATCCAAACAGATAAAAGGATGTAATATATAATCCAGAAAAATTCAATTGGATGCATATAATGTAAGAAGAGATAATTTAATTTACAAAGAACTAGATATATAATTTAGTGTAACTACCAAAGGGAAATATTTCAATAATAAAACAAATGAGTTTTCATTCAAAGTAAGGATATCCATTTAATGTATTCAAAGAAAAAAAACTTTTTGTATTCAAAGGATTCCTTAAAAATAAAAAAGTTGGATTGGATGAGATATTTTCACCCATAGTAAAAATAATTACAATTTGGTTGATTTTAAAATTGGTTGGTAGCTTGGATGTGGAGCTGGCGCATATGGATGTGAATGAATTTTTTCTTCACGTTAACCTAATCGAGGAAATATACATGAAACATGCTGACTGTTTTTTAGATTTCCCGACCAAAAAACATTGTGTGTAAATTGAAGAATAGCTTATAGGGATTAAAACATGCTCCCTAAGAGTAGTATAAGAATATTGAGTCATTCATGTTGGGTCATGGCTATATGAGTACATAATAGAACCTGTGGTTTTACATCCTTATATTTTATTTTGGAAGCATTATTACTTCTTTAAATTTTTTTGATGAAATATTGATCATTGAGAATGATTTATGAAGATAAACCAACTGAAGAAGTATTTACCTATGACTCTTTATATAAATGACGTTGGGGTGGAATAATTTTTTGATGTATCTCATTTATGATAATATGAGGGGGTTATTAAGGATATCTTAAGAATAGTATGTTGAATGTGTTATGAAGTGTTTCAATATCAATTGAGCTAAAATGGTGTGTATTCCTCTACCCAGTCATATGATACTGAAAAAGATTTCATGTCCATCATCCATGAAATAAAATATCTCAATAGAGGTGAAATCATAATAATAATTGTTGAGAACGTTTCTGTACATTATGTTGAGTAAAAATAATACAATTTCTAATACTATGGTGATCATGAGCTAATTTTTATCTACTCCTGTGAAGCAAACATTTTTTGTAGTAAAGTGTATTTAGAGGTATCTTAAAAGTACATAGAAGTGATATCTATTGTTATAGAGAGATAATACAATAAAATAGATATATAAAGATTCATATAATATTTAATATCCTTATAATATAAAATCTATATCATGATACATCTATACTTTTGGTTTTGGAGTTGTATCATAGTATTTGAGGTTGTAAAAAAATTTCACATTACTGTTAAAAAAGGTAGTGTAATTTTCTATTACATAGACTATAAAGGAGATATTGTGCTTAAAGAAATTTCTATAGGATATAGTATTGAATTATATGGAGTACTCTATTTGTGTTTCCTTTGAATAAAAATATGATTTGAATAGATGGAATTATATGAAGTACATGGTTCATTACGATTGTTAAATCTCTTTGTACTTGAGTAAGAACTCCATATACCATTCTCGAATAAAGCACATTGACAGTAAATATCGTGAGATATGTGAGGTGATGAATTTATATTTATTGAGACTTGAGATGATCTATATTTAGTATAAACCAATGTATATAATGGCACATTTGGTATCTTGAAATTAGTTAGGCCTTTTCATATACTTCAGGGGATTATAGACGAAGGGGGAGAATTAAAGAAATCTAGCCTCCTTGTAGTTGGGATTGTTCTCTTACCTCACTATACATTGTAATTACAAATATTATTTTTCATGTTCTACATGTGTATCAACTATTCCTTTAGATTTAATGGGAAGATGTCAATTCTTGGTTGGGTGTTAGTGGGAATTGGATGGAGTTATAAAAACAGGTATCCTGCCACAATTATTATAAAAGGATCCCATGGGAGCTATACAAGATCATTAATTCAAGACATTGATTTATTATATGATATTAGAGATGCTTGAGACCTCATTATGAGAAGGAAAGGGAGGTGTAGAATGGGGATTTGGTAACAATTATTTTATATGAAAAATTACAAATTTATCCCTTCAGTATTCTCTCCAATTTATTATAGAATAAAAAATATTGATTCTATTCATTATAATAGGTATATTTCTTTCCAAATATGTAATTGAATATTCATTGGTTTGAGGATGGATAGAGCCCAAATCTAGGAGGAATAGTTGAGTTTTCATTGGTGTTGGTTTATGCTGAGGAACCATGATTGATAGGAGTCGCTCACTGGTGCTGAACATTACCACTAAAAGAGGATGATTTTTTATATTTAATGAATAGGGGTCCATTATTTTGATAATATTAGTGTCTAATTGAAGAACATCTATTAAATCTTGTGTATGATAAAAAAACTAGTTTGAGGACTTAATATTTGAGTTAGAGCTACAACTCTCAAAGGATGCAGAGTGGTTGAGGGATATACTATTGATAAATGTTTAAGTTATATGAGTAGTATATGTTATTACTTTTTTACTTGAATTAATTTTTATAGTTTAATTATAGGTTTTTTATGTTTTTGAAACTAGAGTTATGAAGAAATATGGTTTTTTTTTATCATTCAATTTATTGGGGTTGACATTTTTTGGGATAGTATTTAGGTGGAGTTGAATATCTTTTATCCACTAGTATATTAGTTCTTTCCATCTAAGTTGTTTCAGTTCAAGCACACGAAGATATGTAAAAAACATGTTATTGGCTTAAGGTCATTCAAAAAAATCCATAGTTAATGAGTTTCTAGAATATAAATTTTCATCGTTCCTACCATATTTTTTTATGATTTGAGGTATCTATCAATTGTGTGTGTAATACTAATGGATTGCACTATTTTTTTGATTGAGGGGATGAATCTTAGATTTGGTGATATGATGATGTTGCCTAAATTAGGGGCCCATCCATCTTAGTATCATTAATTTTATGTATTTTAATTATTTAATTTAATTTCTGTTTTTCCTCTGGTTTGAAGATATTTTATAGATGAAAAAAACTTTTATTTTTTGGTTTTGGGTTTATGAATAAGATGTTTTGTGTAAATTTAAATAATATTTAACCATATTAATTGATTTTTTGGGAGTGTTCTCTCACTTTGTGGGTGTTATATCTATATTCCTCAAATAATACTCTTGAATAGACCACAATTATCCCCACCATGCTATATTATTTGTAATCAATGTATCCTCGACCTTTAATGTTATTATATTTCACACATCGAATTTAATAACTAGAAACAAAACTCAAGAAATCCTTATGTCATAGTTCCCTAAAATCCATTTCTACATTCATCAGTACATAAATTCATCCCTATTCAAAATTTAATGACTTCTAATGAATTATATGACACTACTGTGCTACCAATTTTCCTACTCTAATGCTCAGGTAGTTTCCCCAACCATAATACACCACCATCTCGTTATCCAGAAAGGCCCCCTCATCTCCATATTATAATAAATAAAAATCATATTTTCTAATGAAATATAAAAATGTTTTGAAAAATAAATTCTTATATTGTTAAGGATTATAATATCTCTATGGTTTTATCCCCACAATTTATGACTTCATCCACAATAGACTTATCTTACAAAGGATGTGAACAAAGTATAGTGAGACCACTTATGTGATAGACTATATTCTATGTTCTCTAGGAGATGTGTCTTTTTTGTTTAAATTTATAGTAGTTTGAAACCACCACATCCACATGCCTCTATAATCTCTTTATCACCTAGTGTCTCTACATGCGCATTCCTTATTCACCCTAACTTCTATGTGTATCCTCATAACAAGATCTATATGTCGGCCTAAAAACGAGTGTACAAATTTTCCCTCTCTCACTTTTCAAGCCTAGAACCACTAAAACACCTTAGACCTTCACCTTGAATGCAGTTACTCTATTCAAAATTCATCCACCCTAGATTCCCCTCATGTGTGTTTGTACTTTCCATAGCATGACTATTCTAGTGCGCACCCCATGCTCCCCCCGTGTGAAACAAATCCCCACATGTCAACCCATCTTACCCATTCCAAGGCTACACATTTTTTTTGTGATTATAAAATATGAGAAAACTTAATATCAAATAAAATAAAAAAAGTGACGAAAAATTGATAAAAAATAAAATAAATTGATAAAAAAATAAGAGGAAAAAATAACCCCCCAATAATAGTGATCTAGCTATCGATGAACATGTTTTGTTGACAAGAAAGTGATGTAAAGAAGGTTCTCAATGCCATTTTATATTTTGAACTCATTTTCTTGTTAATAATAATTTATTTAAGGTGATTATTGATGGGGGAAAATATAACTTTATCTCTAAGGAAACAGTTGAGTTACTCTATTTAAAAATGTGCCTCATATCTAAGGAACCATCATTAAACATTAAATAATATTGAGTTTTATGTTAATAAATAATTATCTTAAATTTTATGATTGTACTAATTTTTATTTTTATATAATTATTCCATCATTATAACATAAACATTTACATAAAAAATTGGACATTTTCACTTAGTATCCATTTTTCCACAAAAAAAATCATTAATTATATAACATGTTTTTTCATGTCATATCTTCAAAATTTTTATTTAAACCTCCAACTTGTCCATAATAATCTCTAAAAACTCATAAAAATTTCAATTGTGGGATCATCATAAAAAGATCTATAAGAAATATATAAAAATAAAATAAGGAACATGCTAGTTCAGGAATACTTATACAAGATTGGTCAATTTCAAAATTAAACATTGGGTTCCAAATAAAAATTTTATTTCACGAAAAATCAAATTTTTTGTGAAATTATTTTCATAAAAACATTTCTTATGAAATTATAATGTAAAAAACAAATAATGGTTCTCTTTTCTTCATGAAAAACTTATAAAAACCATTTAAAAAGGTTCTCATTTCACCCTTATGAAGTTTCATACACATTACTTTAAATATAATCTCATGAACAGTATAATGAGATAATATCATAAAGAAGATGGTGACATAAGATCATGGAATCATAGGAAATGTGGATGAAACAAAAAAAACGAGATAAAAATTTGTAAGAGATAACATTCAAGACAACATCCCTTGGTGAATAAAGTCTCATAATGAATCAGGTTTGGTCCCTAATCCCACACATAAAATATCATGAGACAAAATATTTACCAAATGAATTCTAGTTATATTTGGTTTCAACCATATTAAAATTCTCATGACTATGGGTTCCAAAAAAGGGAAATCAATTCTAGGGAATAAACTTCATTATTTCTGATAAAATAGAATGGGTTACATTATCTTGTGTAATTCGTAATGAAAAGAAATTTATTTAAGAGGTAATTAGAGAAATGATCATAAGAAATGTAATCAAATGAGGAATAAGATAGGTATATATGTTATAGTCATATATGATTAATTTTGGAAAATTACATAACATTAAAAATATAATGAATGTAAGTTAGAGATATAATTGTCATAACCCGATGAAAATGGTGGTTTAGAAAGATCTCTTGCCTCGAGTCCGACTCATAATGAACAAACCTTATATTCCATAATAAAAAATTATAATAATTATTTTTTTCTTAATAATTTTTTTATTTATTATTACATTTACTAAATTTATTACCATGTCATATTCAATCACTTAATCAATTAATTTCACATTGGACATTTTGAAAATATTCTGATCATTTGAACAAAATTACTTTAGTAGGTTGACAAAGGTTAAATTGGATAGTATTATATTATCTTAAAAATAATAATAATGAAATTATTATCATAATTTTTTTAATAATTCATATAAAATGAACAATTAAATACGGATCTGATAAATGAACTATATTATAATCATAGAAATGGTAGGCCGTATGTACGCAAGTGTAACATTTTAATTTTTCAATGATCGTGATGGAAAGAAGGTAAGTGTTACTTTATATTTACATAATTATTCTTAAACCATAAATATAATTTAATTTTATTAAATACACTTATATACACCATACATCTGATATGGTAATCAAAAATTAATAATTTCACTTTGTGGAGGTGGAAATCCACTTGTACAAGTAAACGCCATTATAATCTTTCAAATAATGGAAATGTATGAAAATATGTGATATATTAATTTTTAAAAATGATAAATATGTTCTAAATATAATATATATATATATATATATTAAATCTATCATCATAAATATCTTTCAGAGGTGGTGATAGAAGAAGAACTACATGGTGCATGAGGTGATACTTCAACATACACATAAATAGTGGTTTTAGTTCCCTTTTGATGAAAGGAGAGATGGATGACAGTTATTAAATTAACCAAATAATATATAATTATATGTTATGTCATAATTTTATTATATTATCATGTTTGAATATTATTTTAAGGAGCATTAAGAATAAATTAAACCAAAATTCTTAGTTAAAAACTATGCCTCTTCTTTAGACTACCTCTTCAGGTTTACATCGAAAGTATTTCTATAAAGGTTTTATATCACCGAAAGTACTCAAGGATGTGTTAATGCATGTAATTAATGGATTTGGGTAGGTAATGGTTAATGTTTTTTCTAACGGTTAATAAATGAGGATAGTAGGTGACCTTTTATAAGTTAGGGTTGGGCCACTTTTGGAATTTCTTAAAATATTAAATGAATATATATTAATTTTCATGGTAGAGGCTCCAAATGAAAAAAATTAAAATAAAAGATTATTATGGGTAGAAATAATCTCATAAGGTAATATTTGGACATGATTAGGATATATTTAAATAATTTTCTGTTAGCCTTAACTGGTGCTAGCCCTATTTGACAATTACAATGATAATAAAATTTTTACACTTTAGGGTTCAAGATAGTTATTATAAAAGGATAATTGGACAATAAATGGAATATGTTTGATAATTTAAACTATATCCAAATCAATTGCATTGAGATGATTTCATTATGAAATTTTAAATCTTCTAATAAAATATTATTATTTGTAAAATATTAGTAATGTCATTTTTGGAACAACTCATTTAATTTTACATTAAAAACAACATGAAAATAATGGAATTATAATTTAATCATCTAAAATATCTCTAACATGTTATATTTATCTAAAAAATTATTATAACATAAAAATTAATTCATTTTTATTACTTTTAATAATTTTAAAATCAATTATTTTATTTTTCTATTAATTGATAAAATAATGTGTCAGCATTGCATAAACATTACGTATTTTATTTAATTAATATAAATCAAAAATAAATAAACATGACCATAAAATAATTTATATTTAAAAATAATATTTATAACTAAATATAATTTGGTCTTCTACCCATAAAAAAATATTATAGTTATTAAATGAAATAATGTGTCAATTTTTATTTATCTTTTACATAAATATATTAAAGTTGAAAATCAATGAAATATGTCACCAAGTGGCTATATATTCAATAAATAAATAAAAATAAATGAAAATAAATGAAATAAAATCATACAAATGGATAACTTAAAGTGTTTGGGTCAATTTTTTGTCCTTATCATATTATTTTTAACCTTAATTACCTGATTTACCCTTACAATGTTGATATTTATTCATTATAGATTCTATTCATAATGAATTTAAATAAAAGGGTTTTATTTATTAAAATTTGACATCATAATTCCAAATATGGAATCCATTATTCATTTTTTAATTAACATAACTCATATAATTTAATTTAAAATTAGACTCGTGAGATGCGATGAAGGTTGATTTTTTAGAAAAAATTATTTTTTATATAATGTTTGTATACAATACCAAGTATACAATTAAGTAAAAAGTCTGTAATTTGATTATTTTCAATAAAAATTAAACAATTAAATTTTAAAAGTAATCTAAAATATAATTTAACTTTGTATATATTTTGATAGAAAATATAGTTTTCAATAAAAACCATTAATTGTTTACTATTCATCAAAAAAATTAATCATTTTAGAAAAATATGAAAAATTAATCAAAAGATAATTTTGATATTATAAATTTAAAATTAATATCATATTTATCAAATAAAAGTTATAAAATTTCGAAAAATTAATTATAATATATTCGAATGAAAAACAATAAAATCCATTTTTGAAAAAAATGAAATTTTAATGAATAAAATGAATTTACTTAAAATTGAGTGATTATTTACAAATAGATTATCCATAAATTTATATTGGGTAGTACCATATAAATATTTCATAAATAATTTAATCCTATTAATACATAGTAATTTAATGGCTATGTTATATTAGTTATATTTAAATAATAATATTTCATAGTTCATTTAGGTTCACTGTTGTGTTTCATATACACTATAAAACATTTTTTTTAAATACTCAGTGTGTTACATAACCCTTAGCCATAATAGCTTATTAGGTTATGTATTTTTGGAAAATAAAGGTTACTGATAAATGTGATGTTTCCTTCTACATCATCCATTAGGAGGACCATGTTATATTCTATGTGGTTGACACAAGTAAATTATATATATTTCTAGGATGTTGTTAGAGGTCTAACACAAATGATTCTCACAATGGTCATGAAAACATGATATAATTCATTAAATATTTGGTTGGAATCATTTTATTCCATGATAATGATGAAATCAATCAATAACAAAAACTTCTCTATGAAAACTATTACATTATCCCAACCACACCACCACCACCAACGATATTCCCCTCACACTATGGATGAAACTATTTGTGATGGTTCCAGTCTCCATGCTCCATCAAATGGAACTGTTTCTCATACCTAATCATATGATTCCATCTTACACTCCCCCTTGAAAAACCAATAAACTTATTCAAAACCAAAAATAAATTATGATGAATAAATTTAAATTAAGGTAAATATAGATTTTATGCATCCAAAATAATTTATTGACTGTGATCCACTTCACAAAGCTAGTGCTCATATACCAATGGTTAATTAAATTTCCTACATCCCACCGTCCATATACTGTACTTGTATGCCTTCAATAAAATCTACAAGAAGTATTATTCAAACTCTAAAAAATGTATCAAAACTCCTCCCACAGTTCAATCATACTTTTGTTTATTTTCATCTCCCCAAGATCAATGTTGGCGCGAAACCAAATTTTGAAATAGATGGTTGCCTGAATGATAATAATGATGATTAAAATAGATAAACTAGTATAACAATAATTAATCATGGATGTTTGAAGTATTATATAGTGTTTACTAAAAAAATATCTTTGACTTGAATCATCGCCTTAATTGTAACTATCCCATCCCATTATAGAATAGAAAAAAACATCATAGAATAGGTATCAGTGGTTCCTTGTATGCACACCCATGTAAATTGATTCAAGATTTTCTCCACAAAATTACATTATTAAAAAAACCATTCCATTATACCAAGATGAAAAATATTAATCTAAGGGGATTTGAGGGATAGTCTTTTCCAAGTTGGTTGGGTGTGGGGGTCCAATGTAACACTAATTTGAGGCCTCTCTTATATTTAATCCTACACCATTATAAACTTTTATGCAAATTTCAATACTTTATTCAATTATATTATTCCCAATATATTAGGGTTATTTTAATAATGAATTAGTCTGGTATTGTTTTGGGTTATGGTCTATAAAAATTACATTTACTGTTAATTGTAAGGAAATTTTTTCATATTAATTTTATTTAATGAATGTTTTCTCTATTGGGAGTCTTCTTCTAATCTTCCACAATGTCTCCTTGTGAGAATACTTTATTTATTCCCATTACACTGTAGAAAATTAATAGAGCTATTAGTTTTTTTATTTTCTAGTGATTATTTTGTTTATAGGAGGAGTTAATTGAAATATGTTTGTGTGGTAGGATAAAAAATATAGATGGAAATTTATTTAAATGAGGGACATTACTGATCAAAGGGGGTACTTATAGACACTTACAATGATATTCTTGAGGATATATCTAGAGGATAAGAGGAGATAAACATTTATACATAGTAATAATTATTTATCAATTTTTTTTATCATATTATCAATTGCTTGTACATATGTTTTTCACCTGAATTTATCCAATGGTCTTGATTGAATTGTCGTGTGACTGGATTATTTAGTTGGAAAATAAATTGATGAATTTGTGAAAAACGAATTCATCATTATTCTTATTTTTAATGAATTATTTTTTCTTTCTTCACATCATTTTCATCCTCAAACTAGAAATTTCACTTGGTAACTTGTTTATCTTATATTATTCTTATAATTTATCTATTTATTTGGTTTATATTAAAATAATATGACTATTAAGAAACTGTTAGGGTAGTACTATTCATTTAAAAAATCTATTATATTAATGTTAATCATCTACATGGTTTTATATCAATGATCAAAATAATATATATTATTCTCAACAGAGAAATTATTTATTTTTATTTTAACACGAAAGTGTCTAATTTTATAAAATCATAGATTTCATTACATGTAATCCTCATTTAAAAAAATTATTTACTGTATTTTGAATATCAAAATCATTTAATTTATATACAGATTTTGATTTGATTATGTGTCTCAATTTTAATGATTATAATGTCATTTTTTAAAAATAATGAATTTTCATTATTTAAACACTGAATCAATGGAATTTCTATATGTTTTCACTACTTTAATAGACTATAGATCCTTATATTTGTTGTTTTCTTTTTTCTTACTGCTCTTGTAATATGTTTCATCACTATTTTACTTTTCACCACAACATTATTTCATTAGTTATTCTCACATGTTGTTTTTTTTAATAGAAAATATTCAAAAAAACATTACACCTTACTTGTGGGTTTTCAGCTACTGTTATTGTACTGATGTTGGATGGTATAAAAAAAATACTATTTTGATAGAAAATAATATATTATAATAGCTTTTAAAAATTATAATTTGAGTAAGGATAACTAAAATTTGAGTAAATATAGTTTGGAATTCTTATTATTATAGAAATTATATTGTTGGGCATGAACCTGATCTTATAAACCCAATGTCTATTCAACTAGTATAAAATTTTTAGTGGATTTGCTTCCACTAATGGAGATGAAGAGATCTAACTGAACTGTAATTAATTCCTGAAGTTCAATTGTTTCTCTAATATTTATTTAAATTATTTTTTTATCAAAATCCATTAATATTTAATCTTTTAAAAATTAAATAAAGACAACCAACTGGGTTGTTCATTTCCTAAATTAATGTCACATTGATTACATTTTGGATGTTGATGAGGGTTTAGACTCCTATTACTCACTACTATGGGAACACAATTAAGAATGAGGTTATCCATGGAAGGGACACTAACTAAAATCAAAACTGATGGGGGGTGAACCATTAACATCCATGATTTTACCTGAATTTTGGAATGGTTTCATAGAAGAAAAATACCTAGAAGGACTACCACCTTTAAATAACCCTTGACTAATAACAATACTATAAATAAAATCCCAGGTTTTTTTGGTATCATCTTTTTGATCAATATATGGTCCTAAATTCTTGAGAAAGATTCCATATATATGGCTTCCCATTAATTTCTTTAGTTTGTGGTTAATATTCCCTCCTAAGAATCTGGTTTTAATGGAATATTGATCACAATCCTCCCACATTCTATAACCTAGTTTATCGTCAAATTGTTTCTGCAATCATCATATTTATATTTGACTATATACAAGACTCAATGTTTTCCAAAGATATATTAGACGGTGTGTCTTTAGGTGATAATAACAATTGACCGTTTGTATCATCATGCTTCAATGTTAACAAAAATGGATTAACCACTATTGGATGTGGCTAATCTCATACCTCATATTAGGGTATTGTTTATTCCCTTTAAAATCATCCAAACTACCATGAAAATCTATATGGTTCATTAAATTCTCACATAATAGTCCCTTTAATTAAGGCTTCTACCACTCCATGTCAACGGGTTATAATATATGTGTATTAGTTTTGAGTTTTCATATTCACATTATTGATCTCCATAAATGTTTAATTATAGAAAATTAATGTTATGTGAGTAGGGAGCCTCATTATAGAAAAAATATTAGAAATATATAAAATAACTAGTAAAATACCAACTACATTGTGAAAATATATGTAGGAGATAAAGATTGAGGTGAGTTCCATACTTTAGGGCTCATAATCTCCAAAATAACCTATTATTTATCCATATAAGGATTGTAGTGGGTCACATATTCAGTTTTGGGTATCCTCTAATTGACCTATACTAATTTCTAAAAAATTTGATCCAAGAATGGGCCAATTTGAAAATTGACAATTAGAACACTTTATTTCACAAACATATTGAGAGATAAATTATTTGTATTCCTTTCCTTACATTTTATCCTATAAGGCTGGAGAAAAATATTAACCTAGTTAATGAATGATATTATGTAATGATACGGAACCACATATTGGAAATGCACTAAAATAGACATATCATTTGGTATGTTTTACCCAAAATCATAATATATGATAGGTAATGAATATTCATTAGTTTTATATTATAGTTGGTAACTATCATATCATATTACAGAGAAGTGATAGAGGATATTGAGTACTTCTCCATTTCATTATATTCAATATGATTTCATTTGGTTTTTAATTAATGTGTTTATTCACTTATAGAAATATATGAACTATATAATCATTAAGACATTTAGTGGTTACATATCCCATATGAGAATACACCATTACAATGTATGATGGCTTCCAAGATTTGATATATGATTCTCAACTACCATCATTTAATGAAGGGAGACTATATATAGGGATTTTATTCTCCCGTTTTATGGATAAAACACTATCTAACCTAAGCTAAAGACATCACTTCCTCCATATTGACTATTATTCTCTATAGAGATGGTTTTTGTACTCTGCTGGTTATTTGGGGGCTGTTCATTATTCATGAGGATCCTAGTGGTTGATGTACTACATGTGGATACAATTTTTTTTTGTTGGTGCTTTGTGATCTCAATCAGGAATCCTTTTTCAAGTAGAAAATGATAGATTTCACTGAATTTCAAGAATGATTTTTTAATTTATGTTATTAAATTTAACATGTTGGATATTGTAACATCCCAGGTAAATAAAGAATATGAAATTTTCATATTTATTAGTATTTCTAAATTAAATATTAATTTTACCTTAAATTTGATGCTATGTTCTATAGTATACTCAACACGCTACAATGGTAATCTCCAAAGTCCTACGTTGCACACAGTGTTGATTTTTACCAAAAAATAATATAATATTATCATTATTTTAAATGGAAGTTAATGCTCATACATTTTATTGGTGGGAATGAACAAAACTAACCATAATATTATTAAACATTTTATTTAATGTTTTTTTCATTTATCCATTAAATTTTTTATGTTTAAAATAAGACAGAATCCGATTTTAATCATAAATACACAAATTTTTTTAAAAGGTAGTTTTACCGCATTTCGATGGAGAACCCATTTTAAATATAGTTTTTATAACTTTATATGTTTCATTTTTCTAAATAAAATTATTCTTTTGAATCAGGATATTATAATTTACATTGGGTAAATTTTTTGGTATTTTTCTGATAAAGTTCATTTTTTAATGAATAGTGGAAAATACTGCATTTTAAGTCAAAACTATCTTTTCATCTAATTTATTTATATCGATAGGTAATATTTTTATGTGGTTTTAAATTGAAATTGGATTATATTTATACCATTTAATCCCATGTAGGTCATTTTAAGTAATTTCACATTGAATTTGGACATAAACACATGTCAAACTTTTTGCAGTTTTTACTTCATAAAAAGATGCTTTCAAGTTTTGACAATAGAAATTAAATTTAAATAAATTAATGAAATTATTATGTTTTTAATTTTGTAAATTATACATCATTTTTGAATTCATTTCATAAAAATTATATTTGGGTTAATTATTGGTATTTTTTTGAAAAAGTTCAATTTTTTTATGAATAATGAAAAATACTTAATAGTATTTAAAAACCTGACTTTTTCATTTAAATGAAAATTTACTTCTTATGTGAATTGAATTTCAAAAATACTACATAAATGTTTTTCATAAGTATGTAATATTTTATTCCATTGGATGAAACTATTTTTCTGTTGAATAGTAAATATTGATTTTCAATTTACTTCAGTTAATGGTAAATAAGTTAATTCAATGTAAAAATAATATTATAATAATGTAAAACTTCCTTAAAACTTGTCATAACATTATTGGATAATTCATGTCCAAAAAATACAATCCTTGGACATAACTTTTTCCCTTTTGAAGTCACTTAGGTAAGATAATTACATTAATAACTTTTTATTTAAAGTAAAAAAAATATCATAAACATGTATTATTTTTCTAAAAAAAATTTAATGTGGGGTTATATAGATGATATATTTGACTATAAAATGTCATTAGAAAGCTAAAAATGTTTCCTAAATCATGGAATTTTGATTTTAATTTTTATATATTAGATAAAATATTTGTTTATGACAAAATTATGATGTAATTATTACCTCATTAATGAATTTTTTAAATAAATGAGATTTTAAATATTAAAATAAATTTAATTTTGAAACTTTTTATGCCATCCACGATTTTTTGGATGATTATGACAAGTTATCTTTGATGTAAGGATGATGTTTTGAATTGATCATGTTGTTTTGGATTTTCAAAAAGACATGACATAAATAGTATAAAAATTGACATAAATGAGTTTTTAAATAAATTAATATATTATTAAATGATAAAATAGTCTTAAAAATATAAGATTCGTAAAAATGACTTATATGATGTTAAAATTTTCATTAAAGATCCATTTTTGGCCTCTTGGATTTTTAGAGTAAATATATTAACCATATAGTATAAATATACAAGAAGACATTGTAAAAGTTAATTAAGTTATGAAAGGGTTAAATAAAAAAGATTAGTATTAAAAAATAATCAAAACCTGTCCAATTATTATTGGTTAATTTTATTTATACATATATTCAAATTATTTTCTAATTTAATTAGTTGTGGACATTTTGAAACCGTAAATCATTTTATAATAAAATAATACATTAAAACATTCTTGTAGACCCCACCCCATCTTATAAAAGGTCACCAACTTTAACCCATTACTCACACCTCTAAATCCCCTTCACTAATCCATAATCTAACCAAATAAGCTCCAAAAATTCCTATATTCATCTTAGAAGCCTTACCCAATGCAGTTGTAAATTCAATAAAACCTTTTGGTTCAAACTAAAGGGAGTTACCTGATTTAAGGGTAACGTCTCCTCTCATGCTCTTTTCCTTTATTTTCCTTCTCCACTAAAAATTATATTCTTATTATTTGATTACATAACAAAAAAATATCCTAAATATACTAGGTTGTTTTTATGAGATGAATTATAACTACACTTACACACACTTCCATCTAATGGGTATATAACATACTGTCTCTATGGATGGAGAACTACCCCCTCATGAAATGATAATTTTTCAATCTTCTCCTATCACCTCTTATGGTGTCAATTATGATGAAACTATAATTATATATGATATTTATTTTATCTATATGCTTATTTAATTCTCTTTTAGAATATACCTTTATTCTTTTCATGTTGTATATATACGATAATTTAATTTGAGGAAGTGCGGACTACCGCCCCCTCAAAGTGATATGACTTGTTCATGCTATACATGGAAAATATAAAGAATGAAATTAGTGAACATATGTAACATATATAACATATATATTATTCTAGAATTATAATATACCTATGTATCATTTAGTTTTCATTAATTTAAATATGGAAAAAATTGAAAGTAGCGTTTATTTGTACGTACAGCTTACCTTCTCCATAAACTTTTCATTTCATATCTTATATACAAATGTTATGTACTATTCTAAATACATATATACTAGATATATATGGTATATATGATATCTAAGTCCATAATATCATTCTCTAGATTATGTAATTTTGAATACATGGACAATTTTTAATTATAACAAGTTCATTTTTTTAATCAAGTTCTGAACATCGAAAAAATGTATGATATGAACTAAAATAATTAAATAATTGTTATGAAAAGGTAATAAGTGATATAAAAGGAATAGTAAACTTGAAAAAGGTTCTGAATCAAATATAAAATAAATTATGTTTATTATTCAGGAAATTAATGAACGAATGAGTCAAGTCAGACACAAGGTAAGGGACTTTGTCTCAATCTTCATTCATTCAGGCATGTTTTGATAATATACTACTTCTTATTTTATACAGTTTATAATAACCACCTTTGATTTTTTTTTGATTCAATGGAATATTTATTCTATGAAGCATTTTACTAAATGAAAAAATGAATGGTTTTTAACGTATGCGGTGACAATGACCTCTCCGCCACTGTAATCATTATTTGGCTTCCTCTATAAGATTTAATGTTTTTTTAAAATGAAAAAGAAACCCCTAATTCCATTTTTGGGTGTTTTGGTATTCAAAATGGGTTTTAAAATGGATTGAGTATTTCAATATCTTGAAATTATATATTGTGATTAAAATATAAATTTTATTACTGAAATGGTGATATTTAAAATATTTTATGTTCTATGATTATGGTACTTGAACATTTTACAGGGGTTATGTGATAAAACAAATGATGGGTGGTTCCGTGGTAAACCATGGAAGGGTGGTTACGTTATAACCTCTAATTTATTATGTATGGAAGTCAGTCCCATGGCTATTCCATTTAGTGATATTTGTGGAACTCAACCATATGGTTATTCCATTTAATTATGTTTGTGTTCCATGTAACCTTTATATGTTATATGTGCTTTCTATGGGGTTTATGCTAATATCTTGGTTATATAAAGGGTAAGAAATGATATTTTATTCAATGAAGAGTATTTAATAATTCATAAAGGTGAAAAGTATTGACTAAAAATTAACTTTTATATTATAGAAACACTTTTACGGAAACAGTGAGAAACCAAAGGTAGTTACACCCAAAAATCATCCTCATACATACCTTCGGAAGCATCCTGATCCCTCTCAGAGTCGAGAGCTAGATCCTCAATCACGACACTAGATTGGAAGCTAAAGGAGTGAGTGTGCATCCTACCCAACCTGCCTGTCACCTCCTTCCTACCAAAGTCCTTTGATGAAACATCAAGATTGGATAACTCTCTTGCTTGTCCTCTCTTTTTTGGCTTTCATATCAGCTGAATGTCATCCCCAAGGGCGTCAAGATGATTGTGGGAAACCACAGGTGCATCTGATTTAGTCTGATCCCCCATGCCACTAGAAGTGGATTGGGGAAAAGTGCAAACAGCTGCAACAATTTCCCCAGGCGAACTGACAACAATAACGACATTACCTTTGGTGGTAGGTTTAGCCATCTCACCATGAACAACATTGGCATAGGAAGGTCCAACACCCCCTGAAACAAAACCGATGCCCTTACCTTTACTATCACCACTCAGCGCCTTCAGAACAAACGGAGGAGCAAGAGTAGCTAAACTAGGTAGACCAGAAGATGAGGGGGGTTTGACAGGGATCGACATAGTTGAATCCCATTGGATGCCTAGGGAGGAGTGATGACCACCTGGATGTGGATAACTTTAGAGGTCAGGGTGTTATTTAAGAAAAGGTGACATAACCATAATGGTTAGCATATTAGAAAGATTCATAGTTATTTTAGAAAAAATGAATGAGTTTAAGATAACATCAATAAATATATATTAGTGTTTATTGTCCTAATAAGATATTATATAGTGATTTTACTGATATACTCACAATGACCTTTTTGGTTTTATTAAATGGATGGATCTAGCAGGAACCAAAGTAACAATGGATGTGATGAAAACTATGAAAGTTTTCTAAATAAGAAACCAAATGAATTGAGTGATGCAATTAGATCTCTTGTGGTTATTATCAACCAATTATCTCGAGTCATGATTGACCACTTAAACCTTAGTGATTTCTCAAAGGCATAATATATGCGTGAAGCGAATCCCATTTGAAGTTCAAGTAATAACCATAAAGGTAAGTATATTAAAAAACCAATGTGTCAAAGATGTGGAAAGAAACACCTAAGAAAATTCTTCAAAGGTATTAGAATATGCTATAGATGTGGTAATGAAGGTACTAATGTAAGAACATGCCATAGAAAAAAGGAAGCATCCATTTGACTCCAGGAAAGGTAAAGAAGTTATTTCTAAATAATCAATTGAATGTTTTAAATTTTGTGTACATGGTAAATATATAAATAGATGTCCAGTGAATAAGGTTCAAAATGGGATTAGAAAGATCTTACAAATATATGTTTACCAATTCCTAATGTCATTCCAGTTGATGATGTGGAAACTAAAAATGACCTATGAAAGGTATAGAATATTTCATAGCACATGTTTTGACATTAATAAAATATTAGGACATTTTTCATGATATTGTTTGTAGTAATGAAGTATCAAAGCATAAGATTAAATAACATGGATAAAAGATCAGGAAAAATGTTTGATAATTAAGATGTCTACATTTTAGTAATGGAAGTGTTATGTAGGATCTATGGATGATGATATGTTTAAGTATATTAATGATAGGATTACATTGGATGACTTTTTCTAGTATGTTTAACCCTGATGTTTGATATGTGATTTTTTTTTCAAGGAATAATTATGTTTCTTTGTGTGTATATTGTTATAAAGAACCATTTGGGCTTATGTGGTCCTTGTATTTGAGGTAATTACATGTTATTACTTTTTGGGATGAAAATGTGAAGTATGAGATTACATTTGTGGTTAAATTGTATTATGGTTATTTTGGAGGAATTTATCTCCTTTTTTGGGGAATGTTATAAAATTATATAGTTTTTGAAAAAGGAAAACACACAAACCGTGTGACAACCCATTGTGTCAGACAAAGCTACAGGAATCTACCCCACAGCCAAAGTTCTATTGATATTTATTGCCAACCACTAGACTACATGAAGTCCCTAGCTAGTATGACTAATTATTTTTAGTAAGATGATTTTATGGATCATGAATAAGTTTATTTTGGGAAATTATGTTTTAGGAAATGAATATCCTTAGTATAGGAAAATGATTTGGTGATTAAGTGATAAAGGTTATTTTGGAAGATTTTCTCTCTTTTGAGAACACTATATGCTTATAGAAAATAGAACACTATGGGATCTCATTTATGGAGTAATGGTTGAAATTTTATCCTGGAAGAATCTATGTTTTTACTATTGGCATATTGCATATTTGATTATTTATGGAAATGATTAACCTATCATAGAGAATATGTGATTAGGTTAATTACTTTTTAGTATGATACTTTAAGAGTAGCCGATATTATTTGGGGATAAATGTTAAGATTCTAGTGGAAGACTTTGTGATCAAATCCTTCTGAATATTGGGTTTCAAACATAGTTTTGGATTATTTTGAATAATTTTAAGGACAATTGTGTATTGAATGGTCTTTTTTGAGATTTGGGTATTATTTGTTCAATTTTGGGGATTACGAGTAATATTTCTTTTTATAAAAGATTATCCTTTTTGGGGATTACCTGATCTTGTACTAACCATTTTGGTTTTGGTTAATGTCTAAGGAAAGGGGAAATATACAGTTCATCTTTTTTAGATTATGTGATTCTCTAGAAGTTGATTCTAGTGCTTCAGATGCGACCATGTCACCTTGAGTACTCATAATTTGGAGAAAATATGAATTTTTTATAAACTTATTGAAGGATGAAACTCTACTTGAAAAGTATGTATATTTCATTATATCCTAATTCAATCTCATAAATAAATTCTGAAAATTTATTAAATTAATCCTAAATCAAAAATTTTATCCGTTTAATTTTCCTAATAAGAAACCAAATTCCTTTTAACCTATCACAAGTTTTTGGTTTCATAGTGGTTAAATTTCTCCTGGCCATGTTTTCTATCACTCCCCATCAGAAATTGACAATTAGTTTCTCCTCCATATCCTTGTATTCATGGAATCCTAGTAAGTGTTATCCGGGGTGGCCTTTGTACTTATCCTTATTTATTTTAATGTGATAGTTTTATTGACTCTTTTTTTGGATGTGAGATATTTAATGAAGTTTCCAAGCCCAATTTTAAAATTGGTGGGACGCAATTCCCAATAGGGGGAAAGATGTAACATCCCAGGTAAACAAAGAATATGATATTTTCAAATTTATTAATATTTATGAATTAAATATTAATTTTACCTTAAAGGGGATGCTCTGTTGAATAGCGTACTCAACAAAAAACAACAGATTTCTCTGAAATCTTATGTTTCACACAATGTTGAGTTATACTAAAAAATAATATAATATTATTATTATTTTAAATAGTAGTTAACGCCTAGCCGTTGTTTTGGTGGGAATGAACAGAACTAAACATATTATGATTACACATTTTTTTCAAATGTTTTTACATTTATCCAATAAATTTTAGATTCTTAAAATAAGAGTGAATATGATTTTAAGCAGAAATACAATTATATTTTTAAAAGGTAGTTTTACCACCATTCGATGAGGAACCCCTTTTAAATAATTTTTTTTCCAACTTTTACAAGTTTCATTTGAAAAAATAAAGTTCTTATTTAGAAGCAGGATATCAAAATTTTCTTTGGGTAAATTTTTGGTATTTTTCTGATAAAGTTCATTTTTTAATGAATAGTGAAAAATACTTCTTTTTAAGTCAAAATTATTTTTTAATATGATTTATGTATATTGTCATATTATCTTTTTAAATAGTTTTAAAGGGATATTGGATTATATTTTTATCATTTAATCTAATTTTGGTTATTGGATGTGATTTCACTTTGAAATTAGACATCAACACATGTCAATCTTTTTATAGTTTTTACTTCATAAAAACACTTTTTCAAGTTTTGACAACAAAAATTAATTTTAAATTAAATAATGAAGATTATATGTTTTGAATTTTGTAAAATAGGCATAATTTTTTAATTTAGGATATCAAAATTATATTTTGGGTAATTTTTTGTATTTTTCTGAAAACATTCAATTTTTGATGAATAGTGAAAACACTACATAATAGTTAAAAAAACTGAATTATTCATTTAAATGAAATTTTCCTGCTTCTGTGAATGCAATTTCAAAAATCCAACATATATGGTAGTTATCAGTAAGAAAAATTTCACTCAATAGGATGAAAATAATTTTTTGGGGAATAATAACTTTTGATTTTTATTTACAGTAGTTAAAGATAAATAAGGTAATTCAAGGTAACAATAATATTATAATAATATAAAATTACCTTAAATATTTTCCTAATCTTATTTAATGAGTCATGTATGACCAATAAAAATCTTGGGTAGAACCTTGGGACATTGGAAGGAACATTGGTAAGATAATGACATTAATAATGTTTTATTTAAAGTAAAAATAAAAATATCATAAACCTGCATTTTTTGGAAAAAACCATTTTAATGTGGGGTTATATAGTTGATATAACTGACTATAAATAGTAATAATAAAGATAAAAGAATATCCTACATCATGTTATTTTATTTATAATTTTTAGGCATCAAATAAATAAATTTATTTATGACACAATGATGATGTAATGATTAACTCATTAATTAATGTTTTAATTAAATGAGAATATAAATATTAAAATAAATTTATTTTGAAACTTTTTATGACATATAAGAATTTTATGGATGATTATGACTTGTTATATATGATTTAATGAAGTTCTTTCGAATTGATCTAGTTGTTATGGATTTTTAAGAAGTCATGATATGAATAGTATAAAAATTGAGATAAATTATTTTTTAAATCAATTAATATTTAATTAAATGATAAAATAGTACTAAAAATATATGATTGGAAAAAATAACATATATGATGTTACAAATTTCATGAATGATATATTTTTGGTTTATTGGAATTTTATTGGAAATATATGAACCAAATAGTAAGAATATACAAGATGACATGATAAAAGTTAAATAAGTTAACAAAGGGTTAAATAAAAAAGATAAGGATTTAAAAATATCCAAACCCTATCAAATTAGAATTGGATGATTTTATTTTGACTAATATTCATCCTATAATCGTATATAATCATTTTTGGATCCTTTGAAAATGAAAATCATTTTATAATAAAATAATATTTTCAAACTTTCCAAAAGAGCCCCTCCTCCCTCTTATGAAAGGAGACCACCTCTAACCCATTACTCAAACATCTCTAGACCCTTGGCTCGTCCAAATTCTCTAAAAATAAGCTCCCAACATCTATATATTCTTCCTAGATTCCTTCCCCTAGGCAGAAGGAAATTCAATAAATTCTTTTGGTTCAAAACAAAGGGAGTTACCCGATTTAGAGGTAACATCTGCTCTCATGTTCTTTTCTTTTATTTTTATTCTCCAATAAATATTATATTTTTATTATTTTATTACATAAAAAACATGTATCATAAAAATACTATGTTTTAGTTATGATATGGATTCAAACTACACTTACACACACCTCCATCTAATGGTTATAGAACATAATGTTTCTATCGATGGAGAACTACCGCCTCACGAAATGATGATTGTTAAATCTTATGCTACCACATCATATGGGGGCCAATATGATGGAAATGTAATTATATATGATATATATGATATTAATTTTAACTATATGAATTTTTAATTATATTTTAGAATATACCTTTATTCTTTTCATAATGTATATATATGATAATTTCATTTGAGAAATTGCAGACTACCGCCCCCTCAAAGTGATATGACTCGTTCATTCAATAAATAGAATTATAAAGGATGTAATTAATGAAATTATTTAACATATATAACATATATATTATACTGTAATTATAATATACCTATGTATCATTATTTTTCATTTCATTAAATATGAAAAGAATTGAATGTAGCGTAAATGCGTACGTAAGGCTTACCATCTCAATTAACAGTGCATTTCATTTCTTAAATCCAAATGTTATGGACTATTATAAATAAATATATACATGATATATATATGATATTTATTATATCTAAATCATGAATATAATTCTAGAGATAATTTACTTTTGATAACATGGATAATAGGTAATTATAATAGGTTTACTTTTTACTCACATTCCAAACATCGACAAAATGTCTGATATGAACTCAAATAATTAACTAATTGTTATTGAAATGTAATAAGTGATATAAAAGGAATTATAAACTTGAAAAAGTATCTGAAAAAATTAGAAAGTGACATAATTTTATTATTAAGGAAATTAAAGAACGAACGAGTCAAGTCAGACATGAGGTAAGGGACTTCGTCTCAATCTCTTTTCATTAAGGAATGTTTTCATAATATATAACTACTTATTTTATATGTTGTATAATAAACAACTTTGACTTTTTTTCATTCAAAGGAAATATTTTTTCTACAAAGCATTTTAATAAATTTCAAAAGGAATGTTTTTTAAACTTATGCGTAAAAAATGACCTCTTCTCCACCATAATCATTATTTGGTTTCCTCTATAAGCCTTAATGAGTTTTAAAATGAAAAAGAACCCTCTTATACCAATTTTTTGAGTTTTGGTATTGAAAATTGTCTTTTATATGGATTGAGTATTTCAATATCATGAAATGATACCTTGGGATTTCAAATTAAATTATATTATTGAAATGTTGGAATTTGAAATATTTAATGTGTTATGATTTTGGTACCTAGACATTTGACGGGTGGTTACATGATTAAAAAAATGGCGAGTGGATCTGTGATAAACCAAGGATGGGTGGCTACCTTATAAACTCCAACTCATTGGTTATGGAAGTTGGCCGCATGGCTATTCTATTTAGTGATATGTGTGGAAGTCAACCATATGGTTATTCCATTTAATTATGTTTAGGTCCCACGTTACCTTTATATGTTATGTTTGATTTCTATGGGTTTTATTGTAATATTTTGGTTAAAAAAGGGCAAGAAATGATATTTTATACCCTAAAGATTATTTACTACTTTATTAAGTTGAAAAGTATTACATATGATAAAGTATTCATGGTTTACTTGTTGTTTTGAAAAAAACAACAATTTTCCTTCTTTGTGTATCCCTTACCGAGCTTTTTATGCTCATCCCAAGTTCTTGAAATGTTTTTCACATGACATAAAGTGGAATAGGGTCAAAGATTGGATCAAGTAAAAGCCATGATGATTAAAACATGGAACTAAATATGTTTCTTTTCTTTTATGAGTTTTTATTTTATGAAACATATGGATGATGAGTAGAAGTGTATACATGTAATATTAAAATTGTTTAGTATATGTTATGAGATAATTCTATAAGGTTCTAAACATGAAAATATCATCAATGTGAAGTATTTACTTAATTAAGGATTATGAAATTTTAAATGCTATGGCGTTACAGTGGGTATCAAATGTCAGTTTCGATAACTTTAGAGGTTAGGGTGTTATTTAAGCATAAGTGACATAATAATAATGATTAACATATTAGAAAGAGTCATAGTTATTTTAGATAAATTAAATGAGCTTAAGATAACATGAATAATTATATTTTAGTGTTTACCCTCCTTATAAGTTATTATATGATGATTTTATTAATATAATCACACTGAAATTTTTGGTTTTAGTAAACGGGTTGGCTCTATTTGGCACAAAAGTAACAATATATGTGAAGAAAAACTATGATATTTTTTTTTGAATAAGAACCTGAAGGAATTGGGAACTGCAATTTGAAATCCTGTGGTTATTCTCATCCAACTATTTGAAGTCATTATTTACCACTAGAACCTTGGTGATTTTTCTAAGGCATCATATATGATAGAAACAAATCCCAATGGATGTTTAGGTAAAAATCATAAAGGTAAGTATATTAAAAAACCTATGTGGAAAGGATGTGGAAATAGACACCTTGGAAAATAATTCCAAGGTATGGGAAGATTATATAGATATAGTAACAAAGAACATAAAGCAAGAAAATGACATGGAAAAAGAAAGCATTCAGTTGACTCCGGGAAAGAGAAATAAGTTCTTTTTGAAGAATAAATTGAATGTTTTAAATGTGGTGTGCATGGTCCTTATACAAATATATATCTTACGAAGAAGGTTTAGAATGGGATCAAAAGGATCATATAAATATATTTTTATCAATTCTTAATTTCGTTCAAATTGAAGATGAGGAAACTTAAAATGACCTATGAAAGGTATGGATTATTTCTTTGATCAGGATTTGATATTACTAAAATCATAGGACATTATTCATGATTTTTTTAGGAAAGAAGTAGAAAACAATAAGATAGAAAAACATGGATAAAAGATCAGAAAAAATGATCGATGATTTAGATGTCTACATTTTAGTAATTGAATAGTTTTATCGGATTTATTGATAATGATATGTTTAAATGTATTATTGGTAGGATTAATTTTTTATGAAATTTTTTAGTGTGTGTAACCCTGATGTTTGATATGTGAAAATTTTATTCAAGGAAGAATTATCTTTTCTTTTGGGGATATAGTTATAAAGAACCATTTGGATTTATATGATCCTTGAATTTGAGGCAATTACAGGATATTACTTTTTGGGATGAAAATGTGAAGTATGAGATACCATTTTTAGTTAAAATATGTTATGTTTATTTTTGAGGAATTTATCTCTTATTTTGGGAATGTTATAAAATTATATAGTTTTTGAGAAAGGACAACCCAATGACTGTGTGACAACCTGTCACGTTAGAAAAAGCTACGGGAATCAAACCCACAACCAAAGTGCGATTGGGATTTATTGCCTACAATTGGAGTACGTGAAGCCCCTGATTAGTATGAATAATTATATTTTATTTATATTTTTTTATAGACCAAGAATATGTTTATTTTGGGAAATTATGTTTTATTAAATGGATATCCTTAGTATAGGAAAATAATTTGGTGACTAAGTGATAAATATTATTTTGGAAGACCTTTTCTCTTTAGGGGAAACTATATGTTTAAGGAAAATAGAACACTATGAGATCTCATTTATGGAGTAATGGTTGAAATTTTATCTTGGAAGAATATATGTTTTTATTGTAGACATACATAAATTTGGGTTATTCATGGAAATTATTAACCTATCATAAAGAATATGTGATTAGGTTAATTACTTTTTAGGATGATACTGTAATAGTAGCTGATATTATTTGGAGATAAATGTTATTATTTTTGGGTAGGACTTTGTGATCAAATCCTTCTAATTTTTGCGTTTTAAACATAGTTTGGATTTTTTTTTATAATTTTAAAAAAAATTGTGTATTGAATGGTATTTTTTGAGCTTTGGTTATTGTTTTTTGAAGTTTGGAGATTAAGAGTAATATTTCTTTTTATAAAAGATTATTATTTTTGGGGATTATATGATTTTTTACAAACCATTTTGGTTTTGGTTAATGTCTAAAGACCAAGGAAATATATAGTTCATATTTTTTGGATTATGTGATTCTATAAAAGTTGATTGTACCGCTTTAGGTGAGACCAAGTTACCTTGAATGCTTATCATTTGGAGAATAGATGTGTTTTTGGTAGAAACTTATTAAAGGATGAAAAACTACATGAAAAGTAAGTATATTTTCTTATTTCCTTAGAAAATATCATAAAAAAATTATCCCAAATTATTAAATGAAATTTAAAACAGAAACATTTTCCATTTACTTTTCCTACAGGGAAACTGAATACAATTTAACCTATCACAAGTTTGTGGTTTTCTTGTGGTTAACTTTCTCATGATCATGTTTTCTATCACTCTCCATCAGAACATGACACTTAGTTTCTTCTCCATATCCATGTTTTTATGGAATAACAGTATGTGTTTTATTGGGAGACCTTTGTAACTATCCTTATTTATTTTAAATTAATTGATTTATTGACTCTTTTTCTGATGTGGGACATTCAATGAAGTTTCCATGCCCAATTCTAAAATTTCGAGGACGCAATTCCCAAAAGGGGTGAAGGATGTAACATACCAGGTAAATAAAGAATATAAAATTTTCATATTTATTAATATTTATGAATTAATTATTAATTTTACCTTAAAAGGGATGCTATGTTCTATATCATACTCAACATGCAACAATGAATTTCTCCAAAATATTAACTTTCACTCAATGTTGAGTTATACCAGAAAATAATATAATAATATTATTATTTTACATGGTTGTTAAATCCTGGTAGTTATATTGGTGGGAATGAGCATAACTAACCATATTATGATTTAACATGTTTTTTAAATGTTTTTAAATTTATTGAATAAATTTTAGAGGGTTAAAATAAGAGTGAATCCAATTTTAAGCATAAATACTTTAATATTTTTAAAAGGACGTTTTCCCACCATTCGATGGGGAAACCCTTTTAAATCTTGTTTTTTTAACATTTCTATGTTTCAATTGACAAAATAAACTTCTTTTTTAGAATCAGGATATCAAAATTTACTTTGGGTAAATTTTGGGTATTTTTCTGACAAAGTTCATTTTTTAATGAATACTGAAAAATACTGCATTTTAAGTCAACACTGTCTTTTAATCTGATTTATTTATATGGTTCGATTATATTTTTAAAAATATTTAAGGTGTAATTGGATTCTATTTTTACCATTTTATCCAATTTTGGTCATTGGATTTATATTCACTTTGAAATTGGACATAAACACATTAATTTTTTTGTAGTTTTTACTTATTAAAAACACACCTTCTAGTTTTGACAATATAAATTAATTTTAAAATAATTAATGAAAATTATATGTTTGGAATTTGGTAAAATAGAAATAATTTTTGAATTCATAATATCCAAATTATATTTTTGTGAATTTTTGATATTTTTCTGAAAATGTTCAATTTTTGATGAATAGTGAGACACTACATTGTAGTTAAAAAACCAACTTTTCCATTTAAATGTAATTTTAGAAATTTTATGAATTGAATTTAAAAAATATGACATATATGGTTGTCATAAGTAAGTAAAAGTTTCTTCAATAGGATGAAAATATTTTTTTGGTGAATAGTAATGTTTTTTTGTTTACCACATTTAAATGTTAATTGGGTTATTCAAGATAAAAATATTATTATAATAATATAAAATTTCCTTAACACTTGTAGTGACATAATATTATGGGTCATGGCCAACCAATACAATCCTTGGGTATAACTTTTGGACTTTGGAATGCACTTGGGTAAGATAATTACATTAATAACTTTTTTTAAGTGAAAATAAAAATATCATAAACTTGTATTTTTTTCTAAAACAATTTTAATGTGGGGTTATATTTTTCATATCTTTGACTATATATAATCATTATAAATCTAAAAATATTTCCTACATCATGGAATTTTATTTATAATTTTAGACATCAAATAAATAAATTTTTCTATGACACAATGACGATGTAATGATTACCTCATTAATGAGTGTTTTAGATAAACAAGATTATAAATTTTAAAATTAATTTAGTTTGAAACATTTTATTCCATCAACTAATTTTATGGATGATTATTAATTGTTATATTTTAATTAATTATGTTTTCTATAATTGATCAAGTTATGAATTTGTAAAAATCCATGATATGAATAGTATAAAAATTGACATAAATGAGTTTTTAAATAAATTAATATTTTATTTAATGATAAAATAGTCCTAAAAATATAATATTCAGAAAAATGAAATATTTGATGTCACAAATGTCATTAATGATCCATTTTTGGTATCTTGTCATTTTATAGTAAATATATTAACCATATAGTATGAATATACATGAAGACATGGTTAGAGTTAAATAAGTTATCAAAGGGTTAAATAAAAAACATAAGGATTAAAAAATATCCAAAACCTATCCAATTATTATTGGATGATTTTACTTAGAATTATATTATTCTTATATTCTAATTTAATGAGTTTTGGACCTCTTGAAACCGAATATCATTTTATAATAAAACAATAAATTCAAACATTCATAAAGACCCCCTCCTCCCTCTTATAAAGGACCCAAACTCTAACCCATTACTCACACATCTCAATCCCATTGGCTCATCCATAATCTTCCCAAATAAGATCCAAACATCCCTCTATTCATCTTAGATGCCTTAATCGAGGAATAAGGCAATTCAAGAAAACATTTTGGTTCAAACCAAATGGAGCTACCTGATTTAAAGGCAACGTCTCCTCTGATGTTCTTTCATTTTATTTTCCTTCTACATTACCTATTATATACTTATTATTTTATTACAAAAAGAAATTATCCTCAATATACTAGGTTGTTGTTGTAATATTTATTATAACTACACTTACACACTCATACATCTAATGGGCATAGAACATATTATTTCTATGGATGGAAACTACTGCTTCACGAAACGATGATTGTTCAATATTATCCTACCAAATTTTATGGTGGAAAATATAATGGAACTATAATTATATATGATATTTATGATATTTATTTTATCTCTATGATTCATTAATTCTCTTTTAGAACATACATTTTTTCTTTTCATGATGTATATATACGCTAATTTCTTTGAGGAAGTGCGGACTACCGCCCCCTCAAAGTGATATTACTCATTCATGCTATACATGGAACATATAAAGGATGAAATTATTGAAATTATCTGAAAGATATAATATATATATATTATAATTGAATTATAATATACATATTTATCATTTAGTTTTAATTAATTTAAATATGAAAAAGAATTGAAAGTAGCGTTCATCCGTACGTATAGCTTACCATCTCCATGAACGGTGCATTTCATATCTTATATCCAAATGTTATGGACTATTATAAAAACATATATAATAGATATATATGATATATAGTATATATTAATCCTAACTATCATTATAGAGATAATTTAATTTTGACCACATGGACAATTTCTAATTATAACAAGTTCAATTTTTTACACATGTTTCAAACATCGAAAAAATGTCAGATATGAACTCAAATAATTAACTAATTGTTATAGAAATAAAATAAGTGATATAAAAAGAATAAAAAAACTTGAATGGACAGAAGGACTTCTTTTTTATTTTATTATGTATAATCCTCCTTTTAAGGGTTGAAGGGGAACCTGTACATGACACGTAGGACCAAGGCACAAGGCCCGACTGACTCGCAATACATGACCCAAAGGCCCAGAGGCATACCATGCCCAGTACATGACCCGTAGGCCCAGCCCACTTGAACTTCCCGTCCCCAGATTCTGAGTGGCATTTATTACCTAGATCCCTACCTATCATTGATGGTCGGCTAGCATTGCCCTGTACAAAGCTGCATCGTGCCTGGTCCCGATGGCGACTTCCATACCCTCTCATTATTCCAATCCAGTTAGCTCTACATCTGGTGGCTGCTACTCTTGTTGACATGATCCTCTTCTGGGGCTTGTTCTGTGTGAATAGGGCTACTCTATATTCTTTGTGTCTTGAAGGCCCTGTGGCCCAAAGGCCTTTGATGACCCGAATTCCCTTGAGACCCATAGGCCCAAACCGGTCGCCCGAAGGCCCAAATCAGGTGAATAGTTCTGACTCCTACAGTACTAAATAGTTACTGCTACAGGGACTAATACAGTGCTGATATAGTGAATGCTACAGTATTTCTACAGCACCCCAAAAATTCACATCCACATGGTTTTGAACCTGAGTCTCTTGGATTCCAAGTAGGAGCCCTTACCACTCGGGTACGGGCTTATTAAAAAAGAATAATAAACTTTAAAAAGGTTCTAAATCAAGTAGAAATTAACATATGTTTATTATTTAGAAAATTAATGAACGAATGAGTTGTGTCAGACATGAGGTAAGGGACTTTATTTCAATCTCCTATCATTGAGGTATGTTTTGATAATATACTACTCCTTCTTTTATATATTGTATAATAAACCCCTTTCACTTTTATTCTCATTCAAAGAGAATATTATTTCTACGAAGCATTTTACAAAATGAAAAAAGGAATATTTTTTTAACTAATGTAGAGAAAATGACCTCTCTACCACCGTAATCATTATTTGGATTCCTCAATAAGCCTAAATATTTTTTAAAATGGAAAAGAAACCCCTTATTACATTTTTGAGTGTTTTGGTATTGAAAGTGGTTTTTGAAATGGATTGAGTATTTCAATATCTTGAAATGATATCTTGTGATTGAAAATTAAATTTTATTACTGAAATGTTGATATTTGCAATATTTTATGTGTTATGATTATGGTACTCAGACATTTGACGGGTGGTTATGTGATAAACCAAATGACGGGTGGTTCCATGATAAATCAAGGAAGGGTGGTTACATTATAACCTCCAATGCCTTGGGTATAGAAGTTGGACGCATGGCAATTCCATTTAGTGATATTTGTGGAAGTCAATCGTATGGTTATTTCATTTAAGTATGTTTATGTCACAAGTAACCTTTATATGTTATGTGTGCTTTCTATGAGTTTTATGGTAATCTGTTGGTTACAAAAAAGTGTAAGCAATGAGATTTTATTTAATGAAGAGTATTTACTACATCATAAAGGTGAAAGTATTACTAATGATAAAGTATTCATTGTTTACTTGTTTTTTTTAAAACAAACAATTTTCTTTCTTTGTGTATCCCTTACTGATATTAGTATGCTCATCCCATGTTTTTGAAATGTTTTTCATAGGAAAAAAAGTGTAATAGGGTCAAGGATGGGATCAATGAAAAGTCTTGATGATTAAAACATGGAACTAAACATGTTTCTTTTCTTTTAAGAGTTTTTATTTTATGAAAAAATGGATGTTTAGTAGAAGTGTCTACATGTAATATTCAAATTGTTATGTATATGTTATGACCTACTTATCTAAAGATCTAAACCTGAAAAGAACCTAGATCTTAACTATTTACTTAATTCAAGAGTATGTAATGTTTAAGGATAGGGATTTATAGACATGTTAATGAATTATTTTCAATTATATGATTTTTCTTCTAGTACTTGGTGATTCGATTATCCTTCAAATACCATTACAAATTGAAGATACATGATCATTAATAAGACAATATATTATTATTTCTATTTTATGATGAACATATATATTGTAATCTACTTGAGTATATATCCTCGCATATGATATGTAATTATTGAATGACTTCCATTAGATCATGGGGTTTCACATTATATGATATATTTATTCTATTATTCTTTTCCATAGTGTGAAACCAGTGTATATCATAATGTATGACCCACTATAAGACCATGGTTTTTTTGATTAAATAATCTATGATATTCAATATCATAGGATATTTCTGAAACAAGGGCTGTGTGAAAATAGAACATTGAGTATTGGTTGTGATTCAATGTATATTGTTGGCTATGATTGAACCATATATAAGAGTATGTTTCCTACTTTGTGTGAAAGTTAAATTTATGTATTGTTATCCTATACCTAATAGTATTTCCATAATGGTATAATTACTCTTATATATGGGTGAACCCCTATATAATAGTATTTACCTTTCCCTAGAGGTACTCTTATATAATGACATACCCCATAAGTAAGGGTCTTCCATTTTCCACAAGTATAATAACTGATATATAAGGGTTAGTTTCAATCGTCATAACTGATTATGATTAATTATTCCCTTCATCAACCATAGAATATGATATTTCCAAAAAGAAGAAAATTTTCATTTTTTGATAATTTCAGGCATTTTATAAATTATATACAAAAGAAAAGTGTTATGGATTGCCAATTGGATATTTTATTATTAGTCTCTATACTTTCCATCCTTAAATATTATATCATATTATATGAATATTAAATACATAAAATTTTTATCCACATTAAAATAATATGGGTTAATTGTCTATGGAAAATTAAATATATAAACAATTGGTTCCTAAGTGATTTAATTCAAATCCAACTAATTATTTCAGAAATATCACCCTTCTCAAACATATCACACTTAAACACATTCTTCATAACTTGGGGAAAGTAAAAACAAGGAAGGGTGAGATGATATTCCCAGTAATGGTAAATAGGAGAGATATTAATGGTCACTAAAACATAACACAAGTCTAGGGTATGATAACATGAGTTTAACTATCGAGAAATATTATGTTCATATCACATATCATAATATTGATTCATGTTATAAATCATGGAATATAGTAATACATGAATCATAAAGTAATCAATAAACTTGATCTATGAGATAATGACATTAGAAATATATTTATGTTTTTGGTATACTCATAAGTATAGAAATTCATTTCTGTAGTCAAGTATCACTATGAATAATATCCCAGTGTTTTGGGTTTACTCCATATTCCATTATATCCTTAGTCAAGGTTAATTCATAGCACTATTATAGTTGACATAGTTCCTTATTAAATTTGGTTCACACCCCAGTACGATCATTTTTATATCATGAGATATCCATATTTACCAAATACATTAGAGGGATGTTTATTTCTAGTCCTAACCATTATATAATCATAATACATACTTATATATTCCACAATATCATAAATCATTCATCATATATCACAACTCATGGAAAGGAAATAAATTCCAAAAACATTTCAACATTCACTACTGGAAGTCGGGTTTATCCCCACACATCTATTCCCATGGTTTAAAGAACTATGGGGATATATGGTTTTTAATTGTATATACCCATGGTTTTTTTAAAACAGTGGGTATTCAACACCTAAGTATTGGGCTCCTACTCACACTACTATCGTGCTCCCCCCACTTCAACCCAACCTCCCCAACCTCCGACTCCCGGCCCTGTCTTCCCCTCCCCGGCCACTGCCTCCCGGCCATCCGACCTCTGCCTCCTAGCCCTATCCTCCCCTCTCCGACCTCCGCCTCCCGACCATCCAACCTCTACCTCCCATCCATCTCATCCCATCCCTGGCCTCTGCCTCCCAGCTCTACCTCCGCTCCTGACCTGGACCTCCTGGCCTCTGCCTCCACCTCAATATCTCAGCCATCACCACGCTACCCCCAACTCCAATGACATCCCCGCTCCACCTCTCCGCTCCCTCTCATCCGGGTATCATCAAATTCAACCCCTTTAACTTGAGAATATATTTTACACACTAATATTGATTTATTTCTCACAATTTTTCATTTCTTCATTCAATTTTTTTCAAAACACCCACACTATCATGATGAAATTCTTCTCTTTAGGATTGGGTACCAACTCCCAAGTCTTATTGTTCTAAATATTTTATAATTAATCATTCATATCATTAAAACACTCCTGATTCTTTAATTATTCTCTAGTTTTTTTTATGTTCTACTTAAGAAAATAATGATGTATGATTTGTTATCCTTAATTTTCTCCTACTTTTTACTTACTTTATTTGATCTTTAATGATATTTTGGAGCTTCACTTATATTCTATGCCTTGTATAAGATGAATGATATTGTTACTCATCACTTGCAATTGATGAATCTTCTTCTCCAACATGTATACTCTCAACACCTTCATCTCATCACGTGATTATTATGATCAAGTATCACTTCTTAATGTTATTCTTGTAATTTGTCACGGTAAAACCCCATTTATTAAACTTTACTCCCATGCTAAGATTACTGTGTTTCAAAAAAAAATTCCTACTAGTTGAGGCCATAATTTACCCCCATATATAAATCATCTCTCTTCATTACCCTTAATATGCACCAATTCTAATTATCACATTCTAACAATTACATCTCTAATGTTTGTAATGGCCAATGATCATATTATGGACATGTAAATTTCTGAATTTATAATAATATTTTGTTTATTTTTTTATGAAATATCACACATATAATTTATTCAATGGTAAATTCCTATATAAAAAGTAGGGGTCATTACAACCATGATGTAGACATGGAATTTGATGGATTTTCTTTATTAAATTTTCTTAAACTTTGCTTGAATTCACTTATTACCCATTAATGAGTATGATTCTAATAAATAAAACATAAAAATTTCATTCAATATCCATGAATGGATTTTATTCATTAACAATTTCATAGTAATCAAACACTAAAAATGTTTTTTAATCACTGAACTATTGTAATGAAAAATGGTTTTTCTAATTTTCTAACCCTCAGAGTAAAGATCAACACTATACTAGCAATGTATTAATTTAGATCTAATCACCACCCATTAATCAATTAACTTAAAGAGGGATCTTAGACTCTAAGACATGTTATGTTTTCTGATCATCAAGGGCTCTTCAATTTTCTCCTTTTTATTTGTCAAAAACATGGGGAACAACACATGAACTCTTCCCTAAGTTTCAACTGCCAACTCCCTAAGTCTCCACAATAAGGAACACTCTCTATATATTCTCCATTTATCATCTCCTATAAAAATAAAAAGAGATTCCATTTCCTTCTTAAAAAATAGAACACTTATATTCTCCAACATTATAAAAAAATGAAGATAAATAAAACAAGGAAAATAAATATGAAAACTTATATAATTTTTTGGGAGAGAATAAACTCCCAACAACTCTCTCATGTTTATTAATGAATTCATTATTATTAGATTTTAATACCTTTATTGGGGGTTTTTTTAAGTCCACAGAGTTATTTTTTCACCATACAAACAAAAGATTCATCATTTTATAGTATAAATCCTTTTGGTTTTTAATGTATGCATCTTTATCAAGTTCAACCATTCAGGAATACTAACATTATTCATATTTAAATCACACTATAATTTCTTTATGAATATATTTTAATAAGTGTTTGTATTATTTATAGACATGAGACTAGATAAAATGTCTCTTACTAGTCTATATAATCAATTTTAGAGTAATATTTTAGAATTATATGATATTGGACCTATGATACTTCTCATTTCATAATGTATTTGTTTCAAAAAAACAACTTTTTATAGATAACATTCCTTCAATTGGGATATGAAACTAACTCCAAAGTGGCATTTATCACAATAAAATTCATCTATTCATCCATTATTTTCATCTAATAATTATATTGTAATGCTAATCCAATAATAATTGGTCTAACTTGTGAAAGAAATATAATATCGCCTGAACTTATAAAATTTATCTATCTTAGAACACACCCATTCAAACTTCACAAGATTTTCACCTTTTACCTTGATAAAACAAGGGCTGATAAATAAATGAATATATTTTAAACATCATGATTTCTTATAATACATATCATAATGTGACATATTTTAATCTAGACTATGTAAAAAATAGTTTTGAATGAGAACGGCTGCACTAATAGCTTTCCTTGAAAAATATCGAGATGTGTCAAGATCAACTTATGTTACTCCAGAATTCTCCACCAAACATATATTATTTCATTTAATCAAACAAATTTTTTTTATATGGTGCACTGAGTACATGTCATATTCCATACTTTTCTTGATAATTTTCAAACATACCATTTGTAAACTCAGTTACAGTATCTTTATGAATATTCTTGAGAGAATACTCACACTCTTTTTCATCACTTTTTTGAAAACTTTTAAACATTTTTATGTACTCAAACTCATGTTTTATAAAAATAACACAAGTAAAGTGATTGAATTCATTGATAAAAGTATTAAAGCACTTATATCTATTGGTTAATTTCTTTTTCATTGTCCCACACACATATAAATGAATGATCCCTAAGGGTCGAGTAGATTAAATCTCCACTTACTTATATTAAGAGATAAAAATATTCCCATATTGGAATGTTGATCACATCGAGTATCATTATATTTTTAGGAATGTATAATAAAAAACATTGTCACCCTGTCTGATCATGTTCATATTATTTTTTTTTCAATCCTCCGATTATATAATTCATTCTCTTCATTCATGCTTAGATAACATGAATTTTCAACATCACCCATTTATGAAATTTTTTGTCTTCTTTGGCTTCTATGTTGTATGTAAGGTGATGGGGGGATATTAATCCCCTCTATTTTTGACATAGTATAGAGGCTTATGTTGGAGTTTTTTTTTTGTATTGGTGGACTGCTTGTATGTGAATTTCTTTATGCAATGAAATGCATTTGGAATTATGTTTTCCTCAGGGGTGTTATTTGACAATTCTGTAGTTAATTTTCACATGCCATATATTTTTTATAGTTTGGTGGGTTTATTATTGTCTTGCTACCTAATTTGGACATAGCAGTGGAGGGGAGTCCTGGGATGGGGGGGGGGTTGCAGTAGAGGGCTGGGAGGGGAAGGTTGGGAGGGGGGTGCAGTGGAGGTCTTGGAGGGGAGGGGGCTGCATTGAATTAATCTCTCTTTCATATACTCAACATGTAGAGGATTTTCATTAGGCGAGTATGACCGTGTCCTCCACTTTGAAGTAGAAGATATCATCTATTGAAGGCATTGAGAAGGTTTAGTTGCTTCTAATCATTTTCTTTAAATGTAAAGTCACTGATTTGTAGTTCCTAGAGTGATTCATAATTTTTGTGTTTGGTTTCATTCTAAACAATGGCCTTACGATGCTGTTGTAGTTGCTTTTGAGGAAATACCGCGATCCTTGGCACAAAATTGTGGTGTTAATGTGATCAGGACTATGATTGCTCTACATGGAAAAGCAAGTAACCTGCACTAATTTCCCCTAACCCCTTTCAGTCATCGATTTATGATTATATTGTTAAGCAGTTCAGTCATGACACCAAAAACTAAAACACTTTCCCTGTGTATTATATTTTCATAAAAATAAACTATATGACTTAGGATATCAGTGAATATCATCTTTGATTCGTATTAAGTAAATATGGTGGAGTAGGAGGGGCTAGGAAGGGGGGAGGGGGAGGAAGAGGGGCTGGCCAAGGGGGAGGGGGGCTGGCCAGAGGGGAGCTGGGCATGAGGGAGGGGGAGGGGAGGGGCTAGGTAGGGGGGAGCTAGGCATGAGAGAGGAGCTGGGTAGGGGGAGCTGGGCATGAGGGAGGGGATAGGTAGAGGGGAGGGGGAGGGGGAGGGGAGGGGAATTTGCTGGGCAGGGGTGAGACGATGAGCTGATTTTTTAATATTGATAACACAAACCAGCCTTGAATATTGATAACATTTTCTGTTTATGGTGTATACTTTTTATTTATATTAATTTTTTAATGAAATTGTGATATATGTTAGTGTATTTTATTTCATGTGTTTTTATCCAAATTGTTCTCTAAATATGTCATTGTACTTGATTGATTGGTATGTGATATGACAGTTATATGAATATTCAGATTTGAATAACTGATTTAGATGTTGCATATGCTGTTTTTGGTTTCCAGCTTTCCTTTCTCTAAAATTTTAATGTAGTTTTTGTGTTTTAGGGAGACTCCAAACACAAAATAAAAACCATGTTCAGTGGAATCCGGATTCATGGTTTACTCCACCTTTTTAATTTTAATATTCGACTGTAGATTTGTGTATGTTTTGGATACATTTAATTGTCATCTCATTTGAAAAGGATGAGGATGTTATTCAGAAATCATGGATCACATTGTAATTTTAGAATGTATGCACCCTTATGATTTCTCTAGGATATTTAATCTTTTTTAACAAGAAAGTCTTGAATATTGATAACATATTCTATTTATGATGGATACTTTGTATATATATATATGTGAATTTTTTAATGAAATTTCAATACATGTTTGTGTATTTCATTTCATGTGTTTTTTATCCAAAAGTTTCTCCAAATATGCCATTCTACATGACTGAGCAGGGGGAAAGGGCTGGGTAGGGGGAGGGGGAGGGGGAGGAGCTGGGTAGTGGGGAGGGAGGGGAGGGGCTGGGCAGGTTGGGAGGGTAGGGGCTAGTCAGTGGGGAGGGAGGGGGAGGGGGAGGGGCTGAGGGAGGAGTGGGGTAGTGGGGGGGGAGGGGGAGGGGCTGGGCAGGGGGTAGGGGGAGGGGTTGGGCATTGGGGAGGGAGGGGGAGGGGGAGGGGGAGGGGGAGGGTAGGGGGAGGAGTTGGGTAGTGGGGATGGAGGGGGAGGGGTTGGGCAGGGGGAGTACACACAATTTAGATGGGAACCTCAGTGGGTTTACCCACTATGTATGAGGAGTACACACAATTTACTTGGGCGTCTTACACTTTAGTGGAGATCGGTATATGGTATGGTGTCCATGAAGGTGTTCACACTGTATACCAAGAGGAACATGCCAAGTAATTTGGAAAAGTTCAAACCAAGTGGAACAAGGAACATGGTCAATGAGAGTCATTCAGGTTACAATTCATTAACCCCATTGTACACATTGTGTACAATTTCTCCCTAAATCTCTATTGCCTATTTTCACCCTAGTTTCAAAATTGGACTTTTGAGTATCACATTCTGATAATTTCTACACAAAGATCATATTAGTCGGATCCTATCGCTTTTAGAGTCCATTTTAATGTGGTTGTTATTTTTGAATTTTTAGTAATATAATTTCTATATGGTTCGGTTTTAGATTCTTCATGGGGTTGGTTTGTGTGATTAAAATATTGTGAGAGGGTGCAAGCTCGTTATTTTGAAATGGCTTGTGGATGCCAACTAGTGTTGTTTAATGTTCATTTGGATGGATCATTGTGAGAGAGATCAAGTAGTTTCTATGAGGATATCATTGTTTTACTTTGTGTATTGGGACCGTTTTCTCATGATTATAGATGTTGAGGTATAAATCTTGAGTTTGTGGACCACATATATTAGAGACTTTTGGAAGTAATGACTCCTTTTGACGGGGGTTACTATTTGGTTCCATTATACTACTGATGTGAGTCTAAGGGAATCTTGAGGATGACATTGTTGGATAGTTTCTAATAAAGTCATTAGTAATTTTCATAGAAGGCTATTAAGAATTATTGTATCTATGTTCGAGTTGAGGAAATAGAAGAACTATAATGAGCATATTTATTACATCAAAAGAACAATTTTTGGAAGATTCCAAAAGGGTATTACATTATTATAAAGCTAATCACTATGATGATGTTGACCTAAACATTCAAATATAAATATTCAAGGAAGGAATGTTCAAGATTCAAGATGAGATTTTAGGATGAGTTAAATATAGTCGATGCAGAATTTTTTGGGAGCATTGGGAAAGTCAAATACCAATATATTTGGAAGATAGTAAAGTAGTCAATTCTTGAGGTAGTTGGAATTTCAAATTGAATCCCATACATTCCAAAATCTATAAAAGGAAAACTTCATATATAAATGGGGAACATCACTTGAGTTAAGTATATGAAAAAGAGGGAATATTGAGAATGAGATATTGAGAGTTACTAAGAAAAACAGTTGAAGAAGGGGATTTTATGATCTACTTTCATAAAAATTGCATTTGGGTCAAAGGAGGTATGAAGAACCGGAAGCAAAGAGTTTTGTATTAAGAAGAACTAGAAGGAAAACTGTTTCCGACGCTTTCGTCGGGGCGCGCGCATCCGTCCGTGGAGGACGCGCTGCTTGTGGCCCCGCATTCCCGCTTTCCAAAGGTGGGCGGCATTCGCTCCTTATTCAGGGACGTCTGCTCCTTGATCGAAACGGGATGATGGGATGTCGGTTCTTCCTTCCGTGGATTCCTCCTCGGAACTCATCACCTAGTCCGGTTCTCCCTCATAGATTTAATACGTTGTTCGTGAATCTCATTCCCTGTGCCATATCATCATGGACGCCGTTTAATTACACTACTTCCGTCAAGACTTTCCATAGGGTCTTGACATGGTAGCGACCTTCGGTCAGAGTAGACGGTAACATCAAAAATTTCTGGGAATCTCTGGGTGTGTGGACATAGGGGAACCTGTATTCTTCCTCATAAGAGGGCATCTCAAGGGTGAAAAACCCGAGGCATGTATCTGAGGTTTTCCTCAGCTTCCCGTGTTTAATACAGGGTATGTTGCAAGATTAACGTCTAGCAGAGACGGTTACACCAAAGGCGTGTCATCTGAGGTTTTCCTCAGGCATCTCATGTTTATCACGAGGTAGGCCGTGAGTTTAACGTCTTGCGGAGACGAAATGAGGCTGATCAGGGCGTCCCATAGAGACGGATCAGATTGGTATATCGCATAGAGACGACTATGGTCCCATAGAGACGGATCAGAACGCCCAATGAGGACGGATCCGAGGTGGTGCACTCCCTAGAGGGGAAAAGGGTGATGAATCGGGGTGTACATAGAGGACAGCGACCCGGAGATATGATGGGGCTTACACGTGGAAAGCGGCCAGTGCGCCGCTAGGAGCAGCGAGGAGGTGGATGGCACGATCCCACCAGGATGTGGCGGCCCGGGTGAGAATCAAGATGGTTGATGGATGGATGGATGAAGTGGATGGGGAGTGAAATGGGACTATTGCAAGGGCGACGGTGAAGTTGGGCTTGAGCCTTGAAGAGGCTTCCTACGTATCCCCGTGGCAGGGAATCAAAGTCTTCGTATTTCGGGATGGTGCCGGTAAACCGACGTGAAGCTGGACCTTGGCCCGATGAATTTTGTCAGCGAACCAACGTGAAGGTGGACCTTGATCCGATGGGCATCGTCAGCGTACTGATGTGAAGGTGGACCTTGGTCCGATGAGAATCGTCAGTGTACCGACGTGAAAGTAGACCCGTGGGTCCACTAATGGTGGGCTTAAACCTTGGGAAGGTTTCCTACGTACCATGCCTTGACATGGATCAAAGTCCTCGTAGTTCAGGGGATTGATGGAACACAGTTTTACGTCATGTGGGACGATAGTGAACCCTGTCGTGAACAAACGACGGACGGTGGGTGTCGGCAAATCGACGTAAGTGAGGGACCTTAGTCTGATGGGAGTTGGGCTTGAACCTCGGGGAGGCTTCCTACGTACCATGCCTTGACATGAATCAAAGTCCTCGTATTTCGGATTGGGTAATGTAGTTTAACGTCATGCGGGACGGGGGTGAACCAACGTGAATGAGGTCGGAACAACCGGATGGTGGTTTTGAACCTCGTAGAGGCTTCCTACGTACCATGCCTTGACATGGATCAAAGACCTCATAGTTCGGGTTAGTCACAACGGCTTGTCATCGGACTAGAATTGCAGTTTAACGTCGTACTGGACGTAGGTAGAACATGACGTGAATTGGATGATGGGTGGGCTTGAACCTCGTGGAGGCTTCCTCCGTACCACGCCTTGACATGGATCAAAGACCTCATAGTTCATATGGGATGAGTCGCAGCGGCTTGCCACTAGACTGGAACAGGACCCGACGTGAAATGGCGGGTGGGCTTGAACCTCATAGAGGCTTCCTACGTACCATGCCTTGACATGGATCAAAGTCCTCGTAGTTCACTGGGATGGGTCGCAACGGCTTACCACTGGACCAGAATGCAGTTTAACATCGTGCTGGATGGGGGTGAGACCCGACGTGAAATGACGGGTGGGCTTGAACCTCATAGAGGCTTCCTACGTACCATGCCTTGACATGGATCAAAGTCCTTGTAGTTCGCTAGATGGGTCGCAACGGCTTGCCACTGGACCAGAATGGGACCCGACGTGAAATGATGGGTGGTGGGTGTCGGCGAATCGACGTAAGTGAGGGACCTTAATCCGATGGGAGTTGGGCTTGAACCTCGGGGAGGCTTCCTACGTACCATGCCTTGACATGAATCAAAGTCCTCGTAGTTCGGGTTAGTCACAGCGGCTTGCCGTCAGACTGGAATTGTAGTTTAACGTCGTGTTGGACGTAGGTGGAACACGACGTGAATTGGATGATGGGTGGGCTTGAACCTCAGGAAGGCTTCCTACGTACCATGCCTTGGCATAGATCAAAGACCTCTTAGTTCAAATGGGGCTTTGTCGGTGAACCGACGTGAAAGTGGACCTTGGTCCGATGGGTGGTGGGCTTGAACCTTGGGAAGGCTTCCTACGTACCATGCCTTGACATGGATCAAAGACCTCGTAGTTCGGGTTAGTCACAACGGCTTGCCGTCGGACTGGAATTGGGTGTACAGTTTAATGTCATGCGGGACAAAAGGAGGCATGCAGTTTAACGTCATGCTGGAAGAGGGTGAAACTCGACGTGAATGAACGACCGAGCAATGTGGCTTGAACCTCATGGAGGCTTCCTACGTACCATGCCTTGACATGGATCAAAGACCTCATAGTTCAAATGGGATGAGTCGCAGCGGCTTTCCACTGGACTGGAATGGGACCCGACGTGAAATGACGGGTGGGCTTGAACCTCATAGAGGCTTCCTACGTACCATGCCTTGACATGGATCAAAGACCTCGTAGTTCTCTAGGATGGGTCGCAACGGCTTACCACTGGACCAGAATGCAGTTTAACGTCGTGCTGGACGGGGGTGAGACCCGACGTGAAATGAAGGGTGGGCTTGAACCTCATAGAGGCTTCCTACGTACCATGCCTTGACATGGATCAAAGTCCTCGTAGTTCGCTAAGATGGGTCACAACGTCTTACTGATGGACCAGAATGGGACCCGACGTGAAATGACGGGTGGGATTGAACCTCATGGAGGCTTCCTACGTACCGTGCCTTGACATGGATCAAAGTCCTCGTAGTTCAGGATGGGTGGTCAGGGTCAGTGTTCACTCTAAGCCCATGTGAGTCATGCTCAGTGTGAGAAACAAGAGGTTGCAAGGACCTGACGATCACGTCGCGAAGGATGCGTCCGTGAGAAGCGAAGATGGGCTTACGCGTTAGGCGACCCATGGTGCTGGGACTTACTCCAGGATAGAGGCCCAGAACGTCTTACCTCTAAATGGGGTCACAATAGATTACCGCTGGATTTTGTCACAACGGATTACCGCTGGATAGGGATGTCAACGGCTTACCGCTGAATGGGGTCGCAACGGCTTACCGCTGGATTGGGTCACAACGGCTTACCGCTGGATAGGGATGTCAACGGCTTACCGCTGAATGGGGTTCGCAACGGCCTACCACTAGATAAGGATGTGAATGGCTTACCGCTGCGTAGGATCACAACGGCTTACCGCTGATTGGGATCACAACAGTGAATGGGGCTTACGCTAGAAAGTTGTCCGGGTGCCGCTATGGAGCGACACTGGTGAATGGGGCTTACGCTAGGAAACTGCCCGGGTGCCACTATGGAACGGAAATGGTGGATGGGGATTATGCTAGGAGCTAACCAGGTGCTGCTATGGAACGGCAATGGTGGATGGGGATTACGCTAGGAAGCTGCCCGGGTGCCACCAAGGAGTGGCACTGGTGAATGAGGCTTATGCAAGAAAGCTGCCCGGATGTCATCCTCATGTCGGGCCATGAGGGCATCCCAACTCACTGGTGAATTGAGGACCTCACCTATGCACTGGTTCACAAGGGGGATAATGCCAAGGGGCATTGGGATCATGCCACTATAGTCATGGCATTGAGCATCTTATGCTTGGAGCCTAAGGCATCTCATGTTTGGAACAAGAGGCATCCTACGTTAGGAACATAGGGAGAATACTAGTCTTGTAGGTAGGACTGTTGGCATCTCATTCTAGTAGCATAAGGCATCTCTTGCTTGGAGAAAGGGGCATCCTATCATTTGTTAGATAGGGAGAATACTACAGTTTAGAGTCATGTAGGTAGGACTGTTGGCATCTCATGCTCGGAGCATAAGGCATCTCTTGCGAGCAAGGGTCATCCTATCATTTGTTAGATATAGTGTACTATAGTTTATAGTCATGTAGAAAGGACTGTTAGCATTTCATGCTAGGAGCATGAGGCATCTCTCGTGTAGGGAAAGAGGCATCCTATGATTGGCACATAGGGTGTACTACAGTTTAGAGTCATGTAGAAAGGACTGTTAGGCAGAAGGTGCCTAGAAATGGTTGGTGTTGGGACTTTCGCAAAGGCGGCCCTTTCTGGTTCAACCTGGCATAGGAGCCAAGTGATTGGGTTTGGAGGAGTTGCCTGAGGGATGGTTCGACTCAAGGTACTCAGGGAATTGATGATGAGAATCTCGACTCACGACATGGAATGAAACACAGAGGAATATGTCGACTCTAGGTGTTCCACGGTGTGCGGAGGAGTGTATCAAATCATGGTATTCCATAGGTGGAAGGTGGGAGCGCATAAGGGCGCAATGGAAAATCCCGGCATCCCGGCCCGAAAAGTTCGCGGTGCGACTCTCCATTTTTCATGGGGGTCTGTGATGGTAGCGAAGGGACTAGCCCAGAGGGCCGGGACCGCAGGTCGGCACTGACCCTGAGCGGGGGTGCGGGGGCGCATCCCCCGCGGTATGGACCGGTGGGCGCGAAGGTAGGATCCTCGCGAAGGATAGGTCTTCGCGAAGTAGCTTCGCGAAGCATGGCCTCGCGGAGAAATGGTCTCTCGCGGAGCAAAGGGGTCTTGCGGAGCAAAGGGGTCTCGCGGAGCTTGGTCTCGCGGAGCAGCATCGCGGAGCAACATCGCGGAGCAAAGGGCTCTCGCGGAGCTTGGTCTCGCAGAGCAGCATCGCGGAGCAACATCGCGGAGCAAAGGGGATCTCGCGGAGCTTGGTCTCGCGGAGCAGCATTGCGGAGCATAGGCTCACGGAGCATGGACTCATGGAGTCTCGGCTCGCGGAGCAGCAACGCGAAGGAAGCTGCTCGCGGAGCATGGCTCCGCGGAGCCGCAATGCGGAGCTCCGCTCGGCCGCCCAAGGGGCGAAGTGGTCGTGGCCGTCCTCTTTGGAGAAGGGGGTGAGCTGGGTATTTATAGGCAGGGGTGCCGTGAAGCAGAACTCTCGCGCCGCCTCAGGAGCTTCGCAGCGCGCTCTCGAACATCAAATTCGTTCGCGGAGGGGCACTGCCTCCGGAGCTTCGCGGCGGGCTCGCGAACGTCAAATGCGTTCGCGGAGAGTTACCGCCTCCGGAGCTTCGCGGGACCGCGCTGCACGGGTGCTTCGCATCAGTGCTTCGCATCAGTTCTTTGCAAGGGGTCTTCGAGGCGCATTGCAAACGTCAAACGGGTTCGCGGAGCCTCTCACCTCATTGCTTCACGGCGGCGCTCCGCGATCATGGAGGGGGGGCTTCGCGAACCAGATTTCCAGCCCAACTTCAAACGTCCATAACTCCTATTCTGTAGCTCCGTTCGGGCCCTGCGACCTACCGAATCGAATCTTGTAAAATGTACTACGATCTTGGATCATGTATGGAAGCATTTGGAAAATTTTGGGGACACGTTTTATGGGGTCTACAACAACATTTTGGACGAAGTTACATAATGTTGAAAATTGAGTGTATCCAAATCATCTTAGATCCAGAGGAAGTTTCAAGACAAATATACCTTTCTCAAAAGATTTTAAAGATCTCCAAGTAGTTAGAGGCCCCATGATTTGTTAGAAAAGAGTGTATTGACACTTATAGTTTAGATATTTAGATGATGGGGATTAGGTTGGATTATCGAACATCTAGTTTTGCATGCCATGTATATGTGCTAATACAGGTGCCGAATGGTAGGGAGGTGCAGCTTCTCGGCCTAGGGAACATGTGTATACCCACGGTTTGGAATACCATGGTTAAATATGGGGTGCAATAAATCAGCATACCCACGGTTTGAGAATCGTGGGTATACATCTATATCCACGGATTAACAAACCATGGGTAATATCAATTTTCCTTGGTCTATACCCACGGTTTTCAGAAAACTGTGGGTATATACCTATTACGACGGCACTATAGTGCACAGTTTCTGAAACCGTGGGTATATCCTATACCCACAGTTTCAAGGTCTATACCCACAGTTTTAAACCGAGGGTATAGGTGATATTTCTAGTAGTGATTTTATAATTACATAACCTGTTAGAAATAAATCGATTTCATAAAAATATCATCATCCTAATCATAAACCATATAGATAAATAATAAGGATGTAATAATCTGATTATATCCCTACGAAAGTATAAGTAACCTAAAATGATGTCATCCAAGATGAAAATTTCAATAAAATATCACTTAGAATATTTTTTTGAGGAAAATACCTTTTCAATTTGAAATTACATCCTTAAAATAAAAAATATAAAAATATAAAAAAATATTATTTTAACATTTTTCAATGAAAAGAACCATAGAAACGTATAATTTAATATAAAAATCATTTAGTTGCCATGAAATGTGAAAATTATGTTCATACATTTTATTTTAAAACAAATAATTCTTTCACATTTTCGGTAAAAATTAAAATTACATCATATAGAGAATGATAAGAAGATTCTATTTGAAAAATTTTGTATAATAATTTAGAAAAAATGAATTTAAAAAATCATATCATAATATTAAATACATTATTGAAATCATTTTAGAGAACATGGATATTGATGAAAAATAATTTTCCACTGAATAAATAAATAAATTTCATTTTTCCATAAAAAATATTACAATGGTCTCTTGAGTACATAGAGAGAGGGAAATGAAATAAAAACATTAATTATTTATAAATAAATTGAAGAGAATAAAATTCAGTAGATTCATGAGAGTAATATAATAAAAATTTCATTATAGAGATCTTAATCATAAACAATCCAATAAAATAATGAAATTGTAACATAAATCCCTTACTACTTTTGTAACTTTGGAATATTAAAGAATAACATTAAATGAAAAATTAAACACCATTAACACAAGGATAATAATTATATAATATTTCAATGGGGTGGTATATATGCCTCATAAATATAAATACGTGCATAACATAAAACACGTCTCAATGAAACAATATTGAGATAGAGAACTATTACAACATTAGTAATCCATGAATCAAAACATCATGAAAGAGAGAACCACATATTTATTTTTAAATCCATATAATTTACCCAAAATTAATCATATGTTACATTAATGGGTAGTATATACACCACCTAAAAGAAACTACTGGTAAATATGGAATTTACCTCATTGAAATTAAAGTGTGAATAAATCCCTTACTATGAGTTTGACTTGGTTCGAAATCACTCTAGACTCTTGCATTAAAAATTTAATTTTTTTATAATTCTATAAAAAAGTTATATATATAATTATAATATCATATATTATTCAATTATAAAATATTAAGAACTATTTATTAATAATTACTTATTAAAAATGTTGTTTTCATGTGTTATGTGTTTCATTTTTCATGAGAATTTTGGTATGGTAGTTTGAGTACCTGTAATATTATTGGGGATACATGATATAAATAATGTTAATACTGAAATAAAAATAATACATATTCATTATATATATATTTAGAGTCATTCGTAAAGGATACATAAATCAAAATAAATTACACAATTCATGGATATGGTTGTTCTTATGTACGAATGAACGACGATTCCAGTTTTCAAAGTATGTAACAAATGAAAGGTAAATAATAATTCACATTTAAAGAATAATTATTATATCATATATAAATTAATTAAATATGTCCCTTTTACAAACCACGTAATGAAATAATTAAATGTAAATCACATCGCTTTAGAGAGTGGGTATTCTACCTGTAAATAAGAGTGATGATATCGTTTTCCAAATGAAAGGAAGGTAACAAGGTAGATATGATATTATAGTTTAATGATAATAATTATTTCATAAATATAATATATAAACATTAATCCTAGAATAACAACCATCCATGAACAATAGTGATAGAAATTGAATATTGTTTTTACGTAGAGGTGGTAGTCCACATGTATGCACTAGCGATAATTTCACATCCAATTTGATAGAAATTTTGGTGAATAATTGTAACAACCAAAACTTTTATTAATGAAAATTCCTCATGATCTAATTAAAATTATTATTACATAAAATGGTTATATAAAACATATTCACTTCTTTGGTTTTATGTTTTTGTATTTTAAAATACCTTTACAAATTTTTACCATTACTAATATAGCCATTGAACAATGACCACATGATTGGAATAAATATATGGATTTAACAATTCATATTTACTCAGACAAAGGAAGAAATGGACTCATCTAGTAGAATTTATCTATTTGAAGCCCATTTTTCTAAGCATGAAAAAGAAGTAGCATCACTGGACTTCTCTCTTGACCAAGACCAATTTGAGCTCTAACATGATAAGCTTGAATGGAACTGCCTACGGGAAAAGTGGGAGTTAGTAGAGATTACCTCCTGAGCGATATTATCTGATCCACCCCAAGAGTTTGTCACCATCACACACCTTAACCCTATATATTATGTGGGTGTTAGAAGAGGTTATATAACAAGAACCTTTCACTATGATTATGTGTATTATTTTTTATATAATAAAGAATGTACATTCATTTTATTATTCTTGCATTGTAAATAGTTTTTAAAGTAAAAATAGTATTTTTAGTTAATTCTCAATTAATAAATATATTTTTATAGATTAATGGATTTTTGAATTAAATAGTATTTTAATAAAATATTTGTACTAAATTAATTTTAATTAATTATAAATGATCATATAATTTTTATGAATACAATTGTAATTTTTATTATGATTGGAATGCTGTTTTTTTCAAAACCTATGACTTTTCGATAATTTTCAGTTTTTATTTTGAAATTAAAAATTAACATATTTATAAAATTATTTTGATAAAATGAATATCATTTTTATAATCAGTATGTCTAAATTATCCAATGGTGAATTTTTCGTAATTTTCTGAGACAGTCGAATGTTTGGGTAAAAATAGAATAACATTTAAATATATAATGTGTTTTATGACATCAGAATGAAAAAATAGTGATGTAATAAAATACTATAAATGGGTTGTTCGGTCAATATATGTTTACCTTTAAAATATTGTTATTTTAGGTTTGTTTTATTTATTTTACAAATCTTTAGTGGACCCTTCAAGACTTATGAATCATTTTAACATTTTAAAATGATTTCCTTGAGAGTGTGACCCACCACCACATAAGAAAATATAATATTTTAATAAGTTCAGCCATTTTACTTATAAAATAGTTTTTTCCACTCCCCCATGGGAAAAATTCATGGGAAAAACCATGAGTTGATTTTTGGTTTTGATTAGTTTAATGTGTAGTGTCCAAAACCTAAATAACAATGAATTCCCTTTGTTTCCCTATATAAACCCACCCAACCTCCCCCTCCTCTTCACTAAAAAACTTTGGAGCTCGACCAAACCCTACCATTTTCTCTCTATAATCCCCCCAAGGTGCCCTAAGTTCTCAATAATCCTCTCTCAATCCTCTCCCAAGACATTGGTATCACACTTTCAAGTAAGGGATTTCTTCCTCTCTCATTTTGTACAAGTTTCTTTATGTTGATATACCCTTGTCTATTCCATTAAAAATATTGGTTTATGATTTATAACATCACCTATAATTCCATCCTTTTGTTTTAATTATGTGATATATCTTTCTCTCTCATTAATTCCTCCAATGTACACACGTTACCATGCAAAAATTCTATGAGGGGATTTCTCCCTCCTCCTTTACATTCATGAAATTATTTTGTATTATGAATAGAAATTCCATTACCTATGTTGGGAAATATAGCTATATAAACCCATTACTATCCATTTCATGTAAATATTATGAGATACCCCTTCATCTCCCATCAACCATTTTTTATGAATTCTTATGTCACGCCGTTATGCTACCAAAATTTCACCATGATTTTCCAAGCCAAGGTCATTGTGTAGTGAATACCAAGACCATTTCTTTATCAAGGGTATTAAACTTTATGAAAATTTTCTTATTGATTAAATAGTTTCATGTATGTATTCCAACTTATTTTATCATGGAATAAATTATGTTGTTAAATGATTTCATGTTGAATTATCCTTGTGGCACACTTATGCATGAAATGAAATGATTAAGAAGAGTGCACACTAATAACGCTCCAATTCATTGGGTAAAGATTAGTATCATGATACATCAATTGAAATGAGGGTTTAGTCATTCTAATTCGAGTGGAATGATGGTTTACTCATGAACCATGTGAAATTAGTCTTAGAACATGCTAAAATCATGTTAAATGTTGATTCCACATTTCCATGTTATGATATTCATGATATATAATGCCTTTATGTTCATGTTTCTCTTGTGATCCTTTGATATGCCTATTTCCAAACATGTAATATATTATTCATGTTATTCTTTGTTCACTCCCTTACTGGGTTTATAGCTCACCATTTTTTATGCATGTACCCAGGTTATCCTATAAAATTATTTGTACGAAATAATGTTGTGGTCATGTAATATATGTTTTCAATAATGATTTTCTATTTTATGTTATAAGTTGTTGTATAATGTTCATAATTTCCCAAGACTCTAGACCTATATATCTTCAAAGTTTTCTTAAGTGAAATTTTATACAATAAATCATGTTTATGTGTCAAATAAAGAGCAGAGTTTTCATAGATGGCATCAAAGGATAATTTTAGTTATTTTTTTGATTAGGATTAGAAAACCGTATTAAAATCTTTAGGGATAAGACGAGTTATTATAAAAAAATATCTAAATTTTTGTGAGCATTGAGTAAGTGGTTTATCAACAAAATACATCTCTATCTGGATAAAAGCTGGTAGAGGCAGCTCTGGTAAAGATGTATCTAGGGGTAAAACCCGAAAACACCACTTTGAGCTAAAATCGAATGGTAACTAGTGCACGACAACATGTCTTGATTCACTCTTGGTTATAGAAATCTCAGGGGAAATGATTTGGTAAATTTAAAAATTTAGTATGAACCATTATTAAGGGTATTAAAAAAAATTCCCCCTAAGAGTATATGTTGGGAAGTGGATCATGGAAAACACTGACTAAATCCTATAAATTCATAAGTTAATAAAATAAAATTATTTTATAAGTTATTCATTTTTTTTCTTGGGATTACCATTTATGTGTTACCCTAATCATTCCTTTTATTAAATACAATGGCTAGTAATTGGTTGACTTAGGCTAACAAATGATACGTAGATCAGTGTGATGACTGTTCTAATTATATGTCCAATCTGATGAGAGTGGGAATCATGATATTTGTCACAATAATCTATCAGTTAACTAATGTTTAGAATAGAAAAATGGTCAATTGGAACATCCAACCCCCCCAAGAAGGAACTAGATTCAATCGAGAGTTTCATAGGACAAAGCCTCCTACTTTTTATGAATCATCTGATCCCTCAATCGATGAACAATGGATCGACTCCATTGAGAATATCTTGTCTTTCCTTCAATGTTCTAAACAAGAGAAGGTTATTTTGTATTATTATCATATGGAGGGTTAAGATAATCAATGGTGGAAATTTATCAAATATACAAATCCTGAGGAAGAGATCAAGGAATTGGAATTGAAGGATATGCAATTATTTTTATAAATATTTTATTTGAACCCTCTGACTTAAGATAAAAAGAGACTTCCTTTCCCTCATGAAAAAATATGGAAAATCCATCGGAGCGTATGAGGAAAACATCATATGGATTGCACAATATGCCTATTGATTTTTTATTACCCTCGAATGCATGGTTTACTACTTCTTTGGTGGGATAAAACCTAGCCTATAGAAAGCCTTAGTGATCTGTGACTTTCAGAGCTATGAAAAAATTGTCTGATGTGCCCTATAAGTCGAAATGGAGATTGGAGAATCTCAGGGGTATCATGGGGGTAAGAAGTATATGGTGGAATTTAATTCTAGCGGTCTGATGGATAAATCCACTGGTGCTAAGAAATTATATCACACCACTTTCCAAAGGTTCATAAAGAATCACCTCGTAAATTTCAGAAAGGGGATAAGGAAATACTTTAGGTGTGGAAGAAAAGGGCATATGACTATTAACTATCGAAAAGAAAAAACGATACTACAACAGAGGATAAGAATTATCCATTCAACACTCAACACATTTTTAATTGTTTCAAATAAAAATAACCCCAGAACTTTTCAAATTATGGTCCTAAGCCAGGGGTTTTCTGAGGCAACAAACAACATCCAAGGAAGAAAGGCAAAGATTTTTCCCTTGCTACCACTAAATAGAACCCTGAAAATGAAGTGGTGATAGGTACGCTATTTATCCATTCAAGGATAGATAAAGTACTTATTTATTTAGTTTCTAGACATTATTTTATATCTAGAAAGATTAGTAGAACAATCCATCATCACCACAAATCATATAAGTAATGTTCTCAGTGGGAACAACAAATGGGGTAATCATTGTAACCCATGAATATAACTCCTCCCCTATCAAAATTTGTGGTTTGAACTTCCCAGAAAACCTTGTCATACTCCCTATGGTGGGTTTTGAAGAAATTCTTGGCATGTATTGGATTTCCTTATATAGATCCAACATAAATTATCAGGAGAGGAAAATCACTCTCTATATGTTGAATCGACCCTCGATTCTGTACAAGTGAAAGGAGGAGGGCAGATCTTCTTTTACACCATCATCTCAAGCATGGATATTACTACCCTATGATCATGCATATATTATTCATATGATTGAGTCTATGAAAGAAACAATCCTTGAATACTTCCTATTGTGAGGGAAGTTTCTTAAGTCTTTCCCAAGGAATTGCCCGGTCTTCCTCATATAAGTGATGTTGAGTTCATGATTGATCTTATACCTGGGGCATTACCATTATCCATGATTCTCTATAGAATTTATATTGTAGATCTTGAAGAGCTGAAGAAACAACTATTGAAGAATCTAGATAAAGGGTTTATACACAAAAGTTATTCACCATGGGGTGAACCAGTCCTCTTCGTTAAGAAGAAGGATGGGTCAATGCACTTTTGTATTGATTATAGTGTTATTAACAACACCACGACAAAGAAAACATATCCTCTTCCATGAATTCATGAATTTTTCGTTTAGATATGTGGAGAAAAATACTTCTCCAATGTGGATCCATGATCAGGATATTATCATGTAAGGGGGAAGAAAAAGGATATCCCCAATATTTTTTTTCGTACAAGATACGAGCACTATGAAGTCATAGGAATGCCTTTCAGACACACTAATGCTCTATAAATATTCATAGAAGTAATGAATATAGTATTTAGAGATTACCTCAACAAATTTTTGGTAGTATTATAGACGATATTTTAATATACTCCAAAACCAAGTAGGTGCATGAGGAGCATCTAAGAATTGTACTAGAGAACTTGAAAAAGGAGAAGCTCTATGAAAAGTACAACACGTGTGAGTTCTAGTTAAAGGAGGTCTAATTCGTGGGTCATATCATAACAAGAAATGTGATATATATGGATCCCTCCCAGAAATCTGCAATTGAGGGATGTCCAAGGCCACCATCGGTGAGAGATATCTGTAGATTCCTAGGGTTATCTAGATATTATCGCTGATTTGTGAGAAATATTTCTCGATTTTCCAACACTATTACCAAGCTATCATATAAGGGAGTCATGTTTTCTTAGAGTGATGAAAGTGATGATAACATCAAGGAGTTGAAAAGGAGGCTTATCACTACACCCATTCTCACACTACCTATAAGCGGAGAAATTTGTGGTATTTAGTGACACTTCAAAGAAGGGATTGGGCGGTGTGTTGAGGAAAAATGACAAAGTCGTTGCCTTTGAATTAAGTCAACTGAATGTTCATGAGGAAAAATATCCAACACATGATTTAGAGTTGGCTGCTATAATCTTTGCATAAAAAATATGGTGGACATACCTCTTTAGGAAGAAGTGTGAAATATATATGGATCATAAAAGCCTCAAGTAAATATTCATATAGAAGAGTGGAACATTCCCCAAAGAATATAGATAGAGATGATGAAATACTATGACTGCGAAATCCATTACCACTCTGGGAAAGAGAAAATGGTGGAAGATGCTCTAAGTAGAATAGATCCATCGATTCTATCATTGATGAGAATTGAAAAGGATCCAGTCTTCTTATATTTGACGAATATGGACATGGGAATCATAAACAAGGGAACATCATCAATCTATTCAAAAATATTTTTTCAACTGTTTCTTTTAGAAAGGTTAAAGGATGATCAAAATTATGATGTGTGAATTTTGAAGAAAGTGGAAACCATAAGAAAATGGAAATCCTCAGAGTTCAATGTTAATGAAGAAGGAATTGTAAGTTTTGGGAAAATAATATGTGTTCCATCAAATCCGATGATAAAGAATAAACTTTTGGATGATGCAGATATTTATAATTTCTTCATCTACCCAAGAATCACAAAGATGTATCGAGATCTCTGAGAGAGTTGTTGTTGGACTAACATGAAGAAGGAGATCACTAAGTATACATCAAAGTTCTTGGTATGTCAGCTAGTGGAGGATAGGTGACATAAGTATAAAATGATGTTGAAAACATTACCCATAACAACATGTAAATTGAAGAACATAATCATGGACTTTGTCACCAGACTTCCAAAGAAAACCAAAGGAAATAATGCTATACGGGTTGTTGTGGATCGTTATACAAAGACTACACACATCATTGGAATTCGAGAGGATTTTTCATTGGATCAACTAGCACAAATATATATTGGAGAAGTTTTAAGGCTTAAAGGAGTTCCACTATCTATTAAAAATGATTGAGATCCAAGATTTACCTCTATGTTCTAGAAGAGCCTGGAACATGCTCTGAATACTGAGTTGAATTTCAGTATAGCTTATCATCCTCAAACTGATGGCCAATTTGAGCGGACTATCCAAACAGTTGATAACATTTTGAGAGCATGATCAATGGAATTCAAAGTAGGATGGGATCAATATCTTCCATGGGTTTAGTTCTCTTTCAATAATATTTTCCACTCAAGCATCAAGATGGATCCTTATGAAGCCCTTTATGGGAAGAGGTGTATAACACCTGTACGTTGGGATGATGTTTGGGAGAGAAAACTCATAGTTCTATAAATGGTCAAAGAAATATAGGGGAAGGTTAATACCATCCTATAACACATTAAAGCTTCTCAAAGTTGATAAAATAGCTATGCTGATAATCATCAATTAGACCTAGAGTTTGATGTTAGAGACATGGTATTCCTCCATATATCACCGTGGAAGAGGGTAATGATATTTGGGAAGGAGGGAAATATTATTCCAAGGTAAAACATCCCTTTTGAGATACTTGATCACATTAGAGAAGTGGCCTATCAACTAAAACTCCCACAAAACCTATCCCAAGTACATGATGTATTCCATATATCACTTTTGAAGAAGTACCTAACTAACCCATCGCATGTACTAAATCCAGAGGTGGTAAAATTGGAGAATGACCTCTATTATGAAGAGAAGCCGGTGAAGATCTTAGATTATAGGAAAAAAGTTCTACGAAATAAGACAACGTCCCTCATCAAGGTATTGTTGAAAATCCACAAGTTTGAAGAAGCAATATGGGAATCAGATGAAGTGATTAAGCAAAGTTACTCGCATTTGTTTTAGTGTGGTAAAAGGAACTTTCGAGGGAGAATTTTTTTAAGGGTGGATGATTGTAACGACCCAATATTTTATTAATAAAAATTACTATTAACATTGGAATTTTTTTCTGGATTTTAAAATACCGTTAAGTATTGTTACCGTTGCTAATATAGCCATTGAGCTGTGACCACGTGATTAATATTAATATAAGGCTTTACAAAATCCAATTTACCCAGAAAAATGAAGTGATGGCATCATCCTATAGAATTTCTCTAAATGAAGCCCATTTTTCTGTGCTCAAAAAATAGGTAGCGTCACTGTTCTTCGCTCTTGAGCAAGCCCAAGCCTAACTTCAACATGTTAAGCTTGAATGGAACCACCTATGTTAGAAGTGGGAGTTAGTAGAGATTACCACCCGAGCAATGTTATCCGAGCCACCCTAAGAGTCTATCACCACTGCACACCATACCCTTAGGTCTTATGATGTTGTTATAAGGGGTTATGTAACAAGACCCTAGAACTCTGAGTATGTGTATTATTTTTTTATAGAATAAATAATATACATTCATTTTCTTATTGTTATATTGTAAACAGTTTTTAAAGCACAAATAGTATTTTTACTTAGTATTCAATCAAGAAGTATATTTTGATGAATTAATAGAATTTTTAATTAAATAATATTTTTAAAAAATAGTATTAGTAAATTAATTTTTATTAAATATAAATTTTCAAATAATTTATGTGAATACAGTTTTAATTTTCATTAAGCTTTGAAAGCTGTTTTTGTCAAAACCCATAACTTTTCGATAAATTTTAATTTTTTTTTAAAAAAAAGTCATATATTTAGGATATTATTCAAATAAAATTAATATCATTTTTGGAATCAGGATGTTGAAAATATCCAATGGTGAATATTTCATAATTTTATGAGATAGTCAATTTTTTGGGTAAAAATTAAATACCTTTTAAATATATAATGTGTTTTATGACATCATAATGACCCAATAGTGATGTAATAAAATACTATAAATGGTTTTTTCGGCCAATGTATGTTTTAAATTTAGAATAATGTGATTTTATGTATTCTTGATATATTTAACAAAGATTTAGTAGACCCTCCAAGACTTATAAAATATTTTAACATTTTAAAATGATTTCCTTGAGAGTGTGACTCACATACACATAAGAAAACCTAATATTTTAATAAGTTCAGAAATTTTCCTTATAAAATAATTTTTTACACTCCACCATTGAAAATAAACAAGGGAAAAAATCATCGGTTGGTTTTTGGGTTTGATTAGTTTAATGTGTAGTGTCCAAAACCTAAAAAATAAAGAACTCTCTCCCTTTTCCTATATAAAGCCACCCATGATCGCACATATCTACACTCAAAACCTTTGGATATCAACAAAAAACTAACCTATTATGTATATAATCCTCCCAAGGTTCCCCAAGTTCCCATGAAGCCTCTCTCAAGCCTCTATCGAGACTTTGGGATCACACTTCCATGTAAGGGATTTCTTCTTCTATCATTTTTTTCCATGTTTCTTTATGTTTCTATACCCTTGTATTTTAATTTAAAAATGTTGTGGGTTTGATTTAGTACCTCCCTTTTACTAGACCTTATATTTTAATGATTAGATACCCTTTTATCTCTCATTAATCCCTCCCATGTACACCTGGTACCATGCCGAAATTCCGTAAGGGGATTAGTCTCTCCTCATTTACATTCAAAAAATTCTTTTGTATATGAATCTAAATTCAATTAAATATGTAAGAAATTGTATATGTATAACCACCTTACTGTGAATTTCACGTATATATGATTATATACCATTTTACCTCTCATAAAACATTTTTTATGAAATGTTATTTCATGCCGTTATGCTTTCGAAATTGCACCACAATTTTCTAAGCCAAAGTCATTGTGTAGTGAATACCATACCAATTTCTCTATAAACGGTATTAAACATTATGAAAATTTACATAGTTATTATATATATTCAAGTATGTATTCCACATTCCTTTATTGTGGACTAAATTATGATATTGAATGATTCCATGCTGTATGATCAATGTGGCACACATATGCATGAAATTAATTGATTAAGAAGGGTTCACCCCGATAGCACTCCAATGCAATGGGTGAATATTAGTATCATGATAAGTCAAGTGAAATTAGAGTTTAATCATGATAATTAAATTTAAATGAGGGTTTAATCAAGATCCATGTGCAATTATCCTTTTCTAATGCTAATATTATGTTAAATGTTGATTCCACATTTCCATGTTATGATAGTCATGCAATATCAGGAATTTATGTTCATGTTTCTCTTGTTCTCCTATGAGCCTAATAGGTAATATATTCTTCATGTTATGCCATGTTTAGTCCCTTACTCAGATTTATAGCTCACCCTTTTCTTATGCATGTGCTTAGGTTAACCCATATAATGATAAGTACGAAGGAATGTTGTGGTCAGGTAAAATGACATTTCAATAAAGATGTTGCATTTTATGTTCTAAGTTGAAATTTAATATTCCGAATTTCCCAAGACACTAGACCTATCAATCCTCATATTTTCCTTACATGAATGTTTATATAATAAATAACGTTTATGTGTGAAATAATGAGCAGGGTTGTTATAATAATGGTAGTTTTATAATATTAATAACATTTGAGTATATTTTTTATATTTAATATATTTTTGATAAATAAAAAATATTTATTAGAGACAGAAGAATAAATAAATTTAATGAGGTTGGGTAGGAAGGTTACATTTTCTTTGGTAGGACCCCTTTAGATCACTACTTAAAGACCATTGGAATGACCTTTAACGAAGACAATATTATTCAATTTTTGGATGAGGATGTTTATAAGGTATATTTTTTGGGTTTGGTCAAGCAATATGGCTCAATGTGGTATAAAGAAAAGGGAGAGGGGATGTCATTTTATAAGGGAGGAAAAGGACACACTTTGAATCACAAAAAAGATTAAAATATAATTAATTCAATTTCATGAAATATGATTCAAAATAGGAATATATTCATTATAAAATAATATAAGATTTATTTACCATAATAAAAATAAATTTAGATAGGTTTATGTGTTATTTTAAACATTATCTTCTAGTTTAATCCCTCATTAACCAATTTAAACCTTAAATGTGTTAATGAACTCTTCAATATTAAAGGGTTATAATTTTACATATATGTTAATAAATATCAAAAAATGGAAAATATGCGATATTTTAGACAATTTTTCATCTTAATTGTCTCCTAAAAATATTTTTTTTACGTTAAAATAACTTAATAAAATATTATTTAACATAAATAATAAGAATTTAATTTTAATAACTATTCACATAACTAGAATTCAAAAGAAACATAAATGAAATGGAATTAAATTTTAAAAAACTACAACTTATATAATATTATATATTTATCTTAAAAATTCATGGGACAGTTTAAATCACCCAAACCATATCACTTTGAGAGTTTTTAAACTTATTTAGCTGAGTTTTTATTGCATTAAAAAGAATTGGGTCAAGGTTTCATTAGAATTTAAGGTAATTATATAATCAAAAAAAATTTAAATTGATTTAAAAAGATTAAAAAAATTATTCATATTTAACTTAAAAATTTATAACCAAATATAAGATGTTTTTATACGACTCACAAAATATTTTATATATGAAAGGAAAGAGACAATTTTTACTTTATCATTTACAAAAATGTAATGATGTTAAAAATATATGATAAAAAGAAAAATTTCATATTTTATAATTTTGGATTATTATAGATGAAATATACAACTATATTTATAAAAAATCAAGTATAGGGTTGACTTGGAGACATTATCGTTATGTTTTAACCTAGTTTCACCCATTTTACCCTTATTGAGGTGAAAAATGTTTACTATGATTACTATTATTAATGACCAATAATAACAAGTAACTATTTAAAAAATTTAAAAAACTAATTCCAAATATGAAATCTATTTTATAGGATTCAATTTAAATAATTTATAGAAATTAATTTAAGAAAAAAAAACACAAAATGCAATGAAAAATATTTTTTTTGGAAAAATACATGTTATGTATAAATTTTATTTATACAAAAGTCATAAATAATATTGATTAAAATGAATAAAATTGGACGATGATTAATAAAATTTAAGTAATCTTAATTTTAAAAAAATTTATCTGAAAATATTTCATTTAAATATTTTAATTGTTTATATTGTTTTTAATAAAAATCAACATTTTTCACTATTTATAGGAAAATAAATCTTTCGAGAAAAATACCAAAAATATAACCTAAGATAATTTTTATATTATTATTTGAATAATGTTATTGTTTTATCAAATCATTTTTTTAAAATATCCAAAAATTAGTTATAATAGTCGCTCACAATGGAAATGAAAATTAATTTTAAAGAATAAAACGACTATACTAAAAATTGATTGCTTAATTCATAAAAATTTATCAAAAAACTTTTATTGATTATGACAGTCAAATATATTTTAAAATTTAGTTAATTATATTCATAAAAACCAATTCATCAATTAGGTTATAAAAGTCATAAGAATATTTCATGGTTCGTTTATGCTTGGAGTTTCTTGTTGTATATGCTATCAAACATAGTCCTATTTTAAAATATCAAGGGTTCAAATTATCCCTACATTTAATAAATTTTTTCAATAAAATTTTAAATTTAATGAATTATTGAAAGGATTTTATATTTTAAAAATACATTATTTAAAACATGTATCATAAAAGGTGTTAATAATACTTACTCTTGAATAAAGGGAAAGGGGAATACAATGGTCATATGGAATAACACATAATTAGGTTTCCCAATAGGAGAACATTAGAGGTAAGTGAATATATGGACATGGGAAAAAATATTATTTTCTAAATAATGATTGATATTGATAAACAACACTAATCAAAATAAAGTGAATGATCACAAGAATGTTGATGAACTCAAAACCATAAATCAATGAGTTGTGAAAAAGTCTATCAATTCATCATAAATGGATGTAATATTATATTTTTTTCAATATCCTTTACCTATAGTTAAGGAATGAAATTTATTTATATAATTATAACATAAGTAAATATACTTAATTGTCAAGTATAATTTCATCCTATAATCAGTTTTTGTAATAATCACATTTTTTCTCCAAACAATGACTATTCCCGATGAATTTTTCATTCTTGAAGCACTAAAAATAACTTATAATAGATAACATAATCCACAAAATTATAAGAAGATATCCCTATTATATTTCATAAAATTAAATCATTTCAACAATTTAAGAAAATACCCAAAATTAATAAACCTCCATATAAAGAAATAATACATTAAACTCCAAAATTCAATAATAAATACAAATTTTTATCATATAAAATTCTATATATAAATTAACCTATATCCAATTTAACCTCAATAAAATCAATATTGAATAATATTTTGACATTAAATGTGATCTCATAAATTTTATCTTATAAATGAAATGTTTTAACTTCATTTTTTCCAAACAATTATTCATGTTAAAGCATATGTTAAACCTATAGATTACATATACCTAAACCTAATTAACCATCTCCAAAAACACTATTAATCACTATTATAAATCACTATATGACAATTTAATGTGGTGAACTTCACCAAAATAAAATGAATAGAATTTTTATACTAACCTTAAAGATAATCCATAGATTGACAATAAATATCTCTAAAAATATAAACTTGTCAATGAATCACTTTTAAACCATCATGATTATCTATGTGCCACCATCCAACAAACCATAATTAAAAAACATCAAATCATATATTAACCCACATGTTAATTTAATAATAAATAAAGAGTTCCTCCTAAAACCAATTAATTGTTTTAAATCCCCTCAAAATACTATCACATAAAACCTAAAAATGGGTATCTATAACTTTTATCTTATGACAAATATAAATATTATAAACCCATGGTGGTATCCATAATGATTAAGTTAACCTTTCTTTAAGAATTATATGCCTCCAAAACATTTTAATATCCTTAAACCTTAAATATAAAAATAAACTGTTGAATATATTCTATAATTCCTAAAAATTCATTAAACTTCATTAAATATTATCTAAATAACTTATTCATCAAATGACTATCCAACATTATGGTCAAAAAATACTATCAAATTTACTTCATCATTACCAATCATATCTTTATCCCAAATAAATATTATCACTTTACCACTATATACACATCCATGGTTATCATTTCTATTCAACATATGATTTAAAATTTTAAAATAAAATATATTATTGAAAAATGATTATAATTTTTATGAATATTATATGGAGAATATCATTTATAAGGCACTTCCACAACATCATTCCTAAATCAAAACACATTAACACTTTAATACTTTCACTTCATCAATTGGGATAATATAAACACTTCTTTAGACTAGTATATAACCCTTGGATTAGATAATTATCTCTGATAATACCCATATTCGCTACAAATAATGCATCAAACTATAAATGGTACCTTTTGATGAAATTCACTTTTCAACTTCAAAGTCTTCATTTTTCCCTAGAATAATAATTTCTCCATGACCTTATATTTCACTCATAAAAATAATCCTTTTAATCTAATACATTTCCTTGAGTGCTTCCTCCCACATACATGGAAAATATGAATCTGAATCTTATTACCTATATGGTATTCCTAAAACTACATTTTTCTTTTATTAGGTGTGTTTGGAAACTTAACCATGCTGATATTATTAATTATATAATAATATAAATGGTTAAGTATAATCACAATGTTGTTCTATCCAGCTCTTATTTAATTTGGTTACTTGTGAGTAAAATCATTCCATTATCTATCACATTTTGCGTTACCAAGAATCCTCCTAGTTACAACCATTGTCAAAAACCAAAAAGTATATTGTAGGAAATATATGTCATAGAATGGAATCATATAATCCTAAAAAATAATTCAAAGTATGTGTATATCATCCAACCATATATTGATAATAAGACACATTAGGTTTAACCTAGAACGTCCTTGGTTATCATCTATTGAAATCATTCATAATGGTTCATAAGTAAAATGTGAGTTAACCCCATAATATCTTCTAGGAGTTTAGAACTAGTAGAGTAGTATGTGTACACTCACCATGAACTATGATGTTGTTTGAGATATATTTTGACCAACTATTTTCAATATTATTACTCCTAGATGCATTTGTGACAAAACCATGTCCACTTTTTGTATCTATACATAGATACATTATTAGGGAAATAACATAATTTCTACCTAAATAAAATATGAGGGTGATATCCTTTATATATACTTATCCCCATATATTTCACCAAAGTACTCCATCATTAATTTATAAATATTAACTAAACACTACTATGAAACTAACTATAGGGACCCATTATTTTCATATATAAATATTACATCTAATCAAATAAATATTCAATACATAACATAATGATCCAGAACAACATCATATAAGTATAATGCCTTTTGAAAAATGAATATATAAGTAACTAGTTCATTTGATATTTAATTCATCTCTAACTAAGTTCTTCATAAGTACTCTTCTTATAAATATCATACTTAGAACCGTTATTTATAACCCATGGAAATAAAAGATAATAAAGGGAGATCTTAGATTCTCATTAAGGGTAAAGAAGGGAGGTATCAATGATCACTTAAATATAACAAGATCATAAGGGTAAAATAACATAATATTAACATTTTAAAACCATAATCTCTATATCAGAGATCATAATCTTATTTCATAGGATAAATATTGGTTGCTCACAAGAAGTGAATCATAATGGAATCAACAAAAATTAACCATGAGTTCATATCATCGGCATAAGACATAAATATTTGGGATACACATAAGAATGGAAATTCAATTCCATTGTAAAGGATCACTACCATGGATATCATAAGGGATTGGGTTCACTCTCCATTCCATAATGTCCTTAGTCAAGGATCACCCCAAAGACTATCATAGTGGAAAAAGTTCCATATTGGGCTGAGTTTACTCCCCATTCAGGTCTATAATGTGTCACAATATATCCATATATACCCAATGCATTGTATTTATATATAATTTTAATCCCACCCATAAAATTATAATAATATACTCATATGTGTTCCAAAAGATCATAAATCTGTAATCAAATATCATAACCAGTGGAAAGAAAACATGTTTTATAACGATTTCAAAATTTTATCAAAACATAACCAATGGGAAATAAATGGGTTTCATAAATATATTACAATCATAACAATAAATAATGATGATAAAAAATGTGTATAATATCATTGGATCATATCTTCAATAAAGAATAATTAACTTAAATGGTTATAATCGTGGATGAAAATTCCTTTAGAAGACCAATAAGAATATTTCATGAGAAAAATAACATTTTACCTTTAAAATTACTTCTTTTAAATATAAAATTTTCTTGAATATTTTGGAAGACATTTTATTTTAAGAGATCCATGGAATATTTTAACGGATTACTCAAGGCATTGAGTGGCCATGACGGAGGGAAATTCTGTATATAACATGTGCATTAAAACAATGATTCATATCACATTTTTAGTAAAATGTCAAAAGGAAATCATTCATACAGAAATAATATGATTCCTTTAAACCCATTTTTCAAAATTGAATCATTTTAAAATATTAATTTTAAAAATAATAGGATAATATTAAAATCATTCTTGGAACCATTTTATAAATCATGTATATGGATGATATTTTTTTACCACATAAATAAATAAATAAAATTTTCCATAAAAACAATCCTTTAATTATCTTGAGTCATTAAAGAGAGTGAAATTAAAAGAAAAAATTTATTTTCTATTAATTACAGTAGGATAAGAAAATTACTGAGACTTTTTAGAGGTAGATCATAAAATTTCCTCATCCAAAACTTAATCATAAGAAATATAGATAAAAATGATATTGTAACATAAATAAATTAACATAATGGTAACATTTGAATCATAATACCCATAAAATAAAAAAAATTAGACATTAAATGTAATGAATTTTTTTTAATAATGATATAAAATTCTAAACAGTTAGTAGATAGACCTAGTAAACACAACTAGGTATATAAAATCAATTATGTCTGAACAAATCATTATTATGGAAGGGAATTCATACAACTTTGGTGTTATCTAAATAAAAAATACATGAAATAGTGAAGATAATATTTATTTTCAAATACAAATATTTTTATTAGAAAGATCATAAAAAAATCAAGTATAGTATATACACAACATAAAAGAAACAACTATTGAATATTGAAAGGGTCTCACAAAAATCAAAGTGAGGTGATAATCCCATACATTGCTTTTAACTTGCTTCAAAAGTTCTATAAACTCATGTATAATAATGTTAAATTTATTATAATTCCATAAAAGTTCCATTTAAATACTTATAATTGTACACATGGTCCTCTTATTACATTTCAACAACCCTTTATAAATAATTAATTATTAAAATCAATCATTTCCGGGCCTAAACTATTCAATTTATCCTAAGAATTTCAGTTTGACAATTCTAGTACTTGTAATGTTATCATGGTCCCATTATATACATAATTTTAATCATGAAATAAATATTATAAATATAAATTATATATATATATTCATCCATAAATTATAGGGATAATAAAATTAATTACATTGCTCATCGAGACGACATGCCATACATGTGCAGGAACGGTGTTTTCACATTTCGCCAATTGGGAAAGATTAAGTCAAATAATAATTCAAATTAATAGAATCATTAATATATCATATATATCATATATGTTAATTAAATATAACCTTATTACTATCTATATAGAGAATAAATGAAAAATAAATCACCCCTCATTGAAGATGTGGTAGTCCACATATACACATGAGTGACATTATCATTTTCCAAAGGATGGAAAGGTAAGAATATAGATATGATATTATAATTACAGAAGAATAATTAGGTAATAAATATTACATATAAACATTAAAACTATTATAATAACCATACATGAAATATGATGATGTTAAATGAATTGTTTTATTATGTGGAGGTGGAAGTGAACACACACACACACACATGAGTGATGCCTTCAGTTCCCATTTGATATAAACATGGGTGAATAATGGTATATCCATAATAATAATATAATTTTAATTTATTTTGGATACATAAGATATTATTTCATTATGAATACCACCTATTTAGAGTAGGTATTATAATAATTAAATTACAAGAGGCTGAGTAGTAAGATTACATATTTTTCTATAGGCATTGTTTATATCCCTTCTTAAGGACCTTTAGATTAGTCTTTCAAGAAGAGCATAAAATATAATTCATGGATAGGGAATATTATAAGATGATTTATCATGAATATTTTTCATCCAAAGGTCCAATGCGGTGTAATGAAAAGAGATTAGGGGTTCCATTTTTTAATGGAGGGAAAGATCACACTTGGAATTAATAAAAAGATTAAAACATAATTAAGTCATTCTCAAGAAAAATGCTTCAATATAGTATCTTATTCTTTGTAAAAGTGTATAATGTATAAATATCACCATAAAATTAATTTTTTACTTGTTTTTGAGTCATTATATACATAATTTTTTGGTTTAAACCCTTCTCTAACTGATTGTAACCGTAAAAGTGGTAGCATCTTTTTTAAATCGTAAGGGATCATAATTTTACTTGAAATTAAATGATCATCTCATAAATTTACATGGGCGAATATTTGTGACAAATTTTCATCCAATAACATGTTATATTAGTCTTAAAAATTATTTGGACACATTAAACCATGATAAAATATTTATTTTAGAGTTTTTAAAAACATTTAGTAGATTTTTTACAACTTTTATAAAGGCAGTGTTTGCGTTGCATAAGAATTTATGGTATTTATTTAATAAAAAAACTAAAATTTAATTTAAACGTTAAAAAAATACATTAATATTTAAAATAACAATTTATAAATGAACTTATGTTTTTTTAACTCAATTAAATTTTTTATAGATACTAAAAGTAAGAATGTGACATTTTTTACTTTTTATTTTACTTAAATATTATAGTGGTCAAAATCAATGTTAAATGGAAATAAAATGTATTATTTCTTAATTATTGATAATTATGGATGAAATAGAATCATAAAAATAAATTAATTCCTGATTTGGGATGATTTAGACAAATTATCACATGGTGTTAACTCTATATTACCCAATTTACCCTTATCGAAGTGATAAGTATTTTACATGGCTAATATTCATAATGTAATATAATTTTTTTTAATACATCTCAAAATTTATTGTAGAATTATTTTACCCCAGTATTGGTCATACTTTGGTTAAACTTTTTTTAGGTGAAGTTTTAGGTTAATTTGGATAATTTTCGAATCCCTTGGGACAATGCAAAGTTAGTGTACAATTTGGAAAATTAATGTGGTTTAACTTTGGAAATATTGTGATCCCTTATGATCCACTAAAATGATGAAACATTGATAGAATAAACATTATGTCCATCCCCAAACCGTGCACCATTGGAAATAGAGAGATTCATAACTGGAGCAAAGAAAAAGTAACTATTCAACCAAATTGTGCTCCCCAAAAAGGATGTTCTATTTAGGGTGTATAGATAAGGTTCATAGTTACTCCTAACCATGATACATATCTAGAAAACTATGTATGTGGGTATTAAAGGCTCTAAAAATTTAATAAAAAACACCTGACCCATATGTTTGTATCCCTAATCACCTCCACTAAGCCTAATGTAGGTTAATTGGATTTTTGAGGCTCCAGAAAGGATTCATAGGCTCCTCAAAATAATTTGTGAATCAAAGATCTAGGGAAAGGATTCAACCTCTCTCTAATATGTGATCTCTTCATTGTTTATGTTTCTATCGTTCTACATTCTATTCCTTTTTAGAGGTTTTATCTCTTCCATTTCTTGGGTATATGTCTAAATTTTAATGGATCTGGTATCATTCGATCATGATCTTTAGTTTTGATTATATATATTCTTCACTATTGTGATCACAGTGATTATACGTCTAATTAAGGGCTATGGTTTGGAAATAATTTATCAGATATCCTATGTTATGTGGTATATATTCTAATATCTAGATTCATGATTATTATCCTATGGTTGTAGTTTTATTGCTTTGTTATAATGTTTTGAAATTAATTTTAAATTTTAAATTTTAATTGAATCCCCCTGAATTGAGGAACCCTTCTTAGACCCCATTATATCCATCATTTATTATGTGTCTGGGGTTGATGGAAACCCATAAGTTGTTACAGTTTTATTTAAATTGTAATTATGGAATGAAAAGGGGAATTATAGGGTTTATGAAACCGGAAAAATTGCGAATGTTTTGTATTGTTAACTTCTATAAGAGTTATTGTTTTATCCATGAATGGTTCATGAGTAATGAGTGGATTCCTAATAATTTTTTTAAATGATTAATAAGGTTGAAATAATGTTTAAACTCATGCTTGATAAATTAAAAGTTACATTGTGTTGAGAATGATTGATGCAATGGGTTAATATTTTTTAAACATGATATATATATATATATATATATGAATAATATGGTGTTGGTGTTTTAATGAAGTTATCATTTTTGGGTGGACATATGGATGTCATAGGACCTTGATTCATGTGGGTGAATTAGAGATGGAATGGTTCTCTAACTACCACGGATTTTGGTTCTAGAATTATGTTCACATTACCCATTATATTGGTGTTGAAAAAACACTTGAAGTAACCAAAATTATGATGTTGAACTGACATTGGATGTTTTTTTTATAATAGTAACTAGATTGATGTTCCATGGTGCCAAAATGAAATTGTAATTAATTAAATAATGTAATCACATGAATGAATAAATTGTAAAACCCTAATGGTTTATAATTCAATCTAAAGCATGGGAAGAAGAAAGTATGATTGTATTGGGTGTGATAATGAACCCAAGGGGTAATGTGGTTGACTAAATAATAACAAAAGTGAAACCTATTTAGTTTTTTCATTTTTTTATTTAATAATTTATACAAGTGAATAAAATATTATAGATAGGTTACTTCATTAGAAACTATTTGTTTTCACCAATTGAGTTGTACTCACATCATACTTCTTTCATCAATTGGTACCTAAATATACTTCATGTTTATAATATATGATAAGGGAAAGAGCCCTGTGATAGATAAGTGTTCTAGAATTCTGGAAGGAGCATGGAAGAGGAAACCATACATGATTTTGGGACATGATTTGGAGTTTTATTTTTATCTTTATTTTTGTTTTTCATATGAAACTTGAAACATATATGGAATAACAGATTTACTGCTTTAGTTTTAGTCATTTCCTCTATTTTTGGATTATCATGGGATGTTTTCTCCTTATTAGTTATTGTCTATTATTTTTTTGGTTATTGATATTTTTATTTCTACTAATTATTTCTTTGATAAAGATGGTTTAGTATCCAAATTTCCCTTATTTGAACCTCACTACTAGTTGGAATCCTCTGGATTAGGGATAGTCACTCTTGAGGTCATGTAATGAACTAGCTCAGGGAATTGATATAGGTCCCCCAGGTCGTAATGCTATATTGTTGTATTATCGGAGATCTTATTTCATATCATTTTATTATTTGGGATATTTATAAAGGATACTATGATGATTTAGGTCATGATCATGAGCTCGTTCATGGGATTAATTATCCTATGTATGGGGGAAACCCAAGTACGCAGGGTTGGATTTCTTTTCATGATTATTACTATTATAGTTGAATTCTATTTCACCTTTAGTAATACACTTGTTCCATGTTATTCTTATTTTATCATATTTTACTCATATCCTAGTATATTACCTGAGTTTTTTATTCACCTAACATTATAGTAACTGAGGATTTTATGTTTCATGTGTCATGTTTGGAGTGCACAAAAATGAAATGTAATATTTGGTTGTGGGGATTGGAAATGATTTTATTTATTTGAAATAATTTATAAGTAAATAGTCCATAATAATGAAATTATAATTGTTAAAAGATATAAAAAGTTATATATTTAAATTTTTAAAACGTTTTTCTAATAGAAAAACTATAATTAGGAAACGTTATTTACCTAGAGTTAGCCAAGTCCTAGGTTAGGGATTGTTGTGGGTAATGATAGCGCCACATTTTTTACCAGGGGATAGTGAATGCATGATAAATTGTTATAACTTTATTTGAATCCCTTAGATATAAATGTGTAAATGATGTGTTATGAGTCCTAATACATGGGTTTGGAATTGTATAGATATATGTCCATGGTGACATTTTATAGTAGGATGGTAATAGGACTTTTCTGGAAATTCACCTCCAAAAATAGAATAAGAGGCCTGAGTAGTTCTGGGTGAAGGAAGGGAAGAGTATTTCGGTGATAACTTCACTCGATTCATGCAATTTATTGAAATATATCATGGTAGGGATGTGAAGTGTATCTCTGATAAGACATATAATTTACAGTGGGAATACCTAATGACCATCACTATAGAGGGCATACCTGATGTAGATATTTTCTAGATTGAGTCCATATAGAAAATTCAGGACCATTTAGAGAATACTTTAGAGAAAAATTCAAATTAGAAACCTATATTTTATGAGGACTGGTGAAGTGTTAGTGAAATATCCATGATCGGTTGGAGCAGATGGAGGTCATGGTATGAATGATATTCTAGGAGAAGATCATGGAAAAATTTTACCCCATGACACTAAGGAAGGATAGGGATTCTGAGTTTATATTGTTGATCCATGTAAGCATGTTAGTGATGGGCTATGCTGGTGGATTTTATGACTTAAAATGTTTTTTCGATACACTCATAGTATATTGGGAAGCTGCAGGATGATGTTTTATATAAATAAATATACTTCAGATTAATTCCCAAGTTAATATCTTCTGGTTGAATAAGTTTGTTGTGGTAGTGAATTGGGATCACATTTTTTCATGAAACCTAAAATGGTCATCCATTTTAGGATACGAGGTTTTATCTAAACAACCATGAGGTGAATCTTCTGATTATATGAAGTGTCCTTATGAGAACATCCAACAGAGCATTTGATGGAAGAGTATCCTTGGGAGAGGATCAACTACTCATGGGGGTGATGTAGTGTTATGCTATCACTGCGGTAGGTGGGGTCATATTCCTCTTTAGTGTCCTCAAACAATGGTGGTGTGATGAGATAGTCGAAGGATATGAAACCTATATAAGAGAAATAAGAACACTCGACTGATGGGAATTGATGGAGGTCCTAGGATGATACAAAACATTGAAAGGGGGTATTCTACCCTATACCAATCAGGCAGTTAGAGTTATACTGGCTTTTCCTATTGTGTTAGAAGATGAAACACTTCATGGAATGTGTGACTGTATCAATTGAGAAATTATTCCCAAGGTAATTAGAGTATAGAACAAGGTAGAGGGTCCATCCAGCTATATATAGTTAATTTTTCCCTTTTGATAGTGAGACAGGGAAATTAACAGTCACAGGTAAAATTATTGTAGATTCTACTCTTTATAGTACTTTATTTGGTATTGGAGAATAATGTTTTTATATATATTCTCATCTTGTAAATTTTTTGAGTGTGTAGATTGAGGTTATCTATGGGGTTATGATGATCAAAAAACTATTGGGTGTATAGTCGAGGGAAACCTATCTATACAAGGGGTGTTACCTTAACATTGGGGACTATTGTTTCCTTTTGGATTCTTATATACATAGGATGCCATGTTTTGACTTTATATTGGGTGTGGTAAATCTATTATCATACAAAGGCCACATTAATTATTAGTATATGAGAGTAAATTTCACATATCTTAAGGGTGATCTATATGTTCACCATGAAGAATGAGATATCTTGGTAGTACTTATAGGGCTAGTAAATCAGTAACTGGGAGAGCTCACTTCCTTTGTTAAAAGACTTTTTTAGATGGATATTGTGTAAAGCATAATGCCTTTCCATAAATAGTGGATCGGTTTTAGGATGTGTTTCCAAAATACTTCTTGAATTATTTCACCTTAGAATAATTTTGAATTTATGAATGATTTATAGTATGAAACTATAAGACCTTCATGTTCATAATACTTAGTTGAAAACATTTATTTCTAATGGATTTTTCCATCTAGGTATGTCACCATGGTGTTCTATAGTCTTTTTTGAAAATAAAGATGATGTAGAATTATAATTGTTTTATTACGAAAAGTTAAATAAGACATAAATTAAGAACATTTATCCTCCTCGTTGTATGAAAGATCTCTTTGACTAACCAGGTGTTATTATGTGTTCTCCAAGATCAATTTGATGTCAGGATATCATTAGTTGAGTGTGATAACATATGATATATGGAATACTTATTTCATTAGTTGTTATACATTGTTTGAGCCTGTTTTAATTCCTTTTGGATTAAAAAATTACACTATTGTTTTTATAGATTTGATGAAAATAATCTTCCACCTACATTTGGACTAGTGTGTGGTTGCTTCGGTCAATGACCACTTGATATACTCTCATACTCATTAAGATCATGAAAAACATATTTACATCATTTTGAATAAATAGTGAGGGTATAGGATATACCAAAATCTATATAAGTGTCAATTTTGGATTAACATGGTGCATTTACTGGGAAACATCACCACCTAGGAAGTTGTTTTAGGGGACCTAGAAATTGTCTTGGATGTTTTTCCTTGTGAGTATCCCAATAATGATTTTGATATTTGAATATTTATTTGGGATATGGGGGATATTATTAGAGATTAATACATGAATATTATTTCTTGGTAGTACCGCATTTGGTCCTGACCATGAAGGGTATGTAATTCTAATAGTCTAAAGCATGTGAGAATGCCTTCTAGGAGTTAAAGAAACATTTAAAAATTACATCAATTTTGACCCTACGTGAGAAAGGTGAGGAGTATAATTTTTTTAATGTGTATTGGAATGTACTTTATGTAGTGTCCATTATAGACAATCAATTCATGGGGAATGGATCGCGATCATTGATTATACATGAATTGAATTACCCTATGCATGATTTGATGTTGGATATTGTGGGTTGTTCATTAAAATTTATGTGGAATTACCTGTTTTAAATTTTTTTTATTATGCATAACATCCAAAAATTATTTAAATATGAATTTTTTCAATAAGATTAAAATATTATTTTATATATATGGGTCGATTATATACAGTTATTTTAATTTGATCTAGCATATATTCCTAGGAAGATAAATAGTGTTTTTGATGCCATGAGCCCAAAGAAACAAACTCAAGTAGTCAAGGAATCTAGTTATGAGTGGAGGATTCCAGATTTTTTCATTGAGATACTTATATATGGTCAAGAGGGACACATAAAGATGAACCTTATGTCCTTATCTGTGGAGTCCACACTTGTGTACTTGATCAAGGAAATAAATTTTTAGGATCTAGTGTTTTTCATTGTGGGGAATCCTTGAAGGTGAGGATTCACCTTCCAATTGGGTTACTAATGATGATAACATCATCTATGTTCATGGACTTGTTGTTGTTCCTATGTTTATGAAAGAGGAGTTGATATGGGAGTACCATGGATAGAAAAAGATGTATCATCATATTTAGATAAAATATTTGGGGCTGGTAATGTAAAATTATATTTAAGGTTTCATGATTTTTTTCTCAACCATTTAGTAGGTGAAGGATAATCTTCAATGAATTGGTGGTCTATTGCAGTTGATACCCATTTTGAAATGGCAGTGTGAAAAAGTTATAATTGATTTTTAGTGGGTATTCTAAGGATACCTTAGAAGAATTAATTTACATGGGTGATTGTGTATATGTTGAAAAGGTGTCCGATTTATTTTAAATTAAGTTAACTTTTATGGTTAATCTGTAGTGAGACATATATGTATAATAGATTGTATTTTGTTCATATGGTTCAATAAATTATAGTTTCAAATCACAATGCATGTTTAACTTTGTGATTTTAGAAAGTCTTGTAGAAGGTACTTGATACTTAATTGTTTCTGAGTACATCTTTTGACCGAAAGAATGATGGTCCAATCGGATGTACTATTCATGTGTTTGAGGATATGATGTTTTCAAGCGTCCTAGATTTTGGTTGGTCTTGGGACAAAAATTTTGAAATGGTTGAGTTTTCATATAATAATAGTTATCAAGAATCTATTTATATGGAACCATATTAGGTGATCTATAGTAGTACATTCCTATCACCTTTAAGATATATTAGGGTGTGTGAGTCATAATTATTAAAGAAGACATCAGAATTGGTTTAGATGATTCATAAATGAAAGAATAATGGTCAGAGAAGACCCACGTAATATGTTGATCAATATCTTAGAACTCTTGAGTTTTCAATGGGTGACCATGTATACCTTAAGGTGTTTCCAAGATTGGGTGACCATATGATATAAAATAAAGGACAGTTAGTGCCTAGTTTTGACGGACTGTTAGAGATTTTGGAGTTGATTAGATCGGTGGAATATTGAATGGATCTTCCATAGAGGTATAATGATGTGAATGATTATTTTCATTGGACATATCTTTACCTATATCATCCCTACCCTTCTAATTTTATTTATTTTGAAAATTTTGATATTGAGGCTCATGTGTCTTTTAAGGAGAATTAGGTTTGTGTTATAGACCATTGTGAGAATGTTTTTTGGGGAAAGAACACACCAATAGTCCTATTTATGTAGAAGAATGGTTGTGTTCATCAGAAAAACTAGCAGAAGGAAGAAAATAAGTTCTTATAGTGTCCCCAAGGTTTCTCCTTGGAATAATAGTGATGCTTTGAAGTGCATCTTATGGTTGATGTATTATATGGTGGAGATATTGTAAGACCCTGAACATTCATGAGACATCTTATAAATATTTTTAGGTATTTTTACCATTTTTTTAATCCCATTTTTGACAATACTTTAATAAGGGTTGTTTTAGGGGAATTTGGTGAATTTTTGAAGCCCTTACGATAGTACATGGCTGGCACACTTTTATGGAATACTGTGTGATTTTCCTTAGGAATTTGTGTTCTAGTTTTTGAACCATAGGAAGGGGGTACACTATTTTACCAAATCGTGTATTAAACCCAAACCATGCACCCTTGTGAAGAGTGAGAAACATGATTACATCACTATTAAAGTAACAATGTGTCTGAACCATTCAACCCAAATAGATGCTTTATATAGGGCATATAGTTACGGAAAAAAATTACTCCTAACCATAAATCCTCTATAAAAAATGCATGAGGATATTAGAGGCTTAAAAAATAATTAAAAATTCCCAAACCATTAGTTTATATCCCTAATCACACCAAATCATCCTAAAAGGGTTTACTTGTATTTTGGAGTCTCCAAAAAGGATTACCAGGAACCTCAAACTCATTCTTTTTCAAATAGAAGATCCATAAGAAAGATTCAACCTCTCTCTAGAATGTAATTTAATCTTTGTTTAGGTTTCTATATCTAACATATTTCTATCCCTTTTGAGTGGAATTATTTATTAAATTTTTTCTTATATAGTTATAGGTTTTAATTGATCATTTTTCATTTGATCTTGATCCAAGGATTGATCCTAGATCTTCTTTTCCATTGATATTTTTTCTGTTCATCCTTAAACAAAAGTCTAAGGTTGGGAGAGAATTTATCAATTATACTAAGGTATTTGTTTTATATACTAATTACCATAGTGTTTTTATTGATTTCATGTTTTTATTTGTATCATTACATTGCAGTGTTCATAATTTCATTTTAAATTATAAATGTGAATTGAATCCCTTTTAATTGAGAGACACTTTTTAGACCGTGTTGGATCCTTTAGAGATTATGAGATCGGGCGTGCTGGAAACCCCTAAGTTGTGAAAATTCACATGAAATGGTAATTATGGAATAAAATCTTGAATTTGAGGGTTTATGAAATTGAACCATCTTTTAATGGGTTGGAATGTTATATTTTTTAAATATTGTGGGCTTAACCTTAAAATGTTAATGATTTATGTGATAAATCATGATAATTGAGTTAAATGGTAATAAAAATTCAATTTATGTATAATGTAATGGTTTATATATGAAATGGTTCACTATATTGAGAATGAGAGAAAAAAGGGGTTATAAATTTGAATCTTAATATATATATATATATGAATAATCAGATGGGGGTGTTGGACTAATGATCCTCATTTGGGGGTGGACATACTGATTCCCTAGTCCCACAATTCATGCAATTGAATTGGTGCTATAATGATGCTCCATGTTATTAATATTTTTGTTACATAATTAAGCTCTATGTACCCATGATATTGGTGTTGGAATGATACTCCAAGTACCAGAGATAATGATGTTGGACTGCAGATCCATGTAACTTTCATAATGTTACCAGGACTGATTCTACATGGTAAAAAAATGAAATTAAAATTAATTAACTAATAAAATAATTTGAAAGAATAAATTTTAAAATCCTTGTGGAGGATGTATCAGACCCCGAATTGGGCTGAAGTAGGTATGATTATTGTGGGTGTCACTATTAACCAAAGGGCTAATACGGTCTACTAGAGAATAATAAAATTAAAAACTTGTCAGTTTTTTTAAATATTTTTCTTTTATTATTTGTTCAAATGAATACAATATTAGATACAAGATATTTCTTTAGAAACCATTGGGTTTGGTATACTAAGTTGTACGAACACCCTGCTCAGGCCCATGTTTGATATCCAAGTAGAGTTTCTATTTTTGGACATTATTAGAGAATGATCCCAATATTATATAGATGTGTTTGGATTTGGGATAGAGTATGGATAAGGTAACCATACATAAGGTCAATAACCACTATTTAGTTTTTAGTGACTCTTTATTTTGGGTTTTCATTTGACACTGGACACTGATATGGCCTGACATATTTACTACATTGGGTTTGGTTCATTTTCTCTATTTTTGAATTATCTGTTAATTTGTCGTTGTTATTGGTTATTTTATATTATTATATTGGAAACTACTATATTTATTTTGACTATTTACATAATTTTTCAAAAGATGGTATAATATCCCCACGCTCTTTATTAGACCATCTCTACTAGTCGGTATCCTCTGGCATATGGGGAGACATTCATGAGGTCATGTAATGAATTGTCTCGGGTAACTGATTTGTGGAACCATGGCTGGGAAGCTACAAAGTGGTATTAGAGGAGGTTTTATTTTTAGAAATTTTATTATTTGGGAAATTTATATAGGATACTAGGATGATCATGGATTCAGTCATGAGATCATGCATGGGAGTATTTAACCCATGGGTTGGGGAAAACACAAGTACCTAGGTAAAGAATGTTGTTCTAGATCTTTTCAATTTCAGATGAAGTTTATTTCACATTGGGTGATGTACATGTTTTGTGTGTTATTGTTTAATGTCATTTTACTACTAGACTGATATAAAATGAGAGTTTCATATGCATGCATCATTTTTGGAGCATAGTAATTTTTGGGACATGCATCATATTTGGAATGCATGAAAGAGAAAGTTATTAGTGGGTTACGGGAAATTGAAATGAATTTGTTTTATTTGAAGTAATGTAAATGTAAATGGTGTGTAATAATGAAATTATAATGGATAAAATAGGTAAAATGTGGTATTTTTAAATGGTTAAAAAGGGTATCTAATTGGATACTTATAAATATAAAATGTTTTTTATCATGATTTATTCATGGTCTAGGTTAGGGATTGTTGATGGTAATGGTAGTCCCGATATTTTGAATACATGTTAGTGCATGTGTGATAATTTGCTCAAATATTATGTGAATCACTACTATATATATTTTTAAATTATGTGTTATTGGTCCTAATACATGTTTTTGTAATTTTTGATACTTTACTCCCTTATAACATTTGTTCATAGAATGACAAGATGAAATTTCTAGAAATTCTCCTCTAGAAGTAGGATAAGAGGCCCCAATAGTTATGGATGAAAAAATAGAAGATAATTTTTATGAGAAATTTACTCACTTCATGTATTTTTGGGAAAGAGTCCTAGGTCGGGCTTTACAGACTTTGTCTAATCTGACAAGGGAGTTCTAGTTGTAGTACCCTCTAATATTCACCAGAGAGGGTGTACCTAAGGCAGTTGAGTTCAAGATTGAGTATATCTAGAAAATTATTGACCATTTACTATCTCTTCAATGGAAAAGAGTGAAATTATTATCCTATATATTATGACAAAAATTGAAGCATTGGAGAGATATTTAGACTCATGATGAGAAGATAGAGGGTATGGTATATAAAGACATTAAAGAGAAGTTACTGGATAAATTTTACCATGAGAAACACGTAAAGATAGGGATGTAGATATTATGCGGTTGACCCCAAGAAGCATGTTAGTGATGGACTATGTTGGTCACTTCATTTATGTTCAATACTTTGTCCCAATGCTTATAGGAGATGTGGAAACTGTGGAGAGATGTTTTTAAGATGGACATAAATTTGAGATTAAGTGTGATGTTAATATATTCTGATTGAAGAACCTTTCTAAGGCAGTTAATTGGGTAATCATTTATAAGGGGAACCTAAATGAGGAATCTGGTGTTGTATATGTGGTTTTGTGTGGACAACCATGAGGTATGACTTATGAGTGTTGGAAGCATCAGTATGAGAACATACTCCTGAGAAGTGTTGAGAAGAGTATCTTTGGGAGATGATCAATTACTCGAGGTAGTGATTGAATGTTCTATGAGAAATGTGGTAGGAAATGTAACATTCATATTCAATGTCCCAGACCATCGGTGGATTAAAAAGATTGCAAGAGGAAAAACAATTTAACCGATACCATTGGAACCCTCGACAAATGAGATGTTATAGGGGAATAGGCTGACATAGAACATTAGAAGGGGGTCCTCTACCCCATACCAGTCATGAAGTTGGAGTTCTATGCTCCATGATAGTCAAGGAGGTATATGTGGTGATTTAGGGAAAGGGAACCCCTATCTGTAGTGTAGTGAAACCTAGGGGAATCAATCTGTGCACAACATATTTGGATGAGTAAGTTTCATGTTGTTCTATACAAACATATTTATAGTGAGGTTAAGAATTTGATATTCACAAGTTCAATTCTTAAATATTCAACATTTAATAGCACTATATTTGTTCCCAGATCCTCAAAATCATTTATATGTTACCAACATGTGATTGTTTTGGGTCTGAAAGAGGAGTTTGTGTAATGGGTTATGACGATCAACACACCATTGGTTTTACTATTGATGAAAATATATTTAAGAAAAGGATGTTCCGTCAAAATATTGTGTGTATAGTTTCATTATGAATCTTTACATAATTGAGATATCCATTTTTAATAGATTTTGGGTAAGGAACTGATGGTATCATACTAATACCACATTTATTGTTACCATAGATGAGTAACTTACACATCTCTTGAGAGTGACTGATATGATCCTAGTCGATAATAATATATATGAGAAGGCCATGAAAGGCTAGTTTAACAGAAACTAGGGGACCACACAACCTAGGTTATAAGTTTTTTATTGGATGATGGGGGTGTAAATAATAAATTCTTTACAGGATTTTACTGTTTTAGTATCTCTAATCAGATTCTCACTTGCACATTTTCTATTTATGGTACCCACACTTTCTTCTCCTTTATTTATGCTAAGAATAAATACCAAGATAGAATAACTCTTTGGAATGATCTCTCTCATTTAAACACCAGTGCCAATTCTCCCTGGGTTCATATGGGAGATTTTAATGCTATTATGAACTCTAGTGAACAAATTGTCCCATCTCACACTTCTATCTACACGAGAGAATTTAAAACCTCGATCGAGGATAAAAATCTTATAGAAATTAATCTCACTGGTGAAAAATAAACCTAGTATAGAAGACATTACAATAAAGTGGTTGCTTCCAAATTGGACATAGGCTTTACGAATGTCCGAGCATTAGATAAATTGGACACTATATATAACATCACTCTTCACAGACTGAACTTTGATCATCACCCCATCTTGGTAAAAATTTCCACCAAAGACATGAAACCTAGATTACCCTTCCTCTTTAATAATGTGTGTTACTCTGATGAGGATTTAAATCATGTCATTAAATTTTTTTGGTCCTCCATGTCTCGTAGTAAGGATGCCTTTACTTGCAACCTCAAACTAAAACACCTCAAATAGACTCTCAAACATTGGTGTAACTCCCAAGGAAAACAAATTAACAATGACATTACTCTTCTTGATAAAGAACTCTATGATCTCTAAATCAAAAGCACCAACTTAGAAATCCACACTAATCCCACACAAGAAACAAGAATTGCGATAAATCTCAAATCTCTACCCACTTTTAACGAAAACATGATAAAGAAAGATTATAAAGTTAAATGGTGAATTGATGGGGATATAAATACCAAATTCTACAATGCCCTATGAATAACTAGGAAGGCCTGCAGACCTCTATCCTTTCTAAAGGACATCGGAAAGATTTTTAACAAGGATAATGACATAGCTCAACATATAGTCCCTTATTATGAAACGATTTTTAATGGACCTGATAACAATAAATAACTCCTTTATGAGGTAGTTCCTTTAGTAATCACTGATGTGGAAAATACTTTCCTTCTTAACACACTGCAGGATCATGAAATCAAAACACTATCTTCAGTCTGAATCCAGATAGTGCCCCATGTCCTGATGTCTTTAAAAATGGTTTCATCCAAAATTGTTGGGATGTAGTTCATTATGATGTTTCTAATCGTGTTAAAGCCTTCATCAAAAAATGGGATACTTCCTCATGATATCAATGCTCAGTTTCTCACCTTGACCCCTAAAGTGGATAATGACTCTGAAATTCATCTTTTCAGACCCACTTCTCTCATCAACACTCTCTACAAAATCATTACCAAAATCATTGTTAATAGGATATCATCTATTACTGACAAAATTGTTTCATGGAACCAATTTGGATTTATAAATGGTAGATCCATTTAGGATTGTATCTGTCTTTCCTTTGAATGTATCAATAACTTGAATAAAACTAATAGAGGAGGCAGCCTAGCTATTAAACTTGAAATCAAGAAAGCTTTAGACACTATGGATTGGAGTTTTATCTTTAATGACCTTCAATGTTTTGGTTTTAGTGTGCACTTTATTGCTGTGATCCAAACTCTCTTCAACTCGGCCACTCTGTCCATTTTGATCAATGGATCTCTCAAAGGATAATTTAGATGCACCAACGGTTTCAAACAAAGAGACCCTCTCTCTACTATTCTTTTTTCAATAGTGGAAGACTACCTCAGTAGACTGATCGATCGTCTGGTGGTTCAAAATAAATTGAACCCTATTCATGTCTCCAGAAATGTTAATTCACCAACTTACCTCTTTTATGTTGATGACATCATCCTTTTCCTTCATGGAGGCAAAAGAAACATTCTTAACCTCAAAAATTATCTCTCTCTCTTTCGCTATGAGGAGGTTTCTGGTCAAACCATAAGTTATAAAAAATCAGGTATCTTTTTTGGGAAGAGTTTTCCTCCCAAAATAAAATGTAGTATAATAAATGATTTGGGTTTGAAAGAAGGAAATATCCCCTTCACTTATCTTAGTGTCCCCATCTTTTTGGGTAGAACCAAATCTTGACACTTTATTACTATTGTTAATCAAGTTTTGAACCAAATTTCCACTTGGAAGGGTAAATCTCTCTCTATGGCTGGTTGGAATTTCCTTTTTAAATCCACTATTGTCTTTATGATGGTCCATTATCTGATGGTTTACAAATGGCCCATTAGTCTCATCAAAAAAATGAATACAACTATTAAAATTTCACATGAACCAGTAGTACTCTTGATTGGAAACTAGGGACGGTCCCTTGGTCAACTTGTTGTAAGCATATTGAGAATGGTGGCATTGGTATAAAAAAATTAAAATACTTTAACGAAGCCCTTAAAGCTTGGATTACTTGGAATTTTTTTCACAATTTTTCTGAATCCCTCTCTTTTCTCAAAGATAGATTTATTGATAAACTTAAGATGGGAAATTTGAGCTTTATTAATTCTTCCATATGGCCTGCCATCAAAAACTCCTTCACTAACATTATGAATAACTCCATATGGATGGTCTTCAGAGATTCTTCCATGAAATTCTAGCTTGATAACTGGACTGGAACGCCTTTAATCTCTATGATTTCACTTGATCAAATTCCTAAACACACCATCAAATCTATCAAAGATCCTCTAAGAACTCAACAATATCATCTCCTAGATACTATTTTGAACCACATTGATGGCTACCCTTTCGCTTACAATAATGATTTTTTAATCTGGGAGCCGGCTCAAAATGGAATGATTACCTCTAAAAATTACTACACTCATATTTTCTATAACAATGAGAATGATTACATTAAGATTAAAAACTTTAGCAGACCTTGGATAAAGCCCTCAAGATTCAGTCTCATCTGGCGCTAAGCCCATAACATAGTTCCCACTGATATCTGCCTTCAATCATTTGGAATTCATTATTTCTCTAAATGTAAAATTTGTAATCAACATAGGGAAGATGATAAGAAAATCTTCTTTTCATGTTCCTCTACTTCTGATCTTTGGAACTATATTTTAGACATCATTTATTGTAGATGGTTGATTTTTGACTCTGTCAAAAATCAACTTATGAAATGTGGAGAGTTGGATGGCTCTCAGTAAATCAGAAACCTCTTCCTTGCAGCAATTCTAAGCTTCACCATGTAATCTGGTATGATCATAATGAAATTATTCATAAAAAATACTCACACAATCTTAATGCAGGTAGTACTCAGATCCTTATATCAATACAATAAGCTTATTTGATTCAAAAAGGCATTGCCACAATATTGTGCATGATTTTGGAATCCGGAAACATCTACGGATTGATGGAAACTTCTTTCAACCACATCACACTATGGAGGTGTTTTGGAGAGATCCTCTCCCTGGATGGATCAAAATCAACATAGATGGAGCCTCCAAGGGAAATCCGGGACCTGCAAGGTGTGGCGCTGTCTTCTAGAACCATCTGGGACAGATGCTAGGCTGCTTCATGGGTCCCTATGGCACTGCCTCCTCCCTTGAAGATGAGATGATGAGCTTGATTCGTGTGATTAAATTTTCTATGGTTCATGGTTGGAACAACCTTTTGGATTGAAAGTGACTCGATGACCATCGTTCAAGAAATTTGGAATGGCGTAACACATTTAGCTTGGCCAATCACAACCCATTTGATGAAATGAAACTAATTGATTACTAATCTGAACTACATCATCAAACAAGTTTATCGGGAAGAAAACATGGTTGCTTAGGGCTTGGCCAATTTGGGAGTTAATCAATACATTACCTGGTGTGAACACCTCCCAGATGATCTTATTCACTTTCATGAAAAATATTGTCATATTATCCCATACTTTATACCTTTGTAAACTTTATTTTAATAATTTTTTTTGCTTTTATTGTTTTAGCCTAGGCCTTACCCCTAAAAAACGATATGTTGGGTTTACAATGTAGTTGATGCTTGGAGCTGAACCAGTTTCCATTAATCCTTATCAGATATTATTAGTCGAGATTCAAGAGCTTAATAAATAGGTGAATGTATTAATGGGTAAGTTATTTATCTATTTGAGTATGTCACCATAAGATTATACTATTTTTTTACGAAAAGGCCAATGGAAAATTTCACTTGTGCATCAATTATAGGAATGTTAAATATAATGAACATTATGAATCTGTATCTTATTCTATGTATAGATGATCTCTTTGACCATTTGAGTGGTGTTAGTATTTTATTCAGGATCAATTTGAGGTTAGGGTAACATCACTTGGGAGTGAGACCATCTGATATTTATTAAAATCCATTCAAGAGTGTTATAGTCAGTATGGGTTGAATATAATGCCTTTTGGATTGAAAATAAACCCTATGCCTTTTATTTCAATGATTAATTGATATTTCATATTGTGTTTGGATCAGTCCGCGATTTATTTATTTATGAATTTGTTGTGTACTTCATGACTAATGAAAATCTAGGAAAAATTATGGAAATAATCTTGAGTATAGTGAGAGAGTATAGTATATACACCAAGATATATAAGTGTAAATTTTGGATCTATAAGGTAAATTTCATGGGTAAAATAATCTATGGGGAAGGGATGTCAGTGTACTCCAACAATGTTCAGAAAGTTGTTTCTTGGTAGCAGTCAAAGAATGTTTTTAATATCTAAATATTTTTGGATTTGGAATAAGATTATTGGATATTTATCTAGGGATTTTTCTTGGAATCTCCGATTTTTGGTCTAAAAAAGAAGGGTATAAAATTTGAATTGTCTAGAGCATGTGAGAATATATTATTATAGTTAAATTAGCATTCAAATAGTACATCAAATTTGATCCTACCTGAGCTGGGGGAGGAGTATAACATTGTTTTTGATGAATTCGGGATTGGACTTGGGGAAGTTTTGATGAAAAATTATCTTATTGCGTCATGTGAATCATGGAAGTTTAGGTCACATTAATGGAATTGACCTAGGTGTGATCATGAGTTGACAGCAGTGGTTTATGCCTCAAATTGCTGGCATAGTTACCTATTGGGTGAAAGGTTTATTGTGGAAACATACAAAATATGTTTGAAGAATATATTATAAAAATGATATTTAAATATTTTACCAGTGGATATGGGTGGATTATATGTAGTCCTTTTACATTTATCTACCATATATGTCCAAGAAGGGAAAGAGTGTTGCTAACTCCTTGAGCTAAAAGACAAATACTCGGGTAGTCAAGGGGTCTAGTTTTGAGTGTATGATGATCCTTTTTTCACTGTGATGCATTTTTAGGTTCTTAAGGGTTAAGAGAAGATGAATCTTGGGTTTTTATCAATTGATTCAAAACATTTCATCCAGATCAAAAAAGGATTAATGAGGATTTAGAGTGTTTGTCCTTTAGGGAAATCCTAGAAGTTGGGGTGGCACATTCTGATTAGGTTATCGATATTGATGATACAATAAAAGTTTTTTGCAGTGTTTTTATTCCTTCATGTATGTTAGAGGAGTTGATGTGTGTGTTTCATGAGTAGAGGAGGGAAGTTCACCCTAGATTGAGAAATATGTACCGCGATCATCAAAGATATTATTGGTAGATGGGAATGAAAAAGAAGATTTCATTTTTCATGACATGATGATAAACCTTCCAATAAGATGAGCATCCCTGATATTGTGGTTTTTATAGCTGTTACCCATACTAGAATGGAAGTGGGATGAAGTTACCATGGAATTTTTGGTGGGAATTTTAGTGAAATGTGATAAAAATGGCATGGTATGGGTGGCCAACGAGCCCATACCCGAGTGGTAAGGGCTCCTACTTGGCATCCAAGAGACCTAGGTTCAAAACCGGGTGGAGGTAAATATCATGGTACTGTAGCAGACCATGTAGCAGTCACTGTAGCAATACTATAACATGCACTGTAGTAGTTACTGTTTGGCACTGTAGCAGCTGGAACTATTCACCCGATTTGGACCTTCGGGCCACTGGTTTGGGCCTACGGGTCTCAAGGGGCTTCGTTTCATCAAAGGCCTTCAGGCCACAGGGCCTTTGGGCCACATAGACTATAGAGTATCCTAGTTCACACATTACATTCCCCGGAAGAGGATCATAGCAACAAGAGTAGTAGCCACCAGAAGCAGAGCTAACCGGATTGGAATAATGATAGGGTATGGCAGCCGCCAGCGGGACTAGGCACCGTGCATCTTTGTACGGGGAAATGCTAGCTGATCAACAATGCAAGGTGGGGATCTAGGTGATGAATGATGACTATGATGGGGAGGGCAGTTCAAGTGGGTTGGTCTTACAGGTCATGTATTGGGAAAGGTATGCTTCTGGCCTTCAGGTCAAGTATTGCGGGTCAGTCATGCCTTGTGCCTTGGGCCTATGGGTCATGTAAGGGTTTCACTTCAACCCTTAAAAGTGGGATTATCCATGATAAAATAAAGAAGTCCTTCGGTCCATTCAGGCATGTAATGGATGATTGGTTACAATTTAAAAAAGTGTAACATTTCTTTCTTACTACAAAAATATTCATGCTTGATCTATTGGGAGACATATATGTGTTGTAGATAGTCTGTTTTCAGGGGGTAACAAGATGTATAGTTTTAGATCATGACCATTTATTTAATTTCCACTTTTGGAAAATATTTTTATAGGTTCTTGATACATATGTGTTTCTGAGTACATCTTCTCAACCACTTATAAATGATAAATCAAAACGTAATATTTATATGTTGGAGGACATGTTTCATGCATGCAACCTAGATTTAGGTGCGTGTTTAGGGGAAAAATTACTTCTTTAATTCAGCTATAATAACTCTTATTATGATATTATTCATATTTACCCATATTAGGTTACCTATGGAAGGATGTGTAGATCACTTTTATGTTGGATGAATGTGGGTGTGTCAAAATATTTAAGTGCGAGTTGTTTGCATGATACAATAGAACATGACTAGTTTATTTAGATAGGTATGGATACTACATAGAGTATAAAAAAACCTTATTCTTATCGACATATTTTACCTATTGTGTTTATAGTGGGTGACCAGGTATTACTTTAGGTGTCACTAATACTGTTTCATCATAAATTATAGAGGAAGGTATTGTAGGTGAATAGATTTGTCGATCCATTTCAGATTCTGGAGAGGATTAGACAAGTGGAATACAAATTTGTTCTAAAATATAGGTATAGTGATATGAATTATGTTATTCATGTTTCACAACATTGGATGTATCAACTATGCCCTTCTCATATGATCAATGTTGATGATGTTGATCTTGAGTTAGATTCTTCTTTTTAAGAGTATAGGGTTCATGTTATGAATCATAGTGAGAATTTTTTTAGGGAAATACTTTACCGATAGTCCCAGTGTAGTGGTATCATGGTCATGTTTTTGGAAAACATGGGAGAGTTAAGAAGATATGTGTCCCCATTGGTATAAAATTTTCACATTAGAAGCATAATGATGCTTTAGAGTGTATCTCGTGATCGAGGTGTTATAAGGGTCATATATAATAAGATCTTGACTATTAATGAGACATCCTATACTCATTTTTATATATTCATTTAGAATTGTTTTTATCTTAATTTTTATAAAACATTCATAGGGGTAATTTCAGAGAAATTTGATATTTTTAAAGTGATTTTGATAGTTCATTGTTGGTTCACGATTAGGGAAAACCACGATTTTTCCCTAGGATACAGTGTGTCCCTTTTTGATCCACCAGAATTGGGAACACAGTTCGTCAAAACCATGTTGACATGTACCCTTGGAAATAGGGGGATGCATAGTTTGATTATGCTGAAAGTAAATATGTAACCAAACCATGCACCCAAAATAGAATCTCTATATAGGGTTCGTGGTTAAGGCACACAATTAGTCATAACCATGCAACCTCTCCAAAAAAACATTGCACATGCGTATTAAAGCTAATAAAATTTAAAAAGAATTCCCAAACCCTATTTTATATCCCTAATATTACCCACTCAACAAGATATTATTTCCTTATATTATGGAGGCTCTAAAAATGATATATAGTCTCCTCAAACTCCTTCCTTTATGAATTAATGATCCAGTGGAAGAACACAACCTCTCTTGAGTATTTGATCTCTTATTTTTTTTGGATTCTCTCTCCCAAATATATATCCCCTTTAGAGATGGGAAATTTATTTCAATATTTTGGTAAAGTTCTTGGTTTAATTGGATATTTTTTCATGAATAATTATCCATGGTTTTGATCCTAGATCCTCATTGGGATTGTTATTTTGGCCATTATACTTCAAATTATGGGTTATGGTAGGGTGAGCGTTCATCAAAGATTCTAAGGTAGGTGGTATTGGGGATAATTACCATAGTATAGATAATTATATTGTGTTTTCAGTTTTATTGTATTGTTTCCATTTTGTGTAATTACTTTTAAATTAGAAATTTGAATGGAATCCCCTTGAATTGAGAGACCCTTATCAGACCCTATTGGATTTGTTGGAGATTACGATAATGGGATTTATGGAAACATATGTGGTGTTTCAATTTACATGAAATGAGAATTATTGAATGAAAAGGGGGAATTAAAGGGTTTATGAAATTTAACCAATTATGAATGTGTTGGAATGTTAACTTGTATAAATATTGTTTGTTTGAACTTTAATGATTAATGAGTTATGAGATGATTCCTGATAATTGGGTCAAATAGTTTAAAAGACTAAAATGATTTTTAAAATAATTTTCGATAAATGAAATGTTTTATTAAGTTTATAATGGTTGTTAAAGGGGGTTAATAATGTTGTACATTGATATATATATATATATGTGTGTGTGTGTGTGTGTGTGTGTGTGTGTGTGTTAATAATGAGGTGTGGGTGTTGAATTGATGATCCGCATTTGTGAGTGGCTAGAATAATACTCTAACCCCCAATGTATGAATTTGAATTGGTGTTGGATTGATACCCCATGTACTTAAAATATTTTTGATAGATTAATTCCCTATGTACCCTGATATTTACATTGGACTAACACTTAATGTACCAGAGATAATTATGCTAGACTGATGCTCTATGTATCGATGATAATTATTCTTGTACTGAATCTCCAAGGTGATAAAATGAAATTTCTGACAATTGAATAATGAAATCCCATTAAATAATAAATTTTAAAATAAATATAGTGTATGGTTCAGACATTCACTGGTTATGAATCATGTATGATTGGATTGGGTGTCATCATGAACTAAAAGGTCAATGTGGAGAGAATAATAAATGTGAAACCTATATACATTTGTCATTATTGTCTTTTATTCATTATAAAACTACAAAAATATTTATATAATGGATATTTATTTAGAAACCATTATTAGAGACCTACTAATTTTTCTCACACAATACATGGGATGCCATTTTGTAACTGATTAGACTTCATGTTTGTAGGAAAAGATAAGGGCAAGAGCACTATGTTAGATGGTTGAGTCACAATTCTGAGTGGATAATGGATGAGGGAAAAAATCATGAATTTAGGACCTGATTGGGAGTTTTGAGTGTTTCTTTATTTTAGTATTTCATTTGAAACTTGAAAATTATTTGGAATGACAGATTAACTTCTTTGGTTTTGGTCACTTTATTTATTCTGGGACTATCATGTTGTTTTTTTTTTCTAATTGGTTATTTCTATTAATATATTAGTTACTGATATATTGATTTCTGAAATTTTCATAAATTGAAAAAGAAGTTATAGTATCCCCAAGAACATTATTGGACCCTCACTGCTAGTTGGTGGCCTCTGGCATACGATGAGGCATGCTTAGGTTATGTAAAAAACATGTTTGTGGTAATGATATTTGTATCCTAGGTCGGGACGCAACATATACTGAATAAAAAAAATGGGGAACTATTCAAAAAATTTATACACCAGGATTCCAATAATGGAATATATTTTTTAGTATTCAATTTCTATAAAGTGAACCAAATTAATTTAAGCTAAAAACACAAAATGTAGTGAAGAACTGTTTTTTTTTCAATTTTTTTTATGTATAAAAATGTTTTTATGAAATATTATACCATAATGTTATTCTAATGAAAATAAATGGATTATTAATATTATAATATAAATATTTTTGCTTCGAAACCATTTTAATACATAATTTTACATTGTAAATTCTTAAAAATAGTAACTTTTTGAAAAAAAATATATGTAATTTTTACTATTAATTTAAAAAAAATGTTTTTATAAAAAAATGACATTAAAATATTTTTTATATTATGATTTAAAAATAGATATTTTTTTATCAAATAATTTATTTAAAAGTTAGAGAAATTAATTATAATATTTTCTCACAAAAGGAATAAACACGTATTTTGGAGTATAAAATGAATTTACTAAAAATCATGTTTTTATGTCCAAATAATTTAACAATATTTTTATTTATTTATTATGATATTAATGGAATAATTTATTTTTATTATATATCTTTTCTATACATTGTACAAATATAGGATCTTTTAATGTTTAGGTTCATTGAAATAAGGTACATAATACATGAGAAAATAAAACAATTTTCTTAATAAATTGAAAGGCTTATTCATTGGTTCATCCAAAGTAATTTTAACTCATATCATAACATGGGGACATATATCAAAGTAAAGGGCGAGCATAATTTCTATTAAGGGAAATGTAAGGGAAATAGGTTACATGTGATTTTGAGGAAAATCAATAAGAACATAGAGAATATCATTGTGGTGTGAAAAATAAAACATGAGGTGTAACATAATCAAAATAAAATTAATCATAAATTCTAAATGTGTTTAAAACATTTAATTTAGAAATACAAATGAATATCACCAAGGTTAATTAGCAAGGTGTTTTAAAAATTACCAAGGTTATTCACCAAGGTATCATATAACATGTCATCTCTAGAGATTATATTCTTTACCTAATGTTTTGGATTGCTATCAGGGAACACAATTAATATGTAATAATTTTAATTTGATCCACATAGATTAGAATATATCATTTCAAAGATAACTGATGGGTAATTAATGAAAATATGTTTCACATTAAAACTTTGGTGTTTTAAAGGTTCTCAAAAAACATGAACCTTATGTCATTTTTAAACCACAGAAGGAGAATGTGGGTCTTATGTATGTTAAAACAATAATAAAATAAATCAATTTTACATATTGGTGAATAACCCTAGAAAATAAATACTTTGGGGAATTCATAAAAGGATAATTAAATATAATTTCTTGAGGAGAAGAGAGAAATTTGAGAAGTAAAATCAGTAACATAAGGAGTATAAAACATGGTTTTAGAAAAGTGTAAAAAGAGAGGGAAACAATTTATCCCATTAATAAAACAAATTATTTCTATAAGGTAATGAATAAAATTTAAATAATATATAGTGACCATAACAATTATATTACACTTACAAAAAATGAATCTTGAGTTGAATAGAAAGGAAAGAGAATTCTCTTCCCTTTAAAAGTAAGCCAAAAAACCTGTGTATGGGGACCTTGAGGGATTGAGGACACCTTGAGAGGGAATTATTGGAGGTAAAAATACAAAATATTAATAGAGGATTTATTTTGAGTCAATGTAAATGGATAAATTTGAAGTTATTTTATAAAAAAAGTGATGGATTTGTTTATTAATTTCCAAATATAGGCCTTGGAAACCTAGGTTTTGGAAAATGAAAAACCATGGGGCTAACCATTTTATATTCCCATGGTTTTTGGAACATGGGTAATATTTCATGATATATTAACACATGAGAGTATATAATTACAATATAGTACATATTTATTCCTGGAAAAGTATAACTTCAAAAAAATATTGTTTTTAATGTTAATGTTTCCATTTTTATCATTGGAAAGTAAATTATAGGTTTGGAAATTCAATAAAAAATATTAATATACTTGATATTAATAAAATAACATATTTTAAGTATTTTATTTTGGTTAATTATTTATTAAATCATTATGAAATAAGAATGAATTCATTAAATATACTATAATACTCAAACTCAATTATTATTATTCACAAAAAATAAATTATTTTAGAAAATTAGCATAAATTCAAACCATCCTAATTTTTGTGTTATAATATCAAAAATGATATTTATTTTATCATAATTAATCTCAAAATACGCTAATTATCATATTAAAATATAAAAATCCTTATTTATCAAAAATAATAACAGATTAATAATGTAGAGTATAATTTCAAACTATTGAAAAAAATTATTATATCCTTGATATTTAAATAAGAGTGTTTTTATCATACTATTTCATTAAAATAACTATTATACATAATATATTAATTTATTATTAATATCCATATATTATTTTTAATGTATAATTTTTGTCCAAAAAATCAATTTATTAAATTCCATCTCAATTTTTATAAGAAAAAATATTATTAAAACAAAATTTATAGAATAGAAATTTTATTTATAAAATTTAATTACACATTTAGTAACTAGTTCCATGACACATAAACCATTATAAACCTCATATATGACCTAATATTAATGTATGATATGGTGATAGATTCCTGGGGAAGCTCAACTAACATTACCAGAGTGCAAATTTCCACTTACTATAACTTGTACTGAAGGTGATTTCATTCTAGCCTCACTTATTGAAGCTCAACATAGGCTTGGTCAAGAGAAAAACCCAGTGATGGTTCCTACCTTACTAGATCTGAAAAAATGGGCTTAATATGGTGCATCTATCTTGGCTGTGGCCATTGTTTATACATTCTACATTAATTTTTCTTTATCTTTAATACTTAAATATTACAATGTATGAATTATTACCAAGATTATAGTTTCTAGTAGTCATATTGACTGATGGTAATATTTGACCAATAATAAAAAATAGTCGAATCTTAATTATCACATTTTCCTTTTCTACTCACTTCATTATTAAATAGATATTATTTTGTTGTGTATGGTATAATATAACACTCATTTTCATAGGAAAAAAATATCATCCAAAAGTTTGGGTCATTATATTCTTCCCACCTTAAGAAATTTCATCCGTAAAATTTCAACTCGTTATCTCATTTTAGAAAAGTGGTGGGAACTTTTGTGTCATTGTCTCCTATGGTTCCCATTCCACCTCTTCATATTTATAGTTCCTATAGAACACTTTGATGATATGGGTAGTATTGTCGTGGATAACCTTGTCACTATAGACCAATATCTCCACCCACAGCTCCTCATACGAGAGGTAATGTTCCAATTGTACCACCTCCTGATTCAGTACTTGTGAAGGGGTTGCTATGTAATTCCTCCAGATTGTTATATAGAATAAATAATGAACTTGATCTAGTTTTGTTGGTAGTTTAGACAATATTCTATTACTCCTATGGGATAAAGGATTTCATAGGAGACAATTTACCTGGGGCTAAGATTCCCTTTCTTCCGAAACTACATGACTCTTTTTTGTGGTGATATTCAAAGTAAAACTTTTTTACCAACATCAAACTCCAAGTCCCTTTGATGTTTGTTGACATAGATCTTGGACCATCTTTTAGATTCCATTATGTGTTGTTGGATGGAATGAACCTTTTCTATCATCTCTTGTACAATATATTTCCCAATATGATTTCTCTAACCAAAGTTCCTCAAAACAAGTAGGAGCTCCACATTGGTTCCCATATAGAGATTCATTTGGTTACATTTTAATACCCTAATGGAAGATGTTTTTGTATGAGAACTAAACTAATGGGATATGTTGATACCACCCACCTTTAAATTCTGTTGATCATGTTCTCAACATTACTTCAAGTGTCTAAATAGTTTTTTCATATTTTCCATCACTTTGAGGGTGATAGACCATAATGAAATTCAATTCAACATTTACATCATGTTGAATACTCATATTTTTTTGACATGATCCTTGGATAAAAAATAGAAATGATAAAAAGCGGTAACCAAATAAAACTCACCAATTCCTTAAATTAAATATTGGAAGGTTGGTCAAGAGATAAATATTCCCAAATAGTGTTTAATTTTGAAGTCTTGGTGAGACAAATCACTAAAACCCATATCACATTATTTCCTTTGGATGTTCTTGGGAGATGAGTGACAAATTTCATGGTGATATTATCCCACTTCTATATTGGTATGGGTTGTGTTTATAATACCCCTTTAAAAGTTGTATATATACCTTCAATTTTTGACACACCAAGAAACATATAGTATAGTCATAAATCTCACTTTTTATGTTTTATCACCAATAATAATCATGAAAATACCTATATATTTTAATATTTCTTGGATTTATAGAGAATGCAAACCTATGAGCTTCATACATCAGCATATGATTTACTTCTAGAATTAATGAAACACATAACCTTATATAAAATATAAGTTTACCTTCTTAATCGAAATTGAAAAAAGGAAACATCCCAGTCTTCATAGAATCTATCTTCTTATGTAACAAAGGATCTTATAATTTCACTTTATTAATATTATTTTGGAATGATGGTTGATAAATCACTTGGGATAGGGTTGATAATTTCCCTTACCTCTTGATTCTCAGGTCCAACCTTACTAGGTCCTTGAACAATTAAAATCGATGAATCCCCATTATTTCCAAAACTATAGGGTCTTTCCTACTTAATGCATCAATGAATTTGTTTTCTCTTCGGGGTGATAATTAATTGAACAATCATATTCATTAATAAGTTACACCAATCTCCTCTGTCTAATGTTCTCTTCCTTTTTGATGAAAAAAATACTTCAAACATTTTTTGTTTGTGAATATATCACATTTAAACCCATAACGATAGTGTATGTATATCTTTATAGAAAAAAAAACTTTTGTTTGATCCATTTCATGTGTAAAATAATTATTAGCTAAAGGATTTAACTATTGAGATTCACAAGTAATAACCATGTCATTTGGCATTAGGACACACCCATTCACTTTAAGAGATGCATCAATAAATATTACAAATCATTATCCAACAGAGGGTAGAGTTAACATAAGTGTAGTAACCAATATATTTATAATCTCATGGAAAAATTCTTCACAATCATTTGTCTAGATGAAATTAACCCCATTTCGAGTTAATATTGTTAGTGGATTAGAAATTAATGAATATGTTTTCAGAAACCTCCTATAATATCCTACTAGACCATGGAAACATCGAATCATAGTCACTATTGTAGGATGAGGCCACTCCTCATCAACCATCGTCTTGGTAGGATCAACTAAGATTCCATCCTTGGTTATAATTTTACATTAGAAAGAAAAATTTATAACCAAAATTCATATTTTATGATCCTTAAAAACAATATTTCATTCCTTATATTTTTCATTATAACCCTATATGGTCCTCTTGATCATTGAATATTTTAAAATATATCAGAATATTCCCAATAAAAAAAGATAAATTTATCAAGGTAGTCCTTAAAGGAACTATTCATCAAATCCATGAATATATTCAGTGCATAATTCAATATAAAGAGCATAAAAAATTCATAATTTCCATATATTGATCAAAATTATATATTTTGAATATCTTATTTCTTCACCCTCAATTGATTATTTCCATATTGAAGATCAATCTTGGAGAAGAATTTATCCCCACAAAGCTGGTCAAATAAATCATCAATTCTTAAGAGTGGGTACTTATTCGTTCTTCTCATCCTGTTATGTTCTCTATAATCAATGAATAGACACATTAATCCATCCTTATTATTTAAAAAGAGAATAGGTTCTCCCTAAAGAGACACACATGGACAGACAAACACCTTATCCAAAAGATATTAATGATATTTATTTAATTTCTCCGGCTCTACAATTTTTATTCTATATAGGGTCTTTGATATAGTGTTGGATTCAGGAATGTGTTCAATGGGGGAAATCTACCTATCTTTCTAAGGGAATTCCATGTAACTCCTTAGGAAATATGTAAATGAATTCTGGCATGATGGGGACATTTTATATTCGAATAATTTTTTTCCTTCTTCGTCTTCACCAAACATTTCCATAAAGAAGGATATGGTATGTGCTTTCAGAAATGGATCAGGTAGAGACATACCTCCTTTGAAAAAAATTATAGGGTTTATATTAAATACTACTATGATTTCCTTGATTATGTAGTTGATCATAGAATTATACTTTGAGATCTAGTCCATCCCTTGTATAGTTTTGAATTATACCATGGGTATGAATACTAGTTTTTTGATGATATTGTGCTCAACAAAGTGAATACTAGAGTCTCTATACACTATTTATACATCGATAATACATCTAAGAGTCTTAACAGATAACACTACATTAAATAGTTTAGGAATTGATACAATATATTTTTTCAAACATGGATGAAATAAAGGAATATTTAGGACATGAATAAATAATTACATGCTAACATCTAGTGAACAATGAGAGTAACTACCACTGCATCATATGAATCTTATATGTTATCCATCATGATTTAAAAATAATGACCTTTCTCCCTTAGCCAATGATGAGTTTGATGGTGATTCCCCTCCATTATCTTATTATTTGGATAGTGATAGGAAAACTACCAAATCTACCAACACATAAAGCATTATACTTTAGGCTTACCAACTTCCCTTTTCATTATTATTAAGAAGTTTTGGATTCACCTCACTATGACTATTCTAAGAAATTTTACAATATCTTCCACACATGCAAAATTTAATAGTCCTAAGAAAATAGTTCCCTAAATGATTCTTCACACATTTGTTGCATGTTAGATGTTACACATTCTTTCCACCTCTTCTATGCTCAAATATCATCCCTAAAATTGGATCCATTGATCTATTTTGTTCATTCGATCTATGGGACTACTACATCTCTCTGAACTCTATTTAAACCTTAATAACACTCCGCAGTATCTCCTCATAGCTTTCATTGTCTCGATTGACTAGAATATTCCATATAAGAGATATTATTCCACTAAAATATATATCAAACATTATATTAGGATTCATAAACAATCTATAGGTTTGATAAGAAATACTCGTAAAGTTCATCTCCAACAAACCACATTTTTTTTCCGACTCGAGTCCAAGGAATTCCTTATCCATTTTTATTCACATTGAATAAGGGAAATATTTTTTGAAAAAATCTTCCCCTGAACTCTTACCACTCCATAGAATCAATCTCCCTTCACAGTTTAGTGTTTTTAATAAATTTCCTTCGCTGATCATATTCTCCTTCTAATAGGTACACATCCAACGTGACTTTAACTTATTTCGAACAACAGAATACATGAAAGATCTTTTATATATAGATTATCCTTTTTTCAGTAATTAATGGTTTGTTAGACCCACTGAAAATAGGTGATCATTGACTTAAAAAGGACTCAATGAAAGTTATTCCCATCATGTTTAATTTGTACTATCTTATTGATTCTATATATTGTTAGTAACTCGATTCAGTTGATTCATCATTCTCAAGAAGTTTTCCATTTTGACATCCGTTGAAGGGTTATCATCACATTGTTTGTTGTTCTCACTATTTATGTTCTTCTTCTTAATTCACTCTATTTGGAGAAAGAAGAAATATTCAGTGAGAGACGTGTTTATTTTAATAATATTATTATCAAAAATGAATTTTATGTCTTAAACATAATTATTATTTATTTTAATCATTAATACCAATTACTTTTTCTATAAATCCTTCATTTTGGTAAATAAATATATTGTGATTAACCAAAAAAATCCCCTAGGAGTATCAAAATAGAAGTGAAACAACACTCATTGTCATGCACTAGTTCCCATTCGAGTATATATAAAAGCATTATTTTTGGGTTTTACCCCCAGGTACATTAGTGCCATAGCAACATCCTCTTATTATCCAAACATTAATTTCTTTTCTTAGAAATGAATTATTTAATAATTAAAAAAATACCAGGATGTTTTACTATATTTAAAATTATTACTAGGGTTCTTCCTAAATTTTTCAAATCATAATTTCCTCAAATAACTGAACCATACTTTGATACAAACTATGGAATACCACCTTTTTGTTACATATTTTTTCATTACATTGTATAGACAAAGGATCTTTTTAATTTTCGCTTTTCATAATAAGGTACATAATACATGAAATCATAAAAAATATATTCTAAAAAAACATAAACAGATTCTTTACTAGTCCATTCTATGTACCTCTTCTTCGTCTTATAACCTGGGGATAAATATAAAAATAATGGGTTATCATAAGGCCCTAAAAAGGGAAAACAAGAGAAAAAATTTACATGTGGTCTTGTGGAAAATCAATAAGAACCTCGGGAATATCATTATTTTATAATATAGAGAACATGAGGCATAACATAAAATAACATGATTAATAAATAGTAAATTTGGATAAAAAATTTAATTTATACATTCATAAGCATATCACAATGTTTAATCACAGAGGTTATTCACTAAGGTTTCATATAACATGTCATCAATAGAGATTAAATTATTTACTCAATGCATTAGACTACTATTAGGGAACACCCATAAAATGTCTTCATTTTCATGTGATCCAAATAGTTCATAATATATAATTTCCTATGTAACCCATAGAGAATAAAATAAAATGGGTTTCGTATCAAAATCTTGTCGATTCAAAAGTTATTATGAAAAAAATGATCATTATTTAATTTTTATTCCATGGAAAAAGAATGTGGGTTTTATATATGAAAATCCTAGAATTAAATAAACAAATTTTACATCTTGGTGTATAATCCTATAAAATAAATAGGTTTGGGTAACCAAAAAAATAAAATAAAAGATAATTTATTGAGGAGAGGTGAGAAATTTTGAAAACTAAATTCAGAAGAATAACGAGTATAAAAAATGACTTTAAAAAAGGGTAAAATGATAGAGGATATGGGTATACCATTTATGAAACATAAATTTTCAGTAATTAAATGATCAAAAATTAAATAAGAAATAGTAACTATAATAATTATAATACACTTAAAAAAAGTTTCTTGAATTGAAGAAAATACCATGAGAATTACCTAACCATGAAAAGTAAATCCTTAAACACAAAGATTCAGACCATAGGGGCCTAAGGAAAAATTGGGAGGTCTCCTTGGGAGTAATATATACAATATATTCTAGGATTATTTGTCTAGAGTGAATGGAAATATAGGGATGGGTTGGTATTTATAGAAAAATTGTTGGATTTTTTTATTAATTTCCAAATACAGGCCTTAGAAACTATAGTTGTGGAAAATTTAGAACCATGGGCTTTCCCATGGTATTTTTCCATTTTTTTGGACACATGGGTCATATTTTAAATTATTTTAATCCACAAGTGTTGACCATTATTTTATATTACAACTTTTTTTTGGGAAAAGTAATGTTTCAAAAAACGTAATGTTTTTTAATGTTAACGTTTCCATTTTAGACATTAAAAACAAAATTATAGGTTTAAAAATTTATTAGATTACATTTATATACATTATATTATTTAAAAATATTTTAGATCAAGGATTTTGGTTAATTAGTAATTAAATAATCATGACATAATTATGATGTCACTAGACACACTAAAAAAATCAAACAATATTTTTAATCTTTGCAAAAAAATAATGTATTTTAGAAAATTCACATAAATTCACCATAACCTAATTTTTCCATGAAGATTTAAGAAAAATTATTTTTTCATAATAATTATTTAAATATGGAAATTCTAACTTTTAAAAGTAAAAAATTTATTTATTAAAAATAATAGTAGATTGAAAATTCATAGTAATGGTTCCCACATATGAAAGAAAATATTTTATCATCTATGTTCTAATAAGAGTGTTTTTATTATACTATTTCATTAAAATAACCATTATTCAGAATATTTTTTTTATTATAAATGTTTATATATTTTTTGAAAGGTACAATTTATATACAAAAAATCAATTGATGAAATTACATCTCAATTTTATTAAGTTAAACTATCAATAAAATAGAATCGAAAGAATTAAAATTTTATTCCTACAATGGAATTACCCATTAAGTAAATTGGGCCTTGATACATATTCACTTATAACACCCATATACAACTTAAGGGAATGTTGTGTAATAGTGATAGATCCTTGGGGTGGCTCGGCTAACATTACTTGAGTGGTAGTTTCCACTAACCTGAACTTCTCTAGAAGATGATTTCATTTTAGCTTCACTTTTTAAACATTGACTTGGGCATGGTCAAGAGAAAACCCCAGTGATACTTCCTCTATCCTAGGATATAAATAACTGGATTCATTTGTAATATTTCTACTGGATGAGGCCACCATTTCTTCTTTCTACATTAATTATTTTTATCATCTCTACTTATATATTACCTAGTAATAAGTTTTACCATGAGTACAGATTCTAGTGGTTATATAGAACAATGGTCATATATGACCTTTGGAAAAAATAGTTCAATCCCGATGGTTAGAATTTCCATTATACTCACTATATTATTAAATATATATGGTTTTGTTGGGTATGGTACAATATAAAAATCATTTTTTCATGAAACAAATATCATTCAGAAATTAGGGTCTTTATATTATTTATATATGATTCATAATAAAATAACTTTATTTGTACACTCCAATTTAATATATAGGTCCTAATGGTAATAATAATATTCTTGTGGTTCATTTAATCTTGGTGATGCATGTTCTATATGCTATCAAACATAGTCTTCATTTAAAATCATGAGGTGTTGCATTTATTTCCCATGTTAAATATAAAATGTCATTATTAATATCCCATGTTTTAAAAATTAATAAAATGTTTAATTTTTTAATTATTTTATTTATCACATGTATAAAATTTGGATATTATTTATGACTTAATTTATGTGTTAAATTTCTAATTATAAATTTTTACGTCATGCATTACACGGTAGTTGAAACAACATGAGATAATTTACATATACCATAACCTCGATTTTCAATCAATGTTTTTTTGACTTTTTTATTGAATATAGTTTGTAAATATTTTCTTCTATATTTATTATGAATTAGATTTTATATTGAGTAAAGTATATCTTGGTAGTGGGACCGTGAGTTAGAATTCCCATTGTCTTAGTGGATTATGACTTATTCTAGAGTGGCGGGGCATCAATTTCTATGGCTATAGTACTACTGATGTGCAAAAATATCAACCTCCTAAAATTCTAAAACATTGTCTCAAAATATTATATAAATTATGAAAATATGCATATTCATATGTGGGAATATTTATAAACAATATATTCTAGATAGTAACACAAACTATGGGTCGTTTAGAGAGGTACACGTTAATATAGTGTGGATATATTAATTTTGGGGATTGAATAGGGATTCCAAAACCAATTCTCTAGAAGAATGCATGAACAAGGAAATAAAACATGAGATGATATAGAGGGAATATTATGAAATATATATTAATTTAATACTCATATGATGCACATTATATTATATAGTCTTTAAAAGAAACCCTAGTGTGATATTAATTCCAAAGAGGCAATTTTCAAGACCCTCATCATTCAATATTAGTGGCCCAAACCATTAGATTCCCATTAATTATCTCATATAATTTAAGAACATATCAATGTTAAACATGCCATTAAGTGACTTATTCATGGTATTTGAGAACATCCTAAGATATTATAAGGGTGTCATATTTGTTTTCAAATAAATTTTGTAAGAATTTTTATATATTCTAGACCAATGGTTTGTATTTTTGAATTTCAATGTTTTGAGGTTTTATTATGTACAACAGATGATAAGTGTTATAAATAACTTTCCAATTTAGCTAATGATCAGTGTAGGACTATCATTATATAAGAATATATTCACAAAACAATGCCTAATGTTAGGATTATGGGAGGTTCTTAATGGAATAAATAGTAGAATATTTCCATAGGATACTCCAAACTTTTAGTTTTGTGATTAGTCTTCTATTTTTTTAATGTGATAAATATCACATAAATAGAAAACACAATGTGATTATGGAACATTTTATTAGAGGATATAAATATCATGAGTTGAGATTATTAGAAGTGGATGTTGTAGGACGAAGTTCAAACACATTATAGGAATAATGGATTCAAATCACCCAAAACATAAGAATTTTGTAATTTCAATTCAAAGAACTAAAGTATATATAACAATAAGATGATATGAAGTAGATGAATTACTACAATAAGAAAAAATAGATATTATAAATGTACATTGAATGGAAGATACTAGAGAACCTTGAATTTACGTAACATCAAACAAATTATTATAATTCTAATATCAATGATAAAAGTTTGATATTTATGAATGAAAGTTCATGATTCAAAAAAATATTTTAAATAGAGTTGAATATAATTGAAAACAAAATATGTATAATTATTGAATGAGAAATACCCCAATATCCTTGGAAGGTGTTGAAGGTAGTTTAATAAAGAATTTAGTATGAAGGAATTGAAAACTATATCCCAGACTGCCCTAATTTATCAAATTATATATAACTATATAAATGGAGAACCTGGTTTAATGATGAGTTACTAATTTTATAGAGTGTATAAGTGGAGATGAATATATGGATATTGGCTTAAATTATTCATATGATATAGTGGGTTAAAAGAATATCACTATGTTGAGGTAGATAGAATTCAAAATATTGGAATAAAAAAGTTATAGTTATATATTATTTAGATGTTAGTGTATGTGAGAATATTTTTTTTCAATTTTTATGACTTGAAATATAGTTCATATCATTTAATAAATGGTAACAAGTATAATCGTCCTATCAAGATAAATTAGTGTGGGATTCATATCTGATTTTAATATGATATCCTCCAAAAAATGTGTAATGGAAAACTAATTATAGTATAAATTATATGACTCATAAATAATGAGAATAATAAGGAGTAATTTCTTTTATTTGTTCCTAATATTATAAAAATCTATGTACAGTGATATCTTGTTTCATTTACAACATATTAGTGAGGTTTGTTTTTATAACCTGAGTGGATCAGGATCATAAAAATTCACAGAGCTTAATTTAAAGTAAAATGATTATTTAAAAAGGTACCATAGATTCAACCCAACCATCTCAATTATTCACCCATTCTTGCGTATATCATGTGGTATTAGTGAAGTTCTCATCTATTGGATCATTTTCTTGAAGCTGGATAACTTAAATATGTTAACAGCCATGGTATCCATACCTTTGACAGAAACAACTATCTGATATGAAAGAATATAATGATACCGTATCATCTATATATTGTATTGTATGTGGTGGATAATACAACATTTGGTTTTCTACCTAGATAAAATTTGGGACATCAAATTTTTTGGATAAAAGGAACCTGGAAGTTGACGGTAAGGGTTGAAATGAAATTATCATGTCTTTTTCAAAAATATTATACACAAAAGTGATGGGACATTTGTCAACCAAGTGACCATAATATGAGATGTTAAGGCAATTCTAAATTAATGAAATTAAAACCATAAATATAAAGTAATTAGTTTCTAGACATAAATATGCATAAATAGGTAACCATAAATTATTATTTATAATGTGTGGAAAAATCATCAGTAGCATTAGAGGATTTTATACACTGTGATGAATATAACGATTGTGAAAATGTTAATTTGAAATTTCTCAGACAGATTCGATACACATGTTTTATCCATGTAAGATATATATGATTAATATCTAGATTAATTATAAAATATCCTAGTAGTATATGAATTGAGGGAGGATTTATTATTTAATAAAAAACCTGGGTAAGAAATATATATCAATGCTATGAAGAAACACAAACAAAATGCCTTAGAAGTCAACCATTTTGATGAATTGGAAGATGAAAATCATATGGATATAGAGAACATGAGAATAATTTCTCTTATATCTCATAATTTAAAGAAATGAAATGTGATGTTTAATAGAAATATTATATTGAAATTATTTAAGTTTAGAAGATTTGAAATATTTTTCATGAATTTCCCCAAAATGAATGGAATTGAATGTGAAGATGATGATCCTAATAAAAATACTAAGAAGAATAATTTGAATAAAAAACATGGAAGTTATAAAATCGGATGATGGAAAATAATTTTCTAATTTGATATTGAGAATGAGTGTGTTAAAAATAGAATAAGAAGAGTACTCATCCGAAGATATATTTTCTGAGGAATAATTATAGAAACATTTCTAAACATTATGCAAAAAATTTCAAACATGAGAAAAGTTAAGGTGAAGAAGAAGAAAATTAATGTGAAGTAACTTATGTGTGACACATACTAAAATCAAAATCATAAATTCTATAATTAATAAAACAATAACATCAAGAAGGAACATCACCTATTAAAAAATAAAGTAAAGATGAATTTTGAAGGTAATTAATGTCTCATAATTATTTAGAATGCATACATTGAGGGAAGAAAATAACCTCATGTTGAATATCCCTGAACATGAAACAATTATGAAGGATAGAAGTGAGAAGCTAGATATAAAAAATATGAACTGGTTATGAAACAATATAAATGTCTTTATGTTGAAAAAAATATAATGAAGTTGAATGATGATTTTAGTATAGAAATTGAACAAAAGGATTAATATTCCTGAAAAATTTAAAATTTTGATTCTAAAAAATAGGTGAAATATGTTGTGTTTAAATACGAAGGTAAATTTGTTTTCACCAATTAAGCATGTGTGTTTACAAATTATAGAATGTATTAGGTTGAGAAGAATTTTGAGAAAATCTCAACAACCACTATGAATGTTTAGAATGATTTATATATGATGAATTTAAAATATATGAAAAAAATAATGTTGTATCATTTGATTAATAGTAAAAATAATTATACAAGAATGACTTTATTCAACCCATAAGGTTTATGTTCAATCATTATTATTGGTAAAAAAATATTTTGATCCAAATATTATAATTTTTATCACATTATACATATTCCCTAGAGAATTTATGATTTAGGGGGGAGGAACTGTGAATCAAATAAAAAAATATCCCTAAAGAATGAAAATATTAATATAAAAATTAATTGAATGTTAAAACAATATATAAGGAATAAATTTTCTTGGGTAGAAGAATTTTATGGAATATGTGATCAACTAGAAAAATATGAAGTGAACTGTATGGATTCAATTTTTAAAAATCCCATGTTTTTATAGAGAAAAGGAAAGAGTAAATCAAAAAGTAGAAGTAAAGGAATGTTTTATTGATGCTTCGCTAAAATCTAGTTAGTATATGAAGTCATGGATTCTTGATATTGGATTCTCCTCACATATGACTGGTGATGATGAAATTTTTATAAAAACTTGAAAAACATAATATATTACCCCTTAACATTTGAATTTATAGATCCATAAAAATTAAAGGAAGTAGAAAATTTTTCAAAGATGAACATAAGTCAAAGTACAAAGATGATATCCTTGTTAACAGAATTATTTATAAATTTATAATTGTATGAAAAATGTGTGATGATCGGAGAAAATTTTTATTCCAAATAATTTTTTATATCTTATGATTCTTAAATAATATAATGATTGTTTCTAAATGAGTAATAGAATAAAGAAATCCATTTCTGAATGGAAATCATTGTTACTCATCGTACTAATGTGAGAATGTTGATAAAAATTTATGGTATAGAATAATTTTTCATCTTTGATAGTAAAACCTGATAAACACCAGAATGGAATAAAATGTGACATATTTACCTCTACTAAATTGGATAATCCATAATTTTTGAAACTTGATAGAAAGGGAATACGACTGATGTAAAACATAATATGGTTGAAATTCATTCCAGCAGAACTCTTGGACCTATATATTCTAACATATTTTAATTGATTAGACATCAATCCACCAAGGGTGATTCATTCTTTGTATCTTTTTTTATGAATCAACCAGGATGAATAATTTTATTTTTATTAAGAATAAATATTATCTTTTGGATATGATTTACTTTTACAAAAGGGAAGGTAGAAAAGAACTTGACGCTCATAGCAGGAATACAGAAATGGATAATGGAAATGTGTTAACTTGAAACCCTTTTCCATCCTATCTATGAGACCATAAAATAAGACATCATCATAGTGCTCCCTATACCCCCCAATAGATTATGTTTGGAATGGAAAAATAATGGGTTTATTGAAATGTGAAGGGCCATGATTTTGGGGAATAAACTCTATAAATTATTTTGAAGGGATGATATATTTACAATGGAACATGCTTAAGATAGATTTTTACCAACCCCATATCTATATATTAACCTCTATGAGATGTAGTAAAATAATAAATGTAACACCCCAAGCTTCTACGGTACGTTTCCCTTTGAATAAAACAATAGCTTTTGTGTACGCAACATTGACTTCTAACACACCACAACCAATCAAACTAGCTGTTATGAATAGTAACACCCACTTTTAGAAATTTTATAAATTTTATTTTTTAAAATGGACTTTATTATTTAATTCGGAATATAAAAATTAACTTAGGGTGATTTTTTGGTAATTTTCTAAAAACATTCAATTTTTGATGAATAGTGAAAAACACTGCATTATTGGTTAAAACCTAATTTTTATTTAAATAATTAGTTAATTATTTTAATTTATTTTAGGTAAAAATAGATAAATAATACTTATATATGGTCAAATTAATTCATTGGAGTTATTTTATAATAATTTTAGATATATAAAATTTTATCGAACTTTTTACCGTCTTTTACCCACCTTCTAGGAGCATTTGAAAATTTGTATAAAACATAATATTACTACTTTTGTGAGTTAAATTACAAAAATCCTAGAGACAGTTATTATCATTAATTAAAATGTGGTTCAATAAGGTGAAAATAAGTTTTCGTAAATAGTAGCTTGTGACTTTTATTTACCGCAGTTAAAAGCAAAATGGGTTATTAAGGATAAAAATGATATCATAATTACCCCAACACATGTCCTAATTCTATTGGATAAGTATAATTCTCCCAAAAAGAATATTATAAATTAAATATGATCCTATTTTGTCCACTTGGATTAGATTATGATATTTATTATTATTTTATTTAAAGAAGAGTTAAAAGAGTTAAATTCAATGTTTAATAACAAAACCATTTTAATATAGGGTTACACACAATATAAATTTTACTATAAATATTAATTATAAATATAAAAATATTTCCTACATAATGGTATTTTATTTATAATTTTTAGACAATATATAATTTAATATATTTATGACACAATGACAATGCAGTAATTAACTAATTAATGAAATATTAAAATAATTGATATTATAAATATCCAAATAAGTTTAATTTGAGGCTTATGATGAATTATAATAATTTATAGGTTAATATTACATGTCAGGGTTGGTTAAATAAATGTTATTTGAATTGATAAAGTTGTATGGCTTTCAAAAAAATCAAATACTAAATAGTGTTAAAATTGACATAATTGAGGTTTTAAAAAAATATTATATTATTAATTGATATAATATTCCTAAAAATATAAGGATCATCCAAAAAACATATATAAGGTTATATATATTAATAATTACCCACATGGGGTTCTCTTGACTAGTTATAGTATGTTTATTAACTATATAATATAAAAATACAAAGAGACATGGTAAAGGTAAAACTATTTAACTAAGAGTATAATCTAAAAGATAAGGATAATATGATAACCTAAACTGGTATAAAACCTATTGGTTGATATTTTTTCAACCCATACCCACCTTAGACATTAAATAATTCATTTTGGATCCATTAGAAACAGAAAATTATTTTATTATAAAATAATATTTCAAGCTTTCCCTACAGTGACCATCACCTCTCTTATAAAAGGGAACTTCCCCTTATCTTAATTTCAGACCTACAAAGCCATATGGCTTAGCCAACCCCTGCCTAAATATCCTCCCAACTTTTATCCTTTCATCCCAGAGGAATTCCTTTTGTCAGAAAGCCAGCCTATGGAGCCCTTTTGATCAAATCAAAAGGAAGAACTCGAAGAAGAGGGAAATATTTCATCACCTCTTTCAAGTTCTTTTCTTCTTCCACTTCCTCTGTATTTGTTATTTAAATTATAAAATAATAACTCTAGTATCTTCTATATAATGTGATGTTATTATATAAATGGTATAACCATATTCATTATTCTATCCATCCTTTAAATGACAAAGTCTCCATACGTGTGTACGTACAGATAACTGTCTCCGCGTTATAGAGTAGTTTTTTATTCCAACACTTAATTATTTGGATGGCTATAATAATGAGTATATCTGATTTAAATGATAAATATAACATGTTAATGATTCTGTATATATTATATACCATCAAATTACATATGATTTCTCCATCAATATTGTTTCTGACGCTTTCACCGAGGCGCGCGCATCCATCTGCGGGGAGGACGCACTGCTTGTTGCCCCACATTCCCGCTTTCCAAAGGTGGTCGGCATCTGTTCCTTGTTCAGGGACGTCTGCTCCTTGATCGAAACCGGGATGATGGGATGTAGGTTCTTCCTTCTGTGGATTCCTCCTCAGAGCTCATCACCTAGTCCGGGTCTCCCTCATAGATTTACGACGGGTTCCTGAAGCTCATTCCTGGTGCCATATCTACATGGACGCCAGTTAATTATGCTGCTTCCATCAAGACACTCCAAGGGGTCTTGTCGGGGCAGCAACCTTCGGTGAGGAGAATGGTCACGTCGGGGCGTCATCGGCATGTCTGTCTTCGGTCCCTCATCACAGGGCTTCTCGAGGGCACGGAAGCCCGAGGCATCCCACATCGAACGTGGGGAATGTGTACCATCTGAGGTTTTCCTCAGATTCCCATGTTTAACACGGGGTATGTCGCGAGTTTAACGTCTTGTGTAGACGGATCGGGTTGAAGGGCCCCTGGGGGGAACACCGATGTTGGGGCCAGCACGTGGGCGGCTTCCCGGAAGCTATGGATTGGGATGGGGTGGCATGATCTCACTGGGATGTGGTGGCCCGGGTAAGGATCAGGATGGGTGGTGGAGTGAGACATGGGGGCTTATGTTCTGAGACGGCCCAAGAGGGGGAATACAGTTTAACGTCATGCGGTACGAGGGAATACAGTTTAACGTCATGCGAGACGATGGCATGTGGGGCTTATGCTCTGAGGCGGCCCATGGTGTGTATGGGGCTTACGCTCTGAGGCGGCCCATGGTGTGTATGGGGCTTACACTCTGAGGCGGCCCATGGTGGGTAGTGAACCGACGTGAGGAGGTCGGAACAACTAGGTGGTGGGCTTGAACCTCATGGAGGCTTCCTACGTACCATGCCTTGACATGGATCAAAGTCCTTGTAGTTCGGGGGGGAATGGGGGCTTGGCACACCGACAAGGAGACGGTGTGGGCCAGTGATTGTTGGGCTTGAACCTCAGGGAGGTTTCCTACGTACCATGCGTTAGAATGGATCAAAGTCCACGAAGTTCACTGGGATGGGGCTTATGCTCTGGGGCGGCCCATAAGAGGATTTCATGGTCGGTGCGCGCTCTAAGCCCACGTGATTCATGCTCGGTGTGGGAAACAAGAGGCAGCAGGGACCAGATGATCACGTCGCAAAGGGTGCGTCCGTGAGAAGCGAAATGGGGCTTATGCGTTGAGCGGCCCAAAGAGGAAACAGGGGATTACGTGTGGTTAGCGGCCCTTGATGTCGGGGATTACTCCAGGGTGGAGGCCCGTGGTGCGACAAAGCATAGTGGGAAAAGGACTCCACTAGCCTTGGCAGGGAGGAAGTACGGAGATGCACAGGTGCAGTCATCCGCAAGAAAGGCTAGGGGCTTATGCTCTGAGGCAGCCCTTCCCCCGCGTACAAACGCTGCTCCGACAAGGAGGATCTCATTCCATGTGAGGAAGATTCCATTCCCGTGGAGACAAGTGGCGTAAAAAAATGTCCGAGCTGGGGGTACCCTGCGTGTGAAGCATGGGGTTGGACCACAGTTTAACGTCTTGTGTTAAGGATGAGGTGATCAGCAGTTTAACGACCTGCAGCTTGGATGGGGTGGGTTTGCTCCACACCCCTAGGGCTTACATGCCCAACACCCTCTACCCCTTGTATAAGGGAAGGCATCAGCAAGGTCGTGGTGAAGGGGGCCGGAGGGCAAACCACCGGGGGGGTCCACGTTAGCGTGGCTATGCGAAGAAGCTATAGCCGTTAGCGTGCCTATGCGGAGAATCATAAGGCAAAGAAACGCAATGGGAAACACGGCCCAAGGGACCTTGAGGTTACTTCTCACGAGCCTAGAAGGCCATGCGGGAAAACAACGCATGGTGCGCATGCCCGGTAGGGGAGACATCAGGTGTCGGTGCAGGGGGCAGCCAAGGGGTGTTAAGGTGTGGGGTCCTGGGCTTTGCACACAAAAGGGACGATTGGCGTGCAAAACACCGGGACGACGCGCAATTGGAGTAATGGAATTGCGCGCGAAGAGGGAATTATGCGCAGGGTTTTGCGCGCAAGGCAGGGTATTGCGCACATGGGACGCGAATTGCGCACAAGGCTGGATACCGGGGGAAGGGGAAAACTCACTGAAGCTGGTGGAGTTGCGTGCAAAGGGAAAACTATGGGGAAAGGTTGAGCGAAATGAGGGATTACCTGGATGTCATATTTCACGCGGGGGGAGCCGAATTGCGCGCACGAGAGTCGCTTCGGATTCATCAACCCCCAAACCGTTCGGGGTCACCTTATATTTATAGGCGACCTCCGGCGCGGAATCCAGGCGGCGCGCGAAATATTCCGCGTCGGGAACCGCTTGCGCGCGAAAATCTCACCACGGAGAACCGGGGCGTGCAATTATTGCGCGCCCCACCGGCACAATTCCGCGAATCTCGGGAGTACATCGCGCGCAGAACATTTTTTCGCGCGGATCCTCTTTTATTTCGCGCACCACTTCTCGGGCCTCTGGATTGGGCCTCTGACTCTGAATATGACTTTGCTTCGTCATTTCGAAACTTCCTCCGGGAGTTACGGTCTTTTTTCGGCGTCAACAGATGCCCCCCCCCCTTGGAATTGGATCGGCAAGAGGTCGCAATGATCGGATTCCAAGGGAAATGCCAAAACACCGAAATGCTCAGTCCCATGGTCAAGTTGCGCGAAAAATTTCAAAGGGGCGCGCAAAATGCCGGACTCGCGCGGATTCCTCTTTCCGCGCGGCACGGAACCCAGACCTCGCCTATAAAAAGGGGCGCTGGGTCCCAACTCTGTACATCCGCTTTATCCGCGCGATAAGCTCATCACTCTTGTGCGTGAAAACGCTTCCGCGGCTGCGCGTAAAAACGCTCTGGCAGCGCGGAATTCCTTCTGAAGTTTGTCCGTGATTTTGCGCCAGACCGGGATCTTCCGCGCTTCGCGGGCCGATTGCGCGCTCATCTCCAGGATTTCGCACAACTCATTTAGATTTCGCACAGAACTCTCTGATTCCGCACACTGCATCCTGATTTTGCCCAACTCCCGAAAAATTCGAGATGGCTGCAAACCGAGTCGATGAGGGGGAAGCCGCTGCCCGTAGGACAGAAATGGCAGTGAACGAGGAGGTTTATGGCGCCAAGGTGATTGTCTCCAACAATCTGACCTTGTTCAATCTGTTGACTCCGGCTCAGAAGACGTATCCCCTGTCTAACAACCTCCCTCTCTGGAATTTTGGCCTCCTGGAGGAGGTGCCACTGTCGAGCTTCGAAGTGGACACGTCGCGGTCTTGGGTGACTCAGGAGGACGAAATTCCTCACTACAACATCACCAACAACGGCCATCCTGCCAGGGAAACTAGACATATGGATGTATATGTCCTGAACCCCAAGACTAGGACCATTACAGGGGACAAGCCGGTGGAAGAGGATTATCCGGCCCTCTACGCGAGCATGTTCCGTCAGAGCATCACGGATGACACCAAGGGCTGGCTGAAGGATTGGGACCTGCGGTCTGGGGGAAACTACACCAGCGAATGGGCCTGGGCGTTCTGGGTTCTCCATACCTGCGACCAGTTCGGGGATGAACTGTGGTATATCGGCTGGTTCGAGGCGGCATGGACATCACAGTTCCATTTCCACCGCCAGCCAGAACTCGGACCGGATCTCTTCACCCGGTGATCTCCTGATACCAACACATTCCACCTTCATCATGGGGAAGTCGGCATCAGTCTATGGGACATTCACTGCATCGGCAGTATCCCACTGGAGGGTAACCAATATGACGAGTTCGTTCCTACAAAGAACACCTGGGGAGATAGGACGCGGACGCCTATGCTGACGTGGCACCTATTGGAGCTGGCCAAAGAAAGGATGGGGGTCAAGGACTTCCTGAAGGACGTGGCCTTCAAGGGCTGGTTCAACCTGTTCCTTGAAAAGGATTCGGCCGTCAAGATGCCGGGACGGGGAAAACGGTGCCCAAACGCGACTCAGAGGAGCAGGGATGGGTCATACTGGAGGACCCAGGAGGCGAGGCAATACCAATCATGGGGACACCGCGTCATTGAGGCCTGGGACCCGAATGTCCGGTATGCCGGGTTCCTTGCCGCCTTCCTGAGCGGGTGGCTCCTGCCGGCGCGGGACGTGAGGATGGGCGTTCGTCTAGCAACATTGGTGATGGCGGGCTCTATGGCCGCCAACAAACGGTTCAACTTGGGCATCCCCGTACTGGCCAAGATGTATACCATTCTGGGGCGCATCTCACGAGGGGGGTCTCCTCGGAGAGTATGTGGTCCCTTCCAGATATTCCATGGCTGGGTGGCGGCGCATCTCGGCGGGTATACTTTCCCAAACGCCGTCTGTCCTCCGGGGAACGGTCTGCGACCGTCCTTGCTAAATATTGTAGGGGTGGCGCCGATGACGCTCAACGAGGAGGGCGTGAGGATCCGCATCGGCAACCATTCCAACTTCAACTTCAGCCCGTTCCCTACCCCAGTCGGCCAGCTGGTGGACAACGGTCGAGGCTCTCTGGAACAGCAGGAATACTTCCAGAGCATTCGGGGCGGGGTGCTCGTGGCTCAGATCGACGGGAAGGTGATCTGGGAGCCGTACGTGCCATCCCGATTCGCCAGGCAGTTCGGGTGCCTCCAGCGAATGCCGAAGAAGGTATTCACGACTGTCTGGCAGGACATGAATCCATGCATCCTACGCCAGATGTGGTTGATGTTTACCACCTTCGGCTCCGGCGATGTCGTCACTCTTCCTCCAACCGGGGTCGATGCTGGCCTAGCAACCGAGTACGCCGAACACTGGACCATTGCGTACCCTGAGGGGCTATTACGCAAGCGCACCCGAAAACTCGAGGTCACTCGCGCCGAAACCGGGCGACGGGAATGAAGGAACGGTGCCGTCGGAAGGGGGAACCAAGGGCATGTCAGGCAGTGAGGCATGCGCAGGCCGGGACTTCGGCCGTGGGTACATCACATGGTGCCGCCACATCTTCGTTACCCGCAGGGGGGTCACATGAGGTGGCCAGGGAACTGCCCAGGAAGCAGATAAGATATCTGCTCGAACCTTCTCACGACGCAATTATCCCGGCACTGTGGTCGGCCTGGATGACCCTGCGGCAATCGCTGAGCGTCGAAGCCATCTGGCAGAAGATAATGCAAAACGGGATCCAACTGCCAGAGGTCGGGCTCGTTCGGATTACCGACCGAGTAAATTTCCATCGGCGGCATGCTTATCTGACGGCCATGGATGCATACGCACGCCAGAGGGGGCGGCCTACGGAGCCAACTTTCCTAGTGAAAGTGATGCTCGTCCATGAGCATGATCCGGAAGCCATGCCGCCAGGAGAAGGCGACAGTGACGAGGAGCCGGAGGGGAGGAGGAAACCGGAGAGGACGAAGGCAAGGGAGAAGACGAAGAAGAAGAGCCCGAAGGTGAGGGGTCGCAAGGGGAGACCTACCAAGGGAGTCTCCGAGAGAGCGGCGAGATTGCCGACTCTGAGATCGACCTAACCAATATTCTCGAGGTTTGTCTCTATCTTCATTCATTCTCCTTATTCATCCATTCTCATTTCCAACTTCTAACTCACTTCCCCATCCTACTCAGGAGCAGTTGAGCATTGGATGGGCGTCCCCACCAGAGGAGGGAGGAGGGGAACCGGTGAGACATGACGGGGATCCGACACCCATCATTGAACTAACAAGCGCAGAGGGGTCTCCTATCATGGCGGCTCCTGCGGCGGCCGAAACACTGGGGACTGGCGCTCTGGATTCCTGTAAGTCTCACGCCTCACTACTGGTGCTTGGTGGAAAAAATATCATCTAACCAGCGTACGCCTTGCGTAGTGATCTCAACACTGGAGGCACGTCAGGCTACGGATCCCGGGCCATCCATGAGTGGACCAGCGGCGGACATACCACCTCGTTCGGAACATGCACTCTGTACTGAGTCGGCCCCAAAAATTGACGAACAGGGGGCGGCAGACATCAGTGGCGCTATTCCTGAGATGAGGTTGAAAGCTGGTGGAGGTATCATTGCTGCTGGGGCAAGAGAAGAAGGTCTCCCGGATGTCGAGGATTCTATTCCTCACTAAGACATCCCTTGGGCGGATCCTGCTGCCGATCTGCTGGCGGACTTCCCCATATACTGACCTGCTGACCCTGAGGAGATAGATGAATCCGACTCAGAGGTGGCCGAAGAGAGCCGGATGGCACGGCGCAAGGGGTAGAAGTGTATCTAGCGCTTTCTCAAGCAGCCCCAGTCGGATTGGCTGAGGCGGATGGGATCACTTCAGACCTGGCTACGCTTCCAGTGCGCCAGAGGGGGTGACGCTCAGCATCTTCATCTGACGGTACGTGATTACATGGCCGAGAAGATACGCTAGAGCAGCCGGCACACCGACATTTCCCAGTTCCAGGAAGGATCGGCGAGCGCTCAAGCGCTGCTGAGGGCGGAGCAGGAAGTCCGGCACCTCGAAGGGCAGGCAACAGATAAGGAGGCCTTCATCGCAACATGCTCTGAGCTTGTGGAGCAACTGACGGCCCAGCTGGCTGATGCACAGGAACAACTGGTGGAGGCGAGTCACCAGATTACCGTGCTTTGAAGCGAGCGGGCGCAGGCACAAGCTAGGGCTGGCGAGCTGCACTATGTGGTGGCCAATGAGGAGAGAGTCTTCAAAGAGCGAAAAGCGGCTCTGGAGGCTACCAGCTAGAGGGTAGCATCGCTGGAAAGATCACTTCAGCATGATGATCCCTAAGGGCTTTGTTTTTTCCATCTCATGAACTTTTTTGCTTGTACTTCTCATCATCTCAATCCAATATATGGCCAAACCCACTCTTTGTACACTTGGATTAATGTGCTCAACCATAGTTTCGAAACCAATAACAACTCATCCCTAGGCTCTCATGGGTCGTGCCCAACACGAGAAGAAGGAGATGTTCATACCATCATTTTGTTTAACTGTGGGGCATTGAACAAGCTTCAGGCATCCAAAATCGGGCCTGGACTTCTGAGGGGACCCCGGGCCGATTGATGTGTCAACTTCTCAATGTGCTCTAACACACGAGCGGGGCAATGCCGGGGGCATTGAAATCCATCCGAACACAGGGGGGTGGAGAGAAAGGGTGCATCACACTGCCCAAATTCGGAACCCAACGGGGCGCAACCATAGAGGATAACTGTCAACCATGGTGGAAACACAGCATCCATATCACGTTGGCCTGGAACGGGGACAATAAATGAGGGCTGACCACTGACCATGTTCTCAACACGGGGCCTAACTCAAATATCGTCGGTCAGTCTTCCGAAACGTTGGCCCAGGACAATAGGAGGACCATAGGTCTATCATCCATACTGTTAGGGGGTCCCGTCAAACATGACCAGTCCTTCGAAACGTTGGCCTAGGACAGTAGGTGGACCATAGGTCGAGCATCCATACTGTTAGGGGGTCCCGTCAAACACGAATGGAAATGAGGATCTGAATAAAGGGGAACGCAAAGCGTGGGAGGTGGAGTGGTGGCTTGTTCGAACAGAGTCCAACACTCTTGGTATTGCGCCACCATGGCAAAGGTGCATTAGGTGGACATACCGACCTGATCACGGGTTGTCCCAATTTCTAGGCAGGACCTCTTTAGTGAGAGAACTGCCGCTTCCCATTACTACCATGGGGAATCCCGAACCTGCTCGGGGTAAATGTTCCGAAGTCGGGCTGAGGGGCCAACAACAAGGAGGGACGGGGTTTAGCAATCCCTGGGGATGGAACCAAGACGAAATGTCTGGGCGGTCCTACGTATCCCATTAGGATGAGAATCAAGCCACACGTAGTTCTTGAAGCACAGTTTAACGTCATGTTGGATGAAATACAGTTTAACGTCATGCGGGATGAAATACAGTTTAACGTCATGCGGGAAGAAATATGGATCTTAGTTTTAGGTCTTAGAGCTCGGACCGTGAACGGGAAGGGGGAGAAATGGACACATGGAAAGGCGGTTACAAAACCCGACGTAAATGAGGACCTAATCCCTACTTACCATGTGCTCTCCGGAGAAATGCTTGTGTCTAGGGACCAAACACAAAGGCGGGATGATATCATCACAGTTTAAGGTTGTAAGGCTTGGACCAACAACACAGTTTAAGGTCCTATGGTTTGGACCAACAACACAGTTTAAGGTCATATGGTTTGGACCAACAACACAGTTTAAGGTCCCATGGTTTGGACCAGCAACAGAGTTTAAGGTCATATGGTTTGGACAAGCAACACAGTTTAAGGTCATATGGTTTGGACCAGAAACACAGTTTAAGGTCCTATGGTTTGGACCAGCAACATAGTTTAAGGTCATATGGTTTAGACCAGCAACATAGTTTAAGGTCATTTGGTTTGGACCAACAACACAGTTTAAGGTCCTATGGTTTAGACCAACAAAACAGTTTAAGGTCATATAGTTTGGACCAGAAACATAGTTTAAGGTCATATGGTTTGGACCAACAACACAGTTTAAGGTCATATGGTTTGTACAAGCAACACAGTTTAAGGTCATATGGTTTGGACCAACAACACAGTTTAAGGTCATATGGTTTGGACCAGCAACACAGTTTAAGGTCATATGGTTTGGACCACCAACACAGTTTAAGGTCATATGGTTTGGACCAACAACACAGTTTAAGGTCATATGGTTTGGACCAACAACACAGTTTAAGGTCATATGGTTTGGACTAGCCGAGAGAGGAGCCTCGGGCCAAAGGGGCCTACGAGGGTTCAACAATCAGGGAGGGGCAGGAGATGCTAGCTCCCAGCTGTGCTGGGCCTGAAACGAAATGTCCGGGCGACTCCTTGTTTCCCATGGGGATGAGGGTCAAGTCGCATGCAACCCTCAAGGAAGAGACCCAAGCACATACTCTAGCGCTCAGATCGCAGGAGCCCCGAGAGACACTGTTACGCAGCTCGGTCTGTCTAATGTGTGGGGGTGTACTGAGGGTTAATACAAGGAGTGTCGAGATTCCACCTTGACACAGTGGGGCGGAACATGACATGAGCCATGCCACCAATCATTCAGGACCCGTGGAAGCCGGCGTGATGACTGAGGATTACAGCTGACCATGTTCGCAACGCAACATCCTGTCATGTTAGCCATGGGGACAAACAAATGAGCATCAACAGCTGACCATGTTCGCAACGTTGGATTCGTATCAATTTGTTGTCTGAAACCCTCGGGGTCATTGGCCCATAACGGTAGGAGAGCCCTTGGGTGTTGTATCCAGGCCGTTCTTAGGGGTCCCTCTGGGTATGAAGGATGATGGGTGCCCAAATGAAGGGGAACACGAAGCTTGGCAAGTGGATGGAACTTGCCTAAGTTGAATCTGGCACTCCAAGTCCTAGACCAGAGTACCTTGATCACATCAACAGACTACTAGAAAGGGTCAAAGGGCTCAGTACGAGAGCGGCCAAAAGATGGCAGATCCATGGGCAAAAGAGGGGCTTAATGCCAAACACTCTGGGAACCGGGAGATCGTGGGATATCCTAAGAGATGGGGTTGGACCTGACATCTAGGTGTTCAGGCGGTCCTATGTATCTCATAAGAATTGGAATCAAGCCATACGTAGTTCTGGAAGGCACCTTTAAATGCGATTGGACATATGGCCAAATCCTGAGGACAGGGTACGCGTGGTGCAGCTATTTCAAACCCGACGTGAATGAGGACATGATCTCACACCACGCCACGAGATCCTGTGGTTAAGGTACCGGAGGCGAGACAAACACAACAGCGGACCTCAAGCTGGACCCAAAGACGAAAGGTCTGGGCGTTCCTACGTATCCCATTAGGATGTGAATCAAGTGAGACGTAGTTCTGGAAATACAGTTTAACGTCATGTTGGACGGAATATGGATCTTAGTTTTAGTTCTTAGAGCTCGGACCAAGGTGATCTTAGTTTTAGGTCTTAGAACTCAGACCAAGGTGCAGTTTAAGGTTGTGTGGGACCACATAGTTTAAGGTCATGATGGACCATAATGCAGTTTAAGGTCATGTTGGACCGTAATGCAGTTTAAGGTCATGCTGGACCTTAATGTAGTTTATGGTCATGCTGGACCATAATGCCTAGGCAAAGTACTTCTTGAGGAACCTAGCATTGGTGGGAGGAGTGATGCGCTCACCATCCATAGTCACCAGGGAATACGCGCCATTGGGATAGACCTTGTGGAAAATAAAAGGCCCCTCCCACTTGGGCTCCAACTTGGGTGGTTTCCTGTCGGGAATCATTGGTGCTCTGAGAGCCAGCACCATGTCACCTTGTAGGAAGAAGCGGAGGCGAACCTTCTTATCGAAAGCTCGAGCCATCCTGCTCTGATTCCTTTACATGTTATGTAAAGCGTGAATCATACTTCCGTCCAGTGCCTCCAACTCGGCTAGATGAACCTCGACAACTCTATCCGGCGCTTGCTGGTCGTAGACCGCCGTGCGCAATGAGGGAAACTGAACCTTGATGGGTACGATGGCCTCAGATCCATATACCAGGGAATACAGAGTCACCTGGGTGGAATTGCGAGTCATCTTCCTATAATCCAAGAGGGCGTTGGGGATCTTGTCCAGCCAAATTTTCTTGTTCTGACCAACCATTTTCTGCAAAATGTTAGAGAGGGTTTTGTTAAACGCCTCAATCTGTCCATTTTCCTGCGCATGATAGTGGGAGGTGTGGTTAGAGAAAATGTTGTACTTGGTGTAAAATCTTTTCAGCTCGGTCGCTCGGAAGTTGGTTTCGTTATCCGTGAGGATAGCGTGAGGTATTACAAATCGGTGGATGATATTGGAGATCACGAATTCGGCGATAGAACCATCCTTGACTTCCCTGAGTGGGGCTGCCTCTTCCCACTTTGAGAAGAAATCCGTAGCGGTCAAGATGAAACGGCACTGGCGGGCCGTCGCCGACAGGTAAGGCCCTACGACATCCAACCCCCAGACTGCAAAGGGCCAAGAATACTTAGTAGTATGGAGAGGATCTGGTGGCCGATGCACAAAGTTAGCATGAACTTGGCACGCATGACACCTCTTGGCATACTCGATGCAGTCGGGGATCATGGAAGGCCAGAAGTATCCCAGCCTCCGAATCTGGTGGGAAAACATCGACCCAGCCTAGTGGGCGCCACAAGAACCAGCGTGCACTTCCTGCATGACCTGTGGGATCTCAACTCCTTGAAGATAACGGAGGAAAAAACCATCAAACCCACGCCTGTAAAGGAGATGCTCACGACTGGGACCGCTTTGAAGGATGAACTGCGGCGCGCGGCGCCGGATTCATTATCGCTCTGCTCGGTCCACCGAGAGATTTCTGTGCTGGAGATATTCAACCAGAGGTGTCCTCCAGTCAGGAACTGTCCCAATCACCATGCCTGGAACCCCGAGGGGTCCTGACGCAGGGGCACCAGCGGTGAGATTGTTCACTCGTGGCCACAATCGCCCTCTGGGATATCAGGAGCAGGGATAACAGGAGAAATTACTCTCTGGTGCACCACATGGATGATTAGGACATCCTGTCCGGGCTCCACAAGTGATTCGGCCAGGCTGGCCAAAGCATCTGCTCGACTGTTTAGCGACCGGGGAACGTGAACGACATCTGGTCGAGAGGGGAACTTAGCCATTAGACGGAGGGTGCACTCCAGCAACGGCATGAGTTCCGGATTCCTGACAGCATAGTCACCGTTAACCTACTTGATGACTAGCTCAGAGTTCCCTTATACACACAGATGGGGCACGTTAACCTCCAGAGCCAACTCGAGGCCAGTGATGAGGGCATGATATTCTGCCTCATTGTTGCTGCAACCTTCTTACAATAAGAAAGAATATGGCAGAACGGCGTTCTCCGGGGTGATGAAGACGACACCCAGGCCCACTTTGTTAAGCCTAGGATCGTTGAGCCTTCTACCGGTGGGGCTTCATGAGGCACTGTCAAAGTGCATCTGCCATCATGGGGTGGCGTGATCGAATGAGAGGATTTCCTCATCAAGAAAGCCCAAATCCAGTGGCTGGTCTGCATAGGTTGGGTGGGCGGTGAAGAAGACTGCCAACGCCTGCCCTTTGACGTCCTTCTGAGGTACGAACCTAATTTTTAACTGCTCGAGGATCACCGCCCAGCGTGCCAATCGGCTGGTCAACATAGGCCGGCTCAGAATGTATTTCAACGGGTCTACCCAAGAGAGCAATTGTACCTCATGGTGCTGCAAGTAGTGCCATAATTTATGTACGGCGAATACGAGCGCCAGATAGCTCTTCTCAATAGAAGAATATCTAATATCTGTGTCGAGGAGCCTTCGGCTGAGTTTGTTGAGGCTATTCTTTGTTCCCTCATTGTTATTCTGGGCGAGAAGGGCGCTGAGGGATCGCTCCAGGGTGGTCACGTAAAGGACTAGTGGCCTTCCGGGAACGGGTGGCATCAGGACCGGAGGTTGAAGCAGATACTGCTTGATTTCCTCAAAAGCATTCTAACACTCTTCATCCCACCCGTAGGCGACACCTTTCTTCATGAGCTGAGAGAAGGGATTACATTTGCTGGCCAGATTCGCAATGAATCGGCATATGTAGGCTAAGTGGCCTTGGAGGACTTGAAGATCCCGAATATTACTCAGGGGAGGCATCTGACTGATGGCCTTGATCTTCTTGGGGTCAATCTCGATACCTCGATACCTCACAATGAAGCCAAGAAACTTTCCGAAGGTGACCCCGAAGGCACACTTCAACGGATTCATCTTCAAATGGCGAGAACGGAGGAAACCAAACACTTTCTCAAGGTCTTTGAGATGGTCTCGGCACTGACGAGATTTAACCACCAGGTCATCTACGTAGAATTCCACCAGTGTCATGAGGATCGGCTTGAATATACGGTGCATAGCCCATTGATAGGTGGCACCCGTATTCTTCAAGCCGAAGGGCATAACCCGGTAGAAGAAGGTACCCTGGGGGGGCCTGAAGGCAGTGAACTCTTCATATTTGGGGGCCATTCGGATCTGGTTGTACTCGGAGTACCCATCCATGAAGGAGAGGGCTTGGAACCCAGCTGTCGCATCGATCAACAGCTCTGTCACGGGAACGGGAAAGTCATCCTTCGGACAGTGGCGATTGAGATCACGGAAGTCGATGCAGACCCTGATCTTCCTGTTCTTCTTCCTGACGGGCACGATGTTGGCTACCCACCTGGGGTACTGGTCTTCCTTGATAAAGTTGGCCTTAATGAGCTTATCAACCTCATCCTCGACCATGGCACCATGAAAAGGGTTCATTTTCCTAGGAGGCTGCTTGAACCCGCGGTGGTTCTCTGGGAGGCCAAGGCGGTGAACGGCTACCTGGGGATCTAGTCCCGGCATCTCATCATAACTCCAGGCAAACACATCACGGTGCTGCCTGGGGAAGTCTATATACTGTTTCCATCCCTCGGGAGGCATAGTGGCGCTGACCAATGTGGGTCTCGGGTCCGCCTCACTACCGAGGTTCACCTGTACTAGCTCGTCGACCATGGTGGAGACGCCCTCCTCAAAGGCGGAAGGAGAATCTTCCATGTCTTCTTCTCTGCTCGAGGAAGGATCGTCCATGGGGGGAGCCGTTTCGGGGCTGGTCAACACTGATGGGAAGCTGGCACCGGCTTGGGCGGCGGAGGTCGTCATGATGGGAGACTTGTGCACCGCGGAGATCATGGAGACGAAAGCGGTTGATCCAATCCCATCCGGCCTTCGGCCCAAGGGGCTGCGTATTACGACATCAAAGCAGTGGTGACGCGTTGGCTTGAGCCGGTCAATTCCGGCTTGGCGAAATAGACACGTATGACGTACTGTCGTTGCCATGAGCCCAACGTCCCGATATCCTACAGGGGTAAGAGGCTCGGGGATCACCTGAGCCTGGTTGGTATAAGAGTACGAGGTGATTTCCCGTCCTCGCTTAGACCCGGAAATATTGCTCCCTCTGGTACCCGAGACAACAAAGTACTCTCCCATATCAGGAGTCGTGGCCTCCAACCGATGGATTGGGAAGACATATGTGTCATCCAAACCTTCCCAGGGATCACTTGCGATAGCGGCAGGCTCAACCTCGCCTACCAGGATTTGCTTGTCCTTTCTCTTGTAATAGTCAGCGTCCCGGTAACGGGGTTCACAAGAGGCAAAATGAGATGCATCTCCTTGGAGTACACCCACTCGACCATTAAGGGAGTATTTGAGGCACTGGTGGTATGATGAGGGAACCGCCGCGTGCAGATGGAGCCATGGCCTGCCCATCAATGCGTTGTAGGCAGTGTCCTGAGAGACAACCATGAATTCAGTAATGGCAACCAAGCCACTGAACTGGGTCTTCAGACGAGTCTTGCCAAGTGGAGTTTGCTCAGTCATGTCATACCCCTAGATTCTGAGGTCGGAGGGAGTTAAATCATCCTCGAAAAACCCCAGTTTTCGTAGTGTCTGAGTTGGGATCAAGTTAATCCTAGAACCCGTATCGAAAAAGACAGTGACGGACTTCCACGCCATTGAACTGGCCGGTGATTTACAATGGGCGGATGTGCCCCTGTATGGGAAGGACTTCATCTTCACCAGAAAATGAGATAACCTCTTGACATTCGGCGTCCCCAATCACCTTGGTGTGGAAGGCTTCTACGGCCGCTACCTCCGTTTCGAACTGGAGGGGGCTCCTTAGAGCCTCGGCGAGCGCCTCATGCATTTCGGATGACAGGCGAAGGGCCTCAAGGATGGAAATCCTTGCTGGAATACCAGCCAGATTCTTCAGGACATCATACTTTCGCGCCAAACATGAGCTTCTGCTTACAAGAGGTCGCTCTGCGATTGGGGGCATGACGGGCCCTGCTGGCGGGACCGGCGACTGACTAGGCGCGTCCCGCTGTTCACGAGCTGAAGCCCGGGAGGTGGCTGTCATGCCAGGACCGGAAGGCTATAGCCGGCCAGTGGCAGGGCTGGGCTGGTTGCGACGCGGGAAGGGCGGTTCCTCTTGATCCAGCAACACAAACGGTGGTGGAAGGGAACCTGTTGTCACCGGGTGAGGGAGCTGTGAGTGCTTCTCTCTGTACCGGGCCTGCTGCCTGGTCTCGGTAGCATGCACGACCTGATTGGAGGTGACGACTGCCGTGCCCCGGCGATTCGCGTAGCCATGGCTCCGTCGGCGTTGGCGACGACTGTGAACATTGGGGAGGTCCACCTGGCGCTCCTCGTTGTCGGGATCCAAAAAGGGATTTACCAACTCTACGGTGTTAATCGAAGCGTACCTCGGGCTGTCCGGGAGGTCCGTTTGGCGCTCCTCATCGTCGGGAGCCAAAAAGGGATTTACCAACTCTACGGTGTTAACCGAAGCGTACCCCGGGCTGTCTGGGAGGTCCACCTGGCGCTCCTCATCGTCGGGAGCCAAAAAGGGATTTACCAACTCTATGGTGTTAACCGAAGCGTACCTCGGGTTGTCCGGGAGGTCTGCCTAGCACTCCTCATCATCGGGAGACAAAAAGGGATTTACCAACTCTACGGTGTTAACCGAAGCGTACCTCGGGCTGTCCGGGAGGTCCGCCTGGCGCTCCTCGTCATCGGGAGCCAAAAAGGGATTTACCAACTCTACGGTGTTAACCGAAGCGTACCCCGGGATCTCACTCGAGGAATCATCCACTACCAGACGGGATCTCGGAGGGATCCGCATCTCCGGGGGCATGAAATCACCAAGCATGTGAGAAGATGACGACAATGGCAGGGCACGTTCTTTCTTCTTGCATCGCCTCCTGCTCTTCTGGGAAGAAGTAGGCTAAGACGATGAGGCCAAAGCGGCGCTCGCAGACTCTAAGGGCTCTGGCTGACTCAGGCGGGCACGGATGATGCCATGGGCATGGGCGACCGTCCTACGTGCCATCCAGTCATTATACTTCCGGGACCGATGTTCGGAAACCTGTTCCCACCCATCCCCCTTGTCACCGCTGTCATCTGATCCCACGAAGACTCCTGTCACCTGTGCCGGGCTGGGCCCAACCTGACTATGTTGTTGTCAATCTGGTCTTGGAGCCAGTCCTTGAACACATAGCACGGCCGGATGGTGTGTCCCAGGATCTGGTTGTAAGGGCAGTAGTTGGGGTGATCAGTGAGACACGCCTCTTCTGGCTTCCGGCACTCAGGCAGCCGCACGATCCTCTGCTCCAAGGCGCTACAGAAATACCCGAGGATCTGGGCCTCGCAAAATGAGTAAGTCTGATTCCTTCTGTCTGGAAAGGGGACTCTTGGGGGCTGACCATGGCCAGGGGCCGGAGGAGCAGGCTGAGGAGGCGGAGCCGGATTACCTCACCTAGGTGGTGGCGGTGCGTTACGCGGAGGCGCCTGCCGATTTTGAGGCAGTCGCTGCTGGGCCAGAGGTTGTTGAGGTGGACCCCTATGAGCCTGTTGAGCTGGCCTCACTGGTAGCAACTCTAGCTGTCTGGGGGCCTCTATCTGGGCTACAGCAGCGGGCTCGGCTCTGGCGGCAATCCTTGCAGAGATTACAGGAGGCAGCGGGTGTGCCTGATTGGCCTGTTGCAGGGCTTCTTCGAGGCGCTGAGCCTTGTCCGAGAAGTCCCGGAACCCTCCAGGGTAATTCTGTGTGATCAGGGAAGGAACCAGCTCTTCCTTGACGTTCCCTACACACATCATCAGTAATTTCTCCTGAGTCAGTGGCATGTCAAGGGAGTACGTGAGCCCCTTCCACCGAGCGACGAAGTCCGTGACTCGCTCGTCGGGCCTTTGCTTGCACCTGAAGAGGTCTGCAATGTTCGTCTTCCGGGTTGTGGAACTGAACTGGTAGAGGAATTTCCAACGAAGGTCCTCCCAGCTAGTCATAGATCCAATAGGGAGCTGGCTGTACCAGACGAATGCTGGTCCTTCTAGTGTCTACACAAAGCACCGGAGCTTGGCAGCCTCCTGCTGCGCCAGAGTCCCTAACATAGGCCCACACCTCTAGTTGAAGTGGGCCAAGTGTTACGGCGGGTCTTTGGTCCTGTTAAAGGAGGAAAAAGTGGGGTTCCCGAATCCTGGCGGAGCCGGCATGTCGTCCACCCACGCTGGGTACGGCTTGCCATCTGGCGGGATCGCCACCTGCTGAGTTTCCACGGCCTCCAAGTGAGAGATGAGTACTTCCATCAGATCATCCAGATATGGATTCCTATCCTGACGGGAATCTCTAATCACAAGCGAGTTTCCAGGATCTTCGATACGGTAGTCGCGCTCAGTGGCTCGCGGGGCAGCTGGAGGAGCTACTCTCGGAGCGGCAGGAGGAAACCGAGCAGGGTCCCCCAGGTGGTCTCGCCGCTCGGGAGGGTTCGACGAAACATATCGCGCCCTCTTACCATGGGTTCCAGTATCTCCCCTGTCTGCGAACACGACATGGTCATAGTTTCCCGGGGGGATCTCAGCAAGGGGTAGATGTTCCTGCCCCTGCTGTCCTGGTCTAGGAGCACCGTAGTCAGGCCGCCGCTCTGCAATGCGTTCGGCCAAGAGCTCATCGACCAGCCTCTTTTTCTCAGCTAGCTGGTGGAGCAGTGTGGCCTTCTCAGGATCTTCCTCTACCTTCTGCACTGAGGCAGATGGGTCGACAAGTTTGACAGACCCAACGGGCTCTTTACCCTTGCCGATATTTCGGCCGAGTGTCAGCGCCTCCGTGGGTACAGGAAGACCTAGGAGGCTCCTCTGTTCGCGAGTAATCCTCCCAGATGGGTCCAGTAGCGGCCTGTCCTCAGGGGGTGAGTCCTCTTCAAGGGGCTCCATAATGTTTCCCTCATCTAAAAGTTCATCCATGTTGACCGCGACTGCCCTTGGCGACATTCCCTCAGGACTGCCCAGTGGATCGGGCTGTCGGCGGATTGCATAGAAGAGGAGAGCAGCATACTGCCCCCATCCGCGGACGTGCGCGTGGGGGGTGGCTTCCTCGATAACTCTGCGGAGTACTTGAAAAATCTGGACGCATTGTTGCTGGAGGGCCTCGTGGTGGTCCAACGACTCGGGGTGCCGGACCGCGCGGAGTGCTGCTAGGTCGAACCGGCGGCACTGCTCACCAATCTCCTCGAGATGCACTTGGCTCCCAGGATAAGGCGCTAGCTGATGGAGGAGTTGGGAGTGAGTCACCCGGAGAATCTGGAAGAAGCATTCAAACTCTCCCGGGGTGAGGGACTCCGGCACATCAAAATCTGATTCTGCGACCGGCCAAAACTTCTCAAGGAAGTGGCCCGCTGCAAGAATAGTCCAGAAGCTCCACAGCACTGGTTCGAGGTTCGGAACCTGCCGTCCCTTCTTGTCCACCGAGGAAAGTCGGGGAATTGGCAATGGCGCCGAGGCAGGCCGGCGGGGCGGTGGGCTGGCCGGCGGGGAATACGGAGAATAGGCCGACTGGCCGCCGAGCCCTGGGTCATCCTCCAGGGGTCGCAGTGCCCTGGCTGCCACGTCACGATAGGATGGGCCGGCGAACGGGCCTCCTGTCACAACGTTGGTGCTTGCCAAGGGTGTATCGCCTCGCGATGCTTCTGCCGGTCCCTAGAAAATCTCCTCACCCTCCCTAATAGGGGCGGGAGGTGCTTCCGAGGAGGCCAGTGGAAACTGCGGGCTTGACCCTCGGTGGTAAGCCAAGTCCTCGTCCTCCTGGATATACCTTCGATGGTAGGAGGGAATCGTATGGATCTCGCATTCGGGGAGTACGAGACTGACGCGTCGCGTCCCCATCCCTTCCCTCAACTCGAAGGGTTGGGGGGAGGGTTCCATCGTCGAGTCGTACTCTACCTCAGAATCTGAGAAACGGACCGGCCTAATTTCCGTCCGGACTCCCCTGACAATCCTCCTATGACGACGACGCCCGACCTTCCTGCCCCTGGGTATCTCCTCAGGGTAGGGACGATTTCCGTCATAGGGTCCCCCGGCCACAATGGAGCTGGGGCATAGGGGACGGAGGGCCGGGGTGCGAGAAGCACCGGGACAGATGTCGAAAGGGACATGGGTAGGACCTCCATGTGAGTGGGCGACTGGATACACAACAGCTCCATGCTCGCAGCCAGCAGTAGGGGGAGTGACCTCATACCCCATGTAGCAGGTGCTGGCAGGAGCCATACCCGGAGCATAGCCGTCGCGACGAAGCTTTCGGCTTTCCAGACTGGTAGCAAGGAATGAGCCTTCATGGTGAGCGGCACTACCGAGGGTTGGTCCATAGTGGCCATTGCCAGTGTCCGCGACCGGGAGACTCGACCCAACTTGCCTGCAGGGTGGTCGGGGTTTCGATCCCAGTCGGGCACGTGGCTGCCCCTGCTCAACGTGTGCGGGGATCTGGTAACAGGAGTCAGCAGTGGCTCGGGCCACAGTGGTTGCTGATGTTGATTCCTCAGGACGGGCATTCTCTCCTGCTCGCGCCCGACGCTGGCATCGAGTCAGACGGGCTGGAACCGGCGGTGTGGGCATGGAGATTGCCTGCTCCTCGGCTTGGGGAGTCGGGCGGCGGCGTCGACGCAGCCTGGCGGGGTTTCTTTCCGTTAACCCCTGGGATGGATCGCCGATCGGGTGGACCCAGACATCCCCCACCTCATTGGCGTAGGGGAGGGATGTGTCAAGGCGCTCCGGGGATAGGCTCCCGAAGCGGTTGAACGTCGGCATGGGGAGCGGCAGCTCCCTGCGCGGCCCTCGAGGGTGGCGATGGTGGTGAGGCGCAGCCGCCTCTAGATCCAAATGGGCCATTCCCCTGGTGGGGATGACGCCTTCCTCATCATACCTACGAACCAAGTCATTGATCACCCTCCGCTGGATGATTTCCGATGGGGAGAGGGGGCGCAAGCACCCGGCTGCTACGGCGGTTGAAGTCGGAGCAGCCGTGAAATGGGCGGGACCGCGCAGGGTAGCCGCGTCGGTGCTTCCCCTGCCCCTACGCCGGTGGGCAGGTGGAGATCGAGCTCCGAATGCAGTGATCTGATTCCTGGATGCAGGGAGATGAACCCATTAGCGTCAACAAGAAAAGAGATCAATGACCAAGGCCCAGCGTCATTCCGTATTCCATGGTCGGCGAGAGGGATCCATGCTGACGGCGTCGCAGAACGGAGTAGTCAACGTCCTGACGGCCTCGACCCTTGGTGGGTTCACGTCCCGGTGAGGGTTAACCGGACCTAGTGACATGTTATGGATCCGACGCCCCAACGGCTACCATTCCCCATGTTGAGGAGAAGAGATTCACGTCGGGTTCACCATTTTTTGTTTCCGACGCTTTCACCGGGGCGCGCGCATCCGTCTGCGGGGAGGACGCGCTGCTTGTTGCCCCGCATTCCCGCTTTCCAAAGGCGGGCAACATCCGTTCCTTGTTCAGGGACGTCTGCTCCTTGATCGAAACCGAGATGATGGGATGTAGGTTCTTCTTTCCGTGGATTCCTCCTCGGAGCTCATCACCTAGTCCGGGTCTCCCTCATAGATTTAAGACGGGTTCATGAATCTCATTCCTGGTGCCATATCTACATGGACGCCAGTTAATTACGCTACTTCCGTCAAGACGCTCCAAGGGGTCTTGTTGGGGCAGCAACCTTCGGTGAGGAGAATGGTCACATCGGGGCGTCGTCAGAATGTCTGTCTTCGGTCCCTCATCACATGGCTTCTCGAGGGCGTGGAAGCCCGAGGCATCCCACATCGAACGCGGGGAATGTGTACCATCTGAGGTTTTCCTCAGCTTCCCATGTTTAACATGGGGTATGTCACGAGTTTAACATCTTGCGTAGAAGGATCGGGTTGAAGGGCCCCTGGGGGGAACACCGATGTTGGGGCCAGCACGTGGGCAGCTTCTCGGATGCTATGGATTGGGATGGGGTGGCATGATCTCACCGGGATGTGGCGGCCCGGGTAAGGATCAGGATGGGTGGTGGAGTGAGACATGGGGGCTTATGTTCTGAGACGGCCCAAGAGGGGGAATACAGTTTAACGTCATGCGGGACGAGGGCATACAATTTAACGTCATGCGGGACAATGTCATGTGGGGCTTACGCTCTAAGGCGGCCCATGGTGTGTATGGGGATTACGCTTTGAGACGGCCCATGGTGTGTATGGGGCTTACGCTCTGAGGCGGCCCATGGTGGGTAGTGAACCGATGTGAGGAGGTCGTAACAACTAGGTGGTGGGCTTGAACCTCGTGGAGGCTTCCTACGTAGCATGCCTTGACATGGATCAAAGTCCTCATAGTTCGGGGGGGATGGGGGCTTGGCACACCGACAAGGAGACGGTTTGGGCCAATGATTGTTGGGCTTGAACCTCAGGGAGGCTTCCTACGTACCATGCGTTAGCACGGATCAAAGTCCACGTAGTTCGCGAGGATGGGGCTTACGCTCTGGGGTGGCCCATAAGAGGATGTCATGGTCGGTGCGCGCTCTAAGCCCACGTGAGTCATGCTCGGTGTGGGAAACAAGAGGCAGCAGGGACCGGACGATCACGTTGCGAAGGGTGCGTCCGTGAGAAGCGGAATGGGGCTTACGCATCGAGCGGCCCAAAGAGGAAACAGGGGCTTACGCGTGGTTATCGGCCCTTGATGTCGGGGCTTACTCCAGGGTGGAGGCCCGTGGTGCGACAAAGCACAGTGGGAAAAGGACTCCACTGGCCTTGGCAGGGGGGGATGTACAGAGATGCACGGGTGCAGTCATCAGCAAGAAAGGCTAGGGGATTACACTTTGAGGCAGCCCTTCCCCCGCAGACAAACGCCGCTCCGACAAGGAGGATCTCATTCCATGTGAGGAAGAGTCCATTCCCGTGGAGACGAGTGGCGTAAAAAATGCCCGAGCTGGGGGGACCCTGCGTGCGAAGCACAGGGTCGGACCACAGTTTAACATCTTGTGTTAAGGATGAGGTGCTCAGCAGTTTAACGTCCTGCAGCTTGGACGGGGTGGGTTTTCTCCACACCCCTAGGGCTAACATGCCCAACACCCTCTACCCCTTGTGGAAGGGAAGGCATCGGCAAGGCCGTGGTGAAGGGGGGCCGCAGGGCAAACCACCGGGGGGTCCACGTTAGCGTGGCTATGCAAATAAGAAATAGTCGTTAGCGTGCCTATGCAGAGAAGCATAAGGCAAAGAAACGCAATGGGAAACACGGACCAAGGGACCTTGAGGTTACTTCGCATGAGCCTGGAAGGCCGTGCGGGAAAACAATGCATGGTGCGCATGCCCGGTAGGGGAGACATCAGGTGCCGGTGCAGGGGGTAGCCAAGGGGCGTCAAGGTGTGGGGTCCTGGGATTTGCGCGCAAAAGGGACGATTGGCACACAAAACACCGGGACGGCGCGCAATTGGAGTAATGGAATTGCGCGGGAAGAGGGAATTACGCGCAGGGTTTTGCGCGCAAGGCTGGGTATTGCGCGCACGGGACGCGAATTGCGCGCAAGGCTGGAAACTGGGGGAAGGGGCAAACTCACTGAAGCCGGTGGAGTTGCGCTCAAAGGGAAAACTCCGGGTCAAGGTTGCGCGAAATGAGGGATTACCTGGATGTCATCTTTTGCGCGGGGGGAGCTGAATTGCGCGCACGAGAGTCGCTTCGGATTCCTCAACCCCCAAACCGTTCAGGGTCACCTTATATTTATTGGCGACCTTCAGCACGGAATCCAAGAGGCGCGCGAAATATTTCACACCGGGAACCGCTTGCGCGCGAAAATCTCGCCGCGGAGAACCGGGGCGCGCAATTATTGCACGCCACACCGGCACAATTCCGCGAATCCCGGGAGTACTTCGCGCGCAGAACATTTTTTCACGCGGATCCTCCTTTATTTCGCGCAGTACTTCCCGAGCCTCTGGATCGGGCCTCTGACTCCGAATATGACTTCGCTTAGTCATTTCGAAACTTCCTCCGGGAGTTACGGTCTTTTTTCGGCGTCAACAAATATAATGATATATTCACTTGTGCGTACGTACAGATTACCGTCTCCACGAACACGATGTGATTCATTCCCCATCGTAATCATTCAAGAGTAATTTTCATTTTATGATTAAAAAATAATGTTTATGAAAATAATATCATTCTGTATATGAATCAAATAAATCCTACCCATAACAAACATGTCTTACATAACCCGACATATAAAGGAAAACAAACCCGTGAACACCCGAAATGATGATACTAGTAAAATATTATTAACAATGTAATATTATAAGATCATATATGATATAATATTTATAAATATCGTTCTTTTCTAATTTAATAACAATGTTTTAACTATTATACAGGAGGTTAACATACCATCGACTAGGGAAAAGTACAAGGTGAGGGTTAATTTCACAATCTCTTTATTATCCAATGTTGTTTTTACGTAAGTATCCATTGGTACCTCTTTATCATACACATCCATGATTTATATATAATATATTTCAAAACATTTTTACTATTTACTAGACTATGTTTTAATGTCATTTATACCCTAATCTGAAATTATATGTTTTGAAAGGAATCTTTCCATCATTTTCCAAACAAGGTACTTTATGACCTTTTCGACAAAATTAACGTAAGAATGTTTTTTTATATGGAGGGTGTAGCTATTTTCTGTTGTTATAACAGCATCGAAGCTTCCATTAAAATCCTATAAGAATATTTTCAAATTAAATATTTTATTTTAAAATTATGTGACTCTTAAATGGTTTCAAAATTGAAAAGGTATTTCTTTCAAATAGTTTTCATTTCATCTATGTCAACATCCTTTGATGGATTTTAAAATTGTTTGAAATTGAATTATTTTGATAACAATATTTTATATTGTATTGATGGTTTTCTGATATGTTTGATTGTGGATGTGTTATATTAATACCATTCATAGTTTCTAGTTATGGTATTGACATTTCATATGCTAGTTTTAATATGAATGTTTATGTTATTATTCAACCTTTTCATACAAGGAATTTATTGGACTTAGTATATGAATAGTGGAGCCTGCTATAGCTCCTCAGTGCATTAGTAGGTCTCATGATACAATTAGATGTGGAATTGGCCAAGGCCTTTCCCAATTTGATATATGGTTTTGTCCGAGGCCTTAATAATTTTTAGATGTCTTGGCTGAGGCGTTGACAAAATGTTTCAGAATGTATGGAATTATTTATTCCTTCATTATGAAAATAATAATGATGGTTCATGTGGTTATTCGACTATTAGAATAGCCAGGATTATGTTTTATTATGGAATTATTTACTCAACTCATATTCCTTCCATAAAGTGTTTAATGTTTATTATTTATAAAGGCATGTGTTTTGAATTATTCATCATTCCTAATGTTAATGTTATCTTCCACTGTACTGCTTACCCTTACTGAGCATTTGAGCTCACCCATTTCTTATGTTTCATTTTCCCATGATTTTAAGAAGTTAGTTATGAGTGACTTACAAGCATAATCTAGGAGGCTTAGATGTTTCTAATGGAATAAATTAGTGTTGTATTTCTTTTCAAGTAGTAATGTTGAACTTATGTATGTATCTTGTTTCAAAGGCTACTAAATTGATCGGTATTTTGGTACATGATTCCTTTTATCATGCTAATGTAATGTAATAAAGCATCGAATCTGGGTAATTGGGGTCGGGGCGTTACAGTTGGTATCATAGGAAGTTTAGTAGAAACCTTGGAAACTATATTTAGAAAAACTTTGATTAGAGAACATTACCCTAAGATATACATTGAGGATTAGAATAGAAGAACATCCTAGAATAATGGTACTGTAAATATTTTGTGAGTTTTCCAAGAAATACATCCCTGTCTGGATATGAGAAGGTAGAGGCGGCTTTGGCATAGAAGTACCTAGGGGTAAAACATGAAGACACTGCTTTGAGCTAGACTCAAATGGGAACTGGTACACGACATTGGGTCTTGCTGCACTCTTGGATACGACACTCTCGGGGAATACACTTAGGATAATTCACATTTTATTTATAGATCATTATGAAGGGTTTATGAGTATATTGTTTCTCAAAGAAAACTTTTTTTTGATTATGGAATATCTCTATAAACTATTCAATTTATGTTAAGTGTTTTATAGGTTTGGAATTATGTATTTCGATTCATAAACTAATCTACTATATGCTATTGTTTAGAAATGGAACCTAGTGGAACGAATGGAAACCGTATCAACCCACGTAATCCTTATAGGGATTTACCACCCACTCAAGAAAATTATAGTGGAGCTAGTTATGCAACTGGTGTTGATCATCTTATTACCATACTGGGAAAACTCACTCAGGTTATGAATAATAACCATACCCATATGGAGCACCCTGATCCACAACATGGAGGATCAATGTTAGACCACTTCATGAGGAAAAAACCACCAAAATTTAATAGGAGTACAAATCCATTAGTAGCTGAGCAATGAATAAATTCCATAGAGAAAATATTTCACCCTTTGGGGAGTAGGAAATGGGAAAAAGTTATGATGGAAATTTATCGCCTCATGGGAGATGCAGATCAATGGTGGTCATTGATTCAAAACACAAAGGAAGATGATGAAGTATCAAATATGTAATAGAGAGAGTTTATAGATCTTTTCATAGAAAAATACTTTCTATATGACCATCGAGCGGATATAGAAAGGGAATTTCTGAACATAAGGGAAAAAGAAGATTAAAATGTCACAAAATATGAGGCTAACATTACAAGGCTATAAAGGCATGCTACTGATTATATATGTAACCCAAGTAGTAATATTGATTGATACTTTTATGGGTTAAAACCATTTCTCCGACGAGCATTAGTCTCACAATCCTTCGTATCATACAAATATATTGTCTCATGTGCTATCAAGACAGAAAAATAATTCTATAAGTCTTATAAATTTAAAGAGAAGTAGGAGAATTAAATATCTGTTTAACACTTTGGAAATGCAAATAAGGAAAAGAAGGGAAATGTAAAATATTCATCCTGCAGTAAAAGTTGGATGAAACCCCCTGATACTTTCTTGAAGGGAATGTGAGTTTTTTACTAGTGTGGTGAAAAAGGCCACCAAGATTGTGATTGCAAGGAGAAGAAAGAGGTTGTTGAATGCTAAAATTGTATAGAAAAGGGTAATTATGCCAATTAATGTCCTAAGCGCCAAGGGAACATACCTCAGAAAAGGCCAAGGGAGTAGGGCCTAGCTTTTGCAAACACTACTGCTGAGGTTACAACTCCTAAAAACGTGGTGGCAGATAATTTAATGGTTTCCTCAAGTTTATCCAATGATTTATTTGACTCTAGATCATCTAATTGTTTCATATCTTCCCAGTTTTCTAAGAAAATTAGATGTTTTCAATTTGACTTAACAAGGGATTTGTCAGTCAAAACACCCAAGGGAAGTACCATCACAACAAAGTTTTCTGAATCGATTCCCATTAGGGCATATAAATGTTCTCTATCTTATGATCTCATCGTCATACCCATGTTTTAATTTGATATAATCTTTGGAATATATTGGATTTCATACCATTATGTGAAAAGTTATTGTAAGAAGAAAGAGGTTACGATTTTTGATGATGGTAAGGAGTACCTTATCTTTAGAGCAGAAACGTCACCACCAGATTGTTATCTAGATCCACCCCCAGTAGCTCAACCAAATTAAATTATTGGGGAAGAAGAGAATGAAATAACTATGGGTGAGTAAAATAATGTTTGAATAGAGGATGTACCTATTGTGTAAGCATATTTTTATTTGTTTCTAGAGGATTTACCTAAACATCCTTCAGAATGAGAAATTGAGTTTTACTTTGACATAATTCCTAGTTCATGGTCCATATCAGAGACCCCTTATAGAATGGCCACTGTGTAATTAGTGTAACTAGAAAAACAACTAGAGGAATTGAGTAATAATGGATTTATTCACCCTAGTGTTTCTCTATGGGGAGCCAACGGCCTGTTTGTTAAGAATAAATATGGATCTATGAGGTTGTGCATTGACTACATGGAGATTAATGCTATAACAGTAAAGAAAAAGTATCCCCAACCTAGCATTGATTATTTATTCTACCGACTTCTTAGAGCTCTATATTTTTCAAAGATTGACCTTCTATATGGATATAATCAGTTGTGTGAGAAGAAGGAAGACATTTCGAAAACAACATTTCTAACCAGGTTTCGGCATTACGAGTTTACAGTAATGCTTTTTGGGATGACTAATACACCCCATATTTCATTGGTTCAAATGAACATATCTTTCAAGGAATACCTTGATGAATTTTTTGTGGTATTTATTGATGATATCATGGTATACTCAAAAATCTATGAAGATCACGGAAATACCTTGCACATTATCAAAAAGACTCTTAGAATAAAATGAATTATATGGGAAGTTTAACAAGTGTGAATTCTGGCTTCAAGAGATTTCTTTTCTTGGATATATTGTCTCTAAGGATGGAATCTCTATTGATCCTTCTATGACAAAGGAAATCCATAAATTTCCAGCATCAACAAGTATAACTGAGGTACATAGTTTTATTGGTTTAGTAGGTTATTATCGGCGTTTGGTCCTATGTTTTTTCCGATTGGCTACCCGTTTAACCAAGATCACATGTAAAGTGGTTAAATTAGTTTGGAAAAAATAGTGTGAAGAATTGTTTGTAGAACTTAAGAGAATATTAGTTAATTATCCTATCTTGACTCTACCATCGGTGAACGATGGGTTTGTTATTTATAGCGATGCTTTAAATAAAGGAATTGGTTGTGTGCTTATACAGAATGATAGAGTAATTGCCTATGCATCACAACTGCTAAAAATTCACGAGCAAAACTATCCCACTCATGATATTGAGTTAGAATCTGTAATCTTTTCTTTAGAGATATAGAGTCACTATCTCTATGGTAAAATACGTGAGATTTATAGTAATCACAAGAGTTTGAATTATATTTTCTCATAAAAAGAACTCAACATGAGGAAAATGAGATGAATTGAACTACTCAAGGATTATGATTTCACAATACACTACCACATGGGGAAGGAAAATATGGTGGTAGATGATTTGAGTAGAAAGGATCAGAGAGTTCTGAACAAGATGAGAGTTTAAAGGGATCCAATTTTCATGGATCAAGTAAAAATGGATATATGAATAATCATGGTAGGTGAAACATCAATAATTTTTCAAATGGTTGCCAATCCATCTCTACTAGAAAGTATAAAAAGTTCTCATACTGATGATAAGGAATTTTAAAAGAAAATTAATGTAGTGAATGATGGGAGATTGATCAACTTCATATATAAAGATGGAATTTTGAAATTTGGGAAGAGCCTTTTTATTCCCGATATACTTGATCTTAAATGAGAATTGTTGGATGATGGTCATAGCTCCAATTTCCCTATACACCATTGGAGCACCAAGCTTTATAGAGATTTGAAAGAACATTTTTGGTGGGACAATATGAAAAGAGAGATTGCTGATTCTGTGTTGAGATGTATGGTTTTTCAACAAGTGAAATCCATAATGAAACAACCTGGAGGAGTCATGCAACCTCTTCCCATACCTGAGTAGAAATGAGATAATATTACGATGGACATTTTTATGGTGCTACCAAAGACTCCTAGACGGAATGATGCAATATGGGTCATTATTGATCATCTTACCAAGTCTTCACATTTTATTGCTATAAGAGAAGATTTACAACATGAACGTCTGGAAATTCTATATATTAATGAAGTTGTAAGACTTCATGGTGTACCCATATAGATTGTTTCTAATCATGATCCGTATTTTACATCGAGATTCTGGGAATGTCTTTAGAAGGCCTTGGATACTGAACTTCGTTTGAGCACTGCCTACCACCCTCAAACTGATGGACAAACAGAACAGACTATTCAAACCTTAGAATACATGTTGAGATCTTTCTCGCTTGACTTTCAAGGTATGTGGGATCAATATTTACCTCTGGTAGAATTTTCCAATAACAATAGATTTCATTTAAGTATTCAGATGGCACCATTTGAAGCGTTATATTGAATGCGATGTCACACACCAACTTGTTGGGATGATGTTGGTGAAAGAATACTCATAGGCCTAGAACATGTTGATTAAATGATAGAAAAGGTGAAGGTTATCCAAACCCACATCAAAGCAACTCAAAGTAGGCAGAAGAGCTATGCCGATAACTGAAGGAAGGATTTATAATTTTAGGTAGGAGATCATGTTTTCTTGATGGTATCTCGATGGAAGGGAGTTATACTATTCATTAAGAAGGGTAAATTAAGTCCCAAGTACATCAGACCTGTCGATATTTTAGAACGAATTGGGGTTGTGGCTTACCGTTTTGAAATGCCGCCAAGTCTCTCAAAAGATCACGATGTGTTCCACGTATCACTATTGAGAAAATACATGCCTGACCCAATGCATGTACTCACCTATGAAGAAATTGAACTGGAACCTGATCTGTCTTATTGTGAAGAGCCTATCTAGATTCTTCATACAAGAGAACATGTTTTGAGAAACCAGAAGATTTTTTTGGTAAAAGTTCTATGGAAAAACCCATTAGATAGAAGAGGCAATGTGGTAACCCGATGAACTTATGATGAAGAACCACCCAAATCATTTTATGTAGTAATATTCTAGAAATTTCAAGGACTAAATTATTTTAAGGAGGGGAAAATGTAACACCACATGCTTCCACAGCATGTTTCTCTAGGAATAATACAATAGCTTGTGTTGTACGCAACTTCGAGTCCAAACAAACCACAACCAATCAAACTAGTCATTAGGAATAGTAATACCCACTTTTTTAAATCTTATAAATTTTATCTTTCTAAATGGACTTCATTTTTGGTTTTAGAATATCGAAATTATCTTAGTGTGATGTTTTGGTATTTTTTCTGAAAACATTCAATTTTTGATGACTAGTGAGAAACTCTGCATTATTGGTTAAAACCTATATTTTATTTAAATAATAGTTATTTTATTTTAATTTATTTTAGTTCAAAATAGATACATAATACCTATATATTTTCAATTTAATTCATTGGAGTCATTTTATAATAATTTTAGATATATAAAATCTTATCGAACTTTTTACCGTTTTTTACCCACCTCCTAGAAGTATTTGCAAATTTGTATAAAACATAATTTTACCATATTTGTGAGTTGAATTCCAATAATCCAAGACAGACAATTAATATCAGTAATTAAAATGTGGTTTAATAAGTTGAAAATAATTTTTGTGAATAGTAACTTTTGACTTTTATTTACAATGGTTAAACGTAAATAGGGAAATTAAGGTTAAAAATGACATCCAAATTACCCTAACACAAGTCATAATTCTATTGGATAAAATAATTTGACCAAAAAAAACCTTAGGTATAAAATATTATCCTCTTTGGTCCACTAGGATAAGATTAGGACATTTATTATTGTTTTATTTAAAGAAGAGTTAAATGAGTTAAATTCAATGTTTAATAACTAACCCATTTTTTATATTGGGTTACACACAATATAAATTCAACTATAAATATTCATTAATAATCTAAAAATATTTTCTACATAATTTTATTTTATTTATAATTTTTAGACATTATATAATTTAATTTATTTATGACACAATGATGATGCAGTAATTACCTTATTAATGAAATATTAAAATAATTGATATTATAAATATCCAAATAAACTTAAATTGAGACATATGATTAATTAAAATAATTTTAAAGGTTAACATTATATTTTATTGTTGGTTAAATAAATTTTATTCGAAGTGATAAAGTTTTTATGGCTTTCAAAAAAATCAAATACTAAATAGTGTCAAAACTGACATAATTAAGTTTTTAAAACAAATATTATATTATTAATTGATATAATATTACTAAAAATATAAGGCTTGGATAGAGGAATTATATAAGGTTATATATATTAATAATTAACCACATGTGGTTCTATTGGATTGTTATAGTATGTTTATTAACCATACAATATAAAAATACAATGAGACATGGTAAATGTCAAACTATTTAACTAAGAGTTAAATCTAAACGATAAGGTTAATATGATGACCTAAAACTATCTAAAACCTACTTTTTGAGATTTTTTCGATCCATACCTACCATAGCCTTTATATAATTCATTTTTGATCCATTATAAACCGAAAATGATTTTATTATAAAATAATATTTCAAGTTTTTTCTAAAGTGACCTTAACCCCTCTCATAAAAGGGATCTTCCCGTTATCATAATTTCACACCTCAAAAGCCATTTGGCACGGCCAACCCCTACCAAAATATCCTCCCAACTTTCCTCCCATCATCCTAGAGGCCTTCCTTTGGTCGGAAATCCAACCTATGGAGCCCTTTTTATCAAATCAAAACGAAGTACCCAAGGAAGAGGTAAATAATTCATCACCTCTTTCAAGTTCTTTTCTTCTTCCACTTCATATTTCTTTGTTGTTTCCATTATAAAATAATAACTCCAGTATCTTCTATATACTGTGATATTATTATAAAAATGGGACAAACATATTCATTATTCTATCCATCCTATAAATGAAAAATTCACCATATGTGCGTGCGTACGAATTACCGTCTCCACATCGTGGTGTAGTTTGTTATTCAAACACTTCATTGTTTGGATGGGTATAATAATGAATATAATTGATGTAAATAATAAATGTAACATGTTAATGATTCTGTATATATGATATACCATCCAATTACATACTATTTCTCCATCAATATAATTATATTGTCGCTCATGCGTACGTATTGATTACCGTCTCCATGAACGCGATGAGATTAATTCTCCATCGTAATAATTCAAGAATAATTTTCATTATATAAATAAGATTTTTTTTATGAACATAATATCATTCTGTATATGAGACAAATAAATCATATCCATAACAAACATGGCTTACGTAACTAAGAATATAAATGAAAACAAACCAGTTAACACCCAAAATGATGATACTGCTAAAATATTATTAACAAAGAAATATTATATGATCATATATGATATCATATTTATGTATATAATTATTGTATAATTTAATAAAAATGTTTTAACTATTATACAGGAGGTTAACATACTATCCACTAAGGAAAAGTACAAGGTAATGGTTAATTTTAGAATATCTTTATAATCCGAGGTTGTTTTTACGTAAGTATATACCGGGACCTCTTTATCATCCTCATTCATGTTTTCTTAAAAATGTATTTCAAAACATATTTACCAATACTAGACTATGAGTTAAAGTCATTTATACCCTTATTTTTCCTTATATGTTTTGAAAGGAATCTTTCTGTCATTTTATAAACAAGGTACTTTATGACCATTTCGAAAAAAATTAAGGTAAGAATGTTTTTTATACGGTGGGTGTGACTATTTTCTGCCGTTATAACATCATCAAATCATACCTTACAAGATTATAAGAATATTTTGAAAATAAATGTTTTCTTTTAGAATTATTTGACTCTTAAATGGTTTCCAAATAGGAAGAGGTATTTCTTTTAAATATTTTTCATTTCATCTATGTCAACATCCATTGATGGATTTTAAACTTGTTTGAAGTTGATTTATTATGATACAAATATTCCAAATTGTATTGAAGGTTTTGTGATATGTTTGACTGCAGATGTTTTATTTTTACACCATTAATGGTTTATTGTTAAAGTATTGACATTTCTTATGCTGGTTTTAATATGAATGTTTATGTTATGTTTCAACCTTTTATATGAGGAATGGACTGGACTTAGTATGTGATGGATGGAGCCCACTATAGCTCCTCGATTCATCGGTAGGTCTAATGAGATAATTGGGCATGGAATTGGATGAGTCCTTTCACAATTTGATATATGGTTCTGGATGAGGCCTTAATCATTTTTAGACGTCTTGGTAGAGGCCTTGAAAATATGTTTCAGAATGTCTAGCATTATACATTCCCTCATTATGAAAATAATAATGATGGATCATGTGGTTATTCGACTAATAGAATACCCATGAAAATGTTTTATTATGGAATTATTTACTCAGCTCATATTACTACCACAAAGTGTTCATTTTTATTATTTGTAATGGCATGTGTTTTGAATTATTCATCACGCATAATGATTATGTTATCTTCCATTACATTGATGACCCTTACTAAGCATTTGAGATCACCACTTTCTTATGTTTCATTTTCCCAAGATATGAAGAAGTTAGTTATGTGTGACTTGTAGGCATAATCTAGGAGGCTTGGATGTTTATAATGGAATAAATTAGTGTTGTATTTCTTTTCAAGTTCTAATGTTGAACTTATGTATGTATCTTATTTACAAGGCTACTAAACGGATCGCTCATTTAGGACATGATTCCTGGTATCATTCCAATGTTACATAATAAAGAACCGACTCTGGGTAACTGGGGTTGGGGTGTTACAATAAACCAATGGAGAAATATATTAAAGAGTTCGAAATTCATTTAATAATTAAAAAAGATACATACCAATGAAAATTTTATAAAAAAGCTAGATAATTAATGTTGTTGGGTTAATTAATTTATAAAGGATGATACATGTGCTAGAATAATCTATTGAAAAGGATAATGCAATCATGTGATATTAATGTCATTGAAAATAAGGTCAGTCCACTCAATAAAATTAAAAGTGAATATGATTATTCAATATAAGATTAAATGGGTTGTTACAAAATAACTGTTGAAGAGGATTGAAGTCATATGCTTAATAATAAACAAACATGTTCCGATAAATATAGTGATGAAGTAGGTTCTACATGAAAAAAGTTCATATTAACTAAATTTTTAAAAGAATGTTAAACTAAGTAATATTATTAGATGTCTAGATGACATAGAGCATACTAAGAGATAAATTTGAATGTAGAATCAAACAAAAATTATCTCTCATGTTAGACCTCGGTTTGTATTAGAAATATTTGGGCACAAGGAATTGTTAAAAAAATGAAATGGAAGATGTATACAATTTTGAATAAAGAAACATAATAACTTTTTTAGAGACTGTAAATAAGGAATATAATCCAAACTAAATGGGTGTTTAGGAAAAAATTCAATAAAAAGAACAGTTTACATGAAATAAAGAAAAATATGTGCTATAAGGGATATTCATAGGTGGAATGTTTTTATTTTTAAAAACAAAAATTTCCCCAATTATAAATCTTAAGACCATTCAAATATTTTTTGTTATTAATAAAGATCCTAAATATATGGATTATTATGTGGATTTAAAGTTATTATTCTTGAATGTTGATGTTGAGGAAGTAGTTTAGGATGTATCCCGACCCAGAATAATCTAACCCAGTGCCCTAAGTTGTTTTGTCCCATGACAATAGGAATACCTCCCTATATTCTAGATGCTTCCTACTAATATTATAGTTAAAATAAGTTATATGGGGAGACAATACCCTCCATACCATTGTAAGAAAATAGTTGAAATGAAAATATACAATAACTAATGTAACAAAGACCAATAAAAAAATAAAAAATTGTCTCATAACAAGATCCCAGACTATATAATTTCCGAAAAACAAATATTGAAAAAATTTCATGTCATATTAGTTTGATATGTATAAGGAAACTAAAAATAAATACAAACTGAATATTCATAAATAGGATCTTGACACCATGTATGGTCCCCCAGTCCATGATCTATCCCAAATCTGGAATCAACCATCCATCACAAGGCATTTTCCTTTATCTTTACCTATAATCATGATGTCTTCTTAGGTACCCTAGGAAAACTGATTAGGGTGTGAGTACAACATATTAGGCCACCAATAATAGTGTCTAAAGAACAGTACAATCCAATAACAATATGTGTAGGATACCAAGGAAAAATAGAACAAGATAGTGAAACTAAAATAGATTCCAAATTAATTAGATGTAAATTAACCACATTATCTCTTGGATTTCAAGTGATACCAGAGCCTATGAATCATGCTTTGGCTCATGCAGGTTATCTGAACCATATATCATAGGGTCACATATTTTAGAGAAGGATAATATGTATAATAATGTAAACAGGGATATGGAACCTCATATATGAAAATACCAATCAGTGATGTGGAATTCAATGTCTAAAATCATTAACCAAGTGAATATGTGTTGTTTGTGTGATTGTATCTCTGATAGGGGGAGGGGTTGAATCAGTGATACTTGTTCTCCTAGGTTTATTTGAAACAACATTCACCTCCAGTTAAATCATTCAATTCTCTTATAAAAACCAAAAAAATATATCTATAGGAACACACATATTTATTAGTATTTCTATTCAGTAGGAATATCTATGTCCTTGGTATAGATTGGAAGCAATCCAATACAACACAACACACTATAAATCATTCCTTGGATTAAAATGAGTATGGTATACCCTAACACTCATGTAGAATGATGTAAACAATTCCAATAGTAAGTGTGAAACCTATTAGCACAAATAGGGTAATACAATATTTGTGTAACGGCACATGTTACATATGATTCTTTTCAATTACTCAAATATATTAAATTTAAAACAATTATTAAATTTCTTACCCAGAAGATGGTAAGAACTTCCTGGACTTTTCTAAGAAAAATAAAGTCTGTTTTTCCCAGTTTTTTTTTCTAATTCTTCTCTGTACGATTCTCCCAATACAATTCTTGTTGATATGATTTTTCCTAGTAAAAAACTATGAATTTGATAGAATTTGTTAGAGATGAATCAGAACAACTTCAATGTCAATGAGCCTGTAACAAAGTGGTAAATGATCCTTTTTGGAATCCAAAAAATACCCAAGATCGAATCTGGGAAGGGATCCATTTCGAGTAGTACTGTCATAGTATTATTACACGACACTATAGCAGTACTATAGTAGTAGAGTACTGTAGTAGTTGTAATGCTGTAGTGGTGGAGGCACTATAATAGAACTGTAGTGGTGGTCGTACTATAGTGGCGATTGTAGCAGCCATGGTACTGTAGCATTACTATTCACTGAAGGGTCATTTGGGCCAAACAATGGGATTTAAAGCCTTGTATTCTGGCCACTTGGCCTTTGGAATTTTGGCTATGTAATTGGTCTTCTTATACCCAGACAAAAATAGGTCGTTGCTTTAATAATAAAATGATGCTTCAGCCCCAACCTAAGTAAAAATAAAAAACAATTCAATTATCATTCTTCCTCAGTACAATAATCCCAGTATAGAAATACTAATCTAATGATCAGCCGAATAAAATTGATAATCATAGCATGATAACCAATTGGGTATGATAAACACTGAGTATAATTAACTTTGAAATAAGCTCTTTCAATCTTGTATCTTCTCCATCAATGTAATCTATCAAGACAAATTCAACACAATTGAGAATATAAACATCTTATTCTCTCTAAAACACAATGATTCCCAATAATGAACACTACATCAGTCATCAAAAAAGTAAAATGTAATTTTCAACTTTTATTGGGGACCCTCATGTAGATTTTTCAGGATTACCATAAAGATTCCTACTTAATAAAATTTACCATATATCAATTTCCCCTAGATGTTCTATTGAATTTTAAAATCATGAATTCATCTAAAATATTATCAATTGTTCTAAAATTATCACATCTTCTTCATAAATTAATTTAAATTTCTAGTCTGGTTTCAATTCAACAGTTTGATTTTTGGAATCTGATTCTTCCATACAATTCTATTTATCAATTGAACATAAATGTATGAAGATATAGATATATCTTATAAATGTTGAATGAAATAATTCATTTTAATTTTGAGATCCCCATTGATATCACATCCAATAAACTCCTTTACATCTACAATTTGATATTCATTACCTTATATCTTGACCAAATTGAGAAACACGACTTCTTCTTCTACTCTTCTCTTGACCCACTTGAAAATTCACTTGGCGAGGAAACAAAGTAATTCAATTCATGATCCAATTGATTAGGGAATTTGGAAATAGATGTGATTTCAACTATCTCTTCAATTAGTAATTCAATCTTACATCCATCCCAATTTGACTAATATTTTCCAGAGTATGATCTTTCTGACTAATATTGGCCTGGAAAAGATCATTTTGAATATGCTCATTCTGGGAAAAATCTTTTTCTTTTTCATATGATAGATGATAGAATGCTATAGTGACAAAATTACAATTGAATGTATTGAAACATTCTAATCTTCTAGAAACATATTTATTTTCTTTTCAGTCTAAATCGAGTGGTCATAAGTATGATTCCATTTCCATTAGAAACATCTCTTTATTCTCTTCCACTCAGATACAATAAATCTGGGTACAATTTGGAATACTTATTTTCTATGTTTCTTTGATCTTCTTGGATCGTAAGTTTTCTAATAAATGTATGATTTTTGTGGAAAAATAATAAGAAAATATTCATCACATTTAGTTTATCCTAGTCACAGAGAGTCTAATTCATCTTTAAAATAACCACCCTTTCCACTCCAGATCCAAGGTTATTTTGTTAAACATTTACTTCTGAAAATATGTTCTCTATTTCATTCTAGACCTAAGGTGAGTCCAGTCAAAATCATCTCTTCCGAACAACTTCTTCATGTTAAGATGAAAAAAAGTGTGTCTGATTGATTAGAAAAAATGAGTCCAATTCTTTTTAAAAATCTGATAAAATTTCCACCAAATTAAAGTGAGGTTATTTTTTGTTCATCATAATATTCTTTGACAAAACAAATATATTTTTCAACAAATGATAATATTTGAAAAGAAACACCCTCATCATCATCTTGGTCCTAAAAATACCCCCCTTTGGATTTTTTTGTCAAACCTGTTTCATAAATCATGAAAATTTTAATCCTCTAGAAATGGATTACATATTAATAATTATAAGCCTATGTGATCAAACCCATTGTAGGAAACAATATTCATTGGTAGTAAAACCATGCAGTCCAAAAGTAGTGATTATGAAAACCATTTTATTTCTCATTTCTGACATATTATTTAACCTCAAATTTTCTCTATCCTCAATAGAATATAAAAAGATTTATTTTCCTATAACCACTCCAATACATAGTTAGAATATTTCACTCACAAAACAATGATGAATTCAGAGCTTACCGATAAATCCCCATTCTTACATGCATCAAAATGACAGTTTCATGAAACAATTCATTTTCACATTAACAACACTATCCAAAGGTAATATGAGACAGGGGATAGAAACAAATACCTCAACATTGAAGAGAAATAGGTCGTAAACCCACGTTCAATCTAAATTTTAAAAATAATTCCTTTAGTAATGCATTTGTGAATATGTCAGTAACTTGTTCTATTGTTGTATCATATTAAAGATTCAATTATTTCTTCTCCACACAATCATCAATTAAATGATTATTAATATCAATATGTTTTGAATAAGAATTTTGAATAGTATTCCTGGTGAGATTGATTATTCTTGGATTGTCACAACCTAAGAGTAAGCGTAACTTCACTTCAACAAGTAAATATTCAAATTCAGTTTTCATCCACAAAAGTTGGGTAATGGATTGATTGGTAGAAACATACTCATTATAATCTATAATTAGAGTTATTGAATTCTATTTATTCAAATTCCATCAAATACAATTATTTTCTAGAATGAATACTCCACATGATGTGGATATTATATGCTCAAAATTTATTGCATAGTCTGTGTAACACCCCAAGATTTTATGAAAAATATTCTTTTAATTTCATTAATTTCTTGTGCTACACCATGATTACTTTGCGCTATACGCAACACCGTATTATCTTGCATTATACGCAACACTATTCTTGGATCGTGTTACACACAATTTTGATAATAGTTATTATACACAACATTGAGTATATATATATATATATATATATATTCAATGTATAAATGAAATATGGTTGAATTCTGTTATACAAAACAATGAAGGATTCTTGCGCAACACGCAACCCTGACTTGAATTGCATTACACGCAATCGCGACCGTCCTCGATAGTGTGTGTTGTACGCAATACTGGGTTTTAATAAACAACGATATATTATTATAATATTGTTATGAACTAGCCGTTATGAATAGTTTTAACTAAATTTTGAATATTATAACATTATTATTCATCTTAAATATTTCTAGAACATGGTATAAGAACAAAATAAAATTTTCGGGTAAAATAAGTATTTTTCAAAAAATGCAGTTTTGCCGCCTTTTGATGGCGCACCCACTTTAAATCTAGTTTTTGACATGTTTATAATTTCAATTTGACAAAATAAAATTCTTCTTTTTAATCAGGATATAAAAATTTACATTAGATAAAGTTTTGATATTTTTCCGATAACTTTCATATTTTAATGAATAGTAAAAACACGCTATATTTTAATTAAAAAAAAATTTTTCATCGTAATATATTATGTGGTTAAATTATAATATTGAATGGTTTTAAAGTATAAATATAATATATTTTTACCATTTAATATAATGTATGCCATTATCATTGATTTTACCTTGAATTTGTAGGTTAAATCAATTCAACCTTTTGCAATGTTTTAAAGAAAAACCCGTTTTCTTTCGACAACGGGATTAATTTTAATTTAATTTCTGAAACTTTTGTGTATTGAATTTGGAAAAATGAATTCCATATTTCGAATAATTGGATCCAAATTATGTTAATAAGCTTCTTTTTATTTTTGGGAATTATGAATAGTAACTACGGTAAATTTTATTTACCATAGTTAAAGGTAAATCGGGTAATTAAGGGTAAATATAATATTTTAAAATTACCCTAACAAATGTCAAAATCCTATTGGATGACTAAAAGTCGACCCATATCACCTAAGGGTAGTATTATATTCATTTAATTAAATTGTGTCAATGAAAATAATTTAATTATTATTAAAACCAAAGAATGTGACAACATGTCACTTTCTTAAATCTTATAAGTATAATAATTTTAATCTAGTGATAAACTTCATGAAACTTCGAACATGAATAGTCTCCAGAAATCTAATACAATTATCTACAACATAGGAATTGATTTAAAATTTTTAGGGATTAAATAATTATCATTTATTATGACACAAATATGATGCAGTAATTGTCTTTTTAATGAAATATTGACATAATTGATGTTATAAATGCCCAAATAAATGCAATTTGAGACTTTTTATGACTTACACTAATTTTATAGGTTAATATGACATGTTATTGTTGATTTAAGTAACTTGTTTAGAACTTATCATTCTGTTATGAATTTCATAAAAATCATGTACCAAATAGTGTCAAAATTGACATAAATTAGTTTTTAAAACAAATATTATATTATTAATTGTTATTTTATTCATAAAAATATAAGGTTCAGACAAATGACTTAGATAAGATTATATATATTAATAATAAACAACTTGGGGTTCTTTTGTCTTGATATAGTAAGTTTATTAACCATATAGTGTAAGAAAACAAAAAGACACGGTAAAAGTTAAATTATTTAACTTAGAGTTAAATGTAATTGATAAGGTTAAAATAATAACCTAAACTTTTCTAAATTCTATTTTATTAGAGTATTTCGACCCATCCCCACCTTATCTTCGAAATATATCAATTTGGAGCTATTTAAAACCGAACTTGACTTTATAATAAAATAATATTTTTTGTTTTCCCAAAGGTGCCCCTCTCCTCCCTTATAAAAGGACACCTCCTCCCTCTCCTCCTCACACCAATTTGAGCATTCAAGCTCGGACAAACCCTGACAAAATATCTTCTCCACTTCCCTAGTATAATCATAGAGGTCCTGGTCTTCTTAAAAGACCATCCTTAGTTCTTTAAGTGGAGGTTAAGAAAAGGCGTGTCAAAAAGAGGTAATATCCATTACTGATCTTTTTCAATTTCCTTCTTCTTCAACTTCTTCTTCTTTAGTTGTTTCATGATAAAGTAATAAAATCAGTATTTATTATATACTGATATTTTATTATAAATATGAAACAACTCTAATTATCCTTTTATCCATCCTACGGAAAAAGGAAATCACTGCGCGTGCGTACGTACGGAATACCATCTCCACGCCGTGGTGTAATCTATTTTTTGCCACCACCTTAATTGGATGGGTATCATGGTGTAATGAGTAACTATATATGATTATTATAAAGTGATATTGATACTGAAATAGTATACATACACTTCAACACAATTTCACGATCATGAGAACGATATCATCGCTCGTGCGTACGTACAGACTACCGTCTCCATGACGCGATGAGATTCATTTTCCACATTAACCATCCATGAATGATTATAAAGTATATATAATGAATAATAATGAAATATATGACATGTTAAATCTACTGGATTTATGTATATATATATATATGTATTTCATCTACTTACTTCCATTCAAGACAATAAGGAAAGGAAAACAGCGTTCATGCGTACGTACGGACTACCGTCTCCATGAACGGTGTGTTTCATTTCATTTATCTATCTATTATATATATATACATATACTGAATATATATGATATATAAATCATGTTTTATATTCTGAAAGTAAGTAAATCATGATATAAGTAATAATAATGTCAAGAACAACAAGTCCAAACACCTACGATAAATGAAACGATTTTACCCAAAATGCTTATTTAACATGGAGTTTACAAAAGAACGGGTAATATAAAGTCATAAGTGAACCATGTATGATATCATAACAATGAATATGATTCTGTAATAAGTTAATGACATTATTTAAATCATTATACAGGAGGTTCATATACGTACAAATCATATCGTACATAAGGTAAGGGAAATATCACAATCTCATTTTTATCCGAGATTGTTTATACTTTGGTATTTACTGGGGTGTATTTTATTATCCACATCCATGTTTCCTCAATTTCCATCCACCTAAAATTGTTTAAATCCAATTTTACCCTTCGGTGAGTTTTTAGTAAAAGATATGAAAGGAATCTTTTGTCGTTTTTCGTACAAGGTACTTTTTGACTTTTCTGACAAAAGTACGAGAAGAATGTTTTTTTTAACTTATACGGCATGAATGGATTTTTAAAACATTATTTACAAGAAGCTTCCTTTACAAGTTTTCAAGTTTATTTTTAATCAACTTATTTTATTTTAAAGTTGTATGACATGTTAAGAAAGGAAAAATGATTTTGAAGAAGAAAGGATATTTTCGTCAAGAATGGAGTTCAAGTGTTTTATCAAAATTATTTTCCATATAAGATAATAAAGGGTTCTGTTTTTATCCCTATTATTACATTGACTTGATTATGTTGTGATGGAATTATTTTTATGAATTCCTTTATCTTATATGAATTGTTTTATGATGTCATGATGTTTAAGATTCCCATTTGTATTACATGGGTTATGCAATGATGTATGATTTATGATTTTGTGGCACACATAAGAATGGTATCATTATGAGATGGGTGGGACCTATATCTCCCTACAATGCATTGGGTAAAGATTTTATATCTCATGAGATAGACATGGCTGGAACGGTAGGTTATACCGGTTCAGTGAAACAGGACTGAAACGAGGGTGACTCGGTTCAGAAATGGACTTTGTCCACTAAGATAGTCTTGGCAATGAGTCTTGACTAATAAGATATGATTCTCTATGATTATGTGTGTATGCCACAAGGTTTCATGTTTTTAAGTTATGATTATTGGGATTACATTTCACTACTATGATTTATCCCATGTTATGAAAATTATGATCTCTTTTGCAGGTTAAGATTTCCAAAAGATATGTTCTTATGAATATGATGTGATTGATATTAATTTTGTTTACCCTTACTGAGAATTTGAGCTCACCCTTTTATGTTTTCTTTTCCCCAGGATATAAAGAAAGGTTTTAGGTAAAAAAATGAAGATCTTTATGGGAGATGTTGAAGATCTTTCACCACGATTAGAAGATTATATTCCGAGTTTCCAAAGACACTAAACTATTATGATCCTTGTGTGTGTGTTTTTGTTATATACTAAGTATTCCGCAAAAGTAATGTAATGTCCATGTACGTTAAGCTTCGGGTCTCTACAGTTGGTATCAGAGGAAAGGTTTAGTCAACCTTTGGAAACTAGGATGTGAGAACATTAGTGAGATCCCTAGAGATATTTCTAAGGTATGTCTAGGTATGCCCCTAAGGATAAGTATACGTATAGGATATAGTCCTAGAACTATGGTAACGGTCTTAGAATTTAACCTAAGATGTTAGATATTGAAGTTACTCCCCCTTTATTATGATTTTTTCCTCTAACACTATTCTTTTTGGGTTTTAGAAAATGGCTGGAAACAAGATGATTCACGATAATGGAGGATATTATGGACAATGGAATGATATTCTTCATGAGAAACCAAATGAAATGGGATTTGGAAGTCCAACCATCATTATTATGCCGAATCAGCAATCTCATAATATGATCAATAAACTCAAATTTGGTATGTTTCCTGACTCGGCTAATAAGAGAAAGATGGAGTTTCATGATGATCATAGAGGAAAGAAAGTTAAATTTCCCCTATGTAAATCATGTGGGAAGAGGCATAGAGGAGAATGTTTCAAGGGAACTGGAAGATGATTTGGGTGTGGAAAAGAAAGACACAAAGCCAGTAAGTGCAAAGGAAAAGGTTCAGTTAACACTATGTATGAGGATAATGGTATTGCTACGACATCAACAATGGTTAAATGTTTTAAATGTGGAATGTACGGGCATTATACAAACCAATTCCCTAAGGGAAAGTCTCATGAAGAGAATCAGTACGGCCGTATGAGTAGTATTTATGTTGATGATGATGAAGAGACTACAAATGATATGTGAGTTGAAAGAATTGTTATGTGTTTATCAAGTGTAATGTTGTATAAGTAATCTCATGGTACTATGGAATAAAGAGACATCTAAGGATTGTTACACTGTTGTCTTTCCTTGAGTTTTGAAAGTGTATGATTAATGGTACCGGTATCCATTAAAGGATATTCAGATATTTTTGGAATATAGAAGGGATAAGGAGAAAATTAAATGTTTGATAGTATTAATGAGCTCATGACTGATATAAGGAGAAGGTTATGTAATGGATTGAGTATATAGAATTTTTGGATTTTGGTATGTGGAAAGTGTTAACTTTTAACTGCATTCATGTTTTCACTTAGGTTCAATGGGTATTCAAGAGAATGCATGATTAATGCCTTTGAATGTTTGGAATGTGACCAACAAGACATATCTTATAATATATGGGGATCAACGATGGTATTAAATCTCTGGTAATCGTTTTCACTATATTATGAGAGTGGACTGCAATATTACGGATAAGCCTAAAGATTGGAATGGATTATGTTGGACATAAGTTAGTATTGTTTAAGGATAGAAGTTTTTTTCGATATTATTGATGGGATGTTATAGTAATATAGTTTTAGAAAAAGGACAACCTGCAGGACGGGCGACAGCCCATCGCGTCGGACAAGGCTGTGGGAATCGAACCCACAACCGAAGTGCGACTGGCCTTTATCGCCTTCCACTAGCCTACAGGAAGTCCCTGGTTAGTATAAACTAGTTTTATTTTATTAAGCGGTATGATATATGAAGTATAAGTTCATTTTTGGAACCATATACGATTAATCTAACCATAAGATGGACTTATAACTTTTCCTAACCTTTTGTTTGAAAGAGATGGAATGACCCATCATTCTATCACATGATCTTCTAACACATCACGAATAACAAATTCAACTTCATTTCTTTAAGGGATGAAGTGGAAATTGTTCAATTCACGAACAACAATGAGATTGTACCAAAATCATGCAAGTATTTTTTTTAATTCATCAACTTTAGGGAAATGATCTTTAAAACCAAAAAATGTTGTCCTAGTTCCCTTATATCTGATTAATTAGATGGTACCTTAGATCATCACAAATCAATAGCTTTGTGATTGTTGGCTTTTTCATAGCCATGTTCTCTACCACTCTCCATCAGAACTTGATGGTTAGATTTTTCTTCCATATCCATATTTTCACCTATGTTCTCCTACGTGGAAAACCCATGATGAGTTAATTTGGGTAACCATTACATTTCAAACTTTAGTTTTTAAAAGCCATGTTTTGGTATTCCTTTTTACGATGTGGGTTTCAATTAAACAAACTTTCGAGTAGTAAACCATTTATAACCCTGACGAATTTCGAGGGCGAAATTCATTTTAAGGGGGGTAGAATGTAACACCCTGAGATTTTATGAAAAATATTATTTTAATTTCATTAATGTCTTGTGCTACACCAAGATTACCTTGCGCTATACGCAACACCGTATTAGCTTGTAGTATACGCAACACTATTCTTGGATCGTGTTACACACAATTTTGATAATAGTTATTCTATGCAACATTGAGTATATATATATATATATATATATTCAATGTATAAATGAAATATGGTTGGATTCTGTTATACGAAACAACAAAGGATTCTTGCGCAACACGTAACCCTTACTTGGCTTGCATTACACGCAATCGCGACCTTCCTCGATAGTGTGTGTTGTACGCAATACTGGGTTTTAATAAACAACGATATATTATTATAATATTGTTATGAACTAGCCGTTATGAATAGTGTTAACAAAATTTTGAATTTTATAACATTATTATTCATCTTACACATTTCTAGAACATGGTATAAGAGCAAAATAAATTTTTCGGGTAAAATAAGTATTTTTCAAAAAATGCAGTTTTTCCGCATTTTGATGGCGCACCCACATTAAATCTAGTTTTTGACATGTTTATAATTTCAATTTGACAAAATAAAATTCTTCTTTTGAATCAGGATATAAAAATTTACATTATATAAAGTTTTGATATTTTTCCGATAACTTTCATATTTTAAGGAATAGTAAAAACACGCTATATTTTAATTAAAAACAACTTTTTTCATCGTAATATCTTATGTGGTTAAATTATAATATTGAATGGTTTTAAAGTATAAATAGAATATATTTTTACCATTTAATATAATGTATGTCATTATCATTGATTTTACCTTGAATTCGTAGGTTAAATCAATTCAATCTTTTGTAATGTTTTAAAGAAAAACCCGTTTTCTTTCGACAACGTGATTAATTTTAATTTAATTTATGCAATTTTTGTGTATTGAATTTGGAAAAATGGATTCCATATTTGGAATCAGTGGATCCAAATTATGTTAATAAGCTACTTTTTATTTTTGGGAATTATGAATAGTAACTACGGTAAATTTTATTTACCATAGTTAAAGGTAAATCGAGTAATTAAGGGTAAATATAATATTTTAAAATTACCCTAACAAATTTAAAAATCCTATTGGATGACTAAAAGTCGACCCATATCACCTAAGGGTCGGATTAGATTCATTTAATTAAAATTTTTCAATGAAAATAATTTAATTATTATTAAAACCAAAGAATGTGACAACATGTCACTTTCTTAAATCTTATAAGTATAATAATTTTAATCTAGTGATAAACTTCATGAAACTTCGAAAATGAATAGTCTCCAGAAATCTAATACAGTTATCTACATCATAGGAATTTATTTAGAATTTTTAGGGATTAAATAATTATCATTTATCATGACACAAATATGATGCAGTAATTGTCTTATTAATGAAATATTGACATAATTGATGTTATAAATGCCCAAATAAATGCAATTTGAGACTTTTTATGACTTACAATAATTTTCTAGGTTAATAGGAAATGTTATTGTTTATTTAAGTAACTTGGTTCGAACTTATAATTCTTTTATGAATTTCATAAAAATCATGTACCAAATAGTGTCAAAATTGACATAAATTAGTTTTTAAAACAAATATCATTTTATTAATTGTTATTTTGTGCCTAAAAATATAAGGTTCGGACAAATGACTTAGATAAGATTATATATATTAATAATAAACAACTTGGGGTTCGTTTGACTTGATATAGTAAGTTTATTAACCATATAGTGTAAGAAAACAAAATGACACGGTAAAAGTTAAATTATTTAACTTAGAGTTAAATATAATTGATATGGTTAAAATAATAACCTAAACTTGTATAAATTATATTTGATGAGAGGATTTAGACCCATCCCCACCTTAGCTTATAAATATATCAATTTGGAGCTATTTAAAACCGAACTTTACTTTATAATAAAATAATATTTTTTGTTTTCCCAAAGTTATCCCTCTCCTCCCTTATAAAAGGACACCTCCTCCCTCTCCTCCTCACACCAATTTGAGCATTCAAGCTCGTCCAACCCCTGCCAAAATATCTTCTCCACTTCCCTAGTATCATCCTAGAGGTCTTGGTATTCTTAAAAGACCATCTTTAGTTCTTTAAGTGGAGGTTAAGAAAAGGCGCGTCAAAAAGAGGTAATATCCATTACTGATCTTTTTCAATTTCCTTCTTCTTCAACTTCTTCTTCTTTAGTTGTTTCATGATGAAGTAATAACATCAGTATTTCTTATATACTGATATTTTATTATAAATATGAAACAACTCTAATTAACCTTCTATCCATCCTACGGAAAAAGAAAATCACTGCGCGTGCGTACATACGGAATACCGTCTCCATGCCGTGGTGTAATCTATTTTCCGCCACCACCTTAATTGGATGGGTATCATGGTGTAATGAGTAACTATATATGATTATTATAAATTGATATTGATACTGAAATAGTATACATACACTTCAACACAATTTCACGATCATGAGAACGATGTCATCGCTCGTGCGTACGTACGGACTACCGTCTCCACGACGCGATGAGATTCATTCTCCACATTAACCATCCATGAATGATTATAAAGTATATATAATGAATAATAATGAAATATATGACATGTTAAGTATACTGGATTTATGTATATATATATATGTATGTCATCTACTTACTTCCATTCATGACAATAAGGAATGGAAAACAACGTTCATGCGTACGTACGGACTACCGTCTTCATGAACGGTGTGTTTCATTTCATTTATCTATATTATATATATATATATATATACTGAATATATATGATATATAAATCATGTTTTATATTCTGGAAGTAAGTAAATCATGATATAAGTAATAATAATGTCAAGAACAACAAGTCCAAACACCTACGATAAATGAAACGATTTTACCCAAAATGCTTCTTTAACATGGAGTTTACAAAAGAACAGATAATATAAAGTCATAAGTGAACCATATATGATATCATAACAATGAATATGATTCTGTAATAATTTAATGACATTATTTAAATCATTATACAGGAGGTTCGGATACGTACAAAGCATATCGGACATAAGGTAAGGGAAATATCACAATCTCATTTTTATCCGAGATTGTTTATACTTTGGTATTTACTGGGGTGTATTTTATCATCCACATCCATATTTACTCAATTTCCATCCACCTAAAATTTTTTAAATCCAATTTTACCCTTCGGTGAGTTTTTATTAAAAGATATGAAAGGAATCTTTTGTCGTTTTTCGTACGAGGTACTTTTTGACTTTTCCGACAAAAGTACGAGAAGAATGTTTTTTTTAACTTATACGACATGAATGGATTTTTAAAACATTATTTCCAAGAATCTTCCTTTACAAGTTTTCAAGTTTATTTTTAATCAACTTCTTTTATTTTAAAGTTGTATGACATGCTAAGAAAGGAAAAATGTTTTTGAAGAAGAAAGGATATTTTCCTCAAGAATGGAGTTCAAGTGTTTTATCAAAATTATTTTTCATCTAAGATAATAAAGGGTTCTGTTTTTATCCCTATTATTACATTGATTTGATTATGTTGTGATGGAATTATTTTTATTAATTCCTTTATCTTATATGAATTGTTTTATGATGTCATGATGTTTAAGATTCCCATTTGTATTACATGGGTTATGCAATGATGTATGATTTATGATTTTGTGGCACACATAAGAATGGTATCATTATGAGATGGGTGGGACCTATATCTCCCTCCAATGCATTGGGTGAAGATTTTATATCTCATGAGATAGACATGGATGGAACGGTAGGTTATACCGGTTCAGTGAAACAGGACTGAAACGAGGGTGACTCGGTTCAGAAATGGACTTTGTCCACTAAGATAGTCTTGGAAATGAGTCTTGAATAATAAGATATGATTCTCTATGATTATGTGTGTATGCCACAAAGTTTCATGTTTTTAAGTTATGATTATTGGGATTACATTTCACTACTATGATTTATCCCATGTTATGAAAATTATGATCTCCTTTGCAGGTTAAGATTTCCAAAAGATATGTTCTTATGAATATGATGTGATTGATATTTATTTTGTTTACCCTTACTGAGCATTTGAGCTCACCCTTTTATGTTTTCTTTTCCCCAGGATATAAAGAAAGGTTTTAGGTAAAAAAAAATGAAGATATTTTTGGGAGATGTTGAAGATCTTTCACCACGATTAGAAGATTATATTCCGAGTTTCCAAAGACACTAAACTATTATGATCCTTGTGTGTGTGTTTTGTTATATACTAAGTATTCCGCAAAAGTAATGTAATGTCCATGTACGTTAAGCTTCGGGTCTCTACAGTCTGTATCATAATACCAAAGAAATTCAACAATATATTAGATTCCGTACCTAATTTTGAATTGTTTTGTTCCTTTTATGTATATAATAATTCATTTTACAACAAGTTAATGTGATTCTTTGGGAGAACTCTAAATTATTTCACATAATGTAACAATATAAAAAATGTCGGGTCTTGAGAAAGGAAAATACATCAAACTTATAGTCATATTTTGAAATTCATTTTGATCAACTAGTTTTCATTCTCCAACTTTAGATAACATATTCCCCACTAATATCAGTGTGAAAATATTTTTTTAATTTTCCATTCCAAATCACTGAATAAGTTCAATAGAATAATTTTCTTGAGAAAGAAAAAATTATTCAATTCGTTGTTGTGTTTGAAACCAAAGAAAGTATTTAATTTACCCTAGCATGAACATTTCAAATACCTTGATCATATTTTATAAAATCTTACATATATTCATTTATCATTCCCATAAAAGACGATGTCATTAACATAAACAACTATAATGAGGGAAAACTCTTGACTTACTCTGATGTAATTATTGTTATCCACTCTTCCTTTCATGAAATTCAACTTCATTAAGCATTTATACATTTTTTAATACCAATACCTTGGAAAATTTTTTAGCATGAACATGGGATTCTTTAGTCTTCACACTTAACATTAATCTTTCCCAACAAAAAATCCACATGTTTTTTAAATATAAACATCCACTTCAAGATCACCATTTAGGATTGTGAATTTCACATCAATTTAAAAGGTATTGTACCCTTATTGCACAAAAAAAGTAATAAAGATTATAATTTTATCAAGTATTGCTACTAGAGAAAAGGTTTCATCGAACTCAATACATTCAATTCTTGAATACCCTTTTCACACAAACATTTCTCTATTTCTTATCACTTCACATTCTTCATTAATATCATTCCTAAAAACCCCCATTGTGACAATGATGTTTTGGTTTTTTGTCTTGTGTATGAGTTCCCATGTTTCATTATTTTCAATTTGATCCAACTCTTCATTCATGGACTGAACCCAATATGGATGCGAAAATGATACTTTCACATAATTTAGCTCGACATTTGAATACAAATAAGTATGTGTGATGATATTTTTTGTTCTTCTTATTTTAAACATCTTGTGTTGAACACCAATTATATTCTAAGCTTCCACTTGATTCTTTATCCTTTGATGCGATTTCAGAACATTATCCTCATCACATGAAAAATATGAGTCTGATTATTCTTCTTTATTAAGAATAAAATTTCCCATATCTTTATCAAAATAGTTATCTTCAACTTTCTGAACTTCCTTTTCGGTATGAATATGTTTTTCTTTCTCAACCCTTTCAGTGACATTTACATCAATAGAATCAACAATTATTTTTTCATCTTTTTTGAATCATTTATATCCTATTCCATTTAGAGAATAGCTAAGAAAGATTCAATCTTAACCTTTCTTCTCAAACATTCCATAGTTTCCACCTTTCTTATTTATAATACATGGACTCCCAAGAACTATTAACTTCATTAAAGTTAGATTTTTTAAATAAAAATAATACAGATTCAACATTGATTGAGGTTTGTAGAAAAAAATGTTTATGGATATAAAACTCAGTACTCATGGCTTACCTCCAAGACTAATGACAGCGACCATGTTCAAGTAACACGGTTATTATCATTTCTATCGGAATAATATTCTTTCATTTAGAAACCCCATTTTGTTGAGGAGTGTATATGGAGATATACTCATACAAAATTCCATGATTCTCAAGATAACCTTTGAATTCTTCACTTCTTTATTCACCAAAATTGTATGATCTCAACTTCTTTACTGAATTCTTACATTCTTTGTCACGACCCGCCCTCGGGGTCCGTGCCGTGACTACCCCAAGCCCGCCTTCCATAGGCCAGGGGCTGGCGACTAGCACCAAGGCGTAAATCCCGGAAAAAAGGGAAGGCATTGCCTTTGAAACGTAAACACACACCACAGAGTAAACAAGCGGAAAGTAAACACCAAACAAACAGAGTACGACTGAAAGTGCGGAAAAGTAAATGGGCCAGAATACAAACCCAAACTGAAAGTAAAGTACAACTCAAAAGGGAAAAACAGCAACTGTAAAGTAAAAGCCGCTACTCCGAGCTGTCCACCGGAAATCCCACCTGAAGGGTGGGTACAGATAGCTCCGCTACTCCACGGGTCCCGCCGTCTGCTCCGTGCACGTTCCGCCCAGTGGTCCACCTCCGGGTACCGCCCCGCTGTACAAGCCTCAGCTAAGGTCAACGCTGTCCGTCGTCTGCAACCAACACAACGTAGTGCGGGCGAAGCCCGTGCAGGGGTGAGTATAAGCTACTCAGTAGGGACCCCGAGACCCCTGAAGGTCTCTCAAATTCACAAAGGATAAACCACGAAGAAAAGTACAAACACGAAGTAACAACTGACAGAGCTTAGGTATATGCCCATACATATACCTAAGTCATCAATTAAAATACACTCCAACCTCCGAGCCCAAGTACAACTCAGTCCACGCAGGAAAGTATACGTATTCCACATAGGAAAGCAAAATATAATCCACACAGGATTGCACAACACAATCCACACAAGAAAACAACAGGATTCAGCTCACACAGGTATACTTCTTCAAGGACGATAAAGATGATCACTGATCCATCTAAGTCGTCGGACCCACGAAGGATCGATAGGTAACTAACCCCCGCAAAGACCCACACAGGATCGGGCTCACACAGAACCTGTAGGCGCTGGCTCACACAAAACCGCTGAGCGCAAGGACCCACACAGGATCGGGCTCACACAGAACCTGTAGCACTGATCCACGTAGGATCGCTGAGTGCTGTAGTCGTCGTCGTCGAATCCACACAGGATCTCTGTACTGTCGTCGTCCAATACACACAGGATCTCTGTACTGTCGTCGTCAAATCCACACAGGATCTCTGTACTGTCGCCGTCAAATCCACACAGGATCTCTGTACTGTCGTCGTCGCAGTCACAGTAGCAGTCGTAGCAGAAGAACAGTCGCAGCCAGCACTAGGGTTCCCACACACAGCAAGCTCGTACGGAGGGTCCGCTCCACGAGCCGAGAGGCTGATACATCAACTGTCACGAAGACCAGAGTTGATGTATCCAAAAGTTCTGTATCGTCAACAGGAACTCAACGCAACAGACGGCGCGTCGATCGGACGCCCGGTCTGAGAGTTATTGGCATTTTCGTCTCCGGGGCCCGGTTGGTTTTTAAGGCAAAACCAACCCGACCGTACTCCACCTGCGTCCAAACCTCGGGCGGAGTATGCCAAAAGATCCGTCTCACTAAGAGGAACACAACGCGACTGACGACACGTCAATCGGACGTCCGTAGCTCAAGATATGAGTGTTTCCGCTCCGAAGGCCCGGTTGGTTTCGTGAACGAACCAACCCGGCCGAACTCAAAGTAAACCGAAACCTTGAGTACGATATACCGAAACGACCGTCTCGATCCAAGGATCGCGTTGCCGCAGACGGTTCGTCATTCGGAGGTCCGAGGCTCAAGTTATGAGCCAAAAACCGAAACTGGTCCGAAACGGGGGGGTCCGGGTCCGGGCCGACCCGGCCCGACCCCCCCCCCCCCCCCCCGGGGGCGGCGCGGCGGCGGCGCGGCGGCCGGCGGCGGCGGCGACGGCGGCGCGGCGGTGGCGGCGCGGCGGCGGGCCGCGTGGCGGCGGCGGCGGCGTGCCGCGTGGCGGCGGCGGCGGGCCGCGTGGCGGCGGCGGCGGCGTGCCGCGCTGGCGGCGGGGTGCCGCGGCGCACGCGGGAGGCACGCGGGGGCTAAGCCCCGCGTTTCTGTCAAGTGGCACGGCCTTGTGCCGTGCCTTGCAAAAAAAAAACGGCCCCCCCACAAATGGGGGCCGGCTGGACGAACCGGGGGGGCTTTGCCCCCCCCCCCCTCCTTTAAATTGAACCGCCCCCCTCATTAAGAGGGGGGGTTTGAAGAACCGGCCGGGGGTTTAATCCCCCGGTTTTATGACATCCGGCCGGCCCGCTGGCCGGCCGGTTTTTACCAACGGGACCGGAAATTCCGGTCCCGCCCTCGACTTCCGACGCTGGCGGCCCGGCCGCCGGTCTTTCCTTCCACCGCGGCCCGGAACCGGCCGTGGTCTTCTCGTCCCGCCGCGGCCCGGAACCGGCCGCGGTCTCCTCGTCCTGCCGCGGCCCGGAACCGGCCGCGGCGTTCGTCATCCGGCGCGGTGCGACGGCACCGCGCCCTTATGCCGTGCCATGAATCCTTCCAACGCGGCGCGACGACGTCGCGTTCTTGAAGACTCTCCTCGGCGAAGCGCGACGGCGTTGCGTAAATTAATTGAAAGATCAACCGCGTGGTGCGACGGCACCACGTTTCTTGCTTCCTCCCGCATGAATAAACATGAACGTTGGAGGGGGGTTCGGCCGTGTTCGTGCGGTCCGGCCCCCCCCTCGCGTTAGCTAAACACTTAATAAATATTTCAAAACCTCAGGTAGACATGCGATCCACGAGCAAGAAATGAAATAATTTAAGAATTAACAACATCCCCTACATCTGGTTTGAGATTCAAAGAGTCTTCTACGTTCCGCGGAAGACGGCGTCGCGGAAGTCGGGCGTCGCGGAAGTCGGGCGTCGCGGTCGTCGTTCGTCAAATCCGTTGACGAAGAGTTACGTCCGATGCGACACGTTGTTGGCGGATCTTCGTTTGCCGACGAAGAAGGCCCGAGGAGGATGCGGCGTTCCCTCTTGTTGACACCGAGGACGAAGAAGAGAGGCGTCGTTCTTCGTCGGAGTTTGAGCGTTCTTCGTCAAGATGAACGTTCTTCGTCAAGATGAAGAAGATGGAGGAGGAGCTCTCAAATGAAATCCACACAAGTTGGCTAACAAAATAAAATAAGGTCTCTCCTTATTTTATTTACCAAGCCTAGGAATTCAAAACTTCAAAATTCAAACATAACACTTAATTAATTAACATGTCATGTGTAATTAATTTGATGTTAAGTTTACAAACAATTAAGAGGGAGAGAGGGGAGTTTAAGGGGGAAGTTGAGAGGTTTAGGTTCGTGTGGGTCCCACCACACTTAATCCTCTCAAAGTAGGTTAAGTGGGTGTGGGTCCCACCCCCAACTCCTTTTGAGAGGAGTTAACCTACAAAAGTGAAACAAAAAGAATCCACATTTTTTTATTCAACATTTTATAATTCTCCCAAAAACTAACTTTCGTTCCGCAACAAACGCAACTCCCGAAAGGGTCTCTTTAAGCGAATATCGGCGCTGCGAGTTCATCGGTGCCCTCGGATTTCAATTCCGAGCACCGGATCAAAAGTTAGGAATTCCCGCTCCTTCGTTCACTGAACGTACCCGAGCCCAAACTTCGGAAATTAATTCCGGGCACTCCGGGCCTCGGAATCAGGTGCCGTCTGAAACCGCGCTCTTGTAAAATTCTAAAGAAAATTAAGAAAAAATTTTCCTTGAATTTTACGGGTCTTTACATTACTCCCACCTCAGGGCTTTACGTCCCCGTAAAGCTACATCAAAAACTAGGGAAACAAAAGAGGGTACTGAGCACGCATCTGAGCCTCCCGCTCCCATGTGCTCTCCTGGAGATTCCCGTGCCGCCATCTGTTGCGTACAAGAGGAATCGATCGTCCATGTAGGACCCGCTCCTGTCGATCCTCTATCTCCACAGGGACCTCCGTAAAAGTCGCCCCATCGTCAAGGATGTGCGTCGGGTCGTGCACGTATCTCCTCAGCAGAGACACGTGGAAGACGTCGTGCACCCGGTGCAACTGAGGTGGTAGAGCCAGGCGATAAGCAACCTCACCAATCCTGCTGAGAAACTGAAAGGGTCCGATGAAACGCGGAGATAACTTGCCGCCTCAACCAAATCTCCGAATACCACGTCGAGGTGAGACCCGCAAGAAGACGTGGTCGTCATCCTCGAACTCCAGTGGCCTCCGCCTCCTGCCAGCGTATGACTTCTGCCGGCTCTGAGCTGTCCTCATCCGTTCCTGGATGACCTGGACCTTCTCTGTCGTGGCCTGGACCATCTCCGGTCCCATCAGAGCTGCAAGATTTCTCTTTTGCCGAAACGAGAAATCTGGTCTCATCCCCTGGATAAACCACATTCTTTGCCTAAAACAGTCAATCCTAACATGGATGATACTAATCCATACTAAGGATGACGTCGTAAGGCCTCGACGCTACTACTAAGAGATTCAACCGTTACTCTCGCCTCCAAGGGTTGAGTCACACTGTCGGCATCAGTGTGTGGTAACTGGGTCTCCTCCAGTAGATGTCTCACAAGTGAGGGTCAAGTCAACAGCCAAAACTGGAACCTCTTAGTAACATTACGATAGAAGACAGGAACGAAAACATCACAAGGTATGCGTCTTTTATTATTGCAGCTCGTAATACAAGACGCTACACAAAAGCAACAAGGAACCAGAAGTACAAAGGATGTATCCACTAGTTCTGCTCCTGTCCATCGGCTCCTAGGGCTCCATGATCGAAGGCCTCGGCTGCCTGAAGCTGAGCTCTTCCCTGCGGTCGGGGTGGACCTCCTGGTGGTGGTGGTGGTAGAGCCTCAAAGCGTCGGCCACCACCAGCTGCTCGTCCAGCTCCTCTGCCTCGTCCGCCTCCTCCCTGCGGACCGCCACGGTCGAACCTCTGCCTCTGCCTAGGTGGTTCCTCAACCGTCTGCTGCTCCTCCGCATGGCGGGTCGGGCAGTCACAAGCCATGTGGCCTCGCCCGCCGCATGCATAGCACTGTCTTCCACTCGAAAGACTGGCTCCGCGTTGTGTGCCCTGCACTGCTGAGCCAGTGCCCTGAGGTCTGGTCTGTCTGGACCCCTGAGTCATTCGCCGACTGCCAGCTGCAGATGACTCTGCCACGTGCCGTCCTGCGGTGGGTGTCTGTGCTGGTGTAGACTCAGCAAGGAAGCTCTCGATCAGAAGAGCCCGCTCCAGTACTCCTGTCTGAGTCGGTATGCTGAGGGAGATCAGCGATGCCCTGATCTCGTGTCTCAAACCCTGCTCGAAGGTCCGGGCCCGGAAGAATGGGTCCCGTACCATGTCGGTCGAGTAGCGCGAGAGATCGGTAAATCTCGCCGAGTACTGGGCGACCGTCATGCTGCCCTGCCGCAGCTGTAGAAGCTCCTGGATACGCACCGCACGAAGGGTGGCTGGGACGAACTCCGAGCGGAAGATGCTCTCAAAGTCCGTCCAAAGAAGAGATGCCTCATCATGCACCTGGAGCATCAAGCTCCACCATCGTCCTGCTTCTGCGTGTAGTAGGCTCGCAGCGAGGATCACCATGAGGTCTGCTGGTGTCCTCACTAGCCTAAACACTCGAACCACTGCCTCCAGCCAGTCCTCTGCTGCCTGGGGATCCGTCTCCCCGCGAAACCTGGGCGGTCGCTGGCGCTGAAACTCATGCAGTGCGCTGAGGCGACGTGCATCGTCAGCGGCTGCTGCTGGAAGTATCGGGGGATCGGCGGGTAAAGCTACTGCCGGTGCCACTGCTGACAAAGGGCCCTGCACCGAAGCCTCGTCGCTCGGTGGGCTGTCGTCTCGCTCGACTCTCGGAACCCTAGCTGGCTGCCGTCGTGGGGCCATCCTGAAAAGGAAACAGGTGCGCCACGGTTAGAACAGTATACCTGGTGAGCTGGCACAAGTAATCACAAGGAAAACTTGAGACTTTCATAAAGCAGATCAGTATACCCGGTGAGCTGACACAAGTAATCACAAAGAAAACTTGAAACACACACGCAATCAATGTTTTCGTGCATTAAGTCGGAAATCAGAAGTCAGGGTCCTGGTGTACGGATAAGTCGGCCGCCGCACCAACAGTGGACTCCCTGGACTGATAACCACACTCAATACGCTAAACATTATTGCTTCACATAGAAAAGATCAGAGTTCGCGGTAGAACCGAACTCCTCTGATACCAATTTGTCACGACCCGCCCTCGGGGTCCGTGCCGTGACTACCCCAAGCCCGCCTTCCATAGGCCAGGGGCTGGCGACTAGCACCAAGGCGTAAATCCCGGAAAAAAGGGAAGGCATTGCCTTTGAAACGTAAACACACACCACAGAGTAAACAAGCGGAAAGTAAACACCAAACAAACAGAGTACGACTGAAAGTGTGGAAAAGTAAATGGGCCAGAATACAAATCCAAACTGAAAGTAAAGTACAACTCAAAAGGGAAAAACAACAACTGTAAAGTAAAAGCCGCTACTCCGAGCTGTCCACCGGAAATCCCACCTGAAGGGTGGGTACAGATAGCTCCGCTACTCCACGGGTCCCGCCGTCTGCTCCGTGCACGTTCCGCCCAGTGGTCCACCTCCGGGTACCGCCCCGCTGTACAAGCCTCAGCTAAGGTCAACGCTGTCCGTCGTCTGCAACCAACACAACGTAGTGCGGGAGAAGCCCGTGCAGGGGTGAGTATAAGCTACTCAGTAGGGACCCCGAGACCCCTGAAGGTCTCTCAAATTCACAAAGGATAAACCACGAAGAAAAGTACAAACACAAAGTAACAACTGACAGAGCTTAGGTATATGCCCATACATATACCTAAGTCATCAATTAAAATACACTCCAACCTCCGAGCCCAAGTACAACTCAGTCCACGCAGGAAAGTATACGTATTCCACATAGGAAAGCAAAATATAATCCACACAGGATTGCACAACACAATCCACACAGGAAAACAACAGGATTCAGCTCACACAGGTATACTTCTTCAAGGACGATAAAGATGATCACTGATCCATCTAAGTCGTCGGACCCACGAAGGATCGATAGGTAACTAACCCCCGCAAAGACCCACACAGGATCGGGCTCACACAGAACCTGTAGGCGCTGGCTCACACAGAACCGCTGAGCGCAAGGACCCACACAGGATTGGGCTCACACAGAACCTGTAGCACTGATCCACGTAGGATCGCTGAGTGTTGTAGTCGTCGTCGTCGAATCCACACAGGATCTCTGTACTGTCGTCGTCCAATCCACACAGGATCTCTGTACTGTCGTCGTCAAATCCACACAGGATCTCTGTACTGTCGCCGTCAAATCCACACAGGATCTCTGTACTGTCGTCGTCGCAGTCACAGTAGCAGTCGTAGCAGAAGAACAGTCGCAGCCAGCACTAGGGTTCCCACACACAGCAAGCTCGTACGGAGGGTCCGCTCCACGAGCCGAGAGGCTGATACATCAACTGTCACGAAGACCAGAGTTGATGTATCCAAAAGTTCCGTATCGTCAACAGGAACTCAACGCAACAGACGGCGCGTCGATCGGACGCCCGGTCTGAGAGTTATTGGCATTTTCGTCTCCGGGGCCCGGTTGGTTTTTAAGGCAAAACCAACCCGACCGTACTCCACCTGCGTCCAAACCTCGGGCGGAGTATGCCAAAAGATCCGTCTCACTAAGAGGAACACTGCGCGACTGACGGCACGTCAATCGGACGTCCGTAGCTCAAGATATGAGTGTTTCCGCTCCGAAGGCCCGGTTGGTTTCGTGAACGAACCAACCCGGCCGAACTCAAAGTAAACCGAAACCTTGAGTACGATATACCGAAACGACCGTCTCGATCCAAGGATCGCGTTGCCGCAGACGGTTCGTCATTCGGAGGTCCGAGGCTCAAGTTATGAGCCAAAAACCGAAACTGGTCCGAAACTGGGGGGTCCGGGTCCGGGCCGACCCGGCCCGACCCCCCCCCCCCCCCCCCCCGGGGGCGGCGCGGCGGCGGCGCGGCGGCCGGCGGCGGCGGCGACGGCGGCGCGGCGGCGGGCCGCGTGGCGGCGGCGGCGGCGTGCCGCGTGGCGGCGGCGGCGGGCCCCGTGGCGGCGGCGGCGGCGTGCCGCGCTAGCGGCGGGGTGCCGCGGCGCACGCGGGAGGCACGCGGGGGCTAAGCCCCGCGTTTCTGTCAAGTGGCACGGCCTTGTGCCGTGCCTTGCAAAAAAAAAAACGGCCCCCCCACAAATGGGGGCCGGCTGGACGAACCGGGGGGGCTTTGCCCCCCCCTCCTTTAAATTGAACCGCCCCCCTCATTAAGAGGGGGGGGTTTGAAGAACCGGCCGGGGGTTTAATCCCCCGGTTTTATGACATCCGGCCGGCCCGCTGGCCGGCCGGTTTTTACCAACGGGACCGGAAATTCCGGTCCCGCCCTCGACTTCCGACGCTGGCGGCCCGGCCGCCGGTCTTTCCTTCCACCGCGGCCCGGAACCGGCCGCGGTCTTCTCGTCCCGCCGCGGCCCGGAACCGGCCGCGGTCTCCTCGTCCTGCCGCGGCCCGGAACCGGCCGCGGCGTTCGTCATCCGGCGCGGTGCGACGGCACCGCGCCCTTATGCCGTGCCATGAATCCTTCCAACGCGGCGCGACGACGTCGCGTTCTTGAAGACTCTCCTCGGCGAAGCGCGACGGCGTTGCGTAAATTAATTGAAAGATCAACCGCGTGGTGCGACGGCACCACGTTTCTTGCTTCCTCCCACATGAATAAACATGAACGTTGGAGGGGGGTTCGGTCGTGTTCGTGCGGTCCGCCCCCCCCCCCCCCTCGCGTTAGCTAAACACTTAATAAATATTTCAAAACCTCAGGTAGACATGCGATCCACGAGCAAGAAATGAAATAATTTAAGAATTAACAACATCCCCTACATCTGGTTTGAGATTCAAAGAGTCTTCTACGTTCCGCGGAAGACGGCGTCGCGGAAGTCGGGCGTCGCGGAAGTCGGGCGTCGCGGTCGTCGTTCGTCAAATCCGTTGACGAAGAGTTACGTCCGATGCGACACGTTGTTGGCGGATCTTCGTTTGCCGACGAAGAAGGCCCGAGGAGGATGCGGCGTTCCCTCTTGTTGACACCGAGGACGAAGAAGAGAGGCGTCGTTCTTCGTCGGAGTTTGAGCGTTCTTCGTCAAGATGAACGTTCTTCGTCAAGATGAAGAAGATGGAGGAGGAGCTCTCAAATGAAATCCACACAAGTTGGCTAACAAAATAAAATAAGGTCTCTCCTTATTTTATTTACCAAGCCTAGGAATTCAAAACTTCAAAATTCAAACATAACACTTAATTAATTAACATGTCATGTGTAATTAATTTGATGTTAAGTTTACAAACAATTAAGAGGGAGAGAGGGGAGTTTAAGGGGGAAGTTGAGAGGTTTAGGTTCGTGTGGGTCCCACCACACTTAATCCTCTCAAAGTAGGTTAAGTGGGTGTGGGTCCCACCCCCAACTCCTTTTGGGAGGAGTTAACCTACAAAAGTGAAACAAAAAGAATCCACATTTTTTTATTCAACATTTTATAATTCTCCCAAAAACTAACTTTCGTTCCGCAACAAACGCAACTCCCGAAAGGGTCTCTTTAAGCGAATATCGGCGCTGCGAGTTCATCGGTGCCCTCGGATTTCAATTCCGAGCACCGGATCAAAAGTTAGGAATTCCCGCTCCTTCGTTCACTGAACGTACCCGAGCCCAAACTTCGGAAATTAATTCCGGGCACTCCGGGCCTCGGAATCAGGTGCCGTCTGAAACCGCGCTCTTGTAAAATTCTAAAGAAAATTAAGAAAAAATTTTCCTTGAATTTTACGGGTCTTTACATTCTTTCTCATCCTTCCTTATGAAACTCATAAACATTTTCAAAGCATCTGATTTGAGTTACATATTCATAAAAAAGTACTATGAGTAAAATCATCAATGAAAGATATGAAGTACTTATATCCATTGGTTGATTTGTTTCTCACTGGCCCACATATGTCGGAGTGAATTAGCTCCAAGGGTTGTTCTAAACAAATATCAACATTATTAAGCACATCATTTGAAAAATTTCCTTTCTAAAAAATAGTGCAAACCCAATATCATCTTCATGGAAAATAAGGAATGTCTTAGACACTATATTAATTTGATTACTAAATAATGTTTCTTTGACACATATATCCTAGACTTTTATGCTACAATTGATCATCTACCACCATACTCATGTAAGAATATTTTTGTATTTAACCAACTAAAAACAAGTTTCGCTTTGTATATTGGTCCCTTGTAAAAATATTTCCATCTTTCTACCATTTAACAAAAAAACACATTTTTTTGAAGATAAATTTTTACCCTCATCACACAATTGTGAAACACTTAGCAAATAGTTTTTTCATCCCATCAGTATAAAAATTTATTTTTTTGGATTTCATATTTTCTTTCCCAATGATGGATGATATAATACCATTGATTTTAAAGGAATCATCCTTTCCAAATTTCATAGTTCATTCATTAAAATATTTCAAATTCTTCAACAATTTCAAATCTGCTGTTATATGAGAAGTACACCCACTATAAAGAATACTAGGTCTTTCTCCTTTTATGGCTTTATATGTGGTTTCAACAACAAGATCTTTTAATTCTTCCCTTTTTTTGTTCATCATCAGATTTTGAGAGTTGTTAAGAATACATTTTTCTTCCTGAAGCAAAAAAAGTCATCTATTTTAAAAGTTCCTAGGTTGTTCACATCATCGAAAAATAGTTTCTAGAGTATGGAACCTATTTTCAATTTTCACTCCATCCTTTTTCGGTTTCTTCATAACAACCTTCTAAGAATTATTTCTTTAATGATATTGAACCCCCCTTTATCCTTTTCCTTTCATAGAAAGTAGGATAATAATAGTGTTTTTGGTTTAAACAAAACATATTAAACATATGTACGGATCCACTAAAATACTAGAAATATCCAAAGAAATCGTATTTTCTCTAAAAACATCCATCTTGATTGGCATTTTAAATACTTTTCTCAGAAAATTTCAGGTATTTATTTTCTAAGCCACCAAATTTTTTATTATCTATCAGAGTCTTCTGTTTCTTTTCTTCTTTATTAGAATTTAAAGTATTTGAAACATTTTTAGATACTTAATGTTTCATGAATTTTTTTGAAATCAGGATTTTTTCAGACTTCTAAATTATTAACATTTTTGGTTTTGGTCACAGATAAAATTTTCCAGTATTTTCCTTTTTAGAAAATCTTCCATCTATATTCTCACCATTTGAAGGTAGCCTTTTTTGAACCTTCTCAAGTTTCTCATTATGATAAATTTCACCAACTTTAATAATGGAGTTTTTTAGACTTGTATTCCTTGACTCATCTTTAGATTACTTTTTTTGAACAAGTTCCAACTCATCTTCCTTAGATTTCAAATTAACCTGTTGATACTAACTACCACTCTTTTCATCCTCAAAATATTTGTTCAAATCATCAACTTCTTTCCCTAGCTTCACTTTCCCATCATAAAAATATTAATTATTAATTATTGAGGAGTATTCATATTCCAATTTTTTTGTTTTTCTTTTCATGTCTTCTTGTCTTCCTCCAAAATTATTTCAAAACTTATTTCAAATGTAATTCATGTTTAGCCTCTTCCTCAACAGAACTACTGCTTATGAAATCGTAATTATTCACTATTTAAATAAAATTATTTTCAACACCATGCTCAATAAAATTTTCAGATTCAGCATCACTGTATTCTTCCTCTTCATCTTTAAATAAGAAAATTCTTTTTCAGATTTCGATAATTATGTATCATTTCCCATGGAATACAATTTTACTTTATCACCATTTTTATTCCATTATCTTCTTGGATTTATTTATTCTTCATCACTCTCTTATTCCTTTCTTCATGGATAATTAGCAGTAAAGGTACCAATGCCTCCAAATTCTATACATTTCAAGGGAAGTATTTCTTTTTATTTCCATGCTCTAATTTTAACATTTGTAGAAAAAAGGATAAAATATCATCAATATTTTTTCATACTTTTTATTAGGAATCATATTCATTAACTTCATCTTCAATAGGAATATTATTTGAATTTTATTTCTTATAATCCTTGAAATAAATTTATATATCAACTATTGTATTATATATATTTCTCTATTATCATTTGAGAAGTGATGAGTGTGCTATACAAATCAGTAAGAGACAATATTTGAGGATCTCTATCTTCCAAAGAAGAAACTTTTACATCATACATTTCAGTAAGGATTCTCAATGTATTTTTTAAAAATTGTAGAATAATATAAAAATTCATAAAGACATATGATAGTACTGAAATTTTCATTTACCCAGGTAAAGAAGTCCCCAACAGATTCATAATCACATATATTCAAGTCATCAAACTTCAATCTCCAGATTTGATGTTTGGACTTCCTCACTTTTTCATTAACTTTGTGTATGTTTTTCAATTTATACCATATACCATTGGCAGTGGGAACACGTTTCAACCTTAATAATTCACTTTCAGAAAGTGATGATAATATATAATTATTGGACCTTTCATCATTTTCATGATTCTTCTTATAAATATTTATAAGAGGAGCATTAAAATACATAGGAGGAAGGCTATCTGTTGTAGTTTCAAGAGCACTATATCAAATTGACACAAGATAAAACAACATTCAATTTTTTCCGATATGATAATTATTTCCATCAAAAACCAAAATACCTTTACTGTTGACACAATTAAATTTCTCCACCATATTCTCTTTATAACACTATCAAATAATAAGAAAAGGGAACTACCCTCTAATACTAGTTTAAAGTGACAATTCATTGTGATTATATCACTAAGAGGGAGAGGGGTGAATTAGTGAAACGTTTTGTTTTCTATTTCATTGATACAACCTTCACCTCCTATTAATGATTTCAATTCCCTACTAAAAACCAATGAAACAAAAATTTATAGGAACATAAGTATTTACAAGGTTCACTATTCAACAATAATAACTATATCCTTGGTATGGTTTTGAGGTAATCCAATACCACACATTTCACTAGGAATCAATCATTGGATTAAAATGAGTAGTGTATAACCTTTCACTCATGTATCACAATTTAAAAAAATATAACAGTGCGTGTGCATCCTATAGGAAAAAATAAGGTAATAAAATATAAGTGTAACAATTCATGTTACCTGTGCTTATTTTAAATTCAAAAAATGTATCAAATTTAAAACACTTCTTCAATTTCTTACCTATAATATGGTAAAAACATCGTAGACTTTTTATTGAAAAATCATGTCTTATTTTCCCAGTCCATCTTTAAAATTATGATTCCTCAGAGTACAATTCTCACAATACGATAAATTTCGGTACGATTCTTCCCAGTATAGAAAAAATACAACTGTGATAGAATATAATAGAGATGAATCAATAACACCTTCTCTTCACCTTCTTCCTTAGTCTGGTAATCCCAGTATGGAAATATCAATTTGATTGATATAGCCCAAAACGATGACCAGGTAAATTGGATTGTCAAGCGGAGTACGGTAATCAGATGATGATGATAAACACTCTATACGATGATCTACAGAATACAACATGGAAATATGGTCTCTTATCATTCACATAAATATTTCAAAAAAAATTCAACATAATTGAATACATAAACTTATTATTCTATATAAAACTCAGAGCTTCTCTCTCAAAAGTAATACATTGGTCATCAAAAAAGTACAATGTACTTTTCTCCTTTTATATGTGACCCTCTAGTGGATTATATGGGAATACCAAAAACATTCCCAATTAATAAAATTCACCCTAATCTCAAATTCCCCTAAGATCTGGAGGGAATTTTGAATTCATCAACTCTTCTCAAATCCTCTCTATTTTTCTAAAATCTTTACTTCTTCTTCATAATCTCATTTTAATTGCTAGCCCAGTTTCAATTAATGATTTTGAGTTTTTGAATCTAATTTCTTCTATACAATTCTATATATAAATTGAATATAAATGTATGAAGAAATTGATATCACTTATCAATGTTGAATATAAAAATTATTCCGAATGTTGAGCTCCCCTTATAAGCACATATAAAAAACTTCTTTAGTTATTATCTTTGAACTTATTCACCTTTTCTCTTAACCTAGTTGAGATAGTAGAATTCTTTTTCTACTCTTCTCTGGACCCGCACAAAAAATTCACTTAAATAGGAAACAAAGTAATTAAACTATTGAAACAATTGATAAAGACATCGGAAAATAGATCAGAGTTCATCTCTCTCTTCCTTCAGTAATTCAATCATCCATCCATATCAACAGAGAATTATTGTACAGTATACAATCATTTTTATTAAGACTGTCATGGATATGATCATTCTGAATATGATTATACTAGTTATGATCTCTTCTTTATTCATATGATGGATGATTAGATTATGTAGTACATAATTTATAATTGAATGTATTAAAAATTTATAATTCTCTAGAAACGTTTTTCTTTCCTTTTCTGCCTGAATCTGATTAGTGTGAGTATGATTCCTTTTCCATCGGTAGCATCTATTTCTTCCCTTACATCCAAATATGATAAATTTGGTTATAATTTGGAATACGTCTTTTCCCCTTTCTTCCACTATCTAGCATAATAAATTCTCTAATCAACTTATGATTTATGTTAAATACAAATATGAGAATAATAATCACAATTAGTTTATCATAGTCATAGAGACTCCAATCCAACATTAAAAAAACCATTCCTTCCACACTGGATCCCAAGTGAATCTAATGACCATTTACTTCGAGAAAGTTTTTTCTATTTTCTTCCAGACCCAAGGTGATCACAATAAGAATCATTTCATCAAAAAAACTTTTTCTTATTATGATAGAAAAAGTGAGTCTAATTTCATATAAAACATGACTTTGATTCTTTGGAAAAAGTGAGTATTATTACCACCAAATACAAATTAAGGTGATTTTATTTTCATATTATACTAATTTGACAAAAAATACATCTTTGAAAATGAAAAAACATTTAAAAACAAAAACCTTCATCATTAGCTTAGTATTAATACCAAGGATTATAGAATTCCAAGTCCAACTACCCTAATCACCGATTTAGAAAACCATGTACAAAACCATAAAAAAATTAATTAACTACCAATTCTAATGTTCCAACACATTACCTATTTCATATTTTAAATGACAAGGGAGAAAATATTCATTTATCAATAATTCTATTATTCATTAAATGTAATACCTTTTACATAATTACATATATATTTTATTTGTTATTTATTAATTACCACAACCATTAGACACTCTTTTTGACTGTTTAACCACCCAAACATTCCCCTTGAACAATTCATCACATCTACCCTTATTCATCTAATATTATTTTTAATTTTTCTATGTTAAGATAAACTACCCCTTTAACAATTATAATATTTCAAACATAGATACAATTGATTTAATATCTTAAAACTTCTAATTAATCATTTAACAGCTAATTTTATCATATTAAATGGATTGGAAAACCCAATTGGTATCCATAAACATAGTCTTGAAATCATCAAATGAATTAATATAGAATGTGAAGTGTCTTTCAAAAAAATTTAATGCCTATAATACATTTATTATTGTATTAAAAATATGTTCCACATAATATTGAAATAGTACAACAATATATACAGGAACAACAATAAGACTATTGGATAAATATAATAGACTATTTCCTTATTCTTGTTGATAATCACTAGTCCAACTTTGGACATTAATTTCTGATATAAAATTCATAAAAAATGTAAATAAAATCCTAGAAAAATGGTTCATGATTCGTAGAATAATATGATCCACTAAGTTGTGTTTCATTTAGATAATAGAGAAAATACAACTTATATGCTTACCCAGGTTTCAAATTTAAAGAAACAGGACTCTAAAAACCGAATAATTGAAGGAGAATTATTCTTTTAATATATGGTATATCTTAGGTCACACCCAATCTTGGGGGAAGATAAATAAAGTGGATATATTAGTGAAATTGTATGATATATGGGAATATTTTTTTAAAAAAATTTAACAATTTTAATGAGGTTCATAGTTAGGTTAAATGTTTTTTCAAAAAATGAACCAACTATGAATCCCCATTATTCTAAAATGAAACTGAGTTTCATTGTTTTTTGGGACACCCACATTGTTTGGAATACATTGTGTAAACTATTCCCATGGCTTTATATATCCTCATTTTATTTTTAGGTTAGTCATTTCATGGTTTAAAATCCACTATTACCCTTTATCCAAACTGCATGATCATTGGTCATGGTTAGTATTTACCATGCACTAACCCTGATACATGAATTATATGTACCTTTTCCCCTCATTTTTTTCCAGAACCATCAAGACACTATCAAGAACATCCCTAATACCAAGAGGCATTTAATTAACCATTTTATAGAAGGTTAACCAAAATTTTAAAAAATATACCCCCTAAAAGTAGAATGTTTTAACAACCAAACCACTTTATTAAATACTATCATTGAGCTTCCATACTAAGAATCTCTAATCCTTCAACGTAAATAGGATGGGCCACATGGCCCATATATCATATTTACTCTCCCATGTTCCCGACTAAACATGACCATGTTTCCACAAAACTCAAACCAAAGGCAGAATCCTACCATGTAGAGTCTCATTACTATGATCCATAATATAAATCTAATGATACCCTAAGGGTGCATCCAACTAATTATTAATATCATAAAAATCAATCGCATGAGAAGAGTTAGGGTGATACTTCCATATCTGCGACACATGAATAACATCATGAATATCACATTAATGATGTGTAAAATCCAACCTAATAATTACTAATCTGAACATCTTCACAATATTAGATGACCTAAATAATCCATACACCAACTTCCATTATATAAAATTCTGATGGTGTCCCAATGTAGTGGAAACAATTGGGAAAAAACAATCACCCACTATAATATCAAGATGTTAATAGCTTCATCAAACATATGATTTTTGTCTACTCTAGTGTAACACCCAGGGTAAATAAAGAATATGACATCTTTATATTTATCCATATTTGTAAATCAAATATTAATATTACTTTAAAGGGGATGCTATGCACAATGGCGTACCCAACACGCAACAACGAGTTTTTGGGAATCTTACGTTGCACTCTAATAATAAAATAATATTATTTTAAATGGTAGTTAACATGTAGCCGTTGTAATGGCGAGAATGGATATAAATAACTAAAATATGATTATATATGTTTTTAAATGTTTTTACATTTATCCAATAAAAGCTAAAGGCTTAAAATACAGAAAGAATTCAATTTTAGGCGTATATGCCCTAATTTTCACTAAAGGTTCACTTATCGCCTTTTAATGGAGAACTGTCATTAAATATAGTTTTGATCACTCTTATACATTCTTTTGGACCAAATAAAACTCTTATTAAGAATCGGGACATCAAATTTTACTTTGTGTAAATTTTTGGTTTTTTTCTGATAAAGTTCATTTTTTAATGAATAGTGTAAAATGTTGTATTTTAATTCAAAACCTCTTTTTAATATAATTTATTTATATGATTAGATTATATTTTTAATTGGTTTTAAAGTGAAATTAGAAAATATTTTTACCATTAAATCCAATAGTGGTCGTTGGAATCAATTTCACTTTGAAATCAGACTTAAACTAGTGTCAATCTTTTGATACTTATTGTTTTATAAAAACACGCTATTTGCTCTGACAGCGGGAATTAATTATTGAATTAATTAATGTGACTTGTATGATTTGAATTTTGTAAAATGGACTTCATTTTTGAATTCGGAATATCAAATATAGCTTAGGGTGAATTTTTGGTAATTTTCTGAAAAACTCCAATTTTTGATGAATAGTGAAACCACTAAGTGGTAATCAAGCAAACTGATTTTTCAGTTAAATGAAATTTTACCACTAATGTGTATTGAATTTTGAAAATCCGACATACATGGTTGTCATTAAGAAGTAAAATGTGGTTCAATGAGATTATAATAATTTTTTGGTGAATAGTAACTCATTAAGTTCTTAATCGCAATTAGTGGTAATTAGTGTAGTTTAAGGTAAAAATAATGCTTTAATAAAATGAAATGAACATGACACATGTCCCAACCTCATTGGTTGTGTCATGGCCGACCATGACAAGCCATGGGTCAACTTGGGGACCCCATGGATCCACTTTTGTTGGGAAATGACATAAATTACTTTTTATTTAATGTTAAAGTGAAAATGACACAAACATAATATGTTTTACGAAAACAATTTTTAAGTGGGGTTATCCAAGTCCAAATTTTGATTATAAATAGTCATTGGAAAGATAAAAAGATTTCCTACATCATAGGAATTTTTTTATAATTTTTAAACATTAAATAAATTAAATTATTTATGACATCATAATGATGCAGTGATGACATCATTATTTAACGATTAAAATAAAATGGAAAGATAATGAAAAATCTACAACCTACACATGGCCAAAACCAATTGGATGAGTGTATTTCGATGCCTTATCACCTTATCCAATAATTATATGAATGTGGGACCTTTTGAAACCGAAACACATTTTCAAATAAAGTAATATTTCTTACTTTCCAAAAGTGACCCTCCTCTCCTCTTATAAAAGGCCCCCACCTCTACCTCATTTCACACAATCTTCAAGCCTTTGGCTCGGCCAACCCCTGCCCATTTGCTCTCTCCACATCCCTCTACTCATCCTAGAGGATTACCTTTGGGCATAATCCTTTCAAAGGAAGCCTTTAGGCTCAACTCAAAAGGAGTTACACTTTTAAAGGTAATTCATTCTCTCATGTTCATTTGTTTTATTTTGCTTCTCCAACCCCCTAAACTCTTTTTATTTACTTCTTTTGTAACAACACCAGTATCTTCAATATACTAGGATGTTGTTATAAGATTTATTTGAGCTACACTCTCACACAACTACATAAAATGGTTAAAGAACATAAGGTTTCCTTGGATGGCGAAATTCTGCCTCCCGAAACGATGATTGTTCAACACTCATTTAACACCTTCAAAGGTGGCCATTATGATGTCACTATTTTTATATATGATATATAATATGTTTATGTTTTCCTTAAGCTTCTGTTTTTTTTCATTTTGGGCATACCTTTATGGTTTCCATTATGGGTAAAACACGATATCTTCATTTTAGGAAGTGCGGACTACCGCCCCCTAAAAGTGATTTGATTCGTTAATACCATATGTGGGATGTGTAAAGGATAAAGTTAATGATATTATATATGTTATTATACTGGAATTATAATATAATCTTATATCATTATTATTTCATTCCAGAAAATATGAAATAGAAATGGAAGTAGCGTTCATGCGTACGTACGGCTTACCGTCTCCATGAACGGTGCATTTCATTTCTTACCTCTAAATGTGATGTAATATTATAAATGAATGTATGTACTGGATATATATGACATATATGATATCTACATCATGAATAACATTCTGGACATAATGAACCTTTGACCAAATTAACAACATGTAAGTATAAGAAGTCTATTTTTGACTTAAGAACCAAATATCGGCAAAACAAATATTATTGACTTAAATGATTACATAATGTTTATGACATGGTAATAAGTGATATAAAAGGAATAATTAACTTGAAAAGGGTTCTTAATGAAGTATAAATTAACTCAAGTTTATTATTCAGGAGATTAAAGAACGATCGAGTCAAGTCGGACTCGAGGTAAGGGATCCTACAACTCTCTTTCTTTAAAAGTACACTCTTTTATGTAATTTCTTTTAAGCTCATCTTTATTATGAATGGGATGTTATTTTATATTACTCCTACTGTAATTTTTATGTTCATGTGATGAGAGACCCTATTCACTCTCATCAATCCATATTCGGGAGTTTTATGTGTTGCCGTTAGGCTGCCGAGTTTTCGTAAGGGATTTTTCATCTCACTTTTATTCCCGTGAGATTTATGCTACATTTGCCACAAATTCCATTGAGTGGTGTATGTACTGCCCATTATTCTACTCTTTTTGTAATATACTTTCGTTTATGAGTATTTACATCAATGATCTATTGCCCTTCTTTCATGGGGTGTATGTTTTGAAAGATACCCAAGTCGGTAAGGGGACCTTTCACCCTCCTCTTTTTTTTAAAAGACTTCTTTTGTTGGGTCTTTTAATTTACATATTGTTATGTTGGGATATGTTCTCATATATCCTTATTGATGTAAATTTTATGTCCAAGTGATGAGATGCACTTTTTATCTCTCATCAACTCATTTTGATGTGATGTCGTTAGGCTGTCAAGGGAACTTTTTAACCCAATTTCGATTTCTTTGGGTTCAACATGTAGTCATTGAATATGTCATCCATTGAATATGTGTGAATGACCTTTTATTGTTTTACACTTAATATCCACTTATATTGGGTGTATTTATATTTGTCACACATATTTTTGAGATTGATTTGTCCTTAATTTAAGGATACCTTCTTTATAAGGGATTTCATCACATTTGACATTTCTATTGAGGGTTCATTGTTGTTATGCACCAATTCACTCTTATATAGTGTATATACTGTCCGTTGGAGTATTATATCATGAATCCATTTATTCTCATGATATTATAAAGTTCTGAATAAATGTTATTCCTCAATTATTGTATTCAAGTGTCTCTAATTTTGGTAAAACCCCTTTAACCAAAATATCGTTTTAAATGTTCTAATTATTTGTTCTTATTAATATCCATGTTTTCAAAATGGTTTTAAGGATTTATTTATATGGATATTAATGGTTTAAAATTTTAAACTTCAAGGTGGTATGGGACACTTTGATTTAAAAATCTTTTTATTAAATGTTTTAAATGGTTTTGGAAATGGTTTCTTTTATATGGATTCATTATTTCAAAATACTAAAATGTTATGTTGTGTTTGAAATGTGGAAATGTTTTGTTTCCTTTATGAATATTTTATGTGATACGTGTATGTTATGGTTCTTGGGAATTGTTATGAAAACGGGTGGTTCCGTGATAAACTAAGGGCGGGTGATCCCGTTATAGCTCTCCAATGCATTGGGTAACGCGAAGGAGTGAAAAGTTAAGGTTTCTCCGAAGAGATTTAGGGAATATACTGTGATGGGTATTCCAAACGTAACCAAGAGGGTTACTCCCTACGTAAGAATGTTATGAATGCCTCAAGTTACCTTTATGTCTTATGATTTCTATGATTTATTCATGATTTGATGAGGTAGGTTAAAGTGCCTATGTTTTATGGGTAAATTATGATTTCATTCTTGTGTATATATGAACTCATGTTTCCTTTCCATATTTTTATATCCCTTACTGAGCTTTTTATGCTCATCCCAAGTTTTTGAAATGTTTTTTTCAGGTCAAGGGAAAGGTACATGATAAGATGATAGAGTCAAGGATGTGTTAAGAAAGATTCCATGTTTTATTTTCAATATGTTTCTGTTGATGGGAAGAATGGATACTATCTTTTATGTAACCACTTTGTTTAAATGTGGAATGTAATGCAAGTTTCATGATCTAATTCTCTAAAACTCTAAACCTGAAAAGATCCTCAATGTGTAATCTTGTAATAACTCAAGATTAAGTAAGTTTTAAGGCTGGGGCCTTATAGTTGGTATCAGAGGTCGGTTTAGATAACTTTAGAGGTTAGGGTACTCTTTAAGCATAAGTGAAATTACCATAATGGTTAGGATTTCAGAAAGAGTCATAGTTTTAGATAAAGTGAATGAGTAAGTGTATCATAGTGTTTATCTTCCTCATTAGTACATGATTGTTTTGTTGATATACTCACACTGACCTTTTTGGTTTTAGTAAATGGCTGGATCTAGCAGGCACCAAAGTAACAGTGGATGTGAAGGAAACTGTAACAGTTTTTTGAGCAAGCAACTGAATGATATGGGAGATGCAATGAGAACTCTTCTGATTATCCTCAACCAACTATCTGGAGTCATGATTGACCACATAAACCTTGGAGTTTTCTCTAAGGCATCATATATGCAAGAAACAAATCCCTACGGAAGTACAGGTAATAATCATAAAGGTATGTGTGTTAAAAAACCTATGTGTCAAAGATGTGGAAAGAAACACCTTGGAAAATGTTTCAAAGGGACAGAAATATGCTATAGATGTGGAAATGAAGGTCATAAAGCAAGAACCTTCCATGGAAAAAGGAAGCATCCAGTTGACTCGAGGAAAGGGAAAGAAGTTCTTTCTGAGGGATCAATTGAATGTTTTAAATGTGGTGTGCATGTTCATTATGCAAACACATGTTCTATGAAGAAGTCTCGTGAATGGGGTCACCAAGAGCGTACAAATGTTTGTTTACCAATACCTAATGCCATTCCTATTGAGGATGAAGAAACTGACAATGACCAATCAAAGGTATGTACTATTTCGTGACTATTGTTTTCTTATTTTGGAATCTTAGGATATGATTCATGATTTTGTATGTAGGAAAGAGGTATTTCGGAATAAGTTGGAAAGGAATGGATAATGGATCATGAAGAATGTTGAATGAGTAAGATGTCAACATATAAGGGCTTCAAGAGTTAGGGTGAAATTCTTAAGAGTGTTAAGTCTCTTTTGATGATGGGGTTACATTAGAAGACTTTTTATATTATGTGTAACCCTGAGGTTTAATATAGGAAAATTTTATCCAAGGAATAGTTATCTTTTCTTTTGTGGACATAGTTATAAAGAACCATTAGGGTTTATATGATCCTTAATTTTGAGGTAATTATGGGTTATTATATGTTCTGATGGAAAATGAAAGGCATGAGATAAACTTGAGGTTAAAATATGTTATGATCATCTTTGAAGATTTTATCTCATTTTGGGGAATGTTTTAAGAATTATATAGTTTTGGAAAAAGGACAACACGCAGACCGTGTGACTACCCGTCGCATCGGACAAAGCTGCGGGAATCGAACCCACAACCAAAGTGCGACTGTTATTTATCGCCTACCACTGGACTACGTGAAGTCCCTGGTTAGTTTGACTGATTCTTTTCAGTTATATGATTTTATGAATTAAGAGTAAGTTGATTTTGGGTTATTAATGAAAATGATTAACCTATCATGGAGGATATGTGATTAGGTTAATTACTTTCAATGCGAGACTTTAAGAGCAACTGATTTTGTTTGGAGATAAATGTTACGATTTAACTTGGAAGACTATGTGACTAAATCCTTCAAATATTTGGGTTTCAATCTTATATTGGTTTACTTTGAAGAATTTTATGGACAAATTACTTATCGGATGGTCCTCGTTGAACTTTGGGTTTTGTTGGACAAATTTTGGAGATTAAGAATAGATTTTCTTTTTTATAAGGGGTTATCCTTTTCTAGATTATCTGATCTTGTACTAGCCTTTTTTGGTTTTGGATTTGGTTAAAGTCTAAAGACATGGGATGCATATAGTTCTCTTTTGTGGATTAGGTGATTCTCTAGAAGTTTATTATAGTACTCTTAATGCAAACAAGTCTCCCTAAATACTCGTCTTTTGGAAAAAATATGAGTTTGATTAAGAAATCTAGTAAAAGTTGAATGTCAAAATGATAAGTGATTATGTTTCCTTATGAATAAATTCCTCAATAAAAAGTAACTTAAAACAAAAATGTTGTCTATTAACTTTTCCTACTGGGGAATCGAATACCGTTTAACCCATCACAAGTTTGTGATTTTCTCGTGGTTAACTTTCTCCTAAACATGTTTTCTATCACTCTCCATCAGAACATGACCCTTTGTTTTTTCCTCCATGTCCATATTTTCATACTTGGAATCCTAGTATGGGTTAACTCGGGTGACCTTTGTGCTAATCTTTCTTTATTTTAAAGTGATTGTTTTACCGACTCTTGTTCCGATGTGGGACTTTCAAGGATGTTTCCAAGCCCAATTTTAAAATTGCGAGGACGCAATTCCCAAAAGGGGGGAAGGATGTAACACCCAGGGTAAATAAAGAATATGACATCTTTATATTTATCCATATTTGTAAATCAAATATTAATATTACTTTAAAGGGGATGCTATGCACAATGGCGTACCCAACACGCAACAACGAGTTTTTGGGAATCTTACGTTGCACTCTAATAATAAAATAATATTATTTTAAATGGTAGTTAACATGTAGCCGTTGTAATGGCGAGAATGGATAGAAATAACTAAAATATGATTATATATGTTTTTAAATGTTTTTACATTTATCCAATAAAAGCTAAAGGCTTAAAATACAGAAAGAATTCAATTTTAGGCGTATATGCCCTAATTTTCACTAAAGGTTCACTTATCGCCTTTTAATGGAGAACTGTCATTAAATATAGTTTTGATCACTCTTATACATTCTTTTGGACCAAATAAAACTCTTATTAAGAATCGGGACATCAAATTTTACTTTGTGTAAATTTTTGGTTTTTTTCTGATAAAGTTCATTTTTTAATGAATAGTGTAAAATGTTGTATTTTAATTCAAAACCTCTTTTTAATATAATTTATTTATATGATTAGATTATATTTTTAATTGGTTTTAAAGTGAAATTAGAAAATATTTTTACCATTAAATCCAATAGTGGTCGTTGGAATCAATTTCACTTTGAAATCAGACTTAAACTAGTGTCAATCTTTTGATACTTATTGTTTTATAAAAACACGCTATTTGCTCTGACAGCGGGAATTAATTATTGAATTAATTAATGTGACTTGTATGATTTGAATTTTGTAAAATGGACTTCATTTTTGAATTCGGAATATCAAATATAGCTTAGGGTGAATTTTTGGTAATTTTCTGAAAAACTCCAATTTTTGATGAATAGTGAAACCACTAAGTGGTAATCAAGCAAACTGATTTTTCAGTTAAATGAAATTTTACCACTAATGTGTATTGAATTTTGAAAATCCGACATACATGGTTGTCATTAAGAAGTAAAATGTGGTTCAATGAGATTATAATAATTTTTTGGTGAATAGTAACTCATTAAGTTCTTAATCGCAATTAGTGGTAATTAGTGTAGTTTAAGGTAAAAATAATGCTTTAATAAAATGAAATGAACATGACACATGTCCCAACCTCATTGGTTGTGTCATGGCCGACCATGACAAGCCATGGGTCAACTTGGGGACCCCATGGATCCACTTTTGTTGGGAAATGACATAAATTACTTTTTATTTAATGTTAAAGTGAAAATGACACAAACATAATATGTTTTACGAAAACAATTTTTAAGTGGGGTTATCCAAGTCCAAATTTTGATTATAAATAGTCATTGGAAAGATAAAAAGATTTCCTACATCATAGGAATTTTTTTATAATTTTTAAACATTAAATAAATTAAATTATTTATGACATCATAATGATGCAGTGATGACATCATTATTTAACGATTAAAATAAAATGGAAAGATAATGAAAAATCTACAACCTACACATGGCCAAAACCAATTGGATGAGTGTATTTCGATGCCTTATCACCTTATCCAATAATTATATGAATGTGGGACCTTTTGAAACCGAAACACATTTTCAAATAAAGTAATATTTCTTACTTTCCAAAAGTGACCCTCCTCTCCTCTTATAAAAGGCCCCCACCTCTACCTCATTTCACACAATATTCAAGCCTTTGGCTCGGCCAACCCCTGCCCATTTGCTCTCTCCACATCCCTCTACTCATCCTAGAGGATTACCTTTGGGCATAATCCTTTCAAAGGAAGCCTTTAGGCTCAACTCAAAAGGAGTTACACTTTTAAAGGTAATTCATTCTCTCATGTTCATTTGTTTTATTTTGCTTCTCCAACCCCCTAAACTCTTTTTATTTACTTCTTTTGTAACAACACCAGTATCTTCAATATACTAGGATGTTGTTATAAGATTTATTTGAGCTACACTCTCACACAACTACATAAAATGGTTAAAGAACATAAGGTTTCCTTGGATGGCGAAATTCTGCCTCCCGAAACGATGATTGTTCAACACTCATTTAACACCTTCAAAGGTGGCCATTATGATGTCACTATTTTTATATATGATATATAATATGTTTATGTTTTCCTTAAGCTTCTGTTTTTTTTCATTTTGGGCATACCTTTATGGTTTCCATTATGGGTAAAACACGATATCTTCATTTTAGGAAGTGCGGACTACCGCCCCCTAAAAGTGATTTGATTCGTTAATACCATATGTGGGATGTGTAAAGGATAAAGTTAATGATATTATATATGTTATTATACTGGAATTATAATATAATCTTATATCATTATTATTTCATTCCAGAAAATATGAAATAGAAATGGAAGTAGCGTTCATGCGTACGTACGGCTTACCGTCTCCATGAACGGTGCATTTCATTTCTTACCTCTAAATGTGATGTAATATTATAAATGAATGTATGTACTGGATATATATGACATATATGATATCTACATCATGAATAACATTCTGGACATAATGAACCTTTGACCAAATTAACAACATGTAAGTATAAGAAGTCTATTTTTGACTTAAGAACCAAATATCGGCAAAACAAATATTATTGACTTAAATGATTACATAATGTTTATGACATGGTAATAAGTGATATAAAAGGAATAATTAACTTGAAAAGGGTTCTTAATGAAGTATAAATTAACTCAAGTTTATTATTCAGGAGATTAAAGAACGATCGAGTCAAGTCGGACTCGAGGTAAGGGATCCTACAACTCTCTTTCTTTAAAAGTACACTCTTTTATGTAATTTCTTTTAAGCTCATCTTTATTATGAATGGGATGTTATTTTATATTACTCCTACTGTAATTTTTATGTTCATGTGATGAGAGACCCTATTCACTCTCATCAATCCATATTCGGGAGTTTTATGTGTTGCCGTTAGGCTGCCGAGTTTTCGTAAGGGATTTTTCATCTCACTTTTATTCCCGTGAGATTTATGCTACATTTGCCACAAATTCCATTGAGTGGTGTATGTACTGCCCATTATTCTACTCTTTTTGTAATATACTTTCGTTTATGAGTATTTACATCAATGATCTATTGCCCTTCTTTCATGGGGTGTATGTTTTGAAAGATACCCAAGTCGGTAAGGGGACCTTTCACCCTCCTCTTTTTTTTAAAAGACTTCTTTTGTTGGGTCTTTTAATTTACATATTGTTATGTTGGGATATGTTCTCATATATCCTTATTGATGTAAATTTTATGTCCAAGTGATGAGATGCACTTTTTATCTCTCATCAACTCATTTTGATGTGATGTCGTTAGGCTGTCAAGGGAACTTTTTAACCCAATTTCGATTTCTTTGGGTTCAACATGTAGTCATTGAATATGTCATCCATTGAATATGTGTGAATGACCTTTTATTGTTTTACACTTAATATCCACTTATATTGGGTGTATTTATATTTGTCACACATATTTTTGAGATTGATTTGTCCTTAATTTAAGGATACCTTCTTTATAAGGGATTTCATCACATTTGACATTTCTATTGAGGGTTCATTGTTGTTATGCACCAATTCACTCTTATATGGTGTATATACTGTCCGTTGGAGTATTATATCATGAATCCATTTATTCTCATGATATTATAAAGTTCTGAATAAATGTTATTCCTCAATTATTGTATTCAAGTGTCTCTAATTTTGGTAAAACCCCTTTAACCAAAATATCGTTTTAAATGTTCTAATTATTTGTTCTTATTAATATCCATGTTTTCAAAATGGTTTTAAGGATTTATTTATATGGATATTAATGGTTTAAAATTTTAAACTTCAAGGTGGTATGGGACACTTTGATTTAAAAATCTTTTTATTAAATGTTTTAAATGGTTTTGGAAATGGTTTCTTTTATATGGATTCATTATTTCAAAATACTAAAATGTTATGTTGTGTTTGAAATGTGGAAATGTTTTGTTTCCTTTATGAATATTTTATGTGATACGTGTATGTTATGGTTCTTGGGAATTGTTATGAAAACGGGTGGTTCCGTGATAAACTAAGGGCGGGTGATCCCGTTATAGCTCTCCAATGCATTGGGTAACGCGAAGGAGTGAAACGTTAAGGTTTCTCCGAAGAGATTTAGGGAATATACTGTGATGGGTATTCCAAACGTAACCAAGAGGGTTACTCCCTACGTAAGAATGTTATGAATGCCTCAAGTTACCTTTATGTCTTATGATTTCTATGATTTATTCATGATTTGATGAGGTAGGTTAAAGTGCCTATGTTTTATGGGTAAATTATGATTTCATTCTTGTGTATATATGAACTCATGTTTCCTTTCCATATTTTTATATCCCTTACTGAGCTTTTTATGCTCATCCCAAGTTTTTGAAATGTTTTTTTCAGGTCAAGGGAAAGGTACATGATAAGATGATAGAGTCAAGGATGTGTTAAGAAAGATTCCATGTTTTATTTTCAATATGTTTCTGTTGATGGGAAGAATGGATACTATCTTTTATGTAACCACTTTGTTTAAATGTGGAATGTAATGCAAGTTTCATGATCTAATTCTCTAAAACTCTAAACCTGAAAAGATCCTCAATGTGTAATCTTGTAATAACTCAAGATTAAGTAAGTTTTAAGGCTGGGGCCTTATATCTAGGACATAACTATATACTTCTCAACCAATTGAACTTTCTCTGATTTTTATTGCGCAAGAATGAACCCACCAAACTATGATTCCCCCACTTCCATCCAACACAAATCTGATCATTGTGGACAACCATATAGTAACACATATGGTGTCTTGGGAATAGTCACTTGATAACTATTGGTATATAAGAACTCAATAAGAACAAGGTTGATTACCCATATCCCACAAAAATCTAGGACACATTATCTAATAGTATCCTCAAACACCTAGATAATAAATTTTAATTACCCATCCATATATTTTGATAAGTTTTACTCAAAAAAACCTAGGTGCAAATCACATTATGGAATCATTTCCAGAAGATTGAGGTAAAAACATATCATGATCTCAAACTATAAACTAAGGTACCCCATAAAAAACATATCTCTAAAATATATAATTCAAAAAAATGGTCGATGGTTAATGTCTCATAATTTGTTTGGTAATTTTTTACATTTTTCAACTAGTACTAAATCACCCTTATCAAATAATTATTCCAAGGATTTATCATTAAATCCAATCTGAAATCCATGGTATCATCATCTTATTTTTATTCTAAAATGGGAAATGAAAGTAATTGAGTAGAATTATATTGATTATCATCATTAAATTACTTATACATCTATAATTACATAACAAAACATATGATTTTCTACTTCATTCCTATCCACCATATTATCTTTGATGTTCTTTTTATATTTTAGTCAAACTGGGGTTTAAAATCCACTTTCGGGTACGAATATCACACATAATCTCCTCTGAAATAAATGTACGATAAAAAAACATCCATGTACATGAATAATTTCATCATCGTACCTTGTTCAATCAGGAGGTAGCTACACACCATCAAAGGTATCATTCAACACCATTCAATATAGATTATCATACTACCTCCGATTGATCTAGATTATAAGTGATGACTAAATTGATAAAGAAACAAGATTCATCTAATCCTGATAGTCCTAAACACCTATTTTAATCTTTAATAATAAGGCCATCATTTTAAACTTACAACTATACTTCTAAACCACTTGGTTTTTTTTCATTTTAAATCACATGATTAACAAAACTCTTTCCTTTTCCTGGTCTATAAGCTAGCTCAATATCGAAATATTTAATATAATAAACCCATATTAGCTAGTAGAGATTTAAATAAAACATATAAAATATATATTTGAGTCTCTAAATACCAATATAAAAAATAATCCTCTCTCCTAGAAGACAATTCCACTTAAATTTAAATGTATAATCGGTAGTGACCAAATTAGTATCATATATATGACAACTTAATTAATGTGGCCTCAACTATCATGATCCATATTCCATGACTGGATCTCCTTTCATCAAAACTATTTGATTCCAATCCATGATGCATTACAATATAAGGTATAATCCTCACCTGACTCTAGTAAAATAAAAAATGGTGTATTGGTCAAATTCCACTTTATCTACAAGAAAGAATTATAACATACCTCAAACCACTAAAAATATATACTATTATTGGGTAGTATCAGGAGTGGTTCTACCAATAAATACAATTCCATGATGAAACATCGATAATATCTCTACAAACATGAAAATCTTTTGATATTAAACAAATTCTTGTGTTACTACCCAGAAACAACCTTTTTGACTTTCTCAATGTCCACTGACACACATTCCTCTGAGATGATAAACCTATGAAATGTACCTTTTTGTCAAGAAATGAAACATCGATAGATTTCCATATAAGCGATGTTCCATCAGTATACCCAAGAAAATTTACATGTTTTTTTGAATGATCTTCTTGTGTATGGGAGTACACTATGATGACACCAACAAAGATGAACAAAAAATGATCCAAGTACGGGTATAAGATTTAGTTCATAAAGTACATAAACATAGTAGGATCGTTCTTAAATCCAATTGGAAACATGAAAAATTCAAAAAAACCCTACATTCTTATGAATTTCGTTCATGGTATATCAGAATATATCACCTTTAAATGATGATAAACTGATCTCAAATCAATTTCAAAAAAATTAATAGGAATACCTCAATTGGTTAAAAAAATAATCAATACAAGGAATATGATATCAATTATTAAACACCATTCGTTTAAAATTATATTAATCAACATAATAATGTAATTTTTCATCTATATTTTTAGAAAAAAAGTGGAGATCTCCATTCTCACTTAGATAGATGGATCCATGATATTCCAACTCATCTAACTTTGTTTCATTATTAGAAAGATATGCTTGTTCCATTTTATATAGTGGAATAAAAATTGGTCCGTCTCCATGAAAAATATCAATTATGATCTCAATTTACCTCTAAGGTGGAAACACAGAGAACTCCTTCAAAAAAACATACTAAAACTGCTCAACTACAAGTGGAAATAAACTGTGATCTATTATCACATCATTAATGATAATGATTTCACTATGAGCTATATGTTATATCAACTATGGGAGAACTAGTTTTGTATGGACTACATAGATATCCCACTCCTTGTGATGAATATAATCATCACGCTTAGGAGACATGAACATTACACTTTGATAGTAATAGTCAATGTGAGCCTGATATAAAACTAAAAATACCATTCATAGTATTAGGTAAAAAATTAGCATCTCAAGAATGAAGAAGTCCCAAACGAAGTACACCCACCAATTTCATTTGGTTAATCCTTTTACTGAGGAATACACTTTAATCATTCCCCTAAATGTGTGCAGATTGATATAATACCATAAATAAACTCCATCACTAGACCCAATACATTCAAAAAAATGAGAAAATATAAATGAAAAATGAAGATAATATGTTATATAAAGTAATAAAAAGAATATAAGCTACAAGAATCCAACCTTGTACTGTTAATGATCAAGCCAGTATACCACTGGTTGTTTTCTGATGTGATTTTAGTTGACCCAACCCCATATCATGTTCTTGTGTATGAGTCCCATGTGCTTTAATAATATTCAAATGGATGATACTATAGAAGAGTACCTATTTATCTGCACTAATCTATATTGGTTGTAGATTTTTTACATCTAGGTTGATATGGGTAACATATCCCCTACTAGTGCTCTTAATTATCCTAGATCCTCCATCATTAGCCTTTTTCTATGGTTTCTTGCATCACCCCTATAGGTGACCCATAATACCAAAATATCAACACTCCCATAGTGGTCAATGAAGTTTACCTCACATGAGACCAGGTTTTCCACACCGATAGAGATCACCTGACCACTTCCATGTTATGTTGATCCTCACCCAGAGTGATCATCTCACCAAAACCATATTGAATGTTCTCATAACATCACATCCTAAAAATTGAGGATGTACCTCCCAATAAATAGTCAAATCCTACATATATTCCCATAGAATCATCCTTTATATTACACTCACAAATTAGAGCTTGATTTACTACCTCAATAAAGTTTTCAAATGGAAATTATTAATTAGGAATATGGGATCACATCTATGTCCATCTTGAAAATGTTTCACCACATAATCCTGATCCAATAAAAAATATTTGAAAAAAATACTAAAATTTTATTAAATGGATAGTTTAATCAGTACTTGACATAAACACTTAGTTCAATCACATAATACATGTATCTCTTTCCATCCTCAAAGTCACTAATTAAATGTGTTCTAAGAACTTATCCTGGAAAAAGATCCATAAAATACCTACTAACTAGTTATCTTGAGTCACAATTTCCTATAAGAACTTCATTGGTCCTCACAACATATAATTTACTAATATAACCCACTTTATCAGAGGGGTTTCCTAATAATCCCGAATCATATGGTTAGATTCAATACATTACTCTAATACCTCTAGTCATTCCTATCTGATGAATATTGGAGGATACTTTAACTGGACCTCCCTTCTCAGTTCAGACATACTTAGAAAATACAACCATAGGTCTCTCTACAATAATTTCTTAAGGAATGTTAAATTATAACATAACTAATATTTCTTTGTATCACTAGGATGCAATAGTGGTTCTGGTTCCACTACCCAAGGTACATTCTCAACAATGACCTCATACTTCCTAACATATAAATGTCATTATGGAGGAATCCATATTCATTTAAAAATGCATGTTTTAGGGAACATTGATTAAAATTACACAATTATGGAATATATGGTTCAGAAATACCCATAATCAATCCACTCTTCACAAACAATCCCAATGGATAAATCTACGACACTATTACTACACCTGAACATCCATATACAGTGTCAATAACTATCTTAGGGTAAAAAAATAAAAAAATTATAATAATTCATTTGACACCATTTTGAACATTTAAATTAACATTTCAATCTTTTTAAAAAAAACCAAACACTTATTTAGGATATTTTCATAGGATAAATTAAGGAAAGAGAAAATAAATTTCATTTACCACAACCCAATTTATTCTCTCAATGAAACACACCACCACATACATTCCCATGTGTGAGTAACATGATTTATGCCACATATATACTTGAATGCCTTAAATTAGGAATGTATTCCTAAATCTCATGACATACTGACCCCAAGTGAAATATCAGAAAACAAAAACATCACACAATAAGTGGTCCAACTAAGGTGAAATATCATCCATTAGTAATAAGTGGATGCCAAGAAAAAAAATACCACCAGGGGAACTAGGGTTTTCCATTGAATATGGGTTATAAAATCCCATTAACAAGATTATTAAAAATTATAGACACATTTTAGTATCCAATATACCTTTCTTAAAGAGTAACGAAACAGAAAGGAAACCCATATAATAAAACTTGGTAGTATCCGACCCATATGCCACTAAAATGGTACCCCGAGATAGGTCACAACATATAATCAAAAATTACTCCCCATAAGAAAGAAGATATTGACTAGAAGTGAGGGTATAATATGGTATGAATAGATACTATACCCATTTTAATAGAGTAAACAAATAGTGAAAATAAAAATAAATAATAACCAAAGTATTGGAGAACAATGACAAAAAATAACCTGGATTCTTATAATAAGATCCCAAACTAATTAAGTGTTCCCAAATCGATATAGAAAACTTGTCATGTCATTGTGGTGTCATATGTTAAAGAAATCCCAAAATAAATACAAACTAATAATCTCAAAATTTAGTTGTGAAATAATGTTTGGTCCACTGATTCATGATATATCACAAATTTCTACTCATCTATCCAGAATTGTACCTTTACCATTATCCTATCCTATAATCATGCAGTTTGATCATGTACCCAAGAAGGAAAAATCAAGGTGTGATTAATTCTCAATAGGACACCACCATTGGTTTCAACATAAATATCTAGTCTAATAATAGTTTACAAAAGAGTATTAATGAATAAAAGGCAAGGAAATAAATGTAAATAGGTTTCCTAATTAATCAGTTGTTAAGAAACCACATTTTCTATTGTGTTACAATGGAAACATGATCAAAACAAACCTACTTTAGAAAATGTTGGTCATATAAACCTTATATCATAGGGGTTATGTATTTTAGACTAGGATAATCTATTCAATAATCCAAATAGGGATACAAAAATCCATATCTGACAATCCTAGATAACGATGTTGAACTCGATGTCCAAAACCCTATACCATTTCATTAGAAACCAATTCTCAAGCTCCAACACAGGGCATGTTTGATACATTAAACAATAAGGGTTACCCTTTACATTTGTCAACATTCCTACGGTTTATTACATTAATAACCTTTAACATAATTCCATAACTAGTTTATTTTTCAATTTATCCATAACCAACATAATTACACACTGATTCAAACCATTTTCCATATAAATATGTCCCTCTAACTAGTCATCACTTCTACCTGTATTCATATCTTATAATTTTATCCTGTCCATGTTAAGATAAATAGATCATTTTATAATGATAACATACCAGACACATGTAAAAATGATCTATCTTATAAAACTACTAATTTATCAATTAAAAACCCATTTAATCATTTTTAATGGATTTTCATACCCCATGGGTGGACATAGATGTAACACCCCGAGCTTCCATGATACTCCTCTCTTTCAATAATGCAACAGCTTGCATTGTACGCAAGTTCGAGATTCTAACACACCACAACCAATCAAAGTAGCTGTTATGAATAGTAATACCTAATTTTTAAAATTTTATCTTGCCAAATTGACTTAGTTTTTAGATTCGGAATATCTAAATTAGCCTTTGTTGAATTTTTGGTAATTTTCTGAGAACTTCCAAATTTTTTATGAATAGTGAAAAATACTTAAAAACAACTTTTTTAATCAAAATAATTTATAGTGATAAATTTTAATATTGAGTGGTTTTAAATTATAATTAGAATATATTTTTACCATTTTATCCAATGGTGGTCATTAGAATTAATTTCACTTTGAAATTGGACATAAACAATTGTCAATCTTTTGATATATATTGTTTCTTAAAAACACGCTATTTGTTGTGACAGCGGGAATTAATTATAAAATTAATTAATTAAACATATATGTTTGAAATTTTGTAAAATAGACATCATTTTTTAATTCAGAATATCAATTATAGCTTAGGGTGAAATTTTGGCATTGTTCTGAAAAACATCAATTTTTGATGAATAGTGAAACCACTAAGTGGTAGTTAGAAAACTGATTTTTTGTTTAAATGAAATTTTACCATATCTGTGATTTTATTTTCCAAAATCCGACATACATGGTTGTCATTAGGAAGAAAAATGTGGTTCAATGGGATTAAAATAATTTTTTTGGTGAATAGTAACTTTTCAGTTTAATTAATCACGATTAAAGGTAATTTGTGAAATTTAAGGTAAAAATGGTATTATAAAAATTTGAAATGACCTTTAGACTTGTCCTACCCCTATTGGATGTGTCATGGACGACCAAGAAAATCCATGGGTCAACTTGGAGACCCCATTTAGCCACTTTGGTAGGAAAATGACATAAATAACTTTTTATTTAATGTTAAAATAAAAATGTCACAAACAATAGTTGTTTTACTAAAACAATTTTTAAATGGGGCTATACAATTCATATTTTTGACTATAAATATTAATTAGAAAGATAAAAAGATTTCCTACATCATTATATTTGTTTTATAGTTTTTATACATTAAATAAATTAAATTATATATGACACCATGATGATGCAGCGATTACCTCATTAATTAATGATTTAAATAAAATGAAATGATAATGTAAAATACAAGGCTTACACTTGTCAAAAACCTATTGGGTGAGTCTATTTCGAACCCTTATCACCTTAGCCTCGAATTATATAAGTTTGGGACCTTTAAAATCCGAAGCTCATTATATAATAAAGTAACATTTCATTACTTTCCAAGAGTGTCCCTCCTCTCCACTTATAAAAGGCCCCCACCTCTACCACCTTACTCACACTTTCAAAGCCTTTTGGCTCGGCCAACCTCTGCCCAAATACTCTCCCAACTTCCCTCCCTTACTCCTAGAAGCCTCACTTTGGGAATAATTCTTCACAAGGAAGCCTTTGGCTAAAATCAAAAGAGTTACCCGATTTTAAGGTAATGTCTTCGCTTATGTTATTTTGTTTTATTTTGCTTATCCAACCCCCTAAAATATTTTTATTCATTTCTTTTGTAACAACACCAGTATCCTAAATATACTAGGATGTTTTTATAAGAATTATTATAGCTACACTTACACACACCTACATCTAATGGTTAAATAACATACTGTTTCTGTGGATGGTGAATTTCTACCTCACGAAACGATGATTGTTCAACACTCATATAACACCTTCAAAGGTGGACATTGAGATGTAAATCTATTTATAAATGATATATAATATGTTTATGTATTACTTAAGGTTCTTTATTTTTCATTTATGGAATACCTTTATTTTTTCCATTATGGGTAAACGCGATATTTTCATTTTAGGAAGTAGGGACTACCGCCCCCTCAAAGTGATTTGAATCGTTAATACCATATGTGGGATGTATAAATTATGGAGTAAATGATATTATATATGATATTATACTGGAATTATAATATACCTTTATATCATTATGATTTTATTAAATACGAAATAGAAATGAAAGTAGTGTTCATGCGTACGTACGGCTTACCGTCTCCATGAATGGTGCATTTCATTTCTTACCTCTAAACGTTATGTAATATTATAAATGCATGTATATACTGGATATATATGAGATATATGATATCTATATCATGAATATAATTCTGGATATAATGGATATATCACCACATGAACAACTTGTTATTATAAGAATTTTATTTTTGACTCATGTACCTAAGATCGACAAAATGACCGTTATAAACTTAAATAATTACATAATGTTCATGACATGGTAATAAGTGATATAAAAGGAATAATGAACTTGAAAAAGTTTCTTAAGAAGGTAGAGATTAACTCTAGTTTATTATTCAGGAGATCAAAGAACGGTCGAGTGAATTCAAACACGAGGTAAGGGAATTTCTTAACCCAATTTCTATTGTTTGGGTTAATCTCCTACTTTCAAATTATGTCATGATATTATTATGTCCTATATTGTATTTTTACTTTATTTATGTGTACTTATAGTTAATACACATAATATATCTACTTTATTTAAAATAAATGATCTTTGTAATGGTCTTCGTCTCAATCTCCTTTCATTGAGGCATATTTCGTTTTATAAACAACTTTCTTTTATACGGTGTATAAACCCCTTTGACTTTAAAATTTATCCAAAAGGAATCTTTTTATATGAATCATTTTACTAAATGACAAAATGGAATGTTTTTGTCGTACATATGTGGCGACAACGACTTCTCTTCCGTCGTGACCATTATTTGAGTTTCGGCTTCCTTTACAAGCCATAAATTTTTAAAAATACAAAGTTTTAATTTTCTTAATTTTTGGTATTGAAAATGGTTTTGAAAGTATTTTTATTACATCAATGTTTTGTATTTATATATTGTGATTGAAGTGTGGGGATCTTATGTTTCCTTTATGCATGTTTTATGTGATACAATTATGTTATGGTTTATGATATGTTCAAACCTGTTCATATGAGGAATGCATTGGACTTAATAAGTGATGGCGGGAGCCCGCTATAGCTCCTCGATGCATCGGTAGGTCTCATGAGACAAACTAGTGTCTTGGCATGATGACTTGACAAAATATTATTGGTGGTCTTGGCACGAGGCCTTGGATACGTGGTTATGATAGTCTGGCATTATGCATTCCATCATTATGAAAGTGGTTATTGATATTTCATGTGATTATTCGACTAGCAGAATATCCATGTGATTAAGTAAATGGCATTATTTAATTTTATTTTTTCCATATTATGCTGAAGTTAAAGTTTAAAAAGGATTTTTTTTTAGTTATACATTGCCTTAAATGTTAATGTTTATTTTCGAAAGCTTCCGATATATTGTTATCCTTACTGAGCATCTGAGGTCACCCCTTTCAATGTTTTAATTTTTTCCAGGATGTGAAGAAGTATATTATGAATGACCTGCAGGGATAGTATGAGGGGATATGAAGACAATATGCTGTTGTAGTTTTGTTTTAATTTATGATGTAATGTACGACTTGTGAATGTATCTAGTGTTTCCAAGGCTACTAAACTAAACGGTCTTTCGAGACTTGATGTTCTTTGATCATTCCAATGTTACGAAGTAATGCACCGACTCTGGGCAACTGCGGTCGGGGCGTTACAATAGAAGTAGTCTCAAAATCATTAACTAACTCGATGGGGTCTGTGAAGGGTTTCACACAACAATTTAAGGCCCAATTTATTTTTCTTTTTCATAGAAACAAACACAAAAAGTAATAATTTTGGAATAGAACCACATAGAAAATAAAAATATCAAGAAAATGGAAAAAATATCATAGAAGACCTACATTTTGAGCATTAATAATCACTTGTCAAATCTCGACCTTTGATTTAAGCTAGAATAACAAAAAATACAAAAGTAAAGTAAGATATAGAAAATGGATCATGAGGATTAAAAGAAGAGTATAAAAAATTCTATGCTTTATCCAAAAATATATAAATGGGGACTCATAGGCTTACCCTATCTTTGAATCATAAAAAGAAAAAAAATCTAATTTCCAAAAAATTGAATAATAATGATCCTTGGAAGAGTTTGGGGTTCATTTTTGGGACTATAAGCTATTGTAAGTGAAATGGGGAGGAAAATTGGGAGAAATAATATAACGTTGGGGAGGAAAAATGTCAAATTTACCACTTTTAGTGTAGTTCATGGTAAAAACACATCATTTTCAATACAATGAACCTAATTTTAGGCCTCATCTATCCACAATTAAATAGAGTCAAATATTTTTATGAGGCACCCACATTTTTTATCAACCATAATAAATCCATGTGAATGGATCTATATATCCTCGTATAATTTCCCATACACACCTTTAATGGTTTATAAACAGTTCTACACTCTTCTCCATGCCCCGTGATCATGGATCATGGCTAGTAATAATTATATTTCATCCATATTATATCCATTCAAAAATTTGTTTCATGTCCCAATCCCCAGAGACACTCTTGATTCCCTCACTACTCCCATGAGGCTTTCCATTAATCATTTTAAAACAAGTTTAACCAAAATTAAAAAATAAATAAACTTTTTGAGAAGAGGAATATCATATAGTTTCTATTAAATAACATAAGGGATTCATAATTGATGAATATAGTGGAATTATTTAAAAACTCAATAAATATTTATATGTGGTTATGTAGGATCATATTTACTAGTATTATAAATAATATTTCTTCATTAAGATATTAAATTTTTCTTTAAAAAAATTCAATAGAAATGTATATATGAATGAGGAATGTTTTGGAGGTCTGAAAATCACAATTTATATTTACGATATAGTTTGTCTAAGTAAAATATTCATGTATATAATGAGTACATATAGTAAATGAAAGAGCACACTAAAATTTTTATTCTTGGGAAGATGAATTGTTTCCTTGTGATATATGTTGTATAAAATAATATATATATATATATATAGGATATTAATAATATTCACAATAAACCTTGAAGGATTTTGACATGGTAGATTAAAAGGAATCTTCTAATCCTTTATTTATTGGAGTAAATATTAACAAAGATAAATTTGGGAAATGTTATAACTAAAGATACATACAAAATATAGTCGTAATTTTAGTCTATATAATGGTATATTGGCCAAATAAATATATTCATTTACTTTGTGTGGTAGATATTATAGTTATCCAAAGGAATCACACTTGACGTCTACTAAAATAGTTATGAGGTATGATAAAGGAAAAATAATACTATGGATTTTTTTATGATTGAAGTAATGTGATAACCATATATATATACAATTAATTTTATTCGGATGATGATTACAATGACTAAAAATAAATATATAAAGGAATATTAATTTCAGGAGAGAGTTGGGTTTTTTAGTATAATAAGAAAAATATATCAGAAGCTTTGAGTATATAATAATTAGAATATATTATTTCCACCAACATTTTCTTTTATATTTTTCTGGATGAATGTTTAACTAGAATAATTAAAGTGAACATTGATAATATATTAAAAAATATATTCTATAATAAAAGTGTATTCAATCTTTAAAAGAACTTGGTAAGACACTTTAGATTAAAACATATTAGCATGATATTTCATTTTAGTAGGGAGAAATTTTCTTAAAAAATAAAACTAGAGTATTTTTTAACAAAGGATTAAATTAATTATATTTTCACTAAAGTGATTCCAAGGGAAAAATTTGAGAAACCAAGGCTAAAACCTTATGTTCATTGTACCCCTGTCACTTAACAGATATTATGGAATTTTACCCAACTATGTCTTGGATTTTATTAAAAAAGGTAGATATTGGTGTAACTCATTATCATAATGTGGTGTATAAAATTTCTATCATTAAGTAATTTTGGGTTTAATTTATTTTAAATATGTGGGATTAAAGTATATTAATTGAGGTATATTACATCAAATCACTAGGCTAAAATTAGTTATCACTGCCATAAAGAAATATCTAAAGATATTTACTTATCCAGTAGGGTGGTGTCAATAATTTTTTCCTCTAGAAATATTGTGATATGATGGAATGTAACATTTATTAATAGACAAAAGGAGCTATGTTTATAAAAAACAAGTTGGATATATTGAAGTTTTAGGGGGATTATGAAGGTATTATATTTATTTCGAACTTGTTTTGAATAATGTTTTGAGTTGATAATTAAAAGTTAATATGCCAAGAGAATTGAGTCTAGAGGAATATTTATGTACACTGGATGACATGTGTTAAAAAGAAATTATAACTTGAGTACATTATTGATGAATGTATTTGAAGTTGTTAGAAGTCAATAGAATATATTACTATAAATAATAATAAACACAAGATCCCCAAGGTATGAAGATTTATTTTTTTACCAGAGGATCCTCGAGAAGATTAGTCTAGAGATACATGTCCTATCATTTGAATTTCATAAACACCACTTTGGAAAAATAAAAATAATATTTCAAGATGAGTTTATTATAATATATGAAGATCATAAGTTTACATGATTATAATTAGATGATGGAAGATGATTTTTAACATAGTGTATGTGCAATGAATTCAGACCACCAGAAGCATAATCATCATGTCTAAGATATTAAAATAACTAAAGGGTATAGAGGATTTAAAAAATTCAATGAAGAGTTACAACTAATAAATTTAAATGTGAATTCTACAAATGTACATTCACTAAAATCTTCCATAGGACTATATATATAGATAAAATTATACTATTTATGTTGATGCTAAACCATACGTTTAGAGTAAGATATTCATGTATGGAAGTTCATGAATCCAGCTTGGATTTTTGATAGAGTAAAATTTCATTGATGAATTTATTTTTTGAAATTTTGATTGAGTTAGAACCCCATATCTTGATAAAGAATTTAATGTATTTGAATAATTAATAGAGTAAGTGGGGATCAAAAATTCTATCTTGTTAAACTATGATTTATTAGATTAAATTCTACTATGTGAAGGAGATAACCTCATTTACTGAGGAGTTACTGATTATGTAGAGTTATTATGTGGTTATTATTATTGAGATATTGATATTAATTATATAGATGATTGACTAGTTTAGATAAGGTTATCAATGAATTAATGAGGTATAAAGTAGTAGGATTATAAAATAAATGTTTTAGAATCCTATGTTCAAGAAATTAAATTGTGCTAGTAGAAGAAGTTTTTCTATTTATAAGGATTACAGGATATCCTATATATGATGGGAAGTAGTATAATAAAATTTTATTGGATATATTAATATTGGATGCAAATTTTGGTTATGTATAATCCATTCTTGAACCATTTTAATTGATGATTTATTATAGTGAAAAATATTTGACTTTGACATCCTGAGCAAAATAAGGAGAAAATTCCCTCATTAGGGTTGAACCATAATTAACACATGTTCATTTATTTACTGATTACTCTATTAAATAAGATTTAAAGTGTATTTTATTACATTAGTGGATCAATACCATAAAAAGCCACACTAATTAACATAATGATAAAATAATTTATAAAAAGGAACCACTGATTCAACCCCCATTCTTAGTGGTTAACCCATTATTGGGCATCATAGTATGATTTGGTTTACATATTGTGGGGAAAATCTAACTATTTGGATACCATAAGAACAAATTTAGTGAATCCATTTTAATGATTGGATAAAATATTTATATTATTTGATATCCAAGATTCATATATGATATTATTGGAACTAATTTTCTACCAGTTATAGTCTTTGTTTATTATCATTATTCCTAGAGTAATTATTAATGAAAAATTATTCTTGGATTAAAAAATAGATATTATTAATGGGAGAATAATTTTTATTTAATGAACATTAATTAAAATTTATTTTTTAAAAAATATAAACCACGATACTCACCCATAGATATATCTTTTTAGTAGACTATCGCATGAATCATGTATATCATTTTGAGATATCTAATATGTATGACATATAAAGTAGTTATATATTGGTTTATAAGGTTAATAAGTTCTCTAAAAAATAATAATATTAAAAATATATCTTTGAATAATATATATATATATATATCAATTTTTAAAATTCTAATTCATAATTATCAAATAATAGGGGTTTCCACCAATATTTGTTGATAGACACAAATTCAGATATAATAAGGATTTTAAAAGGGTAATGTAGATCTATGGGTTAGTAATGGATTACTATTTTTTGTATTTAATATCAAAACTTATGATCCATGTCTATCCAATTGATTAGTTCTTTAAATAAATAACTATTATTATGTTATTTTCATATATAGAGATATGATTTTTATTTTTGACCGGAAAAGATGAAATTTTAATTCACAATTATGAATAACTTTTTGTCAATGTATATGAATCAAATGATTTATAAAATTAGGAATATGTTATATAGTTTATAAATTTTATATATGGATAATACTATCTATAATAGTTAGAATAATATGGTAAAGATTGATTCTAACCCTACCTACCTAGGGCCATACATCCTTAGTAAAATAAATTTGAAACACATCTAATAACTACACAACTATGGATTGTTGGAGTCATTTGATTATTAATCACTTATGAACTAGAATTTTTTTTTTTTGTGGAAATGATAAAATAAAATTTTAGTGGAAAAGATAAAATGGATAGTGTGCTATTATATCTCATACATAGTGACCTATAGGGACTAATAACACTCAATAAAGTCGTTGATTTAGGTATGTTTAAATATTTATCAATGATTTTAGTCAATATAGTTATGTGTTTATGATAAGACACAGTAATGAATCATCCTAAAATTTAAGAAGTTATAGAAACAATAATAAAAAAGTATTAATATTCTCTCATAATATCATGGTTGGTAATAATAGATATAGTAATCAATTGATCGTCTGATAGTTTTAGATTTTTTTTTACAAATACCCAATCCTAGAACACCATAGTTAAATGGAAAATAAGAGAGGAAGAATCTTACTTTTATTGGCATGGTTTGATCAATTATTATTTAGTATGACATTCATATTTCATTTTGATGAATTCTATGTAATTTATTACATTTTTACTTAACTATGTTCTATTTAATGAATTCATTACTACACGATTGAGATATAGTATTTGAAATATCCTAATAAAGTTTTATAAGGATTCATGTTTTTAAAGTATATATATGAAATTTCGATTATGATAAAGTCAAAACTAAATTAGAGAAACAATTATTGTTTTATTATCCCAATGAGATTGTTTGATATTACTTTTTTAGTCATACTAAATAAATTTTTTTCTCATTTTGGTGTTTTTTATTGAGAAGGATCATATAATTCCTGAGGTAAGTTGGAGGAAATTTGATCTTGTATTGGTTCAATATAAAAAATAAAAATTGTTTACATAGATAGAAGATGATTTGTTTCTACATTGACTTTTAGAAGAATAAAAAACTCATATTATTAAAGAACCTTAAATTCTATGTAGGACTCATCATGGTATTGAGTGATATGGATTTATTATACAAAATATGATGATGTAATGTTAATAGTTGATGATCCCCATTTCTATAAATATACTATTTATAGTTTTGATTATGCGAGATGGATAAAATCCATGGAATAGGAAATGGATTCTATATACACTACCCATGTTATTAACATGGTAGATTCACCTAAAGGGGTGACACCCTTGGGTTAAAGAGGTATTTCTACAAGGTAATGGAAATGGATGGAAAAATTTTATCCTATAAATAATGTTTGGTAGAAAAAAGTTTCATGAAAATTTATGGAAACGACAATGGAGATACCATTCCACTAGTTTCAATGATAAATATCATTCAGATATTGATTTTCATATCAGCACATTTTTATTATGATATATATAAAATGTATGTCAAAACTTATTTTCTTATTGATAAATTAGTTGAGGATGTGTATATGAAACAACTTGAGGGTTTTGAAGAACCAAATGTGTCTAATAATGTTTACAATTTGGAGTGTCCTATTTATATATTGATGATATATTATCAAAGTTAGAATATATGTTTTTTGGATGAAATCAGAGAGTTTGGTTTCATAAATAATAGATAATATTATTGTGTATATAAGAATATTAATGAGAGACTGGTTTTATTTATTATATTCTATATAGATAACTTTTTTATTATGAGAAATTATGTCTTGAATTTTCATTCTTTAAATATGTGGATGTGAAGATGCTTCTAGATGAACGATGTGAATAAATAAACCCTCATACTGGGTACAAAGATATATATATATATATCTAATAGGGTACTTCGACTAGGTCAGAATATATATGGATAAAATATTAATGTTTATTAGTATAGAAAACTCAAAAAATTTGTTTTTACCAATGTCACATGGAATAAATCTGAATAATGGATCCATATAAAGAGTTAAAAATGATGGATTGAATTAATTATGAATATATCATAGGATCTTTCATGTATACCATATTGTGTACTTGAACCAATGTCTTTAAAGATATTAGTATCACTAGATGATACCAATATTATCCTTTTGAGATTCATTGGATTGTTGTGAAGAATATACTTATTTATGTAAGAAGAACTAATGATGTGTTCTTGATATTTGGATGAGAGGATGAGTTTTGTTTAATGGAATATAAAAACTCTAGTATTAAATTCATAAAAGACATGAGTTCTCAAACTAGATTCATGTTATATATAAATAGGGGTTATAACATTTGGAAAAGTTACAATAAAACATGATACAGTAGACTTGATAATAGGGGATGTATACATTTCTATTTCATATGTTGTGAAGAAAAATTTTTAGATCAAAAATTTCATATCTGAATGTGGTGTGGTTCTTACGATTGATGGAGAAACTAAGTTTTATTATGATAATAATGGATCTATTTTCATGTCCACGGAACCCCAACCTCACCAATTTACCAAACACATTCATTTAAAATAACATGTAATTCATGGAATCATTGGGAGGGTCAATGTGAAGATCTTTTTTATGGATACAAAGATGAATATAGAGGATTAATTGATGAAACCATTACCACAAAAAATATATGAGGGTAATATTTAATTTCTAGGGATTAGATACAAGATAGATTATTTATAATAGTTATAAAAAACATATCATATCTTTATGTGATAGAAAATATTACTATATCATTCATTCATCTGTGCTATAATTTATATAACAAAAATAGTTCAATGATAATACCCCATACAATTATGACATCGAGTGGTCCCTAATTGATGATCAACATAATGTATTATGGGTTGGGCTGATATGTTAATACTAGGATGCGTAAAATATTATAATTTATAAAAATAGTTGTATATAATATATAAATAATAGGCTCACGAGATAATAAAATGAGACCTATTATTTTGATTGAATTACCAATGTATATCACATGGTATATCATATTATGATTCATATACTAAGGGGTGTATTATTATTATGAACCCTCATTACTCTATATTAGTGGGAAATCTATAATGAGATCCTTCATACTTTTATTCCTTTCTTACACAAGGCTTGAGCCTTAACTAAACTAAGGGTTGTAGCGTATGTTTTCAATAACGTCATTGTTTGTAGCTCAACAAAAATGGAATTGTTCAACTAATATTTTTTTAGTTAATGACCTATAATTGATTTATTGAATTATACTAAAAACATTATTGTATATGCATAGTTGAGTCACTTGTGATGTTATTAGAAACTTGGATAAGGGAAATGAGATAATATCAATCATCTAGATGAATAACATGTGAAATATTAATAAAAAATACAATTCTATTTCATAGAATCATGAATGTGTGATATAGACTATACGATATTGAAATGTTACGTGTCTAGTGGTCAACTAATGTTATGTGTAAAAATATTATAGATATATATTTTATGTATGTGAAACATCTTGTGGTGGACTTGTTCAAGTTTAGATAAGAGTATGTTTGATTAATATATCACCAGATCCCTTTATAGAAAGAGTATCACTGATATTTTCCTAAAGGATTCTCTTCGATTAAATCTATGAAATCGGGATTTCACCATGGATTTCAAATCTATAATGGAATATAGTACCACATAGTTAGTACTTAGGATAAGGATTAAATTATTTATATTGTGTTTTTTAAAAAAATTAATAAAGTTTGATAAATCCCATCCAAAGGATCTTGGTTGGATTCATAACCAGGTTTTATATTTTTCATAAATTACAAATGGGATTTTAGGTAAAGTGATAGATTAATGTAAGTACACTAAAATGATTATATCATGTTGTATGATATCCCCTAAATCATAACCTAGGTTATAGATTCTTATTAATATAAAATTGATTTTGTTTAGTAACTATTGTAGATTATGAATGATAAGTGAATTCATATTTTGTGTACTTTTCCCATACCGTATCAATCACACATTTCTCTTTGGTTATGAATCAATGAATTGATTCATTTAGGGATATACATACATGATATTCTCATAGAAATTTTCAATTATTGAATATCCAAAACTATAATTTTTTATTATAATTAATGGTGGCTTTTAAGAGTTAGAAACTAATGGTCGACTACCTTCATTAAATGAAAGGAGTCTATATAAAGGGATGTAGTCCCCTAATTGGATATAAATTACACTATCTACTCTAATGTGGATCACTCTATACCTCATTGTTCACCATTTATATCCTTGGATAAGATAGTATATCTCCTTTAGTTATTGGGGGGGGCCTCTCATAGCATATTAAGATCCTAGTGGTTAGATTTATATATATGAATGAATGTACCATTTGGTTTTTTATCAGTGATCTCAACCACATATACTCCACCAATGATAAAATAGAGTTCACTAAATTTTATGCATACTTTTAATTGGTGTTCATGATTTCATCTTATTGGTATTTTTTATGGTAAATTAGTACTTATATATGATTTCTTATACTTCTTGGACTTCTAATGTTCCAATAAAACTAATAAACTACTTTATCATCTATCATTAATATATAATTAATACATCTTAGGCTAAATGTGGAGTTATCTCAAGATCACTCTATAGAATAGAGGTTCGAAAAAATTTATCATTCTTCTCACCTAAGATAAGGACAGCTTATAATTGTGATATATGTTAAAGTTTAATCCCAACAACCCCATGTCAAAGATTAAATGGAAGGTTTTAAATTTTGGGAACCAATAACATAATATTTCCTGGAAAACACTATTTCTTTGGTAAATTATAAACTTTACGACCAAAAATTTTTGTTGTAAGTGAACCATTTGGAGTTCTTTTCATATTATTCACAACACTATTGGAATAAATAAGATCATTCCCATTCATTAGAAAACATTAATCCATGGAAAAGGACCCACAAAAATATCCATCATTGAATGGAGAATGAAGAGTTATTGAGTATTATAATGTAATGAGTTGAGGAATATGGTGTCGATTATACATGACACATTGAGAATGACATTTAATGTTCACCTAATATTCATCATTAACTGGAATATTTTATTTTTAAAAAAAATATTAACTTGAGTGTGCCCCCAATGATGTTAAAAACCTTGTTGATGAGAGGTTTGGATTGGGATCTAGGATTGGTGGAACTTAATTAATGTTAAATTCATATAGGGGAAACTAATAAAATAATGGGTAGTATAATAGATCTAGTTCTTAAAAATTTATGTATAATTAAATATGGGATTAAATACCTTGTACCAAACTTGAATCAACATTTTTAACCATGGATGTATGCATTTCTAAAGGAATTTTATTTGGGATTTGAGAATAACATGTAGTAATTTCCAATTCTAATAGAAGAGAAGAATGGTAATAATTATTAGAAAATAAGAGTTTTTATAAAATTATTCAAGGTATAAAATTCATAGAACTCTGTGACTCACACGAATGTAATAAAATTCACTAATATGATAATAAATAAGTGATGTTTCTTGAATAAAATTTCCCATGTGACTTATATTAAACATCTTCTCACACATATGATTAATGTAAGGAACCGTTTAGAGAGTACATAGAACACATTTTCTGAAATATATACTTTAATATAATAAAATCTAAAATGATGTTTAGTTTAAAAAGGACTATGTAAATTTATAAAAATGGTAAAAAAGTCATTTAATCCTCCAATAACCCATGTAGAGCTAATAAAAACACTCTAAAAATCAGAGTTTTCCTTAAAATTGGATTATTATCATACTGAATGAATCAAATTTTGAGAGGGGGCATGTGAAGTCACAAAAGAATGCTCTAAAATTATATTGGTGATTTAAGTGATAATATTTGGATTAAGGAAATAATTAATGAGAAAAATAATGTTCCCAATGAAAAAATAATGGAAGAAGAATTCTTGAACCATGATGACAAGTAATTTAGAAGTTACTAGATTCAAGAACCTAAAATTACAAAGGGTACATTGATGATAGGGAACTATGAAACTAATCTTACGATGAATATTTCATGTCCATTAGAATATAATATTTCTATTTTCTCCATCATATACCTCTTATACCATGTATTAGTATCGACTCCAACAAAAATTACGCCATTTCAATGACATCACAATGCATTCCATTCTCATTCATGTAACAAAATCATGTCTATAAGACTCACTTTAGATTTTTGTATACAATTTACTCCCACATTTTTACTCTATAATTACACACTAAAATAATTATAAGTACCTTAGAATCCCAATATTTACTGGGAATTATGAATTTATTTCCATCTATCATAAAGAGAGACACACCACACAAGTTAAGCTAATATCTCTAACATTCACAACACATTAGTGTGACCTCTAAGATCTAAACTTTATTATTAATAACCAATCATCCATAGGTGTATAACCTACCTTAAATCAAAGGAAATTACTACACCATGTTCCCATGATGTTTCTAATAAGAAATACACATAAAAATATCTATTTGGAATATGTTTAAGAAAATAATCTTGAGTTACATAGAGATTTATGTTTTGAGGGATTTTTATAGAATATGAACTCCTGTAATCCCAATTATATGAAAAATATCATTAATTAATCTAGAACATTTTTTCCATGTTCTAAAACATGAGAAAACCAAAACTTATGAATTTTTTTTAGTATCCAAAAGGATTATGTACACTACTGTGGAACATAGAGTAATTCCTTCAGTATTAAGTCCCATCTTACACATAATGACCCAAAAACATCACACTTTTATGTACACCTCTTTATCAAGGGGATGACACCAATCTATGTGATATGTATCACATTTTTTCACATACGGGGTATGAAATATTATATATCACCTTTGGGGAGAAAACCAACCTTTATCTGAGTATATATATTGGCCTCAACCTTCAAGTTTATTTTATATAATCCCCACCCATGTTATGTTCCCCTCTTAGGCGACTGGTTGCCAAACAGCCAAAACCAATTGATTTGTAAAACCCTTGAAAAAATCGTTACTTAATCCCCAATCATGTTAAATATTATTTAGATTATTGAAAATATTTTTATGAACTCATATTACATGATATGTTTTTTTAACTAGATTCTGATTCAACATAAGCCCAACATTTCTCCCATAGCTTCCTACCTCATATGGGTCTAGTAATATTTTACTTATGTTTTCAATAAAATATAAGTAGTGATTACTGATGGTTCACTACATGAATATAATAAATTCACTCCTTTATAAATTATTCATAATTAATTAGTCCTCAAAATACTTTAATATGGTTTAATATCCATGCTCTAACTTGATTCAATTGTTAGGGTAAACCATAAAGTGAAATTCAGGAGTATGTCACACACCCAAACTATTGATAGTAATTTTAATGACATTCATACTTATCACGTGAACTTAAACTGTAATGAAAAAAAAGTTATATATATATATATATGTGTGTGTACTTAATTAGAAAACTAATGGTATTTTCATTCACCCTTTAATGGTTTTAAATCAGCTATAACTGGTTTAAAAACTTTGACCATGAACTATGTGGGTTTGGATTATATTCATAGAAATATATTATTAAGGTCCCAATCTAAAAATTATCCCACCATTTAACATTTAATAATATTATTCCCTACTTGGAGACCATAAATGCTAATATAAACTCTTGGTATTCAAAAATTCAGAGGATCCCACTATAAGGACCATTATATGTTATCCTCATTAATAGGAACCACAATCTCAAGTATATCTACTTGTGACTAGTAGATTAATATATCTATAAAAAATTAAATCATATTGGATCTCGTGAAAGTAAAGTGAATTCCATATTTATCATGGGAGATCATAAAAACTAAATTAACTTTATGTATTCCATGGTTGTACAAAAATAAATGGGCTCTAAGTCATAACCTATATTTCAAAGATTCCCTTCGCACCCTGGAACCCGATCCCCCTCAACCTTGATTCCTGGCTATATACATTGTTGTGTCTGAAATCTCACATGAGGGGTCTCACCTTTTAGTGGAAGTCCCAACAGTGGCTTTTGTATAAGTAGAGTCTTGTCTCAAATAGACCCTGTTTGAATGTTTTTGTTCATCAAATCCTCAGATATATTCCTTTCAATTCTTTGTAGGTTTTTGGGGCTTGATATCCCTGGTGAAGATCTCTACGCTCTACCAGAATTCCTTTTTCATTGTGCGGGGTTTAGAAGAAAATTTTATCCATTCTTGTTGTAGGGATCCCTGTTCCATGGGGAGGTGGTTCTACAACCTAGCACACTAGTATATAGACGCCCACAAGGTAAAGGTGAGATCCATGGTAGCAGTGTTGATCTTTCCCCCTGGTTTACCCTTGCCCTTTCAAAACCCTGGCTTTCTCAAAGACATTAGAGACTCCCTAGGGGGATTCCTCTACTTGGATGATCATACCAGAAGATTTTCAAATTCTTTAGAGGCTCACATTTGTGTGGAAATGGATATATTATACCCTCCTTTAGATAAAATAACGTTGTGTGTGAAGGACTCCCTTAGATGGTCAAATGAAATCATCTACCTCATATTCCTGTAGTACTAACCACACTGTCTTTTGCATGGAAATTCTTTGAGGGTCTGTATAAAACAAAACCAAGGTGAATATAATCACCATCCACAAGTGGTCCCTTTATGGGATGAGCAGAATAAATCTCTCATAGAGTCATAAGATACTCAGTCCTTTCCAACTAATGATGGAGTCTCAATGATGCTAACATACACCCCTCATATAGTTCTGGCCCTAGCTCCCAGGTTATACCGCCCCTTACTGATCTAGTGATGGATGGGACAATGGTGACCATTCAACGGAATCATTCTAATTCCACTACCAAACCATATGTATTCCAACCTCAGAAGCTCATGATGGTCCCAAAAGTTGGTTCCTTGCTATGCATACTAGGCCTCCATTTAAGGCAGCTACCTCTCATCACCCTAACTCAGTTATCCCTAGTCCCACCCTTTATCCCCCAAAATTACCAATAGTTTTTCATCCTTATACTCTATTGGAACAACCAGTCTACAAATAGCTTATAAGCCCCTCAGAATCTCTCTATAGACCTAAAAATTGTTTCACTTTTCATACAGTAAGGCAATAATCTCACCTCAGTCTCCCTAAAGTGACCAGAGTGTGTAATCCCTTTATCCCCAAAAGATGCCCACTCATACCACTCCATCTCCATCAAACAGTGTAGGCATGTGCACAAGATCTCACGAAAAAAATCTAAGGTAATGTTCACCCTCTTTTTTCATCAAGGTTAAGGGTCCTTGAGTCAATTTTATGGCACCCTTTGTTTAATGATCCCCATCATTATATGGAATTCCAATAGCTTGGGAGCCTAGGTGAAGTCATATTTCCACTCCTCTAGAGTCAATAAACACAAGGATGCTATCATCTCCATCCTCAAACATAAGAAAAATCATTCTAGAATTGTTGAATTCACTAGAAGGGTAAAGATGCATGGCTCCATGGTTACAGGTCCCTCAAGCTGTAACATTTTATTTTTTTGGAAAAAGAGAATATTAGTGGATCTTTTTTGGGTAGGTTTCCAACACATTACCACCAAGATTGACCATGATAGAGGAGTCTTATTAACCTCTTTTATCTATGGAGGGTATGAAAATCAAAAGATATAGATCATGTGGAGCGAACTCAACGTATTTGATCTTGATAGATTCCCCTAGATTTTAATAGGGTATTTCAATGTCATTGTAGACCTAGAGGAGAAGAAATGAAGGGGTTCATTCCCTAGGAAATCTAGAAGAAATTAGGTTCACATCATAGTAGGAAAAGGATTGATTGACCTCTGATAATCGGGCGACTAGTTCACCTTGTGTAATAACCAGTGTGGGGATCACCACTCATGGATATTATTGGACCATTTCCTCTCCAATATACATGATATCTCCATCTTCCCTAGAACCAAGTAATCCATTTTGTGTGTGGTATCTTAGAAAACTCCCCACTCCTCATAATTCTCTCAATGAGTCAAGGAAGACCTGGAAATTTCAGATTCTATTTACATCGGACCAACTATACTGGTTATCAAGAAACTATTCGAGACTCATGGAGAAAGCCTATATAGCGAAGTATGTGGATTTCCTTACATAATAAACATAGGAGGTTTAATTACTGGCTATAGGAGTGGGTAAAAATAGTTATGTTGAGTGACATAGATATTGATGTAGTCATGTAAGAGGTTGAGTGGCTTGAACATAGCATAGAGGAATTCAAGTATGATTGGGTATTTGAGGAACTCTCTATGAAGAAGGAAGTTTTATCTGATATTCTTCTCTATTCGGAATGCATGGTGGGGGAGACTTCAAGAACTGAATGGATTGACGAGGGAGATAGGAACACTACTTTCTTCCATGCGCACATCAAGGAGATGAAACACATTGTGAAACCCAACATTATGATGGTGGATGGGTCTTACTCGAAGGAAAGGGACGTGGTTGGGCGTCTTTCCCACTCCTTATTTAAGGAACAAATTGTTAGACCGAACCCTCATATATAAGATAGGTACATGAGTGGTGAGGTAGATATCATGGAATACATCTCGAACCATGTTTTCCCCTAGGACCATGAATCACGAGAGGCCATTCTAGAAGAAGCTAAAATTCATGTGGTAGTTTTGAACCTGAAAGTTGATAGAGCACCAGAGTTGGATGGTTTTCTTGTATCATTCTACAATGACCTAGGAGAGGTGGTTAAATGTGATCTGTCTGAGGCTATACAATATTGTTTCAAGGGAAGTAGCATGATTAGGGTGGCTTGCGCTTTTTCTTTATTCCCCCTTCCCAAGATGAAGAATCCCTCCTCCATTATTCACTATCATTTCGTTATCATTTGTAACATACCCTATAAAAACCATGAAAGAATCATCAATTCAAGACTCTCCATGCACCTTCCGTAGTGCATTCTCAATGGAACAACATGGATTTGTGAAGGGCCGATTAATATTGGGGTGATTGCACTCGCCCAAGAGATGGCATGGACATCAACACCACTGATCATAGATCTAATCTCGCTATCAAATTGGATATAAAAAGGAATAATATTTAGTGGAATGGAGATTCATGAAAAAAGTTTTATATGTTATTGGATTCCCTCCCTTGGTGACTGAACTCATTTTTTGATGCTATAGATCCCCTGGATGGAAATTCATTTTATAAGAAAGTAAAATGGCTTCTTAAATGTGTAAAAGGGATTAAGGAAGGGTGTACCCATTTCCCCAAGCCTCTTTATTCTCAATCAAGATATTCTCATCCATCTCTTTCACAAAATCATGAGAAATAAAGTTATGTTACTATATAATAGAAAATGGAACCATCCATCCATTACTAACCTCATGTTTGAAGATGATACATTGATCTTCATGAATTACAATAGGATATCAATATGTGGCCTTATAATCATAAGGGATGAATTTTTTCATGGGAGTGGGCATGTCATCAAAAAGTCCAAGAGAAACCACTTAATTTCTAAAAGATGTACTAAAAGATGGTATGACACTATTTGTAACCTATTTGACACAAAAATTTAGAGTATTGTAATGAATTACATGGTCACACATAATTGTTCAAGAAGGATTTGTATCCATGACATTTATCACATTGTTTTAATGATCACAGATATGTTTCTCAATAGAAAAAACAGATACCTCCCATTCAAGGGTCAAATTTCATTGGTCAAAAACATTCTTATTGCCTCTCTAGTCCATGTGATATCGTCAATAAAGGTCCTTATGGGGGTTATTTTTAATATATTAAAGATACTAGATATTTTTATTTGGGATTCTCGGGTTGAGGTCAAGTGTATTTGGGTTTTTGGGGGAAGATGGTGAAGCCCATACCGGAAGAAGGGATCATCGTGCACAGTCTTGTTAACACCCTAATCTACATGCATTTAATGTTGGCTTAGTAAATCCATGAATGGCATACCTTATGGGGCACGACCAAGTTCAGTTGTTGTGTGGGGATCTTGATGATGGAATAATGACACTTTTCTCTTTTTATATCTATATTTAGGACCCTTTTCAGAGCTCATGAAACCCACATTCGAGGGATTATCAGGGAAGGGAAATTACCTTATGGCATGCCAACTGGGTGGTCATGGGGATTGGTTTTTCTGGATTCCTAGATTACAATGCCACCTTCTAGGAAGCAAGTAGATTTTGCGACATCATTATGGCAGTGTTAGAGAAAGTTTAAAAAATAATCTACTTTCTCATTTATACTAATACGGAACCGGAGAAGTCTATGTTCGCCCCCTACAGCTATGGAACATTATCTACTAAGAATTTTTTTCACACTCTGTTTACACAACTACAGGAGGAATGCTAGAATGGGATACTATGACTCAATATAATTCGAGTGAAGTGAAATATCCCCCCATTGAGGATTATAAATAATTCGGTCTCCACAGATGAGAACATTAGGATTTATGGAATCCCCTAATGTCAGGGTGCACTTGCAATAAAAACAACAAAGAGTAGAGAACTACCAACCTCTCTTTTGAAGTTGAATGGGTGCAGGAGGTGTGGTCATTCTTTGGTGAGTTCACTACCTTCTTCTCCCCAAAACCGAGTGAAGAATCGTTTGTTGTCCACTGGTTCCATGGTTTGGGTAATAAGGGTGTGGAGCAGATTACTATGACTACTATTTTACATGTAGGTAGTTTGTGTCTTTGGTAGGCTAAAAACAATGTATGAAATAGGGAATATGGTACTCATGGAGGGCACTCCTCACTGGCACACAAAGTCACCTTCTTGACCTAGTTAATGTCATTGATAGATGGAGGGAAGCCCCATCTCTCCAAACCCTACAAATGGCCCTTCATGAACCTCATTTTTTCTGATCTTCTAGAATCTATTTAGTGTGCTGGAAGCCACCACCATTGGGGATGAAACAAAATTTTGATGGGTCCTACATCAAAACAAACATGGGTAGAGGAGGTGTGGTTTGTGATTCCATGGGGTCCTTCCCATTGGAGTTCACTTCTTATATTGGATGCAGTACTTCCCTTTAGTCGGAGGCACATTCTATGCTCTCTAGTCTCAGCCTTTTCTGAATGAGGGTATCACTATTTCTGAAGTTGAAACCAATTCAATGGTCCTCTTAAAACTACTTCAAGGTATTGGTCATATCCCATTGTATATCATTGTCACGACCCGTCCTCGGGGCCCGTGCCGTGACTACCCCAAGCCCGCCTTCCATAGGCCAGGGTCTGGCGACTAGCACCAAGGCGTAAATCCCGGTAAAAAGGGAAGGCATTGCCTTTGTAAAGTAAACAAACACCACAAAGTAAGCAAGCGGAAAGTAAACACTAAGAAAAAGCAGAGTACAACTGAAAGTGCGGAAAAGGAAATGGGCCAGTATACAAACCCAACTGAAAGTAAAGTACAACTCGAAAGGGAAAACAGCAACTGAAAAGTAAAAGCCGCTACACCGAGCTGTCCACTGGAAATCCCACCTGAAGGGTGGGTACAGATAGCTCCACTGCTCCACGGGTCCCGTCATCCGCTCCGAACATGTCCTGTCCAGTGGTCCACCTCCAGGTACCGTCCTGCTCTGCAAGCCTCAATCAAGATCAACGCTGTCCGTCGTCTGCAACCAACACAACGTAGTGCGGGCAAAGCCCGTGCAGGGGTGAGTATAAGCTACTCAGTAGGGACCCCGAGACCCCTGAAGGTCTCTCAAAATCCACAAAGGATAAACCATGAAGAAAGGTACAATCATGAAGTGACAACCGACACTGCTTAGGTATATGTCCATACATATAACTAAGTCATCAATTTCAAATACGCTCCAACCTCCGAGCCCAAGTACAACTCAGTCCACACAGGAAAGTAAACGTATTCCACACAGGAAAGCAAAACGTAATCCACACAGGATAGCACAACACAATCCACACAGGAAAGCAACAGGATTCAGCTCACACAGGTATACTTCTTCGAAAGATGATAAAGATGATCTCTGATCCATCTAAGTCGTCGGACCCACGAAGGATCGATAGGTAACTAACCCCCGCAAAAGACCCACACAGGATCGGGCCCACGTAGGACCTGTAGGCGCTGGTTCACACAGGACCGCTGAGCGCAAAGACCCACACAGGATCGGACCCACACAGGATCGGGCCCACACAGGACCTGTAGCACTGATCCACGTAGGATCGCTGAGTGCTGAAGTCGTCGTCGTCAAATCCACACAGGATCTCTGTACTGTCGTCGTCGCAGTCACAGTAGCAGTAGCAGTAGTAGTCACAGTAACAGTCGCAGCCAGCACTAGGGTTCCCGCACACAGCAAGCTCGTACAGGAGGGTCCGCTCCACGAGCCGAGAGGCTGATACATCAACTGTCACAAAGACCAGAGTTGATGTATCCAAAAGTTCCATATCGTCAACAGGAACTCAATGCAACAGACGGCGCGTCGATCGGACGCCCGGTCTGAGAGTTATTGGCATTTTCGTCCCAGGGGCCCGGTTGGTTTTTAAGGCAAAACCAACCCGACCGTACTCCACCTACATCCAAAACTTGGTCGGAGTATTCCAAAAGATCTGTCTCACAAAGAGGAACACAACAAAGCTGACGGCACGTCAATCGGGCGTTCGTAGCTCAAGATATGAGTGTTTCCGCTCCGAAGGCCCGGTTGGTTTCGTGAACGAACCAACCCGGCCGAACTCAAAGTATTCCGAAACTTTGAGTGCGATATACCGAAACGATCGTCTCGATCCAAGGATCGTGTTTCCGTAGACGGTTCGTCAATCGGAGGTCCGTGGCTCATGTTATGGCCAAAAGACCGAATCCGTCTCGAAGATGGGGGGTCCAGGTCCGGGCCGACCCGGCCCGAACCCCCCCTGGGTCGGCCCGAACCGGGTCCACCCGGGTCCGACCCGGCCCGGCCGGCCGGCGGCGCGGCGGCGCGGCGGCCTGGCGCCGCACGGAGGCAGTGCGCGGGGGGGAAAATCCCCCCGCTTCTTCAAATTGGCGGCGCGGCATAGCCGCACCTTTTTGCCAATCAACGGCCCCCCTCCTGGGGGCCCTCTTTGAGGAGGAACCGGGGGGCCGCCTGCCCCCCCTCAATTAAATGGGGGGGTTGTAGAGCTGGCCGGGGGAATTAAATTCCCCCGGCCTTTGACCTTCCGGCCGGCCATCTGTCGGCCGGTTTTTCTTCAACAGGACCGGAATACCGGTCCCCTTTCCGGCTTCCGAGGCCGGCGGCCCAGCCGCCGGTCTTCTCGTCCCGCCGCGGCCCGGAACCGGCCGCGGTGTTCGTCGTCCGGCACGGTGCGACGGCACCGCACCCCTCCGCCGCGCCTTTGATTCCCCTCGACGCGGCGCGACGACGTCGCGTTCTTGATGATTCTTCCATGGCGCGGCGCGACGGTGCCGTGCAATAAAATCGGGCGAATAACCGCGTGGTGCGACGGCACCACGCCACCTTGTTTCATCCGCAATATAAAACATCAAGAACGAAGGAGGGGGTTCGGCCGTGTTCATGCGGTCCGGCCCCCTCACGTTAAAAAATAACACATAATTAAAAATCCTCATGTTAGTCATGCTAGAACCACGAACAAGGATAAATAAATAAACAATTAACAACAACCCCTACCTTGGGTTCAAGTTCGAAGATTGTCAACGACCCGCGGAAGACAACGTCGCGGAGGTCGGGCGTCGCGGTAGTCATTCGTCAAATCCGATGACGAAGAGGTACGTCCGAAGAGGTACGTCGTTGGCGAATCTTCGTATGCCGACGAAGGAAGTCCGAGGAGGAAGCAGCGTTCCCTTTCGTTGACACGGAAGACGAAGAAGAGAGGAGCGGCGTTCTTCGTCGGAGCTTGAGCGTTCTTCGTCAAAGCTTGAGCGTTCTTCGTCAAAGTTGAAGAAGAAGGAGAAGAACCCAAAAGTTCTCAAGATGTCTAAACAACTCTAACCAAATAAAATAAGATAGAGACTTATTTTATTCACAAACTTAACAAATTGAATTTCAAAGGTTTGAAATTCAAATAAGATAACTCCAAAATTAAATAACAATTTGTCATGTCATTTAAAGAGGGGTTAAGGGAGTTTGAGAGAAGATGAAAAGTTGGGTTTCGTGTGGGCCCCACCACACTTAATCCTCCCAAGGGAGGTTAAGTGGATGTGGGTCCCACCTTTAACTCCCTTTGGGAGAAGTTAACTAACATAAAAATAAAATAAAAAGTGTTCCACATTTTTATTCAATTTTTTATAATTCTCCCAAAAATTAACTTTCGTCCCGCAATAAATGCAACTTCAGAAAAGGTCTCCTTAAGCGAATATCGGCGTTGCGAGTTCATCGGTGTACTCGGATTTCAATTCCGAGCACCAGATCAAAAGTTAGAAATTCCCGCTCGTTCGTTCACTGAACGTACCCGAGCCAAACTTCGGAAATTGATTATGGGCACACCGGGCCTCGGAATCAGGTTCCGTCAGAAACCGCGCTCTTGTAAAATTCCAAAGAAAATTAAGAAAAAATTTCCCTTGAATTTTACGGGTCTTTACATTACTCCCACCTCAGGGATTTACGTCCCCGTAAAGATACATCAAAAACTAGGGAAACAAATGAGGGTACTGAGCACGCATCTGAGCCTCCCGCTCCCATGTGCTCTCCTGGAGGTTCCCATGCTTCCATCTGATGCGCACAAGAGGAATCGATCGCCCACGCAGGACCCGCTTCTGTCGATCCTCTATCTCCACCGGGACCTCCGTAAAAGTCGTCCCATCGTCAACGTCAAGCTCCCCATGGTCAATGATGTGCGTCGGGTCGTGCACGTATCTCCTCAGCTGAGATACGTGGAAGACGTCGTGCACCCGGTGCAACTGAGGTGGCAGAGCCAGGCGATAAGCCACCTCACCAACCCTACTGAGGGCCTGGAAGGGTCCGATGAAGCGCGGAGATAACTTGCCGCCTCGGCCAAATCTCCGAATACCACGTCGAGGTGAGACCCGCAAGAAGACGTGGTCGCCATCCTCGAACTCCAGTGGCCTCCGCCTCCTGTCAGCATATGACTTCTGCCGGCTCTGAGCTGTCCTCATCCGCTCCTGGATGACCTGGACCTTCTCTGTCATGGCCTGGACCATCTCCGGTCCCACTAGTGCTGACTCCCCAGGGTCTGTCCAGCACAAAGGAGATCTACAAGGTCGGTCGTACAACGCCTCGTACGGTGCCATCCCGATGGTGGAGTGGTAGCTGTTGTTGTACGCAAACTCCACCAAGGGTAGGTGGTCCTCCCAGCTACGACCAAAGTCTAGGACACATGCGCGGAGCATGTCCTCGAGAGTCTGAATGGTCCTCTCCATCTGACCATCCGTCTGAGGGTGAAAGGCTGTGCTCAGACGTAGCTGCGTCCCGAACGCCTCCTGCAACCCCTTCTAAAGCCGGGAAGTAAAGCGGGCATCTCGATCGGAGACGATAGATGATGGCACACCGTGGAGTCGCACAATCTCCTGAACGTAGAGGCGTACCAAGCTCTCTACTGAGCCCTGCTCTCTGATGGGTAAGAAGTGTGCCGACTTGGTGAGTCGGTCAACAATCACCCATATGGAGTCGTGACCTCTGGAAGTGCGTGGAAGTCCAGTCACGAAGTCCATAGATATGTCGTCCCACTTCCACTCCGGGACCTCCAAGGGTTGTACCAAGCCTGCTGGTACCTGATGCTCTGCCTTCACCTGCTGGTAGGTGAGGCATCGAGAAACGGACTCTGCTACTGCCTTCTTCATGCCCGGCCACCAGTGCTGTCGTCTGAGGTCCTGGTACATCTTCGCCACTCCAGGATGTACCGCCAAAGGAGAAGTGTGAAACTCTATCATCACTTCCTCTCGCAAAGTGACTGGTACCATGGTACGTCCTCTGAAAAGGATGTCGTGCTCTGCTCCAAGGGAGAAACCATCAGGTGTCTGTCCCGAGGATATATGTGCACGCTGTGTCTCACAGTCAGCGTCCTCACGATGTGCCTCTCTGACCCGCTGCAATAGTGGAGGGGTGACTGTGAGAGACTGGAGGAAGGCTGCTCCATCTCTATCCACGAAGGATATCTGTAAAGAGGCTAGCTGCTCTTTCGCCTCCTCAAGTAGCTGAATGCCCGTTCTCCTGCTGAGGGCATCGGCTACTATGTTCCCCTTCCCAGGAGTATAGACTATCTCAAAGTCATAGTCCTGGAGGAACTCGAGCCATCGCCGCTGTCTCAGGTTCAGGTCCTTCTGCGAGAAGATATACCTGAGACTCTGATGATCGGAAAATACTGTAAAGTGCTCGCCCATCAGATAGTGTCGCCATGTCTTCAGAGCGAAGACCACTACTGCTAACTCCGGGTCATGGGTAGCGTAATTCTGCTCATGCGGCCTCAACTGACGTGATCCATAGGCGATCACTGCCCGCTCCTGCATCAGAACACATCTAAGTCCGGTCCCTGATGCATCGCAGTAAACTACGTACCCTACTCCTTCCTCAGGCAACCTCAAGATAGGTGCGTTGGTCAATCTCTATCTCAGCTTCTGGAAGCTCTGCTGACATCTGTCTGACCACATTAAGGGTTTCCCCTTCTTCGTCAAAGCTGTGAGTGGTGCCGCAACTCTAGAGAAGTCTGGCACGAATCTCCGATAGTACCCAGCTATACCCAAGAAACTCCGAACCTCAGACACGCTCCTGGGTGGCTCCCATGCTAACACAGCCTCGATCTTCGCGGGATCCACTGCAACTCCCGCCTCAGAGATAACGTGTCCTAAGAAGTGGACCTCACGTATCCAGAACTGGCATTTCGAGAGCTTACCATAAAGCTGGTGCTCTCGGAGTGTGTCTAGTATAACTCGCAAGTGATAGGCGTGCTCCTCCTCAGTCGTAGAGTAAATCAGAATGTCGTCGATGAAGACCACGACAAACCGATCGAGGTATGGCTGAAAGATCATGTTCATGAGAGCCATGAACACTTCTGGAGCATTGGTTACACCGAAAGGCATAACCAAGAACTCATAGTGGCCATACCGACATCTGAAGGCCGTCTTCTGCACATCCTCGTCTCTGACTCTGAGCTGATGATAGCCTGACCTGAGGTCTATCTTCGAGAACCACCGTGCTCCCTTGAGCTGATCAAAGAGGTCATAAATCCTCGGTAGCGGATACTTGTTCCTCACTGTCACCTGGTTCAGGCGACGATAGTCAACACAAAGCCGCAGGCTCCCGTCCGCCTTCTTAGCGAACAAAATCGGGGAAGCCCAGGGTGAAACACTAGGTCGGATGAACCCCTTGCCCTGCAAGTCCTCCAACTGTACCCGTAGCTCTCGAAGCTCGGCGGGGGCCATCCGATATGCTGGAGTGGATATCGAGGCTGTCCCGGGGTACAATTCAATATAAAAGTCTACCTATCTGCGAGGAGGTATCCCTGGAACGTCGTCGGGAAAAACGTCCGCAAACTGATCCACCACTTCAGGAAAACCAGGACTCCGCACGTCAACTGCTCCAAGGATGAGGCTAGCCAACTGATGAGTGATGGGCTGTCCTCTCCTCCGCGGAAGTCCATCCTGTGCTACTAAGGCTCCCTTCTCGCCGGTGAAGGTGAACCTGCTCCCGTCGGTGCGTACACATCGCACCTTGCGCCTAAAACAGTCAATCTGTGCATGGACCGTAGATAGCCAATCCATGCCCAAGATGACATCGTAAGGCCTCGACGCTGCTACAAGAAGATCCCAGCCGAAGCTCTCGCCTCCCAGAGTAAGCTCACACTGCCGGCACCAGTGCGTAATCGTCGAGTCTGCTCCCGTAGGAGTCTCTAGCCGTAAGGATCGAGCCAACGGCTCTGTCGGAATCTCCGAGCTCCGAACAAGGGAAGCGGCTATGAAAGAGTGACTCGCTCCTATGTCTATAAGTACTGCAGCAAGGGTGGAATAGACACAGATAGTACCTCGAATCATCTCGGGTGCGCCGTGGTCGTAGGCCTCTGCTGCCTGGAGCTGTGCCTGTCTCTGCCCGCCAGCTCCCTGTGGTCGGGGTGGACCTCCTGGTGGTGGTGGTGGCAGAGCCTCAAAGCGTCTCCCACCACCGTCTGCTCGTCCAGCTCCTCTGCCTCGTCCTCCTCCTCCCTGTGGACCTCCACGGTCGACCCTCTGCCTCTGCCTCGGTGGTCCCTCAACCGACTGCTGCTCCTCGGCACGGCGGGTCGGGCAGTCACGAGCCATGTGGCCCTGCCCGCCGCACGAGTAGCAATGTCTGCCTCTCGAAAGACTGGCTCCGCGCTGTGTGCTCCGCACAGCTGATCCAGTTTCCTGAGGTCATCTGCCCGAAGGTCTGGTCTGCCTGGACCCCTGAGTCATCCGTCGACTGCCTGCTGCAGATGACTCTGCCACGTGCCGCCCTGCGGTGGGTCTTGGTGCTGGTGTAGACTCAGCAAGGAAGCTCTCGATCAGAAGGGCCCGCTCCAGTACTCCTGTCTGAGTCGGTATGCTGAGGGAGATCAGTGATGCCCTGATCTCGTGTCTCAAACCCTGCTCGAAGGTCCGGGCCCGGAAGAATGGGTCCCGTACCATGTCGGTCGAGTAGCGCGAGAGATCGTTAAATCTCGCCGAGTACTGAGCGACCGTCATGCTGCTCTGCCGCAGCTGAAGAAGCTCCTGGATACGCACCGCACGAAGGGTGGCTGGGACGAACTCCGAGTGGAAGAGGCTCTCAAAGTCCGTCCAAAGTAGAGATGCCTCATCGTGCACCTGGAGCATCAAGCTCCACCATCGTCCTGCTGCTGCGTGTAGTAGGCTCGCAGCGAGTATCACCATGAGGTCTGCTGGTGTCCTCACTAGCCTAAACACACGTACTACTGCCTCCAGCCAGTCCTCGGCTGCCTGGGGATCCGTCTCCCCGCGAAACCTGGGTGGTCGCTGGCGCTGAAACTCATGCAGTGCGATGAGGCGACGTGAATCGTCAGCGGCTGGCACTGGAAACATCGGGGGCTCGGCGGGTAGTGCTACCGCCGGTGCCAGTGCTGACAAAGGGCCCTGCACCGAGGCCTCGTCGCTCGGTGGGCTGTCGTCACACTCGACTCTCGGAACCCTAGCTGGCTGCCGTCGTGGGGCCATCCTGAAAAGGAAACAGGTGCACCACGGTCAGAACAGTATACCTGGTGAGCTGATATAAGTAATCACAAAGAAAACTTTGAAACACACATGCAATCAATGTTTTCGTGCATTAAGTCGGAAATCAGAAGTCAGGGTCCTGGTGTACGGATACGTCGGCCGCCGCACCAACACTGGACTCCCTGGACTGATAACCACACTCAATACGCTAAACATTATTGCTTCACATAGAAAAGATCAGAGTTCGCGGTAGAACCGAACTCCTTTGATACCAATTTGTCACGACCCGTCCTCGGGGCCCGTGCCGTGACTACCCCAAGCCCGCCTTCCATAGGCCAGGGGCTGGCGACTAGCACCAAGGCGTAAATCCTGGTAAAAAGGGAAGGCATTGCCTTTGTAAAGTAAACAAACACCACAGAGTAAGCAAGCGGAAAGTAAACACTAAGCAAAAGCAGAGTACAACTGAAAGTGCGGAAAAGTAAATGGGCCAGTATACAAACCCAACTGAAAGTAAAGTACAACTCGAAAGGGAAAACAGCAACTGAAAAGTAAAAGCCGCTACACCGAGCTGTCCACTGGAAATCCCACCTGAAGGGTGGGTATAGATAGCTCCACTGCTCCACGGGTCCCGCCGTCCGCTCCGAACACGTCCCGTCCAGTGGTCCACCTCCAGGTACCGTCCTGCTCTGCAAGCCTCAGTCAAGATCAACGCTGTCCGTCGTCTGCAACCAACACAACGTAGTGCAGGCAAAGCCCGTGCAGGGGTGAGTATAAGCTAATCAGTAGGGACCCCGAGACCCCTGAAGGTCTCTCAAAATCCACAAAGGATAAACCACGAAGAAAGGTACAATCACGAAGTAACAACCGACACTGCTTAGGTATATGCCCATACATATACCTAAGTCATCAATTTCAAATACGCTCCAACCTCCGAGCCCAAGTACAACTCAGTCCACACAGGAAAGTAAATGTATTCCACACAGGAAAGCAAAACGTAATCCACACAGGATAGCACAACACAATCCACACAGGAAAGCAACAGGATTCAGCTCACACAGGTATACTTCTTCGAAAGACGATAAAGATGATCTCTGATCCATCTAAGTCGTCGGACCCACGAAGGATCGATAGGTAACTAACCCCCGCAAAAGACCCACACAGGATCGGGCCCACGTAGGACCTGTAGGCGCTGGTTCACACAGGACCACTGAGCGCAAAGACCCACACAGGATCGGACCCACACAGGATCGGGCCCACACAAGACCTGTAGCACTGATCCACGTAGGATCGCTGAGTGCTGAAGTCGTCGTCGTCGAATCCACACAGGATCTCTGTACTGTCGTCGTCGCAGTCACAGTAGCAGTAGTAGTAGTGGTCACAGTAACAGTCGCAGCCAGCACTAGGGTTTCGGCACACAGCAAGCTCGTACAGGAGGGTCCGCTCCACGAGCCGAGAGGCTGATACATCAACTGTCACAAAGACCAGAGTTGATGTATCCAAAAGTTCCGTATCGTCAACAGGAACTCAACGCAACAGACGGCGTGTCGATCGGACGCCCGGTCTGAGAGTTATTGGCATTTTCGTCCCCGGGGCCTGGTTGGTTTTTAAGGCAAAACCAACCCGACCGTACTCCACCTGCGTCCAAACCTCGGGCGGAGTATGCCAAAAGATCCGTCTCACTAAGAGGAACACAACAAAGCTGACGGCACGTCAATCGGACGTCCGTAGCTCAAGATATGAGCGTTTCCGCTCCGAAGTCCCGGTTAGTTTCGTGAACGAACCAACCCGGCCGAACTCAAAGTATTCCGAAACTTTGAGTGCGATATACCGAAACGACCGTCTCGATCCAAGGATCACGTTACCGCAGACGGTTCGTCAATCGGAGGTCCGTGTCTCAAGTTATGACCAAAAGACCGAATCCGTCTCGAAGATGGGGGTCCGGGTCCGGGCCGACCCGGCCCGAACCCCCCCTGGGTCGGCCCGAACCGATTCGACCCGAACCGGGTCGACCCGACCCGGGTCCGACCGGGCCCGGCCGGCGGCGCGGCGGCCTGGCGCCGCACGGAGGCAGCGCGCGGGGGGGCAAATCCCCCCGCTTCTTCAAATTGGTGGCGCGGCATAGCCGCGCCTTTTTTCCAATCAACGGCCCCCCTCCTGGGGGCCCGCTTTGAGGAGGAACCGGGGGGGCCGCCTGCCCCCCCCCTCAAGGAAACCGCCCCCCCTCAATTAAATGGGGGGGTTTTAGAGCTGGCCGGGGGAATTAAATTCCCCCGGCCTTTGACCTTCCGGTCGGCCATCTGCCGGCCGGTTTTTCTTCAACGGGACCGGAATACCGGTCCCCTTTCCGGCTTCCGACGTCGGCGGCCCGACCGCCGGTCTTCTCGTCCCGCCACGGCCCGGAACCGGCCGCGGTGTTCGTCGTCCGGCACGGTGCGACGACACCGCGCCCCTCCGCCGCGCCTTTGATTCCCCTCGACGTGGCGCGACGGCGTCGCATTCTTGATGATTCTTCCATGGCGCGGCGCGACGGCGCCGCGCAATAAAATCGGGTGAATAATCGCGTGGTGCGACGGCACCACGCCACCTTGTTTCATCCGCAATATAAAACATCAAGAACGAAGGAGGGGGTTCGGTCGTGTTCATGCGGTCCGGCCCCCTCACGTTAAAAAATAACACATAATTAAAAATCCTCACGTTAGTCATGCTAGAACCACGAACAAGGATAAATAAATAAACAATTGACAACAACCCCTACCTTGGGTTCAAGTTCGAAGATTGTCAACGACCCGCGGAAGACAACGTCGCGGAGGTCGGGCGTCGCGGTAGTCGTTCGTCAAATCCGATGACGAATAGGTACGTCCGAAGAGGTACGTCGTTGGTGAATCTTCCTATGCCGACGAAGGAAGTCCGGGGAGGAAGCGGCGTTCCCTTTCGTTGACACGGAAGATGAAGAAGAGAGGAGCGGCGTTCTTCGTCGGAGCTTGAGCGTTCTTCGTCAAAGCTTGAGCGTTCTTCGTCAAAGTTGAAGAAGAAGGAGAAGAACCCAAAAGCTCTCAAGATGGCTAAACAACTCTAACCAAATAAAATAAGATAGAGATTATTTTATTCGCAAACTTAACAAATTGAATTTCAAAGGTTTGAAACTCAAATAAGATAACTCCAAAATTAAATAACAATTTGTCATGTCATTTAAAGAGGGGTTAAGGGAGTTTGAGAGAAGATGAAAAGTTGGGTTTCGTGTGGGCCCCACCACACTTAATCCTCCTAAGGTAGGTTAAGTGTATGCGGGTCCCACCTTTAACTCCCTTTGGGAGAAGTTAACTAACATAAAAATAAAATAAAAAGTGTTCCACATTTTTATTCAATTTTTTATAATTCTCCCAAAAATTAACTTTCGTCCCGCAATAAACGCAACTTCGGAAAAGGCCTCCTTAAGCGAATATCAGCGTTGCGAGTTCATCGGTGTCCTCAGATTTCAATTCCGAGCACCGGATCAAAAGTTAGAAATTCTCGCTCGTTCGTTCACTGAACGTACCTGAGCCAAACTTCGGAAATTGATTATGGGCACACCGGGCCTCGGAATCAGGTGCCGTCAGAAACCGCGCTCTTGTAAAATTCCAAAGAAAATTAAGAAAAAATTTCCCTTGAATTTTACGGGACTTTAAAATCATATACACTATTAGGAAGTTCTGAAACCTTCTCTCCAATGGCACCCTTTTGAGACACACTTGGTGGGAGGGAAATAATGTGGTGGACCATCTTGCATGTCTTGCAACATAAGGCTCTATAGTTTCTTTCTTTTACAACATTATTCTCTTGAAACCTATGGGTGTTGGTCTTATTGGAGGGATGACCTCAGGTTGCACTACTTTCACCCTCTTTAGGCTTCTTCATTCTTTGTTGTTTCCATGTTGTTGCATTGTTTCTTTATTTTAAATAAAAAATTATTATTATAATTATATAATTTTGATGATATGTTGAATAATTATTTAATATTTTAGGACATATAAGAAGGAATGAGAATATATAATAACCTTAGTTCATTTTTTAGAGACTGTAAAACCCAATATAACATTTAATCCTTCATGTATAAAAAAATATTTTATTGAATCTTAGATACCTAGTATCCTCTTGAATGAATACCTATCTTAAAATAATGAACATATTTTTGATAAGATAAGAGATTTATCAATTGGAAATGAACCAGTATATGATGTTATTGATGATGAAAAGACAATATATTTAGAGTTTTCTGGTGAGAAGGAAAAATAATTAGAAGCACTAGCGAGTATACACAAATGATTAGACCCATTGGTGAGTAGTGACTAAATATAAAATTTCATTGGGTAAATCCAATAAATTAATTTACTGGGACGTTGTAGTAAGAAATCATCTCCAAGACTATGATAACCATGTACAAAAAACCTATTTCTCCATCCGTAGATTATATTATATTCTAGAGTTCCCTTCTATCGTAATTTAAGCTTTATATTAACACACCCATGATCATCCATGTAAAATGATCCTATTATGTCTTATTATATGAGTGTAGGATGACTCACCTAAATTTGTACACCCATCCACTATCTCAATTAATTAATAACTTATGTAATTAGAGTTCTCCCCACTAAAGAGACAAGTGGTGTAAAAATCTATATTTAATAAAAAATATTTTAGAAACATTTGTTTAAATATTTTATAGAGTCCCATATTGGGGAATATGACCATTCATGTGACGAGTTGACCTCCCACCCTCTTGATGATAACATGTATCCTGATAATAAAACTACCAAATGGGCCTAAGAAACATGAAAAATGGAAATAACTTAGTAAAAAGGAAATATTTTAAGACTTAATGCCTAATAAAGGAGTCCCAAAGAGAGGTGAGGTGAATTAAGGAATAACCTATTTATCTAATATATACTACTTTTATAAAATTAAATATAATTATTTATTTGGATATTGGCCTCATCTGTAGTAGGTTCGTCTATAAGATCTTCCTTTAGATTGATTTGATTAGTAAATCACTTTTATTCTTCCTTTAGCTAATTAATTTAGATATTGATTTAACAACACACACTATCCCTCTGAACAATTATAAATCAAATATATAAGGATAATTTTATTCAATTATTTCACCATTACTATAGGGAATAATTCATGTTTCATTATAAATTAATGTTTTAGTGTAAAAATACACCATATTAATACAAGTGGTGTATTTCATGAAAGAAAACGCATCACCAAGGTTCAATAACATATAGTGATTTAGGGATAGATCACTAACTCCCTTAGACTCATTATCCTACAAAATATTTTCCTTACTTCTAAGAAAAATTATAAGACATATTTTACTAGAACACACATCAAAATAGAGATATTATATCAGTAATCTCCCTTGTGAAATATCACTTATCCTACACTTCATCGACATTTGTAGGAATATATATTCATCATCAAGACAACTACAGGTCTTATTCAACCATTTTTATGTGTGTCACTATACTGGTTGACCTCTCCCTTACTACCAAAATCCTATGCCAAATTTTCAATATAATCATTTTTAAATTATGTTTAACTTCCTTGAAAATTTAATGTTATGTGATTCTCCTACCTCCCCTCTTAAGAATCAGAGTTAATTTATTTATTGAATTTGTCCCATATAAGGATCCATGATTTTATATATTTCAATCCCTTTTCAATTTATATATATCTTCTTTTCAAATCACCATCATATTCTCTATTAATATTGATCAGATACTTTTCCCAAGATAAGGAAATCCTTCTCAATAATCATCTATTTTTAAAATATTCTAATATCCTTGATTATGATATGTAAATAAAATTTATCCAATTAATAAAAAAATTCTATCACTTATAATCCTTAAAAAAAATTCCTTAATATTTTCATAGATACATCATAGAATTTCTAAGGATGAATCCAATTAAAAAATGAAAATATGCGAGGAAGAAAAAAATCTTCTATGACGTGAATTTAATTAATTATTTGTTAAATTAAAAAACATTGAAATATAATTTTAATCCCATCCTACACATCCATTTAATTGGTGAATTATGTATCATATAATATTAATATCAATACAACACTTCTATTTTAAAAATAAGGTCTACCAAATGAAACAGTTATGTGATATTTATATACAATATAAAACCATTAAAATGTGAATTATACCCCACAAAAACATTTAAAAAAATTCTTCTACATTTTTTTATTCTCCAAAAAAATGTATTAGTTGAAAACCGATTTAAAAAGTGTCTAGTATACCGATAATTTTTTTATTCCTAAAAACTATAAAAATATATAATTTAAATCACAATAGATTGTTTCTAGAATTTATAATATTAGAGAAACACATTTCACATATATTCTTCATTTATATAGTCCAAATAACATAATTTGAACTCAATAAATATAATTTCACTTGGTAATGAAGTAATTTAACCTTTATATGAGCTCCTTCTACACTATTACAACTCAATACAACATTTTAGATTCACTCACTATAGATCAAGTTTAAGAATTTGTTTCCTTTATTCATTTTTCTACCTCATATTAAGGTGAACTAAAATATTATAATAAAATAGTTTCTTTAAAATATTAATTTAACATGAACTATGTTTCAACCCCTATAGTTCTTCTCTAATATTCTCCAATTATCAAAATTCATCAATAAATCATCATCATATCGCTTTAATTTTTAATAACTTATTAATATTATCTCAGTTTATCATCCACGCATCTCTATATAAGATAAAGTACTATAAAAATAATAATTAAATTTAATTATATGGAATAAAACATATCATTAATGAAAAAACTTATCTTTATATTTCAAAAAATATATTGTTTTTTCTAATATAAATAATTTTTTTATAGAAAATAGGAATAATACATACACATATAACATATTGTCTATTATTATAGAATATAAAAATTCACAAAAATTGCATAGTAATAATTAATACAAGACTAAGGTAACTAAATTCCATTGTAGTTGATAAAAAAATTCATTAATATTAAAATCACGGGTTGTAACAATCTATCCTTTTTATTTTTTTTCAAACTAAGAGAAAAATTAATCCTCTATTAATATAATCATTTTAGGTAAATTATAATTTTAATATTAGATCAATAACTCTCATAATTTATTACAAATGTTTCTAGTACATTATCTCTAATATTATATGATCCAAATATATGTTTGAGAAACCAAAGTAAAATAATTTTAAAATTTAATGAATTTAACATAAGTCAATACCACATAAAATTATATTATTATAAATTTTACCTAGTATTTTACTGATACCATAGAGATATAAACCATGGGTTGAAACTCTAAACATCAATTTACACCACTTAAATTTTTATTTTATTTTTAATCTAATTTTTAATGAATTGTTAATAATCTATCCATTGTAAGTTATTATTCCTATAATCTAATACAAATGAATATGTAAATTCTAGTAAGTAATCAATATGGTAAATTTATACACCACTAAAATAACTAGGAACTTATCACCCATGTATTTTATCACAATAGTCTTAAATAATATTATAAAAACATATAAAATGGATAAAATGAATTTTTTTTATTTTAATTAAAATGTTGAATTGTAATGTTTCCCATATTTTTTAAAAAATAATTAAATTTAAACTTATATTCTCCCCTTATATATCATAATATATTTTCCATAACATATTAAATTTCCCAACTTCTACACTGTTCAATTAACTTTTAATTCCTCAAGAATTCCACATGTATCATATATCCTTGAGAATATATTTTCCAATTACATTAAAAATTTGAAATAATTTAATACTGTGGGGATGAGTGGGGTTTTATCTTTAACCATATAAAGTGATTGGAAGGTGATGGACACCATATTAAAAACATATATATTATTCCCCTATAGGGTTCACCTTTGATTATAAACTTATCCCCACAATGAATTTTACTTTAATTCATTCACCATTACAATACACTTTCTTCATTACCTATGATTTTTCTATTTTGAATTTTTTTAATTATCTTATCTCTATAATCAAATTTTCATAAATTCAAATCCTTTATTAAACCATAAATGATTCTATTTATAGACAAATATGATTGTTTTTATTATTTTTCCACTAAAACTATAATATTTAATAATAGTTTTATATATTTTGGAATTATAAGTATGCCTTATTTGTTTACATGAAACATTTTGTTTTATGGATGATCTAAACTTCATATTCCTTATCATTTTAATAGTAAAATTTTCTTTAAAAAAACTTGATATATTTTTTATTGAGTTAATCTATTTTAATCTATTACCATATAGATTTTCATTTCTAATTAACACTAAATTTATACTATAGTATCCAATATACGCTTTTAATTATAATCGTGGTTAGTATTGATTAAAATATTAACAAAATAAGAATATCCACTTTTTTAGTACAATATGCTATTGTAAATATTATCATATTACATTGTACAATGAAATGAATTTCCAATAATGACTATAAAACTTACAATATGTACGTTCATTCTAAAAAAATATTCTTCTATAATTTTTAATTTTGTTTTCACTAGTACTAGTAGTCACACGATTCTTTTTATCTATATTAATTTATTACATCCTTTTCTTCTCATGTTTCACCATCGAGGGCCCAATAACATTCTTTATCACCTTCTTCTTATCATGTCTAGTTTAATTTTTCTATAATTGTGAAAAAATAACCAATTAAAATAAGGCCATATTTTTCCATATTATGTTTACTTTTGATCATAAAACATCATTGTGCCTTCTTCAATGACTTAAAGTATTTTAATTTGTTCTACATGTTTTATGAAAAAAAATCCTTCATAAAGTTTATCAAATAATATAAGATAAGCGTACTCTAATTTTTTGATTGAGTCTTATGCTTCTTTAATAAATCCAATTCTCCTTCATGTTACAAAATATTCTTGTCCATAACCATTAATTGATTGTACATCTTATGAATATGAGAATTCCAATCTTCTGAATCATATTTGGTTTGTTACTACAAAAAAAATTATAGAGAGAAACTATATCAACATCTACAATATTTTTACAGTTTATTTTTATTTCTAATTAATGATAAATATCTTTTTTCTACACCACATGAAACATTTTATTTCAAATTATTTTATTACAAATTCTATTTATGTTATACCCTTTTTAAAATATAATCAATCCACTTGATAAATAAAGGAATATATTATATATCATTGGTTTATTCTAAATTTCCATGGACTATATTAATCTAATATGTTGTGATGGTATAATAATAATTATTGGTCACATTTTACAATTTTACTCAAATAATAAAAGGTTACATGTTTGATTAATATTGATATCAATTTATCTTATTTTTATCAAAGTCTCCTGATTAAATCAAAAATGGGAATCATTATACAACATCCACATGGTTTTCCACTAACATGTGTGACTATATCCTTTCTATGACTAATATCATCTAAGTCACTTATTTATCTATAAAATATAAATAGTTCCAGGAATTTTACATCCTTGAATGAATGAATAACATTTTCTTATAAAAAAGCATATATAATAAATATTTAATGTAACAGTTCTCATGTATGTCTACTTTTGTGAAATTATACCAATATACAAGATTTTGACACCCCATCCATGCCCTATTTTATCACAATTTTAAGATTATCATTTTTTCTATGTGCTCACTTCTATTCGTCCATGAGTCCATTATCATTAATTATTCATGCCTCATCCACAATTTATCCTGATATATTTTACACATGTATTCAAGAATAATCCAATTTATTAATATTTATTTGATATATGATAACCAATAATAGATAAAATAATTTTTCTTAATTAAAAATGGGCATATTTTTTGTATATATTTATTAAATATTCTAAATATTTAATTTATTCAAAAAAACGTATAATTTTTAATAATTTTATATTTTATTAGATTCAAAAATACCTTGAATAATGTGCATAAAACTCAATTAAAATGTCTTATTGACTTTTCCACTGCTTTTTAAATAAAATAATTCATAGATATAAATTTAATTAATTTTATTATTTTGGTTCTATATTGAAATAAAAGAAATCTTGACAAATAAATTCGATTATTGAGTAAAAATACCACTATTTTTTATGTAAGAATTTTGTATTTTGGGGTAACATTTGTTATTATAGTAGTTATATTTCTCAATGATGTCTCACACATTTATTGCCCACACATATATGGAGTATAATATAGGAATTGTACAGAGTTAATGCCAAAATTTTGACTCATATAATATTTCACTTATATAATTTATGTCATATATTTTATTACATTGAGTCACTCACACATCTAATGACTCTTACTTCTCTCCTTTCTTCACTTTTTGATTCGTAGAACTTTGTCATTTTTGTAAGTAATGTGTTAGGTCATCCTTTGAATTTTATAGTTCTCATCCTTACAAATTTTTTTTAATGATCATAAGAAAATTTTATTTCCTTTAGAATTTACTATTTTATATATATTATAAGAAATTAATATTTTTCTCTAAGAATTATGTTTTACTAATTTCATTGATTAATCAAAAAAAATAAAATTCATGGTAGAATAGAAAATTAAAAAAACATCACATACCAATATATGATGGATTATCAACGTCAAGGAAAATGATGATGAATTTAATAGAGAAAATAAATCCAGGTGACTAATTATAGTGAATCAAATCCTTCGTCCACAATTCACTTACATATATAAAACACTAAGGATGATACATAAAGAGGAAAATTAGAAGATCTAATTAATTTATCCGGGACTATTATCAAAATTTCACCTTACAATAAATAGTAATGATTAGATGACTTAGTTAATTAGATATATTTTATCCATGTCATCATCACATATCACGGGTTGAATTTCACAAGATGTGAAGTTAAGGATAGACCTCATCTTAAAGGGATAAATGAATAATAGTTTTAAATGTTTCCAAATAATATCCAATGTAAAAATGTGTGATGATAAAAAAATAAACCATGTCAAATATAATTATTATCTTTATTAAATATTATATTTTTATATCTATATAAATGTTGTGGTAGGTCACATTTGGAGTACAGATTATAGTGCTCGAGGAAATAAATAAATAAATAATATAGAAGATCTTTTTAGGAATCTCATGCATCTTGATAATTAATTTTGTTCCCTACTTAATATTTTTTCAAAGAGAAAGTTCTTTTATTTATGGTTTTCTTATCTTACTCTCAAATACATTATGAATTAGAGTTTTCCTTTTATTTTTTTCATTTAAAAGAAGATATAAGGACCCATAGTATCGTACTCATAACCTTTTATCCTTTATTGTTATTAAATAATAATTCATTGGAATAAATATTTTACTTAAAAATATTATCTAATTAAATATGTCATTTGGATAAGGACTTTACCTTTATATGTCATTTGATAAAGTAAGGGATACAGATAATTTTTTATCTATTTATAAGAATTAGAGAATTTATTGAACTCGTCGTTGTTTGGATCATGGAATGAGATCTGCCACCTTCATCTTGTTAAAAGAGAACATGTAAAAAAGAAATTAATATTATATATATATAGGGATCAAATATTTCTTATCTTAAACATGTTCAACAATTTAATATGTCTTATCCGTATTTTATTTAATTTATCTTCATTATCTATTTTACATTATCATGTACATTTTCTTATGTATGACTTATTTTAGAACATGGACAGTTTTAGAAAAAGATCTAATGTTACTCAATCATTATCCTTTATAAATTCCCTTAATATATTGTTTTCATATCTCTTTTAATTATATTAGATATTTATCTTCAACAGTAATTGGAAGATAGAAATTTATTTATAATTTTTTTGGATAGTCATTTTAATGTTGATTTATATGACTAGTCTTCACTATTTTTTTCTTGTTTTCTGGATTCAATTTTTTATAAAACACATTATTTTTTCTCACATACCTTGATTTATGTGTATATTTTAGGAATATGAGTTTTTTATTTTAATTTTAAATTGTATCACTCTTGAATATTTCATACCTTAGTTAATATCCTTAGATATTTTGGTTAAAAATTTTATTTAGAGTCTACTCTAAAATTATTATATATTTTTGGATTCTACTATCATATGAGTAAATATCAAATTGGAAACATAAATTTTTCCTAATGATATACAATAGTTGATATTAAAATATTTTCAAATGGATTTATCTATTTCTTAACATATTAAAATTTGTCCATTTTTTTATGTAAATATGTTAGCCTATTTAAAAGACATGATGGAATATTTTCCTATCGATTTGTGTTTAATTGGTTGGATTAATGTTACTTAAACATAAAGTGACACTCTTAATGAACTACTTTATATTTCTCCTAAATAAAACTTACATATTAGTTTAAATATCTATATTAAAAATTATATAATCTCAAGCCTGATATATAATATCTAGAAATATGTTTCTTCACATTAAAAGACTCATGGTAAATAATGTTTTTGTTAAAACCTTTATTAAGAAATTATCAAAGGAAAATAATACTATTATAATTAATTCCCTCTAGAATTTTTATTAGAATAATTTGATGAAAAATATATATTCAATAAAACATATGAATTATCATAAATAGTAAAATACAAATATTAAATTATTTTAATGAATAATATAACATTGAAAAATAAATCAATATCAGATATAAAAAAGGAATTTATACAAAAAAATTTCTTTTTATATATTCATGAAAGAAAAAAATTAAATAATATTATCTACAAGTTGACTCATTACACACTATTAATAATATATCATTGAGAAATTTTAACGAGAAAAGTTTATTATAACATATTATCTTTGACAATTTGGATTAAACAATTTATATTTAGATATTTTTTGTGTACATTAAATAAAATAATTGAGATATAAATAATAAAAACAATCATTAGATTTTTCTATTTAGGCCATATACACTAATGGATGGGATGATAATAACTCATACTCAATTATGTAAATTTTAAATATATACTATCATGAGTTATAAATAAAACTAGAGATTCTCATGGAATGAAATAACTATTTTTCGAAGAAATTGAAATTGATATATATATATATATGAATATAAATCCATTATAGGTTGTTCTACTTAGATTATAAAGTATCAAAACTTCTTCAAATCAAACATCATCTTCTAGGAAAGCAAAAATAATACAAGATACGTTCTATGAGAAAATTTCACTAATAATCAGTCTTAGTTAAAAATCATAATGTCTAAAACTAATGATCTAAAGAATTTTTGGGAAATATTTATAAATGGATGATTTTTTCAAAAAACTAACCACTAGAAAAAAAACCTTTAAAATTAATATATAGAAAAGTACTCATGAAAGACAATTGAAGAAAGTTATAACAGAACTATATATTTGTGAGATGGAAATAAAAAATGTTATATAAATATTATCAAATTTCTATAAGTACTACTAAGAACTTTATGATTAGGAAAACTCAATGTATTTGTATGTTAAATGCATTCCTCCCCAACACATTAATGAATGTTGAGCAGAATTCCAAATCGAGGGAATAAATGAAAATTTTTATTCTTATATAATTATGTGATTCACATTGGAATATTACCTAATTAAATTATGTATGTATTCAAATATTATAATTTATGATATTGATATGTTGTATTGCATGATATATATAAGCCATGGAATATCATATTTCTTGGTTTGGGCATATTACAATGAGTGATATATTTGTATCATAACATTTTCTATACCAGTTGTATTGTATGAATTGGATAAATCATAATACCATACTATAGTGAACCATATCATATGAATTGTATGGAAATACTATAATTAATTTATGAAAATAGAATTAAATGTTAATATCAAAATTATATTCCAATATGGATATAATTAATAAATATAACTTATAAAGTATTATAATGCATTTTCATGATAAATTTATATTTTTCATAGGGTATAGGTGCTCTAACAAAAAGATTTACTGAAATTTATTATGATGGTTAAGAAATGTATATGGATAAATCATCAATTCATCATGGTATATATATGCCATATTTAATTGTTAGGATTATTGGTGATGTACTAATGTATTCTCCCACTGAGAGATCTATTCCTATTTTACCCCTAAACATTGAGAAGTACTAATATATCATGGGACTTATAGATAATTCCACATAAGAGTTGGGTTATTTTGATCCAATAGTGGATACACAATGAATTAAAAAGTTATATGGTTTCTTCTAAAGGATATTAATCAATCATAATTGAAAGATGTTTTTGAAACCATCATGAATTAAAGGTATATATTCTTTATTTATGGTATTCCTGATTTCGGTTTTTACAACATGAATATCTTGGAACTTGGGTTTTCTATCATCTTCTTATACATTTAATAAGAGTATTTAATCCATAAAAACCAATTAGTGGTATCAATTCATTCTATGGTTCTTTATTATCGAATTCACATTCTTAAAATAATGAAATATGATATCATATTGGATGCCATAGAATATGGTATAGATTTTAGGCTATGGAATCAATTATGATATGGTATATCATAAGAAATGATATTAAATTTGAACTATGACTAGTTTTACATTATGAGATATCAAAACCCAATAAAATAATACCTTTACAATAATGGATAGTAAAACAAGTTTAAGAACATACTTCTTTGTTTATAAATATATTATAGTGTTAGATATTCCCAGTGATAACAAACAATATTTCTATTTTATAATGTTATAATAACTTTTAAATAAAGTAATATATTTCTTTGGACATATCGATGAATATAATAAAACAAACCTAGTACTTAACTGATGGTCACATTTGTCATATTATAGATAATTTATATAAAATAATATAACAAATAACATTAGGAATAATTTTCATAAGTCACTGAATAGAAAAAATAAAAGATAATAAAAGTTATAACCAATCATATTTTAGGATATAATTGATATTGTTAAATACAAAAAAAAATATTTCTTTTCATATCATTCAATTTTTAATTTAATTTTATTACTATATATTATTTAATGATTCGAAATGGTATTTTTGGATATTCATTTAAGTTGTAATGGCGTTTATAAATTAAGAAATCATAAATAGTTTGGAATTTACTATTAATTGTTTTTAAAACATTTATCAATAAATATCCATAATATTAAATACCTTTCCAACCTATATGGAATGCATGATAGTCAAGATATAAAAATTTTATATAGAAATAATAAGTGTAGTTAAGTGGTAAACCCACATAATCAAAAAATAAGAGCCATGGGTTCGCTGTCGAGAAGGGGTGGTATTTTTGAGTAACTATAACAGTCACTATTATTGAACTATAGGAGTAGAAATATTCATTAAAAATTATATTTTGGGATACATAATTAAGCTTATGGGTTATAGCTCCTTTGGGAAATCATGACATTTGGTGTATAAGGCCTTCAATATAATTTTTTTTATAGAAACCGAGACGATAAGACCAGAAAAAATGGATGGATATAATATGCAAGAAGTGAAGCTTCGCTACATACATCTTCCACTAGGTGGGAGACCTCGACAGATGGATGGGATTTCCCTAACCAATAAATCCAATACCAAACCATCTAGTTTTCTGATGTTTGATGAATGTTTTTCGTACTAGTGACTATCATGTAGTGGTAATTGTAAGATTATGTGGGAAAACATGTAGGCGATGTAGTGGGTTACCACAAAAAACATTGTCGAGGGTGCTCTTAAACTGATAATTTTATGCTCTACTCATAGAATACCCTTGATTTGGGGTGGGGTTACCTTCCATGATATTTTTTAGCGGGTAATTATGAATCAATATTTAGGGGTGATGAAAAATTCAAACTGGTGACACGATTTTATGACTATTGATTGGGAGAATTTTATTGGTGAAATGACGTGATGTAGGCTACCTTATTGGGCCTTCATGTCAAATGATGGTCCTTTTTAACATTAATCCTTTGGTATATTTAATAGACATTGAGACAATGATACTTTTATCCATCAAGTGTAATAAAATATCCCTAGTGGGTTATATTCATTCATTATTGAGAGGGATAGGGCAAGACCCACTAGGGTTTATGGGTGTATATTTTTTTGGTCTCTTAAAACCCCAAGTGCCATTAATAATAAAATAAAAAATAAGGATAAATAAATAGAGACCATGACCCATGTATCATGGAGTTTGTGTGTATGTTGTTACTTTGGGAAAAGATACAAGGAATCAAATACTGACAGACAAAATAGTTTAGTAGTCTTGGTAAACTAGTTACATAATTCAATATTTCATTACATTTGAATATAAAAAATACAAAATATTTTTTAAGATAATAACAATATTCCCTAGAGTATATAATTTCATTTAAATCACAGTAAAATTCAGGGATTCCTAGGAATTGAAAAAAATAAGGGTAAAATAAAATAATAATTTAGGGATAAGTAAAACCACATATATAATTCATCAATAAAAATAATCAATATGGAATGGTCAATAACTGAACAATCTATCCATTAAATCAAGAAATAGAGAAGAATGTTCATCTAGAGAAAATATCATACGATAATCTCATGGTTAATAATCAGCATTGTCGGGTAAACAACTAAACACAAATTACATTCAAATAATATCACTATCATGATAAGATAAGATATAATAAATAGGGGAAGTTAAATAATTGAACACTCATTTCATTTAAATAATAAGTTGATAAAGTAATGAATCTGGAGAAAATATCATTGAAAAATCTCATTGATAATAATAACTAAATTCTTAATGAATTAAATGAATAATTATTGAATTCCATGTCTCATAAACAGAATACCATTACTTTTAATAAATATCCCCAATAAATTTTAAAACTATTGGGTAACACCCATCATGTTTTGGCAACTAATTTTATTCTAGCTTACTAATTCTCCTCGTGAGAGTACTGATGAATTGAGGGTCTATCTATAACATGGACCCACCCATTCCATTAATGCCCTAGGAATTACCTTTATATAAATTAATCAATTTATTCATAAACAATGTTCCCTATCATTAAATATCTATATTGATAAAATGATATAGATTTATCAATATTTCCCTAGTTAATAAAATAATAGTCAAAGTAAACTTTGAAAGTAAAAATGGTATATATTTTTAGTAATAATCATATCCATTATACAATATGATGTAAATTTTGGGTAAATTTAAAGTAAAATGAAAAAATTTATAAGGACATGATTTTATAAAGATAATGTTAACAATAACCAAAGAAAGTGAGATTGTATAATTAATTTTACCACATAATAATTTTCAAATAAAATCCCATTAGATAAAAAAATTAAAGTTGAAACATAAAATAACATGAATTAATAATGAATCATGATATTATATTCCAGGATGCTATATGTAAACTAAATAAAATAAATTATATTTAAAACATTATAATATTCCTCAATGAAATAAACATTAGATGAAATCCACTAAAAAATCCTATAATTTAAGCGAGGATTATCCATTGAATTGTTTATTTTTTTAAAATTTAATTCCACATACAAAACTAGATTTAAAACATAACACTTTAAAAATTCATTACATGCCTAATCTTAGCATGGAATAATAAATGGTGTATAAGTTTAACCAAATGAATGGAAATTGAGTTAGAAATACCTTACCTCAATATTCCTATTGGTTGAAAAATTCTCATCCTACATTATAATGGATTTAAACATTTTATTAACTTATAAATGAAAAAATTAATATTTATAATATCATATATAATCCATTTATAACATATTATCACCCATTCATTGATAATCCTTCATTATATTCACTTTTTTGAGTGTTCATTAACATAATTTTTCCTGTGTGTTTCGACTTGAATGATCCAGTTGTTGGACATATTGTATTGTTCCATCATATGATGAATAATAATAATGAAAAAATAACATTTTAAACCATTTATACTTTTAAATCCAATCATGAAATATGGTGATGATAAATAAAGTATGTTACAATACTGAATACGGAATTCCATAAGTATGCATGAGTATCATTTCCATTTTCAATGAAAATCTTCGAAAAAGGAATGCTATATTTTATCATTAAAAAACGACAATAACATATTATATATAATATTATTTCTTTATATATAATTATATATATTATCCAAGTTGTGGGGTAATGAAGAGAGAGTCATGTTTCTTTTTGAAGGCAGTAGTCCATACATACATAAAATGTTATCATTTTCCAGTGTAAAAATTAAAATAATATAATATACATTTAGAATGATTAATATGTATTTAAATATCATAATTAGGTAATTTATATTACATGAATTAATTAAATATATCCTTATCACCATCTATATAACGAATTAGTGAAAGATGAATCACATCTCTTTATGGGGTGGTAGTCTATCGTACACACGATAGACAATATCTTATCCCATATAGAATAAAACATAAAAAGGTATATATGATATAATAACTCTGGAGATATAAATATTTAAATAATATAATATATATAATTTAGATACATCTACAAACACAACCATGAGAGACCTTAATAGAATAATGAATGACATCATTTCGTGAGGTGTAGTCCAGTGTAAATAAAAATGATGATTTCAAAACCCGTTATATATAAGTGGGGATGGTTTTAGACATGAAATTATAATAAAAATATATAGTTATATATCATATACTGATTTTTTTATATCATATTGTTTTAAAAATAATTCTATGTAGGTAGAGTATGAAATAAAATAAAAATTCTCATTGAAAAACATTACCTCTTTTTTAGGTATCCTTCTTATATTTTCACCAAAAGCCTTTATAGGTGGGTTTTCATCCCAAAATAAGGCTTCTAGTATAATTAGAGGGAATTTTTCAAGTGATTTGGGTTGGTATTGGATTATTCAAAGTCATTTTTAGGTGTAGATAATAGAAGATTATGGGAGGGCTTTTATAATTAAGTTGGTTTGTACAGTTGTAATTATTTTAAAGAATGAATTCCTCCCACATCTTGTTTCGTGTAACCTAGCTCCAATAATAGACCATTCTTGATCAAAGATATTTTATTCTAGTAATAGGGAAATAAAATATATTTTATACCATTTTACAGTTCAATTTAACACTTCTCTTTTTAGTTTAGCCCATCGGTATACCCATTTTACCTTAAATGCTGTAATTAATTTTTAATATTTTCACTTTTTGTTTTGGTAAAAAATTAATTTTACGTTTTTAATTGAAAATATAAATCCTTATGATTAAAAATATGTAGAAAATTTATAAAAAAATCTATTCCCCAATGCGTAAAAAAAATTTAAAAATTAATCCCATAGAGAAAATGAAAAAGATGGGTTTTAAAGAGAAGTAGCTCAAATGTTTACAATGTTTTTATATCAAAATTAAATTTGAAAATTATTCTAATGAAATAAATTGAATAAATTAATATATAATGTAAATAATTTTATTTTAAAACTAATTCAAAATAAAACACAAAATTATAAATAATTTAAATGAAAATGCATTTTTCACTTAAAATTCTGTATTTTTCACTATTCATAAAAATGATACATTTAAAAAAACCACCCTAAGATAATTTGGATATTCTATATTAAAAAATAAATTTCATTTTATAAAATAAATTTTCTGAAATTAGTAAAAATTAATTTTAAATTATGCACACAAATCCAAACTAAAAAATCTTTTTAAAAAATATAGTTTTTTAGAAAGTATTTTTTTTAATGATTATTATTTTATTTCTAATTAATATATTACCATAATTTCAAAAGTTTAATTATTACTATTCATACTTGCAATTATAATATCTAGGTGATAAATATCACATCGAAAAATAATATTTTAATAACTTATCACATTTTGTTTAAACTCGATGTTGTGTGTAATATAAGGTGAAATCAGTGTGTCATGTAACCTAAGATAAACTTATAACACCCCAAGTTTCCATGGTATACTTCTCTTTGAATAATACAATAGCGTGTGTTGTAAGCAACTTTGAGTTCTAACATACCACAACCAATCAAACTAGCCATTATGAATAGTAATACCCACTTTTTGAAATTTTATAAATTTTATCTTTCAAAATGGACTTCGTTTTTGGATTTGGAAATATCAAAATTAGATTATGGTGAATTTCTGGTATTTTTTTGAAAACATTCAATTTTTGATGAATAGTGAAAAACATTGAGTTATAGTTTAAAACAAAATTTTTATTCAAATAATTACTTATTTTATTTAAATTTATTTTAGGCCAAAATAGATACATAATACCTATATAGGTTCAATGCAATTCATTGGAGCCAGTTTATAATAATTTTAGATATATAATAATTTTATTGAAATTTTTACCGTCTTTTTCCCACCTCCTAGGAGCATTTGAAAATTTATATAAAACCTAATTTTACCACTTCTACGAGTTGAATTTTAAAAATCTGAGAGACCCAGTTGATATCAGTATGTAAAATTTTGTTCAATAAGATAAAAATAATTGTTGGTGAATAATAACTTTTTACTTTTATTTACCACGGTTAAAAGTAAATATGGTAATTAACGGTAAAAATGATATTATTATTACCCTGAAACATTTCCTAATTCTATTGGAGAAGAAGAATTATACCAAAAACAAACATAGTAATAAAATATGAACCTCTTGGGTCCACTTGGATTAGATTAGGACATTTATTATTATTTTGTTTAAAGAATATTTAAAAGAGTTAAAATCAATGTTTAACAACTAAAACATTTTTAATATAGGGTTATACATAAGATAATTTTGACTATAAATATTAATTAGAATGATAAAAAATTTTCCTACATAATGGTATTTTATTTATAATTTTTTTACATTAAATATTTAAATTTATTTATGACACAATGATGATGCAGTAGTTACGGTATTAATAAAACATTAAACTAATTGATATTATAAATATCCAAATAAATGTAATTTGATACTTTTTAGGAATTAAAATAATTATATAGGTTAATATGACATGTTAGGGTTGGTTAGATGAATTTTATTTGAATTAATAATGCTTTTATAAATTTAGAAAAAACATAATACGAAATAGTGTCAAAATTTACAAAAAGAGTTTTTAAAACAAATATTATAATATTAATTGATATTATATTCCTAAAAGTCTATGGTTCACCCAAATGACTTATATATTTATATTTTTATCATTAATGAACCACTTAGGGTTCTATTGGAAGTATATAGTATGTTTATTAACCATATAATATAAAAATACAAAGAGGCATTGTAAATGTCAAACTATTTAACTAAGAGTTAAATCTAAAAGATAAAGTTAATATAGTGACAAAACCTATCTAAAACCTATTGGTTGAGTGGTTTTCGACCCATCCCCATATTATACTTTAAATAATTAATTTTTGATCCATTTTTAAAAAAATGATTTTATTATAGAAAAATATTTATAGCTTTTCCTAAAGTTCCCCTCACTCCTCTTATAAATGGGCACTCCCCCTTCTCTCTAATTCACAGCTTCAAAACCATTTTCCTCATCCAACCCCTGCCCAAATACCCTCTCAACTTTCATATCATCATCCAAGAGGCCTTCCTTTAGTCATAATTCCAACATAAGAAGCCCTTTTGATCAAATCCAAAGGAAGAACCCAAAGAAGAGGTAAACATTTAATCACCTATTTCAAGTTCCTTTCTTCTTCCACTTCCTCTTTGATTGTTGTTTCCATTCTAAAATAATAACTCCATTATCTTATATATAATGTTATGTTATTAAAAATATGGTACAACCATATTCATTATTCTATCCATCCTTTGAATGACATGTCACCATGCGTGCGTACGTACGACTTACCGTCTCCACGTCGTGGTGTAATAGTTATTCAATACATTATTCTTCAAATGGGTATAATAATGAGGTGTATTTGTTGTAAATAATAAATATAACATGATTATGATTCTGTATATATGATATAACATCAATTATATGTTATTTTAATATAAAAATAATGATATTATCACTCGTGCGTACGTACGGATTACCGTCTCCACGAACACGATGAGATTCATTTCCCATCGTATCCATTCAACACTAATTTTCATTAGATGATTAATAACAATGTTTAAACACTTAATATAATTATTAATATGAATAACATACATCCTATCCATAATAAACATTACTTATTAAACAAAGCATATAAAGGAAAACAAATCAGTTAAAACCAGAATCGACGATAATACTATTATATTATTACCAAAGCAATGTAAAAAACTCATTTATGATATCATATTTACATATATGATTCTTGTTTAATTTAATAACAATTATTTAACAATTATACTGGAGGTTAACCTACCCTCAACCAAGGAAAAATACATGGTAAGGGTTAATTTTACAATCTCTTTATTATCACAGGTTGTTTATACGTAAATATCTACTGGAACCTCTTAATCATCCACATCAATGTTTCTTAAAAATGTATTTCAAAAAAATTTACTATTTAATAGACAATGGGTTAAATTCATTTATAACCTTATTTGACCTTATATGTTTTTGAAAGGAATATTTCCGTTGTTTTCCAAACAAGGTAATTTTTGAGATTTTCGACAAATTTAAGGTAAGAATGTTTTTTTAACTTATACGGCGAGTGCGGCTATTTTCCGCCATTATAACATCATCAAAGATTCCATTACAATATTATATTATTTTTTTCAAGATAAATGTTTTCTTTATAAATATGTGACTCTTATATGATTTTAAAATAGAAAGATACATTTATCTAATAAAGGTTTAGATTTCAACTACATCAACATCCTTTTATGGATTTTAAGATTATTTGAAGTTGATTTATTATGATAAAAAACTTCCATATTTTATTGAAGGTTTGGTGATATGTTTGATTGTGGATGTGTTATTTTTATACCATTCATTATTTATGGATAATGTATTGACATTTCGTATGCCAGTTTTAATAAGAATTTTTATGTTATGTTTAAACCTTTTCATATGAGGAATACATTGGACTTAGTAAGTGATAGGTGGAGCCCTCTATAGATCCTCGATGCATTGGTCAGTCTCATGAGAAAAACTAGTGTCTTGGAATAAGGCCTTGAGAAAATCTTATTTGTAGTCTTGGCACAAGGCCTTGACTATGTGGTTATAAAGTCTGGCATTAAGCATTCCATAATTATGAAAGTGGCTATTGATATTGCATTTGATTATTCGACTAGAATAATATACATGCAAGTAAGTAAATGGAATTATTTTTATTTTTATTTTCCATATTGTGATGAAGTTTATTTTTAAAAGGCTTTTGTTTTAGTTTTATACATTGCCTTAAATGTTTATGCTTAATTATGAAAGTTTCCGCTGTATTTTTATCCTTACTAAGCTTCTGAGCTCACCCCTTTCTATGTTTTATTTTCCCCAGGATGTGAAGAAGTATATTATGACTGACCTGCATGGATAGTCTATGTGATCTTAGTGTTTTCTATGGAAATAATTTTTTTTACAGTTTTCCATTTTATGATATAATGTAAACCTTATGAATGTATCTAGTACTTTCAAGGATACTAAACTAATCAGTCTTTTGAGACTTGATCTTTTATGATAATGCAAATGATACGTAATAATGAATCTACTTTGGGTAACTGGGGTCGGGGCGTTACAGTTGGTATCATAGGAAGTTTAGTAAAAACCATGGAAACTAGATTTAGATAAACTCAGATTAGTGCACAGAGCCCTAAGATAGACTTTGAGGATTAGTATAGAAAAAATTTCTATAATTTTGGTATTGTTGATATTTTCTAAGTTTTCCAAGCAATACATCCCAGTTTGGATATGAGCAGGTAGAGGTGGCTCTGGCACATATGTACGTAGTGGTAAAAACCGGAAACACTTCTTTGAGATAGGCTCGAATGGAAACTGGGGAATGACAACAGGCATTGCTCCACTCTTGGTTACGACACTCCCGGGGGATATGCTTAGGATAATTATCATTTTCTTTACAAACCATTATGAAGGGTTTATGAGTATATACTTTCTCAAAGATTTTTTTTATAATTATGGATTATATCCATAAACAGTTCAATTTATGTTAAGTGTTTTACAAGTTTGTATTTATGTATTGTGATTCATAAGCAAATCTAGTGTATGACATTATTTAGAAATGGCACCTAGTGGAAGGAATGTAAACCATATTAATGCACACACTCCATGTAGGTATTTCCCTCCTGCTCAAGATAATTATAGTGGAGCTAGTGATACAACTGGTGCTGATCAGGTTATCACTATACTTGGACAACTCACTCAGGCTATGAATAATAACATTACCTGTATGGAGAACCCTGATCCGAAACGTGGAGGATCAATGTTAGATTGATTCATGAAGAAACAACCACCAACATTCAATGGGGGTAAAAATCCACTAGTAGCGGAGAAATGTGATAAAATCCTTAGAGAAAATATTTCATGCCTTGGGGAGTAGCAAATGGGAAAAAGTTGTCATGGCAGTTTACCACCTTACTAGAGATGCTGATCAATAGTGGTCATTTATTCAAAACACAAAGAAATATGATGAAGTATCAAATCTGGAATGGAGGGAGTTTAAAAAAGATTCTTAGAAAAATACTTTCCTCCTGACCATCGAGCGGATATGGAAAGACAATTTATGAGTCTGATGCAAAAGGAGGATGAGAATGTCGTAAAGTATGAAGCATACTTTACAAGGTCAGCGAGGTATGCTGCAAATTATATATGTAACCCAAGAGGTATGATTGATCATTTCTTTGATGGGCTAAAACCATTTCTCTATAGAGAATTAGTCTCAAAATCCTTCTCTTCGTATGAAAATATTGTCTCATGTGCTATCAAGATAGAAAAGGAATTATCTAAGTCTTACAACTTTAAAGAAATGAAATAGAAGAAGAGATCTACTGAGCACTCTTGAAATGGAAATAAGGGGATGAAGGGAAAAGATGAATATCCATCCTTCAGTAAATTTGGGAAGAAACACCCTATTACTTTCCTGAATGGGAATGTGATTCTGTTACGAATGTGGTGAAAAAGGTCACCAATCTCGTGATTGCAAGAGGATGAAAGTGGCTGTCAATGTTGAATGATAAAATTGTAGATAAAGGGGGAATTATGAGAATGAATGTCCTATGCATCCAGGGAACTTACCTCAAAAATGCCAAGGGATCAATGCCAAGCATATGCTATCACTACTGCTGAGGTTGGAGCTCTGAAAGACGCAGTGGTAGGTAATTTAATGGTTTCCTCAAGTTTACCCAATTCTTTATTTGATTATGGAGCATCACATTATTTCATATCTTCCTAGTTTTCTAATAAAATTAGATATTTACAATTTCATTTAACAAAGGAGTTTTATGTCAAAACTCTTAATGGGAGTATCATTGCAACAAAGTTTTGTGAATCTGTTCCCATTAAGGCATATAAATGTTATTTATCAGTTGATCTCAATACCATACCCATGATTGAATTTGATATAATCCTCGATATGGATTGGCCTTCGGAAGATGATGCGAAAATTTATTGTAAGAAGAAGGAGGCTAATTTTTTTGATAATGATAAGGTGTACCTTATCTTTAGAGCAGAAACTTCACCCCATAATTCTTATCTACATACACCCCCAATAGCTCAACTAAATTCGATTATTGGTGAGGAAGAGAATGGAATTACCGTGGGTGAGGAAAAGAATGTTCTAATAGAGGATGTACCTATTGTGAAAGAGTATGTTGATGTATTTCTAGAGGATTTACTAGGACATCCTCCAGAACAAGAAATTGAGTTTACAATGATTTAATTCCTTATTCAAGGCCCATATCGAAGACCCCTTATAGAATGGCCACTATGGAATTAGTGGAACTAAAGAAAGAACTAGAGGAATTGAGTAATAAGGGATTTATTCGCACTAGTGTTTCTCAATGGGGATCCCCTCTTCTTTTTGTTAAGAAGAAAGATGGATTTATGAGGTTGTGCATTGACTACAGGGTGATCAATGCTATAAAAATAATGAAAAAGTATCTACTACCTCACATTGATGATTTGTTCGACCAACTTCATGGAGCTCAATAATTCTTAAAGATTGACCTTCGATCAGGATATCATCTGTTGTGTGTGAAGAAGGAAGACATTCTGAAAACAACATTTTGAACCAGGTACGGGCATTACGAGTTTACAGTAATGCCTTTTGGATTAACAAATGCACCCTCTATCTTCACAGATCTAATGAATAGATTTTTCAAAGAATATCTTGATGAATTTGTAGTGGTATTTATTTATGTTATTTTGGTATAATCCAAAAGCTACTAATATCATGAAAATCACTTGTGCATTATTCTAAAGACTCTTAGAAGACATGAATTATATGGTAAATTTAGAAAGTGTTAATTCTGGGTTCAAGAGATATCTTTTCTTCTCCATATTATCTCTAAGGGTGGAATCTCTATTGATACTTCTAAGACCATGTCAATTGAAGAATAGAAAACACCAATGAGTATAACCGAGGTACACAGTTTTATTGGTTTAGCAGGTTATTATCGATGTTTCGTCCAGAATGTTTCCCAGTTGGCAAACCCATTAACAAAGCTCACACGAAAAGAGGTAAAATTTGTTTGTACAAAAGAGTGTGAAGATATTTTTGAATAACTGAAGAGAATATTAGTCAATTATCCTATCTTGACTCTACCATCGGAGAATAATGGGTTTGTTATTTATAGTGATGCATCAAAGAAAGGACATGGTTGTGTCCTTATGCAGAATGATAGGGTTACTTCCTATGCATCATGACTACTAAAAATTCATGAGAAAAGCTATCCTACTCATGATCTTGAGTTAGCAACTATAATATTTTCTTTGAAGATATGGACTCATTATCTCTATGGTGAAAAATGTGAGATACATACAGATCACAGGAGTTTGAAGTATATTTTCTCACAAAATGAACTCAACATGAGGCAAAGGTGATGGCTTGAACTACTCAAGGACTATGAATGCACGATACACTACAACCAGGGGAAGGAAAATAAGGTGGAAAATTCTTTGAGTAGAAATTATCATGGAGTTTTGAACAAGATGAGAGTTGAAAGGGATCCTATTTTCATGGATCTAGTGAAGATGGATATGGGAATAACCATGGAAGGTAAAACATCAATACTTTTTCAAATGGTTTCCAAACCATCTTTACTAGAAAGGATAAAGGGTTCTCAGACTGATGATGAAGAGTTTCAAAAGAAGATTGAAGCAGTGAATAATTGGAGATTGAGTGAATTTGTGTATGAAGATGAAATTTTGAAATTTGGGAAGAGAATTTGTGTTCCCGATATACCTGATCTAAAAAGGGAATTGTTAGATTATACTCATAGCTCCAATTTCTTTATACACTCTAGTAGAACCAAAATGTATATAGATTTGAAGGAACATTTTTGGTGGGACAACATGAAGAGTGATATTGCTGATTTTGTGTCAAGATGTATGGTTTGTCAAAAAGTGAAAGCTGGAAGGCAAAAACCTAGAGGAGTCATGAAGCATCTTCCCATACCTGAGTGGAAATGGAATGATATCACTATGGACTTTATCATGGGGATACCAAAGACTCTTAGATGGAATGATGTAATATGGGTTATTGTTGATCATCTTACCATGTCAGTACATTTTCTTGAAATAAGAGAAGATTTAACACGTGAACATCTAGCATGGATATATTTTAATTAAGTTGTAAGACCTCATGTAGTACCACTATCGATTGTTTATAATCGTGATTCCCATTTTACATGAAGATTATAGAAATGTCTTCAGAAATACCTGGATACTGAACTTCGTTTGAGCACTTCCTACCAACCCCAAACCGATGGAAAATCATAACGGACTATTCAAACCTTAGAAGACATGTTGAGATCATGATCACTTGACTTTCAAGGTATGTGGGATCAATATTATCTAAGGTATAATTTTTCTATAACAACAACTTCCATTCAAGTATTCATATGGCACCATATGAAGCGTTATACAGAAAGAGATGTCGCACACCAACCTGTTGGGATGATGTTAGTGAAATAAAACTCATAGGCCCAGAACATGGGGAGGAAATGATGGAAAAGGTGAAGGTAATCCAAAACCACCTATAACCAGCTCAGAGAAGGTAGAAGAACTATGCCGATAACTGAAGGAAGGATTTGGAATTTTAGGTAGGAGATAATGTTTTCTTGAAAGTATCTCCATGGAAGGGTGTTATATATTTCCGTAAGAAGGTAAAATTAAGTCCCAGTTACATTGGACCTTTCGAAATTCTAGAACGAATTGGGGTTGTTGCTTACCGTTTGGCACTGCTGCCAAGTCTCTCCAATGTTCACGATGTGTTCCACGTATCATTGTTGAGAAAATACTTTCCTGAACCCAATCATGTACTCACCTATGAGGAATTAGAACTGGAACAAGATATGTCTTATTGTGAGGATCCTGTCAAGGTTTTTGATACAAGAGAACAAGTGATGAGAAACCAGACGACTCGTCTGGTAAAAGTTCTATGGAGAAACCATAAGATGGAAGAGGCAACGTGGGATCCTGAGGAACTTATGATGAAGAACCACCTGAGTATTTTTATACAGAAATAGTGTAGAAATTTCAAGGATGAAATTATTTAATGTAGGGGAGAATGTAACACCCCCATCTTCCATGGTACACTTCTCTTTGAATAATACAATAGAGTGTGTTGTACCCGACTATATGTTCTAACTCACCACAACCAATCAAACTAGATTTTATGAATAATAATACCCACTTTTTGAAATTTTATAAATTTTATATTTCAAAATGGACTTCGTTTTTGGATTCATAATATTGAAATTATCTTAGAGTGAATTTTTTTATTTTTTTGAAAACATTCTTTTTTTGATGAATAGTGGAAAACACTGAGTTATAGTTTAAAACCGAATTATTATTTAAAAAATTATTTATTTTATTGAAATTTATTTTAGGTAAAAATAGATACAAAACAACTTTATATGTTCAATTTAAATCATTGGAGTCAGTTTATAATAATTTTAGATATATAAAATATTTATTGAACTTTTTACCGTCTTTTACCCACCTCTTACGAGCATTTGAAAACTTACATAAAAAATAATTTTACTACTTCTGTGAGTTTAATTTCAAAAATCCAAGAGACACGATTGATATTAGTATGTAAAATTTGGTTCAATGAGATGAAAATAATTTTTGGTTAATATTACCTTTTAACTTTTATTTACCACAGTTAAAAGTAAATAGGGTAATTAATTTTAAAAATGATATTATTATTACCCTAACACATGTCCTAATTCTATTGGATAAGTATAATTTGACCAAAATGAAACTTATGAATAAAATATGAACCTCTTTGGTCCACTTGGATTAGATTATGACATTTATTATTATTTTATTTAAAAAAGAGTTAAAAGAGTTAAAACCAATGTTTAATAACTAAAAATTTTTAATATAGAGGTATACATAGGATAAATTAGACTATAAATATTCATTTGAAAGATAAAAAGATTTCATACATAATGGTATGTTATTTATAATTTTTTGACATTAAATAATTAAATTTATTTATGACACAATGATGATGTATTAATTACTGTATTAATGAAATTTTAAAATAGTTGATATTATAAAAATAAAAATAAATGTAATTTGAGACTTTTTATGAATTCCTCTAATTTTCTAGGTCAATATAACATGATTAGGTTGGTTAGATTAATTGTTTTCTAAGTAATAATATTTTTATGCATTTAGAAAAAACAAAATACTAAATAGTGTCAAAATTGACATAAAAGTGTTTTTAAAACAAATATTATATATTAATTGATATTCTAATCCTAAAAATATATGGTTCTGCCAAAAGACTTATATAATGATAGGTTAATCATTAATTAACAACTTGGGGTTCTTTTGGAAGTATATAGTATGTTTATTAACCATATAATATAAAAATACAAAGAGACATGGTAAATGTCAAACTATTTAACTAAGAGTAAAATCTAAAAGATAATGTTAATATAGTGTCCCAAACCTGTGTAAAACCTATTGGTTTAGTGGTTTTCAACCCATCCCCACATTATAATTTAAATAATACATTTTGGAGCCATTAGAAATCGAAAATGTTTTTATTATAAAAAAACTATTTCTAGCTTTTCCTATGTTACCCCTCACCCCTCTAATTAAAGGGCACTCCCCCTTCTCCCTAATTCACACCATAAAAGCCATTTGGATCAGTAAAAACCTTCCCAAATACCCTCTAAATTTCCCTTCCTTCATACTAGAGGCATTCCTTTAGTCAGAAAGACAACCTAAGGATCCCTTTTGATCAAATCAAAAAAAAGAACTCGAAGAAGAGGTAAATATTTTATCACCTCTTTCAAGTTCCTTTTTTCTTCCACATCCTCTTTCATTGTTGTTTCCATTATACAATAATAACTTTAGTATCTTATATATAATTTGATTTTGTTATAAATATGATACAACCATATTCATTATTCTATCCATCCTTGTAATGACATGTCACTAAACATGCGTATGTACGACTTACCGTCTCCACGTCATGGTCTAATTGTTATTCAACACATTATTATTTGAATGGTTTTAATAATGATATTTAATTGATGTAAATGATAAATATAACATGATAATTATTCTATATATACCATATACCATCCAATTATATATTATTTTAATATCAAAAAAATGATATTGTTTCTCGTGCGTATGTATGGATTACCGTCTCCACGAACACGATGAGATTCATTTCCCATTGTATCAATTGAAGAATAATTTTTATTAGATGATTAAATATAATGTTTAAAGACTTAATATCATTATGAATATGAATAAGATAAATTCTATTGATAACAAACATTACTTACAAATCAAAGAATATAAAAGAAAATGAATCAGTTAACACCCGAAATGACGATAATACTAAGATATTATTGACAAAGCAATGTTAAAAGATCAATAATGATATCATATTAATGTATATGATTATTTTATAATTTAATAACAATTATTTAACCATTATACAAGAGGTTAACCTACCCTCGACCAAGTAAATGTACAAGGTAATGGTTAATTTAACAATATCTTTATTATCTATGGTAATTTATACGTAATTATCTTCTGGGACCTCTTTATCATCCACATATATGTTTCTGAAAAATGTATTTCAAAACATTTTTAATATTTAATAGACAATGGGTTAAAGTCATTTATAACCTTATTTTACCTCATACCTTTTGAAGGTAATCTTTCCGTCGTTTTCCAAACAAGGTACTTTTTAACCTTTTTGACAAATTTAAGGTAAGAATGTTTTTTTAACTTATACGGTGGGTGCAACCATTTTCCACCATTATTACATCGTCAAATATTCCCTTACAATATTATAAGAATATTTTCAGAATAAATGTTTTCTTTATAATTATGTGACCCTTAAATGATTTCAAAATAGAAAGAGATGTTTCTCTAAAAAAGGTTTTGATTTCATCTATGTCAACATCCTTTGAGGGATTTTAAGCTTATTTTGAAGTTAATTTATTATGATAGAAAACTTCCTTATTGTATTGAAGGTTTTGTGATATATTTTACTGTGGTTGTGTTATTTTTATACCATTCATGGTTTATGGATAAAGTATTGACATTTTGTATGCTAGTTTTAATAAAAATGTTTATGTTATATTTAAGCCTTTTCATACGAGGAATGCATTGGATTTAGTAAGTGACGGGTGGAGCCCACTCTAGCTACTCGATCCATTGGTAGGTCTCTTGAGACAAACTAGTGTCTTGGTACAAGGACATGACAAAATCCTATTTGTAGTCTTGGCATAGGGCCATGACTATGTGGTTATGAAGTCTGGCATTATATATTCCATTATTATGAAAGTCGCAATTGATGTTGCATGGGATTATTATACTAGTAGAATATCCACGTGAGTAAGTAAATGGCCTTATTTTTTATTTATATTTTCCATATTGTGATGAATTTTATGCTGAAAAAGATTTTTTTAGTTTTATACATTGACTTAAATGTTTATGCTCATTGCTGAAAGTTTCCACTATATTGTTATCCTTACTAAGTATCTGAGCCTACCCCTTTCTATGTTTTATTTTTTCCAGGATGTGAAGAATTATATTATGACTGACCTCTAGGGATAGTCTATGGGATCTCAGTGTTGTCTATGGAAACAATGTTGGTATAGTTGTCCATTTTATGATGTAATATAAACTCTATGAATGTATCTAGTAATTTCAAGGCTACTAAACTAATCTGTCTTTCGATATTTGATGTTTTGTGATCATGCCAATGATACGTAATAATGCACCGACTCTGGGTAAGTGGGGTCGGGGAGTTAAAAAACTCTTACCGGTGAGTTTCATACACACTATCAAATATAATGTTCTTATTTTTGAAATTTAGGATTTTATAAAATATAAATTATTTATCATTAAATTATTAGTTTTTCATAATTATAAATTTAAATTCTTTAGATTTAAGGTATTTTATATGGAATTATTTAAACCATATGAAATGATATTTTATATAAATAATATGACCAGGGTTCAAAAAATAAATATTTCATATTGTGTATGATTATATAATATATGAATAGTTTATATTTATGATATTATATTTTATGTAAAATCTCATATAAATGGTAATATGAAAAAGATCATGTTGGAAATTAGTAAATTGTTCATGTTTATAAATTATTTCATAAATATATATCTCATGTCTAAATTTATTAATGTTTTATATAATTATTCTGTTACATTCATTATTTATGGGTGTAATTATTTTATTAATAATGGATTCATGTTTCTTTTTAAATAGTTAAATTACGTCTATAAATTTTCATACATTCATATAAGGAGTTAAATGCAATATATGATAATGGATTTAGTTTTATCAAACATTAACAGTGGTATGTTCCATATTTTTTGTAAATAGTTACACATCAATATGATTTGATCATATTTATTTGGGGAAATGAATAACGATTCCAAACTAAATCTTTTGAACTGTGTATTTATGAAAAGGGAATAAAATGAGATGATTAGGTGAAACTATATCTCCTTTAAAACACCATGTTCGAAATTTCATACAAATCATCAACCTTTCACGACCTATAATCCAACTTAGTAGGTCATATTGATGTTGAGTTCCATTAGATGTTCTTATATAAGGGTAAAATTCCATTTGTTATCCTAATCATATTAGGACTACATTTTTACAATTTTTATGTTATAATTAGCTAGGTGATCCTAATAAGTGCATGTTTCTAATGGAATTTCATTGTGTGAATACATATGATGGATGTTGATAAATAATTATCTAGTGTACAATCTATTTTTAATCTAAATAGATAAGTGTTGGGGGAATTAATAATGTGACTAAAATATTAGTTAAATATAGATCTAGGAAAAGTAATTGATATGAATCATTTAAAAGTTGTTATATTTTAAAGGATCACATGAAATAAAAATCCTTATTAAATAAATATAAAACATGACACTCATAAAGTAAAATATTTTATTTTACATGAATATTATTATAATTATTAATCATTACTTTGAGATTTTTCCTATAGAAATTATAAAATTTATATAATCATATTATTTGACTGGAATAGAAACATATGAAAAGATATAGATGATTAAACATTTTTGTTTCAATGTAAACCCTTCATAATCAACCTCAAATTTTTTTTTAAATTGGATTTATATTCTCATGTTAAGAACAAATGGATTCACATGTTGTTTTAAATTCATTAGATTTATAATTACAAAAGGAACATTAGTCTAACTTATATACTTAATATCATTGAATATGAAAATTTCTTAGTGATATTGGTGATATTTATTATATAAGGATTTGGTCTTTGAATTCATTTTCTAAATTTTATAAAAAAATTGAATAAGATCAGTAAACATTTCACCTATTTTTTTAATTTGTTGATGATAAATGAATAAGGAATGATATTTTTAGGTTCTAGTTCTATACTACATGTGGATACTATTTTATCCAAGAAAAAAAGATTGGATATATCCAATAGCTATCCTTTGAAATTAAAACCAATTGTTTTGTGGAAGGGTATGAAATGATCTATTAGATGGAATTATCTATGATACCTTAAGGGGTTTGAGAAGAACCATGTCGACTCCATATATGGAATTATCATTATCGAATCAATTATGCATTCTTGAAGGATATATAATACTAAATATATATTTAAATCTATTATAAATATACTGGTTTTCAAAATCAATGTAAGAATTAATTGATATTTTAATTTTTGTTCCAATGATGAAGAAAATAATTTTTGAATCATATATTTGAATGAAAATGAATTTTTAAATCTATGATGATTATATATATAATGGTTTTTTATCTCCAATTCTATTATATGATAAGGGGTGTTGTCTACCAAAGAGTTTTTATAAACAAAATGATTTGATGGATATAATACACATAGTTTATTATTCATCAGTTTTTATAACATACCTGAATAGAAGATAAAGATAAATGTTTTTTTATCATGGATAATGTGTTCATATAAGATATTTTCTAAAATATAAGGGATTTGATTCCAACACAATATCATCAAATATTTTAAATAATAAAGTCAAATTTTCAATAATTATCCTAGTACATAAAATGAAACATAATATATGTGAATTAAAGTGTATTTGTTAAATATTCTCACTAAGAGGAAATAATTGTTACTTACTACACACAAAGGAGTTCATGTACCATAGAATTATATTTTAAGTATAATATAGTTTTTAAGAGTCCTTTTAGAGTATGTTAGGACTTAGATATTTTCTTGTACAATATGTAAAATGTTATTCTAGTAAAAATAAAAAGAAGGTGGCATGTAATATATTAACATTTTTAGGGTATATCAGAAAAGTGTAATGTAAATATTTAAATTTTTTACCATAATAAAATTAATAATAATTTATATCACAAGAATATAATTTCTATGTCACACCGTAATTAAAATTATATTTCATCATATATGTTACTCAATAAAAGAGTTTTGTTGGGGGATATTATTATATTTCTACAAAGAGATGTGGAGGGGATTAAATATATTTGTAATGAGTTTAAAATACATTGAAAATATAGAATAAAAAATTCCAATCAAGCTGCCTATCATAAAATATATTACTAGACAAGTTATTATGTATGTGTTTATTATTATTCTAAAAAAATTTTAAAAATACAAAATGTATTATGTTATACAAATAGTTTTTCTACACATTATAATTATTTCAAATTTCTTATATATATACTAGATTATGTAAAATGATAAATAACATCTTATAGTATTAAATTGAGTTATCCCTAACCGATGTTTATCAATGATTAATGTAGGTTATAAAGAAATGTTAAGGTTAATGTAGGAAGGATTTTGTATCAAGATAAAAATATTATCATGTGTTATAAAAGGTGTAGAAACCCAAACTACCATAAACCCGAGAAAGTGTCTACTTTTTTACTTTGGAATAAGATACAGAGGATCACATCCAACTAGATAAATCAACATAGTGTTCTTGAAGAAAAAAATATATACATGATTACCCTTTTACTTTGGAAATATAAAATACATAGCATAAAAACATTTTTTTCTTCCTTGATAATATTCATATTGTACTTCTTCATATATTGGGGAAAGGAAACAAATAAAGGGTGAGGTCATATGTGTAGTAAGAGTTACATACATTAGAATCTATTATCATAAAATAAACATGGTAAATTTTAAAGTTAAATAATTTAAACACAATCTATTTAATCAATAACTTGAGCACTTAATGTATCCCTGAATAATATTAGTACCATAATCTCATAGATAATAATAACTATATTTTTAGAGAATTAATTGATTAATATTGAATTTAATGATATTAGAAACCAATATATATATATATATAACCAAATAATTGTTCCTTGTTATTTTAATTAATGGATTTATATAAACTGAAACCATTTAATTTGGCCAATTGATTTGTCTAATAAGGGTTGTCGATACATCAAGGGGATATCTAGAATAGGGCCCCACCAATCACTACATGTCCAATGCATTTTTTTATATATTTAATGATCAATTCAAATAACAAACTATATTATTTATTAATAAATATTTATATTGATTAAACAATATAGATATTTCAAGATTTTCTCTAATCAATCAAACTAGTGTCATTGTAAAAAAATTAATACAGGAATGATATACAGTTTAAAAAGTAAGAATATCCCGGATGATTATTTAATATAACTTATAATTAGAAATGATAAAAAATGGAATGTTTATATATAAATTTAAATGGAAACATAATTATTAACATAAAATAGATGTACATCTATTCATTATAAATACATTTTTTGAAATATATTCACATATTTTGAAGAATAAAAGAAAATGTATGTGAAAAAAAATATTTCAAAATAGATTTTTTATTTTAAAGTCTTGTAATAGTTTATAAAGTAGATAAATATCATAAAATTTTAATTTTCATAGGAAAATATTTTAGCACAATATATGATAAAAACCATTACTTTTGGCTTTTTGTTATGAAATTCGAAAATGACCCTTTCAAAAAATATTAGAAAGTTTGATTCAATATTTTTCAAAATGTAATGAAAAAATAAAACTTACTATGATTTTATGAAAATTAATTTTGGACATTGTTTTCCTGAAATATGTAAATTTTTGAAATATATACATGATTAAAAGAGAAATAGGATCAACTTCTATTTCAATCATCTATTTCTATAATTAATGTGGAAAAAGTGGAAAATTTGGATGAAAAAAAAAAGAAACTCCTAAAAAAGAAAACATGAATAAAAAACACAATAATAATGAATAAGAAAATATTAACATTAAAAAAATAAAAGGGGTATTATATTCACCACATAAAAAATAAATAGGTGCATAATAAAAAATATGTCTCAGGGGAGTAGAAATTGAGACAGAATCCCTAACCTCGTGTTTGACATTCCTCATAAATGATAGAAAATACAATATAATAATTTTTCATATAGTATAATTACATTAAAAATATTATTTATGTATATAATATAATATATGATCCATTTACAAAAATTTATAACCCATGTATTAATAATATTTCATTATTATTATTAATTTGGGTGTAAACTACTTTGTTTTTTCCTATATATTTTTGATTCAGTAGTCTCATCCCATATATATTGATCATAGTTCCATCAACACTATAATTTTATTAAATCATTAAATAAAATATATATTCATTTTATCAATACTAATAATCATCCATAAATGACATATATATAAAATTAAATTACACCATTCATGGGGACGGTAAGCCGTACATATGTGTGAACGGTGTTTTCACATTTCGATGTCTGGAATAAAAGAAAGATTAATAATAATTATCATTTAAAATAAAAAATTTATATTATATATACCTTACATATTTTTTAATAATATCCTTATTACCATCCATTAAAGTGAAAATGAAAAATGGGATCATATCCCTTCATAAAGGTGGCAGTACACATGCACACAAGAGAGTCATTATATCTTTCTGAGAAATTAGAATGTAATAATGTAGATATGATATCATTATTATAAATCTTAATTAATTAAAACATATTTTATAGATTCATTTCTTCAATATTTATAATTATCTGATTGAATTTTTGATGAAAAACAAATTACACCATTTTGTGCCGAAGAGATGTCATACGTATACACATGTGATGTTTTCAATTTTCAAATGTTTTAGAAGTGATGAAAAATGATTTCACCATAATCATTATAAAGTTTCATCATATTCATGATGATGTATTGATTATTTTATAACAGGTAAAAATATTAAGAGGAAGTATTAGAAGATATAAATATAAACGAGTTAGTAAAGACGATTACCTCTTCTTTGGTAGACATATTTTTGATCTTATATTACGAGACATATAGTTGGTGTTTTGGTAATACCAGATCTTCTATAACTTGGTAAAATATAATTTTATAGAATATGGTTGAACTATTATTTTCAAACTAGGGTAAATAAAAGAGAGAAGGGGTGTCCTTATATATGTGTGGGGAGGGGCATTCTTGGAATTTGATAAAGTATTAAAATATTATAAATACTCTTTCATGACCAAATAGATCCAAATTGATATAATTAAATGATAAGATTAGTATGAGTATAAATACTCTCATAAAATAAAATATGGACATGTTTTTTTTATTTTTTCACCCTTGCCTTGTATTATTAATGCATGTTAACCCTTTTTATAATTACCACACAATTAGTATTTTAAAAAATTTAAGGTACATGAATGTTTCTATAAGAGGAAAAAATACCTCTAAATGAACCATTGTTGATAGTTTCAACCATATACCATTCAATGTTCATACTACGATATTTTTTAAATTTTAAATCATTTAATTAAATATTATGTTTTATAAAAAATAATTAATGCCATTTTTGATGTTATTAATTTTATTTGACATTAAATACATCAAGACAAAGATGTAATTAAAATATAATCCTTTAAAACATAAAAAAATTAATATGTGTCTAAAAATAAATTACCATGAGAATAATTAAATTCAAATTTCAATTAAACATATATTACTGAACATAATATATTTTTTATCATTGTTATAAAATAATGTAGGTATTAAAATAAAAAGAATGAAATTTGTGACTTTATCCGTTACTGAAATGTTAAAAAGGTCAAAATCAAGGATAAATGAAAAAAGGTCACATTGTTTATGTTTGGATGATTATGGATTAAATATACCAAGAAAATTTAATAAATTCACGTTTTTTGATATATTTTTAATTCATTATCATATAATTTTATCCTTAATTACCCAATGTACCCTTTATCGAAGTAATAAAATTTACAGCTGTTACAATTAATAATCACAAAAAATTAATGGTAATTGTTGTAAAAAATATAAAACAATGATAATAAATAAAGAATAAATTTTATAAAATTCAATTTCAATTTTTTTTAGATATATATTTTCAAATAATCCTTTAAAATGCGATGAAAATTAGTTTTCTTGAAAAATATGTTTTATGCCTAAATAGACTTATATCCAAATTATATAAAATGATATACCCAATATAATTAAAATAGATATTATATTACCTTTAGAATACATAAGAAATATAATTAAACTTTTTAAGTTACATTATTTAATGAAAATAAATAACAGTTTAACAAAGTTCAATTTTCTTACTATTTAGAGAAAAATCAATCTTTTTATAAAATTATAAAAAATTTATCATAAGAAAAATTAACATGATGAAACAGATTTTATTTATTTTATAATAATAATATTTTAATATGTTTTCACAGTTATTTAAACATGGTGTTGCGTGTAGTGAAATATATCAAATAAATTTATTTAATAAAATATATATCATAAAGTATTGGGCGGTAACATTCTAACCCATTACAATAACTTCTCCATCAAAAGTATCTCAATTTTATTCAAACAATAGAGGATAATTTTAATTATTCATATCCTCAGGAACCCATTTATATTCTCTAATTTTATGATTTTACAACAAAACATTGACCAAATAAGTGGTCTTATTTCTATGAATTTCCCTTAATGATCCATAATTTCCACTCATTGTTTCTCTTATGAATGATATTAGTATATAAGTAAAAAATATGGGTTATTTATATATGATGGATCAGGTATGTACATTCCTAATGTAGATACATGTAACACATTTTGATATTGAGAGAGATTTTGTGGAATCACTAAATGATAAGCCACCATCCTAATACAACTAAGAATTTCGATGGGGAAAATATATCTAGGGATTATATTTACCTTATTGATAAATATCGTAAACTTATTCCAAGGATATATTCATTGAATTACATTATCACCAACATCTAATTATAGATCTGACTTTTGATTATCATCATAACTATTTTTGTTGATGATGATATTCACATATGTGTTGATGGATGGATCTAACCTTATCTTCCATTTCCTCACATAGATCATCTCTTAATATTTTTCATTATCCAATATCATCCCAACACAATGGAGATCTACACTTCCTTCAACATTGGTATTATAGGAAGCCATATGAATTCTCATGTGAAAGATATTATTGTATGAAAATTCCTTTAAATGATGGTGTTGATCTTAATCACCTACGAGACCCATAGAGTAAGATCTCTAAACATGTTAAAGTGTTTGAATGTACCTTTCAGAATGACCATATTTATGAGGATGATATGCATTAATGTAACTCTACTCAGCATCGAGATACTACAAAAGTATTCTAAATGAAATTGATGTAAATCCTAGATCCTGATAAAATATAACTGAGATTGGTACTCCGTAAAATATCCAAACATTAGTATTGTATAACCATGTTATATGTTCAAAATATATATCTTCTCTAATAGTACTAAAATTAACTGATTTTTTAAGGTGATTGACTACAACATGAGTACCATTGTTCCCTTTATATTTGGGGCGGGTTCTGATGATGAAATCCATGAAAATGTTTTTCATTTCTATTATGGAATGGCTAATGGTTGCAAAATCCCCTTATAATTACTTATCTCAGGAGTAACATTATTTAGGACTATTTATCAGGATACATACAAGAAAATATCCATTTTCATGTTATATCATTAGAAGTGTTCTTTTAAATATCTATACATTTTCTTACTTCTAGTATTAATATATAATTACTAAATATGAATATTAGTAAATATCTATTTCTTTAAATATATTATTAATGACAAACATACTTGATTCTGGGACTTTATAATTCTAGTATTACATAGTTAAAATTAGGAACATTCCTTAACTTTTTCTATAGTTCCACATATTCTTTCAATACTCTCTTAATCATCTCATTGATGGATGGTTGAATATTCATCTCATAAAGATAAAATGTTTCTCCTCTCCTAAAACTTTCGAGATACAAGTTCTAAATAACTAAAGATATTGGATATATTTCAATCCTCATCATGAATAAACTAGCATTATCTTCCCATCTAAGAGCATCAAGTGCATTTTTTCTATCCCTAGGTGGTAATATATTTATTAGTTATAATGTCTGATCAAATCTAAATATATTCTCAAGATCATATTCTACTCTTTAAAAATAAATATGAACTTCAAGATTTTAGGATTAGTATATATATCACATATTTCAACATAAAAATAATGTCTCTATATCTTCTATGAAAAAAATTATAATCCCCACTCTAAATAAGGAGTATTGTAAATTTTTTAAGTAATGTTTAATTCTCTAGAGTTATAAGTAATCTTCATATCATTATTTATAAGGACACATCCCCATTTATTATTTAATGAAAAACTAAAGGTATAAAACCCTTATCCACAAAAGGTTTTTGTAAGTATAGGCATGCTGAAAAACCTTCACTTAAATTCCTTGAAATTATCATCATATTCACCAGTCCATGATAACATAACCCCCTTCTATGTCAGCTTGGTACATGGAATAAATAGTTGTACTAAATATCACACAAAGCATCAGTAGTATCCAACCATACCAAGTAAACTAAGAATATTAATTACTATTTTTGGTCAAGTATATTTATTAATAACATCGATACTTGAAGGGTACATCAATATACCCTATTCTGTAATTATATGACCTAGGAATGAGAATTTTTGTAGCCAAAATTCATACTTAGTAGGCATGGAAATTAACTTCTCCTTCCTCATTGTTCTAATCAAAATAATCAATTCGTCTTTATGGACTTCCTTTATATTTGAATATATAATGATATTATCTATAAATACTAAAAAAGTAGCCAGGAAAATCTATAAATAATTTATTAATTAATTTCATGAAGATATCAAGAGAATTGGTACATCCAAATGCAATTAATTTAAATTTCTAATGACCATAACTTTCAAGAAAGGCTATCATGTGTGTATCCTCATTCAACATTAACATATGATATGAATAATGAAAAACAATAATGTAAAAATACTAATATCATCACAATTGATAAAACATATCATCGATACAGGTATATTATATTTGTTATTAATAGTTATTTTTTATGATTCCAATAAATAATGAAAATAAATTATGACCAATATTTTATCTTTGAAACATAAATCGGTGTACCACCTGGTGATGAATTTGTTTTAATTAATCCTTTATCAAGATTATCCTAGAGTTAATTATTTAATTATTTAAACATAATTGGGTCAAATATATATGGAGTATTTGAAATAAGTGTATCACCATATATGATTTCTATTGAAAACTAAACATCATGATTCAGGAGATGTTTATGAAAATATTCTATAAAGAAATCAATTAAATCCCATACAAAATCAACTTATTAAATCATGAGTATCTCTATAAAAAATTAATATTAATATCTATAATAAATATTTAATAAAATTTATATAATGTAATTAATTTCTATTTGGAGTTTAATTGCATCCTCAGATCGAAATAAAATTGTATGTTGATTTGTAATATTAATGTAACTTACATTACATAACAATTTATTTGGGTATTATACTAAGAGATCTAATCGATGGAAAACAATTACACCAAATTCAACTAGAGTAATAAAAATAATACTTGGAGGAAGTACATTCCTACACAATTCTATATTATAGTATCTATAGAATTTTTATGTAATCATTCTGCAATAGATAGATTTCATAGCCAACTAAATGTCTTATAATTTAGGTGGTGACATGATACCCATAGAAATTTATTATTATATAAAATACTGGGTAAAACCTAAATCAAATATAACATTTTCACTTATATAGTGGATGATATGTTTAATATTCACCACATCACTAGGAATTTCCACCTCAGCCATTGTTATTCTATGTTCTTGGACTTCTCCCCTAAATTATTCTATGGTAAGATACCTTGACACATGGGGTTATAATATGAATAATTCCCCAAATACTTAAAGGTAAAGAACTGGAGAGAAGTGGATTATTCTATTTCCTTAAAGTAATTAAACAAATGAACCTTATCTCTATATTTTTAACAAATTCCCATTCCTATAAAGAAATTACTATGATATTTCATTCCTAAAAATTTTCATAATTAAAATTACTTCTTCCATTATTCATCATTGTTGTGTTCCCCTTTTCACGGTGACCAGTTGAAGACTTTTTCTTTTAATTTACTATGAAGATATAGGATCTATAAACTTAATTCTCTATAATAATGGAATATGATACTATATCATTATATAATGAAATATTTTTGAAAAACTAGTTCCCTTTAGAAAATAAGTTTAATCCGATCAAATAGAAGTTTAATCACTATTTACAGAATATATATATGTAGCATATGGAATCAGAAGAAAATATTTTAATTTTAGAATAGCAATATAGCACAATTTATTATTCTATCTACTTTAATGTGAGGAAATTTCTCTCAATTTATGTTTTCTATTCTTGAGGGAAGTATTTATCAAATATAATCCTAGAAAAAGTTCTTAATTTTATGTTTTATATTTTTTAATCCTATTTAGGGTTCTAGAGCAATGGAAACAATTGATTAAAAAAATATAAAAATAAATAAAATCCAAAATAAAGTGTTAATTTTAATTTCATTACAATGAGAGGAATATCTTTTTGAGAGACTTAATCCATTCCATATTAACCAATCAATTATAAGTTCCATTAAAATATATAGTATTCCATCGTACAAAGTGATCCAACATATGAGATTAATTATATGGAACAAAAAAGATAATCCATTTAGAAAATTTTATTCTTCATAACCAGTGTAATTTGTATTAATATAGAAATGATTTGATCACTTCCAATACCTATTAGACTGGGTATCTCAAAATTTAAATCTCTATATTTACTAAGTGTATTGATTCCCATTAGTCCATTTGAAACCATTTCTAAATAATTGAATAAATTGATTTAGATCATAATAATCATGAATATTGAACCACAAAATAAAAAATAATTACACTACTAATAATTTGAAAAAAAATATAAGGGGATATAATTGTTCTCAGGTTAGCTATGTCTATGTAAAATTTATTTCCCACAGTTTTTATAAACTTTTATGGATACTAATGACATAAAACCTGACTCTGATAATATGGAGCCATTTTATAATTTATTACATTAGAATACAACACTAATTTTCTAATCCTAAATTCATGAAAGGTTTTGTATTCTGGATGAAATAGATACATACATGATTCCCATATTAAATTATAAATATAAAATACATAGCATAAAAAACATTCTTGCATCCATTATATTATTCATAATATTTTTCTACATATCATGGGGAAAAGAAAAAAAAGAAAGGGTTTTAACAGATTCTTAGTAAGAGTTATGTATAGTAGATTATATCATGAGTATTTGAATAATAGTGAATATGGAAAGGTAAATAATTAAAACACATTACATTTTATCAATTACCTAAGCATTAAATGAATATAGAAATATTAATAATGAGATAATTTCATGGATAATACTATGTTAATTTTCAATTAATGAATTGATTGATTTTTGATTTCATGATCTCACATATCATGATATCTATATTACAAAATACATATTCCATGATAGTTTAATCAGTGGTTAGGTATACACTAGAAACCCATTAAATTTGTCCAATTTATTTTCCACTTAAGACCTATCCATGAATCAAGGGGATATCTATAACTAATCCCCACCCATCACTAAATTCCCAATGCATTACTCATATATTTAGCAATCAATTTAAATAATAAAAAATATTCACTATCATAAAATATTATTAGTGAGTAAATAATCTATATTCATCTTGATTTTCAACATTTAATAAATTTACATTCAAATTAAAACATTATAAGTAAAAATTATATATGGTTTCAGAAATTAGAAAATCATTTATGGATATTTTATATAATGTCAAATGAAAAATAATCACCTTAAAGTGTATGTTTTAATATAAATAAAATGACCCAAAAAATTAGTTTTGGATAACATTTGACCATTAATTCATCATAAGTATAGGTTTTGAAATAAATTCATATATTTTTTATAATATAAAAATATGGATGATAATAATAATATTTCTTAAAAAATCCCTTTAAAAAACATTTAAAACATATATAAAAATATAAATACAATAAAATGGTTACTCTTTCTATAAAATAATTTAACATCATATATATTTAAAATATATTAATTTTGATTTTTTTAAAGAATATGTAATGTGAAATTTACTAATAGATTATAATTATTCAATTAAAAATTTTCAAATAATCAAGGATAATATAGAATAAAAATTATTTAAGTAAGCATGACATTTATAAAACAATTTTTGAAAACATGTATATGGATGAAAAAAATACTTGAAAAAAAGAGAATTCAGATTGAATAATCTTTTAATTATTTCTTTGCATAATTAATATTTAAAAGGGAGGAAAAGTAAAAATAAAATACAAAATCTCATTAAAAGAATAAAATCTAATTGAAACATTAATAATAATTAATAAATATATATTATTTTTTAATAAATCAAATTGGGTGTATATACACCACATTGAAAATAAATATTTCTATGATACCATATTTGTCTTATTTGGGTGTAAATTGAGACCAAATCCCTTACCTCATGTTTGAATTTCCTCTCAGCTGCTCTAACATACTTTATATTAAATTTGAATTTATTTTAATTGCACAAAATAACCACATTTTCATCTATAATATAATATATGATCCATTTATATCATCTTACCACATGTTTTTAATAATCATTTATTATTATGATTTTTATAGGTGTTAACTTCTTTTTTCATGAATTTTTTGATTCGGTAGTCTCGGTCCTTATGTATTTCTCTTGGTTACAACAACTAAATATTTTGATTCAAGATATAAATTAAATATATATTTAATATGTAGATATTTATAATCATTCATAAAATATTGGCATAAAAAAATGAATTACCCTATTAATTGAGACTGTAGGGCGTACAAACGCAAGAACACTATTTTCACATTTCAATTGATGAAATAAACGAAATATAAATAATAATTACCAGTTGAAAGATATTTTTATGTCATATATACAATATATATTAATTAAAAATATCCATATTACAATTCCTATAAATCATTAATGGATAAATTCATCACATCACTTAATGGAAGTGTTAGTCCACACATATGCGTGCGCTATATTATAATTCTCTACAGATTATAAGGTAATAACATAGGCATGGTAATTTAATTTCTGAAACATAATTATGTCATAAATATTCTATATATTCAGGTTTTATATATTTATAACCATCAATGAAAAATGGTGATGAAAATGAAACAAAAATCCACATAAAGATAAAAATCCATATATACGTACGAGCAATATCTTCTCTTTTCATAGGATAAAATGATTTGAAAAATGGATTTAATATAATCCTAATAACATATCATTAAATTTATGCTACTGGGGATATAATTTTGTATTCTTTAAATAAATTAAGAGGAATTATATGAATAAATAATCATGAAAGAGTCCGTAAAGACAATTACCACAAATTTTCTTTATATATTCTCATACAAGACTTAGGGTAAATATTTTGAGAAGACTAAAACCCCTATAACTTAGATAAGAATGCTAATAAGGTAACTAGGTAGGGTTTTGACAATCTAGTATTCTCAATTTTGTGTAAATAAACGAGATAAGGGGTGTCTTTTTATAAATGAGGGGAGGGGAATTCTTGGATTTTTTCAAACTATTAAACTAATATATATTATTTTTCATATACACGTGGGTTTAAATTAATTTAATAATAATATGAGATAATTAAAACTTTAAATCCTCTCATAAAATAATATTTTTACATGTTTTGGTTGTGTTTTACCCTTATTTTTTATTATTAAACCATCATTAACCCTTTTACAATTGTAATATTATAAATTAATCATCCATTAAGGGTTTATAAAATTAGCATAAGAGAAGAAAAAGACCCATAAATGGATCATGTTTTATTTCCTCAACCATATAACATTCACATGGGCAAAGATATGATTTTCAAAAATTATAAATCATTTTATAAAATATTATTTCTTATATAATATCTTTAATGTCATTTTTTTTACATTATTCATTTAATTTCCATTTAAATACATCATGAAAAACATGGAATTATGATCTAATAATGTAAGAAATCCATATAATGTCATATTTATCTATAAAATTCATAGAAATCTATTATTAATTAAATTTTTATTACTTTTAATATTTCAAAAACATTTATTAAATGTTTTTATTAATTGAATATATATCATTCTGGAATTGCAGAAGCATTTAAAAAATTCAATCATTAATAATTTTAAATAAATTTACTTGATAAAACATATCAATTTAAATTTACACAAACAGTGTATAACCAATCATATGTTTTTTTATCTATATGACAAGATACTAGAGATATTTAAAGAATGAGAATGAAATTTTTTACTTTATGCTTTTGTTAAATATTATAATGGTAAAAATCAGAGATAAATGGAAAAAAGGTAACATTTTCTATTTTTTGATGATTATAAATGAATAACAATAATCCATTGACATAGAAAATATTGTTTGATATAATTTTGATGCCATATCTCATTATTTTTATCCTTAAATAAATGATTTACCCCTGACTAAGGTGATAAATGTTTCCAATATTACTACTCTCATTGAAATAAATTAGATTAAAATATTTACATTTTATTAAATTAAAATAAAATTTGTTAAATAAATTAATTTAAAAATAGACCTACAAAATGGGATGAAAAATTTTTTTTTATAAAAATGCATTTTAATCCTAAAATATAATTATATAAATATTAGATAAAATTATATTCCTAATCTAAATAAAATTTGTAATATATCAATTTAATAATAAATAAAAAACACAATGTATCATTTTAATTGTCCTAATTTTATGAATAGAAATGGATGTTTTTTTTAAAAATATATTTTTTTTTATTCACTGAAATAACAACATCTTTAGAAAAATCCAAAATTTTTAATATAAGATAATATTGACATGATAAATTAAAAAATTATTTATTTTTCACAGAATAGTATTTGGATTACATTTTTAAGTTTATTTATAATTGTTTTCATTTTAAATGTAATCTATTAATGAAATTTATTTAAATGGATATATATCATAAAATATTAGGTTGTTACAAAAGAAGTGTTATACATTGGATGTCACAAAATTTATACCACAAGGAGTGTCACACATTATGAATTTGGTATACTAAGGGTGTATATTTCATATTTAAACCCAATCCAATGGATATATGAACACCAAAAATTAAATCCTTTATATATTGATACATTTTCTATGCAATCCTTGAGGCTTAACAATTTAGGTGGTAGTTGGGCATGTTTCTAATCATATCATCGACTAAAAATTAACCAAGATGGGATTTGTACTCTCTTATGAAGAGTATGACATATGGGAACTAGATTGTTAGATATACTATGAAAGTGGGTAGAAATACCAGTATAATATCCAAGTCATGTCCTTATCTATCTTATTGAGGGGTATGCAATGTGCTTATCCAATTCAATGAATGACATGTGATGTATTCATTGACATAGTTAGTATATAAATAGAGTGTAAAGAATAAATGAGTATGATATAAATTATTAACATACTATATAAACCACCATCACTTGATGTATTATAAAAATGGATTATGTGATTATGCACACTTTTATATGGTTTACCTAGTGACATTGGAATAAAGATACTTGTTTTTGAAATAATTTATTCTAGTTCCAATTTATATAGGGATATAAATGATTATTTTATAATGGACACTATTTTATCACATTTATGCATTTGATAATTTATATTTTTCAATTCTATAAAGGAAGATGGGGGTATTCTTTGTGGTTGACTAATTAGGGGACATGTTTTAAAAAATATAGAGAGAGTATCTAAATGTCTTTTAATAGTTCCTCCTAATGAATATTTGGATAGATATTAATAATATATTTAATATAATATGATACATTTTGACATTGATTAATTATTTCCAAATTTTTCTTTGAAGATATCCAAAAGATGTTTTGGATATGGATTCAGGAATAATTGTATATAATACAAAATATGTTTCAATATATCTATTTATTTGAGAAATTATTGAAAGTGGGGGATTTATGGAGATATTACCTAAAGTCCTGATGTAGTTTTTAATATATCTTAATTTATGATACAAATATATCACAAAACAAGAAATATAAAATCCATAGAATATCAAATATATTATTTTTGAGACATCATAATGCATGATATGTTTGTATCATATTGTTACCTAAGCTAGTAATATTTTTTTACTTGGCTAAATTATAATTTGAAAACATTATTAATCATCTTGAATTCTTCATATGTAATCCCTAAAATTAATTTAGGAAACCAAGTATTAAATGATAGTGTATGAATTATTTTCCATATTAGTTATCATTAATAAATGTTATATGTTGATGTTAATAATTAATTTATATTATAAAAGTATATTGGTCATTGGTTAAATTAGTTTTAATTGATGGAATTGATAGAATGTTTCATAAAATTAACGTAAAATGTTATTAATGAATCGATAATTTCTTGATTCCAATATAAATAATTTGCAACAATTGATATATTTTAGGATCTACTATTAGATTCTCCATCTTAAATATATCTTCCTCCATATCCCTTATCATTTAGAGATACTATAATACAACGGGATTTTTGGAGAATCCAACCTATGTTTTGGGTGATTTAGAATAGCCTATGGATACACCATAGTGGAAGGAACATGGTGGGTTCTTCTAATGAATCATTGTTAACAATATGATTTTACAATGTATCTAAAGCCGTTATCTAGGAAAGGTATACGTTACTCTTTTAAAATATAAATGATTTTGGTTTTTCATAGCACGGTGATATTGGGATTTTATATTTTTAATCTCTTCTAATGAATTTAACAAGTATTATGAGATCCATAGAAACCCTTCATATAAAACATTATGTACAAATAAATTCTTTTTATTTTAGTCTATCATGTGAAATACTCCTAGTGAATAACTATATGATAAAAAATGAATCACCAATTAAATTAATCATCAAATGATGAATATTAATGGTAACTGATCACAGAAATTATTATTATATCTATTTAATTTAAATAAATATTTAATCAAGGAGGGAAAATTTATCATTCTGTAATTATATTTTTTCATGATTTATTTTATTTATATTCTCAAAAATCACATATTAAGAATAATATTAAAACATAATTTTATATTTTGGCAGTATGAATTCAATTTTTCAATCATTTCTATTGTTTATTTTCAAAAATTTATCTACTTATTTTATTATATTTAAATAGATTCCATTCCATACAATTAAATATAAATATTATTACTACCATCAGACTCAAAACATGAGAGTTTCCACATTCTCACTCTTAGTGTTATGTTTATTTATTGTGTATAATTTCATTGATATTTTTATATTATTTTGAATTTTAAAAATTCCTCACTTTATCCACAACTGTTTTTACAAAATACACACTTGTTTAAACAGATAACTATAATTTCACATAGAACTATTATATAACATTTTATTAATTCTTTAAGTGTTTTATGTTTTTAAAATTGTGTTTATAATGTTTCATAAAGGATTATATAGTCTATTTTTTTACATTTGGGGTATTCAGTCAGTTTTTAATGAAATACAAAACTATTTAAAAAAATTAAGATATTAAATTCTTACAACTGATTAAAAATTATTTACATAGATTTTAATGTCTTAATATTGACTTTAATGTCTTATAGTGTATTTAAAAATTCTAACTGTACTATTTTCACAAGAATACCATTTTATTAAAAGTATTATGATTCAGAAAGTCATAGGATTTTCAAACTCATACAATTTTCAATCTAATACATTATAAAAAGTCAAATTATTTGAAAATTCATATGATATATTTTATAATGTTCTATGTTTTTTAAAGATGTATGATATTTACATATGTAATTTTACATTGGAAAATTTATGTTTATGCAAAATCATTTTAATTTTACAAAAATGAATTTTAATTTTACAATGAATAAAATTTACATTTTTATAGAACATTATAAGTTTATGAAGATATGTACTACTTTTAAATGACCTATATGATACCCTTATATTGTATATTGTTTTCTTTACATGAATTTGGTATTACCATTAAAAAAATGAAATTGATTAACTTTATACATATTCTTAATACCTTTATATATCTTATATAATGTTATTCTTACCTTTTTATATCCAATAAAATTTAGATATACATTTAAATGATTTTAAATGACATACAATGTTCTAAATATTTTAAATATTAGTGTATTTTGATACTCTATTTTAGTAAATGTTCAATATTATAATTTACGACATGTTTATCTAGTTTTTTTAACTATTTTATGGAATTTTAAAGTAGTTAAATGTTTTAGTTAAGTTAGTCAAAGGGATTTTTAATTTTTTTTTAATATGGTATTAAGTGTGGGATATTTTCATAATAGGTAAGTGATATTATTCACCTATTTATTTTATCCATTATGAAAAATATTCTATTAAAATTATCATCACTGATCTTTGTTGTTTAATACATTGTTACTGAATTGATATAATTTACATAAAAGTTGTATCTTCTTTCAACTTCTATTGAACATTTATTTCCATATATGATGATTTTTTTCATTTTATTTTTAAACACTACACTATATTTCATTATGAATTCATGATATAATTTATTCTAATTATTTATTTTTTTAGGTTTTTTTCTAATTTGACTAGATGTCTGAAAAGGTATTTTCACCAAACTATAGAGGATTTAATCTTCTTAACCAGGATAAAAATTAGTATTAAAGAATTTTTCTTGAAATGATAGTTTCGATCTATTGGTTTAAGTATCTTATATCTCTTATATATAAGATTTATTTGCTATATTTATATTATTTTATCAAATATATACTAACCATAAAAGTCTAAAGAAAAATGTTCTGTTAGGATTTATGAAATAAATGAATATATTTTTTATATATATCAAATAATCCATCATATTTAGATCAAAATAATTATGGTAATTATAAATATACAATTAAATAATATCTTAAATATTTGAGTATTTATTACCTGAATAACTTATATAAAACTATATAAGTTACTGGAAATAGATCTTTATAAACATGTTGGAAATAATATGGAAATGTATGTTTCTAACTGAAAAGAAATGAATATATTGTGTTATGATATTATTAAAAAGTTTTTATTAGTGTTTACACTTATAAGATATGTTAGGATACATAAATTATACTCTATGTTAAGCATTATAGTTCAAATGAACACAAAAAAAAATTGGGAATGAAAAGAGTGGATTATTAATATTTTTGAATGGGAAGTGATATATCTATTAACTAAATATTACAATGATTCACATGTATCATAAAAAATGAGGGATATTGAATATTCCATAGAAAATATAGAATTATATGAAATAATCTTCCAGAACCTACCTAAAAAGTGGCATGTGAAGAACATTTGAATCGATGTGAGTATTAATTTTATAGAATATTATTAAGATAAATTAATTAGTTATTTATCTTAGTTTGGTTTGTAATTAAAACTTATTAAAGACTAAAAATCGATAACGATTAAGTAAACTATAAATGATTCCTTTAAATATTTTGAATATATGATCCAGGTAAGTGATAAGAATTTGTCTCATTTGACCAAATTGTTTTACAAAACTATGAAAAGGATCCTTGTGATGGTTTAGAAAGAAGACTAAAAATTAATGATCAAAAATTAGTTTTATTAAAAATAATTATTTTTCAAATATAACATTTGATGTGTTCATAAATAATGTAAATATAAGTTAATATTCTCTAAAATATTATCATTCAATAAATGACAAGGAAAAATGGAAATGGAAGAATCAATCCTTTTTTATAGGTTGTGAATATGATGAGGATTCTGATTTAATAAGTGTGTCAGAAAGTAAATTTGAGACTAGAAACCTAACAATAATGGCTACTCATTTTGAGGTATATGAATGAAATTTTAATAAATTATTAAAATCTTATACTGGTTTCTATAATGATATTAATAAATATAAAAAAATTGATTCTAATTCATTTTCTAATAATAATTTAAATTATAAAAAATTATTTATTAAAAAAAATAATTCAGAAAAATAGATATTAAAAAGATATATGTTGAGAATTACTAAGGTGTGTTAATAGAAACAATGAAAAAATATGATACCAGTTAAAGGAAATAATAAAGTTTAAGAGTAGAGTTAAAATAATAAAGTAGTTATCTCAAAAATAAAAACGTTAAAATGAACGATGAATAGGATATATTAAAACATAAATACAAGTATCAAATAATAAAAAGTGTTTTTGTCTAAAAATGATTAATATCATAAAAATAGAAATAAATTAGTTTTGGTTAATTTAACTTAAATTGATAATATATATATGAATCTCAATAAAGAAAATAATAGGTTGATAAATACAGATTCATGTTCAAATTTTATTTCTTGTGAGGATTTAGATATAATTTAAATGGAAAATGATAAATTAAAATCTGGAATTGTATTTTTAAAATATGATTTAGCTAAATTTTTATTGGATGAAAAGAAATTTGACAAAATGAGGCCCTTGGTTAGACCAAAAATAAATAGAAATTTATTTGAATAATAAAATCTGAATATGATTATAAAAAAGAATATTCTTATTATAATTTAAAATAATAAAGTTTCTAGTCAAACATGTTTTTACTATATAAGGAAAGAGAATTAATCCAATGAATGATCATTAAAATTTACTCAATCATTTGGTCATAAAAACCTTTTTATCAAATTTTATTGTCCATAAATACTATAAAGAGATGTTTAAAATCTATTCACATGCCTAAATATTATATTACTAACCTAATTGTTCCCATGATGGAAGGGTTACCAGAAAATATTATTCTAAATTAATTTCAGGAAATATGCATTACGAGTCTTAGAAACTCATGGTATTTGGTCATTAGGTGTTCTAGATAATTTATTAGTGTGATTTTATAACACTCTAACTTTTATCTCATGTGATGTATCCCTTGTTACATTTGGATATAATTATTATGGTCAGACTAAAGTGATTGGAAAAGTAAAATTTTATAATATTGTTCTTATTTAGAAAGTAATAAATTTTGCAGTTACAAAAAAAATTTAATTAGTATATGTTTGGCGTACCTATCGTAGGGGGGTACAAAAGAAAAATTATTTTTCTAATATATTATATAGTATTACCGGGGTCATATCACTTAAATATATTTATATTTATTTAATTATTAATTATATTTCACAAAATCGATTTTTTTGTTTTATTAATTTTATTTAAACAATGAAATTTTTGGTTATTGAAAAATATAATATCAAATGAAAAATTAAATATTATATATTTATATATAGATGAAATAAACATTAATTTAGAAATAAAGAACTTGGTACATTGGGTTTGGTTTCATGGGTTTCATAGTTATTCTTCACAATTTTTCATTATTGAATTCGATAATCAATCCCACCTTATATTGTTTTTTATATCCTAACATGAGTGGAATTTTTATCATAATAAGGAAACCGCTTTGGTATACCAAAATTAACCTCCTCCTCTCGAATTAAAATAGGGATAATGTTTAGATCCTTTCCATGGTGGACGATTGTCACATTGTTCAACTTATATCTCATCTATTATAAAAAGTAGAAAATATTTATTGAAATTAAAGCACTGAAATTAGGGAACACCACAAAACATCCACCAAGGATAATCCTTAGGTTAGTCAAATTTTCAGAGTTTGTGTCTTAGAACCAACTGTTTATACAATGATTACATGAATATTTGATGAATTAAATAATAAATTAAACATCTTATTACATACAATTCATTATACTACATGAACATTATGTAAAAATTTACAAGAGTATTTGTCTCATTCATCTGGTTCTAGTAGTTTCCCACTATGATGAGAACCATGAAGTGATATGAAAATATTCTTAATATATTTTTGTGGTTGGATAATATACTACGATGTAACACATAATATATAGATCATCTTGTGTGAGTAATAGTATGAAGATGAGACTTTTTCTAATGAATTTCATACTTGATAATCTCTAAGCTTAATGATTATGAGAACATAACCGCCTGTAATAATTCATCATGTTTTAGTGCCATTGGATAATTCTATCTGTGAGTGTGTGTAATGGTCCATCGATATTAAGATTATCATTAATGCATGTCACGAGTCACACACTTAGATTTTATAGTGAAAACCATCCCAGCATATGTTGGCGGGAAGTATGGTATGTGGGGTGCATCATGAATGAAATTTTATTAATGGATAATTTAACAAAGGTATTGCATATTAAGTATTTATGAAAATTGACATCTCGACCCTTTTATTGAAATAGAACATTCACCCAAAATTCCATCGTTATGGTGTAACGATGAGTTTATTTCAAATAGACAAAGAATTATGTGTAAAGAATATATGTTGATGAAATCATTATATTTCCTCATTGATTATTTTTTGTGATAAAAACATTATATTATTCAGTGATCAGTCATATGTGGTTTTTATCATTGAGACATTATGTTCTTTCTCTCGGGTTCCTTGTCCCGTTGTTAGACAAAAATTTTAAACTTTAGGCAATCCATCAGAATTCCAATGAGAAATAATCCTAGAGGTTCTCACACTAAGTGTTTCTAGCGGTTTTAATAAAAAAAAATTGAATTTAATTAATGGAATAAATATTATTCTCAATAATGGGGAATAATTTTATTTATGTTATACTGATCACATAAACTAAATCAATATTTGTTCATTAGACTGTGAATAAAATATATTTTTATATTTTATTGAATATTTAACAAAAATTTATTTACTAGTTTTGGAAAAAAATCTATTTTATATAATAAATTATTTATTTTGGTGATCAATAAGTACAATAGGCGTTCAAAGGGACCAAGACTGTGTCTAGTGAAAAAATAATTATTTACAAGTCGGTAAATAATATTTATCAATTTTTTGCTAGTTGGCTCACTAAAAAATAATAATAGTTTTATTATTATTATGTAGCACGTGATTTCAGTAAAGGTTATAATTATAATTAGTGGTTGTTATGAAATTTAATTTTGTAAAAGAAATCTGAGCTCTATAAATAGATAACTACATCTATTGTGTAATTCTGACAAAACTAATTCAATGTTTGGGAATAGATAATTTTTTCACTCAATGCATTTTCTCTTGAATAGTCCTCCTCTCTCCGTATGAGGAATGAGAATCCCATGAGAGATTTTATTTACGATCGAATAATGAGTGATCAAGAACGAACAATGCAATACATTCAATTATCTGTGCTAGAACAAGGAGACCAAGTGGCATTGTTCGGAGACAGTTCCAGCACATGTGGATCACATCTAGAGGTATTATACCCTTGTATCCTCACAATAGCAATGAAGGAAATCCAGAAGGGAGATTTCAGATGATCAAATATTATCAATGAATAATGTTACTATGACCAAATATTAATATTTTCATATATTATAAAAATTAATTATAAATTTGTTGTGAAATATGCCCGCTCTTTTTTGGAGTAATGACTATTAAAATAAATTTTAATATTTCAGCCACCACCACACAATTACACTATACTCCAGACCATAAAACAGTGTTAGTGGAGTCGTTTTTTAATTTATGATTAATTATTTTATTTTTTATCTATGAGAAATTCTGTTTTGATTTTTTTCATGTTCTTCATTCCTTAATCTGATTTGAATTTAACCATTTTAAAAATATTAATCCTTTTTGTATAGTGTTTTATTTTCATAAAGGTTTAGGAATAATTGAACAACAATTCTGGGATGCCATTGTGATGTACAAAATCATTTGCTCGTAAAATTGGGTTATACGACGTGCGGCCGGAGAACAAGCTATATACCCAAGTACAATGTATCTAGATACAACGAGTGATTAATTAGATGCAACTATTTTATTGCATACCGGATGTTGAATGGCCCAACCTGGCACATAGAATTAAGATATAGGGTATGTAATTGGAATATACACATCATATAGTCTAACTAAGTCAACACACTGAAGCCCCAAGAATATGACTTCAAAATAGGGAAACTGAGGTACATTACATGTACCTACATGTACACAACATGTAGTATCCCAATAATGAAAATAAATAAAATAAAAAAAATCAGAAATTTTATCATTAAAAAATTATTTTATTGATTAGAACACTATTGTGTGTTTGAAAATTTATTAATGGTTTTAAATAATTTAAAATTCACAATTAATTTATTGTAATAAAAATGTCGTTATATGTTCTTCCATTTATTTTCCATGAATTACCTTATTGATGGGTATCTCCAAATAATATAGGATTATTAGTAAGAAGAAGGAGAATTAATTAATTAATTTATTAACTAATTAATTCAAGCAGGTTTATCTTAAATAATAAAAGAATGAATAATGAAATTAATTCCCGGAATTTATTTTGTGTATACATTGCTTGTGTGATCATTTATGATCTTGAACAAGACCTATGTTTGTGTTGGAATTTATTTAATTAAATTTATTTCATGTATTTGCAATTATTTAATATTAAATTAATATATGGAATGTGAGTCGTCCCTCCCTCCATTATATATAGGACATGCATGTCCAAGGATCTATATGTAATTTCCTTCAACTGATCCCTTGGCCCCCCTACCCTGTGGATAAGTAATAAATATTTGTAATTAAGGTACCATCCCATGGCCCATGGGGATGGTTCAAGACAGAACCATAATGACACTAACTCGTTGATAAATAGTTGGACACATGTGATGTTGTAGATCATGCCAAGTCTGAAATAAGGAGTTATTTCCCCTATGTCATAGAATGATTTGATGTATTATCATTAAATCAACCATTAGATTAGTGCATGAGGGAGTTAATTAATTAATTACTTATTTTCTACATGATGAATTAAAATTTATATTTATTGATTCAAGACTGCGATCACATAAATGAATGAATGAATATAAAAAGATGAGATTTAAATAAAATTAATTATGCATAGATGTTTTATCCAAACATAGTTAATTAATTAAGATAACATCCACATAAATATAAACAATAAATATAAAAGATAAAACAAGATAAAAATGTATGCATAATAAAATAAATTTTCTCAATCTAATATTAAGTCAGACTAACTCTTTCGTTACTTTATTAGGGAAAAAACATAGTAGAACTATATGTTTGACCAAACCTTGTTGGGAAACATACATTTACAGGGGGTTTTCTTATGAATGTTTTTGGTTGACATAACCATTTTACATCAAGGGGAGAAAACCCTGCTAGACTTGGTATAATTGGGATGCATGTGTAGAGAAAATCCAATTAGCATTCTTGGATTGGGGATTTAATCAACAGATCAAGGAGCTACAATACCATTGTTGGAAAAAGTCTTGCCTACATAGATACCTTAAAAATAGCATGACTAAACCTTGTTGGGGTTTGTAAAAGGAAAATAATGATCACTTCCATAATAATGTACTAGAAACTTGATATTACACTTTCAACAGTTTGGGATATTGGTACTTGATAAAATATTAGGAGATTTAATAAAATATATTACTTATTTCTCATGAAATCTGTAATCTAGAAAATATATAATTATACTATATTGTAATTATAGAATAAAATGACATTCTGACTATCCATATGATCAATATTAAATAAATAAAATCTCTAAACTTGTAGTAACTTCTAGGAGTGGGTTTGATGCCTTCGGGTTGTTCTACATTATGAATGGAAACCTTACATTCTAGAATCCTCAAAGTCCGATATGACTATTGAAGAGGAGAGTGATGATGAGTTTCTAGTCTATAGAAAACATATGAATTATGTGGTAGATGTTCAATTATTGATGGTTCAATTTAAATCTAGTGAACTCAGGAAGTCTCATGAATACATGGATGTGATTATCTTGCTTGAGCACATAAATGGTCTTTTCTAGGAGAGAGCTAAACTGGAATAGTTTGAAATTTCCAAAGTGGTCCTTCAGTGTAATCTTGGAGAGGGTTCCCCAGTTGGACCCCATGTAGTAAAGTATAGTGGCTACATTGATCACATAGAGGTTCTAGGAGTTTAAATCCCTAAAATATTGGGCACTAATACCATTCTATCATCACTCTATTCGATCTTATCTAGTTTTGTTGTGAATTTTAATATGAAAAACATTGAGAAGACTATTCCATATATTCATATCCTCATCCATGAATTTGATAAAGATATGAAGTATGAAAAGTCTTTTGTACTTATATTGAACAAACAAGAATGGAAATAAAAGATCATTAAGTACAATGTTTCTTCACACCCTTCCAAGAAGAAGATGATCAAAGTGGAGGAAAGGGAACATTATTATGTATGTTTCTCATGGGGAAAGAAGGGCTACTTGAAGAAAAACTACTCCCAAAATAATAAGAAAGGGGATCCTTCATGTGTATTTTTTATCTATCTCAATTTATCTTTTTCTTTAAAATGAGTAGTAGATAGAGCTTGTGGTGCTCACATATGTATTCAAATATAAGAACCAAGTAGATTAAAAAAACATGACTTAGGGGAGGTATATCTAAAATCCCAAAAAAAAGAACTCAACACTCTATTGTACCTATCAAGGACTACCATATCACATTGCTGGACATAATGATATTAGTTTTAATGAGTTATTATTATGTGCCTTTAGTTACAAAAATCACTATTTCTATATCCAAACTAGATACAAAAGGATTTATCTCCAAATTTGGAAATAAATTTATCTTATATTATAAAGACATAATTTTTCATGGTAAGTCACATTAACATAATGGTCTTTACATGTTGAATCACATGATCCAAGCAATGAAAATTGATAACAATGTTACTCCACATAACTCATACCACAACCAACTTTGGAATCACCGGTTAGGTCCTGTTAATGAAAAATGATTGATTTTTTTTATCAAGATTGATATTTATATTTTTTTGAACAAAAACCAATTGGTGTATATCATTCATGTTTATAAGGAAAAATGACCAAAGCCCCATTTAGTGGGAAGGTGAAATGGATAAATATCTTCTTGATTTAGTTCATACTATTGTGATTGAACCATTTCCTGTTGAATAAAGTGGGGGGTAATCATATTTCATAACTTTAAATAAGGATTTTAGTATATATGGACATATTTAACTAATGAGGTATAAGTCAGATTCTATTAATAAATTCATAGAATACACTAATGAATTTTAGAACAATATTGGTAATAATATTATGAAACTCTGGTTAGACAGAAGTGGAGAATATCTTAATCTAGAATTAACTGATTACCTACTGGTGTTTGGGATCATATCCCAACTCACTCCTCCTTACATGTTTTAGTGGAATGGTGTATGGGAAAGTAGGAACCACACCATGTTGGAGATGGTGATATTAATGAAGAGTCATGAAAGTCTTCCATTATCCTTTTGAATATATGCACTACAAGCAATTGTACACATACTAAACCAAATACCAATTAAGTCAATAAATTGTATTCCATGTGAATTTTGGATTAGAAGAGAAACCATCTTATCAAATTTACATGTATGGGGAAGTAAAGAATTTGTTAAGACCTCTTTAGGTAACAAACTTTCACCTGATGAAAAAATTGTTCATTTATAGGATACCATAATGAAATAAGAAAATATTGACTTTATGAAACATCATAAAAAGGGTTATAGTGGAAAGACACAACATATTCCATGATAGGTAGCACATATCCAAAAGCGATGGTGGGAGTGAGATAAACAACGATGAATTTGAGGATCAATTCACAAAAGAGTTAGTACATGATCAGATTCAAAAAATCCCCATGGAAGAAGAAACTGTTCCAGATAGAAAAGAAATACATATAAGTGCAAGATATTTTTGAGAAACATATTGATATGATTTTTTAGTTACCGACGATGGTGACTTATTATTATAATTGATAATAATTATCCTATAACCTACATGTAATTAGTAGGTGTAATATACATTTCAATGTGGAAAGAATCAATGATTTTTGAAATGGATTCCATGTAACAAAACCATACCTATATTTTGGTATATCCAACAGTGGATGGAATTTCTATTGATTACCAATGGGTATTCAAGAAGAAATTGGACATGGAAGGACATGTTTGTACCAATAAGGTGTGACTGGTTGTAAAAGGGTTTTACCAATGTCAAGGCATCAAATACGATGAATCCTTTTAACCAGTTTCAATATTGAAATCCATCAAAATTATACTATTCTTTGGATATTGACAGGATAATTGGATTTTGAAAATGGATATCAAAATAACCTTCCTTAATGAGAACTTTTAGGAATATTCTTACATGACCCCTATTAAAGGTTTTTTTACTCCAAAGGATGCCAACATGATATGAATGTTGCAAAAATCCATTAATGGATTAAAAAATAATATAGGACATGGAAAATTTGTTCTTATGAATCCATAAAAGGATTTGGTTTTATAATGAATGAATGTGAGCTTTGTGTCTACAAACGGATTAATGGGAGCATATTCATTTTCTTTATAGTATATGTTGTTGAAATATTACATATTTGAAATGAAATACAAGTATTATAGTTAGTTAAAAAATGGTTGAATAAATGAATTTAAATGAAAGAATTGGGAAAGGAAGAATATATACATGTGATCAAGATCCATTTTGATAGATCTAAGATGTTACTCAGTCTATATCAAAGTACATACATTGATAAGATACCGAATAGATTTAGTATGAAAAAATCCAAGAGAAGATTATTTCCAGTGTCTGGTGAAATTAATATTTCCAATAAAATTTTTCCGCATACACATGGGGAATTAAATAAAATTTAATGGAATCCATAACCATCAATGATTGGGTTAGTCATGTATGGTATTCTATGTTCTACTCTATATGTGTCCTATAAATTAAGTGTGGATAAAAAATATCAAGCTGATCTAGGTTACAACCATTAGATGTGAGTCAAGACTATATAGAAGTATCTAAGGAATACAAAGGATATCTTTCATGTTTATATTTGATATGAGGAACTGGTTATCAGAGGTTAAGCTTGTGCTAGTTTCCAGATTGATCAAGGGAACATGAAGTCACAAACAAGATACATCTCCACTATGAATGGATGTTCTGGGAACTAGATGAACTCAAAGACGGATGTCATCACTGATTATAAAGTAGAGTATGAGTATATTGAATCTTATAAGGAAGCTAAATAAGTAGTTTGGATGTGCAATTTCATACTCTAGTTTGATGTGGTACCTAGTATTAAAGATCCTATCACACTCTATTGTGACAATACTGTAGCAGTGGATCTTAAAGAAGAGCTAAGGTCACATTAGTGGATGAATCACATACTTCAGAATTATCATCACATGAGGGAATATTCTCAGGGAGGTGAAGTTAATGTGATTAATATTTCCACAGAATAAAACATGGATGATTCCTTGAATAAAGCCTAAACTCAACAGAAACATGATTATCATTTGAGGTCTATCGGACTGAAAGTCCTAGGCAGTTGGCTAAATTCCATATTAGAGTAGTTTAATATTGGTGTCCTAGAAACAACTCTTTGTAATTTTATTACATGAATATTTGATATATTAAAGTTCAAATTAAACATCATGTTAAATATTTTTCATTATTCTGCATTACCATAATGTAACAACGTCGTAGAGTATTTGTTGCATTGATAATGACAATGTAGATCCACACTATGATTGGATCTTTGAAGTGCTATGAAAATATTATTAATATAGTTTCGTGATTGGATAATATACTATGATGGGAAACATAATATATATATCATCAAGTGAAATTACTCATAAGTAGATGGGACTACATCTCATGATGTTTGCACTTGGTAATATCTGAGATGAGAAATTATGAGAACAGACCCGCCAGAAGAAAATCATCATGCTTTTATATCATCAGATATTCCTACAATATTTAATGGTCATTTGACTTTAATATTATCATTAATTCATGTCATGACTTATGAACTTAGATTTTATGACCAAAACCTTCATTCCATATGTTTTCTGGATATAGGGTATGTTTCTTGCATCACGAATGACATGTTATAAATAGACAAGTCATGAATGTTTTTGTCTCTTCCATATATATGGATGTTTATTCTTCAACCCATAGATTGAAATACATCCATCACCCTAAATTCCATGACCATGCTACAACAACAAGTTTATTTCAGATAGTCAATGAATCATGTATCAGGAATATAGGATGAGGAAACCATCATGAAACCTATTTGATGAGATTATGTGAAAAAGGATTATATTACAGATTGATCATTCATATTTGGTTTTTATTTTTGTGAATTTATTTTATTTATCGTGGGTGTCTTAACCTGTTTATAGTCATTAATCTTGGACTTTAGGCAAGACGACCTTGCTCCAATAAGGAGTCCTTGATTTTCACACACTAAGTGTTTCTGGTGGTCTCAATTAATTTATTTTTTTATATAATTAATGGAATAAACATTATTCACAAGAGTTGATAATAATTTTTTTTATGATATATAGATCTCATAAATTAAATTAATATTTATTCAAAGGATTATGAAAGAAATATATTTATTTATTTATTTTATTGAATATTTAATAAATATTTATTAACTATTTTTTGAATAAAATACTTATTTAAGAGAATAAAATATTTATTCTAGTGTTCAATAAATGCATGATGAGTTTGAAAAGGCCAAGAATGTGTCTAGTGATAAAGTATTTATTTATGAGTCGGTAAATATTATTTAACCATTTTGCATAGATTGGCACACAACAAAATAATATTTTTATTATTGTTATTATGTGGAATGATATTTAATTAATGGTTATAGTTATATTTAATGAATGTAATTCCATTAAAATTTGTCGATGATATCCCAAATATATGGCTACGTCTATTTTGTAATTCATTAGAAACAAATTCCATCATTTGGAATAGAGAATTGTGGCGCACAATGAATTCCTTATAGAATCCTTATCCTCTATCCCTATTTAGAATGAGAAACCTGTGAGAGAATTTCTCCAAGACCAAAGAACAAGTGATCAACAATAAACAACACAAAATATTCAATTCGCTGTGCTAGAACCTGAAGAACGAGTGGCATTTCTGGGAGATCATTGAAGCATGTGTGTATCACCACTAGAGTGATTGTACCCTTGGTTCCTTACAATCATGATAAATTTGGATGATAAACAATCATTATTGAAGAAATTTCCTAATTCAAGGTATTTATATTTTTATTTATATAATAAATTTATTTTAAATTTTATGTGCAAGACCCTCGATCTTGGTTTCAGGTAACAATTATGAAATAAACTTTAATATATCACCACCACCACATGCTCCAACTGCACCAAGAACCAACCCAAATTCTATTAAAAAGAAAAATATATCCTGAAAATTGAAGAGATAGATAAAGAGAAATAAATTGTGATTTAAATATAAAAGAGGACTATTTAATAAAAAAATTAATGTGATTACATTGAAGTAAAATAAATTGAAATAAAAAAACCAAAACCTAAATGCCACATCCATATTTTTTTAACAAAATGGAAGATCCTCAATAATTTATTATTTTCCAATCCAAATAGCCATCTATTTATTGTCCCAAATGGGACTTGAGCATCATTAATTGCATTATAAATGGGTTATGATTGACCCGGGCCATAATGGGGGGGTAAAGGATTATTTGGACATTAATTTCATAAATAACATAATTTATAGATCCAGAATAAAGTTTTCACATTATGCATAATGATTTCATGATGTGATTTTTTTGGGTTTGTGGTATTCATGATAGGTTTTCAGTCTCTATGTTTTATGTAGGTCATTATTGGGAGTGTCATGACATGACCATATGTGCCACAACATAGAAAATGTATTCCATGACCAAAAAGATATTTTTCCATCATATATTCCTTTTTCTCAGTTTTCCAAATGTTTTAATATCATGAAAAGTTTATTTATCTTGTGAATTTTATGTTATCCATATAGTATTGGTTATTTTAACCTGTTTCTTCAATTATAAGGTCCAAGCTCAGTCATTGACTAATCCTTTTTCATCATGAAATCATTCCTTTTTGTCCCATTCGTGATCATTTCCTATACCATTCCAAAAATTACAAACAATGATTGAATAAAATATTTTTTTTATCACATAAAATGTAAAAAATGTATTTTATATTCAAATAACAATGAAAAATATTGTTCTATCCATTTCAACACTCTTAGAATATCATTCTATTCAATTATGTTATATCAACTACATTGAAAAAAATCATTATTTTACCAGTATTAAACATTCAAAAAAAATGTAATTCAATTAAAAAATAAACATTAAAATTTACATAAATTTAATTCCTATAAATCCATATTTTTCTAGGAAACAAGTCAATCAGGAATTTCACATTTCCACTCTGAAAAAATCATTTCTCTTTGTTCTATAAATGTTTATTTATTAATTCAATATTAATGACCATGCCTATTAAAATATAACTCACAATAGTTTTTTTACTCATATATCAAGGTTATAAATATAATTATGTTATGGTCATAGATCACATATATGTCACATACCATTTTTTTAAGGTACATATAATCACTACTTTATAAAGATAGAGAAAAAAAAATTATTGGAGATTTACAATAGAGTTCAAATTTATCCAAGTCCTAAGTTAGGTAGGCGATGAATCAAAATAAATATCAATTTTTTTGAATAATTAGAATATAAAAAGTTATTGAAATTTAATCAAAATGAAATACTACTCAAAATGTAAACTCCTTATTCCCCAATTCTCATAGTGGTCTCAAGATACAAGTATACATAATTAATGAATCATCATCTCTTGATTTATTATTTTTTTCTTTTTCAAAAATTGTGCCTAAAAACAATCTCACATGCACCACCTAACACTATATGATAATAATAATCATTCTAATAATTCTTCTTTTTAATCCTCCAAATACAAAACACATTTTTTTTAATCTTTGTTAATTTTTTATCAATAGAGGTGAATAATAAAGGATAAATAATGATCACAAATCATCTCCCAAATTCTCATAAAAATCAACAATATTCTCAATGTAGTATATCCTAATACCTCATAGATATAATCCTATAAAAGTTTTATTTTTAATATAATTTTATATACCATGATTATAGTTGGAATGAATTTAATAGGCTTGTAACTTGGATCATTTAATAATCAAGTCATTCATGGAGTGTACTGGTAATAGTAGTATTCAATATCTTGGTTTTTCCAACTATAAAGGGATCAAGAGTAAAAATTTTGTACAATCATATTAAAAGTGATTCTATATAGTTATTATATCCTTAATAAGATACCAACCATGTTCTAGAACACAACATTCTTAATTATGTCCTAAAATATAATATATAAAAGAATTGGAAATATTTTTTTCAATTTTTTTTCTAGAATGAGAACATATATTTGTGGATAATTACACATGGAAATGTAAAATAATAATAAACTAATAAATATCAATTTAAAATTTTCAAGAGATAAAAATCTAGTAATAATGTTATCTACATTTATCAACTTATATAAAAAAAATACTTTCTCAAATTTTTATATCATGCTTATCTCAGATAATTAAATTTTGATTTTAAACATCTAATCATATTAATATTTAGAATTATAACATAGAAGAAGAAGTATCCTAATAAATTTCAATGTTTCCTTGAATTACACTAGAGGTAATGATTTCAAAGTTGGGTATGCAATTTAATTTAATGATCAAAATAAAAATTTGAATAGTGTGGTGGGGGGGATAAATAATTGAAACTAATAATACCTTCTCGATGATGCTTTATTTCATGTCACATAAGTTATTTTTGTATTGTTTTGTTGTATAGATTTTCATGACATGAATCATTTTCAAATAGTGAATTCCATTTTCAGGTCGTGAGTTGAATATGGTTAGCCTATTCAATTTAATAATTCCACTTTTTTCCGCAGTTTGATGGAACTGTAGAAATATGTAATAAAAAATAAACACTAATGGAAATATGATCTATAACAACAGTTTTGGGAAAAACGTTGGTATAGTTCACTAATTTGGAACTATACAAATAGTTTGGCCAAAACCATTGGTATACACGACTTATATGGACCTATACCAATGGTTTTGAAAAAACTATTGGTATAGGGGGCATATACCAAAGGTTTGGCCAAACCATTGGTATAGGTCCTCCCTATAGCAAGGGTTTCTCCAAAACCATTGGTATAGGTCACAAAATTAAAGAACATATTCCAACGGTTCTCAAAACCGTTGGTATTAGTCTATACCAATGGTTCTCAGAACCATTGGTATAGGTCTATAGCAACGGTGTTGAGAACCACTAGTATAGGTACATGTATTTTTAATTCAATCTTATTACATAAGACATTAAATAAATAAAAATTTAATATATTTATGATAATACATATATATATTTATGAAATTATGTTATCAAATGTAAGATAGGTGAGTGGTTAGGTCATTCAATCAAAACGGGGGGTTTTGGGATAAAAACCAACCGAATGATTATTTTTTGAATTATATTTACCAATAGTTTTATGGAACCATTGGTATTGATTTTCATATTACTTATACAAACGGTTTTCAAAACCATTGGTATAGACCTATCCCCACAGCTTACTTTGAAACTGTTCTCCAAACCGTTGGTATAGGCTATACCAATAGTTTGGAGGCCTATACCAACTATTCCAAACCGTTGGTATAGGGTATTTTTTCAGTAGTGGAAGTAGGATCAGGTAAATTATGTTTAAAAAGATAGATTAATAGGTATTAATTGTAATTTATTTCAAAATTAAATGGTAAATTGAATCCCATAATGAAAATAAAAGAATTAAAATTATTGGTTTTATCCCCGAATTGGGCCTTGGGTTTTGATAGCCTCCAGATGGGAAGAGATGGCTACCATCTCTCTTGACCTCCCCCTTCCTATATATCTCAGCTCTACTAGGGTTTCCTCCTGAAACCCCTTGCTTTGGGACGATGGATCATATGTGCACTATCTTCGTCCCTTTTCTCCTTCTTACCCCTTCTTTCCCTTCTCGCCTTCCATTTTCTATTTTCAACTCCATGATCTGGTTTTTCAGGTTCATATTTTCTTCCTCCTCAATGGAGTGGTATTATTCTTCTATGCTCCTTGGGTGGTTTTGTTGCTTCCGTCATTGGTCTCCATTGTCGATTCCCCTAACTAATTCGACCCTACTCTGAACTCTCTTTCCCTAACTCTTGTCCAAGTTGAATCTGGAGAAATGGATTTTTAGTGGTTTTTGGATATACGGTCTAGTGGTAGAGGGTCTTTTAGGAGAGACCATATCGTTGAGTTCATTTTTTAGAAGATAGTTTCAATATCTTCCCTCTATTGTTGTTAAGAGGCTAGTAAAGTTTTAATCTCTACCCCTACCTCATGTCCATCTGTTCGACTCCATGTTGGAATCAGAGCGGTGGTCATTCTGAGGTTTTGGGAGGTGGAATTTGGCGGCCGATGGCACTCCCTACATGGTCTGGTTTGATTCTTCAGTATTAAGTTTTCATCCTCGAGATTTCAGTTTTGATTCAATTTGATTAGTGACTATCACGAAAAATCTAATATATGTTTCTACATATTTGGGGGATGTTCCTTCATGGTGTTCGACCCGAGAGTGTTGTTCAGAAGGGGAACATAATGCTTTTGATGTCCGGATATATGGTCGCATAAAAGCTGACGGTGATGCATCTCGCCGATCGAGGGAGGTGACCTCTATGTTTTTAAGGTGTGCAGTGCGATGTTTAGTCATCTGAGGATGATTATGTTTAATGAGGAATGATGAAGATACTGTTTTAGGATGACAAAAAATGGTGCAATTTTTTTTCTGTATTGTTGTATCAAGATGTGGTGGTGATGTCCGGTGGGTTCTTGCCGATGATTTCTGGAGAAGGTGATGTAGGTGATGATGATGGTCGTCGATGCTAGGGGTGTGGCTTGAGGAGACTCATTGACCGAGGATCTGTGTCCTGATAATTCTAGGTGTGGAATGGTGATTTGAATTGATGTTGACTTAGTATTATCTATCATTTGATTTTTTGTGATCTGGTAGTGTCATTTATTACCCAGTTCCTGCTCAACTAAAAAGTGGGTTTTAAAAATCATATAAAAATATAATTGTTAGCCTGTCAGTCTAGATGGGAATTACCGATATTCATTCATTAAATAATTGTTAGTGGAGTTTCATGGACATGGACTACTATATTTTTCCTCACATCATTATATTCTTTTATGTTTTTATGGTGTAATCTAGGAATGGAGTACACTATATTCTCCCCTTCACAAATATTTTATAACTTACATAGAATTCATAGGATGAAGAATGGTCCCTCATCAGTTTCTACATGTGAAACTTCTTCTTCATTTTCTAGTGGTTACTCATATTATGTTTCATGAATGGAATAATCAATGGAAAATTTAGTAGGTAAATTAATTTTAATAAATTTTATTTTTTAAGTACTTAAATAAATTTCTTCCACTTTAGTGTATCAAGAATGTGTCTATATTTTTTCTAGTAGAAACATATGGATATCTTCAAGGGATTTGTCAAGTAAAATTTCAATTCGTTCAAATATAACCATGTGTACCTCAATATATGGATCTGGGTTTTCATAAAATTCCTCTAGGAAAAAAGAATAGTCAACCAAATATGTAAATTTAAAATAGCCGAGGGTGATACTCAAATCGGGTTCAACCAATCTATATGAGTAATATTTCAAGAAAGGAAGAAATCTATGATTTGGTTTAGCTTTGAACATTTCTACTATAGGAAGTGTATCTTGTAGTTGATTTTTAATAGATAAATGACGTTAGTTAGGCTCCTCTATTCCCTCTTTTAATTTTACCACTTGGGTAATCTATTCATCTTCCATGACTAGAGAGATATGCTATAGTGTTGGATCCTATACAATGTAAGGGATTGGGAGATCATGTAGTAATTCCTAATCATTCATTAAATTATCCTTATCTTTTTATCCTACAAATGTATCTTAGGGGGAAATTATTCCAGATCATTAATCCCCTATTTATTTTTAGGTTCATCATAGATCTAACCATTTAGATGGTTGTACTGTGGATGGTCCTCATGTACGTCGTAAACATCTTGGATGTATTCAAAAACTATTATTAGATCCAACCATGCTTCTTCAATAGCCTTTATTTAATGTTTTTATTTCTCTAGTTATATATCTTGGTCTGAAAAAACCTATGTATTTAGGAATTCTATTTTTCTCTCAAATTCTTCATGTGTTTTTATTATCCTTGAACCTAATAATTAATTTCATCATCAAACACTTCTTATTTTTGAGGTTGTAAGTAGGAGTAGTTATTTCATGCATAATAATTTTAGTTCAAATATATCATGAAAACTATATTTCAATTTTTAATTTTTTTCAAGAGATAAATGAAATTATTTATAAAGAATGTGAATATAGAAAAAGATAATGAATTCTTAATTATCTTCTGAGAAATGATGCCATTTTTAGTTTCATGTTATAGTTGGTACAAAAGAAAATTTATTTACATAAAGAAACACATAGGTTGACCTTGGTCATATCCCAAGAGGATCTATGCAGTTAATAAATTACTAATTCTATTTCATTTATGCTCCTTTATTGGATTTAATTTATTTTATTTAAAAAATGTATTTTTTATTTTGTTAAAAAGTGAATTTTAAATAAAATTTAAAATAAATTATACAGACAGGAATATGAAAATAGAATGATGTTGAGAAGAAAAATATTTTTATTTAGGGTTATCTATAGTGGGTTTCTTCATTATTAATTATTAATTATTAATATTAAATATAAAAAACTATCTGAATTTTTAAGGATTTCTATTCCAAATCTCAAGTGGGATTTTTATTATGTATATGAAAAAACTTTTTCACACAAAATTTTACCTCCTATTGGTAAAAGATAAGGTGGAATTTTAGATCCACATCATGGAGGACGATTATCACACCAATTCACTTTTATCTCATCCACGACAAAAAGAATAAAAAATTAAAACAATTAATTCACATAAATTTGGGAATGATTTAAATCTATTACCAATGCTAAGAATTAGTCTACACACTTTACAATATAATATGTAGGAGATCATTATGTTTGATGGAAGATGAATACAGTATTAAATTGGGATTGTAAGATAGAATTGGAATACATAAATTGAAAAAATAAATATGATTAAATTAAAAAAATTGAAATAAAAAGGAAAAAAAATTCTAAAAGTAGAATTCTTCAAATATAGTGCATCAGTTAATCTTTAATAACTTATAAATTTTCATTGGTTATCTATTTAAAGTATCAAAATGAACCAAAGTGTCATTAATTATGTCATAAATGGGTTATAATGGACATGGGTATGGATCTCATCCAATGTTTCAACATTGTGAATAGTGATTTCATGAGTTGAGTTTTGTGTGGTTAAGGTATTAACGATAAGTATTTATGCTTTGAGTCATCTCTCGGTCATTGTTTGATGTGTCATAGTGTGAAAACATTTGTCACTCCACAAAACCTATGGTCCTACCGCATAAATATAATTTTCCATCATATCTTCCTCTTGGTTTATTTTTCTAATTATTAATCATTTTAGATTGTTTATTCCTGATGTAATTTATACATTTCGAATCTATTTTTCCCTATTATAGCTTTGTTCATTTGTTTTGAGCTCTGATCCCAAGACATGAGTTATCATTTTTTAAGAGAAATCCTTTATAGTATGAAATCATTTCCTTTTATCCTGTTTTAGATCATTTCTGTATATTTACTTAAATTAAAAATTTATTAAATTAAGTTAAGGTTAATAATTTTTATAAAAAATGTATTTTATATTCTAATAATCATAAAAAATACACTTCTACTAATCTCAATTGTCTTATGATGAAATAAATATAATTTTTTATGATATGTGAATTTTTTTTTGAATGATTTTTTTTTTGTCTTCAAAAAATAAAAAAAGATAACATATATTCAATATAACTTTTTGAACTAACTTAAGATGAGGTTAACTATTTATATTATATTAAAAATCATTAAATTGTGTCATATAAAGAAACAATGAATTATATTATTTAACTACAAATTAATATTTCATAGCATGTATATGTACAAGATATACCTGGACTAAAAGTAAGTAAATACGTTACATGTGATTATTGTTTTTTAATGGTGAGAATCATAAGGAATTTTTTAAATATGTTATTTTTTATAACTTTTAGAACACATAAATATTTTCATCTTTATTTATTTGGTCTAATGAAACCTTCTGGTTTATGTGTAATGAAGTATACTGAGATAATTTTTGAATATTTTAGGTGATTCAATTTGATTTACTCCATTGATTTAAAAAGTAAAACATTAATTAAATTTAACATTTTTTAAATTAATTGAAATTATTAATTATTGATTGATAATATTTTTCAAGAGTGATAGAGGTGATGAATTTATAAATCTTTATTTAAAAAATGTATGTAAGTAAATATCCAAATATTTTTTCCTTCTCCTTAGACACCATAATAAAATTTTGTAGTATAAAGAAACAATAAATCGAAACATGAAATTTCTAGGACTATTCTTATTGAATATAATTTAAATAAATATTTATAGGCTATAAATATAAATTTAACATTGTATATTTTATATCGAGTTTTGATAGAATTTATCTTCAATAAATCCCCTTATAAATTATTTAGAGGGATTAATACTAAATTTTTATATTTTAGGTTGTTTGGTTGTAATGTTTTTAGTTTAAATACTAAACATAATTTGGAAGAGAATGAATTTAAATGTGTTGATTTTATTTTTCTAGGATAAAAAATTTTTAGAATGGAATATAAAATTTGGAATAATAGAAATTGAATTATTAAAGAATCTATGCATTCCAGGTCCGTTCAAAATATTAATCATAATAAGAATGATGAAAAAATAAATTTGATGAATATTTCATAGAATTTACATTCGGTGAAGATTATACTCATGATAATAATGATGATGAATGAATTGAGGTAGAGGAAATATATTCACTATTTGATACTAATGTCTAGAAGACTCTTAATTATTATCCTCTTGAAGAAGTTATTGGAAATGTTGAAATTTCTATTCAAATAATAAATTATTATTTAAATTCTAATTTTCTTCCATTTTTTGTTGCTAATAATATTAATACTGCTTTTAATGATTCTAAATGGGTTATTTCTATGAAAGATTAAGTTTAAAAATTGACAAGAAAAAATTTCTTGAAACTCATTGAACTGAAAAATGATAAAAAATTAATTTTAAATAAAGGGATATTAGTAAATTAATTAGGTGAATATGGTAATATTGTTAAAAATAAGGTTAAAATTTTTGTCCAAGGATATTATTAGGATGAAAAAATTGATTTTAAGACTCATTTTTATAAGTTAAATGGATATAATCCGATAAGTTTTTTTTCATATTGTTATATTTTTCCATATTCTAAATTGTTTCAAATATATATTAAAATTAATTTTATTAATTATATAATTTTTGAAGAGGTGTATGTAAATTAGACACATCATCTTGAAAATTATAAATATTAAAATAATGTTTTAGATTTTTTAAAGGCTTTATTTGGTCAAAGGAAATATCTTAGAGATTGTTATGATAAAATTTGATTGATTTTACAATAAATTTGTTTTATTAATGTTATTTATGATCCAATAATATTAATTAGAAATGTTTTGTAATTATTTTATGATTTTGAAAATATAAATTAATGATAATTTTTCTTTTCTACTAGTGATATTGTTGGAAAAAATTTTATATCATGTGGACCTATTCCATTGATATGATACTAATGGGGGAATTGAAATTAATTTTAGGTCTTCAAATACCTAAATAAATGTTATATTTATAAGCGAATATTAATATAAAATAAAATATAATAAAAAAATTGGATTCTTCTAAAACATCTAAAAAAGTTATACTTTTTAATTCCAAATAAGATATAGATACATTTTGAAATGTGTTCATGTTAAACAATATAGATGCATGATTTGTAGTTTTTTTATATAACAATATTTGGACATGAGATCATGTTTTCAGTTTTATCAAATTTTAGGTTACTGTATAATCATAAATATTGTCACATAAAGTATTCCAAAAGTTTTGTCATGTATATAAAACGAACTATTAAATATGGTTTTTCTCCCTTTACTCATAATAATTTAAATTTTATTTCTTATTATTATTATAACATTAGATTATGTAGGTTTGGTAAGGAAATTAGTCATGAAATCAATCACAAAATCCTTCGTGAAATCATCCCATTTACACTCTTAGTTTGGTAACTGATATAAAATCCCATCTGGTCGCTGACATTTCGCCTTCACCTGCAGATAAGTGGAACAAATAGTAACCAAACCAACCACCTCTATATTCATTCATGGCCCCCAGTAATGATGATGCAAGTCACGATACATCTTGGTATCCTATGGATGCACTATTCAAGATGATTCATGAAACTCTAACATCAACTCCTCACATATGTTGACTGGAAGCCAGATAAAACCATGGATACGTAGGATCTCATCTTCTCATACTGTGAAATTAGGAGGAGGGTCCTCACCAGCCACACCTTCCCGTAGAACAAGGCCTTTTGAATCAGATAACTTCCTAATCATAACTATGTCTAGTAGGGTAGTTGTAATAGCTAAGGATGGAAGAAAAGTCTTCCCCTATCTGTCTTGCACCTCCCGATGCATCTCAAAAAACAAAACTATAAGCTGCCACACCCTACTAGCATATTTCACTACAAGTATCTGAGTCCTCTGGATCTGTGCATCGGCTACTGTATTTCCCTTACTAGGTGTGTAGGTAATCTCAATGTCAACAGAATATAGGTACTCCAACCACCTTCTCTACATCAAATTTAGATCACATTGTGTAAATATGTACTTGAGGCTTTTGTGGCCCATGTACAATATAAAATTCTCTCTTAGTAAATAGTTCCTCTAACAGTGAAACACATCAACAACTGCAGCTAACTCGAGGTCGTGCATAGGGTAATTGTTCTCGTGATGCCGCAGCTGTCGAGACCTATACGACACGACTCGATCAAACTACATCAGTAATTCCCCAATCCTAATACCTGATGTGTCATAGTACACAATGTAGTTTTCCCCCCTTTGGCATTATCATGGACGGTGCTAATGTCAACCTCCCTTCCATCTCCAAAAAGGCAATCTCACAAAATTTTGACCACACAAACATCACACCCTTCTTAGTCATGCTTGTCAATGGTGTTTCTAAGAATGAGAAGTCCTGTATAAAATGTCTATAGTAACAAGCTATCCCCAAGAAAGTATGTCTGCCAAAAAACATTCTTGTGATGTTCCCATGAAACTATAGATATCACACTATCTGGGTCCACTAACAAACTTTTCTCTGAGATTATGTGCCCCAAAAAGTTAATCTGATATATTAGAAGTGTCACTTTACATGATTAACATATTACTTATACACTCTCAATATATTCAAAATGATCTCTAGATGGTTGGCATGTTCTTCTCGATTGTGAGAATACACCAATATATCATCCATGAAAACCACCAAAAAAGAATCCATGTATGGATGGAACACTCTTTTGATCAATTCCATGAAAACCACTAGCACGTTCACAAGATCAAATGACAAAAGAAGATACTCTTATAACCGATACCTATTAAAAAAATATCTATGAGGTATGTCTATAGGTTGAACACACACCTGGTGATATCCTAACCACAAGTCGATCTTTGATAATAATCGATATCCTTGAAGGTGATCAAACATGTCATCTATCTGTGGCAAGGGATATCATTTTTTAATCGTCAGCTAGTTAAGTTTTTGATAATCCGTTCCTAGCCTAAAAGTTCCACTGGCTTTTTTTATTAAAAAGCACCAGAGAAAGCCACGACATAGTACTGGGTCTGGTAAACCCCTTTGCCTCTAAATAATCAAGATGCCTCTTAATCTCTTGCAACTCCATCATAGCCATCATGTATAATGGAAGTGATAATAGAAAAACTCATAGCACTATCTCAAATGAGAACTCAACCACTCTCTTATGAGGTAAAATAGAAAATACATCTCTAAATACATCCCTAAAGAGCTCCAACACTGAGTAAAGTCAACCTGGGCCACTCCCTAATCATCCAAAAACAAACTAGAAATCTAAGATGTCATCTCACCGAGACCACAATTCTCGGGTCCCACTCTTCTCTCCTAAGCATCCCATTCACCATTGTGAATAAACACTTCACCCTATGGTGATGTGAAAGTCACCCTACAATGATATCAGTCAACGTATGCTCGATAAGTATTATCTACTTCTTTATCTAATAAAAATGATGAATATATTGAATATAATAGTTGTTGTGATCAATCTACTTGGATGAATAAATCATTTTTTTATTTCAATGTTTTCTTAGAAAACATTGATATTTGATTTTTTAATTATTGTGTTTTTTATTTATGATAATCCATTAAATCACTGTAGAACCGGTCATATAGATATTATATTTAATTTCATTAGATAACATGTAAATAAAGAAGACATTGTGATATAATTTGTTCCAACTAAAAAAGAATTATTTGGTATTTTTACTAAACCTCTTGATAATATGTAATTTTCTAAATTTATGTTTGATATTAGAGTGATGGAACTTTATTTCTATGTGTACAAACCCTGATCCCAATACCAAAAATCTAGTTCCACAAATTATAACATCCGTACTATGAACAAGAATTCACATCTAAAAGGAATGAATAGTTTAGTAGCATTGGAAATCTAGATAGAAACATAATTTTCTGCTTAAAACATGAAAAAAAATACAACATAAAATTTCTTTTTTAAACAACCAATAGTCTTAAATTATCCCTAAAATTTGTTCATAAAATACATCTTTCCATCCTGGGGAAAAAATAAAAATATAAAGTGGTGACCGTATATGTTCGGTAAGGATAAACAATACTAAAAATACTATCATAAACAATAGAGAAATGAAAATAACTGAAACAATCCATTATAACATAATCATGAATATATTATGGCAGAAATAAAAAGTGAATAAATTATTCCATATTTATAATCAAATGAGAATAGAACTCAAAAAAGGGTATTCTAATAGAAAAATATTCACATGGAAAGTCAACTACTAGTATCATAATTTGAGAATCCATAATGATGAGCATCAAAAACACAGAATCTAGGCTTCGACCAAGACATCATATATTAATAGGTTATATCCCAGACTAGTCTGTCTCATGAAACCTATCAATGCATCGAGGGGATATATCAGGAACCACCAATTACATACTAAGTCCAAAGAATTATTCACATGAAAGGGGAGAAACATACTTAAAATATACATTAATATTGAAACTATCATATGAAATGTAATTAATATCCCCAATCGATTCAGTGAACTATCCAGGGTAATGTGGAAAATGGAAACAAGACAGTACACACCTAGTCAAAATAATCATAATCCAATCAATAAAATATGGTAGATGGTAACATAAGAGATAACTATAAAATATTTATAATAATAAATATATTTTATTTAAATAATTTAAAATAATCTAACAAAATCATTGAGAAATTATTGAGATAAATACCCTTTTACTTTGAAAAAAAGCGTTATTCTAGAAAATCATTTGTATTATTCATGAAAATATGTTTTTTAATATGTATATACCAAAAAAGGTAATGAAATTATATTTAAGGAATATTAAAATAAAATTCATACTTTAATTTTGAAACAAAAGTGAAATCATGTTAAAAGAGAGTATAACAAACATTAGAAAATTTTCACTTTAGTGCTGTTTTTGGGAAAATATTAATGAATATCTAAAGTAGAAAAGGAATAATTATTTTAATTAAAACATAAATGAAGATGGATATTTATTTCATGATAAATATAGTTTTATTATAAAAATATAATGGTATTAAAACATATTATTTATTATAATTGAAAATGTGTAAGAAATTAGCAAGTTCCCTTTAATCTGGCATGATTATCTAATGGAATTGAAAAAGTAACCCTATAAAACATGTAATTACCCCTAAAAATAGAATAATGAATATATATTCACATAAATTTATCATAAAAATATAATATAGGATGAGTACATAGTATTAATTAAAAATTACGTTGTGTTAAAGAGGGAGAAAGAGTACCCCGAAAAGATAGGGTTTTAGGAAGAAACTCGTACCACTCTGCAAGCTGTCAAACTGTATGCCACATTGAATTAATTAAATCAAATGAAAAATTGAATAACTAAGAGATAATTAGATTTGGGATAATATACATTAATTGTTATTATATATTCACCACACACAATAAATGGTGGTGAATAAGGCATATCTCACAGAATTAAATGCTAGATGAGAAAACCATTACCACATGTACGAAAGTGTTCTGCACTTATACTTAAAATAATTGAAAATTAAATTAGTTTCTTTAAAAATTTAATTTATAACCAATTTAAAATTTATTTAATTCAGTATATGTTTATTAAGTTCATTTATTATCTTTTTGAGGAGTCATTATTTTCAATTTCATCATTCATAAGTGTTTGTTTCCTTTGTTTTCATGAATAGTTCACTTGAATGCACGTACGAAAGATCATGTGAAATGGGAATAGTTATCAAAAATTGAAATTAAATGTTATAAATAATAATCAATAATATTTAATGGCATTAATTATCATTTTTACACAAAAATGTGGATGATTCATTAGATAAAATGGTAATGATATTTTTTGGGATTTTGTTGGGATTTTTTTCGATCAACACACAAGTTTTGTTTTATTAATTAATGTTCGTTATATATACTGGTTAAATAACAATAAATACATTTTAATATACACATTATATTATTTTTTAACATTAAAAATGGGTTTATAACCATCCTTGATGGTGCAACTAAAAAATGAAATGTCATTATCCACGAAGGTGGTACAATGGCTCCTCATAGACGATGTTTTAATTTTTATAAAAAAATGTGGGAGAGAAAATAATTGATTATGGATATCCAACTATCAAAATAAAATTCCAGTATATATAAGAGACTAGATTTATCATGAATGTATTTATATAGGAGGTAATTAAAGAATAATTATGTTAATGAAATTAAAATAAAGTTAAAATAACTAAATCGGAGTTTACCTCCTGAATTCGTCTCCTTGAGAATATCCTTAAGGAACATTGATATTATATTTTGGTGAGACCAAACATACCAAAATTCATGGGAGTAATTTGTGAGATTTATTAGGTAGATATTATAAAATCATTCATGATTTGGTGGTGTGAGGAGAATAGATAGTGAGGATTGGTATTTAAAGTGGAAGAGAGGGGTATTTTTTTATTATTTTATTCATTAGTTAATTAATTTTCCCAAGACTATAAATAGTTTGAACCTTATATGTAAATATATTAAAATAATGAATGGTTGTTTTATATTAAGGTCTTATATCAGTAATATATAATCTATGACAAAATAATTTTTATATTGGTTAAATACCATAAATAAATGTATTTCACTATTCACAAGAAATTCAACTATTTTAGAAAGATCCCAAAGAATTCACCCTTACCAATTTTCAATGTGTAGAATATAAAAAAGAACCAAATTTTAGAAAAATAGTTTTCTAAATATTTAAAATTTAATTATTAAATAAAATAATCATTTACTCGAAATATAATGACTTTGAAATTGTAACTGATTTTATTATACATTCAAAAATTAATTGACAACTCATAAAATTATATTATAATTATATGAATAATGTATTAATTAATGAATTTATTTCATGAAAAAAAATTATTTTTAAAAAATTATTTTAATTATAAAATAGTGAATAAACATTTATGTTTCGCAAAAAGACTAATAGTTATTTTTTCATTTTATGACATCTATTTACTTATTCCATGATATAAATATATTATATTTTAATCCAAAAGATACATAAATTTGTTTTCTATTTTTATAGTTGAGATCTAAATCAACTATTAAATACTCATTTTAAATTATTATATTTAAGTGTATATCATTATTCATTTAGTCTTGGTGTTGTGTGAAACCTATACTGTCGATGAAATTAAATTTAAAAAGATACATACCATAAAATTTTGGAGTGTTTAACTATGTTTATATATTATTAAAATGTTATTTTTTATTTTTTATCTAGATAATCTGATATAAATATTATTTTAAATTTGAATGATTTTTTTGGTGTTGTATTCTATATTTTTTAATGATTTATTTATAGCAATTTAGTGGAAGAGTAAATGTTTTTAATTCATAAGTATTATGATTAAATTGTGTATTTCTTAATAGATCATTATGTTAACAGTTTATTAATTTTATTATTCTTGGATTTTAATTGGGTAAGAGTTTTTTGATATATTTTTGAAAATTTTCAATAGGGTGGGGGTAATTTTTCTCTTTCCTGATTAGTTCTATAATAAATAAATGGGGTATATTTTGAGTGATAAATTTTTTTAGAAAGGTTAATTTTATTTTCTTTTTATTATTTTGAATATTTCTATTATGTCACTCAGTCCTCCTATTGTGTGAAATATCCTCACATATTTAAATGAATGATTATAATTTCTCAAAACACAAAAAAAAAATCACAATGTTATTCTTTATTAAGAATTTATAGTATTGTATATAATGTTATATAATAGATTCAACAGTCAATGGATTTTAGTTTTTTTTGTTTTCATCATTTTTTAATGTCATATAAATTTATTTTCAACGTAATAAAATTGTAAAGACATCAGATTGGTTTTATATTCATATGATTGATTTCAAAGTTTTATGATATTTTTTCAAAGAGTTGAGGATATTTCTTCAACGTAATATGAACAGAAAATAATACGATTGTGTAAAAAGTCTTAAAATTCTCAAGTTTATTTAATTTTAACAGTCATAGTATTTTCATCGTCATATGGTGAGATATTTCATGCAATATTAAATAACATATGATATATTTTATTATTACTTATGATTTATAAATACATAAAATAATTACAGAGGTAATCTCGGATTTTAAAATTTTTGTTTATATATTATCATTTTACCATTACATATAGTAATTTTAAGATTAAATAACATGAAAATTACATGTATTTAATTAATTTTATGTTTAGGAAATTATGTACAACCCTTATGTGACCTTTACGATACACTTATACAGTATTCTATTACTGTTATTTGAACGTGGTATTATGTTTACAGAAAATATGATTTTATACCTCTATACCAAATCATAATACCTCTAAATAGCTCATTAAATTTTATGATTACCGTTATATAGCCTATAAAATTTGGATTTACATATATATTAATATAAATAACACTTAAAAAGTTTTTTACTTTATCATTTTGAGAGGATTTTAAAACCCTGTTTCAATGGCGTTTTAATATTTTTAATTACTATCAATTTATATAGTTCATATTAACCGTTATATAAAATTATAATTTACACATGTATACCAATAATGTTATTAAATGTGATTTTGAATTGTTGAATGACTGATTAAGTATGGGATATTTCTATAATAGGTAAATGATATTATTCTCTAATTTTTTATTTATTACTATGGAATCCAATGATTTATTACGAAGAAACAATAAACATGATGAAGATATCGATGATAAAGAAAAGTTATTACCCATTGGGTTTTGTGAATATTTGAATATTATTAAAAGGCTTGACACATATCACTCAGGACTAAAACTGTCCATAGGATTATATAAAATTGTGGAATACTTGTCTTCACAAACCAAGCCTGGTTCGATCTAACCTCAAACCCAACCCAGCCCATGGCATGACCTGAATTAAATTCCTAATCCCCACAGGCTGGAAACCAGTGCCCAGGTATTAATCAAATACATTGGGAATGATTTCATCTGATTTTATAATCATAATAAAAAAAATTATAAATAAACCAAAACTAAATACTCATAAAAAAAATAGGGAATAATAAAATTCAGATTAATGTTTAAAATAATTAAAAGAAGTAAAAAGGAGCTATAATAAAATGGAAAGAAGAAACTATCACAAAAGAACCATCAAAAAAGAGGAGAATCATCCTCAAGCCACTTCCACAACACTTGAAAATTGGAAACCCTAGAATTATGAACCGCCATCACCAAACACTTCCCCTTTCATGTGTTAAACACAACCAAGTCTACTTACACACAAATGTGTATGTAAGGTGTGATTCAAATCCCAGTTAGATTCCATTCAACAAATAGATTCCTTATTAAAAAATTATTAGACAAAATAAAATTAATGTTTTATAAAAATTCTAGAAATAGTTTTTATAGAAAATATTCTTAAAGGAATACATTATTTCTTTTTGAAAGAAAAAATAGGTGAACCATATTCTGATGGTGTGTATGATATCAAAAAATAACACTATGTTACGGGATTTCACTACATGAAGTAGTTATGAGTGGTACCTTAGAGATATTATATCTTAGTGAACTATGGTATAGAAAACGAAACAGTCCACATCCTCAGGGATGGGCCACTGTAGAGGAGAAGCATCGAAAATTCTAACAGTCTGAAATCATCATCAATATTTTGTTAGTGTTTCCATTGTCAATCGTTCTAAGTGAATCCAGGCCAAATCCACTTCCAAATCACTAGTATACTAGTTCTAGTCTTCCCACCATGTCACATAGGATTCCCTTTGTTCTTAATTAACATTTCACACATCTCATAAAATGTAATTTTCACATATACATAAATGAAACATAATAATTCACATGATAAACTATTTTTTCCCATTCCAAACCAATTTTGAAACCAATCACACCCCAAAAAATTTTATAATAGGGTTCCCACTGCCCACATATTTTATTAAATACCTTGAATACATGAAACAAAAAATAATATATGAAACACATGGGGACTATAACACATTTCCTTTGGAAAACAATTTTTAACACACCTGCACATTGAATCAGTTCAGAAACACATTTTACAGATCATAAATAATACATTGAACATGCATACGAAGAAAGAAAATAATATTAAAATCACTAAATAATAATTAATCATTGAATCATTTACTTAGATGGATGAAACTCCTATAAATTAGTGTTACACCTTGACCACACATCAATCGAACCCTATAAAGGGAATATTGAAATGAAAACATAATGATCTAACCTTAACAATTGTGATATACACCTAAAAATGACACCCAACCCTCTAGAGAAGTGAAACCTCAAACGATAAGGGAGAAGACGTAGAATAGAAGAGTAAACTAAGAGAGATGTGGAATAACTTGAAGAATCAAGGAGATGCCACACCAAATCTGACCAGAAATTTAAGATGCAAAGGAGGAAGAGGGCTGGTGGAGTCAACTATAGTGAATAATACTAATGGAGGATAAAAATGTGAGTTTGCATTTTAAAATCGGGGAGATAGAAATCCCAAAAAACAATTTTTAATAACCTAGACATGCCACATGGTTAGTCTCAATGGGTTAAAAAAACCTTACAGCGACCATGATCACCATAAATTCGAAGTAGTACATGCATTTTTAACCTGCATGTTTAACACATCATACACTAACAGTGTGTTAAGATACTATCTGAAAACACTACCTGGCCGCACGATTACCTTGGTAGGCGCACATATATTGGAAAATCATGCCCCCATAGTGTGCACTAGGCTATTTTCTAAAAAATCTATATTTTTCATAAAAAAAGAATAAAACCCCAAAGGATAAAATGACAGACCCAAACTAAATAGTTAATAACTAAAAAATAAAGCATTATTGTGATATATTTATGTCTTATATTTAATTATTATAATCATAGAGGAACAAAAATGTCTGATCCATTATTAATGATTTTATCAAAGAATCATCATAGATACTTTTTTTGGAAATTTATTCAAAATTTCTATCTAGTTTTCAAGGTCTTATAATTTTATTTTTTAACACTTCACTACATTTAACATTACTACATCAAAATATAGGATTTATATTTTTAAGAATTTATGATTTTATAAATTTTAATTAAAATTTTAGAATGTACTATTCATCCCCTTTTAAAACATTTTTCAATTTTAACAGACCCAAAATTCAATTTTTTAAACCCTTTAATGAAATATATTTATTCAGTGTTTTTATCATTCAAAAATGAGATTTATTCTTATTCATTTTATCTTACTATTCACATACATTCGTCTAGTTTCCACATCTTTTCAATAAAGAACATAAAAAATTTATGGATTTGTTTTTCTTACCTTTTCTAATTAGATGTCTCTATAATGAATTCTATTTGTATGTTTTTACCTTATCTTCATCTCTTAGAGTTTTTTTCAGTAATAGTAAGACAATAATACTAATCTATAATAATTTTTATTTTTTATCCTGTTCCATTAATACTAGTATCATAAATATTTTTATTTATAGAAGAGGATATATGCATGGAATGGTAAAAAATGTGATGTTTTTAAAAAAAATACTATTTCCCCTATGTGTAGATAATATTATTTTACATTCAATTCCTAATAGTTTTACTTTATTTTAAAAATATATTTCATAGCTATTAGAATATGGTGTTTTATTTTTATATAAATATTTATTTAATGGTATAAGACTATTGAGAATATGGAACAAAAAATATAGACCTCTAAGTAATAATAAAATGATTTTTATAAAATTAATTAAAATGAGTTTTTAATAGTTTCACATGTTCTAAAAATTATCTAAAAACCAACACAATAAAAAATAAAAAATAAAAAATAAAGATATTTAGAGGCATGAAATTCACACCTAGAGGAGTGAATCCTCTAGAAAATGATTGAGTGACCAAGATCAATTCAAAAATCAAGTGAGGACATTTTTAGCAATCATTATATTTTACAACATTTTTCAAAATAGTAAACCCTATGCAACATAATTATATATGAAATATAACATCCTAATACCATATAAAATATTCTTGAAATTCACTCCTATAATTGGGGTATTTCTTTGATTTATGATTTTATAAAACCTAATCCTATCAAATTCATAGTTTTTTATAAATTAATCTATGAATATCGATTTTATCAAATTCATTTGTTTTTTTAAATTCAATAAATAAACTATTCTATTCAAACATAGATCAATAGATTGTATTTACAATATAATGGTGAAATTATTTTTTAAGGGGGTGTCTAAATAATTAAATTTTAAAATAATAATTTCATTTTTAGAGGGTTATACACCCTAATTTTTTATAACATTCAAGAGGGTAGAGTTTTTGTTGAGACCTTGAAACTTCATTAATCAGAGAGTGTTAGTTAAAAACAATAAAACTTATTGAGTTAATTTTTTATTCTTTTCATTATTTTCATGATAATTGTGAATAAAGAGAGAGATATATATAGGGAGAGAGAGATTAAAAAAACTATAAACATTTAATTGATGATAAAATATTCAATAACATTTTAGTTTCAATTAGTAAGATAAATATATATTCAAACTCATTAATCCTTTATTGTATTTTATTTATTCCAAAATGTTTTTGGTTTGTAATATTTAAAATGTGGAAGATTTTGGGTTTATTATTTGGATAATAGAACTCCTATCCTATAGAATTATATGGATTAAAATTCACTGGAAACTTATCTTTTTATCTAAAAAATAGGACCAAATTGATGAATGTATAAAAAATAAAATGATATATTTGTGGGAGAATGGGTAAAGGATAAATTATTCAGTTATAAAAATATGATTAATTAATAGTAGAACATTAAATAAATTAATGAAGTATTTAATATATATATATAATAAGTATTTGAAGAATTCTAAAGTATAAACTTCTTAATTATAATTTCACATAATAGGAAATAAGACTATGTCTAAAAGAAAATTAAATAATATTAGAGAATATAATTATTTTATATAAGTCTTATATCTAGATAATTTATTGAATGTATAATAATGGGAAACAACTACATCATTTAGGTATAAACATCATATCTCATTACACTACTATTCATATGATATAATGCCAATAGTGAATGTTCACAACATCTCAAATAGAATAGAATGATAAAAACCCAACATATTCATTAATGGTGAAATGGTCGGCTCTCATTAGATAATCCATATCATCTATAATGAAAATATTTTTGAAATATTCATATTTTTCACTCTATGGGAAGCCTCAATGAGATCCCATTTGGAGAAAAAATAGTGTAGAGAAGAAGATAAATAAATTCATATAAAATGGTTAATTTTTAAATATATTTTTTATCTTAACAACTCTATTTATTCTTCAACATAATATTTTTCAATGACTATAGTGTTTTTTATGATTTTTTTTTATTTTTTATCCCTCATGATTTTTCATTTTCCTTGTATTGTATTCCTTTCAAAATGATAAAAGGTCATATAAATATACTCATCCCTTTATATTATTGAATCATTATTAATAAAGAGATAATAGAGATAATTTATTTTATTTTATGTATCTTATAATCAAAGTTGTCTTGGGGATAAGTATTTTATCCCTACAAAAATTATTATCATTTTATTTTTGGGAAGAATTGCTTTATAATTTTTATAACAGAATAATAGATTTTATTGTACTCATTGTTTTTATGATCTGGGTATAATAGCCACCAAAACATTTTGGTTAAAATAAAATAAGTTCCACAGTTAAGAAATTGAAATATTATATATGATATAGTATTAAGGTTTTATTATCACCAAACACTTAAACATTTTTCTATATGTGGTCCACTAAATCATTATATTAATTTCTTTATGTATATTTTTTTTCTGAATTTCTCATTATTTACTTATATTTTAAATAATTTTGATAATTAAAATTTCAAATTAATGATAATTTAGTATCCATTCATAATATTTAAACATTACTTTAACATAAATGATATTAATTATTTTATATTATATAATATATTCAGAATCAACAGTAATAATTGAATCTTTAATATTAAATTTCATTATTCAAAAAATTATTTTCCTAAAAACTAATTGTCAAACTGATTACTAAGAATATATTTCATTATTTTTTTCATACATCACATTTGTATTGAATAAATTATTTTCTACGTTAACATATTTATATAATAATTATTTTTGTTATGATGAAATTTTGTGATATTTCCAATTTACGCCTCTTGTTGTTGGATTACCAAAGTTATGTTCTTAAATTTTCCATAATGTAAAATATCTATTTTTATGCCATGAAAATCCCATTATAGAACACAAAACTCATCAACCTTATCATTTATATTTCACAAGAGTTTATTTAACACATTTTCCTAAGCTATGTCTTAAAATCATTCAATGAAATTCAATTATTCTTCCAAAAAATTTAAATAATGTATTATATTGAATAAAAATTAATGACACTCAATAAAACCATGAATCATAAGGGATTGATAAATATATATGAATCAAATAAGAACTGAATGTCTAATTTATCATGAATCCTTTATGAACATTTATTTTATTTATATAGGAGAATTTCATAATCATCTTGGATTTAATATTTGGTTTGATTTGGGATCATGGAAATTAATCATTGGAAGGTATGTATCTAGAATTTATTAATACTTATCTATAAATTGTTATTTGGTATCTCTAGTCAGAATACTAATATATATATCAATTTTTATGGAATGGTGTGTTTTCTAGTCTTTCCTATAATATTAATGTTCATATCTCCATAGATATTATATCTTGATACATGGATATCTTTTAGTAATATATAGGTATTCTTATAATGATGTAAATGTTGAATTCACTAGTCAAAAAAATATAGAGAGGATGGAACCCAAAAGGTAATAAAGTCAAGAATCATTGAAGAATTTAACTTTTTGGGTGAGAAAAAATTAATATCGCAGAAATTAATTTTTTTAATGGTGGGATAATGTAAAACCCTGAAATTTGAAATTTTATTTTCAATTGAAACCAAATGTATTTTTTAGATTGCATCACTTGTAACAACAACAAAAATGACCCATAAAATATTTTATAACTATTAAAATGATTATATATAATTTTTTAGTAAAAATAAATATATCCAAAATTTGAAATATATGTTGTAATAAAAATAAGGTAAATTATTATTACTAAAAAAATTACTAATTTTCAATTAATATAGGTAAGTAAATAATAAATATAATTTATGTTTTAAAATTTAGAAAATTGATAAAATATATTTTTGATATGAATAATATATTAACATCAATTTAATTAGTAATTGACAATAAATAAGACTAATAGAAAATATTTTTTAAAAGGTAATGTTCCTATGAAAAAACTTTTAAAAATAGTTTTTATGTCTTTATATAGAAATTAAATTTTACCACCTTTAGAAATTGAACCACATAAAAAAGTTTCAGATTTTTAATTAGAATTATCAAATTCTATATGGTGGTCAATTACATTTTTATTTATAAAATCAAGGTACCACTGTAAATATTAGTTACCATGTTAAAATAAATAATTTTTAAGGAATGATATATTTTTTAATTATATTATTTGAAATTAAATTTAAATATTTTAAAATAAATACAATAATATTATTTAAAAAAATATATAAATAAAATTAACATTCATTTAATTTGAAATAAAAGTTAAAAATTATTTATCTCAATGAATTAAATGATATTTTAAAAAAACTGATTTTCAACACATTATATGATATGATTTAAAAGTTAATCTTCATATGTTTAGAAATTTAATTATATAAAATAGTGTAAAAATATGGATGAATTATGTTAAATGTTTTATGAAGTGATTGATTATATTTTTTAATAAACTAATTATAATGTATAATGTCTAATCATTATTAATATGAGTTAAAATCCGTGAAATAATGTGGCTTAAATTATAGTAAATTAATTTTATAATTATTACTTATAGAGTAAAGGTTTTATTTTTAAAATTAATATTAACAAGTCTTACCAAATTTTATCACCTAACCTACATGTCTTGCATTCAATTCCATTCTTACCCCGTACCTAACATTTTTTTCTAGTGATTTGTCCCCTCTTAACTTGTAAAAGGAGATCATTTCCTCAAACTTCACTTCACACCTCTAGTTAAAAGTTTAAATGATAATAAATAAAATTTACATGTTATATAGAAGCTAATTTTTTTTCCATCCATTATTGGAAATAATATTCCTCAATACCATCATTTACAATGGATACTTTAATAGAAGATCCAAATTCTCAATGTAAATATTACTTACCCTTTATCTTCTTTTCTCCTCCGTTATAATACATCATACTCAAAACCCAATCTACCCATATATATGTATTTTCATAAGTATAATTAAAATAAAACAACTTTATTTTATTTAGTGAATAAAATTTATTTAGTCCCTTTTCATTTTTTCAAAAAATGAAAACCTTTCTCACAAGTGTGCCCATACTACCACCTCTATGAATAAACCAATTCATTTTTTTCATTGCCACCTCTTAATGATGAATCTAGAAATATTTCTAATGAACATGTTTGTTATTTATATGTTTATTTATATTGTTGAAATATAAATTATTAATTATTTATATAATATAGTCTATAATAAATCATTATTAAATTAAAATTGTAAAATCAACAAACACGTAGGAAAAGAGATCTATTTATAACTGAAAAATTATTTTCATACACATTTTTCTTATAATTATTTATAATTATGATTTATAACCTTAATAAATAATCAATAATGTCATTATGCATTTCTTATAATGACCATACAATAAAACTATCTCTTCTATATCTATACTCAAAAATTTATTGGAGCATTTTAATATTGGTTTGATTTTGGCACCAATATAGAAAATGAAAAAAATTTATATATTAAAAGGTTTCAGAAACATAATATTATATATTTATATGTAAATGATTATTATGTTTGGTTATTTAATGGTAATGAAAAAAATTTAGTCAATATTTACGATAAAAAACATTCATTTCATTTAAACTACCAAAGAAAGCTCATTACCGACTTCACGATAACAAATAATAAAAAAATAATTATGAAATGTAATTATAACATTTAAATAAGTTATAAATAATCAATTATAATATATTTTATTATATGATAATGATTAAATTTTTATGAATAATTAAAAGAAACATCTCTATTATGAAAGTGGTTCAAAATGATCAATATTACTTACACTCAATATAAAAAAATTGATAAAAATAAAACATGTAAATTTTGGGAATAATAAAAAATGAAGTTTATAAATGGTTATATATGTGAATAAGGTATTTAAATATAAAATTAATATTAGTATTATTATTTTTATAAATGTTTATAACAATGTTTTCTAACTGGGGAATCAAGGTTTGGGTTTTCTTGGTCTTAGTTCTGATTCATTGAGACATGTTACCGATCATGCACCATGTTTCCTTTTAATGTTGTTATATTAATTCAATATCCCATAAATTTTTTATAATTTATTTATTTTTAATCCATTTAATATAATAATAATACTAATATTGTTTTCTTTAAATATATTTTGACTCATGTGTTACCAAATTAATAAGATTTTTCGGTAACTCTATTTTCATTCATGGAGTTTTGATTATTTATATAAACGTATTTCATATGAGTTGTCTATATTAAACAATTTTAATATATTATATTTTATTCCATAATATTTAAATTTTAAACCACATAAAACACATTCCAAATATTTCATGCTTCCTGGAGTATGTTTCCCATACAGGATATTGATAATTCAATTCTTCTTTCTTTTCGTTATAATGTTTCATATTAAAAATTTCTATTCCCTTATTGGTTTATCCATCAATAATATTTTTTTAAATTTTATATTATATTAATATTTATGACAAGAAGGTTTTAATTAAAAATATAGTTTTAATACTCATTTTTTATGTGACTTTTCAGAAAATGTATTTTAAAGATATGAAATGGGTTTTAATTCATGACCAAATGTTTTATAAACCAGAACACATTTACTTTGATACATTATTTTATTTTTCAAGGCTCAATTATTGGATATTCTTTTTATCATTATTTTTGTATAATTTTCACTTCACCATTTCAAAAATGAATATTGAATGTTACCTGTAACTTCATATTTATGATAACAATATAAATATTTTCTAGAAACATGTTTTACTTTTAAATTAAATTTTCCATTTAATATTCAAAAATATTTAACCTAATTGGATGTGTGTTACATGATATAAACTAAATTTTATTTATCTCTATTTATCCTTTTGTGGGATTTAACTCAAGATATCAAATAATCCAATTCATTATCTTTTCATGTATGGTATAATTTGTAGAATTCATCTTTGAAGGGTGTTTTCAATCTATCAAAAGATACTTAAAAGATTATTTTATTATAATAGGGATATAATATTTTCCAAAATCCACCTACTTTCTCTTTGTGTCTTATATTATTCATTAACTTACGAAATTATTAACATCCCTATGTTTTTTTCTTATTCTTTTTATTTTTGATTATTGAGGAAAATCGATTATAAATTTTTCAATCATCAACCATATTTCACTAGATGTATTATATCCATGTTTCCCCATTTATTTAAATTTAATTTTTTTCTATTCCATATGCTTTTTTCTCAATAAAAATGTTTACTGATTCCTAATCCTATTATATTCTGAATTTTATTGATATTTATATCTTTCATATAGTTAATTAATTTGAATAAAAAGGGTATAGGTGGGGTATAATATTAAATAGACCTTTGATGAATTAGTTTATATAATTAAATAGAAGGTTTGGTATTAGGTTTATGCATAAATAATTCAATAATTATTACTTGGTTGTGACCTTTACTGAATGAACATTGTATTGGTTGTGGCATTAATGAAAAGAATGATGTATTAGTTAAGGAATTGATAGAAAACTTTTATAATAACAATCCATTCCATCATAATGAATTAGTTATTTTGAGCAATTTGATTTTTTATTTTATTATATAATACATGTTTTTATTTAAAGTTAATTTTTTGATTTTATTTCATTAATTTACTCATATTTGATTAACCATGTTATTCATGATATAGTATTTTTTTGATTTCGGATTTCTATTATTATTATTTTGATCACATGCATCTTATTTTTTTCATTATTTTATGAAGAAAATAATTACACATAATATATATAGAAGAAAATACCATTTATGTTAATTTTTTTGATATATTAATGACTTATTCTAAATTAAATATTTTCTTATATAGTTGAAAAAAAATTAATTTTATATGAAATAGATGAGATTTTTTTCATAGAAGTTTTTCCTAACTCTCTAAAACTAATAATATAAAAGGTACTCTGAATATATGTGAATCAATAATTTTTTATTATATTTTAAATATTGTTGAGAATATTTGGTTGCTTTAGTTTATTTAAATGATGGTATGTGAAGAAGATATTTATGAGAACTGGATTTGGGTGTGTGAGTCTGGGTGTCACAATTTCACTAGTACTCAAGTCAATGAAAAGGCATAAAGGTCAAGAGGAACAATCAATAATATGTTTTAATGAATAATGAAGATGAGTATGTAGCTATATATTGGAATATACAATCTAACATGTATAAATATTATTACATATAATAATATAAGTTTATTGGGTAGAAGAAGATAAGGACAATTATAGAAAATCAATCCATGTTGAATCAATATTTAAGAATATTAAAAAATTTAATGAAATCACTTGGATTAAATTTTATATGACTATAATTGAAAATAAAATATTAAAATTTGAGAATATTTGTTTCAAAAGTAATTTAAAATAAGATTAAATGGTTTTATGTTATTATGATAATGAGTAGTCAAATTTTAGGTGGTTGATAAGTGATATAAAGAGTTTAAGATAAGTCCTTAATACATTTGAAGATATGATTGAATAATTATTTTTTATAAAAATATAGAATAATTTATAGGAATTTAACCCTATTTAATTTATATGGAATAACATGCGAATCATAAGGTATAATACCTAGACGTTATATGGAACATCCATAAGAGTTTGTTTTGGGTTAATTTATCTTTATATGGAACACATCATTCAAAAAATAAACATCAAATTGTTATTAGTTGTCATTTTATGTTACCATGAACATCCTAGGGAGAAACTGCTAATATTAATAGGGTATAAGACACCTTCACAGGGTTGATATGTAGTCAAAATATAAAACCATTGAAGCCTATGATGGACTTGATAGTGTAAACATAAAGATTCATAAGTTACCCAAATCATTATATGGTAAATTTAAAAATATTAGTGTATATTATTGAACCCTGTTATGGATGAGAATTGGAATTAAAAGGGTACAATAAACATTATGAGTAGACTTTTTATGAAATAAATAACCCCATAAATAAACCTCATAAGGGACAAAATGATCAGAAATATGAAATTATAGAAGGGGAAATAACTTTATACATATTATAAGGTGTATCCTTATATAGTACAGGGATATTCATAGGGTACAAAAAATATCCATATTTTGAGAATTTTTTTTATATAATTGAGAAATTCTATAATATATGATTCTAGAGAAGAATTAATTTTGGATGATTTAAGAAAAAATTCACATTGACTTAAAAATCATAAAAAACTAAAAAGTTATGTGATCCATGATAAATAATTATGACAATACAATATTAAACAAGTTTAAAGTATGATAAAATAAAGGGGAGATCTTAAAATTTAAATATAGCTAGAATATAAAATAAATAAATTAAATATAAAGAATAAGTTATATCAAAAGGTGTTAAAGCCATTCTTTCATGATATTAACTCCCTGACTCTATAATTATCCATGATTAGTGAATTAGTTGAGTAATATTGAATGATATGAATTTGGAATAGTTAAATGTTGTAACATATATATCATATTTTAAATGTATTTTTCTTTTAATTTCTATTAATGCTTTGTTTTGGGGGGTTCCAATGGTTTTTTGGAGAATAGGTGAGTTTTCATGAATTGGGCCAAACTGTGAGCCCAATTCCAGATTTAAAAATAATTTTTTTTTCTTTTATAAAATTTACATTGTTTAATATATTTCACTACTTCCAACTCCTAAATGTCCTCCCCTGATATATTAACACTAAAATTAAAATTTGGAGCCTTTAGAAATCCATAACCAAGGTTTATTTTGCTTTTTATTTAAGGGATTGGGCCTACCTGGAAGCCCATATACAGTTCTAAAAATTAATTTTATTTATTTAGTGAATTATTCAATTTTATGTATATTTTGGTGATTCCAAGTCTCACACGAGACCATTATATCCCGCAGTGCCCCCAGCCTCTTTCCCCCCTTTTTGGAGCTCTTAGGAATCACGATTGAGGTACGAACTTCATAGGGTTTTAAAAATCGTCCATATTTGAGGAGGTAAGTTCATTATTTCATAACTCTCTCAATTATTACTCTTTTCACTCCATTATAGTTCCTAAATGACCTCCTAATTATTTTTCAAACAACCCATGAATGTTTCTGTTTTAAATTTTAGATACTAGTGTTTTAGGGAGATTCATTCAAGATTTCTCAAGTAAGTTAGTCCATTTATTTCTTCTTTAATTTTTCTTAGGGTTTCATTCAATGTGCTTAGGGTTTCTTCCCTTATACATGAAGTTCTAAATTTCCAGAGGATAAGGTTCCAAACCTATGGTTTAACCTTGTGTCTTCTTGGTCCATGTTTCTATTTTTAGGTTTGATCTACCCTCCTTGAGGTACGGCGGTTCTGCATTTGTGTTTTTGCACAAAGGATTCAAGGGTTTCATTTAATTGGGTAGGTGATTCCAATGTTGATGAAACCTTTTTGTATTATCATGTGGTATTTGTCATATTTTTAGGTTTAAATCATTTTATTAATGCTGCAAAAATTATTTCTAATGATGTTTCTAGTGAAATTGAATTTTAAATGCCAATTTGGTGTGAAATTGGGGGTTTTCCAATGAAATGTTTTATTTATTTGTTGGGGGATTCCCTATAAATACTTAGTTGTTTTTATTGACCTGTAATAAGTCTTAAAATACTGTTTATAATTTTTATCCCTTTTGGTTATTGCGGAAAAAATGGGTTTTAATTGTGTTTGTAAAGAAAGTGATGTTTTGGTTCCACTTTTGTGTGAAAATAAAGGTTTTACAAATTTATCACTTCTTGTTTAACATGGGGATGCCTAAAAATTAATTTGTTGTATTGATTGAAATTTATTGGGATGACTTTACTGTTTTGGTAACTTACAAGTGTGAAAATAGTGTACATGTAGGTTTCTTAGGGGGTTTTGTGTCCAAAACAATACAAGATTTTGAGAAATTGTTTTATTCAAATTCATAGTGTTTGTTGTATGTTTTAAGTGGTATAAAATGTGATATCTACAGTATTTTGTGTATGTGAACAGTAGTGATGTTTTATATTAAAATGGATAGGTGTTGAATCCTGAAATAGTTTGAGCACAAAGGGGTATGCCTAGGTACCTAGGTGGGGCAGATGTGTACTAGTACGGTTATTGGACCGGATGGGTTTTGTCCCTATTTCACCTAGAATTTGGATAACGACAACTCTAAATAAACTATGTGGATTATTATTGGGTACCACTAGGTTATGGTTATGTTCCTTAGTAGTGGCTTGTTCACGATAATGGATTTTACTATGGTTACATTACACCGTGGTACGAGGTACATGGGGCTCGAGACTATCTAGTGCCTAGGGGTGTTCCCGATTTTGATGCTCATTGGATTTATGGTATTTGACCATGTATTTGGGTGTATTTGGAATTATAATGAAATAAATAACATGCCTATTTAAATGTGTTAAAACTCTGAAAGTTTTATCTTGAAAAATGTTTTCAATTTAATGTTGCATTTCTTTGAATTTGTAGCCAATTTTCATTGCATTGTAAAACTTCTTGATTTTTCACCACGTATTGCATGAAACTTGGAATCATTGGGTGGTATCCTATTTTTCTTAGTCTCACACACTAATTACACCCCTTGGGTGTAAGTAGACTTTATTATTTTTGACTAAGGTAAAGGAGAGGGCAAGGGTGATGGCGGTTTTGGGTGTTAGTCCCCATCGCTGGGGCGGAGTTGTGGAGACGACTTGCGGGTGATGACCCCCTTGTCATGTGGAGTACTTGGGGATGTATTTATGTTGTATTTTTTTTTGTATTTGGACCTACTTTATTGTATTTAATCCAATGTATTCAGTTCGGGTTTTTTTTATTATGACTTCTTTGGCTATAAATTTCAGAATTTATAATATGTATTTCTTTTAAGGTTTTATGGTTTCATATTCGGGTAAATCATTCCCAAACCAAGATTAATGATACCTGGGAACTTGTGCTAGCCCGTGGGGATAGGTAACTCCCTTCAGGCCTTGTCATGGGCAGGGTTTGGTGCCATTTTTGGTAGCAACCCAATTCGGTTCGTAAGAAAATGGTATAAGAGCAGGTTTTCTCTCTTTGGGTCATGTTATTTGGGGAACAGTTGGGATAGTCTGGAGTTAGGAATGTTGGGAATTGGAATTTCTGTTATGACTAGTGTGGTTGATCACCACACCTCATGATAGGATTCAGGTATCTAGGGGAAGTCGGGACCTTTCAGAGTCCTTTGGTTTTCTTTGTTTAATGATGATTAGGGGAAATGAAAAGAGAGTTGGGTTAATGGTCTCAGTGAGACCGCAGGGCTTGGAATGCCATGTGGAGCTGGGGATATTCCCTAGAACACTATCTGTGACATTGAAGTTATTGTAATATGGCCACCAACCATATTTCCAAGTCACCCACTGAAACTAGTTTCCTCTCATGTTGTCTGGTGTTCTTTAGTTGTGAAATCATGGAACTTTGGTTTTAAAGTGACTTGGTTTTAAGAAGTGTAAAGTTTATGTGAAATAATTTTCAAATAAAGATGGAATGGTTTGATTTATGAAATAGTGGAACTATATATATAGAATTATTTTGAAATGGAAAATGGCATGCTTACCCCTCTTTTGAATGTAGAAACTATACTGAAGTTGGTTTTGAAAAAGTGTTTACACTAGAGTTTTCTAAATTATCATTGGGTGTTTTAAAGGGATGAGATGTTATGAAATTGATGTGAATAACATGAAATTGAGTTCTTGTATAAATGGTTGTATCTTTCTGAAAATTTTAGTAATATTTGAATTGGGATTTTGATCTCCTGGTTAAGAATTTTTGAGAAAAGGATGTGTTGGTTGACCATTTTGGTTTTGAAAAGTGGAAAGAATCTTTGTTTTAACCTTTGGTATTTCCGTGAGTGACCACATGCATGGGGTTATATAGGATGATGGATGGTTGATGGCATGACTGGAAGAGTGTCGGGACGGATATGAGGAGGGTGCCCGGTGTGGCACAAAAACATTTATGTGTGAGGCCCATGGGGTACCATTGGTGGATATTATTACTGCTAAACAGTTTGTTTTCAAAGAAATTGTTTTAATGAAATACATGATGTATTGATGATTAGTTTGGTGTAGTTTTTATTATGGGTTTCTGATAATGTTGATGTTGTGGGATGCTTTGAGTCTAAGAACCCCTCCTGTTTGAACTGTGTTTTGGGTTTGTGTTTGGTCGGTAGGTTGTGTTGTAGGGACAGATAGTGGTATCTTTTGAAAAATGTTTTGGGATGAATGTGCGGTGGTTCCCTTCATGTGTTTGGATCTGTATTATGGTATATCTTGACCAATGGACCATCTTGGTTGGGTCCTTAGGTTCAATCGTTGGATAAGGTACACCCTATTAAGGGTTAGTGCACAACTGAAGTGCAACCTGGATTTTTTTTCCTTTTGAAGACACTCTAGTTGATCAATATAAGGAATATTTTTCTAGATATTTTTAGATTGAGTCTACACCCTTTCCTTTCATTGATTTTTAGATCCTCTTATAATGGTAGAGTGTTCATGGAAGGTTAAACGAGACCTTAGTTTCTTAAGTTTCCTGATATGTCAAAGGTGGATGTGGTCTAGGGTTTTTAGTGTGGATGAGTGTCTCTATGGTGTCTAAGAGGACCCTTGGGTTCTTCGAAGTTTCTTTGATGCATGAATTAATGTTAAACCACCGGTGTGGGAAATATGGTCATGATAGGATATTGTGGCCACTTTTTAGAATTGTGTGTTGTTTGGGGATGTTGTATAAAGTCCCTATCAATGCATTGTTTATATCAGTCGCAATGGTCATGTTCAGTGATGCCTTATGATGTCATGTGCTTGATTGACCGTATAGGTGAATGTAGTGAAATCCTATGAGAGTCCCTGTTATGTTGGCCGAATGACTCCCTTGTAAAAACGTCAGAATCTTTTATTTTAGAGGAATGTGAGTGTAAGTGTTCTTTACTTCTATTATTTCTCACCTGAAGAAACAAGGTGTGATGTGTGGGCATCTTCTTAGCCATTATTTCAGTGAAATATCGGGATCAGGTAAATTAAGATTGGAATGTGTTATGTCTGGAAAACATATCTGGGATTGCGGTGTAGTTGTCGGCAACACCGAAAGAAGAATTTTCATTCAGTGGGTTTCCAAATACTAACTGTGAGGCCGAAGATGCTTCAATCATTTGAGCTCTAACCATAGGTATTGGAGAAAAGCTGGCTTGTAGTCAGGGGAAATCACATGGTCATTTGAACCCTTGTACAAATTCCTATCCTAAATATGAAATATAAGAAGATTTTAAACCTCTGGTATCATCATCATTCTTCTGTTGTTCACGTTTGGAAGAAATAGGTGGTGGTCCTTATACCCATGTCATCACGCAATGACATTCCCTCCCCCTTTAGTTTTCATTGAGTCTTTGAAGAATGGTTGGATGTTCGGATAGACTGGTTTAGAACACAGTTTTCACTTGGTTAATAGTGACCATGCCCTAGAAAACCATGTGGATAGAAGGATCCACACTATTAGCACATGGTTTCCCAAAACGTGTGGACTAACCCTGTGACCCTCCCAACTCCTCAAATTTTGGTGGATTTCTATACTGGCCCATGCAGGTCGGTTAAGATGGTTGGATGTTATAGTGGGGAGACCCACTATGAGTCATATATATGTTCTTTCGTTAAGGTCTGATGGAAGTATACCCATTGTACTGGGGAGTCCGTTCAGGCCTCCCCCTAATAGTGTCCTATTTCTGTCTCGGAAAAAATAAAATTTATTGGTTGTCTCTTATGGTGGGGAGCATATTTGCGTCCCCCCGTACCAGTAACATAGATTTATCCATGGTATTGGCTTGGTGTAGATAGTCTCATTCAGATCTATCTAGCTACCAACATCTTTCTTGAGTAAACATTGGGACTGGAGAGCTCCTAATGGTTTTGTTAAAGTGAGGTAAGTGTAACCCTGTTCAAAGTTGTTGTTCGTTTGGGTGAATTGCTTGAGTACTGTTTAGATTGTGTTTGAGGAGTTTTCATTTGGGATAAATCCTGAATGTGCTTGATGGTTTCAGGAAAGTGGTGTAAGTTTGGTTTGTGAGAGTATTCCTTCCTTCATTGATCACTGGAGGTGTTTTGGCCTTTGGGGGAGAAACCTAGCAAGGGAGTACTTGGTTTCTCAGTTGGGTTTGATTGTTTCTTTGGACTTGCTGTGACTTTATAGGGTGTAAAGTTTTAATGATGGGCATAATTGTAACATACATATCTTATTTTAAATGTATTTTTATTTTAGTTTCCATTAATGCTTCGTTTTGGGGGTTTCCAATGGTTTTATGGAGAATAAGTGAGTTTTCAAGAATTGAGCCAAACAGTGAGCCCAATTCGAGATTTAAAAATTAATTTTTTTCCTTTTATAACTTTTTTATTGTTTAATATTTTACAGTACTTACAACTCTTAAATGTCCTCCCCTGATATATTAACACTAAAATTAAAATTTGGAGCCTTTAGAAATCCATAACCATGGTTTATTTTGGTTTTTATTTAAGGGATTGGGCCTGCCCGAAAGCCCATATCTAGTTTTAAAAATTAATTTTATTTTATTTAATAACTTATTCAATATTATGTATTTTTCAGTGATTCCAAGTCTCACATGAGACCATTACACCCAGCGGAGCCCCCGGCCTCTTTCCCCCTTTTTTTCTCTTAGGAATCGTGATTTAGGGACGAAATTCTTATGGTTTTAAAAATAGTCCAGATTTGAGGAGTTAAGTTCATTCTTTCATAACTCTCTCAATTCTTACTCTTTTCCCACCATTCGAGTTCCTAAATGACATCTGAATTCTTGTTCAAACAACCCATGAATTTTGGCCATTTTGAATTTTAGATACTGGTGTTTTGGGGAGATTCATTCTAGATTTCTCACGTAAGTTAGTCCATTTCTTTCTTCATTAATTTTTCTTAGGGTTTCATTCAATGTGCCTAGGGTTTCTTCCCTTATACATGAAGTACCAAATTTCCAGAGGGGTAAATAAAATTTTTATGAGGAAGGGAAAAAGTAGTGTTCTATAGTAGTAAAACTGAGATATAGTGGGAATTAAAAGAACTATCAATGATAAACAATGATATGTACACAATACGGTTTTGTAAATAATTACTTCTATGTATTGAAGAAGAAATGTAGAAGGATAACATGACAACAGATTGTTTTTAAAAGTAATTTAATAAGAGAAGAATAATGTGTATGAATATGAGGTTTTGAAAGTAGTGAGTTAAAATAGACTATAGTTTTACTGTTTTTTCAATATGAAAGGATTTAAAGTTGTTTAATATAGTATTTATTCACCATGTATAATTGTTGGCTACGATTCCTAAACATTAGTGAGAAATAATAACTATTTTTATTTTCTCTATAAAATATATTGGATTTAGGGATATATATATATTTGTTTTATCAGTAGGAAATAAGTAGTTAATATATAAAATCATGAGGATATGAAAAGGAGAGATTGAGTTCAATATGCAGTTATTGAATATTAAAATGTAGTCCAAGACTCTATAGTTGAAGAAATGGATCAGTTTTTTGGGTGCAGTGATTTATATAGATATAATAGTGTTCTATTTAATATTTATTTAGGATGAGTGAATAATGGTGTGTTGTTAGTGTTAGGAAACCACTAGAGTGACAAGAGTTCTCCTATATAATATTGTGAAAAAATGACATGTCAAATATGGTTAGAGGATACACAATGATCCCCAACATAACCCGCATAAAAATTGAAGAATAATATTTATTGTGAAATGTGTGACTCAGATATCCTAAGCAGATTAATGATTAGGAATCCTAGGTAGTGATAAACCTTGCAAAAACACATGTGTTGTACATTTCTATTTTAAATTAACTGCATATATATTTATATGTGAGGGTAAATAAATAAGTTCAAACTTTATTAACTTACCATAAATGTTTATATATAATTAGTGTTAACGTTTAGTAGATTATTTTGAATTTGTAAAAAAATTATCACGCCACATTTACCCTCATCTCAAGGGTTTCTTCACCAGTCCACTATGTCTAACAATTGGTATCGAAGAAAAAGGACTCTCGATTTTGATCTATATTTTTTCCTCTGTATTTTTACCTAAAAATAGTTGATGTAAAATTTTGAAGTGTTTATCTAATTGACTGCGATAGATGAATATATTTATATCCCTTTTACTAATAATATAAAAATTTCATTTAAGATATTAAAAACATGATAAAAATAGAGGAAATAAATTAGGGCAAAAAAATGTGATGGAAGAACAACCACTACCCAAATGTTTTTCAAATTTGTAAGAGTACTGAAAATATATTCAAGATTATTCCGCTAGTGAAACATGTTGAAGTTGTGAAAAATAATTTTTCATTGGATTAATATTTTTTTATTTTTATGTCAGGTATCTCTTTAATAAAACCCCTCATGAGGATGTTAGACATATATTCTTACATAAAAGGGATACAATATGGAAATCAAATATGAAAAATGAAACTAATGAAATGGAAGACGCATTAGTGAAGAAGGTTACTATATCAAAAACCCACATTAATTTACGTAAATTATTTTACAAATTTTTTATTCTTTTTAATGATAGAATATCATGGTTTGAAGAAGAATATAAATGGACTGATTTTGATAATGTTTTATTTTTATGTGATCCATACATTTGAGAAATTACATAGAATCTCAATGAATCTCTCTAATGAAAAATGAGAAGCTAAAAAAAGAAGATAAAAGAAATTGATAGTTCATTATAAGATACATTTAAGATTCATAATGTATAATTTTTATGGTTTTATAAAAAATTGTATGATATATTGAGATATATTGAAAATGAGAATTATTCTATCTGAATATAGAGTCTTGGATTAGAAGTGAAATGGAAAAATTCTAAACCAACCAATGTTAGATCATCCAAAGATACTATGAAGAATTTTAATTCAACCAGTGTTTTTGAAGAGTTTATTAATTATATGAACGATCAAATCATGAGAAAAGATATATTGAAATCACCTCATGATCTACAATCAACCTTATCATTGAAGAAGGTATCCCACTTATCTACGTTTTTTAATAAATATTTATCAAATAAAAATGACTGATTAATGTTATATTTTAGGAAAATAAAGTAAATTAATAATGATTTTAAATCCAAAAAATGTGTCAGGGAAGGATTAATGTATTTGTGAGTAGTTATATCCCCAAATGGGAATTTTTTTTATTTCTAAAAAATAGCAATGAAAATATAGATATTGTATATGTACTAAAAATGACATTTTTTGGGTATTTCAAGAACTATATAAGTTTTCGGCATATAGTTATATATATTTTCGCATTATTTTCAATATTTAAAAGTAAAAAGAATAAACATAGGGGGATCAATACTGATATCGGTTGTAATGTTTCATAACAAATGTAGTCATCATGGATAAAAGAGAATATATATTTAATGAATAAATTCGGTTATTTAGAGGATTAAAATGAGAGATGCAATAGATGCGGTCACTATTTTAGAAATTTTGGATTTTCATCATCCTAATAAAACTATTAAATTAATTAAAGGAGAAGGTCATAATATTAGAATAAATAATGAAAAGAATGGATGTCTTTATTGGGGATGAATCCAGTGGATATAGATATTGAAAATATAATACAATGAATCTAGAAATGAATGATATACAATATGTTAACAATAGAAGAATATTTTTCAACTATGTCTGGTTAGACCACATTATTAGAAATTAAGAAAATACAACAAACATAAAGAAATATTGTATCAATAAGAAATCAAAAATAGAATCAAATTAATAAATAGACAATTGAATGGGGTATGTTCTTGGAAACCATGATATAGAAAATTAATTTCATGATATTTCTCAAAATAAATGTAAAATAAAATCTCTTAAAAATACATGTGAAAGGTGTGATAAGGTATAACATTTGGTTTAAATATATTTTATTGTTTCTTATAGAAAAATAATAAACAATGGGAAAACACTAATGGATCCCACTACTAAGAGTGATGAAATAAAGGAGTTAACACACCAAAATAATAATGAAAATGTGACATAAAATTTCTTAATCATATTGTCAGATAAATTGAACTATTTTAGAAAAAATGAAGTAAGCTAAAAAAATGTGCACTACAAGAAAAAATGGAAAATATCATTATAGATAAAAAACAAATTTAAAATGTAATGATATCCATGTTTCATAATGAATTTTATATTTGTATAGATATGAATCATTCATTCACGAATAGATGCAAACTCATTAAATCTATAATTAAAGGAGTATCAGGGTGGATAACTACTTCACAACCTTTTTTATTATATTAAATAAATGAAGGGATTCCACCATTGTGACGTATGTTGGTGTTATGACATCATACTTTAGTTAATTAAAGTAGAATAATTAAAAATTCTAAATATATAAATCTATTATTTCAAAAAATAGATTTACATAACATAAAATCTCAATTGGTATTAGGCTCAAATTAATTTCATAAAAGATTAGAAATAACCATAGTGAGGTATGAAGAAAATTTCTTGAGTGAGAGATTTAAAAAGGTTCAAGATTTAAATAATTTATTTATTTTTATTAAATATGTGAGTCTAGATATCCCCTATAAAATATAAAGTTTGAAGTTTTATTTTTTATTTACAATACCATGTTTGAATCATGGTGAATTTGGTTATTAATGGTTAGTGATTACAAAACTAATTGAGTGAAAACCTGATTAAAATTGAACTTTATTGATGTATTTAATAAAATTATGAACAATTTGATAACAATTATTGAAAATATGATTATATAAAAGAAAATAAGTTAAGGGATGATTTAGATTTACATTTAATAGATTTAGGGATAGTTTTATTGCATAACTTAATTAGTTTTTTATAAAATGGGTAAGCACAAATAAACTAAGACATGGTTTTATGATTCTATATTACAAAGATAAAACATCTTTCCACCCTTATATTAAATGTAAGATGACTAAATATATAAATAAAATGAGACAAAAAAGCATAGAAGTTTTTTTGATGAAATTATAAGAGTAAAAAAATACAATAATATATTTTTTAGATTACATTATCTAACACGCATGGTAATAATAAGGGGGATAATAAAAGTCCACTCCCAATGAATATTAACATGCAACTATGTTTTTTGGAAGTAAAACTTATTAAAAATATATACAAAGTGGGAGGTTTAAGTTCCCATTGTTCTATTATTATTTTGTATTTAAATATTAATTTTAATATATATCTTGGAGAAATGGGATTTTTAAGTGAATATCCAACCAATTAGAAAGGTGTTTCACATAATTTTTGGGTAATAGAATAAAGATTTTATTGAATAAATACCCAGATAGAGAATTTTATTCAGTTTCTCTTGCATTTATTTATTTTAAATATAGTACTAAATTAAGTAAAACAATCTAAAGATATATAATTATTATATACCATATATTCAAAGGAATTAAGAAAATGATTTTAAAGATAGATGATATACTATACAAGAAAACATGTATAATTATTATTACAAATATCAAAAAAAGTTCAATGTGTTGTAGAATAGCTGACTAGTTATATAGAATCACACCGACTAGAATCAAGGTTTAATTATACAAATCAATTATTAAATCGATTGGATGATGATTTTTAAAATATTTAAGATTATTTTAGTATATTGTGTTTGTTATCTACATGAGAATATACAAATTAGAGTATTTATTTTTCAAAACACCTTTAGAAAAAATTAGAATTTTGGAATTATTCTGAAAATATATAAATATATTTGTGGTTGTTTATAGGTTATTTTAATGGTTTTTGAGTAGTTATTATGGAATATAGATTTTATCAATTATAATTTGGTTTTTATAAAATTATTCAAATTATTCTATTATCTGAACCCTACAAACATCATTTGGTATAATAAGAGAATCATAGAGTACATTACAATTAATTTGCAAGGAAAATTATAAATATATCCATATGGTTCAATGAGATTACTAATCTATAAACCATTATAAAAAATCAACCTCAAAAGGATCCAAGATAGACATTGTAGGGGAACATAATCTCATAGGGCACTACAAATGATCCTATTACGCTATATGTTACCTTCATAGGATTGATCTAATGTGAAAATCAGAAGAATCATGAATCCTATGATGGATTAAATAGGGTAAAAAATACAAATTTTAAGGTTCTTATGGAATTATATGGTTCATATAAACATTATGAGGAACAACAAAAGATCCTTGTTCTAAATTTTAAAGAATATTATTTCGGTAAACATGAAACTTCATTTTCCAAAATGAACCCTATTCTGAGACTTCTTATGGTACAAATAAAATTTCTATTAAACAATGTATGGTACAAACTTAATTGATATATGAAATTCTAAAAAAGTCCTAAATCTAACACACATCATATGGTATATCTATATAGAGTACATGGAGCTTCAACTGTTAGAAAAATTATCAATATTCTGAGTGATTTTCTTTTTGAAAATGAAAAAAGTACTTACACATAATATTCTAATGATGAAATCATTTTAGATGATACTATATTTGTTTCACATTGATACAAGCATAAATATATTCTAACATTCATGTGATTGATGCTATATAATTATGATATATTTATTTTCATCAAGGGGTAATGATGGTCAAATAAAGAAGAGATTCATGAAATTAAATACATTAGAGAAATAAAATAAAGAAATTATAGATTTATAAGAAACAACATTTGAAGATTATAAAATCCTTATTTATTGTTCTTTTCATGATAACATTATGATTATTTATATTATAATATTATTATAAAGAAGATTGAATGTGATAAATTGTGAATTGATCACTATTATATTCCAGAAAAATATTTTCCAATGAGAATATTAGAAAAATATTTTGGTGATTAAAATGGATATTTAATTCATAATATGTCTATTTTTTGATTAAAACTATTAAACATCACATAAATATGAATGATTCAAGATGATAATGAATTATATCAGATTATTTGAAATATGAGAATTTTGAGAATCTGTCTTAATCCAACTTCTATTCAATATTGAATCATGATACAATCAAGCATTTCCACACCCCAAGTTGAATGAATGAGTAGTTTTTGTAAAACATAGTATATTGAATTAAATAAGGATATAAATTGAATATTTTTATAAATCAGAAATACCTAGAGCCTACTAAGAAAATCATATATCTATATAGGTGAAGAATTAATTTAATATTACAATATATAAAAATAAAATTGGACCCCTATTATTTTAATAAAGGTAATCATTTGAAAAAATAGACGACACAAAGATCATGTGATACATTGAAATAAGATATTATTTTCCATACATGGTATCTAATTTTATATATACATTTATTGAAATTTCTAAAGAAACTAGTTTCCTCTAGTATATAAGTGGAATATGAATGTAAATAACAATATGTTGTTCAAAAAGTAGAAAAAGAATTGTACTATATAAGTACAACTATGTAGACAAGAAAGATGAAAGAAATCATGAATATTAAGAAGGTGGGGACCTAATATAATACTATGAAGAATAATTATTTAGTATCTAAGAATAAAATTAGTATTTTCGGGCATGAATTAGTTTTTTTAAGTTTAAGAATAAAATAAAAAGATGGTGTGGAATCGCTAAGCAACAAGCACAGATAACTAGTAGACGTTTCAGTGTTTTATCACCATGAAAAGTTATGAAGATATTTATTTTATTGTATTAAAATTTTTATTAATTTTTAGGGATTTAGTTATTGAATATTAATGGGAATGGAAAAATAGTTAGAGTTTTTATAAAAAATATTGTGGTAGTCAAGTTTGTTGAAATTTAAATTGTTTAAATCTAATAATAAGATAATAAATATGAACTGTTATGAATTTATCAAATTAGAGATCAAGTTTCATTTGTTTTTTCATAAATATTGATAGAAATTAAAAGACTATAGTTAAGGAATAATATTAGTTTTTTTATTCAATGACATCCCTTGACAGATTAGTGATCTATGTTATATTTTTTGAGGAATATTTAAGGATAGTGGGATGAAAATATCAGGAACATGTTAGAGAAGAATGATTTCTATTGTGCAATATAGTAAAAAAATTACTAGATAAATATGGTCAGAGGTATTAAGATTATCCCCACCCCTATACACTTATAAATATATAATGTAATTTATAGTGTAAAATTCATATCTAGGAAATTTTGTTCACATCAATGAATTGGATTCCAAGTTGGGGTTAATTTTTTTAAAAACACATGAGATATTATTTAACTATATTAAATGCATTGAATATAATTTTCTGTGATATGATAAATATTAAAGATCTATTTTTATTAACTAGATAATAGGGTTCAAATACTGAAGTAAATAATGTTTTATTTAATATATAGAATTTTGTAAAATTTGGACAAAAATCAATTCAACCCCTCTCTTGTGTGTTTTCAATGGTCCACTATGACTAACACACATGAGTAATACTAAGGAAAATATCTATATCTATTGAATACCCATTTAATTGGTTTATTAAAACTCATAAACATCTCACTCAAAGGATTGCCTTACCAAGTCCATATCTATTATATATTTTCTATTATGATAGTTGATGTTCCAAGTGTGACAACTAATTGAACATTCCTCACCAAAACCAAGATACCCACTGGATGGTTAAAACAAAGTGACCCTTAAATTTTATATTTAAATAATTACTAATTAAAACTTTGAAGTATACTTGGACTGAAACACACTAAAACCAAATGACATTTAATATGTGATTCTCTAGCATATCACAACACTTCATGAATAGTCTGAAGGCCTTCATTTTTATTGATTTTTGATAACCCCCTTTCAAGGGTTGAGGGGAACCCTTACAAGGCCCGTAGGATTAGAGATTACATTTCCCGTAGGCTTAAGTGATTACATGACTGCAGGTCTTAGGGAGTTCAACTAGACTATAACTACAAGGAATTACCCTTCCCCAACATCTGCATTGTGATGGTAGCTCTCCACCTTCACATGGCTGTCTAGATAGGATTCCCATGCAAGCATAGCCTAAACTGTATGGCCTAGCCATACCCTCTCAATTTTCCAAATCTATTTGGTTCTGCTATGGTGATTTCACTTGCTCTTAATCTTCTTCTAGGGCTTCTCCTTTTTTGTAGAGTCTGTCTGTGGTAACTACACTGATCATGTGGCCCTAAGGCCTTGAGGAGGCATGAAGACCTTAACGGTGTCCCAAAAGCCTTACTGACCTGAAGGCCTAGGATGCTTGAAGGCGCAAAGGACTCCAAGCCCAAACCGATGGAGCAAGGTGAAAATTTCTGGCTGCTACAGTACCGAACAGTAAATGCTACAATGCCTATTATAGTACCACACATCACTGCTACATTTCCTACTGCAGTACTGATACAGTACTCCTACAACACATGAAATATGCCTCCTCCTAGTTTCTAACATTGGTCTCGTGGATGCACTTAACGAGTCCTCACACAATGGATAGAGGATCATGTGCGAATTTCACATAACCATACTCATCAATACCTCTACAAATCACACAATTTTTATAATTCAAGATACAATAATATGGCTCATCCCATTTAAAGTATTTTAATAAATTTACAATCTAAAAATACCATAAAAACATTTACCTTTATGTATTCCAATAATTCTAGAAAATGAACCCTAAAGAATGAAAGTTGTCCTAATTTATAATATTACCCAAGAAATTAAAATGCATAGAAAGAACAAGAACTCACATAGATTGTGAACCTCCCCTTTTAATGAGTTTCTACTCATTCTACTCATAATACAAGATGTAAAAGCACATTAACCCTATACAATAAGATATACTGGCTCACTTAACTCTATGGAATACTTTTACCACCTAAGCCAATATATTCCAATAAACACCCCTTACAAAACATGAAAACTCTCAATCTCATCTTTACTATCAACACAAATATCACTATCATAAGCCTTAGCTCAACATCCAAATGAATCAACATGTACAATGATAACCAATTAAATGGTACCCTATAAACCCAGTTATCATTTTCTAAAAATTCGGCATCCTAAGGGAACACTATCTATAATAACCGTACTCAGATCGTCTTCTACCCAAAACTACCCACTATGGATCTATAATCATCCATGTTCATGATTAAAACATAATATATTGATTAGTTTCATAATAAATCCAAAAAAATGAATTTAATTAATTAATTTTCCACTAATATGTAATTATAGAAAACACCATATACTTTATAATTTTTTTATAAAAACAAATAACTTAAAAATATTAAAAATATTTATTTCATGAAATCATTTTTTGAAAAACCATTTTCCATGATTTTTAAACTATTTAATATCCACTTATAACAATGAACATTCCAAATATATTCTTTCATGCTTAGTATAAACAATAACCTCACACAAAATTTCCCACCTTATTTAAGAGTGAAATAATTGGAAACATTGAAATCCCAAAACATCATAATTATATTAATAACTCATTCATAATAGAGAAAATAAAAAATAAATTTTTTATAGGCCTAGTAAAATGGTTTTCCACCATATCTGTGTCACTAATACATAAGGAAAATGTACATACCAAGATCTATCCAATCATATATCTATTTATCATGTTTTGAACTATTATAATAACTGAATAATGCTCTAACAACATTTTATAATTCCTTAATTTGGCCCCACACAAATGGTTTCCTAGACGGAGATGACATATGACCATTTAAGTGAACAAATTTATAGTTAATATCCAATGTTCCACCAAAAATAAATAACAACACTATATAACAATAATACACCCATTCAATAAATACATAAATACATCAATGATAACAAATTAATAAAATAAAGTACAAAATTAAAATGGGTAAAATAAATAAAAATGATAGAAAACAATAATACCCCGAGTCACTCTTTCGATTCACCTAGTGACATCCATAAAGTTACTTGAGCCTAATATTTTTTTGTCCGGTTATATAAAATCAAAACATATGGGCCAACATGAAAACCATTTTTCTATTGTAGGGTGTGAGAATGAAACTCAGTTGGGAATAAAAAAACATCCCTCAAATACACCATCATGCTCATACATGTATGTATAGAAAATAAATAACATTATAGGTAATCAATTTTATTAGGTCATCCATCATGCACCCTAATATTAGTCATATTGCACTAATATAATTGTAATTAATCTATTTTTACTCAACATGATAATGTGAGGCCCATGGAATACAAATCACGTGAAAAGTATTAATATGGGAACTAATGAAATTTGGGATGGCATATCGATGTATTTTTGGGTCTTACCGTGTGTCATAATGGCCATATGGAATTCCAAATTCTTTGTCCCATTAAGCATGGGCACTAAATAAAATATGGAATCATAGGATATCTATTCGAATAAGTAAGTGATTTAAATTCCAGATGCACACTCTCTTATGATATAACCATTTATGTTAAACACTATATGGCCATACATGGTCTCTTCTATTCTTACCATATATGTAAATTTCAAATTACATATCATTATTTATATCTATCTAACCATAGGTGATCAATTCCAAATAGAATCCCATACTCACTACCGATCTATCCATGGTCATTAAATATGAAAAAATCTAGGAATGTTGTATAATATGTAAACACGTAAAGATTAAAATTTTACCGATGTTGGAAGAAACCATAAAACCTTGTACTTTTGGCCTATATCATAATATCCATGTTGTTTAAATACATGTTTCATTATTTTAGAAAGGATTTGAAAACCATCATGGAAAACCTAGACCATATCCCAATTGTCCTTTAACTTCCCATACCTTCCATGAACTCTACTAGATGATATTAAACCACACATGATAACCATATAACAATCTATGAGACTTTACATGGCCACTATTTCTATTAAAATATCTGACATAGGAATCATGTGACAATTATAACATCAACCACATATGTATACTACCGCATGATCTTGGAATGTGGGTGAAATCCACCCATTTCCAACCATCCCACCCTCTATGAGTTAGTTCTATCTTCTATACTAGTCATTATATATGATGCCGCCTACTAAAATCACTTGCCTCAAATATTCTAATTTCTATGTATAAGGGAATAAAATACTAAATGTAATCCTTACCTTGAATTCTCTATACGAGTTCTCTATTAAAATCATAGAAGAGTTATCATTACCAAAAACTTCTCAAAAACCCAAACCATAATGACATTTTAAGGACATTGTTGTAATCATAGGTAACCACCCTTATTTTTATAAGTTCATTCCCTTTTAGATGATTTCATGTTCTAAAGGACAAGCTCAAATCTTATTACAAAAATCCTAATGAAACACATAACCTAAATGATAACCAAAGTACACAATGACTTGGGATTCAATTCATGATACCAAAAGTCTTATCCTTATTGACTGACATCAAATCACATGAACTAAAACATTTTAGTTGTTCATAAAGAATTATTTTTCATGATATATATTGGAGAAATAATCTCTATGTACTTATCATCATTAGGAACCATCGAAATAATACCTTACCCTCTCTAAAAAATCTCAATCATAGATAATAAAAATAAATTATATATCATGAACCCTTTACCATATCATGTGCACACAAGAACATGAATACATAAATATACTATGTATAAAATAGACCACCTGCCTATATATTGGAGATACGATCCTTTGGTTATGATCAACAATATTTTTTATTCTTGAACCAATACTCTACATATTGAAGTCCCTATTTCATATCTCAAAACTCCATTCAATATTTATGAAAATTATAATTAAATTCATAAATTAATCTAAAGAGGAATAATCACCAAAAAATAATAGATCACCATTATGAAATTGATACCATGGCCAATGGTGTGCGGAAGGTACAATACATTAAATTGAATCCAAAGCTAAAAAATTAAAATGAAATGATATCCAATAAAAATATAATTCAAAATAAATTTAGGGAAATACATTGGAATACTCACAAAGTCATATCTTTTTAGAGAAAAAATGACCAATGAGGTATGTTCATATTTATTGGGTTCCCCCTAACCATCACACAATGAAGCATCATCATATCAGTCTAATTTCTAAAATCATTCATTGAATATTTCATAAATCCATAACCCATACATAGAGAAACCATATAATAAATAATAAGAGGAACAATGGAGTAATATGGGATAATAATTACACTAGATGGTCTTAGAGGAACAAATACACTCATCCTTGAATACGAGGTAAATATGGATGATATATAAAGGGGGAGAGAAGAATATCCCCTATGGTTTAATCATAAATAGGATAAAACCCATGAGTTATATGAAATAAATATTTTATAAGAAAAACATGGTTTCCACTGAAAAATATAATTACCCAACCCCATAGGGTAGCTGGTCTAGCTATACTGGGTCCTCGATCTCCAACTAGCTAGCTAGTCTAATTTCACTGGATGACTGGTGGGAATCCATGGGTAAAATCCTCCTAACATTTCTATTAGGTATATATTTCCCATTTATTTGGATGTTTTTGGACCCTTGAAACTAATTTAAGGACCATTACCACCTAAATCCAAATATTATTAGCCACCAAAACAAAAAACCCTCCCAAAATAACAAAAAATGTACAGGACCAGGCATAGAGCATGCTCCCCCAAAATTATTAATAAAATAATATTTTCAAGGGAGTATAAAGAGAAATCAAAATGACAACAACAAGAGTGAAACTATATAACAAAGTGATCAAACTCCTCATCATTCGCATAGTCAGAGGTGACACCCGCACCAGTTGATTCCCACTCAGACTATGGGTTGTTTTGGTTGAGAAGAATGGTATATCTCTCCCGGAGCTGCAACTGTTCTAATGTAAGAGATTTATTGGTTGAGTGCCCATGTTTGAGATCAGCATCAGAATTCTTGAAGGACCTATAGGTTGACCTTGTATACCTGGCCCTTGGTGCATTGGATTAATCATTCCTAGAATTTCTATTGGGTGGAGTAGAGATGAATTCTACAATTTCCTCCACCTTGTTTATTACATTCATGAAAACGTCACTATATGATGCTTTACTGCAACTTGATATTTTTAAGACCAGTACATATATTCTCCTTATCATCATCTGAGTCATCCCCCACTTTCCCTTATGCTGATATTTATCATCACATGACTCCACATTCCCTTTTCCCATATGTTGAGATTTCATACTAGCATCATATGAATCCATTAAATGCTGATGCACCTCATCATCTAGACCAAAACTTGTTTCCTCATGAGAAACACCAAAGCATAACTGGTCGGACGCCAGTTCCTTTAAGGATACATACTGAGTATTCACACACTTAATCTGGTCAATAGATTCATCCATGGGAGGGGAAAGAGGGTATTGTTGGATTCTCTGATTAAAAACTAGATAGGAATCCATAGTACATGAATTGTTTCCATGAAAGTCAACATCAATAACAATTTGGGAAGTAGATTGATCAGTTTTTGAGTCCTCGACTTTTAGTACTACAAACTAGTTGGATCTCTAGATAATATCCGCACACTTTTCCTGTCCCAATATCAACCCATGAATCATAGGAGCATCAATAACACTAGGACTGACCCTTCCATCTTCACAATATTTCATTCTGGAAGGCCTCTTGTGAAGATCACTCCTCAACTGATCAAATATCACCTCAATCAGGATGTCCTCCACCACATTGCACTCCTTTAACAAAAAACCATTTGTCTAGTGCTTTCTGTAAATATCATAGGATCATCTTCAAATTCATACTCAATCCACCTGTATTAAATTTAAAACATTTAATATTGATTCCACCAACAACTAAGACTTTAAAATTCTAATATTCCCATTTTTGATGCTTCTATTATGGGGTATATTTAATAGGGATTAACATCCTTGGATTGGTCATGATTTGGGGGTCTTGTATTCCCACTTTACAAACATGAGGGGACTTCACCACCAGGGTTGATGGTTCTAGATCATTGATCATAATGGGGTGATGGGATATATGTTATCCCATCCATGGATTACTACTTGGAATTTTGGACTTATTCTTGGTCTCCCTTGTAAAAAAAATACTATATTATAAGTCTCATTCCATGATCCGTCTTCTAATGGGAACAAATTACTTACACAACTTTTTCCCATGACAGGGTGGATATATGTGGTTAAAGTTGATGATTCTATTGGAAGTTTTTGGAATATGTCAATATATAATTCAATTGAAGTTGTAAGGGAATATTATTCATATGGAATAGGAAATATTACATACCAACCCCATGGAATCTAGTTATCTCCATAAGGAAAATTATTTTTGATGCCAAATATATCTGAGGATCATAGAGTATGGAATTTTTGGCTCACTACACATGGAATTAAAAATTGTTTAAATTTTAGGAGTTTATATTTTGACACACCAAGTTACTTATGCTTGTCACATAAGTCTTCTTAGGATTTTCACCCCTGACATCTCATGCTCATTACAGAAGTTACAGATCTACGTCTCATATCTTAATTAATGAATGAAGAGATCCCTTGATCAACACATAGAATTTTCATTCAAATCACATATGGAATATGATGATCATCCCAAGAGGCATCATATTTTGATAATAAAAAAAGTTAATGTTGAAGAGAACCTTTGATAATCTCATAGGATTCTTATAATTTCCACTTAAAGTACCTTGGCTCGTCACTTAGTGATAGATATCTAATGCAATAGATGGGGGTTCATAGATATAAAGGTGATAAAAGTATGTCCTATATACTCTCATAATGTATGATTTGATCACATATTTATGGTCTAGTTTGGACGATCCAATATACACTCATCACATAAGGGTTTACAGGTATTTAGAGTCCATTATGGATGATCCCATATACACACGCCACATATAGGTATACACATATTTGGAGTCTAGTGTGGCTGGTCCCACATACACTCATCATATATGGGTTGGTCAAAGGCTTAATGTCCCATGGTTATGGTTCTCAAATATTATCATCATGTATTTGGCCTGAAGAAAGTTAATATCCTATAGTGATTCCAAAACCCATTAGGATTGTGGATTCATGTGTGGAGAGGTTTGATATACCTTAGGAAATGATCAGGCTTTGAAAGTAGCACCGTCAAAGAGAGAGAGGGGGATAGATATGATAATATATTGATTTTAGGGTTAATAATTAGAGAGTCATTAAACATATCCCATTTGATAGAAAAATCTAAATCCACATACTTCGATTTCATATTTTATGGTCATGTGACCTGATAATTTCATACGATTTCATATTAATAGGTAATGACACATGAATACAAAAAAGAGAACCAACAAGGGATGGTGTGGGAATACACATTGAAGATACTTAAAGGATGGGGGAATTAATCTCATGCACATCACATGAGGCATCCCATGATCATGACCTAGGGAATACTTGTGTCATCACATAGGGTATCCTTTTCATGTCACATTGGGTAAGGCTATAGTTTCACATCTTGTGCTAGGAATTTTTTCTTGATGATTATCATTGTGTGACCAAGACTTCATCATCTAGATTAATGATGTGTAACTAGGATATTTTAATGTAGTCTAACCTTATCTGATTATTATATTATTTGAGGAAGTTTATTGTCTTTACTCTTGAATAAATTGTGTAGTGATTAAACATAGAGCATTATATTCATATTTAGAATAGTATGAGAGAAGGATAAAAGGATCCTAATAAAACTTACTAAAGGGGAAATATGTGATTTACCTCAAGAATTAAATGGCCATGGATAATGTATCCATAATATAGGTTCGTTTTGTAATACCCTAAAAATAAAAAGTAATACCATTATATTCAATAGTGTCTATGACATGAAACACCAAGTGCGTAAGGGGATATAATATCTAGATACATTATAATATATTTAATATTTTAAATAAATTTAGTATATTATATAGATTTCAATGCATGCTATACTAAATTAGCTTGTGTTATACTCATGAATGACTTTCTTCGATAGATTATGTCACACATAAGATCGAGTTTCACTAAATAATAATATATTATTAAAATATTATTATTTAATATAATTTGATATAAAAGAGGCATTAAATTAGTAGTGTGAATAATAATAAATAAAATAACAAAATATATGTTTTATAAAAATTTAAAATTAAATAATTGGTTACAAATAAAAAAATAATAATATAATACCAATTTAATAAAGAATGTTTATTTTTATAGAAAACTATTTTTATTCTCACAATATTGGTTTACCATTAAAATTTAAATTAATTACAATTAGTGGGTGATATTAATGTAATATATATATATATATTAAATATTAATTGTAATATTTTTTTATTCATCCAATAGATTCAAAATCCATAAAATAAGAACAAACTTATTTTTACACATAAAACACTAAATTTTTATTTTTTGCATTATTTACTGCATTTTAATGGAGAACCTATTTGAAAATAATTTTTCATTACACTTATATATACAATTTTTCAAAATAAAATTTATCTTTGTGATCAAAATATAAAAATTATGTTAGGTAGAATTTATTATATTTTTCTATGAAGTTTTATTTTTTTATTGAATAGTGAAATATAAATAATTTTAGTTCCAAACTGCTTTTTCACCTAACTAATTTGTAATGATAAAATATATTTTAAAATTTTTATTGTTTAAATGGAAATTTTTTTATCAACTAATAAAATTTATTTTATTGTAATCAGTTTATCTCTGAAATTCATGATAAAAACATAGCCAACTTTCAGACATTTTTACTTTTAAACCCCACATTGTCTTCACATTTGTGAGATTAAATTTACAATAATTTCACCCTATTATTTAATTGGATATTGAAAAAAAAATATTAAATATATTCAATAATAATAATTTTTAATTAAAATAATTTAAAATTGTTTTTTACAAAAAAAATAGCGAATGTAATTAAAATTAATTATAATGATTAAGGTAAAATTAATCGTAATAAGGGAAAAAAACCATAATCTTAATGGAAACAATGCTATAGAAACATGTTCAAGATCAATGATATGGAAATATTTTTACCCTATCCCAACTTTGTTCCACATTGTACTATTATGTGAGCCAATTTAAATTAAAAAAACTTTTATGGAATTCCATTTTCAACATATTACAAGACTACCACAACTTCTCAACTAAAAAAGGCCTCCTCACCTCACACTATCTCACACCTCTAAAACAAATTATTTTGAAAAAAAATCCCAAATATCTCCTAAACATCCCAAACCTAATCCTATTATTTTCCCTTGGGGAAGGAAGAAATCCAAAGAAGGATTTCGGTACAAACCCAAAGAAGTTACCCAATTAAGAGGTAACATATTTCCTTAATCTCTTATAGTTTTATTAACATTATGCACCCACTAAAATATTTTTATTCCAGATATTACATTAAAAAATTATCCTGAATAAACATGTATGTCTTTATTTTAATATTTTGAACAAAAATTACACACAATTTCATCTAATGTGTACCAAACATATTGGTTATGTGAGGGGATAACTACTACCTCACGAAACGTTGATTGTTTGTTCTTCTTTCATCGCCTCTCATAGTGTTCATTATGATTAACAATATATTTATATATATTAAATATGAGATTTATAATTTCATTATACTTCTATAAATTTTTACTACATATATATTTATTCACCCCATTTTTAGGAAGAAGATAACAGTGTTTGTGGAAGTGTGGACAACCACATCCTAAAAGTGATGTGATCTGTTCACAAAATACATGGAAAGAATAAATAATGATTATAATTCACATGTGAGAAATAAAAAACATATATATATATATATGATATTCATGAAATAATTAATTTTTTAATAATATATATATATATCATTTTTTATATTACCCTTTCACTCATTTAAATATGATAATGTTGGTCATGGACGTGTGGACTACCGCCTCCTCAACACGATGTGATTATATTTATATATATGTGTGTGTGTGTGTGTGTGTGTGTGTCTAATTTAATAACATGGTATTTATGATATAAATATAATTATGAAAATACATGGTGTTATTTACCTAAATTCCATAATAATCATTGATAAATGGCAATGTTACTCATGCGTATGTACGACCTACCATCTACATGAATTCATGATTGATTAATTTTTCATAACCATATTTAATAATTGTTTATAAACGTATAGTTAATATATAAATATGATAATTATGTCATGATTATTATTATGTAAATGTAATATAATGACCAATGTTACCATAGTTGACCTACCAAAGTTGTTTTTGACACATACACCGAATTTGGTCAAAACAATCAACATATAAATAATAGTTTATATAGTTGAATAAAACATGGTAATAAGGAAAATTAAAGTTATTATAAACATTAAAATTATCTCAAGAAATTATTGAATTAACATATGTTTTTATTCTGGAATATAAAGTCACATGAGACAAATCAAATGGAAGTTAAGGGATTTCATCTCAATTTACATTCAATTGAGAATTATTTGTTGTTATAAACATAGTTTCTTATATATGGTGTATATACTTCCTTTTTATATTTTATATCATGATAATTTTTATTCTCATTATATTATAATATTCACTTAATGTTATTATTTCAGGGAGATTATGAATCAAAATTTTCATTGTGGTATAGGAAAATTTGGAATAATTAAATATTAATCTCCTAAAGAATGTTTTTAATGATTATCTTCTAATTCCACATCTTTTTGTGATTGTAAAATTTCTATTGAAAAATTAAATTTATTATTATGCCCCTAATTTCTTATATATGGTGAAAATACTAACACTTTTTAAAAAATATCATGATTCAAAAATTCTCCATGATATTTATTAATTTCAATTTGAAATATTTCATCTAAGCTGATTTGAGTTAAAAGATACCAATTGGAAAAGAATTTCATAACCCAATTTCTTATCATTGGGTTATATTACTTCCTTAATTTCCTTAATATTTAATTATCTTGTGAATAATGATTTTGACTATCTATTAATGAATATACCCTCGTATATGAGGATTTATAGACGATACACATAATCTACTCGTTGTTTGATTCTCACTCCAACATTACAATCTTTTCAAGGGTTTAAATTAAAATCACATTGTGTTCAGGATTTTCTACACTAAAGTTTACATTAGAGGAAATTTTTTGATCATTATATAATAAAAACATTACTTTCTTTTCTTCTTTGGGTATTAACAACCTTTATTAATTAATTATACCATTTTCCCACTCATTGGTAAAGAATGTTTTTTAGAAACTATTATTAAGAAAACCTGAGATCATTTATGTCCTTAGTGGAAGAAAATGTTTTCAACTAAAATCCATGTTATCTAATTTATTAAGAATATATTTAACATTAATTATTAAATAAATTTTTATCCTATTTTAGTTTTACCAATGTTTTCAAATTATTTTTTTTCATTTTCTAATCAAAAAAATTTTCTAAACTTTTTACGGTGAAAAATGAATGTTCATTTAAATCATACAACAAGTACCAATTTACCTGACCTCATTTATTTGATTATAATTTTCATGTTTAAAAGGATACTTTTTAATGAAAATATTTTCAAAAGTTATTTTAATAGAATATTTTTTCAAATAGGTTTTGAAAACAAAGGATATTTTCCTCAAGAATATTTTTCGAATATATTTTTATTCATCAACAACAACTATATTTTATTTTACTCTACTTGGGATATATTTTATTGATAAAATCCTTATTTTTTCCTTTATAAAGTTTATAAATTATAATCCAATGTATATTATTAAAATTCACTTCATGAATTATTTTTTAGTCCCCTTGAAATATTCAATCACTAATAATCATTAAACATTGAATTTCCTCTAAATTATTCATTTCATTTATCATAGATTTGACTATTTGGTAAACTATATACCATTTTATATAAGATTTATACTTTGATAATTAATTGATTATTTGGGGAAATATTTTCAATTTTTTATGCTTTATTCAATAGAGCTATTTAATAAGGCATATTATTTATTTGGGTTATTAGATATGGGGGATAATTTTGAATGGTAATGATGGATGGAGCCCGAACATTATATAGATCCTCAACGCATCCATAGGTTCTCATGTGAAAAATACAATGTTCAGAATTAAATTTGTTTCTATCTATTGTTTTAAACTGTCTTGTGAATGATGTTGATGGTATAGGTTTTCATGTTTCCTTGACATGACCTCCAATAATTAAGAATTTCCCTCATTTATTTTCATTTATTATTCATCCATGATATTTTTCATCAACATATAAATGAATGCATTACATTTTCAGTCCATTTATTAAATGGATTTTTTTTAGATCCTTACCATATTTATTTTTACTTATCATGTTATTAGGAAGGAAGATATTCAAATTATGACCTTGCCATATTTTTTGTGTACATCCTTCTCAGTTTGTTGATTACATCATATGCGTGTTCAATAATTTACCATGATATAATAATTATTGTCATTAATTAATTATTTTTTCATATATTTAATAATTTTTCTGAGCATTTGAGCTCACCCATATTTTTTTCCTTTTCCCCAGGAATCTAAACAGTGCACTAAGAATGATATGCAATGATACGCTTGATGGAATAAAGTTACCCTTGAAGTTATGTAAGAAATAATTATGTTGAAATTAGTGTACTAATTTTTATTGTAATACTCATGTATTTATTTGGTTTACCCAGACTACTAAATGATCGATCATTGGAGATTTTATTCTTTTTAATCATGCCAATGTAATTGATATCAGACAATGGATTGGGGATTTATGGGGTTGGGTCGCTAGATTTGGTATCCAAGGACATTTATTGGCATCGATGAGTACAAGATTTACAAAAACAAATATTAGAGAATGTATCCCTATATTATAATTTAAAGATAATTTTAGAAAATACACTAGAATTTTGAGTATAGATTATGTGGGTCTTTCTAGCAACAAATCCATGTTAGTATACTACAAGTGGACATGTTTCCAGCATAGGATTACCTAGTAGTAAAAACTCAAAAAAGTTGTACCGGGCCTAACATAATGTAACCTGATACATGACAATGTGACATACTATGTAGCTCATTTGTCTCTTCAGGGAGATATTCATAGGAAAATTTACTTTTTATTGAAAACCAAATAGGATTTATTTTTAAAAATTATTGTCTAGTTTAATCATTAGGTATTTTATTTAGTAGATAAGATTTCATGATTTATAAATCCTATAAATTATATTATAGAGAAAACCTAGTCCATGAAAGGACATATGTGGAAATAAATGGATGATATATTTATGTATTAGGGTTTTATTGAAAACCTTTGTTAAAAGGATAATTAGTGATTTCCCTTATTCCAATGTTGTCCATAATATTTATTTTTGAAATTGTATAAATATGGTTTTAGAAAATGATATTATGTATGTTGGGTGGCAACCAATCTTGTCCAAAAAGGCCCTGGGACTTGAACCCGTGACTGTAGGATGAATAAGGTTCCATGCCTAACTTTGACCAACACAATTTATTTGTTAATATATAATTTTATTTATTTGAAAATTTTTATTAATAAATTTTCATGATGAACCAATAATGTAACTTTTAGATATAGAGATTAATGTATTTTCCATATTGAAATTGGTGAATAGTTAGAGACAAATATTTAGACTCACCACGCTTTTATGGTCTTGATGATTCATTAAATGTATATTTTTGTGCTTCATGCATTACCGAAATTTTTTTGATATCCATTATTTGAAGTAATGGATGAATTAGAATTTGATCAAATCACAACCAAAAGATGGAATTATTCACATGAAATTAAATTTTATTATGTAGGTAAATTTACTTATATTCATTGGTACTAAAATAATTACCCATAATTATAAAAATGACTTAGAAATATTTTTTTTACTAATATCACAATTTTGTTTAAACTACTGGTCCTCTAAATCACAGTATATTTATGGATTTGAGGCCCTTATATTTCCATTTATCATTCACTAGTTTGTGTTTTATGGCCTCAATCACTCCCTATAAATATTTATGCTTTTACTCTATGTACATATATACACTTTACACTAATTTTCTCATACATAGAGACATTGTTACATGTTATTTCATGTGGCATTTTTATTTCTTAATCTATCTTTCGTATAATATGTTTTATGAACCATTATCATGATGTGTAATTTCAAACATAGTAAATATCAAACAATATATTACCAATATCATGTTTAAATTGTAAAGAAGCAATTTAATTAAGGTGTGGGAGAATGTAAGTCCCCAAAAATCTAAATTAATAACATTTTATTCAATAGGGTGTGTGACATGCAACCCCAAGAAGCTAGGGAGTATAATATCCAGATAGATTATATTATATTTAATACTACAAATTAATTAAATATATTTTATATATTTTATCAAAAAAACATAGATTTATCTTGCGTTACATGCAATAGATACTTTATTATATTGCTTATGTTACACACATGACTGAGTTTTAGAGAGTATTAATATGTTTTTAAAATCTTATTATTAAATATAATAAGATATATACTTACTATTTAATTAGCTGTTATGAATAGGATTAAAAAAAATTATAAAAATATATGGTTTACAAATATTTAAAATTATTAAATTTTTCAGAATGTATTTAGAAAATAATATAATAACCAATTGAATAAAAAAAGTATTATTTTTATAGAAATCTACTCATATATTCATAGTGATGTTTTATCCTTATAAATTAATGTAATCACAATTATTGAGTGATATTAATTTAATATATATATATATATATTATATTTAATATCAAATTTTTCATATTAATCCTATAGATATAAAAAAATAAGATAAGAACAAACCAAATTTTACACATAATAACCTATATTTTTATTAAGGAATTTTTGTAACCATTTAAGGGTGAACCAATTTGACATTCAATTTTAGGAACATTTATATTTTTATATTTCAAAATAATCTCTATAATTGAGAAAAACTTAAAAATTAGGTTAGATAGAATTTTTTCGTATTTTTATATGAAATATCCTTTTTTAATTAAAAGTAAAAAATATTGAACTTTAGTTCAAAACTATTTTTTCTTTTTATAAACATGTAAGAAAAAATTATATTTTAAATTGGTTTTAAAGTTCAATTAGATTAATTTTACATTACAGGAATTATATATATATATAATTATATAAAATTAAATAAAATTTTAGTTATGATATAATTATCCTTATGAAATGATATTTTGTTACATACCTTCTTTCAAAAACAATCCTTGAAAAACTGGAATATTACACATGCGTACGTTCAATAAACTCTCTCCAGGATTGTAACATTGATTCATTTATCATAACCATATTTAAGTTTTTTTAAAATGTTTAATTGATTTATAAATTTTATAATTATTTCCTGATTATTATTCTGGAGATGTTATATAATGACCATTATTAACATATTTGACCTAAGAAAGTTGTTTTGAACACATAAACCAACTTTTGTCAAAACAACTGACATAAAAACATTTGTTTTAATAGTTGTTTAAAATTTGGTAATAAGTGAAATAAAAGTTTATAAACATGAAATACGTTCTAAATCAAGTAAATATTTCACATATTTCTATTATTCAGTAATAGAAAGACACATGAGACAAATCAGATGCAAGGTAAGACATTTCATCTCAATTTACCTTCCGTTGATAATTATTTGTTGTTATGTGCCTAGTTTCCTTTATATTGGGTATATACTACCATTTGAAATGTTATATCCTAAAAATATTTATTCTCATGAAACTCTATGATTCATTTTGTGTTATTTATTCAAGTATATTTTGATTAAAATGTTTTCAAGGGGTAAAGGACAGTTTGGAATGTTTAAGGATTATTCTCCTAAAGAACCTTTCTAATTATTGTCATTGAAATATTATATTCTTCTATGATTGTTAACATTATCTTGAAAAAACCACTTTATTTGTTTACACCTATCTTCTTATATATGGTCCTCATACTAAAAAGTTTCCATATAATATAATGATTAAATTATTTTTCAAGATATTTTTAGTTTTAATTTGAATTATCCCATCTAATGTGATATTGAGTTAAATGTTACCAAGTGGAAGAGAAATTAATAACCCAATTTATTTACATTGGGATATATTACATCTTCAATGAAGTTAATATTCTATATTCAAATGTATATTGAATTTTAATATCTATTTATTTATTTCATTTTTTATTTATGGAATATAGTTGATACAGAAAATCTAATCATTTATTTATTCTTACTCCAATGTTATAATCTTTTCGAGGGTTTACTTTACAATATCATTTTTTGGGATTGTTTACAATTAATTTTTCATCAGTTGAAATTATTTTATCATTTTCTAATAAAATCATTAATTTTTTTCTCATATGGTTACACATGACTTTTGTTATGTAATAATATCATTTCCCACTCTTTGCAACTCAAAAAATATTTAATAAAATGTTATTTTTAAAACCCTCATTCATTTCTCTCTTTAGCTAGAGAAACTATTTTCTTCTAAAAAACTTGTAATGTAATTACGTTTTAAAAATTGTTTTAAACATGATTTAGTAGTGATGTTTTTACCTTTTTTTCTTTTAGAAATTTTTTTAAGTTAATCTTCTTATCAATTTACATGTAAGGGATTTTTATAACCTTTTTATCATGAAAAGGGAATGTTCTTTTACCACATATTAAATGTATGAATTTAATAACCATCATTTATTTGATGTTTATATTTCAATTTTAAAATTTTACTTTTTAAAGAAAATTATTTCAAAAGTGATTTTCCATGAAAATGGTTTTTAAAAGGTTTTTTTAAATAATTTTTTTTCCATAAGAATGTTTTAAAATGTTATTTTTATTAATCAATTGTAAATAAATAGTATATTACTATAATTAGAATATATTTTATTAATATCATTCTTATTCTTCCACTGGATGGATTATGATTGATTTTTTGAAGGATAATACTGACATTCAATTCCATTTTTTATTTGTTAGTCCCCTGGAAATATTCAATCTCCTATGATTATTGAACATTGAATTTCCCCTAAATTATCCATTTCATTTGTCATGGATATTATTATTCCCTAATGTGTATACCATTTAATATATGGTGTCTACATTAAAGATTATTTTTTTATTTGGGAAAATATTTATAATTTCATATTCATTATTCAATATAGATATTTGATAAGTCATTTTAATTATTTTGGTTATTCAATATGAGTAATTATTTGGACTAGTAATGATGAGTAGAGACTAGACTCTATAAATCTCTTTGATGCATCGATATGTTCCCATCAGATATTTAAGTTGTGTAAATTAAATAGGTTTCAATCTATAGTTTTTAAATATCCAATGAAATTTATTGACAGTATATGATTCCATGTGTGTTATACATGACATCAAATAATTCATAATTTCCCTCATTTAGTTTCTATTATTATTCATTAATGTGATCTTACATTAACATATATATTGATCCATTCCATTATCAGTTCATTGATTAAATGGAATGTGTTTTATTTTCATTACATTTCCATATTTATTTTTATTTTTATACTTATTGGGAAGGCATGTGTTTCTATTTTTAACCTTTCCATATTATTTATTTACTTTATTCTTAGTTTTTTGATCACATGGTATGTGAATGAAGTTATTTACCATCTATAATTATTATTCTAATTGATTAATTATTTATTTTTCAAGACATTAAGCATACGTTGATTTTTATATGACCCCTATTTTGTATCTTTTTTCCACGATTCTAGGAAGTGTAATATAAAATATATGCATTGATAAACTAGATGGAAACAAGTTACCCAAGAGTCTTTGTAGAAAATAATTATACTGTAATTAGTGAAATTATTTTTAACACAAGAATCATGTATTTATCCAACATACCAAGACTAATAAACTCTATGACCATAGGGATTTGATTCCTTATAATCATGACAATATAATTGATAGTAGATGCAAGATATGGGTTTTTTTGGGTTGGGTTCCAACATCATTATAGGAAACAATGTGTGAACATGACCCACTTCAGGTAGTATGTATGTGTCACAACATGGGAGTTTCTTTGTTTCATAGCATTATGAAATGAGACTTCTTGGACTAGGCCCACTAAAAATTGATTATATTTAATGGTCCGTGATACTAGTTGTGGTAATATATTTTTCACAAGTAATATAATATCAATTGGATGTGGGGAACTTGAACACTCATCATTAAAAAAATGTTTATTAAAAATAGATTTCATGTGGAAGCTCGTTATAAAGGCTCATGAAAGTTAGGAGTTTCCAAAATTGTAGAGTTACATGAGACCATTGGCTCTAGCATATGTTTTTTATATGGATGACCATAGGATATATTTTGTAAATGATCGAGTTTTTGAGAAGACCAATGTTCCATGAAAAATATTCCACACACCCAAAAGATATTCCTCATGTATTGGAGTTTGATATATCTTTTCCTATATAAAATATGATACATTAATGGTCTATGAGAGGTAATTCACGAATGATCATCACATCTGGGAATCCATGTGATCTCATGGATCATAATGGCCATATATTCACTATTAGAGAGCTTATATTGAATTTTTAAAAATTATATCCTCTTAAAATGAGGGTCTAATGGCGTATTTTTAGAAATTATGGTAATTAAATCTATGTTTCATGGAATGCAACTGTCTATATAAAGGTTTGAGTTCCATTACTCTATATATTCATCTCCTGAAAGATCAATATTTTTAAAACCATAAACCACTGATTGTATTTTTCCATTAACTACCATTATTTTAATTGAATTTTCATTTTCCCTTTGTATACATCATCAAACACTTCTTGGTTTCAGGAAATGCCCCATTAAAATTGGAGAAAATGGGCAAGAGGAAGATCAGGTTCTGAAATCCAAATTCATAATTTGTTTTGATGTTGGACCAACAGATTATGAAATTATAGTCCTCCACTTTCATATAATAGGTTGAGGGACACCCCATATTTGAACAAAATATTTCATGGAAGATTATATGTTTTTCTTATGTTAATGAAACTATCATTTTCAATTGTTCTATTACCAAAATCCTTAGAATTCATGACACTCTTGATTCCATGAAGGTTCCTCTATGAACCATATTCTACACACATAATTTTATGGGGCCCCTCCATGGAGACCTAATTTAATGAAATCAACATTTTTAAATCCAAATGTTTCACAAACAAACATTTGATATTTTCCAAAACTCTGAATATTTTTTATAGAGGAGATGATTATCCTACAAAATATGGGTGATGGAGGTTTATATCCCTAATAGAATGAGATTATTGAATGTTTATGAGAAAAAAACCCTACATCAGTTACAAATAGATTGAATGATGGACAGAAAGCTGTACATTAAACTGTTATTTTATGATTTTGGATTGTCGTACAATATCGAGATTTAAAACACTAATTTTTATGTCATGATATACGATTTCTAAAGTTCCCTTAGGTTTTAAAGAAGTAACATTAATGTGGATGAGCATTCAAAAAAGTATCATAACTAAATAACAACACAAACCCTTTGGAACTCATTAAATACCATAAATGGAGAAGAATTAATGTCTTCTCCTATTAATGAAAATAACATTAAACCATTATCAATAGGGATAGTTCAGAAATGGATAGATGAGTGGGATATGTATTCAATGGGAAATTTTGTTAACTAGGGTGCCTAGGAATATTGGTTTCACTAATTATGTTATGTGTTCAGTTATGTGATCTAGTGTTTTGGTCTTTACAAAGTGGTGTAGAACTCGCAGTTCTATGTCTTTTACCACCTGAACTAACGCAAAAAGAGATAATTTGGTTTTTATGACCTATAGGTTCTTATATACCTTTATATGATTTGGGGGTGAATTAAGGAGTTGATATTAAAATCCAAATTATTCCATCCCCATTGGAGTTCGACCTATTTATTTAAAGGGTCTCTTATTATTATTATTTTGTTCTTATATTGATAATTTATTTTACACTTATATCTAATGCTGATTCATTGAAATTAAATAATGTACAAAATCACATGTACCCATAGTTTTTTACTTGGTTCACCATTACTAGGATACATAATAGGATTATACAGAGGTAATTTTTGAAACGTACCATATCTATTATTTCAATCTAATGTTGGTTTAGGATATGTTTATACAGCTTGGAGTCACTATTCTTACAATGTTTGTGGTTGAATTACTACCTACCTTGAATCAATTCCTTTAAAAATCCCTATTATTCTCAAAAATTTAGATGGAAAAAATTTATTGATGGATAAAAATTTATACTTCTCTATTTTGAGAGTCACACTATATGTATGATAAGTGCTTTCTAACTTTAAATACTCTCTCCTAGCCTTAATGTGAAAAACCCATTGAGAATAGTCCATCTATGACATGTCATCAAAATTCATTTAGAAAGTTCATTATATAATACAATTCCATCCGTTCACAAATTCCGATGGATTAGTGAGTAAAATACATCTTTAATTATTATTGGATGATGTAAATCCTTAATCTGGCATTTTTTATTCATTATTATTCAGATATGATAATCAATCAATTTATTAGGTAACCCTATAATATATATCCTACTATAAAACCCTAGAATATAAACCCCATATGAAACCATATCATATAAACCTAGTGTAAATCCCCTAAGCAAGACCCCTCTATGAGACCCCATTATGAGAAGATTTTCGAGACCCCTTTGTGAGACCTCTCAAAGAGACCCCTTTGCAAGACCTCTTTGTGCGGCCTTCTTTAGTTCACCTGGATCACTTGACCCTAAAGATAGAAATGTTTCATGTTTTGTGGATTTTATAATACCAGTATGTATACCAATTCCCAAGGCATACATCCCTATGAGTGATACCATAATGATACTCCTTTAAGAAAAACATTCACGAGACATTACCTTGATTTAATATATCTATTGATTTTTTTATAAGAACATGTTCTACTCATGAACATTAATTTTATTTAGATTAATAAACTTAGGAATAAATGTCTTCTTCTTAAAAATGGGTTAATGGGCATTTCTATTCATAAAGCTTCCTCTTTAACTCTACTAATAGTGGTTATCCATGTGTTTCACTACCTTAGTAATCGATATTTCACACTTCGAATGACATTTTATAGCATTAAAAATTGTACTACATGATATTTCATATTGAAAGTCCTTCTATATTGGTCATAATAATAGTTTTTCATTTCTTCATGTGATCCCATAATAGGATCAATTTAAAATCAATTTATAGTCAATGACATTGTCCTCCAGTAGTTCATGTAATCCCATTAAGGGATCTAATGAAAATAATGTGATTATCAGTGAAATTGTATTCAATATATTTTTATCCCACTATGTGTTCCAAATAAAATCATGTGTTATAAAAATGATCCAATTATGAGATCTAATGATAATATTTGATTAATAAAATATTCTTCCAGCACTTCATGTCACCTGATCACAAGATCAATTAACAATAATGCGGTATAATAATTCTAAGAAATAGTTTAGAATCTCCATAATTTCCAATTTCATTGTCATTATTAACATTACATGATTATTTCATGTGATACCCTAAAAATCACGTGGGATTTTATCTGATTTTTGGGATCACTTCATGAGATCCCATGACTATCATTCAATGTTTTCAAGTTCTTCACGAGATCACATTAGAAGATTAGTTTGTATATAAATTTTTTTTTTGAATGTTTAGTACTTAATTTGATTTTTTAATCCATTGATGTGATCATTTTATACATCAGGTGATTTGTTAATACCTTTATGTGATCAGTTCAGAAATTCACTCTCCACTCTATCCATTTGCAAATTCATGCTTCATGTGATTCTTTAAGACATTCATGTCATGTCTTCATTCATTATTAGATGACCATCCTTTCCCAATAGCATTAATCGTTATCATAGAAAAATAAACCCAAAATCACAATCAAAATGGATTTTGTAAAAACAATCACCCCTTTGGGGTTTTTCAAAAATAATTACAAACTTCAAGAATCAACATGTAGACATGTCATGAACTTATGAATACAATTTCCATTTGCAACCCCATAGTGTGGACAATTATTTTCATAACATGTACTTTAAGCCAACACAAGCCAATAACATTATGGTAAAAATGATTAAGATTCAATTTTCATTGACGAATCACCTCATTATCATCCATATCTTTGGGAAATTTGTCGAAACTAAATGTTAAAATGAGGTCGGGCATAAAAATAAAATTATCTATCAAAATATAGCATCATGAGAACATCAATCATGTCCATGATTATTTTTCATTAATAAAACTAATTTTTAATCATCATGTTTAAAATTACCATTTCTTTCTACACTCCCTATAATCTTAAAAACCCATTATTGATCAAGAAATTTTAATATCCTTTTTAAATAAAACCAAATGTAACTCTATTTTGATGTACAACATAGTAAATAACACATATTATCATAGTTAAAATATATTATTCATTAAGTATAGGGGCCCACATAATCATAGTTTTGTTGTGGAGTGTCGACTAAACTCCATGATTCATTCAATACTATTTAAATTATGCATTACGTAAGACCTTGGTTAGGATATTGAAAACCTATAGTTAAATATGGAAAACCATGAACTTCACAATACCATGTTCCACTATCATATTTTTCAAGTTATATATGATTTCATTGTTCTTTGTATTTGAGTGATAAAGTGTATTTTTTTCTTTTATTTATATAACATGAATTATCTTAATGGATACTGATTAGATAATCAACTTCAATCCCACCAATTCTCATATAATTACATAGAGTATTACTTTATATATGACTTTGATCACCCTTAATGAATGATCCCAACATATTATATTTTTAATAATCTACCAAAACATGATGGATACCAAATTATTTTTAAAAATCTAGAAATCCTGATAAAGGGAGATTATTATACCACTTTAGATATGTACTTAATCATAGTCCATGTAAAAAAATTGTGTGACATCCGATGATAAAATTATATTTCTAATGTTTTAATTTTATGCTTTAACTCCATTTATCAACTTGGTATTGAATCATTTCTCATTTTAGTACTTTTAAATAAAAAAACTATATTCTTCTTAAATGGTGAAAAATACATACATATTTTTAGAATGTGAAATTACCACATGGTATTAATTCATTAACATATCATATAAGCCTACTAAGTCATAATTATTTATAGGAAAAATGAGTTTTTTCCAATTAACACTAACACTATCCATGTTACTCACATTCCTCTCCTTATTCTAACAACATGAATTTTTTTAGGTTTTTTATTCTTCAACATAATATCTAATCAAATGAGGATATATAACTTATATATTTAGTCCTCAAATCATTCTAAAATCCTCTAGTGTTAAAGTGATATAGGCCATTAGTACCAATTATTGATATAAATCCAAATTTTGAATTACTCTTCAGAATTGGGAGGCCACATCTCATAAATTATGTTAATTTTCTATAAAATATTATTTGTATCATGAAAATATTCAGCCAAAACCACATTTTTATAAAAAAAATTATAATGATGGAATACAATAAATGTGATGATTATTCACCAATATAACTACTATTAGTGAAAAAATACAACTTTAACTGATTCCTAATATCAATGGTTAAATATTCAATATAACTTGGAACCACTGGTGCATTCCAATATCAAATTCCCAAATATTGATTTTCACATCAGAATATTAATCATGTGATATTATTTTTACACAAAAAATAACAAATATATACATTTTTTTTTAAAAATAGAATAGTTCTGTAACAAAACTTAATGAATATGATACAATATATGAATTTTAATAGATCTTATTATTATTCTCTCATGTATCTCTATTTAGTGTATGCACCTATGACCTTTCATCGCACACACACACCACATTTATCATGTCTCCCCCTTATTATTTTACCATTTCAGAAAAATATTAGAAACATTTAGGTGAACGGGGAGTGGTGTTCCTCTGTATTTCTCAAGGACATAATTTTGTTTGATCTTAATGGTAATACCCTTTAATATTTTCTTAAAAAAAATTATACTCTTTTTCAACTTCTTCCGACTATCCAAACAACTTCAAATATTTTGGGAAAATAATTAGAAATTATCTACCTAAATTATAATTCTTATTATAATATTTAGGTTCTACAGGAGTGGTCTATTGACTATTACGGGTTTAAATCCACTAGTATAAATTTAATTATTTGAAAATCCACTTATACATCATTTTTCCTGATATTTTTTCTGGGTAAAAATCACTCCACATGTTTCATAATCATGCTTTTCCACCCTTGAAGGGATCTTTATATTTCCATAACTTCTATCATAAAGGAATTGAATTTGAATTTATCAATACATTATTTATTAATTTTTGTTTTAACTTTTACCTTAGTCAACAAAACGTTTCTTATTGTGTGTGAGTCTTCCATTGAACATAGATTCTTCTTACTCTCTATAAGATAATACACTTCTTTTTTAATCTAGTTTCATCCATATTCATTACAATAGTTTTGATTTGAGTGTAAAATAATAGGTTCTTTGTTCACTAATCCTAAAGGTCATTGTGCTTCCTCTGAGACAACATACCTGTTTTTCAACATAGAAGTTTCCTTCCAGTTAATAATTTTTTATTATTTACAAATAGATTTAAGAATTTTCTTTCGGATACTTTTTTCATTTTCTTAATTCTTATTTCTAAATTATGTTTACCAATTCCCTTGAGTACCTCATATGAATCATCTCCCACAAAACTCATACCATGTGTGATCATTTTTATGGTTTATATATTGATATAGTTGGAGTTTTTCTTCAGAAATGGAGGCATTTGGATTCTTGAAACAAAATTGTGAGGTGTCATAGTATTCCTCAATAATATAATTTCATGGTTACCTTCTTTAGAAATGATTTTCATTCATACTTTTTCATAATCTTATTCTAATTTTCATATTTATATGCATTTCAATTTTTTTAGAATTATATTTAGTCCAATGCCTAAAAACAATATTTTAAACGATACCATGCATCCAATAGAAATTTAACATGTTATAATTTCATCATGAAAAAAAAAATTATCTATTTGAAAAACCTATATAATTATAACTATTTTTAAAACTATTCATGCCTATATTCTTCTCATGTGTGAGAGATGGTTCTTTATATCCAACACCAGGTTTTCAAAAAATACATAGACTTTGGGATGAGACAATAAATTCATATTTTTCTAGATAAATAGAGTGTTATCTTTTCATTTCATTATTACATTCTTAAGGATAGAAAAATAATAAATTTGTGGAATCCTTAAATATAGGATTTCATTTAGTATTATATTTATCCACTTATTTATTGACTCACACAAGAACTTCTCTAAATCTCATAATTTTATTTCTTGAAGATTCAAGTGGAGAATTAACTTCCCTCTTGAGAGTGCTACCTATAGTAATCTCATCTTACAATACCCTTGAGAGAATACCATCTATGTCATATTTTTTTTGTTTTATAATTCATTTGAGTAGTATAATGTTGAAATCATGGATTCTCTTGAATGGATTATGATAGGTTTGTTGTAATATAAAAAATTTTAGATTATTAATTCTAAATTTATTTTGATTTAAGATTATTTCCATTGTCATAAACTGTGAGTATCTCCATATCTATGGACATCAGTTTCAATTATTTATCTTGGGAATAATTATTCCCTCTTAGATCAGTAGGAACTTAAAGAATTATTTTATTTAAAAATTATTGTTTTTTTAATTGAAATACATTTTTCTGGGAATGGGTTTCTTGATTCTTATTTAATTTCTTAATTCCTAATCTAATTCCTTTATCTTGTGGATGGATTCCTCTTTTTTCATTCTTTGAATTAATTCTTCATAATTAGTTCCAACATTATAGTGAATGTTAGGTTATTCACTCATTCCAATAATATCATTGAATGAGTAAACAGTCTCACAGTATGATAAGTTTTCGTAAACCATCAATTGAGTCACAAGTTTTCTATAGACACTCCCACATTGAGTAATTACACCATAATTATGATTCTTCTTTGAATTTAATCCATTTTTCCTGGAACACCATTATATGAGAAAAATTATACTTCTATTTCAACATTAAAATAATACCAATAAAAATAAAAAATAAAATAAAAGTAACATATGTCTTAACTCTAATTATTAGGCCCAAAATTGGACTAGATAACATAAGGGGGGATCAATGGGTATATTTTATATTCAAAATACTTCATACACCACTAGATATTGAACCCTTTTTATAGGAGTCACATATTCTACTCTTTTGTGTTCGTACTGATCTAATAATTTCCATCTATAATTGATGATTATGTATAAAATTTATATAAATAATGATAGAAGAAATACACAATGATATTAACATGGTTCACCCTCACTCGACTACATATAAGTATCATAAAAATGAAATACCTGAATATACCAAATTCAACAAAGCCCATTTTTTTGTTCGGGCTAGGTCACCATTACCATGGTTAATTGCCCTTAAAATTATTTGGTATGATTTATTATCCCCATGATATTACTCCCTCACAATTTCCTAATTTTATCAATAAATTAGATTATTTTATTTTCAACACATACAAAAGAATACTATATTATTTTGTTTAGAGTTTAATTGAATGTATGATAGGTTACATTCAAATTCATGTGATCCTTCAGAAATTTTATTTGAACAACCCATTATTAATTATCATTCCATGATATATCATATAAAATCCTCATAAATTTTGAATGTTCGATGATTGATTCCATGTATTACTTTCACTACCTTAGATATAGAAGCGAGTAAATTTGTTCTATAAATATTATAAAATCATGTAGATCCTTGATGTTATTATTATTATTATTCATAAATATTTATATTGGTCAATGATATTTTCCACAGGGTAACCATAGATTTTATATACTTGAAAAATACCCTATAATATAAACCCCATATGAGAACCTCACGCACAAACATTATTCTAGACCCCTTTACAAGACCCCTCAATGAGACACCTTCGTGAGACTTCTAGATAGTACCTCTTTATGAGAGCTCTTTACATGACCCCTTTTCAATATGTCTCTGTGAGTCCTTATTGAAATTAGGCGGATGATGTTACTCTAGTTCAAGTCCATTCTCAGGTTATACAGATCATGTGATAACAACTGTTCTTCTAATTCTCAACACATACATCCCTTCAGAAGATACCTTCAAAAGACTAATTAATGAGTTTACATAAAGTGACTTTCCGTTGTTTATGAAGATAATGTGATTCCATAAAAATACCATTTTCTACTCATGATAAATAATTTTCTTCAAATCAAAGCACTAATGAATGATTTCTTCCTCTTATGGACATCTTATGGAGTATTTATTAGAAACAAATTCACATCTTTAACTCAACAAATCACTATTAGCGATCCATTACACTACTTTGAAATTATCTTTAAACACTTCAAATAATCAATTATATAAGTCAATATTAACCTACTTGAAATTTAATAAATCTCAATACCTTCTATCATGGTTAGAATGATTGTTTTTCAGTGCTTCATGTTTTCCCATCATGAGATAAATTGACAATCATTTGGAGGTCAGTGACAAAATATTCCCACACTTCAAGGGATCCTATCACATGATCCAAATAAAATCATCTGATAGTCTAAGACATTGATTTCATTTTATTCATGTGATCCCATAACAATGTTCTAATTACAATCATTCAATATTCACAAGATCTAATTGTGATATCCAATAACAATCATTCAGTCAGCAACACTGCCTTCCAACACTTTACATGACCTCATTGTGAGATCAATATAAACTTTTGGGGTTTCTTTAATTCAATTGAATGTGGGAAATCTCTATAATTTCATATCTCATTGTCTTTATGCACTTCATTTGATCCCTTGTCAAATTCACATGATAATAATGTGATGGCTTAAAGTGCTTCTCATGGTCTCTTTGCAAGCCCTTGACAATCATTTGATGTATTCATGTGCTTGTAATGATATAATAATTTTTTATATCAGGATATATGTGATCAAATGTTCTTTAGATACTTCATGTGACTATCTAATCCCTTTTCATGATTTGTTCATACTTCATGAAATCATAAAATCCCTTTGTGTGATCAGCTTGTACATTTGTGAACTATGTATTCCATTAGGACATTCATGTTTCACATGATCCTTTAGGGAATTCACATCAACACTTAATTCCTCCCTTGATAACAATCTATTTTCAGAAACATATTTTTAAATCAAAAAACACAATTTACTAAAAATTACCATGATGTGGTATTTTTTCTCACTGTTGTTTACAGACACGAACTCAATCTACCTCCACTATTGGGATGTCTAATTTAGTTTTTGGGGCCTATACCAAATTGGTTTGATCCCAATTCATGTAGTGGTGTATGATGAGTTCCTTCCTATGGAGAGTGTTTTAGAGGACCTAGAGCATTTGTTTTATATTATATATTGATATTTTAAATGTATGAAATTATGTTCGTCAATGTGTACGATACACAAATTCGAGCATAAATTAACAAAAAAATATATTTATATAATTGTGATCATTTTAACCCGTTCTTACTGGGAAGGTATGAATAGTATTATCTAATTTTTGAAATATATATAATGTTTTTAATCAATACGAACGTATTGATTTATACCTAGGAAATTAACAGTGAATTTCTAGTAAATCCATTTTATTCTTCAAAGAATTGTTTTCTGAAAAAAGTGATTTTATCAGTGAATAATAAAATTAATTTATGTAAAATTTAAATATTATATTTGAAAAATTGAATAGAGTTTATGAATTTATATTATCAAAATTTTCCAATGTGATACTTTTAAATTTTCATGAAAATTTTATTTTTCAATGAAATGTTCAAAATACTGATTTGTTTTGAAAAGAGTATTTTTAGTTAAATTGTTTTTAATGTAAAATTATATTTGTGATTAGTTTCAAAAATTAATTCGTTATTTTTAATTAAAACAATACATTTATATTATTTAAAATGAATTTTATAATTTAATTTTTTATAAAAAATATTATAATTTAAATGACTGTAAAAAAAACTATTTTCATCACCATTTGTAAATTAAATTTAAAATAAAATTATACTTCTTATGTGTTTTTGAATTTAAAAAAATGGATTCTATATTTTGAATCCAGGTGTCTAAAATTAGTAAATAAGTACATCTTGTTTTTAGTTAATGTGAACTGTATCCTTTATAATTTTTGTTGTCACGGTAAAGATTAAATAGAGTAAATAAGGGTTAAAAATAACATGATAAGGATAATAAAATGACACTAAAACATTCCATAATGGTATTAGATGCGTTCATCTTATAAATTATCATCAAATATTCTATTATATTTCTATTTTTTTCATTTGGGTGTGATTATGATCATTATATTATTTTATGTAAATAAAACAATAAAATGTCACAGCCTTATTTTTAATAAATATAATGTTTTTAACATGTGGATAAACAGACGATATGTTTGGTTATAAATATAAATTTTAAAGAAAAATTAGTTTTATAAATCATGATATTTTTATATATTTCATTGAATAATTCATTACCTTGAATGCTTACACAATGCTCTTGTAGTAAATATTTAAATAGGGTAAAAATCAAATAAATGACATTAAAAATATTACAAGTATTGTAATATGATATTATTTATTTATCCCATGAAATTTACTAATGAATAATACATTTTTTTAGATTACATATTTTTTATTAACTTTATTAGTTGTATTCATGATATTAATTTCCAAATAATGGATAGTTTAAAAAACTGTCATTAATGATAATTTATAATAAGTAATATTTAATTAAATAATATAAAACAACAAAAAACTTATATTACCCCAATTGAGTATGATATGATTTATAATATTATACATGTTCTTGTAAATGGATATTTTCTATTATTGTTAATATCTAGACCCACAATTTGTAAAATTACTTATTTTGATGATAAGTCTGAAAGGGGTTGACAAGGGGATAAAACAACTAAATCAGTGGAAAAACATAGAAATAAAAATTTTATTCATATTATATTAAACTTTTTAGACTCCCCCATACATTATTCTAAATAATATAGTTTTGATTAAATTATACTTAAAAATAAATTTATAATATTTTAATATTTTGGGAAATAACATGAGTTGCCCATTTCTTATAAAAGAGAATCCCTTGTTCCATAATATTCATACATCAAAATATTTTTTAGAAAATTTCTACCGAAGTATCTTTTATACATACCTCCTTAGATCCTAGAGGATATTTTTTATCATAAAAACAACATAGAGATACTAGATGTGTAATCCTTAATAGGATATCGGAAGAAGAGGTATCATTTTTACCAAATTATTCTTGTTTTTTTTTCTACATCAACTTTAATAGATTATTGTTTAACCTAGTATATATAATAAAATAAATATATACCCTATATGTCATGTTATTATTTCAATATAACAATATATATCCATCTCCAACCTCTATCCAATGGGACTGAAACCCATCTTTTTTTGTGTAAGGAGGACTACCACCTTGTAGACTGATGTAATTCATTTTCCATCACCACAACTCACCACTAGTTATAATAATATAATATATATATAGATAAAATATTGAAGAAATATATATAATTTTATAAAAATAACATAGCACATAATTTCCTACCCTTACATTCATTTTAAAATGACAACGCTATTTGTGCATACGTTTGGACTACCACCTTCACAAAGCAACATGATTAATTTTTCATCATCAAATCACATTGAGTATATATGAGTGTATTTAAATAAATAATATTATATTCATGATATTATTATCATTTTAGAATGATAAAATTGTACTTACATTATTTCTATAACTATCGTTGATGAAAAGAAACATTATTCATGAGTACATATGACCTACCACATCCATGATTCTAACAAAGTTCATTTTTATTACCATATTAAATAACTTTATTTAAAAGTATAATTGTTTTCCAAAAATAATAATTATTTAATTATTTTTATTCTTGAGAAAATGGAATAATTACACCCATTACCATGATCATCACACCAAAACCATTAGGAAATTATAGACCAAACATCCCCAAAACACCCAACGTGGACTTCATTTATTAAATAATTAAATATTACATTTTAATTGATGAATATTTTTTGGGATAATTTATAATCTTGGAAAATGTTCTTAATAAATAATATAATTTATTTATGTCTATTATAGTTGTTTTTATTCCCATATATAGGATCTCTAAACTCACGGTTTGGGATTTCATCTCAATTTTGTGTAATTGAGGCATATTTTATTGTTATGAACCTAATTTATTTTGATTTATATAATTCCCTTATATATTTTATATCTAGAATCATTTATACATAATGTTGCTTTAAATTTTTAAATTAATAATTTTATCAGGGGTTAATTGACTTGAATGCTCCCAAGTGGTTAGGGTTTTGTTACCTCAATTTTTTTCATTGGAATATAACTCATATTCATTTTCATTTTTATTCCATAATTATGTGATAAATATTTTATTATTTTTTATAATATATTTCCACTGGTTTTTGTGGATTTATATTTTCACACATAATCTAACCATTAATTAATTTTTAATTCAAAGATATCATCATGGTAAGGTTTATTCATCTCAAATTCCATTCCCTTTGAACATATGTTTATGATGGGCCCCTACATTTTTTATATGTTGTATATAATGAAATTTTGAAACAATATATAATTTCAAGCCTTATTTTCATGAAATTTAATGTTTCATTCTATGTCACTCTTTTATGGTCTTCGAATTGATGAATTACCAAAATGGAAAAGGAATTATGTTTCCATATATTTTATTTTCAGGATATTCTATATTCAAGGATCCTTGAGGGTAAAAATAAGCTATTATTTTCATGAAAAAATATATTTTATTATTTTAAATTTCAATTTACTATGTTATTTATTAATGGAATATGAATAAATTCATTTGTAATCGATGATGATCAAATATCATATTCTAGATCCGGAATCATTCTATTCTATATCCATGTTTTCTAAAAAAATTCATCACCATTACTTTCTAAAAATATATTAATTAAAAAAATATATTTAAAAATATATTTAACATTATTTGTTTTAAAAAAAAATTAATGTACTTAAAATTTATACAAATGGGTCACTTTGGACTCCATTTAAAAAATGTTTGGAAATAACATTTAATTCTGACATCTACAACACAAATATATTTTCACCCTACAATTACCATTGTTTTATTTTAAAATTCTTTATATGTTTCCTTGAATATTTGTAAACAATTTTTTTTCAAAAAATTTATTAACTTATTAGTTCTTAATAGAGATTTTAAGGTAAAAAGGACATTTTCCATAAGAATGTTTTTAATAGTCTTTTAATTGTATTTATATTAATAAATACAAAAAACCTTTGATGTTAATTATGATCAACTAGGGATATTTTTTAATGATACCATCCCCAATCATTCTCTAGATGTACTATTGTTGTTTAAAAGATATTTTCATGGAACTGGTTTCTATTACACTTGTTAATCAAGTTAGGAAATTAATGATCTATTTTAATGTATATGGAGACAATGTCATTTTCAACCACCGTAAATATTTTTTTATGTTTTGATTCACTTATATGATTTCATGTTATATTTAATTTAAAACCACAATTATATCATGTTTTTTTATTTATGTTTTGATAATTGTTTTTTAAAGGGAATTTTAATTTCTAAAAGTATTCTTCACTTGAGTTTAAAAGACTATTTAAAGAGTTTTATTCCTGAAATTATCCTCTAATATTGTTTATGATTAATTATTCCTAGCTATATCTCATGTGTTATCACAATATTGTTTATAAATCTGGTGTAACCCCCACTATAGATCTAGGGGGAGCCCAATATATATTATATTATGGGTCCACTAAGATAGTTCTCTAATGATTAATTCTTATTTTCACCTCATAATTATATTATAATTCTATAGTATGGTTATTCCAATTATAAGGTTTCTATAATGTTTCTATGAGGTTGGTGTCCCATGGTATAATAATTCTTTCTTTACACTACTATTTGTTTTAAATGTTTCATTTTATCAATGTTTACAACCCATTTCTTATGATTATTTCTTCTTATGAATCTTGTACGATATTAATTCTTTATTAAATTTTTAATGATTACTGATCCATGTATGGATAGTTATGAGGTCTATTATGATAATCTCAGATAGTTTTATAATGTCATCATACCTTATTTTGATATTACTCTAACTTATGGTATTCAATTTTTAATTTTTATGTTTAAACTCACTGAGCATTAGAGCTCACCATTCTTATATTTTCATTTCCCCAAGTCATGTAGAATAATGAAAAATGAATTTTTCTAAGAGAGGTTTCATATGTGGAGAATTGTACTGGATATTTTGAATACTTTATATGGAATATGAAAATCTAGGTATAATGGGAGAAAAAATCCCTTGAACTAATGAGATTTTTTCATGTAAGAGTTTTTAATAATTATCTAAAACAGTAATCCCTAGAAGTTATTGGATATATAAGTGGTATAATATTTCTATTTTATGTTGTTTTTTATTTATGGAAATTTTTTTGTCACATTTATCATTATAAAATCCATAAATGTGCAAATGTTTTTTAGAACTGGATCCATGACTCTGGTTTTGAGGTTATTAAATTAGTTATTAGAGCAGTGTTTAAATACTATAGAAAATGTGGACTATTCATATGAGTTTATATTAAGTTTTATAGATACCATCATGAGTTTATAATTTTATGGTTGATCATATGTTCAATGTTTTATAAACCCCCTTTGGGGTTTATTGTGATATCATTTTAAGGGGTATAATGATATTTTGGGACACATTTTATTTGGTTTTGGTCTCTGTAACCCTTAGGATTAACATGAAGTATTATTTTTTAAAAAGGATTTTATGTTTCAGAATGTAATATAATTGTTTTTGAGAAAAAATTTGAGATTAAAACATTCATTAATGTTATTTTTGGGATATATTGTTATTTATTTTATGAAATGAATCGAATATTTTTTAGATTTTATGATTAGGTAATATAACATTTGGGGGAATATCTTTATTAGTGACTAATATTATTTAGAGATTAATGTTGAATAAATATTAGAATAATTTGTGATAAAATAATTCTAATTTGTTGGTTTCATTCATGGTTATGAATGTTGTGAATAATATTAAGTATAACTATTTATCGAATGATTTAGTTTTACGTTTGTGTACTGCTATAAATTTTTTAGATTAATATATTATTTCTTCATATAAGTGTTTAAACATGTTGGTAATTATCATAACTTTCACTACCTACATTGGTTTTTTAATGTCTAAATATATGAGGAATGTATTTTTAATCTCTTATAGATTATCTGATTCGTTAGAAGTTTATTTTTGTGATTCAGACATAAAAAGTTCACCTTGAATACTAATCATTTGAAGAAAAAGATGAGATGATCAGTGAAATTGATTATAAGTTGAAAATATAAATCTAAAGTAAATATATTTATGTTAATTACTATTATTGATGATAAATGAATTTATTTACTATAAGGAAAATGATATTTTAAAATACTTTATCATATTACCTTCATATGTAAGGAATCGATGGTCTCTTCAACCATAAGAGATTTATGATTTTATGACTGTTATCATTTTACTGATCATGTCCAATATCAATTTATATTAGTCGTTGAGAGTCAAATTTCTTTTTCATGTCCATGTTTCAAAATTCCACAAAGTTATTCCAATACGAAATAAATTTATTTGTTACTCTAGATAACCACCATACTTCCCTTTTTCTCTTTTCAGGAGGATGTTTTATTGACCTTTTTAATAATGTTGGATTTAAACAGTTGTATTTTAAAATATCAACCTTTTATTACTGAGACCGAGTTCAAAATTTGGAGGTTTCAATTTATTAATTAGGAAAGAGGGAAATACCACACTATTTTAAAATAAGGACATGATTTTCTATAACATTTTTGATGCACTACATCGAGAGGAAACAAAATAAAAAATAATATTATTTTATTGTGACCATTATAAAATAACCATTAAATTTGATGGTATGAATTTGATGAAATATTTTATTTTTAAGTATTTATAAATCATAATTATTTTTTTAATATTTTTAATATAATTTGATATTTTTGATTTTATATAATCAAATTATTTTTTAAATGAATTTAGTACTTGAATTTAGTATAATAATTGTTATACTTGAAATGAAATTTTTCAAAAAAATATTTTTTATCACTTTTTTTCAATTAATTATTAATGTAAATTTATTCAATTATGTGTATTGAATTTTAAAAAAATGTATTAAATATTTTGAAGTAGTGGACCTAGATTTGGAAAATAGGTCCCTTTTATTTTTTGTCAATATGAATATTAGCCTTAGAATGTTTTCTTCCATAGAAAAAGGACAATCGAGTAATAAAGAGTTAAAAACAATATGATAAGGACTATAAAGTGAAAATAAAACATGCTTTAATTTCATTGTATGATTCTATGTCATCAATACTCTTCCCAAAATTGGTTATATGGAATTTTTTCCCATTTTGGCATGAATATGAAATTTATAATATTTTATATAAGGAAAAATTAAAAATGTCACACTCTTAATATTATAAATTTAATTTTTTAAAATGGGTATAAATAGAAGACACATTAAATTATAAATATTAATATTAAATATTTTTTAGTATTTATAAATATAAAATTTTAGTGGATAAATAATTACCTAAAATTTATATAGAACTTCAACACAGTCATATTTCAATTAATGGAAAAATTAAATAAATGATATTAAAAATACTAAAAGTCAAATGATTTGAGATAATTAATGAAATATAAGAATTTTACAGTTTCATAATATAGTTTAGACACGAAATAAAATTTTAAATTTTGATTTAATTTTTTTTCATGATGTTGTTAATGTAAAAGTAATTAATTTTTTAAAAAGTGGTCAATAATGATATTTTAAATGAAATATTATTTTTTTAAATGATATAAAATTAATTAAAATAACATATTCATCCAACATATTAATATATGATTTATAATATCAACTAATATAAATTTAAATAATTTTTATCCCATTTTAAAAACAATATCATCCCTCAAAGATTGGAAATCAATGTTGTCATAATAAGTGTTAAAGGGTTTCAGTATGTGTTAAAACTGAAAGATAAGTGTACAATCATTGTCAAAAAAGGTAAAAATTTTATAGTAAAAGATAATTAAGACTCATAATGATTCTATATTTAAAATAAATTAGTTTTTAGTGATTATTACTTCATAATTAATTTATTTTAATTTACAATTTTTAAAATTTTGAAGAGAGCCACTCCCCTCTCATATAAAAGGACATCCCTTCTACCCATTTTATCACACATATAGAGCCTTGTGTTTGTATAATAACTACAATAATCAGTTAAAAACAACTATAATAACATCATAGATCCCTTTTATTGTCCTAACACTATCATAGGGGTGGTTTTGATGTAATCCATAATAGGTTTCTTGAAGAATATATACCATTCTTAACCGATATTTTTTGTTTTATGTATTCATCCACTTATTTTAAGACATACTAAATTAAAGTTATACAATAAAATTTGAATATAATATATACTTATATGTCATTATGTTTATTTTATAACCTTTATCTATCTACAACCTCCATGAAATTGTAATGGAGTCCATTATTCTTTTGTACTGTGGACTGCCTCAAAGCAGACTGATTTAATTCATTTTCCATTTCAACCAGTCATGAGTGTTTATATTGATGGATTTAATGTATATATAGGATCTAAATTAAATATTTATTGTTTTTAAAGATAAAGTAAAACATATTTTATTACTCTTACATTAAATGAAAAATGATAAAATTAGTCATCCATAGGTGTGGACACACACCTCAACAGAATGATGTGACATATTTTTCATCACAAGATAACATGAATGATTTATATAAGTGTATTACAATAAATAAAAATATATTAATTAAATTTTTATCATTATGGGAGTATATAATTACACATATCTTCTTTCAATAATTATCAATGAAAACATGAAATGTTAGTCATGCGTACATATGGTCTGCCGTCTCTATGATTGTAACATAGTTCTTTTTTCATGTGATTATTTAATGGTTGGTTTTAAAATAATAATTTTTTATATAAATAGTTATAATTTAATGAGTATTATTATATAATTTATGGATAAATTCTAATTTTAACATTATCAACATACCTATCCATTTTGAAATTATCGATCGAATTTCCCCAAAACAACCGACACAGACTTAGCTAATTATTTAATTAAATATATCACTAAAATAATCTAAAAAATGGTTTTTGGATAAGGTATTAATCAATGATGTTTTTTATGTAATAAAATAATTTATATGAGTCTATTATTAAGGTTTTCTAGGAAATAAATCACATCTGTACTCAAGGTAAGGGATTTAATCTCAATTTATCTCATAAAGGCATATTTTATTATTATACAAATATTTTCTTTTATTTCATATATATATATCAATTTTAAATGTTATATAAAGAGACCTTAATATTTCATTATATTTAACATTTCATTTTTAAATATTTTATCTAAGGGGATTTTATATGAATATAACCATGGGGAAAGGGTTTCTTACCTCCCTTTCCTTTCATTGGGTTATAAATATCTTAAATTAACATAGTTATTCCATAATTATGTGTGAATAAATATCTAAATTGTTTTATTATATGATTCCAATTTTTTCTTGGAAATAAACTTGTGAAACATAATCAATTAATTAATGAATTATCAATTAAATGATATGACCTTTGTAAGGGTTATTAATATCAAATTCATTTTCATTCAGAAATTTGTCTGTGATTAACACTTGTATTCTTTTATGAGGTGTATTGTCTTCCAATATAAAATAATATATAAAAAATATGCATTTAAATTTTTATGGAAATGAATAATTATTTTCACATCTACAACATGATAAGATATTTCTACCATCATGACAATTATTTTCTATGAATTCCCCTTTATAAGTTTGTAGGGTTATTATCAATGAATATGTTTTTCACCATAATTTTAACTTTTTAGTTTTTTAAATGATATTTTCAATGTGAATTGCTTATTTTCATCACGAATGTTATTAATGATATATTAATGGTATTTAAATTTATCAAAAAAATAACCCTTGATGTAACTTATTCTCTAATGGGTATATTTTTAAGGATATTATCATCATTATTTATCTTGATAGTCTATTATTATTTAAAATTTATTTTCATTGATCTTTTTTATTTTCCATAGTTTAATTACGTTAGGAAAGGAACTGTTTATATTAACATATATATAACAATAATTATTTTTGATATCACCATTAACATTATTTGATATTTTTATTTCCATATATGGTTTAATGATTTCATTCAATTAAAATCCTCATTCTTGGACTCTTGTTAATATTGGTTTTGAAAATTATATTTTGAAGGAAGAGGTTATTTTAATATCTGTAAGTGTTTTCCAAATGATTTTAAAATATTTTTTCAAGTATTTTATTAATGATATTGTCCTTGGACATTGATTACGAAGGGTTACTCCCCATTATAGATCATTGGTGACCCTAGTATAGCTTATGCGTAGGGTTGATCCCCGTTACTTCTCATAGGTGATCCCGAGATAGCATATATGATAGGTGCACCACGATAGTCATCCAATGCATTTGGTAATGACTATGTTCTGAGAATAATTATATTGTAAGTAATTCATATGGTTATTCAAATATTAAGGGTTTTATAAGGGTTAATTGATGATGATATCCCATGTTAACAACACATTTATTTATATTGTTATGTGTAAAAATATTCCATCGGTCAAGGTTCAAAACCCATTACTCGTGATTATTTAATCTTATGACTCTTTTCCTACAAAAATCAGTATCACATCTATCATGATTGATAATCCTAGTATTAATTTCTATGAGTCATATTATGTTATAATCTTTTACTTTAGTTATGTCATCATACCATTATAATAATCTTACTATCACTGATGAAAATCAATTATTAATTAGTATATTCACCCTTACTAAATATTTGAGCTCAAATTTATTATATTTCATTTTCCCTAGATTATAAATAATTAAGGAAAATTATTTTTTCCTTGAATGGTTAGATATATGTAGAATTTTTTGGGATATATTAAATACATAATATGCTATATAAAAAGTTGGGTATATTGAGAGAAATAATCTCTTAAAGTCATGAGTTTTCTTTATGTACGAGTTTGTACTAATTACATAAACCTCTAAAACTAAATAGTACTTGGATATATAAGTTGTATAATATTTCCATTAAATGGTGTAACATTTTAATGTAATATAATTGGTCACAATTATCAATATGAAATCCAAAAATATAAATAGTACATTTTAGTGCCTAATCTAGGATTTTGGGTTTAAGGTTGTTACATCCATGAATTCAAGAGTGTTATCGAATGTAATAAGGGGACGTCAGTATAGAAATCCAAGACTTCAATACATTGTAACCAAGAGATGTTTCATCATTTTTTTGAAATTAATTATAGGTCACATGAATGTAATTCCCTGGGAATGAATTGGGGGTTTATATCATAAGGTTAAAGGTTCATATTGGGTACTGTTAAAGGATTTACTATTGTAGTTATCAGACTGAAACATAAAAAACCACAGCCTGGAGATCAGATTGTCTAGATTCATTATAGTATTCCTTTATGGGTGTCTATTTGCAATAAATTATTCCTACATGGGTGTGTGATTATACCTCATCATGATGATTGTAATGTTGGTTATGGGACATAAAATTAACTTCTATATCTTGATACTAGAAAAAATGTACATAGTGATAAACTAAATTTGTAATAATTACACCCTTTTATGGGTGTGCATCCCATTCCAGTTTTTATGGGCCGGTCATTTGACACATGGGGGTTATGAGTATCTATACCTAGTCCACCCTCCCAAATCCAATTTCATCAATTCATAATATTTTCTATATTCAACCATGAAAACATGAAAAAGTTGGATCGATTCAATGATTTTGAGTGTTAGAGTTGTTGATTTTCCATATATTCTCCTTTTTTGGTATTTATCATAGATGATGCCCCGGTGACAACCGTGTATCAGTAATTGTTTCTGGTATTCTTTTTTGGTGTAATGGTGGTGAGTAATTATGATATGGTCATTTGTATGCTAAGAAACTTGTACCAGTTCCCTTGTCAAATGTATTGTTTCTAATGGGAGATGATATGGTTTTTCAATTGGGTGTTCCATGAAAATAAACCCATGGTTCTTCGAAATCTATGGCACATTTTTACCCATGAATAACATGGGGATAATACATACATGACACTAATAAATGCTCTGTTTGGGATGATTTATGCTCATGTGTAGATATGGGAGGGATCATACAATTTGGAGATGATGAAGTTGCGAGTGATTCGATCATACCCCATATAAGAGGCCTAGGGAATGTGAGGTAGGAGAGATGTTTCACTAAGTTATTCACTTAATCCTAGTATGAGAGATTATATGGGGGTTGATTCTATGGAAAATTCCTAATGGATCCATGTCCTTGTCATGTTTAGACCTCTTTATAGGTTGTATTGGGGAGTTGGAGGCTTAATTATATGTGAGTTTAAGTGAATGTATTTTCTTTTAAAATGGATTCTACATTCCCAGAGTCGGTTATAGGGAATTTCTGGCACAACATAGTGGATCATCTTAATGTAATGGTGTTCCATGATCCATGATAACGTATGGAAATTTTTTATTGATTCCTCTTACCCCGATGATTGTGGAAGAAGTTTCACTATGATGGGATCACCCTCCCTTGCCTCAAATATACCATTTCCAGTTTTATAAACCCCCACCTGAATGTTATACAATACTTCATTAGACTTAATATGGTAATCTACTCACATGTATGGAAACAAAAATTAATAAAAGGAGCTAATATGTTTCTATATATTTCACTATTGGATAGTATTATGTAAATAAAACCATTTGAAGCTGTAGTATATAAAGGATGTGATGATGAGGATTCCTATATAATTATTTTATTCTAGGGGTTATTTAAAAATGGTGAGGTGAATCCTCCCACTTATGACATAGAATAATTTTTACCTCCTAAGAAATATCTACATGATTTTTATTTTTTTAGTTGTTACATGATCGCAAACCATATTTCAATTATCTACATGATTTATTCTAGAATCAATAGACATTCAGGAATAAGAAATCCTTGGAAAACCATATACCATCAACTTCATTAGAGATAGAGTGGGATATTAAAGGGAAACTATGAGATGGGAGAAGAAAAACTAGTTGATTATATATGAAATCAGCCTCCCATTGCTGAGGAAAAACCTCTAACTGAGGTAGAAATTCACCCACTATAATGTTTTGGTGATATCATTAAAGTAAATAAGTTTGGTTTTATGATACTTTAATAATATATTAGGAATTTACTTAATTTTCTCTTAGAGGAATGTCTCTTATCCTTGGAGGGTATTTTAGTGTCCATGAATGGGCCCACTAGCATGGAGGTTACATCAATGATGGTTCCTGCTTCTAGTTTCGAGTACCTTGAATATTTCTATGGTCTATAGGATGGGGGTTTTCATATAATAACGTGTGAGGATAGAAGAGGTAACATTCTTTGAGAATCTATCTAAATACATTCCTAGTGATTGAACCCCATCACCCTCTACACTGTATGTATGTATCATCTTGAAATATGATTCTATTTACATATGGAATATAATTCACTAACATATTACATTGATGGAACAATTTCAAAACTCACGGAATCAACCACATCGGGAACCACCAGATAACACATAGCTTGTTACTGATGTATAAAACTTTAAATCCATTATTGTAGCCTTGATTTTTGGTGAAGATGTTGTGGTTAGGATGTTCCCTATGGTTACAATCCCTTAAAAGGTTATTAAATTCATTTGGATGGGTATATTCTATACTAATAAGGATGTGATTTTGAAAATACCATCAGAGAATAGTGATGACACCACTACATCTCTTGGGGAAAAGATGGACCCAAGGAAAAATCCACTTTTCTAAGAGTTTTTGTTGTCCCCCATAGAGAAAACGTGAAGCTAATGATTCATGTCTAAGGAGGGATGTAGTATGATTATTCTATAGAGAGGGATATTTTGGGTGTACTTTTTTTAATGTTTGCATTACACTTAGATTTCCTAAAATTTATCATTCTCTAGAGGTGATCATGACCTTCCTTGAGAATGATACTTCCTGAGAAGAAATTAATGATGGTTGTCCAAAATTGATTAATAGTACTACATGATCTAGTGAACGACATGAACATTCATTCAAAAAAATCATATCTTACACATGGTGGGAGGATTTGAGTTTTCATGTTGGATCCTTCCTCTACTAGATGTTGAACCCCCTGATCAGTAGAGTGGACACCAATTCCCTTCTAATTCTAGTATTAGACGTACTATAAATTTATTTTACATGGATTGGAAAGGATTCCATGCCTCTTTATATGATAACATTTTTAACTTAATCATGCCACTTCAAGAAGTTAAAAATGGTTTCCTTTCCAAGAAAATAATGAACATAAACATGAAGATAATTTAACATTTGGGGAGGATATCATCTACCAATTAAGAGAGTATTTAGAAGGTGCTGATGATAAGGTATATAGGGTAGAATATACAGAATAATAATAAAAAAATATGAAATTTAAGGTATGGATTCAGCTAGATAGGGTTTTAACCGATGCAAAAGAAGAAACAATGGTGCTTACTATGTGATGGTGTGATCTTGATTTAACCCAAAAAGGTGTAATGATCTAGAATATCTTTTGTAGTAATGATTTTTTGGTGAGTTCTATTTATATTGTAGGAGAGAATCCAATATATGAATGAACATACTTATTTTTTGAGGAAATAAATACATCAATTCTCTAAATTCTCATTGTTAAAATTTACATCTCAATCACATTAATAAAGAAATAAACTGATGAAAAATAAGACAACTTAATTCACTATCAGTGTGTGGAACAACAGAAAAAGAGGATATCTAAAAATTATATGAGAGCCATAGAAATATAGAGAAGGGTTGGGATTAAAATTTTGTGATGATAACCATTAGAAACCCATAAGGATAAGGAAACTGAGATGGTGTGGTTCCCAATGTTTGGTAGCTTAATAATCTGAAAGATACTTTTTGTTAAAACACAAAAGGTGTTAGAATTATATTTTAGTAAATGTAATTTAGATAGTGGTAAACTATTGCTTTAATATTTATCACCAAATGATAGTGGAGGTATATAGTTTTTGGATGAATGTTGACCATTTTAAGTACATGGGATTATTGACCATACTATAAAGAATGTGTCTTCTAGTGCATGTTCAATGAATGGGAGGATGGACCATTTGGGATTATGTAGTCACTATAGGGGAGCCTATTTAGAGAAGATGAATTTGATTCCTCTAGGTTGTGTGCCTTGGAAGGTAGGTGGGATTATTTGGAATTGTTCTATCATTATAGAGAAGCTAGTTTAGATGATGGAATATGGATTCCCATGAAAATCTAGAGGACACAATGTGTGTCTATATATGAGTGGGATTCTCAAGAAGAGTTAAATAAATATATGGGCTACTTCATCATGTTCCTAGTATATTAATGTGTCATGCTTGATAAACAAAACGTTTGTGAGCTAGTGGGGGAAACCCAAAGTATTACAAGGTGAGTGTTGTGAGAAAAATAGTCAATAAATATATAGGGAGGATAGATAATTAATATCTAAGGATTATTAGTTTATGGCTTCATTGATTCGAAAATAATGGGGATATTTGTTTAAGGTTACATATATTAGACTGTAGATTATTCATGATAAGGTATTTCAACCATGAAATGTGGTTGTATCTTTTATGGTCTGGTAGCAAGGACCAGTGGAGGGACTACAACATATGGACATCTTGTAAGAACCATGGGATGGTGAACTTATAGGTACATATAGCTTTCACCAAGGGGAAATCCTTTTAAGGTCTTGATATTAGGACCATGGTTCATAGTTTAATATCAAGGGATTGATACCATGTTGTGATGCATTTTATGTTCATATAACTCAAACCATGAGGAGGTGAGACAATTTTAATGGATGAGTGAAAACAAACCTAGAGTTAATTGAATAACATATGGGGTTCCTACACCAGTATTATTTATCTCTCCAATTTGGGGGTATAATGATTAATCTCATGAAACATACAACAAGAAAATAAAATACTATGATAAATAAAAGGTGTCTAGGAATCACTACATATCTCATGATATGTGAATCCAGACATACGTAGTTTTATTAGGTGGTGTGTTAGGTAGCCAGTTCCATATAGGGGTCATCCCCATTGATGAGGACTGAGGTATCACACAATTTTAAGTCATGTAGAAAGGACTACACCAAGGAGATTAATGTCATATGTAAAATAAATGGAACACAAAATTTAACATCATATAGTGAATATAAAAATTATTGAATCTCAACCATTCTAGTGAGTGAACAAATCTATAATCTCTTTACCCATGTGATTTATGCAAATTTTGGGAATCCAAGGGATATAAATGGATGATCTATTTTCATTAGAGTGCCTAATATTAATTATTCATGGTCATAATTATGTTTTGGTCATAGAGATAACTCATGAAAATTATAATACAAGGCAGAAATGAAACTATAGGACCACTTTAAACTATCATCATACAGAAAGGTCTGAAAGGGAAATATCATGGGAGTGAAGACTCCGAATTCAAAAAGGTGATAATGAGAAGTCAATATATTTATTATAGAAATAAAATATCATTGGATGTGATAACAGGTCGTGGATGACCACAAACCACATTTGGAAAAATGGAGTCCACATCTACATCATCTACATAATGAGAATCAAATTTAATGTCAAACAATGGACATTTTAGGTATTCAGAAACTGACATGTCAATACTAGAAGTTCTCCAAGGAATGTCCATGGAAATGAGGTGGGAATATCTGGAATTATTCCATTATCACAGGGGAATGTTTTTTAAAATTAAATATTCATTGGTAAATTCAAACTCTAGGTAAAAAAGTGTGAAGATGAAATGAGAAGAAAAAAAATTGGTTTGAGCACCCTAAGTTACACTATTGTGTGTATGATCAAACTCATGGGATGTGTATGGTTTTATTGGTTTTTTAAACATGAAAGGACATAGTAAAGGTTTTAATTTAACTTATAGATAGATAATTTGTCACGACCCGTCCTCGGGGCCCGTGCTGTGACTACCCCAAGCCCGCCTTCCATTGGCCAGGGGCTGGCGACTAGCACCAAGGCGTAAATCCCGGTAAAAAGGGAAGGCATTGCCTTTGTAAAGTAAACAAACACCACAGAGTAAACAAGAAGAAGAAGCAAACACTAAGTAAAAGCTGGTACAACAGTAACTGTGGAAAAGTAAGTGGGCCAGTATACAAACCCAAACTGAAAGTAAAGTACAACTCGAAAGGGAAAACAGCAACTAAAAGGTAAAGCCGCAACGATGAGCTATCCACTGGAAATCCCACCTGAAGGGTGGGTACAGAAAGCCTCCACTGCTCCTCGGGTCCAGCCGACCACTCCGAGTACGTCCCGCCCAGTGGTCCACCTCCAGGTACCATCCTGCTCCACAAGACTCCACCACGTTCAGCGATGTCTGTCGTCTGCAACCAACACAACGTAGTGCGGGCATAGCCCGTGCAGGGGTGAGTATAAACTACTCAGTAGGGACCCCGAGACCCCCGAAGGTCTCCCAAAATCCACAAAGGATAAACCACAAAGGAAAGATACAATCACGATGTAACAACCGACACTGCTTAGGTATATGCCCTTACATATACCTAAGTCATCAATTCCAATACGCTCCAACCTCCAAGCCCAAGTACAACCCAGTCCACACAAGAAAGTATACGTATTCCACACAAGAAAGAAAAACGTAATCCACACAGGATAGCACAACACAATCCACACAGGAAAGAAAACATGATTCATCTCACATAGGTATACTTCTTCGAAGGACGATAGAGATGATCATTAATCCATCTAAGTCGTTATACCCACAAAGGATCGATAGGTACTAACCCCCGTAATGACCCACACAGGATCGGACCCACACAGGATCTGTAGGTGTTGGCTCACATAGAACCGCTGAGCGCTAACCCACACAGGATTGGACCCACACTGGATCGGTAGCACTGATCCACACAGGATCGCTGAGTGCTGTAGTCATCGTCATCGAATCCACTGAGGATCTCTGCACAGTCGTCGTCGCAGTCACAATAACAGTCGCAGCCAGCACTAGGGTTCCCGCACACAGCAAGCTCGTTCGGGAGGGTCTGCTCCACGAGCCGAGAGGCTGATACATCAACTGACACATAGTCCAGAGTTGATGTATCCAAAAGTTCTGTATCGTCAACAGGAACTCAACGTCGCAGACGGCACGTCGATCGGACGCCCGGTCTGTGAGTTATTGGCTTTTTCGTCCCAGGGGCCCGGTTGGGTTTTAAGGCAAAACCAACCTGACCATACTCCACCTGCATCCAAACCTCGGGCGGAGTAAGCCAAAATATCTTTCTCACTAAGTGAACCAACATAGTTGACGACATGTCAATCGGACGTCCGTAGATCAAGTTATGAGCGTTTCCGCTCCGAGGGCCCGGTTGGTTTCGTGTACGAACCAACCCGGCCGAACAAAAAGTAATCCAAAACCATGATTGCGATATACCTAAACGACCATCTCAATTTAAGGATCGCATCGCAACTGACGGTGCGTCGATCGGAGGTCCGTAGCCAAAGTTATGGGCAAAAGACCGAAGACAGTCCGAAAATGGGGGTTTCGGGCCCGGACCGACCCGGCCCGAGACACCCTGGTCGGCCCGAGCCGGGCCGACCCGCCCCAGGTCTGGTTCATCTTGGCTCGGCCTGGCAGACCGGCCAGGCGGCCGGCCCAGCTGGGCAAAGCGCGCCCAGCGCGCTAGCCATCTCGGCCAGTGGCCGAGTCGTTTTTGGCAGGGGGGGGGGGGCGCCTGCCCCCCTGGTGTAACCACGACCCCCCAATTAAGGGGGCCATTTTGTATAGCCGGTAGGGGGAATTAATTCCCCCGACTCCCCCTTTGTCCGGCCGGCCCGCACTGGCCGGCTGGTTCTGCCAACGAGGACCGATGATGACCGGTCCTTTCCTCCATCGCCGACATTGGCGGCCCTGAACCGGTCGCCGGTCACCCTGCTCCTCCGCGGCCCGGAACCGGCCGCAGCTTGATTTGTCTGGCGCGGCGTGACGGCACCCCGCCCACTCCGCCACGGCCCCGCTCTGGCCACGGCGTCTTCAGTTTTCTTCAACGCGGCGCGACGGTGTCACGTCCTTGATCAACTTCATGGCGCGGCACGACGGCGTCGCGTATTACTTGCCGTGCGATTCCCGCGTGGTGCGACGACACCACGCCATTCCGTTCCAACCACAAAGAATCAAACAAGGTTAAGGAGGAGGGTCGGCCGTGTTTTTTCGGTCCGGCCCCCTCTCGTTAATCGTTATCATTTAGTCGTTTATCCACAAAGAACGACAAACTAGAATTCATGAACGGAAAATAATTAAATAAAGATAAACCCTACTTGATAAAAGAGATGACGAACGTCGGCGTCGCGAAGCGAGGATTCGAAGACGTTGACGGAGATTTCGTCACGGAAAACCATCGCGGAAGAGACGACGCGGAAGAAGAACCTCGTGGAAGAAGACGTCGCGTCGCGGGTCAGTGTCGCAGAAGACGGTCTCCGCGGGCTCGGCGCTCCACGTCAGAGATCGTTCGTTCTTCGCGTTCTTCGTCAAAGGGAAATGAAGAACTCAAGACTTCCTTAGCTTTTTCTCCAAAATCTCTCAAACAACCCAACACCAACCCAAATGAAATAAGTTCTCAACTTATTTTATTAACACAACAAGGCTTTTAAAATTCCAGAGTTTGAATTTCAAAAACATACATTTAACTCACCACATTAATTCCATAAGTTTAGTATACTTAAGTTATCAACATTTAATGGGAGTTGAGAGGGGTTAGAGGATATGAAGGGGTGGGGTTCGTGTGGGCCCCACCACCCTCATAACCTCCCAAGGGAGGTTGGGTGGTTACCCAACTTCCATCAAGAATTAAACACTTAGAGTAAAATAAAAATTGTAGAATAATTATAAATTAAACTTCCACAATTTTTATCATCAACTCTCGTGAAAAAACAACTCCGGAACAGGTGTTTCTAAGAAATTACTGGCGCTACGGTTCCATCGGTGCCCTCAGAATTCAATTCCGAGCACCAGTTCAAAAGTTATAAATTCACTCTCATTCGTTCACTGAACGTACCCGAGCTAAACTTCGGTTAGAAATTCCGGGCACACCGGGCCTCAGAATCAGGTGTCGTCTGAAACTGCGTTCTTGTAAAATCCCAAAGAAAATTAAGAAAAAATTTCTCTTGAATTTTACAGGTATTTACATTACTCCCACCTCAGGGATTTACGTCCCCGTAAAGATACATCAAAAACTAGGGAAACAAATGTGGGTACTGAGCACGCATCTGAGCCTCCCGTTCCCAAGTGCTCTCTTGGAGGTTCCCGTGTTGCCATCTGATGCGCACTAGAGGAATCGACCATCCACGTAGGACCCTCTCATGTCAATCCTCGATCTCCACTGGGACCTCCACAAAAAGTCGCCCCATCATCAACTTCCAGCTCCCCATGGTCAATGATGTGTGTCGGGTCATGCACGTATCTCCTCAGTTGAGATACGTGGAAGACGTCATGCACCCGGTGCAACTGAGGTGGTAGAGCCAGACGATAATCCACCTCGCCAATCCTGCTGAGGACCTGGAATGGTCCAATGAAGCGTGGGGACAACTTTCCACCTCTACCAAATCTCCGTAATCCACGTCGAGGTGAGACACGCAAGAAGACGTGGTCGCCATCCTCGAACTCTAGTGGCCTCCGCCTCCTGTCAGCATATGACTTCTGCCGGCTCTGAGCTGTCCTCATCCTCTCATGGATGACCTGGACCATCTATGTCGTGGCCTGGACCATCTTTGGTCCCACAAGTGCTGACTCCACAGGGTCTGTCCAGCACAAAGGATATCTACAAGGTCGGTCGTACAACGCCTCATATGGTGTCATCCCGATGGTGGAGTGGTAGCTATTGTTGTACGCGAACTCCACCAAGGGTAGGTGGTCCTCCTAGCTACGACCAAAGTCAAGGACACATGCGCGGATCATGTCCTCGAGAGTCTGAATGGTCCTCTCTGTATGACCATCCGTCTGAGGGTGAAAAGCTGTGCTCAGACGTAGTTGTGTCCCGAACGCCTCCTGCAACCCCTTCCAAAGCCGGTAAGTAAAGCGAGCATCTCGATCAGAGACGATAGATGATGGAACACTGTGAAGCCGTAAAATCTCCTGAACGAAAAGTCGTCCCAAGCTCTCCACTGAGCCCTGCTCTCTGATGGGTAAGAAGTGAGCCGACTTGGTGAGTCGGTCGAAAATCACCCAAATGGTGTCGTGACCTATGGAAGTGCGTGGAAGTCCAGTCACGAAGTCCATAGATATTCCATCCCACTCCCACTCCGAAACCTCCAAGGGTTGTACCAAGACTACTGGTACCTGGTGCTCAGCCTTCACCTGCTGGTAGGTGAGGCATCGAGAAACAAACTCTGCCACGACCTTCTTCATGCCCGGCCACCAGTGCTGTCGTCTGAGATCCTGGTACATCTTTGCCACTCCAGGATGTACCGCCAAAGGAGAAGTGTGAAACTCTCTCAGCAACTCCTCCCATAAATCAAATGGTACCAAGGTACGTCCTCTTAAAAGTACGTCGTTCTCTGCTCCAGAGGAGAAACCATCAGGTTCCTGTCCTGAGGATATTTGTGCACGCCGCGTCTCATAGTCAGCGTCCCCACGCTGTGCCTCTCTGACCCACTGTAGTATTGGAGGAGAGACTATGAGAGACTGAAGGAAGGCTGCACCATCTCTATCCACAAAGGATATCTGCAAGGCGGCTAGCTGCTCTGTCGCCTCCTCAAGTAGCTGAATGCTCGTCCTCCTGCTGAGGGCATCAGCTACCATGTTCCTCTTCCCAGGAGTATAGACTATCTCAAAGTCATAGTCCAGGAGGAACTCGAGCCATCGCCGCTGTCTCAAATTCAGATCCTTCTGAGAGAAGATGTATCTGAGACTCTGATGGTCAAAAAAGACAGTAAAGCGCTCGCCCATCAGATAGTGTCGCCATGTCTTCAGAGCGAAGACCACTACTGCTAACTTCAGGTCATGGGTAGCGTAGTTCTGCTCATGCGACCTCAACTGACGTGATCCATAAGTGATCACTGCCCGCTCCTGCATCAGGACACATCCGAGTCCGGTCCCTGATGCATCGCAGAAGACTACGTACCCTACTCCCTCCTCAGGCAACCTGAAGATAGGTCCGTTGGTCAATCTCTGTCTCAGCTCTTGGAAGCTCTGCTGACATCTGTCTGACCACACTAAGGGTTTCTCCTTCTTTGTCAAAGCTGAGAGTGGTGCCGAAACTCTGGAGAAGTCTGGCACGAATCCCCGTTAATATCCAGCTAGTCCCAAGAAACTCCGCACCTCCGTCACGCTCATGGGTGGCTCCCAAGCTAGCACTGCCTCGATCTTCGCAGGATCCACTGCAACTCCCGCCTCAGAGATGACGTGCCCCAAGAAGTGGACCTCACGTATCCAGAACTAACACTTCGAGAGCTTTCCATAAATCATGTGCTCTCGGAGTGTGTCTAGTACAACCTGTAAGTGGTAGGCGTGCTCCTCCTCAGTCGTCGAGTAAATCAAAATGTCGTCAATGACGACCACAACAAATCGATCAAGGTATGGCTGAAAGATCTTGTTCATGAGGGCCATTAATACTTCTGGAGCATTGGTTACACCGAATGGCTTAACCAAGAACTCATAGTGGCCATACCGACATCTGAAGGCCGTCTTCTGCACGTCCTCGTCTCGAACTCTGAGCTGATGATAGCCTGACCTGAGGTCTATCTTCGAGAACCACCGTACTCCCTTGAGATGATCGAAGAGGTCATCAATACTCGGTAGTGGATACTTGTTCCTCACTATCACCTGGTTCAGGCGACGATAGTCGACACAGAGTCTCAAGCTCCCGTCCGCCTTCTTGGTGAACAAAATCGGGGAAGACCAGGGTGAAACACTGGGTTGGATGAATCCCTTGCCCTGCAAGTCCTCCAACTGTACCTGCAGCTCTCTAAGCTCGGCGGGGGCCATCCGATATGCTGGAGTCGATATCGGGGATGTTCCAGGGTATAGTTCAATATAAAAGTCTACCTCTTTGCGAGGAGGTATCCCTGGAACGTTGTCGGGGAAAACGTCCGCAAACTGATCCACCACTGCAGGAAAACTAGGACTCTGCATGTCAACAGCTCCTAGGATGAGGCTAGCCAACTGATGAGTGATGGGTTGTCCTATCCTCTACGGAAGTCCATCCTGTGCTGCGAAGGCTCCCTTCTCGCCGGTGAAGGTGAACCTGCTCCCGTCGGTGCGTACACATTGCACCTTGCGCCTAAAACAGTCAATCTGTGCATGGACCACAGACAACCAATCCATGCCCAAGATGACGTCGTAAGGCCTCGACGCCGCTACAAGAAGATCCCAGCCGAAGCTATCGCCTCCTAGAGTAAGCTCACACTGTCGGCACCAGTGCGTAATCGTCGAGTCTGCTCCCGTAGGAGTCTCTAGCCGTAAGGATCGAGCCAACGGCTCTGTCAGAATCTCCGAGCTCCGAAAAAGGGCAGCGGCTATGAAAGAGTGACTCGCTCCTGTGTCTATAAGTACTGCAGCAAGGGTGGAATAGAAACAGATAGTACCTCGAATCATCTCGGGCGCGCTGTGGTCATAGGCCTTTGCTGCCTGGAGCTGTGCCTGTCTCTACCCGCCAGCTCCCTATGGTCGGGGTGGACCTCCTGGTGGTGGTGGTTGTAGAGCCTCAAAGCGTCTCCCACCACTTGCTGCTCGGCCAGCTCCTCTGCCTCGTCCGCCTCCTCCCTGCGGACCGCCACGGTCGACCCTCTTCCTCTGCCTCGGTGGTCCCTCAACCGTCTGATGCTCCTCGACACGGTGGGTCAGGCAATCACGAGCCATGTGGCCCTGCCCGCCGCACGAGTAGCACTGTCTGCCTCTCGAAAGATTGGCTCCGCGCTGTGTGCCCCACACTGCTGAGCCAGTGTCCTGAGGTCGTCTGCCTGAGGGTCTGGTCTGCCTGGACCGAAGAGTCATCTGTCGACTTCCTACTGCAGAAGACTCTTCTACGTGCCGCCCTACGGTGGGTCTCGGTGCTGGTGTAGACTCAGCAAGAAAACTCTCTATCAAAATAGCTCGCTCCAGTACTCCTGTCTGAGTCGGAATGCTGAGGGAGATCAGCAATGCCCTGATCTCGTGTCTCAATCCCTGCTCAAAGGTCCGGGCCCGGAAGAATGGGTCCCGTACCATGTCTGTAGAGTAGCGCGAGAGATCGGTAAATCTCGCTGAGTACTGGGCGACCGTCATGCTGCCATGCCGCAGCTGAAGAAGCTCCTGAATGCGCACCGCACGGAGGGTGTCCGGGATGAACTCTGAGCGGAAGAGACTCTCAAAGTCTATCCAGAGAAGAGATTCCTCATCGTGCACCTGGAGCATCAAGCTCCACCATCGGCCCGCTGCTGCGTGCAGTAGGCTCGCTGCGAGGATCACCATGAGGTCTGCTGGTGTCCTCACTAGCCTAAAAACTCGTACCACTACCTCCAGCCAGTCCTCGGCTGCCTGGGGGTCCGTCTCCCTGCGGAACCTGGGCCGTCGCTGGCGCTAGAACTCATGCAGTGCACTGAGGCAACGTGCATCATCAGCGGCTGGTGCTGGAAGCATCGGTGGCTCAGCGGGTAGAGCTACCACCGGTGCCACTGCTGACAAAGGGCCCTGCACCGAGGCCTCGTCGCTCGGTGGGCTGTCGTCACGCTCGACTCTTGGAACCCTAGCTTCCTGCCGTCGTGGGGCCATCCTGAAAAAGAAACAGGTGTGCCACAGTCAGAACAGTATACCTAGTGAGCTGATACAAAGTAATCACAAATAAAACTTGAAACACACATACAATCAATGTTTTCGTGCATTAAGTGGGAAATCAGAAGTCAGGGTCCTGGTGTACGGATACGTCGGCCGCCGCACCAACACTGGATTCCCTGGACTAATAACCATACCCAATACGTTAAACACTATTGATTCACATAGAAAAGATCAGAGTCCCAAGTTCTACGGTAGAACCGAACTCCTCTGATACCAATTTGTCACGACCCGTCCTCGGGGCCCGTGTCGTGACTACACCAAGATCGCCTTCCATAGGCCAGGGGTTGGCGACTAGCACCAAGGCGTAAATCCCGGTAAAAAGGGAAGGCATTGCCTTTGTAAAGTAAAGAAACACCACAGAGTAAACAAGCAGAAGAAGCAAACACTAAGAAAAAGCTGGTACAACAGTAAGTGCGGAAAAGTAAGTGGGCCAGTATACAAACCCAAACTGAATGTAAAGTACAACTCGAAAGGGAAAACATCAAGTGAAAGGTAAAGCCGCAACGACGAGCTATCCACTGGAAATCACACCTGAAGGGTGGGTACAGAAATCCTCCACTGCTCCTCGGGTCCAGCCGACCGCTCCGAGTACGTCCCGCCCGGTGGTCCACCTCCAGGTACCATCCTGCTCTGTAAGACTCCACCACGTTCAGCAATGTCCGTCATCTGTGACCAACACAACGTAGTGCGGGCATAGCCCGTGCAGGGGTGAGTATAAACTCCTCAATAGGGACCCCGAGACCCCCAAAGGTCTCCCAAAATCCACAAAGGATAAACCACAAAGGAAAGATACAATCACGAAGTAACAACCGACACTACTTAGGTATATGCCCATACATATACCTAAGTCATCAATTCCAATACGCTCCAACCTCCGAGCCCAAGTACAACCCAGTCCACATAGGAATTTATATGTATTCCACACAGGAAAGAAAAACGTAATCCACACAGGATAACACAACACAATCCACATAGGAAAGCAAACAGGATTCAGCTCACACAGGTATACTTCTTCGAAAGACGATAGAGATGATCATTGATCCATCTAAGTCATCGGACCCACAAAGGATCGGTAGCACTGATCCACATAGGATCGCTGAGTGATGTAGTCGTCGTCGTCGAATCCACTGAGGATCTCTGCACAGTCGTCGTCGTAGTCACAGTAGCAGTCGCAGCCAGCACTGGGGTTCCCGCACACAGCAAGCTCGTTCGGGAGGGTTCGCTCCACGAGCCGAGAGGCTGATACATCAACTAACACATATTCCAGAGTTGATGTATCCAAAAGTTCTGTATCGTCAACAGGAACACAACGTCGCAGATGGCGCGTCGATCGGACGCCTGGTCTGAGAGTGGCTTTTTCGTCCCAGGGGCCCGGTTGGTTTTTAAGGCAAAACCAACCCGACCATACTCCACCTGCGTCCAAACCTCAGGTGGAGTAATCCAAAAGATCCGTCTCACTAAGAGAAAACCAACATAGTTGACGGTACATCAATCGGATGTCCGTAGCTCAAGTTATGAGCGTTTCCGCTCCGAGGGCCCGGTTGGTTTCGTGTACGAACCAACCCGGCCGAACTCAAAGTAATCTGAAACCTTGGGTGAAATATACCTAAACGGCCATCTCGATTCAAGGATCATATCGCAACTGACGGTGCGTCGATCAGAGGTCCGTAGCCTAAGTTATGGGCAAAAGACCGAAGACGGTCCGAAAACGGGGGTTTCGGGCCCGTACCGACCCGGCCTGAGACCCCCCGGTTGGCCCGAACCGGGTCGACCCGCCCCGGGTCCGGGTCAGCCCAGCCTGACACGGTTGGATACAGCGCGCCCAGTGCGCTGGCTAGCTCGGCCAGTGGCCGAGCCGTTTTTGGCAAGGGGGGGGGGGGCGCCTGCCCCCCTAGTGTAACCACGACCCCCCAATTAAGGGGGTCGTTTTGTATATCGGGCCAGGGGAATTAATTCCCCCGGCTCCCCCTTTGTCCGGCCGGCCCGCACCGGCCGGACGATTCTTCCAACGAGGACCGGCGACGACCGGTCCTTTCCTCCATCGCCGACACCAGCGGCCCAGAACCTGCCGCCGGTCACGCTGCTCTACCGCGGCCCGGAACAGGCCGCGAATTGATTCGTCCGGCGCGGCGCGATGGCACCACGCCCCCTCCGCCGCGGCCCCGCTTCGGTCGCGGCGTCTTCGGTTTTCTTCGACGCGTCGCGACGGCGTCGCGTCCTTGATCAACTTCATGGCGCGGCGCGACGGCGTCGCATATTACATTCTGTGCGATTCCTGTGTGGTGCGACGACACCACGCCATTCCATTCCAACCACAAAGAATCAAACAAGGTTAAAGAGGAGGGTCGGCCGTGTTTGTGCGGTCCGGCCCCCTCTCGTTAATCGTTATCATTTAGTCATTTATCCACGAAGAACGACAAACTATAATTCATGAACGAAAAATAATTAAATAAAGATAAACCCCTACTTGATAAAAGAGATGACGAACGTCGGCATCGCGAGACGAGGATTCGAAGACGGTGATGGAGATTTCGTCACGGAAAACCTTCGTGGAAGAGACGACGTGGAAGAAGAACGTCGTGGAAGAAGACGTCGCATCACGGGTCGGTGTCGCGGAAGACGGTCTCCGCGGGCTCGGCGCTCCACGTTGGAGATCGTTCGTTCTTCGCGTTCTTCCTCAAAGGGAAATGAAGAACTCAAGACTTCCTTATCTTTTTCTCCAAAAGCTCTCAAACAACCCAACACCAACCCAAATAAAATAAGTTCTCAACTTATTTTATTAACACAACAAGGCTTTTGAAATTCAAGAGTTTGAATTTCAAAAACTTACATTTAACTCACCACATTAATTCCATAAGTTTAGTAAACTTAAGTTATCAAAATTTAATGGGAGTTGAAAGGGGTTAGAGGATATGAAGGGGTGGGGTTCGTGTGGGCCCCACCACCCTCATAACCTCCCAAGGGAGGTTGGGTGGTTACCCAACTTCCATCAAGAATTAAACACTTAGAGTAAAATAAAAATTGTAGAATAATTATAAATTAAACTTCCACAATTTTTATCATCAACTCTCGTGAAAACGCAACTCCGGAACAGGTGTTCCTAAGCAATTATCGGTGCTACGGTTCCATCGGTGCCCTCGGAATTTGATTCCGAGCACCGGTTCAAAAGTTAGAAATTCACACTCGTTCGTTCACTGAACGTACCCGAGCTAAACTTCGGTTAGAAATTCCGGGCACACTGGGCCTCGGAATCAGGTGTCGTCTGAAACTACGTTCTTGTAAAATCCAAAAGAAAATTAAGAAAAAATTTCCCTTGAATTTTACATGTCTTTACATAATTGGTTCCCAATTCTAGGGAGTTTAACATTATCATGATTCAATAGAAGGTGGAGAATTCTTTTCTAGTGCAGGTGAGACGAAAACGATTTGAAGTGGAATCCCATATGAAGGAACTAATGAATCTCGAATACAGAGGGAATCGATTTGATGTTATTATTCATAGAACAATATGTTTATACCATTAAAAATCCTATGATCTTGTACCCAGTAACTATAAGTTTATGGTAATAGGGTTTGGACTAATAATGTGGTGACTTGTACGACATCAAGAAAATAAAAAAGTCAAAGTAGATTATTTAACCTAATTCCATTAAAGAATACCATAGTGTGAAAAGAAAAACAAATTGAAGTCATTATTCATGGAATTTAGTGGATATATATGTTAGGGTCATTCACATTTGGTCACTTCCCTATAGATACTCCACCAATATAGTGTGATGGATGGAACTCGAGTCTGACAATGTAGTTCAATGTGAAAAAACAAGGAGGAGGTGATTGGGGAATTCTGGTAAGAAATAAGATAGGGGATAAAATCATTAAAACATATCCCATGAAATCATAATCATTCCATAAGTATATTTATATGTGTTGTGATGGGAGACAAACACTATAATGGGGAAATAGACTTATGTGCTGCTCTTACTCATGCATCGAATGGTGGGGAGAAAAGGATGGGAGCTCTTGTGAAAGGAGGGGCTATGGCCTAATTAGAATCAATAATAGTCTTATCATTAGCAGAAATAAGGTTATATATATATGGACTATGTATCTATCCATAATGAATAATCCATACATCATTATGTATCCCTTGGAAAGGGAATTCATGCCATAAAAAGTTATGGAATGTGGTGTGGCAAAAATACAACACCAAGAGAGGGTCCATCCTCTAATGAGATAATATTGGGTATCATTAAGATTTATTTCATGTAATAGGGACTCTATAATAAAGTTAAAAATCTTATGGTATATATAAATAGAGGGATGAGGTAGTTTATATAACAAAAAATTTAATATAAACCTACCATGTATAGAACACCAAGGGACCTGGAACCCCATAAACATCCTTAGGGGAATGAACAAAAATTATGTCATGATTATTAGGCCATTTGTTTCATCCAATTTGAGGTCAAGGAGACTAGATTAGGGGGAACTTCCAGTTTAGGTTCATAGAGGATGAACCAATGGGGGTGTTATTTTCCATGTAGTGTATAGGTAAAAATGGATGTTATTTAAATCAAAGGAGTTGATGCTACATGGATTACCTTAGGAAGTCATTCACATATTTTAAGATAAATTATGCATGGAGATGATGATGTTGTGAGGAAAACAGTGATATAAACCTGATGTAACAGGATGTTGATAGGTTCCCAACACTATAAAAATATCTCTGAAAATAATGCACACAATTTATGGTTACGAAGAGTGGAAAATGGTGTGTTGTTTTTAATGTACCTGATGTATAGATCAATGGGGGTTAGTCTGTCTATATAGCGTGATAAGTGAAACTGTAACATGAAAATAGGGCCAAATGGGACTGAAAATATCATTACTAAGAAATGTTATCTCATGAAAATGAAGTGATTATAGTTTAAGGTCATGATGATCAGACCAAAGATTGACCATTATAGTTTTAATTCATACTACCATAACTAAGGTCTCCCTAATTAGATATGTAATGTGACATAATAACATGGGAAAAATACACTAAAACCCATAAGAACATGAAAGTTGTGGTCAATACTGTAAAAATAGAGAATAATATAATCAGATGTGCCACCAGGGAGTACACTATAGTGACCCATACATTATATACATTAATATCACAAATTATTATTTGAATATTATTATATATAAAAAATTAATGAATAAATCATATAGGTATAATGTCTATGGAAACATGGAAACATAGAAAAATGGTTCATAAAATATCTACATCATCTCCCATTGAGTTCATCATAACATTCAACCTTTTTATACATATCATAATTCCAAAATTGGGGAAAGATAACATAATAAAGGTTGTTATTAACTGATAAGTAAGGGTATACAATGGAGATATCAAGGATCATAGGAGCATAACATGAACATAAGGGTATGCCAACATGATCATTACAATTGATAATCATGAACATAATATCATAAATCATATTCATGATTTAGGGGATAATTCTTGGTAGCTCGTAAGATATGAATAATAAAGGAATTAAATAACATTATCCATGGAAGCATAACATTGACATAATACATGGAATTTTTGAATAAATATATAAAAAGTAAATAATTTCCTTAGTATTCAAATAATATTTCAAATAATATCATAGTTGATTGGGTTAACTTCCCAATCCATTATAGTAGTCAAGGTTCACTCCCAAGACTATTATAGTGGACAATGTCACATACAGAACAGGGTTCAGACCCCTTTATATTCTATTAAATATCATGAGATATATATAATTACATAATGGATTGGAGAGTGATATAGGTCCTACCAATAAAATAATGAAAACCATACATATGTGTTCTACAAGATCATAAGACATTCATCATATCATAATCCATGAAATAAATATTTTTTTATGAAGAATTCATCATAGTGTAACCCCAAGAAAGGGAAAAAGTTGCATATACATGTTGTCCTCAAAAACATTAACCATATTTAGAAAGAATAATTATTATATAATTATATAATATCCCTTGTAGATCATAATATAAATCAAGGGTTAATGTTCTTAGTGAATATAAATACCAATAATAGATACATAAAACATTCTTGATAAAAATAATATTTTCATTGAAAAATAAATCCGTTAAAAAAAATCCAATATATTATGGGGAAAATTTTCCTTGAAAATATAAATGGAAACATGTAAGGTAAATTTCAAATCCTTGAGTGGTTAGGATGTTGGAAAACTCTATTAATTCCACATATGTTTGAAAAACATTCATTTCACACTTGTATAAAAAAAGAAAAAACTAACTTGGTTGGGAAAGAACAAAAAGAATAAATTTAAAATAATATTTTAAAAAGAAAAACATGTGTATAAATGAGAATAAAAAATTATATGGTAATATTATAAAATTTCTTTAATTTTTTTAAAAAATTGAAATTGAAGAAAAACACTTTTATAACAATGATAGAAATAAAAACAGTTTCTCTTGAAAACTTATTTTCAGTATTTTGAGTAGCTAAAGTGATAGAAAAGAAATAAAATCATGTATTATTATTAAAAAAAAGTGTATAAAAGAATTCCAGAGTTTCATTTGCTATATATTATATTATTTCATCATCATAGACATAATCATAAACAATCCAAATAAACCATGTCATTGTAAGATAAATTCCTTACCACTTATTAAATTTTGAATAGAATTCTCCATGAATTAATGAACAATAGATGGATAAGTAAATATCCATACCATTAAGAATATGAATCAATAAAAAATTTCCTTTAAATTATATACACCATAAAAATTTAATTAGCGTTGAATATTACTTGTGTCTCAATGAAAGAAAACCTAGAAGAAAATCCATTGCCTTATATCCGACTTCCGTTGTATGAATTAGAAAAAAATATATAAAAAATATAGATTTATTATAAATATATTATTTTTAAATACTCATATATACCATACCATATATGATTTAATTATAAACATTAATAAAAACTTTGTTAAGAATACTTTATTAAAATTACCACTTCATGTGATATCTTCTTCATTTTTCAAGTTTGTTTATGTTAATTAGTTTTGGAACTTTTGTTTTTATGATTGTTCTATAATATAAATATTGTTAATAGAGGTATAAATATCCTACATATTAATAATATACATTTATTTATTATTTAATAATATATATATAAATAAATATGAATTACATCATTCGTTGAGACAGTGGTTCATACGTGCACATGAATGTTGTTTCCATTTTTTGATTGATATAATGAAAAATGTAAATAATAAAAAAAAACCTTTACAAAATAATTATTATATCATATATATCATATATATTTATAAATTATTTTCTTATTACTATTCAAATGAAACAGAAATGAAAAAGAATCACACCACTTCGTGGAGGTGGTTGTCCACACATACGAACGATCAACATTATCTTTGTCCAATAGTTTAAAAGGTAAGAAGACTGATACAATTTTTATTATTATAAAATCTTAATTATGTATTAATTATAATATTGTAACATTAAAACAATAATAATAACCATTCATTAAATATGGTGATGAGAAATCAAATGATTCTCTATGTTAAGACAGTAAGCTGCATGCACCCATGAGTGATATTTTAACTTCCCAATTGATGGAAATATAGCGAATAAAGGTAGTTTAACAATTATAATAACATTTATGTTTATTTAGGTTACTGAATTTATAATTTTATGAATAATATATCATATTTATTTTTGTTAAAAGAAAAAATAAATTAAAGTGATCAATTAAGGAAATTGCCTTTTCATTGAAATAACTCCTGTAGATATGCACTTATGGTTAACAGGGTTTGTCATTTTGCATGAATATATCCTATAGAATTGGTTTATGTGAGTTTATAAGATAAATTGGTATATTTGGGTCGATCTATATGACTCAAAGAGCTGCGAATAAGAGAATGGATGGGTGCCCTCTTATAAATGAGGGGAGGGGAGTCCTTGGAATTTCATAAAAGATTAAAATATATTAAATGAATTATAGAGAAAAATAGTTCCAAATACCTATAAATCGATACATATGAAATTTTCAACCATAAATTTTCCCCACAATATTGTTTTAAAAATTTCAGGATTTTTAATAAATTTAATAAAATGTTATTTTCAATAAATATTATTTATTCTAAATCAGACACCATTCATTTTTTTATAAATAAAAGAAATAAATAAAAGAATTATATTCAATAATATTCATTTAACATTAATCTTATACATCAAAATCATTTAAAATCATTCCTGGAACACATTATCTTAATCAAAGTGTATTATTTTTAGTATTTTTAAAATCATTTATTATATTTTTTTATTAATTAAAGAAATATTACATCACCGTGCATAAGAATATAAGGAAATTACATAATTACTAAAAATTAGAATTAAATTTATATCAAATATAAAATTTAATTGACCTAAAAATAGAAACATATATTATTTTATAATGTTATTTTGACCCTGTGTGGGCACATAAAATATATTTAAAACTTAGAGATTGATATTTTGAAACTTTCATTGATCTAAATATTATATTTTTCATTTTCCTAGAAAAGTAACCATTAAAGAAATAATTTTTGAGCCTATGGTGATAAGGGAATAATTAGATAAATTAAATAATAAATATGGTGAAAATTTAGGGCTTTATCACTTATTTCAATCTTAGATTAACCTAATTTACCCTTTCCCAAGGTGATAAATTTTACCATGTTCACTATTCGTATTGAAAAAATAAAAGGGGCCTATTTTACAAATTTGAACATCAGTATTCCAGATAATGAATACATTATATCATTTTAAATTTCTATTTGTTTCACAAATTAATTTTAAATTAATTGTACAAACCAAAAAAAGAATTATTTTTTATAAAAATATATTCTTAAGAATAAATCTTGGTTTATTCTTATCCTATTTCAAGAAAAATATTAACTGAATGCCAAAAAATATGATTAAATATAATATATATATTTCAATATAATAGTTCTCCCATAGTGACTAATTTAATTTATTAATATAAATACATATAATGCCTATAAAAATTGTTTTCAAGAAAATATATCGCTTAAATTCAATTGTTTTTTATTTTAATTACTAATTATTTCATAACAAATGAATTTTTTTTATTAATATTTAATCCATATATTTTTCAAAATTTAGTAATTACTATTCATTGCCTCAAGTCTAAATGCTGTGAAATGACTCTAACATTAAATAATAATTTTTAATAGTATACCGCGGTTTTCATGAACTCAGTGTTAAATGTAAGGCAAGATATCAATGAAAATTAATTAATTTATAAAAACATATGTCAAAAAATAAAATGGTATTATATCATACCAACATTAATATAAATTTCACCATAAAAATTCATCAATATAATAAAAAAATAAAGATATATTTGTTTCATCAAATCCTCAGGTTCCCATGTAGCATCTCTAAAAATTTCATTTCTCCAAAGAAAATTAACTATATTAGTAGAATTATTTCATAGTACTTTATCTCTATGATAAAAAATTTCTAACGAATGATCCTCAAAAGAAGAATCACATCCCAATGGTATGAACTCTATGATTATTAAATGTGATGGAAAAGTAAAGTACTTCCTCTAGGGATTTTCATGAAACACATCATGAAGTTAATAGAGATTCGAGGGACGCACTACGTGTTAAGATAACTTCCCTACTAGATAATGAAAATTGAAAGGGCCAATAGAACTATTGATAATATTTCCCTTCCTTTTGAATATCATAAAATTCTTCTATACTAAAATTATTAGAAAAAAATTATCCATATAATAAAATTATATGTCACACCGATGATTGTTAGCATAACATTTCTAAATACTATAACCTATCACTACTGAAAAATGGACATGTCCCCAAGGTTTTCCCCAAAATAGTGGAGATATGTACCCCTATACCCACTATTTTTGGAAACTGCGGGAATAGGTAAATTTTCAAGACCTATACCCACAGTTTTCCAAAACCATGGGTATAGGGGGGGTCTATCACCACAGTTTTCCAAAACCGTGGGGATAGGTCCTAAAAGGTGACCTATACCCACAGTTTTCCAAAAACATGGGTATAGGGGTACCTATCCCCACGGTTTTCCCCAAAATCATGGAGATACGTCTGGGCTAAAATACATATACCCACGGTTATGAAAAACCGTGGGTATAGGTTTCCCATGTGTGGGCGAGAATTGTTTTTCCGCGGGGAGGAAATGTTTTTTGGTGGGAGTCCTATACCCATGGTTCTTCCCTCTTTACCCAAAGTTGATATAACTATATTTAACTAAATATAAATATATATACACATAGGTGATGTTAGGTTTGTGGTTAGATGTGATGTTTTCAGAGAAGAGGCTGCGGGATCGAAACCCGCCGCCTGCATTATTTTAGGATCTATACCCACGGTTTTGAAATCTTGGGTAAAATCCATTGACACCGTGGCAATTGGGTATGTTTCGTTGACATAGTGGTAGAACACCTATACCCATGGTTTTGGAAAACCATGGGTATAGGCTGGGGACCTATACCGATGCCTTTCTAGCCCACAGTTCCCAAAACCGTGGGTATAGCCTATACCCACGGTTGTGGGGGCTATACCCACGGTTTTGAACCGTGGGTATACACCGTTTTTATAGTAGGGTATCTTGATGAGTTGTTGAATGGATATGAATTTAATTATCATTTCATTTGTTACACCATGAACTTATAGCTTTAATTATTCAATATCATCACAAATTGTTGGACCTATACACTTTTTCACGATTGATCTTCATTTGGGGTAATTTAATGATTGAGTGAATGATGTTGTTGTAAAAAAATCATCTATAAGAAGGTGTTGATCCCAAAAACCCTTTAAATCCATAAAAAATATATAATAATATCCTTTTCGGTTTCAATTAATCATTAATACTCACTATCTATCAGAGTAAGAGACATTGTAATAAAACTCAACTATGTATCTATATCTTACTAAAGAGTTCTCTAGAACTATGAGTCAAACCATAGATCCCAATCGTATACTGTAAAATGTGGTTCTTTATAGAAACATATAAATTCATTAATATAAATTATAAGAGGTTTATGTAGAGTTAAATACTTATAATAGAAATATTATGTGATCAATTCCTAAGTTGATCAACTATAACATATATAAAATTATTCCTTTTGATTTTTTGGGGATTCCTATGAAAAAAAATCCATAGTGTTGTTTTCCTATTTACATTCAAGAAAGGATAATTGTTATAACATTTCAATATACTTTTTTCTCTCAACCAAAACTTTTTGAAATAATAATAACCAAGATACATAATTAGAAATATCTCCTACCATGATATCCTAAAATAAATACTCTTTCAAAACACTATTAATCCTTGTACTTATAGGATTTATAGGGAATGGTGAAATATGAGTTTGATTAAAAAAAATTCCATCAAATTTATATGGAGGGACACATACATGGTTCCTTAACTTCCTCATCCCTTTAAAATTATGGTTAATCATAGGAATATTTCTCACCTTCAATTTATTTTCTTTATCTTTCTTCAGTGCCTCCTAAATATTCAATTGTATAGATGGATAACCAATCATTTTAAAAAGACATGCTTTTCCCCCTTGCATAATTATTTCCAGATAGATCATTAGAAAATACTAAAATATTGGATCATTTGTGATCCTAATCATAGATAATATATCATGATCCTTTTTTATTAGGGAAACCACCACCTTATTTTCATTCCCATAGTTATAATATATTGAAAATTCATAATCATTAATAATAACCAACCATCACATCTATTACATATTAAAATAGTTTTTAGTGAAAATATACATTAATGTTTTAGGATCAATGTATATATCAAACATTTATCTGTAAATATAATTCCTTTATATAATTAATGTAAAAACTATTGTAACTAACTCCAAATCAGTAGTATGGAAAATTTTCCGATGAACATTCAATTGGAATTAGGAATAAGATATCACCATATCAGTCTAAATTATAACATATCCCAATCCATTAATTGATTAATGAATATAGATTAAAAACCCTTCTCCACTACTGGGTTATGTAAGCATATGGGCATTGATTATCCATGTCTTGAATTCCATTAATTTTTTTTTTCACATTCATTTATCCAATGGATATTATCTCCCCTATATGTTTAAATAGTGAGGGGATAAGATAGTCGTGAGATATTCTCCACAAAGTGTTATAATATATTTCAAGAATAAGAAAATTATTGATTTCTATCATAATGGTTATTCTAGGATAACATTCAATAACTTGTGTATTTGAAGGATCTACCGATATACCCTCTCTAGAAATTATATTACCCAATAATGATTCATTCTCTTTACATAATTTATATTGAGTGTTTTTACATAAATATTATCATTTATAATGGTCTTTCATACAATTGTCATGTGATATTATTGTTTGTCCTTACTATATGAAAATATAAGAATATCATCTATAAAGAATACCAAAAACTTATCAAGGTATCCTCTAAGAATTATTTTCAGTAAATCCATAAATATATAACTGAAATTAGTAATACCAAATGGAATAATTATAAATTCATTGTGTCTATACCATATATGGACTGATTTATTCGGAATATACAATCTTATTGACCCTCTATTGATGATATTCAGAATGAAGTTCATTCTTTGAAAATGATTGATATATACATAGTTGATCAAACATGTCATCAATACAGGGTATATGATACTTTTTCTTGATGGTGATGTTTTTATGTTATCTATAATCAATGAAGAATCACATTGATCTATCATTCATATTAATAAATAAATAAGAACCCAATGGTGGTGTACATGGAAAGATCATTATCTTTACTGTCTTCTATTATAGTTTCTTCTTTAGTTTATTTAAAAAATCTAGGAAATTATGTACAGATTCATTGTAATTGGTATGATACTATGTAAGACATTTATTGAGACATCAACTTCACAATTATATGGAATAACATTAATGACATTTTACAAATTCATCAACAAACTCCCACATAATAGTTGTTTCTATGTTGTTGTGTTTCTCCCCAACCATCTTTGATAAACTTCCCTTTTAAATTGAAATCAAGACACCTAAAAAGGATGTGATTTACATTAGAGGATAATATTTATCATCACAATTATTAAGGATCATAGGTTATTTCAAAATATCAAATATTACTTCCATTCCTTAGAAATTTATTTTATTTTTATATAAGGAAAGACAATTTTCGATGAGGATAACATCAAAATCAACCAAATGGGGAATAATAAGATTTGAAAGAATCACATTACAGATAACTAAAACATGAGAAGCATCATAAAATTAAGATGTTGTTTTCCTTAAATTAGTGATTTTTACTAATTAATCTACATCTAGACACTAATTTATACTCTTAAAAACTTAAAAATATAGAATATAATATGTATATACAGAATAAAATAAGACATTATATGTTCTATAGTAGATGATAAGTGTACCTTTCACTATTTCATTATTATACTCCTCATTTTAAATAGTGATCACATGATAAATCTCTTTTTCTTTGGGAATAATAGGTTTCTGAAAATGATCATTTTCATTAAGATTTATATTTGGGTATCAGATGGTATAATGCCCATAAAACTAGAATTTAAAACCCTGGATTGTGGGTATTGCATTCTGTGGTGCTATTTCTCCATTCGAATCCATAACAAAAATATTCCAATCATATAGACATTTTATTTCCCAATAACCATATTTTACACACATGAAACATTTTTCATACCCATTAATACAATAACATAGTAGCTTCCTTCCACACATTGATAATAAAGGAAATATAATTTTATTCTCTCCATTTTTTTAGAATTTCATTTAAATTTCATATTTAATTTCTTATCAAAACCTTGATTTGATGGGTAAATCCAATGTTCATATCCACCTTAATAGATCATTAAAAAATTATTCATATCCACTAATGTTTCTTATGAACAACTCCCTTCATAAAAATGGTTTTAATACACTGATCAATTAGTCAACCAAAATTTATAGTTGATTTTTAATTCTAGATGTGTACCTAATAAGGCATGTAAAAAAATTAACAGGTAAAAAAGGATTCATCAACAGTCTATTTATTCTTAATAAAAATCCTCTCTATTTTTGGGTGAAGTATATAAGGACTATATTATTTAAAAAGTAACAACATAAACACATCACACTCCATAGAGTAAATTTATTATTTTTTTCTAATGTTATTGATATGATTACACCATTAATATAGTCTTTTCTCTAAATGGTGAACATCAAGGATACCAATATGATGTTCCAAACACCATAGAATGAAAAAATATATTTTCAATAGTACTAATCGATTTAATAGAAACTAGTGGATTGAAAGACCTGCTAAAAGAGTATGGAAATTACCTTAAGAATGACTCAACAAAACATTGTTCTCTCATTTTCACATTTTTAATCTCAATGTCATTCATATCATGGGAATTTTATATTAGTATATCAAAAATATTTTTCATTCTAGATCCCATAACATTTTGTATCTCGTAAGGATAATCATTTCATTATATATTACAGTTATCCTTAACACGATTCATTTAGGTTCCCAAAATAAACTAAAATCAAAATATATACTGTGTGAAATAATGATATTTTTACAAAACAACATAATCTTGAAAAATAATTTATTGGATTTATAAATAGTAAATCCTTATTCTATGACACCTTATGATTAATCTTGGAAATTAATGATCATTATCTAAATATAGGATGTAATCCAATACATAATTATCAAAAAAAATCGGACTAAATATATCTCTTCCTAGTTTACCAATGATAAATATACCTTACCATAATAACAACTACAGAAACCCATAAATTTTTTACATACATATCACATCTTAGAAGATGAATATTAATTACATTACATAATGATACACAATAAAATCATATGTGTCTAGTTTCATTGGAAATAAAATCATTTAAAAAAGTTGTTCATAAATGATATAGATCATATCCCCCTATTTTTATCATAACTATAACTTTTTTATACATACCGTCCTTCATAAACTGGAAAAGAAAACATATGAAAGGGCGAGATTAGATAATTGGTAGGGTTTAAAATAGAGATATAAATGATAACATAGTAATAACATGAACATAATTGGGTGAGAACATGTGATAAAATTTTAACATCATACCTTTAATATCATAAATAAGAATCATATGTCATGGAAAAAATCTTGGTAGTTAATTATAATTAAAATCATAAAGAAATCAAATGACATAATCCATTAAAGTATAGAATAATTATAAGATATGGAATTGTTGAATTCATATAATCATTGGAAATCATTTTTTTAGTATAAAAATAACATTTATAATACTATCATAGTTGATTGTGTTTACCCCCCATAAACCATCATAGTAATTATTGTCCATTCCCAAGACTATCATAATGGAAATATTCCCTTACTAAACTGGATTCATGCATATTTCTAGTTGTATTTTTATAATGATATATTAGTATTTACCCAATTCATTTGTGGGAGATGTAGTTCATACCCATAAAATAAATACAATAAAATATATGTGTTGATCATGATATAAAACATTCATCATGTCATAACCCATGAAAATAAATGGGTTTCATAATCATTTACTCATAGCATAACCCTTGTAAAATGAAATGGATTCATTGAAATCTTATCATCATAAAAATAAAATTTCAAGAGAAAGAAAAAGGCAGTATCCTTTAATCATATCCCTGTATATTATATTTAAAATAAAGGGTTATTGACTTTGTAGAATATAAATACAATTAATAACTCATTAATACATTTTTGTGGAAAATATCTGTTACATTTTAAATTAACTCCATTAAAATCCAAAATCAATGAAAATATTATTGAAAACGTTTTAGTTTTCAAATAACCCTATATTCATGTAAATTATGTTTCAGAGAATTTATAAAACATGATATCTAGATATTATATTCATTCTATATAAGTTTCAAAAAAAAGTTTAAAACTATTTTCTAAACGTTAATAATGAAACTTGTTTGAAAAATGACTGTAATATTATATTTAAAATGATTCTAAAATAAATTAAAACAATTTTTTAATTTTTCTAGACAATCATAGGTTAATATTATAATCCTTCTATGATTTTTTTTCAAACATGGAATGTTGATGAAAATGACTTTTCATCCAAAGAGAGAAATAAAGTCAATTTTCCATAAAACTATAGTTTCGTTGTTTTGAGTAATTATAGTGATTAAAATGAAATGAAACAATGTATTAATATAAAATAAATAAAATATAATAAAGTTTATGTGTTTTTTGAGATATAGATCAATGTATTTAATCGTTGAATAAAAAATAAAAAATAATCACTATAAACAATGAGATTATAACATAAAATCATTACCACATTGGAAACATTTTAATATTTATCCCCATGAAATAGAGAGCCTTATATGGGAATATAAATCCCCATATCATTAATAATATTAATAACAAAAGAAATTCATGGTTATTATATAAACCACATAAGATAATGAAGTAGTTAATATGAAATGTGTGTCATAAAAATAAAATTTAGAGGAAAATTCAAAACTGTAGGTTAGAAATCCTTCTTACATGTTAGAGCCTCCTATATGATAAATGTACATTTATTATAAATATATTATAGAACCATAATAACATATATCAAACCATAAATGATTCATTTATAACTATGTATTACATATTTTTTTACACTTCTTTATTAGAATTTTGTTCTGGGTGATATCAGCTTATTTTCTCTTATATGTTTTCATTTAGTAGTTTTGGGTCTTGAATTTTGATCATTATTAAATAATTTTGTTTTATAATTATAAAAACATAATATATATTCATTAAATTTAAATGTAGATACGTTCATAAAATATTTATAATGAAAATTTATTTATCCCATTCATCGAAAAGGTAGGTCGTGCATACACATGGAAACTATTTCAATTTCTCAAAGGTTGGAATGAAATAAAGGTAATAAATAAATTATCTTTAAAGAATAAATATTATATTATATATATATATGATATATATTCAATAAATAACCATATTACCTTCCAAATAAAATACAATTGAAAAGAAAACCAGGTCATGACTTGTCCCATGGGGCCTAGACGTGACTACACTACAAAAAATTACTTTTACCAAAAGAAATTTATTGATAAACAATATCTATGTTGGTAAAAATGAGAAATTCTAGTAGATAATAAATTTTATTGGTATTAATTTTTAACACCAACACTTCTTGTTAATGACATATATATCTATTGGTATTAATCTTTCAATACCAACATTTCATTTACAAACAGCTGAAACTATTTCTTTATCATACTAATACCAACATTTTTTTACTAACACGTGTGTCTGTTATTAATAAAACCATTACCAAAAAATATTTTGATGTCAATAAAGAATGTTAAAATAAACCATTAGTAAAAATATGACTTTATCAATAACAATTTACGAAAATCATATATATATATATATATATATATATATATATTATGACCAAAGTAATTTTTTATTTCCTAAGTTTAATTAAAAACATCTCATAATTGATTTTAATTTTTGATTTAAACGAAATATTAAATGTTTTTATATTTTTCAATATCGTTTATTTAATTTTCCAGAAATATTAACCATTTATATATTTTTCAATATTATATATTTTATAAACATTTAAATACTTTTTATGAAAAAATAATCATTGGGACTCCATCACCGCCCATATTTGTGTTCGACATCACCTCCCACCACCCCACCTCAAATCCCGTCGGCCCGCCTCAAATCCAACCTTGCACTGCTTTTCCCTCACATCTCGGCGCCCCGCCCTACCCTAATTTGGCATCAAATATCGCTACCCTGCCTCACATCCTGTCACCCTACCCTATTGTTGCCTCACATCCCGCCACCCCGCCTCTCGTGCCACCTCCCCGCATCACATCCCTCCGCCCTGTCCTACTTCAGCCTCACATTACACCACCCCGCCTCACATCCCGCAGCCCTGCCTCACACTACGCTGCCCCACAACTGTCAAACCCAGTAATCCCTCTCCTCACTAGTTCCCTCTAGAAACCCTAAATTGGTTTTCTACTCACCTCCACCCAGTTTGACCCACTTTCGGTCTCTCTCCACATGTTTATCCCATTTGGATTATCCCTCTTATTTTCATCCCCCAAATCATCAAGCCATTCACTCCTTTACCTCACCCCAAATCAGGTAATCATTCAACCCACTTAATTCATCGCTGCACTATTCGTCTCCAGATGCGTCTCCTTTCATCAACTGTAAGTTCATCACAAGTCGGAGGTAATTCTTTACTTTTGTGATAGATTTGTGAAATTTCTATCACCATTTCCCAATTTGGATCTATGATTATTTCTTGAATGACTTTATTTTTCATTGAATCGCTCTTAAATAAAATAAAAATGATTTTCATCATAAAATTGAAGAACCCTTTCTATTTAGTAGCTATTAAAGAGTGATTTTGGTTTTTATAATGTTAATATAGTGGTTTCATTGAAGAGAACATCACCTTTTTAACTCATGAAAATTACTTGTTGCAAAATATCTTTGTTTTTGAACAGGTGTCTGGGCCCCATGATGATGATTGGGTAATTCATTGAAATATAGATTTTATCAGACTCTTTTGTGAGATTCATTCTAAGTACACATTCCTTTCTAATTGAACTGAAATGTTTTCATTCAATACATTATAGTAAAACATACAATCCGCATTGAAATTTTACACCAATAATCAGAGAGTATTGAATGTTTTATATATGAATGTGTCATCAAACATATTATTAGATTAGAATAAAATTTTTATTTTGTGAATAATTTTTGACCATTTATTATTTGTTTTCAATTCATTTTTTTTGATTTAGTGTGTGGAATTCCTCAATGATTTGTTTTTTATTGATTAATGTATGATTCCCATTCAGTGTGATGTGTAAATGCATTGTATTCATTTTTTTTGCATTAATAATTTAGTGTACTATTGAATTTGATATTGAGAGTTTATACTTATTGGAGTCTTTACAAAAATTTCAATATGTTCATAGATTTAATTTGTTGAAATATTCCTAATAGTAGATATATAAATTGAATTTAATATATATTTGGAACATCACAATGATATTTTTAGGTTATTATAAACCCTTTCCACTTCACTTCAATGAATCATACTTTATTTTAGTATTTAAAATGAATTATCAAATGTGTTATTTCAATGTTATCTTCTTTGTAAATATTCAATTATAGCTTTTTTTAATTGTTGAGAAACGTTACACTCATTATCACTCAAGAAAAAAACATCAGTTTCTACTCAACTTGCATTATTTTCTTTGTTAATATACACTTATTACTTTAAATTAATTGTTACAGACATTAAAATCTTTCTCAGTAATCAGTTTCTACTCATCTTGCATATTTTATGGTGTCATTTTTGTGAACATTTCTGAAGAGAGAATGGCAGAATTGATTTATTTCCCTATAAATGTGTTCAATATGACTTACTTAGAGGGTAACACTCATTCTCACTCATAAACAACATTTTTTTTACTCAATTTTCAGAGTTTATAGGGTACTTGTAAACCTCATGTCATGGAAGTGGATTTACATTTTTGGGTGTTCTCTAGATCTTTTTTCAATCACAACCACCAATACATGGTATGCTTCTGAATTTTTTTATCTATTTGGAAATCTGTTTTTTTAGAAAAACAATTGCAGTATTTATTTTATCATTTTTTTAAAAAAATTGTCTTTTGCAATATTCTTTGAAAAATCCCTCATAAAACTTTTATTCTACATGTTATTTTGTTAATGGTTTTATGTATTTTGTTTGATACTTTTACCATAACATCATATGTGGAACATTTTGGTTCATCAAACCACTTCACAAAGATCAAGTTACAAAAATTTCCCTCAACCAATGGTAACCTTATATCACTTTGTTATGCAGTTTTGGTTACATAAATGTGCAAAATATTCATCTTTATCTCTCTTTAGCCTTATATCATGACTCTTATATGGCTTAACTTGGATAATTTCCCCTTCCAAAGGAAATAATGACATTATTAGTTTAATTATAAATAACGAAAATATAAACATGCTCGGTTATATGTAGTTAATTAGTATAAGGTGGGTGTCTATGTTGATATCTCTAATTGAGTTCATGTTTCCTGTCAGAGGTTGTTATTACATTCTAGATACTAAATCATTCAATATCAAAAATCATATTTTCGTGCATATTTTGATATCTATTTGAGTGAGTCAGTATAATGTGTGTGTATATGTTGATATCTCATCCTTTTTTAATTGTGTGCCTCTAATTTTTCAAGAACTTTGTCTTTGATAGTTATCTTGGTTAGTCAATTATTATCATATACATTGTTTCATTTTCCTTGAATAGGTTATGCTTCAGTTCATGTTTTAGAATTAGAATTGCGAAAATTATGATTATATTTTATACCACCAACTATTTTGTTTTGACTACTACAACACTGTTTAGATCATTTAATTTTTTGTATTGAAGCATAACTACTTTGATATTGTCATAAATATTGTCATTAATTAAAAATTATGTGTTGAGTTTTGGTTTTGAAAATATGAATCTATCTCATATGTTTTTGTTACTTGATACTACAACTAAATTATAATTTTGGTCTAGTATTATATGGTTATCTTTTAGCTTCTATGGAATGGAATTTCTTATAGAATATTTTTACTGATTATCGATATTCTGAATTTGAAAATGATCTTAATAAATAATTTCAATATTCCATATTTTAAGGATTTATTGAATAATTTCTATAATCATTTTCTCTTGGTCATTGAGTGATGACTTGAACAGAATAAGGATGTTTGATTAGGTTGATTTTTTTATAATTTTATGGTTTCACCTAGTTTCTTGGAGATTTCTTGTCATGTTTTTTTTGTTCAAATTGATTTTTTGTTTTCTTCATGGTCAAGGTTGAAGGTTTGATAACTTACCTTGTGAAATTTACTCTTTAGATTGGTAGTTCGGAAACAAATTGGTTATTTGCATTCTCGCTTTTCATTTATTGATTTTTGTGAACAATAGAAGGAATTCCCTTTGATAAATCACCAACGATGCACCTGTTTGATGCGTGTTTTTTATGGTTTCTGATAGGTTGAGTTTGTGTTGATTTTCATGTTCTATTTCTACATTGATGGTTCATTTCAAGGTTTTTCAGGTGTACTATGGCTTTCATGGATGGTTTTTAGTGGAGTGGTGTAGTGTTCGTGGAGGGTCTCCAGCACTAGTTTAATATAAATTATTAAAAGGCCAAGGGTGGGTGGTGCTAGAGGTATGAATGTTATTTTTAGTATTCATTAACATTGGGTTTGTTTCTTTAGTGAAGTGTGAAAACAAGTAGCTTGGATTATGAATCCATGTGATGACAGGGGCAAAGGGAGAGTAATATGTTTTTCCTCAGGGCTATGGGCTATGGGTGTTTGACCATCACTACAGTAGAGAATCCTGAGGTGGATATGGAATTCATCTAGGCTTTGGGTCTCCAGGTGAAGGGAGTGTTTTTTCGGGTCAATATTTCATTTGGACACACCATTTATCCAATTCTTATCACGACCTTGTGGTATTTTTCGTTATTTTACATTCATAGGTAAATTCATCATGGTTTGTAGGATTTTCCTTTATTTCATCTTGTTTCTTTGATCTACTAATCTTGAAGATTCTCAACTTTTAGTATCATCTTATTATCTTGGATGTTTTTCGTCTTTGTTTTGTTCTGTTAAGAGAGGTGTGAGGTGAGTTTTCTATAATGTTGATTGTATTTATGTAATTTTTTATCTGGATGTTTTTTAATTAATTAATGGTATAAATCTATGCAGATCAATTGTGGAGGAGTGTTTGATAGCCTTTGGATGATAAGGATGGAATGAAGATACTGGAGGTCCAATATGATGTTCGTTGTGGGGGTTTTCAGTGATTCAAACTAGTGTTATGGTGTCCCAAAATTCAAAATTTTCATGCTCCAGTTCACGTCTTTCATGCCCCCCACAACAGTGCCGTTCTTGTAATTCCTACATGCTGCACAATATTTCCCCACTCTTTTCACTCTCTCATAGGCTCGCAAGGTATGTGAAAGGGTACGATCCACATGGCAGTAATTTTGTGTCCTCTATAGCTGGTTAAATGATATAATTGATGACTTTTATGGCTTCATTATTCAAGAAGTATAAATGAACAATCATGTATAGCCGGAAAGCTTGTGAGTCGGTGAAGGAATTTGCTAACAGTGAACCTGGGCCACTCACATATTTTAATAATGAAAACATTGATAATGTGGTTAAAGAATGTACTATGCACTTACTTGAGTTGTAGTCCATAATGAGGAAAATAAAGGAAGGAGGAGTGTATATTCTAACCCCAAGAAATGTTGATCACTATGGGATGGTTTCTCATCATATTTCGATTATGTGCAATAATCACTGCCTGTCATACATGCACAATCTCGAATCTGAGATTAAATGTGGGGCCAGTGCTTCTTCAAGATATTCATCCGAGGATTTGCAACCTAGAGGAACTGTATTTTAGGTGTCACTCTGTAGCACCGGAATCCTATCTAATTAAAATCGATATTCATTTTACTATGTAAAATATTATAGATTTAATTCTAAAGAGGCACACATTCTGCTATTTTTTGAACAGCGTTCAGTAGTATTCCCCTTCATGGATTCCTTGCATTTTCTAAAGTGAAGAGACGATGAGCAATTAATTTCATAGGGGTTTCAGAGAAGCTTATGGGGTAACTCATCCAATGGAGGTGGTGCCAAATTTTCTATTCACATTATCTATTAGGTATGATAATTTCCAAATTTTTATGTCTATGGATTATTGAATAAGCGTTATTAAGGGCCTATATGCAAAAAAGGGTAAAAATGCGTCGTGTAATGTTATATGTTGGTTGAAAATAGAACACGATCCCTATGCTCTAGTTTATTGTTCTCATTTAGGTAAGAATTTCATTTTTTTAAGTCCAACCTATTTTTGTTTTCGTTCACCTGTTTTTTAACATTTTTTCCCAAAATAATTGACATTGTAAAGATTGTTTCTATGTTGGATGATTTAGTACCACTTGAAGGTATTGCCAAATGTAAGTATTGCTCACACAAGCACCTACAATTTAAATTAAATGAAATTGGATTTTTATTGAATGTAGATATCTCATTGGTATATTTATGTTTGATGTTGGAATGTTAGAAGTTCACGTTGTTGGGAGCGTGAGAGAAATAGATTTCTGGTCTTGATCACTACAGCTGACAAATGATTTTGGAAGATCTAGGATGGATGCTAGAGAAGTATGTGATGCGGCTTGGGCCTTCAAGAATGGTGGAAGATTGAGATGTGCATGAGATTAAACCAAAACCATTGTTTCAAATAGAAGTAACACATTATTATCTGTAGTTGGTGGCTGGAGCTGGAGAAGACTAGAGGACATTGATGGGGTGCTGGCATGGTTGGGGAACTCGAGCCAGAGATGACTAGATGAGATGGATAGGTCGCTAGCATGATAGGAGCATTGAATCTATAACTGACTAGATGGAATAGATGGGTCACCTAGAGGGGAAGGGGTGTACCTTGTGGGGGGATATAGGGTGGTGGGGTATTAGAGGATCCTACATTTTGATTAAAATATTTCATTATTAATATAATTAATTTTTCTCTATGTTTGAACATGTGTTAAAATCGTATTTTGTGTATTATATATGATAAAATAATAAATATAATATGAAATTTTTCTAGTAATAAAATTTTATAATTTTTATTCAAATATAATTTATAAAAATATATATATTATAAGTTGGTAATATTATTACCAAAAGATAAATTGGTCATCATAACCTATTGCTAAACACTTTATCCAACATATATATTATCTTTCGGAATAATTATAATTGTAGCAATACTATTTTATCTGTCGCAAATACATTTAGAAACATAGTTTTTATCAACAATTTATTAATAGGGACATATATGTTGGTAAAAAGTTTTACCAATAGAAAATGATCTTTTACCAACATATATGTCCTTGTTGAAAAAAGTGGAATATTTTGTAGTGCTACCCCATGCCCGCCAACCACAGCCCAAGGAATGGTTACTATCATCAGAAGGATTTTATCGAACAAGGAAGGCATTCCCTTAGAGATCTATAAACATTGAAAAAGGGGAACTGAAGTAAAAAACCAACAGTAGTAAGGTATAACCACAAGAGTAAAGTACAACCAAAAGTACAAATAAAAACATAAAATAGTGGGTTATAATACAAGCTCTAGAAATGGAAAACAAATTAAACAGTTGTCGCATCTGCCCTGGAGCTTTTCCTGGAGGGTAATAGCGGTATGTATGAAGTCGAAGAAGAGGATCTACAATGCTCTTGTCACACCAAGATCCCCCAAGTCCTCAACCTCCAATGTCTTCATTGTAGAATCAATAATCTACACTTGACACACACGTGCTGACAGATCCTGTGTAGGGGTGAGTATAACAACTCAAGATGGGACCCCGACACCCATGAAGGTCTCTTAGTAATATCAAAAGGAAAACATCACAAGAAATATCACAAAGGTATATCACAAGCATGGCTTAAATCATGACGCACAAAGAAAAAAATATGGATCAGTCTAATGGTATAAATTTAAGGATTCTGGGATATTGATGACTAGTCATAATTCCAGATCATCATATCCGTAGTAACTCTATAGTTGACCCATATAGTTCACTGTATGATGACCTGTTTTGGTCGCTCGATGCAGACCCTTATTGGTCGCTGCTGCTGACCCCTATTGGTCATTGGTGCTGACCCGTATTTGTTGTTGGTGCTGACCCGTATTAGTCACTAGAGTAGAGGCAGGGATGATTAGTCATACAACTAGATCATCCCACTTTAGAGTTCATGATGCTGAACCATATTGGCCTCACTTCTTCTTCATGTCATAGCTAGCCACTAGATTTCCTCACGAAGAATGCCAGATCTCTAAAAGTTCTTGCTTCTCAAGCCATTGGTAATATTTTAACAGGTACGATGTCCTGCAAAAATCATACTCAAGGGACTGCCCCATCATAGAGGTTATAATGTGACAGACAGCGCATCGATCAGATACTCGGTCTGTGAGACATGCGAACTATTTTAAAAAGGATACATTAAGATTCATGACTAATACAACCCAAATTGCACATAAAACATAGTCAAAAATCACCTAGAGTTTCTCCAAAGGACCGCCTTGTCACATGGGTCCTTATTCTAGAGACATCGCTTCGATCAGACAACCAATCTTTTAGTTACACCCCATTTCACAAAACGGGGGTGATCACACCTCTGTCCATCCCAGCTCAGTCGGGCCTGCCGAAATATTCCTAATGTACCGCTTCCAAAAAGGGGTCCCAATTCCACTAACGGTGTGACAAACAGACACTGAGTTGGTTAGTTACGTGCATTTTTTTATTCGGGGGTCAGTTTGGTCTGCGCCAGGTCTGACTCGATCTGGCAGGCCCGACGTAAAAGGTCCTTGGGTCTACCTAAATGCACCTGGGTCCCACCCATTAAGGGTCAGACCGGTTCCCTGGGTCCAGCCCATTGGGGTCGGTCCGACTTGTTCGCGGGGCCGAGTCGCGGTTGGCCCGACCTGCCGGTGGGTCTCGGCCCACCCGCACATGCCCGCTAGGAAGGTCCAACCCAGGTCTAGCCAGGTCCACATGAAGGCAAATTGTGTCTCCAGATTGCCTCGTGAACACATGGCCTTTTCATCCGGTCAGTGGGGTTTTGTCCCACTGCATGCAATGGTCGGCCCGATGGCCGACCGGTCTCCAGCCAACATGGCGCGACACGAGGCCACACCGCCCCCTCCTGTCGTAGCCCGCTAGCTAGGGCTACTATTGTCGGTGGAACCTATGGGCCTCACCCTTCTCCCACGCGGACGGATCAGGCAGGCCACCCCTGGCCACCCCGGTGCGCGGCGGTGCACTACCATCCCACCGCCCATGGCTAGTTGCCACAGGCCTCCTCTAGCCATTGCTGGCCGCCACCGGCCTGGCGCACCAGTGGTTCTTTTCGCAGACCACCGATTTTTCTCTGGTGGTCTATTCTTGGTGTCATCTGCGCCCACAGGCCTCCTCTAGCCATAACAAAAATATTCCCATCATATAGACATTTTATTTCCCAATAACCATATTTTACACACTTGAAACATTTTTCATACCCATTAATACAATAACACAGTAGCTTCCTTCAACACATTGATAATAAAGGAAATATAATTTTATTCTCTCCATTTTTTTAGAATTTCATTTAAATTTCATATTTAATTTCTTTTCAAAACCGTGATTTGATGGGTAAATCCAATGTTCATATCCACCTTAATAGATCATCAAAAAATTATTCATATCCACTAATGTTTCTTATGAACAACTCCCTTCATAAAAATGGTTTTAATACAGTGATCAATTAGTCAACCAAAATTTATAGTTGATTTTTAATTCTAGATGTGTACCTAATAAGGCATGTAAAAAAATTAACAGGTAAAAAAGGACTCATCAACAGTCTATTTATGCTTAATAAAAATCCTCTCTATTTTTGGGTGAAGTATATAAGGACTATATTATTTAAAAAGTAACAACATAAACACATCACACTCCATAGAGTAAATTTATTATTTTTTCTAATGTTATTGACATGATTACACCATTAATATAGTCTTTGCTCTAAATGGTGAACATCAAGGATACCAATATGATGTTCCAAACACCATAGAATGAAAAAATATATTTTCAATAGTACTAATCAATTTAATAGAAACTAGTGGATTGAAAGACCTGCTAAAAGAGTATGGAAATTACCTTAAGAATGACTCAACAAAACATTGTTCTCTCATTTTCACATTTTTAATCTCAATGTCATTCATATCATGGGAATTTTATATTAGTATATCAAAAATATTTTTCATTCTAGATCCCATAACATTTTGTATCTCGTAAGGATAATCATTTCATTATATATTACAGTTATCCTTAACACGATTCATTTAGGTTCCCAAAATAAACTAAAATCAAAATATATACTGTGTGAAATAATGATATTTTTACAAAACAACATAATCTTGAAAAATAATTTATTGGATTTATAAATAGTAAATCCTTATTCTATGACACCTTATGATTAATCTTGGAAATTAATGATCATTATCTAAATATAGTATGTAATCCAATACATAATTATCAAAAAAAATCGGACTAAATATATCTCTTCCTAGTTTACCAATGATAAATATACCTTACCATAATAACAACTACAGAAACCCATAATTTTTTTACATACATATCACATCTTAGAAGATGAATATTAATTACATTACATAATGATACACAATAAAATCATATATGTCTAGTTTCATTGGAAATAAAATCATTTAAAAAAGTTGTTCATAAATGATATAGATCATATCCCCCTATTTTTATCATAACTATAACTTTTTTTATACATACCATCCTTCATAAACTGGAAAAGAAAACATATGAAAGGGCGAGATTAGATAATTGGTAGGGTTTAAAATAGAGATATAAATGATAACATAGTAATAACATGAACATAATTGGGTGAGAACATGTGATAAAATTTTAACATCATAACTTTAATATCATAAATAAGAATCATATGTCATGGAAAAAATCTTGGTAGTTAATTATAATTAAATCATAAAGAAATCAAATGACATAATCCATTAAAGTATAGAATTATCATAAGATATGGAATTGTTGAATTCATATAATCATTGGAAATCATATTTTTAGTATAAAAATATCATTTATAATACTATCATAGTTGATTGTGTTTACCCCCATAAACCATCATAGTAATTATTGTCCATTCCCAAGACTATCATAATGGAAATATTCCCTTACTAAACTGGATTCATGCATATTTCTAGTTGTATTTTTCTAATGATATAATAATATTTACCCAATTCATTGGTGGGAGATGTAGTTCATACCCATAAAATAAATACAATCAAATATATGTGTTGATCATGATATAAAACATTCATCATGTCATAACCCATGAAAATAAATGGGTTTCATAATCATTTACTCATAGCATAACCCTTGTAAAATGAAATGGATTCATTGAAATCTTATCATCATAAAAATAAAATTTCAAGAGAAAGAAAAAGGCAGTATCCTTTAATCATATCCTCGTATATTATATTTAAAATAACGGGTTATTGACTTTGTAGAATATAAATACAATTAATAACTCATTAATACATTTTTGTGGAAAATATCTGTTACATTTTAAATTAACTCCATTAAAATCCAAAAGCAATGAAAATATTATTGAAAACGTTTTAGTTTTCAAATAACCCTATATTCATGTAAATTATGTTTCAGAGAATTTATAAAACATGATATCTAGATATTATATTCATTCTATATAATTTTCAAAAAAAAAGTTTAAAACTATTTTCTAAACGTTAATAATGAAACTTGTTTGAAAAATCACTATAATATTATATTTAAAATGATTCTAAAATAAATTAAAACAATTTTTTAATTTTTCTAGACAATCATAGGTTAATATTATAACCCTTCTATGATTTTTTTTCAAACATGGAATGTTGATAAAAATGACTTTTCATCCAAAGAGAGAAATAAAGTCAATTTTCCATAAAACTATAGTTTCGTTGTTTTGAGTAATTATAGTGATTAAAATGAAATGAAACAATGTATTAATATGAAATAAATAAAATATAATAATGTTTATGTGTTTTTTGAGATATAGATCAATGAATTTAATCATTGAATATAAAATAAAAAACAATCACTATAAACAATGAGATTATAACATAAAATCGTTACCACATTGGAAACATTTTAATATTTATCCCCATGAAATAGAGAGCCTTATATGGGAATGTAAATCCCCATATCATTCATAATATTAATAACAAAAGAAATTCATGGTTATTATATACACCACATAAGATAATGAAGTAGTTAATATGAAATGTGTGTCATAAAAATAAAATTTAGAGGAAAATTGAAAACTGTAGGTCAGAAATCCTTCTAACATGTTAGAGCCTCCTATATGATAAATGTACATTTATTATAAATATATTATTGAACCATAATAACATATATCAAACCATAAATGATTCATTTATAACTATGTATTACATATTTTTTTTACACTTCTTTATTGGAATTTTGGTCTCGGTGATATCAGCTTATTTTCTCTTATATGTTTTCATTTAGTAGTTTTGGGTCTTGAATTTTGATCATTATTAAATAATTTTGTTTTATAATTATAAAAACATAATATATATTCATTAAATTCAAATGTAGATACCTTCATAAAATATTTATAATGAAAATTTAATTATCCCATTCATCAAAAAGGTAGGTCGTGCATACGCATGGAAACTATTTCAATTTCACAAAGGTTGGAATGAAATAAAGGTAATAAATAAATTATCTTTAAAGAATAAATATTATATATTATATATATATATGATATATATTCATTAAATAACCATATTACCTTCCAAATAAAATACAATTGAAAAGAAAACCAGGTCATGACTTGTCCCATAGGGCCTAGACGTGACTACACTATAAAAAATTAATTTTACCAATAGAAATTTATTGATAAACAATATCTATGTTGGTAAAAATGAGAAATTCTACTAGATAATAAAATTTATTGGTATTAATTTTTAACACCAACACTTCTTGTTAATGACATATATATCTATTGGTATTAATCTTTCAATACCAACATTTCATTTCCAAACAACTGAAACTATTTCTTTATCATACTAATACCAACATTTTTTTACTAAAACGTGTGTCTGTTATTAATAAAACCATTACCAAAAAATATTTTGATGTCAATAAAGAATGTTACAATAAACCATTAGTAAAAATATGACTTTATCAATAACAATTTACAAAAATCATATTATATATATATATATTATGACCAAAGTAATTTTTTATTTCCTAATTTTTATTAAAAACATCTCATAATTGATTTTAATTTTTGATTTAAATGAAATATTAAATGTTTTTATATTTTTCAATATCGTTTATTCAATTTTCCAGAAATATTAACCATTTATATATTTTTCAATATTATATATTTTATAAACATTTAAATACTTTTTATGAAAAAATAATCATTGGGACTCCATCACCACCCATATTTGTGTTCGACATCGCCTCCCACCACCCCACCTCAAATCCCGTCGGCCCGCCTCAAATCCAACCTTGCACTGCTTTTCCCTCACATCTCGGCACCCCGCCCTACCCTAATTTGGCATCAAATATCGCTACCCTACCTCACATCCTGTCACCCTACCCTATTATTGCCTCACATCCCGCCACCCCGCCTCTCGTGCCACCTCCCCGCATCACATCCCGCCGCCCTGTCCTACTTCAGCCTCACATAACACCACCCCGCCTCACATCCCGCAGCCCTGCCTCACACTACGCTGCCCCACACCTGTCAAACCCGGTAATCCCTCTCCTCACTAGTTCCCTCTAGAAACCCTAAATTGGTTTTCTACTCACCTCCACCCAGTTTGACCCACTTTCGGTCTCTCTCCACATGTTTATCCCATTTGGATTATCCCTCTTATTTTCATCCCCCAAATCATCAAGCCATTCACTCCTTTACCTCACCCCAAATCAGGTAATCATTCAACCCACTTCATTCAACGCTACACTATTCGTCTCCAGATGCATCTCCTTTCATCAACTGTAAGTTCATCACAAGTCGGAGGTAATTCTTTACTTTTGTGATAGATTTGTGAAATTTCTATCACCATTTCCCAATTTGGATCTATGATTATTTCTTGAATGCCTTTATTTTACATTGAATCGCTCTTAAATAAAATAAAAATGATTTTCATCATAAAATTGAAGAACCCTTTCTATTTAGTAGCTATTAAAGAGTGATTTTGATGTTTATAATGTTAATATAGTGGTTTCATTGAAGAGAACATCACATTTTTAACTCATGAAAATTACTTGTTGCAAAATATCTTTGTTTTTGAACAGGTGTCCGGGCCCCATGATGATGATTGGGTAATTCATTGAAATATAGATTTTATCAGACTCTTTTGTGAGATTCATTCTAAGTACACATTCCTTTCTAATTGAACTGAAATGTTTTCATTCCATACATTATAGTAAAACATACAATCCGCATTGAAATTTTACACCTATAATCAGAGAGTATTGAATGTTTTATATATGAATGTGTCATCAAACATATTATTAGATTAGAATAAAATTTTTATTTTGTGAATAATGTTTGACCATTTATTATTTGTTTTCAATTCATTTTTTTGAGTTAGTGTGTGGAATTCCTCAATGATTTGTTTTTTATTGATTAATGTATGATTCCCATTTAGTGTGATGTGTAAATGCATTGTATTCATTTTTTTTGCATTAATAATTTAGTGTACTATTGAATTTGATATTGAGAGTTTATACTTATTGGAGTCTTTACAACAATTTCAATATGTTCATAGATTTAATTTGTTGAAATATTCCTAATAGTAGATATATAAATTGAATTTAATTTGTATTTGGAACATCACAATGATATTTTTAGGTTATTATAAACCCTTTCCACTTCATTTCAATGAATCATACTTTATTTTAGTATTTAAAATGAATTATCAAATGTGTTATTTCCATGTTATCTTCTTTGTAAATATTCAATTATAGCTTTTTTTAATTGTTCAGAAACGTTACACTCATTCTCACTCAAGAAAAAAACATCAGTTTCTACTCAACTTGCATTAGTTTCTTTGTTAATATACACTTATGACTTTAAATTAATTGTTACAGACATTAAAATATTTCTCAGTAATCAGTTTCTACTCATCTTGCATATTTTATGGTGTCATTTTTGTGAAAATTTCTGAAGAGAGAATGGCAGAATTGATTTATTTCTCTATAAATGTGTTCAATATGACTTACTTAGAGGGTAACACTCTTTATCACTCATAAACAACATTTTTTTACTCAATTTTCAGAGTTTATAGGGTAATTGTAAACCTCATGTCATGGAAGTGGATTTACATTTTTGGGTGTTCTCTAGATCTTTTTTCAATCACAACCACCAATACTTGGTATGCTTCTGAATTTTTTTATCTATTTGGAAATCTGTTTTTTTAGAAAAACAATTGCAGTATTTATTTTTATCAATTTTTTTAAAAAAATTGTCTTTTGCAATATTCTTTGAAAAATCCCTCATAAAACTTCTATTCTACATGTTATTTTGTTAATGGTTTTATGTATTCTGTTTGATACTTTTACCACAACATCATATGTGGAACATTTTGGTTCATCAAACCACTTCACAAAGATCAAGTTACATAAATTTCCCTCAACCAATGATAACCCTATATCACTTTGTTATGCAGTTTTGGTTACATAAATGTGAAAAATATTCATCTTTATCTCTCTTTAGCCTTATATCATGACTCTTATATGGCTTAACTTGGATAATTTCCCCTTCCAAAGGAAATAATGACATTATTAGTTTAATTATAAATAAAGAAAATATAAACATGCTCGGTTATATGTAGTTAATTAGTATAAGGTGGGTGTCTATGTTGATATCTCTAATTGAGTTCATGTTTCCTGTCAGAGGTTGTTATTACAATCCATATACTAGATCATTCAATATCAAAAATCATATTTTCGTGCATATTTTGATATCTATTTAAGTGAGTCAGTATAATGTGTGTGCATATGTTGATATCTCATCCTTTTTTAATTGTGTGCCTCTGATTTTTCAAGAACTTTGTCTTTGATAGTTATCTTGGTTAGTCAATTATTATCATATACATTGTTTCATTTTCCTTGAATAGGTTATGCTTCAGTTCATGTTTTAGAATTAGAATTGCAATAATGTTGATTATATTTTATACCACCAACTATTTTGTTTTGACTACTACAACACTGTTTAGATCATTTAATATTTTGTATTGAAGCATAACTACTTTGATATTGTCATAAATATTGTCATTAATTAAAAATTATGTGTTCAGTTTTGGTTTTGAAAATATGAATCTATCTCACATGTTTTTGTTACTTGATACTACAACTAAATTATAATTTTGGTCTAGTATTATATGGTTATCTTTTAGCTTCTATGTAATGGAATTTCTTATAGAATATTTTTACTGATTATTGATATTCTGAATTTGAAAATGATCTTAATAAATAATTTCAATATTCCATATTTTAAGGATTTATTGAATAATTTCTATAATCAATTTCTCTTGGTCACTGAGTGATGACTTGAACAGAATAAGGATGTTTGATTAGGTTGATTTTTTTATAATTTTATGGTTTCACCTAGTTTCTTGGAGAATGCTTGTCATGTTTTTTTTGTTCAAATTGATTTTTTGTTTTCTTCATGGTCAAGGTTGAAGGTTTGATAACTTACCTTGTGATATTTACTCTTTATATTGGTAGTTCGGAAAAAAATTGGTTATTTGCATTCTCGCTTTTCATTTATTGATTTTTGTGAACAATAGAAGGAATTCCCTTTGATAAATCACCAACGATGCACCTGTTTGATGCGTGTTTTTTATGGTTTCTGATAGGTTGTGTTTGTGTTGATTTTCATGTTCTATTTCTGCATTGATGGTTCATTTCAAGGTTTTTCAGGTGTACTATGGCTTTCATGGATGGTTTTTAGTGGAGTGGTGTAGTGTTCGTGGAGGGTCTCCAACACTAGTTTAATATTAATTATTAAAAGGCCAAGGGTGGGTGGTGCTAGAGGTATGAATGTTATTTTTATTATTCATTAACATTGGATTTGTTTCTTTAGTGAAGTGTGAAAACAAGTAGCTTGGATTATGAATCCATGTGATGATAGGGGAAAAGGGAGAGTAATATGTTTTTCCTCAGGGCTATGGGCTATGGGTGTTTGACCATCACTACAGTAGAGAATCCTGAGGTGGATATGGAATTCATCTAGGCTTTGGGTCTCCTGGTGAAGGGAGTGTTTTTTTGGGTTAATATTTCATTTGGACGCACCATTTATCCAATTCTTATCATGGCCTTGTGGTATTTTTCGTTATTTTACATTCATAGGTAAATTCATCATGGTTTGTAGGATTTTCCTTTATTTCATCTTGTTTCTTTGATCTACTAATCTTGAAGATTCTCAACTTTTAGTATCATCTTATTATCTTGGATGTTTTTCGTCTTTGTTTTGTTCTGTTAAGAGAGGTGTGAGGTGAGTTTTCTATAATGTTGATTGTATTTTTTTAATTTTTTATCTGGATGTTTTTTAATTAATTAATGACATAAATCTATGCAGATAAATTGTGTAGGAGTGTTTGATAGCCTTTGGATGATAAGGATGGAAGGAAGATACTGGAGGTCCAATATGATGTTCGTTTTGGGGGTTTTCAGTGATTCAAACTAGTGTTATGGTGTCCCAAAATTCAAAATTTTCATGCTCCAATTCACGTCGTTCATGCCCCCCCCACAATAGTGCCGTTCTTGTAATTCCTACATGCTGCAAAATATTTCCCCACTCTTTTCACTCTCTCATAGGCTCGCAAGGTATGTGAAAGGGTACGATCCACATGGCAGTAATTTTGTGTCCTCTATAGCTGGTTAAATGATATAATTGATGAATTTTATGGATTCATTATTGAAGAAGTATAAATGAAAAATCATGTATAGCCGGAAAGCTTGTGAGTCGGTGGAGGAATTTTCTAACAGTGAACCTGGGCCACTCACATATTTTAATAATGAAAACATTGATAATGTGGTTAAAGAATTTACTATGCACTTACTTGAGTTGTAGTCCATAATGAGGAAAATAAAGGATGGAGGAGTGTATATTCTAACCAAAAGAAATGTTGATCACTATGGGATGGTTTCTCATCATATTTCGATTATGTGCAATAATCACTGCCTGTCATACATGCACAATCTCGAATCTGAGATTAAATGTGGGGCCAATTCTTCTTCAAGATATTCATCCGAGGATTTGCAACCTAGAGGAACTGTATTTTAGGTGTCACTCTGTAGCACCGGAATTCTATCTGATTAAACTCGATATTCATTTTACTATGTAAAATATTATAGATTTAATTCTAATGAGGCACACATTCTACTATTTTTTGAACTGCGTTCAGTAGTATTCCCCTTCATGGATTCCTTGCATTTTCTAAAGTGAAGAGATGATGAGCAATTCATTGCATAGGGGTTTCAGAGAAGCTTATGGGGTAACTCATCCAATGGAGGTGGTGTCAAATGTTCTATTCAATTTATCTATTAGGTAAGATAATTTCCAAATTTTTATGTCTATGGATTATTGAATAAGCGTTATTAAGGGCCTATATGCCAAAAAGGGTAAAAATGCGTCGTGTAATGTTATATGTTGGTTGAAAATAGAACACGATCCCTATGCTCTAGTTTATTGTTCTCATTTAGGTAAGCATTTAATTTTTTTAAGTCCAACCTATTTTTGTTTTCGTTCACCTGTTTTTTAAAATTTTTTCCCAAAAATAATTGACATTGTAAAGATTGTTTCTATGTTGGAAGATTCAGTACCACTTGAAGGTATTGCCAAATGTAAGTATTTCTCACACAAGCACCTACAATTTAAATTAAATAAAATTGGATTTTGATTGAATGTAGATATATCATTGGTATATTTATGTTTGATGTTGGAATGTTAGAAGTTCACGTTGTTGGGAGCGTGAGAGAAATAGATTTCTGGTCTTGATCACTACAGCTGACAAATGATTTTGGAAGATCTAGGATGGATTCTAGAGAAGTATGAGATGTGGCTTGGGCCTTCAAGAATGGTGGTAGATTGAGATGTGCATGAGATTAAACCAAAACCATTATTTCAAATAGAAGTAACACATTATTATCTGGAGTTGGTGGCTGGAGGTGGAGAATACTAGAGGACATTGATGGGGTGCTAGCATGGTTGGGGAACTCGAGCCAGAGATGACTAGATGAGATGGATAGGTCGCTAGCATGATAAGAGCATTGAATCTATAACTGAATAGATGGAATAGATGGGTCACCTAGAGGGGAAGGGGTGTACCTTGTGGGGGGATATAGGGTGGTGTGGGATTAGAGGATCCTACATTTTGATTAAAATATTTCATTATTAATATAATTAATTTTTCTCTATGTTTGAACATGTGTTAAAATAGTATTTTGTCTATTATATATGATAAAATAATAAATATAATATGAAATTTTTCTAGTAAATTTTTTTTATAATTTTTATTCAAATATAATTTATAAAAATATATATATTATAAGTTGGTAATATTATTACCAAAAGATAAATTGGTCATCATAACCTATTGCTAAACACTTTATCCAACATATATATTATCTTTCGGAATAATTATAATTGTAACAAAACTATTTTATCTGTCGCAAATACATTTAGAAACATAGTTTTTATCAACAATTTAGTAATAGGGACATATATGTTGGTAAAAAGTTTTACCAATAGAAAATGATCTTTTACCAACATATATGTCCTTGTTGAAAAAAGTGGAATATTTTGTAGTGCTACCCCATGCCCGCCAACCATATCCCAAGGAATGGTTACTATCACCAGAAGGATTTTATCGAACAAGGAAGGCATTTCCTTAGAGATCTATAAACATTGAAAAAGGGGAACCGAAGTAAAAAACCAACAGTAGTAAGGTATAACCACAAGAGTAAAGTACAACCAAAAGTACAAATAAAAACATAAAATAGTGGGTTATAATACAAGCTCTAGAAATGGAAAACAAATTAAACAGTTGTTGCATCTGCCCTGGAGGTTTTCCTGGAGGGTAATAGCTATATGTATGAAGTCGAAGAAGAGGATCTACAATGCTCCTGTCGCACCAAGATCCCCCAAGTCCTCATCCTCCAATGTCTTCATTGTAGCATCAATAATCTACACTTGACACACACGTGCTGGAAGATCCTGTGTAGGGGTGAGTATAACAACTCAAGATGGGACCCCGACACCCATGAAGGTCTCTTAGTAATATCAAAAGGAAAACATCACAAGAAATATCACAAAGGTATATCACAAGCATGGCTTAAATCATGACGCACAAAGAAAAAAATATGGATCAGTCTAATGGTATAAATTTAAGGATTCTGGGATATTGATGACTAGTCATAATTCCAGATCATCATATCCATAGTAACTCTATAGTTGACCCATATAGGTCACTGTATGATGACATGTTTTGGTCGCTCGATGCAGACCCTTTTTGGTCGCTGTTGTTGACCCATATTGGTCATTGGTGCTGACCCGTATTTGTTGTTGGTGCTGACCCGTATTAGTCACTAGAGTAGAGGTAGGTATGATTAGTCATACAACTAGATCATCCCACTTTAGAGTTCATGATGCTGAACCATATTGGCCTCTCTTCTTCTTCATGTCATATCTAGCCACTAGATTTCCTCATGAAGAATTCCAGATATCTAAAAGATTCTTCTTCTCAAGCCATTGGTAATATTTTAACAGGTACGATGTCCCGCAAAAATCATACTCAAGGGACTGCCCCATCATAGAGGTTATAATGTGACAGACAGCGCATCGATCAGATACTCAGTCTGTGAGACATGCGGACTATTTTAAAAAGGATAAATTAAGATTCATGACTGATACAACCCAAATTGAACATAAAACATAGTCAAAAATCACCTAGAGTTTCTCCAAAGGACCGCCTTGTCACATGGGTCCTTATTCTAGAGACATCGCTTCGATAAGACAACCAATATTTTAGTTACACCCCATTTCTCAAAATGGGGGTGATCACACCTCTGTCCATCCCAGCTCAGTCGGGCCTGCCGAAATATTCCTAATGTACCGCTTCCAAAAAGGGGTCCCAATTCCACTAACGGTGTGACAAACAGACACTGAGTTGGTTAGTTACGGGCATTTTTTTATTCGGGGGTCAGTTTGGTCTACGCCAGGTCTTACTCGGTCTGGCAGGCCCGACGTAAAAGGTCCTTGGGTCTACCTAAATGCACCTGGGTCCCACCCATTAAGGGTCAGACCGGTTCCCTGGGTCCAGCCCGTTGGGGTCGGTACGGCTTGTTCGCGGGGCCGAGTCGCGGTTGGCCCGACCTGCCGGGTGGGTCTCGGCCCACCCGCACATGCCCGCTAGGCAGGTCCAACCCAGGTCTGTCCAGGTCCACATGAAGGAAAATTGTGTCTCCAGATTGCCTCGTGAACACATGGCCTTTTCATCCGGTCAGTGGGGTTCTGCCCCACTGCATGCAATGGTCGGCCCGATGGCCGACCGGTCTCCAGCCAACATGGCGCGACACGAGGCCGCGCCGCCCCCTCCTGTCGTTGCCCGCTAGCTAGGGATACTATTGTCGGTGGAACCTATGGGCCTCACCCTTCTCCCACGCGGCCGGCTCAGGCGGGCCACCCCTGGCCACCCCGATGCGCGGCGGTGCACTACCATCCCACCGCCCATGGCTGGTTGCCACAAGCCTCCTCTAGCCATTGTCGGCCGCCACCAGCCTGGCGCACCAGTGGTTCTTTTCGCAGGCCACCGATTTTTCTCTGGTGGTCTGTTCTTGGTGTCATCTGCACCTACAGGCCTCTCAGGTCACCGCCACCACTATGTGACCCATATCTCTGTCATTCTGTCACATTGCCCGACCACACATAGGAAACACAACAAACAAAAAGATCAATGGAGGGTCTGGGCCTAGTTTTGATAGGCTCACGTCCTCCACATTATAATTTTAACAAGGTGTGTTAGCAATAATCATTGAATTTAGAAATATATCCCAACATTTAACCCCGCATAAACCTCTTGTGTTTAAAGAATGATCCGAGGATCAACACGTTAATTGATTGATCCTTGTTCCTTGACTAAATCAAGAATGTGGAAGGAGGAATATCACAATTTCAAAAACCAAAACCCCTACTTGGATGAGACATCCAATGACAAAGATCGACGTAACCTCCTTCGTTATTGTCATCGATTTGTGACTCAGTGGTGCTCGTCACCCCATGTTGAATCCAGTCCCATCCTCAAGGGGGTTCATCATTGGCGTTCATTGTTCCTCGTTGAGGAAGACATTTGTCAGAATTTTTTCAAAGGATCTCATAGGTTTATTCCATTCGTTCTCTAATGAATGGTCATTATTAAATAGAACCCTCCCAAAGTTTCATTCATTAATGCGACACATTAATGAACCAAAATTAATTGGGTTCCATAACTATAGGTGTGGTGCAGTTATGCAGTCAAAGGATAACATGTCATTTATTGACCCAAAACCATTCTGATGCTAGACTTCTATTACACAGTGTTCCCACACAATGGTTAATGAAAATAAAATAATATTATTTTATTTTTTATAACAAAAGGTCTGAAAAAATATATTTTCCAGTGGACCATTGTCAATCGAAGATAGGTCCCCCTCAGGAAAAACCCAATATTTTGGATTCAATGGTGCCCTCATATTTTAAATCTGGGCATTGGTTCAAAAGTTAAGAAAACCTGATCACATATCCACTAAAGGTACTTAATGAATGTTTAGAAAAATAGTACGGGCATCCCAGGCCTCAGAATCACGTTTCGTCTTAAGAGCCTGGTCTCACTTTAAATTCAACAAATAGTGAATTTTTTTATTGAATATTCTTGGGTTATTACATTCTCCCCACCTTGGGGATTTATTTCTCCAAAATAAAAACAAGTATACATAAACAAAGAGGTGTACTGGGCACACATATGAGCCTCTCGCTCCCATGTGATCTCCTAGATATTCAAGTTCAAACAGAAAACGTGTACCCGAGGTATCGACCTCCCACGAAGGATCTGCTCCTATAAATCCTCTATCTCCACCAGGTACTCCTCAAAAGTTTCCCTATTGTCAATCTCCTTCTGTCCATGGTCAATGACATGGGATGTGTCATGCATGTATCTCCTCATCCGTGATACATGGAAGAAATCGTGCACCCTCTCCAACTATGGTGGAAGTGAGAAGTGGTACGCCACCTTGCCAATCCTTCGAAGTATCAGGAATGATCTGACAAACCTTAGTGAGTGTTTCCTGCCTTGAAAAAATCTCCATAGTCCCCATCGAGGGGAGACTCACAAGAATATGTGGTCCTACTCCTAGAACTCTAGTGGTCTTTGTCGCCTATCAGCATAGGACATCTGTCGGCTCTGTGTAGTATTCATCTGCTCTCAGATGACCTTTACCTTTATTGTGGTAATTCTTACCATCTCTAGGCCCAACAGTGCTGGATCTCTTGGATCTGTTAAGCACAAGTGTGATCTTCACGGTCATCCATAAAACACCTCAAAAGTACCATACTAATGGTGGAGTGATAGCCGTTATTTTACGCGAACTCCACCAAGGGTAGGTTGTCCTCCCAACTGTGAACAAAATCTAGGATACAAGGAAGAATCATGTCCTCCATGGTCTGGATGGTCTGATCAGTCAAACCATCTCTCTATGGGTGAAAAGCTATGCTTGAGCGTTGTCGAGTACCGAAATCCTCCAGCAATCCTTTCCAGAACCGGGATGTGATGTGTGCGTCATGGTCTGAGACTATCGTCGAAAAAACCCCATGAAGTTGCATTATCAACTAAACGTAGATATGTCCCATACAATCTACCAAACCCTTATCTTGAATAAAAAAGAAGTGGGCCGATTTGGTGAGTCGTTCAAGGATCACCCAGATGGTATCGTGCCCTCTAGACGTACATGGTACCCCCCTCACGAAGTCCATCAATATCCCTTACCACATCCATTCTGGTATCTCGAGCGGTTGGGTTAAGCCTATTGGTACATGGTGCTCGACCATCACTTGCTGGAAAGTGAGGAATCTAGAAACAAACTCTATCACAACATTCCTCATCCCTAGCCACTAGTACTCACACCGGAGGTCTGGATACATCTTCATCACACCTAGATGTACTGCCAATGGGGATGTATGGAACTCCCTCATCAACTCCTTTCATAGTGCCACCATTAAAAGTGTACATCTTTTAAAAATAATACTATGCTCTCCACCGTTATAATATCATTCAGGTGCATGGATTGAGGATATATGAGGATGTGTAGTCTCTTAGATGTTGTCTCTGAGTTTCGCCTCCCTAACTCACTGAAAAGAACGAAAATTGCTATCGCATCTACCATTTATCTCAACATGAAGGGTAGTAGCTGTATGTGTGATGTAGAAGAAGAGGATCTCGACTGATCCCATCACACCAAGCTCCACCACGTCCCGAACCTCCAAATTCTCCCTCGGAGTGTCAGTAGTCTGCACTAGAAAGACATGTGCAGGCGGAGCCCATGTAGGGGTGAGTATAACAACTCAGTAGGGGACCTTGAGACCCCTGAAGGTCTCTCAATAATACACAAAGGAAAACATCATAGAAATACCAAAAATGTAATATTGTTGGAATGATCAAAATAATGAAGTATGAAGAAAAAGAGACAACTCAATCTAATGATATAACATCAAGGTTACTCAGATATGGATGACTAGTCATAAATCTAGATCATCCAATCCATAGTAACTCTACTACTGACTTGTATAGGTCATTGTATGATGACCCGTATTGTTCATTATAATATGAACTATATTGGTCGCTGGTGCTTACCAATATTGGTTTCTAGTGATGATCAGTAATGGTCACTGATGTTGACCTTTATTGGTCACAGAAGCTGACTAATATTGGTAACTGTTATAGAGGTTGGTATGATTAGTCATACAACTAGATCATCCCATTTTGGAGTTTTAGATGCTGACCTGTATTGGTTGATCTTCTTCTTCATGTCATAAACATACACTGGATTCCTGCACGAGTAATTCTTGATCTCTAGAAGATTATACCACTATGTTCCACTTCCCAAGAGTATAGAAAATATCAATGTCATAGTTCTGAAGGAAATCTAGCCAACATTGTTGTATCAGATTCAAATATTTCTATGTGAAGATATATATGAGACTCTTGGGGTTTGAGTAAACAATGAACAACTTTCCCATCAATTAGTGTCACAACATATTCAGTGAGAAGACTACTAATGAAAACTCCATGTTGTGAGTTGCATAATTCTTCTCATGATGCCTCAACTATCATGAGTTAGAAGAAATCATTGCATCATTTTGCATCAGGACACTATCGAGTTCTATCCCTGATGCATCATAGTAAACAACGTAGTCATTTCCCTCCTCAAGAAACCTCAGGAAGAGAGTGCTCATCATGTTCTTCCTTATCTGTTGAATGCTCTGCTGAAATTCCTCTGACCACACGAAGGGATTCCCCATCTTCATCAAGGCAGTTATATGTGATTCTACTGTAGAGAAATTGGGTACGAACCTCCGTTAGTATCCCGAAAATCCAAGGAAGCTCCGCACCTCAGTAACACTCCTAGGTGGGTCCCAAGAAAGTACTACCTAGATCTTCGTTGGATCAAATGCAACTCCAGCCTCTAAGATGATGTTTCAGAAGAAGTGGACCTTCTGTATAAAGAACACACACTTTGAGAGATTCCTATATAATTGTTCACCCAAAGTGTGTACAGAACTATCCTCAGGTGTACAACATGATCTTCCTCATATTTTGAGTACACCATGATATATTCGATGAAGAACATCGTGAAGAGATAGAGGTATGGCTGGATGATCTGGTTTATGAGCCTCGTGAACACTGCTGGATTGTTGGTCATGCCGAAAGGCCTCACCAGGAATCGTAATGGACATACTAACATATGAATGATATCTACAGTACGTCCTCATCTTGTACCCTGAGTTGGTGATAGCTTGACCTATGGTCTATATTTTAAAACCAAAAATCTCCCTTTAACTAGTCAAAGAGATCATTGATCCTCGGTAGAGGATACTTGTTCTTCATGGTCACCTGGTTTAGGCACCAGAAGTCCTCACATATCCTCAAACATCCATATGCCTTCATGAAAAAAAAAACATTAGGGATACAAATGGAGAAACAATGGGACTTATGAATCCCTTCCTCTGTATGTACTCCAAAAGTACCCTCATCTCATGGAGCTCCATAGGGGCCATCCGACATGCTATTGTCGATATTGGTGCTATTATTTTATACAAGTCAATATGGAATTCCTCCTCTCTATGAAGAGGTAGTCTTGGGAAATCTTCTGGAAAGACGTACTCATACTTGGACACCACTTATGGGAACATTGGACTCTCCTCATCCACCATGTCAATGGTTATAAAATCCAACTGATATGAAATCCATTGTACCCACCTATGCGGAAGTCCATCTTGAGCTGCTCTATTTTCCTTCTTACCATCATAAGAAAACTAGCCCCCTTCACTTCACATACATCATACTATACGTCTCATGTATTTAATCTATGTGTGAACTGGTAATAGATATTTCATGCCTAGAATGACGACGTTGGGCATCAATGCCGCTACTAGAATATCCCATCTGAAACTCTCTCCTCCAAGAGTAATATCACACTGTCGGAACTAGTGTGTGGATGCTTAATCTCCTCTCATAGGAGTATCCAAATGAAAAGGTCGATCTTAAAGCTCAGTTGGAATATCAAAGTCCCAAACTATGTCCGCAACAAGGATATAATAGCTAGCATCTGTGTCGATAAGCACTGCTGCTAAAGTAGATATGATACAGATCGTATCTTGTATCATCTCAAGGACATCAGGATAATGAGCCTCTACTGCATGTAGTTGGGCCTGTATGCATACACATGCTCCCTAAGCTCGTGCTGGACAACCTGTGGGTGGTGGTTGTAGTACTGGGTGAACCTGACTACCTCCCACTACATGTCCTATTCCCCTTCCTCGTCCTCCGCCTAGCTGATGCTGATGCTCTTGCAACTAATGCTGCCTCAGTGGCCCCTGCACCGACTGCTGATCATCCGTGAGGGGAGTCAGACAGTCACAAGCTCTATGAACCTATCCTCTATAGGAAAAACAAATCATGCCACGTTAGCGGCACCCTCAGCATCTCAAGCCTCACACCTCGAACCCTGCATCTAGGGGTCACCCACCGAATGTTGTACCCCACTTGGGCTTCAGCATCGTCTGTCTACTACCAGTTGTAGATGAATCTACTACCTGTTGTCCGATAGGGGCTATCACTGTTAGTGCCTACTCAACAAAGAATCTCTCTATCTGAAATGCTTTCTCCAGAACCCCATAATGCGTCGAGATGCTGAGATAAACTGTTGCAGCTATAATCTCTCATCGGTGCCCCTTTTCAAAGGTGTGGGCCCTGAAGTGAGGATCTCGTGCCATGATGGTGGTGTATTAGGAGAGGTCAGTAAATCTCACTGAGTACTGATCAACCATATGGCTGCCCTGCTGCAAATGTAGGAGTTCCTGAATACGCATAGAGAATAGTGTCGTTGGCATGAACTCCTCCACAAAAAATCTATCAATGACTGGCCTGGTGAGGGTCATCTCCTCATGAACCTGAAGCATCGAGCTCCACCATTATCATACCGATCCCTAAATAAGGCTAGAGGTCATGATAACTATCTGTTTGGCGGGTGCCTCTACTAAACGAAAGTCCCATGAATCCACATCAAGCTAGTCCTTTGCTACCCAGGGGTCCGCCTCGCCTCAAAACCTCAGAGGCCTATGTCTATTGAACTCATGCAATGCACTCAGGAGGTGTGCATGATCAACTGGTAGCATATACTGCTCAACGGGTGGTAGTGCAGCTGGTACACCTTCCAAAGGTGCCATTACTATGAGTGGTCCCTATACCAACACCTCATCACTCAGTGGGCCATTGTCATGATCTCTAACTAGAATCCTGGATGGCTGTCTTCATGGAGGCATCCTATAAGAAATAGATGTGCCACAATCAATATGTTATACTTGGTGAAATGACTTAAGAATGATCTAGAATAATTTTAAAAATACTAGCAATCGGTGTTTTTATGTATAGTGCTAGAAAACAGAACTCTGGTTCCTGGTATATGGATACATTGGATGCCACACCAACACTAGACTCCATGTACTAGAAAACGAACTCAAGACAATTTACACCATTGCCTCACTAAAAGTAGACACTTAGTTGATTTGGTAGAACTGACCCCCTGTGATACCACTTTGTCACGACCCGTCCCACGGGGCCCAGACGTGACTACCCTAAGCCCACATTCCATAGCCCAGGGGTTGGTGACTAGCGCCTAAAAGATTTTCCCGAACCGGGAAGGCATTGACTTAAAGATATGTAGACACTCAAAAGGGAAACTGAAGTAAACAAAAAACAAAAGTAAGGTATAACTACTAGAGTAATGTAAAACCACAAGTACAATTGTAAATTTAAAAAAGTGGGCGGGAATACAAGCACTAGAAACTATAATGACAGAAAATAGCTATCGAATCTACCATGGAGCACTACCTGGAGTGTAGTCGCTGTATGTCTAATGTCAAAGTAGAGGATCTCGATTTCTCTCATTGCACCAAGCTCCACCAACAATCGAACCTCCAAAGTCAACCTCAGAGCATCAATAGTCTATACTAGACATAGATGTTCCGGTGGAGTCCATGCAAGGGTGGGTATAAAAACTTAGCTGGGGACCCTAAGACCTCAAAAGGTCTCTCCATAATACATAAAGGAAAAAATCAAAAGAAATACCACAAAAGTAATATCACAAGCATGTTCTAAATCACGAATCACAAAGAAATACACACATCTCACTCAAATGATATAACTTCAATGTTACTGGGATAGGGAAGATTAGTGGTAAAGACAGTTCATCTTATCCAAAGTAACTCTACTGCTTACCAATATAGGTCCCTGTATGATGACCCATATTGGTCGCTAATTCTAACCTGTATTGGTCGCAGGTGCTAACCTATATTGGTTATTGGTGCTGAACCGTATTGGTCCCTGGTACGAACCCATATTGGTTGCTTGTGCTGAACCATATTGGTCATTGGTATAGAGGTTGTGATGATTAGTCTTATAGCTAGATCATCCCAAACCTGAGTTTTAGATGCTGATCCATATTGTTCACTCTTCTTCTCCATGTCACAACTAGCCAATGGATTCCATCACGAAGCACCCATGATCTCCGGAATATTCTCCTCCTCCAGCCATAGAACATATTTCAACTTGTATGAAGTCCTGAAAAAATAATACCAATGGGACCACCCTATCATAGGTGTACCAACGTGATAGACGACGCATCGATCAGATGCTCGGTTTGTGAGACATATAAACTTTTGTAAAAAAGACCCTGTTGGATTCAAGTCTAATCCAACATAGGTCACATGTCAAACTCCTTCAAAACTCACTCAGTGTATCTCCAAAGTATCACCTTGTCACAAGGGTCCTTATGCCATAGAAAAAACATCGATCAGACACCCGATCTGTTAGTTACACCCCTTTTAATGTAATGGGGGCGATCACACCTCGTTCCGCCCTGACACCGTCGGGCCCGCTGAAATATTCCAAAGGGACTACTTCCCAATATGGGGACCCAACACCACTGATGGAGTTTCAAATGGACACGCGGTTCATCAGATACTTTCATTTCTTTATTCATAGTCTGGTAGGGTATGGGTCCGGTATGACTTGGTCAGGCCGTCCCGACGCAACGTGTCCTGGGGTCTACCTGACCATAAACCGGTCTGACCCATTAAGGGTTATCCTAGTTCACTAGGTCAGGCCCATCGAGTCAGTATGACTATTTCGTGGGCCCGGGCCACTACTGGCCCGGCCCGCGGTGTGGGGCTCGGCCCAACTGAGTTGGCCCGCTGGGCGGGTCCAACCAGTTCGACCGGCCTGCATCCAGCCCGGTCTGCCAGAAGGCGGACCGTGTATCTAGTTATCCTCGTGAACACAAGGACATTTCATCCGGCTGGTAGGGAGCTTCCCCACCATGTTCAACGGTCGGCCAACTGGACAAACTGTCTCCAGTCGACGCGGCGCGACGTAGGGCCGCCCCACCCCCTCCTGCCATAGGAAGTGCTTGATAGAGCCATCCTTCTCTTGCACAACCGACTCGAGCCAGATGCCTCTGTCCATCATGGCATGTGATAGTGCGCCACCTTCCCACCACCTACCGCTAGTTTTTGTGGGCCTCCTCCACCCACCGCTGGCCGCTGCCGGCTTGGCGCACCGATAGTTCTTTCCTCGGGCCACTGGATGTGATCTGGTGGTACGTTCTTTGTGCCGTCTGCACTTACGAGACTCTTGGGTCAACGCCACCAATGTGTGACCCATATCTCTACCTTTCCATTACATTTCCCAACTGTGCATGCAAAACATCAGAAATAACATGATCGGCGGAGGGTCTAGGCCTTGTTTGGATTGGCCGATGCTCTCGAGTTATCGTTTTAACAAGGGGTGTTAGCCAAAATAAGTGAATTTAGAAATAAATTCCAACTTGTAACCTCACATCAACCTCCCATGATTAAAATAAGGATCTGTGTATCAACCCATTGATTGATTGATCTACATTCTTCATATAAATAATGAAAGGTGAAGTAGGAATATCAAAATATCAAAAAAACCTACCAGGATGAGACGTCAGCTGATGATGATCTACAAAACCTCCTTCATCATTGTTGTTGATTCATGATTCGGTGGCACTAATCACTACTTGCTGAATCCGTTCTCGTCCTCCATGTGGTTCTTCGCTGAAGTCAATTTTCATTTTTGAGGAAGAAATCCATCGGTGATTCGTCAGAGGTTCTCCCGAGCTTATTACAATTATTTGTAAGGGAACCCTCCTGACCCTGGGTTAATTAATGCAACACATTAATGAACCGCAATTAACAGGGTTCTATAACCGCATGAGTGGTGCAGTTACACAATGAAAGGGTAAAAAGTCATTTACTGACCTGTAACTATTCTGTTCCTAGACATCTATTATGAAACATTGACACTTAGCGATTATAGAAAATAAAATATGTTTATTTTATTTTTTCTAACAAAAGATTCGAAAAAATATCTTCCTCCATCGACCTTCGTCAACTGATTTTAGGCACCCCTTAAGAGAAACCCAATATTTTGGATTCAATAGTGACCTCATATTTTCAATCTGAACACCGGTTCAAAAGATATGAAAACCCACTCACACATCCACTGAGTGTAATAAAAGAATGTTTAGAAAAATATTATGAGAACCCCAGGTCTTGGAATCACATGCCGTCTCATAGTCTGGTCTCACATTCACTTCACCAAAATGTAATTTTTTTTATTGAAAATCAAATGTTATAACAAATCACCCCACTTCTTGGAGGAGGTATTCCACACATTTCAAAAAGAACAAAATTATCATTTTCAAATAGGTTGGAAGATAAGACGGTATATATGAGATTATCATTGTAGAATAATAATTTTGTCATATATATCATATATAAACATTAATCCAATCACCATACCATTTTAAAAAAAATGGATATGGGAAATAAATTTTATCATTACATGGAGATGGTAATCCGTACGCATTCATGAGTGGTATTTTCACAAAACAATTGATGGAAAGAAGGTAAAAGTGATATAATAATAATAATAAAATTTCATTATATTGATGATATTGACGTTTTATTTTATAAAAACATTATAAATCAAGAGGATTTAGGATTTTAATTAAAAACAAAGTGATCCAATAACGTGATTAAATCTTCTTTGAAATAGCACCATTAGATATCCACTTAATGGATGATGTTTTTTAATTTAAAAGAAATGAGGCTATATAATGTGTCAATGAGATTATAGAATATAATATGGATGATTTTAGTTGATTTATTATGTACAATTTTTTATGAATAATATAATGGAAGGTTACCCTTTTATAATTGAGGGGAGGTGTACCCTTGGTGTTTCTTATAAGATTAAAATATTTTAATTTAATATTGAATAAAATGTTTCCGAATGGTATATAAATGGTCAAGGTATGTAATTATTTACCATATCTTACCCCACTTGTCATATTTAAATAATTTTATTATTTTTAATTAATTTTATAAAATATCAATATATCTTATTTAAACGATATTCAATTTATTTTACTTTGATGGCATAAAAGAAAAGTTGTCATATGAATATAAATCTATAACATAAAACATATATGTTGTAAGCAAATAAAAAATTATTGGTACACCTAAACACTGTCAAATTTCATTACATTTAACAAATTTAAAATCATTTATTATATTTTTTTTATCAATTTGGGGAATACATCATTGGTGTATCATAAAAATTTAAGGTTATTATATTACTACTAAATGTTAAAAATAAATTTATATAATAAAAATAACTTTATTTGGATCAATATTGAAACTTATATTCATTCATAAAAATATTTTCTCTCTATATAGGCACCTCAGAGTTATTTAAAACTTGGATAATGACATTTGGTAACTTTATTTAATTTAATTATTATATAAGACATTTTCATGAAAATGTGTCAATTAAAAAACGTTCAATCCAAATGTGATCATAGTATAATTAAGTTCAAAAAAATAATAAATATGACATGAAATTATGACCTTTTCACTTGTTTTTCACCAAGATTTTCCCATTTTACCCTTTACCGACAAGATAAATTTTATCATAGATACAATTAATATTGAAAAATTCATAAAGGGACATATAAACAAAAGTTGAACCTCATGATTCCTAATATGGAATACGTTTTATGATATTAAATTTTACTGCATAGAAAAAATATATTTTAAAATATGAGTGAAACTTGAAAAGAATAATGTTTTTTAGAAAAACAATTTAAGCATAAAATTTGGTTTCTCATTATTACATGCCTAGAAAAATAATAAATCAATGCTAAAAAATATTTTAACAATAATATATATATATATATATCTCATTAATATCATTCTCCAATAGTGAATAATTTTAATTATTATGTTAAAAGTATATTATGTTCCCAAAAATAGTTATTAGAATATATCTCATTTACTTTTTGATATTTTTTATTTTCATTTTTTAATCAATAAATAAAGTATTAATTTTACTGATATGTAAACGATGTGATTTTCATAATTTTTTTCCTATTTATACTCACTAATAGAAAGAAATGATAACAAATTTATCTTTGAATAATAATATTTTAATAGAATATCACTGTTTGTTTAAACATGCTATTATGTGTAATGCAGGATATCAAATAAATTAAATATATTTGAACAAAATATTTCAGAAAATCTTCAGTTGTTACATGCACAAATAGGCTTAATGTATTAGGTTTAGAATGATTCTTTGGTCTCTCAGAGTGTCCAAAAAAGGGAGGTTGATAGAGGAAATACCTTTAATAGACAACATGGTTTTACAATGTGCCAGAATTCATGGAATACATAACACCAAATGAGTTGAATTAAATCATCAATAGAAAAATTGTAGGAGTAAGTCATGTATTTATAGATCATAATAATAGAAATATAGTGAAAATCATGCAGAGGATTAATGATGATTATGCATTCGATTATAGTTTTCCCCATCAAACACTTAAGAATAGGGTGGCAAATATCATTTCTTTACCACAGAACATTTTCTATATATGAGAACCATTATATTCTACTATATGTACCCAATGGAATATTCAATGGAAGATTAGTGGGCCTATCTAGAATTCTACAATCACAAATGGTTCACCCGTTCAAATAATGTGGAAGATGTAGATCTGTATCGAAGAAGTCCAAATGTTTTGATTGAACTTAATGAATTATTGAGTAGCTTCCAACACCCTAAGTGTAACGATTACATTTATTATCCTTGTCGATGAGGCATATCATCATTGGTGAGGGTTAAATAATTCCTACTATAAATACATTTGTTTCACTATCATGTTATATAAAGTAACCCAAAAATAATGTATTGATCCTCAAGAAATAATGAGGATAATGATATGCCAATATAAATTGTAGGTACGACATGGGACATGATATGAGATCAAAGAAACATTACATATTTATGTTATTAGGGAACTCAGGGCAAGAAATTATTCAAGTGATTTAAAATTTTTATCATTGGAATAACATATATTTATCATATATGGTGATCAGATCCATGGTAGAGGTTTGAGGTTCTCAAGTGAATATTTCGAAGCACAAAAATTAAATGAACTGGTACTAAATTTGGATTGAAGAAAAGTTCATATATTGAACATAGATGGTGATAATTGCATGATGTATCAAAGGTCAAAACCGTCTAGATCATCCAAAAATGCTCCAGTAATTCAAAATGATGATGATCATGAAATTCTAGGTTTTATTGTGGACATATCATTCGTCTGTTAGCATAACATTAATTACCACGATCATTCCCTTTTGATACGTGAAGAAGATTGAATATTGGAATCTCTAATGAGATATTTTTTATCTTATATGCAGGGATTACTGATAATAGATCTGAAATTAGAAGGTATAAATAGTTCCCATTTAAAGAGTCTTCTCCTTTTTATATAGTGATAGGTAATAACCTAAAAAGGGTCCACAGAACCCAATATATGTAACACACACTAAAAAAATAAAGTGACATGTTCTGATGAACTAACTACACAATAATGTCATTTATATTATTATAACATACTAATATATATTAACTATATTTCATAACAAAACTAAGTCATTAACATGACTCATAATTACAACACAATTTAAAAATCCTCTAATATGTAAATAATATTCCTTTATATAATACTTTTCACGGTATTTACATAAATAATTATAAATAAATATAATAAATAAATTCAACCGAGGTATTTAATAATCCTATAAAATGATTTTTTTTTTATTTTTTAGAGATATTTAATACAAGAAAAACACTCAGACCTTGTGGGGGGACTCACCATGTCCTATACACTTATTTACTAGAATAACAAAAAATCACGAATACTCTATGATGCATGAAACTAAAGGAATTTTTATCGATAGTAGAGAATATCATTCAAAAACTATGATAAGAGTCTAGAAAAACTTTAATACCTATAAATGTATTATTAATAGTCATAGCAACAACAATCATCCAATAAACAAAAATTGTGTAATATAATCTCTTTTTCAAAAGATATCTAATAAAAAAATATTCACTAATTCTGTCATCATCCATTCTTTCTTTATTTTTTGGCAATCTAATGGGAAAGAATTACCTTCAACTACCATGACCATTGATTTAATGAGGGACTATAATCCTGATCAACAGAACTTGGGATATCACTTCATCATCTCAAAAGTGAAAAATTGTATCTTGACGATTCCAACAATGCCATACCACTAAATACACACCCTATATAATCTAAGTCATCATAAATTCAATGTAATGGATTTTTATATGAATAAATATATTTAATAAATTGGAATGCATTTGTAATGATTACATGTCATGAGACCAATACACAAGTTAATAGAAAGAAACTACCAGTGACACCTGCAACTTGTGATGTTCCTTCAGTGGGAATTCCATATTATATCATAAACTTGAGAGAGCCAAGTGCTAAATTCATCAGATGAAGTATCAAATCTAATTATTCCCCAATACTAGACAGTTAGAAATCTATTGTTCCCAAGTAGTATGATGTTTCAATAAGATAATACATTCTATTTAAGATCAATGACATATTATCTTGAGGTTCTCATTATAGCCTAAGAACTAATATAACATTTTGACATCATAATTAATCTGTGTAAATTACCATAAATATATTGTTTTTAGAAGTATAATCATTATTTTAGTAAGATAAGTACATTAATATATCAAACTGCAAACATGTGATGGTAATGAATTTGGATACTTAGTTTGGGTAAAGGGAACCCACTTTCAAAACTCAAAATTACACTAGATCAAATAACTAAGAAATCTAAATCCTCTAACTATCACATGAAAAATATGCTCCTAATGAGATATTTCATTAGATATGGTTTGTTCTATGTTTTCCTATATATATACTCTACTTGATATGAATTTAAAACTCTGGATAAAATCACTTATGATATGAAAATTATGAATTACATTATTTTTCCTATTGTGTGATTTGTGATCCTTGTCAATAACAACTATGAAAATATTATCACAATAAACTGGAATTGGGTTTTTACTTCTTGGAACAACACCAATGCCGGATAAAAAGATTCATATCGAGACCACTTCCTTAGATGCTTCAGAAGCAACAATATACTAAGACGCCTCTATAGAGTCAGTAACCGTAGTTTTCATTGAGAATCCCCAGATCACTACACCACCATTCATGATGAAGTTATATCATGATGTTGGTTTCATATCATCACGACCTTTCTAGAAACTAGAATCAATGTATTCCTTCACCACTAGTTCCTAATCTCATCTATATTCTTGGAATATATCCTTTGTACACCTAATGTACTTTAGGATAGTTTTTGAAGATTCTTAGTACATCTCACCTTGATTTACTTGATATATACACACCATAATTAAATGAATGGAAAAAATAAAATTGAGTACATTGCATGGAAAACATGATAGATCCTAATACCAATGTGTAAGGGATTCTAATAATTATTTTAATCTATTCTTGTGTTTGTGGACATATTTTGAAGGATATATTGATATAATGGGACATTGGAAACAACCATTTCTTAGATTGTTCCATACAATAATTGTTGAGTAAATTTTCAATATATGTACTTTGACTCAATCCAAGAAGAATATGAGATCTACCTTGATATATATTTATCCTAAAAATATGCGTTACTTCACCTAAGTATTTCATAGAGAATCATCCATATATACAAATACTAACATACTATAAGACTTCCACTTCATTCCCTATAATTATTATGTTGTAAACATTATGTTTTAGTAAAATGATTACCTTCACATTATCCCTATTATAGACACATGGCTTACTTAATTCTTGATGAATCCAATTTTTATTTTTCCTCATTAAAAATGACATTCCATGATCATGATTCCTACTTCAACCTATATATTGATATATATAGATTGGATACATTAACACAACATCCATTTAGGTTGTGTCATATAGAAAACCCCAACCAACATCTAAACTAGAAAAATGGTTTTGAAATCCACTTCCCAAATCACATTGAAACGTCCCGGTTCCAGAAGCCGCCCAGAGACGCCTGTACCCGGTTGGTTACATGGCCTCAAGTGCATTTCCCCTAATGCCAGATGCTACCGACTAGCAGTGAGGGTCTTGGGTGTGATTTTGAGAAAACTATACCCTCATTGGTAGAGTAACACAGTAGAAGTAAATAGATATACAAAAGTAGAAGTAGTAAACATACTAAACAACAGTAACAACAAAATACTGATGAAAGAAACCAATGGAGCCCAAACATATATATATGATGCATGATACATGTGTATTGGAAAGTAGCCAAAAAAAGTCACAATGCTAAAATACAGTACCAAACCATGTATAAATGAAATAGATAACAACTTCTTTAGCATCGCAAGACTCAACATGGTCTCATGCTCTCCAGATCCACAACACTCATGTACCTGAAGTTGAAGGGAGCTTGCACTTATCTATACATAAAACAATATAATCTATTTGGGCCCAAAAGAATGGCTCAAGTAGGGTGTGAGACTAAATCCCAGTACATAACCACCAAATGATATGTGCCTAACAGTTAGTGAATCTATGGAATGTAATAAGAAAAAGAATGTAGTGAAAAAGGAAGTAATCAATAGTAACCAAACCTACAATTTCAAAGAATTCAGTTTCATATATCAAGTAAACAAATTATCAATCAGGAAAACAGAAATATGTAACCCTCTTGGAAGTTCTCACAGCCTATCCCCTCTGGTCCTACCTAGCAACAAAAGCAACCCTCTAGGAAGCACACACAATCTACCCTCTGGTTTAATTACAATGATAACAAAGACTCTTTAAGGAAGCTCTCTCAGTCAATTCCCCTTATAGTCTAAAGTGTTAAAGACTCTCTGAGGAAGCTCACATGGTCAATTCCCCTTGTAGTCAAAAGTGATAAAGGCTCTCTAAGGAAGATCACATGGTCAATTACCCATATAGTTAAAAGTGGTCAAAGACTCTTTGAGGAAGCTCACATAGTCAATTCCCCTTATAGTCTACTACACCAGGTTCTCACAACCATGTGTAAGTCAAACGAGCATAGCAATGCAATACAACCAATGTAAAACTCAAGAACTACTTGGATAAATAGTCTACATCATATCAAGCATGTCAGATAAAATAATCACTCCATCTTACAGTATTAGGAATGGGAAAACATCAAGGAAGCTTAATAGGCTAAATAGGACCAAACAGTCATAAACAAAACATTCATGGGAAAACACTTCCAAAGCATAGTAATCAACCCTATTCGGATCTAATTAACCTCTACTCATGCATACTATCATAGCTGGAAATTAATTGGGTTAAAACGATAAACAAGCAGCACCCCGTTTAAGGGTATTGGACAAACTTTCACATATAACTCAAATAATTTCAACAGAAAGGCACAAACCACCAACCTTAGTGTTGGGAGATTTCTATATGTGAACCTCATTCCATGAATCGCCCATGAACATCTTAGAAGTAAAAAAACGTATAAAATGTTCAATAGAGGATAACTTCAGAAAGAGGAGTAATCATCAAATGAAGCTTTAGAAGAAGGAAGATCTTATTGAGGTGATCCCAACATAATCGACGATGATTGAATCAAAGATCAGATGCTCATTTGGGGGTTCGAAGGAATATCGTGGACATACGAGGTCTCTCTGATGAAATAGGTCGAGATAAAGGCCTTTATGGCGATTACACGCAACCCTGGTATGTTTAATGAAAAATAATAAAATACATGGCATGTACTTTGGAAGTACATGGCGTGTACCTACTGTTTCTGTACTCTGCTTTAGGCAGTCTCTAGGTCACCCCCACACGGCTGTGTGTGCGGCCATTACACGGCCAACACACGACTTCATGCGGGAACCGAGTACACAGTGTGTACTCATAAAGGTCACGACGTGTACTTAAAAAATTTCCAAAATTTCCTCTTTTTCTATAAAGCGACTAGAAAAGGAAAAAAATACATCAAAAGAAGATCCAGGTTCTTAAAAACTTCCCCCTTAAAGATATTAGTCCCTGAATTTCCCTACCAAGGTGGCATAGAAGAAGAAAACCTGAATAGCTCCAACCACTATGATCGTACATCTGCCTCCCTCTCCCATGTATCGTTCTGTACTCACCCATGCTGCCATTTCACTTTTACTAGAGGAAAATACCGGCCATGGAGATCCTTCGTACATCGATCGACAATCTAGATATGATGCTCCTCAAAATATGCATCCACTTCTAACTCAACCTCCTCAGGTTGGAAGACATGAGATGGGTCTGAGAAGTAACATCCATGATGATAAAACTGGAAGATGTCGTGCATAGCCCGATACCTCTGAGGTAACTGCAACTAATAGGAAACTGGACCAACTCTCTCCAACAACTTAAACGTCCCGACGTACCTTGGTGAAACCTTACCCTGTCTCATAATACTTCTGTGCCCCAACCTCAGTGAGACACGGAGAAAAACCTGACCCCTGACCTCAAACTCTAGAGGTCATCTCCATTGATCAGGATAAGATTTCTGTCGCGGCTTTGCAGTAGCCATCCTCATCCAAATAAACTCTATCGGCTCTATGGTCTCCTAAACAAGATGAGGTCGCCTCATAACTGCCTCTCCTACCTCCATCCAACATAAGGGTGATTGACATGGCCTACCGTACAAAGCCTCATAAGGTTCCATTTGAATAGATGCTGGAAAACTATTATTGTAAGAAAAATCAACAAATGGTATGTGCTTCTCCCATGAACCTCTAGAATCTAGAATGAATGCTCGTAGCATGTCCTCAAGCACTTGAATCGTATGCTCGGACTGGCCATCTGTATGGGGATGGTAAGCTATACTCAAAAGTACCTGTGTACCCAAAGCCTTCTGAATCCCCTGCCAAACCTGAAAAGTAAAACATGTATCTCTGTCTGAAACAATAGAGTGTGGAACTCCATGTAAACAAAAAATCTCAGGGATGTACAACCATCCCAGCTCATCAACACTAAAATTCTCCTTAATTGTCAAGAAGTGAGAAACCTTCGTGAGTCTGTCAATGAAAACCCATACTACATCATTCCATCGAGGAGACCTTGGTAAACCTATCATGAAATCCATCGTGACATCATTCCACTTCCACTCGAGAATGGGTAACTTATGCAAAATCCATACTGGTCATAGATGCCCCACATTCACCTACTGATAGGTGGAACATTTCATGACGAAAATAGCAATATATCTGTTTATACCAGGCCACCAATACTGAGGGTGTAGATCAGGATACATCTTGGTGACACCAGGATGAACTGCCCAAACTAAGTAATGAAATTCCAACATCATCTCCTCGCGTATGTCTACTGGAACTTATAAGAGCCACTAGAAATGAAAGATCTCATCCTTATCTAGGGACCATCCAGGAATAGGGTCCTCTCTTGACACACATTCCTGTAGGACTAGGCCTTCAGAATCTAATAGCTGTCTCATTCTCACTCGATCAATAAGACTAGAGGTAATAGCTATAGAAGAAAGAAACATATGACCCTATCTATCATGAAACTCCGAATGCATCTCAGAGAACAGAGCCATAAGCTGCCACTCACTGCCGAACTCTTGAACTGCCTGTATCTGAGTTCTTTTGCTCAAACCATCAGCCATGGCGTTGAATTTCTCAGGCGTATAGTCAAGTTCAAAGTCAAAGGACTGATGGTACTCAACCCACATTTGTTGTCTCAAATTAAGGTTAAGCTGAGTGAAGATGTACTTGAGGCTTTTTTGGCCAGTGAAAACCAAGAAATGCTCTCCTAGAAGGTAATGTATCCAAAAACATAAAGCATGAACTACAATGTCCAAATGGAGATCATGTATCATGTCGTTCCTCTCTTGTGGCCTCAACTTCCGAGACTCGTACGTGATGAGTCCTTCCCCCTGTATAAGAATAGCTCCCATCCCGATACCTGAAGTGTCACAATAAACAATATAGCTCTTGCCTGGCTCTGGCATGACTAGTATCGGTGCTGAAGTCAATATCCCTTTCAGATCCTGAAAGGCTGACTCACAAGAATTAGACCACGATAACCTTGCACCCTTCTTAGTCAAACTCGTCATTGGTGCTAATAATATTGAAAATTCTTGTATTAAATGTTTTTAGTAACCAACCTCCTCTATAAAACTCGGTACCTCAAAGACGTTCTTCGACTGCTCCCAATAAACTACTGCTCTCACTTTCTCTTGGTCGACCGATACTCCTGACTCTGAGATAACATGACCTAATAAGTGAATCTCATCTATCCAAAAGTGGCATTTTGAGAGGTTAGTATATAACTGATTCTCTCTCAGTGTACTCAGAACGATCTCAAGATAAGTAGCATGGTTATGTCGAGTGTGAGAGTATACCAAGATATCATCCACAATGACAACCATGAAAGAATACAAGTATGGATGGAACAATTGGTTCATCAGTGTCATGAAGACTTTTGGCACGTTCGTGAGACCAAACGGCGTAACCACATACTTCTATAGACCATACCTGCTCTAAAAATCTATAAGAGGTACATCAAATGGTCTAACACACAACTGATGATAACCGGATCTCAAGTCAATCTTTGAGAACACCAGGGCTCCTCGAAGCTGATCAAATAGATCATAAATTCTCAACAAGGGATATTGGTTATTGACCGTGAACTGGTTCAACTTCCAATAATCCACACAAATCATGAGGGTACCTTCTGCCTTGTTTGCAAACAGGACAGGCGAACCCCACAGAGAAGTACATGGTCAAATGGAACCCTTTACCTGCAACTCCTAAAACTACTTCTTGAGATCCTTTAACTATAGTGTAGATATCCTATAAGGAGGAATGGACATCGGTGCTTCCCCTGACACAAGCTCAAAAGAAAATTCATCCCCTCTCTCTAGAGGCCAATCTGAAAAGTCTTTTGGAAAGAGGTCCCTGAAACGATCCACCATTGGAGGAAAGTATAACTGTTATGTCCCCTAGTCATCTTGATATAGACTAGAAATGTAGGATGTAACTCCTCGCAACCCTTGATGCTCGAGTCCCACTCTGCTCGCCTGGACATTCCGTTAGCCCTTATGAAGAAACAATTTTCCATTTGGTGATGTAAAACTCACCCTACGACGATAGAAATCGACAACTGGCTGGAAGGGAACTAACCAGTCCATTCCATGAATTATGTCAATGTCCATAATCTATAGAACATAGAGGTCCCATAAAAAGTGACACCCAACAACCTCTAGAGGGAGATCCTTACATTGACGCACACTAGCTGTTCTAGTCCGCAATAGAGTGTCTAGGGTGAAGATATCAGCATAAAAAAAGATACAAAGCCCAAGGATCTCCACAACAACAACATATATAAAGCTATGAGAAGCCCTTATATCGAAAAGAGCTAAATATAAAACTGAGGAATATAGGATCATACCTCGAACTGTAGAGGGTCTAGATCCTTCTCCTACTAGGTCTACTCTACTTCAATTGTTTGGCCTAAACTGAGGTCCTATGACCCTTCCTATCCACCCTAAGCTGATCCACCCTATTGTTGCTGAATTCTTGGCGATTGACTACCATGGAAATGACCCCACCTTGGCCTAGATGGCCAGAAGAACTCCAATTCCTACAATGGAGAGAAACTAGTGGTGCTTCTCCTTCACGAGAAGTCATAGGAGAACCCCTAACACCTGCTGCTGGTGAGAAGAACTGACAGAACGCTGAAGGTGTCCCATCTTGCCGCAATATCGACACTCCAATGGGTCTCTCAGGAAATGTGGCCTCATATGCTCACTCTTCGCACACCGGTAGCACACCACCTGGCTACCAAAATATGCATCCCGCCTACTCAGATATCCATGTGCAGTCTCCCTATGGCACTTCCAGCTATCAGCTGGCAGAGCACTAACTCTGGATGCTGAACCTCCCTATCTCAGAGCTTTAGAATCCCTCATATTGCACTCGGTGATCAATGCCTGGTATAATATAGAAGAAATTGAAGTCAACCTGAAGATGCTTACCTAATATCATATATCTTTCCCGAGACCATCCTCAAACTTCCTTGAAAGGAACAAATCATCTCCCCCTAGAATGGGTGTAAAGCACTGCAGCTCGGTGAAGTAAGAGGAATACTCTAAAACAGAAAGAGTATCCTGCCCCAAAGTCATGAACTCTCGGGCTTGATCTTCCATCAAGGTATCTGGATAGAAGTAATCATAGAAGTTGATTGAAACTCATCCCATGCAATATTATACTGGCGTCCCGCCTGTGAGATCACATCTCACCACCTATTGGTGGAGTCTAGAAGCATGTACGTAGAGAGTTTCACCCTCCTATATGGAGGCATCTCGAGATGTTGAAAGATAGTTTGTGTAGATTCTAGACATGACTCTATAGCCTGGGGTCCTCCATCCCCTGAGAAGGTGGGAGGATGCAGCTTCTGAAAGACACATGATAATTCCACCATCGACGGGGTAGGAGGTAGCACTCCATGAAAGGATTGCATCATCCTCATAAATCCCTCCCTAATCTGCGCATTGGAATATGTGACTGGTATAACTGCTGGTGACAAGACTAGAACAACTGGAGGATCTGCCGGTAGTCCCTGATCAACCATGTCTGGTGTCTTCTCACAACCCTATAACTGGCATAAAATTGGAGGATGTCTCAGTGGCATGACTCTGCAAGGTCAAGAGTACACCTTAGATCACGATTGACTGGGACTGAAACCGAGAAGTGTAAGAAGGGAACAAGAGAATGAAAGTATTAAATATTTACAAAACAAGGGTAGACGACATGTATAATGCCTACACTATGTGTTCCCTTATGCCATTCACATGGGGGTGTACTTCTGCCAACCCAGGTCATGTAACACCCCATACACAAGGCGTTTTGTCCTAACATACAGTCTGTACTTGGCTTCTCTTCCCCGGCCCATGTCCTTCAACATGACTACCCCACACAGTTCTCCTAGAAGAAGACTACATGCCGTGTTCTTTGTAGACACGGCATGTACTAGCCGTGTAGTTAATGACCCGACTGGATACACAGCTCACAATAAAGAGAATGTTTCAGTATGACACAATTTGTATTAGAAGAGACTCAACCGGCTTGTGTTGTTAGTGACACAGCCGGTTATATGGTTCTACAACATGATGTGTACATCTGGTACATGATGTGTTTTACCAAAACTCTAACCCCATGTCCTTGATCACACATTCGGAGACACGTTTAGAGGCTACATGGAGTGTACATACAGTACATGACACGTACTTATGAAAAACAGGTTCTTCCGGCAAAGATAAAAGCATGGCGTGTATTCAAAACTACACAACATGTGTTCTGGGTTTTTCCAAATATTAAACCTATTAAACTACTCTGGAGCCTAGAAAAACATTGAAATGATCATTTAAGTGCTGAATTTCGATCCGTGAGGGCCCATACTCCCTACGAATAAAATCTTCGCATCTTATACATGTCATATGCAAGAATGATAAGGAAATAACAAACCAAATTATGGTCCCTGGGGGCCTATAACACCTCCAGAACCAAATTTCAGTTTTCATTAATATAAATCCTTACGCAATTCAATACCCTATCAAAAACAGGTATTCTATCAAGGCATCTATCACAACAGCATGAATATCTAGCACAACATCTATCACAAAAACATGCAATCACTAATGAAATGTAAATGGCATGGCAAGAATTTATGAAATTAGATTTCTAGCAGGTGCCTATATGATGCATGAGATGGAATACCCTCATCTCATCAGGTTGAAAAAGAAATAGATCCTCATTAACACCAACAATAATAGTGCAGAACATGTGAATCAACCAATGGAGAAATCAAATCAATTATAAAATTGAAAAACCAGAAATTGCAATAAATGAGGTGAATTGGATTTTCCCTGTACACAGGTTAGCTACACCCGGGATCAACTTATTACCAAGTACATATTTCAATCCTATCCCTGACTATAGGCTCCAAACATTATGTCATGAAGAAAAGAATTCCCCTAATACCACTTTGCAAAGTCCTGAATCTGGAAGCTACCCAGAGACACCCCGTTCCCGGTTGGTCACATGGCCTCAAGTGCATTTCCCCAAATTCCAGAGCCTTCTGACTAGAAGTGAGGTCTTTGGGTGTGATATTGGGGAAACAATTCTTTCATTGGTAGAGTAACATAGCGGAAGTAAACAGATATACAATAGAGAAATCTGTAAACAAACTAAACAATAGCAACAGAGGAATACTGATGAAAAAAACAACTCGAGCCCACACATATATATGATGCATGATACATGTGTCTAGGAAAGCATCTAAACAAGTCACAATTCTGAAATATAGTATAAAACCTAGTACAAAAGAAACAGATAACAACTCCTTAGCATCACAAGCCTCATCTTGGTCCCACACTCTCCAATTCCACAACGCTCAAGTACCTATAGTAGAAGGGCGCTTACCCTTATCTATACATGCAACAATATAATATGTTTGGGCCCAAAAGCATGGCCCAAACAGGTTGTGATACGAAATCCCAGCAGGAAACCACCATAAGATTTGTGCCTAATAGTCAGTGAATATATGGAAGGTAATAAGAAAAAGAAGGCTGTAAACAAGGAAGTACATAGAAGTAACCAATCATATAGTTCCAAAGAATTCAGTTTCATATATCAAGTAAACATATAATCATGTAGGAATACACAAACAATTAACCCTCTTGGAAGTACTCACAGTCTATCCCCTATGGTCCTACCTAGAAACAGAAGAAACCATCTGGAAAGCACACATAGTCTACCCCTCTGGTTCTATAATAAGGATAACAAAGACTCTCTGAGGATGCTCACCCAGTCAGTTCCCCTTATAGTCTAAAGCATTAAATACTCTCTGAGGAAGCTCAAATGATCAATTCCCCTTATAGTCAAAAGTGATAAATACTGTCTATGGATGATCACACGGAAAATTCCCCATATAGTCAAAATTGGTCAAGGACACTATGAGGAAGATCACACAGTCAATTCCCCTTATATTCTACTACACCAGGTTCTCACGACCCTGTGTAAGTCACACAAGCATAGAAATGCAATAGAGCTAAAGTAAACCTCCAGATCTACTTGTCTAAATAGTCTAAATCATATCAATCATGTCTGATAAAATAATCATGCCATCCTATAGTACTAGGAATGGGAAAACATCAAAGAATCCTAACAGGCTAAACAGGACCTAACGGTCCTAAATATAACATGCATGTGAAAACACTTCCAAAGCATTGAAATCAACCCTATTCGCATCCAATTAACCTTTAATCTTGCATACCGGCATAGTGGGAAATTAACAGGGTGAAAACAGTAAACACACAACAACCCCTTCAGGGGTATTGGACAAAATTTCACATATAACTCAAAGAAATTCAACGGAATGGCACAAACCACCATCCATGGTGTTGGGAGATCACTATATGTGATCCTCAAGCCTTGAATCGCCCACGAACACCATAGATCTACAAAATTTTCTAAAACTTTACAACAGAGGATTTCTTGATAAATAGAATGAATCAATAAACGAAAGTTTAGAAGAAGGAAGATCATACCAAGGCGATCCCAACGAAATCGATGGCGGTCGAATCAGAGATCAGATTCTCAGTTAGGGGCTTGGAGGAATATCATGTCCATATGGGTTCTCTCGGACGAACTAGGTCGATAAGGAGGCCTTTCTGGTAATTAGGCGTGACCTAGGTACGTTTAATGGAAAAAATGAAAACACACGGCATGTACATTAGAAGTACATGGGGTGTACTTTCCAATTCCATACTTTGCTTTAGGCAGTCTCCAGGTCACCCCACACAGCCGTGTATGCGGCCATTACATGGTCGGAACATGGCTTAATGTGGCAACTGAGTACACAACGTGTACTTATAAATTACCCGACGTGTAATTCAAAAATTTCCAGAAATTCATTTTTATAAAAAACGACCAGAAGAGGAAATCATACCTGAAAAAAAGATCCATTTTCTTACACCCATATTCATAGAAGGCTACTATTACTTGAAATATTCTAATTTACTTCCACATTTATATTTTTGTGATGGTTTTTTCGTTTTATATACATTGATGTTGTCTAAAACCTTTTGATGAAGGTCTTACCTTATATGTATTCACACAACCATATATTTATGTATTTTTCTTCAATACAATTTCCACCCAAGTTGTTTTACATTATCTAGACAGTCTTCCAAAATCCCAACTTTTTTTGATACATTCACTCTATCTCAGAATGCATAGATTCTTTCCATTTTTCATTGTCTCTTCCATTTAATCATTCTATGAAGGTTTGAGGTTCATCATTCTCAAGAATTAATGTGTCACCTAACTCAATGATAATAAACCTATAATTAGATTGTCCTCCTACTTCTCAAGTATAAATATGTAGTACCTAGGTTGTGGGAACATCTTAATCAACCAATATCTATTTTGGAATTTTTTCCCATATAAACTCTTGTGAATATGAAGCATAATCATTATCAATGAAATTTTTTATCCAACTATTTCCTTTTGAAAATTGTTCCCTTTCATGAAATATGGTATATGATTCCATAATTACTTTTTAATTTTAAGGATTTTATAAGTAATATCCCTTAGTTTCTTTTGAAAGACAATAGATATTAACTTTTTTCTTTGTGATGATATTTTTTCTTTAGGTATAGTCTTGAAAAAATCCATGCATCTCTATACACATAAGTGTGAGAAAATTAGTCTTTTTCCATACCCCCAAATCATTTTTAATCCCATATTTTTGATTTAGTTGGTACTTAGTTAGGGAAATATTCCACTTCCTACAACATGTATCCCCAAAAAGATAATAATATAGTTTACTGAATCATCACTTATATGACCATGTCAAGATGGGTATGATTCCTCTGTTCACTAAATCCATTACACCGAGGTGTTTAAGGAGGGTTGATTTTGGATATTATCCCACACTAAATTATGTGATCAATGAATTTTTGGTTATGATAATATTCACCATAGTCTTAGAAGAGTGTATTGATCTTATTACCAAGATGGTTTTCTACTTCATGTTGATATTACATAATCTTATGAAATGAAAATGAATTATTCCCCATTAATTTGATATATCCATACATAATATAGACATTTGTAAAACTAATTATATATGGAAGACCACCACATTCCTCTATTAGAAAAAACCACATATATTAATATGAAGTGAATCTAATAATTCAATGGCTTTTAATACATTCCCAGAAAATGACGATTTGGTAATTTTTCCTTTTCAACAAGCATGAAATGCATCTTGTGGATTTATATATATAGAGTATAAATACCCCAATTAATATATTTTATGTAAATTATTATCATTTATAAGACCAAACCATAATTTCTATAGGATGATGTTATATAATATAATTTTTCTATTTTATTCATTTATTTACATTAAATGGTTTTCATGTTCAAGTATATAAAAACCATTGTTAAGATTCTCCATACCATAACACATGTTATATTTTAAGAAAGATACAATATCTAGTTCCAAATAGGATATAAAATATCATTATGTCAAAACATAACCCTAAGATTATACTTATAGAAACCGAAGGAATATAATAATGATTATTCATTAAAAGAAGTAAACACAAGAAAAAGTAAGATGATAATCTCCCACTACCATGGTTTCTTGATCCACACAATTATAATCCATGAGATCCACCTCACCTTTTGCAATATTCTTGAATCTAAATCATTACTATATTAAAATATACATATGTGAGACGAATGCTCTATCCCATACTCAACATGTAAATAATGACAGATTTCATTCATTGAAAAATACCTAATATAGATGTTCCACCTTGATTCTTCTTCCAATCTATTAAATTCATCTCTTAGTTGTCGTTCATGCCACATGAAAACAAAACAGGCTCCAACATATTATTATCTCTCCATATATAGGGATTTTTGTAGGGATGGTGCTTAGGAGTCTTCGACATAGGATTTTCCTTAGACACCTTATACCTTCCATTCCTCCTCCATTTCAATATAAAGACTACATAATAGGTATTTTTTAAATTCTTATTATCTTAGAGATTTAAATTCAAAAGATATTGGTGTTCCTTTTTTAGGATATTCAAATTATAATTAATAATAAAAGTTAAACAGATTATTAGTGAAGAGGGAAGAATGTGATCAGTCTCTAGTTCTTAGTTCATCTTGAACCCAAGTGTTTCATGTCACTAAGTGTACATGATCAACTTGAGTACATGAGGTCCCAATTGATTCCCTTATGATATTCTGATCCAATATAGTGCACTGGATATATGATACCTTTATTATTTATTTTTTACTGATATAACTCTTGATGACATGTGTCATCTAGTAGGAATCTTCATCCTTGTGAATTTTCAACAATTGAATGGCCACAGATGACAAATTGATACACTATACCACCAGTACATAATTTATATGTGTTTTATATTTTTCACTATCCATATAATTTATTTCGAAGGTGTGACATTAGGAATTTGTTACTCTAACACATAAAACGTCATTCATTTGCACTATAATATGCAGAAGACCCTATACAACACCTGGATGTTGTGGATGATTATAATATTTTATTTATCTTATATTGATCATTGCAATAATGAATGGATGGATATGGTGATCTCAATTTTTATCTAAATTAATAATTTAATAGTTAGTACTTTCTTTGGTTACCTTTTAATCATTTTTTATTAAATAATTAAATCATTGAATGCCTCCCATTGATTTATTAAACACTAGTGTACCCCACTAATAATATCAGAATACTCTATCATTTGATTATGATCTAGGGAAGGATACTTGAATCCTCCCATCATAGATTACAAGATATGAATACAACACTACTAAATATTTTCATGTTAGGATTTCGACCAGAACACCATATTTACTAACAGATCCTTGATCTATTGAGAAAATTCCATGATTCTTAAATCATAAACATCATTTACACAACACTTACCTATAAATATGTAATAATAAAGATAAGGATAATTCTTTACCAATAAAATTTTCTAATTCAAACCATTGCCCTCATATGAACCCCCAAAAGTAGAAATCTCCCACAACTAGGGTTGACAACAACCATGTACACTCAGTTTTGTACAAATTCAAATGATGGAAGGTATTTTGAGTCATAATATTTTTTTGGGGGTTTCGTAATTTACAAAAAATGTAATAATTTATTATTAAATATTACAAAACAATGTTATCACAATCACATCTATAAATTAATTTAATAGAATACATTCATTCCATAATTATTCATTTTATCTTTTTATAATTTTATTTGTTCTCAAAAATATTAAAATGAATAAAAAGTAAAAAAATAAATAATGAAATAATTTATCCAACTTGTCTTGAGAAACTTATTTTTATTTATCCATGTAAAAAAATGGATCATCCATGACTGCTGGTTATTATACCTAAGTCGAATCCAGACTCATAATGTTTTTCATCCCTGGTCTACTATGTTAAATTCACTTCTGCGATACTTCCTTGACTTGGTAGGGTTCTCCCCAAATTTTTCTTTATCAAATAATAAAAGTATACTTATGTGTTTGTGATAGGGTCTAGAGAGTAAATAATACATTTAAAAATGAAACAGAGGGATTCAAAAACACATATTCATATTTTAAAAAATAATATATTTAGACCATCAATAAGTAAATAATTATTATAGACCTCACATATAGTTTGAATAAACATGTAATGCCATAAACCTAAAGCCACTATATATTTCCCAAGATGGTGGGTCACATGGCCTCGAGCAATCATCCCCGTATGCTAGAGGATGATGACTGGAAGAAAGGGTCTAACATGGTATAGTGTAGAGAAAATAAAATCATAATCAGAGTGAAGCACAATTGATTAATCACATCAATAAATTGTGGAAAAATAGAAATTACTAAACAATAGTAGATAACATTCACAGGAAAATAATAATAAAAAATGTTTTCTCATATAAAATGTGATGAACATGTCATGTCTCCCAAAAAAAATTAAGGTGATACATGGAAATATGAATTCAGTATAATTCATGTATCAAAATTAAAATAAATCCAAAACGATAAATCGCTTGATAGAATCTAAAGAGTATCTTGATATTATTCTACCATTCCCCAATTCATAATTAAACAATCATATTAAATCAGGTTCTTTCCCAAGTACCTACCTGAATCCATGAAGTCAGATTGGGTACCCAACATCGATCCGATCAAGGTGTGAATAATAAATCAGTAGGTCACCACCAATGGTGTCTATAAAACAATAGTCTATGTAAATTAATAAGAATCAATGAAAAATATATATAATTGTGACATGACTAAATGAGAATGTGTAATCATATCTATTCAAAAAGGATTAATGTAAAATAACAACCATAAATGTTGGATAACTGTAAGGAATGATAAACATCCAGTACGACCTATGCAGAGTAATATAGTGTCATACCCTAAGGGCTGGATCAAAGGTTTAAATACCCAGGAAACAAACTCATCCTATTTTTTGAAATCAACTCTCAGGACCAATGAAAAGATTAGAGGATTATTAATGTCTAAGGAATTTCAAATAATCCAGATCCATGGAGTATAAATGTACATGTCATCCAATATAATCCTTAATCCATGGTATAGAAATTTCCATGGATTCTATATAATCTCAAATCTATGGAGTGTAAATTTCCATGTTATTTGATGTCGTTATGAGTCCATTGAGTAAGAATGTCCATAGAATAAAATACATTAACATAATTAAACTAAGGGTCCTTAATTAACTATTCCCATTATCAATAAACCGATTTTAAAATTCATTTCATAACACATATTATATACATTCAATGAACATGAGTTCATCCTAACAATTTCTTATTTTTTATTTTATCATTTTATTCAATTTAATATCATGTAGACATAAGTAAAAAGAGGAATCATCCCTATCCTAAATTCCCATGAAATTAATCAAGCCTCCCACTATGATGGTGATCACACAAATAAACTCAATAAGGTGATTACTCAGGTGGAATATATATTATAATATCTCATGGGTGGTCCAGGTGGAGGTTGAAACCTCCAACCATATAATTGTACTAGACAAGAAGCCTAAAAAAATTCCAATGAATTCAAACAATGAATTTAATTATTTCCAAATCAAATCCATGAATAAAAGGTATTAATTACATTGGAAAATAGATATAAAAAAATTCACTTTACAGAAAAAGTATTGAACACCTAATATATACCATAAGTAGAACACAAATCCAGTATTTGTTCATAACTCGACTAAGATAAGATGAAAATATAAGAATGATTGAATAACCTTTAAATAGGGCATATTGGCATGCACCAAAATAACTCGGTCAATACGATGACAAATAATGAATGGCATAAGATGAATTAAGAACCCACTAGTGAGAACCAAAAGAGATGAACCATTCCTGAATTGGATTCTAGATTGTGAAATGAGATCAAAGCCTACTTTGAAGCCATAATGAGATTAATTGGATATAGTTATGTCTATTGGGAATAAGAAATAGATAAAATAATAATATCAATTTTATTTAATGGAAAAAACAATCATTTCCCTCATAACACTAGGTAAAATGAATTTCCATATAGTTGGCCAAACCGTCTTCCAACCATGTGTCGTTCACTATCTAAATTTGGATTCTCTATGGTTCATGTGTATGGTTTGGAAGACCCTATGAAAACAATGGGATAATTCTATACTCGAAATTCAAGATGGATCACATGGTCATGTAGCCATGGAAGTATAGATTAATTAAACCATGTGGCTAGGGTTATAGCTCTAGAACACCGTACACAGTTACTCCCATCCTTTCGGCATAGGGTGCACAGTTTCTACTAACCATGTGGCATGAATTCTATTTCCAAAAACAAAGCTTCTAGGATCTGAACTAGCCCCAAAACCCCCTAAATCTCAGGTGATCTCACTAAAAACTGACATTAAGTCAAAACCAACTATTTCAAATGAAAAATAAAAAGATCCATACAACATTAAAAAACAAGGGATGTTATAAAATATTTAAAAAGATAATCCTGTACATGTAATAGGTAATTCATTACTGAAGAATAGAAGATAGTAGGGGGATCACTAGTGGCTCAACCATGGGAAAAGAGGAGGCCAACTGAATTACCCCACATTAAACTTGAGTGGACCATGATGAATAGATATAGAGGAGAAAATTTTGGAAGTACCATTTTAGGAAGAATAGGGGTTCAATTAACTTCGCTAACAAGGAAATAGGTTGGAAAAATCTCATTCGGATTCATTCGGGGTCTCATCCCTGGGCGAGGAAGATGCAAGGGATTTGAAAAATGAGTGACCATTAGATGGGGATAGAAGAATTTAGGTATCTGAGAATGGAGATGGAAGGATTTGGAACAATTTTAATGGAACCATGCGATTGAAGGTTAGGTAAGAGAGACCTGAACAGAAACCTAGGAATAGTGGAGACCACTACAAAGGTCGTACATGGAAAAAATGTCCTCATTCATCCAATGGCCCGAAGGCCTTCATTTTTTATTTATTTTTGATAATCCACATTTCAAGGGGTGAGGTGTAACCCTTATAATGCCCGTAGGCATATGTATTACATGGCCCTATAGGCCTTAGAGGAATTCATTGCATGTAGGATTCAAACATTACATATAACCTAGAATAACTATTTGGAACTTCTCCTCCTAGCATCTTCATCCTGAAATCAGCTCTCCACCTTCACATGGCTATTTGGATAGGCTATCCCATGCATGCACAGGCTTGTCCCGATGGCAGGTTCTATACCATCTCATTCTTGCAATCTGTTTAGCTTCTTCTATGGTGAAAGCTCCTTTCTCATCATCTTATAGAGCTCGTTCCTTGTAGGTTGTCTAGTTTTCATCTACACTAAAGGTGGCCCGAAGGCCTTGAGGTGTCCTGAATGACTTACTAGCCTGAAGGCTTGGCTGGCCTGAAGGCCTTAAAGGAATTGGGGACCAAATCGGTGGCCGAAGGCCCAAACCGGGGAAATTCCCGACTGCTACGGTGCCATACAGTGCCTGATACAATTCCTGCTACAATACCTTTTACAGTAATGCTACAGTACTACTATAGTACCCCTAGGAAATTGTGCATCCACCTGGATTTGATCCCAGGTTTCCGGGATGCATTTATGTGTCCTCACCAACCGGGCTGAGGCTCATCTGTAGAAAAAATGTTCCCTTTTATGGGTATCTGGGAATCTAATTCTATCCAGAAACAATGGATTCACCAGAACTCATATCAAAATTATAAATAAAAAATTTTAAATATATTTCTGCTCTATTTTTAAACTAAAATAGCCACACATTTTATCCATACAAAAAATTTAATATGGAAATAACTTGGTCACTAGAAATTGGATTGATGCATGATCAATTCCATTATAACTAAATTAGAACCCTCTACCTAATTTAATTAAGACCAATTTTTTTTCTTGGATAATAATATTCAAAACGATTTTTATTAAACAAATAGAAGGTAATAAGGTGCCCATTTTCAGTCTATGGGTTGGGGGTTTAAAATTTTAACCACCAAAGTGGTGTAACCTCATCATCCATAGCTATCGAAGACCCATTAGAGGCCCAAGGATCTCCCATGAATATTTCAATGGAGAAAAGTTAAATGAAAAAGTACCTCATTAGGACCGAGGATTCATTTTTATGTTGTATTCACCCATTGAATAATTCATGAAGGATCCATGCTCGAACCTGTCAATATCACCAACCCACATTTTTAGAATCAGTATTGAGGCTGATTACCAAATTACAGCTTCCATCACAGAGCTGAGATGAGTTTTTGGGAATCAAGAAAATCATTATGATCCCATCCTTTTGATACATTGAGTAGACCAAAGATTAGAATATAGGATGGGATTATTTTCTCTTGGATGTGGACATAGATGTGAGGACCTCTCAAATTTTTTTGTTTTAATCGTTGTAAATAAAAAGTGTCCTCTCCCATTCATATAGGGAAGGGTAATTACCCAAAAATATTTCCTCAAACCCCATATAAGTTAAACCCACAAAATTATAAATAAATGAACTGTTCTGATGAAATAATTATGTCATAATATCATTTGTATTTTTTATCGCATACTTAAAATATACATTAAATGTATTACATTATAAAATTGATCCATTATATTTACTAGTAAATCCCAAAATAATAAAAAAACCATGAATATTAAAATAATATTCATTTATATAATATATTTCCATGTATTTTCATAAATTATTGAAAATATTATTAATTAGTAAATTAATCCCAATTTTTATATATCAAATAATAATATATTTATTTATTTATTTATCGGGGATCTTTTATACTCGGAATGCAATTGGACCCCATTGTGTGCCCAATATGACCAATACACCAATTTATCAGAATATCGAAGACCCTTGAAATTACTATTGTGTGTGACCCTATAGTCCCATATCTTGATAGTAGTGAATACCATTCATAGACAAGGAAAAAATTCTAGAATCCCAACAATGACACTAATCAAATAAGGAATAGTCAACGAAACAACAACCGTCATACCAACATGCACTATGTAATATATTCTTCCTTTAATATAATATCTTATAATGTAGGATGAATAGATTATGTCATCATACATTAATGACTTATTGATTATTGATCTAATTGGATGAATTTACCTTGGACTACCCTAACCATTGATTTAATGATTGTTCTCCTAACTGGATTAACTTGTAATTCGATATCACTTCTGCAACCCAAAGTGAAAAATTCTATCTTGGGCATTCAATCAATTCCATACCACAAATGATGAAACAAATGAAATCCACCTCATCATCACTTCAATTTCATGGTTTTTTCCTTTCATGAAAGTACCAAATCAAATGGAATTCATTGATAATGATCTCATGTTAAGAGACTGACACACATGTTCATAGATTTGAATTACCAGTGATACTTAAAACATGTGATATTTCTATTAGAGGGTTTATCCTCCTGATCTCATCAACTAAAGACCACCAAGTGAAAAAATCATGGGAAGAAGTATCAATTCTTATGACCCCACAACACCATATTGTCCAAAAAAACTATAGGAAATATGTACAATTTATTATACTAGAGGACATATTATTTAATATTTCTATTATAGTATTTTGAGGTTCTAAAAATGGCTTAGGGAAAAATATAATCATTTGAAATGATAATTAATCAATAGACATTAACTAAATTTTAGTTGAAATAGAAGTATAAACTACATTATTGAAAATAAGAACATGTATATATATATATATATATATATATATATATATATATCAAAATTTATACATTTAGTGATAATCAATGTACACAAATAATATGGTTCTAGGGAACTCACATTCATGACACATCATGTGGGATAAGATTCAATCCATTCCTATTTATTGGGGGTAGGGAAATATAATTATGGAATCAAAATGAGGGGACTATCTTCTTTGGTTAGGATAAGCAGCAGAGACCAATGGCTCCTTGTTCTTTAATATTGTATGTGAAATACATTTATCTTATAGTTTAACATTATTCAATGATGATGTGAGGGAATAAAATTCAAAGTCATGGTACTTTCCTTATGATGTTGATGTTTAATATCACATGGTGAGGATGAATGGGAATATTACTGTAGTTTAAGGCTATATAGATTTGACCAAATATCTGGTTAATTATGGTAGACATAGCATGAAAGGTAATGGAAACATGATTTGAATGGTTTGAAGGGACCACAGTCCACACATATATCTTGTAGAGGTGCATGGACATTATTTAGGATCATTAATCTTGGACAAAAAATGAATAAGATTTTTTTTGTAATGTAGTATTTAAATTGAACATGGGATGGTCAGTGTAGCTAGAGTCAAGAAAAATCAATGTAAATGGATGTTCAATGGTCCCAAATGGTCCATTTTTATTATAGGTCATCCCATAGGGAAGCGGTTTACACCATTTAGGTTTATTATGCATGTACCTCAAACATAATGTTTAAAGTATTACTAAGTGTACATAAAGCATGCTTTATAGAGTTTATGGTTATATATATTTATCCATTTCATGAGGTGGACCTTGTAGAAAAAATGGTAGCGAGGAGCATGATGTGAATTTTCGGTTCTAGAAGTGGTGAAAGGGGGAAAATAACTACTCTAAATTTCTCATGAACCAATGTGTTAAATAATTAAAAACATGATTTTTTAGTACTTGACGAAGAACCATAAAATATTATTTCATCTTCCATTTATGATTTACCATTTTCCCATGTCATTTAGGGGTTATTTGGTGAGTAGATGGTCATGTTTTTCTGAGGCTACCCTTTTTTTATTTTTCCCAATAACAATATTTTATTCCTATGGAAAATCTCATGTGGATGGTTGATGAGAATGGTTGTGTTTTTTGTCAACATATAAATATGGAATTGAAAGTCAATGTATGAGGAATTCCTCTAGGATCAATGATTAATCATGGAAGCATAAAGATGAAATGATTTTGATAAATAGTCAAGATGACTGATGATGATGCCTGGATAATTGTTAGGGATTCATTAAATGTATTTTGGTATGATAAATCTATATGATTGGTTATAATCTCTAGATAATTTTTATGGATCCTTATAATTGTATGCTACACTTGAGAAATTCACAATGTTGAAAAATCATATGATTGTTGAACTATTATTATGTTCAAATACATATTCATAGTGTACTGGAAGAGTGCACATTCTCTTCAGTATGTGATTTTGTAAAGAAAGCGAAAATATTAATTTTCTTGATTCATTTATTTTTTAAAGAAGAATTGATTATTTTTCATGAAATGAATTTATATATTTCCTTATTATATTGATGGTTCTATGAAAAATTATTTGAAGGCCATGTAATTGAAATATTATTGCACGATTTTTTGAAGATTATGTTAATGAATAAATAAAGACTAACAAATCATAATTTTATTGCATGAAGAGTTTATAATTTATTAATATCATTAAAATATATATTATTATGATAAGAAGATTAAGAGAAGGGGGTTTTGAGGGATTGTAATTTAGTATTGGTTTTACTTGAAATGATAAAAGTGTTCTACATTCTACACATAAAATTTTTCATAGTATTTGATGGTTGATAAATTAAAAATAAATCCAACAAGCACGCCATCCATAGACACTAAAATAATGAACTTGTGAGACCCAAGTGTCAACCACACTAAAGGAGAATCCCTGGTCATCCCATGTGTGGCATGGATGACTGTGTGTAATCCCTAGGATCATTTGAAGGCGCACATGGCCACCTGAGATGACACGCCATTGTGTGGGGTAGTTTAATGATATGAGAATCATTATGCGAAGGTATTGGGAGTGGGGGAATACATTTATGGCCCAATACTGGTCAATCATGATTCATATATCATATTCCACCTCTATAGCGTTTTGATATGGGATATGGTGAGGTGGGATACAATTCCACCCCAACTAAAAGTCGGATTGAAATATTACCATCCAATCGAGTAGATCCAGTCTGTCTATTCAACCACACCCCACCATTTTAAATATGTCAATTATAATTTAATCCCACACTAAATGTTTTTAAATAGGAATTAGACATCATTATTTAATACCTCTATAGTGAGCCTGTTCTCCAGAAGTATGAAAGAATCACCATGATCAATTCTGGCCACCTTTTCTAGTATTCTAGACATGATAAGGTGTTCGGTATAAAACAAATTTGATCCCATGAATGCAATATTAATCTCAAATTCATGAGATTAATTGAAGACTGTGTTTCATCTGATGAGAATTATGTTGTTATGATGATGATATTGATGAATTCCTTTGAGTTTCAAACAGGATATACTTATTGATGAATATGACACCGTAATTGAGAAATGCAATGTCAAGAAGGAAAACACCATGAAATAGTATATATATTTGAATCATAACAAAAATAATCAACTGATATATGGACATATGATTATATAAAATCATTTTTGAGAATTTTATTTGGTCTCTACATGGTATAAAATTCTGAGTATAATATAGTGCAAGGCATTGATCATCACCTATAAATATAGTGGCACGAAACTAAGTAAGTAAAGATTCTATTATAGAGAAAGCTATCTTTTCTGAAAAATGGATCTATATGAATGTCTTGTTCATCAATTATAATTTTCAAAAATATTTCTTCTTGCATGATGGAGAAGACTCATGTGGGCCTTCAAAAATTGTAATCCACTCTTGAAAGAGCATTAAAGAAAACATTGTTTGGCGAACCATAAGGGACAACATAAATGTGTCCCCCTAGATTTTATGATAATATGATCTTCAAAGTCTTTTGGGTTCCCATGTTTTTTTATGAATCCATGAGTTATTTTATCCGGACATGGTGTCCCATTAAGAAGAAGTGGCCTCTGAATATTTTCACGAAATCATAGTGTGCACGATACATTGTCTCCCTCACTATATATCTTGAAGGATAAATCTCACATTCATGAAATGTTAAAAAATTGACCGTATGTGGTTCATTTCATGATGTACATAATGATGTTTAAATACTATATGTAAATAATAATAGTACATGAATAAAAGTGAAAAAATTTGTATAAAACACAAATAGTGAACCTTAACAAAAAATATGTGAACTGTGTGTGTTTGGTTTTTCATGTAACATTCAATACATACATGAATTTATGATTGATCATGTACAAAAAAATAACTATTAAGATACCTGAAATAAGACAAATTCATATTCCATGAAATTCATGCATGACATGTAAATTATTTGAGTTGATAATTCAAGAAAAATAATATTGTTATTGTATCTAGGATCTTCACCCCTGAAGGATAATCTACTAGATAATTTTAGAAATTAAGGAATAAGTGAACATATCTTCATTGTGATATACATAATTTTTTCATTATGATAAATAAGAGAGTTTAAGTGGAAGTTGTTCCTTCCATTTATTAAAGAGTGTATGGTCAAAAATAGTAATTATATTTTTGATTCAATATTTATCCATGAATTTTAGTAGATGAACAATATTTTCTAGTTGATACAAAGTCATAAAGTTCAAGGTGATATATTGTTCAATCTGTTCATTGGATATATTTAAAGAAATTGTGGTTCCCTTATAAGAAAATCAATTGAAGACTAGTGGATCCAATATAAATAACACCACTGAAAAGGAAAGATTTTTTAATTAATTCCTAATCAATAAATTCCAATTCTAGTAATTTGTAATCACTGAAAATTATAGTTATAAAAAAATCTATAAAAAACACTTAAAATGGTCAGTACAAGGAGTATGTCTTAGAACTGAACAACATAAAAATCCTTATATTCCAGTATTCACTTTGTTATCAATTTTCAATGTTTATATGATACTTAATAGAACATAAAAAATTCATTCTCTTAACCTGGGAAGAAGATTCCAGAGCATAGGGGTTAATTTAAAGAATGTATATTTTTTGTAAGAGGATGGGAACACTGATTCACACACTCTATTAGTGTCCTTGAATGAAAAATATGGGATCTTCAAGTCATATCAAATCATAGTTATTCCCATTATTGGATAAAATTTTCTATTCATAGTTATTTTTACAAGGTTTATGTGATGTAAATATTTGATGCAGACTTTGAAGCACTGTTGGTAGAAAATTTAAACTCCACTATTGTTTAAGAAAACAAGAAGGTTTCTGTGTAGACTCTAAAAAATGGACGTAGTGGAAAGAAAAAGGATTAGGAATTTTTTTTAAAAATACGATAAAGATCAACATTACCTTTTGAAATCATGTGAGAAGGATTCATATTATGATACTATATGAATATGTGGAGAGTATAAGGAAGTAGAATTTATCTAAACTATTTAAGAATTGAACTCTATTTATAAATGATATATGAATAATGTTACTAATTATTTTATTTAAAAATATTATTTTTTCATTCAATGTTATTTTGGATTAAATATCACATCTTTATGATGGAATACTAAAATAATGCACTAGAAATATAAATTCAAATAGAGAAATGTTCTCACATAATTTGTTGAAGTAAAGGAATAAACTATGACTCTATGCAATCAAAAGACTTCAATAATTGAAGAAGAATTGAAATAGAATAGTTATGATAGAACTATGAGTAGACATGTTTTTGGTGAAGTAATCCATACACTTGATACATTTTTCATTATTCCCATTAATTTCATAGATTCTCAAATTGAATACAAAATAGTTATAGATAAAGATCATGACATGTTAGTGTAAGAGAAGAAAAATCTACGAGATGAGTATATTCAAAATATTCCTTCCTTATAAGAATATCAAAAACAAACCATATATCTCATGTAATCTAAATTGGATGTTATAGATAGAAGAATCAAATACGTGGACAACTCTCTCAATGAAGGTTGTATACAGTAAGACGAATAGATCAATAGAATTAAAAGATAATGATAAGATAGATTAAAATAAGTTGAAAACAGGAAGCAATCCTTTAGCATGAAGTTTCCTAAACATGATCTTTAATTAAAAAAAGTAATAGAGAGATATGCTTGAACATCCCACATTATTGGGAAGATGAATTATGACACCCAAACATATGAAAAGAATAAATCTCCACGAAGGGATGTTGCAACAAAAAATATTGAGGAGTATCATTTATATGAGGAGAATCACATTTGTGTCAATAATATCTCAATATAATATCTTCACCAACCATCCACAAACTCATGGAAAAGTTAACTTGTAACCTAGTCAATTTAGTATCTAATAATGTGGCCTAATATTGTAGTCTGATTTCAAATATAAAATATATGAAGATATTTTTTGATAAAATTACTGAAAAATCAAGAAATAAAAAAAAGGATGTATACTATAGTTATAAATAAAACCACAATATAATGATCCAATGATGAATGGAAAATAAAAAATCAACAATGTAGTAAATCATTAAGAAAGATTAGATGTGAACAAATGAAAAAAAACATCAAAAGTAAAGAAAAATACAGAGAAGAATAATAATCTATCTATCAAGAAATTTTGTTGTTGTATTGAATAATTTTATTATTATTGAAAGAATAGTGGTAATAATTATGATTAATGATGGTATTTTCTAACAATGAAATATTCATATGTTGGTGAGTAGAAAAGACTGAAAAAATTAAGAACCAAAAGATAGAATTTTAAAAGTCTTCTTTGGGAAATTTTAAAAAACAATAGTAAAAAAACAATGAAAAAATATAATCACAAAAAGAATGAAAATATGGATGCCAATAATTTCATGAAAACTAATAAAATATGGTTCTACTATGTAAAGAGAGTTCTTTTAATGGACCACCCCAAACATGACAATGAAATGAATGGATGTAAACTGAAATTATGAAGAGAATCAATCTGTGAGAGAAATTACAAGATATTATTGACTAAAGAAATCCCTAAAGAATGTTTTCATTGGTTGTCTAATCAAGGTTACTAAAAATCATTAAAGAAGAAATGTGAGACCTCAAAGAAAGAATATGTTAATAAGTAATGTTTGATCATCTTTCCTATCCAATTGAAACATACTATAGAATTGTAAAAATAAGTGGATAAATCCTAATCTAAATCAAATGTAAATGGAATAAATATTGTTCCACATAAAGATATCAAATTTAATGAGAGTTTTTCAATAAATAAGAACCCAATTGTCTCCAAAACTTTGTGTGAATGTTTAAAGAATGATGTAAATGATGATAATAATTTTATAATTGTTCTACCATTTTAGAGGGAGATGTTTAAGATAGAAAAACAAGCACCCGGAGAAACGGCATAACCACTAGTTGAAGTGAGGATAAATAATCCACAAAAGATGAAGTCGAATGGAAGTAAAGTGCCCTTACTATAAAAAGTTTCTCAAAATGTAAAATAGACATAATCATGAAAAGTAACAAACACTTTAGGTCTACATGGAATGAAGTATATGGGTTGATAGGAAATTATAATCCCTATTACTCTTATTTAGACCCTCTATCATGTTCCATATTATTCCCCTATTATTATTTTGTATATTTTACAATATAAAAAAGTTATGGTGATGTTCATTCTGAACATGGGAAATTAGTGAAAAAATTGGAACACAACAAGGTGAAATGTGTATTCAAGATCTGAAAAAATCGGAATTTCTCTATAATGGTGGATTAACAACATGACTATATTCAAGACTATCTAATGAAATTTTCCACTAGGAAAATTGGAAGGGAGTTCGCCCATTGAACTGGAGAAAACATAAAAGAGATGATATTATGGTTTATTTCTTGAATATCTAAAAATTATTTTCATCTCAATAGAATTTGAAGACGGTGTTAAAATAATTACACTTCTTTCCCTTTATCGATTGTATCAATCATATGAATCAATGGGGAGTGTTTATTGACGTTAAAACTCATTGATAGGTTGAGTAAATATTGTTTCTCTTGAAATTTCTAATTTTTTATGGAATTTGGAAAGAAAATATATTACATGATATTTTTTTAACAGAAAACTATTTGAGAAAGAAATATGTTAGAAGGCCGACATCATATATACATTGTTGTTAGTGGAAATCATAGACAAACATGGTTGTATATGTCTTATTATGTTCACAGTGTTTTCCAATGTAGACTTAGAGTATAAGATATAATGGATCCTTTCTGTATAAACCACGTAGTACAATATTTATTTCATATAAAGGATAAGATACTGCTTTAAGTCTTTGAAGGTAATAAGAGAAATCAAGCATTAACCTTATAAATTTATTGTTAACAAGGGTTGATGTGATATTGACTTAAAGGAAGTGGTATTGAAAAAAAATGATAAATGGGGTGATTGAGAATCCCATGTGGATGGTCGATGAGTGTGGATATAGTTTTTTGAAATATATACAAATTAATAAAAGTATAATGTTTGATGAATTCCTCCATGACCATTGATTTATAATGGGAATAGAAAGATTAAAATAGTTTGATAAATACTCCAAACAATTGGTGATGATGTCTGGAGAATTAACAAGGATTCAGTAATTAAAATTTTGTATAAAAATTCTCCATTATTAGTGACAATTCCCATAGAATTATTATCAATCTATATCATTGGATTTCACACTGAACCAATTATACATGTTGAAAAATCAGAGAACTATTGAACTGTTCTTATGTTCAATTACATTTTATTAGTGTACTAGTATAGTTCACATTATCATCAAAATTTGACTTCGTGATGACAAGGAAAATATAAATTTTCACGATTCATTTTTTTATGTATGAATATTTGAATATATATCATGAAAGGAATTTATATGTTTGATGAAGACATTTAGACATAGAAAAAAATATATTTTAAAGCCATGAAATTGAAATAGTACTACATGATGTTTTGATGATGGTGTAAAATAATAAATTGAGACTATGGAATATTAATATTATAGTATGAGGATTTTTTAATTTATTAATATCATTAAAATATTTATTTTTATGATATGTAGATGATGATAATGTGTTTTAATGTTTTTTTATTTAGTATTGGGTTAACATATCTTCCTTAAGGTGTTCTATATTCAACACATAGCATTTTATAATTTTATATTGGCAGATTCTTTAAAAAAATTTCAAAAAAGATGGCCTATAAAGCCACTAATAAAAGACACATATTGGACCCATGGGTCAACAACTCTAAAGATGTTTCCTAGAGTAGCTCTCCAGAGGCTTGGTGGGTCGTTTTCAAGTCGTAGGTTCACCCTAAGGGGCTCATATAAGGGGTAGAGGTGCCGCCCCCGTGCGAAACATCATAGCTACCGGAGAACTTGTAATGGGATGTACCCAGATAAGGGGAAGGGAATTATGAAAATTTTGGATGATCATAATTCATATACCCCACCCCAACACTATAGTGTTTCAATGTGTGAATGCCGAATCGGGGTACTATTCCTCCATTAAAAGTCAAACTAAATAATCATTTTATGATCAAGTAGATCTGGTCAATATGATCTAACGAATAATGACATAATTAAATCTATGCAATCCAATTTAATCCCCTGTCCTGTATTTTTAAATAGGCCATCATCTTCATTTTTTTATTCCTTGATGATGAGATTATTCATTGCAACATAGATTGAACCACCATGATCAATTATGACAACTTTTGAAAATCATAATTATGATATTAGGTGTTCATTATCAAACTAATTTGAACCCATGCATGTGATCTTCATTTTGAATGCATTAGATTAATCGAATAGTATGTATTGATCGATGAAAATTATTTTTTGAGGCCCTAGGTATAGGTGGATTCCCTTGAACTTCAAAAAGGATATACATGCTGGTGAATATGACAACAAAAAGGGAATATCTATGTTATGATGAAAGATACCATGAAGTGTGGTGTATATTTGTATCATACCATAATGAATTGGGTGAGATATATATATATATATATATTAAAAGACATGGAAATATTTTAAGGAGTTTTATTTTCACTCGATATGGTTTAAAATTTGGATTTTGATGCGGTTCGTGACAATAATCATCCCTTAAAAATATAAAGGCATGAACCTATGGAAGTAAAGTTGCCGATCAAGAGATAAATATCGCATATTTTAAAAACATAGTAACTATGAACATATGGTTTATAAAGAGTGGTTTACATGAAGTATTAGTATTTCTAAAGTGAGTAGATTCTCTTAGGACTTCCAAAACTAAAAATAACCCTTAAAGGAGTAATATGATGAACTCTATTAAATGAAGAATAATAGATAGCACAAAATCATTTCTATAGATTTCACGAAGACATGATTTGTGAACCATTTCTAGTTCACTTGTTTTGTTATTGAATCTATGAAATATTTTATCCTCACATGGTTTCACATGTACTCGAAGAGGTCTCCTTGTATTTTCAAAATATTATAGTGTACATGAGACATTGTCTCCCATACTGTATTTCATGAAGGAGAAGTCCCACTCACATTTAAGATTAATAAAGAGACAATGCATTCTCCGTTACATGTAGTATGCGAAAAATTGTTTATACGCTTCCCAAAAATAAGAATACTACAAAAGGAAAAGTGGGATGTGTGTATGAAACACAAATAATGATGCTAAACTAAAACTAAATAAATAAGAAGAAGATTGAATAAATGGAAGACCTATACAATTATCTCATAGATTCAATAACAGTTGAAGACATTTAATAGAGGAATACTATTGACAGGTTGGTGAAAATTCATCATGTTCATATAGATATCATGTTTGGTGTGTTTATAGAATATAATTAAAAAACAACTGTTTCTGGCATAAACAACTCCATTGATGAATGGTCGAACCATTATAAAGAACACAATAGACTCAAAAAGTTGGTTTACATCCTTATTGAATATTGAATTCAAATTCTAAGAATTTGTATGAACGGAAAATTATATTCATAGGATAATATATGAAATAAATAGATGTTGATCATGATAATGAGTATTTATTAGCATTGATCATTGTAAAAATTAAATTTTTATTCTATTTCCTATATTATCTACATTACAAGTGAATGCGATTGATACCAGTACAAAACATATTCATTCCTCTTAATTAAGGAACATGTCTAATTTTATAAGAGTTAGTTGAAATAAATTAAAATTTAGATAAATTTGGGCACACTGAATCACCTCTTATCAACATCCTTGCACAATCCATATGGGATCTACTAAGGTATTTTAGAATCATTGAAATTGTAATATTAGGGGATAAATATTATGGTTACATATATTTGATCAAAGGGTTCTATAATAGTTTTTAATCATGAATGTTGGACCAAATTCATTGCAAAGATGTTTGTGATAGTACAAAATCAACTTTATTGGATGAAAAAAGAGGTCTAGCTCCACAAAAACACCCCCAAAATGAATAACACATAGTTTATGGTCATGGTTCTTTGAAAAAAATTGAAATAGGAATAGTAAGACTAATAAATGGGGATATGTAGATTATATTATTACTTCCATTACCATTTCAGATCCTAATATTGAAATGAGACATTTCTGGATCATATTAGAGAACAATATACCACCACTCTAAAGCCCACATGTATTATACTCAGTGCACAAAAACAAATAGCGGTAAGAGGCTACTTGACGTAACCAAGTAGGCATTGAAATTATTTTGAATGGTTCAATATAAGTTTATTAGTGCCTAAAGGAATTTTAAATCATGCTTGATAAAGAATATTTTAATTTATAAATGATTTCCTTTGTGCTTCCATGATTAATAAAAATGTTCTGGGAGCTAAATCCCCTGATTTAACATTATAATATTATTGGATTGATTTTGTTTCTTGGCAATGTCGGTTTTCATGGATAGTTTTGAAGATCTAAAGAGTTTTTTGAAAAGGTGTATTGATATAAAAAGTAAATGGAATGGATACCCAAGAGATGGTATAGAAAATTTCTCATAAAATGGGGCTCCATTTCTTAGTATTTTCCAAATTATTGGGGTCCAAAATTTGAAGGTTAGATCAATCACTTTGAGTTATGGATTTAATTTATTTTCAAAAAAAATAGAAATTAAATGAATTTCCAAATTTGGGGAGTTTTATGAAGGAATGTACTTTCTCAATGGAATTTGGTATCAGTAATAAATTGTTAAAAGAATGTGTGGATCATCACGAACATTCAAAGAAAAAGAGATAATTTCAAGGAATATGAGAAGTGGAGCATCAAGAATGAACGCATGCTTGAAGGAAATATCAATGAATACAATTATATTCTAAAATGGTGAAATTTCCTTAGAGATTCAAAAAATATGGATCTTCATCAACAATTTTGGGGAAATTCACAAGAATGTGATAAGGTGTATGTAATATTATGGAATGGGAGGTGGTGATAATAAATAGGCCTCAAACCCTTAATGAAAAGTAAATATAGACTTTATGAACATTTTAAGGATCTAAATTCATTAAGGTTATTCGTAAAGGAGGTTATTGCAAAAAATATTGCAAGGAATGAAAATTTTAAAAGGCTTCGAAATCCATATGAATTTTGTGAGTAATGAAATAGAATTGTAGTTTGTGAAATATATAAAAGGTCAACTAAATGTTCTGATCCTTTTGATGGTTAAGGAAGAATCATAAAAGTTATTGTGTTATGATAAAGGAGGATTCTTGATGAATTCTTGTAGAGATTCATGATGGGGGTGGCATTTAAAAATGTTACTGGTTTGAATAAGGTAGAATATATTTGTCATGAAATGGGAAGTTTCACAAAAGTTGTGTGAGATTTATGAAGTTAGTGAGAATCATCAATGTGTTAGGAAGAGATTTCCCAGTGGAACTATGGTAAAGTTACATTCATCTCGTGGATAAAAGAATAACCTAAATTGAGAATATACCTATAGTTTAGGGTGTATTAATTATTGATAATTAAGGGATCAGGATATCTATAAACTTTATGTTAATCCCTTCTAGAGTAGTGATAAAATGAATAAGAAGAAGGAGATATTTTCCCTCAGTAGTAATCCTTGGAAATAGTGTTAGGGAGTGGCCATAGGGAAGGCATTTCATAGTCTATAAACCTTTAAATGGTAGTGATCCTAGGCATATACATAATCTAGCACAAACCATGAATTTGAAGTGAGACTTGGTAAATTTGATATATCGTCATATTTTTGTATAATGACTCATATATGTTGCCTAGTGATGGTGAACCAAGTAAATTTTTTTCTATCTCGTTCATGATTTCATTTCTATTTATAAATTACTTTGGAAAGTTGTGAGAATATTTTTTTAAGGATGAAACAATATCCAATGGGAAAGTTTTTTTAATATATCATACCCAGATTCACCACATATCTTATGTTATTTAAAATACATGGGATAAAAAATTGTTTATAATAAAAATTCTAAAATATGTTTGAGGTTGAAAAATTAAAAAATAATAATTGATTCATCGAATGATTTTATTTCAAATTTTGGATAAACCTTTTTAAAATGCATTTTAAAAAAATTACCTGACCTCTAGCCATCCAAAGAACCAGCTCAATTGTAGTTATGGAAGCATACATCATCCACATAGTATCTAGATCCACATGACTATCCATGGATGCTTGGATATCAATTTTAAAGGAAATACGACACATAAATAGAAATGTGAACACATAGAGGTTCATAGGGATTCCATTAGGGATCGCGTGGGGAGGCACGAACCATGGAGGAATGTGTGAGAGGTGTGTTTAATATTTGATCCCCAGTTCCATGGATTTTTTAATTTATACGATGTGTATAGTAATAATAAATGGATATTGAATGTACATAAGTCTTCTTAGGAACATTGAGATATAAATAATTATTACTTAATGTTCAAAAAATATAGAATGCGCCACAAATATCTTATCAAATCATTCCAAGCCATCATATCACAATTACAGTCATCTTCCCACAACAGAAAAATATCCCGCTAGTTTTTCTATCAGCATGAAAATTTATCAAGTGGTGAAACGAATTATGAATAAAAACCCACTAGCCTGGTCATCCATTTGAGTTAGAATGAATACATGAATAGGATGGAACTAATCATATAAAAATGACAATATGAAATATCTCTAACCTACTATATGAATAAATGCACACTAACAACATATATAAGTTAAAACTTTCCACTAGATTTATCATCACAGTGGACATAACAACAACAAAAATTCACATACCTAATCATGATCATGTAAACTACTACATGAATAATATTATAATGACAAAAAAACATTCACTCAATTTCCATGATTTTCTAGATTTCCATGTGAATGGATATTCGTATTGTTTATCAATTTTCTATGATATTGTTTTCTACATGAACACTTGAACTAATTTGAATTTGGATTGGTCAAATGATTAATATCATGAGATGTTTTTTTGATACCACAAGAACAAATGTGGTTTCCTTGTAATCCACTAAATGGAATGTGACTTATTGAATGTTAGGAGGTTGATCTATCATGAGAATAGAGTGAAAACATGTCCATTTACCATGATTAAGGTATTAAACTATGAATGAAAGAAGCATTATGATGTGTCTATTTCTCCATATTCAAAACAATAGAGAGATCGATTCATCAACCACATGATAACGAAACTCGAAATTTATAACGATGCATATAAATTGGGATATATAGAATTTACATAATAGGAAGGTGATATATATTGATATCTTGTCATATAGTTATAATATATATATTAATTTACTAATAATTGTGATGGTTTGTCAATATATTATTACACCATTATACAAGAATGTGGTTTCACACAAGAATAAGGGATTATGTTTGATTAAGAAGATTTTTTTGATTTTGAATGTGTAATACATGAATGTAGAATCACATGCATGCTTGTAACACAAGTGATAAAAGAAATTCCATGATATTTTATTTGGAAATGAATATAGGATTTGTGAGTTAAATGCATGAGATAATCATACATATAGAGAATGTTTTGAATATAACAATGATATATAAACCCTTTGTGAATTTATATAAGTATTCATCCAAATTTATGGCATGTGTGGCTTCAAATATTTAATAACCATGTGAATAAATGATTGGGTGCATAATTATTATAGTTATTTAAATAAAATATGATATAAGTACTTATCAATTAGATGAGTCATGTGAACTATTAGTACTGATTTATTTATCATGATCAAATTTACAATTCATGATCCTTGTGAGATAAAATTATGTTTTCTTAGTTCTTTAATTTCCACACTACAAATAGTAGTTTCATAAGGAAATTTAGTATTTCGATGGAAAAGTTTATTTTAATTCAATGCTTCATTTAATCCCTGCCTTCAATAAATTAATATCATAATTCTTGAATTTTATAGACAATTTAAATGATAAAGTATTCTAGGAAATTAAATAATAAAAATTATCACAAATAAATTAGGAGTTATTAAAAATTTATTAACAAATTAAAATAGAGGGAAAAATGAAAATGATCATTGTGTTTCCAAACTCATAGACTAATTACAATGGTAATTGTGAAGATAAGATTCATGATAATATTATTGTTAATATAAATGTAAATTTTATATAATGAGAATTATATGTAGTCTTTTCACATTTTAACTAAAAGAAGGTCGACTAAAAATAATTAAATCATAAAAAGAAAAGGACTAGTGATTCACCAAATCCCACTCTGAATGATCACATCAGATATGGGCTCTAAAAGTGATACCACAGAAAACATGGTTCCCTTTGGAATGATATAACCGTTTATTGTGATTAAAGATATATAATTTTAATTCATTAAATATTATATGTGTTTACTAGGTGAAAATAACACTCATGTATATAATAAGAAAACGTGTTTATATCTATTTTTAGAAGTCCATGAAGTTAGTGATGTTGTTACCAAGAGATTTTATCCAATAGAAAGAGATACAATCATGAATCATGTATTGAAATGAAATAATGAAGTAGATAAAAATATAAGGGATGGTATACCTTGATCCATGCCTAAAAAATTATATATCATTGTGATGATAATGAAATAATCTAGGAAATTTGGGAAAATCATGAAAATATATTTAAAGTTAAAGTGAAGATAAAAAAAGAAAAAATTAAAATTTAGAGATCAAGGTTCTAATATATTTTTAGGGAAGATGATGAGACTATTGATGATAAATTCAACACGATTAATGAGATAGTGTTGAACATCATATGATTCAATGGTATTATAGAAGATTCAACCATTTTGAAAATTATGATGAAAAATATCATAGATAGATTTTATTTAAAGATATATTCCTTGGAGGTGATTACGAATCTGTCACTTGATGAGATATAAAATAATCTTCCAATGATGGGTTGAAATTTTCACACATTTGAAAGAAGAATATGATAGAATAAGTGAAATTCAAATCCAATAATGGCATCAATCTAAAAGACAATAAAGATGAAACAATCATGGAATCATAATATTAAGATGTTTAATTATATAATAGAATCATGTATCTTATTTCTAAGAAAATAATAAGTGTAAGAGTCAGGTATAATTATAGGATACCTCTTAATAATCTTAATTATTAAAGTGATGGTAACTTTAAAATAAATTTTAAATAAAGAAATATGTTAAAACTAAGAGTGAGGCTAAAGAAGAAAAATAATTTATAAGAATGTATAGAATTATACAAGAATAAAATCAAAAAATATAATGGAAACTTAGAGAAATGTTATAGAGAATCTATTGACTATATATTAATGTAATGACTCATCATACTCACTAAAATAATGTTGTGATTTCTATAAACATCAAAAAATATTTATTTCAATAGGTAATAGAAAAAAAGACATATCAAGTAATTAAGAATAATATATATATTTATACTCTAATTATTTGATAAGGTTATAATTGCAAATCCTCATTATGGAAATTCTATGCTCATGAAAAAGATAAATCACATTGTAAAGGGTAACATATGTAATTTTATTGGAAGAAGAAAACACATATGAGATATTAAAAATTCCAAGGATAAATTTTTATCATAAAGAAATATACAAGAATATTTAAATAAAATGTTGGGTTAATGAAATGAATTACTGAATGATACTCAATATCAATGTGATATCACACTAATAGTAAACCTACTGTGAGTTTCTCATGGTAGGATGATCTACTTCATGAGTAGAGTTTGAGCTGTCAGAAGAGCAAGTGAATTCATTTCATCAACATTATGAATGAATATTGTTGATAGATAATGAGAATGTTGACCAACCCTGAGGCGACCGTGATATAGTTACCTTCAACCATAAGTGAGGTATTAAACTATTAATGAGGAAGTATTATTTCATGGAACTATTTCCATGTTTCAAACATTATCATGCTTCTTCCATAGACCATACAATGACACTCATTTGAAATAATGAAGATTCAAAAAATGTTGTCTATATAGAATTTACATCAATGTAATTTGATATATTCCAAGATCACATCAAATTTTTTTTATTTATGTCTTAAATATGCAATAAACAAGAATGGTTCACAATTTAGTTGAGGTTAATGATGTAAGAATAAGGTTTCATATGTGTATAAGAGAGTCTCTATGATTAAGAAGAATCCACCAAATATAGAATCCAATAGAGTGATACATGAAAGTAGTTTCACATGAATTCCTACAACTAAAGTGATAACATAATTTGTGAGACATTTTATGTGGAAATTTATCGAGGTAAATTGAGTTCAATTAATAAAATATTTTTACAAAAGTTTAATGATTTTAGGTAAATAATGAAATTTGATTCCATTAGGAATTTTTATAATAATTAATCACGATTGAATTCATGGGTAATAGACATTATTTCCAAATTGTGGTAATAATGTATTGAGAACATGAAAATTTCATGTGCTTAAATGCAACAATTTATGAGGTGTTATCAATCCAAAAAAGTGCATGTTAATTTTTTCATGATTTATATATCATGATAAAATTAAATGATCATGATAACAATGATATCAATGGTATAATGAATGGTGACTTAATTTGCACACTCTAAAAACTATATTCACATGGAAACTGCATATTTCCATGAATATAATTTTTTGAATGTGATGATTGAATAAATAAAACCCTTCGAAAATAAAATATCAGGATGAATGTACCAAGATTAATGTAAAATTTAAATGAGAAATTATTCTTGGATATTAAACATTGAATATTATCTATAATAATTGAGATTTTATTCATAATTCATTGACTGAAATAAAGAGATAAAAAATACTTTCTCGAAATATTCATATTTTTCCATATTTATGAAATAATTACTATAATAATTATGAGGATATGGGAATTCAACTCGGGTAGGTACTAAAAAAACATTACCCATCAATACATGTAAATGAATGTATGGGTAAATCCAAGGGTTTCTAATCTCAACTAGAAAAGAGGAGGGTTGATGTGGAATAAGTAGGGACCCCTAGACATTTAATCACTAAATAGGGTGATATATAATTGGTGGATAATGGTAAACCAATTTTTTTTAATAAGATACGACCACATCACTATCAAATATTCAGAGATAAAAGTTTTAGAAATATATTTGACCATTTTGAACAAAATAGAACCATCATTAATCATTGAGGATTCATTTGGGGAATGTGCCTTCAAAGTGAGGAAGATCTCCATGGAATCGAGATGTCATCATCAGGGATTCCCTTTTAAAATTAAGGATTATGGGGAATTAAATGTGAAATACTCAAAGTGGGGATGTGAACTATAGGGGTTTCCAATACGATTTCAACACTCCATGTGTTACTCCATCATGAATCTGAGCACATTAAAGGGGCTTGATATAGAGTGTGAATCAATCGTATTCCTATAATAGAGAGGCACCCCTTCATTGAACGTAGGTAAAAAACTATATTTTATGTTATTATTCATTAATATAAGGTCTAGGAATAAAATGAAATCTCATTTATGATCTGGATAAGAAATCTAATTATCCCTATGTCTACTAGAAGTTAGGAATCATGAAAAACATAGTTCCTCGAACTCATGTAGAAAGACACTAACACAATAATAATGGATTCCCTCTTGGATGTGGGAAAACAATATTCTGCAGATTATAAATCATTAAAAAATACTTTAGTTGTGGGATTTTAATTAATACAACCATGTCTATAGGGTTATATAGATTATGGTCTTACATCCTTTACATAATGTCATATTATTTAATGTAATGTGATAGTGATGTTTAGTGCACATTCTAATATGGTAGAGTGAGTATTAAAATCTAATTAGTTAAAATTCATATATCAAATAATATGGTGCTATATAGTTTATGTTATTACACCCAACAACTAATTTTATACATTTTATATTTTGTTGAAATGTACATGATCATCAATATTGAGTAATTCTCCAAAAACCCTATATTGGTAGGAGGTGTGAAATGATCCATGTCTATGGTGATAAATGATTATACCCCATTGAGATAAAAAATATGAATGGTAAATTGGACCTATCATTTGGGTATAGTTTCAAGGGTTTCCTTATGGCTATTATTGGCATTCTCAAAGATAGCACCATTTCACCTTAGAAGAAAGAGTGGAGGAAAAAATTATTATTTAAATATCGAGCCAAACATTTATGGTGGACCTTGAGGTTGTGCATCTCTTTGAAATAATTCACATTAAAGGTTTCTAATATAAAAAACTAGGGTTGGAAACATTTTTTAGAATCAACTGGTCATAGATGATTATCCAGAGTGAATATAGCTAGAAGAAATGTTTAGCACAATTTCTTATATATACACCATGGATTATGTATTCATTTTTGTTGATGTATGAGTCATAATATGATACATACAAAAGGAATTATAGTGATTTTTAGGAAATCTCTTACTATTTTGGCCAATCATATTTTATAGAATATTAGAGATGACCTTGTTGAATTCCCCAGTCTGAACCTTTTTGTGTAAGATAGTGGGAAGAATAGATTAAACAAATTTACATGGAATACTAGTTATTTATCTATTTGGAACATATGTTGGTTCTAATATCCATGAGGATAATTTTATTGAACTAAAATCAATAGATGGTGTGGTAATTCCTAAAATTGATCACAGAAAGGGGTTTGACCTATTTGAGGGGGTAACATTCAGCCCACATCAAGAATAAGTTAGTTCTAATGAGAATAAAACTATATATTTGGTTATTTATTTTAGGTATGGAACCATGAAATTGAGTCCCCATATAATAGAGATCCAATAATACATGGTGGTATATAGAGTCTATGGGGGCTGATCCAAAACTTTGGTGTGACTCTAGAATGTATGACACTTCTTGGGGAATTCCATAATGCTATGAACCATTGTGGGGTCGAAGTACCCAAACCATTGAATCTGATGGGAAAGATTCAATCTGATCTATTGGTATCCATATAACCAAACATTATCCACATTCATAACCTAATGGATTTACTCTTCCTAAATAAAATGAAGCTTTATTCCCTTAAAGATATACTAGTAGAGGACCCACTCTGTGTGGGGGGTAATCATAGATGAAGAAGACTACCATGAACAAACTGATATATTTAATTATGTATTAGTCTAATATGATAGTTCCATGTGGAAGGAACTCAATCATTTAATTTATCCACTTAGATTCTTATCCTATCTCTGGGGAATTTTAAGTCCCTATTTGGGAAGTTCATGTACTGAGTTGATTCCCCTCATGACTCTTTTAATTAAGAGGGATGAGGATGATAAATTTCATGTTCACTATGTATAGGGCTGTGCAGTCCCATTAAAGTTCAGTAAGAGATATATCATAGTTTTCTTAAGGAATTAACATGGTAATCCTATATTTTTTGTACATGAGTGACCTTTAGATCATATGGGAAATCATACATTATCTCATTGGTGAACCTATGTAATGAAATAAGATCCTTTTTTATAGTATAGATAAAATTAAATTTATTGATGAAAAACACAAAAATCATCACTTTCGTGAAGCCATGGGACCCCTATATCTGGATGCAGCTCAAGACCAGTGATGAGAGACCAGTACTCATCATTGTTATTAGTATGTCCTTTTGATAGAAGAAACATGTATATTATGAGGTACTTGGATGGTGTGATGAAGATAATTCCATGAAAAGATCAATTGAGATCCAGGTTATTGAGTCTTCGTCTAGTCAGGATTGGGGATGGTCCCATGAAGTGTATATACTCGCACAAATTTAATTGAATTATAAATAGGATGGCCTTATATTTGATGTCTACAAAGAGGTGTAATTCCTCAAAATATGGGTGCATGATGATTAAATATTCCAATTATTATACCTTGAATCCAATATATGTAAGATCCTTATGTTAATCTACTAATGTATTATTGTTTTCCATTATAATCTATCATAATATATCGGATTATATAGTATATAATTTAGCATGTCATAATGGCAGGATAGTTGACTCTAATGGTGTTCTCAAATAGTGTCAAAATTTTTGGACTCTTTTGAATTTTATGAACTAGTTCTTCTAAGTGGGAGAATAGAGGATCTTGTTATTAAGACACATTTGGCTGAAATAATAAAAACTATTTTATATGCCTTTATTGTTCTTATTAGCTAAGAGGGAATCAATGTGCCATTCAATGGAGCTTGCTTAAATTACATAGAGTTTTCCCGGTATGGGTGGCATTATAACCAACATACATAGTAGATATTTATAATTTTTATTAAATATGAATTTTTATTCCTCATCCCACTAATAGTGGATTCAATAATTTATCATCTATAAAAATGAATTAAAATTTCTATCTAGGTTATCATAAAAACACTGTATATATACAGTTTTCCTTGAAGTCTTCACAAATCTTATTGATTTTATAGAGTTTGAATTCCATTGATGGATTTGATCTTATATGGGATGATATTTATACAATTTTTTCTAGATATGAATCAATGGAACTTTCTAGTGTTTACCCCAAATGTAAACATAATGGGGTTCATCGACAAGTTGAAAGTATGAATCACATTGATCACTTTCTAAAGTTCTTATAAATATCCTTGGTGTTAGTTGTATGTTACCACTAGATCAAATAGGATTCAGTCTACCAATGTAATGAGTATAATATTGAATAAATGATACATGATTCACTAACATTTTACTCCCACATTCTTCATGCCATAGGAAATCTCTTGAAAAAAATAGTTTTGAGAGTTTCCATGAAGCTAGTGGCATATTTATCTTCTAGATTCATGTAGATTTTATTGTATTAATAATAAATGTCCCTAAAGGATGGACCTTGTAACTCAAATGTTTCATCACTCAATATCTTGGTAATAAAGATGATATTTTTTCTACAGAAATATCTATGAAGAATCATTATTTATACAAAAAGTCATACTTTGTCATTCTTCTTCATGATTGTGATGATGTTTTATTACCATTTAGGTTAATGAAATTAAATAATAACGTTATCATTGATAATATTAGAATATTTTTCTTTAAGAATAATTCAATTAAATGGATATATTTTACATAGGGAATTCTTGAATCCTTTATGGATGATAGGAATGCCATGATGATGAACACAAAACCAGGAATAAATCCATGACATCTACATATAATTCCATGAAAATATTTCAAAATATATGTTTCAAGAAAAAAATATAATATTCTATCTCACTTGGAGAAATTAAATAACTTATCAGTTTCAGAATTAGATCTTCCACAGTTTATAGATTTAATTATATCTGGCCATTACTGATTATAAAGAATCATTCTTCAATATTAGAAGGAGATTCATCCAAATACTTCTCACCTGATGAATGAGGAATAGAAGTAGGATAAGACTCATATATTATACATGGCTACTGGATGACATGACATTCTATTAGGGAGTAGAATTATCAGAAGTGGGTTCCTTACCATTTAGAAATATAAACACTATGAGGATAGAGGCTAAGGACCCGATCCCATGTGACTATCGTTGGTAGGGTCTACCCATGATGTTGAAATAATTATTCTTGGAAAATATCCAATGGGTCAAGCTTATCCTTTAGAAGACACAATGGCCATACTGGTCGACAACGGTGTGTAAAACATTTATATATGTAACAATATTAGGTTATCATCGATTTAGGGAAAAATGTTCTTTATATGAATATAAGGTAATTTGAGAACACTATTTTCCATTGGATATGATTATATGGTTCATATGTTTTGTATTTAATTATTCCAAGTAGTGAATTGGTTGTAATTAACTATCTTTAGGTCCTCCTAATGTTATACTGAGATTTCTACAAAGTCATTTGGAGTATTGACACACTCATGTTCATCTACCAGTTGATGCTTCCCTTCACTAATGTAATACCTAACATCTTAGTAGTTGGATTCATATTAGTAAAAAGGATATGGATCACCATGAAATACCCCTATATATCCATTGATGGAGCACTTTACAAAATAATGATACAAATAGGGAGCTTCCACAAGTTGATGGAGTCATGGATTTCACAAAAAGGAATTGTAGGATGTATCTTACGAGACAACTAAAAATTCATTATTTCATACCAAATCCACAAAATAATATTTAATCTAATGATTATAGAACAACTTATTATCTATCTTATCATGTCACTGAATGTTTAGGTTGGATGAGGTCAAGCAATCTATGGCAATCTTTAGTTTTTTGGAGTTTTGGGGTTAAGATGAGGATGATTTTTTACCCAGTGTCCCTAAAAAATATAGGGATATATTATAAACTAATCAAGAATATGAAATAATATAGGTAGAATCCACTTCATTGATAGAAAACTAATCATACATAGATAATGATATGGTGTCCTAGAATTATTCATGATCATATTCCACTATATGGTAAGCTTTAGTAGTGAACACCTCAGTTTCAAACAGTAGATGGATCTATAAGACCTCATCCATGGCCTCTCAAAAATTCTTGGATTGGTGAAATTATTCTAGGTTTGAAAGATGGGCTAGTACACCACTGAGAAGATTGATTACATAATTTATTTGAAAAAAATTCATACGCCTACTCTGTTGGTGTTTCTCGTAGAAAAATAATCATGCTAGTTCTAGATATATGAGGTGAAGGTATAGTGATAAGAAGTATACATACATAAATATCACCTCTTTTTAGATGAATAATTTAAGTTACGATCCTGCCCTAAACTATAACAGTTTAGTTCCTTTAGAAGCATAGATACATAAACAACCCGTACATAAAATATTTACATCATCGCTCTAAAATAACTCATCACATTGTACTCTTATTAGAGAAACCCCACTTAAAACATTTTTTAAAATATGTGGAAAAAGGAATGTAAGTAAAGGGTGAGAATAGATTCCATGTATGTGTAGATGAAGGAGATATCAATTGATGATCATACACATGGAAAAGATAAGCATATTTTTATGAGAAAATGACTGTATTTTATAATAATCATACCAAATTTTTCAATGATATTTTAATTTGAATCATGTTATAAGTTTTGTTTAATCAAAATACATAATACATAAGAGCATGGAATCATAAAAAATGAAGCATAATATATGATAACATATCAAAAGCATAATACATTAGATTTTTTCATGTACATATGTATAGAAAATAATTTCTTTTTTGTTCAAGGATCTCTTCAAAGAATATCATAATAGATTGAGTTCAATCCCCATTCCATCATTTCATTTGTCAAGGATCACTATCCAGACTATCATAGTGTACAAATTCACTTATTTTACTATATTCACTAAAAATTGTAGTCTTTATTATCTTAGGATATATCATTTATTAGATAATTAATTAGAGAGTTATAAAATGCATGTCTAACCAGTCACATAATAAAAATATACATATATGTTCCAAAAGTTGATAAAACATTCATCATCTCATTATATCATAACATTTGTAAAGGAGAATGGTTTCCTAAAATATCATCATTTCATCATATCATAACCCATGGAAAATAAATGAGAATCAAAACATTTTATATATCATTATTAACCCATGGGAATGAAATGAGTTTCATAAAATCATCCTTAACACATCATCATCACTATATATAAAATTAAGTAATGTGGGTGGTATCATTATATAATATCTGAGTGAAGAATAAAAATCATTAATGGATGTTAACATAGACAAAATGTATCCTTAAAAGAATATTTAAATAATTCCTTGAAAACATGTGAAATTAATATTTTCTTTTGATAAACGCATAACAAAAATTAAAAAATATCGAGACACATAAATTATTTTAAAACGATAATGGAAAATTTATAATGATGATTCAAATAAAATAATAATCCAAACTATTGGAATTCGATGCATTCAATATATGTTAAATGAAACCATTCCTTTCACACCAGTGTACAATGTCCGAAACAAATTGTTTGAAAAAATATTTCCATAAAATTAATCTATTCTAAACAGTTATAAATAATATATGAGGAAGATTAATTGAAATGTTTAATTAAATTTAATGTAAATTTAATAACTTATATAAATTATTTCTGAATAATATGGTCATGGAAGAAAACATTCGTCAATGAAGTTAGAAATAAGTTTGTATCTTCTTTAAAATAATTTTATTTACCATTCTATGTACTAATGAAGGGAATTTTTACAAGAATATAAAAAATGTTTGAAGTACCATAGTATAAAAAACTATGTGGTGTGTAAATTATAATACACATATAATCTTATATAATGGAAATTCATATATAAAATATCCCTATTAAAATGTAATTTAGACATAAATCCATTACCACTTTGGTAATTTTTGAATAATAATTCCAATGAAGGGGATAAAGTAAAATAAATCATTAAATACCATGAACATTGGGAAATTCATGATATAACATTTCAAATTTAATGTAGATACACCTCATAAAATGATATATGATTATAACATAACATGTGTCCCAGTGAAGTTAATTTGAAACCATAAACGTTTACCACTTTGGTAAATTTTTGATAAGATCCCCTGGAATAAATATTTTGAAGTGTTATAATATATACCATTCATTAATAATTATAAATGACATATAATATCAAATTTGTAGTATACACACCTCATAAAAATTAATGTTTTATAGTGGAAGACATGTATGAATGAAACAATATTGTGATAAAGAACATTTATAACATTGGTAATATTTGAAAAAGTCCCAAGAAATATATAACCTTACATGAATTTTAATATATAACTTATTTTTATGAAAATATTCATATAATAACTTCATGTTAATTATATACACCACCCAAATGATAAAAGTGGTGATCATGGAATATGTCAAATAGAAATAAAAGTGATATGAGAACTCATTTCCCTATGTATCAACTTGATTTATATGCATTCAAACATCATTTATAATCAATATATATTTATTAAGCATATATTATTGAATAATATTAATAAATATCATAAAAAATTATTATTTACTTATAATATATTACCATCAATTTATTAACAATTATTTATTACAATTACTATTCTATTGGATACTTTCTTTGTTTTTCATAAATGTTTTGATAAGTTGGTTATAGAACATGCATTATAGCCTTGGTTTAATCATTTTTTAGAATCTTAATAATAAAATACGTATCATAATTAATTATAATATACAATTATAAATATTCAATTAATGTAGTGTTGAATAATTAATTACCTCAACTCATGGAGATGGTAGTACATACCTTCTCAAGATTGAGGTTTCCACATTTCATTAGATGATATGAGGGAACATTAAATAATAGTTTAACTTCATATAATCATTATTATATCAATTATTTCATATATATTTATTAAAGGTACCCTTATTACCATCCTTGTAAATCAAAAATGAAAAACTAATCACATCGCTTTGTGGAGGTGGTAGTCCACACATATGCATGAGTGACATTATCTATTTTCAATGGATGTAAATATAAAAATTTAGATAAAATATTGTAATTATAGATTTAAAATTATTTCAAAAAACTTATATTTAAACATGAACTCCTTTATAAATACAACCCTTGAATTATGGTGATGGAGTATTTGATGGTTGATCAATTAAAAATAAATCCAACAAGAAGACCATCAATAGACACTAAAATAATGAACTTGTGGGACCCAAATGTCAACCACACTAAAGGAGATTCCCTGGATAGACCATGTGTGGCATGGATGACTTTGTGTAATCCCTAGGATCATTTGAAGGTGCACAGGGCCACCTGAGATGACGCGCCATTGTGTGGGGTAGTTTAATGATATGAGAATTAGTATGCGATGGTATTGGGAGTGGGGGAATATATTTATGGTCCAATACTGGTCAATAATGATTCATATATCATATTCCACCTCTATAGTGTTTTTATGTGGGATATGGTAAGGTGGGATACAATTCCACCTCAACTAAACGTCGGATTGAAATATTACCATCCAATCGAGCAGATCTAGTCTGTCTATTCAACCACACCCCACCATTTTAAATATGTCCATTATAATTTTATCCCAGACTGAATGTTTTTAAATTGGAACTAGACATCATTATTTAATACCTCTATAGTGAGCATGTTCACCAGAAGTATGGATGAATCACCATGATCAATTTTGGCCACCTTTTCTAGTCTTCTAGACTTGATAAGGTGTTCGGTATAAAACAAATTTGAACCCATGAATGAAATATTAATATCAAATTAATTTGATTAATTGAAGACTATGTTTCATCTAATGAGAATTATGTTTTTATGATGATGATATTGATGAATTCCTTTGAGTTTCAAACAGGATATATTTTTTGATGAAGATGACACCGTAATTGAGAAATGCAATGTCAAGAAGGAAAACACCATGAAATACTATATATATTTGAATCATAAGAAAAAATAATCAATTGAGATAAGAACATATGATTATATAAAATCATTTTTGAGAATTTTATTTGGTCTATACATGGTATAAAATGTTGAGTATAATATAGTGCAAGGTATTGATCATCACCTAAAACTATAGTGGCACGAACCTAAGTAAGTAAATATTCTATTATAGAGAAAGCTCTCTTTTCTGAAAAATGGATCTATATGAATGTCTTGTTCATCAATTATATTTTTCACAAATATTTCTTCTTGCATGATGGAGAATAAACATGTGGGCCTTCAAAAATTTTAATCCACTCTTGAAAGTGCATTACAGAGAACATTGTTTGGCGAACCATAAGGGATAACATAAATGCATCCCCCTAGATTTTATGATAATTTGATCTTAAAAGCCTTTTGGGTTCCCATGTTTTTTTATGAATCCATGAGATATTTTATCCTGACATGGTGTCCTGTTATGAAGAAGTGGCCTCCAAAGATTTTCACGAAATCATAGTGTGCACGATACATTGTCTCCCTCACTATATATCTTGAAGGATAAATATCACATTCATCAAATGTTAAAAAATTGACCGTATGTGGTTCATTGCATGATGTACATAATGATGTTTAAATACTATATGTAAAGAATAATAGTACATGAATAAAAGGGAAAAAATTTGTATAAAACACAAATAGTGAACCTTAAAAAAATATGTGAATTGTGTGTGTTTGGTTTTTCATGTAACATTCAATACATGAATGAATTTATGATTGATCATGTACACAAAAATAACTATTAAGATACCCGAAATAAGACACATTCATATTCCATGAAATTCATGCATGACATGTACATGATTTGAGTTAATAATTCAAGAAAAATAATATTGTTATTGTATCTAGGAACATCATCCCTGAAGGAGAATATACTTGAGCATTTTAGAAATTAAGGAATAAGTGAACATATCTTCTTTATGATATACATAATTTTTTCATTCTGATAAAGAAGAGAGTTGAAGTGGAAGTTGTGCCTTCCATTTATTAAAGAGTGTATGGTCACAAATAGTAATTATATTTTTGATTCAATATTTATCCATGACTTTTAGTAGATGAAAAATATTTTCAAGTTGATACAAAGTCATATAGTTCAGAGTGATAATATGTTCAATCTGTTCATTGAATATCTTTAATGAAATTGTGGTTCCCTTATAAAAAAATCAATTGAAGACTGGTGGATCTATTATAAATAACACCACTGAAAAGGAATTATTTTTTAATTAATTTTTAATCAATAAATTCTAATTCTAGTAATTTGTAATCCCTCAAAATTATAGTTATAGAAAAATATATGAAAAACCCTTATAATGGTCTGTACAAGGAGTATGTCTTATAACTGAAGAACATAAAAATTCTTATATTCCAGTATTTACGTTATTATCAGTATTAAATGTGTATATGATACTTAATGGAACATAAAAAACTCATTCTCTTAACATGGGAAGAAGATTCCAGATGATAGGGGTTAATTTAAAGAATGTATATTTTTTGTAAAAGGATGGGAACAGTGATTCACACACTCTCTTAGTGTCGTTGAATGAAAAATATGGGATCTTCATGTCATATATAATCATAGTTATTCCCATTATTGGGTAAACTTTTCTATTCATAGTTATTTTTACAAGGTTTATGTGATGTAAATATTTTATGCTGACTTTGAAGCACCTTTGGTGGAAAATTTAAACTCCACTATTGTTTAAGAAAACAATAAGGTATCTTTGTAGACGCTAAAAAATGGATGTAGTGGAAAGAAAAAGGATTAGGATTTTTTTTAAAATACGATAAGGATCAACATTACCTTTTGAAATCATGTGAGAAGGTTTCATATTATGATACTATATGAATATGTGGAGAGTATGAGGAGGTAGAATTTATCTAAACTGTTTAAGAATTGAACTCTATTTATAAATGATATATGAATAATGTTACTAATTATTTTATTTAAAAATATAAATTTTTTCATTCAATGTTATTTTGGATGAAATAGCACATCCTTATGATGGAATACTAAAATAATGCACTAGAAATATAAATTCAAATAGAGAAATGTTCTCACATAATTTGTTGAAGTAAGGGAATAAACTCTGAATCTATGAAATCAAAAGACTTCATTAATTGAAGAAGAATTGAAATAGAATAGTTATGATAGAACTATGAGTAGACATGTTTTTGGTGAAGTAATCCATACACTTGATACATTTTTCATTATTCCCATTAATTTCATAGATTCTCAAATTGAATACAAAATAGTTATGGATAAAGATCATGACATGTTAGTATAAGAGAGGAAAAAGCTACGGGATGAGTATATTCAAAATATTCCTAACTTATAAGAATATCAAAAATCAACCATATGTGTCATGTAATCCAAATTGGATGTAATAGACAGAAGAATCAAATACGTGGACAACTCTCTCAATGAGGGTTGTATATAGTAAGATGAATATATCAATAGAATTAAAAGATAATGATAAGATAGATTAAAATCAATTGAAAAAAAGAATAAATAATTTATCATGAAGTTTCCTAAACATGAACTTTAATTAAAAAAAATAAAAGGAGACATATGCTAGAAAATCCCACATTATTGGAAAGAAGAATCATGACACCCAAACATATGAAGAGAATAAATCTCCACGATGGGATGTTGCAACACAAAATATTGAGGAGAATCATTTATATGAGGAGAATCACATTTGTGTCAAGAATATCTCAATATAATATCTTCAACAACCATCCAAAAACTCATAGAAAAGGTAACTTATAACCTAGTCAATTTAGTTTATAATAATGTGGCCTAATATTCTAGTTTGAGTTCAAATATAAAATATATGACGATATTTTTTGATAAAATTACTGATAAATCAACAAATAAATAAAGGATGTATACTATAATTATAAATAACAAACCCCAATATAATGATCCAATGATGAATGGAAAATAAAAAATCAACAAGTTAGTAAATCATTCAAGAATATTTGATGTGAAAAAATGAAAAAAACATCAAAAGTAAAGAAAAATACAGAGAAGAATAATAATCTATCTATCAAGAACAATTTTTGTTATATTGAATAATTTTATTATTATTGAAACATTAGTGGTAATAATTATGATGAATGATGGTATTTTCTAGAAATTAACTATTCATATGTTGGTGAGTAGAAAAGACTGAAAAAATGAAGAACCAAAAGATAGAATTTTAAAAGTCATCTTTGGGAAATTTGAAAAAACAATTGTCAAAAAACAATGAAAAAATATAATCACAAAAAGAATGAAAGTATGGATGAAAATAATTTCATGAAAACTAATAAAATATGGTTCTACTATGTAAAGAGAGTTCATTTAATGGACCACCCCAAACATGACAATGAAATGAATGGATGTAAACTGAAATTATGAATAGAATCAATCTATGAGAGAAATTACAAGATATTATTGACTGAAGAAATCCCTAAATAATATTTTCATTGGTTTTCTAATCAAGGTCACTCAAAATAATTAAAGAAGCAATGTGAGACCTCAAATAATGAATATGTTAATAAGTAATGTTTGATCATCTTTCTTGTCCAATTGAAACATACTATAGAAATGTAGAAATAAGTGGATAAATCCCAATCTAAATCAAATTTAAAGGGAATAAATATTGTTCCCCATGAAGATATAATATTTCATCAGAGTTTGTCAATAAATAAGAACCCAATTTTCTCCAAAACGTTGTGTTAATGTTTAAATAATGATATAAATGATGATAATAATTTTATAATTGTTCTACCATTTTAAAGGGAGATGTTTAAGATAGAAAAACAAGCACCCGGAGAAACTGTATAACTACTGGTTGAAGTGGGGACAAATAATCCACAAAAGATGAAGTCGAATGGAAGTAAAGTGTCCTTACTATAAAAAATTTCTCAAAATTTAAATTAGACATAATCATGAAAAGTACCAAACACTTTAGGTCCACATGGAATGAAGTATATGGGTTGAGAGGAAATTATCATCCCTATTACTCTTATTTAGACACTATATCATGTTCCATATTATTCCCCTATTATTGTTTTGTATCTTTTACAATATAAAAAAGTTATGGTGATGTTCATTATGAACATGGGAAATTAGTGAACAAATTGGAACACAACAAGGTGGAATGTGTATTCAAGATCTGAAAAAATCGGAATTTTTCCACAATGGTGGATTACCAACATGACTATATTCATGACTATCAAATGAAAATTTACACTAGGAAAATTGGAAGGGAGTTTGCCCATTGAACTGGAGAAAACATAAAAGAGATGATATTATGGTTTATTTATTGAATATCTAAAAATTCTTGTCATCTCAATAAAATTTGAAGATGGTGGTAAAACAATTAAACTTCTTTCCCTTTATTGATTATATCAATCATATGAATCAATGGGGAGTGTTGATTGACGTCAAAAATCATTTATAGGTTGAGTAAATATTGTTTCACTTGAAATTTATAATTTTTTAAGGAATTGGGAAAGAAAATATATTGCATGATATTTTTTTAACAGAAAACTATTTGAGAAAGAAATATGTTAGAAGGCCGACATCATATAAATTGTTTTTAGTGGACATTATAGACAAACATGGTTGTATGTGTCTTATTATGTTCACAGGGGTTTCCAATGTAGACTTAGAGTATAAGATATAATGGATACTTTCTGTATAAACCACTTAGTACCATATTTATTTCATATAAAGGAGAAGATACTGCTTGAATTATTTGAAGGTAATAAGAGAAATCTAGCATTAAACTTATGAATTAATTATTTACAAGGGGTGATGAGATAATCACTTAAAGGAAGTGGTATTGAAAAAAATGAAAAATGGGGTGATTGAGAATCCCATGTGGATGGTTGATGAGTTTGGATATAGTTTTTTGAAATATATAAAAATTAATAAAAGTATAATGTTTGATGGATTCCTCCATGAACATTGATTTATAATGGAAATAGAAAGATTAAAATAGTTTGATAAACACTCAAACAATTGGTTATGATGTCTGGAGAATTAACTAGGATTCACTAATAAAAATTTTGTATAAAAATTATCCATTATTGGTGACAATTCCAATTGAATTTTTATCAATCTGTAGCATTGGATTTCATACTGAACCAATTATACATTTTGGAAAATCAGAAAAATGTTGAACTGTTCTTAAGTTCAATTACATTTTTTTAGTGTACTAGTATAGTTCACATTATCATCAAAATTTGACATCATGATGACAAGGATAATATAAATTTTCACGATTCATTTTTTTATGTATGAATATTTGAATATATATCATGAAAGGAATTTATATGTTTGATGAAGGCATTGATACATAGGAAAAATATATTTTAAAGCCATGAAATTGAAATAGTACTACATGATGTTTTGATGATGGTGTAAAATAATAAATTGAGTCTATGAAATATTAATATTATAGTATGATGATTTTTTAATTTATTAATATCATTAAAATATTTATTTTTATGATATGTAGATGAAGATAATGGGTTTTAATGTTTTTTTATTTAGTATTGCGTTAACATATCTTCCTTAAGGTGTTCTATATTCAACACATAGCATTTTATAATTTTATATTGGCAGATTCATTAAACAAAATTCAAAAAATATAGCCTATAAAGAGACTAATAAAAGACACATATTGGACCCAAGGGTCAAAAACTCTAATGATTTTTCCTAGAGTAGCTCTCCAGAGGCTTGGTGGGTCATGTTCAAGCCGTAGGTACACCCTAAGGGGCTCATATAAGGGGTAGAGGTGCCGCCCCCATGCAAAACATCATAGCTACCAGAGAACTTATATTGGGATGTACCCGGATAAGGGGAATGGAATTATGAAATTTTTTTATGATCATAATTCATATACCCCACCCCAACACTATAGTGTTTCAATGTGTGAATGCTGAATCGGGGTACTATTCCTCCATTAAAAGTCAAACTAAATAATCATTGTCTGATCAAGTCGATCTGGTCAATCTGATCTAAAGAACAATGCCAAATTAAATCTATGCAATCCAATTTAATCCCCTGTCCTATATTTTTAAATAGGCCATCGTCTTCATTTTTTTATTCCTTGATGATGAGATTATTCATTGTAACATAGATGAACCACCATGATCAATTATGATGACTTTTACATATCTTAATGATGATATTAGGTGTTCAGTATCAAACTAATTTGAACCCATGCATGTGATCTTCATTTTGAATGCATTAGATTAATCGAATAGTATGTATTGACCAATGAAAATTATTTTTTGAGGCCCTATGTATAGGGGGATTCCCTTGAGATTCAAATAGGATATACATGCTGGTGAATATGACAACATAAAGACAATATCTATGTTATGATGAAAGATACCATGAAGTGTGGTGTATATTTGTATCATACCATAATGAATTGGGTAATATATATATATATATATTAAATGACATGGAAATATTTTAAGGAGTTTTATTTTCACTCGATACGGTTTAAAATTTGGATTTTGATGCGGTTCATGACAATAATCATCCCTAAAAAATATCAAGGCATGAACCTGTGGAAGTAAAGTTGCAGATCAAGAGAGAAATATCCCATATTTTAAAAACATAGTATCTATGAACATATGGTTTGTAAAGTGTGGTTTCCATTATGTATTAGTATTTATAAAGTGAGTAGATTCTCTTAGGACTTCCAAAACTAAAAATAACCCTTGAAGGAGTAATATGATGAACTCTATTTCATGAAGAATAATAGATAGCACAAAAGAATTTCTATAGATTTTACGAAGACATGATTTGTAAACCATTTCTGGTTCACTTGTTTTGTTATTGCATCTATGAAATATTTTATCCTCACGTGGTTTCACATTTACTCGAAGAGGTCTCCTTGTATTTTCACAATATTATAGTGTACATGAGACATTGTCTCCCATACTGTATTTCACGAAGGAGAAGTCCCACTCACATGTAAGATTAATAAAGTGACAATGCATTCTCTGTTACATGTAGTATGTGAAGAATTGTTTATACACTACCCACAAATAAGAATATTACAAAAGGAAAAGTGGGATGTGTTCATGAAACAGAAATAATGATGCTAAACTAAAACTAAATAAATAAGAAGAAGATTGAATAAATGGAATACCTGCACAATTATCTCATAGATTCAATAATAGTTGAAGACATTTAATAGAGGAATAATATTGGCGGGTTAATGAAAATTTATCATTTTCATATAGATATCATGTTTGGTGTGTTTATATAATGTCATTAAAAAACTACTGTTTCTGGCATAAACAACTCCATTGATGAATGGTCGAACCATTATAAAGAACCCAATAGACTCACAAAGTTTGTTTACATCCTTCTTGAATATTGAATTCCAATTATAAGATTTTTTATGAACAGAAAATTATAGTCATAAGATAATCTATGAAATAACTAGAAGTTAATCATGATAAGGAGTATTTATTAGCATTGATCATTGTAAAAAAATTCAATTTTTATTATATTTCCTATATTATATACATTACAAGTGAATGTGATTGATACCATTAAAAAACAAATTCATTACTCTTAATTAAGGAACATGTCCAATTTTATAAGAGTTAGTTGAAATAAATTAAAATTTAGATAAATTTGGGCACACTGAATCACCTCTTATCAACGTCATTGCACGATCCATATGGGATATACTATTGTCTTTAAGAATCATTGCAATTTTAATATTAGGGGATAAATTTTATGGCCACGTATATTTGATCAAAGGGTGCTCTAATAGTATTTAATCATGAATCATGGACCAAATTCATTACAAGGATGTTTGTGATAGTACAAAATCAACTTTATTATAGGTCTAGTTCCACAAAAACACCCCCAAAATGAATAACACATAGTTTATGGTCATGGTTATTGGAAAAAAATTGAAATAGGATTGGTTAGACTAATAAATGGGGATATGTAGATTATATTATTACTTCTATTACCATTGAAGATCCTTATATTGAAATGAGACATTTCTGGATCATATTGGAGAACAATATACAACCACTCTGAATCCCACATGTATTATACTCAGTGCGCAAAACAAATAGCGGTAAGTGGATACTTGACATAAACAAGTAGGCATTGAAATTATTTTTAATGGTTCAATATAAGTTTATTAGTGTCTAAACGAATTTTAAATCATGCTTTATAAAGAATATTTGAATTTATAAATGATTTTCTTTGTCCTTCCATGATTAAAAAAAATGTTCTATGAGCTAAATCCCCTGATTTAACATTATAGTATTATTGGATTGATTTTTTTCTTGGAAATGTCAGTTTTCATGGATAGTTGTGAAGATCTAAAGAGTTTTTTGAAAAGGTGTATTGATATAAAAGGAAATGGAATGGATACCCAAGAGATGGTATAGAAAATTTCTCATAAAATGGGGCTCCATTTCATAGTGTTTTCCAAATTTTTGGGGTCCAAAATATGGAGGTTAGATCAATCACTTTGAGGGATGGATTTAATTTATTTTCACAAAAGAATAGAAATTGTATAAATTTCCAAATTTTGGGAGTTTTATGAAGAAATGTACTTTCTCAATGGAATTTGGTATCATGAATAAATTGTTAAGAGAATGTTTGGAGAATCATGAACATGCAAAGAAAAAGAGATAATTTCAAGGAATTTGAGAAGTAGAGCATCAAGAATGAACGTAGCCTTGAAGGAAATATCAATGAATACAATAATATTCTAAAATGGTGAAATTTCCTTAGAGATTCAAAAAATATGGATCTTCATCGACAATGTTGGGGAAATTCACAAGAATGTGATAAGGTGTATGGAATCTTATGGAATGGGAGGTGGTGATAATAAATAGGCCTCAATACCTTAATGAAAAGTAAATATAGTCTTTATGAACACTTTAAAGATCTATATTCATGATGGTTATTCGTAATGGAGGTTACTGCAAAAAATATTGCGAGGAATGAAAATTCTAAAAGGCTTCAAAATCCATATGAATTTTGTGAATAGTGAAATAGAATTGTAGTTTGTGAAGTATATAAAAGGTCAACTAAATGTTCTGATCCTTTTGATGGCTAAGGGAGCATCATAAAAGTGATTGTGTTATGATAAAGGGGGATTCTTGATGAATTCTTGTAGAGATTCATGACGGGAGTGACCTTTAAAAATGTTACGGGTTTGAATAAGGTAGAATATACTTGTCATGAAATGGGAAGTTTCACAAAAGTTTCGTGGGATTTATGAAGTTATTGAGAATCATCAATGTGTTAGGAAGAGATTTCCCAATGGAACTATGGTAATGTTACATTCATCTTGTGGATCAAAGAATAACCTAAATAGCGCATATACCTATAGTTTAGGGTGCATTAATTATTGATAATGAAGGGATCGAGATGTCTATAAACATTATGTTAATCCCATCCAGAGTAGTGATAAAATGAATAAGAAGAAGGAGATATTTTCCCTCAGTAGTAATCCTTGGAAATAGTGTTAGGGAGTGGCCATAGGGAAGGCATTGCACAGTCCATAAAACTTTAAATGGTAGTGATCCTAGGCATATACATAATCTAGAAAAAACCATGAATTTGAAGTGAGACTTGGTAAATTTGGTACATCGTCATATTTTTGTTTAATGACTCATAGATGTTGCCTAGTGATGGTGAACCAAGTAAAATTTTTCTATCTCGTTCATGATTTCATTTCTATTTATAAATTACTTTGGAAAGTTGTGAGAAGATTTTTTTAGGATTAAACAATATCCAATGGGGAATTTTTTTTAATATATCATACCCAGATTCACCACATCTCTTATGTTATTTAAAATACATGGGATAAAAAATGGTTTATAATAAAAATTCTAATATATGTTTGAGGTTGAAAAATTAAAAAATAATAATTGATTCATCGAATGATTTTATTTCAAATTTCGGATAACCCTTTTTAAAATGTATTTTAAAAAAATTACCTGACCTCTAGCCAGCCAAAGAACCAGCTCAATTTTAGTTGTGGAAGCATACGTCATCCACATATTATCTTGATAAACATAACTATCCATGGATGCTTGGATATCAATTGTAAAGGAAATACGACACATAAATAGAAATGTGAACACATAGAGGTTCATAAGGATTCCATTAGGGATCGCGTGGGGAGGCACGACCCATGGAGGAATGTGTGAGAGGTGTGTTTAATATTTGATCCCCAATTCCATGTATTTTTTAATTTATATGATGTGTATAGTAATAATAAATGGATATTAAATGTACAAAAGTATTCTTAAGAACATTGAGATATAAATAATTGTTACTTAATGTTCAAAAAATATAGAAAGCGCCACAAATATCTTATCAAATCATTACAAGCCATCATATCACCATTATGGTCATCTTCCCACAACAGAAAGATATCCTCATAGTTTTTCTATCAGCATGAAAATTTATCAAGCGGTGAAACAAATTATGAATAAAAACCCACTAGCCTGGTCATCCATTTGAGTTAGAATGAATACATGAATAGGATGGAACTAATCATATAAAACTGACAATATGAAATATCTCTAACCTACTGTATGAATAAATGCACACTAAAAACATATATAAGTTAAAATTTTCCACTAGATTTAGCATCACATTGGACATTACAACAACGAAGAGTCACATACCTAATAATGATCATGTAAACTACCACATGAATAATATTATAATGACAAAAAATCATTCACTCAATTTCCATGATTTTCAAGATTTCCATGTGAATGGATATTCGCATTGTTTATCAATTGTCTATGAGATTGTTTAACACATGAACACTTGACCTAATTTGAGTTTGGATTGGTCAAATGATTAATATCATGAGATTTTTTTTGATACCACAAGAACCAATGTGGTTTCCTTGTTATCCACTAAATGGAATGTGACTTATTGAATGTTCGGAGGTTGATCTACCATGACAATAGAGTGAAAACATATCCATTTACCATGATTAAGGTATAAAACTATGAATGAAAGAAGAATTGTGATGTTTCCATTTCTCCATCTTCAAAACAATAGAGAGGTCAATTCATCAACCACATGATAACGATACTCTAAATTTATAACGATGCATATAAATTAGGATATATAGAATTTACATAATAGGAAGGTGATATATATTGATATCTTGTCAAATAGTTATAATATATATATTAATAGAGTAATAATTGTGATAGTTTGGAAATATATTATTACACCATTGTATAAGAATGTGGTTTCACACAAGAATAAGGGATTATGTTTGATTAAGAAGATTTTTTTTATTTTGAATGTGTAATACATGGATGTAGCATCACATGCATGCTTGTAACACAAGTGATAAAAGAAATTCCATGATATTTTATTTGGAAATGAATATAGGATTTGTGAGTTAAATTTATGATATAATCATATATATAGAGAATGTTTTGAATATAACAATGATATATAAACCCTTTATGAATTTATATAAGTATTCATCCAAATTTAATGCATGTGTGGCTTCAAATATTTAATTACCATGTGATGAAATGATTGGGTGGATAATTATTATAGTTATTTAAATGAAATGTGATATACGTACTTATCAATTAGATGATCCATGTGCACTATTAGTACTGATTTATTTATCATGATCAAATTTACAATTCACGATCCTTGTGAGATAACAATATGTTTTCTTAGTTAGTTAATTTCCACACTACAAATAGGATTTTCACAAGGAAATTTAGTATTTCGATGGACCAGTTTATTTTAATTCAATGCTTCATTTAATCCCTTCCTTCAATAAATTAATATCATAATTCTTGAATTTTATGAACCATTTAAATGATAAAGTATTCTAGGAAATTAAATAATAAAAATTATCACAAATAAATTAGGAGTTATTAAGAATTTAGTAACTAAATAAAAAAGAGGGAAAAATGAAAATGATCATTGTGTTTCCAAACTCATAGACTAATTGCACTGGTAATTGTGAAGATAAGATTCATGATAATATGATTGTTAATATAAATGTAAATTTTATATAATGAGAATTATATGTAGTCTTTTCACATTTCAACTAAAAGTAGGTTGACTAAAAATAATTAAATCATAAAAAGAAAAGGACTACTGATTCACCAAATCCCACTCTGAATGATCACATCAGATATGGTCTCTAAAAGTGGTACCACAGAAAACATGGTTCCCTTTGGAATGATATAACTGTTTATAGTGATTAAAGATATATAATTTTAGTTCATTAAATATTATATGTGTTTACTAGGTGAAAATAAAATTCATGTATATAATAATTAAACGTGTTTATATCTATTTTCAAAAGTCCATGAATTTAGTAATGTTGTTACCATGAGATTTTATCCTATAGAAAGAGATACAATCATGAATCATGTATTGAAATGAAATAATTAAGTAGATAAAAATATAAGGGATGATATACCTTAATCCATGTCTAAAAAATTATATATCATGGTGATGATACTGAAATAATCTAGGAAATGTGGGAAAATCATGAAAATATATTTGGAGTTAATGTGAAGATAACAGAAGTAAAAATTAAAATTTAGAGATCAGGGTTCAATGATATTTTTAGGTAAGATTATGAGACTATTGATGATAAATTCAGAACGATTAATGAGATAGTGTTGAACATCATATGATTCAATAGTATTATAGAAGATTCAACCATTTTGAAAATGATGATGAAAAATATCGCATATATATTTTATTTAAAGATATATTCCTTGGAGGTGATTACGAATCTCTCACTTGATGAGATATAAAATAATCTTCCAATGATGGGTTGAAATGTTCACACATTTGAAAGAATAATATGATAGAATAATAGAATGTAAAATCCAATAATGGAGTCAAGCTAAAAGACAATAAAGATGAAACAATCATGGAATCATAATATTAAGATGTTTAATTATATAATAGAATCATGTATCTTATTTATAAGAATATAATAAGTGTAAGAGTCATGTATAATTATAAGATACCTCTTAATAATCTTAATTATTAAGGTGATGGGAACTTTAAAATAAATTTTAAATAATGAAATATGTTGAAACTAAGAGTGAGGCTAAAGAAGAAAAATAATTTATAAGAATGTCTAGAATGATACAAGAATAAAATCAAAAAATATAATGGAAACTTAGAGAAATGTTATAGAGAATCTATTGACTATATATTAATGTAATGACTCATCATCCTCACGAATATAATGTTGTGATTTCTATAAACTTCAAAAAAAATATTAATTTCAATTTCTAAAATAAACAAAGACATATCAAGTAATTAAGAATAATATATAGACTTATACTCTAATTATTTGATAAGGTTATAATTGAAAATCCTCCTTATGGAAATTCTATGCTCAAGAAAAAGATAAATCCTATTGTAAAGGGTAACATATGTAATTTTATTGGAAGAAGAAAACACATATGAGATATTAAAATTTCCAAGGATAAATTTTTATAATAAAGAAATATACAAGAATATTTAAATAAAATGTTGGGTTAATGAAATGAATTACTGAATGATACTCAATATCAATGTGATACCACACGAACAGTAAACCTACTGTGAGTTTCTCATGGTAAATGATCTACTGCATGAGTAGAGTTTGAGCTATCGGAAGAGAAATTGAATTCACTTCATCAGCATTATGAATGAATATTGGTGATAGATAATGAGAATGTTGACCAACCCTGAGGAGACCGTGATTTAGTTCCCTTCAAACATGAGTGAGGTGTTAAACTATGGATGAGGAGTATTGTTTCATGGAACTATTTCCATGTTTCAAACATTATCATGCTTCTTCCATATACCATACAATGACACTCATTTGAAATAATGATGATTCAAAAAATGTTGGATATATAGAATTTACATCAATGTAATGTGATATATTCCAAGATCACATCCAATTTTTTTATTTATGTCTTAAATATGAAATAAACAAGAATGGTTCACATTTTAGTTGAGGTTAATGATGTAAGAATAAGGCTTTTATATTTGTATAAGAGGGTCTATATTATTAAGAAGAATCCTCCAAATATAGAATCCAATAAAGTGATACATGAAAGTAGTTTCACTAGAATTCCTACAACTCAAGTAATAACATAATTTGTGAGACATTTTATGAGGAAATTAATAGAGGTAAAATGAGTTCAATTAATAATTTTTTTTACAAAAGTTTAATGATTTTAGGATAATAATGAAATGTGATTCCATTATAAATTTTTATAATGATTCATCAAGATTTAATTCATGGGTAATAGACATTATTTCCAAACTGTGGTAAGAATGTATTGAGAACTTGAAAATTTTAGGTGCTTAAATGCAACAATTTATGAGGTTTTATCAATCCAAAAAAGTGCATGTGAAATTTTTCATGATTTATATATCATGATAAAATTAAATGATCATGATACCAATTATATCAATGGTATAATGAATGGTGACTTAATTTTCACACTCTAAAAATGATATTCACATGAAAGCTGCATATTTCCATGAATATAATTTTTTTAATGTGATGATTCAATAAATAAAACCCTTCAAAAATAAAATATCAGGATGAATGTACCATTATTAATGTAAAATTTAAAAGATAAATTATATTTGGATATTAAACATTTAATATTATCTATAATAATTAAGATGTTATTTATAATTCATTGACTGAAATAAAGAGATAACAAATAATTTCTCAAAATATTCATATTTTTCCATATTTATGAAATAATTACTATAATAATTATGAGTATAGGGGAATTAAACTTGGGTAGGTCCTAAAAAAACATTACCCATCAATACATCTAAATGAATGAATGGGTAAATCCAAGGGTTTCTAATCTCAACTAGAAAAGAGGAGGGTTGATAGGGAATAAGTAGGGACCCCTAGACATTTAATCACTAAATAGGGTGATATATAATTGGAGGATAATGGTAAACCAATTTTTTTAATAAGCTACACCCACATCACTATCAAATATGCAGAGAAAAATGTTTTAGAAATATATTTGACCATTTTCAACAAAATAGAACCATCATTAATCATTGAGGAATCATTTGGGGAATGTGCCTTCAAAGTGAGTAAGATCTCCATGGAATCGAGATGGCATCATCAGGGATTGCCTTTTAAAATTAAGGATTATGGGGAATTAAATGTGGAATACTCAAAGTGGGGATGTGAACTATAGGGGTTTCCAATAAGATTTAAACACTCTATGTGTTACTCCATCATGAATCTAAGCCCATTAAAGGGGCTTGATGTTGAGTGTGAATCTATCGTATTCCTATAATAGAGAGGCACCCCTTAATTGAACGTAGATAAAAAACTATATTTTATGTTCTTATTCATTAAGATAAGGTCTAGGAATAAAATGAAATCTCATCTATGATGTGGATAAGAAATCTAATTATCCCTATGGCTTACTAGAAGTTAGGAATCATGACAAACATAGTTCCTCAAACTCGTGTAGAAAGACACTAACACTATAATAATGGATTCCCTATTGGATGTGGGAAAACCATATTCTATAGATTATAAGTCATAAAAAAATACTTTAGTTGTGGGATTTTAATTAATACAACCATGTCTATAGGTTTATATAGATTATGGTCTTACATCCTTTGCATAATGTCATATTATTTAATGTAATGTGACAGTGATGTTTAGTGCACATTTTAATATGGTAGAGTGAGTATTAAAATCTAATTAGTTAAAATTCATATATCAAAGACTATGGTGCTATATAGTTCATGTTATTACACCCAACAACTAATTTTATACAGTTTATATTTTTTTGGAAATGTACATGATCATCAATATTGAGTAATTCTCCAAAAACCCTACATTGGTAGGAGGTGTGAAATGATCCATGTCTATGGTGATCAATGAGTATACCCCATTGGGATAAAAAATATGAATGGTAAAGGGGAACTATCATTTGGGTATAGTTTCAAGGGTTTCCTTATAGCTATTATTGGCATTCTCAAAGCCTGCACCATGTCACCTTAGAAGAAAGAGTGGAGGAAAAAATTATTATTTAAATATCGAGCCAAACATTTATGGTGGAACTTGAGGCTGTGTAGCTCTTAGAACTAATTCACATTGATGGTTTCTAATATAAATAACTAGGGTTGGAAACATTTTTTAGAATCAACTGGCCATAGATGATTATCTAGAGTGAATATAGCTAGAAGAAATGATTAGCACTATTTTTTATATATACACCATGGATTATGGATTCTTTTTTGTTGATGTATGAGTCATAATTTGATACATACAAAAGGAATTATATTGATTTTAGGAAATCTCTTACTATTTTGGCCAATCATATTTTATATAATATTAGAGATGACCTTGTTGAATTTCCCAGTCTGAACATTTTTGTGTAATATAGTGGGAAGAATTGATTAAACAAATTTACATGGAATACTAGTTATTTATCTATTTGGACCATACGTTGGTTATAATATCCATGAGGATAATTTTATGGAACTAAAATCAATGAATGGTGTGGGAATTCCTAAAATTGTTCTCAGACAGGGGTTTGACCTATTTGAGGGGGTATCAATTAGCCCACATCAAGAATAATTCAGTTTTAATGAGAATAAAACTATACATTTGGTTGTTTATTTTAGGTATGGAACCATGAAATTGAGTACCCATATAATAGAGATCCAATAATACATGGTGGTATATAGAGTCTGTGGGGGATGATCCAAAACTTTTGTGTGACTCTGGAATGTATGACACTTCTTGGGGAATTCCATAATGCTATGAACCATTGTGGGGTCGAAGTAGCCAAACCATGGAATCTGATGGGAAAGATTCAATCTGATCTGTTGGTATCCACATAATCGAACATTATCTACATTCATGACCTAAGGGATTTACTCTTCCTAAATAAAATGAAGCTTTATCCCCTTAAAGATATACTAGTAGAGGACCCACTCTGTGTGGGTGGTAATCATAGATGAATAACACTACCATGAACAAACTGATATATTTAATTAGGTATTAGTCTAATATGATAGTTCCATGTGGAAGGAACTCAATCATTTAATTTATCCACTTAGATTCATCTTTTATCTCTGGGGAATTTTATGTCCCTATCTGGGAAGTTTGTGTACTGAGTTGATTCCCCTCATGACTCTTTTAATTAAGAGGGATGAGGATGATAAATTTCATGTTCACTATGTATAGGACTATTCAATCCAATTGCAGTTCAGTAAGAGATATATCTTAGTTTTCTTAAGGCATTAACATGGTAATTCTATATTTTTTGTACATGAGTGACCTTTAGATCATATGGGAACTCAGACATTATCTCATTGGTGAACCTATGTAAAGAAATATGATCCTTTTTTATAGTATTGATAAAATTAAATTTATTGATGGAAAACACAAAAATCAGCACTTTCGTGAAGCCATGGGACCCCTATCTCAGGATGTAGCCCAAGACCAGTGATCAGAGACTAGTACTCATCATAGTTATTAGTATGTCCTTTTGATAGCAGAAACATGTATATTATGAGGTACTAGGATGGTGTGATGAAGATAATTCCATTAAAAGATCAATTGAGATTCAGGTTATTGAGTCTTTGTCTAGTCAGGATCTGGGATGCTCCCATGAAGTGTATATACTAGCACAAATTTAATTGAATTATAAATAGGACGGCCTCATATGGGATGTCTACAATGAGGTGTAATTTCTAAAAATATGCATGCATGATGATGAAATATTCCAATTATTATACCTTGAATCCAATTTATTTAAGATCCATATGTTAAGCTACTAATGTATTATTGTTTTCCATTCTAATCTATCATAATAAATCGGATTATTTAGCATATAATTTAGCATGTCATAATGGTAGGCTAGTTGAATCTAATGGTGTTCTCAAATAGTTTAAATTTTTTGGACTCTTTTGAATTTTATGAACTAGTTCTTCTAAGTGGGAGAATAGACGGTCTTATTATTAAGACCCATTTGGCTGAAATAATAAAAACTATTTTATATGCCTTCATTGTTCTTATGAGCTAAGAGGGAATCAATGTGCCATTCAATGGATCTTGCTTAAATGACATAGAGTTTTCCTGGTATGGGTGGCATTATAACCAACATACATAGTAGATATTTATAATTGTTATTAAATATGAATTTTTATTCCTCATCCCACTAATAGAGGATTCAATAATTTATCATCTAGAAAAATGAATTAAATTTTTTATCTAGGTTATCATAAAAACACTGTATATAGTACAGGTGTCCTTGAAGGCTTCACAACTTTTATTGATTTTATAGAGTTTGAATTCCATTGATGGATTTGATCTTATAAGGGATGATATTTATACATTTTTATCTAGATATGAATCAATGGAACTTTCTAGTGTTTACCCTAAATGTAATCATAATGGGGATCATCGACAAGTTGAAAGTATGAATCACATTGATCACTTTCTAATGTTCTTATAAATATCCTTGGTGTTAGTTGGATGTTACCACTAGATCAAATAGGATGCAGTCTACCAATGAAATGAGTATAATATTGAATAAATGATACATGATTCACTAAAATTTTACTCCCACATTCTTCATGCCATAGGAAATCTCTTGAAAAAAATAGTTTTGAGAGTTTCCATGAAGCTAGTGGGATATTTATCTTCTAGATGCATGTAGATTTTATTGTATTAATAATAAATGTCCCTAAAGGATGGACCTTGAAAGTCAAATGTTTCATCACTCAATATCTTGGTAAACAAGATGATATTTTTTCTTCATAAATAGCTATGAAGGATCATTATTTATACAAAAACTCATACTTTTTCATTCTTCTTCTTGATTGGGATGATGTTTTATTACCATTTAGGTTATTGAAATTAAATAATAATGTTATCATTGATAATATTAGAATATTTTTCTTTAAGAATAATTCAATTAAATGGATATATTTTCCTTGGGGACTTCTTAAATCCATTATGGATGATAGGAATGCCATGATGCTGAACAGAAAACCAGGAATAAATCCATGACATCTACATATAATTCAATGAAAATATATCAAAATATATGTTTCAAGAAAAAATATAATATTATATCTCATTTGGAGAAATGAAATAACTTATCAGTTTCAGAATTAGATCTTCCACAGTTTATAGATTTAATTATATATGGCCATTAATGATTATAAAGAATCGTTCTTCAATATTAGAAGGAGATTCATCCAAATCCTCCTCACCTGCTGAATGAGGAATAGAAGTAAGATAAGACTCATATATTATACATGGCTACTGGATGACATGAATTTCTATTAGGGATTAGAATTATCAGATGTGGGTTCCTTACCATTTAGAAACATGAAGACCATGATGATAGAGGCTAAGGATATGATCCCATGTGACCATCATTGGTAGGGTCTACCCATGATGTCGAAATAATTATTCTTGGAAATTATCCAACGGGTCAAACTTATCCTTTAGAAGACACAATGGCCATACTGGTCGACAACGGTGTGTAAAACATTTATATATGTAACAAGATTAGGTTATCATCGATTTAGGAAAAAATGTACTTTATATGAATATAAGGTAATTTGAGAACACTCTTTTCCATTGGATAGGATTATATGGTTCATATGTTTTGGATTTAATTCTTCCAAGTAGTGAATTGGTAGTAATTAACTATATTTAGGTCCTCCTAATGTTATACAGAGCTTTCTACAAAGTCATTTGGAGTATTGACACACTCATGTTCATCTACCAGTTGATGCTTCCCTTCACTAATGTAATACCTAACATCTTAATAGTTGGATTTATATGAGTAAAAAGGAGATGAATCACCATAAAATACCCCTATATGGCCATTGATGGAGAACTTGAAAAAATAATGATACAAATAGGGAACTTCCACAAGTTGATGGAGTCATGGATTTCACAAAAAAGAATTGTAGGAAGTATCATATGAGACTACTAAAAATTCCTTATTTCATACCAAATCCACAAAACAATATTTAATCTAATGATTATAGAATAACTTCTTATCTATCTTATCATTTCCCTGAATGTTTAGGTTGGATGAGGTCAAGACATCTATGGTAATCTTTAGTTTTTTGGGGTTTTGGGGTTAAGATGAGGATGATGTTTTACCCAGTGTCCATAAAAAATATAGGGATATATATTACACTAATCAAGAATATGAAATAATATAGCTATACTCCACTTCATTGATAGAAAACTAATCACACTAAGATAATGATATGGTGTCCTAGAATTATTCATGATCATATTCCACTATATTTTATGCTTTATTAGTGAACACCTCAGTTTCAAACTGTAGATGGATCTATAATACCTCATCCATGGCCTCACAAAACTTCTTGGATTGGTGAAATTATTATAGGATTGAAATATGGGCCAGTACACCACTGAGAATATTGATTGAATCAATTATTAGAAAAAAATTCATATACCAACTCTATTGGTGTTTCTCATAGAAAAATAATCATGCTAGTTCTAGATATATGAGGTGAAGGTATAACGATAAGAAGTTTACATACATAAATATTACCTCTTTTAGATGAATAATTTAAGTTACGATCCTGACCTAAACTATAACAGTTTAGTTTCTTTAGAAGCATAGATACATAAACAACCCGTACTAAAAAAATATTTACATCATCGCTCTGAAATAAATCATCACATTGTACTCTTATTAGAGAAACCCCACTTAAAACATTCATCAAAATATGCGGAAAAAGTAATGTGAATAAAGGGTGAGCTCAGATTCCTAGTACGTGTAGATGAAGGAGATATCAATTGATGATCATACACGTGGAAAAGATAAGCATATTTTTATGAGAACATGACTATATTTTATAATAATCATACCAAATTTTTCAATGATATTTTAATTTGAATCATGTTATAAGATTTGTTTATTTAAAATACATAATACATAAGAACATGGAATCATAAAAACTGAACCATAATATATGATAACATATCAAAAGAAGAATACATTAGATTTTTTCATGTAGATATGTATAGAAAATAATTTCTTTTTTGGTCAAGGATCTCTTCAAAGACTATCATAGTGGATTGAGTTCAATCCCCATTCCATCATTTCATTTGTCAAGGATCACTATCAAGACTATAATAGTGTACACATTAACTTATTTTACTATATTCACTAAAAATTGTAGTCTTCGTTATCTTAGGATATATACTTTATTACATAATGAATTAGAGAGTTATAAAATTTATGTCTAACCAGTCACATAATAAAAATATACATATATGTTCCAAAAGAAGATAAAACATTCATCATCAAATTATATCATAACATTTGTAAAGAAGAATGGTTTCATAAAATATCATCATTTCATCATAGCATAACCCATGGAAAATAAATGAGAATCAAAACATTTTATATATCTTTATTAACCCACGGGAATGAAATGAGTTTCATAGAATCATCCTTAACACATCATCATCACTATAAATAAAATGAAGTAATGTGGGTGGTATCATTATATAATATCCCAATGAAGAATAAAAATCAGTAATGGATGTTAACATAGAAAAAATGTATCTTTAAAAGAATATTTAAATAATTCGTTGAAAACATGATAAATTAATATTTTCTTTTGATAAACGCGTAACAAAAATTAAAAAATATCGAGACACATAAATTAGTTTAAAATAATAATGGAAATTTTCTAATGATGATACATATAAAATAATAATCTAAACTATGGGAATTCGATGCATTCAATATATGTTAAATGAAACCATTCCTTTCACACAAGTGTACAATGTCGGAAACAAATTGTTTGGAAAAATATTTCCATAAAATTATTCTATTATAAACAGTTATAAATAATGTATGAGGAAGATTAATTGAAATGTTTAACTAAATTTAATGTAAATTTAATATCTTCTATATATTATTTCTGACTAATATGGTCATGATAGAAAACATTCGTCAATGAAATTAGAAATAAGGTCATATATTCTTTAAAATAATTTTATTTACCATTCTATGTACTAATGAATGGAATTTGTACAAGAACATAAAAAATGTTTGAAGTACCATCGTATAAAAAACTATGTGGTGTGTAAATGATAATACACATATAATCTTCTGTAATGGAAATTCATATATAAAATATCCCTATTAAAATGTAATTTAGACATAAATCCATTACCACTTTGGTAAATTTTGAATAATAATTCCAATGAAGGGGATGGAGTAAAATAAAACATTAAATACCATGAAAATTGGGACATTCATGATATAATATTTCAAATTTAAAGTAGATACACCTCATAAAACAATATATGATTATAACATAACATGTGTCCCAGTGAAGTTAATTTGAAACCATAACTGTTTACCACTTTGGTAAATTTTTAATAAGATCCCCTGGAATAAATCTTTTGAAGTGTAATAATATATACCATTCATTAATAATTATAAATGATATATAATATCAAAAGTGTAGTATACACACCTCATAAAAATTAATGTTTTATAATAGAAGACCTGTATGAATGAAACAATATTGTGATAAAGAACATTTATAACATTGGTAATATTCTAAAGAAAACCCAAGAAATATATAACCTTATATGGATTTTAAAATCTAAATTATTTTTATGAAAATATCCATATAATAACATCATGTTAATTATATACACCACCCAAATGATACAAGTGGTGATCATGGAATATGTCAAATAGAAATAAAAGTGAGATGAGAACTCATTTCCCCATGTATCAACTTGATTTATATGCATTCAAACATCATTTATAATCAATATATATTTATTAAACATATATTCATGAATAATATTAATAAATATCATAAAAAATTATTATTTACTAATAATATATTACCATCAATTTTTTAACAATTATTTATTAAAATTACTATTCTATTGGATACTTTATTCGTTTTTCATAAATGTTTTGATAAGTTTGTTATGGAACATGCATTATAGCCTTGGTTTAATAATTTTTTAGAATCTTAGTAATAAAATATGTATCATAATTAATTATAATATACACTTATAAATATTCAATTAATGTAGTGTTGAAAAATTAATTACCTCAACTCATGGAGATGGTAGTACATACCTTCTCAAGAGTGAGGTTCCCACATTTCATTAGATGATATGAGAGAATGTTAAATAATAGTTTGACTTCATATAATCATTATTATATCAATTATTTCATATATATTCATTAAAGGTACCCTTATTACCATCCTTGTAAATAAAAAATGAAAAACTAATTACATCGCTTTGTGGAGGTGGTAGTCCACACATATGCATGAGTGACATTATCTTTTTTCAATGGATATAAATATAAAAAGGTAGATAATAGATTGTAATTATAGATGTAAAATTATTTCAAAAAATTTATATGTAAACATGAACTCTTTTATAAATACAACCCTTGAATTATGGTTATAGAGAATGAATCACATCAAAATGTGGATGTGGTAGTCCATATGTACACAGAAGCAACAATTTTCGTTTCCCATTTTATGAAATAGAGGGTGGATAATTTTTTTTATAAAATAATTATAAATTTATATTATATTCAGTATAATGAATTTATTAATTTATGAATAAAACCATATATTTATAAGTGGTGCAATAATTAATAAATTGAAAGGTTCCCTGTAAGACTATTACATATTCTTCAGTTGACCTCCTTTAGATGATTTCTTATGAACCCTTGGGATAGGTTTTTAAAAAGAAAAAATTATAATTATTATATATGAAATTATATAAGAAAATTTTAAGGGGTTTAAAAATCTAGGTGGATCAATGTGGTATGGAGAAGGGAGATAATTGGTGTCCTTTATTTTGGTAGAGAAGGGACACTCTTATAATTTTTCAAATAATTAAAACATTATTAAGTAACATTCAGGGAAAATTTGTTCAAAATTTGATTGATTTCAAATTAAAAATCATATAGGATAATAATAATACTAAGTAGTAGGATTCACTAATTTTTTAATTCTTTTTAACCCTTATCTCTTTATTTTAATAAATGTTAACCATTTTTATCCATAAATTCGGTATCTAATTTATCCATTCTTAGTTATTGGATTTTTTTTCTAAGGTAAAAATTCATGCAAAAATGGCATATAGATGCAATTTTATTCTGTATCCAATCCCATTGACTGGTTGAAAGAGTTCCATTAATTTTAAATAATTTAATAAAATATAATCTGACATAAAATATTATTAATTTAAAATTTTTAATTCATTTAATTAGAATTTAATGTTTTCGTGATAACATTTTATATTCAATATGTGACCTTTTAACATCACTTACAAATTATGAATAAAAATTAATTTATTGGTACACCACAATTCAAATAAAAATTATTTATTATAATTTATTTAAAATTTATATAGTTATTTTTTCAATTGTTTGAAGAAGAACTCATTTGGCGATGCATAACAATTTAAGATAATTACATCATCATTAAGTATAAAATATAAATTATATTAATAAAAAATTAAACGATATTTAAAATAATGATATATAATGGACCAAACAAATTATTACCCCTTAGAAAAAAATTTAGAGTTTTTAAAAGAAAATAGGGTAAAATTTAAGATAAATTGCACTATAATTATATAATTTTGAATCATGAATGAGGATGGATATAACCAACTCATAAAAATAGGTAAGGAATTTTTAATTTTAATTTATAGTATTATATCAGATTTTATTAATGTTTTACTCGTTTTACACTTACCATTGTGAGAATATTTTTACAAAGGATAATATTCACAATAAATAAAAATAAAATCACACTATTTAGTAACATTTCACCTCATAATTCCAAATATTGAATCAATTTTTGGATATTAATTTTTTATATGTGGTTGTAGTTAATTTTAATATAAATTTTTAAAGAGAAATGGAATGAATGTTTTAGAAAATGGACTTTTATGATTAAAATTAACATATATCAAAATAATGAATACAACTAATAGAAAAGGAATTAATTATATTATTATAAATATAAAATATCAATTATAATTTTTTTAAAAAATAAAAAATATTATGTGTCTTTTAAATTAACATATTTAATAAAAAAATTATATTTTTTCAAAAATCTAAATTTTTTATCAATTAGTGAAAAAATAAAACATTTTAGAGAAAAACCAAAAAATCATCACAAGACAGTATTTATATTATGATTTGAAAAATAATATTCATTTATTAAAATAAAATTTCAAAATATGTTATAACTTAATTATAATGTATGTTCATTATATAATATAAAATCATTTTTGATGAAAATATAAATTGTAAGCATAAAATTACTACTAAAAATTGAGAAATTATGTTTGCAACATTATTTAGTAAATTTAAATAATTTTAAACCATTTTTCATGTCTTTAATAATATATATATTCATATGCATACATCTAATTAAACAAGTGGGTTATATTATATCATGAATCATTTTGATCTTGGTGTTGTGTTTCTAGAAATCTATCCAACATCTAAAATTTATGTAGAGAGAAATATATAATAAAATATAAATATATTACACTATAAATTAACCTTTTAAAATTTAATATGAACTTAATTAAATTATTATATCATGTCATAGTAATAAAATTAGATGTTGATTTTATCATTATTTCTAATTTTTAAATCTATACTATGAAACATAGTAATTTTGAAGAATTTATTTCTAAAACCATGTCTTAATAATTATAAAACTCATAAGTTTTCAAAAATATGGCTTGATAGATGAGTGATAAATTCTAAATTATATTTTATAGATTTATCTCCTTCTTACATGACTTGAAGAAATAATTTTCCATCATTGTAGAGAATAGAAGATAATATTCTTACTTTATTTCATTCCATTTCGTATATAGAATTTAATTCTTTAGTTTTGGATCTATTTATTTACACTTATATCTAAGATATTAAACAAATAAATGAATATTCAAGATGAAAATTTCTTCTTTGAAGCAATAAAATTAATTTTTAATGGATTATAATATCTATATACGAGTAATAATTCATTCCTTATATACCAGTATATTTACCAATCCCATATTGATTAGAAATAGTTTTTCAATATGGATAAATATTTATTTTATTAAATAATACATTCATCAAAAATCATAAATAATAATACTAAATTTTCAACATAAACCATTCAATAAATAGTTGAAATTAAGAAACCTCCAAAATATTTTTGACGAAATTCAAAACCCATACATGAGAGTGAATGGATACCATTTTTTATTGATTAACATAATTATTTATCCACAAACAATATAATATAGATCATAATATCCCAAATTTAACATGTAAAAACCTTGATGATATATTTTCCTAAAATTCGATAAGCCTTTCCCAAAATAACCCAAATAAATATAAAACAATATTAAAATCATAAAGAATTCAACAAATCAACTCAAAATTTGTTTCTCAAATTATCATTAACTTAATGATATAATTTTCTTAGTATAGTTTACTTATGAAAAAACTAAATTAACCACTTATTCAATAAATCAATTATCATTCCCACTATTATGTATATAATAACATTGTGTTCATAAAATTTAATATCTTTTATCCCAATTAACCTTTAGTGCCGCAATAAAAAGGATCATATTAACTATAATGTTTTTCAATAAAATTATATTTAGGTATCAAAAGTTTAAAATAATTATTTCTCAAAAAACCATTCCACTAAAACTTATTCTAAAAATGGGATGGTATTCACATTATTTTCCCCCAAAACATCCTTAATCATATTAAACTCTCATCACATAAAACCTCAAAAAGGGGATAAATACCTTTAAATATATAATCAACCATAAAATTATCCACCCCTAAAAGTTTAGGTTTATCACACATCATTATATAATATAATTGGTTACATTAGGTTCTACCATTTGATCCATCATAATTATTTAAAAATAAAATGATAATTAAAATAATCATATCCCCCAGAGTGTTTAAATAGCTATGAAGTCTTAGGACCACTCAACATTCACTAGTGAGAATTGAGTAAATACCTAATCCTCCACTTTTAAAGTTGTTACCCCTTGGTACATTTGTGATAGATACCCATCCACATTCTGTTATCTATAAAGGGTTTTATTTTCTAGGAAAACCAAAATACCTTATTTACCATAACATAGGACATTCTATCATATATAGGTTTATCATAAGGTTTCTCAAAAAATATTTCTTATCATATTACGGAAAAGAAATCATGTTTTTAATTTATATAAAATGTTAATGGAATCAATTTTTAACATTTATGACATGAGAAGAATTTCCCACTGGCATGGAACTTATTTTATTTGAATATTGAATTATAATTTTTCATTTATGTTTTAAAATAAAATTATTTGTAGGTATTAAGATAGTATTTTTCAATTAAATTTTTTTTTCCTCAAATAAACGATTCATGTGATATTTAAAAATAATTTTCCATCTATGATTACATCTTTTGGTGGTGCATATAATTTACTTGGGTTATGATCCATGGATATCATTCTTATTATTTCACTAAATGGTCAAATTTTTGATTTCAATATATTTATGAAACATTTTTCTAATACACAGGTAATGTCATGATGAAATGCATATTAATCCCACTTATTTTCATGGGAAATTATATGAATAAAGGATTATGAAACCTATATCTTTTCCATTAGATAAAATATGATTAAATGCTTATGAGACACATTTCCATTTTGTGGGTTATTTTATACTAATTTTTTATGATATTATGATACACATATGTATGATTTTAATTATGTTATGTGGGTGAACTATATATCCCTTCAAAACATTTGGTAATTATTTACCTTATATGTTCTAAAAGGTTAGATGAGAGGTTAAACCAAGACTTAAATAGGGTATGAAGAAGGTTATCCTAATACTGAAAGAGGGTACTTAGGAGGTTATCCCAAGACTGAATTATGAACTTGGTTGATCATCAAGAGCCTCACATGTTATGAATGTTTTGGTGGGTTAAATTGAAATAATATTTTCTATAATTATACATATTACACAATTAAATGTATAATACCAATGTTCAAATATCAAGGAGAATGTTCATTGATTCAATTATTATTCCATGATTCAAGATTAGGATATTTGAAATATAGTGTATGGTTTTAAAATGGTATCCTCATGTTCTCATACCCAAATGTTCATGTTACTAAAATATTTCTCCCTATATTAACCTAGTGGAGAGTTTTATGTCACACATTCTTATGTTTATTTCCCCCAGGTTATGAAGAATGATTTTAAGTAGGGTATGAAGTGAGGATTACTAATGCGATTGATATTTATTAGAGGATTTAAAGGTCATTCAATAATTAATTATATTATTCCCATGTTTCTAAAGGCACTAGAATATTATGGTCTTTAGGTTTGTCTTCATGTAATTTATTTATTAATCTTTTAAAAGATTAAATATCCTTATATGAGAATCCTGAGTCATTATAGTTGGTATCATTGGAAAGTTTTAGTTATCATTTGTAAACTATGATGAGAAAACATTAGTGAGATACTTAGTGTTATTTCTAATGATATTTCTTGGGGGTGTCTCTATGGATAAATATAAGGATGATTCAATGTATTGGAAAATATCATAGAATTTTGAAAATGAATGGAATAAGTGATGTTTATGCAATTAAATCCATATATATATACTACATGTGAATGTGGATCAAGCATAGAGGTACATTGTTGTAATAACTCTAAGAAGTGTGAATTAATCTTGACTCGATCATTTCATGGTGAATGATAATAGGCATTTCTGCACACCTTGTTTGACAGTCCCTAGGTATATATATTGGAAATTAACAACTCTTTATGAAAAAACATTAATCATTTAATTATATAAGGAAAATGGATGTCATATATTATGTATATTTTTCATTTATTTAATACAATTTTTCATGATTTAGAAAACCCTATATGTGATATTTCATGATTATGTTGTCCCTTACTATGATTAGTGTCAATCAAACCAGTCTTTAAGATTGAGTTGATGGATTCAACCTAAAGAAACCATTTTAATACTATGTGAGGTTGAAAATTAAATTATTATCACCCAGAGTATGAAATTGTTATAGGATATTTGATGAATAATAAAATTTCTACACTCAAAAAAATTATGACTCGGTGAATCATGATATAATTCAAAAAAAACAAAGAAGGAAACACTATTCTGTTGAGTCCATTATGGGGAAACAAACAACTTGAATTAGTGGGTATTTTGATGAACTTGTTACTAATAAATGGATTGGAACAATGAAAATATATTTTCCATTATCCACTATTTTGAATTTGGAAAGGCTCTCTAACATTTGAATTGTGATTCCAATCAATGGTGGACTCTTATAAAGATTACATGGAAACAAGATCAAATTGACTCTATATATGGAAATGTTTGAGAACTTATTTTTCAATAAATAAATTTCTCATATACATCTTATAAATGTAGTGGAGGATTTTATTGAGGGAATGAAAAAAGATCAAGGAGATGTTGGTACCTATATGGAAAATATTATAGGACTTCCGAGATAAAATTATTGTATTATCATCTGACCTAAAATGAAGGTTGATCAATTATTTAGTGGATTAAAATCATTTGATCATAGGTATTTATCTACAAGATACATCAATAGTTATTAATATATAGTTTTATTTTATTTAAAGGTGTAAATAATGGTTGGATTTATGTAACAATATAATTGTTTTGAGAAGAAGAGAAAAATGGAATTAAAAGGAATGTCTAAAAAACATAAATAAAAAAATGAGACTTAATGTGTAGAAATAAACATGGATGAAATTATCCTAAGGTAAACAATAATTTTATATATTTAAAGGTTAATTTCATTAGTAAATTGATTGTTGATATGATGAAAAGAAGTTATCTAATGATGTGAATAGAGAGAAAGATACACAGAAAGAACAACCCATAATATAGTGATTTAAATGAAATATGTATTGGAATTATTTGAAAAAAATTCCAAAATCCATTGGATAAAAAGTATTATAGTCTACAAAAGATATTGAAGATAAAGGAAATTAGTAATGATTATTAAATCTTGATTGTTTAAGTGAATCATGATAATTTGGGAACAATAAACCTCCCCAAATTAGTTTGTAATTACATGTTTCATTTTTTATGAATGATCATTTTAAAAATATTATTAATCTTCCATTATAAAAATTTCATTTGATTATCTCACTCTACATCAATTCTAGAATAAGAATATATCCTTTTGATATTCTATCAGTACAATTTTTAACCCAATATTCTAGTAAAAATGTTTTTGTATATTATAAGGCCTTATTTAAGGAATAATGTGTGAATTATATTTTAGCTGAATTTATGTATCTAGTTAATATTAACTTAATATTTATGGACACAATCATTGGATTATCAGTTAAATAATGATCAAATGATAAAATTTCTTAACACCCATTTTATAGTTTTTTATGGGATTATGTAAACAGTGATATTATAAGATATATTTATGGGAATCCCACAAATTGGTTTTGTATATAGTAAAAAATTTATTTGAGGATGAATTAAATTAAATTTAATAAACTTAACATTAAATATAATTTTAAAAATTTGGGTTTATATAATTATCGATGTGGATATAATTATGGGTTATAGTCGATCACATTATGAACTCATCCCACTTCATTGCTATCAGAGAATTTTTTTCTTTGGATCTACTTTGAAGAATATACATTATAGTGGTGGTAAGGTTTCATGGATTATAAAATTAATTTTTTAATTAGAATATGAAATGTACATCATTTTTATAGAGACATTTTTAGTAATATCCTTATACAGAGTTGAGTTTCACCATTGTATATCCTCTTCAGAAATATAATCAATTTGAGATAATAATTAAATCCTTAGAAGATATGCTATGATTTTGTTTTATAGATTTAAAATATTTTTGGGATAAGAAATCCCTCCACATGAGTTTTCTTGTTTCAATATCTTCCAATCGAGCGTTATGATGGGTCTTTGTGAATCCCTTTTTTATATAATGGATTAACTCTAATGTATTGGAATGATGTTGAAGAAATAATGATATTTGGACATTGGTAAATTGATGATATGAAAGAGAACGTTAGATCCATTAAAAAAATATAATATATAAATAATGTTAACATATCTTTTTTATGGTATTTGTCAATGTGATATAGAATTTAATGTTTGTAACATGGTCTTTTTATAAATTTCTCCATGGAAGAATAATTGGAAAACTAAGAACTCTGTATATCAGTTCTATTAATATACTTGATCATATTTGGATAGTAGTTTATCATTTAGAAAATACATTGTACCTATCTTAGGTTCATGATGTGTTTAATTAATCACTTTTGAGAATAGATAAAATTATCAATAAAATGTGCTAAAGTAAAAATTCATATAACTGGATCATGATATTTCATATATGGGATATTAGGTAGAGATTCTGTATTGAATAGGGAATGTTCTACGAAACATGACCACTCACCAAGTCAGTGTTTTTAAAAAAAAACTTACATCCTGATGAAGCTATTTGGGAACCTAAAAATGAAATTATAAATAATAATTATAAATTTTAACCAATGTGATGAATTTCAAGATTGAAATTTGTTTTAGAGGTGGTATAACCTAGCACCCTAAGAATTTGTGATTTTTTTCAAATAATCTTAATATTTTCAATATTTTTCATTACACTAAATATCAATTTTAGATTATAGTATAATTAATCCTGAGTTTTTCTTTCATTACATGTAATATTGAGTATATTTTTCATTGTACACAACACGGAGTTAAAAAGAAATATGTCATATTATTAAAATATTAGTATTTTATATTATTTTCACCATGTAGCTGTTGGAATGAAATATATGAATATGATTATACAAATTATGAAAATATTTTTTTTCCATATATATAAAATGAATTAATTGGCGTCTAATTAATAAAAAATGAAAATAATATTTTTTTAAATAAATGATTTTTAAAAAAAATTATTTTTCCAAAAATGAACTTATTTAACTCAATAAATTAAATAAACCATAATTGGTGAATTATTTTAATGAAATTTACATAGTATAAATTCAATAAATGTTTTGAAAGTCACATTATGTATTTATATATGTGAAATAAAAATAAATCCAATTTTACTATAAAAATTATATTTTCTAAAAAGATGTATAGTCAGCTTTTTTCAAAAATATATCAAAAATAATTATTGAAAGTTTTATAAAATTTATTTAATAAAATAAATATATTTTCTTAATCATAATTTAACAAATTTCTTATGGTGAATATTTGAAATTTTTCTTAAAAGATTGATTTTTTGAAGAATACTGAAAAATACCGAATTTTAATTGAAAAAACCTTTTTTTGTTAAAATTGTTTATAATGTTAAACTATATTATGAATTTTATTTAAATTAAAATTAGTTAAATAATACATACATTAATCTAATTTATGAAATTATAATGATTTTATTATTTTATTTTAATATAAAAACCACAAAAACATTTAAACATTTTCTCATGGAAAAAATAATTTCTCAACACATCTATGAGATAATTTTTTAATTAAAATTTAGAAATTATATGAATGGAATTTGAAAAAATGGATTCTAGTTGATAATAATTATAATTATTATTATGTAATAATGTTACCCTATTTTTTCCAAAATGGATAGCATAAATAGAAAAAATTATTTAACACTGTTATGGTAAAAATTGGATCATCTGGGGTTAAACATAAAAGAAAAGGATCAATATGACATAAATACATATCTAAAATAAATTTATGTGCATATTTGGACCCTATAATTATTGAGGATCTGCATTACTCTATTTTGGATCCCTATAGAGTGATCAAAATGTGGATACACCTTTTTATTTTCAAACATTAATGTTTGAAAATCAATTCACGTATATAAGGCCACCATATATCCTCTATTATTCAAATAATAAAATGATTTTGTTTGACATAATACATTCCCAAATAAATTCACAACATTATAACTCAATTTTAAAATCCATTTTTTTGTGTATAAATCTATCCAATGAAATCATTTTGCGAAAATCTAAGGAGGTTAAATGTAGAAGAGGTAACGTTATTCAACTTGAATTTTATTTTATTTATCCCCCTCATTAAATTATTCTTAAAAAATTTTAATATTAAAAAATATATATATTAAAACTATTTATAGTATTTTATGTTAATTTCATGACCTAAAACCATTTCCACCACCATCAAATGGGTTTCTAAATCATTATTCATGTGTCCGAAAGAGTACTGCCTCATAAACTGATTTCATTAGTTTTTTAATTACCACATATCATGATTAGGTTTGAGGATTAATATAAATTTTATATATTATATTTATAAAATAATTTTACATATATATTCATTATATCTTATAGTCCTTTTTAAAATCTGTTATGTAGGTGATACGATAATGTTGTTCGTGGGTACAATACACTAGTTCTTGGTGAAGTGATTTGATTTGTTTTATTGAAAAGATAATTAGGATACATATTTTTTATATACAAGAAATAATTATGTAATTAAAGAAACTTTTATAAATCTTAAAATATAATATATCATTTTATTTTCCAAATTTTACCATATTTAAATATAATCACATTATTCATGTACTTGTGGACTACAGTCTGCATGAAGCGATGTGAATCTCTTTTCTTAACCACAAAAATTCATGATATTAATATGTATATTTAACGAAAAAATATTTTATGTATGATATTTTGATAATTCTATAAATATAATATATTACAAAAATAATTTCAATAATGATCTTTCAAAAATATGATACATGAATCATGTGTACGTACGACCTACCATCTCCATCACCATAATATTCTTAATATCTCAGAACGGTATTTCATGATTGGTATTAAAACTATAATTTATGAATTAATATGCTAATTATTACATGATAATTATTTTATAGATTATGGAGACATTATCACAGTATGATGACAAAAAATAACAACTCAAAACATATGTGAAAAAGTGTCTATTATCTGAAACATGACTTTAATATGGAATTTTTAATAAAAGGGAAATAAAACGACATGATAAAACCATAAATAGTATGATATATTTATGTATATTTATATTATATATTTATAATAAATCTATATTTATTATGTTGGATGTTCAAAAGTCTATGAATGAAGATGAGAATTACATTAAGAGACCTTCGTCTCACTTTTAACTTCTATGAGACACATACTGTATTCAGCGCCAATTTATTTTATATTATGTAGATACTAAACCTGACTTAATTTGATGAATATTTTTCTTTACATTATATTGATTAAAATTTCAATTATAGGATATATGTTTCTTGGGTTTTATAGTTCAAATGTTACCAAACTGTTAAGGTATTTTTGTCTTAAATTCCATTATTGGAGACATAAGTTCTATTATGAACCTATGTTCTACTATAATATGTATATACATAGAATTTTAAATTTTATAACATGAATATAATTTTTTTCATGATATTATATGTTTAATATAATGTTATTCTTTCATGGGGAATACAATTCTATATTACCAATGCAGGAAGGGTTTTATGCTACAATTTCCTCGTTTATCGAGATTATTTATGATATGATTCAAATGATGATATCTTATGATATATATCCCCCAAAACACATTTATTTTATTCTAATATGATTATTATTTTTTGATAATTTGTATTTATTTTAATTTTATCTTTTTATGTACTCAAAATTTTAAAACAATTTATTATAGAAAAAGTATATTTTTGGTTGAAAACCCTTTTCCTTCTAATGTAATGTTTTATAAGTAATTTACATTTTTTTAAATTATCCAAGTGATTAATTAATATAAATATTAACCATTATTTTGTGTTTATGTTTTTTTAAAAGTAATATTCATATTATTTTTAAAGTCATTGTTCATTTTGATTTTGTTGAAAATGTAGAATGAATCTATATTTTAAAGTATATGATAAGAATAAAATTTATTTAAATCATTAATATTATTTACTATGAATATTAATTTATATTTTTTCAAGATTAATTTCAAATAAAAGTATTTTAAACTGTATTTAGGTTCTAAAAAATTACTTTTCAAAGAGAAAATTTATTTTTCCTCAAGTAAATGTTTCAAGTGATATTTGAAAATCATTTTCAAATTAAGATGAAATACTTCAATATTAAATAATATTTATTGGGGTTATGAATCAATTATACCATTATTATTATTTCTATTAATGGTTTATTTTTATTACCTATATAATTTTATGAATTCTATTTCTCTTCCATGGGTAATTCCATGATAAAATGATTATGAATCCCACTTTTTTCATAGGTTATGCTATGTAAAAAGGATTAAATGATTCTAAAACCATTAAATTTTTAATTGGATATTCTATGATGAATTGATTATGTAACCCATTTTCATTTAATAGGTTATGATATGATTATATTTTTGTGTTTTTGGGGAAAACATATATACTATTTTCTTTCAATGACTTGTTGGACCTATATCTCACTCCAATCCTTCAGGTAATGATTAATGTTATATAATCTCGAATTCTACATGATTGGTTATTAGAATCCCTAAAAGGGTATGTGGGTGTTCATCCCATGACCGAGATAAGGTAGACAGGTTGTTATCTAAATAATAATGTAGGTACCTGGGTGGACATCTCAAGCCTAATGTACTTTTAATTTATCAGTGGGTTTCCCTGAAATAATATTACCAATGATCATGTATATTCCATTATTCTATGCCTTATGCCATTTTTATCCACTCATATATTATGTGATTAGATTCAATTATGATATATATCATATGAACTGAAAATATTTATTATATGAACCAGAATCATGATCTTTGTTGTGTAGGGTATGATTTTCAAATGTTTTTCTCAAGATATCAGAGTGTTATGTTCATGTTATGCCTATGTATACCTTAATTAAAGTTACTATGCATATGAGATCACCCTTACTTATGGATCCCTTCCCCAAGTTATAAGGAATTTTTTTATATAAGTATGGTTATGAAGAGTAATAAATGGGATTATCATTATGGCAGACATTTATGCTCTTTCATGAATTAATAATGTTATATTACATGTTTACAAATGCAGTTATCTATTTTGGTCATTAGGCATATGTTTGAGTAATATATTGAATATTTATATATATAGATGTAATGTCCACATTTAAGAATCCCAGTTCACTATACCTATGATTCACCCAAAAATCCATATTCCATAGAGGTCGATGCATGGTATACAAAAAATAATTTATTCCCTTATACAATTATACATCTATTTATCAATGAGGCCTCAAACTAAAACCTCATCTAAAATAAGTCACAATAAATAAAATATTTTTTCTTTATAATAGGAGGATAAATATTTAATTAGAATTATTTTTAATGGGTTAGTATAATTGGTGAAGTTTAAAAACCACCTTAGCTTTATTCATAATCAATCTTTTATGGTTGGTTTTGAAGATTAAGTGGAGAATATTCTCACTATTCTTGATAACTCAAAATTAATCAAAATATTATTAGGATAATAAAAATAAATGATAAAGTGGAATCATTTTTGTATATGTAGCCACATGATAAAATATTATCATTTGAAAATGAAAAAAGAACCTAAGATAATCAACTAGTTCACAATTTTGATCATAAGGATCTTAGTATAGGTTCATTTTCTAAATAGAAATCACTATATTTTTTTCTTAAGTACCCTAGGTCAAACCATGCGTATTTTCATATTTATTCCATTTACCTAACTTCTATGAGTTTCTAAATAATTAATCATCTTCTTAAGCACTCTAATAACTACTCCTATCTTAACACCATGAATGATCATGATTTTTCCTCATTTGGATTCAATATAATTAAAGATATATAATAGAATTATATGATCTGGATCTAAAAATCATCCTTAAATTATTATTTTTCATTGTTTTGGAGAAATTCATGTGAAGGGGCTTGGATTTGATACGTTGAATGGATTGAGATGATTTATCCAACCTATGAGGTGGGTTGTGATATGATTATTTTAGAGAAATCATCAGGACATAATATATTGATTAATTTAGTTTATTAGATTTCAGGATTTTTATTTTACAATAGATCTCTAATACGAGTTCACATGATATTCATTTGGATTTGATATTATGATGCCATTGAAATAGTATTATGACTCCTACATGTCACTCCTCATCACAATTGTAATAAAAAATAGTAGTAGTGGACATCAATTAAATATTATATATGCTCCAGCATGTCCATCCAAATCTTATGTATCTCATCAAGAGTGGATTTATTCATTAAAAAAATTTAAAATGGTGGTATATTCTTATAACAAGTCTCATCTATAGGGTTGAACTGGATCAGAGGTTGTTCATGGAGTTTTCATATGATATAATCTATCATGACTGGGTGATTCAGATAAAATGAAATTTTTTCCACATGCAGCCTTTATAATTCTCTATTCAATTACATTTATCTCCCAAAATTCTTTTTTAATCATCATTAAATTTCAAAAACCCCAATTAATCACATTTGGGATCCTATTTATTCATTTTCATCCCCAAAATAACATTTTTAATCATATTTAATCATAATAAATATGAAAATAAATTGAAAATGATTGAAACATTATAAAATATATAATTATAATGAATTTTTATTTAATTACATCATTTAACATAATGTAGTCAAATGTTACTAATGACCAAAAATAGTTTGATTAAAAGGGGGTTTGAAAAATTAATTCATGTGAAAAAATTATTAAAATTAGTCTCTCATCCTACCCCACAATTATCCTATGGTAATCATGAGATATATTATAAAATATGGATCCTAATTAACTTAATGATCAATGGGAAGATAACTTAAAAGATTATAGTCAATATGTAGTTTATCTTGTCTTATTTAAATTAACATGTATTTACTCATTCAAAACTATAAGGGAAAACATGAAAAAATATTATTAAATAATGATTGAACTAATATATGTTAGAAAAATAGATAGTTAATATGAGTGGGTATAACCTACTAAATAGGTTGTATATTTTCCGTATCCCCATAAAAATTGTTTTGGGATCATCCATAATGAAAATAGGTAATGGTATTGTTAGGGTTTTTATTGTAACAACATGAGCTTTTATGATATATTTCCCTTTAAATAAATTTCATAGATCACCTACCTTTCAAAAAATAATTAGATTAATCAAAGCACAAAAAATACTAAAATATTTTTAGGGAAAAATTTCATCATTTTTTGAAATAATCATGTTATTATTATCTAATTTTGAAAATTTTGTATTTTTTATATAATGCTACATTTTTCAGTGAAAATTGAAAAGTACATTGCTTTATAAAATGTTCATTTACATAAATAAAAACCCCATAATGATTTTAGTTTAATCATAAATTGACATAATCATATCTATGATATAAATAATATAACTAATTACATTTTAATAATTATTAAACATTATTATATTGTAGTTTTAGTTTTGGACTTAAAAAGCCATTTTTTTGGAAATAATTTTTTATTGAAATCTTCAGTTTTATTTTATAATTTAATTTCTAAAACTTTTTTTTTAATTTGATTAAATGGATTACAATTTTTAAATTAGTGTATTCAATTTGTGTTGCAAGTTATCTTTTAATTTTTTTTATTTTGAATAATAAGAGAGGTAAAATTTATTACTACGATGAAGGGAAAATAGTGTAATTATAGTTAAAAGTAATGTTATTAGGCATTAAAAATATATTAAATATTTTCCCCAGGTTCATTGGATGAGTATATTTCTATCATAACAATACTATCATTTAAAATTATGATAATTCTTAATTTATTATAGATTTTTTCATTTATAATATTTATGTAAAGGATAATGTAAAAAATGTATTTCTCTTGATTTTCATGTTAATAATTTTGTATGAAAAGGAAAAGAATAACTTATGTTTGACTATGAATGGTTATTTTGAATAATAATTTTTTAGCATGTTAATTTATTTTAAATTTATAATGATTTAATACTAGGAATATATTTTTATTCAACATTGAATGAGTATATATTCAATTAGATAAAGAAATATAATTATTGAATTTAATAATAAAAAAATTAATATATTTTTGATGAATTATTGTTTTTAGGAATATTATAGATATATATAAAATTTTATGGATGTGTTAATGGATTATATTGGAATTTAATATTTTTTATTGATGTAATAAAAGTCAAATTCTATATACATTGTCAAAAAAGGCATTAATGATAATTTACAAAAAATAATTTTTTTTCATTTGATATAAAATTCTGAAAAAATATATTAATCTATGATAATTGTATAAGGTTTAAAATAACATAAATAGTCAATTTAATGATTATTTTTTCTATTATTGAACCATTCATGACCCTTAATATGTTTAGAACATCAATAGTGAAGAATAATTGTCAAAAGTATTAATGGGGGGGGGGGATAAAACTAAATGATACATGTAAAAATTTACCAAAAAATTTCAAGATATCAGTTAAACATATTATTTAAAATCATACTCAAATTATATCACAATAATATTATTTTCACATAAAATATTATTTATATTAACTTAATACTTATTGAAATTCTAAAAATTCCCCTCCACTCACTTATTAAATGACACATATTCTCTATTTTCTTTACACCTCAATGCGAAATATGTATTGTTAAAAAGCATACCAATATAACGACCCTTACTTTACATAAATTGTTAATACTTCAAAATTGAAGCATACTTATTACAACATATAAAAAAACCATGAAAGGACCGTATAGGTATAATGTCTTTAGAAACTAGAAAACATAAACAACTGGTTCATAAAGCGTCTACACTTTCTCCCATTTATTTCATCATATCTATAGTCCCTTTTGGCATATCTTACTTAATAACCTTATTCCTGACCTAGGGAAAGAAAAGATACAAAAGGGTGAGCTCAAATGCTCAGTAAGGGTAAATAAAAGAAATATCAATCACATCATATTCATAAGAACATAACATTTTGGAAATCTTACCCTGCAAAAGAGATCAAAATTTCATAACATGGGATAAATCATGGTAGTGAAATGTAATCACAATAATCATAACTTAAAACATGATTATTTTTGGCATACACACATAATCATATAGAATCATTTATTATTTGTCAAGACTCATTACCAAGACTATCTTAGTGGACAAAGTCCATTTCTGAACCGAGTTCATTCCTCGTTTTAGTCCTATTTTACTGAAACGGTTTAACCTGCCGTTCCAGCCATGTCTATCTCATGAGATATAAAATCTTTACCCAATTCATTGGAGGGAGATATAGGTCCCACCCATCTCATAATGATACCATTCTTATGTGTGCCACAAAATCATAAACCATACATCATAGCATAACCCATGTAATAAAAATGAGATTCTTAAACATCGTGACATCATAAAACAATTCATATAAGATAAAAGAATTCATAAAAATAATTCCATCACAAAATAATCAAATCAGTGTAATGATAGGGATATAAACATAACCCTTTATTATATTAGATGGAAAATAATTTTGATAAAACACTTGAACTCCATTCTTGAGGAAAATATCATTTCTACTTCAAAAACATTTATCCTTTCTTAACATGTCATAAAATTTTAAACTAAAAAAAGTTGATTAAAAATAAACTTGAAAACTTGTAAAGGAAACTTCTTGGAAATAATGTTTTAAAAATCCATTCATTCCTTATAAGTAAAAAAAAACATTATTCTCTTACTTTTGTTAGAAAAGTCAAAAAGTACCTCGTACGAAAAACGAAAAAAGAATTCTTTCATATCTTCTACTAAAAACTCACCGAAGGGTAAAATTGGATATAAAATATTTTAAAAAAATATAAATATTACATATTGAGGAAACATTTATGTGGATGATAAATATTCCCCAGTAAATTCTGAAGTATAAACAATCTCGGATAAAAATTGAGATTGCGAGATTTTCCCTTACCTTAGGTCCGATTTGCTTCATAAGTGTCTGAAAATCCTGTATAATGATTTAAATAATGTAATTGGCTTATTACAGAATCATAATCTTTGTTATGATATCATATATTGTCATATTCTTAGCTTCTTATTAGTAATATTTCATTACTACTTGTTATTAGGGTGTTTATTACTTTTTGATCTTATGTGTGTTTTGTCGAATAAATTCTTATTCTTATTTTTGGGTTATAGATACCTCATTTACAGAATGGTATTAGTGTAATATTTATAATATTAATTCATTCAATTCATTTATATAATCATTATGCAATAATGATCATGTAGAACGAGTCGCATCACATCGTGGTGACGGTATTCCGTACGTACGCACAAGCGATGATATTGTTCCCATGATCGTGAAATTGTAATGGAGTGTTTGTATACTATTTAAGAATCAATATCACTTTAAAATAACAATTTAAAGTTATTATTTGCACCATTATACCCATCCAAGTAAGGTGGTGGTGGAAAATAGATTACACCATGGCGTGGAGACGGTATTCTGTACGTACGCACGCGCGGTGATTTCGTTTTCCGTAGGATGGATAGATGGTGAAATAGGGTTATTTAATACTTATAATAACATATCAGTATATTATTTATACTGAAGTTATTAATTCATAACGAAAAAACTAAAGAAGAAGAAGTGGAAGAAGAAATAAAGTTGAATGAATCGGTAACGAACATTACCTCTTCTTTGAAGTGTTTCTTTGAGACCTTCTTTTAGGGCACTAAAATTGGTCTTTGAAGAAGACAAAGACCTCTAGGATGTTTCTAGGGAAGTGGAGAGGAGCAATTGGTAGGGGTTTTCAGATATTGAAGGATCAAAGTGGTGTGAGGAAGAGAGGGAGGAGGTGCCCTTTTATAAGAGAGGAGAGGGGCACCTTTGAAAAAACTAAAAAATATTATTTTATTATAAAGTCATATTCAGTTTTAAATAGCTCAAAATTGATTTATTTTGAAGCTAAGGTGGGGATGGGTAGAATTCCTCTCATCCAATATAATTTAGACATGTTTAGGTTCCTATTTTAACCATATCAGTTATATTTAACTTTAAGTTAAATAATTTTTCTTTACCGTGTCTTTTTGTGTTCTTACACTATAAGGTTAATAAACTTACTATAACAAGACAAAATAACCCCAAGTTGTTTATCATTAATATATATAACCTTATATAAGTCATTTAGCCGAACCTTAGATTTTTAGGAATAAAATAACAATTAATAATATAATATTTTTTTAAAAACTATTTATTTCAATTTGGACTCTATTTAGTAATTGATTTTTTTGAAAATCATAACAGAATTATTAATTCTAAAAAAAGTTAATTAAATCAATACTAACATGTCATATTAACCTATAAAATTATTTTAATTCATTAAAAGTCTCAAAGTATATTGATTTGGGTATTTATAACATCAATTATGTCAATATTTCATTAATAAGATAATTACTACATCATCATTGTGTTATAAATAAATTAAATTAGTTAATGTCTAAAAATTACAAATAAAATACCATTATGTAGGAAATATCTTTAGATTTATAATTCATATTTATAGTCGAATTAATCTCATGTATAACCCTATATTAAAAATTATTTACTTATTAAACATTGATGTTAACTATTTTAACCCTTCTTTAAATAAATTAATAATAAATGCCCTAATCTAATCCTAGTGGGCCTAAATGGTCAAATTTTATTCCTAAGGTTGTTTTATAACGAATTAAACTTATCCAATAGAATTAGGAAATGTGTTAGGGTAATAATAATATCATTTTAACTCTTAATTACCCTATTTACTTTTAACAGTGGTAAATAAAAGTAAAAAGTTACTATTCACCAAAAAATATTTTCATCTCATTGAACCACATTTTACTTACTGACATCAACCGTGTCTCTCGGATTTTTGAAATTACACTCATAGAAGCGGTAAAATTATGTTTTATGTAAATTTTCAAATTCTCCTAGGAGGTGGGTAAAAGACGGTGAAAAGTACAATAAAATTTTTATATATCTAAAATTATTATAAAATTACTCCAATGAATTACATTGAACATATATAGGTATTATGGAACAATTTTGACCTAAAATAAATTTAAATAAAATAAATAATTATTTAAATAAAAAGTCGGTTTTTAAATAGTAACCCATTGCTTTCACTATTCATCAAAAATTGAATGTTTTCCAAAAAATACCAAAATTTCACCGTAGGCTAATTTTGATATTCTAAATCCAAAAATGAAGTCAATTTTGAAAAATAAAATTTACAAAATTTCAAAAAGTGGGTATTACTATTCATAACGACTAGTTTTGATAATATTTTAATAGCATATCATTGTTTAGTGAAACTCAGTATTGCGTACGGCGCAAGCTATAGAGGAAGGTCGTGATTGCGTGTAAGGAAAGACAAGCTAGTTTTGTGGGTAGTGAAAGATTCCTTTGATGATTTATATAACATAAAAACCAAATATTTCTCATAAAAGTCTCGGGTGTTACATTCTACCCCCCTTAAAATGAATTTCACCCTCAAAATTCGTCACTTTGTAACAAACAGATAAGGATACCTCTCCCTCATAATATCCTCAAGCTCCCATGTAGCTTCTTCTAATTGGTGGTTCCTCCATAAAACTTTCACCAAGCGAGTGGTCTTGTTCCGTAGGAATTTTTCACTACGATCGAAAATCTCTATCATCTGTTCTTCATAAGAAAGATATTGTTCCAACAGTATAACTTCTGAGCTGAGTACATGTAAAGGATCCGGTATATAGTTTCTCATGAGAGATACATGGAACACATTGTGAACTTGAGAGAGATTTGGTGGAAGCGCCAATCGGTAAGCTACCTTCCCAACACGATCCAGTATTTCGAAAGGACCGATTTATCTAGGGCTCAAATTTCCCTTCTTTCCAAATCTCATGACCCTCTTCCAGGGAGATATTCGTAAGAACACTCTATCACCCACTTCAAACTCCATGTCTTTTATTGGGTTGTCAGCATAACTTTTTTGTCGACTATGAGCTGCTCTTATGCGTTGTTGAATAGATCTGACCTTTTCTGCCATCTCATCAACAAGATCAGGTCCTAATAGCTTTCTTTCCCCAACTTCATCCCAGAAAGTTGTAGTCCTAAATTTATTTCCATAGAGAGCTTCATAAGGAGCCATCTGAATACTAGAGTGAAAGATATTATTATAAGAAAATTCCACCAAAGGTAGGTGTTGATCACAACCACCTTTGAAATCAATAGAGAAAGCTCTCAACACATCTTCTAGAGTTTGAATTGTTCTCTCAGACTGACCGTCTGTCTGAGGATGATAAGCAGTGCTGAAACTCAACTTTGTAACCAGAGTATGCTAAAGACTTCGACCAAACTTTGAGGTAAACCTCGGATCCCGATCAGATATAATAGAAAGTGGTACTCCATGCAATCTTACCACTTACTTTACATATATCCTGGAAAGCTGATCCAGAGAGATATCCTCTCTAATAGTAATGAAGTGTGCAGATTTTGTAGGATGATCAACTATGACCCAGATAGTATTATTGCCTTTGGATGTTTTAGGAAGTCCTGTGACAAAGTCCATAGTGATGTTTTCCCATTTCCATTCGGGTATGGGTAATTGTTGTAACATCCCCTTAGACTTCTTTCTCTCAGCTTTAACTTGCTGACAAACCAAGCATCGAGAGACATATTCAACAACATCTCTTTTCATGCCATCCCACCAGAGGTACTCTTTCGGGTCCCTATACATCTTCGTGCTTCCAGGATAAATAGAGAATGAAGAACTATGAGCCTCATCCAGTAGCACCTTCTTTAATTCAGGGATGGGAGGAACACAAACCCGATTCTTGAACTTTATTATCCCATCACAATCAAGGTTGAATTCTGGAATATTTCTCACCTTCTTTTGTAACTCTACATCTTCTTTCTATGCCTCTTAAATATTAACATGTATAGATGGTTGAACATTCATTTAAGAAATATACTATTTTTCCCTTTCATTATAATTCCACGATCCATCCTTTGTAAATCCATAAATATTGGATCTTTTGCGATCCTCATCATGGATAACTGGCATGGTCTTGTCGACTTAATGCATCTTCCAACTTGTTTTCTTTCCCAGGGTGGTAATAAATTGAGAAGTCGTAATCCATAATCAGCTCCAACCATCTTCTTTGGTTCATATTCTGCTTCTTTTGTGTGAAAATATACTTTAAACTTTTATGATCAGTATAAATGTCACACCTTTCTCCATAAAGATAATGCCTCCAAATATTTAATTCAAAGATTACCGAAACTAACTCCAAATTATGAGATGGGTAATTTTGATCATGGATTTTCAACAGTCGCGAGGCATAAGCTATCACCATATCATTTTGCCTAAGTACACACCCCAATCCCTTCTGGAATGCATCACTATAGATCACAAACCTTTCTCCACTATAGGGAAGTGTGAGCACAAGTGCACTGGATAACCTTTTTTTCAACTCCTTGAAATTCACTTCACATTCCTCTGTCCAAACAAACTTAACTCCTTTTCGAGTAAACTTGGTGAGTGGATTAGATAATCATGAGAAATCATTCTCAAAACGTCGTTAATATCTAGCCAAACAAATAAAACTTCAGATCTCAATTACTTTTGTTGGTCTCGACCATCTTTCGATAACCTCTGTTTTTACTAGATCCACAAATATCCCCTATTTTGAGATTATGTGACCCAAAAATGCAACTTTTTGAAGCCAAAATTCACACTTGGTAAATCTGGCATAAAGCTTCTCCTTTCTCAGGGTCTTCAATATAATTCTCAAGTGATCTTCATATTCTTCCTTGCTCTTTGAATATACAAGAATATCGTCTATAAAGACTACCACAAACTGATCAAGATAGTATCTAAAGACTCTATTCATCATATCCATGAAGATAACAAGGGCATTAGTAAGACCAAATGGCATCACTATAAATTTATAGTGTCCATACATTGTACGGAAATCCATCTTTGGTATATCCTCCCTTTTGACCATTAATTGATGATACCCTAAACAAAGATCAATCTTGTAAAAGTATTGAGCTCCTCATAGTTGGTCAAATAGGTCATCAATGCGCAAGATAGGATATTTGTTCTTGAGAGTGATCTTGTTGTTTTCTCGATAATCAATGCAGAGTCTCATTGGTTCATCTTTCTTCTTAACAAACAGAACAGGTACTCCGCAAGGTGAAGCACTATGGAGTATCAATCCCTTATCAAGATTCTCTTGGAGTTGCTTCTTCAATTCATGCAACTCAATTTGGTTCATTCTATAAGGTTGTTTTGAAATAGGAAAAGCACCCGGTACGAGTTCTATTGAAAACTGAACTTCACGATTTGGTGGAAGACCCGGTAATTCCTCCGGAAAGACATCGTCAAACTCCTGTACAATTGGAATATTATTAATTGTGAGTTTCTCACCAACCATTTGAGATAAATAACCATCATTTAGTGGAATCAAGGCCCATAAGATGGAAAAAATTTCAACTAGAAGGTTATGTTCATCCTTGTATCGATAGACGATCAAAGATTGATCTGGAATATGAAATGTGACTTCCCTTATTTGGCAATTGATATGAGCTACATATAGAGAAATCCAATCCATGCCAAGAATCACATCAAATTCCACTATAGGGAGGATCACAAGATTTCCAGGAAGCACTTCCCCAAAAACTTCAATCAGAGAAGAATTATAAACTTTTGATGTGACTGTTGTGCCATTAGGGGTTGTCACAGCTAACTCAACATCTAATTATTGAGGTAATATGGTGATACCCTTAGAAAATTCCTTAGAAATAAAAGAGTGGGTGGATCCATAATCAAATAAAACATTTTCTACTTTAGAGTGGATGGTAAGTGTACCTTTTAACACATCGTTATCGTATTCCACATCGCTGATAGAAATTGAATGTGACTTTCCTTTGTCTTTAGCATTAAGAGTTTTTTGACGTCGACCATCATCATCAACCCTTGGATTAGGGAATTGATTGGAATAATGCCCCATTTCCTTGCACTTGTAACATTGAAGTGTAAGAGGTGCACTCTGTGTAGCCTTTTCTTTGTTCGCATCACTATACATTTTCTTCCCATCATTGCGGCATTAAAATGCCCGATGACCTTACTTTCCACATTTTAAACATTTACTTATCCCTTTAAGACAACTCCCTCCATGTTTCTTTCCACACTTTGAGCATAAGGGGAAACTCATCTTCTTTTAAGTGTGCTCTTTAGATTTTCCTTTGAATTCCATTTTCCTCTTCTTATCAAACCCATATGACTAATGGGTTACTCCAATCTCCATCTCAACTTTGAGAGCACATTGAACGATTTCCTCGTAGCTATTGAAGTCCCTTATGGATAACACCCTTCGAAGACATGGTTTTAAGCCACTAAATAATCGATCGATCTTACTCTCAGGTTGGATAATAATACCAAAAGCATACCTTGCAAGTCTTGTAAAATTTTCTTTGTAGGTACCAACAAATTCATCATCCTTTTTCTTTAGTTCAAGAAACTTTTTCTCCATCTTTGTTTGAAGAATACGAGGGAAGTACTTATTGAAAAATAAGTTCTTGAACTTGTCCCATTCCATGGACTCAATTTCATCCCTTTGCCTCGTATTCTTAATAAGATTCCACCATTGATCAACATCTCCTTCCAAATGATACACTCCTAAGATGAATTTTTCATATTCAGAACATTGAAGAACTGAAAATATCTTTTCAGTAGTACTAATCCATTGTTCATCAACTAATGGATCAGTAGACCCACTAAATGAAGGTGGACACTGCCTCATGAAGGATTCAACAGAATGTTGCTCCTTCCTTGCTCATTTGGAAGTCCTGCATGATTCATAGCTTGAGAAAATTGTGTGATCATGGCTAAAAGATTTTTCATTCCAGCTCCCATAATGTTTGGTTTCTCAGGGGGACAATCATTGCATTGCCCGTCGCATTCCACATTAACACGGTTCCTTCGGGTTCCGGCCATTGTCTAAAACCAAGAAGAATAGTGTGAGAAACACTAATTAGAATAGGAAAACCACATAATAAAGAATAAAATTTCACACTTAAGGTCTTATCATAGGTTATTCATGGCCATTTATAAAACACTAAGATTGTGTTCTATGCTTAGACTTATCCTTAGGGTTTTACTAAGGCTTTCACATCCTAATTTCCAAAGGTTGACTATACCTTTCCTCTGATACCAACTATAACGATCTGGAATTACTTACAGTGGACTATAATTGATACCTATCAGGGCACTCCATGGGCGGATAAACACCCTGGGTGGGACACACCACCATCCCCAGTGGTAGCCTTTTCCTCATGAAGCCCTTGGGCGGAGAGCCTTGCTTCGTCCAACGCTCACATGTGAGAGTTCCCAAGGACCAGATACATTCTTACCTCCTTTGCCTCTGACACCAACTATAACGACCCATACTTTACATAAATTGTTAATACTTCATCATTGAATCACACTTATTACAACATATAAAAAAACCATGAAAGGACCGTATAGTTAGAGTGTCTTTAGAAACTGGGAAACATAAACAACTGGTTCATAAAGTGTCTACACCGTCTCTCATTTATTTCATCATATCTATAGTCCCTTTTGGCATATCTTACTTAATAACCTTCTTCCTGACCTGGGGAAAGAAAAAATACAAAAGGGTGAGCTGAAATGCTTAGTAAGGGTAAATAAAAGAAATATCAATCACATCATATTCATAAGAACATAACATTTTGGAAATCTTACCCTGCAAAAGAGATCAAAATTTCATAACATGGGATAAATCATGGTAGTGAAATGTAATCACAATAATCATAACATAAAACATGAAGCTTTGTTTCATACACACATAATCATATAGAATCATTTCTTATTAGTCAAGACTCATTTCCAATACTATCTTAGTGGACAATGTCCATTTCTGAACCGAGTTCATTCCTCGTTTCAGTCCTATTTTACTGAACTGGTTTAACCTGCCGTTCTAGCCATGTATATATCATGAGATATAAAATCTTTACCCAATGCATTAGAGGGAGATATAGGCCCCACCCATCTCATAATGATACCATTCTTATGTGTGCCACAAAATCATAAACCATACATCATAGCATAAGACATGTAATAAAAATGGGATTCTTAAACATCGTGACATCATAAAACAATTCATATAAGATAAAGGAATTAATAAAAATAATTCCATCACAACATAATCAAATCAATTTAATAATAGGGATAGAAACAGAACCCTTTGTTATCTTAGATGTAAAATAATTTTGATAAAACACTTGAACTCCATTCTTAAGGAAAATATCCTTTCTACTTCAAATAATTTTCCTTTCTTAACATGTCATACAATTTTAAACTAAAATAAGTTGATTAAAAATAAACTTGAAAACTTGTAAAGGAAGCTTCTTGAAAATAATGTTTTAAAAATCCATTCATTCCATATAAGTTAAAAAAACATTCTTCTCGTACTTTTGTCGGAAAAGTCAAAAAGTACCTCGTATGAAAAACGACAAAAGATTCCTTTCATATATTTTACTAAAAACTCACAGAAGGGTAAAATTGGATATAAAATATTGTAGAAGGATATAAATATTACATATTGATGAAACATGGATGTGGATGATAAATATTCCCCAGTAGATTCTGAAGTATAAACATTCTCAGATACAAATTGAGATTGCGAGATTTTCCCTTGCCTTAGATCCAATTTTCTTCGTAAGTGTCCAAACCTCCTGTATAATGATTTAAATTATGTCATTGACTTCTTCCAAAATCATAATCATTGTTATGATATCATATATGGTCATATTCTTAGCTTCTTATTAGTAATATTTCATTACTACTTGTTATTTGGGTGTTTATTACTTTTTTTTCTAATGCGTGTTTTGTCGAATAAATTCTTATTATTCTTTTTGGGTTATAGATACCTCATTTCCAGAATGGTATTAGTGTAATATATATCATATTAATTCATTAAATTCATTTATATAATCATTATGCAATGAAGATCACGTAGAACGAGTCGCATCACATCGTGGAGATGGTATTCCGTACGTACGCACGAGCGATGATATCGTTCCCATGATTGTGAAATTGTAATGGATTGTATGTATACTATTTAAGAATAAATATCACTTTACAATAAAAATTTATAGTTATTATTTACACCATTATACCCATCCAAGTAAGGTGGTGGTTGAAAATAGATTACACCACGGCGTGGAGACGGTATTCCGTACGTACGCTCGCGCGGTGATTTCATTTTCCGTAGGATGGATAGATGGTGAAATAGGGTTGTTTCATACTTATAATAACATATCAGTATATGAGTTATACTGATGTTATTAATTCATAATGTAACAACTAAAGAATAAGAAGTGTAAGAAGAAATAAAGTTGAATCGGTAACGGACATTACCTCTTCTTTGAAGCGCTTCTTTGAGACCTCCTTTTAAGGAAGTAAAATTGGTCTTTGAAGAAGACCAGGTCCTCTAAGATGTTTCTCGGGAAGTGGAGAGGATAAATTTTCAGGGTTTTGCAGAGCTTGAAGGCTCAAAGTGGTGTGAGGAAGAGAGGGAGGAGGTGCCCTTTTATAAGGGAGGAGAGGGGCACCTTTGGAAAAACTAAAAAATATTATTTTATTATAAAGTCATATTCAGTTTTAAATAGATCCAAATTGATTTATTTCTTAGATAAGGTGGGGATGGGTCGAAATCATGTAATACAATATAATTTATACATGTTTGGGTTCCTATTTTAAACTTATCATTTAGATTTAACTTTAAGTTAAATAATTTTACTTTTACCGTGTCATTTTGTGTTCTTACACTATAAGGTTAATAAACTTACTATAACAAGCCAAACGAACCCCAATTTGTTTATTATTAATATATATAACCTTATATAAGTTATTTTTCCGAACCTTAGATTTTTAGGAATAAAATAACAATTAATAATATAATATTTGTTTTAAAAACTATTTTATGCCAATTTTGACACTATTTAGTAATTGATTTTTGTGGAACTCATAAAAGAATGATTAATTCATAAAAAGTTAATTAAATAAATAATAACATGTAATATTAACCTAGAAAATTAGTGGAATTTATAAAAAGTCTCAAATTACATTTATTTTGGTATTTATAACATCAATTATGTCAATATTTCATTAATAAGATAATTACTGCATCATCATTGTGTCATAAATAAATTAAATTATTTAAAGTCTAAAAATTACAAATAAAATACCATTATGTAGGAAATATTTTTAGATTTATAATGAATATTTATAGTCGAATTTATCTCATGTATAACCCTATATTAAAAATTATTTACTTATTAAACATTGATTTTAACTATTTTAACCCTTCTTTAAATAAATTAATAATAAATGTCCTAATCTAATCGAAGTGGGCCTAAATGGTCATATTTTATTCCTAAGGTTGTTTTTTGTTGAATTACACTTATACAATATAATTAAGACATGTTTTAGGGTAATAATAATATCATTTTTACTCTTAATTACCCTATTTACTTTTAACTGTGGTAAATAAAAGTAAAACGTTACTATTCACCGAAAATTATTTTCATCTCATTGAACCACATTTTACTAACTGAAATCAACCGTGTCTCTCGGATTTTTGAAATTCCAGTCATAGAAGTGGTAAAATTAAGTTTTATGTAAATTTTCAAATTCTCCTAGGAGGTGGGTAAAAGACGGTGAAAAGTTCAATAAAATTTTTATATATCTAAAATTATTATAAAATTACTCCAATGAATTACATTGAACTTATATAGGTATTATGTATCAATTTTGACCTAAAATAAATTTAAATAAAATAAATAATTATTTAAAAAATAGTCAGTTTTTAAATAGTAACCTAGTGTTTTCACTATTCATCAAAAATTTAAAGTTTTCAGAAAAATGCCAAAATTTCACCATAGGCTAATTTCGATATTCCGAATCCAAAAATAAAGTCAATTTTTAAAAATAAAATTTAAAAAATTTCAAAAAGTTGGTATTACTATTCATAATGGCTAGTTTTAATAATATTTTAATAGCATATCATTGTTTAGTGAAACTCGTTATTGCGTACGACACATGCTATCGAGGAAGGTCGCGATTGCGTGTAAAGCAAGTCAAGCTAGTGTTGTGTGTAGTGAAAGATTCCTTTGATGATTTATTTAACATAAAAACAAAATATTTCTCATAAAAGTCTCAGGTGTTATAACCAATTACGTTATAAAAATATTTATCCAATTTTTAGAGGCTATTGTCTCCCAAAAAGACCAACCCTATGTCTCGTATGAGGATATCTAATGGTTTCCCACTGAAGAGGAGGAAGTCGTCATTAACAACTTTTTGAAAATATATTTCTTATTATACATTATTGTAATATGTTTTATCTAAATGTGAAAAATAAATAAATAATCATAAATACAATAATAATTTTTATTATGTTGGTATATTTTTTTACCACTTTTACATCTTATAAAAATCAATAACATCCCTAGTGTGTACATATGGATTACTATCTCCACAATACAATGTATTATTAATTTTTATCACCACTTTACCTGGATGGTTATATATATTAAACTAATGTATCTATAAAATATTTTTGAAATATTTTTGTTTCAAAAAATATCATATCATATCTAGCATATTAGCATCGAATTTGTTATAAAATAATACAATCAGTCATGTGTTTGTCTGGACTACCACCTTTATAAAGCGACATGGTATTTTCATCATTTATGATTCACAGAGATGATAATAAGGTTAAATTTATGGAAAATATAAGATAAATATTATATAAAACTAATCCTTTTAATGATGAATTATTATTTACCTTTTTTCAATCAATCATAATGTGGAGACATCGTTCATGCATACATACGACCTACTGTCTCCTTGAATGATGTAATTCATTTTTCTATCTCTATATTTTAAGGATTATTATAAATAAATATATATTTAATATATATTATATCTATATCTTGAATAAAATTCTTGACATGATTTAACCCTAAGAAATATGCAAGAAATGTGAAAACTGAATCAAAACATACATGATAAACAAAACAGGTTACCCCCAAAATAATGATAGTAATAATTTTGTTTTCAAAAGGGTGATAAAATGTTATAAAATTATTATATCAGAATATATATATATATTAATAAAATTATGATTTGTGTGTATAATAATTTAAATTTTTTAATACATTCAGTTATATCACCTATGAGGAATTTTAAACTTTTGTTAATGGATTTCATCTCAATTTAAATTCTATTGAGGTATATTTGGTATTATGAACTTTTTTTAGTGTACATACATATCATATGATTAATTTCACATGAATATATAATTATTATTTTGGAAAAAAAGTTTTATTCATTTTAAAAATTTAATGGACTTTCCATATTTTCTTCCAACATTTGTACACAATTGTATTTGCATTAAGAATGAAATGTTTAAATTAAGATCTAACGAAATTTCCCTTTTGATCAATTATATTTTTCTTCCATGTACATTTTTTAAAAATTACATAATAAATATAATTGTTATTTACTCGATTTAAATTATATGCTATCCATGAATTTTAAAAATGTGTTATGTGAATATTTATAATGTTTTTCAAAAGGGTTGTTTTTCAGTTTATTTATAAAATGTTAGAATGAATGTTTTATTAACATATATGATGTTAATATAATCTAATACATAAATAACAATTTTATATAGTTTTTTCCATTTTTAATATTTTAAAAGTTTCAACAATGAAAATTATTTTAATAAACCATATTATTCAACTCCTTTTTCATCTCCCAAAACACAATAATTCATCAGTAGAAATTTATTTTTGATAAATTGAAGGTTTTTTTATATTTTATTATGTTTTGGTCATTAAATTTCACATAAAAATTTCAATATATTGTATTAAATTTTCATTGCTTATTAGTTAAAATATCTATAATGGATATGATTATTTAATAAAAAATATATAATTTATATAAACATTATTTTACTATGATATTTATTTGATGTGATATGGAAAATTTTGATAAATAAATATTAATTACTCAATATGAATATATTTTTTATAAATAATACTTTTAATGAATTCAATTTATCATTCAATATATGAGTAATGAATTTTAAATTCATTGATGGGTGGTGTAGAATTATAAGTAGGCCCTTGATGCATCAACATGATTCATGAGACAAACTTATTGGCCAAATTAATTGGGTTTCTAATGTATACCAACCCATCGATTAAACAATCATAGACCATTAATTTTGTGGCATAGATTTCATGATTAATGAGTCCTTGAAATCCAATATTAAGCATTTATTTAAATTATAATTTAGTAGTTATTATCCATGATAGTAATACATTTATATTATCAATAAATTAAATTTTTTTCTCAGGTTATCTATTAAATGGAATGTTTTTTAGTTATTTGTTTTTCCATATTAATTATGACATAATAATTCATGGTTTCAAATTGTGATTGTAAATCTTACTTAATATTTGATCTACCTCATTATTTTTACATATTTACCTTTTATATAAAGAAAATTATTATAAAATAATACCAGGGATTAAAAAATGTTTTAATGAAATTAATTATATGTATTCCATATACGATGGGAATAATATATATTTATATATATAGTGCTTCAACATTACTAAAATTATAGCTTCTTTACGAAGTGATAATTTGTATATTGAACTGTGTAATAAATTATAATGTGGATATAGGTTACTATGTGGGTGTTTCTATAGTAGGTATTAGAGGATGTTTAGTAGAAACAATGGAAACTAGATTTTAAACAAACATAGCTATGAGTAGAATTATGATGGCCCCTTATAGTGTTAGTGATTTTTTACCATTATAGGGATTCTTATTCTATGTCTCAATATTATTAATGATTATGATATAACTCAACATGTTCCATTATTTAGCAATGGATCCTAATGAAATAAATGGAATCAATACCTGAAGATAATATTGATACTATGAATCTATGAAATTTAATATAACATGTATTAGAACAATGAAGATCATATACATATTATGGAATCAAATGTTTGTTATGATGGATAACCATTCTCAAATAGAGATCCCTATTTTCCCATAATGTGGTTCTAAAATGTTAGATTACTTCATGTTTCATATTCCACCATCTTTTAATGGACCCTTTAATCATTTTTATGTTTTGAAATGGATTAAGTCTCTAAAAAATACATTCCTTAATTTGGGATGTAGTGAAAGTAAAAAGGTTATTTTGGTTATGTATTATTTGAAAGGAGATTCCAATAAATAATGTCGATTGATGTAGAATACAAATGAAGCAATATAAATAGAATTTTTGGAATATATACCTTATAATTTTATCTTCATTGAAAAATAATTACCTTGAGAACAATGAGATTAAATAGATAGGATGTTCCTTACTTTAAAGAATACTAGTACCTCACCCATGCATACGAATGACACTATAAATGAACTGTCTTTCTTCAACTCGGTAACATATTAAAATCTTAAGAATGTATAAAAAATGTTAAGGTAAAATGAAAAAGTATTGAAATTGGAATGATAAATGTAAATAATTGAGACATAACAGTAGGTATAGATAGATGGTTTTTAATGAATAAAAGTTGATAAATGAAATGTCATCATTAATTTTTTGTTAGTTTTATGATTGCGATTACAATACAAAAATGTTTGGGAACTCATGTTACTAAATGTGTGGCAGATCTGTGAGTTTTTTCTAAAGAAGAACCCCACATGAAAAGGTTGGATTTGCAATATAGTCCACCATTGTAGCAGTAAACAAATTGAAAAATTTACAATATAGTCCACCACTGTAGTAGTAAAAAAATTGAAAAAAAATAAGAAATTTGGAAACCTGTTTTACCGGAAACAAACATGTCATATTAGAAAATTGGAAATTTTTTTACAATGTATTAGTACACTATTATATGAGTAGACATAAAAGTGGATATATAATTAATGAAAATGTAGAAGATAATATTGACAAATGAATTCATTGAAGTAAAATTATGACTTTTTCCAATAGAGAAGAAGAAATGAAGGATATGTGATAATCAGAGGAAATGCACATGACATGAAAAATTTTAATATTGTTTGTTTGAATGATTTTATAATAATAGTAGTGAATGAAAATTGAAATAAAATACCTGAGTAGAAGAAATATCTATATTTATTGCAACAAACCCATCTTCAGTGTTGAAAACGACTCCTAATGATCCAGTGCTTTCATATTCCTATCATGCAAGGATAAAATGAATAATAAAATAATGTTGTCTTTGTTTTATAATTAATCTAAACGGACAAAACCAAAACAATATTACATTTTTATGGTCAATCATAATTCTAAATCGTGATAATTCACAAAAAATATTCCTAGGACAATAGAAACTAATTAAAATATGTAGAAATATTAACTACATACAGAATATAAATATATATATAAGTGCATAAAATTTCAAAAAACTAAATATTTCCTAATTATATCATTTCCATCATCACTGCGTGTTCTGAACTGATTCACATGCATTGTTACTAAATAAAACTAATCCAAACATCCCATTTCAATGAAATGTGAGAAACAATTTAGTTAAAAATATTAAAAAAAACCCTTCATTAAGTAAATATAGATGCAGGTTTTATAGAATATAAAAATAAAATGAAGAAAAAACAGTAAATTAGCATGAAAGACCCATCAAATGTTTTATGGGTGTGGGTAGTAAAAAACTCATTATAATGAAATACGAGTTTCAAAATTGATCGGAGTGGGTGGTAAATATATAAAAAACATGGTAGCCTAATAATATCTTAATGAAAGAGACATAAGAATTTATACAATTTGAACAATCGAAAATATCAATTCTGATGATTACATTAAATTTCATATAGCGTAGCAGGTAAAAAAATTAATAGACATAGCTGTAATAGGTTGTGCCATAACCCACAATCAGAATATCTTTCATCTTCACAAAATGAATGTACACAATAACTTGAAACAATAAAATTAATCCCCTATAAATAATATATTCATTCAAATCATGATAATAGGAGATGGAAAGCACCAACATAGTGATTATGAGGTTTTCACTAATGATCCGTAAAAACAAGAGAATACAGTAAACTGCATGTTATAAAATGATAATTTTAATATAATTGAAATAATGAAAAACTTGAGTTGAAGTATAAAAAATTACGTGATATTACCTTCAAAAGCATAATTCTTTACTCGTCATTGTGACAATAATGTATGATCTTCTGAACTATTAATGTAAAATAAAGAAAGTAATGATTCAATTACAAATAAATGGAATAAAATGGATGATGAGTAATGTAATAAAATGCATTGTCAGTAATCACAAATTTGGACACAATGAAATTTAATATGATGAGGAACATGTTGAATCACATGGAAAAGAAATGAATTCTGAAATCACCTTATTTTTACCTTAACCATCGATATTTTCATACATGATCTTCATTATTTGAATATTTGAAAAATTATAATGGAGTAATATAGATTTTATTAAAACAATTACAGAAGGGACGCAATAACCTTCATGAATAACTCGAACTCCCTCTTAATAACAGATTTATTCAATTCAAGATATTCATGGCAAGATAATATCAAGAATACTGATTATGAGGTGTGCACAGTTGATTCAAAATTAATTTAAAATAAAGTGTAAAATATATGTTATAAAATAAAAATTGAAAAAAATGGCATGAATAAATTACCTAATGATGATTATTAGTCATTCAGTGACATTATCTCCAAAAACATCATGCATGAATGTCTGAAATTTATGTAAATATCTTGAACCTTGATAGGAAAAATTGAGAATTAATGGTTCAACTTCATGAAACAATAGGACAAAATGTACGATGAATAATGAAAAAATAATCACTGATAATACTTAAAAATTCAATGATTGTTAATTTAGAAATTAATAATAAGTCACATTTCATCATAGATAGCTAATAAATTTACCATCGATTGTGTTCATAATTGAAACATTACCTTGATAACATACTCTTATTTGATACCCCTAACCCGAGGGTCATACCTACAATATGTTTGTAAAAAATTGTTAAAAGCGATTTTATAACACATTAATTATCATAATTAGATATTAATGCCTCGAAAACACATTGAAAACATAAATAACTAATGATTAATGGGGAAGTTATAATATTGAACACAAATTGAATACTTTTTGTACTGGAATGGGTTGTAGTTACGGTGAAAAATATTCAAGTGTTGATTCCTTCACAATATCTACCTCATTATTAAAAGCTATCATAAGTAATAAAGAATCATTTAATGGGTAAATAGAATTCTTATAAATTTACCAAAGTCCACATTATAATAATGTAACATTATACATATGGAAATTATGGATGTCTGAATGAAGTGAACCTCATGAAAGCATATGTATTGTATTGTAATATGGAAATTTTTTATGAATAGGGTGAAATGAATAAATTAAAAGGATGAAATATATCACAATGTACACATGAACAAAAAACAACTTATGCGGGATGTACCTGAAATAAGATGAGAGTCGAAGAAATATGAACCATGTAAAAGAACTTGATGAAGGCCATCATAGTCAAACTAGTTCCCAGGTTTGATACAGAGACCTGAATCAATTTTACCAGCTTCATACCTACAATGGGTTAGTATAATATGGTTAAAATTAATTTCATAACACAATAATAAATAAAATTACATATGATTGCTTTGAAAACTCATTGGAAACATAAGTAACTATAGATTAATGGAGAAGTAATAAGATTGAACACAAATTAAATACATTGTGTTTCATAATGGGTTGTATATACGGTACCAATGATTCAAGTGTTGATTCCATCACAATATCTACATCATTCGTCAAAGCTAGTGTGAGTAATATATAAGCATTTAATGGATTCATATAATTTTTATACATTCACCAAATCCTCATTATAATAAAGTAACATTATAATTATCGAAATGATGGATGTATGAATGATGTAATCATTATGAAAGCATATGTATTGTATAAAGATATGGAAATTTTTTAGGAATAGATTGAAATGAATAACTTAAGTGGAAAAGTATGAAAAAATTAGATATTAATGAAAATTAACTTTACAAATGTTGCATTTGCAACACGATGAGAGTCGAAGAAATCTGAACCATGGGAAAGAAATTGATGAAAATCATCGTTGTCAAATCAGTTCCGAGGTTTGAAGTAGAGTCCCAATTAAATTTTACTGGGTTCATGTGAAAAGTGATTATGCTTTCTAAGTCACTTATTTAAAATACCGTTTAAATGGTGTGATTGTTTGAGCTATAGATAGAATAATTTTCAATAGATGATGATCATGTAATAAGGAAATTATAATAAAAATATATACCATTTTATAGATATAGGATAGTTTTCAAGGGTATGATAATGTGGTATTCATACTGAAAGAAAAAAAATAGTCAACATTGTTAATTGAAGTTACCATCAATGACTGTAGGTGATAATGACATTTGTTTTCCTCTTTTCATGCTTCCTGTAGGTGTTAGAAGTTAATTTCCTAATATATTTTCAAGACATCTTGATCCTGTAAAAGTGAAAATATAGTACCTATTAATAGTTATAGAATGAAAACTAATAGAACTGTTTATGGTGAACCAAATAGAAATAATACAACATATTTGTCATTGATGTTTGAGTAGTCTTATTCGAAGCCTACCTCTATACATATATATGGTGATTTCATGTCTGTATTTTTTATATTTTTATTCATCTTTCATGTAAATCAACATAATAAAGTTATACAGTAATGATATCAGAGTACATATAATATATCTTCAAAAACCATAAAATATATCTACCATGCATGTAATTTCTGAAAAATATGACACCAATGAAATATATATTAAACAGATACAAATGATATTGGTAATATGAAATATGAATGGAATAAGTTACACTTACCTGAAAATGCGGCATACTTTGATGCGATGGGGAAATAAATATAATGCCTATTGAGAATCATAGTTGAAGCCATGTAGATTAGGGGTAGGTTTAAATGGGGCACCATGATAGGTTACTTAAAGTATTAATGCTTTAGTAAATCGTTTTTAACTAAAATTAGATCAAATAGGACAGTATAGAAAATAGTTCGACGACATAAGGAAAGCATACATGCTGTGGAGGTCTTGATTTATACTATCTCATAATTACGTATAATTTATAGAGAGGGGTTCACGAAGAAGTTGGTCGGTGTCGTCCATCCTGGAGGATAGAAAAGCAGAAAATGCAATGATATGGGGTAGAGGAAATATGAAATATTCGGATATTAATCGGAATGGCAAGGAGAAAACAACCGATATAGGAAATTGTATGTAGAAATCAACAACCTACCGACAATATGAATAAAATACTGAGGATATAAACATGGGGTGAAGGAGAGAAATTTAGAGGGATAGGAGAATGAACTTTACTGTAATCATCTAAGACAACTACAAATAAAATGGTTATATGGGGCACCATAATAGGAAATGTATAGTATTAGTGATTCTATAAATCATGTTTAACTGTAATTAAATCAAAGAGGACAGTAGGATGAATACATCGACGATATAAAGAAAAAATACATGATTTGGAGGTCTCAATTTGTATTGTCCGAATTAGGTATAGTAGATGGAGGAATGGTAGGAGGGTGAATACAAAGAAGGGATCATAAGTGAATATGGAGATACTGAAATTACTTGAAACCCTATAATATTGACATGGTAAGCGCCAATGGGATAGGGAAGAAGTTGATGGAGCATTGTACCAAAGGAGGATCCGAGATCCGCTTTGAAAACCAAAACTTTGACATTGGTTTATACCTGGGGTTACTCATTGTGTACTATAGGGCATGCGAATCGTAGGTGGAGAGGAGGACCCTCATCTGCAAGAGCCGATGGAGGACTCGCTGGTTGTGGAGAAGGTGCGAGCGGAGGAGCTGTAGTTCGAGGAGCGAAAGATAGTGTCACGGCTAGAGAGGAGATTCTAGAATGCGATGAGGCTATCGAGGTCTGCGATGGTATGCGCGAGGAGATGACGGGATTATATGTGAGATAAAATCCTAATCCTGGGAGGAGAAGGAGGGTTCAATGGAGAGGTGAAAGCCAACTCACGGGCGGAGTGGGATAATCTTTGGAGGGGGACGCGATTTTTTGGGGGTGAAATGGGAATGGAATTAGTGAAATGGGGGACATGGAGGGTTGTGGAGCCGACACATCATCTAGGAAGAATCCATCTTTAGTATATATAGTAGATGTAAAAAATTCACAAAATGTATAAGAATAACAATATTAGATTATCCATGCATGCTTCAGACTATATACATGATCTATAATTCTAGATTAACCATTTATTTGATGGGATTAATCTAAATCTAAAAAGTGCACTAGTTTCTCAAATGTATTCATCACATGATCGTATTGTATCAAGTTACAATAAAAGAGTGAAGAAATTTTCTGGATCATATACCATCAAATTAAATAATGAGAATAATAGGTTGAGTGAGAACCATGAAAAAAGGGAGCACAAAATTGATGAAGAAGGGAAATGAAGAAATTTATATCATTTAAATTTATTGAAATTTATATCTTGGGAAATTCTCAATGTGAATGGGAGTTTGTTACATATTTGGAGATAAGGATGTCCCGTAAATGAATGTAAGTAAATGAATGAATCTAGATCTGTAAAATGATTCAACTATAAAAATATGGAAAATATTTAAACTAGTATCTTAATAATCATCAAGGGGTCTCACCACAGAATAAGTTGAGGGAAAAGGATAAGTATTTGAAATTCCTATAACCAAAGTGGAAATTCAAATCAATGTGGTGAAAGGTAAACTTATCATCCACACAAAAAGTGAATTTTTTTATTTGATTCTTGTTATACCCACACCATTATATAGTAAAATGTTTCAATGGGTTTCACAACACCACCTCAATGATTATATTATCAGTTGGGAGTGAAAAACACAATGTCAGAATGATTTCATTTCAATTATATAACTATATGACTATATAATTTTTTGTGATTTTCTTTTTGAAAATAGTTTTATTTTGTGTCATGTTGAAACTGTTTTACTTTTTTTCATGGATTGGCCCTATTAATACAATTCCCATTTCAGGTGTCTAAGAAGGGAATACAAATTTGATATTATGAATCAACATTCCATTATCGTTCACTATAAAGATAAAAATGAATTCCCAATAGAAATTACATTCATTATATGGGTTATAAAACATATCCTTGAGGGTTATTAATCTTATTGGACATGGTACAACATAATCATTAAAAATTATATTATTCTATTAGATTTCATGGATATATTTAAAGATGTGTTTTCTAATCATCCCTCGAATAAAAATGTACAGTTTTCAATAGAAATCTTATAAATAACTATTACTATTTCAAATACATATATAATTTCCATGATTTTGTTGTAGGAATTGAAGATGAAACTATATGAGAATATTGATAGGGTATTTCTCTAGCCCAATACATTTCCCTGATGTGCACCAATTCATTTTTAAGAATAATTATGGGTTGATTCATACTTTTTTTAATAATCGAGAACTTAAAAAATAACTATTAAGATAATTTATCCTCAAACATATATAGTTGATCGGTTTGGTCAGTTATGAGTAGAAAAATATATTTCAATTATTTCTCATTATCATGGATATCATTAGATAAGGTTCAAGGATAAGGATATACCCATGAAACCCTTCAATTTGAGGTATGATCATTCTTAATTTTTATTAATTCCATTTGGAATTAATAATAACCATTATATCATCATGGATTTAAATAATAGAGTCAATATATATTATATTTATTAGTTTCTGATAATGTTGATCAATTATATTCTTATATACTCAAAGTGAAAATAAGGGCATGAAGAATATTAGGGAATTGTGATAAAGACAATGAGGAAGGACATATTATTTTATAAGTGTACCAAGATTCAATTTTTTCTACAATGAATCTCATTAATAGGAAATATAATTTCATGAGAGGTTATATAAGTGGACTGTTAAAAGATTGAGGTTATTGAGAAATGATGGAGAACCAACATGGTAACCATCATCAATAGTTTTATTGGATTTCCATCATTCTACAGGTACTCTGTGATAGATTTAGCACCACTATTGGATAAACTGACTTGGTTGACCCCAAATGGGGTTTCATTCTTTTGGATTGACGAATTTATAGAGAATTTCACAGAATTAAAGAGATGGTTAGTCATAGTAACTATGGTTATGAAACCCCAAACTAGGGAAGGTTTTTGGAACTATAATGATGAATCAATGAATTAAATTAGATGAGTCATAATGAATTAATATTTGGAGAGATATTAACCCTCCCACCTATTTAAAATTCATGGAAAAGAGTACCCAACTCATGATTTGGAGTTATAAGTAGTAGTTTTTTCATTTAAAATAAGGAGGCATCATATCTATGGTGATTGTTATGATATGTATACTTATTATAATGGTTTAAATTATATATTTACATAGAAATAGTTTAATATATGACAGTGAATATGGTTTTATTTTATCAAATATTATGAATTCTAAAAAATTACCATATTAAGATGGGAAAAAGGTGGTTGATTTTTAGAGATAGAAATATCTTACTAGTTTGTCCAAGATCATTATTAAAAGTTGTCAAATATTTATTCTTTTACAGAAATTTTTGTTGAAATATTAAGGAAATGTGACAAATTTTATCTTCCTCATATGAATGTTCAACCATCATTCCATCAAGGGATTAAGAAGGCATTGAAGGAATATGTGGAATTATTGATGAAAGTGAGGAATGTTCTTAGGAATAACTTTGATCATGTAGGGATGATACAGTTCAAAAATTGAGTATGTGTCCATTAAATACCAAAATTGAACAAGGTTCTATTGGATGAATCTAATAGTTAATCATTATTTATTAACCTATATTTAAGAAGATATATTGAGATCAAAAAAATATTTTATGTGTGATAATGAGAAATATTATATTTTTAATTGTGTCTCTTAATGTCTGGTTTTCCAACAAGATAGGGATTAAGGAATAATTTATAAGGGTATATTATAACCATTACCCAAAATGAAACTGAAATGAGGGAACATTACTATGTATTTAATCATAGGACACCCAAAAACATCTAAATATATCAATTCCCTTTCAATTTGTAGTCGATCATACTATGTATCAACACATTTTATCACTATTAGGGATTATTTATCTCATGACCATATTTATATTTTATACATTATTGATGTTGCGAGATTCCATAATGTACCACTCTCAATAGCATATAATCAGGATCTAAGGCTTACATCAATGTTTTGGAGAAGAGTTCAGTAGGATTTGGATATAGAGTTGAGTTCAAATACTAATTATCATTCTTAGAAATATGGTCAATTTAAGAGGACCATTCATCCTCTAGAATACATGTTGAGATCATTCTTTATGGATTCCATAGATGGTTGTATCAAAACTTTCCTTTACTATAATTTTATTAAAATAATAGATTTCAATCATGAATTTATAAGAACTAATATTATGACTATGTTAACTAAATTTATGAGCACAAATGTGTTGGGATAATGTTAGAGAAATAAACATATTTTTACCTGATATTGCAGATAAAATGGTAGAGAATGTTATATCCATTCAAAAACTTAATAAGGGATGTTTAGGGTCCAAAATAAATTTATTCTAAGAATAAAATGTGTTATACATAGAAAAATGTTATAGAACATTAATTTATATGAATGTATCATTTGATGAAGGTTATGATATTTGGAAATGAAGGAAAATAGAGGCCAAGATATGTCATTTCTTTTAATATTATTGATCGTATAGGGACAATAACATATCCTTTTGTGCTTACACAAAATCTATCTCCAGTTAGAATTGTTTACTATTTGTCCCTATTGGTGATGTACATATTATACCATTTAGATGTACTAAAACAAGATGAAATATTTCTCATGTACAATATTTCGTACAAGAAATAACAGGTGGAATTTTTATATTAGAGGGAGAAAGTGAAAAAAAAAATATTCATATGATTATTGTTTTGTATTGAAATCCATAAATTGAGGAAGCTATGTGTGGATCTAATTATATGATGAAGATAAATTATCATCAATCTTTTTATCAGAGTGGTGGAATTTCAAGGGGAAAAATATTATAATGGGGTATAATGTAACAACATGGGATTTATGAAATGTTTAGCATTAAATAAATTTCATTAATATATTTCCATGCCCACAAAAATGTTTTTAAAAAAACAAAACAACTTATTATTATAATATTATGTGATAATTATATCTTTTTTCGAATTTATCATATTAATATTTTCTTTGGTTGATTTTTGTTTTAATTTTTCTGAAAAGAAATATGTTTTATTGATTAGTGAAAAAATGTTTTTTCTAAAAATAACATTTCATTAAATAATGAAATACGTGATTAATTTAATGAAATAATAAATTATCACAATTTTAATTTATATATAACTACTCCAATTAATTTTACTCTAATCATTATTATTATATATTTTCGTATAAGTACATTTTTGGATATAAAATTGTTTTTTTAGAAACCCTTTTTTCATCGTATTTTATAGGATTATATTTAATATATTTAGATCCACTTATGTGAATTGAAAATGAAAAAAATGATTCCATTTCTGGAATTATTAGGGGCAAATTTCATAAACAGGTTTTCTGTTTTTGGTAATTATTTATATCTATGGTGGTGAAATTTATCACCTATATAAAGGATAAATAGGGAAATTAATGTTAAAAACGATGTGATAAGGCATTAAAAGTATATCCAAAACGTGACATTATTTCATTTTACGAGTTATTATTTATATATAATCATAAAAAAATATACCATATGGCCTTTTGTTTCAATTTATCTTTTATTTTTTTTCTTTTTAATATTTAAGTAAAGGATAATGTAAAAAATGACATTCTCTTGATTTTAATACATATATTTTTTGGGATAAAGAAAAAAATAAGGTTTGGTACTAAATAGTATTAAAATGGATTGAAATATTGTTTTTATAATGGTAATTTATTATAAATTTTAAGTTATTTAATAATTATCCTAAATTATTTAGGAACACAGACATAGTAATATTTAGATAATTGAATCTTTTAGAACATGAATTTAATAATATTTAAAGTATTATAAATTGGATGAATTATAGTGTTTAATTATTTTAATTGATATATATTAAATATTAAGGATGATTTAATGGATTATATTTTAATTCCATCATTTTCTTTGTGTATTTAATGTCAAATTAAATGAATAGTGTCAAAAAAGACATTAATGATATTTTATAATAAAAAATATGTTTTTAAATTATTTATAATTCATAAATACCCTATCATCATCTAGTTAAATATGATAATTTTAAAAAAATCATCCATTCTCCATTTATGCCACTTTTTTCCACTTATAGTAATATTCCAAACTCTTAAAAGGTAGTAAAAATTAATAGTGTGGTAATTATGAAAATGCTTAATGGGGGGTTCAATTTAAAATATAATCCTAAAAACACAACAAAAACATGTCCAAATTTTATTTTATGAGAATAGTTTGAGAAATACACATTTTTTCGTCTAATTATATCAATTTGAAACCTATTATACATAAAACAATAATTTATATTAATTTATTACTTTAAGAAATCCCAAGAATGCTTCTCACCCCACTTATAAAAGGAAAACAATTATACCTTTTCATTACACCACATAGAGAAAAAATATATTTTAAATAGCCACACAATTCCTTTAATAACATACTTATACCTTAATGTTTATTGGTTTCCCTATATAAAATCCCAAATTCTTATAAGAGGATATATAGTTGAAGTATAAAGAGGAAGAGTTAATCATCTTTGCTGACAGTTCTAAGATTATATCTTCATCTATATATTTATAATGTATTTTAAGATACTATAAACAATAAATATAGTATACTAAAAATAATTAGATGTTTTATGTTTATTTTTCCACCATTACCAATTTATTTTCCATCAAATGAAATGGAAAAAACATCACTTGTGAATACGTACAATATACCATCCCCATGTAGTTTTGTAATTTCTATTTCATCAGAACATTACTTGGATGGTTATAATGATTTCAATAGTCAATATATAAAATTTATAACATAAATATAATTATTAAATTTTCTGATTATATCAATTTTTTACCTTCTATTCCATTATGAAACGATTATGTTACTCGTGTGTACGTCTGGACGACCACCTCCACAAAGAAATGTGATCCATTTATTAATTCCTATTTACATGTGAGTGAAAAATGAAATATTATATAAATATATTTGAAACATACTATGTAAAAATGATCCTATAATGTTTAATTAACATTTTCCATTCCTTCATTCCCTCTATTTAATAGTGAAAACAACCTTTAGTCATCGGTATAGATTATCATCTCTATGAAAGTTGAAATTCATTTTTCTATCTTTATATTTTATAGTTGTTTATAAATAACAATATATTGTATATATACGATATTAATATCATGAATAAAAATCTGGATATTATAGAACCATGAGAAAAATTCATTGATTAATACCACTAAATAAAAATATATAGGAAAAAATAAAGCAATAGTCGAAATAATAATAATAATAAAACACTATTAAAAAACAGGTAATAATTTGTTATAAATGAATCATATCAAATATTATAGATATAAAAATGTTTTTTATATATTTTTAAAAAATTTTAATTTATATTTTAGGTTTTCAGATCACTAATAATGAAGGTCAAACTTTAGGTAATGGATTTGGTGTAAATTTCAACTATATTAAGTCACATTTGGTATTATACACCTATTAATTTTTTATATTGGGTGTATAAAATACCTTGGATGTATTTAATATAAATAAAAATTTATTCAGGATGATGAAATTTTCAATTTATGTTTAATCCTGTAATTATTTTCTATATTATTATATAAAATTTGCACATTTTTCTACATGAATGAAGAAAAAAATTGCTTAAAATAAAAAATGATCACATTTCTCTTCTATTGGTCAAATTTTTCATCCATATCTATATTTATTAGAGAATTTTCATAATTTATCAATTTCCAAGATAGAAATTTTATGTTACCCACATATTTTTACAAGGTCTTAATGGTATCTTTCTATTATTTCACAAATTCTCATTTTCAACTTTCTTTCCAAAATTCCAAAGGAATATTTTTAATATACACGACATTAATAGATTTTAACACCACCATAACTATTTTACCTTATTTATATTCTTGTATAATATTATTGTGTTCTTATGAAGTAAAATAATTTTAGAAATATTATGTTTCCCTTAAATTTACTTTCTATCTATAAAGACAAGAATTTATTCCAAACCATATATTTTATGATAAATTGAATGTCATATTTTATAACTTATTAATTTTTTATCCATTTATTTTATTTTCAAACATTCACTCTATTGTAATAATTTTTTATTATATATTATACTAAATATCCAATATGGATGTACTTATTTCTTAAAATATATATCATTTTTATATATGGTGTTTTACTAAGAATATTATTTTATTAACATTTTAAAAACAATATAAATTCAGATTATTTACTAAATATGGGTATTTTTTGATAAGATATATTTTTTATGAATTTAATTGATCATTAAATACTAGTGAAATTTATTATACATAACGTGATGGGTGGGGAATGATTATACATTCCCCCTTGATGCATCGATAGGTCTCAGGAGACAAATTAGTTAGCCAAATTAAAGGTGTTTCATGTGTATGAAAAAAAGGATTAAAGTGTAAAAAATGATTTTCTTTTATATATATCATTATTCATATGATCATGAAATGTAATATTATGAATTTTCTTAATTTATAAATTTGTAATTATTATCTTTGATATTACTGTATTGATGTTATATATGAATGCATTTCATGACCATGTTGTTGATTGAATGGAAGATGTTTAGAGTAATTTACCATTATATATTGATTCTTCAATGTTCATTCATGATGGATACTACATTATAGATCTCTTACTAAGTATATTAGATCACCCACTATTAATTTTCTTTTTCCTAGAGAATGAAGAAGGATTTATAAATATATCTAGGTTACCCGAATGATTTTTAATTCTATGTATTGTATATTTTTAATGAAATATAGTAGTAATTTATTATTATATTAACCAGATCAAGGTTAATAAATTTTATTTTTCTATATGAACCATTAAATTTAAATTTATCATGTTTTATTCACATATTCATTTAACATAAAAACCATAAAAAATCTGTTTTAAATAATTATTAAAAAAAATTAATGCCTCATATATTGATCAATTTCATGCCCCAAATAAATTTTATGTGATAAAACTGACAAAAATAAATATATTTGTTCTCAACTAGTTATAGTTCATCATTTACCAGAGTGGGTAGCTAAGTAAACATAAACTATTTGATTCTCTCCCTAACATCAGCCACCTTTTATATGTTCATATCCTTATAATCATCTATGGATTATGTCCAATATACTGAATCTGTCAAGTCATAATAGGTGATATTAGTATAATACTTATATTCGACAAAATTAGTTTAAATTAAGATCAATGTTATGGGGGATCCCTCCTATTCTTTATTAGATTATTCTTTCCCTATAATTAATCCATATGAAATGTTGATTAAACATTATTTTGATAGTGGACAAGTAATTGTTTCTTTTAAAATAGAAAACACATCCATTTATCATTACCACTATCCCAAAGGTATAGTAGTGGTTTAATTATTAAAATATGAAAATTAGAAGAATAGAAATGTAATATTTCTAGATTATAATTCAAATTAAAAGAGATTACATTTTTATAAACACCCTCATTTATACCACATTGAAATTATTCATTACATTGAAGAACCATTTTGGAACCACTAATGATGCTTATAGGATGAGGTTTATCATTTAATATATCAATGTAAAACCCTTTAAATCTGGGTTTATATTTATTTACGTCCAATAAACATAACGAGTCATCCAAATCTATGAAATTAAACTAAGGAACGTTATATGGGTATTTAAGTAAGATAAATCAGACAAAATGGAATTTAAAATATTATCTAGACCCTCTAGTAATTTTTTTAAATTTTTGCGTCCTTTTTATTGGCTAAAAATATATATAATGTCTCATATAATGAAGTATGCTTGAGTTGTTTTCCATCTTCAACAAAATCTAAAATCCCATATACTTGTTCCTATTCTAATGGTTTATAATTCTATATTGTTTGTTGCCTAATAACTATCTAGAGCATAGAATTCAATCGATCCACTTCTGCCGAGAACACATGGATCTCCTAGTTATGTTGTAATACTAATGTTCCATTATTATTTCCCTAAACTATATAGAATATCTTGTTATCATAGTATTAAGATAAAAATTTATTATGAAATGTTTTATGTTCATCCCTGATAGTGGATTATTCTAGAGTCAGTAATTTACTAACCATATTTATTTAATTGTTATTATTATTATTATTATTAAAATGAATATAAAATTGTGATAGTGCACTAAGCTAAGATAAACCAGTCCGAAAGAAATGTTTCAATTTTCCTTATGATTATATCAAAAGTATCTTCTATATTAAATTTAAATCATTTAGATTTCTTCATAAGGATGGACAAGGACTTCTACAAATGAGTCTATATGATAAATATAGCTAATTCTATTTTTTTATATTTTTAGAATTTTAAGTTTTGAATCAATTTCATAAAAGTGTGAGATGTAAAAATGGATTATTAGAGACATAAAATAAAAATAAATAAAAAAATGAAAACATAAAAATCGAGGGTGTGAGGTGGATGTACCTAAGCATATATAAATCTGAAAAATAACATTAAAGGATAATATGATTTTTTTCCTATATTAAATTATTATAAAATAATCAAAACCCATTATATGTAAACCAATATCTATTCCATGGAGATAGAATCATTATACCCACAAAACATGTATTTAATTATGCACTTATGCCTCTACTTACAACTGATGCCTCTTCATAAACTCTCATATCACATAACTAACTCCGACATATTTTATTTTTGTATAAAAACGGGTGGTTATGTATTAAAATAGATAACAAAATTTAACGTTGAGTGTTATGGATAAGTACTGGAAACTAACTCTTCATCAATCACAATATAACATTAGTATGAATTTCTAGATATTTAGTTGAAAACATGCTATCTTTTCCTCATAAGTCATCTCCACTCAAACTCTAATTTGATGAAGTATAATAAATGAGAAAGAGATATCCCATATGAATAAGTATCTCCTTGGAAAAAACCTTCAAATATTATTTATTTACCATGAAATTTCCATCATGTTATGATAGTCATATTATTATGGGGTGTAAAAAAACATAGTATACTCTTAGTTTAAATATATTATACTTGTAACATAAGGATGTAATCCGAGAGGCTTGTTAAAAATAGAATGTATTGTTTAGTTATAAAATGGGGTTTTAATTATTATTTTCTATAATAGAAGATAAATTAATCACACAATGAAATTATAAACAATATAATGAAATGTGACCAGGCCATGAATACAAGGATACATCCATAAACACTACTTAATCTTGAGTTAAATAAATAATTTGACATTCATTCACATTGAGGATCTTATTAGGTTTAGAGATTTAGTTAATTAGGCCATTAAACATACATAAGAACTAAAATATTATAATCTAGAAACTTCTAATAACTATTCAATTTCTTATAAAACAAAAAAAAAATTCAAAACGATACCTGGATTCGTTTAATGTTTAAACATCATAAATTTTCCTTGATCCCATCATTGTCTATATTATTCTTTAAATCATGTGAATTTTTTTTTCAAGACATGGTATATGAATTAGAATTCATAATAAATGATTCACAAATAAGGAAAACAATTAGTCTTGTGAAAAAATGTAAACCATGAATACATTATAATAATGTAATAATTTTCACCTTTAAGAAGTAGCAATTATACTTCACTAAATATATTCTCATTTCATGTCTTTTTGTAATCAAAATCATATATTAAAACCCATAGAAAAAACATATAACATATATTGGTAACATAGAACATAATCATACTTAAATGGAATAAACATACGATCAATTTCCAAACATATCACCCTTACTAACGGAATATCCATACATCCAACTTCTATACCCAATGCATTGGAGGACATCATGTAACAACTTCTCCATGGTTTATCATGGAACAACCCATAATTAGTTTATCTTGTAACAACCCATCATCGGGTTATCACGTAGCCACCTATAAAATTTATATGTTCCATTACATAATCATAACATATACAAGATTATAATTATCAACATTTCACTCATAAATTAAATTTGAAACCAAAATAAACAATTTCATGATATTGTAATAGTCAATCCACATTCAAAACCATTTTCTATAAAAAAACCCCAAAAAAGAATAAGGGGTTTATTTTTTATTTTCAAAAAAATTACGTCTTGAAGAGAATTAAAAATATAAAAAATGGTAAAGGTGGCGGATAAGTTATCTTCACTATATATATTAAAAAAACATTCATTTTCTATTTTGTAAAGAAAATAAAATTATTTGGATGAAAATATTCCTTATGAAAACATTTGATTGAATTAAATTTCAAAGGGGTTAATTATACACCTTATAAAGGAAGGTGGTGTATAATAACAAAATATTCCTCAATGAATGGATATTAATGTAAAGTCTCCTACCTTAAGTTGGCTCATCGCATATGTTCCTTGTTTTCTATTTTCCATCATATGAGCACCTTTAATAACACATTTACTCCTCAAGGGATGATGTTATTATTAAAATAAGCAATCGAGAATGTGGGGAGGTATTATATGATGGTGTTTGGGTAGATCATGGCCAAACTAAATGGTTTTTGAAGTGAGGGTAATGCTGTGTATTGAGTTCCATTTTGTAGGAGATAGGAGGGGCACCATTGGAATGATTGAAATTATTAAAATAATTTGAATTAATTTTGTATTGAAAATGTGTCCAAGATTAATTATTTCAAATATAGGATATTTATGGGTGGAAATAAAATAATAAAATAATAAAATAATAATTAGACACGTTTTGGATATTTTTTTAATCCTAATCTTTTTGTTTTAACGCGCTTTAACTCATACCATTTTATTAATTAATTTACACATTTGGAGTAAAAATTATTACCAAATCATGCCAAACGACCTATTATTGAGTCATTCATTAAAATTTTAAAGTTATTTAAACTTTTTGGTCCAATATTGATTTTTTATAAAGTTTATATCATTTATTAAAATATTTTATATTTTAAAATATGAATTATGTCAATTTTGACACTATTCGTTACATGACATTTTATAAAATAAGTAAAACTTGATTATTTAAAAAACCTAAATTAAATCAATCATAACATGTCATAGTAATCCAAATAATCCATGAATGTCATCATATATTTAAAATTAATTTTATTTTAGCATTATTAAAATCACTTATTTGATTCTTACTTTAATAAATCTATTAAACCATCATCTTTGTTTCATAATTAAATTTAATTATTTAATTATTAAAAATTATATTTAAATTAACATGATGTATGTAATATTTTTATATTATAATAGTATTTATATTAAACAATATCACTTATATAACCCCATAGTAAAATTATTTTAGTAATAAGAGACATGATTATGACATATTTGTTTTCACTTTAAAAAAAATTGTTTAAATTTTATAATACTACACTAGTGGATTACAAAGGCCAAAATTTCAACCCAAGGATTGTATTGGTTGAAAATAACCCATCCTATAATATTTGGACATGTTTCTAGATAATTTTATTTTAATATAATATTATTTTTACCTTTAGTTACTTTATATACATTTAACTTTTACAAATAAAATACTAAAGTTACTGTTCACAAATATTATTTTGATTCTATTAGACGAAAATTTTCATACTTATTTCAACCATTTTAAATATATTTTGAAAATAAAAATCATAAAAGTTACAACATTAAATTTAAAATTATTCCCATTATTGGAATGAAAAAACATGTTATTAAGTAAAATGTTCAAAAGATCAGATAGTCTTTATATTCAATTTCAATATAAAATTTATTCCAATGAAATAAATTGGATTAAATGATAAAAACATAATCTTATTAAACATTAAAAAAAATTGAAGGAAAATATTACTGTATAAATAAATTATATGAAGAAATAGTCTTGAATAAAAATTCATTATTATTTATAATTCAATAAAATATGAATTCAATCAAAATAATACAATAAAATTATCCAAAGTAAATATTGATGTACCTCATACAACGAGGAAACTTATTTTGTCTAATAAAACATATAAATGTATTAAAAACTATATTAAAAAATGGTTCTCCATTAAATGGTGATAAAACTATCTTTTAATAAATATTAGAGTATTTATGCTTAGAATTGGATTTATTCCCATTTTAAGCCTCTTTAATTAATTGGAAGAAAGTAAAACTATTAAATAAACACGTGTAAAGATAATATAGTTAGTGATATTCATTATAGATAATACAACAACATGGCTATAACTAATATTTAAAATATAAATATTACTACATATTGTTTGTTCGGTATAACTTAGTCTTGTGTAATATTTAAAATTTCAGAGAATCTCACTGTTTTGTATAGGGTACTCTATCAAACATAACAGCCCTTTAAGGTAAAATTAATATCATATTCATAAATATTAATAAATATGAAATAAAATTATTATATGAATTCATGGTATGTAACAACCTTCCCCTATTAGGGAATTTGCATCCTATAAATTTTAATTACTTATCAGATAAGTGGGAGTATTTCTACCACATAAAATTTTCAGATTCCTATGTTGCCTCTTCAACTATATGGGATTTCTATAAAACCTTAACCTATGGAATTATTATATTCCACAACATTTTCTCTCTTTGGTCAAGAATCTGGAATGGTTTTTCCTAATATGAAAGATTCACATCCAACTAAACTACTTCTAGGCTCCAAACATGAAATGGACCAGGAATATACTTTCGTAACATTGAATCCTGAAAAACATTACATACTTGGGCTAAAATCAGAGTTAAAGACACTATGTATGAAACTGATCCAAATTTATCAATGATTTATTAGGGTCCAATGAACCTTGAACTCATTTTATCCTTTTTAACAAAATTCATCACACTTTTCCATTGAGAAGCATTGTGAATGAAATGATCACCTACATCAATGGAAATATTCTTCCTCTGATTATCCATATAATTTTTTTTATTCTGCTCTATTTTTTCCTCATGTGTCTATGAATCAACTAAAATTTCTCTACAATTTCTCCTACTAATTATTTCCCCATCAACTTCCTTTCACCCACTTCATCCCAAAAATATTGAGTTCGACACTTCTTTCTATATAATGTTTCAAATGGTTCCATCTATATATTGTAATGAAAACTATTATTATAAGAAAAATCAACAAGTAAATGATGATGATCCAAACTTCCTTATAAATACATTGATCATGGACTAAGAAAATCCTCTAATGACTAAATTATTCATTCTGACTACAAATCTTATTGAAGATTAAAATCTATAATAAAATTTAATTTAATACCCAACGACTTCTACAGAAATAAAAAAAATTTATAAGTGAACCTGGGGCCACGATCAGATAAAATGGTTCGGGGACACCTTGTAAACTAACCATATCTTTAATATACAACTATGAAAATTGATCTAGATTTAGAATATCTCAAATAGAATGAAAATGAGAATATTTATCCAGTCGATAAAAAAATATCCCAAATCACATTGTAACCTCAAGATGTTATTAGAAATCCTACTATGAAATCCATAAATATATTTTCCCATTTTACTCTAGAATTATAAAAGGATGAATCATCTCATAAGGTAACAACCATTATGCTTTGTCCTATTGAAAAATTAAACATATCAGCGTAAATTTTACAATATATCATTTCATTCCATCCCACCATTAATACCCCCAAAGACCTCTGTACATATTAGTGTTACCCGGAGGAATTGAAAACGAAAAACTATGTGCTTCACATAACAAATATTTCTTCAACTATGAATCATGAGGAACACATATTCTCTTTCTAAACTAAAAAACACAATCTTTACCAATGTTAAATTTAGGTTACATACCCTTTTGAAAAAATTCGACAATTTTTTGCAACTCATTATCTTCTTTCCGTGCTTGCTTAATACAATCAGATAAAGATGGTTTCAATTCAACATGAAACAAAAAATAATAATTTACTGCACCAACAACTTCCAAGGAAAATTTCATCAAATAATTAACCAAATTATCTCATTTCAAACATATCATGGTTTATAAAGTATTACTTTTTTCCACTCAAGACATTGGCCACTTTATTAACTTTTCCTAGATGGAAATGAATTTTGAAATAATAATCCATTATTTATTATTGCCTTCTATTTTTTTTATAATTTTCAATTATTTATATGTGAATTTATAATTCACACTTTACTCTATAAAAATAATGCCTCCATATTTTTAATGAAAAAACAACATAAGATAATTTCAAATAATGTGTAGGGTAATTTAACTCAAGATGTTTCAACTTATGTGATTCATAATCAATTAAATGATTATGTATTATTAGTACATAGCCATGTCATTTCAATGAAGCATCGCTATAGATAACAAATTCACTATTCTTGGAAGGCAGGGACCAAACATGGGCATTAAACAATATTCTATTTAGTCCTTAAAAATATTCATCACATTATTTTGTCCAGTTGAAAATAATCCCTTACATGTTAACATAGATAGTTGGATAGACAACATAGAACATTTTTCAAAAAACCTTCTCTAACAATCCTCTAATCTCTGAAAACTACGAATCTCTATGATATTAGTAGTTCTTGGAAAATCATTAACAAATTATATTTTAAAAGGTTCAATAATAATGCCATCTTTAGAAATAATATGATAAAGGAAAAAAAATTTAAAACAAAATTCACTCTTAATGAACATTCCATAATGTTTATTTTCTTTTATGTTTTCAAAAATAATATTTCAGTGGAATTTGCGTTCTTCACGACTATTAGAATATAACAAAATATCATCTATAAAAACAACCACCAACTGATCAAAAAACTGATGAAATAATCTATTCATGAGATTCATAAATACTGTAGGGGCATTAGATAACCTGATGGGAATAACTACGAACTCATAATTCCAAAATCTCATTCAGAATGTTGTCTTTGAAATGTCACCCCCTTCACCTTCAGCTGATGGTAGCCAAACATAAAATCAATTTTTGAAAAATACAAAGATATCTAGAGCTGATTAAACAAATCATTTATATGAGGAAAAGGACACTTGTTCCTAATAGATATGTTATTCAAGGTTTTTAAATCAATTTAATGTCTCATAGAACCATCATTATTTTTTACCAATAAAATAGGATCACCCTATAGTGAATTTCTAGGTTAGATGAAACCGTTATCATGAAATTCTTGCCATTTTTTATTCAATTCCACCAATTCTACTTGAGGCATTCAATAAGGGGCTTTATAAATATACTTACCATTAGTCAATAAATCCATAATAAATTCAAACTCGCGATCTGGAAAAATATCAGAAAATTCATTAGCAATAAAATAAGTAAATTCATTCACTACTAGAATGTCAGTAATAAAAATTGCTTCTTTCTTTTCAACAATATGAGATAGATAACTTTCAGTAACAAATTTATTCAATATCTCAGCTTCTGGGTATGTTATCAAAGGTATGAAATCAATTATTAAAACATTATTGGCTTTCCAATATATTTTAGCAAGAAAAAAATAATGCTAATCCATACCCAAACTGATATCAAATTCCAAAATAGGAAGTTAAATAAGATTTTCTGGAAAACCCTTATAAATAATGTAAATAGGAAGATTCCTATGAATATTGGTTTATTTAATAAATACACTCAGAGTATTAACCAAAAGTTATATAGCACATGCATGATGAAATATTTCCTATTTACATTCTATTATCCTAGAAATTAATGAGTGTGAAGATCCAAAGTCAAATAACATATTGAAATATTTTGAAAAAACCCATAACATACCTGTCACAACATAATTTTAAAGTCCCACATCAACCTTAGTAGTATAAAATGATTTTCCATTCCATTATTCATTTGATTATTCTAGTTTCCACCATTGGTAATCATATTTAGACACACATTGGCATAATTATTTAACTCATTATAAAAAAATCATCTTAATTACGACTTTTCATTTCTTTCTGGGTCAACTCCCTTATACTCACAATAAATATAAATAGTATTACATCATCAAAATAACTTTCCATACATTGAGGGATATTCTCCCGGATTCTTTTTACCACACATTATATTATATGGAAATTTAGTTTTCTTACCTCCAATCATCTTTGATGAATTTTTTCCCATTTCCTGCAATCCAGATCACTACATTTGTTTTCTCTCATGAAACATATAACATCAGAAAACACCATTTATATCTTCTCATCACATCTGAAAAGTTTATCTTTGACACTGAACTTACGAGATTCTAATCACCTTCAATAATTCATCTTCAATCTTGAGTAAAAAAGATTTATCTTATTATAACTATACCATATAAAACATGGGATGTACCCTGATAAATGGGTAAAACTTTTCTTCATACGTAGCCACAAAATCTTCTTCCTTTAGTCTCAATAAAATGAATTTATTTTCCCTCTTATGCTGAAGATCCTAATGAAAATATTTCTTAAGGAACATATTCTTAAATCCATCCCATTCCATGGAATCAATATATTAACTTCCAATAATAATTTTAATGATTGACCACTACTGATCTGCTTCACATTCAGAATAATAAATAAAAAGATCTACCTTTTGATTTTTTGAACACCCCCTTGCATCAAAAATATTTTATAGTGTTATTGTCCACCACTCAACTTTCACAGGGTTAGATGATCCTCTAAATTATTCATTTTCAACTCGGACGATCTTGGGATGCTGATTTGGAATGTTGTTTTCCTCTGTATTCCTTTCTATTATAACTTCCTTATTTCCTCATTGAATTTTTTTTGAACAGACATACCTTCGAAGAAGAAACATGGTAATCTTGAAAATCTAAATAGTTTGACCATAAAGGAAAAATCAGTTATGGATATTCTATTAACAATATTATGACTACTAATGTTATATAAATTGTCATATGATATAAGGCTTCATCATTAAACAATACTTAATATTGATTTATGTCAATAATTTGACATTCATTTACATTCCATATATTTTTAGGTTTAACGATATTTTGAATTATCATATAACTCATAAATGAAAACAAAAATATTACAACATATATACATCCACTCAATATCCATTTTTTCAAAAAGAAAAAAAATTGTTTAAGAAGAAACATGGATTAATTTCATATTTAAACTTCATTACTTTTCTAAGATCAACTCTTGGACTCTATTCTTCTTGATATACTATGAAATTATTTTCAAATCATGGGATGAGCATAAAAAGATCAGTAAGGGATACTAAAATATGGAAAACTATTAGTCCTATGAAAACATGTAATCCATGAATACTTAATTATAAGGTAATAATTTTCACCTTTTAGAATAATTAATTAAACTCCACTGAATATTACCACATTACTTACCCTTTTTATAAACAAAAAATTACCTTGAAACCCATAAAAAGAAATATATAACACATAAAGGTAACATGGGATACGATCATACATAAATGGAATAACCATATAATCAACAACCACACATATCACTCTTAAAAAATGTAATATCCATACTACCGACTTCTATACCCAATGCATTGGAGGTTATAACATAACCACCTACCCTTGGTTTACTAGGGAACATCCATCTTTGTGTTATCACGTAACCACCCGTATTTCTCTTATCACGTAACTACCCATCAAATCTCTAAGTAGAATTATATAATCATAATAAATAAAAGATTTCAATTATCAACATTTCACTCATAAAATTTCATTTACAACCGGAATAAATCATTTCAAGATATTTAAATAGTCAATCCAAATACAAAACCATTTTCAATACCAAAATTCATAAAAAGGGAAAAAATATTTATTTTACTTTTCTAAAAATTATGCTGGAAAAAGAATCTAAATATAAAAAAATCGTCACAGCGTTCAAGAATTCATTATTTCCACATACATTAAAAACATTACATTTGACATTTTGTAATAAAAGTAAAACAATTTTTATAAAAAGATTAATTTTTGAAAAAATTGAATGAAATAAAATTAAAATGTTTTGATTATACACCTTATAAAGGGATATGCTTTATATCCTCAAAATATGACTCAATGAATGGAGATTGGGGCAAAGTCCCTTGCCTTATGTTCAATTATCTACGTATGTTCTTTGCTATTTCGTTCCTTTGGATAAGAACCATTATTAACACCTCAACACCTCAAGGGAGGGTGTTCAGTATATAATAAATCCTCAATAATGTACGGAGGGATTATCGGAGGGGGTTTGGGGAGATCATGGACAAACCAAAAGGTTTGTGAAGTGTCAATAATAGAGAGGAATGAGTGCCTTTTAATTGGAGAGGGGAGGGGCACCCAAGGAAGTATTAACAGTATTAAATTAATATAAAATCTATTTCAATTGTCAATGGGTCCGATTTTATTTAATTTTAAGATATTATTATTAGGGGTCGAAATATATTCATTCCATAATAATTATACATAGTTTGGATATTTTTAATCCTTATCTTTTTGTTTTAACCCCTTTTAACTATTACAACTTTATTACTTAATTTACCCATTAAGAGTTAAAATAATAATCAAATCATTCCAAATGACATATGAATTTGTCATTAATTATATTTTTCTAGTTAAATATTGTTTTTGGTTGATTATTTTATTTTTATAAATTCTATATAATTTAAATAAATATTTTATATTTTAAAATATTTTTTTGTTAATTTTGACACTATTAATTACATGAAAATTTAAAAAAACCAAAACAACATGATTCATTCAAAAATAAATACATTTAATCAATCCTAACATGACATATTCATCCAGAAAATTCATGTCTGGCATCTAATGTTTCATATTATATTTAATTTAATAATATTATTATAATTTAGTTGATTATTTATTTAATAAATCTATTACCGCATCATCTTTATGTCAGAATTAAATTTAATTACCAAATTCCTAAAAATTAAATACAAAATAAAAAGTTGTAGTTAATATTTTTTTCCTTTCTAAATACTCTTTATATTCAAAGATATCACTCATATAAATCCATATTAAAAATGTTTTAGTGATAAGAGACATGGTTCTGAAATATTTTCCATTACTTTAAACTGAATGTTATAAATGTCATAATCACTACTAAGTGGCCTCCAAAAACCAAACTTTTGACACTTTGAATTTCTAGGTCAACAATAACTCATCAAATAAGGTTATGACATATTTCAGGGAGGTTTTATATAATTAAAATATTATTTTTACCTTTAATTACCCTATTAACCTTTAACAGTGGTAAATAAAATACTAAAACTACTATTCCCCAAAAATTATTTTATCCTATAGGAACAAATTTGTAATACTAATAATATTGATTTATTTTTTTTAAATTAAAATCACAGAACTGTCAGAAATAAAATTGAAATTAATTACATCTCGTTATGAGAGAAAATATTTTTAAGTAACATGTTCAAAAGATCACATATTTTTTATATTCAATTTAAATATGGATTTTATTCCAATGAACTAAATTGGATTAAATGATAAAAACAAAATCTAATTACACTTTTAAAACCATTAAAAGGATAATCAATATATATAAATAAATTAGAGGATAAAGTGGTTTTGAATAAAAATGCATTATTTTTCACTATTCATTAAAATATTAATTGAACTAGAAAAATAACACCAATTCAACCACATTAAATTTTGATTTCTCTCTTACAAATTAGATGTTTAAATAGATACTAATAGAAAAATATGTAAGTGGAGTGTGATCTACTCCATTGGTTATAGAGGTATGTTTCTAAAAAATATATTTACCCTCATCCTATTGATCGTAACTGGGGCTTCCATCCATTCTTCCATAAACTAGACAACATTAAATGGATATACATGAGTCACAATAAATGGATCCTACAATAGATAATTATTTTTACATAATACTATATTTAGTATTGAGTTTTCAAATTCCTATAACTATGTTTTCCACTCTTTTATATACTTTTTCGGATAAACATTTTTGTATATCCTTACCAATTAATACTTTTTACCAAATTCCACTAGTAAGTAGTAGATTTTACCATATTCCAACCTATATAAACTCATTCAAATAATTGTTTTATATGAAATCATTTACAACCATACGGTTTCTTCCAAACATTGAGTCTAATACATTATATTTGTGTTGATTGTTTTCTCTGAAATTACATTGATCTCATTAATGGATACATCATCTTGGAATTTGTTTGGGTGAAGAATTGAGGATGTTTTGTGCCTCAATCCATAGTTTCTCCATAATGATATCATCCTATCATTATAAAAATGTGTCCTTTACCAATTGATGATGGAACTTCAAACTCAAAAGCTACAAAACATTTAGTCATAGGAACAAATCAAACAATATTATGGTCATTAGATTTGGGGTTTTTCCTCCCACCCATTTTGAAAATGGTCATATTCTAGAAATATATAATACTTACCAATTAACATTGGAAAGGTACGCATAATGTATATTCCCCCAAATTAAAATATTTCACAAATTATTTTAGGATCTTTGGTAATTTTAATTAATTTAGGTTTATATCTAATGAATTTAATATTTTACCCCCTTTTAAAAAATTCAAGTGTTTGAATAAGGAAAAGAAAAACATATTTTATTAGAAAATTATTCGATAAATCATCCATGTTCCAATGGTATCTCCCAAAACATATGTTTGAAAAAATTCAAGCATAATATTTTTCCAGTAAAAATCATGTACTCAAATGATCATTATAGATTAAATAAAGATATATAACCTCCAATTAATTTTGTTTTAAATTTTATTTTAGAATAAAAACTTATTGGGGTTCATATGAGATTCGATTTGTCTGCTTACAAATTTTTTTTCAAAACCCATATACCATGATACCTCTACTTCTACAAAGTGTTTCTTCCCCCTAGTATTTATGTTATACTATGGTTTGTGAGTTGGAATTTATACTTTCGAATTGTTTAGAATCCATCTTAGGTGATCTCCTAAAGATTTATTGGCTTTTTTATTTCTCCTTGATTTCTAAGATGAACTATTGATGTAGAATAATGATTTTGAGCATACATTATTTATCATCCTGATTCATAAGAAAATATTTTATAACTAAATGATTCTAAAAAATATTAATCAAATTTATTTCCAAAAATTACGATTTTAATTTTTCAAAATAATAAATGACTACTAAAAATATGATTTTCAATTGTTTTTTTGGGGTTTAGAGAAAACTTCTTTATCCTTTGTGTATATGAAATTACACGATATAATTTATCAAATGTTTAGAATTACTCTACCCAAACAAAATTATTCAAACAATTGTAATGTAACTCCAAAGGGTAATGTTAGCTTGGGGGAGACATCAGAAGGGGTGTGACCATTCTCTTCATTAATTCATGAAAATAATACAAAACTTTTGTAAAAAAAATTAAAATCATCATCTTTTAAAAGTAACCAATGTTTAATGAGATCAATATTTATATAATCACTATATAATATTATATAAAATTATTCATTCCCTAGAGAGGATCTAAAAAGTATTAAATAATTTGTTTATAGTAAAGAACTTATCATATTAATTTTATACTTACACACTAATATACCATTTTGTGAAATATCCAGCCAAAGAACTTTTTATCTCCACACCATGAAAATATTTGTTTTCAAAAAATTCCTTTAAATTAATTTAATTCAATAATAATTTAAATTAACAAAAAATAATGATATAAATTAGTATAAATTGTGAAACCTTCTAAACATGTCACAAGGTAGTCTTTAATGGGATTTGAAATGTTACTTACCATGCAAATTTGAAATATAATTTGAGCATTTCATAATCCAATTTGAATTTTATTGCATGAAGAGTTATAATAGAGTATTATTAAATTATTTTTTTGACCCTTTAGTTTTATTTAAAAATCAATATTTAGGGGATTTATTTCTTTCATATTCCTTCACTTATTGTTTTTAATTGATGGGTGTTAATTTTTTTAGTGGCTGGTGATGTTCCCATCTTTATTTTCTAAGAGTCGTGTTTCTGGGTGGTTTTTGGTGGCATAATTGATGTTGAAGATAAAAATATTCTATTCCATGGATGCAATGGTGATAGGTAATAAGTGACTCTTTTTAGTGATTATCTTAGGATACAATTATGTTCTTACATATGTATAAATGGTTTCTATTGATACTATGATGTGACAATAATGGTTCTCTTTAGAAATATAGGGGTAGCACAGATGATGGTCTCCCATGATAGTTTTTTATGACTGTGATGGTATTTATTTCTCTCAACAGTGATGAGGTATTTGATGGATGATTATCGATGGTGTATTGATGGATAAATTATTTAGCGGATGTTCTATTATGGATAGATTTTAGAGATGTGATTATGGTTTAAATGATATTATAATTTCAATATTTGATATGGATTTTTAGTTACATGGAGGTAATGTAGTTTGGAGCATGTTTCAGATGACTTGTTTTGTGTATTCTGAATGATAGAATGTACGTGGAATTCTATAAGGAATGATACAGATGAAGATTTTGAGCTGGTAGCATTCACCTACCATGGACATCAATAATTTGAAGAATGGGAGGGTATGGCTCAACCATCTATACCAGGCATGTGCATTTATGCACGGGAGAGCTAGCTGAGCATCTATGCAATGGTGGAGGCTATCCATAATTACATATAAGCTTGGTAGGGACTATTCCATGTATTCATGTTATGAGATTATTGTATATAACTCTGTGATTTCATGAGAGGGTTTCCCCCATTACCCTTAAAAGGGGTATTATCTTAAAAATAAATAAAAAATTAAGGCATTCAAGGCATTTATAAAGGGGATAACAAATAGGGTTTTCATTTTCGTTTTTTAAAATTTTGAGTGAGAATATTTTGAAATTTATTTTGGGAATATATATTGAACTTTAATATAATGGTTTCATATATTATCAAAAAATCACAATAAATTGTTGTTCATGGATACAGAAAAGTTATTACAAATTCTTACTCAAAATTTTTCTCTTCCAGCAATTAAACATAATTAATATTTGTCTACAATAATTTTAGTATTAGATATGGATATATTATAAAGATAAAATCAGACATGTACTTATCACATCCATTACTTTATATTCCAACACAAAATATTTTATAATTAACATTTTATCCTTAAAAAAATAATCAAATCCCTCAAAGAATTCATAACTTACCAATTAATATGAAAAATAAATAGAGTTGTGATAGTGTGGATACAAATTATTTTACATAGAATTAGAAAACATTTATCATTTTCAAAAATCAAAAAATTAAAGCAAGATACCTAGGTCTAACATAAAATTTTTAAAATCCTAGTGAAGGGTTTTAATTGAATCAAATATGTTGAAGTTGATAGTGTTTTCTAAAAATTATATAATGGGAGTTCCCTCATAAAAATTGATGATGATATTTATTGAAATCAAAAAGTTTCTACCTAAAATGAAGGGGGATCGTGAATGGGTTTTTTATTACTCCATCTTCAGTAAAAAGTTACTTTTGGGTAGGAATAAATGTAGAAATCTAACAAGAACATTTTCCAATACTCATGTTGGAAATAGTTTAGTTATATTTGTATTTTTTTGTACAACTCTTGGGAGTCTCAATTATTCTATCTTCATTGAAATAAAAATCGAGTAAGGCATAACATTAATAAAATCTCATAAATCACATAAATCTTTTGAAACATCTATTGAGATAATTGGGAAATGTATTTAAAATATACCCATATATTGTCATTGTATTATTAATTGTGGGGTAATAAAGGCTGATAATTCAATTAATAACTTTATTATTTAATTCTTAGGAAGTCTAATTTTATTGATTCACTATTGTTCATGTAACGTAACCTAAATGGGGATTTTCTTTAGGGGCTCATATAGAGGGATGTCGAAATCAACTTTATAGAAAGTGACTAGAAATTATATTTGAATTTATACATATTTAATATTATATTATAGGATCATCATAATGGTAAATGAGAGTGGAATGTTCTTATTCTCCCTTTTTTGCATTATAATAATGACTTTGACCATGTATTATTTGGTCTATCTCACTTCTATTCACCTTTCATTTCCACATATTTTGGTTGGGCATCAAAGTTCTATCAAGATTAATAGACTCATTTTCAACATGCCTTTATTGATTTGATATGGATTCAGGTTTGATATAGATATTTATTTCCTTTACCCTAATTATGGTTAAAAATATTTTCGCATAGGTTTAGGGACATAAAGAGGTATCATATTTATTGTATTTCTTGAAAGAATTACAATAAACAAAAAATATGTTTTTTAAAGTTTGAACATAATTCCACAACACCTCATCTTTTGGAAATTTTTTATATAATTGATAACAAGGAAATATTTATGGTTGTTCAAATTATTTTATGGGAATTTTGGTGGTTAATATCTTGGTTGAGTTTATTTTTCTGTAACTCTTTTAGAATTTTTCTTGAGAGGGTGGGAGTTTTTGGTTTTCTATTTTAATAGTGATTATTATTGGTAATTGTTTTTAAAAGGTTTTCTAGCCTAGTTTTATTGATTTCTAAATCCTTATTAGACATATGGAATTTCTCTCCATCATTTGTGTTTATACTAAAATGGAAATTTTTGTATGATTATATGTATTTATCTATTCCTTGCATCCCCATACATCGATTAGCTAAATGTCTTTGTGATGAACATAAGAAAAATACCTATACAGGGTAAAATTATTTAGGATTTATATTCAAGAGATTTTTATTAAGAAGACATGTTTGTTCCCCTAGTTTAGATTATATCATTGAAGATGAGTAAAAATAATTTCCAATTTTAAAACATTAATACCTATAATTTTTTTATTAACATTTTATACTTTTTTTAATATTCAAATGAGTCTCTAAGACTATACTGGTGATCTGCCTATTAAAACTCCCCCAGAAGATTCATTTAATAAATTTACGTTACTATTAAGTAATCCTTAGAAAAAAATCACAAGGAATTGATTCTATTATATTTCATTATATATATAAATAGATTAAAAATTATTGAACCAAACCTAATACTAATAAATACTCTATCTAGAATAATTTATGATAATAAATCTCCTTTCAGATTGATCTTCTTCCAGATACATGAAATAATATCATAATGAAGGTTTATTGTAGGCTATCCCAAAAAATAATAATTCTATGAGTAATAAACTATAAAATAACTGAATCTTATCTCCCACAAGTGAAAATGGGATTTCCCTCCTCTTTACATCCACTTTGGTTACTCCTATGGGCCTTATAGTTGATAAGAACAAAAGAAATTACTTGATCTTCATATTATGGTCTTCAAACACAAGGTCATTAAACTAGTAAAATAATAAAAATACTTTATTTATTAATTAAATATAATTTTTAGAATGTTGGAATGGAAATATTACCGGATTAATTCTTAAATGAAGGGGAATAAGGATCTCACAATGTTTTATAGGGGTTTTCTAAAATGGTGGCAGGCTCAAGTTGAAAACATAAAGTCTCACTCATGTCAATTATGTTAAACTCATAAAACTAATATAGTAAGAAGAATTTTTACCAATTTTTTATAGTATTATATCAATCGTAGGGTAATGATATAAAAATTTTCTAGTTTATGATATGGTTATGTAACTAAAAAGTAATTAAACATTTTGAAATTTCACTCAACATTTCAGACACTGGTGAAATGTTTATACATGAACCATATAATGGGGGTGTAGAAACACTATTATTTTCCTAGGTTAAATATAGAATAATTATTGATTCTCTCCATAGAGGAGTTATCAAAATTAATTTTCAGTATTAGTAAGAAATCGGGTTCCTTGGATTTGTTCATCATTAAAATCCAATCTAAAACAATGAATCAAAGTGATTAAAAACAATGCGATCAATAACATCTGGGTTATTATAGATACCCTAGATTCAATAACATATATATTAATTTCAATTTTTCCTGACATTTATTACTTTACAAAACCACTTTCCTAAAGATGATTTTTTTAGTTCCTTTGGAGGCATAAAAATACAAACTATGGTATATAAGTGAGATATATTATCTCCCACTATATTCTCCATTACATGATCCCTTATTGAAAACATCATAAAGAATATAGATCATCATTATTTGGGAAAAATAAATATATGAAAGGGTGAGATCGGATGCTCAGTAAGGGTAGTCAAAGGAGATATTTAAGTATAATCATGAAAATAATGTTATGATAATATGATCCTGAAATTAATTAATCATACCCAACACATAAAAGATTATAATCAGGAGTCATGGAAAACATATTGACATTTCATAAGAAATTAATCATAAGGAAATAAAGACACTAGTCCATGAATTAATTACATATGAATATTACCTTGAATTTTGGTGTACATATAAGCATATAAAATTATTTCAATAGTTTTCAAGGATAACTTCTAAGGAAATATTAATGGATGGTGTTCACTCCCCAAACCATATTAGTAGTCAAAGTTCTTCCCTAAGACAGGGAATGTAGTCACGATTCACTCCCAAGAACATCATAGTATTCAATGTTCACTCCCAATATGATATTAGCAGACAAAGTCCTTAACTAAACCGAGTTTATTCCCTATTCCTATCATGTATATATCATGAAATATTAATAATTACAAAATGAATTTGAGGGAGATATAGTTCCACATATCATATAATTAAATCACGCATTCATGTTCCAATAGATAATAAAACATTCATCATATCATAAACCATAAGTTGATATGGGTTTCATAAACATAATATCATATCCAGTGAAATGAAATGGGTTTCATGAACATCATATCATAACCTATGTAAAATAGATTGGTTTCCAAATAATTTATTAAAATAATAATAGATGAAGGAATACAGGTTTTATAATAATTTTATTATGGTACAACCCTTGAAATATAAAGCTGTTTAATAAAAAAATTGTCATCTTAAAAATAAACCATTCAGATAAAGTATTTGAATGTTTTTTTAAAATCATATCCCCAGTAAAGAAAAAAACTCTATGAAAGGATGTTATCTTATATAGAGAAGGATTTTAGAATATAACTTAGGGAATACCTTATGGAAAATAACTTATTCTTAAAAATATTATTTTATATTACAATTTTGAAATCCATTTTAATGATAACCACTTTGAATACATATGAAGTATGCTTTTTATAAATTCAATTAACTAAATTATTAGGGAAAATATATTTATCTATTTTAAAAAATAGAAAATAAAAAATCTTGAAAACTTTTTCCAATAAAAATATCTTCAAAATATTGTAAATGATTCATTGAAATCATTAGAACCCCTTTTATTAAAAATAATCCTTAAAAATATATAATAGAAGAGTTGAAAAGCATTTAACACCTTTTATTTGAAAAAATAGTTGAAAAAATATTAAAAATTAATGTAATGTAATTTAAAACATTTTATTTAAAAAAATATTTTAAAATTTTTATAGGAATAAATGAAATAAAAGAAATCAATTCCTCTTAAAATAAACATTAAAAACATATAAATGAATTTTGGAATATAATTTAAAATACTTTTTAAACCTAGATTTTTTATGAATATATTTTTCTTTGAAAAAAATTAAAAAATAATGAATATAAAAATTATTAGAAAATACATCTTATTTAAAAAATCTCATATTCATTCAATGTAATATTCAGTGAAACAATAGTCTTGATAGTGGAAAATTTCATAAATGTTGAACATTCATTTTTGTACCATTATATGTTTAGAAATGTACCATGATAAGAAAATGAAAAGGGTATTCATTTCATAAACCATTTTTTGAAATGGTAAATCATGGGGAAAAATTTCTTTTAAAAATCACCGGATAATATTAGAACATTTTTGAAAACATTTTTAGAAAACACAGTATTGAAAGAACACATATTTTAGACGGAAAATGAAATAAAGTCATTTTTAGTATATTTTTTTATAAATTTTCATAAGTACAAAATTGTGGAAATTTCTCACAATTACATTAATATAACATTGATTAAAAATTCATAGTAAAATTAATAACAAGTCTTGAGAGATGGATCATATTATTTCATCAATCGAAGCATAACCCAAAACCATCAAGATAAACGATGTGATTGTAGAAACTCCTTCCTCTTTGGTAAAATTGAATCCTAATACCCATGAAATAGTTACATTATAAAAGGCTTAAAATATTTTAAAAATAAAGATATTCATGATAAAACATTTAAATGGGATTTATATACACATCATAAATGAAATGCATGGTGAATATGGCATGTATCTAATGGATAAAAAACGTGACATGAAATTACCTTACTCTAAGACCTAACTATAATAATACAAATTAAAAACTTGTATAAAAAAATTATACATTTATCATAAATCTTATATCGAACCATATTATTAAATATCATACCATATATGATTTTATTTGGACTTTATTTTACCCATTTTTTAAATCAATCTCTTGTTAAAGTTATATTTCCTTAAATAATTGATTTGTTTTTCGAGTATGTTTTAATATGTGATTGTTGATAAAATTACATATATCAAGATTTAATTATATAAATAATTTAAAAATTATTTAAATATCTTATATATTCATTTTATAAGTATTTAAATGAATTCAATATATATATATTTGAAATTAAAAACATGGTTAATGGAGACTACATGTTGTATGTACGCATGAATTTTTTTTCATTTTTTATATAACAATTTTAAGAAAATAAAATTAGATAAAATATATTTATATATTATATTTCTTGTAGCATAATAATGTAAAAAAATAAATAATATTACTAAACCCATCTTTAATACATTCCATGTAAAGTGTGAATGATTTACATTTCTTCAAGTATGAGATAGTTAACATGTCCAAAGATGAAGTTATCATATTCCAAAAAAATGGAAATAATGAAGGTATGTTTTATAAATTAATTAAAAAAATAATAAGTATATCATTAATATCATATATATTATATAAATAAAGTAATTTTATCATTATTCCCATCCTTGAGTAGTGGTAATGAAAGAACAAACGACATTGGTTTACAAGGTGGTAGTCTGTCGTACACATGAATGATGGTCCAGTGAGAAATAATAATATGGAATATTATTTGATTAAATTATATTTAATTATAACTCACAAGTTAAGATAATTTGAGAAAATAATTATATTGATGTTACTGTATGTCAAGGGGGTTTCTCTAAGATTATTTAAATAATTAACAGCACCTGTGCCGATTATTTTATTATTACCATAGTGAAATAAATTCCCAATTATATAATTCTATTAATTCTTAAATGTAATGATATGTGATGTAAATGGTGTTTTACACCACATTTGGAGAAAAAACCAAATCCTAGATAATTTTTACCTCTCCAATAATGCTCTAAAAACAAGAGAGATCCTCCTCCACCAGATCAAGGAGAATGATTTGGAAGAAGTCCTAAAAGAGATCGAAGGTGGATGTAACAAGAACAAGGAAAATCCATGAAAGCACACAAATACTCATTTACTGATTCTTGAAGATTTTTGGAGAACTTGTGGGTCAACTCTAGATTATATCTACCCTTGATCTCTACAACATAATAAATCCACACTACATATCCGTGGTTGGACTCATCAACGAAGAAAGAATCACCTATGAGGTAGTTATCTTTAATTAGTTTAATTATAAAAATAATATATTGATCCTCTCTCTTGGTTTTGGGTTTATATTCCTTTGTCTATGTAACGCCCCGACCCCAGCTACCCAGAGTCGGTGCATTACTTCGTAACATTGGCATGATCACAAAAGATCAAGTCTCGAAAGACCGATTAGTTTAGTAGCCTTGGAAACACTAGATACATTCATAAATGTTACATTACATCATAAAGTGAAAAACTAATAACAAAGTCTTCATAGTCTACACTCATATCCTCTTCTGACTATCCCTACAGGTCATTCATAAAATACTTCTTCACATCCTGGAAAATATTAAAACATTGAAAGGGGTGAGCTCAGATGCTCAGTAAGGAGAACAATATTGCGGAAGCTTTTATAAATAATCATTAACATTTAAGGCAATATATAACTAAAACAAAAGCCTTTTAAACTTGAACATCAACATAATATGGCAAAAGTAAAATGAGATAATGCCATTCACTTCTTCACATGGATATTCTACTGGTCGAATAATCACATGAAATATCAATAACCTCTTTCATAATGAGGGAATGTATAATGCCAGAAATTTTGAAACATTTTGTCAAGGCCTCGACCAAGACGTCTAAAATGATTAAGGCCTCGGCCAAAAACATAAATCAAATTGGGAAAGGGCCTCGGCCAATTCCACGTCTAGTTGTCTCATGAGACCTACCGATGCAATTTTTTTAGAAGATACTTATGTTTAAAATTCCTCAAATATACTCCAGTGTTTTTATGGAAACATTATGCAAGCTTCTGTAAACAAAATAACTAATTCTGAGACTGCTCGACTAATTACAGGCCATGATGGGTCCACGCCCAATCCCTTCCTGTCTACCACACTCGAGAGTCGGGTTTTTTGCAAACATTTTTAAGCTTGCGTTAAATACGTATACATTTGCACTGGATTTTCATATATTTGAGAGAAATATCTCTTCTTTAAATCATTTAAAAATCATATAATTATAAAAGAAAACCTTTTGAATAAACTTAAAAGTCAAAGGGGTTTATACACTGTATAAAAGAATGTTGTGTATAAAAAAAAATATGCCTCAATGAAAGGAGATTGAGACGAAGTCCTTACCAAGATCATTTTCTTAAATAAAATATATCTATTATGTGTATTCAATATAAGTACACATAAAGAATGTACAAATACAAGATAGGACTTAATAATATCATAACATAATTTGAAAGTAGGAGATTAACCCAAAGAATGGAAATTGGGTTAAGAAGTTCCCTTACCTTGCGTCTTGTCCTGACTCGACCGTTCTTTAACCTCATGAATAATAAACTAGAGTTAATTTCTATTTACTTAAGAACCTTTTTCATGTTCATTATTCCTTTTATATCACTTATTACCATGTTATGAACATTATGTAATTATTTAAGTTAATAATGGTCGTTTTGTCGATCTTTGGTACTTGAGTCAAAAATAAACTTCTTATAATTACAAGTTGTTTATGTGGTAGAATATCCATTATCTCTAGAATTGTATTCATTATTTAGATTTCATATATATCATATATGTCCAGTATATACATTCACTTATAATATTACGTAACATTTAGAGGTAATAAATGAAATGCACCGTTCATGGAGACGGTAAGCCGTACGTACACATGAACGCTACTTTCATTTATATTTCATATTTAATGGAATGAAATCATAATGATATAAATTTATAATATAATTACAGTATAATATAGTGTATAATACCATTTACTCCATCCTTTATACATCCCACATATGGCATTAATGATTCAAATCACTTTGAGGGGGCGGTAGTCCGCACTTCCTAAAATGAAAATAACGCGTTTACCCATAATGGAAACAATAAAGGTATGCCATAAATGAAAAATACAGAAACTTAAGTAAAACATAAACATATTATATATAATTTATAAATAGAGTGACATCTTAATAGCCACCTTTGAAGGTGTTTTATGAGTGTTGAACAATCATCGTTTCGTGAGGCAGAAATTCGCCATCCACGGAAACCGTATGTACTTTAACCATTAGATGTAGGTGTGTGTAAGTGTAGCTCGAATAATCATTATAAAAACATCCTAGTATATTTAGGATACTGGTGTTGTTACAAAATAATGGAATAAAAAGAGTTTAGGGGTTTGGATAAGCAAAATAAAACAAAATAACATAAGAGAAGACATTACCTTAAAATTGGGTAACTCTTTTGATTTGAGCCAAAGGCTTCCTTGGGAAGACTTCTGCCCAAAGTGAGGCTTCTAGGAGTAATGGAGGGAAGTTTGGAGAGTATTTGGGTAGAGGTTGGCCGAGCGAAATGGCTTGAATGTGTGAATAAGGTGGGAGTGGTGGGGGCCTTTTATAAGTGGAGAGGAGGGGCACTCTTGGAAAGTAAGGAAATGTTACATTATTACACAATGCTTTTCGGATTCCAAAGGTCCCACAATTATATAATTCTTCTCTAAGGAGATAAGGGTTATAAATCTACCCATCCAATAGTCTTTGGACAAGTGTAAGCCTTGGATTGTACATTATCTTTTCATTTTATTAAAATCGTTAAATAATGAGGTCATCGCTGCATCATAATGATGTCATAAATAATTTAATTTATTTAATGTATAAAAATTATAAAAAAAAATACTATGATGTAGGAAATCTTTTTATATTTCCAATGACTATTTATAGTCAAAAATATGACTTGTATAACCACATGTAAAAATTGTTTTAGTAAAACATTTCATGTTTGTGTTGTTTTTTACTTTAACATTAAATAAAAGGTATTTATGTCATTTTCCAACTAAAGTGGCTACATGGGGTCCCCAAGTTGACCCATGGATTTTCTTGGTCGGCCATGACACATCCAATGAGGGTAGGACATGTGTCAAGCTCATCTCATGTTATTAAAACATTATTTTTACCTTAAACTACACTAATTACCTCTAATCGCGATTAAGAACTTAAAAGTTACTATTCACCAATTTTTTTTTTAATCTCATTGAACCACATTTTACTTCTTAATGACAACCATGTATGTTGGAATTTTGAAAATCAAACCACATAAGTGGTAATATTTCATTTAAACAAAAAATCAGTTTTTTAACTACCACTTAGTGGTTTCACTATTCATCAAAAATTGAAGTTTTTCAGAACAATGACAAAATTTCACCCTAAGATATATTTGATATTCCGATTTCAAAAATTATTTCTATTTTAAAAAATTCCAAACATATAAGTTGCATTAATTAATTTTATAATTAATTCCCGTTGTCACAACAAATAGCATGTTTTTAAGAAACAATTTATATCAAAATATTGATAATTGTTCATGCCCAATTTCAATGTTAAATAAATTCTAATGACCTCCATTGGATAAAATGGTAAAAATATATTCTAATTATACTTTAAAACAACTAAATAGTATAATTTATCACTATAAATTATTTTGATTAAAAAAGTTGTTTTAAGTATTTTTTACTATTCATAAAAATTTGGAAGTTCTCAGAAAATTACAAAAAATTCAACATAGGCTAATTTCGACATTCCGAATCCAAAAATGAAGTCCATTTTGAAATATAAAATATAAATAATTTCAAAAGGTGGGTTTTACTATTCATAATGGCTATTTTGATTAGTCGCGGTGTGTTAGAACTCGAAGTTGCGTACAATGCAAGCTGTTGCATTATTGAATGAGAAGTGTATCGTGGAAGCTCGGGGTGTTACATTCTCCCCTCCTTCAATAAATTGCGTCCTCGCAATTTGAAAATGTTCTTCGAAAATAAAAGGTTGAAAATAGAAAATACCTTTGTGGAAACCCACATCGGAAATAAGGTTAATAAAATTTACCCTTAATAAGAGGGAAAGGGAAATGAAAAAGTCACCACCAAATTATGATCTCAATAAGGAGAACATTGGTGGAAATTAGAGACATATAATTGGAGGAAAAACGTAAATATTTGTAGGGAGTGATTGAGGCCATCAATCACAAACAATTGTAAAATTGAGGGCCTCAAATCCTTCAATCATTGATGATTTAAAATATTATCAGTTCAACAAGACATAAGGTATTAAGATAACACATTTTTTGTTTTAATATCCCTTTAATAAAGTTTAAGAATTAATTTATTCATAGAATAAGATATAGGTATATATATTTATTCTTGACAAGTAGAGTTTCAACCTTCAACTAATTTCTACCACAAACTCATCTTTCACTCAAAAAGATAATAGAACTCAAAAATATTATACTTATCCTAATTTTATAAGGTTCCAAATGTTAACACATACCATTTAGATTAGTAAAATTATATTGTAATAACCAGGGACTTCCTTTAGGCTAGTGGTAGGGAATAAAGGCCTGTCGCACTATGGTTGTGGGTTCGATTCCTGCAGCTTTGTCCGACGCGACGGGTTATGCCCCACCCTGCAGGTTGTCCTTTTCCTAAAACTATATTAGTATAATATTCCAAAAATAATCTTCAGAAATGATTTAACCTTAAACAATACTATCCATGGTTCAACTTAATCCATTCCAACCTTAATAGTTATCCAAAATACCTCCGTCCAAACTTTCCCTAAAAGGTCTCTAAATTCCAAAATAAATTGTAACATCAGATTCCCCAAATAAAGAAAAGTTTCCCTTATTATCACATACTAAAAATATGATTACCTTAATCATATTAAAACCTTAATGAAAACAACATGTACTGCAGTACAATCCTTATATATATCACATTATTCTTATAACCATAATCTAGTTATTGAGTCTAAAAACACAAATACAATAATTATTCAACTTCATCTGTAGTAACAACATAAGCTTGGCCTTGATCCCTTGGCCTTTTCTGAGGTAAGTTTCCCTGATGCTTAGGAAATTCATTTGCATAATGACCCATTTCTCTACAATTGTAGCATTCAACTTTGATAGCCTCTTTCTTTCCCTTGCAATCACGAGCCTGGTGACCTTTTTCTCCACATTTATAACAAACTACCATTCCTTTTCGGCAAGTACCAGGGTGATTCTTCCCCCAATTATCACATAATGGAAAATCCTTCTTTCCCTTTTTCCCTTTATCTGTCTCTTGTTCCACAGTTCTCTTCTTCTCTTTCTTTACTTTGTTGTCATAAGACTTAGAGAATTCCATTTCTGTCTTGATAGCACATGAGACAATATCTTCGTATGACGAGAAGGATTGTGAGACTAATGATCGACGGAGAAATGGTTTTAACCCATCAGATAAACAATCAATCTTACTCCTTGGGTTACGTATATAATCTGCAGCATGCCTCAATAACCTTGTAAAGTTGGCCTCATACTTTGCGACATTCTCATCCTCCTTTTGTCTCAGACTCAAAAATTGTCTTTCCATATCTGCTCAATGGTCACGAGGATAGTATTTTTCTAGGAAAAGCTCTTTGACCTCCCTCCATTCTATATTCGATACATCATCATCTTCCTTTGTGTTTTGAATTAGCAACCACCACTGATCGGCATCTCCAGTGAGGCGGTAAACTGCCATGATAACCTTCTCTCTTTCGCTACTCCCCAAGGCGTGGAATATTTTCTCTAAGGAATTTATCCATTGCTCAGCTACTAATGGATTTGTACCCCCATTAAATGTTGGTGGTTGTTGCCTCATGAAGCGGTCTAACATTGATCCTCCACGTTGCAGATCATGGTGCTCCATATGAGTAAGGTTATTATTCATAACCTGAGTGAGTTGTCCCAGTATGGTAATAAGTTGATCACTACCAGTTGTATCTCCCGATCCACAATAATTATCTTGATCAGGAGGGCAATCCCTACACGGAGTTCGTGCATTGATACGGTTTCCATTCCTTCCACTAGACACCATTTCTAAACAATGGAATAAACTAGATTAGTTTATGAATCAAAATACATAATTCCATACTTGTAAAACACTTAACATAAATTGAACTATTTATGGATGTAATCCATAATCATAAAAATGTTTTCTTTGAGGAAGTATATACTCATAACCCTTCATAGTGTTTTGTAAAGAAATGAGAATTATCCTAAGAATATCCCCCGGGAGTGTCGTAACCAAGAGTGAAGTAAGGCCCGTTGTCGTGCACCAGTTTCCGTTCGAGTCTAGCTCAAAGCGGTGTTTTCGGGTTTTACCCCTAGGTACATCTGTGCTAGAGCCACCTCTACCTGCTCGTATCCAGACATGGATGTATTGCTCAAAAAACTCACAAAATCTTTATAATACCAAAATTCTAGGAAGTTCTTCTATACTAATCCTCAAAGTCCATCTTAGGTCTATGTGCTCTAATCAGAGTTTGTCTAAATCTAGCTTCCAAGGTTTGTACTAAACTTCCTCTAATACCAACTGTAACGCCCCGACCCCAGCTACCCAGAGTCAGTGCATTACTTCGTAACATTGGTATGATCACAAAAGATCAAGTCTCGAAAGACCGATTAGTTTAGTAGCCTTGGAAACACTAGATACATTCATAAATGTTACATTACATCATAAAGTGAAAAACTAATAACAAAGTCTTCATAGTCTACACTCATATCCTCTTCTGACTATCCCTGCAGGTCATTCATAAAATACTTCTTCACATCCTGGAAAATATTAAAACATTGAAAGGGGTGAGATCAGATGCTCAGTAAGGATAACAATATTGCGGAAGCTTTCATAAATAATCATTAACATTTAAGGCATTGTATAACTAAAACAAAAGCCTTTTAAACTTGAACATCAACATAATATGGCAAAAGTAAAATGAGATAATGCCATTCTCTTCTTCACATGGATATTCTACTGGTCGAATAATCACATGCAATATCAATAACCAATTTCATAATGAGGGAATGTATAATGCCAGACATTCTGAAACATTTTGTCAAGGCCTCGGCCAAGACGTCTAAAATGATTAAGGCCTCGGCCAAAACCATAAATCAAATTGGGAAAGGGCCTCGGCCAATTCCACGTCTAGTTGTCTCATGAGACCTACCGATGCAATTTTTTTAGAAGATACTTATGTTTAAAATTCCTCAAATATACTCTAGTGTTTTTATGAAAACATTATGCAAGCTTCTGAAAACAAAATAACTAATTCTGAGACTACTCGACTAATTACAGGCCATGATGGGTCCACGCCCAATCCCTTCCTGTCTACCACACTCGAGAGTCGGGTTTTCTACAAACATTTTTAAGCTTGCGTTAAATACGTATACATTTGCACTGGATTTTCATATATTTGAGAGAAATATCTTTTCTTTAAATCATTTAAAAGTCATAGAATTATAAAAGAAAACCTTTTGAATAAACTTAAAAGTCAAAGGGGTTTATACACCGTATAAAAGAATGTTGTGTATAAAACAAAATATGCCTCAATGAAAGGAGATTGAGACGAAGTACTTACCAAGATCATTTTTTTAAATAAAATAGATCTATTATGTGTATTCAATATAAGTACACATAAAGAAAGTAAAAATACAAGATAGGACTTAATAATATCATAATATAATTTGAAAGTAGGAGATTAACCCAAAGAATGGAAATTGGGTTAAGAAGTTCCCTTACCTTGCGTCTTTTCCTGACTCGACCGTTCTTTAACCTCCTGAATAATAAACTAGAGTTAATTCCTATTTACTTAAGAACCTTTTTCATGTTTATTATTCCTTTTATATCACTTATTACCATGTTATGAACATTATGTAATTATTTAAGTTAATAACGGTCGTTTTGTCGATCTTTGGTACTTGAGTCAAAAATAAACTTCTTATAATTAAAAGTTGTTTATGTGGTAGAATATCCATTATCTCCAGAATTATATTCATTATTTAGATGTCATATATATCATATATATCCAGTATATACATTCATTTATAATATTACGTAACATTTAGACGTAAGAAATGAAATGCACCGTTCATGGAGACGGTAAGCCGTACGTACGCATGAACGCTACTTTCATTTCTATTTCATATTTAATGGAATGAAATCATAATGATATAAATGTATAATATAATTCCAGTATAATATAGTGTATAATACAATTTACTCCATCCTTTATACATCCCACATATGGCATTAACGATTCAAATCACTTTGAGGGGGCGGTAGTCCGCACTTCCTAAAATAAAAATATTGCGTTTACCCATAATGGAAACAATAAAGGTATGCCATAAATGAAAAATACAGAACCTTAAGTAAAACATAAACATATTATATATAATTTATAAATAGAGTGACATATTAATGGCCACCTTTGAAGGTGTTTTATGAGTGTTGAACAATCATCGTTTCGTGAGGAAGAAATTCGCCATCCACAGAAACCGTATGTTCATTAACCATTAGATGTAGGTGTGTGTAAGTTTAGCTCGAATAATCCTTAAAAAAACATCCTAGTATATTGAGGATACTGGTGTTGTTACAAAATAATGGAATAAAAATAGTTTAGGGGTTTGGATAAGCAAAATAAAACAAAATAACATAAGAGAAGACATTACCTTAAAATTGGGTAACTCTTTTGATTTGAGCCAAAGGCTTCCTTGGGAAGACTTCTGCCCAAAGTGAGGCTTCTAGGAGTAAGAGAGGGAAGTTGGGAGAGTATTTGGGCAGAGTTTGGCCGAGCCAAATGTCTTGAATGTGTGAATAAGGTGGGAGTGGTGGGGGCCTTTTATAAGTGGAGAGGAGGGGCACTCTTGGAAAGTAAGGAAATGTTACATTATTACACATTGCTTTTCGGATTCCAAAGGTCCCACAATTATATAATTCGTGGATAAGGAGATAAGGGTTCGAAATATACCCATAAAGTAGTCTTTGTACAAGTGTAAGCCCTGGATTGTACATTATCTTTTCATTTTATTAATATCGTTAAATAATGAGGTCATCGCTGCATCATAATGATGTCATAAATAATTTAATTTATTTAATGTCTAAAAATTATAAAAAAAATACTATGATGTAGGAAATATTTTTAGATTTCTAATGACTATTTATAGTCAAAAATATGACTTGTATAACCCCATGTAAAAATTGTTTTAGTAAAACATTTCATGTTTGTGTCATTTTTTACTTTAACATTAAATAAAAGGTATTTATGTCATTTTCCAACTAAAGTGGCTCCATGGGGTCCCCAAGTTGACCCATGGATTTTATTGGTCGGCCATGGCACATCCAATGAGGGTAGGACATGTGTCAAGCTCATCTCATATTATTAAAACATTATTTTTACCTTAAACTACACTAATTACCTCTAATCGCGATTAAGAATTTAAAAGTTACTATTCACCAAAAAATTATTTTAATCTCATTGAACCAAATTTTACTTCTTAATGAAAACCATGTATGTCGGAATTTTGAAAATCAAACCACAGAAGTGGTAATATTTCATTTAAACGAAAAATCAGTTTTTTAACTACCACTTAGTGGTTTCACTATTCATCAAAAATTGATGTTTTTCAGAACAATGCCAGAATTTCACCCTAAGATATATTTGATATTCCGATTTCAAAAATTACGTCTATTTTAAAAAATTCCAAACATATAAGTTTCATTAATTAATTTTATAATTAATTCCCGCTGTCACAACAAATAGCGTGTTTTTAAGAAACAATTTATATCAAAAGATTGACAATTGTTCATGCCCAATTTCAATGTTAAATTAATTCTAATGACCTCCATTGGATAAAATTGTAAAAATATATTCTAATTATACTTTAAAACCACTAAATAGTATAATTTATCACTATAAATTATTTTGATTAAAAAATTTGTTTTAAGTATTTTTCACTATTCATAAAAATTTGGAAGTTCTCAGAAAATTACAAAAAATTCAACATAGGCTAATTTCGACATTCCGAATCCAAAAATGAAGTCCATTTTTAAATATAAAATATATATAATATCAAAAGGTGGGTTTTACTATTCATAATGGCTATTTTGATTAGTCGCGGTGTGTTAGAACTCGAAGTTGCGTACAATGCAAGCTGTTGCATTATTGAATGAGAAGTGTATCGTGGAAGCTCGGGGTGTTACAGTCTAATATCATCGATTCAATTATAGGGATCACAAAATTCATCATCGCATAGATCCCATATTTTCCTTGAATATGGAAAAAATAAAATTTGGGCAACAACACTTCCATGCTTCCACTATGCAAGGAACATAAAAGTTCCTTAATATCAATCATATTATTTTTTATAATTATTATATGATAATTCATGATTTTTAAATTTATAAATTATTTTAAAATTAAATTTTAATAATTCATTTTAACCAGAAGAACAAGATCTGTTTCTTCCACTATCATTTCATGCAGATCTAACAGAAATAATTAATCCTATGATTAAAATTATATCTAGGGTTTTATCGAGAGGTTCCATGGATTCTGTTTAGGTAACACAGTAGTACACACAATGCAATCCTAATTAAACTCCATGTAGTTGTGCTCAATGCATCAGGTGTAGTTCAGAAATTATTCAAGCCACGTGCATTATAGACACACAGTGTAGTTAATTCGTACACCATGTGTTGACTCGAATAGACTGGATCATGCTCAATTAGACTAAATGATGTGTGGCCCATTAGACACGTGTTGTATCCTCTTCTGGGTCAGGGTTGGGATGTGTATCTCAAGCATGTCTTAGCCGACTGGTGACTATGTAATGTGGAGTAAACACATTGTGTGGCCCACTAACCACACTGTGTACACCAAGATTTCTAAAGTACGCCTAACATGCCAAGTCCCTAGGAATGTATTTCAGATAGATGGTAAAGGTAGTACACACCATGTAGATTGGATCTTCCCATCATGTATTGATACCGAATTACATAGAATTGAATATTCAGTATCAGTATAAGGTTCATATCTACATATCATGTATATGATGTATTATAGTATTTATTCTATGTGCATAAAAGCATTCCATGTTACTGAAAGGTCATTTAATTCATGCAATCATCCATGATGTACACATCATTGATGTATGTGATATTTCATCCATGATATATGTCATAAAGAATAAAGTGTATACAAGTATAATACATGTACAATATATTTGTATGTGTATTCACTGGTTTACCTACAATGTACATTTTTGTACTAGGTTAATGTTTAAAGAATTTAAATTTGTTTAAAATTATAATGGATTATAATCTCAAGGTAATTCAAAAAAGGATTATGATAAATGTTTTTATTAATTAGAGATAATAATTAATCTCTTCGAGTGTCATTTATCTTAAATATGAATGATTGGAGAATTGAATTCTTGTTTTACTAAATATGTAATTTGTTTCATGTATATGGATGATCATAAGGTATAAAAGACCTTTTTATGTAACTGTGAGTTAATGAAATTGGTATTTGGAATGCCTACCTTATGCTATTCGAGTTGCATGACAAGCCAATGTTGGTATAATGAGAATAGAATATGTATCCTTTCCACTTGAATGTTCAAGCAATAGGATATTCTAAAGCAAATGGGAAAGTATATTGGGATTTAAAAAAATAGTTGGTGGCTAATAAAATAAAATATTATTTGTTAGTCTAAATTTTAATAGATGAATTACTAAAATTATCCACATCATATTTGGAGAAAAATAATCATAAATGAAATTAAACATATCATTGTGATCCATACTATAGAATGAAAATATTATCACCCAAACTAATTTCCATTAGTGGGAAAGGTTCCTAAGCATCATCCTCTTCCATGAAAGGAAGAAGTATGTGTTGGAAGAAAATTTAGAAGTTTCACTAGAAAATGAGGTGAGTGATGATGATCTCTCTTTCTATAAGAAACATTTGAATGATGCTACAAATGTTCGGTGCTCTATTCTATCATCCATGTCCAATGAGATCTTCACTCAATATGAGTAAATAGATTCTTATAGTATGATTTCTTGACTTCTGAATTACTATCAAGAGAAGGTGAGACAAGAGATATGTGAGATCACCAAAGATTTTCTCACCACTAATCTTGGAGAGTCTGTTCCAGATGGCCCTCATGTAGTCAAGATTATTGTCTACCTTGAACAATTTTACATCGTAGGGAATAAATTACCAGATGATTTGCATATAGATATCATACAATTATCACTAACTAAGGCCTTCTCTTGTTATATTTTGAAATATAATATGAACGATAATGGGAAGAGTTTGTCCAAACTTTTGACCCTAACTTTCCATGTTGATAAGGAAATTGGGCATGACATACCTAGAGTCCTTATGGTGAATATGAAGTGTATGTACTAAAAAAAGGAGACTAATACCTATAAATAGTCTAAAACCCCCCAAGAATTGTCTGACCAAAAAGAAGAATATCCAAAGACATGGAAAGGAAAAGGAAGAAGTGTGTTTTTAATGTGGAAAATTTGGACACATAGAGATGAACTTCACTCATAGTCAAGGGGAATCCAGTGGTGTATTTTTTATGAAGTTAATATTTCACTTTATTCACATTGGGTATTAGATAAAGATTTTGGTGGTCAAATTTGTATCTAAATGCATGAACCAAGTCGATTTCAGAAAATATTCAGAGGAGTGGTGGATCTATGAGATTCCTATTATGCAAGGATTGAATCTCATTCTCTTGGGGACTACAACCTTTCATTGCTAACTGGGATGATTTTGGTTTTATGTGACTATTAATAAGAACCAAATGTTACAAGAACAACATTTAATCATCATGTTTAGATATATATTGATTCATTTTTATGTTTTGAAAAAAATTGATTCATTTATTAGGGAGACATATGTTATAGTTTGACAAATATAAATAAAGGGATATATGTATTAAATTCTAAAAGTAAAGTGTTGTAAAATGATAACAAATCACCTTCACATGATTTATATAACACCTAGTTGTGGCAACACCATCTTGGTCATGTATACAAGAAGAGAATTAAAATTCTCTATCAAGATGGTTATTTGGAATCTTATGATCTAATACCACTTTATAGATGTTATGATTGATTAAAAAAATGACCAAAACTATCATTAGTGGATATGGTGGGAGATCCATAGATCATCTAGGATTGGTACACACTTATGTGTGTGGATCATTTATAGTATAATCTAGAGGTTTTTATTCTTACTTCACAAATTTTAATATTTTATTTTATAGATATTGATATATTTACATGATGAGGTATACGTCTGATTCCTTTGATAAAATCAAAGAATTCAAGAATGATGTAGAGATTCATCTTGGTAAAATGATAAGGAATCTTCGATCATATTGAGGTAGTGAATATCTTTACCAAGAGTTCATGGACTTTCTATGGGAGTTTGGGATTATATCTCAACTCACTACAACTTATACACCAATGTGGAATGGGGTTAGTGAAAGAAGGACCCATACCTTACTGGACATGGTATGGTCGGTGATGAGTCTTTCATATCTTCCATTATCATTTTGAGGATATGCATTACAAACTGCATCAGACTCATCTAACCGAGTACAAACTATGGTGGAAAATGTAATTCCCTTCAAGTTATAGAGTGGAAAGAACCCCATTTTGTAGAATACATGTGTATGGGGTAGTGAGGAATTTGATAAATGCGTTCTCAGAAAACAAAATAGCACCCCATGGAAGGAAGTGTATATTTATAAGGCATCCCAAAAAAGGAATGGGATTCTTACCATACAACCCCTTAGATAATAAAGTGATTGTTACTAGAAAATATATTCCTCAAGAGAGGGAGAAAATCCTTAAAAAGGATAATTGGAGAAATATTTAATTCAATGAAGTTGATTCTAATGATACATAGGAGTTGGTACATGAACAAGTTTCACTGGTACATGTGGAAGATGTAGTTCATGAAACAAAAGATCCACATATGAGTGTAATATATGTATGAGAAACAAAGAGATATTATTTTATTGTCACTGAGGATGGAGAATCATTATTATTGGATAATTATGAAACAATCTCTTATAATAATGAATTTGAAAGAACATAAGCTTCAAGATGGATAGATTCTATGAATTCTGGGATCGATACCATGAATCAGAACCATGTTTGGGTTTTGGTCGATGTTCTAGTTAAGGTAATGAATTTTGGGTGTAATTGGGTATTAAAAAGGAAACTAGTCATGGATAGTAATTTAAGTACCTATAAATATTGTCTTGTGTCTAATGGTTTTAAAAAAATGTCGTGGAATTTAATACAATGAAACCTTTTTACATGTTAACTTATTTAAATATTAAAGAATAATATTTTCCATTGAAGCTAACCATACCAATGAAATTTGGATGATGTATGTAAAAACATATTTATTTAATGGGAACATTCAGATAGAAGTCTATCTGACACAACTAGAAGGGTTTGTGACTAGGTGGTGCCAGAAGAATTTTCAAGTTTCAAATATCCAATTATGGATTGAAGAAAGAATCTAGTTCATTGATCATTTGATTTTATGAATCCTTAAAAAATATTGTTTCCTTAAAAAAATGTTATATGTATGTTTACAAAAGATTTAGTGGAAATGTTGTTGTTATCCAAGTAGGATATGTTGATAACATATAAATTTTTTAAACTGAAATACCAGTCTTACAATATATTAATGAAAGGTCGAACATGTTCTTCTCCACAAAGGAATTAGGTAAAGAGAACTAAATTATAGGGATCGAGATCATTCATGATAGATCCAAGAGGCTTCATGGACTAATACAAAGTATATATAATGCCCAAATATTAAATAGATTTAGTATAGAATAATCCATGAGGGTATTGGTTCCACTATAATAAGGTTTACATCTTTCTGAGAAAATGTGTCCTTAGAAACCACAGATGATTGATGGAATGATTAAGACCCCATACACTTCAATGATAAGATCAATCATGTATGAAATATTTTGTACTATAATTGATTCATCCCCTACTTTTAGCATGGTATGATGATATCTAAAAAATCCAAGAGAACAATATTATAAATTTGTTAAGATAATCCTAAATCATTTAAGTAGAACTGAGGATATGTTCTTGGTTTATGGACAAGACAAGGAGCTTTTCATCAAAGGGTTTGCAGATGCTATTTATTAGACAGATCAGAATGATCTGATGTCGTAATAAGGATATGTTTTATATCTCAATAGAGGAGCTATCAGCAATAAGAATTCAAAGTAGCCAGTTGTTTCTGATTCTATAGTTGACCCTGTGTATAAAGATTCTTCTAAATTATCCAAGGATTCTATTTGGATTCAGATATTTTTCCAGGATCTTGGTGTCGTACCTAATATTAAAATCCCTATCACATTGTATTGTCATAATACTATTGTGGTGGCTCTTTAAAAAGGCTCAAGGTCACATAAATAGACAATGAAAATAATCTAAAAGTATCACCTCTTGAGTGATTTTCATCAAAGGGGTGATGTTACTATGAGCATAGTATTCATGGAATTGGACATGGTGGACCGCTTGACTAAAGTAATATCTAAGAAAAATCACGACTATCATGTGAGAGCTAACCCACTAAAGGTTCTTAACAGTTGGTTCTAGTGAATGTGAGAGTTAGTTGGAGTTGGTTCCCTAGAACAAAATTCTATAGACTTTATTCCATCTTTAATTCATGGTTTCTTAATATTAATAAACTACTTATCACATCATGGTTATTATTCTTTGTAACATTTCTTGTGATAATATCCCATGAGTATCTATCGCACTAAAAGGTCATTGTAGTTCCTCAATATGATGAGAACCCGAAAGAGCTATGACACTATTCATAGATATAAGATCCATTTCCAGATGGTATCATTTTAGGGACACAAATGAAACATGCTATGAGGGGTGGAGACTCATAAGACATTGAGGAACCTTCTTATGGTGTATACCCTTGGTGATATCTAGAAGGATATTATTAGAACGAGAACCTCCAGTAGGAAATCAACATTTATAAGTGTCATTGGAGGTTCATATCTATAGATGTGTGTATTGTACCTTTGAATTTATGATTATTATAAATGAATATTTCATGTTGTGTACATTGATGTATTGATAAAAACCGTGGAAATAGATGTTTTGGTGAGGTAGGATACACTGGGTGTGTCACAGGTAGTATTTCATAAATGAATACTACATGAGAAGATTAATCCTTGCTGTTCACAAACTGGAGTAAATATCTCAGAACATTGATGGTAATGATATAGCCTAAAAAATCCATGGCCATGGTGTTCAATAAGAATGTTCTATTTCTAGAAATTCAAAGAAAGGGATATCAATCGTATAGGTTGATGGAATTGGCATGAAACCTTCACGATTAGAGATGTTATGATAAAGGGATTATATTACACGTTAAATGTTTATATGTGATGAAATTTCATTATGGCATTAACTTATTTCTATATGGGTTTTTTGGTATGTTACTAGATTCTATCCTTGGACATTAGGATGCTCCACCTAATGCCACTAAGAAAGTGGCCTAGAGGGTCACACACAATGTGTATCTAGAATATCAGTAAAATAATTTATTATATAACAACATGAATAAATATTTTTACTGGTAATGGTTTAATAATTTCTTATGTAATCATTGTAACCTTTATTCTGTCACTAGTAATTCGAGATAATATATTGTGGAAAAAATAATTAATAAATATTGAGGAGGATTTGAGGACATAGATTAATGGTCCAGTGAAAAATAATAATATTAAATATTATTATATTAAAAAATATAATTATAACTCTCAAGTTATGTTCATGACAGAAAATAATAATATTGACATTATTATTTGATCAGTGGGGTTTTCTAGGATTAATGAAACAATTATAGGCACATGTGAATATTATTTTTATTATCACCTTATTGAAATAAATTCCCAGGTATATTATTCACTTAATTAGAAATGGGAATGATAAGCGATTACATCTATGTGGTTTACAAAATTTGGAGAGAACCACTCGATCCAAGCGAGTTCTTCCCTATCTAAGGACAATATCTGTAATGAGATCGATCCTCCTCCAGTGAATCAAGGAGAATTCTTTGGAAGAGGATCTCAAGGCAATCGAAGCAGGATAATGTATGTGTATGAATCATCCATGATAGCACCCAGAGACTCCTTTAGTGACATCCAGTTATTCGTGTGGTAGGTGTGGATCGCCTCTAAATGTAATCAAACCATAATCTATACAATACAATGAAGGTTCACTATGGATCTAGGGTCGAATGCATCAATTAATAATGAATAACCTTAGAGGTAATTCTATTTAATTAATTTTTTTATAAACCAAATATGTTTATCCAATAACATTTTTCCAATTTTCTATTCACTTGTCTTATTTAATTTATTCAATTCTATTGATCATGGTGTTCATCATCGGATAGATCCCCGATTGATCATTGAATATGAAAAAAATCCATTTTGGTCACTAGCCCCACATGTATCTACTCCGCCTGGAATCAACAAGTTGTATAACAGCGGGCATATTATTATTTATAATTTTTTAATAATTTTTGTTAATTGGTTCAATTATATATTTTTTCAATTCAGCTTTAATCATTCCTTTTAATCTTTATGATGATTTCTATCTCTTCCTCAATCATTTATCGTAGATCTAACAGAACAAATTAATCTTATGATTAAAATTATATTGAGGATCTCATCCATAGCTGAAATAGATTCTTTCTAGGTAAAACTACAGTATATGCCATGTAATCATAATTACAAGCCATGTAGTTTTGTTCAATACATCAAGAATAGTTTGAAAATTACTCCAACATTGTGCATTAAAAAAATGATGTGTAGTTAATTCTTAAACAAGGTGTTGAATAGTATTGGCTAGAACATGGCCAGCCAGACTACATGTAGTGTGGCCCACTATACATGGCGTGTTTCCCCATTCCGCTCAGGACTAGGCCTTGTTTCCCATACATGGCTTAGTCGACCAGTGACCATGTAACACGAAGTCGACATGGTGTGTGGCTAACTATATTTTTTGTGTTCTCTGAGAATTCCAATTTATGCCTCATACACAAAGTCCCTAGAGATGTACTTTGGATATATGGTAATGATAGTACAAACCATGTAGATCATATCTACACTCCATGTAAATTTTCCAAATTAAATTGAATTAAAACATTAATATATTTATAATGATCAAATCTTCATATCATGTACAAGTTGTATAAAAGTTATTATTCCACATTCATTAATGTATGAAACATTACCAAAAATCATGTAATTGATGTAATCATCCCTAAGTATACATAAATAAAGTACATGATAAGTCATGCATTCAATATTTCATAAAAAATAAAGTGCATAAAATTATAATAAATGTTGAGTATATTTGGACGGCTATTCATCGGGTTACCGCTAAGGTACATTTATAAACAAGGTAAAATTCAAAAGAATTTTATTTTTTTTAAATTATAATCAATGAGAATGTAAGGGAAAATTTGAAGAGGATTAATATTAAATTATTGATTAATTAATGGTAATAATTAATCTATTCAAGTGAAACTTATCTTAAATACAAACGATTTATGAATTGAATGCTATTTTTATTTAATGCATAATTTTTTTGCATGCATGTGGATGATCATGAGCTAGACTGGACTATTGTATATGATTCGTTTCCTTTTAATTTTTTTATTAAATTAAATTATTGTCCTTCATTCCTTACCTCCCCATTAATACATAGGGTCTGTGTGCTTATGAATTCTTTTATGTCAACCCCATTTTACCCATCACATGTGTGACAATAAAAGAATATGTAATGTATGGTTCTCCCAAGATAGTAGAAGTAGATCTAGTTGGTATCTGAGGTGAATCAAGTCCAAGATGATGGAATGGTGGACAAGTAGAAAGCTGTAAACATGAACCTAATTGGCTCAAGGTGTTTCTCCCCTAGGCCAGCAGTTAGTTTATCAACAGCTAGAAAAACAAACCTTTAGAACAAACTCATGGTCATTCCCTTTATTTTACTTCAGTTAGTTTCACGTTTATTCATTATAGATGTTTCATCACAATCACATAATAAATGAATTAATAAAAATGAAAGATGGAACTAAAATAAATTAAATTATGCGTAAATATTATCTATGACATAGTTAATCTATTAAGTATATCCCAAATAATATAAACAAGCATGTGAAAAGATAATAATTAGGAATTTACACATAACAGATCAAATCTCTCAATAAAATATTATGTCTTTATTACCTGCCATTAAATTGGTTAAAACCAAAAACTAGTTCAAAGAGATTGACAATCCAAAGTTGAAGTGTAGTCAATTTTTGGGGAATTATAATTTGATGTTTTGTGTTGATAAATATTGGGTGAAATCAAGTGTAGAATTCCAAATTTGGGCTTGATGTAACTGAGAGGAAAATATTGAGGAAATATAAATTTATGATTCCAAGATATGGGAGTCCACTCAAGTGATCAAAGAAGTATGAGATAATGCAGTTGGAATTTGAAATTTCTACCTAAAACCATTCGAGTAGCTTTATCATCCAATGTAGGGGTAATGAGAATGGAATATAGATTCTTTCCACTTGAACATCCAAGCAACAAGATATTCCAAATCCAATGGTAAGGGATATTGGGTTTCAAGAAAATAGTGGTAGATTAATAAATTATATTTTTATTTATTTATTTTTAAATGTTATCAGATAATGCACTAACATTTTTTACATTATTTGAAGAAAAAACATCAAAAATGACATCAAAAATATCATCACAATCCATAATAGAGAAGAAAATCCTTTTCACTGGCACTAATTTAGCATAGTAAAGAAGATGCCTACAGGTTGTCCTTCGCCATAAAAATAAATAGTATTTACTGGAAGAACATTTTACACTTGTTTCTGGAAATGAGGTGAGTGGTGAAGATCTATCTTTTTATGAGAAACATTAGAATAATGCTACATATGTTCAGTTCTTCATGTTATCATCCATGTCCAATGGGATCTTGAAGAAACATAAGGAAATGAATGCTTATAGAATGATCTATCACCTTTGGGATCTCAATCATGAGAAGATGAGACAATATATTTTTAATATCTCCAATTATTTTTTCATGAATAATCTTAGAGCGTCTGTTCCAATTGGGCCGCGTGCAGTTAAGATTATTGGATACATTAAACTCCTTGACAACAGTGGAATTAAATTCACATATGAGTAGCATACAAATATCACACATTCATCACTACCCATGTTAATATCTAGTTTTATTATGAATAATAACATGAGAAATAATGAGATGAGTCTATCAAAACTTTTTTCCCAAATTCACCAAGTTGATTAAGAAATGGGGTGTGAAAAACAACAATCTTTATGGTGAATAGGAAGAGGAAGGGCACATAAAAAGAACATGAGACCAAAAAACAGGCTAAATACCCTAATTATAATATGACTTAGAAGATGAAGATCCAATGGAAGGGATGGAAAAATGAGGAAGTGTGTTTTATGTGGAAAATCAGGCTATTGGAAGTGGAACGGAACTTAGAGGAAAGGGGATGGAAAAGGTACATTCTTTATCGAGTGAAATCATTCTATTTCTATACAATGTGTATTATATACAACTAGTGGTGCTAAAAATTTTATCCAAATGCATGAACTAATTAGATTTGTTAAAATTTCTAAAGGAGAGGTGGATCTTCAAGATTCCAATGTAAGGAGATTTTCTTCTCTTTCTATTGGTGACTACCACCATTCATTACTGACTGAGATGATTTTATTTTTACGTGACATTTATTATGTACCTAGTGTTACCAATTACAAAAAATTTGTATCATTTTTACATAATCATGGTTTTATTTTCATATTTGGAAATAAAAGTTCTCTCTTTTTTAAGGACAACATATGTCATTGTATTGGAGATTTAAATAAGGGTTTGTAGGTTTCAAATTTTTAAAACCATGTGTTGGAAATTGATAACAAATCATGTTGACATGAATCATATAAAACCAAGACGTGTAACACCATATTGGTCATTTTAGTGTGAAGAGTTTTACAAATCTATGAAAATATGGTTATTTAGACTCTTCGGACCTAAAATCACTTTATATATGTCACACTTGTTTACAACGAAAAAGAACCATACCACCATTTAGTTTATAGGGTGAAAGGGCTATTGATATACTTGGATTGTGACGCACTAATGTGTGTGTACCATTTATAGTAGAAGCTAGAGCCATATATTCTTATTTCATTATATTTTGTGATGACATGATTAGATATGGCTATACTTATTTGATGATATAAGTCAAATTCCTTTGAGAAAATTAAGAAATTCAATAATTAAGTATAGAATCCTCTTGGTAAGAAGATAAAAAAGAATCAATCAGATCGAGGTAGTGATTATCTTAACATAGAGTTCATCAAATTTTTACAAGATTTTGGGATTCTATCTCAAGTTAATCCACCTATTACACCATAGTGTATTGGTGTAAGTGAAATAAGAAACAATACCTTGTTTTAAATGGTAAGATCGATGATGAGTCTTGAAGATATTACATTATCCTTTTGGGGATATGAATTATAAAAATGTGCCATACATATTATACCATGTACTAACTTTGGCGAAAAATGAAATTCCCTACAAGTTATGGAGTAGAAATAAACACATTTTTTCACGTACTTGTGAATGGGTTTGAAGAGCGTTTTTAAGCCTATATCAAGAAAAAAACTATCACCTTGTGTCACTAAGTGTATCTTTATTGGGTTTCATAAGGAAACAAAGGGATACAACCTATACCAAACCTCAAATAAGAATGTGACTATCGGCAGACTAGACACAATTATTGAGAGGGATCACATCATCAAAAAGGATAGTGGTAGAAATATTGACTTCGATTAAGTTTACGGTCAAGATACACAAGAGTTGTAACATGAACAACTTCCACAAGTCCCCATATAATAATTAGTTCCTGAAACAAAATTACTATATAGAAGTTTAAGATAGGTAAGGGAACCCGAGAGGTATGGTTTTTTATTCACTAAGGATGGTGTCTCATTGCTATTGGAAAATTATGAAACTCTATCTTATAAGGATGATGTAGAGAGCTCAAAAGATTAAATATTGATAGATGCTTTGAAATATGTAAGGGATTCCTGGCATCAGAACCATGTCTGGGTTCGAGTATATGCAATATTGGATGTAATACTTGTGGGTGTAAATGGGTATTCAAAGGGAAACAAGACATGGATGGTAATGTAAGTATATATAATGTACGACTTATGGATAAAGGTTTTAAACAGTGTCATCAAAGTGACTAAGATGAATCCTTTTCACCAGTTTCCATGTTAAAGTCAATCAAAAGCATATTATTCCTAGAATCTTACCATGACTATGATATTTAGCCGATGGATGTTAAAAATACATTCCATAATAGTAACCATCAAGAAGATGTCTATATGACCCATCTAAAAGGGTATTTGACACTAGGTGATGCTGAAAGGATTTTCAAGTTGCATGGATCCATTTATGTATTAAATAAATCATTTAGGTCATGTAACATTAGATTTGATGAATCCATAAAATTATTTGGCTTCATTAAAAACTTATGTGATCCATGTGTTTATAGAAGTTGTAGTGTAAATGAGGCTTTTATCATAGTAATATATGTTTCTAATATATTACTTAGTGAAAATGACATACATGTCTTTAAATCTGTAATGTACTATTTTAACAAGTGATTCTATATGAAAAACATATGTGATATAGCCTATATTCTAGGGATCAAGAAAATTCATGATAGATACAATAAGATTCGTTGACTAAGATGAAATAAATATATTTACTTGATTATAAAGAGATCTATTTTGGAACAAACCAATTTTGGCTTGGTTCCAGTGTCACATGGTTCACATCATTCTATGAACTTTTTTCCACATACACAACAAGAGAAAGATAGAATAAGTAATATCCCATACAATTCGGAGATATGATCATTCATGTGTACCATGTTATATACTATACTTTATGTTTCCTACACATTGAACATAGTGGGAAGAGATAATAAGATCTAGGAGAATAGTATTGGGAATCTATTAAGACAATCTTTATGTATACGAGAAGAACTAATGATATGTTACTTGTGTATGGATGATATGAGGAGCTTTTAATCAGTGTGCATGATGATGACAATTTTCAGAAAGATCAGAATGATTTGAAGTCATAACTAGGACATGTTTTCTTTTACAATAGAGGAGATATGAGCTGGAAGTGTTCAAAGAATCAATTTTTTATAGATTCTACAACGGAGTGTGTGTATATAGTGTATTCTTATGAAGCTACGAAATCTTTTTGGATTCATAACATTTTTTATGATCTTGATGTGGTACCTAGTGGTAATGACCTTATCTGATTGTATTATGATAATGAATCAACAGTGGATCTTGAAAAATAGACAAGGTCACATAAATGAACAAACTATATACTTTGAAGGTATCCACTCTTGATGGGTTTTCATTAGAGGGTTGAATTCTCAATGAGTAGAGTATAAAAGAAATAGAGCATGAAGAACCCATTGAATAATGTCCCATCTATAAAAAATAATGTGTATCATGTGTGAGCTAAGAGACTGAAGGTTGATAGTAGTTGGCTCTAGTGTATGTTGGATCCATTTGGAGTTGATTCCCTATAACAAACTTCTATACAAATTCTTCTAGATTATATTATGTATTTTTTTATAAATTTTAAAAAACTTCTTATCCCAACATGATTTTTCTTCTACATAACAACTCATGTGATAATGTCACATGGGTAGCTATCACACTAAAAGGTCATAACAGTTCCTTGATCTGATGAGAACCCAGATTTTCTATGACAATATTATTATATATATGTTTGTGGATAAATTATATCACATGATGGATATAAATGATATAGACTGTTATGGGTAGAGACCCATTGGAATTTGATTCACCTTCACATGGTGTAAGCCCTTGGTGATAGTAAGTAAGATATTATGATAATTAGATCTGAAAGTAGGAAATCTATATTTATTAGTGTCATTGGAAGTTTCTATCTGCAGAGGTATGTATTGGTCCTTATACTTAAATATAATTATTAATGGATATTATGAGTTGTTTACAATGATGTATTGAAAAAAAACATGGTGAAATATGTTCATGGTGAGGTAGGAAACGTTGGGAGTATCATGAGTAATATTGCATTAATGAATAATAAGAGAAAGGATTTATCACTTTTGTTCACTGACATGAGTTAATATATTAGGACCTTTGATGTAAATTATATATCCAAAATTAATCGATGTTCATTGTGTTCTATAGTCATGTTCTATTTCTAAAAATTCATTGAAAGTGATATCAACCATATAGGTTGATGGAACTGGCATTCAACCTGTTCGATTTTATATATTGTGTTAAATCGATAACATAACTCAGTAAACATTCGTATGAGGTGACATTTCATTCTGTCATTAAATTCATTCTCTATGGGTTCCTTGGTATGTTACTAGACGATATCCTTGGACTTTAGGATGATTTGCCTAATGCCACTGAGAAAGAGGCCAATAAGTTCACACACGTACTGTATCAAAAATCACAGTTAAATAATTTATTATTTAACAAGATCAATAAAAATTATTATTCGTTGTGGTTTAATAATTATTCATTTTTTTATGATCACATTTATTCAGTAACTAGTTATTCAAGATAATATATTACGGGAGGAATAATTAATAAATATTGAGGAAGATTGGTGGACTGAGATCAATGGTCCATTGAGAAATTGAAATATATAATAATATTTGATTAAATAATATAGAATGTTATTTTATTAAATAATATATAATTATAACTCACTAGTTATGTCCATGTCTAGAAATAATAAAATTTCTATTATTATTTAACATGTGTGTATCTCTGAAATTGATGAAATAATTGAAGGCACCTGTGAATATTATTTTGTTATTACCCTAGTGAAATAAATGCTCGATTATATTATTATTTTAATTATCCATGGGAAATATTTGTGACACCAATAGTGTTGGGAAATAGATTTGGATAAATCCCCTTGATCCTAGAGAGTTCTTCCCTCTATAATAATTCCCATAATAATGATATAGATCCTCTTCCACCAGATCAAGGAGAACACTTTGGAAGTATTTCTCAAGGTGATCGAAGGTGGACCATGAAAGCATAATGAGCTTCCATTTTAGGACCCAGAGACTCATTCAACAATGTCTGCTGATTTGTGGAGCATGTATGGATCACTAAAAGAGGATTTATACCCCTTTTATACAATATAATAAAGGAACACTGTAGACCTATGGTCAGACACATCAATGAAGAAATAATCACAATAGAGGAAATTATAATTAATTAAAATAATTATATTCAAAATATGTTGATAATCTCTCTTGATTTTGGGTTTCTATTCCTATGTATTATTTCACTAACTCAATTCTGTGGATCGTGGTTTTAATTATCTCATAGATCCTAGATTGTTCATTGAATATGGTAAAAGTCAATTTTGGGCACCAGCACTACCGTGCTTCCACTACACCCATAAACTAAAAAAATATAATTTTCTATGGGAAAAATTATTTTAAAAATGTAATACATTTTGAAGACCATAATTTTAAAAAATATATATTAAAAAATATAAAGTAATATTTTTAATCATTAGAATAATTTTATTTGAAAAAAGTAAATGAAAACATATAAAGGAATCCTAGAAAAAAATTAATCCTTTTATTTGAAAGTATATTTGAAAACTTATAAATGATTCTTTGAAAATTATTTAAATCATTTTTATAGAAAATAAATATGAATATACCTAAAATAATCTTAAAAATCATTGAAAAACCTTCTAATTAAAATAATATTTGAAAAAAAATATAAAGGATGCTTTTAAAATAACATAAAATACATATTAAAATGAATCAATTTTGAAATTTTTTTCATTGATTTTTTTTAAGATAATGAATTTCTATAATTTAAGGGAAATGAATACATGAAAAACAAAATTTATAAATTTGAAAATGAATATTAAATAAAATAACTATCATGAGGGTGGATATATACTTACATGATGAATATTCCATTTTTTACCATAAGAAGTTTAGAAAAGTTCTTTGATCAAGAATAGACAAGAATATTTGTCCTTTAAAACCATATTGTAGGAAAATTAAACAAGGGTAAATATTTATTTTAAAAATAAAATGATAATAGTAGAAATTTTTTGAAAATATTTAATGAAATCATGAATATTAAAGAACACAAATGTTTGAACGAAAAGAGAAATAATGTTATATTATCATAAAAGCATTTTTTAATTATCCTAAGTAATAATGAGTGGAAAAAATACGCCATTACCAGGATATAACCATTATACCTATAGTAGAATAAAATTAGATATAATTATTAATATATTTACTATAATATTTTATCAATGTAAACATAATACGAAAACATCATAATGAACAATTGGATTATATAAATAATATTTTATAGCATTGGTATCTTTGAATCATAATCCCCATAAAATATTTTAATTTTTTTTGATTGTAAAATATAATTTATATAAAGATAGTAAGGATATAAAATTTCAAAGGGAATTATATCCAGCTCAGGAAAGAAACAAGTGGTGAATACAGTATTTATCCCACATATATAAAAAGTGAGATGGAATTCCCTTACCTTAATTATTGAATTTATTTATACATGTTCAAAAATAATATATAATAAAAATAAGTTTATTACACATATACCTAAGAATAATATTATTTTATAACATACCGTTTATGATTTAATTTTTACATTACATTCTGTATTTATTAAAAATTTCATATTAATGTTACGTTTTTGGTAATAACCACTTTTTTTCCATATATGTTTGGACTTGCTATTCCCAATCCTCTTACATAGATCACAATTTACATAGTTAAATTGTGTAGAAAATATATATAAATATAATATATATTCACTACATAATTATTTATAATTATCTATAAAATATATAAATATCAAATAAAATACACAATTCATAGATATAGTAGGTCGCACATATGCATGGACACTGTTTCCATTTTCTTATAAAATTTTAAGTAAAGTAATGTAAATGATATATATATATATTATATTAAATTTACATTATTATGATAATTTCATATATAATAAACATGTTTATTAAACACAACTTTAATATATTAAATTGAATTCATCAACGGGTCACATCACATTGAAGAGGTTATACTCCACCAATCCACAAATGAAGTTATCATATTCCCAAAAATGGAAATCAGGAATATATGTGTAATATAATAGTTGTAAAATAATAGACACAAAATAAATAACATATATAATTGAAAAAATTATGTCTATCAATATTACCAACCATGATAGGTGTTAATGGAAGAAAGAATGACATCAGTTTGTGATGCGGCAGTACTTTATACAAACAAACCATGATTGTGTTTGTAATATGATGGATGTTTGTGAAATTATAGGTTTTAACCATAACATAACATCATATCATAATAGTTTGTTTTTTTATATAATCAATATATAAGAAAAATTCAAGGAGTGTATAAATAAATAAAACAAAAGTTCTCCTTGAAGAATGTTACTACTTTTTTCATTCAACTCCTGTTGGTTTATACATAAAGGAATAATTGGATTGATTTGTGACCAATGATACAATAATATGATGTGGTGAGGTAATTTAGGATTTTATTTGAGCTATGGTTGAGAAAATACAATTTGTTTTTATAGGTGTTATGAATTGGGAGAGGTCGTAGACTTTTATAAGTAGGGGAAAGAACAGAAATGAAATATTTGAAACAAAATGTGTGCTCCCTAAATTCTTACCAATAAATATGTTTAAAACCCCAATATTAAATATACTAAGGTTTAACTTCCAAATTTTTCCATTCAATGTGTTTTTTTCTAGTTTACTTTGATTAATACAACTTATATTCTTTGATTATACATTATGTAATCTAATTTTTACCTTAATCACTATAATTAATTTAGAATTATTTCTCTAATAAATTAGGCCAAAAATTATGTTGGACATAATGAAATTATAAATTATTTGGATTCAAAATATGGATTCCATTTTTTCAAATTCAAATCATAGAAGGGGATGAAATTAATTTAAAAATAATATCCTAGATGGGAGGAGATAACATGTTTTTAAAGTGAATGGTACAAAAGAATGAAATGTTTTTAAATCTAATTTCAAGGGGAAAAGTATTAAAGTTACCTATATTTGGATTTATTGAAGTATAACTGATTTAATTACACAATAAACGAATTTAAAATATAATTTAACTATATACATAAATTAGATGAAAATGCTGTTTTCAATTAAAATTCAGCGTTTTCACTATAAATTATGAAATGAAACTTCTCATAAAAAACTAAAACATTCCACCAAATTAAAATGATGATATTATGAATTCACAAATTATGATTTATTTTAAAAATAAAAAATATAAAAGTGTCAAAAATTAGTTTAAATTAAAGTCTCCCATTACAGTGGGGTAAAAGTGCCATTTTGAATAATAGAGCCTTTTAAGCCCTAAACTAAATCTATTTATATTTTTAACATACAAAACATACTGAGTGAATTAAAAAAAATTTGGTTTAAATTATAATATTTATATTCAGTTATTATATCATACTAATAGTGATTAATTTATTATATTAAGATAAACCACCTTTGTAGGCATCCAAATATTTTTCATAAAACCATATCATTAATATTCAATTGGGTTTTATAATAATTTGTAATAATATTATAACCAATTAATTAATTTTATAAACATTCTTAAATCATAGTTTTATAATTTAAATAATATTATTTGTATATTCCATTACTATGGAAAGGTGATAACTATAAAAATATTTCAATAATATTATTATTAATAGTATATAGTACTTCAGTAAAGCCTTGTATATCATTTAACAAAAGTTGTCTATGAAATTTTGGGTTTTTTACACTTCCCAAACCCAGTGTTACTAGTGACATAAGATTATATATGTGTTATATGTATAGAAAACAAAACACAGTGAGTCCATGTAATATAAGCTACATTTAGTGTTCTGTGAAATGAATAATATATACAAGATTAAATTAATTCAAAAATTATATTTCACAAGAATCTCATTGTGTAATATTAATGGTTGTTCATATGTATATAATTAAATAATTAATTTTGAGTATTTAACTCCGAATTATATTAGAAATTGAATATAAGTCTCTAAAATCATTTTACATTCCACCCTTGATTAATTGAATTTTTTAGAATAATTGTTACAACAATAATTTCACAGCTGACCCTTTTTTTCTCTATGTGATGTGATGGAACAAAGAAATATTAGTGTAACTCATTTAATAATGAATCAATTTTTTGTTTTCCATTTTCACTTAGGAATTTTATATACCATTTACACCGGAGCCAAAAATTTCATAAGAGCTTCACCAGTCATCATTATGTATTCAACTATATTTTTATATATTGAGATATTAAGAGAGTGATTAATGATCCTAGACCATGGAAATATATATAAAGTAGATATAAATCAAGCACAACCACATTAAATATTATATATGGCCATTTAATCTGGGGAAAATTTGATTATGAGAACAATTTAATTCAATGAAATTTATAAACTAATGGATTACAGATGGAATTCATTGCCCGACCAAATAATTCATGGTCTTTAATCTTCCATACTAATGGAAATAGAGATGATAATAGATGAATAATGAGTTCTAAAATGAAAAAAAACAAAATTAACATTAAATGTATTAGAATCATTAATGGTGTGGGTCCTTATTCCATCTGTGAAAAATAATTTTCTTTCATTTAGATCCTCAATTTCCACCTCTCATACACCATTTACAAATCATTGAGATCTGAGATACTTTGATTTTATTGAATATTTTCAACTTACTTGGAATTATCTCTCAGTCAAGATCCATTCATCGTTGAAATACAAAGTATTCATCCTTAGCCTTGATTTAAATATTATTCATATTATAATCAACATGTACGACTGTAGGTGGATATATAAATAAATATTATTATCTAATAGGTCTTAAATAAAAAATTTTATAATCCAAATAAAACATTATTTTTCAAAACTCATAAAAGGTATAATTCATATAGATCTCATTCATGATTATGGTATCAGATTAATCCCACAAATCACCACAACGATGCTTATGGTGGTTTATCCATATAACCATCCATGACTACGGGTGGAACATGGAAATATGATATCATTATTATAATAGATATATGATTCCTCTAGGAATCAATAATCCAGGTAACTATACGCCTTTGAGAAATTTATCCACACAAGAATCATCCTTATTTGAGACATTAATGTTTTTACAAATTCCATTCATAGAAAAAATTATTCATATGAACATGAAATTACATTTTCAATTATTTAAATCCAAACAAAATCTAATATATTTTTCATTTAGAATAAAAATATATATAATAATTAGTATCCAAACATTAATTTGTTTACAAAATATTAAATAATTTAATTATCTCAATAATTGTAACCATTTAATCAACAATCACATAATTTAATGAATTTCATATTTAATTCCATAAATCCTTAGAAATAATTGAATCATTAACACTTATGTATTTAAAATTATGTAATATTAAATAAATATACTGAAATAATATACCATCTCATCTTCCCTCAACACTCTTGACATTCAAAAAATAACAAAATAGAACACATGCAAATCGAAAAATGTAAAATCCAAATAATAATTATCTTATTCTCTTTTTATATTCATTAAAATAACTCCCATATATTTTTATTCATTGTAAATTTCAAAACAAGTGTATTATATAATTTATTCCATGTCACCGGCTTCCATGTATTTAGTCACCTTCTTTCAAGGTCCTCTAACAATTACTCTCAACATCATACATATATTTCTCTAGATATAACTTTATTCAGTTTTAATAGAATATATAGAATTTATAAATTTAACAAATTTAGAATTATAATTATTCAATAAGTGATCCCATACTTTATTATATTGTTTATATATTAGTTCAATTGGGCTTCGTATTTGTTATAACACCCTATAATTCTAAATTAGTAACATTTTATTTATAGTATATATTACAGGAAACACCAAGCATAGAAAAAAATATAACATCTGGATACATTAGGATATATTTAATATTTTAAATAAATCTTTAAAATATCATGTAATTCACATGATAAGGAGTTTTCTTTCATTATAGACAATCATAACATTGTCTGGTAGCTTTCCACTCATGCAACACCAGGTTTTACTGAACAATAATATATTACAAAGATATTATAATGAAAAGATATAACCTATCCATTTATTTTACGGTCATGATTTAGATTAAATTAGTTATGATAATATATAACTAAAATCAATGGTTAACAATAAAATTAAAATTAAAAAAGAAACGAAATTAATATTAAGGGAATGGTTTTATAATAAATACTATTTCTTTGCTTCAATAGAGATTAATATAAATTTATTTAATCAATTAATATTAGTGAACAAAATTAATAAAAAATATATATAATATATGAATTCAAATATTCTTGATAATCAATCAATATATTTTATAGGCATAAGATAAGTACAAATCAGGTAATATGCTAAAAAATTGAATTTTTCAAAAATGACAATTTCCACCTTTTAATAGCACGTCTATTTTAAAAATGAATATTGAAATATTTATAACAATAATATTTTAATATAAATTTCATTTATCAAATATGAATTTCAATATTATTTTTAGGTTGAAATTTCTTATTTTTCTATGATGTTTCATTTTTTAATGTATATTTGAAATACTAAATTTTATTTGAAAATTATTTTTTCATCTACTTTATTTATATTGTTATATTATTTTTTAAATCAGTTTTAAAGTAAAATTAGATAAATTATAAATTAATTAATCCAGTTTAGGTTATTGTAATCAAATTTACATTGAAAAGTCGCTATAAAATCATTTTTAACTTTTCATTATTTTTAACTAAAAAAATTATTTTCAATTATTTGAGAATAATTTTAAATTAGGTTCTACCACTTATATATCTAGAAATTAGAATAATGGATTTTGTTTTTGGAAGGAAGATAAATTTAAATATATAATAAGGTAAAATTTCTTAATAAAATATTTGTGAATGTAATTAAAGTTAATTACAATGATAAATAGACAAATTAATCATAAAATGGTTTAAACTTTAAACAAAAGTTACAAAATGATTGAGAAATATTTAAAAGAAACTTTTTGGAAATATTTACAACATATTCTCACTTTAATTTAATTGGGTTCATTATTGTAGCCACATGACATGGAAAAAACGTGGGTGTAATTCCATCTTTCAAAACATTATACGAATGGCACTGCTCCTACACAATAAAAATAAATTCACCCCTCTAACTTATTCAAAAAAATAAATCCCTTGTAATAATCGAAAAATAGCCCAAATATTCTCTCAACATAACTCTCCCATAATATAATCCTAAATATTTATATATTGGAAAAAAAGTATGTCATATGTTATAAACCAAATGTAGTTTTCTAAATAAGAGGTAACGTTCATCGATGATCACATTTGTTTTATTTAATTCTACACCAATTCAATTATTTTTACATCCATATTATTTATTACCCTAATAATATTAAATATACTTAAATAAATTAATTCTACATTTTTGACCAAACCATGATCACACATCCATCAAATTGGATACACTATCATTATTTATGTGTACGGAGGACTACCGACTCTTGAACCGATGTCGTCTGTTCCTCCATTAACATATTTAAAAGTGGGAATAATGATAGAATTATAGTTTTTATTATATATATTTTAAAATTACAATGCCTTTATTCTCCTATAATTTTTATAGAACACATACCTTCAGGATTTCCATTTTTTGAGAATATGTTATCATCGTTTGTGAAAATGTAGATTTCCTCCACCTCTCTACAATTTTATTTTTTCATGGTATAAATGGAATGGATTAAGGATGATTTGAATAAAAATATGTGTAATATATGATATAAATAAAATACTATAATTCTAATATAATTATATATTATTTAGTTTTATTCATTTCAAAATGAAAAAGAAATGGTATTAGCGTTCAGGCCTATGTATGCCCTACTGTCTCAAAGAATGGTGCATTTCATATATTATCTCCACATTTTATAAATTATGATAACTACATATATAAGAAATATATATTTTATATAAATTATGTTTTAAATTATTGAGATAATGAATTCATGAACTAATTATTAGAAACCACAAGTAACAACTCAAAACATACTCACAAACAAACCAATTAAAACCTAAAATAGTGAAAATAATTAAATATTGTTATCAAAAGGGTGATAATGTATTATAATAAGTTCTTATATGGTGTTCTGAATATGATTATTGTTATTTAATAAGATACTAAATTTATTAAAACCATTATAAAGGAGGATAATGAAAATTCACTGAAAAGGGAACCCAAGGTAAGTGATTTTCATCTATCTTTTTTTACATTCGTGAGATAAATGAAATATTCACCACTTATTACTTCTATAGTATAAACTACACCATTTTCACAAAAAATCAGGATTCAATAATTATTCTTGGAATTTTATGTTTCAATTTTATATATATCATCCATGGTGTTTGACATGGAAATTTCCATGTGGTAAAAGTTATTATTTCAATCTAATTTTATTTTGTGATTGTTAATGCTCTCTTGAAACAATCACTTCTTTATAAAAATTTTATTTTTAAATTAAATTAATTTAAAATAACCATATTATTATGAATTGGATAATATAATATCTTAAACCATATAATATTTTTACATATGGTGTTCAATTTTTTAGTTACATGATTAACATGGGAATTATTGATAAATCTGTATATTTTAATTTATACGAATATTTGATATGGCATGTGGATTAATAATTAAAAAGATTACTCAATATAAGAAGAATTTTTTGGAATGTAAGTTGTAGGTGGGTCCCAGACATGAAATATCCCTTCAATACATCGAGAGGTTCTCATGAGACAAATCATTTTTCTTTATTAAATGGATTTCTACCTATAATTTTAGAAAATATTATGAATGGTCTTGATGATATTAGTTTTAATGTGCCTCAGAATTGACATACAATAATAAATATTTTAATTCATATATATTTTTAGTTATTATTATTATCATACATCATATTTTTAGATAATGAAATCATTCTATTATTTTTATTCTCATTTTATTTAGTAAATGTCATGTAATTTTAGTTTTTTAGAATTATATATTTAATTTGACTTATCCAGTTATTTAAATGGATTTTTTTAGTTATTTAAATTTCCAAATTGATTTATTTCAATTTATTCATTATTTAATCTATTGTACTAACCCAAACTGAGCATTTTTTCCCTCCCTTATAATAATTATTTTCCCCAAGATATGAAGATGAATTATTAGAATGAGTTAATATGTAATGTGTTGGATTTTTACCATGTTTTATTTTAATGTTATATAGGAATTATTTCGAGACCAGTCTTCGAGACGACATGCAGTTCTAAGGTCTGGTGAGCTAGGAACAAAAGTTGAAATTTAATTTAATAATTAAATTACACGCACATGCAGTTCTCCTGAAAAAGTGGAATAACTCTCGAATGGTTTCTCGGATCAAAAATATGTGGGCACCGTTGAGTTCAGAACATCGATTTTACATTAGTAAGGCCTAGCATCGACCAGCGCAAGTCGGTGGCGAAATCTGGTTTTTGGACGCAACTGTAATAAAATATTTTATTTAAAATATTTTATTAAATTTGTTACAATGGATAACTTTCATCCTTTTTAAATAAAGGATTGTGCAGGGGTCCAGGGTTACAAAACTCCATAACCCTTTATCCCCAAGAGGCTCTGGGAACGCTTTGGAGGAATCCCCCAACGCGGCGACGACATTCTTGATGATCTTCACCGGTGACGACAACGCATCGACCTGATATTCAACAACGAATGACCGCGGATCCATGTACAATTTTTGATTTTGATTCCTTTCCCCATTCTTGATTCCTTCGATGAACTCTGACTAATCTGTGAACCGATTAGCCAGCGGATCGATCATTTTGCAGGCAGGTGTGATTTGGGGTTTTATCGGGAGATCAAATACTCGAGTTTTATAATCAGTTGATTGTTGTGGTTTTGATCTAACGGTGACGAACCTGGATCATCACGAACAACGATCGAGGTTCGTCCCTCTTGTTTGATTATTTGTATTTTCTCCCTTGCATTCATCATTGCATTCTACGCGTTCTTGGAAGAAATTGATCTTTGTGCATTTGATGGTTGGCGCAACGATCTGAGATTGTAGATCCAACCCCGGAGTGATGTCACGGAGGTGCGACGACGGTTTCGGCGGATGATTCGAAGCGGGTCTAGAGATATGAGATTTTGGTACTTTTTCTTTGGATGGATCGTTCAAGTTTTATGATCCGATTTAAGGACCGAAAACACCCATTTCGGTGTTATTATGATGAAACGAACCAACCCATGGAGTATCAGGATGAGTGGATGAGAAATCGTGGATTCGGAGGATCAGCCACGACGCGAGGAGGAAGACGGCGTTTCTGGAAAAATCCTGACAACACGGCGTGTAGTATGGACTATATGGCGTTTGTTCATCGGCGAAACACCTGGAGTGTACTTCGGGAGTACACAGACACAGGATGGGTACACGGCCAAGGACACGACGTGTATACCCCTCCCCGGCCAGACCTGGCCAGATACACGGGATACCCCGTGTGCTGGCAGACGGGTATGCGACACGGACAAAGACCGTGTATGGGCGCATGGCAAGCGTACACAGAGCGAGCCCCAGGTGCTCAGACACAGCGTGTGATTCTTCTAAACATCATGTAGTTACTTTCTATATGATGATCCAAATGACATGGGAAATTTACACAGGCAGTACCCAAAGTCAAGGAACACGGCGTGTGATTATTCTATACACCGTGTAGTTGAGTTTTACACAACTTGATCGGATGACATGGGCCGTTTACACGGGAAGTACCCATGGTCAAGGAACACAACATGTAACCATACTACATGTCGTGTATCCAATTTTGCAAGGCATGAGACAGTTTTCTTCTGTGACTTGGGCTAGTTTCTTTAGGGTTCGTCCCATTGGTCTTTCTCTTGAAGGTTCCTGGTATCATTTCCTATATACAGGAGTATGATCCCTTCAGTATGACTTCCTAAATAGAGCTGTTGGAATCCCCTCTGTGAGACTTAGAGCCGAATCCTCTATTCATTCCTGGAACCCTAGGTAGAGTTCTTGGTATCGACGTGACCAACTTTACCCGGGTGCTGATCCTCTACATAGCGGATTAGCTTAGACCGAGTTGTTAGAATCACCCCATGGATATCGATTGTGATCCTCTTTAGAGAATCATGTTCCCAAGTACATTTAGAGTGTGTTCTCCGGTAACGAGTACTTCGTATCTCTCTTTTCATACCTAAGAGTGTGTTCTACTGGTTGCATTCTTAGTGGAATCTTCGAGCTAGATCTTAGTGGTGGTTTCAAAATGGTCGTTTGTGTATGAGTATATCTAGATATTATTGTTATATATTCTGTAAACATATACTGTGTAGAGATGACTGTAGATTTCTTTTATTGTATTCTTTTGTGGTTTTGGGGTCTCCTACTGGGTATTGTTATACTCACCCCTACATGGGATTTTCCCGCACGTGTCGTGTATTGTGCAGACAGGCGAGCCTTTGATAGGATTCGAGGCGGACCAGGACATGATAGTGCTTAGTGAGATCAGATAGGCCGATGTGTGTTCCTACGGCTACAGATTGCAGTCCCAACACCTTTCTTTACAGGTTGGACATTGTTACAGACTATTTTGATGGGATTGTACTTTTGGACCAGAGTTATACACTACTGTACTATACCTTCATATCTTACTATGTTGGTTGGGATTTAGTGTATGCACGCATCTTTTTTTAGGAGTTTTTTATTTTCAGCTTTGTGGGCTTGGAGATGTGTGTGCATGTGTACAGCTTTATAGTCAATGCCTCCCATGTTAGTAGCATGCCTACTTGGTGCTAGTCACTAGCCCCTAGCCTATTGGAGGTGGGCTTGGGGAGTTGCGGCTCGGGCCCCACTGGGATGGGTCGTGACAGAGTGGTATCAAAGGATGGTTGGTTTTTCCATAGGACCGAGAGTTTGTGAGTTGGTTTGGGGCAAAAATGTTAAGTGTATCATGTTCAACATTCAGTCCATGGACCCCAGTGTTGGTGCGGGCGGCCGACGTATCCATACACCAGGAATCTAATTTTTTTTTTTGACTCGGAAATTGAGAACACTAGTTGCAGGGGAAAATAATGGTACATGAATCATATAGGAATGAGTTTTGTTTTCCATTTCCTTCTTGAGTTAGCTCTATATATATACTCACTGACTGAGATACATCTTGTTCCTTTACAGGATGCCTCCATGATGTGCACCCGCTACAATCCAGTAGCTCGATCATGAGGATGACCCCATCAGTGATGAAGCCTCGATACAGGGACCAGATCCCCCAGTTTTACCATTGGGTGGTGTGCCAGTTATCCCGCCACCTGTGGAGTAGTGTTTAGTGCCTGCTGTACCAATGGAGGAGGAGCGCAGGCTGAGCGCACTCCACAAGTTTCAGAGATAGAGACCCCTCAGGATTCGAAGTGAGCCAAACTTTCAGGCTGTAGAATACTGACTTGAGGCAGTGGCCAGATTCTTCCATTTGTCCAGGACACCAGCACACCAGATGGTGATCCTGGCTGCGAGCCTTCTGCATGGCTCAACAGGGTGATGGTGGAGTTTGGTTATCCAGACCCACGATGAGGAGACTCTTGCATGGTCAGAGTTTGAGCATCTCTTCAGAGAGGAGTTTTCACCGGTTACCTTGAGAACAGTACGTATACAGGATCTTCTTCAGCTCCAATAGGTAACCATGACGGTGGATGACTATTCATCGAGGTTTACTGACCTCTCGCGGTACTCGATGAATATAGTCAGAGATCAGTACTTCAGAACTCAAATTTTGGAGTGGGGGTTGGGTAGAAATATCCGAGCTAGCATCATCCGTATGAGAATAGCTACTTATACTGGGGTGCTTGAGTAGGCTTTGGTGGTTGAGAGCTTCTTGGCAGAGTAGAGACAGTAGGGATTTGTCAGTAGTGAGTGAGCTGGAGCTGAGACCTCGGTAGTAGGGAGCCGTCATCAGGGACCCAGGTGTGGGAGACGTTTTCAGAGGATATCCAAGGATAGAGGATCTTCCATCCAGGGTTTGCAGGGCGCATCTATCTAGCCTCGAGAGAGGTGATGCTACTCATGTGATGGATGGGGACATCTCGCTCGAGATTGCCCGACCCGTCGTACTACTGACATGGGAGTAGTGGATGGATCACCAAGGTAGAGGCAACATGTGGAGAAGACAGATATGTGGTGCAGCAGACACGTTTGAAGAGCTGGGAGAGCAGCTGAAGGTGGTCGGTGTTTTGACCCATCACCACCACCACCCCCAGGAGGTCCACCCCAGTCTCAGGGAGCTGGTGGATAGAGGCAGTGATAGATGCAGGTGGTAGAGGCTTATGAACCAGGTACTCCCGGAATGATTAGAGGTACAATCTGTGTCTTTTCTACTTTGGCTGCCGTACTGATAAACATAGGTGCTAGTCATTAATTTCTGGATTCTTATCTTGTTCGAGACCTTGAGATTCCAGTTGAGCCGTTAACTCAACCCTTGTGACTAGAAACACCGAATGGAGATGATTCAGAGATCTCACACCTCTATAGACAGTGTGACCTAACCCTGGGAGGTGAGAGTTTTGGTTGGAACCTCTTGGTGGTAGCATTGAGGCCTTACGATATCATTCTTGGTATGGATTGGATATCCACAGCTCATGCCCAGATTGACTATTTTAGGCGATGGGTGTGGTGGGTCCGTAGTGATGGAATGAGGTTCTCTATTGTTAGTGAAAGAGAGTCCTAGGCAGCGCAGGATGGACTTGTGCATAGGAAGGCACAACTGATTTCACATCTGTTGGCTAGCCTAGCCCTTGGTGCAATAGATGTTATGAATTTCCAGTTTCAAGCAGTAGTGGATGAGTACTGGGACGTCATTCCAGAGGATGAGACCAGACTACCTCCCCATCGGGAGATAGATTTCGGCATTGAGTTGCAACCCGGGATGACATTGATATCCACATTAGCATATCGGATGGCTCCTGAAGTGCTTCGTGAGCTGAGGTTGCAGTTGTAAGACTTGTAGATGAAGGGATTTGTGAGACCCAGCATTTCACCCTAGGTGGCCCCAGTGTTGTTTTCCAAGAAGGTAGACGGGATCTTGAGGCTATGTGTAGATTACATGGGCCTGAATCAGGTGGCCGTAAAGAACCGGTATCCACTACCGAGGATCGATGACCACATCGACCATTTAAGAGGGGCACGATGGTTCTCGATGGTTGATCTATGATCAGGCTATCACCAGTTGTGAGTACGGGATGAGGATATACCGAAGATGGATTTCAGATGTCTATACAGTCACTATGAGTACTTGGTGATGCCCTTTGGTGAGACGAACGCCCCAGAAGTGTTTATGGGACTCATTAACCTGATCGTTCAGCCCTATCTAGATTGTTTCATTGAGGTCTTTATCGATGATATCCTTGTGTACTCTTCATATGAGGAGGATCACGCAAGGCACCTAAGGATGGTTCTGGAAACACTCTCAGAGAACCAGTTGTAATGTAATCTCTTAAAGTGTCAGTTCTGGATATAGGAGGTCCACTTTATGGGACTTGTTATCTCAGCAGATGGTGTAGCAGTGGACCCAGCCAAGGTAGAGGCAGTGTTTGCATGGGAGCCACCCCGGAGCGTGACGAAGTTACGGAGTTTCCTTGGGTTGGTAGGGTACTATCGAAGATTCATTCATGATTTCTACAGGATTTCATCACCCATTACAGCTTTGACCCGAAAGGGGCAGCCTTTCGTGTGGACTGAGAGTTGCCCGTAGGATTTCCAGCAGTTGAGACAGAGTCTGACGAGCACCCCGATCTTGAGATTACCGTAGGAGGGTGTCATGTACGTTGTGTTCTGTGACTCATCAGGAACTGGGATTGGTTGTGACTTAATGCAGAGGCAAGCAGTGATTTCTTATGGCTCACGGCAGTTTAGACCCCACGAGTAGAACTACGTGACCCATGATCTTGAGACGGCAACGGTAGTCTTCGCGTTGAAGATGTGGCGGCACTACCTGATGGGTGAGCGTTTACCATCTACTCTGATCACGATAGTCTCAGATATATCTTTTCATAGAAAGATATGAATTTGAGACAAAGATGATGGATTGAGTTCCTCCAGGATTATGACTTTGAGATCGTTTATACTCCTGGGAAGGGGAACATTGTGGCAGATGCCCTGAGCCGGAAATCTAGTTCGCAGTTGCTGGATGAGGCGACGAGGCAGTTGGCCTCCTTAAAGTTATCCTTCGTGGATAGAGATGAGGGAGCATACCTTCTGTCAATGGTTGTTACCCCTCCACTCTTACAACGAGTTAGGGAAGAACAACTCGAGGACGCTAGCTGTGAGACTCTACGTGCTTAGATATCTGTGGGTGATGCTGCCGAAGGATATTTAGCAGGTGGGGAGCACGTTGTTCTTTTCAGAGGCCGCCCATAGTACCAGTGACGTTGCAAGAGGAGGTTCTGAGGGATTTCAATACATCCCCATTGGCGGTGCATCCATGCATGGAAAATATGTATCAGGACCTCCAACGTCAGTTCTGGTGGCCAGGAATGAAGAAGAGTGTGACAAAGTTTGTTTCTCGTTGCCTTACTTGTCAGCAAGTAAAGGCTGAGAACAAGGTACCAGAAGGTTTGAATCAGCCCCTAAAGGTTCCAGAGTGAAAGTGGGATAGGATATCTATGGACTTCATGACGGGTCTACCATGTACATCCAGAGGACAGAATAGCATCTGGGTGATTGTTGATTGACTCAACAAGTTGTCCCACTTCCTAGCCATACGAGAGCATAGTTTAGTAGAGAGCATGGGACACGTCTACGTGAGGGAGATATTTTGACTTCAAAGAGTACCATCCATGATCGTCTCAGATCGTGATGCTCGTTTCACATCCCAGCTGTGGAAGGGATTGCAGGATGCTTTTGGCACTCAGTTACGCTTGAGCACAGCGTTTCATCCTCAAACTGACGGTCAGACGGAGCGGACCATCCAGGTTCTGGAGGATATTCTAAGAGATTTCATAATTGACTTTGGTAGTAGCAGGGAGGATCACCTACCACTGGTGTAATTTTCTTATAACAATAGTTATCATTCCTCTCTTGGTATGGAACCTTTCGAGGCATTGTATGGGTGACCTTGCAGGTCACCACTTTGCTGGACTGACCCCGGAGGGTCAGTACTCATGGACCCAGAGATGGTGAGAGCTACTACAGAGAAGGTGCAGGTCATCTAGAAGTGGATGAAGACTTCATAGAGTCGGAAAAAGTATTATGCCGATAGGAGGTGGTGTCCCTTGGAGTTCGAGGATGGAGACCATGTGTTCCTTAGGGTATCATCTCGATGGGGATTGTGGAGATTTGGCCGAGGCGGCAAGCTATCTCTGGGGTTCATTGGACCTTTCCTGATTCTGAGTAGAGTTTCCAAGGTGGCGTATATCTTGGCTCTACCTCCTCTAATGGACGGGGTACACAACATATTCCATGTGTCACAGCTACATAGGTACGTGCATGATCCATCGCACGTCATCGACTGGGGCGAGATGGACATCGATGATGGAGCGACCTTTGCTGAGTACATAGTGAGGATAGTCGATTAGTAGGAGAAGATCCTTCATGGATGAGCTATTCCATTAGTGTGTGTCTTGTGGCAGCACATGAAACTCCAGGAGAGCACGTGGGAGTGGGAGGCTCAGATTCGCGTGCAGTACCCACATCTTTTTGACTAGCCCTTGTCTTGGCTTTTCGGGGATGTAAAATCCCTAAGGTGGGTGTGATGTAATGTCTAGGATTTTTAACATGTTTTATATTACTGTTATATGGGTATTATTTCGAGACCAGTCTTCGAGACGGCGTGCATTTCCGTGTCCCGGTGAGACCGGAACAAATGTTGAAATTTAATTTAATAATTAAATTATGCACGCATGCGGTTTTCCTAAAAAAGTAGAATAACTCCCGAACGAGTGATCAGATCAGAAATCTGAGGGCACCATTGAATTCAAAACAATGATTTTAACCTAATAAAGGCCTAACATCGGCCGACGCAGGTCGGTGGCGAAATCTGGTTTTCGGACATAACTGTAATAAAATATTTAATTTAAAATAATTTATTAAATCTGTTACAACAGATATCTTTCATCCTTTTTAAATAAAGGCTTGCGCAGGGGTCCTGGGTTACAAAAACATATAACCCTGAATCACCTAGAGGCTCTGGGAAAGCTTTGGAGGAAACCCCCAACGCCGCGACGATGTTCTTGACGATCTTCACCATTGACGACGACTCGATGACTGGATGTTCGCCAACGAACGACCGAGGATCCATGTATGATGTTTTATTTTGATTCCTCTCCCTGTTCTTGATTCCTATGATGAACACATATTAATATACGAACCGATTTTCCCCTAGATCGATCGTTTTGCGGGAGGGTGTGATTTGGGGTTTTATCAGGGGATCAAATACTCGAGATTTATAATCTGTTGATTGTTGTTGTTTTGATCTAACGGTGACGAACCCGAATTGTCACGAACAATGATCGAGGTTCGTCCCTCTTGATCGATTCTTTATAATTTCTCCCATGCATTCTTCATTGTGTTCTACGCATTCTTGGAAGAAATCGATCGTTGCACATTTGTTTGTTGGGGCAACGATCCGAGATTGTAGATCCAACCCTAGAACGATGTCACGGAGGTGCGACGACGGTTTCGACGGACGATTCGGAGCGGGTCGAGAGATATGAGTTTTTGGGAGTTTATATTCGAATGGATCGTTCAAGGTTTATGATCAGATTTAAGGACCTAAAACATTAGTTTAGGTGTTCGTATGGCAAAACGAACCAACCCCTAGAGTATCGGGATGAGCGGACGAGATACCTTGGATCCGGAGGATTAGCCGCGGTGTGAGGACGAAGATGGCGTTTTGGGAAAAATCCCAACTACACAGCGTGTAGTACGGGCTACATGGTGTGTGTTCATTGACGGACCACTTGGTGTGTGATCCAGGAGTACACAGACATGGGTTGGGTACATGGCCAAGGACACTGTGTTTATACCCCTCCCCGGCCAGACCCGACCAGATACACGGGATACCCTGTGTGCTGGTACACAGGCAGGCGAAACGGACAGAGACTGTGTATGGGCACATGGCCAACGTACACGGAGCGAGCCCCAGGTACTTGTACATGGCGTTTGATTCTTCTACATGATTTGTAGTTACTTTCTATACGATGAGCAAAATGACACGAGGCGTTTACACGGGTAGTAACCAGATTCAAGGAACATGGCGTGTGATTATTCTACACTCTGTGTTGTTGAGTTTTACACAGCTTGAATGGATGACACGGGCCGTTTACATGGTAAGTACTCGGGGTCAAGGAACACAGCGTGTAACCATACTACACGCTGTGTAACCAATTTTTCATGGCTCGATCTAGTTGTCTTCTGTGACTTGGGCTTGTTTCCTTAGGGTTCATCCCCTTGGTCTTTCTTTTGAAGGTTACTGGTATCATTTCCTACATATAAGAGTATAATAACTCTAGCAAGAATTCATTAATAGAGTTGTTGGAATCCCCTCTGTGAGACTTAGATCCAGATCCTCTATTCATTCCTGGAACCCTAGGTAGAGTTCTTGGTATCGATATGACCAACTTTACCTGGGCACTGATCCTCTGCTTAGCGGATTAGCTCAGACTGAGTTGTTGAAATCACCCCATGGCTATCAGTTGTGATCCTCATTTTAGCATCACATTCCCAAGTATATATGGAGTGCGTTCTCCTAGAACGAGTACTTTGTATATCTCTCTTCAGACCTAGAAGTGTGTTCTCCTGGTTGCATGCTTAGTAGAATCTTCGAGTTGGATTTTAGTGGTGGTTTCAAAATGGTTGTTTGTGTATGAGTATATCTAGATATTATTTTTCAATGATCCGTAAACATATACTCTGTAGAGATGACTGTACCTTTCTTTCATTGTATACTTTTTTGGTTTCGGGGTGTCATACTGGGTGTTGTTATACTCACCCCTACAAGGGCTCTACCCACACGTGTCATGTCTTGTGCAGACGAGCGAGCCTTTGGCAAGATTCGAGGCGGACCTGGACCGTACGATTTTTAGTGAGATCAAACAGGCCGAGGTGTGTTCCTACGACTATAGATTGTAGTCCTAACACCATTTTTTATAGGTTGGAATTTGTTACGGACTCTTTTTATGGGCTTGTACTTTTGTCCTAGGGTTTTACACTACTGTACTTTACCTTCCTGTCATACTCTGTTGGTTGGGTTTTAGTGTATGCATGCATATTTTCCTTTTAAGAGTATTTACTTTTCAGCTTTGTGGGCTTGGAGATGTGTGTTCGTGTGTACATGTTTATAGGCAATTCCTCCCAAGTTAGTAGCATGACTACTCGGTGATAGTCACCAGCCCCTGGCCTATTGGAGGTGGGCTTGGTGAGTTATGGCTCGGGCCCCAATGGGACTGGTCTTGACATACTAGGATTAAGTTCATTAGTATATATTATGTATTATGTTTTATTTTAAAAATAAATATGTGTATAATATATGTAATATTTTTTTACAATACTACTAAACTGATCAGTCCTTTAAGATTTGATTCCTCGTAATAATTCCTACACAATAATTGTTTCCACTCACTCTAGTATTCTAGGGTCATGGAATTGAAGTGGGTATCAGAGGATTTTTAGTAGAAACCTTGGAAACATGATTTCTAAAAAAATATATTAGTGAACATAATACTATGGTATACATTATATTTTTGTATTTAATAAATCCCTTGAATTTTAGTACGTTGGATATTATGTGGGTTTTACTAAAAAAATCATGTATGGATACTAAAAGAGGACATGGTTATGGCATATATTTACCTAGGGGTAACAAGTTAAAAATGGTGAGCCATGCCTAACTAGAGAGTGACATCATACATGACAACATATTGTACATCCCAACATGTTTTACAATCCTCAGGGATGCATATAGGATAATTAAATTATATTAAAAAATCATTATGAATGATTTTAATGTAATCATATCCCAAAAGAAATCATATTTATAGTTATAAGAATAGATACATTTAAATTTTTTAATTCATGTTATGTATATCACTTTTATTGGTAATATACATTTTTTTAAATAATGTTATGATATAATCCAGTATATTACATAATTTATAAATGGATAATGGATGGAAGAAGGGAATAAATACTCCTAGACAATGTAGAAGTTTCCCTAATGAGAATTATGATATAGTTGGTATTGGAACTGAGAAAGTTATCGTTATATTAGGGTATATTAATCATGTAATGACACATAACCTTTCCCCAATATTGAAAGGTGTTCCAAAATTATATTCTATTATATTGGATTAAATTATTATATAGAGTCCCCCATCATTTAGTGGGACAACATACCCAATGATGGTAGAGATATGGATTTAGAATTTTGAAATGATATTCATGGCATTGGGATGTGGGGAAAGGGAAAATGTTACAATTAATGTGTATTGTGTCAATTGTGATATTGATTTGTGGTGTTTGTTGATCTAGAATACTAGAGAGGAAGAGGAAATTGAAATCATGGATTATAACTATTTTATGGATACATTTTTGGATATATATTTCCCAGAAGTGATGAAAACTAAGAAAAATACAATTTTCCTTATTTTAAAGAAAAAGTTGTTAGAAAGTGATTTTGATTATGAATTTATTTTTATATCGGAATCAATGAATTTAATATATTACATACACAACATGGATAAGAATAATGAACACTTATTTAAAGGCCCTAATAAAAGTATATGAAGGAAACCAGTTTCTATGAATGTTTCATCATACAAATATACAAATTCATGTTCCGTCAATAATAGATGTAATTCTCAAGATACAACATATATAAAGGATGATAAGATAAGATTATGTTTTCTTATCACCATTAAAAATGTAATGATTGAAATAATATGATGGTAATGATGGATTTCACAACACATGATAACTATATAATGAATCTCCAGGGAAATTGCATGAATGGATTGAAGTTTTTATTATTATTTTGGATAAAAGGGATACTAGAAAAAATAATGCAATTGGAAGAAGGAAAACACATTTATTATGTGTTTAAATTACAAGGAGATGGGTAAGTTTGAAAATTAATTCCCCAGATTCAATAGAATATACATTAGAAGAAGTTAAGAGATCAATGTCAAGCTTTTGTTATTGACACAACTGAAGTGGATTTATTGATGAGTTTCTATATTTGGATATATTAAATATGTTTTCAAAAAAAAATTATTGATGATTTTATCATAATATTATCTATGAAATATATAAGTATTGTATTGAACTAATTTTTCATTAAACATTTGAGATCATATGTTTAATTGTACCATGAAAAGTTATTCGGGAGAAAGTTAATTTTTTTGTTAAACAAATGATTTTGGCAAAGATAACACATAATATGTTTCTGATGTTGAGAAAATTATGTTTTAATAAATATAATATTTATATTAACAATGTATGTTGGGTACTACTGACATCCATGGAAATGATTTTATGGTTTTGGATCCTAATATTTTGTAGAGGTTAACTAGTTATGAAATGATTTAAGTTGATAATTAATTGAGGTTTTATAGATTAATATATCACATCCCCATGGGATTAAACCTATTATATAAAATGAGGATATATAGTTCAACGTATAACAAAAGGATAATATTGGGTTTATGAAATATAAACACATAATTACTCATATTAATTTAGAGAAATAATTTGTCAGTAATAAAAAAACGATCTTGAAACAAAATGGTGTCTTATTATGAAATTTTTTTTATATCAATAACAGCTTCCATAACAATGATTTAAGACCTTTTGTTCATATGTATTTATCTGAACATCTTCTCAATTACCCACTATCAAAACATGATAGTTAGATTTATCTTCAATATCTGTGTTTTTTATAATGTTATCCTTTTTGAAAACATAGTTTAGTGTTGATCTTTGCATTTTATTTTCCCCATTATTAGTAATGTATTTCAATAACCCTAATTATACTATGGTTTTTTTGAAAATAGTATTTTATAATAAAAAACCCTTGATTTCAAATATTATGAATAAATTGTGTGGATGCAATGTGACTATGGTGGGGAGAATGTGCCACCACAAAATTCTAAAGTAATAAAATTATATCTAATAACATATAAGACAAATAACAATAAGAGTATAAAGGAATATACTAACCTGATAAATTGTTATATATTTAATATTTTAAATAATTCTTTTATATATCATGGAATTCACAGAAAACTGTGTTTTTGTACGTTACATGCAAGAACAACTTTGTCTGGTAGTTTTCATTACACACAAGACCATGTTTTACCAAACCATGATATATTTTTATGATATTATTAAAAGAAGAAACAACCTAGACATAAAATTGATCTATGATTAGTATTAACTAACTTATAAAAATACAAGATCAAATTATTTGACTAAAAATTAATTATAAATGAACATAAACCCCAAATCAATATAATGGGATTGATTTTATAAAAAATATTTTAATGATACATAGTCATGTTAAATTAACCAGTTAAATTAATTAATATTTTACAGTAAAAATAATGAAATATATATGTTATATGTTAAATAAAATAGTTTTTATATTAACCCAATAGATTTAATAGGCATAAGATACCTATAAATCATGTTTTATGATTAACAATTGTATTTTTCTAAACAGATAATTACTCAGCCATTAAATGATGCACCTATCTTATAAAGTAATTTTAAAACTTTCATATATTTGATATGTAAAAATGAAATTAAATTTGTCAATGAGAATTTAAAAATTATATTTCGCTTTAATTTTGGTATTTTTCTTTGAAGTTTCATTTTTAATGAAGCGTGAAAATACTAAATTTAAATTAAAACCCGTTTTTTGTCAAATTTATTTATATAGTTAAATAATAGTTAAAATTTATTTTAAAGTAAAATTAGATCAATTATACATCTGTTAATTCTATTTAGGTTTTTTGAATCATGTTTACATTTAAATTGCATATAATAAAATTTCAATCTGTTGATCATTTTTCATTTAAAAAACTATTTTATCCTCCCGTGTGCAAGGTTAATTATAAATTAACTTCTACAATTCTGTGTTTTGAAATTTGAAAAATGCATTGAATATTTGGTATAATAGTAATTTATAATTCATAATATAGTTAAATAAATGTTTTTAAAAAAAATTGTGAATGTAATTACAATTAATTACACTAATCAAGGGAAATATTAGCATAATAAAGGACTAATCCTTAATCTTAATGGCCAAAATTTCCTCTAAAATTCTCCAAAATCAATTTTGGTCATATTTTGATCATATAATCCATTTAATTTATTTTAATATAATGATATTTTATAATTATAATTGTTATAGAAAACCATCAAACTCATCCATCAGTTTGGATACACAATCATCGCTCGTGTGTACAAAAGACTACCGCCTCGTGAGCCAATGTCGTTCATTGTTTTCATTAACAACTTTTAGGGTTTAACTAATGATGTATTTATAGTTTATATAAGATATTTATTATTTATTTATGCATCTAAAACTATTATATAAATCATACCTTTGTGATTTCCAATTTTTGGAGTACTAGAACATCGTTTGTGTATTGTGGACTATCACCTCCTCAAAGCGATGTGATTTTTTCACACTCTATATGGTTTGTATTAAGAAATATTTTAATAAGTATATGTTATATACATGAAATAAATATGATAATATAATTATAATTTTCATATATATTATTTAATTTTCATTATTTTAAGATTATATTGAAATGATAGTAGCGTTCATGCGTACGTACAACCTACCTTATCATTGAATGGCGCATTTCATTTCCAATCTCAAAATTTTGGTGATTATTATAAATACATATATAATCGGTATATATAATATATAAATCATGTAATAAATTTTTTATACTTTTATATCATGATCTAATTAATATGAACAACAAGAAACTAGTCATAACATACTCGTAAAACTTGGCAATTAACACCTGAAATAGTACAAAACAATTAATGATTGTTAACAAACTGTTAATAAGATATTATAATAATTAAATATATGTTATTATAAATATTATTATCTTTATGTTTTAAGTTAATAACATTTATAAAATAATTATACAGGAGGTTAATAGACTTTAACCCAAAAGGAAATGCATGGTACGATATCTTCATAGCATTTTTTACATCTGTGAGATACATGTCATATTCAACACATACTCATTTTCTAGGGTGTATATACCACCCTTTTATCTTTTAGTATCACGATTCATTCATTATTCATGTTATTTTGATTTCCACATTTAATTATCACATCTAGGGGGTTTAACATGAAAATTAAAAAGTTGGTTACAATTATATTTGGAATTTCATTTTTATTTCTGAATGTGAACTTTATCAAAACATAATCACTTCACTATGATAAATTTTTGTTGATAATTTTAATTTATATAAAAAATATATATTCTATTTCGATTTATTTTATTACCATCTAATAAAAATAAATGTTTTACAAATGGTGTTCAAATTTCATGTTATTTGAATAACTAGGGAATTATTGATCAATTTCTATATTTTATTTAATACAGATATTTGGAAAGGAATAATATTTATTAATAAAATAGATCAATAAATATGTAAGTAATTAATTATAATTGAGGCAGCTGGTGGTTCCAATAAATTATATAGTCCCTCAATGCATAAAAAGGTTTTCATGAGACAAATCAGTTTGCAAAATTAAAACGAACTCTAGTAGTAGTTTTAGACCATCTTGTGTAAGGTGTTGACAGTATTGGTTTTCATGTTCCTAAAACATTATTTCCAATATTTTTGAATTACATTCATAGATATTATAGATTTTATTATAAATAATAATTTAGATATTTTCATTTGATAAAATCAATGGATATATTTCATTCTCAGTTTATTGACTAAATGACATGTGTTTTCCTTTACTTTCTTAGTCATATTGATTATTTTATACATACTAATTTAAATGGAATGTATTAATTTTTATACACCTTAACATGTTTATTTTTTTTAATATATTAAATATTTATTCCATATAACATAACATTAATGAGTATTTGGGCTAACCCTTATAATGTTTCCTTTCCATAGGTTATGAAGTTGAATTCATGGAATGAGTTTCAAGGATGTAAATTATTATACTTTTTTATTTATTATGTTTTATGTTCTAATATAATAGAGGTATCATGTATAAAATACAGGCTTCCAAAATTTCTAAAATTATTGGACCTTAAACATTTTATTCCTTATAATCATTCCAATATAATAAAGTAAGGAATCAACTTGGGGCTTCTAGGGTCAGGTCATTACATTTTTCCCTAAAAGGAATAAGTTGATCATGAACACATATAAGTTGGGTTAGGATTTGAGATGATTTGATGGAATCCTATGGATATCATTTTGAAATATATGTAATGAAAGGGAAATATGTATTTAGATTTTATATTATTGAACAATATTATTTTTAAATGATACTAATATCAAACATGCATAAGAAATTTGAGTTTAATCTGACACTATAAATCTTATAGATGAATTAATATTACATGAGTTCACTTGATATCATTTGTATTTATTCATACATATCCTTAAGAATTTCAGTTCAATTATTTTGTAGCTAAATCAATCCACAATTTTATCTACTGTAGTTTTAGTGGGCCCAAAATAAATCATAGGGAAATTACAACATGATTGACCTAATTTTCTATTACACATCTCCATATGTTGTATTATGAAATAGCTATATATATTTTAGATTTATTTCTTCATAGAGGGTCATAAATAATGTTTAACTAGAAATATTGTTACACATGATGTTTTAATGTGATGTAAAGTTATTCTATTTAGCTGATTTAGATATAGAGATATTTTTTCCTAGGTTATAATTTTTTTTGTCTTTAATAAAACATATATACTACACAAACTGGTTAATATCAAGAAGATGAAATGAAAACCTAATTAATAACACAAAACACTTATTTATAGATAGTAACCCAAAAACATAATTCGCAATATCAATTTATGTGTAGGAAATATTTATAGAAATTCAAAATGAATAAAAAAAATGGAAACTAATAATTAATTTTCAATTAATTTCATTATTAAACATGAATCAAATAAAGTTGAGTAATTCCCATGACATATTGGATTATAATTTTGTTTAAACATGTATTATAACTATTTTATTTTTGAAAAATTTGATCTCATTAATCACAAACGATTTTAAAAGGGTGTTTCCAATATGGTGTTTTTTTGATAGTTTCTAGTACTAATGATTTTATTAATATAATAAAATATTATATTAAATTTCCATTATAATCCAACATGTTTTCCTTATTCAAAAGTGATAAAAAGGATTTTAAACATTAAATTAGTCCTTGATAAATCTATTATTAGAATGAACTTGTCCACGAAATCCCTTACATTCCTTAATTGATGGCTATGGTTTTAGTAATGATATCACATAAATTTTAGATATACATAAATCAATGAAATATATTAATATTTTTGTTAAATAAATATGTTTTTTTGAAAAAAATATTTGGAATTTCTACCAATTTAGTATCAAATTGGATTCCCCATATCAATCCATCACATTTGACTAATTTTCCAAATACTCTTTAAATGTCATGACTATGGATGACAATTAATCTCTAATTACATCAATTATTCTCTTTTCTATGTCTATAAAGATTAATATCATATATTTTTTTAATTATGGAAGGTTCTACACATAACATAAATGGAATTATTTGATATGAAATTGCGTCATAATGACATGTGAATATTATTTTACATTGACATATATGATGAACTAGAACATTGTTATATAGTAAATGGATATCTAAATTAATAGAAATTTAGAGTGTACTATAAAACAACATAAAATTTAATCAATGAATAGATTAGGGAAATGATACCTCCTTTAATAATTGTTGATGTTTTTATTATCTCTAAGAATCATTATCCAAAAAAACTCTCAACCAAAATGTTATCATTTTACTTATTTGTAATGAAAATCATACCACATTTCATGGGAACCAAATATATAATACTCACTAAATAATAATAAAATTTTCATTGATTATCCTGGGATCATTTAATTTTGTTATATTATCATTGAATCCAATTTTTAGGGAAACATTTAGACTATTATGGAATTAAACTATTTTATTAACCCCATCATTCATAATAATTAAGAAAATAAAATCTATTTAAAATATCACCTTGTTTCCATATATGGACTTCAAGAATAATAGTCTTATGATTTCTTATCATATTTAGAAAAAGTTATTCTTATTGAGGCTCAAATTTGTCTAATAATTTGAAAGGTAAAATGATTACCATGAATAGAATAATCTTAATGGTACCCAGATCCAAAAACCACATGACCCCAATTGTACCACCCTAACCCCTAGGTCCAGAGAATGGTGATTTGATTTTAAATTTATTGTTGATGAGTGATTTACCCAAAAGGTAGAAAACATAAATATTTGAAACCAATACAACACAAATATAATGCATGACATGAAACATAAAAACACACCCTAAGTTAAATTTTATAATTTTAATTGATATCAAATACACATGGTTATATTTTAAAAAAACCTCCAATATAAATCTCTAATATCATGAATAACTCAAATAATATTCTTATTGTTCATGAAAAAAATCCCACAATCCAACACATACTACTACTTTTTTTCACCTGAAAAAATATGAATATTTATGTCCACAAGAGTGCACATGATTGGCATGAGAAGAACATACCCAGTATGAAAACACAATGATTAATCCATCTTATACTCTAATAATTTATAATATTATCATTTATAAATAAATTTAATTTTGTTTCATTAAATCTTTTTATGAAACACCAATTTAACATTATGCTATACACCTAATCGAGTTGGCTTACGATACACGCAAGGATAAGTTTTACCGAAAAACAATATATTAATGAAATATTATTAATTAATATAATATAGATGTTAAATAAATGGTTATGAATAGTATTAATATTGTTTTAATTTTAATATATAATTTTAACATATATCTTATGTTACAAGATATAATAATAAAAGGAATTTATTAGATAAAGAAAATATTTAAAAAATGCATTATCAAACTTTTAAGGGAAAACCCATATAAAATAAAATATTTGAAACTTATTTTTATTAAATTTTACTAATTAAAATTATTCTTTGGAATAGGTATATCAAAATATAGTTTGGATAAAAATTTGGTATTTTATTTAATAACTTTCATATTTGAATGAGTAGTAGAAAAAATACTACAGTACAAATCAAAACTAAATTTTTCAACTAATTTATTTATATTTTTATATTATAATTTTAACTTGTATTAAATTATAATTAGATTAAATTTTTATCATTTAACATAATTTAGGTTATTGGAGTTATTATTACACAAAAAGTACATAAAAACACTTTTTAATCTTTTAATGGGGTTTACAAATAAAAACCTGTTTTCTTGTTTTGTCAATGAGGATTTGTTTTAAATTAATTACTTTAGTTTTTATTTTCTTTTTTGAAAAAATCATTCCATATTGGGTATCTGTGGGTCCATATTGTATAACAATTTTCCTAATATTTTTTCCATTTTGAGTAGTGACTGTAATAATTTTTTTAATTACCACGTTTAAGGGTAATTCTAGTAATTAATGATAAAAAATATAATAAAATTATCCTAACACCCTTCAAAATCCTATTATATGATCAAATATGATCGTTATAATATATATTTCTATATGGAATCATTTATTTTACCCTTGTCCATGAATATTGTAATGCCCCGACCCCAGTTATCCAAAGTCAGTGCATTATTTTAATACATTGGCATGATTACAATGAATCAAGTCCCGAAGGACCGATCGGTTTAGCAGTCATGGAAAATAGATAACATACATGAATGTTAAATTACACTTTATGACATACAAAACAACATAAATAATCCTTTATGAACGCCATTATTCCATTGGCTTAAACCTGCATATCAATCACAATACACTTCTTGGAATCCTGGAAAAAATAAAATATATAAAGGGGTGAGCTCAAATGCTCAATAAGGATTACAATATAGCGGAAACATTCATAAATAATAATAACCATTTAAGGCAATGTATAACTAAAACAAAAGTTTTTTAAACTTGAACTTCAGCATAATATGGAAAAAATAAAATGAAATAATTCCATTTACTTATTCACATGTATATTCTACTAGTCGAATAGTCACATGAAATATCAATAACCACTTTCATAATTATGGAATGAATACTTCCAGACTATCAAAACCACGTATCCAAGGCCTCGTGCCAATAATACAAATAAGATTTAGTCAAGGCCTCATGCCAAGACGCTAGTTTGTATCATGAGACCTACCGATGCATCGAGGAGCTATAGTGGGATCCACCTATCACTTACTAAGTCTAATGCATTCTTCATATGAACAAGTTTAAACATAACATAAACATTCGTATTAAAACTATCATATGAAATGTCAATACTTTCTCCGTAAACCACGAATGGTATAAAATTAAAACATCCACAGTTAAACATATCACAAAATTTTCAATACAATATGGAAGTTTTGTATCATAATAAATCAACTTCAAATAAGTTTAAAATCCATCGAAGGATGTTTACATAGATGAAATAAAAACTATTTGAGAGAAATAACTCTTTTTCTAAATCATTTAAAAGTCACACATTTATTAAGGAAGTAATTTAAATGAGATTTTTGAATCAAAGTGTCTCATACCACTTTGAAACTTTTGAAAATAAATATCATTTCTAAACATTCATGTCAATATAAATAAATCCTTAAAATCATTTTGAAAACATGGACATTAATTAAAAATATTTATAATGATAAATCTCTAAAACATTTAAAATTATGATCTTGATAAATAGTACTTTCACAAATTCTTAAAATATTCATTTTGAAATCATTTAAAAGTCAATAAGTATAAAATAAAACATTTATATTCAAAATATTTTTATAAGCTTGTAAGGGAAGCTTTGACGAGTTTATAATGGTAGAAAATAACCTCACCCGCCATATAAGTTTAAAAAACATTCTTTCCTTAAATTTGTCGAAAAGGTCAAAAAGTACCTTGTTTGGAAAATTACGGAAATATTCCTTTCAAAACACAAAAGTGTATAAATGACTTTAACCCATTGTCTAGTAAATAGTAAAAATGTTTTGAAAAATATTTTTATGAAACATTTATGTGGATGATAAAGAGTTCCAATACATAATTACATATAAACAACCTCGGATAATGAAGAGATTGTGAAATAAATCCTTACCAATTTGGTAACTTACGAAACATACAACCCGTGAAATATGTATCATACAATGAATATGTAAATAGACATAAATTAAAGTGTATTACACAAAAAATATAATTATGGGAAGTACATACACCACACAAAAGGTAATAGTGGCAATATGGCATGAATCTCACAGGAATAAGGAGTGAGATGAAAACCCCTTACCTTGTACTTTTCCTTGGTTGAGGGTAGGTTAACCTCCTTTAATTTGGGTAACTCCCTTTGGATTGAACCAAAAAGGAATCTTTAAGTGCCTTCTGCCTATGTTAAGGCTTCTAGGAGGAGGAGAGGGATGTAGGGAGATTAATTGGGAAGAGGTTGGATGAGCCAAAATGCTTGAGAGGTGTGATGAATTGGTTAAAATTGGTGTCCTTTTATAAGGGGGAAGAGGGGCTCTTTAGGAAAAACTTAAATTTTTAATTTATAATAAATTCATATTCAGTTTCTAATGGCTCCAAAGTTGATTATTAAATGTATAAGGTGGGGATGAGTCGAAATCCTTTCAACCAACAGATTTTAGATAGGATTGGGTCATTATATTAACCTTATCTTTTAGTTTTAACTCTTAGTTAATTAGTTTGTCATTTACCATGTCCCTTTGTATTTTTTTTATTATATAGTTAATAAACTTACTATATACATCTAAGATACCCTCAAGTGGTACATTAATGATACACCTATCATGATAAAAGTACTTTGGACGAAACATAGATTTTTAGGAATTTGAAATCAATTAATAATATAATATTTTTTTAAAAACTCTTTTATGTCAATTTTGACACTATTTGGGATTTGATTTTTGTGAAACTCATAACAGATTGATTACTTTGATAAAAGATAAATAAGTCAATCCTAACATGTCATATTATCCTATAAAATTCGTGTAATTCATTAAAAGTCTAAAATTATATTTATGTGGGTATTTATAATATTAATTATTATAATATTTCACTAATAAGGTAATTACTACATCATCATTGTGTCATAAATAAATTAACTTATTTTACATCTAAAAATTATAAATAAAATACAATTATGTATGAAATCCTTTTATCTTTCTAATGAATATTTATAGTCAATAATATAACATATATAACCCTGTGTAAAAATTATTTTTCTAGAAGATATAGGCTTATGTCATTTTTGTATTTACTTTAACTTAATTAATATAAAGTGTCGTTATCACTTACAAGTGGATCCATGGGGTCCCAAAATTGACCCAATGATTCCAATGGTCGTACATGTGTCAGAATATAGGGTTAAGACTCGTTTTAGGGTAATTTATTATTATTATAATATTATTATTTACCCTTATTTTTCGGATTTACCCTTTAACCATGTTAAATAAAATATTTACCGAAGTAATTATTCAAAATGTCTTAAAATAAAAGTTACCTATTTACACAATTTAGACATCCTTATTACAAATATGGATTCCATTTTTCCAAATTCAAAACACATAAGTGGCATAAATTAATTTAAAATTAATTCCCACTGTCAAAATAAAAAGCGTGTTTTAAAGAGATAATAACTATCAAAAGATTGACACTTGTTTATGTCCGATTTAAATGTGAAATTATGTCCAATGACCAAAATTGAGTTAAATGGTAAAAATATATTCTAAATATACTTTAATACCACTCATATTCATAATTTATCACTATGAATTATTTTGATTAAAAATATTGTTTTTAATAAAAATTTAGTAATTTTTACTATTCATCAAAATATTAATGCTATCCAAAAAGTACCAAAATTTCATCCTAGGATAATTTAGATATCCCAAATCCAAAAATTATGTCCATTTTGAATGATGAAATGTATATAATTTCAAAAAGTGGGTATTACTATTCATAACAACTACTTTGATTGGTCGCATCGTGTTAGAATCTCGAAGTTGCGTACAACACACGCTACTATATTATTCAAAGAGAATCGTATTGTGGAAACATGGGGTGTTACATTCTCCCCTCCTTCAATAAATTGCGTCCTCACAATTTATGCTTGGTATTGGAAACATGGGGTTGACATTTCAAAATATCATAGTTCAAATCCCACAACGAAAAATCAATTAATGAGGCCTCTATTTAAAATAAAGAGTGGTAAGGATGAAGGTTACTGAAAATAACAAATACTATGGTTCCATGTAGGAAAACATGGATATGGAAGAGAAATCTAACAATCAATATCCGATGGAGAGTTGTAGAGAGCTTGACAATGAAAATTCCAACAATCACAATGCCATAAATTTGTGATGATCTAAGGTACCATCTAGGACAACATTTTTATTATAAGATACTTTTCTTAATGTTGATGAATTTATTTAAGAGATTGGGTAAGATAATAAGGAGATATACTTACTTTATAATTATAGTTTTATCCATTAATAAATATCTATCACAAACTAATCTTTCACTACAAAACATTATACAACTCAAAAATACTCTATTTATCCTAATCATATACGGTTCCAAATATAATGAATTTATAATTCATATATCAGACCCTTAAAAAACTACATTATACAATACAGGGACTTCACATAGTCCAGTTTTAGGTGATACTCCCTTGTCTCCCTTCGGTTGTGGGTTCAAGTCTCGCAGCCTTACCAGACATGATGGGTTGCTGCCTGACCTCTGGGTTGTCCTTTTATGGCAAACCAAAAATAATCTCAAACTAGAATTATCCAAAATACTTATGTCCAAACTCATAGTCCAAAATTTATAAGAAATTTAAAAAAATGAAGATCCTTTTTGCCGCGTAATAACATGTGAACACCTTTATCATGTATTCTTTTAAAACACTGCAACATCCTAAATTACCATAAAACCTTATGGATTACATTCATGATCCCTTATTACTTATAGAATACTGGATATAATCCTTCTATCCAAAAATGTTGTAAACTCAAACAATGAAGGAATATCATTAATCACTTTCATGGTAGTCAAGAATATACACTATAATTTATCCAAATCAATCATATATTATTCCAAAATCATTACCTCGGTATCAGAACCATATTATGGTTTATCATTCTCGTAACCATATATTTTCCAAAAATTTAACCTTCTATTGAGTCACTTTTCTTAGAACCATATAATCTCAAATCCTCAATAAAAGAGTACTGCAAAACAATCCTTATTTATCTCCATAATTCATATAACCAGTATATTGTTGGTATAACACTCAAAGGAAATAATCCTATAATAACAACATAATAACACTAGTCATTCTTCTTCATCAGAGGTAGTATCATAACTTGATTATTATACAATAACATCATTTGCGGCATAGTCTGGTGACTGGGATATTGGTTCGCGTAGTGTCTAATCTCCTTGCAGATGAAGCATTGTACATCTGAAACCTTTTTCTTACCCTTACAGTCACGTACATGGTGTCCTTTTTCTCCAAACTTATAACAAACTCTCATTCCCTTCAAGCAAGTTCCAGGGTGTTTCTTCCCATAGTTATCACATATGGGAAAATTATTCTTTTCCCTCTTCCCTTTATCCATCTTTCTCTCTTCCATCCTTTTATTATCTTTCTTCCCTTCAAATCCATAGGACTCATAGAATTCTATACATATCTTTTTAACACATGATACTATTTCTTCATATGTTGAGAATACATGGGAGACAATTTTCCTTCTAAATGTTGTATTAATACCGTGAAAGATATGATCCTTCTAACTCTTTGGATCATACGTATTTTTGGAGTTAACATTACTTCTACTAGGAACCATTTCTATACAGTGGCATACAGTAGGTCAGTTTATGAATTGTAATGAATAATTCCAAACTTTTAAACTACCTAATGTAAATTGTGCAGTTTATGGATAGAATCCATAATCATAAAAATATTTTCTTTAAGAAAGTATATATTCATAAACCTTCACAATGGTTTGTAAATAAAATGATAATTATCCTAAGAATATCCCCAGGGAGTGTCGTAACCAAGAGTGCAGCAAGGCCCGTTGTTGTGCACCAGTTCCCGTTCAAGTCTAGCTCAAAGTGGTGTTTTCCGGTTTTACCCCTAGGTACATCTGTTCCAGAGCCGCCTCTATCTGCTCGTATCCAGACAAGGATGTATTTATTAGAAAACACACAGAATCTCTATAATACCAATATTCTAGGAAGTTCTTCGATACTAATCCCCAAAGTATATCTTAGGGCTATGTTCTCTAATTAGAGTTTATCTAAATCTAGCTTCCTAGGTTATTGCTAAACTTACTATGATACCAACTGTAACGCCCTGACCCCAGTTAACCAGAGTAGGTGCATTATTTTAATACATTGGAATGATTACAAGGAATCAAGTACTGAAGGAATGATCAGTTTAGTAGTATTGGAAAATAGATATGATACATGAATATTACATTACACTTTATAACATACAAAAAAACATAAATAATCCTTTATGAATGCCATTATTCTCTTGGCTTAACCTTGTATATCAATCACAATACACTTCATGGAATCCTAGGAAAAATAAAATATAGAAAGGGGTGAGCTCAAATGCTCAGTAAAGATAAAAATATAATGGAAACTTTCATAAATAAGCATAACCATTTAAGGAAATGTATAAATAAAACAAAGGCCTTTTAAACATGAACTTCAGGATAATATGGAAAAAATAAAATGAAATAATGCCATCTACATATTCACATGGATATTCTACTAGTTGAATAATCACATGCAATATCAATTACCACTTTCATAATGATGGAATGCAAAATTCGAGACTATCATAACCTTGTATCCAAGAACTCATGCGAAGAATATGAATAAGATTTGGTCAAGGTCTCGTGCCAAGACACTAGCTTGTCTAATGAGACCTACCGATTCATCTAGGAGCTTTAGTGGGCTCCACCCGTCACTTACTAAGTCCAATGCATTTCCCATATGAACAGGTTTAAACATAAAATAAACATTCGTATTAAAACTAGTATACAAAATGTCAATACTTTCTCCATAAACCATGAATGGTATAAAAATAACTCATCCACAGTTAAACATATCACAAAACCTTCAATACAATATGGATGTTTTGTATCATAATAAATCAATTTCAAATAATCTTAAAATCCATCAAAGGATATTGACATAAATGAAATCAAAACTATTTGAGAGAAATATCTCTTTTTTTTAATCATTTAAAAGTCACGCATTTATTAAGGATGTAATTTAAAATAGATTTATGAATCAAAGTGTCCCATACCACTTTGAATATTTTAAATATAAATATCATTTCATAACATTCTTGTATATATAAATAATTCCTTAAAATCATTTTGAAAACATGGAAATTAATTAAATATATTTAGAAAGATAAATCTTTAAAACATTTAAAATTCATATCTTGATAAAGAGTACCTTTCACAAATTCTTAAAATAATCATTTTGAAATCATTTAAAAGTCACATAATTATAAAATAAAGCATTTAAATTCAAAATATTTTTATACGATTGTAAGGGATTCTTCGATGAGTTTATAATGGTAGAAAATAATCACACCCTCTGTGTATGTTAAAAAAACATTCTTACCTTTAATTTTTCAAAAAGGTCAAAAAGTAACTTGTTTGGAAAATGACAGAAAGATTTCTTTAAAATCACAAAAGGGTGTAAATGACTTTAACCCATTATCTAGTAAATAGTAAAAATGTTTTGAAATATATTTTTATGAAACATGGATTTGGATGATAAAGAGGTCCCCGTAGATAATTACATATAAACAACCTCAGATAATGAAGAGATTGTGAAATAAACTCTTACCAATTTGGTAACTTACGAAACATACAACCCATGAAACATGTATCATACAATGAATATGTAAATACACATAAATGAAAGTGTATTACATCTATAATACAATTATGGGCAGTACATACACCACAAAAAAGGTAATACTAGAAATATGGCATGAATCTCATGGGAATAAGGAGTGAGATGAAAATCCATGACCTTGTACTTTTCCTTTGTTGAGGGTAGGTTAACCTCCTTTAATTTGGGTAACTCCCTTTGGTTTGAACCAAAAAGGACTCTTGAGGTGCCTTATGCCTAAGGTAAGGCTTCTAGGACGAGGAGAGTGATGTAGGGAGATTAATTGGGTAGAGGTTGGATAAGCCAAAAGGCTTGAGAGGTGTGAGGAATTGGTTAGAAGTGGTGTCCTGTTATAAGGGGGAGGAGAGGCTCTTTAGGAAAAACTTAAAGTTTTAATTTATAATAAATTCATATTATGTTTTTAATAGCTCCAAAGTAAATTATTAAATTTCTAAGGTGTGGATGGGTAGAAATCCTTTCATCCAATAGATTTTATACAGTATTGGGTCATTATATTAACCTTATCTTTTAGTTTTAACTCTTAGTTAATTAGTTTGACATTTACCATGTCACTTTATATTTTTATATTATATAGTTAATAAACTTACTATATACCTCCAATAAACCCCCAAGTAGTCCATTAATGATACAAATATCATGATAAAAGCCCTTTGGATTATCCTTAGATTTTTAGGAATTTAATATCATTTAATAATATAATATTTGTTTCAAAAACACTTTTATGTCAATTTTGACATTATTTGTTATTTAATTTTTGTGAAAATCATAACAGCATGATTACTTCAATAAATGTTAATTAACTCAATCCTAACATGTCATATTAACCTATAAAATTCGTTTAATTCATTAAAAGTCTCAAATTATATTTATTTGGGAATTTATAATATAAATTATTTTAATATTTCACTAATAAGGTAATTACTACATCATCATTGTGTCATAAATAAATTAAATTATTTAATGTCTAAAAATTATAAATAAACTACCATTATATAGGAAATCCTTTTAGATTTATGATGAATATTTATAGTTGAAAATATAACATACATAACTCTATGTAAAATATTTTTTTCTAAAAGATATAGGCTTATGTCATTTTTGTATTTGCTTTAACTTAATTAATATAAAGAGTAATTATCACTTACAATTGGATCCATGGGGTCCCAAAATCAGCCCAAAGATGTCCATGGTCGAAAATTTATCAAAATATAGGGTTAAGACACATTTTTGGGTAATTTATTTTTATTATAATATTATTTTTGTACCCTTATTTATCGGATTTACCCTTTAACCGTGGTAGATAAAATATTTACCGAAGTAATTATTCAAAATTTCTAAAAATAAAAGTTACCTATTTACACAATTTGGACACCCTGATTCCAAATATGGGGTCCATTTTTCCAAATTCAAAACACAGAAGTGGTAGAAATTAATTTAAAATTAATTACCGCTGTCAAAACAAAAAGCGTGTTTTTAAGAGATAATAACTATCAAAAGATTGACACTTATTTATGTCTGGTTTAAATATGAAATTATTTCCAATGAACAAAATTTTATTAAATGGTAAAAATATGTTATAAATATACTTTAAAACCACTGAAATTCATAATTTTTCACTATTAATTATTCCGATTAAAAAAGTTGTTTTTAGTAAAAATTTTGTAATTTTCACTATTAATCAAAATATAAAAGTAATCCAAAAAGGTCCAAAATTTCATCCTAGTTTAATTTCGATATCCCAAATCCAAAAATTAAGTCCATTTTGATGGATAAAATGTATAATATTTCAAAAAGTGGGTATTACTATTCATAACGGCTACTTTGATTGGTCGCGGCGTGTTAGAATCACGAAGTTGCGTACAACACACGCTACTGTATTATTCAAAGAGAAGCGCACTGTGGAAGCTTGAGGTGTTAAAAATATGACTAGAATATTATTAAAATTAATGAATGTGACAAAATTCAACAATACCATTTATTATTAGTATAATAATTTTAATATAGTGATATCTTGGAGACAACATCTATTATAAATTATATAATTGATTCAAAAAGAATTACCAATCTCATATAAATTTATTTATAATATTTAGAAATTAAATAATTACATTTAATGATATCCAAATAGTGAAGTGGAAATTATTTTATTAATTGGAATATCAAATAAATTATATTAAAAATGATAATATAAATATAATCAGATTTAATTAATGAAATAAACTAACTTTATACATACCTTATTTTGTTAATGAAATATTGGATATATGTTTTTAAATTTCTTAGGTTGTTTTGATATTTTTTAAAATGAAAAATATTGATTTGTATTAAAATTGGCATAAATTATATTTTAAAATAAATAATATTATATTTAATGATAAAAAAGTAATAAAAACCTTATGTTAGACCAGATAACCTGGATAATGTAAAATATTTCATAAAGGATCCAATTTGGGTTCTTTTTTCATTTGATTGTAACAATATTAACCATATAGGGTAAAAATATAAGAAGACACAATACTAGTTAAACTGTTTAACTAAGTGTTAAATGCAAGCAATAAGGTTATGTTTAAAACATAAACAAGACTAAATTAATTGTTCGATCGGATATAGATCCACCATCATCATAAATTTGAAAAAAAACTTCATTATATATATTTTAAAGGGAAAATAAATTTATTATAATTTAATATTTTATGATCTTACAAAAGTGCCTCCACCCCCGCTTATAAAAGGGAATTTCTCCTTATATTAAATTCACACTTCCAAATCCCATTGGTTATGACATATCCTGACCATTACCTCTACCAAAAACCCTGAATACATCCTACAGTCCATACTATAGGAATAAATCCATCCTATAGTGTCTTTTCGATAAAATCAAATGGAGATACTCAAACAACAGTTAATTATTTTATCACACCATTCAATGTTATTTTATTCTTCTACATCCTCAGTCTATGGTATTTACATAAAGAAGTAATAAATATAGTATCATATATATACTAAGATAATATTATAATCATTTGAAAACCATATTCCTTGTTTTATCCGTCCTTTGAATAACAATTTCACCATGCAAGCGTATGTAAGACTTACCATCTTCACACTATGCTGTAATTTGTTATTACACACTATATTATTCGAATGGATATAATGGTTTCTATAAAAGTTATAAATAATGAATATGAAATTATTATTATTATTTATAACTAATATACCATCCAATACCAAACCATTTATCCATCAATGGAATGATATTGTCGCTCATCAATATGTATGTCCGACCGTATCCATGATGTGGGGAGATTTATTCTCCACGTTAACCATTCAAGAATTATTATAAAATATATATGATGAGTAAAAATAATAAATGAACTTAATATTAGTACTTATAAAAATATAATATAACCTATTGATAAATAACTTGATAAACATGACAAAATAGAAATGGGAAAACGAAGCAGTTACCACCTGCAACAATAGTAATGCAGAAAATTTATTAACAAAATTACGTAAGAGGATCATAGATGATATCATAAATATTGATATTATTCTAGTATAATTTAATAACCAACATTAATCATTATATAGGGGTCCAACACACCATTTAATAACGGAATGTACAAGGTAATAATAAATTTCACAATCTCATTATTATCCGATGCTGTTTATATATTAGTATATACTAAGTATATTTATCATTCATAACCATGATTCTTAAAATATTTCTCAAAATATTATCAAAAATTATTTAACATCAGTTTAAACAAGTATTAATCAATATAAGACGTTTTTAAAGGAATATTTTAATCATTTTCCAAATGAGGTACTTAATGACCTTTTTGATAAATTAAGGAAGTAAGGTTTTTTAACTTATACAGCATAAGGAGATATATTCCACCATCATGATACCTTAACAATTTGATGATTCCATTAAAATATTATAAGGATATTTTTAGAAGAAATTTTTTCGTTTATAATTTTGCATCTTTGAAAATATTTCAATGAAAAAAGGGATATCTCTCTCAAAGAGTATTAATGATTTTATTCGATTATTTTCATCTATAACACCTTCTTTTTTGGAGTTTATGATTAATTGGGATTGATTTGCTATGATAAAATATTACATTTTGTATTAAAGGGTTTAAGATATTATGTACTATGTATGTACTATTTTATCACTATTGATGGTGTATAGTAAAGATATTAACAATTTTTATGCATGTTTTAATATGAATGTTTAGGTTATTTTTCACTATTTTCTTATGAGGAATGTATTGGACTTAGTAAGTGATAGGCGGGGCCCTATATATCCACACGATGAGTTGATATGTCTAATTAGACAAACTAGATAAGGATTAGGTTGTGGCCTTAACTATTTATTCTTAGATGTCTTGGTCGAGGCCTCGATGGTCTGTTTCAGATGTCTGGAATTATGCATTCGTTGATTGTGAGATTAGTTATTGATATTAAGTGTGATTATTAGAGTTTTTTAATATCTATGTGAATGATTAACTATAATTATTTGATTTATTCTTTCCATAATATGCTGAAGATTATGCGTAAATGGATTTTTTTTCCATTTTATACCATTACTTAAAATATTTTTTATTTATGATTGATTCTCCTATATTGTTTACCCTTATTAAGCGTCTGACCTCACCCATTTTGTATGTTTTATTTTCCTAGGATTCCAAGAAGTGTTTTATAATTGGTATGTGGGGTTAAGATTTTAGAATAATGGTGTTATCACTGAATGTAATATGTTTCATAATATTATTGTAATTATAATGAATGGTTCATTTATGTAATCTATTTTCAATGACTCCAAAAATGATTGGTACTTCATGATTTTATTCGTTGTAATCATGCCAATTTATTAAAATAATTCACTAGATATGGGCTTATAGGGTCGAGGTATAACATACATGTAACATACAAAGTAAGTAATGAATAATAGATATTTTTATCTATGTCTACCTAATAAATTATATAGTGTTTTAGTGGCTTAAATTGAGAATAAATCCAATCTTAAGCATGTAATACACTAATATTTTTAAAAGATTGTTTTACTGCTTTTTGATGGAAAACCATTTTTAAATCAATCTTTTGAAAATTTTATAATCTCTATTTGTCAAAATAAACATATTAAATATTATTGGGACATTGAAATTTACATTGGATAAATTTTTGGTATTTTTCTGACAATGTTCATTTTTTTATGAATAGTGGAAAATACTGCATTTTACAACAAAACTGCCTTTTCATCTAATTTAGTTATGTGGTTAGATTATATTTCTATTTGGTATTAAAGTTTAATTATAATATATTTTTACCATTTAATCCAATGGTGGTCATTAGTATTCATTTCACTTTGGAATTGGGCATAAACTAATGCCAAACGTTTCATATATATTGTTTCAAAAAAGCCCGCTATTTGTTTTGACCACATGAATTATTTTTAAATTAATTATTCAAATTTATGTGTTTGGAATTTGGTAAAATGGATTAAATATTTGGAATCAGAAGGTCCAAATTATGTAATTTACACTCTTTTGTTTTTGGACATTATGAATAGTAACGACGGTAATTGTCTTTAATTAACTTGATTAATGAGTAATCGGGTAGTTAAGGATAATAAAATAATATCATAATAATAAAAAATGACACCAACATGTGTCCTAATTCTACTGTTTGTCTCATGTCCGACCATGGGATTCCTTGTGCCAAACTTGGGGACCCCATGAAATCACTTTTTTGGGAAAGTGACTTGTTATCTTTTTATTTTTTTAAAGAAAGTTAATATAACAAGAATGTATCACCTGATTAAAACATTTTTAATTTTGTCTACATAGATGATATTTTTGAATATAAATATTAATTGTAAATCTAAAAAGAGTTTCTACATCATAGTATTTTTTTCATAATTTTTAGACATTAAATAAATTAAATTATTTATGACATCATGATGATGCAGCGATTACCTCATTATTTAACGATTTAAAAAAATGAAAAGATAAAGTAAAATATAAGACCTAAACTTGTCAAAAACCTATTGGATGAGTATATTTCGAACCCTTATCACCTTATCATCAAAATACATCATTGTGGGACCTTTAAAATCCGAAATCCATTTGAACATAAAGTAACATTTTGTAACTTTCCAAGAGTGCCCCTCCTCTCCTCTTATAAAAGGCCCCCACCTCTACCTCCTTACCCACACCTCAAAAGCCTTTGGCTCGGCCAAACCCTGACCATTTTGTCTCTCCACATCCCTCTCTAACTCCTAGAAGCCTCACTTTGGGCATACGTCTTCCCAAGGAAGCCTTTGAGCTCAAATAAAAAAGAGTTACCCTTTTTTAAGGTAATGTCTTCACTTGTGTCCATTTGTTTTATTTTTCTTCTCCAACCCCCTAAACTCTTTTTATTAATTTATTTTGTAACAACAACAGTATATTCCATATACTAGGATGTTGTTATAATAAGGATTCTAGCTACATTTACACAAACCTACATCTAACGGTTAAATAACATACTGTTTCCGTGGATGACGAATTTCTGCCTCACGAAACGATGATTGTTAAATATTCGTTTAACACCATCAAAGGTGTACATTAAGATGACACTATATTTATATATGATATATAATATGTTTATGTTTTACTTAAGCTTCTGTATTTTTCATTTATGGCATATCTTTATGGTTACCATTATGGGTAAACACGATATCTTCATTTTAAGAAGTGCGGACTACAGCCCACTCAAAGTGATTTGATTCATTAATGCCATATGTGGGACGTATAAAGGATTTAATTAATGATATTATATATGATATTATAATGGAATTATAATATAACTTTATATCATTATGATTCCATTCCATAAAATATGAAATATAAATGAAAGTAGCGTTCATGCGTACGTACGACTTACCGTCTCCAGGAACGGTGCATTTCATTTCTTACCTCTAAACGTTATGTAATATTATAAATGCATGTATATACTGGATATATATGATATATATTATATCTACATCATGTGTATAACTCTGGATATAATGGATACATGAACAACTTGTAATTATAAAGAGTTTATTTTTGACTCAAGTACCAATGATCGTTAAAATGACCGTTATTAACTTAAATAATCACATAGTGTTCATGAAAAGATAATAAGTGATATAAAAGGAATACTGAACTTGAAAAAGGTTATTAAGAATGAAGAAATTAACTCAGTTTTATTATTCAGGAGATTAAAGAACGATCGAGTCAAGTCGGACCCGAGGTAAGGGACTTCGTCTCAATCTCCATTCATTGAGGCATATTTTGTTTTATACACAACCTTATTTTATACGGTGTATAAACCCCTTTAAATTTTATGCTTATTCATAAGGAATATTTTTTTTATACGAAGCGTTTTACTAAACGCCAAAAGTAATGTTTTTTTGTCGCATGTATGTGGCGACAACGACTTCTCCGCCGCCATGACCATTATTTGAGATTCGGCATCCTCTACAAGCCATACATTTTCTTAAAAGAAAAATAAATACCCTGTTTTACTTTTCTTTTATTTTGGTATGAAAAATGGTTTTCATAATGTTTTTATATCAAGGTGTTGTATTCATATCTTGTGATTGAAAAGTGAAAATGTTATGTTTCCTTTTTGCATGTTTTATGTGATACGATTATGTTGTGGTTCTTGGGCATTATTAGGAAGACGGGTGGTTCTGTGATAAACTAAGGATAGGTGAGCCCGATATAGATCTCTAATGCATTGGGTAACGTGAAGGAGTTAAACGTTAAGGTTTCTCCGAAGAGATTTATGGAATATACTGTGATGGGTATTCCAAACGTAACCAAGAGGGTTACTCCCTACGTAAGAATGTTGTGAATGCCTCAAGTTACCTTTATGTATTATGATTTCTATGATTTATTCATGATTTGATGAGGTATGTTAAAGTTCTTATGTTATATGATTAGAGTATGATTTCATTGATTCTTGTGTATATGTGTACTCATGTTTCGTTTCCATATTTTTATATCCCTTACTGAGCTTTTTATGCTCATCCCATGTTTTTGAAATGTTTTTCACAGGTCAAGGGAAGGGTACATGATATGATGATAGTGTCAAGGAAGTGTCAAGAAATAATCCATGTTTTATTTTAAATATGTTTCCATTGATGGAAAAAATGAATACTATCTTTTATGTAACCACTTTGTTTAAATGTGGAATGTAATACATGTTTTATGATCTAATTATCTAAAGCTCTAAACCTGAAAATATCCTCAATGTTTAATCTTGTAATAACTCAAGATTATGTAAGGTTTAAGGCTGGGGCCTTATAGTTGGTATCAGAGGTCGGTTTAGATAACATTAGGAGTTAGAATTTTATTAAATGATTATCCAAAAATATTTTTTTATGGTCAAATTGAAGTGATATAGTATTTGAATATTACCATGTTGCTTCATCTAAGACATGTATTTTCAGAATGGTTTTCCACAGAGGAAACAAGGAAGAAGTGCTAAGAAGGCATACAGAAGGAAACAACCTTCCGAATCAGCATCCTGAGATGGTCAGAATTGGAACTGAATATTTTGTTGTAGTAATGGCGCAGTTGACTCAAGAGATAAATGGCGGTGGTATCGATGCACGAGATCAGCTAGATCAACCGCAGAGGAACATGTCAGTGGTGGAATATTTACTGAGGCAACATCCCCCATCATTCAGAGGATCATCTGACCCTGTGCTAGCTGAAGGGTGGATTAAATCACTGGAGAAGATTTTTGATGTCTTGGGGTTTTCAGACAATCAAAAGGCTAGTCTTGCTATTTACCGTTTGGAGGGTGAAGCAGATTAGTGGTGGTCGATGGTTAAAAATATTAGGGACGCTGATGATATTGATGCTCTCGACTGGGATGAATTCAAAGGTATGTTTCTTGAGAAGTATTTTCCTAAGGATATTAGACTTAGGATGGAAAAACAATTCCTGTAATTGAGGCAAGAGGAAGACTCAGTGGCTGCCTATGAAAAAAGGTTCACTAGATTGGCAAGGTATGCTCCAAATTTTATCCGAGACCTTGATAGTAAAATAAATTGTTTTTAGTCAGGATTAATGCCAAAATATCGAAGGGAATTAGCTTCTCGTGAGTTCAAAAGTTATTAAAAGCTTGTTCTATGTGCTAAGAAGGTTGAAATGGAGTTTTCCGATGATCAAGTGTTCTATAACAACCAGCAGAAGAAGAGACCTAGGTGGTAGGAGAAAGGAAAGAATTCTTCAAAAATGTCTGATGGTAATAAAACTAAGTTTCTAGTTTCTGATAAATGTGGTAAAAGGCATGCTGGGGAATGTCTTCTGAATTCTGGAAAGTGCTACCGATGTGGTAAGATGGGACACAAGGCTCGTGATTTCACTGAAAAAGATCAGGGTGATGGTAAGACCAAATTTGATTTACATTTAGTGAAATGTTTTAAGTGCAATGAGATGGGTCACTATGCAAACGAGTGTCCGAAAAAGAGCTTGAGTGATGGGAAGCAGTTAGACTATATGCAGAAAGGGGTGGTGAAATCCTTTGCAATTACTTCAGTATATGTCGGGCCATGAAATAAAGTTGTATAAGGTACATTGTTTGTTTTTTCAGATTATGCCAATGTGTTGTTTGATTCGGGGTCTACACATTCTTTTATCTCTGAAACCTTTTCTACTGAAATGGGAATACCATCTCAATAAATGACTCCTGAACTTGTGGTAAAAACACCTGGGGGAAATGTTGAGGCAAAAAGAATTTATAAGAATCTCTCTATCCTTATCGGTGGAAAGAACCTACTTGCAAAACTTATTGTTTTACCTCTAGTAGAGTTTGATGTTATCCTGGGAATGGATTGGATCTCTATTTACCATGCTAAGATTGATTGTAGAGCTAAAAAAGTTTCTTTTCAGAAAGACTTTCAGTTTGTGTACAAGAATGAACCCATACTGTTGATAACATATCAAGAGGCTGAGAAACTTGTAAAATATGGAAATAAATGTTACCTTGCACACATCGTTGAAAATAAAGGAACTGTTCAGATTAATTATGTGTTAGTGGTAAATGAGTATCCTGATGTTTTTCCTGATGAGTTGCCTGGAATAATACCAGATCGGGATGTTGAGTTTACTGTTGACTTAGTTCTTGATGCAAATCAAATTTCAAAACCCCCTTATCGAATGGATCAAATTTAACTATTAGAGTTGAAGGAGCAATTGCAAGATTTATCAGAGAAAGGTTTCATTCGACCTAGCACATCACCATGGGGTGCTCCTGTTTTATTTTTTAAAAATAAATATGGTTCTATGAGACTTTGCATTGATTATAGATCCTTGAATAACATCACTATTAAGAACAAATATCCTTTGCCTCATATCGATGATTTGTTTGATCAGCTCCAGGGAGCTCAGTTTTTTTCAAAGATTGACCTGAGATCGGGGTACCATCAGTTGAAGGTAAAGGAAGAAGATGTTCCGAAGACCGCTTTTCATACAAGATATAGCCATTATGAATTTTTAGTAATTCCTTTTGGGCTAACCAATGCACCTACTGTATTCATGGACTTAATGAATAGAATTTTCCATGAGTTCTTGGATAAGTTTGTGGTTGTTTTCATTGATGATATTTTGGTGTTTTCTAAAATTAAAGAGGATAATGAAAGAAATTTAAGGGTTATTTTGAAAACCTTAAAAGAAAATAAATTGTATGGGAAATTCAGCAAGTGTGAGTTTTGGTTGCAATAAATTTCTTTCGTTGGTCACATTGTTTCTAAAGATGGGATTAGTGTTGATCCTGCAAAAACAAAGGTTGTTGTAGAATGACCAAGACCCACGAATGTAACAGAGATTCGTAGTTTCCTTGGTTTGGCAGGCTATTACCGAAGGTTTGTTAGAAATTTTTCACGGTTATCTAGTACAATAACGAAGCTAACTCGGAAGGGTGTTAGGTTTATCTGTAAAAAAGAATGTGATGATTGTTTTCAGGAATTGAAAAGAAGATTGGTGGATGCTCCAGTTGTGGCACTACCTTCGAGGAATGGTGAGTTTGTTATATAAAGTGATGCTTCATTGAAAGTACTTGGTTGCGTCCTAATGCAGAATAATCAGGTAATTGCTTATGCTTCACGACAGTTGAAAACTCATGAGGTAAATTACCCTACACATGATTTGGAATTAACTGTTGTTGTTTTCACTTTAAAAATTTTAAGGCACCATTTGTATGGAGTAAAGTGTGAAATATATACCTATCATAAAAGATTAAATTATATATTCACTCAGAAATAATTGAACATGCGACAAAGGAGATGTCTAGAATTAATCAAGGATTATGATTATACAATTCATTACCATCCGAGAAAAGAAAATAAAGTGGCTGATGCTTTGAGTCGAAAAAGTAATGCTTCATTAAAAATGTTGCATTTAGAACATGATCCTTTGGTTAAGGATTTGATGAACATTGGCATAGAAGTTTTTGGTGCAGGATGACCTTCTGTTTTGTTTCAGGTATCATTGAAATCATCTCTATCAGACAGAATCAAGCAAGCACAGAAGCAAGACAGCGAGTTTCAGAAAAAGTTAGAGCTATTCTGAAAGGCAAGCGGCCTGAATTCAACCTTGATAATGATTGTGTTTTGAGATTTGGAAAGAGGTTGTGTGTGCCTTGTGATTCACAGTTGAAGAGATAGTTGTTATGTGAAGCTCATAGTTCTCTGTTTTCAGTTCATCCTGGAAGTACTAAGATGTACAGAGATCTGCGGGAGTATTACTGGTGGGATGGAATGAAAAGAGATATTGATGATTTTACTGTTCTGTGTTTGACTTTTCAGCAGGTTAAAGCAGAGAGGCAGTTATCGAAAGGGATGCTTCATCCATTACTAGTGCCAGTGTAGAAATGGGAAAATATATCCATGGACTTCGTTGTGGGATTACTGAAGACACCTCGAGGTAATAATGCAATATGGGTTATTGTTGATCGCTTGACTAAATCTACTCATTTCCTTGCTATACGAGATACTTTTTCCCTAGATCAACTTTCTTGATTGTATCTTAAATAGATAGTCAGGTTGCATGGAGTTCCCCTATCCATTGTATCTGATCGTGATCCTAGGTTTACTTCTAACTTTTGAAAAGGCCTTCAGAAGTCGTTGGGTACTGAATTAAATTTTAGTATAGCTTTTCATCCCCAATCAGATGGGTAGTCAGAACGAATGATCCAGACTTTAGAGGATATGCTACGTGCTTGTTCGATGGATTATCAGGGAAGTTGGGACCAACTTCTTTCTTTGGTTGAGATTTCTTGTAATAACAGTTTTCATTCCAGTATAGAGATGACACCATTTGAGGCATTATATGGGAAGCAGTGTCGAACTCTATCTTTTTGGGATGAAGTGGGTGAAAGGAAGCAAATGGGACCAGATTTGGTAGAAGAGTTGGCAGAAAAAGTTCAGCTGATACAGAAATACATGAGAACAGCTTAGAGGAGGCAGAAACGTCACGCGGACAACAGGAAGAAGGATCTCTCTTTTGAGGTAGGTGATAATGTTTTTCTCAAAGTCTCACCACAGAAAAGTGTGATGCGATTTAGAATGAAAGGAAAGCTGAGTCCAAGGTTCATTGGACCATATGAAATTTTGGAGAGAGTTGGATCATTTTCTTACCGAGTGGATTTACCTCTAAGTTTATCTCAGGTACACAATGTTTTTCATGTTTCGATGTTGAGAAAGTATATGCCAGATCCATCTCATGTTTTGAGTCCAGAGATAGTTTAGTTGGAAGAGAATCTATCTTATGAGGAACAACCGGTCCAGATTCTTGACCACAGGGAGAAGGTGTTACGGAATAAGGTGATTCATCAGGTAAATTTTTTGTGGAAAAACCACATGATTGAAGAGGCAACATGGGAATCTGAAAATGAAATGAGGGATAAATACCCCCCACTTATTCGATAAGTAAATAAATTTAGGGGACAAAATTTTCGAAAGGGGGGAAGGATGTAACATCCCAAGTAAGTTATGAATAATAGATATTTTTATCTATGTCTACTAATGAATTATATACTGTTTAAGAGGCTTAAAATGAGAATAAATCCAATCTTAAGCATGGAATACACTAATATTTTTAAAAAATTGTTTTACTGCCTTTTGATGGAAAAACATTTTTAAATCAAACTTTTGAAAATTTTATAAGCTCTATTTGTAAAAATAAACATATTCATTATTATTGGGTCATTGAAATTTACATTGGATAAATTTTTGGTATTTTTCTGACAATGTTCATTTTTTTATGAATAGTGGAAAATACTGCATTTTACATCAAAACTGTTTTTTCATCTAATTTAATTATGTGGTTAGACTATATTTTAAATTAGTCTTAAAGTTTAATTATAATATATTTTTACAATTTAATACAATTGTGGTCATATGGATTAATTTCACTTTGGAATTGGGCATAAACTAATGCCAAAATTTTCATAGATATTGTTTCAAAAAAACCCGCTATTTTTTTTTGACAACGGGAATTATTTTTAAATTAATTATTGCAATTTTTTGTGTTTGGAATTTGGTAAAATGGATTAAATATTTGGAATCATAAGGTTCAAATTATGTAATTAAGACTCTTTTGTTTTTGGACATTATGAATAGTAACGACGGTAATTATCTTTAATTGTCTTGATTAATGAGTAATCGGGTAGTTAAGGATAATAAAATAATATCATAATAATAAAAAATGACAACAACCTATGTCCTAATGCTACCAGTTGTCTCATGGCCGACCATGGGATTCCTTGTGCCAAACATGGGGACCCTATGGAATCACTTTTGTGGGAAAGTGACTTGTTATCTTTTTATTTTTTTAAAGAAAGTAAATATAACAAGAATGTATCACCCGATTAAAACATTTTTAATTTTGTCTACATAGATGATATATTGGACTATAAATATTCATTGTAAATCTGAAAAGATTTCCTATATCATAGTAGTTTTTTCATAATTTTTAGACATTAAATAAATTAAATTATTTATGACATCATGATGATGCAGCGATTACCTCATTATTTAACGATTTAAATAAAATGAAACAATAATGTAAATTCTAAGACATAAACTTGTCAAAAACCTACTGGATGAGTATATTTCTAACCCGTATCACCTTATAATAAGACTACATCAATGTGGGACCTTTAAAATCCGAATCTCATTTGAAAATAAAGTAACATTTTGTAACTTTCCAAGAGTGCCCCTCCCCTCCTCTTATAAAAGGCCCCCACCTCTACCTCCTTACCCACACTTCCAAAGCCTTTGGCTCATCCAACCCCTGCCCATTTTGTCTCTCCACACCTCTCTCTATCTCCTAGAAGCCTCACTTTGGGCAGAAGTCTTCCCAAGGAAGCCTTTGAGCTCAAATTAAAAAGAGTTACCCATTTTTAAGGTAATGTCTTCACTTGTGTCCTTTTGTTTTATTTTTCTTCTCCAACCCCCTAAACCCTTTTTATTCATTTATTTTGTAACAAAACCAGTATATTCCATATACTATGATGTTTTTATAAGAAGGATTATAGCTACACTTACACACACCTACATCTAATGGTTAAAGAACATACTATTTCCATGGATGGCGAATTTCTGCCTCACGAAACGACGATTGTTCAATATTCTTTTAACACCTTCAAAGGTAGCCATTAAGATGACACTATATTTATATGTGATATATAATATGTTTATGTTTTACTTAAGCTTATGTATTTTTCATTTATGGTATACCTTTATGGTTACCATTATGGGTAAACGCGATATCTTCATTTTAGGAAGTGCGGACTACCGCCCCCTGAAAGTGATTTGATTCGTTAATGACATATGTGGGACGTATAAAGGAATAAATTAATGATATTATATATGATATTATATGGGAATTATAATATAACTTTATATAATTATGATTCCATTCCATAAAATATGAAATAGAAATGAAAGTAGCGTTCATGCGTACGTACGGCTTACCGTCTCCATGAACGGTGCATTTCATTTCATACCTCTAAAAATTATTTAATATTATAAATGAATTTTTATATGGATATATATTATATATATGATATCTACATCATGATTATAACTCTGGATATAATGGATACATGGACAAATTGTAATTATAAAGAGTTTATTTTTGACTCAAGTACCAATGATCGTTAAAACGACCGTTATTAACTTAAATAATTACATTGTGTTTATGAAATGGTAATAAGTGATATAAAAGGAATAATGAAATTGAAAAAGGTTATTAAGAAAGAAGAAATTAACTCAAGTTTATTATTCAGGAGATTAAAAAACGACCGAGTCAAGTCGGACCTGAGGTAAGGGACTTCGTCTCAATCTCCATTCATTGAGACATATTTTGTTTTACACAAAACCTTCTTTTATACCGTGTATAAACCCCTTTGACTTTTATGCTTATTAAAAAGGAATATTTTTTTATAAGAAGTGTTTTACTAAATGACAAAAGGAATGTTTTTTTGTCGTATGTATGCGGTGACAACGACTTCTCCGCCGCCGTGACCATTATTTGAGTTTCGGCTTCCTCTACAAGCCATACATTTATTTAAAAGATAAATAAATACCCTAATTCACTTTTATTTTATTTTTGTATTGGAAATGGTTTTCATTATGTTTTTATATCAATGTGTAGTATTGATATCTTGTGATTGAAAAGTGGAAATTTTATGTTTCATTTATGCATGTTTTATGTGATACGATTATGTTGTGGTTCGTGGGCATTATTATGAAGACAGGTGGTTCCGTGATAAACTAAGGGCGGGTGAGCCCGATATAGCTCTCCAATTCATTGGGTAACGCAAAGGAGTTAAAATTTATGGTTTCTCCGAAGAGATTTAGGGAATATACTGTGATGGGTATTCCAAACATAACCAAGAGGGTTACTCTCTACGTAATAATGTTATGAATGCCTCATGTTACCTTTATGTCTTATGATTTCTATGATTTATTCATGTTTTGATGAGGTATGTTAAAGTGCTTATGTTATATGAGTAGAGTATGATTTCATTGATTCTTTTGTATACATGTACTCATGTTTCCTTTCCATATTTTTATATCCCTTACTGAGCTTTGTATGCTCATCCCAAGTTTTTGAAATGTTTTTCACAGGTCAAGGGAAGGGTACATGATATGATGATAGTGTCAAGGAAGTGTCAAGAAAGAATACATGTTTTATTTTAAATATGTTTCAATTGATGAGAAAAATTAATACTATCTTTTATGTAACCACTTTGTTTAAATGTGGAATGTAATGCAAGTTTTATGATCTAATTCCATAAAACTCTAAACCTGAAAAGATCCTCAATGTGTAATCTTGTAATAAATCAAGATTAAGTAAGGTTTAAGGATGGGGCTTTATAATACTATACTTTACATATATATCTTACTTCAAAATTGAATAATCCTTATTATATAACATAATAAAATACCATGTTAGGACCATATAGGTTTAGTGTATTTATAAACATGGAAATATAAACAATAATTTTATAATAAATCTACATTGTATCCCACATATTTCTTCATTTATAGTCTCATTTTTGAGATATCTATCTTAAGAACCTTTTTCTAGTCCTCTAGAAAATAATCAAATGAGAGGGTGAGCTCAAATGATCAGTATGTGTAAAATAGGTAAATAGAAATCACATCATATTCATAAGAACATAACATTTGAAAATCTTATCCTACATAAAAACGAACATAGTATCATGTCACGTGATAAATCATAAAAGTAAAATATAATACCAATAGTAATTAATTAAGACATAAAATTGCCTGGAATACAAACATAATCATAAAAATAATTTCATATTATCCAAGGCTAATTTCCTAGTCCATTATAGTGGATAAAGTCCATTACTGAAGCGAGTTAACTCTCTGTTCCAACACTGTATTACTAAACATGGTTTACATTCCATTATATTAATGTATATATCATGAGATATAAATCATTACACAATTAATTTTAGGGATACATAGGTCACACTCATCTCATAATTAAATCATTCTTACTTGTTCCCCAAAACATAAACCATTCACCATATAACAACCCAAGGAACAAAAAAAGGTTTCATAAAGTTCATTCCATTATAACATAATCCATATAAGAGAAATGGATTTCTTAAAAATAATTCCATCATAATCCAAATAAAATCATAGTAATAATAGTTATTGAAACATAAACCTATGTCATCATATATTAAATATAATTTTGATAAAACAGTTGGTATTAATTCTCGAGGAAAACATCCTTTTTCAATACCGTTTTACATCCTCAAAATGCCACAAAATTTTAGATGAAATAATTATATGTGAAGATAAAATTGTAATATTTTAGTTTAATCTTCATGTAAATAAGTAATTATGAATGTTTGAAATTTTTTTTCATACCATACAAGTTAAAAAATCATTCTTCTTGTTTTTTTTCCGGAAAAATAAAAAAGCACCTCGTACCAAAAATGACTAAAGATTCTATTCATTCCATTTAGTAATAATTCACCAGTGGGTAAAAGTGATATTAAAGATTAATTTAATGATATAAATAATATTTTAAAATATATATTTAGGAATCATGGACATGGATGATAAATATACCCTAGTGAATACTTACGAATAAAAAATATCAGATAAAAACGAGATTTTCAGTGTTATCCCTTATCTTTGGTCTATTATGCTTTGTTTGTATCATAAACTCGAGTAAAATTATTTAAATAATTTTTATGTCTTATAATAGAATCATAATCATTTTTATTATAATATTTATGATCATATTTTGATCCATTTGTTAGTAATATTTCATTGTTACTTGATATTTGGGTATTGACTTCTTTATGTTATTATGCATGTTTTTTTGGATATGTGATTATAAATCTATTTAGGTTATAGTTATATCATTTATAGAATTGTATTTTTATAATATATACCATATATATTAATTAAATTCATGTATATAATCATGATTTAATGATGATTATGTAGAACAAATCACATCAATCCGTTGTGACGGTAAATTGTACGTATGTTTGAGGGATGATATTGTTCCCATAATTGCTCAATGGTATTGATGTGGATGTTGTATAGTATGTAAGAATCAATTTAGTTTTATATTAATCATATATATTTATTGATTCCATCATTATACCAATCCATGTAAGTTGGTGGTGATAAATAAATTACACCACGACGTGCAGAGGGTAATCCATACATAAGTACGGTTAGTGATTTCATTCTTCATAGGATGATTAGAAGGTTGAATATGGTAGTTTAATAATAATATTATCCTTTATATACATATATGTAATAATATATTTATTAATTTATAATAAAACAAATCATGTGTTTTATGTAGAAGAAGAAATAATTTTGAAAGAATTAGTAAATGATATTATCTCTTCTTCGACGTGCCTCTTATAAATGAACTCTTAGAGAACTAGAGATGGTCTTTGAAGATAAACAGAACAACTATAATTTTTCTAGGGAAGTTTATATAGGAAATGTGTAGGTAATTAATGAGCGTGAATTCTCAAAATGAAGTTATGAGTTGAGAGAGGAAGTTCTCATTTATAATTGGGTAGAGAGGTACTTTTGGAAGCCTCAATTGTTTTAATTTTTACTAAAATCAAACCCATTGTTAAACCCTAAAAAATGACCCAATTTAGTATATTATTTGATATATATTTGTAATCACATAATTTAATAAATTTTAGATAGGTTTATATGTAAATTTAAGCATTATCATTTTAATTAACACTTAGTTATTATATTTAATTTTTAACAAGGGTAACGAATATTTCAATACTAAACAGGTGAAATATTTACTTTTTGAGGTAAATTTAATGATAAATGAATAAATTAGTTCATTATAGACCACATTATAATTAATATATATATTATTCACTATTTTAGGACTTATAAATAATTTTAGAAAACCATATTTTGACAAAATATCAATATTGTCAATTTTGACACTATGTATTTCATGGATTTTTAAAAATATAAAACTAAGAAGTGAAACTCGATCCCAATATATTATTATATCCCTACGTGTTCAAGGTAATATAATATATTCATTTGAAAAAATAATTATCCAAAATTATATTTATTAAAATATTTTGAATAAGATTTATTTGATCGCATTGTTAATAAAATAAATACTGCCTCAATTTTATGTAATTATTTATTATATTTATTTATTGAATAAAAATAAAAATTAAAATAATAGGTTTAATATAAATCCATTATACTTAATAATAATACTTATCACAGAATTTAACTTCTGAAAAATCCTACATTAAAATGATATACTCTTTTAAAACATGAACGTTGAAAATTTATCTTTACTTAAAATAAAATAATACAAGAGTCATAATCACATACATAAGCTTCCAAATAATTAATAAGTAAAACCTTGGATACTTATTGTCAAGATATAATTGACCAAGAAGTTTCTTTCATGTTTTAGAGCATTTCTATTGTAATTAATATTTTAATAAAAATTGTTAAATTGATTACTCAATAATAAACTAATTTTTGAATCATCCGAGTATTGGTATTTAAGGTAATTATTTATTTCCAAAATATTATAAATATATTATAATAATATAGAAAAACCCTTCCATTTTAAAATGATTATTTATAATCAAATTTATCTTCTTTAGAAACATATAATAATAATAATTTAATTATTAATGTTTGAGTGAGACATATTTCATATTTCATTAAATAAAATAAATAAAATGTCCTAATCTCATCCATGTGGGTTCCAATGGGTAAAATTTAAACCAAAGTCTGTTTTACAGAAACATTGAATTTTATAATTATATTATTAACAGTTTTAGGGTAATTTATTATATTTGTTTCCTATAATTACCTGATTTACCCTTTTATCGTGTTAATAAAATTTATCGAAGTTACTATTCATATTACCCAAATATAAAATAAATATGTTTAAATAATTTGGAAAAACTTATTCCAAATATGGATTCAATTTTTGAAAATTCAAAACACATAAATTTACCAAATTAATTTAAAATTAATCCAATTTTTTGAAACAGAAAATGAGTTTTAAAAGTTAAAATATTACAAAAGATTGAAATGTTTTTACATATAAATTTAATATAAAATTAATTATAATGAGTTGAATTATATTAAATGGTAAAAATATTTTATATTTATACTTTGAAACAATTCGATAATATAATTTAACCATATTAATTATTTTAATTAGAAAAAGTTATTTTCAATTAAAATATAATAAATTCATCCAAATAAAATATTTATATCACACATCAAGATATTATGTTTATGTATTCATATAAAAATTATTTATATATCAAAATATTTTTATAAAATGAATTCACCATTCAATGGTGTAAAATTATCCTAAATTTTTTTATACCTCAAATAGGGTTTTATTCGTACCATATCACTAAAATATCCATTGTATGAATTTCAAAAAAAAATAAGTAAGTATATAAAAAATATATATCTCATTAATTTCATTACCAAAAGTAATTCAACAAAAAATAAAAATATATATTTATATTTTTCATAAATAATTGATAGCCAATGAATTCACAAAGCATTTTCATAAGTTAGTTATAAATATTCCCTATAACCTAACGGACCTGCTATACAAGTATTTTTTAAGGGTGTCTCACATTTTTTTTATACTCACTATTTCATGAAAATAATGCTACTGAAGAATAAAAATTATTTAATTAAAATTTTTCATAAAAACATCCAGGTGTAAGAAGGGGAATTATAGTTGGTATCACAGTATGTTTAGTTAAAACCATGGAAATTATATTTTGAAAACATAGATTAACGAAAAAACCATAAGATTTAATTTTTTTGATATCTATAGAAGATCATTCGATTATTTTAATAGGGTTGAGATTATGTATGCATTCTAGAAAATACATACCCAAGTAGAGACTACAAGTGGACACTGTTATTGAATAGAAGATATTAGGAGTAATAATTTCGACATGGTGTCCCGGGATTTACTCTAGGTGATCTGGAACTCTACAATGGTCCTTACTTCACATATGGGTTGACACTCCATGGGGATATTCTTATAATAATTCATATTTTATTTATAGACTATTATGAAAGCATTATGAGGAAATATATCTCGAATGAAAACATTTTTATGATTATGAAATTAAATATGCATAAATATTTCAATTTATTTAATGTGTTTTACTAGTTATAAATTAATAATTCATATTAATATCCTAATATGTTGTATTTCATGTTTTAGAAATGGAACCTAGTAGATGAAATGCATATTATTCAAATTAATGTAATGCATGTAGGGAGTGTCCTCCTAGGAAAGATAATGATACCCGAGAAGGAGATGCAATTAGTAATGAGAATAATATAATTTTAGAAGGATAGAAGACTCATGTTATGAACCGTAACCTTGCCCGTGTGGAGAACCCAGATCTTAAAATTGATGGAATAATGTTATACAACTTCATGAGATGAAAACCTCCATCAATCAATGGGACAAAAAAAATCCATTTCTATCTGACCAATGGATAAGTTTGTTAGAGTATATATTTTTGATTTTGAGAGTAGAAAAAGGGGAAATGTTTTCCTAGTAGCTTATCATCTCTCAAGAGAATCATATCATTGGTGGTATTTAAGTAAAAACATGAAGGAGGATGAAGAAGAATAAAATATGGAAGGGATGGAGTTTAATAAACTTTTCTTAGAAAAATAATTTTCCCAAGAATAATGAGTTGATATGAAGAGACAATTTCTGAGTCTGAGGTAGAAAGAGGATAAGAATGATGGAAAGTTTGAAGGTAACTTCATAAGGATAGAATGGAATAATACAGACTATATACGTAAACCAAGGATTAATATTGATTGTTCCATTTATGGGTTAAATCCATTTCTCCAAAATGCATTGGTCTCCCAAACACTCTTATCATAAGAAGATGTATTCTCATATGCTATCAAGGTAGATAATGTATTTTCTATGCCTTATTACATTATGGGAAAGAAATAAGAGAATAAAATAGTGGAGTAAGAGAACAAAAATAATAAGAAGGGAAGTAAATATTTTCCCATATTTGACAATTGTGGAAGGAAAAAACTTGGAGCCTACTTAATAGAAAAAAGAGTTTATTTCAAGTGTGGTGAGAAATTCCATAATGGCCTTGATTGTAAGGAAAAGAAATAATTTAAAAATGTGCAAGGATATAATTTTATGGAAATGGAATATTATGAAAATTATTCTTCAATTCATCATTGATATGTTTCTTAGAAGAATATAATGGATCAATCTCATGCTTATGTAGTTACTATAATAGAAGTGTAATAATTAATGTAATTATGTTTTCAGATTCAATAATTATGTTATTATATTATAGTTATAAAAATAAAGTGATATATATGGATTGTACTACAATATATCTTATTTAAGGATTTGGAATAATCAATTATTTCATTTAATCATTTTTGGTGATAATGGTATAGTTCAATATCATATACAATAGGGTTTTTTGGAATTTGTGGTTTTGACTTATTTTTAAAATTCAGAGACCATTTTCGACTGTTACTTTGGATAGATGTATTTTGGAAAAGTACTATGGTTCAAATGTATTATGTTGAACCTTTGATAGTATTTTTTATGTTCAAAAAATATCTTAAGTATATATTTGGAAATTTTTAATAATATATTTTCAAAAAAAGGACATCCCGAAGGTCTGGAAATAACCCTTCGCACCAGAAAAGGTTGAGAGAATCGAATCCAAAACCGAAGTGCAATAATGATTTATTGGTTACCACTAGCCAACAATAATTACATGGTAATTATAACATTTTTTTCTTTAGATAAATGGTATTATATTATTTTTTGAACCATGTACTTTTTTGATAAATATAATATTTTAAACTTTTATCATCTTTTGAAGAGAAAGATGTGGTTTTTGTAGAAATTAGTTAAAGGATGGAACTATTCATATCATGTATATATGTTTCACTGTAATCATATTCTTTAATGTAAATTAATTATTAAAATCTAGTTAAATATTACAAAATCAAAAAATTTCTCCTAGTAATTTCTTTTTCTATGAATCCAATGGCCCCTAAGATCAATGCAGATTTATAAATTTTTGGTTGTAAGCATTTTTTCCAAATCCATATCTCTGTCACTCTCTATCAAAACATTATGGTTAAATATTATTTCATGTTGAGATATTCTTATGTAGAAACCTAATATAAATTATCTCTAGTTACCATCATACTTACCTTATTTTTATATTAAAATAGAGGACTCATTAATCCATTGACTATTGTGGGATTTCTACAATAATATTTTGAAATAACAAGACCCTAGTTTTCATTCCATGTTTCAAATTGCGAGGAAAAAATTTATTGTAGGAGGGGAGAATGTAACACCCTAAGACATTATTATATTTTCATTTAAAAAATGTCAATTTTGTTGTTTTATTACTTTTTACGCAACTCCATGTTAAACATACACTACAGACAATGGGTTGGCTTTCATTACACGCAAGGTGATGTTTTAATGAATAATAATATATTAACAAAAAATTATTATCTAATATAATATTTAAATTAAATCAGAGGATATGAATAGTATTAAACAAATTTTAAATTTTATATATAATTTCATCATTAATCTTATATTGCATGATATAAGAATAAATTCATGTTTTTGAATAAATGAAGTATTGTATAAAAATGTTGTTTTGTCATATTTTAGCAGAGAATCCATTTATAATTAAAATTTTGACACTTTTTTATATTAAATTTGATAAAATAAACTTCTTATCTTAATAAAAGGCATACAAATTTAGTTTGGATAAATTTATGTTTTTTTTATAATGTTTATATTTTAATGAATATTAAAAAAAATACTGCATTTTAATTCCAAACTTCTTTTTGATATATTTTATTTATTTAATTGGATTATCCTTTTAATCAGTTTTAATGTATTATTAAATTATGTTTTTATAATTTAATATAATTTAGGAAATTGGATTTATTTTCAAACTAAAATTAGATATAAACACATGCTAATATTTTGATGGTTTTTTGCTTTTAAAATCCCACTTTCTTGATTTGTTATTGTGAATTAATTTTAAATTAATTACAATAATTTTTCTGTTTTGAATTTTAAAAAATTTATTCTATATTTGGAATCAGTGGGAAAAAATTAGTTAAATATATTTCTATTATTTTTGGACATTATGAGCAGTAACTATGTTATCTTTTTATTGCAATGGTTAAGGATAAATCTTGTGATTAAAGGTAAAATTAATATTATAAAAGTATAGTAAACCCTTAAAAAATTATATTTTATGACTAAGCACTTCCATTATCATATATTGTTATAAATGAAATCTTTTATTTGACTATTTTCTATAAATGTGACAAAAATATTCTGAAAATTAATGAATGCAAAAAATTGTCACACCGATTTCTTATAATTATAATAATTTAAATATTAATTTCTAAGGATGTAACATACATTATCAATAGTATATGGAAAAATAAAGTAATTATTTACCTCATAGAAATTTAATTATAATTTTTAGCGTTAAAATAATTACCACTAATGATGTAACAATAGTGAAGTGGAAATTATTTTATTAATATAAATATCAAATAAAGGATATTATAAATATTAATATAATTATAATTTTACTTTATTAATGAAATAAACTAATTTTATTGGAAACATATATTTTCTAATGAAGTATTTTATGTATTTGTTCTATGTTATCAGGTTGTATTGATATTTGTAAAAATAAAAATCAGGAATAGTATTAAAATTGAAATAAATGATTTTTCAAAATAAATACTATTTTATTAAATGATATAAAAGTCATAAAATTATAAAGTTCAGAAAAATAACTTTTTTAATATCAAATATTTCATAAAGTATACAATATGGTTTTTTTTATTTTATAGAAACTATGTTAACCATATAGTGTAATAATACATGATGACACAAGAAGAGTTAAACTATTTAACTAAGGGTTAAATTCAAAAGATAAGTATAATTTTATGACCTAAACATGCCTAAAAATAATTTGATGAATGTATTTAGACCCACCATCATCTTATAATAGAAATATATGACCTAGGAGATATTTAAAACTGAAAATAAATTTATAATAAATTAATATTTTAAGATATTTAAAAAGTTCCCATCACCCATCTTATAAAACATTACTTGTTATTCCCTAGAATTTACACATAAAAACCCATTTTATTATGCCAAAAAACATACCAATGCCTATATAATTACATTAATATGTAATAGTTTCCATAATTTGGGAAGATATCTATCCTAATGAGTCTTTTTAAGGAAGTCTAAAAGAGATACCCGAAAAAGTGTTAATTGTTTTACCATAGCTTTCAAGGTTCATTTCATATTAAACATACTATTTCTACGTTGATTCCATACCAAAGTAATAACTATAGTATCATAAATTTACTAATATGTTATTATAATCATGGGAAAAACTTATTCTTTATTTTATCCATCCAACTAATAATAATATCACAATGCGTGCGTACGTACGACTTACCATCTCCATGCCATGATGTAATTTTTTATTCAACACTACTTTATTTGGAAGGGTATAATGATGAGTAAAGATGATATAAATAATTAATATGACATGATTATTATTATTTTAAATTAATATTCCATCCAATATCGAAACATTTAACCATCAAGGGAATGATATAGTCGCCCGTGCGTACGTACGACCTACCATCTACACGATACAGTGAGATTCATTCTCCAGGTTAACTATACATGAATAATTATAAAATTTACATAATGAGTAAAAATAATAAACAAAATAAATATCATTCTATATAAAAATCGAATATGTCATATTCATAACAAACATGCCTAAAATGACATTGGAGGAATGGGAGAATGAACCAGTTAACAATGAAATAGTGGTAATACTAAAATGTTAATCACAAAATGATATAAGAGAAACATATATGATATCTAAAATATGTTTATGGTAATTGTATAATTTAGTAACATAGATCAATAATTATAAATGATTTGAACACCCCCTCAAATATAATAAATTACAAGGTAATGGTTAATTTCACAATCTCATTATTATCCGAGGTTGTTTATAAATATGTATCTATCGGGGCCAATTTATCATCATTGTACATGTTTCATAAAATGTTTTTCAAAATGTTATGAAAAATTATTTAAAGTCATTTTACCCATGTTTTAATCTTTATAAAACTTTTTGAAATGACTCTTTTTGTCATTTTACAAATGTGGTTCTTTTGGACCTTTTCGACAAATTAATGAAATAATGTTTTTTAACATAAATTGTGTGAGTGACAATATTCTGCCTTTATGAAACCATACCATTTTGAATCATCTATTACAGTCAAAAATTTATATTTTCAAAATAAATATTTTCTTTTATAATTTAAATGATTTTAAAATATTTCAAATGAAAAAGGGATATCACTCTCCAATACATTTAATGATTTTATATTTTTATTTTCATCTATGTAAACATCCATGTTAGATTTTATGATTAGTTGGGATTGATATTTTATGATTCAATATTCCAAATTATATTGAAGGTTTTATGATACCATTGACTATAGATGTTCTATTTTAATACCATTCAGGTTTTATGGTTAAAGTATTAGCATTCTCCTTTCTAGTGTTAATATGAATGCTTATGTTATGTTTCAACATTTTCATATAAGGAATGTATTAAACTTATTAAGTGACTTGAGAGGGACACTATATCCACTATTTTCATCACTTGGTATCATAAAAAAAATTAGTTATGGAATTGGATGAGGCCTTTAGCATTTATTTCAGATATCTTAGCCGAGACCTCAACAGTATGTTTCAGATGTCTATTATTATTCATTCCTTCGTTATGATATTTTTTTATTTAAATGACATATTATTATTAAACTAGTATAATGTCCATGGGAATGTTTAAATGGAATTATGTGATTTATTATTTCTATAATATTCTGAATATTTTGTGTAATAGTCTTGTGTTTTTTAATACCATGGCATAAAAGTATATACTTATTTATAAAAGTTTCTTCTATATTGTTTAACCATTCTGAGCATCCATGATCACCCCATTCATATGTTTTACTTTTCCAAGATGGCAATAAGAGTTTTATTATTGATATGAGGGGATATGCTAGGATAATAATGGAGTTCTTAATGAATGGACTATGTTGGATATTATGTTTTGAATTGTAATGGAAGGTACATAAATGTAATCTATTTTCCATGTAAAGACCAGTAAAATTCAAGGAAATTTTTTTCTTAATTTGCTTTGGAATTTTACAAGAACACAGTTTCTGACGGCACCTGATTCTGAGGCCCGGTGTGCCCGGAATCATTTTCTGAAGTTTGGCTCGGGTACGTTCAGTGAACGAATGAGTGGGTTTTTCTAACTTTTGAACTGGTGCTCAGAATCGAAATTTGAGGGCACCGATGGAATCACAACGCTGGTTTTTGCTTAGAAACACCTTTTATGGAGTTGTGTTTTCTCGGGTGTGGTTTTTAAATTTTCAGGTTAAGTAAATGAATAAAATAAAATGGGGCAACCAATTTATTTTATTTTAAGTTGTTTAACATAAGCTAAGAGGTTAAAGTAGGACCCAATATATGCTACACCACTAGGTAGGATATTTGTGGGGTGGGGCCCACACGATCCCCACCTTTTTGAACCCCCTCCTTTATTTTAGTAACGCACCCGCACCACCATTAAGCGGAAGTCAACCCTTGCATTTATCTATTAATGAAATGCCTCTTTTAATTGGGCGATTTAAACGTTTCAATTAAATTCAATTAATTGATTGATTCAATTTCGAATTTCAAAACGTTGGCTTGTGTGTTAATAAAATAAGACAAGTCTTATTTTATTAGAGGTTGGTTGTGCGAGAGGGTTTGGGAGAAATCACTCAAGCCGTGAAGCACTCCTTCCTCGACGAAGAATGCGAAGAACGCGAAGAATGCTGAACTCCGACGAAGGTCGACAAGAACGCCGGATCCTCGGAGATCGACGACACGACACCGACGAATCCTTTCTCCGCGACGCGATGATTCCCATTCCACGACGCCTTCTTCCGCGACGTGCAATTCCGCGACGAACCATTGCCCGACGATGCTTGAGGTATGGGTTTTGGTTCAATTAAATCTATGTAATTTATATCCTCGGCATGTGTTTAAAATATGTCGAAATCCGTTTAAACCGCTAACACGGTGGGTGCGGACCAACGAACAAGTCTGAACCCACCGTTTTTCGTTCTTGGTGTGCAGATTGGCGGGTGATGACGAAGCAGGCCGCTAGGAAATTTTGAGGTCTTCGAAGTGAAGAGACAGTCCCGGGAGGACCGCTGGCGAAGACGGCAGGTAAAACGGACCATCGGAGCGTGTCTGGTGGTCCGCGGAAAACCCCGTCGGCGCGCTGCCGGAAAGGATTGCCGCGACTGAAGCCTCCGCGGTAGGCTACTAGTCCCGCAACCACGCGGGATGGAGGAGGCGGGGACGCGGCGCTAGGCCGCGTCCGTTGTCAAGGAGCGGCCCCCACGCGGGTCCACAGTTTCATTCAAGGGGGGCGGCGCCCCCTTTGCGCGGCCGCTCGGCCAGCACCGAGCCGCCCTGCTCGGACAGTGCCTAGCCGCCCGCTCGGCCGGCGCCGGGCCGCCCCGGGCCGGACCGGCCTCACCGGGCCGGGCCATGCCCTGCCGGGTCGAACCCGGACCCGGGTCGGGTCGACCCAGGGGGGGTTGGGCCGGGTCGGAACGGGCCCAGACCCCCCATTTTCGGACTGTTTCGGTCTGTTGCCCATAACATGGGATACGGACCTCAGATCGATGCACTGTTAGTTGTGTAGAAATCCTTAGATCGAGAAGGTCATTTAGGTATATTACACTAAAGTTTTTGGAATACTTTGGGTTCGGCCGGGTTGGTTCGTACACGAAACCAACCAGGCCCTCGGAGCGGAAACACTTATAACTTGAGCTGTGGACGTCCGATTGATGTGCCGTCGACTTTATTGGATTACTCTTAGTGAGAAGGAACGTTTTTCTTACTTGGATCGAGGTTTGGACGTAGTTGGAGTATGGTCGGGTTGGTTTTTACTTAAAAACCAACTAGGCCCCTAGGACGAAAAGGCCAATAACTCTCAGACCGGGCGTCCTATTGACGCGCCATCTGTCGCGTTGAGTTTCTGTTTATGATACAGATCTTTTGGATACATCAACTCCGGACTTCATGTTAGTTGATGTATCAGCCCCTCGGCTCGTGGAGCGGACCCTATCGAATGAGCTTGCTGTTTGCGGGAACCCTAGAGATGGCTACGACTGCGACGACGATGAAGACTGTACGAGAATCCTCCATGGATTCGTCGAAGACAACTACAACACTCAGCGATCCTACGTGGGTCAGTGCTACCGATCCTGTGTAGGTCAGCGCTTAGTGGTCCTGTGCGGGCCAGCGCATACCGATCCTGTGTGGGTCATTGCAGGGGTTAGTAACTATCGATCATTTGTGGGTCATTGCGGGGGTTAGTACCTATAGATCCTTTTTGGGTCATTGCGGGGGTTAGTACCTATCGATCCTTTGTGGTTCATTGCGGGGGTTAGTACCTATCGATCCTGTGTGGGTCTGATGGCTTAGATGAATTAGTGGCTACATCTGATCATATCTATCGTCTTACGGAGAAGTATACCTGTGTGAGATGAATCTTGACTTTCAATCATTATCTTCGATATGATTGACTTGCTTTCCTATGTAGATTGTGTTGTGAAATCCTGTGTGAATGTGATCGGACTTGTGCTGGGATATTGGAGCCGAACGCGAATTGATGACTTGGGTATATGTATGGGCATATACCTAAGTAGTGTCGGATGTTACTTCGTGATTGTATATTTCCTTTTTGGTTTATCCTCTGTGGATTCTGGGAGACCTTCAGGGGTCTCGGGGTCCCTACCGAATATCATATACTCACCCCTGCATGGGCTATGCCTGCACTACGTTGTGTTGGTTGCAGACAATGGACAACGCTGATAGTGGTTGAGGCTTGCGGAGCAGGACGATACCTGGAGGTGGACCACTAGGTGGGACGTACTCGGAGCGGACGGCTAGACCCGAGGAGCTGTGGAGGCTATATGTACCCACCCTTAAGGTGGGACTTCCAGTGGATGGCTCGACGTTGGGGATTTACTTTCAGTTTCTATTTTCCCTTTCCAGTTGTACTTTAATTTCAGTTTGGGTTTGTATACTGGCCCACATACTTTTCCTCACTTACTTTTGTACTCAGTTTTACTTAGTGTTTACTTCTGCTTTCTTACTTTGTGCGTTTGTTTACATTACAAAGGCAATGCCTTCCATTTTTTATCGCGAATTACGCCTTGGTGCTAGTCTCCAACCCCTGGACTATGGAAGGCGGGCTTTGGGTAGTCACGGCACGGGCCCTGAGGACGGGTTGTGGAAAATTGGTATCAGAGGAGTTCGGTTCTACCACAGGACTCAGGATTCTGATCTTTTTCTATGTGAAGCAATAGTGTTAAGAGTATTGAGTGTGGTTATCAGTCTAGGGAGTCCAGTGTTGGTGCGGCGGCCGAAGTATCTGTACACCAGGACCCTGAATTTTGATTTCTGACTAAATGCACGAAAACATTGATTGCATGTGTGTTTCAAGATTTCGTTGTGATTACTTTGTGTTAGCTCACCAGGTATACTGTTTGACCGTGGAACACTTGTTTCTTTTCAGGATGGCCCCACGATGGAAGCCATCTAGGGTTCCGAGCGTTGTGCGGGACGACAGACCACCGAGCGATGAGGCCTTGGTACAAGGCCCTTTGACAGTAGAGGCACCGGCGGTACCTCTACCCGTCGAGCCACCGATGCTACCAGCCACCAGCTGCTGACGGTGCACGTCACCTTAGTGCACTGCACGAGTTTTAGCGTCAGCGACCGCCCAGGTTACATGGGGAGATGGACCCTCGGACAGTCGAGGATTGGCTGGAGGCAGTTGTACGAGTTTTCCGTTTGGTAGGGACACCAACATACCTCATGGTGATCCTTGTAGCGAGTCTCCTGCACGCGGCAACAGGCAGATGGTGGAGCATGATGTGCAGGTGCACAATGAGGCATCACTCCTCTGGAAGGACTTTGAGGGCCTCTTCCACTTGGAGTTCGTCCTAACCACCCTCTATGCAGTGTGCATCCAGGAGCTTCTACATCTGTGGCATGGCAGCTTATCGGTCGCCCAGTACTCAGCGAGATTTACCGATCTCTCACGCTATTCGAAGGACATGGTGCGAGACCCATTCTTCCGGGCCCAGACCTTCAAGTACGGACTGAGTCATGAGATCAGGGCATCACTGATCTCCGTAAGCATTCTGATGCAGACAGGGGTACTGGAGCGAGCCCTTCTCATCGAGAGCTTCCTTTCTGAGCCTACTTCAGCAGCGAGACCTACCGCAGGGCGGCACGTAGTAGAGTCTTCTGCAGCTGGTGGTCGACGGATGACACATGGGTCCAGGCAGACCAGACCCTCAGGCAGACAACCTCAGGACACTGGCTCAGAGGTACGGGGCACACAGTGTAGAGCCAGTATTTCGAGAGGCAGACAGTGCTACACATGCAGCGGGCAGGGCCACATGGCTCGTGACTGCCCGACCTACCGTACAGAGGAGCAACAGATGGTTGAGGGACCACCCAGGCAGAGGCAGAGGGTCGATCGTGGTGGTCTGCAGGAAGCATGCAGATGAGGCAGAGGAGCGGGCCAAGCAGCAGGTGGTGGGCGACGCTTTGAGGCTCTACCACCACCACCACCAGGGGGTCCACCCCGACCACAGGGAGCTGGCAGGTAGAGACAGGCACAACTACAAGCAGCGGAGGCCTATGACCACGACACGCCCGATATGATTCGAGGTACTATTTGTGTCTATTCCACCCTTGCTGCAGTTCTTATAGACACAGGAGCGAGTCATTCATTCATAGCTGCTGCCCTTGTTCGGAGCTATGAGATTCTGATGGAGCCGTTGGCTCGATCCTTACAGCTAGAGACTCCTACGGAAGCAGACTTGACGATTACACACTGGTTCCGGTAGTGTGAGCTTACTCTAGGAGGTGAGAGCTTTGGCATGAATCATCTTGTAGTGGCGTCGAGTCCTTACGATGTCATCTTGGGCATGGATTGGTTGTCTACAGTCCACGCTCAGAATGACTGCATAAGGCGCAAGGTGCAATGTGTACGCACCGACGGGAGCAGGTTCACCTTCACCGGTGAGAAGGGAGCCTTTGCAGCACAGGATGGACTCACGTATAGGAGAGGACAACCCATCACTCATCAGTTGGGTAGCCTCATCCTAGGAGCAGTTGACATGCGGAGTCCTGGTTTTCCTGCAGTGGTGGATCAGTATGCGGATGTTCTCCCCGATGACGTCCCAAGGCTACCTCATCACAGAGAGGTAGACTTTTATATTGACCTATACCCAGGGACAACCCTGATATCCACTCCAGCATATCGGATGGCCCCCGCTGACCTTCGAGTGATACGGGTACAGTTGGAGGACTTGCAGGGCAAGGGATTCATCCGACCCACTGTTTCACCCTGGGCTTCCCTGATATTGTTCGCCAAGAAGGCGGACAGGAGTTTGTGATTGTGTGTCGACTATCATATCCTAAACCAGGTGACCGTGAGGAACAAGTATCCACTACTGAGGATTGATGACCTCTTCGATCAGCTCAAGGGAGCACAGTGGTTCTCAAAGATAGACCTCATGTCAGGCTATCATCAGCTTAGAGTTCAGGACGAGGACGTGTAGAAGATGACCTTCAGATGTCGGTATGGCCACTATGAGTTCTTGGTTATGCCCTTTGGCGTGACCAATGCTCCAGCAGTGTTCATGGGCCTCATGAACAGGATCTTTCAGCCATTCCTCAATCGATTTGTCGTGGTCTTCATCGACGACATTTTGATATACTCGACCACTGAGGAGGAGCACGCCTACCACTTGCGGGTTGTACTAGACACACTCCGAGAGCACCAGCTTTATGGAAATCTCTCGAAGTGTCAGTTCTAGTTACGTGAGGTCCAAATCTTAGGACACATCATCTCTGAGGCGGGAGTTGCAGCAGATCCTGTGAAGATCGAGGCAGTGCTAGCTTGGGAGACACCCAGGAGTGTGACAAAGGTGCGGAGTTTCTTGGGTCCAGCTGGGTACTACTAGAGGTTCGTGCCAGACTTTTCTAGAGTTGCGACACCACTCTCAGCTTTGACGAATAAGGGAAAACCATTCATGGGGTCAGATAGATGTCAGCAGAGCTTCTAGGAGCTGAGGCTGAGATTGACCAGCGCGCCTATCTTGAGTCTACCGAAGGAGGGAGTTTGGTATGTAGTTTACTGCGATGCATCAGGGACCGAACTCGGATGTATCCAGATGCAGGAGCGGGTCGTGATTTCCTATGGATCATGTTAGTTGAGGTAGCATGAGTAGAACTACGCTACCCATGACCTGGAGTTAGCAGTAGTGGTCTTCGCTCTGAAGATGTGGTGACACTATCTGATGGGCGAGCTCTTTAAAGTCTATTCTGACCATCAGAGTCTCAGGTACATCTTCTCGCATAATGACCTGAACCTGAGATAGCGATGATGGATTGAGTTCCTCCAGGACTATGACTTTGAGATAATCTATACTCTTGGAAGGGGGAACGTAGTAGTCGATGCACTCAGCAGGAGAACGAGAATTAAACTACTTGGGGAGGAGACAGAGCAGCTAGCCGCTTTGCAGATATCCTTCGGGGATAGAGATGGAGCAGTCTTTCTTCACTCACTCACAGTCACTCCTCCACTACTACAGCGGGTCAGAGAGGCAGAGCATGGGGACGCCGACAGTGAGACGCGGTGTGTGCATATATCCTCAGGACAGGCACCTGATGGTTTCTCTTTTGGAGGAGAGCATGAAATCCTTTTCAGAGGAAACACCTTGGTACCCGTTGCTTTATAGGGGGAGGTACTGAGGGAGTTTCACACATCCCCATTGGCGTTACATCCTGGAGTGGAGAAGATGCACCAGGATATCATACGACAGCACTGATGGCCAGGTATGAAGAAGGCTGTGACATAGTTCGTTTCCCGATGCCTCACCTGCCAGCAGGTGAAGGTAGAGCACCAGGTACTAGCAGGCCTGGTACAGACCTTAGAGGTCCCAGAGTGGAAGTGGGATGAGATATTTATGGACTTCGTGACTGGGCTTCCACACACTTCTAGAGGTCACGACTCCATTTGGGTGATTGTCGACCGACTCACCAAGTCGGCTCACTTCTTACCCATCAGAGAGTAGGGCTCAGTGGAGAGATTGGGACGCATCTATGTTCAGGAGATTGTACGACATCATGGTGTGACATCATCTATCGTCTTTGATCGAGATGCTGGCTTTACTTCCCAGCTTTGGAAGGGGATGCAGGAGGCGTTCGGGATGCAGCTATGTCTGAGCACCGCATTTCACCCTCAGATGGATGGTCAGACAGAGAGGACCATTTAGACTCTCGAGGAAATGCTCTTTTCATGTTTCTTCGACTTTTATTGCAGCTAGGAGGACCACCTATCCTCGGTGGAGTTCACGTACAACAACAAGTACCACTCCACCACCGGGATGGCACCATACGAGGCGTTGTACGACCGACCTTGCAGATCACCTCTATGCTGGACAAACCCTGGGGAGTCAACACTTTTGGGACCAGAGATGGTCCAGGACATGACAGAGAAGGTCCAGGTCATCTAGGAGCAGATGAGGATAGCTCAGAGTCGGCAGATGTCTTATGGTGATAAGAGGTGGAGGCCACTGGAGTTCGGGGATGGAGACCACGTCTTCTTGCGGGTCTCACCTCGACGTGGATTACGGAGATTTGGCTGGGGCGGAAACTTATCTCCACACTTCATTGGACCATTCTAGGTCTTCAGTAGGATTGGCGAGGTGGCTTATCTCCTGGTTCTACCACCTCAGTTGCACCGGGTGAACGACGTCTTCCACGTATCTCATCTGAGGAGATACGTGCACGACCCGATGCATATCATTGACCATGGGGAGCTGGACATTGATGATGGGGAGACGTTTGTGGAGGTCCTGGTGGAGATCAAGGATTGACAGGAGCAGGTCCTACGTGGACGGTCGATTCCTCTAGTACGCATCAGATGGCAGTACGGGAACCTCCAGGAGAGCACTTGGGAGAGGGAGGCTCAGACGCGTGCTCAGTACCCACATTTGTTTCCCTAGTTTATGATGTATCTTTACGAGGACATAAATCCCTGAGGTGGGAGTAATGTAAAGACCCATAAAATTCAAGGGAATTTTTTTCTTAATTTTATTGGGGATTTTACAAGAATGCAGTTTCTGACGACACCTGATTCCGAGGCCCGATGTGCCCGAAATCATTTTCCGAAGTTTGGCTCAGGTACATTCAGTAAACGAACGAGCAAGTTTTTATAACTTTTGAACTGGCGCTCGGAATCGAATTCTGAGGGCACCAAAGGAATCGCAACACCGGTTTTTTCTTAGAAACATCTTTTTTGGAGTTGCGTTTGCTGGGGTGTGGTTTTTAAATTTTCGGGTTAAGTAAATGAATAAAATAAAATGGGGCAACCAATTTATATTATTTTAAGTTGTTTAACCTAAGATAAGAGGTTAAAGTGGGACCCACAATATCCTACACCACTAGGTAGGATATTTTTGGGGTGGGACCCACACGAGCCCTACCATTTTCAACCCCCAAATTTATTTTAGTAACGCACCCACACCCCCATTAAGTGGAAGTCAACCCTTGCATTTATCTGTTAATGAAACACATCTTTTAATTGGGCGGTTTAAATGTTTCAATTAAATTCAATTAACCGATTGATTCAATTTTGAATTTCAAAACGTTGTCTTGTGTGTTAATAAAATAAGACAAGTATTATTTTGTTATAGGTTGGTTGTGCAAGAGGGTATGGGTGTTATCACTCAAGCCGTGATGCATTCCTTCCACGATGAAAAATGCGAAGAACGCGAAGAACACGAAGAACGCGAAGAACTCCGACCTCTGATGAAGGTTGACAAGAATGCTGGATCCCCGGATATTGACGACGCGACACCGACGAATCCTTTCTCCATGACGTGATGAGCCCCCTTCCGTGACGCCTTCTTCCGCGAAGTGCAATTCCGCGACGAACCCTCGCTTGACGACACTTGAGGTAGGGGTTTTGGTTCAATTAAATATATGTGATTTATATCCTTGGCATGTGTTTAAAATTTGTCAGAAAAGGTTTAAACCGCTAACGCGGTGGGTGCGGACCAACGAAGAAGTCCGAACCCATCGTTTCTTCAATCTTGGTGTGTGGATCGGTGGGCGACAACAAAGCAGGCCGCAAGGGAATTTTGAGGTCTTTGCATTGAAGAGCCGGTCTCGAGAGGACCGATGGAAAAGACGACAGACAAAACGAATCACCGAAGCACGTCCGGTGGTCCGTGGAAAACCCATCGGCGTGCAGGCGGCTGGAGGCGGCGGCGCCCTGCGCGCCGCCGGGAAGGACCGTCGCGGATGAAGCTGCGGTGACTGGATGCTGGTCCCGCGACCACGCGGGACCGAGTAGGCGGGGACGCTGCGCTAGGCCATGTCTGTTGGCAAGGAGTGACGCCCACGTGGGGACAACAATTTCATTCAAGGGGGGTGGCGCCCCCTTTGCGCGGCAGCTCTGCCGGCGCCGAGCCGACCCGCTCGGCCAGCGCCGAGCCGCCCCGGCCGGGCCAGGCCGGACCACGCCCCACCAGGTCGAACCCGGACCCGAGTCGGGTTGACCCGGTTTGGCCGACCCAGGGGGGGAGGGGTTGGGCCGGGTCGGACCGGGCCCAGACCCCCCATTTTGGCATTCTTTCAGTATGTTTCCCATAACATGGGCTACAGACCTCCGATTGACATATCGTCAGTTGCATAGCAAACCTTGGATCGAGAAGGTCGTTTTGGTATATTACACTCAAGGTTTAGGAATACTTTGGGTTTGGCCGGGTTGGTTCGTACACGAAACCAACCGATCCCTTGGAGCAGAAACGCTTATAACTTGAGCTCTGGACGTCCAATTGACGTGCCATCGACTTTGTTGGATTTATCTTAGTGAGACAGACCTTTTGGATTACTCTGATCAAGGTTTGGATGCAGTTGGAGTATGGTCGGGTTGGTTTTGTCTTCAAAACCAACCCGGCCCCTCGGACAAAAAAGACAATAACTCTCACACCGGGTGTCCGATTGACGCGTTGTCTGTGGTGTTGAGTTCCAATTGACGATAAGGAATTTTTGGATACATCAACTCCGGAATTCGTGTCAGTTGATGTAACAGCCCCTCAGCTCGTGGAGCGGACCCTCCTGAATGAGCTTACTGTGTGCGGGAACCCTAGAGCTAGCTGCGACTGCGACGACGATGAAGACTGTACGGGAATCATCCGTGGAATCGACGGCGATGAATACATCACTCAGCTATCCTACATGGGTCAGTGCTACCGATCTTGTGTGGTTTAGATCCTGTGTGGGTTATCATTCAGCGGTCCTATGTGGGTCCAGTGCATACCGATCCTGTGTGGGTCATTGCGGGGGTTAGTACCTATCGATCCTTTGTGGGTCATTGCGGGGGTTAGTAACTATCGATCCTTTGTGGGTCATTGCGGGGGTTATTACCTATCGATCCTTTGTGGGTCATTGCAGGGGTTAGTACCTATCGATCCTGTGTGGGTCCGACGGCTTAAATTAATCAGTGGCTACATCTGATCATCTCTATTGTCTTACGAAGAAGTATACCTGTGTGAGCTGAATCTTGAATTTCAGTCATTATCTTCGATATGATTGACTTGATTTCCTATGTGGATTGTGTTGTGCTATCCTATGTGGATGTGATCAGACTTGGGTTCGGATATTGGAGCTAAATGAGAATTGATGACTTGGGTATATGTATGGGCATATACCTAAGTAGTGTCGGATGTTACTTCGTGATTGTATCTTTACTTTGTGGTTTATCCTCTGTGGATTCTAGGAGACCATCGGGGGTCTCGGGGTCCCTAATGAGTAGAATATACTCACCCCTACATGGGCTATGCCCGCACTATGTTGTGTTGGTTGCAGACAACGGACATCGCTGATCGTGGTTGAGGCTTGCGGAGCAGGAAGGTACCTGGAGGTGGACCACTGGGCGGGACGTACTCGGAGCGGACGGCTGGACTCGAGGAGCTGTGGAGGCTATCTGTACCCACCCTTCAGGTGGGACTTCCAGTGGACGGCTCGATGTTGCAGCTTTACTTTCAGTTGCTGTTTTCCCTTTCCAGTTGTACTTTACTTTCAGTTTGGGTTTGTATACTGGCCCACTTACTTTTCCTCACTTACTTTTGTACCCAGTTTTACTTATTCTTTACTTCTTCTTGATTACTCTGTGCGTTTGTTTACTATACAAAGGCAATGTCTTCCATTTTTTATCGGGAATTACGCCTTGGTGCTAGTCGCCAGCCCCTGGCCTATGGAAGGTTAGCTTGGGTTAGTCACGACACGGGCCCCGAGGACGGGTCGTGACATTCCAACACTACTAAACCGGTCCGTCCTTCTGGACTTGATTCCTTGTAATCACGAAAATATATTAGAATAACACACTGGCTCTATAATTCTGGTGTTTGGGCATTACACATCATATATGAAATACCATTATATGTATGATTTAGATCTGTGTTATCATTTATATAAAAACACAAAAAATAATTTTCTACACAATTATCAATCAAGTTATTCATGGTTAAATGAATGAAATAGATATATTTATAAAATAATATAATCAAATAACTCCCTGTGATGATCGATCCATAAAATAAATATATATTATATCAATTCTCCTTAGTATTTTCATATTTTCGCAATAATAAACACCATATAATCTATAAGATTATTTTTTAAGAGAATATATATACATCCAATATATTTTAAAAAATTATTAATAATATCCCATAAATAATAACCACACATTTTACCCTTCTAGATATATCTTACATAATCATCTTAACAATTTCATGAGTAATAAAATGATAAAAAAAGTTATATCAAACACTCAATGATGGGTGACTATAAGTGATATAAATAAAATATAAAAATTGACCATAACATGAATATGTGATCATGAGAATATAATTAAGGTACATGAAAATAACATAGTGAAATAATACCATACAAAACATGGATCATAAATAATGAATAATGACATGAGACTTTTGAGATAACATTCAAAAGTAGGCATACAAATTTGAAATCCTGGTACTATTATAACAATCCATAGAAATATACCATAGCAGTAGTCTATAATACATGGATGTGAAATAATAATTTTGAATATAAATTAGAATATAAAATCACTTATTATGTTAATGATTAATACCAAGACAATCATCATATAGTGGATAATCTCCCATAGTGGATTGGGCTCACTCTACATTCCAAAATAAACCTGGTTTGGGTTCACTAGCTACTCACATAAATTTCATCTATTGAAATATATATCTATTACAATTTTTTTGGAGAGTTATATAAATCCAAGACTACAAGTCACATAATAGAATAACATAAATATGTGTTCTTCATAAACATGAAAAAAATCATAATTTGATCATATATTAATTAAACCATTAGAATGAAAAAGGTCTCCAAAAAATTTCCACAATATATGAAAATAATAAATTTAGAAAAATAAGTTAGATGGTATCAATAATGATTTTCCCCAAGTAATTATAAAAAACCTAAAAGTATTTAGGTATATTTTAGAATGAATTTATAAGAATATTAGAATCATTTTGTGAAAATAAGAATAAAATCATTTATATTTTTAGTTATATTTATTTGAAAAGGAAATACTTTATAAAGTAATTTCAATAGAAATGTAAATAGAAAATAATTAAAACATACATTAACTGACCATGGAAACATATAACAGATGCATCCTAATGAAAAAATATGAAAATTCTAGGATAAAGTGATCACACATAAATTGTTAAATTAATAATACAGTAACATTTTTGTAAATAAAATAAAATTCACTCCATAATGGGTTCTATAAATAATAAAATTATGGATAATGACATCTAAAAAATCATATGAATTAAATTAATATATATTATAAGGATTCCTACCTGAAAATATAGATACAATCTACTCCACATAAAATCATCCTTTCACCTGAATTGTTAATTAAAGAAGGTGATGTAAAAATAAGAAATGTTAAACAAAAAAATGACTAAAGTCGAAGAAAATATATGAGGTTTTCTAAAAACAATTAAATTTAGTTTCTTGAAAACATATTTAGATAGAAACAATCTTTATTTTCAAGTGACGTTGGAAAAAAATCATTAAATTTACTTCTATCATACATGGCTGAACATTGTAATCTTGTATAATAAAAAAGAAAATCATAATCACTTATTTAAAAACCTTTTTCAAATTTATTACCTTCTAAAATATAATAATTTAATTTTTATCCCACATTTTTAACTGAATTTTAGTTTTTTTATAAATAGATATTAGTAATTTTTTTATTTCAGAAAGTTCTCATAATGATGATGTTTCCCCATTAAATAATGAAATTATTATCTTCATCATAATTTTGAATTTTTATTTTGAAATAAATTGAAACAACCAAAAGAAACAGAATACATCAGAAAATTCCCTAAGGTGGTCTATAATAGTGAAGGTCGAGGGAATCCTCTTTAACTCTGTTGACACCCCCAGGTTTCAAGGAGCTCACCGTATGATAATAGATTGGGTCAGAGCCTGTAACGTCCAAATAAGGAAGGTAGTCATCGACTTGGTCCCCCGCCCACTTGGTGTGTTTAACCTTGATCATGTTACTTAGCATTTACTACACTTTCTGCTGATGTATTCTACGGACCATAGAGGTTGGAAAAATATTTGCAGAATTTCGTGATGAATCATGGAGTCTGTTTCTGCCTCTTCAACTTAGACATTTTCCAGGTGGAAAATGTAGAGGCCCGTAAGAAAATATTTGGCCTCGCCCTGAAGGGAGGTCACTTGGCCTAACCAGGCAGAGAAAAACAGCACCGACGAGCCTAAGGAATTCCACAATTCCCCTCCACCCTGGATTATCCCCATGATTCATGACCCATCCATGTTGTGATTAAGAACTCTGTTTGGTGGGGACCAACGAACCAATTTCCCCATACTGTTACAATTAACATGTAGAGGGATGTGGAAGATGACATGTAATTTGTAGAGTGAGGGATCCACTTTCAAATTGGACTCAAGCATGGATATATCTTCGAAGACAATTTTGGCCCTGATAATGATAGTGTAGGGCTTGGTCATCACCCCTTGATGCCTTTTCTTATTGTGGGCCTACCATATACACCAACATCCAGCGTGCTGGATCATGGTTCGGGCCATCTTTTCTGGACCCCAATCACCTGATCCATGGAACCACTTTTCCCTAAAGGATAGACTGCCTATGTGAGGGATGTGCAGACCTATGAAATCCCCAAATAAGTGCCAAAAAACACCATCCCATTCCATGATGAATAACATGTGGTCCACACTCCACTCCTTACATCATTGACAACAACAGAAATGTGACACCAGTGGAATCCTGCAACGTTTAATGTTCTCCTCGGTTGGGAGGGATCCATTTCTTATTCTCTAAAGTACGAAGTTTAATTTTGAAGAAAAGTATTTACACCATATGGTATTGTTCCAGCAGTGTAGAGAATCCAGAAAACCCCACGACTGGTGGAAGTCTTAAGAAGTGAGGGGCCCAGAGGATGAAAGAATGAAGAAACAATTATCATTTTCAAAGGACATGTCAATTAGGTTGAAAGAGTTATTTTGATCTTCATCCAGTATTACTTTGATGATGGGAGGGTGACTACATGCTTCCCTAAATGAAATTTTTGGGGCAAAACATCTCAGGAAACCCAAAACATCACCCACCCAGTTTTGATGCCATAAAAAATGTCTCCCCTCCCGATAATATATTGTGCATGTGCTTGGATATCAAGAAAATGGGGGAAGATAATGGCCTTGAATGGGGATACATGTCCCTCGAGTGATTCCATATTTCCAAAATGGTAGGTATTCATAATTTGGAACTAAAAATTGAATTCTTCTAGGATTTCCTCGAAAATTTTGGCATGCATGTGCTGCAGAGTATCCATATGACTTCGAACATTAATACCCCATAGAATTCTGGTCATTCCATTTTGTTCTATGTAGACTAGTAGAGTTTCCCCTCATCTTTGGGGTCCCATATAAATATAGGTAGTATCTTAGAAATGTTGGCAATGACGCCCTTCAGTGTTTTAATGGAGGATAGTGCATGTATATAGTAGCAAGAAGCATGCTGTTGATCCACGCAATATGGCCCCCAAAAGTAAGGAATTTATTCTTCCAATTGTGTAAGCGGTCAATAATCATGCTGGTGAGGAAATCTATGTCCCTTATGTTAGGCTTCCTAGATAAATTGGAGCCCCTAGATACACTATAGGTAGGCTTCCTTGTTTTATGGCAAGGCTGATTTGAACTGCATACATCCAGATAGGGAAACACATGTTTGAGATGAAGAAAATGCTCTTGTCTTTGTTAATGAGATGGCCACTCCAAAAGAAATAATCTTCCAGCACCTCATTCAGTCCTCTAATTGACCTACTTCCTACATTCATCAAAATATGGGTGTCGTCCGCAAAAATGATGTGGGTGGTATCTCGAGACTCCATACAACTTCGGTAGGGTCAAATTACTCCTCTAGTTTAGATCATCTATATAAGATGACTCAATATGTCCTAGTATATGATTAAGAGACTTGGAGATATGATATTTCCTTCTCTAAGACCGCGAGAGTCTTTGAAGAACCCATAGGATTTCCCCATAAACAAGGTCACCATCCATGAAAAGGAGAAGCTTCTAAAAATGATATCAATTTTACATGGAGATAATCATATACCTTACAAAACCCTGTTAATGAAGCCCCAATCTATCTGGTCAAAAGAATTGTTCATATACATGTTGATCACCACATTTTCTCTGTGTATTTGCAAGTTGAGTTCTCTAATAATTTTCTAGGACAGTGTTATGGATCCATAGATTTATCTCCCCTACACAAAGTTGTGTTTCTTTGTGGGAATCTACCAGGGATGATGGGAAAAGATCATGGAATTTAAGAGACATTCTATGATTTTGTATGTAAAGTGTAATAGACTCACTGGGTAGTATTTCATGATAGAAGTGCAGTTCCTTGATTTTAGAATAAGAACCACAGAGGTGATGCACACTACCCTCAGTAATCGTCCAACTCGAAAGAAATCTTGGATACCCTAAGTGATATTAGCATTAAAAGTGTCCAATACACCTCTTTAGAAGGAACCTGGGAAGCCATCGAGGCCCAGGGCACTCTCCTGGTTGAGGTTCTGCATGGCCTCATTGATATCTTTCTCTTCTAGGATGGAGCACAATCTTTAATTTTCCTGCTTAGACATGCAGTTAGATATCACCTCAAATAATTTGGTGGCTCTACCGGAATAGCCATTGGGCATCCTTGGGTTGGGCTCTGTAAGGAGTTTCTTGAAAAAATTGTCCACCAGCTCTCTCACCACTGTTCTGTCATTAAAATAGGTATTGTCATCCAAAAGGATGTTGGTTTGCATCATTCGATGTCTTTCCTTCAATAAGGCATGAAAAAAGACAATATTATTGTCTCCCTCCTTAATATATTTGATTTTGACTCCTCCCTCGCAAAGAATTTCTATTTAAGAAGCCATTTTTCTAGGTCCTCTTTCTTGTAGGCAAGCTCTTCAAAGGTAGGGTAATCCCACCCTTCCTCAAGTCTACCTTTGAAATATTCCACCGCCTTTATCACCTCCTCCAAATCTTTATCAGGGAAAGGGTTCTCCTTATTCCATTCATGAAGCCTAGACTTCAAAAACATGAGTATATTTTAGATGGCCACCAAAGAGTGGCCCTAGGAGGGTTCATTCCAAACCGACTTGACTAGAGAGATGAAACATAGCATTGAGACCCACTGATGATATAAACTGAATCGCCCCTAAAGAACCTGACTAGATTCAAATATTAATAATGTTAGAAGAATCATTGTATTTAATTTTTTGAAACCATGTTGTGTTTGTGATGTATTTGTTTTTAGTAAGTGTATTTTTATATCATTTTATTATGTTAATGAATAATATTAATAAAAATGTTATTGGATGTTATTTATGTTCATAATAATTTTGAGAATAAATTTAATGTGAATAACATGTGTTTTGAGTCCTTTGATATTCATTCACATGAAGATAAAAATGGTTGATATTTTTCTATTACTACTATGATTGTTTTTTCATGGAGAGTAATTGAGAAGTTTGTGTAAAATAAAGAGCAAGGGTGATATAATTTTAAAAATTCTAGAAGTTGTGTTCTGAGATATATTGTTAGATGTTATTGACGTTTTATTGAAATGGATGAGTGTTTTATATGATATTTAGTTCCACGTGTTAATATTTCTCAAATTAAATGTGGTCTGTGATATATATAAAAGTAATTTTTATTTTTATTTTTTTATTTGGGGGGGGACCACTTGGGGAAATCATTTGAGTATCATGACGTAAAATACTAGTGGTTGGCCTTAAAGGAATTATCTATGTGATTAGAAGTGAAGGTGTGCACCATTATGGATTAGCACTGGAATGTCCGAATATAAGAAATTCACAAACATCCAGGCAAGAATGGGTGACCCACCATCCTATAGTGGAACCTAGGGAAATTTACATCCCTTCTTTGTTGGAATATTATTTATTAATAAGTCACATACAAGAATATATTCTTAATTGGGAAATGTGAATAGATGAACTCTTAATCAATTTAAAATATATACAAAATTCGTTATCTAGTGAAAATGTTCATATACATGTATTCATATTCTTTTAGTGAGTTGAGTTTCCCATGTGGTTGATCTCATAAAAATCAATTATCTTCTATTCAATATCATGAAAAACTCTGGTCACACATGCAAAGTGTTCTCCACAACATTGAAGTTCCACAATGGTTTGGGAATATTCAATGTAAGGAGATGATGATATAAACAACAAACCAACATGATGTCTCATATATATTAGGTTTACGAATATCCTAATAGGAATAACCAAAAGACTAAAAATATATAATAAATAAGAATAAATATTGAAATGATTTATTATAATTTCGAGTGAATTCACTGAGTTTTATATTAGTTAATAGAATAATTTATACCCTTAAATTTAGTTAATGAGTTTATAATATATTTTAGGATTCACGCAATGTTAGATGCATGAGTATGATTTTTAGGACCCCATATTATGTTTTAAAAGTTTATTATACATCAGAAATATATGTATGACATTTAACTTTATATTATATTTTACATTTGGAAAATTCCATGAAATTATGAACATAATGAATGAATTTCATTCAATATAGAGTGTAATGATTCAGAATGAGATGATAAGTAAAATAAAAAAACCTCATGATGCAATTTCAATTATTCCTATTGTCAAGTATAATTTTTTTTGATGTTTTATAGTGTAAAAAATGGAGTTAAATTTGGTTCGATAATAAAGTAATACTAATGGATTGACACTATATTATATTACTATATTATCACATAAATTCAATATTATGATAAAAACATGTGGTATATTTAGTATTAATGAATGATTGATGAAAATCATAATTTACTAATATATAATGGAAATGAAAAAAATATTTTTAATTTAATATTGATGGCAATGTGTTATTTTAAAAAATTGAATATAAAAATTCAAGGATGAATGAAAGTTTCATGTCTCATTGAGATACACATCTTCTTGGGAGAAAATAGTCACATTGTTATGAGAGATATATATATCAAGAAGAAGGACAGGAATAAATTGTTTGAGTGTGTGGAGATATTTTGGTCATTGTATAATTAATGTATCAAGAAGTTGTAGATATAGAACCATTGTTGCATGAAGTGATGTTTTCATATTAATTGAAGATAACGAATGATAAAAGATCTCTTATAACTTTTAACCACTGAATATATTCTGGGTTGGAAGAAATACCTAATGGTGGTGATTCTATGTTGATTTTTATTGGGTATAAGGTTTTAGGTAATTGATGATGGGTTGTTGTGAAATGATGCATGCAAGAGGTATTTTGAAATCCTTATCTCCTTGACTGTGAAATGTACGATTTCATAGTGTGTGAAATGTATGATCTCATAAAGAACTAATTTATAAATACATACCATAGAGAATGACTCCATGAACTGATCATGTGGAGCATGACTGTCAGAAATGATCACAAAGAGAAGTTATGTAAAGAACCACCAAATTTAACAATGATCTTTAATCGATATCATTCAAAGAACCTGCATGCATTGAATGTTTTTTAGTATCTATGTCATTGGGATAATAAAAATTATTAGATTTCATGGAATGATAGACATAATATCTCATGGAGAGATCAAGTGAAACCCATGAATACATGACCTGATTATCATAGGATCTTAGAGAGAGATCATGTGAAGAACATGAAGAATATTGATGCTGGAAATGATTGAGAAATAATACAGTCATTCAAAAAAACATGACTGCATTATAGTATTTAGATATCATAGTGTGATATAACAAATAACTTGTAGAAAAAGTTTCTGAATCCAAATGAGTGGATGTTGATCTCACAATAGGGTCAAGTGATGCATTGTAAGGCAATGGATATGGCTACATGAGGATCATTGGATCATTTTATGAGATATCCTGAAGCACCTGAATAAAATGATGATTATGACATGAATAACTTGTGACATGATTTAGGAGATCATGAGAAGTGATCTCATGATGCACGTGACTCCAATTACTGAGGTGATAGAATAAATATCCAACCACTATTTGGGGACATATTGTTGTTTTTATAAGACTATAAATACCACCTAACCCATCCATAAGAATTTATGATGTTTTATTACGTGGTTTGATCCCATGAAATCATATTTCAAATGACTTAAAAAATGTGTTTTTATGGAGTCTTATAATCCAAATATTATGTAGAATGTCTTCTGAAAGTCTCTCAAGAGGAATTCTTATGAATTGATGTATGTTTTGGTTGTTTCTTAGTATGGGAATACAAGTTGAAATCTCAAGATCCAATGTCCAGAACAAGGTCTCACGATGTACGTGAATAGAACATGGTCTTGTGATGTGGTTCTAAAAATGGTATTATGCTCTGTTCAAGGACATACAAAACATTTTCATGCAATCATCATGAACAAAACCAAGTATGATGGTGGAGTAATGCGATCGACATGATCTGAAGGGTGTATATTGAATGGGTCTTAAGACGAGTCTTGGAAATGAGTCTCGCATAATTTTATTGAAATATTGTTGATTAAAAAAAGTATAAAGGAACACAAGAGTGTGAATAAAATAGAAATAATTTTCCAAAGAGTATATATGAGGATAACTTAAATAAATTTAGATATATATATATATATGTGTGTGTGTGAACATTTAAATTGTGAATGGTTGTTAACCAAGAGGTACAATGAGTCGACATAGACCATTCTAACAACAATGTTATTTAGTGTATTGATTAAATCAGAAAATTTTACATATCTTCTCCATGTATTTATCCCAATGAGTTTAAACCATGTAAAATTAGTGTTCTATATACATATTTTAATTTCTAATAATATTTCACATTAAAATAGTGAGGCAAGTGCGTTTTCATCTAACAAACAAACATGACCTGAGAGACAATTATTTGAAATTTTTACACCCTAATTCACTATATTATCAAGGATTTCAACCTAGCTAGTCTAAAAATTGGTGTAATTGGTAATGTTTACAATCTATGTTTCTCTCTAATCGGTTTTGAAGGAGGCTGTTAGTCATAAAGGGATTATGATATTTGATGTAAAGAATTTCTATGTGGGGAAGAATTGGATATTTTACAACATCCTTTAAATATGTATAGATGAATTTAATTAAACGATGTATAATTTTTTTTCTATTGTTGTAAGTGTAGTTTTATCAATTCCATTCTTAAAATAATTATATTTAGATGCAAAAGGAATCAATTCCTTTAGAATTGAATAGTAAAAAAATCTACAGGGAGATGATGTCATGTAAGTCAATCTATTCCATATGGGAAAAGATGATAAATATCTATGAAGGGGATAAAAAATTATGATACTAAAAATTACTGGTTTATTCAAACTAATATTTAGATATGATAATTCACCCACAATTATTCTTTAGATACGTTCATTTAATGGGTAAATGTATTCAAGAAGACATGTGTGGTATCAAATGAATTTCTGAATATTTAAAGATAATATGGCACATCTTGAGAGGACATCCCCCTTAGTTAAATATAGAAGAATCTATACTAAAGATAATGATCCAAAGGAGCTATCATTGGATATATTACATAGTAATATTATCACATATGGTATTATAAATGATTATAATGAGTATGTGGGAAAAAGGTAAATCTTAAGAGGTCACTTTCAAGGCCATGAACGAGATCAATATAGATGATGGTATGTTATAAAAATAGGAAAATGATTTAATTCCATCTTATTGTACAAATATATGAAGAGGAAATTAAATATTAAAATGGATACGTCCTATAACATGATTTTGATGTGAAAAATTGGAAATATGGAAAAAGGGCACCAAGAATATCTAAATGATGTTGAAGATACTTTATAAATTCCCATGAAAATGTAGCTAGACTGATTTAAAGGTATGAAAAATTTGAAGAAATAATTCTTCAAGAAAAATAATATTCTTTTACAATATAATTATAGGTCTATATAAACCATGTGATATTAAATGGTTGACTATAAGGATCACAAAGAAGATATTATGTTGGTAGTAGTGGGTAATCCCCAATCAAGGGAAAAAGAGACGATGATGAAGGAGAAGTCAAAGGGAGGGTTGGACATTAAGTTTCATTAGATGTTTTTCATGAGGAGGTAGATAATAAAGTTCCAATAGGGTGTTTCATGATGAAAAAAATCTGTATGAAAAAGTATGAAGAGGGTAGATCTGATCAAAAGGATGAAATTGAACATCTCAAATATAAAGAACCAAACAACTCATTGAAAGTTGTTGAGTTTAAAATAAATTTTAACGAATAGTATAATTATATATATAGTCTAAATAACACAATAAAATATCATTTCAAATGTATTTATTATGTCGAGGATGAAGTTATTAGACTATAGAGAAAGGTGAAGGGTCAATAGAAACTCTTGACTGTTGATTTGATTTTAGGACAAAAGGTTACACAGGCGATAGAAAAAAGTGAAATTACAATTTAGTGGTCGCACAAATATAATAAAATATATGACTTTAGAGGAAAATGTCATATCATAATGACAATATAGGGATGAGATTAGATCAAAATAGAAATAATTAATGGTTAATTTCATACCACAAGCTCCCAATTTGAGGTTATAGATTAAGTTAGATATAAATCAAAATCATCAAATTTAGTTAAATCATGGGAAATAAAGTAGTTCATAAATGATTCACATTAAAAGACTTCATGTTCTATTTTTTTAGGAAATTTGGGTTATTAATTTTTTTTATCTTCTATAGACAAGAGGTATCAACCTGAAAAAATGAAATAGTGGAAGACATATCGATTTGATTATTATATGAATTATATTGATAGTTATATTTTTGGTGTTGTTCATCCAGTCACATGACCAAATATTTCTCATTAATAATGGAGAGGATGGTATTGAAGAATACCCAAATAAATTTCATACAACACCCCAAGATAACATCGAAAAATATAATAATGAAAAATATATTAACATATTTGATTGATGAGGTTGGACAATCATACTAATAAGAACATCGAAAACATCAGTCAGAATCAAGAATGAATCCAAATACATGTATAAAAAGAAAAGAGATGAGTAAGAGGTGCTTGCAAGGATTTCAAATAAAGAATCATATTAGAATAGAATATATATTATTTATAGTGGATTCACCTCCCTTATGATAAAAAATAAAAAATATACAGATAAGAATTAGGTATGATAAATAAGGTTTAATAGTATTTGGAAATGATTATGGTCTGAAGAACATTGGATTGGTGAATTCTATGTTTTTAAAAAAAGACCTGAGATGTGAAAATGACTTTGATTTTGAAGGTCTTATTAACAAATTTCTATTATTCAATCAATTTTGTATTTCATGACATGCAATATGATTTTAAAAAAATAGAATCATAAAGGGAATATATGGAGTAGTTTTTTTTGAATGGAATGAACATAATGTGGAGTGTATTCAATTTGAGTAGAAAAAAATAAATATTATCCCAATCTATGTAAGAAGGAAAATAATTGTGGCATAAGAATCTGGTCATATGAGCTGGTCATCCAATAAAAATTCAGTTAAACTGGATTCTTCTCAAGATTTCCCTAAGTCATCACATGATTGTTCCGATTCATTAAATGCTTGTAAAAAAGGCAATATTACATTGAAGACATATATGGAATGATTATAATGGTAAAAAGTTCTTAAACTGGAAAATATTGATGTATGGGAACATATTTTACTCTGATCTATTGATTGGAAGAGATATTATGTCTTTTTCATTGGTGATTCAATATAATGGAATGGGTATCAATTATTATCCACATGTAATATGTGTTTATTTGATGAAAACATTAATGAAATGATGTAGAATATATTTTAGATCAAAATATCCAAATGTTCCAAACTAATAATGGAATATAGTTCACAAATATAAAAGTGGAGGATTGTATAGATAATTGTGGGATAAGTTAGTAAGTTTCTATAGTATGATCTCTAAAACAAAATTATGTGTCTAAGACAAGTAATAATATTAAAAAACATTGAATTAATGATGCCTATTGATAATGGACATCTAGAAAATTTTTGTAAATAAGTAATCTTGACATTAGTCAATATTTCTGAAAATGATTTATTAGGGGCTACCAAAGATTTTTACCAATGTGAAGAGTTTTCTTTGTCTTGGAGGGGTACTATAAGAGGTTTTTACCCAATTTACATGTTGCAAAAACACCCTTGATAGATTTTAATCTGGAGGGGTTCCCTTTCTGGTCTATATTATGGTTCCAATGGGGCTTTCAAGAGCTAAGGCAGAGGTTGAAGAACGCTCCCATATTGAGATTATTAGAGGAGGGTGTTGAGTATGTAGTGTTCTATTATTCATCATGGACTAGAGTTTGTTGTTTTTTTATGACGATGAATGGGGTTATTAAAAATGGTATATTCTAGTTGAGACCACATGGGAAGAACTAACTGACCGATGATCTTGTGTTTATAGTGACATCCTTCACATTGAAAATGTGCGGACACAACATGATGGGAAAGTTGTTTATCATTTACTATGACCAAAAGTGTCTCATGTATACCTTCACATATAAGGATCTTAACATGAGGTAGATATAGTGGATATAGTTTCTCCATGTATATAACATTGAGATTTTCTATACTTATAGGAAGTGGAATGTAGTTGAAGACACTCTATGAAATTGATGCTGTTCTCTGTTAATTCCCAAGGATTTGGTGTAGTTGGCCTCATTAAAGTTGTCATTTATCGATGAGGATAGTGATTCATATATTCATTTTATAGTTGTTACCCCACAACACTTTTATTGTGTGTCTGGGATTCCCAAGATGGAGATACATTCTATGTGACCCTGAGTAATTAGATATCCACAAGACATGTTCTTGTGTGATATTTTAAAGGCGGGATAATAGTATTTTTTGTAGGATAGAGGATGGTAAATTTGAAATTGTGGGAGGAGGTGATGTATAGGTTCATTCATCCAATTTTTCACTACATCCAGGTGTTCCAAAGGTGTACTAGAAACTCTGATGAAATATTTGGTGGAAGAAAATGAATAAGTGAGTTGCAGAGTGTGTCTCTCGATGCCCCACTTGTAAACAATTGAAGGCATGTCACCGTGTTTTAGTTGGTTTAGATTAACCCTTTGAGGTTCCATAGTGTAATTTGTATGGGATTTCCATGGAATTTTTGATTGGATATCCACATTCGTACATGATACATGATTTCATCTTGGTGATCACAATCCGACTCACTAAGTCATTACACTTTTCGGCTATTCGAGAGTATAGTTTACTAGATTTCTTGTGGCACCTCTACGTGAAGGATATAGTTCAACTACATTGAGTCCCCTCGATGATAGTCTCTTACCATGATTATTTATTAACATCCTTGTAATGGATGGATTTGAAGGAGGACTTTGGGAACTATTTAATCTTAATAATAGAATTTCACACCAGATTAACATCCAAAGAGAGAAAACCATTCTAGTTTAGGTGAAAATACTGTTGGATTTCATCTTTTACTTTTTCCGTAGTATAAAGGATCACTTAACCTTGGAGTTGTTTTCATAAAACAACAAAAATCATTTCATCATTGTTATGTATCCATTCATGTATTTTTATGGGAAACCCTACTGATCACATTTCTTTGGAATGATACATACTAGTCAACACTCATGGGCATGGAGTTGGTGTGAGCTTCTGGAGAGAATGTATAGATCATCCAGGAGAAGATAAGGGATGAAAAGAGCCATTATAAGTCGTATGCTGAATAACTAAGGGGACTAATAGAGTTTTTGGAGGGAGACCATGAGTAACTGATAGTATTACAATGATGTGGATTAAGAAGATTTGGACACAAAGACATGTAATCTCTGAGATTCATTGGTCCCTTCATGAAACAATATATAGGTGTAAAGGTGGATTACCACATAGCTCTACTGCCGTAGTTGGACATGGTACACGATGTCTTACACATGATGTAGCCAAGGAGGTACATGCATGAAGCATCACACATTATCAATGAGGATAGATTGATATCGTGGATGATGGAACCATTCTAGAGAAACCTGTGGAGATAATGGATTTGTATGAGAGGATCTTCTATGGGTGATCGATTCCACTAGTGCATGTCAAATGGATGAATGAAAATGTTTAGGAGATCACATGGGAGAGGGGGACCCAAATGCGATCATAGTACTCTCGTTTTTAATGGGATTCTCTCATTTAGAAATGATAATCAGTAATATAGGGGAAATTTAATGAATTTTATTTTCCATTACTTATTCATTGAGATTAGATGGATTAATTCTGATATCAGGTACTAAGATGATGTGCTATTTTGTGGCCCAATATTCCAATAACAAATTTTTGAAAGATATTAAATATATTAAATATCACACACATTTAGTTTTCTGGAAAAATTCTTATACTCCCAAACGGGGGCCAATATAAAAATCCAAGGCATCATGGATTTTATAACATGGGTTTTACTCTTGTAGAGACATAATCACTATAGTTGTGAGATGTTTTGGAAAATGTTACTTGAGGTGTATATATATCAAATAATTTTTTTAATTTGTGTTATTATTTTTGATATAGAGAGCTACTTCAACATTAAAAATATATTTATAATTATTTTTCAAAGCTTTCCAGTAAAAACATGGAGTTTCAGACAACCATTTGAGATATTTAATAGTGACTATTACAGATCTATATTAGGTTAGGGATTTTTGATCCATTATATTTTTTGAGTATCATCTATGACTGAAATGAATAACCATTATTTTTCATTGATTAACCCAAAATATATTAAGTATTTATTATTTTTTAATCCTTCTTGTTTCTTAATCCTATATAAATGTGGATCAATTCAAAATACATAATTGATCCACACATCATTGGTATAATTAATTTTATTGAATTGTTGTTTCATTTATTGATTTATTCATTTTCATTCATATCCTTATATGATAATTAATCGCGGATAAAGAAACTATGGGCGAGGTTCTATCTTCACACACTCTGGATTTTCTATTTCTTCACCCAGTCATTACACATTCATGGTGAGAATTTTATTTTGGCATGTTGTTTGAAGAATACCTGATATTTTCTTGTTGCACACCTTTAATTCAGATCAACATATAGATACAGTGGGTGTGGTCGGGATCAATGGTGAGGTCAAGGTGGTACAATGGAAGTGGATGATCTTTAGTGGAATAAATGAATATGTGCTTCTTATTCATCCCAATTTGGGTGTGCAGTGAAGGGTTTTTCTCAACAGATTCTTTACCCAGTATATTTAAACATGGATTCTACCCGAATATGATTGTAAAGGCTCCTAAAACATTAAATCTATATGTTCCAGAATGAGTATTGGCACTAGTTAAATATGGGATTATGTGAAATTGATTAGGAAGGATTCAGAAAATCCCAATGAACCAGACATGTATTTTTCAATTACACACTATGTGGGATCCCCTTGATACAGTGCTATTGTTCAAGTTAGAGTTAAATATCACCTGTCATGTGACTCAATCCCACACAGTGTGAACCTATTCTATGATTATTTGGGTGTAGTTTATAAATAACATGAACTTGGTAAAAATTACACTGAAATGTGGAACTCTGGGCACTCTAACATAGATACGACCATGTATAAAAGGGATGGTACATTGAAAAGGACACTGTACATAAACACGACCAAGTTAAACGAGAAAGATATCATGTTTCTCTATACACCATTTAATTCATCTACATGTCATGTATATGGGGACATACATTCCATGTGAGCACTTTCTATAAAGATAGACTTGGGGACAACTGGACTTACCCGGTACCCCCTTATACACACCATGTAACCCGCTCAAGAGTGTTTGTAGCTCATCATTTACATAGTTTGGACCAATAGAGGTTGAGTTCATTCACTTGGTCCTTTCCCTCAAGGGTAATTTCTGAAATTACTTCTAGATAACAGGAATGTTAACCCCTCAAGAGGACGAGTCTTAGATATTGTTGTGGTTTCCCTATGTGATATGTGATTGAGATCCACCATCATCCTTTTGTCCCTATGTGGGGTTTTGTGGAATTGGGGTGACATTCATAAGTACTTCATTCATCCTCCATATATCAGAATTTATTAGTATTTTTTGATGAATCATTGTTATAAGATCATCTATATTGTGGGTTGACCAAATTTATGGTTAATTGTGTCCCCCAATGGTTTGGGGTGTGGCTCCTATCTATATATTAGGGTATTCTTATAGATTTTATATTTATTGGGAGAGGAACTATGATATAAAACTATTTATCAATTCTCTCTGTTGATAGAATATATCATGTAGTAGACTCTCCCAAAACAAGCATTTATTCTAAGTGAATCTTGTGGTTGACCATTGGTTATAACCCCCTAGTGGTGTGGTGTCATTTCTATGTATATCAGGGAGTTTATGTTATGAATTGATTTCTATATATTTTATTGATATTAATAGACTTGTTGCTTCATGGTTTTTTTGTTTGTCCAACTATGTATTGTTATACTCCGCCCTGCAAGGTCTTTACCTACATATTTAATGTCTAATGTAGATGATGAACCTTTTGATTGTGGTCATGGATTATTGGGAGTGGGTGGAGCATATATGGATCTTTTGAGATAGTAGTGTTTTACCTATAGATTTATTTTTACATTAATCTGACCCTTGGAGCAATTTGGAATCATTAAATATTTTTATTGGGATTGTATTTGGACCCTTTTTCATATTTTAGTAATTTATTATCGTATAATTTTATGGTATCATAGATTTATTAATGCATTTCCTAAATTTTTTTACTTTTCTTTATTTCTTGGTAATTGGTATGTGTGAATTTTTACAATTAATTTAGGAAAATACCTCACATTTTTGGGATATGCCACCTTGGTGCAGAATATGAGCCCATGGCCTATTGGACGTGGGCGTGAAGTAGTCAGAGTTTACACCTCTATGGGTTGGGTCATGGAATTATATAAAATGGTAAATAAATATGGTAATATAATTATAAAAAAATAATGACCGGTGTGAAAGGTATACTCCCTTATTGTGGGTATTGATGTTTATGAACACATTCACCAATTTAAATTATTGAGTTAATTCGATCACTCTTGGACACAATAGTGAAAAGTAAATTCAAATTTTTTTCGAGATGGGTGTCATGTTATCATTTTTTAATGGGGTTCTAGAAGAATATGAATTTATTGAATAGTAGGATGGTTTTCGCATTCATAAATATTCGAATAATTGTTTTTCATTCAAACAAGGCTCTATATGCATTGAAGTAGGAACTACGAGCATGCTATTCCTGAGTTGATCAGTATTGGAAGAAGTCCAATTTTCTATATGGTAGAGATGATTATAATCTCAATGAAAATAAAATTATTAAAAAGGGGTTATAATGATAATATCTATCAATGAAATAATATTATGTGGATCAAATGAGGTGCAATGAAAACAATTTTAAGAATTCATGGAATGTGAGTTTTAAAATTCATTGAACAGTGAGATAAAGTTTTCTTATTATTTTATGTAACATATGTAAATTTTGGGACAATTTATTGTCAGTAAAAATATGCCCAAGAGGTTATTTTAATATTTTGGATGGTAAATTAAAAATAAATGTAAACACCAGTTGTAAGAAACATGAAATTATTTAGGGTTGCTAATGGAGAACTAGAAAACATCACTGAAAAAATATAGATCATTGTATTCCTATTATAAATAATAGTGAAATGAACTAGTATTGTATTTTATAAATTCTAGGTTTACTAATATCACAACAGTACCGAATAAATCCACATACTTTCAAAAAAAAAATAATTCACTATATTAAATCTATAATGAATTTTGGTTTACTATATATTTAAACTATCATCCAAAGTTGTTGGGATTTATATATGTTGATTGATATAGTTCAGAAGATGATTAAAATTCATCATTAGGTGCTTAATTAAATCCTAGGGGACTATGTATTTTTTTTATCGAAGATACAATATTTCATTTCATTTTACACCATAAATGTTGAATATATTGCAGACACTCAATCATACATACAGTTACTATAGATGGAGAAACATCTTGAGGATATGGGATTTGAAGTGAAGTATCCTACAAAATTAATTTTGAGAATAAATATGAAATTAATATTATAAAAAAAATCGTCAGTCAATCATGGATAAAGAAAATTGAAAAAATATCAATTCATTAATGATAATTTTGATGATGGCCTTGTGAATCTGGAGTATGTGAAAAAAATAGATGTTATTAGATATACTAGGGAAGTCCTTACCTATAAAATAATTTTAATGAAATCAAATAAATACTAGAGTCCGATCAACTTCCCACGCCTAAATAGTGTGTATTTGGACCGTATTCTCCTGAGGTTTTGTGTGTCTCCCTATATATAATGATGTGGGTTCTTTACCATATTGTATGCCAATAATGATTTACATTTAGGTTAAATGAATTAGGGGATAAAATATATTAATCAGTACTTGAGGAAAAGATAATTTTGGGATCAGTAAAATTGGGGGCGATTAAAATCTGATGATTCTGAAATTAGTATATAAGTAAATAAGAATAAAGATAAAGAGTTTCCTTTGGGTTCATGATGAAAGTATAAGACATGTGATGGTGAATATGTGATTTTGATGTCAGATATTTTTTGATAATTTATTATCAATATTGATTACATTGTATGGTTTGAAAATAATGTTACTAATTAATGAAATTTTCATGATACTATTGTTTCTCATACTAATCATGAATCATGTGGGATTAAAGTATATGTTAATTAAGTCCTTGTTCACTATAGGGGGATTCTGAAGAAAATGTATTCAAGAATCATGATCTAAAAAAAGTTTATTTGTGAATATTATTAGTGTTATAAACAAAACCAAAGGAGAGATTGTTAGAAAAAATATATCATGGTGGTTCTTTGTTATTGATTATGTTTTATGAAATGGTTTGAGGTTGTTGATGAAGTATGGTTGTCAAATGAGTCATTAAAGAGTTAGTGTGAATTCATTATCTCACAAAGCATGTATTATTTTATCTCATAGATCACGAAATGTATGATATCATGAAGAAAAAATATATAAACTAGTGTTATAGAGAAAAAAATGGTATAATGGATCATGTGTTGCTTGAATGTAAAAAATAATCTTAGTGAGATGTTATTTGAATAACCTCATGATTTTAAAAAGATCATATATTGAGATAATGAAAATAAAATTATGTAATCACATGATATTAAGAAGATATTTCATTGAGATCATGTGAAGAACATAAAAAAATTCATGATTGTTAGAGGGTATCATAAAGGGATTAATTGATGGACCAAAAGACACCTCCTGATTTTTATTGGATCCTGTGGAGAGTTCATATGAGGTGAATGTTGAAAATGAAGTTGTAAAGGACATAGATAACATGTTTTCATAAAAAACCACCTGAATAAATGATCGTCTTTAGATATTGTGATTGGTTATAATGAGACACATAACGAAAATGACATTGATACCACATGATTTTCCCCTTATCTCACAACAGAGTCACACGAATAAGTGGGAGACAATGACACTGGCCACATGACAGTATTTGGATCCCTTGATGTTATCAAACAAAGCACCTAATGAAAATGTTTATTAAAAAAATAAGCACATGATACATGCATCAGGTGATTGTTTAATGTGATATAATTAATTAAACGATGATGATTAGTTATGTAGTAAAACATATGGATAACCCAAATTTGTGGAGTTACGTCGGTTGATTTCTTCAAATAAATATCCTTTAACTCGACCTTAATAAGATAAAAAGTTTTCATAAGTGGATTTAGGTGAATATAAATCATTTAGAATAAAGTAACCAATATATTGTGATTGATTCTTATGATCGATGAAATTGGTATAAATACTTGATAAAGGATACCATGAAGGAGTTCCATGAAGACAAGTATGTTTTTGGTGTTTTGGCATATTGAAATTCTAGTTGATATCTCATGATCCACATGATACAAAGAATGTCTCATGGGCATTAAGAATAGAATATGGTCCTGTGAAATGGTCTCATGAAATGTTATTGTGAATGGAATTATATAATTGATATATGTAGACAGATCAAATTGTAGTGATCTTGATTAATAGAATAAAGTATTATGGTGGAGTTATAATATCTTAATTATTTGAAGGGTTACTCACCAATGGGTCTCAAAGAGGGGTACTGAGATGGAGTATCACACAAATGTGGTCAACATATTATTGAATAAATAAGATCATAATGAAATACATGAGTGTGAGTCAACTAAGAATTGATTGTAATTAAAATCTAATGAAGGATCAGTGTGTTAACATCAGATAGAGAGAAGTGAGCTATCAAAATGAGAATAGTTTTAAACCCAAAAGGATGATGATTTTTTTAACATTGTAACAGCATTGGGATTTATTTTATTTGGTACATAAAAATATTTACTTTTTATTGTCCTTAGTCGTAGTCCAATAAGGGTTAACCATAATAAATTGTTTTGCATTATAGAAATTTTAATTTCAAATTAAAATAATTCTTAAAAATATGGAGGGAAGTGTATTTTCTCTAATAAAGAAACAAGAACATAAGAAATAACTATTTTAATCTATTATTCATGGAGTCAACCACCCTCTTAGTGTGTTTATCCTAGTTGGGATAACAATTGGTTTCATAGAGAATTGTTAATATTATTATATATCACACAATGGTTTTAATGTAGCCAATTAATCATAATGGAATTCAAATATTCAATGGAATAAATTTCAAATTGATGAAGATCATGTTGCAAGAATACATCAAATCATAAGTTATATAAGTCATTATAGATGATATGTAGTGTATTTATGCTAGAGTGGATAGATGGTTTTTACTATGATAACAATTATGAGAATGTTAGGTGGTTTCCAATGTAATCCATTACTTAATATTAGCTTTAGCAAACACAATTGAAAAGCATAATTAAGTGAATACATTCCATGTGGAAAATGATTATAAATGTCAATGAATTGAATTCATATTTCATAGAATAGAAATAAAATGTTTTTTAGAAAAAATTTGAGTATATAAGAATGCACCACCAATGATTTTATAGATATATTCATAGATGAAGTAAATGATATAATATAAGCCATGTGTGATATCAGATAAATTATTGAAGATATAAAGAATTTTAAGCTCATATTGAGAAGAATTCCACCTTGGATATATTATGATGTATCTATAATGGATGATAATTATCCAAAGGAGATACTATGGGATATATAACATAATAACCTTACTATATAAGAGATGAGAAATAATAATAGTGTGTTTTTGGAAAATGAGAAATCCTAAGAGTTGGATTTCAAGGCCCTGGAGAATCTCTATATATAGTACAGTTAGGAAGAAGAATATGTGGATGTGCTCATGTAATTCCATTCATCAACTATATGAAATAAAAAATTTATGTTCGAAGGGAAATGTCCTATAGAATTATTTGAACTTGGAAAGGTCGGATATCTTACAAAAAAGTTACCCAGAGGTTCTAGAATGATGATGATGATGAGGATGAATTATAAATTCCTATAAATATGTCTTCACATTTGTGAAGGAACAGAAAATCATGAATCAATATTTTATTAAGAAAAATAACATTCTTTCACAAGAGAATGATGGTTCAGAAGAATCTAATATAGAGGAAATGGAAGACTGCAAGGATAATGAAGAAGATGATATGATTGATATTGTGGGTAATCACAATTAATATCTGAAAATCCTGATAATTCAGAGGGATTAATTGAGTTTAAAATAAATGATGAAGAACCATATTAAGTTATTTATGTTCTAACAAACAAAATAACAGTTATATAATGTACCCGACCCGGAAGCCACTAAACCGGTGCTCCGAGCCGGGTGGTTACATGACCTTAAGTGTGCCTCCCCGTATTCCAAAGGATGCTGGCTAGCAGCGGGGGTCTATGTAGTCAAGTGGGGAGACTATACCCACTTTTTATTAGAGTAAGACACAACTGAAACAACAAAATAGTGGAAAAAATAACCAACAAACAAGGAAACCAGTACAACAACCATTTCCAACAATAAATATGTCATGTCACACTACAGTGCAAGAGTGAACAAAAGCCCAAAATAAAGAAAACATCCAAAATCCCAAAATGGACCCGAATCCAAGTCTGGATCCTCCAACAAGTGCTATCCAAGTCCACTTAGCTAACTAGGAAGGACACTTGCCCTTATCCTGACCTACAAACATGAAGTCTTCTCGGGTACCCAACGGCGGCCCAAGCAGGGTGTGAGTACAACTCAGTAGGCCACCACCAACGGTGTCTACAAAATATCCTGTATAAAGAGTTATTCATGCAAAAGGAAAATGAATGATAAATTCCAAGTAATTATTTAAGGTACCATTAACCAGTTTAGAGCCCAGAGCCAATGCCACTTCCATTACCATTCATTTCACACCAATTACCATCATTAATCGTTTCATCACATTCCCACGGGTTAATCACATACATTATGTTACATGGGTCTAAGGACAAAAATCACATGAAAGAGGGTAAACACATCATTATACTATCTCCCTGGGACAAACTCCCTACTAGAAACCATATCCTCACCTCGAAGCCTCAGTCCGGGTGGATGCAACCATTAGGAGAATAGACCCTCAGTCCCCTTTCCTAACCTGTGAATTTAGGGAGGAGTTTAGAGCCTCAGTATTCACTCGACCTGTGGGTGTAGATCCTCATGTCATACCCCACTCTACGAAGCCATGCGCACATGCTTATATATAAGTAACCACCAACCATCAAAACCATTTCCCTTTGTAATCCACTATTAACAACAACCCACATGGGAATCCACATCATGCCATAACCCATTAACACATTACCATTTCACATTATTTAACCATTTAACCAATTCCCATGTGTTATTCCTATCTCACTAACCATTGAAAATTAGACCCATAACCTATCCCGTTATGGTCTTAAATCAGTTTACACATTAACCCATTTAACCCATTCAACATTTTCAGGAATCAACCATTCATTCCATTTCAAATAAACCCTACGTTATTGAGAAGTCTAGGTGAATCACCTAACTTCTATTAAAAGTTCAACCAAACATGCCAACACATTCATCAAGGGCTCTACAATTTACCACTATAAGGCCACTTGTTAATAACAGTCCCAAAACCTGGGAAAAGCTGGCACATCCCATTGATGGCCCAATTAGGTCAAGTCAATCCCAACACATCCCACGGGGATCGTGAGGGTTCCCATTTTCCATTTCATATATCATTAAAACCACGCATTCCAAGGTTATTAAAAACCGTACCAAGGGAAACAAGAACACAAGGAAACATGCATACAAACCCTAAATAACCATGGGATATAACTTGTAGTCCACCTACCTTGAAACCGCTATTGAATGCACCCTCAATCGAGTCCTTATACTTCGATCCAACCAACCTTTAGAGCTTCAACCTAAAACTCAAAAAAATATAGGTTTTTAGGTCTTCGAAATGAGAGGGAGAAATGATATCAACCCTGAACCAAAAAGAGAACAAAAGATGAGGTTACCCTTACCCGGATCTTCGATCTGCAACCAACGGTACCAAAAACACCTTAGAATCAAAGGAGTTTGATCTCTTGAATTCCTTGGGCGGTTTGGTTCGTGCCTAATGTGAAGATAGGAGGACGAGATTAAAATCCCAAGTGGGATTTAAAAAGCCCGGAGTGGAAATTTTGTAAATTTTCCCAAATTTAAGTGGCCACACGGTTTGTCCACACGGTTTGGAAAACATTGCACAAATCATGCGCATGCCACTACCCAGAGGAGGAGGAGTCACACAGTTTAGAAAATCGTGCGCAAACAATGCGCCCACTTCTGTCCAGAGGAGGGAGGGTCACATGGTTTCACTTGGGCAGGCCGCCTGGTTTTGCTGACCGTGCGAAGGCCGTGCACCTTGGTCTGCTTTGCCCAGACTCCCCTTCTTCTCTGCCCGGAGTCCTTGTAACACCCCCAAAGCCCCTCATACTTTCAGAAAACATCCCTTGAGGCCCAAAACAATGTATTCAACCGAAACATAATGAGAATATACCTTTCCGAAAACTGGGATCTTACAACCTCCCCACCTTATAATGGCTCTTCCTCGAGCTGAGCTCCCAAGCCTAATTGATCCACCGAAGGGAAGAGTTCGGGCCAGTGAACCCGCATATCCGATTTTTGCTCCCAAGTTTCTTCTTGAACATTCCCATGCTACCATAGTACCCACACTAATGGCACAACCTAGACTTTCAAGACCTTCTCACTACGATCCACCACACGGACCAGATGCTTCTCAAAGGATGCATCAGCCTCAAGTTCCACATCCTCAACATCAACCACGTGAGATGGGTCAGGGTGATACAGCCAAATCTGTAACACATGAAACACATCATTCATCCCACCATACCGATGTGGAATATCCAATCGGTAAGCCACTAGTCCGATCCTCTCCACAATCTCGAATGGTCCCACATATCTGGGAGCCAACTTACCCAGCTTCCAAATCCGACGGTGACCCAACCTTGGAGACACCCGAAGGAACAATTTATCACCCAACCCAATCTCAAGAGGTCTACACCTCCGACCATCATACGACTTCTGCCTACTCTGAGCCGTAGCCATCTGCTTCCTGATCAACTTGACTCTCTCTGAAGTCTCCTGCATGAGACTTGGCCCCAAAAACTCAGATTCACCGGCCTCTAGCCAACACAACGGAGATCTACATGGTCTCCAGTAGAGTGCCTCAAACGGTCCCATCTGAATCATAGCATGAAAAATATTGTTGTAGGAAAACTCAAACAATGATAGATGCCTCTCCCAAGATCATCCATGGTCCAAGACACAGGCTCTTAACATGTCTTCCAACACTTGGATCGTATGCTCTGACTGCCCGTCCGTCTGTGGGTGGAAAGCCGTACTCAAAAACACATGCGTACCCAGTGCCTTATGCAAACCTTGCCAGAAACGTGACATGAAATGCGGATCCCGGTACGAAACTATGGTCCGCGGCACCCCATGAAACCGCAGAATCTCCCGAACATACATCTCACCCAACTAGTCGACTATATTGGTCTCCAGAATCGGTAAGAAATGAGCCACTTTCGTTAACCGATCCACAACCACCCAAATTGCATCATTCTTCCACAACGTCCTCGGAATACTCACAACAAAATCCATTGTTACATCATCCCACTTCCACTCCAAAATGGGAATTAGATACAAAAAAACACCTAGGAGTTAATGCTCAGCCTTCACCTGCTGAAAGGTAAGGCACCGTGCCACAAAGCCCACAACATCCTTCTACATTCCAGGCCACCAAAACTGCCTTCGGAGATCACGTTACACCTTGGTCAAACCATGATGCACTGACCACTTTGACGCATGGAACTCACACATCAACTCTTTCCCGCACACACATTGGCACAACCACACAATCACGAACGCGAACAACACCTTCTGCATCGACGACCCAACCAGAAGGTATCTCCCCACCATTAAGCTTTTCCTTCATGTCCAAACACTCTGGGTCATCAAGATGACCTTCCTTAACTCGAATCAAAAGCGTCGACTCCATCATTAAAGAATAAACAGAGGCCTGAACATTCTCCTCCTACACCTCTAGGTGCATCTCTGCAAAAAAGGACATCACCACCAACTTGGTGCTGGACTCCTGAACTGCCTGATTCTAAACCTTCCTACTCAGAGCATCATCAATACTATTTCCCTTTCCCGACATGTACACCAACTCAATGTCAAAAGACTAGATATATTCAACCCTTCTTTGCGGATGGAGATTCAGATCCCGCTGATAGAAGATGTACTTTAAACTCTTATGGTCATTAAACATGGTAAACTGTTCTCCCAACAGATTGTGCCTCCATCAATTAAAGGCGTAAAATACTGCAGCTAACTCAAGGTCATGAGTGGGATAGTTCTGCTCATGGGGTCTCAACTTCCTTGACCCATAAGCCACAACCCGCTCATCCTGGATCAACACAGCCCAAGTCCGATTCGGGACACATCACAAAACACGACATACTTCTTACCCAATTCAGGAAAGATCAGGATAGGTGCGGTCGTCAACCGCTTCTTCAACTCTTAGAAGGCATTCTCACAATCCTCATACCACTTGAACCTGGTTCCATTCTTGGTCAAGCCCGAGACTGGGGCTACCAAGGGAGAAAAATCCTGGATGAACCTTTAGTAATACCCGACCAAACACAGAAAACTCCGAACATCAGAAACATTCCTAGCCTGTTCCCAAGATACAGCTGCCTGCACTTTCTCTCGATCCACTGACATGCCTGCCTCCAAGATGATGTGACCCAGAAAATGCACCTCACCTATCCAGAATTGACACTTCAATATCTTGGAATATAGTCGGTGCTCTCTTAGCATACCCAAGACGATGTCAAGATGTTGGCCATGATCGTCGTGAGTTTTTTATTACACAAAGATATCATCAACAATGACCACCACAAACAAATCTAGATAGGGATGAAAAATCCGATTCATCAAAGCCATAAGAATTTCTGGTGCATTGGTCAAGCTTAAAGGCATTACCACAAACTCAAACAACCCGTACCAACTTCGGAAAGCGGTCTGTGGTATATCAGAAGACCCCACCCTCAACTGGTGATAACTCTACCTCAGATAAATTTTAGAAAACAGTGATGCACCCCTCAACTGGTCAAAAAGGTCATCAAATATTGGAAGAGGGTACCGATTCTTCACTGTCATCTGATTCAAATTTTGATAGTCAACGCACAGCCTCAATGACCCATCAGTTGTCTTTGAAAAAATTAAAGGAGATCCCCAAGGAGACATACTAGGATGGATAAACCCCATAAAATCCAAATCCTCAAGCTAATCCTTCAGTTCCTGGAGTTATTCCAGTGCCATTCTGTATGGAAGAATAGAAATGGGCTCCGCTCCCGGCAGCAACTCGATCGTGAAGTCAACATCCCTCTCGAGCGGAAACCCTGAGAAATCCTCAGGAAAAACGTCCTGAAACCAATCCACCATAGAGGGTAAATAGACTGCTTCCATCTTTCATCATCATCAAGCATGAGACACACCACTTGAGTCATTATTCCACTCAACCGCTGACCAATCGGTCCTACATGACATACTTGAACATCCCACTTTCCATGGTGAACATAAGAGTCACCCTAAAGGGACCTGAATGTTACTCTGTGATGTTAACAGTCTATGTGTGCCTGATACAACACCAAAAAATCCATTCCCAAGATAAGGTCAAACCCTGACATCTCTAGAATGAACAAGTCCCATAAAAAACGATACCCACCAACTTCCAAGGCACTTACCTTGCACTACTTGATATCCTCAACCCCCACTCCCAATGGGGTGTCAATTGACATAACTGCACACACCCTTTCCACAGGTAAACCCAGCAATACCACAAGTTGAGTAAAGATAAAAGAGTGTGTGACACCTGTGTCAAACAACGCACTAGAAAAAGTATAAGCTACAAGGGTCGTACCTCGAACAGTCGACGATCTGGCCTTGCCATCACTAGGCGCAAACTAAACTGCTTGAAGCTGACTTGCCCCTCAACCCTGGGATCCAGCCTGAATGCCCTGCGCTGCACTGCCCTACTGGTGTGATTGATCTTGCCCAAGAGTTCCATGTCCACCGCCCCTGCCAGTACGGCCCGTGGAGCTCCAGCTGCCTGCCTGATATGGGGCAACCGATCCCCTTCTTGTATCCGGTATCTGCCTTCCACCATCATGCTCACCTGACTTCCGAGGATTCCTACAGAACCTCTGCACATTTCCCATCCTTCCGCACGAACGAAACTCAATTGTAAGTTGAGGACACTGACCACGCATGTGCCCCATCCTACCACACTGATAGCAAAACACATGATCCCCACTCTGAGAGGTGGACCCTTTCTTCCAGCCGCTTTGCACACTTATACCATGCTGCAAGATCACATTGCATCGCTTCCGACCCTCAGTAGCTATATTACTCTTCTTCCCTATATGCACCACTAGCCCACTACCCGATGCTCCCTTCATGTTTCCTTCCGAGATCAATGCCTGACCCACTACCTATGCGAACCTCTTCAAGCGGAAGATATTTAATTGAGACCTGATCTCATGCCACAGCCCATCCTGGAAATGTATCGCTACCGTTGCCTCATCCACTGCTAACACAGGGACAAAGCATCTCAAATCAGTGAAGCGACTAGCATAGTCACTCACCAACAACGATCCCTTAGTCAGGATCATAAACTCTACAGCCTGCTCCTTCCTCAAAGTCTCTGGGTAGAAATACTCCAGAAACATTTCCTGAAAAACATTCCACGACATTCCCTCAGCCTGATCGATTTGAGCCTGAATGTCCCACCAACACCTAGCCTAGCCCCGCAACATATAAGCGGCCAGCTTCACTCACTTTTCAACCAGAGTCTCCAGATGATCCAGTATTGTTTGGACAGACTCTAACCAGAACTCCACTACCTCTGTACCACCCTCTTCAGGAAAAGTCGGAGGGTGTTGCCGCTGGAATTCCCTGGTTATCTCAAACATACTCGGTGCAACCCGCCCTGGGTCCCGATCCATAATCTGCATCAGGCAAGCCAAGTTCTCTTGAAACCAGTCTTCTCTACCGTTATTGATCACCACATATTCTTAGTCCTCTACTAGAGGAGTGTTCTCAGCAATATCCTCATGTTTCCCAACTGGAAATCGACGTCACGGTGGCATCTCTGTACAATGCCAAGCATGATATTTAGAACGTGTACCATAAAACTTCTCAAATGCAACAAAAGATCATCACTAGCTACAACCGCCCCAACCATCCCTAGCACGACCATGGTCCATATGGGGTAGACAACCATGCACAACCACCAAACTCACACAACGCTTTACACAACATTTTCCACTTCATTTCAAAACCTTGTATATCATTTTCTCATTATTTCTTGGTTTCATGAAATTCATGATGGAACCTACCTTCCTACCTCACACACCCACCCCATGTGCGTTCCCAACACAATGCATGTCACCTACCTCCCTCGGTGCCTATAATGATGCATGAATTCAAATTCTTGTGCTATTAAGGCCATGAGCGAAATATCATAAAATACTTATATAAAACCACATGTGCATCACCCAACAGTGAAATATCATCAACTGTAACAACACACAACCAAGAACAACATTTTCCACCCATGGTGACTTGGATTTTTCCCTCGTACCTAGGTTAGATACTCCCAAGCACGAATTCATTTCCAAGGGCCGACACATCCTATAACTTGGCTACCAATCCCAAATAACAAGACCTCAAAGAAGGAGAAGAAAGAAATCCTCTGATACCACTTTGTAAAGTCCCCGACCCGGAAGTCACTAAACCGGTGCACCGAGCCAGGTGGTAACATGACCTTAGGCACAACTCCTCATATTCCAAAAGATTCCAACTATAAGCGGGGGTCTATGTAGTCATGTGGGGAGACTATACCCCCTTTTTATCAGAGTAATCCACAACAGAAACTACCAAATAGTGGAAAACAATAACCAACAAACAAAGAAACAAGTACAACAACCATTTCCAATAATAAATATGCCATGTCATACTACAATGGAAGAGTGAACAAAATCCCAAAATAAATACAACAACCAAAATCCGAAAATGGTCCCGAATCCATGTCCGGATCCTCCACCAAGTTAAACCCATGCCCACTAAGCTAACTAGCAAGGAACCTTTCCCTTGTCCTGACCTAAAAATATGAAGTCTTCTCAAGTACCCAACGGTGGCCTGAGTAGGGTATGAGTACAACTCAGTAGGACACCACCAATGGTTTCTTCAAAATTTCGAGTATAAACAGTTGTGCATGAAAAATGAAAATGAATGATAAATTACAAGTGATTATTTAAGGTTCCATTAACCAGTTTAGAGCCCAGAGCCAATGCCACTTCCATTACCATTCATTTCACACCAATTAACATCATTAACCATTTCATCACATTCCCATGGGTTAATCACATACATTATGTTACATGGGTCTAAGGCCAAAAATCACATGCAATAGGGTAAACACATCGTTATCCTATCTCACTATGACTAACTCCCTAATAGAAACCATATCCTCACCTAGAATCCCCAGTCTGGGTGGATGCAACCGTTAGGAGAATAGACCCTCAGTCCCCTTTCCTAACCTGTGCATTTAGGGTGGAGTTTAGAGCCTTAGGCTTCACTCGACCCGTGGGCGTAGATCCTCATGTCATACCCCACTCTACGATTCCCTGTGCACATGCTTATATATAAGTAACCACCAACCATCCAATCCATTTCCCTTCGACAACCACTATTAACAACAACCCACATGGGAGTCCACATCATACCTTAACCCATTAACCCATTACCATTTCACATCATTTAACCATCTACCCAATTCCCATGTGTTATGCCTATCTCACTAAGCACTGATCATTAGACCCATAACCTATCCCGTTATGGTCTTAAATCATTTTACACATTAACCCATTTAACCCATTCATCATTTTCATGAATAAACCATTCATTCCATTTAAAATATCCCCCGAGTTATTGCCAAGTCTAGGTACATCACCTATCTTCTATTTAATGTTCAACCAATCATGCCAACATGTTCATCAAGGGCTATACAATTTACCACAACATGGCCACTTGTTAATAACTGTCTCAAAACACGGGAAAAGATGGCACATCCAATGGATGGCCCAATTAGGTCAACTTAATCCCAACACATCCCACGTGGATCGTGAAGGTTCCCATTTTCCATTTCAACCATCATTAAAACCAAGCATTCCAAGGTTATTCAAAACATAACCAAGGGAAACAAGAACCCAAGTAAACATGCACCAAACCCATAAATAACCCTGGGATATAACTAGTAGACCACCTACCTCGAAACCGCGGTTGAATTCACCCTCAATCGAGTCCTTATACTTCGATCCAACAAACCTTTGGATCTAGAACCTAAAACTCACCCAAAAGATAGGGTTTTAGGGATTTGGAACAAGATGGAGAATAGATATCAACCCAAAACCAAAGAGAGAACCAATGATGAGGTTAGCCTTACCTGGAGCTTCGATCCACAACCAACGGTACCAAAAAGCCTTAGAATTGAAGGAGTTTGATCTCATGAAGTTATTGGGAGGTTTGGTTTGTGCCTATGGTGAAGAGAGGAGTAAGATAGGAAAATACTGAGTGGGGTTTAAAAAGCCCGGAGTGGAAATTTTGTAAATATTCCTAACGTTAAGTGGCCGCAGAATTTGTCCGCACTGTTTGATAGACCGTGCGCAAACCGTGCTCATGCCACTACCCGGAGGAGGAGGAGTCACACAATTTAGCCGCACTATTTTTCAAACATTTCACAAACCGTGCGCTCTCTTCTGTCCAGAGGAGGGAGGGTCGCACAGTTACCCCTAGGCAGGCCGCACAGTTTGGTTGACTGTGCACAGGCCGTGCGCCTTGGTCTGCATTGCCCAGACATCCCTTCTTCCATGCCCCGAGTCCCTGAAACACCCCCAAAGCCCCTCATACTTTTAGAAAACTTCCCTTGACTCCCAAAACAATGGATTCAACCGAAACATAACAAGAACATACCTTTCCCAAAACTGGGATCTTACAACGTATGTATCCCATGATGTGGATAAAAAATAAAAAAGGCGAGTAGGAAGTGGTATTTAATATTTCCCTAAAATAATTTGAAATCACTAGAATATATATATTTTATAGTGGATGCACCAATCGTATGATTGGAAATAAAATTTTTGGGATTAGAATTAGGTATGAAATAGATCATTTAAAATGATTTGGAAATTAAGAAGGCATAAAGATCATTATGCTGGGAAAACCATATTTTTGTGGGAAATATATGAGATGCTAGAATGTATTAGTTTTTGAATGTCTAAGTCACAAATTTCAATGTTTTAGTGAATTTTGTGACTCAGAAAAAGCTATAATAATTTAAAAAATTGAGAATCATCAAGGGAAAATATGGTTTAGTTTTATTTCATGGAATGAACTCAAAGGGGAATAACTACCATGTGAGTGGAGAAGGATACATATTATATCTATATAAGGAAGAAGGAAATCAGATATATCATAAGAATTTGGACATCTGATCCAATATTCATTTGAAAATATGGTATAAGGTGATGTGTGTTTGGAAATCCCTAAATTATTACATTATCCTTATCATTAAAGTGATGCTTTTAAAAACATAATATGACTCAAAAAATGTATTCGTAAAAGAATCAGAGTTTTTTTTGAATTCATACATATTTATATAAGTGAAACTATATTACTAATATAAATTAAAGGGGTGAGATATAATGTTCTTTTCATATATTATTTGAGTATAATGGCATGGGTTTCAATTATCAACCACAATCTGAGGTGTTTACGTTTATAACACATTATTGAAGGGATGTTTAAAATATTATAAATCAAAATAGATGCATGTAACAATCATATAATGGAACTTATTTCCAAAATGGATTGGTGGATTATTACCTCAACTAGCATGGGATAGTGAAATAAATATTTGTATTAATAAAAACATAAAAAATTTAGGGGTTGAGAGAAGAAACTGTATTATAAAAAACATGGGTTAAACGTTTTTTATTAAGAAGGGCCTTCTAGAAATGTTTTGGAAAGAATAAGTTTTTACATACAGAAACATTTATAATGGAAAATTATTAATTACAAGGAAATAAATGAATCCATAAATGTTTTGGTATACAAATAATAAAACATTGAAATACATTCATGTATTGGTGATTATTATTTTTTCTCAAAATAGTGAAATACAGGTTGTTTAAATCTTAAATAGATGAACAGATGACTCTCATATTATCATGAAAAATGAAATCATATAAATTTTCCACTAAGTGAATGAGAAATGTTATACATTGAAATGTTGTTATTGTGGTGTAGAGGAGTATAATATTCAAAATATAGATGAAAATTCTCTAGAGGATATTGATGAAGAAGTGAGAAGCTTCGGGGGTAAAAATTCTTGAGGCAAATTTTGACGAAGATTCAGATAATGAGTTGAATGAATTTGTATTGATACCAATGATCCTAGCTAAATTTTTTCGTTATAATAAAATCCGGGATCAAATAGGTCATGTACAAACAAGGAGGATAAATAAACTACAAAATGAAACTATATTATCTAACGTATATCAAACGTCTGGAGAATAAGCATCATGGACCGAGAAATGATTTCAATAAAAGAACGAATAACTCAACCAAATATAAATGAATCAGTCAGGGGAAATTTTTTGAGGATGCAAAATAATAATTTTATCAACACCAAATGGTTTATTTGTAATAATATAAATGAACATGGAACAATAATTAGAAAAAAAGAACAATTTTTTTTTGAAATGGATACTTCTCGATTGAGGGTATTGATGTTGGTGATTCATTTTCACCTAATTCATGAATGGAGACAAACAAATTATCCTTTCCGAAAATAGTTACAACTAAATTCATTACAATAAAATATGTTATCAAGATATAGTTTTTTAATGGGGTTATGGAATGAAATGTTTATATTAAAAAAAGATGGGATTATCATTCATTAAGAAGTGAATAATGGTTTTCTGTTAATGAAGGCTTGAATTGGGTGATTGTCGGCACCAAAAATATTATATTCATGAAATGATTGATATTTGAGGAAGATAGGTTTATAGTATAGTTTAGTTGATTATAATCTCTATAATAATAATGAGAATAAAAAAGTATGATCATGCTGGTATATGATGATAAAATATTATTTGGGGGATCAAATAAACTACCATTAAAATAGTTTGCATAATTCATGAAATAAGACTTTTCCATATCAATGAATTGTGAGATAAATTTTTTTCCATGGTTTACATGTAACATAAGGAAAAAATGGGACATTTATTTCTTAGTCAAAATATGAAAAACTGGTTGTGACAAGATTTGGGATAGAAAATAACATTGAAATGAAAAATATATATTCCGCACAAATGAAATTTCCAAGTGATGATAAAATAAAACCAATATATTTCACTAAATTATGAAATATAATTGGCAGTTTGTTATTCTTGATTACGATATAACTAAAATTGTAACTTCCACTTGATATGAGGCACAATATTAGAGTAATTCTAATTAAATCCACATACATGCACTAAAAATATTATAACAGTGTATTAATGACATGGTTGATTTATGTTTACTATATAGTGAACAATATCATCAAGAATTTTGTGGATAAAAAGTTGCAGATGGGACCAATTCGAAAAAAGATGTAAATTCAACATCATGTGGTGAATTCTATCTTGGTGGTCTCTGTATTTCATGGATAATAATGAAACAATATTTCATTTCATATTTACTACCAAAGATAAATATATTAAAACCACTGAAGCCATCAAAAAGTTAATGTGGATGAAGTAGTAGCTTAAAGATGTGAGATTTTTCGGGAAGTATACAATTGGAAATCATTTTGAAAATTCATTAGATATAAATCATAGAAAAAATATATTTAAATTGATTATCATATAATAATATAGAAATTTATGAATGGAGTTATGAATATGTAGTTTGTTTGTAATGAATTATTGGTTGAACACATCCTTATTAAGGCATAAACTATAGAGGTATTTCACTTACATTGACTAACTCATGGAATTCTATTTTACTCCCCCATATAAACAGTGGTGATGTGGGTTCCCATTATCAACAAGGAATGGAGTATTTGACCCAATATTATTATATGTGTTATTTACCATGTTTTTGACAAAAAAATATTGTAATTTTTCTTCACTAATAGGGTGATATAATTTCCTAATAAATAATAGGGGAGAAGCTTACAGATGGATTAGTTAAATAGAATGGGGGGGGGGGGAGTTTCAAATATTAAAAGTCTAAAATAGGTTTGTCAATGATAAATAATCATGAAAATTAGTTTCATTTAGGTTCATTAGTAAGCGTAAGACATGTGTGGTTTATAAGGTGATCTTGAAGGATGAGTATGTTATATCTTTGGAAATCATGAAGGTTTATAGTGGAATGTTTGTGAATAAAGTGAATCATTCAAGAAATATTACAGATAATATTATTTCTCAAATAGTTCTTCACTCATGTTTTCTTAGAGTACATGTTTAGGATATCCTTGATCACTATTCTCGTTTCTAGTATGAAAATGGTTTTACAAACACATTAGTAGCAAAAAAGCCTTTTCATGAAGATTATAAGTGTTTTCAACAAACCCAAATGAAAATATTGTTTGAAAAAAAGTCATTATGGTGTTTCTTTGGGTTTGAATGTGTTTGGTGAGAAGGATTGATGATGTTATTGATTGATAGTTTCCAATGAAGGAATGAAATATTGAGAAAAAATGTCTAATATCATGGATCATAGATTATATGATCCTATAGAGAAGTAATTTAGGATTTTATAGAGAGTGAAATGTCTAATCATATGATGTGAGAATGTTAAAACTGATCTTGTATAATGAAAATGGTATAACTAATCACTCAGAGATTGAATGTCTAAACTGATATTTCAAAATAGTTGTGTGAAAAACCACATGTTTCTTATGAGATCATGAAATTAGATCATGCGTTGCACCTGAATACATCAGATTATTTTCAGAAGATCATGCATTGATATCATGTGAAGAACCTAAATACATATCATGATTATCAAAGGATCTCATAGGGAGATCACGAGAAGAACATGAAGGATCCACATGATTTTTAGAGGATCTACTGGGAGATCATGTGATGCTCATTGAAGGAATGGAATAAGGAAATGATTGAGATGTCATAAATTCAATCAAAATCACATGACTTCATGAATGTTATTAGATCTCATGAAGTTCATGAAGATTTTTTTGACACCACCTGATTTTCAATTTGTTATCAGAACAGGGTAATACAAAACTGTGGAATTCAATGGAATTGATCACTTTACAATCATTGGATATATTGATGAGTTCAAATGATGTTAAAGAACACAATGAATATGATCACATGAAAGAACATGTGATATTCAACATGTGATAATGTGGAGCGATTACATAATGTGTGTGATGTTGATTGCTGAGAAACAATAATAAATGTATAACAACACTTTTCTGGGTAGAGGTGGTGGACATATGAATATAAATAGCCTCCAACATGTACTTAATATGTTAGTGAGTTTTCTTAGGTGGAATTATTTGAAACAAAATTATTTCAGTTGATCTGGAAATAGTGTTGTGTTGGGTTCTTGTGATCATTTTAATCAGCAGAAATTTTTAAAAAAGGACATTATGAAGGAGTCTTGAAATTCAATGTATGGTCTTGGTGTTTTCATGTATAGTAAAACCTCTTGATATATCATGATTCATGTGATTTGAAAAATGTCTCACCATTCGTGTGATCTAAACAACCTCTCACGATCCATGTGATCAGAAGAATGAATTTCAAATCATGTGAATTGAATAAGGTCTCATGAAAGTGTCATGCTAAGAGTATTATGGACATAGAATATAGATAAAAATTATTGTCACATGATCTGCCTGAAATGAACAAATTCACTAAATGGAATATTTTAATCTATGTGATATAAAGTGTGACTCATGATGGGGTCTCTTAGAGGGGTCATGAAGAAGAGGATTACACAAATGTGGTTGTAATTTCATTGATGAAAAATGTTTATAAAGACACACATGAGTTTGAATCAACTATAAACTGATTGTGTAAAGAGTCGACTAGAGGAGCACTACAATCACATCAGGGATAGAGTAGTGAGCTTAAAATTTTTTAATGTTTGTAAACCATAAGGGATAGTTTTTCCACTATTAACGTTGTAATATTTTTGATATTCTGTGGATTTGAAATATCATAACATTTTTTTTATATGATCATTGGATGTATCCTAATGCGGTTTACCCTAGTAATTTATTTTCTTATTCTACATTTTCAAATACCCATTTATATTTTACAATGCAAAAATCAAGAGATGTGTATATGGTATGAAAATGAAATTCGATTTGATGTGAACATTGATTTAATATTTCATACCCCAATTCACCCCTATCATATAATTAAAAATATTTGGGTTACCAATCTCAATAAAAATATGAGGGAGCATGAATAAATATTTCATATGATATATTTGTTAGAAATCTGTTGAGGAATCATGTCATTATTCATGTGATTGATGGAAAATTCATTCATGTTTCCCATGTGGTAATCAGGATTTCCATTCATAACTATCTCGACATGGTGAAATTCAACTCTCGTATTCTATAACAATTTTCAAAAGCACATGTTAGCTTAATTGACTGTAGTTTTTGTTTGGATAATGATGTTCCCAGTCAGGATCCAAGTATCACAGAGAAGGGGAGGGGGTGAATTAGTGATGTCTTTTTCTTTTTATGTTTAATTATTTTTGAAACAACCATCACATACTATTAAATTGTTTCTTCCCTGATGAACACACACAACCATTGGAACACAAGATTTACAAGGTTCACTACTCAACAAGAGTAGCTACGTCCTTGGTATGGTACATAAACAATCTAGTACACCACAATCCACTAGAAAAAAAATCCTTTGATGGTGAATATAATGAGTAGGATATACCCTTACCCTCATGTGGCACATGGAAAACAATCTGCAAGTTTGTGTGCACCCTCTTAGCAAAAATAGGGAATTATAGTATTTTAGTGCTTCTTTGTAATTAAACAGGTGTATTCTTTGAATTACAAATCTTCACTTTCATACCCATAAGCAGGTGAGAACTATCTTTCACACAACCAAATATGTGTGAATACCCCAAATCTTCTGCGCACCCTTTTAGGTGTGTTGTGCGCAAATTTTATGAAAGTATTACAAGACTTGATTGTTGTCACGAATCTCCTCTTGCGTGCTAATTCAGTCTTGTGCTCAACACTCTTCTTGTGCGCAAATTCTCCTTCTTGCGTACAACTCAATTTCTTTCACTCACTCTCCTTTTCTTAATATTTTTCTGTGCCTTCGAGCTAGGTATTTCTCTATATGTTGATATACTTGGATGTGAAGGGATCACCTCTGATTTATAGACCTCTTTGACCCCTACACGCAAAAACCCAATGTGTCGTGCAAGATCCCGATGCATCACGCAAACCCCCGTTTGTCGTCACCTTTGGTGAGTAAATATCTTTCATGTAAACCTGATATTTTATGCACTTCTTTGATTATTTTGCACACTTCTTGCCTTTTCCATTTTCCAATGTTTGGACCTCGAACCACTCCTCGAGAGAAAAACCCCATTTTATGTCACCTTAGGCGTGTAATTATCTTCCATGCCACCCTCTTCTTTCGCACACTTATTGAATCATTCATTCTCTTCCTTCATTTTCAATTTTTCATATTTTGGACCTCAAATCATGCCCCACACACAATATTCAAATAAACCATCAATCTTGCATGGAAAAACCAATTTTTTCCAAATTTTGATGTTCAGATCATGGAACTCCACTAGCGCGCAACATAAAAAGTCATCTTCAAACTTGTGTACAACATCCATTGCTGAAAACACCTTTCTTTATTTTCTGATTTTTAGGCCCCAAAAGTTGGAAAACACTGGGAAACAGTGCCACCTTAGATTGTTCTTTTTGTTCTACCTCTAGATTGTCTGTTCCTTTGTCATTTATATCTTCATTGCATCCCAAAACCAGTCTTCAGCTTTCATTATGAAACTCACTATAGTGATATGTATCCTTTGATTTAACAGAATTATCATCATTAGATTTTCCATGGAAAGTATTATAACTTCCCTGTCTTCCACCTCCATCTTTCCTTCCAATCAAAACGGTATATGACTACCAGCACCTTTACTCCCCTTTCCTTCATATGGCTTGCATCAAAAGTTATCATAACTTATGATATTTGTGATATACATATCATAACATCATTTTCTAGTTTACCATGTTATTTACAAAGTGAATTGATTTTCCTTCTTTGACAACAAAAGACAACACTCTGTAATAGAAAACTCTTCTTACTTTCTTCTCCATCCATCTTGGTCATAAAAATATCCCCCTTTGGATTTTTTCTCATCCAAGATTCATAAATCACTTAAATTTTTATCCTCATGCAATGGATTACTTATAAACAATTATAAGCCTACGTGAGAAAACTCATTATAGGAAACAAGAATTACTAACAGTAAAAACCATGCTATCCAAAAGTAGTGACAGTGAAATTTCATGCTCATATATCTTCAGTATTTTTAAGAACATCATTCAAGCTTCTAATTCAACATTCTTCACTTCTTCATATTTCCTTGAATACAAAAACATTTTTTCCTACAACCACTCCATCAAACATTTAGAATAGTTCAGATACACATAGATGCTGAACACTCAGCTTACACACAACTCCCCCTTTATGAATGATTCCATAAGGAATGATTTATGAAACAATAATCCACCTTGAAAAAAATATCTAAAGGTAAGATGAGAGTTGGGACAGATATACGTACATCAACCTTGATGAGAAGGAGTTTGAACACCCATATTCAACCTCAATTTGGAAAATAATTCCTCGGGTAAAGGTTTTGTAAATATATCAGCAACTTGTTCCAATATATGAACGCACTACAACCTCAATTCATTATTATCAACCAGCTCTTTGATGAAGTGGTACTTTATGTCAGTGTTTTTTGAATGAAAATGTTGTACTGGATTCATTGTAAGATTGATCTCACTCTGATTATCACAAACCAAGAGCAAGTGTACCTTTACTTCAACAAGTAGATCTTCCAAATGAATCTTCTTCCACATTAGTTGAGTTGGAGCTTGAGCAGCAGCAATATACTCAGCATCCACTGTGCTAAGAGTTACTGAAATCTCTTTCTTGGTATTATCACAAACATAACTTTACCCCAGAATGAAAAATCCATCAGATGTGGATCTTCGATCATCAACATTTCCTACATAATCAGTATCAGAATACCTGAATAGAACAATATTTTTTGAGTCATAATAACTGATTGAAAAATTTGTTGTGCCTTTGATATATCTGAGAATTATTTTTCTAACAATCAGATGTTATTTCTTTAGGATCACCCTGAAATCTTGCACATAAAGTGACAACATAGATGATGTCAGGTCCTGAGGTAGTCAAATTTAATAGACTTCCAACCAGATTTTTAAACTCATTCTGATCCACTTCCTTGCCATCTCTATCTTTATAAAACTTTTTTCCCACTGAAATTGGTGTGGAAAATGGTTTCGAATTTTCCATTCCAATCTTCTTTAGATGTTCCTCAACATACTTTTTGTGAGATAGAAAAACATGATTCTTATTTTGTGAAATTTTTAGCCCATGAAAGTACTTCATTTCTCCCAGCATGGATATCTCAAATAACTTCTTCATATCCTCATAAAATTTTTTACATGATATTTCATCATTTCCAGCAAATATAATATCATCGACATAAACAATAACGATCGGTGAAAACTTCCAACACTCCATGATGTAGAGATTTCTGTCAACTCTACCTTTCTTAAAATTCAACTTCTTAAGAAAGTATCTAATTTAGAACACCATGATCTTGGAGACTGTTTTAGCCCATAAAAATAATTATTCAACCTTCTCACATAACATTCATCCTTTTAAATAAAAAATCCACAAGGTTGATCAATGTATACTTCCTCATCATGGTCACCATTAAAGAATTCGTATTTTACATCAATTTGAATGATTTTGTAACCTCATTGTGAAAAAATAGAAGGAATGTTTCTGATTGTTTCTAATTAATCAAGTGGAGTTAAGGTTTCCTCAAAATCAATGCCTTCAATTTTTGAATACCCTTTGAAAACCGATCTTGTTTTGTTTCTTATTACATTACATTCTTCATTCATCTTGTTCCAGAAAACCCACTTTGTACCAATAATGTTCTTGTTGTACGGATTGGGTAAAAGTTCCCATGTATCATTCTTCTCTACCTTTTTGAGATCTTCATTCATAGCATGAACCCATTATGGATGCTCAAATTCTTCATTTACATCATTCGGTTCAACTTTCGAATAAAGAGAAGTATGTGATATATCATTCGTTGTACTTCTTGTTTGAACCCTCTGATGTTGATTTCCAATAATGTTCTGAGCCTCCACTTGTTTCCTCACCCTAGGATGAGTTTTTCTAACTGCATCTTCAACACTCAAGATTTCTGAGTCAGATTCCTCTTCTTGGGTAGGATTAACACAGTCTCGAACATTATTTGTGTCGTTAACAAAATCTTCTCTATCCTGCTCAACTTTCACAACAACGTATGACTAATTTTTATTCTCAATAGTTTCAACAACTTTTACATATGAATAATCAATAATTCTTCTTGTTTCATTTTTGAGACATCTATATCCTCTTACATATGGGGAATAACCATGAAAAATTCCATTATCTCTTCTTTTCTCAAACATTCCAAAGTTTCTAGATTTATTCTTTATAATTCATGGACTCCCAAAATCTCTTAATGGTTTCAGAATTAGAGTTTTTCCATAGAAAATTAAGTATAAAGTCATATATGCATTTGGCCTATAAAAACATCGGTTATGAATATACAGAATAGTTCTCCTAGATCTCCTCCAATAATAATGAGAAAGACTACGTTCAAGAAACATAGTTCTCCCTATTTCCACCAAACTTTGATTCTTTATTTCAAAAACCCCTTTTTATTGAGGTGTGTATGGTGAACTGAACTCATGCCTAATTCCATGCTTCTCACGATAACATTAAATCTCTTCATTCTTATACTCACCACCATTATCAGTTCTCAAATTCTTCATTGAATAATCACATTCCTTCTATACATTCCTCCTAAAACTCTTAAACATTTTCAGAGCATCTGACTTATGTCACATGTACATAACACAAGTAATGAAAGTAAATTCATCAATAAAAGTAATGAAGTAATTATCTCCATTTGTTGATGGATTAATCCTTGGTAAACATATATCATAATGAATGAGTTATAAGGGTTGTTTTGAATGAATGTCAACTCTGTTATGCAAAGAGTTTGTAATCTTTCCTTTTTCACAAATTTTGTAGTACCAATCTCTTCTTCCTTATAAATCAGGCATATCTCGAACATTGTCTCGCATTGATAACTTAAACATGTTTCTCTAACACATATGTCCCATCCTTTTATGCCATAACTGATTTCCATCCACCATTCCCATGTTACAAGAATTCTGTACATCACCAACTTGGAACTAGTTCCCTTTTGTACATTGGCCTCTTGTATCTACCTTTCCATCATTTTAACTTTTCACAATGAACCCATATTTTCTAAAGAAAACATTTTTTCCCTCATCACAGAGTTGTGAAACACTCAAAAGATTATGTTTCAACCCCTCAACATATAACATTTTCCTAGATTTTGTTTTTTCTATTCCAATGATGGATGATCCAACACCTATGATTCTCATAGATTCACCATTTGAAAATGTAATTGTTACTTCTTTGAAGTATTTCACATTCATCAGAAACTTTAAGTCTCCTATCATATGAGAAGAACACCCACTATCAAGAATCCATGGATGTTATCCTTTTTTATCTTTCAAGGTGGTTCTAATAATAAGAGATTTTTGTTCTTACTTTTCATTCATCAACACCAGCTTCTGAGATTTGTTAAGCACCTTTTGTTGATCTGGTAACATAAAAGGACATTTATTGGAATGTTGTCCAGGTTGTACACATATTTCAGACATAGTTTCCAATGGTTGGAACCTATTTTCAATTTTCACACTAGCCTAATAAGATTTCTTTAGAACATCCTTCCTGTACTTCTCTTTTTGAGGGGACTGACTCCCCATCAAGCCTTGTCTTCCATAACTTGTGGAATGGTAGTAATGTTGTTGATTGAACTAACACATGTTTTTAGTGTTCCCAAATCCACAAAAATACCAGAAGTAAACATAGAATGTATATTTCCCTCTGAAACTTCTACACTAACTAGAGTTGGTAACATGCTTCCCAATAACCTTTTCAAAAGAATTCTTCTCACCCTCAACCGTCATGTTTTCAATTGGAACATACTTATTTAACTCGGATTTATATTTAGACTGATCAATACCAGAATTATTATAAATATTTCTATACTCATGTGTTTTATTTACTTCTTATTTTTCATCATTGCTGACTTTGACCACATACATAGCCTTTCAGACTTTCTACTTATCAGAACCAGTTCTGTCTTTCCTCTCAACTATTGAAGGTAACTTTTGGGGATCCTTCCTTCAGCTAGAACATTCACCAACTTCCGAAATAGATAGTTTGAAACTTATATTTGATTCTTCCTCATTAGAAAGTTCTTGTTGTACACGTTCCAACTCTTCTTATTTTCCTTCTTCTTAACTTCATGATGATCATTACAATTATTTTTATTCTCAAGTGAATTTTTCAGATCATCAATCTCCTTTTCCATCATGATTTTCTCATCAGGAAAACCTTCTTGATTATTAAATGTGGAATTTTTATTTATCAACATATTTTTTTCCTTCTCAAGCCTTATGATCTTCCACAAGAATTATTTCAACTATTCTTTCAGATTATATTCAAGTTGAGTTTCCTCTTCTTCTTAACTATTTCTCTCGTCCTCTTCATTATTAACTATATCAATAAAGGTATTCTCTCTAGTTTTTCAGTAAACAATTTCATGGATTCATCTTCATTGTCTTCTTCATCTTCATTTTTAGATAAAATGATTCTTCTTCTTGATTTAAAGAACTTTTATCCTTCCCCTTTGAAAAATATTTATTCTTTTCAGCTTGTTTCTTCCACGACCTTCTTTGCCTTCTATTATCATCATCATTGTCTTCTTCTTTATTCTTTTGTGGACAGTTAGCAGCAAAGTGACCAACGACGCAACACTCAAAACATTTTACGGGATGTTTACCCTTGTATTTCACTTTACCACTTTTCACATTCATAGAAAACAATGATAAAATTTCATCAAAATTTTTACATACCCCATCTTCATAATCAGATTCACCAACATCATCTTCAATAAGATTCTTCTTTAATTTCTCATTCTTTCCAGCCTTGAATGAAATTTCTCTATCAAATTTTGTTTCGACCATCATATTATTTTCCATTCTCATCTCATAAGTAATGAGAGTGCTATGAAAATAATCCAGAGATAATGTTTCAGTGTGTCTATCTTTAAATGAAGACTCTTTAGAATCAAAATTTTAGGAAGAATTCTCAAGATCATTACGATAACTATAGAATACTCCAATGTTTCACCAAGACATCTGATTGTACTGAAAATATAATTTATCATGGTAAAGAAATCCTCAATAGATTTAGATTCTCCCATTTTTAATTCTTCATACTTCAGTCTCCAGATTTGTAGTTTTTCCTTATTCAATTTTTTATTTCCTTCATAGATGTTCTCCAGTTTTTCCCAGATTCTTTGGGCTATAGAAACACCTTTCACTCTTAGAAATTCACTCTCAGAAAGAAATGAGAGTGACACATTATTATGTCTTCCATTATTCTAAAGTTTATTTTTATCGACATGAGTAAGAGGAACCATGTCATCACAATCATGAAATAAATCTAATGTAGTTTCAAGAACTTCATATCGAAGAGACATAAGATAAGGAATAATTTTGTCCTTCTATATGTGTTAGTTATTTCCAAAAAAATTGGAATCCCCTTACTATTCACACAATTTATATTCTCCATCACAACTTCTCTTCAAACACTTTAGCCAAGAATAAATGAAGGGAACCTCCCTCTGATACTAATTGATGTTCCCAGTCAAGATCCAAATATCAATGAGATGGGGAGAGGGTGAATCAGATATATTTTTCTTTTTATGTTACCTTATTTTCGAAAATACCTTCACCTACTATTAAAGAGTTTCTTCCCCACTGAACACACACAACCATAGGAACGCATGATTTAGAGGGTTCACTACTCAACAAGAGTAGCTACATCCTTGGTATGGAATAGAAACAATCTAGTACCACACAATCCACTAGAAAAAAATCCTTTGACGTGGAATACAACGAGTAGGATATACCCTTACATTCATGTAGCACTTGGAAAACAATATGCAAGTGTGTGTTCACCCTCTTAGCACAAATAAAGAATTACAATACTTCAGTGCTTCATTGCAATTGAACATGTGTATTCTGTGAAGTAAAAATCTTCACATTATTACCTAGAAGACGGTAAGAACTATCTTATGCACAACCGAATAAGTGAGTTGACCCCAAATCTTTCATGAACCATTTTAGGCATCTTTCACACAAATTTTATTCCAAGAAAAAAATATTTTTCTATTTTTGTGAAACTCCTCTTGAGCGCAACTTCAATCTTGTATGCAACTCTCTTCTAGCACGCAACTTCCCCTTTATGTGTGAAACTAAATTTCATTCACGCACTCTCCTTCTCTTAATATTTTTCCCTCCTCAGAGCTTGGGATTTCTCTATGTGTCAAGCTACTTTGATGTGAAGGGTTCACCTCTGATTTGTAGACCTATTTGACCCCTGCATGCAAAACCCCCAATTTGTCACGCAAGATCCCCACATGTCACACAAAACCCCATTTTTCATCACCTTTGGCGCGTAAGTCTCATTCACACCAACCTCATATTTTGCGACCTGATTTGGATCTTTCTCGCACTTCTTGCCTTTCCATTTTTCGGAGTTTGGACCTCGAACTACGCCTCATGAGAAAAAACCCATTTTACATCGTCTTTAATATGTAAGTCTCCTTATCACCATCCTCTTCTTTCACGAACTTATTGAATCTTTTGTGTGCTTCATTCCTTTTCCATTTTTGAATTTTGAACCTCGAATCATCCCTTGTGCAAAATATTCAAGACAACCTTCAATCACGCACACAAAAACCAATCCTTCATGCAAAACCCCAATATTTCGTGCATGCCTCTCCTTTTCCAAATTTTGATGTTCAGATCATGGAACTCAAATTGTGCACAATATACCAAGTCATATTAAAACTTGTGAACAACATCCTTTTCCAAAAAACTCCTTTCTTTCTCTTCTGAATTTCCGGCCCTAGAAATTGGCAAACACTGGGAAACAGTGCCACCATAATTTGGTCTTTTTGTGCAGCCTCCAGATTGTACTTTCCTGTGTCATATCTCTCTTAATTTCATCCCATAACCATTATTCAGTTTTCCTCACAAAATTCACTATCGTGATATGTATCATTTGATTGAACAGCAGTATCATAGTCAGATTTTCCCTGGAAATTATTATACCATCCATGTCTTCCACCATCATCTTTCTTTCTAATCAAAACTGTATATGACAAGCAGCACCTTTAATCCCCCTTTCCTTCATAAGGATTTCATCACATGTTCTCCTAACTTATGATATTTGTGAAATACATATCATCAAAGCATCTTCTTATTTACCATGTTCTTTACAATATGATTTGATTTATCTTCTTTGACAACAAAAGACAACACTCTGTAACAGGAAACTCTTCTTTCTTTCTTCTCCTTCCATCTTGGCCCCAACAGATAAAATGTCTATGTATATATCATTTATCCAAATTATCTTGATAATAATATTTATGATGTGTGAACAAAGTATAATAAACACCACTTGTTGGGTAAGTAGCCAGACAAATAGAGGTCATCCCTATCACCAAACCCAAGTGTTATTATTTTTCAGTTCTTTATTATATATATATATTGTCACTAAAAATATGATATATATATATATATGATAAATAAACAAGATAAAAGTTTAGGAAAGTTAAATGTACAAACTTATGTAAAAGTATAGAAAGAGTAAATCACCCCCTTTAAATATCGGTCGCATCCCATTACAATCATATCAATTTGTATCATAACATCTGGTCACACATCTTATTGTATTCTACATTATCTAATTTTTTTATATTCTCTTCCATATGTAACATGGAGTGGAAACACGAATGAATTATATAAAGTATTTAATATATGTTCATCAATTCAAAGACTAAAAATAATTGAAGGAATAAAGAGTTATTAAAATTGAATTTATCCTCCCTCATAAAGAAGGAGGAGGAAAAAACATCACTAAGTTGAAATCATAATGATATCATATCTTTAATCTATATGAAAGTCATGGTTAAAAAATTCATTTGAATGAAAAATAATAAATATTCTACCTAAAGTGCATCATATCTATTATATACAGACCGAGAAGCTATATATTATTATTATTTTAGTTCCTCCGATAAGAAAATAACATGTATAAAAGAGCATCTCTCTATATAATTTCTAGATAAATCAAATGGTGAATCATATACATTTCATATAATAATCCTATGTGATTTACATAATTAAGAATCCTTGTTTGTTTTATAAAATTGTAAATAATTTTAGGTTTAGATCATCCACATAAAAGATAAATTAGAAATTAAAGGGGGAGGTATTGAATAAAAATAAATTGGTGTGAAAAATTTTCCCTAATCAAGTTGAAGGTTGAATAATTAGAAATTTAAATCATCAAAATAAAATATTATACATAAGAAGTATTTTCGTAATGAAATCAGACAGAAACAATTATTCTTGATAGGGTTTTATGAATTGAACAATAATATTGAAAATATTTCTACTCATAAAAACCCACAAATAGATTTCAAGTTAAATAAAATAAAATATCGTGTCTATTTAATATAAGTGAATTTAAATTGAATGAGGATGAAAATAAAATTACCTTGTTGTTTTGTCTAGAGAAACTAATTTCAATATAGAATGAGAAAAATATATTTATGATAAGATGTTTTAAAAATTAAGTCAATCATAAAGCATATAAGTATTTAATGATATTTATTCAAAATAGTTAACTGAATAGATACTACAATAATTAATTTGATTGCTTATTTTTTCATAAAATATCAATATATAATAGAGAAAATCATGAAATAATATAATTAAAAGTATATAATATCATCAAAATTATTGTCACCATCCATGAATAATTTTAATATTGGTTCTAAATCTTTTTCCACAAACTATATCAATTTAGATGAAATATATATATATATATATGTATATATCTGAAAAAGGGAATTGAATACTATCACATTTTATGTAGTGGATTAATGTTGTATGAATACTAGATTCTCTAAAGAGACCATCATCATATGAATAAATACCAAAAACATCTTTCTTACAAATATGATATTTTTGGATAATATAATTTATAAAAGAAGATAATTTTTTATGGGTCACTATTGGTTCAATAAGAGGTTCTGGTATAGATAATTAAAGTTTTAGTATAATAAATCATTTAAAAATGTAAAATAGAAGAAACTTTTGATGGGGGGGGGATCTAGAGATGAATACACATCCACATAATATGTATTGACCAAATATATTCAAAATTATTGACAATATATATGATTTTGGAAATAGATGTGATTAAAAATATGGTTCATTTTAAACTAACCGTATATCAACATTAAATGGGAAGAAAATATTGAATAATATAGATAATAACATTGATAAAACCATTTAATTAAAGCTGGAGAATATTATAATAATGAATACACCCAATATTTTTTTTGAGAGAATAAAGATTCATCCTTAGGCATCATGTTTATGGAATATTAGGTTCATAATTTTTATAAGAAGATCATTATGAAAGGTACTTCAAGAAAGAAATGACATTTATATTGAGGGTTATGGGGAAGTACAATTGATTCATCTAAATTGTACATATATTTATACATTAATGGTGTAAATTTTGGGATAAGTGGAGCATAATTACCAGAAAGATACCATCCTAATGAAAACCACTCTCATGAAACCGTGTAGATATTTCTTTAATGTTTCTAATAAACCCCAATATTGTTTTGTTAATTTTATTTTATATTGGGAGAAATTAAAAAATACAATATAATAATACTTTTGTTCTATTGAAAAGGTTAAAGACAATATTACACAATAAGAACACCAATTTCAAGAGTTATTTTCATTAAATAATAACTATAATGTTTTGAAAAAGTAATTTCAAATGTTTAAGAAATTCTAAAACTAGCAGGAGGGATTAATAAAGATAATACCAACAATAGAAAAAATTCATAAAAATATAAATAGATTACCTGATAATTAATTTAATTTAGTGGAACATGTAATAAAGTAAGATCCCATATAATAAATTATTTTAGATGAATAAGGGATCCAGGTTTCCCAAGATATCCCTAAAACCAAAATGGGATCAACTGGAGTGTTATCCTAGAAGTGATTCAGAAAAGAAAAGTGTATCATGATTGAGAGGTGATTTTCAAATTTTTTACCATATTATTCGGGTAGTGGTTTTCCACCTTATTCCTTATAATATTTTTATTACTAGTTTTTAATAAATATAATAAATTTAAGGTTTGGTTTTTTATCAATAGGATAACAAAAAAAGAGGAATATATCAAAAACATATGAAATAATGAAGACTTATCCATCATATTATAACTATAAAAAATTGTTGCTCAAAAAGACATATAACTAATGAATTATCTTCTGATGATGTTAAGGTTGAGAGAATCTATTATTTGGGAATATCTTGAGAAGTTTCAATACTTTTTTATATGAAAATATGAAATGTGTGTTATGTTTAAGGAAAACTAAAATTCAAGAGTTTTATACTCCTACTCTGTCAGCCCGAGTTTTTCAACAATCATTTAAAATAATTATTGATTAAAAAATTTATAATAAATGAAATAAAGTTGATAAATGTTTAATAGATATCAGGGAAGATTTCTAAAACATCCTCTAAATATTTCATATTTTTTCACATTTTCATTGTGATTTTTTCCGAACATCTAGATTCAATCCCAATTTAAAAATAGTTATCCATAGGTATCATTTGGTTTCTAATGGACAGAATATGAACATCCCTTAAAAAATAAATGGGAATGAGATGTATCAGTTTTCATCACATTCTTAGAATAGGGAAAACATTGATGTCAAAATAAAACACTCATTTTTATATATTTTTCACTAATTGTTTTGAAATATAGATGAATAACTGATGGTAAATTGAATAGTAATAATGTGATAAAATCCTACCAAATAAAATTTATATTTATTTTCAATAATTGGGATAGAATAAAATGATAAATGTCAACAAGAAAATGGGGATAGAATAAATGATGATAGATAAAGAAGAATAAATTGGTTTATATATTGATATACTATTTTCTAAAATTGGTGTTGAAAAAAATAAAAGGGGGAGGTTGATCAAATAATTTTATGTTTTCTTCATATTTTTATCGAAATGAAAAAATTTGTCTTATGTCAATATATTGATGAATAATAACTATAAATAAGTTTGTGTATGTATTTTAATGCTCCGAAGAAGATTGAGAACAAGTGGGATTGTAAAGTGCACGTCTTTGCAAAACATGAAGATTCATTCAAATGAAGACACAAATTTTTGAAGTGTTTCAGGAATTTGAATAATTTATTTTTCAAATTAATTATATGAAAAATTTATTTAAACTAAATAACCAAAATGGCGTAGTTTATAGTTTAATGGAAGAGTTGGTCCTATATCTATTTTTGGCTACTAATGATGCTGGTTAGAATGGATTGGGGATATGTATTATATTTGTAAATGTGTAGTGATGGTTAGCGAAGATATTATTGAAAAATATATTTAGAAAGAAAATTTATATTATTATTTAATATAAATATTATCCAACCAACATGATGATTGTTGGTGATTAGCCTGACAAATATTGATTGAAACTATGGTTAAAAGTTTTAGCTGAGTGGGTAGCAGTGTTATTGACTACCATTGTGGGTCAATACATGATTTTGTGAAACTAATGAGGAAACAATTCTAAAAGGTGACATGGTTGAACCAATGGCATGGGGATACACCTAAGGGATTTTATATCCAACATAAAAAAATTATTTTGTTGTTAAAAATAATCATACATAATTATCTTCTAATGTGGTACAAATGAATTGATTCATTGTTCATCTGTTTAAAATATACTTACTTTATATATTGTAATAAAAACAATTATCTAACTCTCAAATAATTATTCTAGTTATATTAGTTTCATTTATGGTTGATCTTAAAATATATGATGATTTTGCATAAAGGATCATAAGAGGATCATGTGACATCCATGAAGCGTGTGCCTCAACATCATAGTGTGTAAATTTTGAGAAATTTTCATACCATGAAGATGAGTATATTATGGGTGATCCATGTAGAAGATAATTTCAATTTATCCGTAATAAATACGATGATAATATTAGAAATAATATATATATATAATTTGAAATTTGAGAATGTGGGTGATATAATATTAATAGTATTTATGGGGAGTTATTTTTTATGTTATATATTAGTTAATATAACAATTCATTCTCATAATATTTATTTATATGTTTTTATGATATTATTACATTAAAAAGGTACTTTATGAGAACATATTCTTCTTTAGGAACATTTTTGGTTAGTAAGATAGTTGAGATTATTGTATTATATCTTTCTTCTTATTATATCACACATTGGGAATGACCAACGAAAAATACAATCTTCTATAATGAATTGATCTGAAAACATAATTTAATGATGATAATTTATTAGAGTTATTTGCGAAAAAACAACACAACTAAAATAAAATAATTCTATTTGTTTAATGGGATGGAGTTTTTACGCGGTATTGTATGTAGACTGGTGATAAATTAAATAATGTTTTAAACTAAAAAAGAAGGAGGCACACTGCATTATATTTCTATATTATCACATGTATTTATTATGACTTAATATATAAGTTGTATTTTTAGATTCAGTGAATGATAGAAGATATATATATTTTTCTATGATATCCTTAATTTATTAATTGGTAATTTCGAGTGAAATAAGATATTTGATAAAACTGAATGGATTTTTCTAAAATAGAATGAATATGCCCTGATTCTTGGAGATAAACTACATCTTGATGAAAAATAATCAATAAACTATGGGATATATTTAAATTTATGTGGTGGTATAAAAACTATGTCATAGTATGCCAATATTATTCCCCTTTTAGAATTCATGGATCTTATAAAGATGAGGAGATAAATCGTAATATATGAAGAGAAGATTATGTATGCACTAAGGAATAACAAGATGTTACATAGTACGAATGTATATATTAAGGCAAAATTATATAAAAAAAATTAAACCACCCTCTTAGTGTTGGTTATACAGTCCCATGTTTATTTAATGGATGGTATGTGTATGGTTTAGGATAACACAATTTATGATGAGTGTGTTTCAGGTTATTAACTAATAAAATAGATTCAATTTATAATTACAATTAATATTTGTGTAACATTTATAGAAAAATGTTTATTAGATAAATTACCAATTAGTATCATATATTACCATTACTAAATTCTTTATAATCAACCACGATGAAAATGATTGTGTTGGAAAAACATCATTATTGTAGGTGGTTGAATTGACCCAAATAAGAAAATGATATACTAATGAATGGATAGAGGTATAGAGTTATATGTTAAAAATATCAATTTTATAGAATAATATTGATATTAATATAACATCATTAGAGTTTATAATGATATTTTTAAAGTGTTGATATGAGATGGTAATTGATTAATATGGTGAATAGCTAGATACATACATTGTTGAATTCACTCCAAATAGAAAAGGAATCATTAATAATGAATGATTTTGGACACTTTGAGGGAACTAGATTATAAAAAAATGGAATAAGGATATAGGATGGGGAATGTTGGTATGTATTATAGAGATAACTAAATCAAAATAATGGTTTGTGATAGGTTCATTTATAGGTGAGTTTTGCGTGGAATGTCCCCAATCACCCATTTCACATGGTTTGAGGTTATCATTTAAAATTAAATGTGTATGTAAGGTATACAAATAATGGATATGGGTTATTAATATTTTCCTAAATACAATTTTTAAATAATTTTATTGACAATTTATGCATCTGACACTTAATTTAAAAATTTTACCTTATATTTCCATTACCAAGTTATCCTATCTTCGTAATAAACTTTTTTCAATGAAATAAAATATTCCCAATTACCCAATTTCAAGTTGCTGACTAAAAATATGAAATATATTTAATGTAAGTAAATCATATTATATGAAAATTTTAGTTTTTAATTAAAAACATATAATATATATACATAATATTTTTATAAAAAAACAACATGCTCTGAAATATTAAGACATACTACTAATATTTTGTATCAGTTACTAATTAAATGAGTGTTAATGAAAATATTTTTTAATTAAAATATATCAATTTATTATAATCATAATTTAAAATCAATAAATTTAATTTACTATGATAAAAATAGAAAACAATAATAAAGAAAAATTCTTTAAGAAGATATACTTTTTTATATTTTATTTATTTATTCACATCTAATTAAAAAACCATTCAACTGTATTAATCAATTGGTATTATTACACTTTTTGAAATTTTCAAAAAATATAATAATTTAATTATGATAATATTGTGTAACAGATATAAATATATATTTCTATAACATTTTTTTATCAAATTATACTGTTTTTTATTTCATTCAAAAATAATTTATTATATATTAATTATAATATTTTTAATTTGATACTAACAATTACACAAAATTAATGTACCTACATGATATATGAATATTTAGAGACTATATAACCAATGAAAATATATATAATTGTTATAATTAATTCCTATATATGATAGTAAATCCATCTCTATAATCATTCATCATATTTCATAGAATATTTATAATTTTTTTTCATAATTCCAATATGTTATTTTATTTTTATAGTTTTTATAACTAGTATGATATTCTTGGTATATCATAATTATGTGAATTTAAGCCTTTTAGTTTTTTAATTTACTTATTTTTTTATTCCTTAGGAATTTTAATCATTTGTTTCATTTATATATCTATTATTAAATTTCAATTATTATTATAATATTATACAATAATGAAATATTGATTTTTAATTTTTTTTGGGGTTACATATATCATATTCTACAATTAACACACAATTTATTTAATATGTAAACACATATTAATGTCACGAGGTGTTACTTTTTACCCCATTAAAATAATTTTTATCCGAAAATTTCATTACATAAATGAAAAATGTGGGTAATTTTGTCTCATTGTGTCTTTAGGATCCCATGTTCTTTCCCCAAATGCGTTGTTTCTTTAAAGAACCATAATTATATGTGTGGTGATCTTTTATAGTAAAAAATATTTACAATCAAGGGTTTTTTATTGTTTTTACTCAAAAGAGAGATCGTTTTTCTGTACAACCTCAATGTTAAGTATATGTCATGGTTTAGGTATATACCTCCTCAGAATTGATATATAGAACATGTCATTCACATTAGAGATATTTTATTGTAGTGCATGGAGATAAGCTATTGAAGAAATGTGATAAGGAATTTAATATGTATATAGTGAGAATCTTTACTATATTGTTTAATATCATAGTAGTATTACATGATAAAAGTTGAATGAATAACTTCTATTTGACTTTATAGTAAATATCATATTTAATATTATTATTATAAAGAATCTATTGAATATTTTTTGTTTTAATATTACATATAATAGTTTAAATCCAATATGTTATTTCATCAATATGATCTGGCCATATAATCTTACACTCTAATTTCATCCTCACACATTGTTGTTTAGAAAATGTTCCCAAAAATAGCCACAAATTCTTCAATTTAGATACTAGAATGGAAAATAATGTTATATGACAACTCTTCTAGGAGAATTTATTGATCCCAACATCATTAGAAATTGATTGATAGGGATATCATTATATCATTCCAGGTTAACATGGTTATTTCAATCTAAGAATCAACTAGAGAATAATAAGTAGTAAGAAATCTCAAATTTTTATCGAATTATTATTGAATAATTATCTTAAACATTTAGTGAATATTTGGATATATATTAGATAAAATTGTATATGGTACTCTATATAACATTTTAACCTCACTTATATATGACATGTAATATTGATCGATTATGATATTTTTCAAAATATTAGTGAAATGTGCTGACTTTTAATGTGAAATAATAAAACCCAATTGATCATATATCCTTAAAAATTCTTAATAATACCTACAATGAATTCATGGTGAAGTTCTCATATATCCATTCATGAATGGTTAATGGTTTATTCATCCCCTTAGTCTGTTTTCATTATTACTTAACATTATATTATACGATGAATCCATATATATACTTCTAAATATTCTTCGTCATGTTGACCCTCCAGATATGCCCCTAGTTATATTTATATGTCTTTTCACTTTCGGGATTGATATAGAATGGCGGTATATGTGTGTCATCAACTAGATCTATTTTCCATTCAATGTTGAAGGAACACATATTCATTTATGTAATATTAACATTATAAAAATATGATTAATACACTCTATAATATTTTTTTCATTATTTTATATATCTATAAACACATTATATTCCTCGGTGATATTCATATATGTGTATTTTTGAGAATTAATTTGAGAATGAGTATATTTCCGACCTTACGTAATGAATCCTAGACCTATGTATTGAAATCCTTGAGTTTTGGGTCTCTTCAAATAATCATGATATATAATGTATAAAGAGCTATCCTGATCAAAATATTATCCACCTCACATTCCTTCCTCGTGTGGTATTATATATAGAAATTATATTCATAAATTGAATCTGACCATCTCATTTGGATTATAATAAAATAAAGTGGTTGGAATATATACACTATTATCTTCCTATAAGTAAAAAACACACAAATTTCACTATATATAAAATTCATCCATATCATTAGTGAAAATATTAACCTTATTGATATATAATAATAAATAAGATAATTATACTCAAGAACCGTTAATTTAATGGAATCATAAGATACCACTATGTTACTTTACCCGAGGAAACATCCAAATCCCATATTTAAATTAATCACAGAATATCACAAACCCATCCCTGTTATAGGGCACTATGAAAAGAGGTGTACTGGTAAATCCTATATTAACCAAGATGAAATTATGTTCACAGTATGTAATCTAATAGAAATATATTTATTTATAGTATATTTTTTTATTGAATTTTGTAGTCTTGAAAATGTTTATCATAAATCATAAAAAATACCTATCTAATATATGAAAACTATATATCTTAACTATAGTGTTTTGTTAGGGAAATATTTAATAATTTTTTTCATTAAATGGTCCACAAATATAACCTCACCGATGATAACACAAACCATAAATATTAATTTCAAAAGTATGAATTCAAATAGTTTACTTTGACATATAATATTTCATTTGTCGATATCTACAAAACATTCTACAAGATATCATCATGATCTTCATTTATCATGGAATATGAAAACATATAACCTATAAAGACTTACAAAAAATTATCTAGGTAATATATAAAGACCCAATTCATAAAAAAAAAGAATTTATATAAGTAATTTCTATGTTTTAACAGAAAAATTATGAATCCATATTGCACATATCTTATAATAATTCTTTTCTTGGGTATATATTCACTTTTGACCCTTAATTATTAATATTGAAAATGAATGTCAAAATTTGAAGAGTATATATACCATTATATTTAATTTAATAATTCATTATTAAGGGTTCCAAGATACTTTTCATTTATTTGGTTATTATTATGTTATTGATAACCAATGTATAGACACATTGATCTATATTTCCTTAATAATGAAAATATTTTCACCTCATAGTGAGTCACTTGAAAATATAAAATACATATCCAAATTCTCTTGGAGTTTCTTATTTTACTCCACCAATTAAATTAGGCCCACTATATAATGGGTATAGAATATATTTATATAATCATTATCAATTATTTTGAAAATCCAATCACATGATCTATAGGAAGACCGACAAACTCAATTTGAAATAAATTGAAATATTTCTTCATAATATATAAATTTTCAATATTGAGTTTTCAACCACCATTTAAGATAAATATTCATCATTATATAGTAAAAGAATCATACATGGAAATTACATTCAATAATGAGTACATAGTCATTCTAGCATTGATAGATGTCTGTTGGTTTACTTCGGGTATGAAATATTATTTTACTATTCAATTAATTTATGTGGGAACCATATAGGTAGATCTAACCCATTCTAAAAGTCACATCCAATTTTAATAAATTATGAAAAAAATAAATAAGAAACACATTCCCATAAAAATCAATTAGATTGGGTTTATAGACATATGATGCAATCTTCTTACAATAATTATTTTTTAATAAATAATTATAATCTAATTTTTGAGTATATGATTTAACAGTCCAAGATATATTTCAAGAACATACAAAATACATTTAACTTTTCTTTAATAATTTTTAGTAAATTTTTATCATTCTGTTGACGTCTCTAATTTTATGGTTATGACTTCAATCACTTAACAAACTAATATTTTTTGTAAAGGGTATTAAAGAAATATCCACATTAAAAGATAATATGAAAGTGAAAATCAATCAAAATATTTATATAATTATGAATCCATTATTTTAACATATATTATATTAGGTTCAAATTATAAACATATTGGTTTATCAATGAACTATTTTTTTCAACTGAAATTTATTTATCTTTTATTTCTGAAGTCATTACAACCTAATTAATAAATAAACCCACTCAGACACTAAATGATATGACCAAACATAAAATACAATCAAATAATATAATTTTCCTAAAAATTCATTACATATAATTATTAATTACACATATAAATGATATATATTTAGTGTATTTTGAGGTTATAAACATAACCAATATACACTATAGACATTCTTCAATATGTCACAAAAATATTCTACATACATGATATCCTTCTAGACATATCATAAATGGTACTCTTATTAATTACATGAGGAATGTAAATCATAGAAATGGTATGTTAAAATGCTAATTTTGGAGTGGATATAATATATATCCATCAGATATTATAATTGAGAATAGGATGAACATGTGTGTTTGATAACATAATCTAGTGACATGATCATAATATAACGATATCATAGACAATAAATCATTGACCATATATCATGAAAATTGACATATGTATTTAAATATTACATATAAAATAAGTGATATAATTATATAATCATAAGAAAATCATTATAAGGTTTGGATAAATTAAATCAGAATGGTGTATAACAAATAATTTTGGTTTCCAAATGTGAAAAATATGTACGAATTAAAAATAATTTATTATTTCAAGGCTCAATTAGAAGTCCTCCACCACATAGTGGATAAATTCCTATAATATTTTGGATTTACCCAACATTAATATAAAAATAATGAATTGGGCTCACTCTTTAGTCCCTTTTATTTATTCTTCTGATATATTATTCTTTATCTAAGGCATTATAGTTCAATATAATTATGATCCTAGTGGTCACATAATGAAAAACCATACATATGTGTACCACATGAACATGAAAAGGTCTAAACTACATCATATATAAATTAAACCATGAGAAATAAATTTATTTCGTGAAATTTAAATATCAAATGACAATAATCCACTCAAAGAATGAATTTGGATGTTATCAATATATAATATAACCCTTTAATAATAGGAAACAATAATTTATTTTTAAATAGATAATGAAAATTAAATATAATATTAAAAAACAAATGGTAAAATAAAAATAATAATTATTTAGATTTTAAATTCAAGTTATCATCACTTTAATCAATTTATAAATTAATGTCTTAATAAAAAAAGAATAAATTAATTGAAAATTATATTAAAAACCTATAAAAATTTGGAATGGAATCATTATGATGAAAATTTATGAAAACAATGGTAGAAAGTGATCATCTAAAAAATATTAGAAGATAATTATTTTTAAAAAGATGTAAATTTATTCAAAATCTATAAAATATTACCATATTTGATCATAAGAATTGGTATTTCTATATCCAGAAATTCATATAAAAAACATGGACATGGTGGAGAAATATTCCTAACTTAAGAGAAGAAATAATATTTACCCCAATTATAAGAATTATTTTATTTTAATATTTACAAATGTGAGGGGAAATTTAATGTAGGAATGTAAACCCATGGAATATAATTAGGATAATAACAAAGATGGGGGTCTATAGAGAATGAATATAAAATATTACCCAATACTAAATTAAACAAAATTAATCTCAATTTCAATGTTAGATTGGAAGAGAAACTATTACCCTTAATCCACACATAGAAGAATGTGGTTCGACTCATGTATAATAAAATGAACATATTAATAAATTATTAAATAAAATAATTCACATATATTAAATTATATTATTTTCAATTATAATAATTTATTATAAATATATTAGTTACTTGTTTTCTAGTTTCATTATCAAATGTTAATAATTTTCACTGGTTCTTAGAATTTTAATAATGTTGGTGAAAGTACCCATTTTTTATAACAATTACAACATTTAATGTTTAGTAATGTTATATTAATAATACATTTTAAATGATTTATGTATTTCAAGTATCCTCTTATTTATATAAATGTTTGGCTGCTTCAAAATAAAATAGACAATGATCGCGTTTCATGTAATTTACTGGCAACAACAAGTTACATTACAATTAAAATTATTTTTTATAACAATAATATAGTGATATTAATAAAAAATGTTTATTATAATATATTATTATTAATATATTTATAATTATCTATATTTAAATTATAGTGTAGTTATAACATCGTTCATATAAGTGGTCAAAGACACAAAAAAACCTTATTAGACTAAGGAATGTGAATGAATACAATATTTTAAGGTACAAATATAATTTTGAAAGAATAGAAATGATGTGAATATAATATCCTTAGAGTGGATAATGATATTTAAATATATTTTAAATGATAAGTTAATGGAAAAATATTTTTAATAAGTATATATGTTATTCGATGAATTCTATCATTCTTGAAATGATGTCCTTTACAATGATGGAATTATACCAATTTTATTAATTGAAAGGAAACACATATGGATGAAAGATTTATGAGAAGGAATTTGGGAATGTATGTAATTTTTAAACTAAGGTAATGATTGGTTTGGAAGGGGTATATGAGGATTCCTTTTATAGATGAGTCTTGTGTAGTATTTGTACAAATAATCATTCCCCATGGTGTAAGTTTTTCATATTAAATTGAATGTGGATGAAAAGTTTACTAAATAGAGTTGCTTTATAAATCTAATAAAAAAAATTTGGATAAAATTGTAGAGATTATTTAGGAATTTACCACTTAATTTAACCCTTTTTCCCATACTAGGTAGATTACATCTACCACAATGGAACATAATGCAAGGAATAAAATTAAATTAATTCATAGGACAATGGACATGACCACATGAAATTCCCCTCACACCCAAACCCTTACCACCCACTACCAATAGAGGTGAAAATTTTTATTCGTGAAATGAGGTATAGGTGCGTCTTTACAACCTGTGTGCCACACGTCCCTTGCGAGGTCCATAGTGCACAACCATCGGCTTCGGAAAGTTTCCAATGGGATAGAGGGTACAAGAGTAATTATTAAAGGAATATTAGGTTTTTCCTTATGTGGACACTAACAATGAATCCTAGGGTCATGGAACCAAAACCCTAACCCCTCCACCATGTCCTGGTGGGAAAAATGTCTTCGAGTAATGAGGTATAGGTTGGCCTCATGACCTATGCACCCCACATCCCCAGTGAGGCCCAAGGGGAACAACCTTGGGATTAGACTAGTTCCGAATGGGGTAGATGGTCCATTAGTATTTATTAATGGAATATCAGGTGTTGGATTGTGATGAATTTAAAACTGAACCTTAGGGTCAGGGCACTGCATTCATAACCACTACACCATGCCCCCATAGGATTTAATGTGTATTCGGGTAAGGAGGTAAAGGTGAGGCCTCGCCAACTGTGTGCCACACACTCTAGCGAGGCCCATGTCGGGCATCATTGGGCATGGTCTTGTTACCAATGGTGTAAAGGGTCGAGGATTAATTATTAAAGTCATATCTAGTGTTTTCATATGGGGACTCGATCACAGATCCACAGGGTCATGATTCACAACATTAACCATAACATGTTTTCAGGTAAAGATATATAGGTGCGGCCTCAACACATGCATGAAACATGTCCCCTGCGATGCCGATAGGGTAAAACCTTCGACATGGGCTAGTTACAAATGGGGATAGTGTCATGGAGTAATTATTAATGGAATCCCAGGTGTTTCCTTATGGGGACCCGAACATAGGACCTCGGGGTCAAGGCGCCACATCCGTAACCACTTCAACATTCCCCTGTAGGATAATTTGTATTTGGGTAATGAGGAATAGATGAGGCCTCACCACCTATGTGCCAAATGTCCCCAGCGATGCCCAATGGGGCCAACCTATAGCTTAGTCCATTTCCCAACATGGTAGAGGGTCTAGGAGTATTTTTAATGGCATCTTCGATGTTTCCTTATGAGGACTAAAACCTTAAATGTAACGTCTCCGACCTAGAAGCCACTGAAACAGTGCTCCGAGATAGGTGGTTACATGACCTTAAGAACACCTCCCATTATGCCAAAGGTTTTTGACAAGCACCGATGATTAAACAGGTAAATTGGGGAGACTATACCGCTTTTTATCAGAGTTGGCCACAACAGAAGATAAATAAAATAACATTAAAATAAAAAATAATACAACAGAATGCCTAAACATTCATTCCCCTAAACAATTATAACCATGTCCAATAATAAATATTCCATCTCATGCTACAAGTGAAGAAGTGAACCACACACAAAATAAATACATACCTAAAAATCCACAAATGGTCACGACACAAAGTCCGGGTCCTCCTCCATGTACACCCATGCCAACCCAACTACCTATAAATATCTGTTACCCTTCCCTTGACCTATAACCATGAAGTCTAATCGGGTACCCAATGGCAGCACAAGTAGGGTGTGAGTAGAAATTAGTAAGGCACCACCAACGGTGACTAAAAAATATCTGGTATAGACAAGTGTTCATGCAAAAGGGAAATGAATAATAAATGAAAAGAAAATATTAAGTGACCATAACCAGTTCAAGTCCATTAACAACATTTATTACCATTTTCTTATCTTACCGTTGGATCCCATTTTACATTACATACTATTTCAAATGCATTTATCATGGGTTCATCAAACACATCTTGTTATACGGGCTTAAATTACACAATCACATGCATGAGGAAAAACACACTCTTATCCATTATCATTAGGAATAACTTCCTCATCTTAACCATATCCCCACCTTGAATCCTTAGTATAGTTGGATGAAACTATTAGGGGAACAGAGCCTCATTCCTCTTCTCTAACCTATTCATTGGGGTGAAGTTTAGAGCCTCAATCCAACTCTAATCTTGTGCGTATAAACTCTAGTTAATACCCTACATTACCAAGGCTTTTGCATATGATATATATGTATATATGTATGTCCATTTAACATTCACACAACCTCATAACAATTTTCCTTGGAATACATAAAAAATAACGATTACATGTGATTTAATACCATGCCTTAAACCATTATCTCATTTACCACATTTCACATCATTTATCCATTTATCCCAAATCCCTTTTATTACACTTATCTCACTAAGAATTCATTCATTATTCCTATCTCACTAGGATTCATTAATTATTCCTAACTCACTAGGATTCATTTCTAGGATCATAATCCATTCCATTATGGACATTCATCACATCTACATATTAAACTATTTTCCATTCATAATTTTCATGTTTCAATCCATTTACACACTCCAACACTGTTAACAATTCATCTAGCATAACCATGTTCGACCCATATAAACCACTTAAATGTTACCCCAATATCCATTAGGTTATTTTTAAGACTAGGTAATACTCTTATTCTTTAATCCAACATAATCAGTCACATCAACATGTTTATCAAGGGATCTATATAAATACACAATAATCTCATATGTTCTTAAATAATCTCTTGGTTTGAAGAAGTTGACACACCCCTTGGGTGGACCTAGATTAGTCACATCTCCCTCGATTCATCCCTTAGGGATCGTGAGGGTTTCCATTTACCATCTCAATAATTTTTTTTTCTAAACATGCCTTGTGTAAAAAAAACTGAGAGTCACCCATGAATAAAACCACACATGAAAAAATCCCAAAATAAACCATGGGATATAACGTGTAAAACACCTACTTGATTTTGTGGGTGAACACAATATTAGTCGAGCCATTAGATTCTGCTTCAACCAACCCTTGATTCGTCAACCTAGCTCTCACACAAAGAGTATGGTTTTAGAGACTTGGAAAGAGTGGGGAAGAATATAGAAACCCTAATAAAAAAAGAGAAGCAAGGATGTGATTAGAATTACCCAGAGCATCGATCCGCAACCAACATAACAAAATTCCTTATAAATGAGAGAGATCAATCTATTGGATCCCTTGGGATATTTTGTTAGTTCATAGGGTGATGAGGGGAGAATGGGGAGGAAATCCTGAGTTAGGTCTTAATAACCCAATGTCGAAAAATTATAATTTTTAAATGTTTCTAGTTCGCACAGTTCTCCAGCACGGTTTCCAAAATAGTGCACAAACTGTGTGGATGCCATTGTCCAAAATCCCACCTCCTACAGAGTTTCCTGGGGCTGTCTGATTGGTTAGCACAAACCATGCGCAGACCGTGTGACCTACACTAAAACCCCCTTTTCTCATTTTTAGTGTCTCGAACACTCAATACACACCTAATCCTCTATAAAGACTACGGTAAGAACTTGATTACACAAAAATAGTGATTAAAACCAAATAAATAATTAGAGAATACATTTACATGATCAGGGATAATACAACCTCCCCACCTAAAAATGGGACCTTATCAAGCCGAGATCTCAAGCTTCATTTCACATACAAGGAAAAGTGATTGGTCCACTGAGCCCACATATCTTATTCCAACTCCCATGTTTCTTCATGAACATTCCCATGCTGTCATAGTACTCGATCTAATGGGAAAACCCTTCCCAGTAAGACTTTATCACTATGATCCACCACACAAACTAGGTGCACCTTAAATGATGCATAAACCTCAAACTCAACATCCTCAACATCCAAAATAGGCGTTTGGTCATGGTGATTCTTCAAAATCTGTGACATAAGAATAATGTCATGAATCCCACTATACAGCTATAGAAGAGCCAATCAGTATGCCACTAGCCCGATCCTCTCCCTAATCTAAAACAACCCCACAAACCTAGGCTCTAACATTCCCTGGTTCTGAATCCATTAGTGTCCCAACCATGGAGAAACCCGAAGGAATAAACAATCACACCCTCAAACTCAAGAGGTACATGACTCTGATCCACACATGAATTTTTTATAATCTGATTCATTTCCACCCATTTTGGAATCAAGTCAAGTAACTCCGAAGTATCCTTCATGAGACTTGGTCCCAACAGCTCGGATTCACCGGCCTCCAACTGACACAATAGAGATATACACAACCTACCATAGAGAACCTCAAAAAGTTCTCTCTGAACTATAGATTGAAAAATGTTTTTGTAGTAAAATTCAACAATAGATAGGTGCTTCTCCAGAAAACCACAAAAATCCAAGACACAAGCCCTCAACCTGTCTTCCAAAATTTTGATTATACGTTCCGAATGCCCGTTATTCTATGGGTGGAAAGCCATACTCCCAAGTACCAGTGTACCAAGATCATTCTCCAACCCTTTATAGAAACGTGATGTTAAATTACGATGATGATTCAAGACTATACTCTGTAGAACACAATGAAACCATATCATTTCCCAAACATACAACTCACCTAACTGGTCAACTGAATAAGTCTCCAGAATTTGTACGAAATTATCTACTTTTGTAAGTTGATCCACAACCTACAAATTTAATCATTCTTACAAGGAATCTTTGGAAGACCCACCAAAAAATACAATATCAAATCACCCACCTCCATTCTGAAATTTTCAATGTATGTAACAAAACACATGGGAGTTGATGCTCGATATTCACCTGCTTATAGATAATGAATTGTTCCACAAACCTCGCAACATCCATTTTCATTCCTAGCCCCCATAACTATCAATAGAAATCATGATATATCTAGGGAAAAATCGGATGAACTACCCATTTTGATGCATGGAAATCCTGCATCAACTCTTCCTGCATGAATACTGACACAACCACATGACTATGAACACAAAAAACCCCTACTATATAGATATCCCAACCAGAAGGTCGCTCCCCACATTTAAGAATTTCAATCATGGACAAACATTCTGGATCATCGGTATGAATTTCCATAACTCAACTTAAAATCATCAACTAAATTTCCACGGAAGAAAGAGTCACCTGACAATTTTCATCCCGCACCTCCAGGTGCATCTCCGCGAACAAAGCCATCACCTTCCACTCGGTACTGACTTCATTAACCACCTAGTCCTAATCCATCCTTCTCAAAGCATCAAAAACACTATTCCCTTTCCTTAGTGTATATATAATATCAATGTTGAAATAATGGAGATAATAAACCCATCTTCTATTATGAAGATTCAAATCTCACTACTAAAAGATATAGTTTAGAACCTTGTGATTGGTAGACACCATGAACCATTCGAAAACACTTAGTGCCTCAATCACATTAAGGAATACACTACAATAGCCAACTCAAGATCATGACTGGGATAATTCCGCTAATGGGGACTCAATTTCCATTATCGATAAGCCACAACCCACACATATTTCATCAAAAGAACCCCATGCTTGATTCCAAATGCCTAAAAAATAGGACATACTTCCGTCCTGGCATAGATAAAGTCAAGGTCGGTGCGGTCATCGATTGGTTTTTTAATCACTTTGAAGGATTTATCACATGACTCAGAACACTCATACCTAATTCCCATCTTGGTCAAGACCAACAATGGTGCTTCCAATAAAGCAAAATCATGGATGAACCTACGGCAATACCCAACCAATCCTGAAAAACACTGAATATCTGAAACACTAATCGGTTTCTCCAAGGACACAACAACCTATAATTCCTATAAATCCACTAATACACCTACCTCAAAGATATTGTGATCCATAAAATGAACTTCTTCAATCTAGAACTAACTCTTTGAAGGCATATCGTATATTTGATGCTCTATTAGTGTACATAGAATTATGTCATGATGTTGGACATGAATGTCATGAGATTTTGAGTACACTAAGTTTTCATCAATAAAGACAACCTTAATCTAATCCTAATATGGTTGAAATACTTGGTTCATCAAAGCCCTAAACAGCACTGGTGCATTGGCTAAGAGAAAAGGCATTACTACAAAGTTAAACCACCCTTACCGACTCCTGAAATCTGTCAATGGTAAGTCATAAGGCCTCACCCTCAACTAGTGATAACCTGATCTCATATTGATCTTAGAAAACATTGGTGTACCCCTCAGCTGGTCAAACATATAATCAATTCTAGGAATATGGTAAAAAATTTTCACCATCATCTAATTTAAATTTTGATAATCAGCACATAGCCATAATGACCCATTAGTCCTCTATGAAAAAGTAGCATAATATCCCCAAGGATACATTCTAGGACGTATGAACCCCTTACACTCCAACATCTCAAGCTGATCCTTTAACACTTGGAGTTCTATCGATGCCATTTGGTATGGAAAAATATAAATTGGCTCAAATCCCAATATAAAATCAATGATCCCTTGCCGCTACATGGCATCTTCCATTCTCCAACATTCATGCTTACATGCTGAGGGTTTTTGTAGAACCTATGAATGTGCCGAAACCTGCAGCATGATCAGAACTCAACTAGAGGTCGAGGACACCAGCCACACATGTGCCCCGACCTACCACACTGATATTTTAACACTTGATAACAACCCTGAGAGGTTGACCATCCATTCTAAACACCTTGAACAATTCATCCGTACTGAAAACATAAAAAATGATACTTCCAGATCATGGAATTTTCACCACATATCCGCCCATCTAGCACGACAACCCACTACCTGAAGATCCCTTTTGGTTCCCTTATGTGAAATTATCTTAATAAAATACCTCTGTAGACCACATTAAGTGGAATATATTCACTCGAGACCTGATATTGTGTGTCAACCCTTCCTAGAAATGCCTTGTAATTGCTTTCTCATCCTCGAACAACGCAGGAAAAAAGCGACGCAGATTACTGAAGTGTCCAACATACTCCATCACCGACATTGATCCCTGAGTCTTGCTCAAGAAATTTGCATCCCGCTCTTTCCTCAAATTCTATGGGTAAAAATGCTCCAAAAATCTTTCATGTGAATTCATCCACAACATCCCCCATCCAACTCAGTCTAAGCTCGTATGTCCAACCAACGCTTTTCCAAGCCCCACAATATATATGTTGTGAACTTGAATCACTTCCCAATAAGAGTCTCCAAATGATCAAGTATTGTCTGGACAGACTCAATCTAGTCTCTGATAAATTTATCCCAACCTATCTGGTAATGGTTGGAGGTTGCTACAACTGAAACTCTCTGTTCATCTCAAACATACTCGGTGCAACACGACCTGGGTCCCAATCTATCATCTTCATAATACAAGCCAATTTCTCTCAAAACCGCTATTCTTTACCTTCCTGGATCACCATAACCTCTTTCTCCTCTACTAGGGGATTATTCTCAGCAACATCCTCTTATTTCCCAACTAGTGCTCGACATCATGGTGGAATTTCTAGACATTTATAAATACAAGGATTAGAATACATACCATAAAACTTTCACTACATCATTACACAAAGGCTCTTCACTACACACAACAACCAACCATACACGATCAATCACAACAGACCTTGATCATCAAGAAAACATCACCCCGACCATCCATACTATAGGCCATGGTCCACATGGTGTAGACAACCATACATCACCACAAGGTTCACACAACATGTTACAAAAAACATTTTCAATTCATTAAAAACACTTAATTTTTACATATTTCATTAAACATAACTTATCATTCTTTTATCGTCACTCACATTCATTGTTTTATTTAGGACATTTAACCTTTGAAATAATCAAGATGCAAGGTTAATTCTATCTGTCATGCCTTACTCAAAATACCCATGTGTACCTACCGTGATGCATATAACATATCCCTCTAGGATCCTACAATGATGCATGAATACAAAACCTTGTGCCATTGAGGCCACGAGCCAATTATCATAAACCATCACATCACACAACATGAGTATCACCCAATGGTAAAATATCATCAACAATACAATCACACAATCAAGAAGAAAAATTCATGCCTTGGGTGACTTTGGTTTTCCCACATACATGGGTCAACTACTCACAAGAACGAGATCATTACCAAGTCCTGAAACATACCAACTCTTTTCTACCATCACAAATAATAATATTCCAGAGAAAGTGAAAAAATACCTCCTCCGATAAAGCTTTGTGATGTCCCCAAATGGGATTCCATTGAACCTGTGCACCGGGTCGGGTGGTTACATGACCTTAAGAGCGCCTCCCCATACGCGAAAGGATTTTGACTAGCAGCGGGGATGCAAATGGTCAATTGGGTAGACTATACCACCTTTTTATTATATTAATTCACAAAATAAGATTAAAAAATAGAATAAAAATAACAAATAATACAAGAGAATTCATAAACAACCATTCCCCAAAATGGGTACAAACATGTCCAACAGTAAATATGCAATGTAATGCTATAAGTGAAAATGTTAAGAAAACTGTAAATAAAGACAGACATCAAAATCCCCAAATTGTCCCAACACCAAGTCTAGGTCCTCCTCCACATACACCCATGCCATCCCAACTCCGTAAAAATAGACATTTCCCTTCCCCTAACCTGTAAAAATGAAATATACTCAGGTAACCATCAGTAGATTGAGTAGGGTGTGAGTAAAACTATGGAGGCCACCACCAACTGTGTCCACAAAATATTTGGTATAAAAAATTATGCATGAAAAGGGAAATGAATAATAAATTACATGAAAATATTCGGTAACCTTAACCAGTTTAGGTCTATTACCAGCATTTATTATAATTTCCTTATCTGAACATTTCATCCCAATTTCAATTACCTACCATTTCAAATGCATTTATCTTGGGTTCATCAAACACAACAAGGTATACCAGATTAATGTACCCAATCACACGCATGAGAAAAACACACTATTGTCCTATCTTACTTGGACTAACATCATTATGTCAACCATTTCTCACTATGAAGCTTAAATCCAGGTGGATGCAACCTTTAGGAGAATTGATCCTAATTCCTCTACTCTAAACCCTACATTAAGAGTGGGGTTTATAGCCTTTGTCCAACTCTACCCATAGGCTTATAACCTCATGTCAATATCCCACTCTACCAAGTCGTGTGCACATTCTATATATAAATATGTATATTCATTTACCATTCACACTATATCACAACCATTTACCTAGGCAATCATAAACTATAAAAAATTACCTGAGTGTTAATACCATACCTAAACCCATTAACACATTTAACACATTTCACATTATCTATCCATTTAGTCCAAATCCCTTTTATTATTCTTATCTCACTAATCATTCATTCATTGTGCCTATTTTACTAGCCTTTGTTCATTATGCCTAACTCACTAGGATTCCTTTATTGGCTCATAATCCATTCCATTATTTTCTATAATCACTTCCACTTTTAAACCTATTTGTACATTTCTCATTCTCATGTGTCAACCCATTTACGCATTCTGATACTATTCACAATTCATCTTGGAAAACCATGTTCGACCCATATAAACCACTTCCTTGTTAACCCAATATCCCATAGTTTATTATCATTCCTAGTTAAATCACCCACCTTACACTTGAAAAAATTCATTCATGTCAACATGTTTATTAAGGGATCTACATAAATATACAAAATCCTCTCTTGTTCTTCACAAATCCCTAGGTCCAGGGAAGTCAGCACGCCCCATGGGTGGACCTAGATTAGTGTATTCACCAATTAAGAATACCTTAGGGGTAGTGGGGGTTTAAATTTACATTATTAATAACCATTTTACCTAAAAGTGCCCAGGGTAATCAAAACATACCAAGATACACCCAAGAACAAAACAACACATGCTCAAATCCACAAAGACACCATGGGATATATCATGTAGACTACCTACCACAATTTTGTGGGTGAACACACTCTTAGTCTAGAACTTATCTACTTCAACAAACCCATGTAGAATAATCCTATATCTCACCAAAATATTAGGGTTTTAGTGCTTCAGAAAGAGAGGATAAGAAGATACGGACAATAAATTCAAAAAAGAAGAAAGGATGCGATTTTCCTCACCTGAAACTTATATCCACAACCAACGACACCAAAAACTCCCTAGAAATGAGATATATCCATCTCTTGGAGGCCTTGGGAGATTAGGTTTGTTCATAGGGAGAAGAGTGGAGAATGTTGAAGAAATCCCGAGTCAGGTATTAAAATCCTAAAATGAAAAAATTGCATTTTTTTAATGTATCTTTTCTGCATGGTTTACCCTCATGGTTTTCCCAACCGTCCGCAAACCGTCCAGAAACTAGAATCAAAATTCTCACCTCCTTAATGGGTTTCACTATCTGTCTGCATGGTGAGAACTAACCCCATGCAGTCTGTGCAACCTACCTAGAAATCCTATTTTCTTCTTTTTCATGTCCCAAACCCTAAGAACACACTTATCCTCTTTAATAACTTGGGTAAGAATATAATTAACCAGAACAAGGTATTCAAATCAAAACATTAACGGGAACATACCTTTCCATGATCTGAGATCTTACATGGAACCTCAAGATCAGGCACTATAGTCGTAACCAGTCCACTCTACCTCTGGAGGCAAACATGTATTCATGTAATTAGGTATAGGTGTGACCTCACCACCTGGATGCCACACATCCCCAACAAGGCCCACAGGGTCCGACCATGGACATGGGAATGTATCCAATGTGTTTGAGGGTCTATAAGTAATTATTAAAGTCAAATCAGGTGTCACCTTGTGATGACTCAAACCCAAAACCTATAGGTCTGGGTACCACGTCTGTACCCGCTCTACCATTCCCCCAAGGGAAACCATTTTTCTTAATTTTACCTAGAATGCAATAACACTATTTTCACCTTGATAAAAAAATTTACCCTAAAATATAATTAACTCTAAAAACTAATTTTGATGCGATGATTATAATTTTTTATTTCATTTAATATAATTTTAATTTTTAATATGATAAATTCATCATTAATTAAAATATAATGAATATTTAAAAAATTTCCTTGTATAAAAATAAAAAATTTTAAACATTATATTTTTAGTATTATTTCATATAATATACTAACTAAATTAGTGATAATATATTTTTAATATTTTAAAATATAAAAATTTTATAGAGTCCTCTTTTAAATGAATCCAATTTTTAATATTAATATTAAAAAGAAAAATTCTGAGAAAAAATTCTTGGAAAAATAACATTTTTAAAATGAAATGATTTTACTCACATCCCAATAATGTTAACATTTCAATTTTATCAATCCATTGGTTTCAGAACATTTAATTGAATTTTTTCAATATACTGATTCATATTATAATAATTACATTAGAAATATCTAATGAATAATAATAAATATTTTAATAATAAAATATCATTATTCATGCTGAAATTTTTATTACATCTCACAATAGTTTGTTATATATGAATTTTACAACTATTAATTTGTTACAAGAAATTTTTCTAATTAATTTTACATGTTGTATTGAAGTATATAAAATGACCATATAAAAATCCATATATATATATATATACATAACCATCATACTATATTCTTATATACATCCTTTCACACATGTCAAAAATCAATCATCTTGAACCTTACATTATTTTTGATGTTTTTTACCATATTCATAACAATTATTACTATAGAAACAATTAAACTAGGGGTAATATCATCTTGGTAGACTATGATGATAATAACTTCATCCTTGTGGTATTATAATTTAATTATGATCTTACATAGTTACTTTAATAATTAGATTTAATTTTGTTATGGTACAAGGTATTTCATTTTTATATTGTAATATTTTACTATACTCAAATAATAATTATTCATATTTTTTCAATAGTGAATGCATCACATGATACCAAATACAGTATGTTAAATTAGTGGGAAATACATAATAAGATCTTTGGGCGTTATATTCTACACCTTTCAAATAATTTCACTCAAGAAATATTTTTATATTGATGAAAATAAATAATTGAAATTTTATGTCATAAATTAATTAGGTTCCTATATTGGTTACTAAATGTTATTATTCTACCAATCAACATTAACTAAGTTAGTGTTCCTATTTTATATCACCTTTTCTATATGATTTAATATTTTTACTTGTTAATTATCAGAAGAGAGATTATATTCTAGTTGTGTAATGATTGTGTTTAGATTTTATGAAGGGTTTGGTATTCCATTTTTGAATTCATGGAATTGTATTTTTTTCAGCACAATTAATTCATAAATTTAAATCTAGTAATGGATGTAAATATAGGTTTAATCCACGATAAGATTTAATATAACATATTATCAATTTAGGTAAGCAAAATCGTTTTTATGTTTTTTTTGAAAATTATATATGGTGATGTGGAATGTTGAAAATAATAGATAAATTTGTTTATTGGGTCTATGTGGGGTTTCCACTTATAATTATACCAAAATAAAATAATCTTTTCACTTCCTTCCTAATCTAAATTATTGTATAATAATTCCATCATTAATTTATCAAAAAACCTTATATTGAGTTATATGTTAGTGAGTTCACTAAAAATGATTATTCTTCATCAATATATATTCTTATTTGTTTTTATGTCATAAATCTATATACACAATTCCATTGGAAAATCAGAATTTACAGTTTGTGTTATTAATAAATCTGAATCTAATTCACTACCCTCACACATGTACAAGAAATTTATAGACACTCACTCCTAAAGAAAACCTTATTAATAATGAAAAATTATACTTAGAGGATAAGCATTATTGATTATCATCCCATGTATCCAAATAGACTTAGTTGGAACCCTTGAACACAATTATATTCAAATAATTAAATATTCACTAAGAACCAAAATATTTTAAATGAAAAAAAATCATTCAACAACATGAGTATACTCAACCATTACAAGGGAAACAATTATATTCCTAGATCACTCTAAATATCTACCCTTTATTCTAATATTAATAAAAAATAATGGGGAAGGATAAAAAATTTTGAAACTAAAATAGAAATTAAACTGATAAAAAAAATTAGTAGCAGGTCCTCTAAAAATTGTTCATGACCAAGTAAAACCAAGATACCTTTATCTACTGTGACCACCCTTTAATTTAATTTTTTTACATTAAATATACATTAGAATGGTAAAAACCCGTGATATCTTCCCACTATTGAATTTAAAAGGTTCCCCTCTTTCATGAGACATCAAGTTTGTATCACCATTTGATCTTTTCTGAAATATATTGTTTTCCTTCTTAGTGGTCAGCCAAACCATTTTGGATTTTTATATCCATGTGGAAACCCAATATTGATTTCATTTTTTATAATATGTAATATAAAATAAAGGTATTAATGTTTGGATGTGTTACCCCAAATCTTTTACTTGACCTATACATAATCATCACATGTTGTTTTTTTGGACATCCATTGGATTAAACTTGTGGAATAAAAGGAATGGATCGATCACATGAAAAAAGAAGCTTATTGGAGAAAGTTACATTAGGTGGTAAATCATATATTCATGAAGTCACTTAGGGGAACAATCAGTTAATTTTTTCCTTACATTCGATGATTTGACCATCTAAATTACAAGAGATCACATAAAAAATCTAGCATGTAATCTATTTTGGAATTATTGTCAATATATATGATTGTGTGGTTGGATGAGTAAAAGGGAAACATATTTTCTCATTATTGTGATTAGTTTATCACTTAATTTTTTTATTATATATCAACTATATGAAAAAAGTGGAATCATTTTAGGTAAATGTGTAGTCGCTTGGGGACATTATGAAATTTCATCCACAATCATATACTTAGAGAAACATCTATATATCTCATAAAATATATTGAATCACTATGATTATTTCATAAAATAATTTTTAATACTATTATAGTCATAAATTACTCATGGATTTAATGTCAGTTTTATTCCACTAATTTGATAATCAAATAAAGTATTCAAAAATCAAGATTTTATCCAATTTCATTTTGAAGAAAAAAATAATATCATATGTTAAATAGGTTAAATTTAATCAGTGAATGATAAAATAGTGGGATTAAAAAATGAATCTAGTTATGAAATTAATGAATTTATTTAATTAGTTAATTTCCCCAAAAATAAATCTTGGAATCTGAAAATTTATATTACAATAATATTAGCTAATAAAATTTTAAATTATATAAAATTTTAATTCCAATATAAACATGACATCCAGAAAAATATTTTACAGAATCACAGTTAGTTATTTCATTTTACCTATTAATTATATTATATTATTTATCACTTATTTTATACCCTCGTGTGAAGTCTTACTAACCCCCAATTATTTTTCCACCCAACGTAGATGTATGATTTTCTAGATTTTTTCCTTTAAAAATATAAATATGTTTCACTAATAGATGGATGAGTTTTATTATCTCAACACAAAATTCTATGTAATTATGAATACTATAATAGATTAATAAAAGTTTTATATGGGTTTAGGGGTTGTAGTATTATAGTGTAATACAGTTTTGGAGAAAGAGGAGGACTCTATATAAAATGAATCTCAATGTGTGATTTTTTTTGTTTCCTCCAATATTATTTATCACTAAACATCCTCTTATCCCTATTTAGCATTAATTTTTAGAATAAATAATGTAAAATATGATCATTTTAGTAATTGATATGTTAAAAATATTCCACTCTCTATTTCCTCATATTCACAATAATATATTTTTTACATTAGATATGATCTGGAATATAGATAAAGACTTACAAATTTATATAGTATGTGTAGAACAAAGATGGCCTATGATTTGAAGTATTTTCCCTTACACATGGCATGTTCCATGGATAGTCTTCTAGAATAGAAATATTATTCATTAAATAGTTATTAATTGACATCACCTACACAACACATTATATAGAACATTTAAACTTATAATTAATTGAATCTGTTCTCCCAAATTCATGGTCAGTCCATCACCAATTAATTTCAAAATAAATGAGTATATTTATTCCCTCATTCAACACTTAGTGTAATTTTTACAACCAAATTTTCGATATTTATTCCACATTAGAATCATATTTTTAAGGTAAGAGAAGTAATTTTCACTTCATGATGATGAGATAATTTCACAGACAACATTAGATACTATCGAAAATCTTTTTTCATTTTTCACATTATGATTTTACTCTTAAAATGTGTGTTAATTTATTTCTACAAATTAATCATTATATTCAAATAGAATATTACAACAAATTTCTTCTTCTTGTTTTTTCCCTCTTCAAATTTTTAATTAAACATAATCATAAAAAATATTATCAGGAATTATAGATAATAATCTTTGAGTAATAATGTATATTCTAAAAATATTCATTCAATAACTCTAATGATTTTTTTTTAAAAATTATTGTACATATATGCTTGAAATATAGTATGTTATAAATTGATCTTAAAAAAAATATTTATTCTATTATTTATGCATTTATTACCTGAATGATCTATGATATAGAATAAATTAGTTATAAAAATATTATAATTCAGGAACTTATTTTTCCCTCATGATATAAGATATTGTAAATAATGTGTCAAATTTTGATTATACTCATCTCATGAAATAGATTACAATTTTATGGACACATTTCATGGAATAATATTAAAATATTAGTAGCTTTTTTAAAAAATTAATTCACAAATAATTATAGAAAAATTTCATTTCAACAATCATATACAGTGAATTGACATGGAAATTAGCATTAAAAAATTATAATGGACTGAATGTGTTCAATTTTATCTTATTAATCACATTTTTTAAAAATATAATTCAATTGAAAATAAAAAGGCACAAAATGGTTGACAAAAAGAGATATTTTAAAATAATACATCTTGAATTGTCTTAAACAAAAAGGTTCTCATCAAACACACACACACACATAAATTATTTAGTGTTATAAATGCATTGAATCTAATTTAGAATATTAGTTGATTTAAAAAAATAATTACATATAATAAAATTTTAAGGGTACTTCCAACCCATTGGGTTTAAATTGATAAATAAGGGGAAGAGTGATATCTTTCCGACTAGTTGTTAGGGAATATTATTTTGGTAATTATTTATCTTATTTCTATAGTGAATTAATGGGTATTGTTTCATTATTTAAAAATGTAACCATTCATAAAATGATATAAATTAATAACTATGAAATGGTCTTCCAATATCAAACAATATTTACATGTTATTGGCTTCATCATTGAGTTTTATAATTTCACTTATTCATTAGTATTGAAGTCCTTCAGTGGAATCAATTTTCATATCATTTATTTAGATTTTAAAATTAACAAAGAATTACCTCCATATTTATCTTGAAACATTTATTTGAAACTTTATCCCATTTAATGCTTTATCCTGTTCAAGATTAACTTATTTATCAACTCAGTAGGATTTTTGTTATGCTTTTATGTGTAAATAAAAATTTTTCCCATTAATTAATTAGTAAGGGGTAATTATTATGCATTTCTTGTAGGTTTTTATATAATCCTATATGTTTTCATCAATTAATTTTTTCTATACAATATCATATATTATTATAGTCTACTCTAATGTTCCATTGGTTTTTATATTGTAAACATGAGCTTTCAAATTAACCTATGGATGTTAATGTGTGGATGTTTTGTGATGTATTGTATACTTTAAAAAAAATCAACTATTGAGTAGTTTAAAAAGTGTGCCCCATGATCATTTGTGGCATCCATAGGGACCTGTAACCTACCATATGTGTTGGACCAGAGAAAAGATAAAATAACATTGGAAACATTAATTTTTGTGGCTGTGGAATCCTTTTTTAGACAAAATCCACAACAAAAAATATATATGAGTATCTATAATACATGGGAAGGTGTCCCATAATGTATGTTCCCTATAATTGTATATTTTCACAAAATATGATAAGTATTGAATACATTTATGATTTCGTTGAAATATTTATAGTAAATTGGAATTTATCACATATTTGTAATAATCATGTGTATTTTATAAAAACAAATAGGCTTATTAAATCATGATTCCAATATATTCTTTATTTTTTATTGAGGTATAAACAGGATTCTGTAATATATAATATGATAATATTTAAAAAAAAGACTAAATCTCAATTAATGATTTTTTAATTATGTGATCCTAAAACATTTTCGACATGTATGAGTTTTTTAAATGATAAATCAAGATTTATAATTTTTTTTAGAATTTAGTTGAAATTTAATTGATTTGGTACTGGATAATTCACTCAAATTGTTTCCATATATGCATTCTTAGGTCTTTATCATTTAATCAAAAATAATTTTCTTCTAATATGTGGTCATTCACTATGCATTTATTTGGATTTTATTCATCATCGGTTTTGGGTAATTTTTTCAAGTGATCAACTATTATTTTATTCATTAATCTCTATGTTATACTTATGGAGTATTTGAAACCAACAGACTAAAGAATTATTTTTAGTTTCTTTATCCACAAAATTTTTAAGTGATTCAGTGTAAGAAAACATAGTGGATATAGTTCCAATTAAATAATATTTGAGTTTATTTAAAGAGAAAAAACTACATAAAACATTTGGATTAAAAGTATAGTTCATATGGGTTCTATCCAGTGTCCCCATGGACTAATCAATGACCTTCAGTTTAACCATGATATTGTGAAAAATAAATTTTCCTACAAATTGGAAGGAAGCATACCCAAATATCTCAAAGGTGTTCCAAATATTGGTGTCTAATTAAATATTGGGGTTACTAATCTACACTATTGTTCATGATATGTTTCCATATATTTAGTATTAAAATCAAAATATTTTTCTTAAAAATAAACCTATAGTGATTCCTATAAATTGGACTAACATAATTTATAAAACTCTTTCAAAACACTACATGTTTTAGAAATGATCTTATATGTTACACATTATTGTGGTAAAGAAAATAATTTATCATTTACATTTATATTTTTTCAACCCCAATGTCTTTTTTGGAGATGATATCAACTCAATATATTTATCTTTACACCATAAAGTTACACTTCTCATTCATTCAAAAAAGATTTATTTCATTCCATGTTATCAAATATTTTTATATATTTGAAAAAATGAACAAAATAATTTCAAAAAAGGTAAAATCATCAAATAATACTAGCAGAGATTCATAAATATAGTTTTACAATATAAATTATATATACATATGAAATATACCTTTGATAATACATAACAAAAAAGGGATCATCATATGTGTAATGGTTCCAAAGGGATGTGAGAAAGTAGTCTTCTCATGGTCCACTGGTGAAGTGGGTATAAATAAATATATTGAAAAAATATTCGAAAAGAAATAACATTTTTTATGTTGGTTGAAAATACATTAAGAAATCTTATCAATTCTATTAGGTTAATTGTTTTTATTTAAAAAAATAGGTTTACTGTGTTAGTTGTGGAGTTTTAGCATGATTTTTGACCAGGAATTTTGAAAAAGCTTTATGACATTGGTAGTGGAGCTCTGAATGATCTAAAAAAATTACATGTACAAGGTGGTATCCTCTCATAGTCTTTTCCAAAATTTTTATCATAAATTTTGAAGAAGCGAAAATATTCATTAATGATGGATTTATAATACCATATCCTTAAAATATGAATGATATAATGGAATACATAAAATTTTGGATTCACAAAGGGTAGTTATTTGAGAAATAATGAATCTAGAATATAAAAAAGGATATAAAAGAAAAATGTGGTATGTTATGCCATTAAAAAAATTTGCATACAGAAAATTTCATGAATGTTTTGTAAATAATGGGTGGTTCATGAAAATGAATAAACAGTTTCAAAAAAATGAATTGTCGATCATGAAATTTCTCAGAGGGGTTGAAATTTATATAAATATGATCACTAACACAAATTTCTAGAGTGATATCCTTAATTATGATCCAAAAGAACATAATTAATGAGAGACTTTTATAGTATTTTTTCTTATGTGAATCATTTAGATTCATGATGAAATGTTATTTCCATAAAGATGAGAATGTTTATTGAAAGGCTGTGAGTTTTTGAAAGAAAAAATTATTAGAAAACAAAAATATTTTCTGTTTTATTTTTCAATTTCATGAATTATGGGAAAATGGTTCTATGTTAGTGAATATTGTACAGAACATATATATTTTCCTAGAAATTAGAAGATAAATATTTTTTCTTCACATTGAAAAAAGTATATCATCATTACAAAATAAATGTGGTGTAAAAAATATTTATTCAATTGATCAAGAAAAAATTATACAAAAGGATCAGATTGCACACATTTGTTGATTATTAAATGATCTTTCATATTGGGAGATTAAGTGAACTAAGAGGGACCCATAGTCTTCCCAAAAATTTGTAATAGTTATACTCTTTATTTTATTTGTTATGTAATAAAAAGTTTGATGTATTATCATTCCATGTATCCCAGTTTTGGTTAAATAATTAATATTTATTTATCGGATGTATTTTTCATTTAAAGTCATGCATTTCTATAGGAAAGAGAGAGAATTGTATTCTATTTAATAAAGGAACTAGATTAAAAGGGGTACATGTTTTAATATTTTATACCCTAATTTAGTACCCCTCTTAGGGTGTTTAACCAATTTGGGATACTATTTCCCCTTCCAATATCTATTTTATATAATTAATGAATTATACATGAATATGATCATTAGTAGTGGTTTTTAGCTCCAAATCTATACACACTCTCTTGTTCTTTTAAATATTTATAGAGACCAATTTTTTGTTGTAATTTCTTTAAAATACTGCAGTTGTTTTTCTTGGTAACTAATTAAAATTTAATTCCCCATTATGATTTATATGTGGTTTAAAAGATGACATGTAACAAAAAATCACTATATATATTATTATAACATCTATTATGGCTGTATTTAGTGTTGTTTGGGGCTGTCAGAGAGATATGAAATTTATTTCAATAATATTTTTTATTACAATATTTTTGGAATGTTTCCTAGAATATCCCAAAATCCTAACCTTCTTAATACACATTATTTTTTTAATGCACAAAATATTATTCTCTTAGGTTTTGGATATGTGTTTAGGAGTGATAAGTAGTAGTGTCCCCTAAATAATGTGGAACAACAATCTATGATCATTGGGAAAGGGTTTACAATGTATATTTGGTCACTATTTGAGGAATGAAATCATATTAGGGAATCAAATTTCTATTCCTCTATTTTTATGAGAATAAAACTACATGTAAAATGAATTATCATTAAATAAAATTCTAAATAACTCTTTTTATTCAGAAGTTACATCATACAAACATTTTATAAAAAATCTTAATAATTTAGGATAGCTTCAACCTCCATAGAGCTTTTAATCATAATGTATTCCTCTAATTTTAATATTGCATTAAATAAACCTAAGTCATTCAAAGGATAAATAGAAACCATCTTTGATAGTCTATGGGGTTATTGGTCTCTTTAAGGGTGTATCATAGAGTCACTAATGTTGATATGGATAATATTGTTATTAAAATACATAGTGAATTATCCAGAATGGACATTGATGATTGTTGATAATGGGGATTTAAGAATGCCACATCTGTCAATAATTTATCCCAATAAAATATATCTACCATTGTTGCTATAGGATTTCTTAATGACGATGTTTCATGTTAATTTCAAATAGATTATTTTTAAAATTTGTTCTTGGTAAGATATAGTTTAATGTTGCGATTGAATGTTGTCAAAAAAATATTAAAGTAACAATATCACGATTGATTAGAAATTAAAATTTAAATTATAACAATAAATTATTGTAAAGGATAGAGAAGTTAAATTTGATGAAACAAGTTTGGATGATTTATGACTATTTGACAGTCCATTAATCCATGTATACAAATATTACACAATATAATTACTCAATGAATACTATATGGACATAATGTTTACACCTCAATTTTTTAAATACAATATCTAGAACTGATATATGTGTGTTGATACTCATGTAAAATTTATTAAATTTCATATATACCCTCACACAATGAAACTTAATATTACTTATTATGCTCATTGGAAATAACTCACCCAATATGTTTATACCATAAGAAAAAAAAATTAAACACTCATAAATTGAAAAAAATATTTTGAAAAAAATAAAAAATAATGAAATAAAGGGAGATAAATAACCACATAAATTAAAAAAATAGATATTACAATAATTCAAAAATTTTTTAGAATCAAAAGGATTAAACTCAAAAGTAAGAAGTCATTAGATATCTGCTTCCCAAAACCACATGGAGAATAGTTGGACATAGATAGATCAATTCCTATAAATATTCCTTTAACAATTTGATACAATCTTTATAAAATTAAATATTTTAGAAAATTTATTGAAATGGTTTCATTATTTTATAATGAAATTGTTTGGAAAAGATTCCATGAAGTTTCTATCATTTGAATATTGATGCAATTTGGGTTTGTATATAGATTTATCTTCAAATATTTACATATTTAATTTTTTTGAATATATCATTATCATTACCTCAATAAATAAAATATTCCATCAACACATGTTTCCAAATTTATGATTCTTCCCCTAAAAAATATTCATGGTCAAAGAGTTTTTTCAAATTATTCTACATTGTCACCCCCATTGTCTAAATTAAGGAATATATTGTATTATAAAAATAAATTTTCATTTTTATCATTGATTTTTTTTCTATTAAAACTATATTATTATAATTTATAATTTTTTTGGATGCGATATAAATTATCAACCGTGGCTTGGTGAAATCAGTCCTAACAAAAATTAAAATTATAATCAATTATTTAGCCCACATAAAGGTCACATATTCAATTGGTATTATATAGAGATTTGAACTCTAGTAAAGATAACATCTTAAAATTTTAATTCAAAAACATTTGGATTAATTTAAAATGTTATTTTTATAACATCAAAATGATTTAAAACAACAATAAAAATATATATCAATAATCCATTTGAACATATATGCTCAAATTTAAACATAATAAAAAGAAATGATGAAAATAAAAAAATAAACTGTTGATCATTGATACATTTAAATACATATGAAAGGTATTTAAAATTTTAAATCTATTTGTTAGACCATAGTTTATCATTTCAGTCATACAAAAGTAAGTATCAACATTCAAATCTATGATAACTTCAATGTGAAATACTGTGAGATCCACATGATTAATATCATGTAATTTTGTCTGTAATACATCATTACAATATATTAATTTAATTTATAAATTATGTGTATTCAATTCATTTCCATTTGATTTCACCACCCATGAACAAGAATCACTAATTTTAATTGAATTATTAATCTTCACAAGTTGATATATTTTAAAAAATATTTTAACCTATGAAAACGAAAAAATATCACCATAGAATTGATAAATTCGTACATATCAACCACAAATTGGTCAAGCAAAAGTTCTTTTCTTGAAAAATATTTAGGGTATGTATAGTGAATTATGGATGTTATAATTTTAATGTACAAAATTACATGGTGGCATAATGTGTGTTAGATATTTTTGAAGAAAATGTTTTATTTATAATTTATACTATGGTATGGTACAATCCTCACTTTTGTCAATAGAAAATAACCTCCAATAATATTTGAATATATATATATATGTAATGTGTGAAATATTCACAATTTCTATGGCATAAAGTATTCCACTCAATAGAATCAATGGATTTAAATTTTTTTATATTTATAAATATTTTTGGATTTGAAATATGAATAAAGGAAGGGTTATTTTTGTTTTAAATAGATTGTGTGACTTATATAATTTCATTTGAGTAATAATAATTACATTATATATCTACAAAATTACGTTTTTAACCATTTTATTATCTTCAACATGTCAATATATTTTCAAAATATTATTTTCTATAAATTATTTTTGGGATATCTATATTACAATCAATTTTCAATCCCTAAAAACCACTTCAATACCATTTATTATCTTCCAAAAGTATACAAAAAAAATCATCATGTCAAAAGTAATCATCCCCCACACTTATGTTCAAATGGATCATGATATCATTACTTCAAAAAAATACTGGATGGAGAAAAGTCACTTGTAATATAAAAATTAATAGTTCATTAATTTATACTAATGGATAGAGAGATTAAATTTCTAAGAATGAAAACCTAAAAGGTATTTTCTTGAAAAAGTGTGATTTTAAAAATATTGAAATTAAATAATAATTTAAAACAAATTCACATCAATCCCTCTTGTTTGGAAAGAAATATAACAAATTATTGTTCAATAAAATTTGTTTGGTTCTCTCATGTATAGAAGAAATGTGAATAATATGTCTAAAGAGATCCTATGCCTCATTGGAATGTGATTTTAGAAATTAAGATAGTGAAATGTTGCATAAGATTCCAAAATAAGAAGTATGAAATTGGGAAAAGAAAACTCACAAAATATTAATAGAACACAGATGTTATTCCTCTATTATTATTTTTTAAAATGAATAATTATTTCATATTATATATATTAATTGATAATTTTGAAAAAAATACATGATAAAAAAACATATTTCAAGTAATAACACTACCTTGGTTTTTTTGTGAAATATAATCCTTCATAATTTCTCTCCATGTATCAAAATACCAACCAACCTGAAAAAAATGAACCATAACTTCATATTTTAAGTGAAAGGAATGAAAAAAATAATAAAAAATTATTATTTGAAGAAAATGGATTATAGTTAGACCCCCCCATGGTTGTTGTATTTTATTCTCTATACAATAAGACTATAGATTTTTTCCTCTGTCAAACTTTTTCTTTGGATTTATTCTCATGAACCCCCAAAATGGAATTTCCACTATATTCATCAACATATAGTTATTAAAAAACTCTTTATAGAAATATTTATTCAAACTCCACTATAAAACATAATTTTTCTATTAAAGCAATCGATTGGGGAAGAAATATAATTGAAGTTACCCGTCACTTTATTTTTATGAAATTCCTACTCTTGTTGATGGAAATTTATTCATGGATATAGTTCTTCTTTAAATTTTTATTTAAAATTGATTTCTTATTTAATAATCATTTTTGAACAACCATCCTCATGTAAACAAGTTTACAAATCCAATAGGAACTCTTTTTTCATTAATATCATATTTCTCTAGTTCTTCTTTTTAGAAATTAATCTTCACTATATCTATATTAATAAAATATTTGAAAGTATAATTTTATAAAAATTTATAATCAATAAAATATCCACAAAATTAATTTAAGTTTGAGACTTCCCCATATTTTTTCTTATAATCTTGATCTATTTTTTGTGACTATATTTTCTAAGTCTTTCATTAGAAGTTTTTATAAGATTATGATATCCTAATTTTTCATTAAATACTATCAGATCAAGTATTTCATCCTCTTTATTTGTAGTTAAATAAATTAAATTTTATATTATTTATCTCCAAAATTAGAGTTTCACGTGGAATTCCATTTTCCTCAACATAAGAACAATAATATTTCAAATTGAATTGATTTAAACAACTATATTAGTGGTAAAATAAATGTTTATATCATCATTTAATTTCATAATAAGAATGTCTAAATCATTTTTAAACTCAAACTCAAAAATATTTTCAATATAAAAAGTCGGTTGGGTAACTTTTACATTTTCTTTTGCATCTTTTTGAAAAAAATATTATTTTTATTCTTTATAATATGATAAAATAACATCAATTTATTTACTTGTTTTTGTAATAATTAATTAATTTTTTGGTTATTTTATTCAAAATTCTAAATTAATATACTAAATTCCTAAATTATTTGATAATGCAGATAAATATATGAGTGGTTATAGTGAAAATTTATATTTTAAATTTTTTTAATTAATGTCTAAGATCCTAGGGATGAAAGAATAGAAATAATCATATGAAATATTACAAAAAATTATTACAATTGATAATTGCTATCTTTTTCTCCTCAAACAATTATTTATCCCATTCAAAAAACAGTACATTGTTGACCACATTGTTTTCAAATGAGAAGGTTGTGGGATAAGTTTAAACATTCACTTTGAAAAATATAGTCATGCAATGTTGGAGTTAAGATTAATAATTTAAATTTGTTAAAAGTGATACAAGGAAAAAATTAAGAACTTATTAAGAAAATAATGTTATAAATTAGATGTAGAATAAATTGGAATGGACTGGGAAATCAGATTTGAAGTATTTTCTTTGGATAAGCTTTAACATGTGGAGAAAAAATTTATCTTTTCACAAAAATATAACCTGACTGAATAAATAAATAAAAAATATACAAACTCATATAATACACCTAAATTTCCTATACACCATTTTTATTACTCAAATATCAGAGCTGATCCTCCAAGGAATGTGATTTAATTTTTTGGAGACCTCATCATAGTAAAACCTACGAGAAAATATTATTTTCATAGGAACTACAACTCCCAAGAAGTTAAAACTATAAGAAAATAATTATACATTAATAAATTGATGAAAAAAACTAATAGATAAATGATAAATTAAGAGGAAAATGAACCTTTTTAACCAAGAAAATAGACTCTATGTTAATTTGAAAAAGCATTTATAAGTAAAAGTAAATATATCAAAAGGGATCAGTCAAATATACACATCCCAAATTTTAGCCCAATATGTCTAGATTATATGTTTTATAAAGATCTTTCTCTTAATAACACCATGAATCTAATAATCTCTAGGATATCAATTACAGGATGTTGATTAAAATTATTATAATGAATTGGTGTCTATAATTTTACCTGAAATTTCTATAATTCAAAGGATAATTCAATTATTTCAACATAAATGGGAAAATAATTTCCAGTTTCCTTCTTGATCATTGTTACTCTATGAAATTCATGTAAAACATGAAAATCTAAACATCTTTGAACACGTGTATAAAAAGATATGATTTTTTTACTTGGAAACATATTTATTTCAAATGACAATTTTCACCTCCCTCTAAATTGTCTTGTGAATAATCAACCTTAATGAATAAATATTTATACACAATATAATTTTTATACACACATATGAGTCCTCAATATATTAAAATGATAATTATTACAACATCTAATTTTTTATATCAGGATATTTGAATCATTTATTTATGTCTGGTAAAATATGTCCTCCAAAAATGACTCATATTGTAGGAACAATTTGTGTCTCATAATGATTGAATATGTTCTTCTTCTATCTTAGAGAGTTTAATATCAATACTAATAATATCAAAAAAGTAGTTTTTCAAAATGGATTATTAATGAATCATTTATTTGTGAAAAAAATATGATATACAATTTCTAAAAATCCATCATTTCAGAATTTTACAATTTAGATAAAAATATAAAACAAATTACAAATTTATGTAGTAATTTCACTTACAAATAAATATGGGTGGTTGTTAAATATTTAAAATACTTATAAGAAGTACTTAAAGTATAATCTATATAAATATTATTTTTTACGATCAAGAGTGGTATCCTTAATATGATGTTCAGTGTGAATGGACTCTATATTACTCCATATTCAATATATATATATATATGCTTGGAAGAGTATATCTTATACTTTCCTAGGTACATCCTAAAATAATCCAAATAAAAAAGTATATTTGAATACCTATTATATAACCAGTATTTTTTGGTTTGATGTCTCATATCTATAAATATATAAAAACAAAGTGAGGCATTTCATATATTGAAGAACATTATTCATGAAAATGAATTGAGAAACTCATAAACCCAATGCTAAAAAGGGACTTAAAATTTTCATATATCATGATATTTTATGCGTGACATTGGTTTGATTATATATTATTGAATTCATCAGAAGTTAATTATTTCATTATCTTGAAGCCACTACTTTTTTGTGAAAATTTTCATAGGAAATTATGAAGAATTGGTAATTTATCAGGGTTATAGAGAAGAAGGAAATTAATATTAACATTGTATAATTTATAATTATTTTCTATTTGGATAGATTTTAATTATTTATTTTTTTAATATATTATTTTATATGGGAATAGATGTGGTATTCCCTTATTCTACATTTGATATCATTTTCATGTTGTATCATGTCTCTTATCTCTTTAGTTAGTTCTTCATCCTTATTCATTCCAATATCCCCCTCCCCTTGGTAGTTTGTAAGTTTCTTAAAACACTAATTTATCTATATTTTCATCGCCTTCCACTATAGTTTTGTTGTTGAAGGTTGGGATACACTATTTCAGATTCCTAACTCTAATATCCTATTTCATCAATACACAGTTTGTTTTATTCTGTATATAGTGTGGTGTGGGATTGAAGATCATTTCAAAAATAATTTCCCCATACATACATTTCATATTATAATTGAAAATTTTTCATTTTTAATTTTATCTTTTTCCGTATGAAAAAAATACAATAATACAGCTGGATTGGTTCTTCAGGTCCTCTACTGAAAATCATAGAATATAAATTATATTATCTTTTTATTGTTTTCTGAGTGTTTTTAAATTGAAAATTGATATTCATAGGGTATATTTTATTAAAACTTGGATACTTTTATATGGTTTGGTTGTAGGGTTATTTATATTTTTTTTAAAGTTGGTGGGTGAGGATATTGTCCATTCTATTGTATTAATGAGTCCTATGGTTGAAAATAGTTTGAGGGTGGAGGGGACAAAAATTTTTAGGGTTTCAAAATCTATAAAATATAAGCATAAACCCCATTTATATTATATTTTATTTTATGTATTATATAAGAAAGGATAGAGTAAAAAATTTATATTCCCTAATCATTAGCAAACTAGTCAGTGAAATGAATAGGTGATAAACATAAACCACATATATTAACAAATTAATATTATTACTAAATTTATATATATCCTTATTTATCACAATTATTATTACATATTCATGTCTAGATTGTAATAATGGATTCAATTCAAACAATCTTACCACATGTAGCTTCTTTTTATCACAGATATAGTGATAAATTATTGCGGGTTCAGATAAATATTACTATCTAGATCTTTGGAATATTATATTGACAATTCCATTAAATCTCCACTAGTTTATGCAAAAAAATAATTTCTATCATTATAATGAATCATTTAATAAAAGAACATAAGTGTAATGCCCTGACCACAAAACCCTAGAGCCAAAGCATTATTCTTGAAAGTCACACATAACTAACTTCTTCATATCCTTGGAAAATGAAACATGAGAAATAAGTGATCTCAAATGCACAGTAAGTGTAAGAAATACAGCAGAAGATAACATAAACACTGGGCATAGTGAATAGTTGAAAACACATTAATTTACAAATAATAAACATTAACACTTTATGGATGAAATATAATCTGAGTAAATAAATCCATTATAAAACATAGTCATTGGTATTATACTAGTCGAATAACCACAAGAAATATCAATATCTAATCTCAAAATGATGGAATTCATAATGTCGGACATCATAACCACATAGCCAAGGCCTTGTTCTAAGACTACAAATATGATTCTGTCAAGGCCATGTGCCAAGACAGTAGTTTGTCTCATGAGACCTACTGATGCATCAAGGAGCTATAGCGGGCCCCACATGTCACTTAATAAGTCCAATGCATTCCTCATATGAAAAGTTTGAAAAATTACATAAACATTTGTATTAAAAATAGCATACGAAATGTCAAGGTTTTATCCACAAACCAAGAATGGTATAAAAATAGCACATCCACAGTCAAACATAACACATTCAATACAATATTAAAGACTTTATGGTAACATATTAACCTCATTATAGATTAATTAAGTATATTGAAATATAAGAATATATTCATAAAAACTATTTGAGAGAAATATCCACCCTTTTCTTGAAAAAATTTAAAATTCACACTAATTGTCAAGAAGCCATTTAAAAATAGAATATTGAATAAAAGTTTCCCATACAAATTTGAATATTTTAAATGGATTTTTAATTTTAAAACATTATTTTCCATATAAAAAAATCATTAACATAATTTTGAAAACTTGCACATTAATGTGATTGATGTAGAAGAATAAAATTTTAAAACATTTAAAAGGATATTTTAGTTTGATTTCCAAACCAAATGAGATATGCTTGAATACAAGTAATTGAGTTAATAAAAACATTGTAATATCTTGATAATAAAGGATTTCATTAAATACTATGTCAAAGATAGTATATACACCATATAAAAGTGAATTGGTTCATAACAACAAAAAAGTCTCAAAGGAATGTAAATTGAGATGAAATCCCTTATAAAGACATTATCCTTATGTAAAGGATAAATCAATGAAATAATTATGTGTGAAAAATATAAATACACTCAATGTTATTGGATATTTAGTGTAAATAAACCAGTGGACATTCACAAATATTCTTGTAAAAGCAATACTAATGACTTGGATGTTTAACTCAATGAATATAAATTGAGTTAAAATCAAGTTTATATCAATGACATGAGAAATTATAAATGGAGTTATTATGTGTATAAAAAGTATATATATATAATGGGGAGTTTAAATTACTACATAAATAATAAATACGTATTCCACACATAATCTTGGAGTAAAATAATCAATGAAGTATGCGTAAAACCCACAGAGTGGAAATTGAAATGTGAAATTCCCTTACAGATTTGGTATCTTATGAAACATACAACCCATGAAAAAAGGGTCATAAAATGAAGATGTAAATACCCATAAATTAATGTAAATTACACGAAGAGTACAATCATGGATAGTACATATGCCACACAAAAGGAAATAGTGTCCAATATAGCATGAATCTCACGGGAAAAAAAGTGAGATGGAAAACCGTTACATCATTGTAATCAATCAAGCCGTGTGACCAAAAGTTAATAAACCCCAAATAAATCACAAAATACCATGAATATAAAGAGAATAAAGATAATATATATGAAATGGTAGTTCAATATACAACACATCCAATAAATATGTGGCGAACAATGGAAATCTCACAGAATTAAAAGCGAGATATGAAACCCCTTACCTCAAGTCCGACTTGTCTTTTATGATCCTTGTTCTTCCTAAATAATTAACTTAATTTAATTAATAGTTTATTAAGAACATTTTTAATATCTATTATTACTTTTAAATCACTTATTACATTTCTATAACAATTAGTTAATTATCTGAGTTCATATAACAAACATGTATCTCGTATTTTCAAAATTAAATTCACAGATGCAGTAAAATTTCATTTATATGAAAAAGTCATATTTTTAACTATTATTTAGTGGTTTCACTATTCATAGAAAATTGATGTTTTTCAGAAAAATTCCAAATATTTAGCTGATTCTGTATTTTATATTCCAAATTCAAAAATTATGTCTATTTTACCTAATTAAAAACAGAGAAGATGGATTAATTAATTTAAAAATAATTCTCATTGTGAAAACAAATAGCGTGTTTTTAAGAAACAATAATGAATAAAAAATTTACACTTGTTTGTAATAATTTCCAAGTGAAATTAATTCCAAGGACCCAAATTGGATTAAAGAGTAAAAATATAATCTAACTATATAAAAAAATTAGATTAAAATGTTGTTTTGAATTAAAATACATTATTTCTCACTTTTCATAAAAAAATGATTACTAAAAAAAAATACCAAAATTTCATCCAATGTAAATCTAGATATCCTGATTCTAAAGAAGAATTATATTTTGTCAAATTGAATATGTAAAAGGGTCAAATATTGGATTTAAAAAGGGTTCGTTATTAAAAGGTGTTAAAATTGAATATTTTTGAAAAATAATTTTTTTTATCAGAAAAATTGAATTTGTTTTTATAATATGTATAAGAAACAAATAATACTTAAGTTAAAATTATATGGGGTATATAAAATTAAAAATCTAGTTAATACTATTCATAACCGCTTTGTAACGACTAGTTTGGTAACTCATGGGGCACTCGAACCTGGTGTTGCGTATAGTGCAAGATATTGAATTTAATGAAATAACTTACTATGAAATCTTGGGGTGTTACATTCTCCCCTCCTTCAATACATTGCATCCTCAATATTTTAAAATTTTCTTGGAAAATAAAAAGTTAAAAATAGAAAAATATCTTTTTGGAAAACCCACATCTAAAATTGGCTTAATAAAATTTAGTCATTATAAGAGAAAAAAGGAGATTAAAAATTACCACTAAATTATGATCTCAATTAGTAGAACATTGCTTTAAATTATAGAAACATAATTGGAGGGAAAACATGAGTATATATATAAGGAGTTATTGAGGTCATCAATTACAAACAAGTGTATAATTGAGGGCCTCAAAGCCATCCATATGTGATAATTTAAAATATCATCGGTTCAAAAAAACATAAATCCTTAGGATAACACATTTTTGGTTTTAAGATCCTTGTCATAACATTTAATAATTAATCTATTCATATAATAAGAAAACAAAAATATACTTAATAAGTGGAGTTTTATCATTTATCTAATTCTTACCACAAACTCATCTTTCACTCCAAATAATGAGTATTAAAGATGACTTGGTCACACCTGAAGTGATAGAATCAACTTATAGAGAATCACATAATCCACAATGGATGAACTATATATTTCACTTTTCTTTGATGATTAACCAAAACCAAAATGGTTAGTAAATGATCAGATGATCTGCATAAAGGATAATAGTTTAGATAAGGAAATAATAATATTAATTTCCAAAATTAAACAAACAATACCCAAAGTAAAATAAATACCATTCAATAAATAATTGTCCATAAAATCTTTTAATACAATCCAAACTAATATTGAAACCCAAAACTCAGAAGAATTTGATTATGTGGTTTTCCAGGTTAAATTGTATCTCCAAATAATATCAAATACTCTTAATGTCACATACTTAAAAATAATTAACCTAATCACATATTCTCTATGATAGGTTAATTATTTCAATAAATAACCCAAATCGCTATAAATCCATATTAATGAAATAGGTAAAAAACACATTTACTCTTCCAATGAAATCCCATAGTATTCAATTTTATTTTGGCATATAGTATTCCCAATAGAGAAAATGTCTTCCAAAATAACATTTATCACTTAATCAGCTAATAATTTTCATGTACTAAGGATATCCATTTTATAAGGAATAAGGTCCCAAATCAACTTATTATTAATCAATAAAATCATTTAAATAAAAATAATTAGTCACCCTCACTATGGACTTTACGTAGTCTAGTGTTATGTGATAAATTCCAATCGTACTATGGTTGTGGGTTAGATTCTCGTAGCCTTGTCTGACGCGATGGGTTGTCACATGATCTACATGTTTTTATTTTTCAAAAACAATATAATTTTATAATATTCCAAAAAATGAGATATATTCCTCAAAATAACTGTAAAACAATTTCATCACAAATATTATCCCATTCCACTCATTTTAATTCCAAAATTTAATAACATGTAATTTCCTCAAAATAAATGTTCTTGTAAAACCAAATGGTAATTTATAGCTATATCCACGAGAGAAAATATAATTCTTCCTAAAATATCATTTTTAAATGACAAAATGTAGGGTTACAAATACAAGGGAAATGTCTTCCAAAGTAATCCCATCAACAAAGAGCACAAATAAATTTTTAAAAAATTACCCTTCTACTTATTTCAACATAGCTTCTTCCTTGAACAAGTGGATTTTGTATAGAATAGGGAATTCACTCAGGTAATGGAATGGTCCCCTACATTTATGGAAAATGATAATAAATGGATTCTTAAGACCATTTTTATTTTCTTCCATAGTAATATTCATTTTTCGTCAATAATTATTTACTTTATGTCCTTTTTTCCCACACATAAAGTATTTCATTGTTCTATTAAGATAGCTTCCTAGGCGTCTCCTTTCACATTTCCTCCATGATGGAAAATCAGTTTTCTTTTCTCCATGGTCTTCACTACTAGAGCTCTTATAATTCACCACTTTTCTCTTCTTTGTTGAGTCCGAGGGTTTGTTAATATATATGTTGTTGATCATATTTTTTTAAAACTGATTTGGCATGAACACTATATCATTCTCGCCTGTCAACATTCCATATTGTTTCTCATTTCCACCACCATTCAAACCTGGTACATCATGCTCAATGTTACTATGAATTCCTTGGAATCCAGCCAATGTCTAATACCAGAAAGCCTTATGTGAGTAATAATAGTCATAAAATCATTTACAGAATATCATGAAAACTTATTTTCAATTTTTTCATTTTAGGATTAACCAAGATCATTTATTATCATATTATATTAAAATCCTTAAAATATATTTTTATAGAGAATGTAAATTATCCTAAGAATATCCCTAGAGAGTTTCATAACCAACAATACAGCAAGGCCCATTGTCGTGTTCCAGGATACCTTGGGTCAAGCCCGAAACCCCTTGTCGGAGTATTCACTCCTAGGTACATCTTTTCCAGAGTCGCCTCTACCCGCTCTTATCTAGAAAGGGATGTATATCTTGGAAAATACACAAAATCTATACATTACCAAGATTATAAGATGTTTATCTATAAAATTTTTCAATGTCTATCTTAGGGTAATGTGCTATAATAAGATTTTATCTAAATTTAGTTTCCAAGGTTCGTACTAAATATTCTATGATACCAACTGTAACACCCCGACCCCAAAATCTAGGAGCCGATGCATTATTTTAATAAATTTTCATGATTTCATAGAATCAAGTCGCGATGGACTGATTAGATTCATTGTATTGGAAACAAGATACATCCCTATGTTCAACACTACAACTTGAAAAGAAAAACAACACTAATTTATTCCATTAGAAACATCCAAGATTCCAAGATTATTCCAACAAGTCACTCATAACTAATGTCTACATATCCTGAGAATATGAAAGATGAGAAAGGGGTGAGATCAAACCCCCAATAAATGTAATCAATACAGTAGAAGATAACAAAAACATTAGGCATGGTGAATAGTTGAAAGCACATGACTTTACAAATAATAAACATGGACACTTTATGGCAGGAATTTGAGTTGAGTAAATAATTCCATAATAAAACATAGTCATGGGTATTCTAATGGTTGAATAACCACATGAAATATCAATATCTAATCTCATAATGATTGAATTCATAATTTCTGACATCATAACCACATAGTCAAGGACGTGTGCCAAGACTACAAATAATATTTTGTCAAGGCCATGTGCCAAGACACTGGTTTGTCTCATGAGACCTACCGATGCATCGATGAGCTATAGCGGGATTCACTCATCACTTACTAAGTCCAATGCATTACTCATATGAAAATATTGAAACATAACATAAACATTTGTTTGTAAACTAGCATACGAAATGTCAATAATTTATCCACAAACCATGAAATGGTATAAAAATAGCACATCCATAGTCAAACATAAATTATTCAATACAATATGGAAGACTTTATTATAATATATTTATTTCAATGAAGAATAATGAAGGATATTTAAATAGATGAAAAGAATCATCAAAACTATTTGAGAGAAATAAACCCCTTTTTCTTGAAAACATTTAAAAGTCACACAATTTGTCAAGAATCCATTTAAAATAGATTTTTAAATCAACGTGTCCCATACAACATTGAAACTTTTAAAATGAATTTTAATTTTAAAACATTAATTTCCATATACATAAATCCTTAAAACCAGTTTTAAAACATGGACATTAATGAGAAAGTCTCAGAAGAATAAATTTTTAAAACATTTAAAATGATATTTTAGTTAGAGTTCCTAACCAAATGAAAGATGCTTGAATAAAAATAATTGAGGTAATAAAAACATTATAATATCTTGAGAATAATATATTTCATTATATACTATGTCAAAGGACAATATATATAATATATTAAAGTTAATTGTTGCATTACAACAAAGAAGTCTCAAAGGAATGTAAATTGAGAAGAAATCCCTTATAAAGACAGTATCCTTAGGTAAAGGATTAATAGATGACATAATTATGTGTGAAAAATATAAATGAACTCAATATGATTGGATATTCAGTGTAAACATTTCATAGGACTTTCACACATATTCTTGTAAAAACAATACCAATGACTTGGATGTCTAACTCAATGAATGTAAATTGAGTTAAGATCAAATTTATATCAATGAATTGAGAAATTATCAATGGAGTGATTATGTGAATAAAAAGTATATCTACACAAATGGGAGTAGAAATTACTACATAAATAATAAATAGTTATTACACAAATAATCATGGAGTAAAATAATCAATGAATTATGAGTAAATCCCACTGAGTGGAAATTTAAATTTGAAATTCCCTTATCGGTTTTGTAACTTATGAAACATATAACCCATGAAAGAAGGGTCATATAATGAAGATGTAAATACCCATAAATTAAACTATATTAAACCAATAGTACAATCATGGATAGTAAATATTCCACACAAAAGGAAATACTGGCCAATATAGCAAGAATCTCACGGGAATAAAAAGTGAGATGAAAAAACCCTTACTTCATTGTAATCAACTAAGTCATATGACCAAATTAATAACCACCAAAAGAATCATAGAATACCATGAATATAAATAGAATCATGATAATATATATCAAATGGATGTACACAAAGCACCACATCCAATAAATAAGTGGTGAACAATGGAAATCTCCCAGAACTAAAAGTGGGATAAGAAACCCCTAACCTCAAGCCCGACTTATCTTGTATGTTTCTTGTTCTTCCTCAATAATAAACTTAATTTAATTTATACTTGATTAAGAAAAATTTTCATGTTTATTATTTCTTTTATATCACATATTAAATTTCTAGGACAATCAGTTAATTATTTGAGTTCATATTGGATATTTTATCGATGTTCAAAACATGAGTCAAAAATGAACTTTTTATAATTACAATTTTTCCATGTGGTCAAAATTCAATTATCTACAGAATGATATACATGATTTAGATATAATATAAAAATATATATATATATATATATTTTATATCTAGTATATATATATATCTATCTATTTATAACAGTACATAACATTTGGAGATAAGAAATGAAATGTACCGTTCATGGAGACGGTAAGATGTATATCAGCATGACCACTACTTTAATTTCTATTTTGTATTTTAATGGAATTAAAACATAATTATACATAGTTATATAATAATTCATGTATAATATCATATATACTATCATTAAGTCCATCCTTTAGATTCCCCACAAAAGCCATTAATGAGTCATATCATTTTGAGGGGGCGGTAGTCCTCACTTCCTCAAATTTAATTTTCGTGTTTTACCCATAATGAAAACCATATAATAATGATATAAATGGAAAATATAGAGGAATAAAGAGAACATAAACATAATATATATATCATATATAAATAATGTGCCATCTTAATGGCCACTATGAGAGGTCGTAGGAGATAATCGAACAATCATCATTTCATGAGGAGTTAGTTTTCCATCCACAGAAACAATATGTTCTTCACCTAGTATATGGAGGTGTGTGTAAGTGTAGTTCGAATCCGACACATAATAAAATCTATTATATTGAATATACTAATTTTTTTATAAAATAATGTAATGAAAAGTGTTTAGGGGGTTGGAGAAGTAAAAGAAAAGAAAATCAAACAAAAGAATTTAAGAGAAAGTGTTACCTTTAATTTGGGTAAATTCCTTTGGTTTGAACAAAAATGACTTCTTGAAGTACCTTATACCAAAGGTAAGGCTTATAATATAAATATAGGGATCTTGAGAGATTATTTTGGTAGGGGTTGGATGAACCAAGGGGCTTGAGAGGTGTGTGGAATGGTTTAGAAATGGTATCCTTTTATAAGGGGGAGGAGGGACGCTTTGGTAAAGTGTGAAAATATTATTTTATTATATAGTGATATTCGGTTTCTAAAGGTACAAAACTAATTAGAGTCAAATATAAGATGACTCAAGGTCGAAATAAAATCATCCAATTAGAAATGGACGGGTTTTGGATAATATTTTAATATTAATAATCATTTTTATTTAAATCATTTATTAATAATGTAAATACTACATAATTATTGTGTCATAAATAAATTAATTTATTTGATGTCTCAAAATTATAAAAAAAAACTACCATAATGTAGGAAATAGTTTTATATTTCCAATGATTTTTTATTCTCTAAAGGATGACTTTCATAATCCCATGTGAAAATTAATGTACTAAAAGATATTTGTTAATGTAATTTATTTCCTTACTTTAAGTTAATGAAAATAAAGAGTCATTATCATTCATAAGTGGCTCTATGAGGACCCCAAATTGACCCAAGGATGCCCATGGTCGGCCATGACTCATAAAATAAGTTTAGGACAAGTGGTAAGGTAATTTTATATTATTATAATATTCTTTTTACTTTGAATTACCCCATTTATCTTTAATCGCGGTAAATAAAAGTCAAAAGTTACTATTCACAAAAAATTATTTTCATCTTATTGAACAAAATTTTACTTCTCAATAACAACCATGTATATCAGATTTTTGAAATTCAATTCACAGTGCGGTAAAATTTCATTTAAATGAAAAATTTGTATTTTTAACTACTATTTAGTGGTTTCATTATTCATCAAAAATTGATGTTTTTCAGAAAAATACCTAAAATTTAGCCAAAGCTATATTTGATATTCTGAATTAAAAAATGATGTATATTTTAACAAATTAAAAACATAGATGTGGGAATAATTAGTTAAAATTAATTCCCATTGTCAAAACAAATAGCATGTTTTTAAGAAACAATAACTATCAAAAGATTGATAGTTGTTTATGTATAAATTCAAAGTGAAATTAATTATAATGACCAAAATTGGATTATAGGGTAAAAATATAGTCTAATTAAACATAAAAACCAATTTAAAATATAATATATCCATTTAAATGAATTATATTAAAACTCTATTTTGAATTGAAATACATTATTTCTCACTATTCTTAAAAAATTATTTTTATTAGAAAAATACAAAAATTTCATCCAAAGTAAATTCTGATTTCCCGATTCAAAAAAAGAATTTTATTATATCAAAATCAATATGTAAAAGCATAAAATATTGGATTTAAAAGGGTTCACCATTATAAGGTGATAAAATTGATTTTTTTTGAAAAATAAATTTTTTATCTAAAAAATGTAATTTTTTTATAAAATGTCTAAGAGACATATAATACACAACTTAAAATTATATGGAGTATATAAAATTCAAAATTTGGTTAATAATATTCATAAACCCTTCTGAATGGCTAGTTTGGTAAGTCACGGTGCGCTAAAAACCAGTGTTGCGTGTAGCGTAATCTATTGAATTTAAAGAAATAACTTACAATGAAATGTTGGGGTGTTACATTCTCCCCTACTTTAATAAATTACATCCTCACAATATGAAATTATTCTTCAAAAAAAAGGTTCAAAATAGAAAAATACCTTTGAGGAAAACCCACATCAGAAATTGGGTTAATAAAATTTATTCTTAATAAGGTGAAAATGAGTTGAAAAAGTCACCACTAAATTATGATCTCGATTAGGAGAACATTGGTAGAAATTAAAGACAAAAAATTGGAGTAAAAACATAAATATATATATGGAGTGATTGAGGTCATCAATCCCAAACAAGTGTAAAATTGAGGGCCTCAAAGCCATTAATCTCTGATGATTTAAAATATCATCAGTTCAACAAACCCTAAAGCATTAGTATAACACATTTTTGGTTTTTAAATTCTATTCCTAATGTTTAATAATTAATTTATTCATAGAATAAGAAAACAAAAATATACTTGACAAGTAGAGTTTCATCCTTTATCAATTTTTTATCACAAACTCATCTTTCACTCCAAATGATGAGTATTAAAGATGACTTGGTCACACCTGAAGCACTAGAATCAACATATAGAGAATCACATAATCCAAAATGGGTGAACTATATATTTCCCTTTTTTTAGAGATTACCCAAAAAATAATCGTTAGTAAAAGTTCAAATGATCCACAAAAATAATAATACTTTAGAAAAAGAAATATTAATCTGAATTTAATAAATTAAACCAACAATACCCAAAGTTCCATAAATAATATTTAATAAACAATTGTACATTAAATATTTTAACATAATCTAAATTAATATTGAATCCCAAAACATAAAAGAACATGATTATGTAGTTTTCGAGGTTAAATTTTATCTGCCAATAATATCGACTACTCTTAATGTCACATACTTAAAAGCAATTAACATGATCACATATTCTCTATGATTGGTTACTTATTTCAATAAATAACCCATATTTCTATAAATACACAATAAAAACATAGGTAATAAAAAACTTTACTCTTCAAATGAAATCCCATAGTATTCTATTTTCCGTTGGCATATAGTATTCGCAATAGAGCAAACAAATTCCAAAATAAAATTTATCACATAATCACCAAATAATTTTCTTATAATTAGGATATCCATTTGATAAGACATAATATCCCAAATCAACTTATTATTGATCAATAAAATCATTTAACTAAAGAATAATTAGTCACACTAACCAGGGACTTCACATAGTCTAGTGGTAAGCAATAAATACCAATTTCACTATGGTTGTGGGTTTGATTCCCATAGCTTTTTCCGATGTGATGGGTTGTCACATGGTCTACGTGTTTTCCTTTTTAAAAAACAATATAATTTTATAATATTCCCAAAAACTAGATATATTCCTAAAAATAACTATAACATAATTTCATCACAAATTTTATCTCATACCTCACATTTTCATTCAAAAATTTAATAACATGTTATTTCCTCAAAATCAAGGATTATATAAAATGAAATTTTTATTTATAAGTATATCCAAAAGAAAAAAGACAATTCTTCCCCAAATATCATTTTCACATGACAAACTACTGGGTTAATAATACTAGAGAAAAGTATTCCAAAGTAATCTTATCAACAAAGAGCCCTAATACTTTTTAAACATTTCTCCATCCATTTATTTCAACATAGATTCTTCCATAACCAAGAGTATTTTCTATAGAATAGGGCCTTCACTCTGGTAATGGAAAAGTCCCCTAAATTTATGGAAAATTACTTTAAATGGATTCTTAAGACCATTTTTATTTTCTTCTATAGTACTCATCATTTAACGTGGAATTTATTTACATTATGTCCTTCTTTCCCACACATAAAGCATTTCATTGTTCCATTATGAACCCTTCCTAGGCATCTCCTTCCACATTTCCTGCATTATGGAAAATGATCTTTCTTTTCTCCATGGTCTTCACTGTTGTATCTCTTATCATTCACCAATTTTCTCTACCTTGTTGAGTCTGGGAGATGGTTAATATATATGTTGTTGATCATATTTTTTAAAAACTGATTCAGCATGAAAACTTTATCTTTTACTCCTTTCAACATTCAATTTGTTTCTCATTTCCATAACCATTCAATCCTTGTACATAATTCTCAAAGTTATTGTGACTTCCTTGGAATCTATTCATTGACTAAATCTATAAAGCATTGTGTGCGTAATAATAGTCATAAAATCATTTTGAGAATATCATGACACCTTTTTTTCAATTTAAAACACCTTAGGTTTAACCACGGTCATTTATTCTCATCTTATATTAAAATCCTTCAAATATTTTTGTAAAGATAATGTAAATTATCCCAAGAATATCCCTCGGATGTGTCATTACCAAGAATGCATTAAGGTCCGTTGTCGTGTACTAAGAGACCCTGGGTCAAACCTAAAACTCATTTTCAAAGTTTTCAATCCTTGGTAAATATGTGTTAGAGCCAACTCTACCTGCTCTTATCTAGATAGAGATGTACTTCATGAAAAATACACAAAATATATATATAACTATGATTCTAGGAATTTCATCTATACTATTTTTCAAAGTCTATCTTGGGGTAATGTGATCTAATCAGAGATTACGTAAATCTAGTTTCCACAGTTTGTACTAAACTTTCACTGATACCATCTGTAATGTCCCAACATCATAATCTTGGAGAAGATTCATTATTTTAATACATTGGGATGTTTTCATGGAATTAGGCCATGGAGGACCGATTAGTTCAGTAGTATTGAAAACAAGATACATATATAAGTTCAACACTACAAATTGAAAAGAAAAACAACACTAATTTATTCCATTAGAAATAACCAATATTCTAAGATACTTCTTGCAAGTCAATCATAACTAACTTCTATATATCTTGGGAAAATGAAACATGAGAAAGGGGTGAGCTCAAATTCTCAGTAAGAGTAAGTAATACAGAGGAAGATAACATAAACATTAGGCATGGTAAATAGTTGAAAACACAAGACGATAACAATAAGAAATATGTACACTTTATGGTAGGAATTTGACTTGAGTAAACAATGCCATAATAAAACCTAGTCATGGGAATAATACCAGTATAATAACCACATGAAATATCAATATCTAATCTCATAATGATGGAATGCATAATGCCGAACATCATAACCACATAGCCAATGCCTTGGTCCAAGACTAAAAATAAGATTTTTTCAAGGCCTTGTGCCAAGACACTAGTTTGTCTCACGAGATGTACCGATGCATCGAAGATCTATAGCAGGCTCCACCCATCACGTACTAATTCCAATTCATTCCACATATGAAAATATTGAATCATTACATAAACATTTGTATTAAAACTAGCATATGAAATGTCAATATTTTATCCACAAACCATGAATGATATAAAAATAGCACACCCACAGTCAAACATAACACATTCAAAACAATATGGAAGATTTTATTGTAACAAATAAACCTCAATCGAGAATAATGAAGGATATTGACATAGAAGAAAAAAAATCATCAAAAATATTTGAGAGAAATGCCCCCTTTTTCTTAGAATCATTTAAAAGTCACACTATTTTTCAAGAAGCCATTTAAAAATAGATTATTGAGTCATAGTTTCTCATACCACATTGAATATTTTAAATGTAATTTTAATTTTAAAACATTATTTTCCATATAAATACATCCTTAATTTTTTTTAAAACATGGACATTAATGAGTGAGATTTAGATGAATGAAATTTTAAAACATTCAAAATGATATTTTAGTTAGAGTTCCTAACCAAATGAGAGGCTCTTGAATACAAATAATTGATGTAATAAAGACATTATAATATCTTAATAATAAAGTATTTAATTATATACTATGTCAAAGGACAGTAAATACACCATATAAATGTGAATTGTTGTATAACAACAAAAAAGTCTCAAAGAATATAAATTGAGATGAAATCACTTATAAAGACAGTATCCTTAGGTAATGGATAAATCAATTCCATAATTATGTATGAAAAATATAAATGCACTCCATATAATAGGATATTTAGTGTAAATCAATCAGATGATATTCACACACATTCTTTTAAAAATAATACCAATGACTTGGATGTTTAACTCAATGAATGGAAATTGAGTTAAGATCAAGTTTATATCTATGACTTGAGAAATTATCAATGGAGTGAATATGTGTATAAAACATGTATCCACCCAATGTGGAGTGTAAATTAATACCTAAATAATAAATAGTTATTCCACACATAATCTTGGAGTAAAATAATCAATGAAGTATGCGTAAATCCCACTGAGTGGAAATTGAAATTTAAAATTCCCTTACCAATTTGGTAACTTATGAATTATACAACCCATGAAAAAAGGATCTTAAAATGAAGATGTAAATACCCATAAATTTATTTATAATATGCCAAGAATACGATAATGGAAACTACATATGCCACACAAAAGGAAATAGTGGCCAATATTGCTTGAACCTCATGGAAATAAAAAGTGGGAGAAAACCCTTACTTCGTTGTAATCAATTGAGTCGTATGAACAAAAGTTAATAACCACAAAATTAATCACAGATTCCATGAATATAAAGATAATAATGATAATATATATCAAATTTTAGTACAAAATACACCACATCTAATAAATAAGTGTCCAACAATGGAAATCTCACAGAATTAAAAGGGAGATAAGATACCCCTTACCTCATGTCCGACTTGGATTGTATGTTCCTTGTTCTTCATGAATAATACACATTAGTTAATTTAAACTTGATTAAGAATTTTTTTTATTTTATTATTCCATTTATATCACTTATTACCTTGCTATTACAATTATTTAATTTTTTGAGTTCATATTGGATATTTTATAGATGTTCGGATCTTGAGTAAAAAATGAACTTGTTATAATTACAATTTTTCCATGATGTCAAAAGTCCATTATCTCCAGAATGATATAAATTATTTTGATATCATATATATATTATATATCTAGTATATATATATATATTTATAATAGTACATAACATTTGGATATATGAAATGAAATGTACTGTTCATAGAGATGGTATGTCGTACGTAAGCATGAATGATACATTCATTTATATTTGGTATTTTAATGGAATTAAAACATAATGATACATAGGTATATTATAATTACATAATAATATAATATATAATATCATTAATTCCATCCTTTATACGTCCCATATAAGGAATTAACGAGTCATATCATTTTGAGGGGCAATAGTCTGTACTTCCTCAAACGAAATTATCGTGTTTACCAATAATGGAAACCATAAAATAATGATATAAATGGAAAATAAATAAGAGTAAAGATAAAATAAACATAATATATATATCATATATAAAAACAGTTCCATCTTAATGGCCACAATGAGAGGCGGTAGGATATAATCGATCAATCATTGTTTCGTGAAGCGTTAGTTTTCCATCCACAGAAACACCATGTTATTCACCCATTATATGGAGGTGTGTGTAAGTGTAGTTTGAATCCATATCATAAAAAAATCATAGTATATTTAGGATACTGGTGTTGTTATAAAAAAATGTAATAAAATGTGTTTAGGGTGTGGGAGTAGTAAAATAAATCAAAATAAAACAAAGGAATTTAAGAGAAAGTGTTACCTTTAATTTGGGTAACTTCGTTTGGTTTGAAAAAAAAGGACTTATTTAAGTTATTTCTGCCTAAGGTAAGGAATCCAAGTATAATAGGGGGATATTCAAATATTATTTTGGTAGGGGTCAGACAAGACAAGGGGCTTGAGAGGAGTGTGTAATGGGTTAGAAGTGGTGTCCTTTTATAAGGGGTAGGAGGGGCTCTTTATGAAAGTGTGAAAATATTATTTTATAATATATTGATATTTGGTTTATAAAGGTGAAAAACTAATTAAAGTAGAGGATAAGATGAATCTTGGACGAAATAAAATTATCCAATATGAATTGGACAAGATTTGGATATTATTTTAATATTAATAAGCATATTTATTTAAATCATTTATTAATGAGGTAAATACTACATAATTTTTGTTTCATACATAATTTTATTCATATGATATCCAAAAATTATAAATAAATTTCCATAATCTAGGAAATTGTTTTTTATTTCCTAATATTATTTATAGTCAAAAAATGACTTTTATAACCACATTTAAAAATTGATATACTAAAATATATTTATTAATGTTATTTTTGTCTTTACTTTAAGTTAACTAAAATAATGTGTCATTATCAATTTTAAGTGACTCCATGGGTCCCTAAATCGACCTAATGGTGCCCATGGTCGGCCATGACTCATACAATAAAGATAGGACAAGTGTTAAGGTAATTTTATTTTATTATAATATTCTTTTTTCCTTGAATTACCCTATTTACCTTTTACCGCGGAAAATAAAAGTCAAAAGTAACTATTCAAAAAAAATTATTTTCATCTTATTAATCCTCATTTTACTTACTAATAACAACCATGTATATCAGAGTTTCAAAATTAAATTCCTAGAAGCGGTAAAATTCCATTTAAATGAAAAAGTCGGATTTTTAAATAGTACTTAGTGGTTTCACTATTCATAAAAAATTGATGTTCTTTAGAAAAATACCAAACAATAAGACTAAGATATATTTGATATTATAAATTAAAAAATGACGTCTATTTTACCCATTTTAAAATATAGATGTTGGATTAATTAATTTAAAATAAATTCTCATTTTCAAAACAAACATCGTGTTTTTAAGAAACAATAACATTCAAAATATTGACACTTGTTTATATATAATTACAAAGTGAAATTAATTCCAATGAAGAAAATTGGGTTAATGGGTAAAAATATAATCTAATTACACTTCAAATAAAATTTAAAATATAATCTAACCATATAAATAAATTAGATTAAAAGGATATTTTGAATTAAAATACATTATTTCTCACTATTCATAAAACATGATTATTATTACAAAAATACCAAAATTTCATCCAAAGTAAATTTTGATGTGCCGATTCTAAAGAAGAATTTTATTTTGTCAAAATTAAAATATAAAAGGGTCAAATATTGGCTTTAAAAAGGGTTCTCTATTAATAAGTGGTAAAAATGAATTTTTTTAACAAATACATTTTTTATCTGAAAATTGAATTTGTTAGTATAATATGTCTACGAAACACATAATACATAAGTTAAAATTATATGGAGTATATAAAATTCAAAATCCAGTTATTACTATTCATAACCGCTTTTGAATGACAACATTGGTAAGTCGTGGTGCGCTCGTACCTGGTGTTTTGTGTAGAGAAAGATATTGAATTTTAAAAAAGTAACTTACTATGAAATCTTGGGGTATTACAATAAGGATGGGGTTCGCTACTATATCATGATGTGGGATTATGGCATAATTCTTGTAAATCCTTTCCTAATATGCATCGATATTTTATCTAAAAAAATTTCTAATGGAATAAATTCACTTCCATGGTATAATGCACCTGGAGGTGGGGAAGACTCTTTAAATGAAAAATTTCTCTTAATAATCCCAAATATTGTTCTAGTTTAGTTTTAGACTATAAAACCTATCTTTTCCTGCGCATTCTAGTGAGATGCACCAGTCTATTCCTATCTATCATTCCATAAGAACACCTCAAGGGTTAAAAGTAATATGGACATATGTGAGTGCATTTCTGCGTATTTTTGGGGTCTTCCCCTAAAAAACATATACGGGAAAAAACTAGGATTATACCAACAATAAAGTCACTGTCATAAGGAAATTTAGTCCAAGTAATTTGATTTTAATATTTGAAAATGTTGGTGCACACATGTATCTCAGGCTCGAGATAGAATTACTGGGATTGAATTCTAGATCTTATTATCACACGATGATTCAACTGAGTATGAATGTGAAATTTCCATAATGTATGTTTATAAATTCATGTTTTCTAATTTATTAAAATTACATTATACATGTAGATAAAAATCAATTTGTTGGTTATTATGGGATTTTGTCATGTAATATTATTACTTGAATATTTTTAAATTTGAATGTAGAAATGAGTACATGAGTTTCGTGATGATAATTTTATTTCAATTTTCATCTATCAATTATTTCTTCCTAGAATGTATTTGGATAGTTCTAGAGAATATTATAGTTTCTCATTTCATTTTTTATCAGTTTTTTATGGAAATCATATTTTTCTAAATACTACCCACTTCCATTTAACAACGATCATGGCTTAGTAGTAATGGAGTGTAATGGTTAATATATTTTTTCTATATAGCAGTTACATTAATCATCTAATCTACTTTATATTAAATATCTATATGAGAGAAATTTATATGAATGTTTGATAAGATATTTGGTGATAAGGTATGCACATATTTACATAATCCGATGAACATATTGACATTGAATTTTCTGCTTGTATTGAAATAAACTACAAAGGTGTATATTTAGGATCCTATTTTTTTATTAATGATGTATTTGTTTTCAATGAGTTCATAAATATGTGTTGATTTACAGAAATAGCTTGGTAGAACTTTTATGTTCCTAATATTTCTTTTTTGAAGATTAGGTTCCATGAATGAAAAATTTAAGATCATATTTTTATATGAAGTGATGATTCTTGGAGAATTGTAATGGATTTATTTAACAGTAATGGATGCAATTCTTGAATAATTATCAATGTAAATATGTTTATTGCAAAAATATTATTAACTTCCAAAACATCGTCCAATTGAATTTGGAGAATATACACTATTTACAATATTTGACATGTGATGATGATTGAGGGACAAATGGATTTATAATTCATTAACAAATTTGAAAACAAAAGAATAAATATATCCAAGGATTTTTTCCTTCATTTTCATTTATTCATGGAAGTTTCTAGAGTATTAAGAATGGATAGTTTATTTTTTCATGATGAAAATTTTGAGAATTATTTAGATGGTATTATATTATATGAATTGTTTCCATGAGGACACACCAGAAGAGGAGGTGGGAGTAATGTAGACCATGAAAAATATTATTTTTCATTATTATTTGGGTTGATGCGAGGGTATTTAAGGGGAAAAAATTGGAAGTTTAACTACGTGATATTATATTATATACATATAATAGAATATAAGTATGTTTTAGTGTGATTTATTCAAAAAAATTAGATATATATTATCTAATGACGGGCCCAAAACTATTACATAAGGGACTATGGGTAGAAAACTTGTGAGGCTAGTATGAATGGGGAACCGTGGGTGGTAGAAGGAACCTTTTGAAAACATAGTTCCCACCATATTATGAATTGAGGTTTGAATTCAACATAAAAGGGCACCCAAGGGACCATTGAATTGTGTGGAACCGATCATCCAAGGAAAGGGTACTATGTTTCCTGGTTCCGATCATAGTACTGGGTCAAATGTGTAAAGGGAGCAGGATTTTATATTGAAATTATCAGCCAAAAATTGATCAACCTAAAAATTTGGTGCATATTTGGACTACTCATCCATTAAAAAAATATATACTTATCTATTCCATCTGAAATTACATGATACGATGTCCCCCAACCTCTATGAATAAATAATCATCCTTTCTTTATCCACTTCACTTATGGCTCACTAACATCATTGTTTCAATGACTCAATACCACCAAATATCTGGCCATCTCATGTAATCAATTCTTGATAGTGAAAAATGCCAAATTGTCTATTCTAAATTCATGAATGCAATGAATTTATTTTATACACGAAATAGTACAAGGATGAGCATTGTACTAATGAAAAAAAGGATAAAATTTGACTTCATAAGTATGTTTAAAACACTAGTGATGTAATTTGGGTGATCTATAACATCTCATATGAGAATAATTTCATAAATTTATTAAATATCATGCATACATATCATCTTTTGATGTTTTCATGAAGCCGCATAATTAGAATGGAATTGAGATTATAACTTCAGTGTGGGTGCATGAAGGGGGAATATGGATATATTCATAAACACATGAGACTTCATCAGAAAATAATTATTTTATCTTGCAGGGGAAGTTTCCATGAATCATGAAAACATCATCAGTTAAAAAAACCTATATTCGATGACTTCAATATAATGAAATGTTTAGGCATTTAAAACAAAAATTGAAGGAAATATTTGTAATGTATTGTAGATAGTGGAATAATATGATGAAGTTAATGATATTTAGGTTCAAATACCAAGTATAAGCTATGATTTTTCTTATTTTTTACTAATATATAAAGATGTAATTTTGAGTCAAAAAAACATATGCACCTTGCATGAGGAAGGACTCCCCTAAGCCACTATGCTTTTCTAAAGTGAAGTACCATGAATGTCTATACATGCCGAAGGATAAAGATCAGGAAAATATTTTTTTTCAATGAATGAACAATACATTCATTTTTTGGGATAAAAATCTACCCAAGACATGTTTCATGTAATCTATTCTATCTGCAACCCATTGTCAGTTCATAGGACTGTTAAAAGTTTTGTCAAGGAAAAAACATTTTCTGAGTGTATTCACAGAAAGATAGTGTCATAGGAGAGTTCCTACAATCATCTTTAATGGTAAAAAAATGAGATCCTGTGGGATATCATAGACACATGATGAAGGAGTAAACACATACTCTAGCATGAAGAAATGATAAAATCAAACATACATTCATGAAATTGAACCATGAAATTGAGTACACAATGCGTGAACATGAATGATTGATGTTTGTGTTTTCATAAAATAGAGACTCAATATATCATAAAAAATTGTTTTCATGTTTTCATGAATTTAATTTGTTTATATGAAACAATATTAGACACTGAAAAAGGTGTATTTTCATGACCTTTAGATATTGTTATTGATTATATTTAAAAGAATTTGAAAAAATAAACTGAGACAAATAATTTATGTTCACTATAAATATTATTTGGATAGTAAAATATAAAAATATAAAATAAATAATGTTTATTAATACTAGTAGTGATTCAAAAAAAATATTTTGATACATAGAAATAAAACATAATAAGGCCAACAGGCACATTGCACAGTAGGTAGAAGTTGTTTAAGACCTATTCCTAAGATGTTATTGAAGATATTATGATGAAATTTTGGTTCTATGGTAAACAATTCCATTTATAAAAAATAGGGAATGTATATTGCATGACTAAAAATGTACGAATTTTTTTTATAAATTGTAATCATTAAAATTAAAAGTGATATTAAAAACTATAAAACAACCAAAAGATGATCATTTGAATGAATGTTATCCCAAATCGATATGATCGATTATAAAAAAAATGGTGTTCATTTCTATAATTTCATTTAATTTCATATTATTGAGGTGTGAATTTAGAGAATGATATATCAAGGCTTTAAGCATATACATAGGTTGAGTTAAATAGTGAATAAGTTAAATTTAACCATTTATTCACCTCAACACTTAATGAATTTATCATGGAGATATAAAAATATCAACCACTAAAATTCAGAATTATTTTTTACCAATCCATTATTATTATAATATTTAATTGAAAATTATTAACACATCAGTTTATTCAAGAATAATAATAGTGATGATGAAAATGAAAATAACATAAAAAAAATAAAAAAAATGTTTTCTAATTAAATATTTCAATTAATACCTATCTTTTTATTTTGATATATTTTTATTTGATATTTAATATATAATTTAAAAAATTTAACGGACAATTACACAACATTTGGATAACTTTTGTATAAATATATATCCAATGACTATATATAATATGGACACGTATATAAAAACCATACTACATTCCTATATATAGATTAATATAAATGTAAAAAACCACTCATCATATTATATAATTTATTTATCATGATGTTTATCATATTTCATCTGGGTTTTATTCATGTTAATAGTAATCATAGGGGTTATTAACTTCGTTGATGATTCAGGTGGTGATTATTTCACTAATTCAGTATTTTATTTATAATAAATCTCATTTTCTTAGTATTATTACTAATTATGGTTCCTTTAGTTATCATTAAATTTATTTAAATTTTTATCATAATATTCTTCCTTAATAAAATAATTCATTGTTCATTTTTATTCTATTTTAAATATATTATAAACCATTAAAGATACATGATTTAATGAATAGAAAAGAAAAAATTAAATCCAAGTGTGAACAAATCTTCCAAATATAAAAATAATTTCTCTATAAAAATTACCATTACTAAGATGAAGAAATAGTTATTTTTTACTATTGCATCTTTAGGGTCCCACATTGATTTTTCAAACAATTTATTCCATTAAAAAACATTAACTATACAAGTTATATTTTTTTTGTATCTTATATCACTGATCCATGAAATATTTTATTTTTTCGTCATAGAAGAGTCCATTTTTCTATTATACTACATCAATGTATAATACATGTGAATGATATGGTATGTTACGTCCTTATAAGTGATAGATGGAAAACATCATGCAATTGGGATAGTTTTGGTGAAGGGGAATGGTGATAAACATTCATCTACACAAGATCAATGATTTTGAAGGGGATAATGAATTCATGGATCAAATTTCCCTTCTTATGAAATCTCAAAACACACTTAAATAGTGATTTTAGAAGTAATGTGTTATCTGTAACAAAAAACTCCATATGTATACATCAATTATTAGCATATATATTTTTATTATTTTTAATATATCAATAAATGGTTTAATTATTATTTATTATTTCTTGGTAAATGTCCTATATTATAAGCATAGTCTCTCTATCTTCATCCTATCATGTTATAGTTATACACACTCTTCGATAATTATCCGGATATGGTTTCATTTTTTTGATTGATTATAAAATATTATTATATTAGAATAATACTAGAGTAATCTATTAATCAAAACCACCTTTGAAATCCATTGAACATGATCACAATATATATTTCGTAGATTGAATGGTCCTTCAAAACTAGCCATCTGTTTAATGATGATATGTAGTAATGGAGATCTATTACATTACAAATCTAGTTATGAATGTATAGCGATTTAATGGGACACCATTGATGTCATTTTTTATTCTATATTAAAAATGTTTTCCAAAAATTATATTTTTTGATTTTTTTATCTTTTAGACCCATAAGAATTGTTTAGAAATTTCAATTAGATGGTTTAAATAGTTAAAATAAACTAAAATAATTTTGAGACATGAAATTACATAGCTACACTTTTAGTTCCAATTATGAGGGAATCAACCAAATGAGTATTTATATACTTTTTAATAAATTTTATTTTGAAACATGTTCTATTTTTTACATTATAAGTTTTAACAAAGGAGTGGGGAATTATCTTTAAACTGGGAATTTTTATCAAGATAAAAATATGAGAAATATATAATATCATCAATTTATATAAATCACTATATATACATATTTCATATTAAAAATTTATGAAATTGAATTTGAAAACAATTTTAAAACTAAAAGATGTATATTTTTAATAGTTTTATATTTGGAAGGAGGATCCCATATATCTAAAATCATTAAAATGTACAAAAAATATATTCATTCAGAATTATTTTTATATATTAATGAATATAATAGTTTGAATAATTATATTAAGTAAGATATTTGTAAATTAATCAAAAGTTGGTTCCATGGAATTTTTTATGGGTCAGAACAACTTACCATTAAAATAACCTCGAAAAACCATAACCCCCAGTACAGTGAAACTAAATAAGCCTATAATTTTCCTCAAATCACAATCAATTAATTTTTTTAAATAATTACCCACATATAAAATATTATAATATCAAAACTTGAGATTAGCCTTGCTGATACATGGGAAGAATTCCATCAAAAATGTTTCTAGTAACTAGTTATTAGAAATAACAAATATAAATAGACCAAAAGAAGCATAAATCAATAGTAAACAATATAAAAAATTAAATAAAATTAAAAATAACTATACCAAAATAGTTGAAATAATGGTAGATAAAACCCACACATGTGTTGTTTATTCCAATAAAAAATAATCCAATCATCCAAATGGATTTCACTATTACATTGGTGAAATATAAACATATTGAACCCATTATAACAAGAGGTAAGAGTAGAATATATAAAATGATTAAGATAAGGGATGAAATGAATAACATATACTTCATATTGAAAAAACACCAAATGATAAAGTCTTTATCATATAGAAAGAAGGAGATAGTTGAGGGAATCATGGTGAGACCGAAAAAGCGATTTGAAATTCTGGGGGTATAATATGTTTTATATAATGTAAAATAAGGTTGAGAATATAGTGGATAAATGAATAAATTGTCCCTTTTTTAAAAAAAATTATACAATAATTGAACATCAGGCACCTATTTTGTGGACAATAGGTTTTTGGTGGCCTATTTCCTTCACAATATATACAAACTATACCCCCATCAGGAACCCTATGCCACTTACATCCTTATGCTTGGATGTGACACTACCCCAAACCTTAACAAACCCTCTAAGTAGACATAAATTACTTGAATCACATCCAAAAACAACTATAATTCCTTGAAAGCAATCAATATTATATAGCTAAAACACATTGAGAGAAATGACCCTTCAACATAAACCAAAAATTTAAATTCCCACAAAATTTAAAAAATAAATTCCCTAAAAACATTAATCACTATGGTTACTCTCCTTAGAAAGTCCCCACTATAAATTATTTCCACCCAAAAAAACTTTATCTAAAAAGACATAGAATATAAATATAATTCACACATAGTATATAATTTATTAGTGTTACTCTAATAAAAAAGGACTAATACAAAAATAAAAAAAATTCAATTCAATGAACATACCCACCATATTGAAACTCAATATTATCCTACATGGATATTACATAATTTTAGATTAATAGTTAGTACATTGAAAAAATAAATTCCTAAGGACCATAATATTGCCTTGTATTGGTAAACAAGGAAACAAAATATTATATTTTGGTGAAAGGTCATAAAACATATCCCAATGATATCTACAACTTTATTACCTCTACCTAAAAACATTATTTTTAACCTAGGGAATGTAAATATAAGAGAGGGGTGAGATTATATTCACATTAATCACAAATACATGAAATGCATAATCATAACATGAAAAAGGTGTATGGAACATGAGAATAAAATTTGAAGATCATACCATGCATATCAGATATTATAATATTTAATTAATGATCATATGACATGAATCATTATGAAATAATGAACATAATCTGTGAAATCATAGCATAGTTATAAAACATGGAATTGTGGAAGACACATATGCATATAATATTGTGAACTTGTATAATTAGAAACAAGTTCACTCATTAGGTTTGGACATGAGATCATTCCCTTTAATAAACTTATATACATGCTACTAGTTCTTTGTATAACATTGTGGACATATAATCAGCTTCACGCAATGTAGGTAAGGAATCACTACAAAGGACAAATTGTTAGTATGGGTTAACACCCCAAACCATATTTGTACACATTTTCCACTCCCAATGTTATCTTAATCTCATGAGTTTAATCATCCTACCATCTTGGTAGTCACACCTCACTCCCATGGCCATATTAGTAGCATGAGATCACTCTTAATTCCTTCTTTATTTTCATAGTTCACTTTAATGGCCATCATACTAACATGAGTACATTCCTAAAACCATAATCGTAATCATGGTTCACTACCATATACATTATAGATATTAATTCTTACTCCCAATACCATAATATGCCATCTCATGAGATATAAATCTTTACCCAATATATTGGAGAGAGATATAAGTCTCAACTATCACATATTGAAATAACACATACGTGTGGAAAAAAATCATAAACATTCATTTCTTAACACATGCATTTTAACGGGTATAATAAACATGTAGAATTATAATAATTTTTTAAAAGATATATGTATAACTATAATTTATTCAAAAGAATATCTTCTGAGAAAGAAAAATATTTCATAAACATATAACCAGTCAATGAGAAAAAGATTTCATAAAGTCCATCACAATAAATGTAACATGTTCATAAAAAGGATATGAATAGAATATTTAGATCATTTAATTGAAGGGCATGATTAACATCTACATATTACATCTTAGATCAAAAATAATTTTGAAATATCATTCAAAAACATTTCATGCTGGAAATATCCATTCTTCAATAAAAACGTTTTTTTAATATATAAAACCATTTGAGAATCATTTTAATATAAAAAGAAATGAAAAGAAACTTACTTTTTCAATATAAATAGGGTTGAAAAATTTCATCATTAAAGAAATTAAAAGAAGAGTCCTTTGAAAAAATTGGTAAAAAAGTGTCAAATTACATTTAATGACCATATAATATTAGTATAATATTCCTCAAAACACTTTTTAGAAATCATGGTTTTGAAGGACATAGATTTATGACCTGTTGGTGGCTAATGTCAGGATTTCTTAAAAAGACTATCTTAACTTTGTTATATTAAAATGATTATAAAATCGTACCATTTTATAAATACAGCCGGAATAAATAGCTGTTAATAAAATTCATGAATTTCTTGAGATATGGAACATAATAATTCATCAATGGAATCATAAATGTAAACAATATCAAAAAGCATTGACATTGTCTATAGAAACTATTATAACTTGGTAACCTGGTATCATACTATCCCTTAAAGAGAAGGAAATTAAATGAAGCATTAAATTTTTTGAAAATATTTAGATTCCTGAAATAACATGTAAAATTGAAGTATATACACACTGAAAATTAGTTTTGGATCAAAACGAATCATGATTTTCAACAATGTTAAATTGAGACAATTTTTAGCGATTTCTTAACTTTTGAAACATAAACCCCATGAAAAAAGTTTATAAAATGGATATGTTGGTAACAATATATCTATTTGTAATATACATAGAATAAAATTAGGGGCATCACATATACCACACAAAAGTAACCATTGGAGAACATATCAAATATCTCACGGAAATAAAATGTGAGATTAAATCCCCTTACCTTGTGTCTTGACACTCTTTGTACTCGTCAAATAATACTGTATACTAAATATAATTTTATTATAAATCATTGAAATGACCATATTAATATATATTATACCGTATATGGTTTGATTACTACCTTATATTACTATGTTTTTAACCATCCTATGTTAAGGTTTCACTTCAGGTAATATTCACTTTGTTTTTGATATATGTATTAATTTTTCATATTGTAGTTACTTAAACATATATAAGGATTAAAGAATGTAAAAAATGATATAAATATCATTTATATACATTATTTTATTATTATTATAATATATATAAAATATAAGTACGAAATTTAATACACCATTCATGGAGACAAATGGGCGTACATATGCAAGAATGTTATTTCAATTTAATTGTCGTGTTGAGATAAAGAGTGTAAAAGGAATAAATGTATATTTGTATATATTATTTTAATAGTATCTTTATGAAATCATATGTATAATAAATATTCACCAGAACCATTATTAATACAATCCATGTAGTGTACGAATGGATCATTTCGCTTTGAGGGGGATGTAGTCCACACTCCCTCAAATGAAATTATTTTATTTATAGAAGATGGAAAACATAAAAGTATGTTACAAATAAAAATTATTGAATCATAATGTAATGTTAATAATAATATATATAATATATAAAAAGAGTGTCCACCATAATTTCCACTATGATAGGTAGTAATGGAAAAATGAACAATCATCATTTTGAGAGGTATTAGGTCACAATACTGAGAATCATATTGTTTGTTACACATTAGGTAGAGGTTTGTGTAAGTGTAATTATAAAAATTATCAAAAAATTACTATTATATTTAGTTTAATGTTTTTTATAAAATAATCATTAAAATAAATTTTTTTGGTGGATAAATAAAGTAAAATAAAAAAGACTGGGAGAAGACGTTACCTATTAACCGGGTAACTCCTTTTAGTTTGTGCCAAAAAATATGTTGTATTTCCTTCATCCCAAAGAGAGGATTCAAGGAGTAATATAGGGATGATAGTAACTGTATTTTTCAGGGCTTGGACGAATCTAAGAGGTTTTAGAGTTGTCAAGAAGTGGTAGAAATGGTCAGATTTTATATGGAAGGAAAATGACTCAAATTGAATTTTTTAAAACAAGTTAGGTAAAAACACGTTCTTACCTAACTAAATTCATAAAAACCCATCCTAAAACCAGAATGGAATTAATATGGACTTTATATTGACATAAATTGGTGTTCAAACTTTTTCTAGTTCATTTGGGCAACTAATATTAAGGTTTAGTACCAAGTTATGCTTAATTTGACCTTAATAATACTCCTTAATTTAAATCACTTTTACTAATTTTTTTTGTAAATAAATAAGTTTATCTTATTATAATATATGATTAATTATTATTATAATGTTTCATTTAATTTTTTAAAAATTCAATTCACAACAGTGGGAAAATTAATATCAATGCTAATCAAACATATGAGTCAAAATTATTAGTTTATAAAGTAGAAAAAAATTCAAATGTTTGTTATGTTTTTATATTCAATTAAAAACATATATTGTTTATAATGATCTATTTTGTAATAATATATTTATATTTGATCAAATGTGACGTAAAAAATTTAAAATATATTTCAACATGAATGAATTATTTTAAGAAAATGTTTTTTTAACTAAATTGTAGTTGTTTTCATTATTCGTAAAAAAAATGATATTTCTCGGAAAAATACCAAAAACTCACAATAGGATTATTTAGAGATTTTGAATTCAAAAATTATGTTTTATTTATCATATTATTTTTAAAAATATTTCTAAAAATGATTTTATTATTTTTCATAAATGGACATTAAAATAGGATCATCCGAAAAAGCCGTATTTTTAAACAAGAAATTATTTTCCCAAAAATAATAACATTCAATATGTTTTATTTATATAAATAAATTATAAAATATATTTGAAAATTAGATATTAATATTCCCAGATCTATTTTTAATTGATATGTTATAATTATCTCATTTAAATAATTATATAAATAAAAATGGATCTTATTAACAAAAGGTTGTATGCATCATGCTCCAAGTCGATGTTGCATGTAATGTATACCAATTCGGTGTTGCGTGTTATATAATTCATGATGGTGTTTCATGAAGCTTATTTTAAGTGAGTTCTCTTTGAATGTAATTGTTTAATTAGTATATTTTCGAAGAGAAATGAAAATTTTATTTATTGGGTTAAAAGTTCTTTGTGAGTATAATTATATTTCCTTTCATATTCAATTGGTTTTCATATTTATTTATAATTAATTGGTAACCTATGAATTAATATTATATTGTGTAAACCATATATTTTCATAAATTATTTAATAATATTCATAACATCTAATTATTATCATAGTTCTATCTTAAAATATATAATAATCATATTTTGTTGATGTATTATTGTTTGATAAACCCCAGCCTTGAATGTTACACAACTAGTCGAGGAAATTCATTGTTCCATATAATGAAAGCTAACCTTGATTTTTTTAGAGAATTCTAATGATTGTGTTTCATTTATTGCATGATTAAGTTGGTGTTTCTTATAATGAAATATAAACACAATTAATTAATACTAAATAAACAATCATCATTGTTGCATGATATAAAATTATCTAAAAGGAAAAATCAATTCGAAAAAATATAAATCACAAAACCTCAGGGTGTTAATTCTAAACCCATTAAAATGAATTTCAACCTTGAAATTCATATGGGTTATCCAAGGTATAATATTATATAGTTTCTTTCATAGAAACCCACATTGTAAAAAAGGACACTATAACATACATAAAAAATGAAATTTTGGAACCATAACAGTTACCAAAAGTGACTCATAATGAGATTAACACTTAGAAGAACGTAGGTGAGAGGTGAAAAAAAGGACATGGAAGACAAATCAAACTTTCATATTCTGATTCAGAGTGGTGGAGAACAATGGTCGGAGAAAGTTTATAATTAGAAATACATATATGCCCAATTACCTAAGGGAAATTATTATTCATTGGAAACAATGATTCCAGGAAAAAATATGCGGGTTCAAGATCCTTTTTTCATAATGTTTAATAATTTTCCTGAAAATATATACTTACATGATTTTAGGAAAACCACACCCTTTGTTGTTCCTTGATACACATCACCAATTTATCTAAATTGGACGGTGAGATTTTCATTCCTAGTGTACTAACAGATCATTAGATCCATGATATTCTGTCTTGTTGGTCATCAGTTGTCATCAACACAAGGTGGATTGAAGAGGCTATTTAATATGATTAATGTCTCAAATGGAGAGATAACACTTTAATCATAATGGATTCATCTTATTTTCAACATACAATTTCCATAAAATTTATTCTCATAACCCTTATGAAAGAGGGAAACACAAATTTTCAGAAATATATTCATGGAACCAGCTTAACATTGATCCCACATATATCACAATGAACCACTTGTTTGTCATATTCCATGAACGTGAACACCAATTTCATATATTCCAGAAAACATGGTAATAACTAAAATTACCATACTTTCTTTTTGAAAACATGAATGCTTATGTATTTCAATGATTACTATATATATTTATTAAATCCAATAAGTCATAAAATTAATCCTCCATGACATTTACCACTTGTTCATCCAATCAAAATTTAGATTAAGGGTTATTAGTACCATCTAATTCACTTATATATATCCAAATTTTTGTAATCCAAACAATCCTTATCATAAAAATATGAACACATTAAGGTTTATCATTACCTTAATCATGATATTCCCATTAATATCACATTTTCATTAAATGAATTTTTTATCCCTCAGAACTATTCAACATATACTTGAAAATCCATAGTGAAAATCATAAACTGAATAGTCCTCATATAATTCACAATTCATAATTCATGGATCTAATTACAAAGATAGTTCAAATATTCCCCATTAATAGTATGAATGGAATAGTTCCTTCCATAGTTTAAAAATATATTCATATGTCTGGTTATTAAGTAAGTTATTTCCCATGTTCTCCACAGACGGGGCGTTGAACTCCATAACAATTCATCACTCTATGAACCCTTTCCCATATAGATAAAATCTTCCCCTCAGTTTATTGTATTCTTAAATGCTTATATTCCATTATATATTACATGTAGGAATCATATTCTTCATTCATATTTCTCTTTATAATTTGATCCTTTATAAAATTTCATATTTATATAATGCTATTTGTTAGGAATATCACAAAATATTACACTGTTAATCTTATATCGCAATAGATTATTCCGCATAATCAGAATCTCATTCTATCCATTCATTATCAAATTTATTTTCTCATAATCACTATATTTTCCATCACATTAAATTCTAACCCATTTACTTCTAGTCTTATCTATTAACTAAAAACAAGAGGGATAGTGTGAGAATTATTTATGATAGAAAAAACCACATAGTCTTGAAAATATATACATATGGGAAGTATAAACAATGAAACATTATTTAATATATGACACCCTAGGTCCACCCAAGGATATTACTATCCCTTTTATATCTAAATCAGTCATGATACATCATGAAGAGTTTGGTAATTCCTAAATCATATCCATTGATAGTGTCAAAATAGGTGTGCAACAATGCCAATTGTCGGTTAACAGATTACCCTGAGCCAGGCTCAGAACATCTATCATTGTTATTACCCTGAGGTAAATCTGTTCTAGAGCCACATCTTGTTGTTTCATATAGAAAAATATTTATTTTTTAGAAAACAATCACACAAACCACTGCCAAAATTAGAGGTCATTTTCCACAATATTGACTCATCTTTATACTCATCCTGAGAGACATCACTATATAGTTCATTTTTCCTTGGGATCTCACTAATGTTTTTTCATCCTATGTTCCAAATGATGAATAAAAATTATTTTGATACCAACTATAGTGACCCAGGTTTATCCTACAAGGATATTACATCATTTTAGATGAATATTTTTAACATTTCGAAAATACATGCCCAAAAATTGCAATAGTTTCGTGTCATAGGAAATTTGAAAACAAAATCTTCTATAGTAGTGAAAGATATTAAACACATCCCACAAAGATCAACACCTTTTACTCGTTGTCCTAATAGATTTCCTTGTAACCATGGGAAAGGAAATCTAAAATTGGCGAGTTCTAAGAAGCCCAATAAAGGTAAATAATGATATTCTGTAGGAATAAAATGGACATAATAGTATGAAACATGAGCATAATATTGGAAGATCATACCTTTCATATCATATTTTATAATATATATTGGCATTTCATAGGACATGAATCATAATGAAATAATGAACATAGACCATTAAAGGAAAACATATGAATAGAACATTGAAATTTTTCAGAAAAATAAGCATATATTATTGTGAACCTATATTAGTAGAAAGGGGTTCAATCATTATGTTAAGGAAATGTGATCAGGATGTCACATAAACTGATGGGCATGAAACAAGGCCCATGCATAACATTTTGAACTTGTTATATGGATAATGAATAGTAGTCAATGTATTGCTTCCAAAGCTATCATGGTAGTAAGAATTCACTCAAATAACCATATTGGTAGTCATAGTTCACTCCCATTGAAATCTTAATAGCTTTAGTATACTCATCATAAAATCTTTGTAGTAATGGTTCACTCCCATGACCATCTTAGTCGTCAATGTTTACTCCCATGAAAATCATATATTGTCTCACGAGATTTAAATCTTTACCCAATACATTATTGGGAGATATATGTCCCAGTCAACTCATAGTGAAATCAAACATACATATGCCAAATAATCATAAAAAATCATATCATAACCCATGAAATTAAATTTGAATTAGAAAAATGTAAACATATCATAACATATTGAAAAGGGATAGGTTTCATAATCATTTTAATAAAGGCCTAAATTTTAAAAGAAAAACAGTTTTAATAATCATATTACCAGTGAAAGAGAAAAAAAATTCATAAACACCATGAATTTAATAATAAACTATTAATAGAAAGTATATGAATGGATCTTTTAGTTAATTTGCTATAAGGTCATGAGTATCATCATCCTATGTCATCTTATATGGAGAATAATTTAGAAATATCATTCAAAAACATTTCATTAGGAAAATATTCTCTCCTCTTTGAAAAACGATAATTAATATATAAAACCATTTGATAATAAAATTCATAGAAAATAACCAAAAAAACCTATATAGAAGACTTGAAATCATTTGAATTCCTTTTTTGTTGAAAAAATATAAAATAATATTAAAAAAATTGGATTCCCTTTTATTTAAAATCACTTTGAAAACATATAATGAAATATTGAAAATATTTTTAAAACCATTTTTCAAGAAAAATTAAAATATAATCTTGAAAACGTTTTGGAAACCATTTTTTTGAAATCTTATAAAAGAATCCCAAAAACCTTTTTAAAACCATTATCCTTGAAATATTATAAAAAAAGTTTGAAAACATTTGGGAAATCATTTTCTTTGAAATCCTATATGATAAGATTGATAATATTTTCAAATCCATTTTCATTGAAAATCTATTTTAAAAAAAATTATTAAAAAATAACCTTTAAACATGAAAATAAATCGTCAAAGCATTGATAGAGGAAAAATATGTACATGTTGTAAGAGGAAAAAACAATCATTTTTCATGGTAAAAAATATAAAGAATTGACTCATTTGGAAAGCCACATGGAAATTCCTTTGAAAACATTGTTAAAATAAAATAGGGGTAGAAGTTTCATTCAATGATCATAAGATATTACTATAAAATTATTGTAACCCATGTCTAAAAAACATGGTTTTTATGGAACCCAAGTTTCTTATCGAAGTGATGGTAAAATTGGGCTCCGTTAAAACCAGTATTATAACTATCTAATATACCAAAGAGTAGAAAAGTTTACAACTACATGAATATATATTGTATTACTATAGTAGAAATAAATTCATTAATGTCTTGAAATATTAAATATAAGAATTCATCAAAGGAAGAATAAATGTAAACAATCTTGAAAAGAGATGAGAGTGTATTATCAAAATCTTATAACATGGTAACTTGGGATCATAATCTCTATGCATGAAAAGAAAATTACATGAAGCATAAAATTCATTTAATATATTTACATTCATTATATAACATGTAAAATTGATGAATATACACCTCAAAAATGTCTTTTGGTTCATAACAAATGATGTGTCTCAGAGAATAAAAATTGTGACAAAACGTTTTTACCGATTTGGTATATTTGAAATCATAAACCCCATGAAAAATGGCCATAAAATGGATAAGTTAAAAAAAATAAATTTAATTATAAGATACTTATAAAGGCTCATGGGAATAATATACACTACAAAAATGAAATGAGTGGTGAACATAAAATATATCTCATGAAAATAAAAAGTGAGATAAAATCCCCTCAACTAGTGTCTTGACTCTCGTTGTACTCATTAAAACCAGCTGTATAATAAATATAAAATTAAAATATAACTTTTTTTGAAAAATATTATTATATATAATTTCATAAAATTTTTATTACTGCCCTATATTACCCACTTGTTAACCAACCGATGTCAAGGTTTCACTTCAGGTGATATTCGCTTTATTTTTCACATGTGACTTAATTTGTTATATTTTTAGTCCTTAAACATATATCATGATTATGGAATTTAAAACAGTATATAAATATCATGTATATAATTTATTTTTTTATTATAATAATATATATATTATAAGTATGAAATGGACGACACTAGTCATTGAGACAGTATGCCTCATATACACATTAACACAATTTTTGTTTAATTGTGTTGTTGATAAAATAAAGTAAAATACATATATGTATATATATATATATTATATTATATTTAGAAAATCATATATATCATATATATTCACTAAAACCATCCATAATACAGTCCACATAGTGTGTGAATGAGTCATTTTGCTTTGAGGGGGTGGTAGTCCCCAATTCCTCAAATGTAATTATTGTATTTACATAAGATGGAAAGCATATTGGAATGTTCCAAATAAAATTATTAGAATAATAAATACCTTCAATATATAACATATATCATATATAAATATATTTTCTATCATAATTTCCACCGTGACAAGTTTTATTGCAAAAATAAACAATAATCTTTTTTTGACACAGTAGTTCGTTGTACACAGAATCATTTGTATATTAACAATTAAATGGATGTGTATTTCCGTTTAATTAGAAAAATTTCCATAAAAAAATATAATATTGTGGATATTGGTTTTTTTATAATATAATGGGAAAAATAATGTGGAGGGGTGTATAAAGATTGTAAAAGAATGAAGCTTGAGAGAAGGGGTTACCTCTTAATAGGGTAACTCCATTTGGTTTGTGCCAAAATGTTAATTTGGATTTCCTTATCAAAAAATAGAGGAATATTAGATGAAGTAAGATAGGATTTTATTTTTATTGGGATGGTATTTCATGAACATAAGAGGTTTGACAGGTTTGAAGAATATGAAGAGGTGGTGGTCATTTATTGAAAGGAAAATTACTCACTTGGATATTTTGAAAACAATATACGTGTAAACACGTTATAACCTAAAAAAGTTATAAAAACATAAATAAATAATGGAATATTTGTGGTAAAAAAATTAAAATCTAGTGGGTTTTGGAAAAGTGGATAGGACATTTGGGCCCTTTATTTTAAGGTTTAATCCTCAATTAATCTTATCTTGAACTTAATCACTCTGAATAATTTTAATCTCTTTTACTAATATTTTTGTTCAAAAATTATATTGATATTATTATAATATAAATATTATACTGATTAAAATATTTTATGTATTTTTTTCATAATTTAATTCACTATAGTGAAATAAATCCAACAAATGATAATCCCACAGACGAGAAAAAAATTACCGGTTTTTAAGGTAGGAAAATTTTAAAATCATTTTTATGTTTTTAAATTAAATTTCCATGATAAAATATTTATAATTACCTGAATTGTACTAATATAAATATAATTTTTCTTAAGGGAATTTAATAAATACTTGAAATATAATTTATCAATAATAATTATTTAATCAAAAGGTAGTTTTTAACAAAAATGATGTAGTTTTAACGATCCATTAAAAAAATGATGTTTCTCAGAAAACTCCCAAAATTCTATCTGTGGATAATTTCAATGTTCTAAATTAAAAATATTTGTTAAATTTATCAAATTATATTTCTATATCTGTCTAAAATTAATTTTAAGATTTATCACTGTTGAATATTATAATCTGTTTATCTGAGAAAACAATATTTTTAAACAAAAAAGGATTTTGTCAAAATTCTTATATTTTAATATGTATTCATTATATAAAAAATTATAAATGTTTTATAAAAGTAGTTATTAATATTACTATTACTAATTTTATAGGCTACATTATAATTATCTCATTTAAAAAATAATATATAAAAATATCTCATAGTAACTCTATGTTCTGTGCACACTACAACAAGTCGATGTTGTATGTAATGTATGCCGAGTTCGTGTTGCGTATTGCATATGCCATGTTGGTTTTCATATTCATTTACTATTAATTTTTAACCGATTAATTCATATTATATTTTATAAACAATTTGTTTTCACGAATTAGTTAATACTATTCATAACCTCAATTTTAACGACAAGGTTTTAAGTTATTATAATAAATTATCATATTTTAATAATAAATAATTCCTCAGTAAACCCTATGATTTCATGTTATTCAAGTCATCAAGGAAATTCATTGTTTTATATAAAATATTCTACCCTCGATGTACTATGTAAAAAAAATTATGTTTCGTATAGGGCATGATTAACATGGTGCAGAGTATAATGCAAGAAAAACGCAGTGCTTTAATATAAAATGAACTATCTTCAGTGTTTCATGAAATGAAAATTTTCAAAAAGAACAAATTATTTTTTTAAAATATTAAATAAAAAAATATCATGTTATTATATATTAGAATACCCATATAATAATGAAAAATTATTATACCATATTATGTCATGTGACTAAAATAAACATTTCCTTATATTACTATTATTTTTACACTAAGAGAAAACTCACATGACCTAAGAATTCACCAAAACCTGAATCTATAAACAAGGATATATAAAGAATATAATCTAATATAACATAAAATTCAATCCATTATAAGAGTCCATAGATTAAAATACCACAATGAAATATAATATAATGGTTATGTCAACCACAATAATATATTTAATTTTACCTAAACCAATCATGATCTTTATATATGTTTTATCAAAACAACATAGTTACCAAAAAAAATTTTAAAAGTTTAATACATAATATATTTTTAAAAACCTTTATATGAAAGAATGTTTTTATTATGGATCTATCAGGGAAAATAAATTTATTATAAGTACAACTTCCCTCATTGACACTAAAAATCGATATTGGTTTTGATTTTTTGCCTTACAAAACCATCCATTTTAATATAGAAAAAAATATGGGTCCAAATTATTTAAAAAAATCCTACAATTTAAAACATGATCAAATAAAAAACAATACTTAGTAAGGAATTATCGAGAGTAAATTAACAGTGTGATTCCAAAAGATGAATTGATGAATATCATGGTAAATATATTTAAATAATGATATGAAGCTATTTATTAATCAATAATAGAACCATATTAAAAAAATTAATACATTAGTATAACAAGATGTATTAAATTCATGATCTAAAAAATACAAAAAATCAGGAATAAGAGTTTTATATAAATGAAGAAATTTTGGTAGGATTTCAAATTACTGTAACTAGAATGGTTAATTAATAATAAATAGTGATCTTTTAATATTTTCACAGTCTATGGAATATCACATGCATACTTAGTAGTGAATCATTTAACACGAAACATGATATTTGGAAAAGTATGATCATATCAATCAAGAGAAGAAATTGCTGATTTATATTAACCTAATTTTCACTAATATATATAAGAACTAATTATTTATATTTTTGATGTGTTAATTTATGGAAACCTCAAATGGATTTCAACTACAATGTATACAAACACAAGGAAGATAGGGGTGATCTAAAATATCCATAATTGGGGGAATACTATAATGACCCAAAATATAATCAATATAATTTGAAACCTAAAAATATAATATTTTTTATATATTAATATAATATTAGATAACATAGAGAAGAAACATGATGAAAATAATTTTTTTATTATAATAATAATAACATTAAATTTATACAATAAAATGGATATATTAATTGAATGTATTTCAATGGGATAATAAATTTAAAGAAAGACATTATGAATATGAAAATTTGATATTCTTGATCCCCTATTGTAGTTGAAATCTTGAAAACACTATAGAGAAGAAATGGAAGGTTATTAATGGAATACAAATTTTCCAAATGTATATATATATATACATGGTAGAAAATATAAGTGAACAATGAATAAATGAGATTAGAGGTATTTATACAAAGTGGTGAACCCAAATGACCATTACAAAGCTGACCATTGGAATAGTATTCCAACATTTAAGAAAAGTAATATGACCATTATAATAGAATATTTACCTAATTATTTTTAACATAACATTTAGGTAACATCTAAAATGGATTTTTTCAATATTTGTAACATAATTAAATTAAATTAATTCTTTAAAAATTATAATATTTGTGTCACTATTTTTTAAAATCATATTTAAATTATTTCAACATTTATATTAAATAAAATGATATAAAAGAAATTATATTTTACATAAAGTATATATAAATTATAATTATGTCATATAATAATGATAATGATATTTTATGGGACTGTAATTAATTTTTCAAATGGTAAGATAATAATTTATTAGAATAGACTTGTATTTTTCAAATAAATTAGGAATTTATTAAATATTAATTTTTCCATATATTGAAAATTATTATCATAAAAGAGATTTAAATTTTTGATTCTGAAAATATATAAAAAAAATTCTTGAAATATTTATTTTTTTCAAAAATTGTTGAATTTGTTTAGAATAGTGAAATAAAGTTCATTATAGTATTTAGAATTATAACCATAATATATGATTTTTCTATCATGTATGATTCATGAACCCATTATTTAGAAATAAAATAAACCATATTCATCATATAGTCACAAGAATCAATAATATTAATATTATTTATCCAAAATAATAACTGTTGAATATTACATTAAAAAACACCCCTCTAAACCCCTTATAAATACCAGTCCTCACCAATCATTCTCTTTACACCTTCCAAGCCTTAAAGATTTCTGAATTTCTACACTATTGTCTTCTTGATACTATACCCCATGTTTTTTTAATGATTGTATAACACACAGACCACAACCAAGTCCCTTAAGGATTATTTTATGTATGAGACATTAAAGAGGTCATATTATAAATTGACCTCTTTTAATTTTTTTTGTTCTTCAACATTCTCCATGCCTCCCTAAAAAATCTGGGAATAATAAAACTTTTATCATATATATACATTAGTATTCTTTTTATAATGTAATATCTACCATGTACCCATTCTGAACCATGTAGTCTGGAGCCAATGGATGATTTGTTATACTAACATATATTCAAAGTGACAAATTATGAAGGACCGGTCATTTTATTAGTTTTAGAGAACCATATACATACATGATACCAATTTTACATTTGTATTATAGAATAAAACATAATAAAAACAAATTTAATTAAATTTATGTAAACTAAATAAAATTTATAATGAAAAATGATTATAAGAAATTGATTGTTTCCAAAGAATATCAATATTCAAAAAATAATTAGATATTATACGATATTTTTTATGACTTAAAAATGATCAAGTCCAATCCCATCGGATGATATAATTCAAATTCAAACATAAAATATCTTTAAATAATGTGGAATCATGATATTACATGTAAAAGGTGAAATATAGTCACTATATAAAAACAACCATGTGCTTATTATTACAATGTTCCTTAATTAAGGGAATTGAGGCGAAGTCCCCTACCTAATGCTTTATATTAATTTAATGTGTTTTAAACTACTACATAATGGTATTAAGAATATTATAAATATATACGAGATCTGTAATCATTTTTATAATGTCTTATATGATCCTTTTATAACATTTTACCAACCATTTGTTAATTATATCTCATTATTTTTATTCCTTCTATTCTTAAGGGACTTGTTTTTTGCATAGAAATTTTGGTAACGAATGATCCAATTCATGTATATTGGATTTAATGAAGTCATCTAAATTATTAAAATAATTTTATAAATGTATTATTTACTCATTAGTTATATTATTATAAAAATTTATGAATGTTGGACAAGGAAAATGAATTGGATCACATTATGGAGATAATAAGCCGTATGTACCCCTGAGTGACAATATCATTCCATTAATGAGTCAAAGGGTAAGGATGTGGGTGATGTTATAATTTAATGAAAAAACATAATATCATATATATCACATGTATTTATTAATCTAACATCTATTACATTACATGTACTTCGTAAATGAAAAATAGGATTCACATTTTTTAGGCGGTGTCCTCTGTACACACTAGTGATGCTATCATTTTTAAAATAGAATGGAATATATAAAGGTATATGTGATATTAAAATTTCATTATTATAGTAAAATTTAAAATATAATATAAATTTGGTAAATCTATCATTATTTATATCTTTAAAATGTGGTGATGGAAACCAACCTACCTCTATTCGCGAGGTGGTAGTCCATCGTACACTCGATGGATGATTTAGTTACCCATTTTATGTAAGTGGATATAGATAGTTAATGTTTACATTAAAATAATAAAATCTCACTATATTTTATATTAATTTAATATTTTTTTGGTTTTAATATACAATATAAGGTGTAAAATGAAGGGAAAAAATGAAAGAGCTCGGTTAAGATACTGACCTTTACTAAGAGAATCTTCCTTTGGATCTCGTCTTAAGAACCCTAAGGGTGTTGTTTTTTGGAGACCACAAGCTCAATAATGTAAATAATAATTATTATTTTGAAAATAATTCAGAAAGGATTGGTTGAGAAAAATGGATTTATATGTTTTTATACATAACGATAGGGTGTTTTTTTTATATCTCAGGAAAAGGACCTCCATGAAAGTTTCATGGATATTTCCAAATAGAATCATAAGTGACAAAGTCATTCACATGAAAAAATCTTCAAAAAATACCCTATATTTCACCTTGGTATATATAAGGTGGGAATATGTGAAAAAAAAATTATTTTGACAAGTTTGTAGATAATTATTAACACATATATTCTTAGATTCACCCAACGATAAAACCGTTTTACCTTAACCATAATATTTAGTTTTTAATATTTTTAATATTTGTTATAGTAAAAAATTAAGAAGAAATTATTATATAAAATAATTTATTTTAATTAATAATATGGAATCTATTTTTCTAAATCCCGTTCACAAAATTGAAAATGATTAATTTAATACTAATATCATATATTCGACTTGGAAAAAAGTTTCTTGAAGGAAAAATGTTAAAATGTTTATAATGATTATCTATCAAAATTCAATATGAAAATTTGTCCAAAGACATAAATTTGACTAATAGATTTATAGTTGAACAAATTTCAAATTAATCCTACTAAAAATATAATTTTTCATTATTAATAATTTAAACAAAAAGTTAGTTTTCAATTAGAATATAGTATTTTTCACTATTAAATTTGAAATGAAATATTAATGGAAAATAAAAAGAATGAATAGTAAACTATTTTTTATATGATAATTTAAAATTTAATTAATTTTTTTTCAAATAAATTTTCTTAAATTGGTAAAAATTAATTTTAAATTTTTTGCTGAATACATAAGTAAAACATCTTTTAAAAAATATAGTTTTTTGGAAATAATATAATTTTTCGTTTAAATGATTACATTCTTCGTAATAAATATAAAAAGTTATTTTTAATAATGTATTTATTAATATTAATATTATGAAATTTAATATTTATTTTAGAATGGTATTCATTATTATGATTCATTTAGACTCAGGGTTTCATGTTCTGCATGCTATTGAAGAGATTAAATTTAAAGAAATATATTTTATGGGCTATTTTAAGCCTAGTGTTTCTTTTTGAAAACACTATTGAATAAAAACTTAATATATTAAAATATTTGGGTGTTATATTAAATTCACTTCTTTGAAATTTCCTCTTATTTTAGAATATAAAATCATTGTCGATACAATATCAGCTCACCACCTTCAGGGATGATGAGATTTCATTTTCCTCTACCACCTTCGTCACATGTTAATATCACTTTTAATGGTTTAAAATGAAAAAATATTTATATTATATATTTTTCAGATTATTTAATTTATATATTGATATAATATAAAATAAAAATAAAAAATTTCAATATGGTCTATAAAATCACCTCAAATAACTAAATATAAAACATTGATCTTTTTTTGTTAAAAAATGATACTTATTCCTAAAAACATAGGAGTATTTTGAAAAAATATAATCTCTCTAAATAAATTAATATCATTTCATTTCATATCTTTAGTTATAGTTTAATTTGATAAATAATTCAACAATTATTTAAATATGATATGACCTTTGATCCACAAAACAAATTCCCTAAGAGTAAGGAAATCGAACATTAAATATAAAAAATAAAAACCATTAATGAACATAACAAATTTTAGTAAATAAAATATATATATATATATATATAAGGTATTAATTAATTTATTATTCTAATATGGTTATTCTGAAATTAATTTCATGTGAAAAAAGATTCGCTAACATAAGGCATGATATCTATCCAAACAACTCTATTTTCACTATTTCACATTATACCTCACATTACCTCAATTTCACTCAATGTTATTCTTATATATTTCATATATATTATGTATATAGGTCCCAAACAAGTATACCATGTTTATTTATCCTTATATGAAAGAGATATATATGTTTCAGATGTTCTTATATTAAATCCATTGAAAAAGATGATAAAATGAAACTTATCTATTTTATTTAACTATTTTAATGTTATAATCATTGAAATGTTTCAAAATATTCATGGTTTCCAAACATAACCATTTTAAAAAAAATTTAAGTTACTTTGATTATTATGTTAATTAATATCCTCCTACCCTATTGAATGAATTTTTACAATTTTCTTTTTGAACCTCTTTATGTGTCACATTTTTAATTGTATATATCCTCTCTTTTTTAGAACATCACTTTAGTTGGACATCATTTTTCAAGATATAATTTTGTTTGTTTACTTTATGAATGTACTATAATGATTTAATACATTATTTAATGAAATATATTATGATACACATATTATTTATGCCTTATTATGGGATTCAGAAACCAATTTATATCCAGTGAGTAATCATTATATATAAAACCTAAGTATTATTTTATTATGTGGAACTCAAATGCATGTACATGTAATGATAGGTGTTCCCAAATAGATACCCAATGCATTGGTTAATTTTTTATTCTCATGAGGTTACATGAATGTGATTATGGTGTGAACACAATCCATGCAGGGTCCCATTCCACCATTTGGTGTTCTCTTGCTTGTTAGCTTTTCATTTTCCTTATATAGAGATTTAGGTTGTTTCTGATTACGATTTTTCCAAGATCATATGATTACCTATTATATATGGGATGCCTCCATGTCAATATTCTTGATCCATGTATTTTATGATATCATGTTATTCATTATGACTAATTTTTACCACTACAACAAAACATGCTATATACAGTGGTGACTTTTATCAGCGATAGAAACAAATTACAATATTTATAGTAATAAAGGAAAGTGATGTACTCAAAACATATAAAGCACATTTAAACACTTTTTATTATTTTAATATATGACCCATAATTTATTTTCGACATGAAAGAATCATCTACATATCAATTTGGTACACGGTTTTCCTCGAATGGATCAAAGTGCTTGTTATTAGTTAAAAATTGAGATTTTCGTTTAGAACCTATATCACTAACTGAATACCAATAAAATAATGAAATGATATTTTGATAATTTCGGAAAAAGATTCATTTATATTTTTTGAATTGTAGGAGTATTCCTCATGTAAAACTAAAAAATGATGTGACTGGTATGACTCGCTGTGCCTTTTTCTTGTTTAAATTGATATTATAGTAAAAACACACGTTACATATAGAAAACAGATAAATCAAAATTATATTGTATTGATACATTTTTAAAATGATATGGAAGCCATATATAATGTGTAGGAATTTTTCCCACATAAAATCATTGCATAGTTTTAATGGTATAACTATCAATGTGCCTTTTATTAAAAAATAGCATTAAATTAAGTAAAAAAGACACATGAAAAACTAAAAACTTGTAAAAGACATTCATATTTTTTTGATAATCTATAAATACGATCAATAAGTTGGGTTTTACATGTCATAATTAGATAAAAATTAATCCAATACACTGTGTTCCAGGAATGACCCAAAGTGTCTAATATCATTTTATAATTTATATTTTAGGTCAAAAAGTGTATCACCCAATACAATCCAATAAAATGTTCTCAATTTTCTAGATAATATTTGATAGCAATTAAAAATTTGATTATAACATGAATCAATTATTCTCATGTCCAATAGACATATGATTTGACCAGTATGACTAATTTTTTTTATTCGAGTTTAAAATTACACTTTAGTAAGAAACACAAGTGACATTATAAAAAATTATAAAAAAACTGGATCTTTTTGGTAAATTAATAAAACTATCCACATATAATCTATTACAAGAAATAATTTGACACAAATCAATATAATGCACAATGTAATCAGTATGAATACAACTGTGTCATTTTATATTAAATTGACATCTACATTACTAAAAAAGAATAGTGTAATACTATAAAATTTATTTTGTATTGTTTTCATAATTATGAAGAGGATTCACAATTCATTTATGATATGTATGAACCATCCTAGATTTAATATTATGCACCATGGACCTAGAATGACACAAAGTGCATGTTTCCAGTTTAAAATTGATATTATAGTTCAAAATGTGTTTTTGTTAGAAAAAACGGTGTTATTTAACTAATATTGTCATGATAATTTAGGTAAACAAATAATATTCTTTTTTGGAAGTGTATGATTTTGTTTAACCTCAAATCAACACATGAAATAATTGGAATGAATCATAGTGCATTTTTTCAGTTTAGTAAGACATTTTATTTAAAAAAATGTAACATAATAAAATCAAAATAAAACATTTAGATTGTTTTGATACATTAGGAAAAAAATCCAAGAGTCATGTTTGACATGTAGGAATCAATATCATCTAATTTTGACACATGGTGGGACCAGTATGACTCCATTTGTGTCTTTTAATTTAAAATTGGCCTTAATTTTAGTAAAAATGTGACATACTCAAAATCAAGAAAACACATTTTGATTTCATTGATACATTCTAAAAATGTTCCATAAATCAATTTTGACATGTGGGTATCAGATACACTATAATATGATACATAGTTTGAACAATATGACTCAAAGTGCCCATTATCAATGACTATTTTAAATTATACATCAAAAAATGTGTTAGTCACTAAATACAGTGAAAACACACTTGTATTGTCTTGAATATTTATTAAAATGAATCATATTTCATTTGAGTCTTTTTTGAACTAGTCTCATGTCCAAAAAAACATTATGTGAATTATTTGACTCAAAGTCCTTGTATTAATTTAAAAATAAATATTCATAAAATCAAAAGTAACATACTCATAATAAAGAAAAAAATTCATATTATTTTTATAATTTATTATAACAATCCATATGTAGTTGTTGTCGTGTAGGGATAATCCTCAACTCAATTTCTTACATGATGAGATCCATAAGAATTCAAGAGTTTCTTTTATGTAAAATTGAAATTTATTTTAGTTACAAAGACTAATTTCATACACAAAACTTAGGAGAAATATAGATTATTTTAATATTATAGGTAATTGATTAATATTTTATTTTTGATGTGTATAAATTAGATTCTCCTCAATCAGATACATAGTGTATCTATTATGATACAATGTGTCAGTTATTAGTTTATAATTAACACTTTAGAAAAAAAGGTGTCACTCAATGAAAAATAACTAAACACAGATAAATTTTCTTGAAAAATTTGGATAATCAAAATTTCATTTTGGACATATTGAAATTGATTGTACATAAATCTAATATACGACGTCGTCGGTATGACTCGAAGTGTGCATTTTCAAAATATTACTCTCATTTTAAATTCAAACACACATGAAATTAATAAATCTGAGAGACTTGAATTATATTTTTTCTCATAATTTTGTGTTCTCTTACATAATTATTTTACTTATAATTTTCTTTTATTACTTATTTAGTCACATTTCACGGTGATAATTCATAAAGATAAGTATGAATTCTAGGATAGTTAGAGTATTTATTATCAAAAATCATCTATTATTGAATTAACTCTCATCGATAATAAATTTATTTTTCAACCCATATGGGAGACAATTCAATAGTACCTACATTTTAGAAAAAAATAATTTTTGTGATGCGTAATAATCAACCACAACTCTATATGGTATACGGTGTTCCTTGTATTACTCAATGTATATGTTTTCATTTTAAAATAAAAAAATTATGTGTATTTTTTTTCAATATATTATTACTAACATAAGAACTATTTCCTTATAATTGTAAATTGTATTTCTCATGATAGTGTGATTTTTTTGATAATATCATGACTAGGTATTGGCAACCAAAGACAAGGGAACATTTATGTTTTTAAATTTAAGTGGTAATTTGACCTTACTCACTTATTTGTACAAACCAAATTTTGAAATGTATATAATATTGTATTTTCCCAATATTTATTATTTTAATTATATTTTTATTATATTTGTATTTGAAACATATAATTTATAATGTTTTTTTATTGTAGTGTGATATAATTTTATCAGCACACTATAGTTCTTATGCCCCTTTACCAGTTCTAATAATTGTGATGAGGAAGGTTCCCTTTATTTAAAATATTAAAAGAAATGAAAAAGGAGATCCTTGTTTGGTAATCATTGAATCACAGATGAAATTATTATTTATTAACACTTTTCATATTTCTAATATAGTGTCCTTTTATTAGTTCTTTTCTAGAATTGATAATAGCCTAATTGTTTTAATCGGACACTATTAATCATCACTTTTTTTAAATGATGATTCCTTTTTCAAAAGACTATAGCACTAAAATATATGAAGATGAGAAAGAAAATTACAAATTTCTCAAAGAACAGAATTTACTACAATGATTTTAATGTTACGAGAAGAGATCGGTTGGGAGGTTATCCATCCATATGTTTTCATGGTTGACTCCTTTATTTTCAAGACCATCAGCCACCTTGTTCACCTATCAATAAGAATTTTTGATTAAATGATTAATCTCTAACAGTTGTTGGATTCATGCTATCCATCTAGCAGTGAGGGTCCCCACAAGATGAACCACTCTATATAAAAGGTCTTGAAAAATGTTGGTTGAGTCACTTTCGATCCAAACATTATTCCACCTTTTTTGTGAGACCATTAACAACAATGAAAATGTACATATCTGCTTCAAGGGAGCAGTAAAAATAACTTGTACCATAACAGCAACCAGGAATACATCAATATTTATTTCTACACAAAAAATGATATCCCTCTGGTCCTCAATTTCTAATCGAGGAACCATCCACATTTATTTTTATCCCGCTTGGTATTGGGGGGGCTACCAAAATAGCTCTAGCAAACTTTTTAGATGGTTGCATCTTCCTTTTATTATAATCCGAAAATGGATGATGGGATCCTTGAAAAAATTGTGGATGGAACCTATTTTCATAATCCTGACATCCCTAATCATGATAAAGATATTTATTTGAGCTACATAACGAATGAAAATGATATTATTGTGAATGATAGTATTTATTTCATACCAAATAACATAAAGCAGTTCATCCACAATGGTAATTACAAGATGATCTATCTGAAGAGATGCATCCATAAATATGAATATCTACATATGTCAATGAATAGAGTCTAAAATTGACTATCTGAGATTAAAAAAATACCATAAATCAGAAGTAGTAGAAAAATCTAGGAAAACATGGTCAAACTCATCCCAGTGTTGATTACACATACAACATCTAGAAAAATGTGTAATATGAAATGACTGTAGTATACACTCAATATCAACTCTATTGTGTGAAATTTTCCAAATCAATATGAATATAGAGGGTCCAAACCATTGTTTTGTTGATGTTTTTTAACCAAGTGAAATCATGAATATTGTTAAGGAAATTATTTTTAAAGTAATGATTAGGGTCAATCAAACCATTAATAGAATGTTCCTAAACTAATCAATATTAGATCTTGACAAAGGCGTAGTGTTTTATGACTGTATTGATTTCCACTGGTAAATCTAATTATGTAGAACTCACGTAGTCATTTATGGAGATATTAATATATATGGTTAGATGAATAGGGTAAATCATAGTGAATGTAGTGTAAACATTCTAGATATCTGACTAAAATTTAAGAGAATAATCTTTGTTAATTATCCTTATAGATTGAGACAATATTTTAAAAGAATGTTTTGATAGATGGAAGGCTGTATAGAGGAGTACATTTGAAGAAAATTTATATTTCTATGGTTTTAATAAAAAAATTCTACAGAAATAAAAGAACTAATATTTCATATATATGATATACATAGTGATTTTTCATGGAGATATTCATCAAATAAGATAAGGTTCTTAATACCAAGAAACCCAATTTTTATTGGTGTGAGAAAATTAAACCAAGGAACCATGACATGTTTTTTAGCGAGAGTGATACCACTCCAGAAAAAAACAAATTATTCTTCTATTGAGTTTTTTGATCATATAAATAGTCAATTTATTAATCATCATAGAGTAACCCATTTTATAAATACTGATCTATTTTAGAAGAATGATATTTCCTACCATCGATAATGTTTTTCCTTTCCAAGAAGAGATTTGATTAATTATCTGGTAAAAAATATTTGAAAAAAAAGATTTTTTGGCTTCCTCAAAATAATGGGAACTCCAAGATATGTGAAGTGTAAATATCTTCCATTTATTTTAATGTCATTCATAATACAATCTTTCCAAGTGGAAGAGAAATTTTTTCCAAAGAAAATAGAAGATATGTTCATGTTAATAGATTGGCTAGACACATCTTCAATGTGAGAGAGTACCATTTTAATATTTTTTGTTTTTACTTTTTTAACGTTGCATTAACAGATTAATATCATCTACTTAGAAAAGGTATGAGGGAACAATAAAGTTTCTAGAGGAAATTATAATAATAATTATTCCTTTATCAACCGAAGCGATTATAACTCTTTTTATATAGTCTTCAATAATAAAAAAAAGGTTTGTATAGTGGGGGTCACCCTATCTTATTACTTTGGTGTAGTTTAAATATCCCTTTAGTAATCCATTAATCAGAAGAAAATGTGAGATGAGGTAATTATGATTTTAGTTCTAGTAACAATAGTGTTATTAAAACCATAGTTATTGAGAAAATTTAAAATGAAACTCCATTCAATGGTGTTAATTGAATTTTCTATGTCCAACATAATGGTATTGATTCCCAATCATGGAGACTTTTTTAATAATCTTTTACTTTATGAGGTGAGTCACATGTAATCTAGGATATTTCAAACATTAACGAATCCAAATTTGTTTTGAGAGATGATTATATTTTCAATTGGGGCCAATATAATTTCCATCAGTTTAAAAATGATTTTATAAATGGGTTTAATAAGAGAAATAGGCATGAAAAGGTGAATTTAAGAGGCGTTATCAACATTGGGAATTAGCGAGAGAAATTTAGTTTTCATTCCATATGGAAGATGAAAAATATAAAAAAGGATTTTACTAGGTGACCAACATTACTGTAAACTATATCCCAATAGTATAGAAAAATAGAATTAGTGAAACCATCAGGATCAGGGGCACTATCAGTTTTCAATATGAAGACAACATCTTTATTTTCATGATCAAAATGAAAACTAGTTAAAAAATTGTTATCAGTATCTATAACCATGATGGTAATGACATCAGTCTTTATTTTCTTATTATGATAGGGGGAACTAAAGATGATGTTAAACTATGAGAGAACTTGATTGACCAAGCCTTATTCATCATCAATTGTGTTTTCCCCATATTTATTAAAATAAATAGGTTTGTTAGTTTTCCATGTACTTTGTAGAGTATTTTAAAATTTAGATTTTATGTTTCCATCCTTCAGCCAATTAATTTCTAATGATTTCTTATGAAGTATATTATTTTAATTAAGAAGTGAATTTATCTTAGTACTAATATTATTTTTTTGATCTGGATCTATAACAATGTCATAGTTTGTTGAATCCACATGAATTTAGTTGAGGTCACGTTCAGGGGAGTGAATTTCATAATCAGTTAGATTAATTCTATTCTTCCAAAAGATTTTATCAATTATTTTTTCAATTTTTAGTTTCATAATACAGGAAAAAGAATAATTGTTTAATTTTTACCAAATTCCAAGTAACATTGACAATCTTTTCCCAATCATAATATAATGTCCAAGAACTTTTTTTATCTAAAATGTTGGATGGGTTTGGAGTCTTTGGTGTGGAAGCTCCCACAAATAGGATGATGATCTAAATTTATTCTTGGTAGAGTAATACTAGAGATGGTATTCATGATATCAAGAGTTTGGATGTTTTTAAAGAACTATCCAAATTACTACCTAGGATTTTATTATAATTCCGTTTATATGAAGTATATTTATAACAAAATAGATTGATGTCAAATTGGTTTTTTTCTTCCATACAATTTTTAAATTCCCTAGAAGAGATGCATGAGTGTGAGGGGCCTATCCTTTCACTAAGACTATGAATAGAATTAAAATATCCAATAATGATCAAAGGGGAATGAATGTTTTTTTTATAAAAAGATATGTTATTCCATAGAGATATTCTATCTTCGTATATATTATTTTCATAAATAAATGTACCGAAGAGGTGATATTTATGCAAATTCATATCACATGCAAAGGATTAGGTATTTATATTATAAATAATAACATGACCTAAATAGGCATGAAAAAAATACTCAATCTGATTCAAAGGAATTATTTTTAGATGAAGAAAAAATAATTTTATAAGTCTATTTTTTAATATATTAAATCTAGGAGAATAATTAATTTTATGGTCATAGAAAGGAAAAATCATTTGTTTATGGGAAAATGGAAATATTTTTAAGGTTATAATGATGTCAGTGTTATGAATACCCTAAAAATTCCAATACAAAAATTATTTGTACCTACATTTGGGGATGTGACATCATTTATTTTCCTCCAGAGATCTTTTCCCTAGTGATTTACTATGTGTTTTGAGAGATTTATCCTTGACCATGGGTGAGTTCTTGTCCTGAAATGTCATGGAAGAGTTAGTGGAAGAAACATTATCTTGTTTACCTATCAATTCGTTGTGTAATTTTTGTACTTTTCTCCACCAACTAGTTGATTTTACTATTTCTTGTCATCATCTAGTATATGGTCAGTGTTTTATTCATTTTTTTCATGAGAATGCTGCTGATAGGTTATTGCATAGAATTATTCTTCCTCCCTCATTCTATTATGATATGTAGAAGATACCCATCACGGTCATTCACATTCAGCGCATATAGAGGATCCCCAGGAAGAAAATTGGAAGCTGGATATTCATGGGAATAGGGAGGATCCAATGGATTGTGGTTTTTTGTATCAAGCTGAGAATTAATGCATTCTGTTGCAGCATAAACAATAGCGTCATTGGAGGTAGTGGATTGGAATGTCAAATATGTTGATATAAAAGGTGCTTCAGGTCTACATCCAGGAGTTACAGTAGAATGACAATACGAAATTAGGCTCTAATCATTCATGATATCTCTTGCATCTGACTCCCTAATAGGAATGAAAACATCATGGTATTCCTTATCAATATTTTGGACAATTTCCAAAACCATATAAGCTATTTCCTCATCAAAAAAATGTTCTTCACTATCAAACTATTTCTTTTTTCATCCATGTCATCACATGATTTCATAGGGAGGTTCTTTTAGGAACGTGGGTATCCAATTTTATTTATCCATGTTTCTTCGGTTTTCATGTATGGCTTGGGATTCTCCATGGTAAGATGTTTTCTTATTGTTTCTCATATGTTCAATCCATTATCTATCCATATAAGGATGAACTTTATGCTTCACTACACTATAATTCATAATAGGGAATCAAATGATCTTGTAGTAATCAGAGAAACATGGGCGATTCTCATACTATATCCTTACCTCAATCCGGTAATCTTTATCCTTTAAAGAAATAACATGAGGAGGTTTTTCTATAAGATTCAATTCAACCATGACTTTTACATATAGACAGAATCATCCATTCAATTTTCCATGATAAATTTTTAAAGGGACACCTATGAAATATGTGTGATCATTCACTATTTTAAGGTGAAAAAAAACAAACTAAGGATGTGCAAGTGAACCTAAATATGATCCATATAGTTTCAATGTGTGAATGGATTGAATGAAAAGTACCACATATAAAAATTAATAACACCATGATTCAACTAGATTCTACAACATTACAAAACATAGTATAATTCATCTTGTGAACAAAGGATTAGGTGAATGTACCCTTTTTGCAATTGGAACAATTTTGAAATTGGTTGATCCCAAGTAATAGGCAATCCAATGTTTATGTTCAACAACTTTTCCTAGTTTTCCACCTTTAATATAAGTGATTTGAACAATGATAGGGTTCTTACACATTTTCTACCTCTGATGAAGCACTTCAGGATCAAAATCGGCTGCAAAGCCTCCATCATCATGTTTTTTAAACATTGGGGTCATCGTTGAGTTAGGTCATTGATGATATAATCCCTTGAGAGCTTCCACAAAGGATTACACTATGATTTATTTTTTTGAATCTCTAATGTCATCTTTAGGGTCTGATTTATCATCTAATAAAATATGTGAAGTAAAATCGAAGTATTTCTTCCAAATAGGATCAAAAGAAGCCATATATAACTACTACTCTGAGGTAAAGTTATCATTGATCTTCAGTGAGGAAAGGATTGTGATTTCACTGTTCGCGAGCCTTTCTCAAAGCTTCCATGCATGAAAAGTCTAACATTAACTATCTCAATTAATCATCACATTTTTCCCCAGAATATATAAAAATTTATTACCCTTAAAAGAAATATTTTCTGTATTTTAGGAATTAATTCAATTTGTAATTCATGATATTTATTTTTTTATAATCTAGTTTGTTTTTATATTCAATAATATATCGCATATTGTTGTTGGAGATCAATGTTTGTTTGGATATCATAATGAATAATAAATTAAAAATGTTTTATTTTAGCTTCATGACTTATATTTGTGTAATTAGTGTTCCAAAGAAACTTGGATTTTTGATCATTGGTGTTGATTAAATGGATATTTATTTTAAGACATATTTAATTAAATGTGTAAAAGGGATGGGTCAGTATGTTTTGTATCTTAACTTGGTCTAGATATTTTTTTTAATTATGACTAAAATACATCAAGGAATAAACTATGGATAAGTCTAAAGAAAAATATAAGTATTGTATAATTTCATTAAATTTTGGTTATATGTAGAGTCGGTGGTTTTAATCAATTTACAACCATGTCTATATTATTCAAGTGTCGATGGTTTGATATCATTTTATTGTAGTGAAAAAATGCCAAAAATAATACATTGGGAGTGATCTTCATCATTAACTAATTTATGAAGTTATATAAAATATTGTTATTCTTGAAAAAATGGTAGTGAAATTACGTTGGATAACATAATTTGAAATATAGATACTTATAAATTTGTATACTCTTTTTATTTATATTTGATTACTTATATGTTCAAAATTTTCATTTTATAAACTATTAATTTAAGTTTCTAACCCCTAAATTTATTTTTCTTTTGTAATCAATCATAGGAAATAGAAGAATACTTTTTAAAAGCCAATGTGACAAGAAGTGTGATTATATCCTAACTATTATGCATAACCTAATCAGAGTTGTAGCTAATAACTTCATGAAAGAACTCAATCAACAGTCCCAATTAATAAATGACAACTCGAATAAAATAGAGAACCATTTTTCTCATATGTGAGAGAAAGTTTATTAGAATAATTTATTTGTAAATGGCATCATACCTTTATGGATATTATGACCCCTCAATGTGTAACAATATATTTACACCATTGAGATTTTATTCTTTATCCTATAATTATAGATTGAATAAAATTGTTTGTGTATAGTCTGTCATTTTTGGGGATTTCACAAGTGATGGAAACTAATCAAGAAGAAAATTACAAATTTTTTATTGATTAAATGATTGGTAAGGACTAATGAAAAATATTTCAATAAATATTTTCCACAAACCCATTTACATAAAATGGTGAGTGTGTTCTTCAGACCAAAGAAAATACAATATGCTACTATTATAGGGTATAAAGGAAACATATGAGGAATTTTAATGTAAACCACTGACTTTATCATTTAGACTAAATATAAGGTGAATATTTGTTTCATTGGATTATATCTGATTCTATGAAATGCATTGGTGATTTCATACATTGACAACTATGAAGAGTTTGTATATTTTTTCCTCAAGGTACATATGTAGATTAGAGAGTCTTAGTGAAACAAGATAATATAGATAAAAATATTAAAATGGATTTTTCGTTATTTGGATCAGTGGATAACTCTCCTAGAGTAATAAAATCAAAACATCATAACTGTCCAAAATATTGGAATAATCATCTTAGGAACTGTCTCATGGGAATCATGAGATTATTCAAATGTTGAAATGGGAATTAGACTAATAAATACCAATAAAAGATGAAGAATACAAAAAATTTATGGAATAAATGAAGGCTCTTATCAAAAATCATCCTATAGTCCGGTATATCAATAGTAAGGAACACAAGAATTATTTGAACTTATTTCTTATACCATGAGTTGTTGGAGACAATTAATGGAAATGATTCCCAAGTCCGAAAGATAAATGAATGTAATAAGAAACCAGTAATACTATGGTTGATCCAAAAAATGATGTGGTGAATAGTACTATGTTTATTCATCTATAAATAGTGAACCTAAATTGTGATTCTAGTTTTACACATTCTATATTATCATGAAACTTTAATAGGTCTATTTAAACACAAGCTCAAAACATGGCTGATAAACTACCTGTGAGCACCATAAGTGGGGAACCGATTTCCTCCCAAGTATATAACTCAAACTTTGTAAATGTTTGTTAACTGGAAATCCTAGAATATCTTGTATTATATCCTTTATTTGAGTTTTGTGGTATATTCTAGATGTATAGAATTTATTTATATAAATCCATCATCAAAACATAGAAACGGGGGATCACACTTAACATATTGATTAATCCTATGATTATATACAAGTGTAAGGAGGGGGACTGGTCTTCTATGGAGTCTTAATCTCAGTTGTGAATATTATTTAATTATGATCAAGAATATCATATATAATGATTCTATTAGAGGACATAATCAAGATTGAAGAAGTTCTCAATTTTAAGGAATGCACATATGAATTCCTTGAATAATTGTCTATAATTGCTGAGAAATAAGATGTTTAGTTCTATATTAAACATATACCTAGTTATAAACCCATTTAAAAGATTCCCAATATAATGGTCAATATTTTTTAGAATAACATAAGAATAAGTTATAACAGAATATGGAAAAGGCTTTTATATACCCAAGTTCTTCACCATGGGGTGTGAAAATTCACTTTATAATTAATACAGATTGATCAATGAGCCCACACATTGATTATGATAATATAAAAAACATGAAAAATAGTATCCCCATCCAAAGGTAAATTTATTTTTTGATCAAATATATATAGAATACTATTTTAGTAAGGGGGATCCTCAGTCAGTATACCACCAATTAAAGGTGAAGTAGGATGATATCCTAAATAATGCCTTTTTAATGATTTATAGACACTATATGTTAATTTTAATTCCATTAGTATTTACTAATGGTTTAGAAATATTTATGGATTTATAAATATACTCTTTATAGATAACTGTAAAAATATATTGGTAGTTTTTATAGATGAAATTATTATATAATCCAAAATCAAGGAGGAGTATGAGGAGATTTGTAAAAACATAATAATGAATTTGGTAATGGATAATATATATGAAATGATAATAAATGAGAAGTCTTGAAAGATTAAGTTTCGTTATGGGATCATATTATCTCCAATAATGGATATATTTGGACCCTTATATGATGGAATAAATTAAGGAGTGCCCCATTCCATCATTCATAGTTGAGATCTATCGGATCTCAGTACCAAATGTTCTTCCCCAATGATTTTGGATTATCTATTCATGATTTTTATACCATCTAAGCAAGTTAATTTAATAGAAAGTAATGTTTTTCTAGAACAATAAACAAGAAGAGTGATTCAAATATTTGAAAAAGAGGATTATCACAAGACATGTACATACACTAACCAAATATTTGGAACACTTTATGGTATACATTGATGATTAAAATATGTTCTTAGGTTTTGTACTAATGAAAAATGATAATGTGATAGACTAAACATCAAGGAATCCTAATGCTAATGTGTATGAATATAAGATAGAGGAATTGGAGTTTGTAGAGTTAGTAACCTGATCTTCACATTGGAAATTTGGAATCATTATCTATATGGGAAGAAGTTTGAGATATATACAGATCACATTAGCCTAAAATATATATTCACATAGAAAGATAATATTAATCATTGATAAATATTGTTAGATATGATCATTGACTAGGAATACTCAATCCACTATTAATCTATGAAAGAATAATGTGATAGATTCCCTAAGTAGAAAGGATCTAATAACAATTTCATTGATGAGAATTGAGAAGGTTTTAATATTCCTAAACATTTAAATGGAAGAGATGGGGATCTTAAAGGAATGAACATCCTTATTTTATTAATAAATTATATATTAAACATTACTCTTGGAAAATATGATGAAATCTCAAAGATATTATTTTTAATTTCAGAATATGGTGAAATCTATAAGAAAATGGACATCCTTAGAGTTCAAAATTGATATGGATGGAATTATAAGATGTTTATCAAGTATATTTGTACAATCAAATTCCATGAAAATAAGAATATTTTTAATGATGAAAAAAGAATGACTGTCTCCATCCACCCAGGGAGTATGATGATTTATAATGATCTCCAAGAATACAATTGGGTGAACAATACGAATATAGAGATCCTAGAATATACATCAAATTATATGTTATATCTGAATGAGAAGGTTGAACAGAAAAATACTAAGGGGATTATGAAACCATTACCCATACCAACATAGTAATGGGAGTGAATCACCTTTACTTTGTCTTGGGATTTATAAAGACATAAACTATAAATAATTCATTATTAGTTGTTATGTAACATATTACAAACACATAAAAATTATTTTTAATTCAAGATGACATCTATTTCAATTATATTTCACATAAATATGTTAGATAAGTATTGAGGTGATAGGGAATACCATTAATGATTTATTCTGATTGAAATCAAATATTTACCTTCATGTTTTAGAAGAGTATGCAACATTCTCTAAAAACATAGATTATCATTAGTTTAATTTATCAATAAAAATGTATGGCCAATATTAATGGGAAATTAAGACAGTTAAACACATGTTATTTTAATTATTGATATACTTCAAATAAGGACTGTACTAACATATTCCCTTATTTTAGTTATCATAAAATAATAGTTTCCACACAACAATTCAAATGAATATATATTTATCAAATTTTTTGTAAAAGATTTTGAATAACTAATTGTTTGTACGAAGTTAGTAAACATAATATTTTTGGACATGAAATGGTTTAAGAAATGTTAGTAAAGGTCAAGACCATTAACGATGCATATGGTATTCTTAGAGTTGACATAAGAGCTACACAGACAGTCATTGATGAGACCTAAATATTGGGGTTGAAGATAAGGTATTCCAATACATATATACATGGAAATGATTCCATATATTTACAAATAAGAGAAAGATATATCCTAAGAACATCTAAAAAATTGATATTTTTGAGCACATAGAAGATGTATTCTATCAGATACAACTTCAACCATCCATGTATAAAGTACACAATTTATTCAATGTGTCCCACCCCATAAACTAAATTAAAAATCCCTTTTCATGTAATCAATTCAAATATGGAATATATGGAAAATGTTTTCATTAGTAAAGTGTAATAGGTGAAGATCTTACACTATAGAGTTAGTGTTATACAAAAAAATTAAACTCACCAAGTAAACACACTATGGTGATACCAAAAGCATGAGATGGTGAAATGAGAAATATAAGAAGTGATAAGGGTGATTTACCCTCACATTTTTTCACCATAGTATGTAAAATGAAACATTTAGGGGATAATTTATAAATGGGGAACAATGTAACAACCCAAAATATTATCAACATAAATTTACTTCAGAATATAAAATTGAGTTTTATTTAGTAGTATAATATTATATAATACACACAAAAAACATGATAAACCTATTTTTTTATCATAACAATTTGAACATTTCATTTATAAAAAAATATGGATATAATAATTAAATGAATTTAAATTAGAAAATAGAATGAAAATAAGAAAATAAGAATAAGAATCATAGATATGATCGATCCCCAGGAATAATAGATGTCATGTTATAAATTGTAGAAAATAATCCGAATATTATTTATCAAATATCCATTTAGAAAATTAAAATATATATAACATTGATTGAAAATATATGTGAATGAATAATGAATGAAATTATATGTATTTATAGAATGTAGGGAACCTATACGACTACTACAAATCTGACAATCAGAAAAGTATTCAAAACATTAAGAATAGTATATTGACCATTATAATAGTATCCTCACCTATTTTGGTGTCAAATAATATTTAATAATCTTACAAAATTACTATATGAAATATTTATATCATTAAATAATTATTTAAATATTCTATAAATTATAAAATATATTTTTGTTTTTATGAAAAATATATAATTATTATTATATTTTATAACATATATAATCATTCAAAGGAATGATTATTTTCATCAAATTGGTTTATTAATTAATTTTATGTTATAATAATCTTATAAGATAATTTTATGAAACCATATGTAAATTTTTAAAGGGTTAGATAATTGATTGCAATATTACAATTGGAATTTTTCAAAAAAATAAGGATTTCAAAAAAATTAAATTTCTCATATTTAGAATTTTCCCCCTAAAATATATGTATTTTTGTGATATATATGTTAAAAAATGGTTAGTTTAATTTTAAATATTATTCTAAAATAGACTTTTTTTAAATAGATAAATATGATAAATTACTTTATTTATCATTATCAGCTAAATATATGAATTTTTGATTCATGGATGATATACTCACCCATTAATTAAAACTCACAAGAACTATATAATATATATTGTCTCAAGAATCAATAATATTGATCGAATTGAGCCAAAATAAAAAATAATGGGTACAATAATAAAAATACACATCTCATCCCCTTATAAATACCAACCCTCACCACCCATTCCCCTCCCATATTATTTTCAAATCAGAAGTTATAATTATCACTTTTAAATTACATTATATTTTAAAATAAAAAATATTTTATTATGTGATGTTTACTACATATTTATGTCCATAGTGTTTTAGTATGTTTTTTTAGAAAATATTATATCTAACCACATAAAGAATATTCTCTAATGTATTCATGAACATAAAAATACATTCTTAATTATGATTATCGTAATGAGTATATGGAAGATAAATTAGAATGAAATTTATTAGACTAGATGTATAACATTAGTCATGTATCTCATACTGACAAACGTCTTTTTAGTCAGACGTATACTAGTGTAGATAAAAATCTGAGTAATACTCATAATTATTATTATAATGAAATCTATAAGTACTTCCATCAGAATGAACTATGTTTATAATTAGATTACCAGATACTTGATTATAATGAAACAAAAAATTAAAACACTATAATAGTTTTAACCAATACAATATCATACATTCAGTTATGAAGAGATGTCATGTGTCTAGTGTCTAAGGCCATTGTAACAAACTAAGAAAATATGATAGTTGGGATTATTCATATAAATACTAGGTCATTCAAACATTTTGGATATGGTTTACTATATTATCCATCAAATTTTTCTTAATATTAATTATTGTGAACAACCCATTCGTAGTCTTTTGCAATTCACTAGAGATATTTGTTCTAGGAAAACCATGTCTGGTTGCATCCTTAAGAACTTTTTAAATTATAACTACTTCTAATAATAGTTATTATTGGGGAATTCTGGGCATTGGAAGATAGAGAACACAATCCATTAGAGTTATGGATTATGGGGATAATAAGATATATCCAACCATTTCATCAAGGGCCACTATGGATAAGAAGATAGAGAAAATATGATCTTCATATCGAGTCATTTTTAGGTAAGGAAAGGTATAGTTGACTGTAAGTATAAAATATTTTATACATTTTGTTTGCGTGATTGACTACCTTACTTATAATCTTAGAAGTGATTTAACTTTTAAATATATTATAATTCATTATATAATTTTTTATCTATATTATTAGTTTTTTTTAAAAAGTTTTATACTCCATAAAAAATTTAATATAAAGTGAATCATCATAATCATCTATCTAGAATAATTATTATCCTACTAACACTGATTATCACAATCATTCTAATATAAATCATATCCATAGGGATTATGAATCTTACAATGATATAATCAGTCTGTATTTTGATTCTAATTTTTTAACATGGTTAATCAGACTGAAGTCTATGTCTGGTAATTTTACATAATGAGGATTGTGTGTTATTTTGTTTAAACATTTCATTATATGTTTTTAACGTACAATTCACACCCCAAATATTTTTAGGTATAGTTATTTGAGAAGAGCATGTAATCAAACATTTTGTATATGAGGAGGTTTCTAAAGGTCAAATACTTAATGAGTTATTAGATTTTTTTAATATTTAATTCTTTTAAGTTTTTCTTATAAACAATTTCTTATAATAATTGTTACACTAATATTAATTGTTTTGATTTTTTTTTCTAGTGTTTCAACGATAACAGATCTTAAGGTTAGTTCAATAACCCATCTGAATGCAAAGAAATAACCTATATTTGATAGTGATGATTATGAGTAGTTAAGGGAATATATGTATACCTTTTTATCAAAAGAAGAGTTAACAATTTTGTTATGCATAATATTTATTACAAGGTTCCTAATAAAGAAGTTACAACTTTTACCCATTATAAGAATAATGAGTATCAAGAAAAAATTAGATTAAGAAATACAATTTTATATTCTATGACATCAAGAATATATATTGATATATAATCTTGTTAATATGTAAATAGTTTCTAAAAAGGTTAGAAATAACTCACTTTTAAACATCTATGGTTATAGATACCATGATTTCTAGGTTAAGAGTAGGCCTTTGGGTTTTTTATTTCCTTTAATAGGAAACTATTACAAAGACTCACAAAATATTCCTGAAAATTATTAATAATGTAAATGATATTTGTGAGAATGTTATTGATGATGAAATCCTTGATTCAAAGATAGTTGATATTATTCCCAATGAGTGGGAATATAAAATGATATTAATTTTAATGACCAGCCGGCCATGAACATTGTTATCTGACCCCATGGGTCTCCTATAATACCTTGGTTGAATTCCCAGCACACCATAGGCTATTACTCACTAGGGTCACTTATTAGACTAATGACTATCCCCACACACCAACACATGTTCACTCAGTGTGTTTTCCCCACTCACACACACCCTAGGAAACTTCCCAGAAGGTCACCCATCCTGATTACTACTCCAGGCCAAACATGCTTAACTGTGGAGTTCTAATCAGGTAGGCTCCCGAAAAGAAAGGTGTACCTTGTTGACATAAGTCATATCATTTAGTCATTTAACCCTTTATCATTCTGGGTTGTTACAATATCCCTCCTGTCAAATATTCCATATAATTATTAATAATGTAAATGATATTTGTTAGAATGGTATTGATGATGAAATCCTTGATTCAATGATAATTGATATTATTCCCAATTAGTGGGAATATAAAATCATAGTAGTTTTCACAACCCGCCTCCCCATGCCATGAACTTTGTCATCTGAACCCATGGGTCTCCTATAATACCTTGGTTTCCATCCCATCACACCATAGGCTATTACTCACTAGGGTTTCCTATCAAACTAATGACTATCCCCACAGGACAACACATATTCTTTCTGTGTGTTTTGTCCTCACTCACAAACACCCTAGAAAACATCCCAAAAGGTCACACATCTTGATTAGTACTCTAGGCCAAACATGGTTAACTGTGGATTTCTAATCAGGTAGGCTCTCGAAGATAAAGTTGAACGTTTTAGGAATGAGTCATCTCATTTAGTCATTTAACCCTTTATCATTATAGGGTGTTACATTATCCACCCCTTTAAAGAACAACACATGCCCATGCCATGAACCTTGTCATCTGACCCCATGGGTCTCCTGTAATACCTCAGTTGCCTTCCCAGCACACCATAGGCTATTACTCACTAGGGTCACTTATCAGACTAAGGACTGTCCCCAGAGGCCAACACATGTTATTTCAGTTTGTTTTGTCCTCACCCACACACACCCTAGGAAACATACCAAAAGGTCACCCAACCTGATTACTACTCCAGGTCAAACATTCTTAACTGTGGAGTTCTAATCAGGTAGGCTCCTGAAAAGAAAGACGCACCTTGTTGGCATGAGTTATATCATTTAGTCATTTAACCCTTTATCATTTTGGGGTGTTACATTATCCACCCCTTTAAATATTCCTGAAAATTATTAATAATGTAAATGATATTTTTGAGAATGGTATTGATGATGAAATCCATGATTTAGAGATAGTAGATATCATTCCCAATGAGTGGGAATATAAAATGACATTCGTTGTCACAACCCGCCTCCCCAGGCCATGAACCTTGTAATCTGACCCCATGGGTCTCCAGTAATACCTTGGTTTCCTTCCCACCACACCATAATCAATTACTCACTAGAGTTTCTTATCAGACTAATGAATACCCCCACATGCCAAAAAATGTTCATTTAGTGTGTTTTGTCCTCACCCACACACACCCTGGGAAACTTCCCAGAAGGTCACCCATCGTGATTACTACTCCGGGGCCAACATGCTTAACTATACAGTTCTAATCAGGTAGGCTCCCGAAAAGAAAGGTGCTCCTTGTTGAAATGAGTCATATCATTTAGTCATTTAACCCATATCATTTTGAGCTGTTACATTATCCACCCCTTTAAAGCACAACGTCCTCGTTGTGGACCCCAAGCCTTGGACCCCAAGACTCAAACCCAGGCAGTGCCTATGCACTTCCAGCTGGTTATTGGCTCTGATACCATTTGTCACAACCCACCTCCCCATACCATGAACCTTGTCAACTAACCTCATGGGTCTCCTGTAATACATTGGTTGCCTTCCCAGCACACCATAATCTATTACTCACTAGAGTTTCTTATCAGACTAATGACCACCCGCACAGGCCAACAAATGTTCATTTAGTGTGTTTTGCCCTCACTCACACACACCCTAGAAAACATCCCAAAAGGTCACCCATCTTGATTACTAATCCAGGCCAAAAATGCTTAACTATGGAGTTCTAATCATGTAGGCTCCCAAAAAGAAAGGTGAACCTTGTTGAAATGAGTCATATCATTTAGTCATTTAACCCTTTATCATTTTGGGGTGTTACATTATCCAACCCTTTAAAGCACAACGCCCTCATTGTGGACCCCAAGCCTTGGACCCGAAGCCTCAAACCCAAGCAGTGCCTAAGCACTTCCGGCAGGTTATTGGCTCTGATACCATTTGTCACGACCCACCTCCCCAGGCCATGAACCTTTTCAACTGACCCCATGTGTCTCCTGTAATACCTTGTTTGCCTTCCCAGCACACCATAGGCTAATACTCACTGGGGTCACTTATGAGACTAATGACTATTCCCACAGGACAACACATGTTCTTTCAATGTGTTTTTCCCTCCCTCACACACACCCTAGGAAACTTCTCAAAAGGTCATCCATCCTGATTACTACTCGAAGCCAAGCATGCTTAACTATGGAGTTCTAATCAGGTAGGCTCCGGAAAAGAAAGGTTTACCTTTTTGACATGAGTCATATCATTTGGTCAATTAACCCTTTATCATTTTGGGGTGTTACAGTAGTTTGTGAGGTAGTAAACATAAAATTGAAGAGATATTATTGGTATACCTTTTCAGTATGAGGTTAGACTCCAAAAGGACTTTTAAAAATAAAAAAAAATGAAAAATGGTACTGTTGATTTTTCTACAACATCTTCCTTACCTTCTAAAGTTCAATCTACATTATTATTTTAGATATACATGAAATATAAAATTATATGTTCGATTTGATTACAGTACTACTGATCATTCTAAGAATGAGTTCGAAGACATGACTAGAAGGAAAAACCATAATTTACGTAAGAAATATTCTCAATTCTGATACAAAAAAGATTAAAAAGATATATGTGATATGAAATACAATTTCACTTGGTACGAATGCCAAAAAAATGGAAACATTAGACTAGAATGTCTAATGATGAATAGGAATGACAAAAAAGAAAAGGATAAAAAAATAAATGCAAAAATATATTATAAATTCAATAGAAAAATGATAATGGATGTTGCTAACAAATGGGGTACTAGTGGAGGTGATTCTTTTGAGTGTTCATCAGAACATTAATGTTCTCAAAAGAGGCACATATGTATTTTTAAAAATGTATCTAATGATAATCAATGTATTATAGATAAGGTTTGAGTGGATGAAAACCATACAAACATGAATTTTAACTACTAATTATCATAATGAAAAAAATCTATATCTTCTGATAAAGAATATTCCTTATATAGTTGTGTCAATTCTTTACTTTCTTATGATGATGTTTCCATTTTCCATAAACATTTAAAAAATATGAATTTAATATTGGTTAGAAAAAATATATAAATCTATAGAAAACATTAACAATGATAATTGAAGGATAAATGTTTAGAAAAATGAAATAATATATCTCTGAAAAGATTTTTATGAGACTCCTTCTAAAAATAATCTATTTCTATGGGTTTTTAAAAATCAATTTTTGGAATAATTTTTTTAGGAAAATAATCAAGTCAACGATTAATACTGGTGAATATAAGTATTCAATTGTAATACTGAAATATGTAATGTCTTATTTAAATAATATTTTATCAAAAAGTTCCACTGGTAAAGATATGTTTTATAAAAATCATAAAAAAATTAATCCTTATGGAAGTAGTTTCAGATAGAGGTTTTCAAATAAAAATGAAATTCTTAGTTACAATTTTTTTGATTATAATAGTGCCCCTTTTGCTCCATGTTTTAAATTTGTGTCTATTAAAAGACTATTTTTTCATTAAATAATGTACAATCTTTATGTTTTCACCAGGTATTTTTTCCAAAACAAATATGGATTCCTGTTGTTTTGTTTTCTTACATTACTGGCCCAAAGATGGTATGGGTACTAAATGTATAATAATTTTTCTTTTAAGAAAATAATGATAGTACCAAAAACAAGAATTCATGGTACATGGAGAGGGTAAGTTCCATACATATGACTAGAATCAAATACTTATTCAAGAATTTAATCAAAATGTAAGGTGGAAAGTACACATTCAGTAATAATACTCAACAAGAGATCATCAGAATGTGTAACATTATTCATCATAGAAAAAATTACATTTCAAAATTTTTATTTGTTAATGGTATTAAGTCCAAGCTTATAATCATAATTAAATTAGGTGATGCAGGTTACCTTTTGACATTTATGATTTATGAATTTTTAGTACATAGTTCGAAGGATTAATTTATTATTTCTTCCAATTTGTAATAAAATGTTCATACACATAACAAAGAAGACTATAGAAGCCAAAATGACATTGTCTCAGTGTAATGGATGACCAACATTGGTTAAAAAATAGAAGGTTAGGAAATTATATCCTATGGAGCATATCTATATCGAAAAATAAAGTAATTGATAAGTATCTACCATAACATAGGTTTCATACTTCACAATTATGCTACCTTGCCAATATTCTAAGCCACATAAGTCTTTTTTTGAATATAATAGTAAAGTATAATGTTATTATGACTTATATTTACTATAAATGGACTTATTCGATCAAAAAAATAGTAGAATTATTGATGTTAGTTAATATATATAGGAATTAGTTGATGATAACTCTAGATATCCCTAGGGTTTTTATCACAAAGAATTAAAACACCTTTTTTATTTTAAAACATCTCCATATAAAGTTATAATTGAGAAAAACCATCCCGTATTAACTATTTCTGTGGATCATAGGTGATAATTTTTAAATAATAACTTTCAATCTTCATATAGTAAGAAATTAATTGAACATAATGTTTCCACACATAGAATAACTATTAAAAATGTTGTTGTTGAAAGAAGAAAAAAACTAATTTAACAAATAATAAGAACCAAGACGAGTGAATAATCAATTGATTTTTTATTGGCTGAAGCAGTTAGTACTGGTTGCTTTAAAAAATTCTATTCATAATTAAAAAGTTTATTAATAAAACACTTTATGAGTTCTGGAAAATAAGGAAACCAAATGTTTATAAAATTAATGTTTTCAGTTGCTATGTATCTATTCTGAATATGAATGATAATCTGTATAAAATTTTCTAAAAGTCCAATGAAGTTATATTTTTATGGTATTCTACAACTTCTACGAATTATATAATTGTTAATAAAACATATTCACTTATGGAAGAATCAATGAATGTTATGTTTCATGTAACTAAACATTTTGTTGAAATAAATAACAACCAAAATCACAAGATTCTATTACTAAATCTTATTTTCAACCTAGTATTGAAAATTATTTTCAAAAGGTTATAACTCAAGAATTGATTTTTAAGATATTGGTGAGGAATATTTTCTACATATTATTTAAGAAAAGTATTTCCCATACCAAAGAAGTTAGTTGTGTCAGAGGAATTATCTGGGGGAATATATCATTGGTTATGTAGATCAACTTGTCTTGATATGAATTTATTTAATAAATTAAACAGAACATCTATCATTATTATCCCAATTTGAACCGAAGAATTCTTATGAGGATTCAGGTGAATATGAAGGGATTTAGGTAATGTAAGTTGAGCTCAAGGAATTTGAGTGAAATATTTTATCAACATTAGTCAAACAATGTAAACAAACTTCTAAAATTTTGTTAAAATGGGTATTTATAATAAGTGCGAAGAGAATAACATAATATTAAGAAAATTTTGGGGGGAAATTCCCTCAAGGTAACATTTTTTTTGCGTTTATTTTGTTATTGACAAAGAATGTTTTCAGGGACAATTTTAGAGGTCTGGTGCTATTTTTGACTAGGTTTTTGGACAAATATACAAGACAAGAAAGTGATTAATAGAAGTAGTACAAAAAATTCCAATGCACAAGGGGATGTCTTTTCCCAGTGTTTTTCAAAATTATTGGGTCTAAAATTTAGATGATTTATAGCATCATAAAAGATGGATTTAATTTATATATTTTTTAAAATATATAAAAAAAGAAAAATATTCAAGAATAATGGGTTTCATGAAGGATATTTCAGGAAGGTTTGGTTTATCATGAATGAGAACCTGAATATGTGATGATTTCATGGTAATATCCACAGTTACGAGAAGCTTTGCAAATCAGAAATTTCCGTTTTGGTTGGGGAAAACGAAGAACATCATGAATGAAATAAGGGATCATTGTTGAATTTTGATTATTTGAATTGAAAATCTTATAATGAGAGGAAATTCCTAAAAATAGGACTATACCCCATCATAAATTTATTGGGACTTAATAATGATTTTAAGGATCCAGGTCAATGATTATAGTTCATGAGAAATAGTTCATGAATAATGGAAGTTCATGAAGGCTATGGGAGCTGACTAAAAATTGTAATTATCCCTAATGTAATGGAGTATGAAAAAGATAAACGATCTTTACAAATTTTTTTGCATTACGATGGATATGTGAGATTCACAAGAGAAGGTTAATATGCGAAGACTATTTGAGCATCACAATAGTGATGTGCTTCATTAATTTGGTGAGAAACACAAAATTATTGAAAATGGATTTCCTAGTAATCCTTTAGTTATGTGATATCCATCAACTAATTGAAAGTGGGACATCAATAAATCAACTCTATCCAAGTGATGATGTTTTCATTATTGATAAAAAAAATGTACAACATGTCTATAAACTGAGTGTGAATCCTTTCTGGAATAGTGAACAATGGATGAAGAAGAAGGATGTCATTCCTACTGGTAGTGAGCTATCAAAATAGATTTAGGGAGTTAGCCATGGGAATTAGTGATATTTCCCAATTAATTGTAAAGTTGGTGAGACTGAGCATAAAAGTTATCCATTCAGAATAATGTATTTTGGCAGTGAGACTATTGGAATTTTGAGCCTCAACATATTGTCATTGTATACTCCATAGATTTATCCTACTGAGGGTAAACCAGGTTAATTTTTTTCTTGTGAAATATTTCATTTTTTCAAAAATTTATATTGGCGAAGAAGAGAAGAGTGTTTTATTTAGTGACAAAACAATATTTGAAGGGATGTTGTTTTAATCTATCATTCCATGATACTCCCACATATCAGGGTATTTGTCCTATTTCAGATAAAAATTATTATCATAGATGAATGATTAATGTCAGTAGTTCTCTCTTAGTAAATGAAAAAAAATGTTTTCAATCCCAAATGGATTCTGATCTTTAATGGATATAATTTTCAATTATGGAAGAATCATATGCATTACTACATCCAGTCATTAGAAATAGATATTTTTACAGCATCTATTCAAGGAATATTACACTATATCGATAGTGGTTATTTATCAGAAGTCAGACGACGAGAATTGGATAGTGATGATGAAGGAATCAATGATTTAGGTGGATCCGTATCATATTATAAATAAACAAAGTTTCTGTCATGTAAGTCATAAAATTATATTTGGGAAATGTTTCTGAATTATTTTTAGGGTGACTGAAATATAAGATAAGAGAATAAATAGGTTATATGAAACATGTATGAGGATCAAAAAATGAACCCCAATGAGTCTATTGATGCTTAATTTGATTGGGTAATTATATTTATAGGAAACATAAATGGTATTGAAAAAAATATTGAATATGAAAGTATTTTTAAGAATATCATCATAATACTTATATCTTGGTTCAATCCAAGTGCTTTCATATTGGAAAATAATGATCCAATGGATATGAAACTGGATAGATTTCACAATATTGTTGTTGCATACAAGATTATTAATAAATAAAATCAGTCTATGGAAGAATGGAATTAAAATTTAGTGACATTTAATTCTATGATGATTCTCTCAAATGGAGATGGTGTAGAAGAAGAAAAGGCATATGAGGTGATGTTATTCCTTTCCTCAAATAATCAAAGAGGAAAAGGAATGTTCATAGGAAAACCTGAGATTGTATACATTCGTTGTGGAATGGTTTTACATCTTGAAGTAAGTTTCCCTAAGAAGATTAATGAATATTATGTGGATTGATTTGAACATGACATTGATATGTATTAAACCAAAATGAATGAAAATAAAAATTTTAAGATAAATTTCATAAAAAGGAATATTATTCTTTCAAATGATGCTGATAGTTTAAAACAATTTGAGGAATAATAGTTGAATAAATTCAATGATCATGAAGAAAATTCTATGGTGGATGTTGTCTGAAATTCCAAAACATGGGAAGAAAGAGACAATGAAGAATTATAATTTTAAGTAAGAGTCAAAATTAAATTAAATTTATAAGTCACTCGTGAAGAAATATATGTTTGGAGAGCTCAATAGAAGAAAGATAAAAATGTGGCTCATGTTTCCAAGAATTATATGTAGTAGTAGGAATAACAGATGTTTATGAAAAATAATTAAATTTAAAAACAAATGACTTTAACAACATAGATATCATAAAATAATATTATGTAAATAAAATTGTAGAATAGAAAACAGAAATAGACAATTTGACTATAAATAAAAAATATCAAAGGAAGTGTATCGAATTAAATGAAGAATAATTCTCCATCCTACAAAAAAGAATTAAGTACCATAAAAATACTACTCTTAGTATGACCTATAGAAAATTTACCATTCAGGTAATAGAAATGATGTTTGTACTATATAAAGTTCCAGCAGAATAGAAGCTACATTAAGATAGAATTGATAAGGTTGGTATGAGGTTTGATTGTAAACCAAAATCATTAATGGTTGAAGTCTGACCACAAGAACTTACTCCATGATTGAAAGTTTATTTGGGTATAATTCAAAACTAGAATATTTATAGATCTAGTAGTGCATTATTTCTAGATAATAATTCAACTTTAATGAGATGTTTTTATTGCAAAAATATGTTACAATCTCAATTTTTATATTCCCAAGACAAGTGGTACATATGGGAACAAGGCCATAAGAGTAAACCATATAATACAAAATATTCAAAACCGTCATTTGATGGTCACTATTTTTATTTTTTCGGATTTGGGCACATTTTAAGATACTTCTAATCAATAAAGTTGATAAATGCATCTAATTAGAATGATTTTGTATCAGAAAATGAGATTTTTGATGCTCCTTTCCGTCAAAAAGTCCAACTAATGGAAAATGGGAATACCATAATCACAATGAGGGTCACCCTTTGAAAATCATAAAAAAATTGACGAAAGCATGGACCCAGAGCCCATTTGGAGTGAGGCACGCAAGTTACTTGGGCGCCGTGCAAGTCACTTGCGCACCCCCTATGGGTCGCACAACTCACTTGCACACACTATTTGATTTTCCATCCAATGTGGAAGGTAGCCTATAAATAGCCCACGTGGTCCCCCATTTGAAAGTTGGAATTTCCCAAAGTCAAAATCAAGCTCTGGTCCCCCAAGTATTCAACTAAACTCTTCTGAAAGATTTCTAGGTAACTTTATTACCTGTAATGGAAGACTTGAAGGAGTAGGATAAGGAATAAGTGTTTAGAATTCATCAAAACATGTGTACCTAAGCATCTATACCTCCTAAAAAATGGAAACACTTGCGTGCCGCCCTACCCTTTCGATGAAACATGTGTGCCGCCCTTTTTGAAACATCTTAGGATAATACTAAAGTATTGAGTTAAGTCTCACCCAAGTATTACCCTATAGATTAATTTTCTCCTAGGTGAACCCATTTCGTGCAAGTACACTTGTGCGGCCAAGACTTGTGCACCGAATTCATTTGTGTGCCTCTCTCTCGTTCACCTCTTCTCTTCAAGGTATTAGCCCTCGAACCCCTTTTCAAATCCATTTATGGCATAGTTCCTTTGTTGTCTTCCTTATCTAAAAGGAATTATGTGAGAACCTCTCCCAAAACCTCGTGACTTAGAAGCTTTGTGTCACTATGTTTAGAGGTTTCCTCTATGTAACCTCATCCTTTAAGATGAGAATATCTTTTTATTAAGGGCATCCTCCTCAGGAGTAAGCCCTAAGTCCCCTTAACCTGGGCCTATTTCTTTGGAGTAAGCCCCCGTCAAAATTTCTTTTAACACTGGTCCTCCTTCCCATGAATAATCCCCAGTCATAATTTCCTTTAACATTGGGCCTCCTTCTTAGTAATAATCCCAAATCATAATCCATTGAATTTGGGCCTCCTTCTCAGGAATAAGCCCTACTCATAATCCCTTTAATTTGGGCCACCATCTCAGGAGTATGCCCTAGTCATAATTTCCTTTTACATTGGGACACCTTCTCAGGAATAATCCCCAAGTTATATGTCCCCATTAATTTGAGCATCCTCCATAGGAGTAATCCCTGGGTTAATACTCCAAATCTAAATAAAGTACAAATACCTTTATGGACCATATTCCTGGAAATCTTTCCTAAAGTATGTCATGGTATTCATCTACTTGGGCAATAATACATACGTAAGGCCCATATCATTTCTCGTGACTTCATCTTTCGTGGCATAATCATCAGGTTTACTGATACCTCTTGTTTCTCACATTGAGCTTGACTCACGTGAGCTTAGAGTGTAAAAGTAATCACAACATATTTTTTTGGGCCATTAAAATTGCATAAGCCCCATATTTCTTCACCCGAAATATGTGGGCTTTGACCTCTGCCTTAAAAATAGAGTATGTAGGAAGCATTTATAAAGTTCAATCCCATCATTCATTAATTCTTTTCCATCTCATATGAAGTTAAACTTTATCCTTCTTATTGAACTACAGGGGTTCTGATTCCTTTTTAATTTGGATATGTATGTAGCCCATCTGTAGGTACTATCCCAAATCTGAAATAATCCATATCCTTCTGAAATACACTAAACATCAAGTGCCCCACTAAGTGGCTTTAAAACTAGTATGGTCATCATAATGACCAAGAGATTTCAATATAATGTATTGAATGATACCATTGACTAAGAATCTTTAATACATACAGATGATTCTCCATCGATGAAGAACAACAATTACATATAAAGGATTCTCTATATCCCATACATATCATTCATCGATTTCCAAATATAAAGGAAAACTCATTTTCATGTTTGGTGAATTAATAAGGATTTGTGAACATAACATAAATCTATAAGAGAGTCCCAGAGTAGCCAATAATTCCCCCCAAAAAGGAGTGATGAGACTGACCTCCCATGCTCTCAACCAATGAAAATTCATAATCCTCATCGGTCCACAACTAATTTGCACCTACCTTTGGAATGTAGGTCCAAAGGGATATAGAAACACTGGGTCTTTCCTGTTCTACAAATAAAACACGTTAGAAACCAATTGGAATGTTTTAACCTTAAACAAACTAGGTCATCCCCATTTCAAGACAAAACAAAAAATGGTGAACCCGACATGAATCCTTAACTAAGTTAAATGATGTTTTACTTATTTGTTAGGCCCTTATTAAAGTCAATATGGGGGCCAACATAGCAATCAATAACATATTTTCATATACATAAGATGTTGTCTATCCAGAATTGTCTTGATTATGTCTTGTATATTAAACAAGAACTCTTTTCCACGATCTCTTTGCAACACAAAATGGCTTCATTAAGGATCACACCTGTGAATGCCTAAGCGGCTACTCATACTAGATCCTCGTCCACTCAAAGGACAACATCACTTGCTCAGCATATTCAATGATGGGTCTCAAATGCATTGGTGAGGGAATACCATCAACACGGTACCATCCTGACTATGGAGGCTGCTCGACAAGCCCTCCATGTTAAAAACTCACCCTAGCTGTCTGGGAAGTGATGACCAGTGGTCAAGAAGCAGGTGGTGCCAACCACCGTATCCAACCATTTTAGGTCTTTATCCCCATAATGCATCAATCAGTCCCTCCCATATTACAGTGATGTGGCTCAATAGGTCACTCAAGGACACATTTCCAGAAGAAAGGAGTCCTTATTGAGGACTCCCACCAATAATCACTGTCATAATCGTGCGGTAGTGCACCCTCAACAGGAAGGGGGTATCGCCTCTAAAAGTTCAGCTCATCTTCCTCAGACCCGATCATACAAGAAGAACCGTCAGAGGCGAAATTCGGACAACATGGAGAAGGTTCTTACCTCTTCCCCCTCTAAATAAGTCCATCATCCTAACTTGATGGCAAACAACGAGCGGGCGTATACACCCATCCATCCTAATTTCACTACCCAGCAGACTCATCGTGTAGTAACACACCAATCCCTCCAAGAAACTCCAGTGGAGTACTATAGGTAGGAACATACACCTGATTATAAATCATTAGCCAGTCAGCAGGCTCATCTGACTGCATCCAATGAAAAACGCCGACCAAATTTGGCGACAACCTGTAAACAGGCACATACACCTGCTTACACTTTTCAATTCTACCAGCAATCTCATCTACTAGTATTGAAGGATGTTCATCCATCATATTCGGTGGAGAAAAATCAGAAGGAACATATAAATGAAATTAATCAAGCTGACGAATAGTCTCATTTGGTAGCATTCAATGATGTCAATTGGAAAGCTCCAATGACAAATAGAAGGCAGACACAATTTTCTGCCCCCACACACGAGTACTGTCAAAATTCACAAACATGAAAAGGAGGAAAAGAGCAGGAACACACACCTACTCCAAACATGGACTAGCCGTATATTCCCATTCCGGTAGTTGAAGTCACCAAGAAAATTCTGAAAATGGTGAAAGGGCATAATAAAATCCCTGCCCGTATTCTGGATACCTATTAGAATATTATAACAAATTTAGCGACATCACAGGGAAAGAAACAAAAATCTATCCCTATTAGTGGAGTGACTCATCAACATGTTACCCAGAGCAGATACACACCTCTCTTCCAGTATATTAGGGTCGTGGGGGCATACTCCCCAATGTCATATGGATAATCAAGTTGGACACATACACATGATTTAAATGGAGATAGTCAGCTTAACCTGACTATTTATCTGAACAAGCCCATACACCTGCCCATAATAACCACTTTCTTCAAAAAGTTGTTTCCATAGTGATTGAGAAGGTGTCCAAAAAAAGACCCATCCTAAATAGTTAAAAAATCAAAATCCAATATTCAATATGGCCTTGAAAAATACATGATTTCTTGAAGGCCTCCGACAATTATCTCTTGAAACTCAGGATTCTACTCTCACATTTCAAAATTTTGGAAATAACAACAATAATTCCTGAAGGTCTTCATTAGAAACTTCCTCATGAAGGCTTTCTTCATGAAATTGTTTTCAATCTCGAAGCATCATCTTCAGATGAGATCCATGATAACCCTCTACATGGTCAAAAGAACAAGGAGAAAAAGGTTTCTTCTTTTTCTATAGCCCACTATGGTGGTCCTCCCCATGATGAGGAGTTTAGCTGCAAAATTCAAATCCACAGTAGTAATTCGGACTGCCTGGAAAAATTTTCAATAGTCAATGCAGTAAAGAGAAATCTCTATTATCTTGAGGCACTTGCAAATACGAAGCCAGTCATGGCTGATGCCTTACCGCTAACAAGTGAAATACATTCTCAATCAGAATATTTCCCGGGGTGTAGTTATTTCTAGGAACCACCCCGAGGTCATTCATATTCCAATTTGAAAAATGAATTCTCTACCAATATTGTTGAATCTGATGAAGCAAAAAAGAAGCACCATCTTTGTTCCAATTAGGTAGAAGAATCCTCATCAAATGACAAAGAGGAAGTGCTGAATATGAGAAATAAATTGGCTAAAGGTGAAATACTAGTCATGTTTTGGACTTTGTCTGACTCTCAGTATGATATTCCAAAAACATAGACAGAATATTGTATTCACGATATTAGTCTGAGCATATGGAAAACTCATTGTCACTTAAAAGAGGAAATATTAACTTATGATGAAAATCAAAATCATGTTAATGTAATAGAAGGTTGCAACACCAAATTGAAATGGCATCTCTCTCAGTTTCCTGACATCCAAAGGTAGAAAAGTAGTAGAGAGCCCTTCAGAATACATGCCTTTGTGCATTAAAAAGTTTGCATCGGTTATTTATCAATCCCCCATCTAGTATTCATATCAGTGTATGGGGTGTTCATGGAGCACTGCATTTTCAATGTGTTCTCCTATCAATAAATCCCACCAAATGTGGTCTTATGCAATGTTATTGCCCATGGATGGCCACACCTAACTGATTTTGTGTGTAAACAAAGGATTTCTCAAGAACATGCCTCAACTATTTCTTCCCAAAGTTAGCCATATAAAGAAAAACTTGTCGAATTACTCTTGCATCAAGAAAATGAGAATATCAAACATACTTCATGTTTAGAGCATGCGCTTCATCAGGTAACAAATGTGTCAGAAATAATCCAATAATAATTTGAGCCAGGTGATTGGAGTGGATGTAGGATGATACATCCGACCAATTTCTAGACTAAAATCTAAAAAATTAGGAGAGATTATAAGAATGTTTCAGATGTTGCAGCTCAAGAGCCACCTCATCCTGCCAGGCTGGGGACACTTTTAATCCAACCCTCGGGATCAACAGATAGGATTCGAGGAGTTGAACATAAAAAATAGGAACATCCCCAATCCACCAGACTGGGGAATTTTTTAAATTCTCAATCTCTTCCTCAGTGAAAGTCATAATTCTCTCGATTAGGGAAAATACAAAAAGAGGAATACAGAGCTGAATTATCAGGTAATTCCCTCCAAATTACGGTTTATGAATAAGTTCTTGAGGGATCAACCAAATAAAACAAGAAATGTCTTCTAAAGGACATGAAAGATGATAGTATCGCATAAACGCTAAAAAATGGATGCAATGCATTTTGCATCGATAAGTGTCATCAAAAACGTTTTCACTGATCCCTAAGAACGTGAGGCTCACTCGGAGGAAGCAGATGAAGAAGTTCTTGTTCAATAGGTTGTACACACAAAAACAAATGAAGGAGGTATGCATACCAGAAGACAGAGGGTTTCCCAAGGGCAAGATATTCGTTCCGATAATACCCTTCTATACTCTATAAAGGCATATGCTATGGAAAAGGGTAAAAGTCAGGTTATATTTCACCCTACCTCTAGAGAAGGACAATCACTCTCATTAGAGGAAAGGTTCATACAACAAGAGGAAAAAATTTAGGAGTTAAGGAGGTTAAATGAAGAACTACTTCAAGGTAGTTTTCTCTTAAGCATGCTGGAGTTAATCAATAAAGGGAAGTTGTTGCAACTATTGTGATGGATTAAGAATGCCCCCCCTTTACAAGTACACCCTCAGAGGTCCAATCCTATGCGTCATGTGCAACATTAACCAACAATAATTCCATCATTGGTAGTACCAGTTTCCACACCCGTCCAAACTCCAGTTATGGCACCTGCTCAGGTCCAAGCTCAACCAGATGTTTCTAAAAAATTAATGACTACAATTCCTTAATTAAAATATCTTTTGGAAGCTATGGAAGGACGACATGCACTAGTTAAACAGAAAAAGATAGAATACCCAGAATGGGTGGAATCAATTCCACCCCCATCAAATTTTTCAAATACCACAATCCCAATTTTTAATGGTTCGGGAGATCCATAAAATCACTTAACAAATTTTGTTTCTCATTTTGATCCTTTGATGGGAACTCCTCAACAATAAGAAGTAGCTAAGATCAAGAGTTTTGTGCAGTCATTACATGGACCTCCTTTTGTATGGTATAAAAGTTTACAATCTCAGTTAATTACTGGGTGGGAATAACTCCTTCAAAAATTCCTTCTTCAATTTAGCTCATCATTACCAAAGATGACAGTTTTTGACCTTAACAATGGAAAAATATGGTAAAATGAAAGGGTTTCAGATTTCATTGCTCGCTAAAAGGGATTAACATATTCCTTAAGTTTAGCACTACCTCAAGAAGAGTTCCTTCAAATATGTGTGGTAAATATGCAGGATGAATTACGCACACCATTGATCCCTGTGAAATACACAGGAGGGTTTCAAGAACTTAATTCAATCACTCTATAGATTCAAGACTCTATTAAAAAGACTACAGCTAAAACTCGTGTAATTTCATCAGCTCTAGGAAGGATTAGGGAAAGTAGAGGATGCTACAATTACACTTAAATAAGAACCTATACCTGCTTCCACTTCAAAACATTCATCATATCGAAGGGATCCACCTCCTAAGCGTCAACAACAATGACCGCCTCTTCAAGATAATCAAACAAATCAATGGAGTAAACAGTATGAGGATTTAAAGAAAAAAGTTTATTCTTTCTGAAATGAATATCTTTTTGATTACTTCATCTTGGATCTGGAAAACAATCTAGTTCAGTTGCCAAGGCCCAAAAGGCAGAACAAGGAAGGAGATGAAGACCTCCCCGACTATTTCTCGTTTCATCAGATGTTGGGGTATCACATTCATGAGTGTTTTGTCTTCAAATACCTCTTGAAAATGTTGGTGGACTCTAGAAAAGTAAAACTGAAAGCTTCTTCAGCCCAGGTAGCATGTTCTACTGCTACTGATCCAGAGGAAGAAGGCGAGTGGAACGAAGTCAAAAGTAAAAATGCACAAAAATATGACGATTGGAAGGTCAGGAAAATGATCAATCGAACTCATTCCATTTTATGAAAACAATTGAATCAACCAATTGTGTATTCTTCTATTTCTGACACAACAAATATCCTTCATTAGATGAAAAATCCTCAAATAAGGGGCATAATTTAAATAAAGAAGAGAAGTCAGAAGAAGAAGAGCTCGTGTCAAAGCCTAAGTTGTTTTTGACTCTGAGAGATTTTATGCCATATGTTTCAAAATAATGGGCACCTCCCCACCAAACGGCACAGACTGAACTGGTTAATCAGGTAGAATCTTCATCAGATAAAGAATTGATCTTTAGTCATATTAGCATGATTCATTTAACGGGTCACTATGCCAATGACAGTTTCAATCATGATGATCCTAAGTTCCTTGTATCTAACAGAGGAATTAGAAGAAGAGATAGTGTTCTAGGATATAGGGGATGATGTGGATATTATAGAAGCCAATATTTCAATCCTACCCCCGATAGAACTGTATATGTGGAAGAAACTCGTGGCAAAGCCTTTCAGCGGGTGAAACAAGAACAAGAATGTTCTTCCACACATGGCAGATTCGGTCTTGACATAGTTTTTTAGAGGAACTAATATAGGTTACACCTTCTTCCTCTCAGCAAATAGATAGACCTAGTCGGTCTAATCTACCGAATCTAGGAGTGTATCCAATTCCCGTCCTGATACGTGATACATCTACTTCCAAAGCATCAACTTTCATAGAACCTACAAAAAAACATTTTCATGCTGGGAAATGCAGTCCTTCAGACCATAAGTATGATGTGTTGAAACATTTCGCCCAATTACCGGCCATGTTATCAATTATGGATGCCCTGAATCTATCAAAAGATCTTCGGGATGCACTTTTTGAGGGGTTTTCAAGTCCTCAAGAATTAGAGATTGTAATTCCTACGGCTGAGGTCTACAGGATAGATAATGATCCTACATAATGCCATGTAGTGATATCTTTTACAGATGATGATGAAGATGATGTTGTACATGGACATATCAGACCTTTGTATCTATCTGGGAAAGGAAATGACATAGACATTTGATTAGCTTCCATTGATAATGGCTCATAAGTCAAACTCATTCTAATTCGTACACATCGTTGACTGGGCATCACCAAATCTGATTTGTATCCTTCTACGTTGATGTTGCAAGGATATGATAAGAATGAACAAGAACCTATGGGGGAGATAACACTCATAATTCAGTTTTGAGACCATGTGTCTAATTCAGATTTCATGGATGTTTATCAGGACACCAACTTCAACATTTTTCTTGGAAGGCCATGGCTCATCAACATGTGGTATTACCTTTTCCATACCATCAATATCTCAAATATTGTTTCAATGGTAAAATTGGGACATTGTACGGTGACAAGGCTCCATTCATAATATGTGAATCTCAATACATTGAGGCATAATTTTATCACATGGGGCGAAAGAAAAAATCCAAGGCAAAAAAGGTCACCAAAATTAATGCTCCAAATGGTTTGGAAAAGATTCTAGTAAACCCATTCATACATGTTAGTACAGATTATGTGTTTCCTATCAGTAAAATTGACAGGATAGTCCTAAATCCAAACACTCTTATGGAAATTTCCATCATGTCAATTATGAAAACCAAACCAGACAACATGGGATAAATATTTGATTCACCAAACAATGATGAAAGCTTAAATGGAGATGTATTCATTTCATCCACTAAAATTCATCAATTCTATACATCATCAACCAGGATAGAAGAAGTAATAGCAATACCATAGGAAACAAATGATGTTTATTCTCAATCCATAATCCCCTCTCTATCACCCCAGGAAGACCCTTCATCATCAATAGGGTCAGAAATGGAAGCATCTTCTTCAAGATGTTGAAATTTTAACTTCTCCCCTAACCCTGGAAATTATACTTCATCATCTACTATGCAAGTAAAAACAGAAGAAGTAACACATAATGAATAATAAGAGGAAGATCGTAGGGATTCTCTTCCAGCATTTGAATAGGGTATATCTACCACTATGGATGGACTCAAAGAAACAAATCTGGGTACAAAAGAAGATCAACACCCCCTTTAATTAGTGTATCCATGACTATGGAAGAGAAAGAAATGTATACATCATTTATAATGAAAAATAAAGATGTATTTTCTTAGAATTATACAGAAATTCCAGGTCATGATCCTGATGTTTCCACTCGTCATTTGGGTTTTCCAGAAGAACATCGAGGATTTAGGCAAGTAGAAAGAAGAACACACCTAACTTATGCCTCCAAAATTGAAGCTGAAGTTGATAATATTATCAAGGATAACTTCATAATAGATGTTCAATATACCAAATGGATGGCTAATATTGTACCTATGAAAAATAAGAATGGAAAAATTAGAGTTCGCATTGACTTTAGAGATCTTAATCAGTATTTTCCCAAGGATAATGTTCTAGTTCTGATCACAGAACTCTTAGTTGATGAAACAACTGGCTATAAAGCTCTTTCCATCATGGATGGTTACTCTGGGTACAATAAAATAAGAATGGCCCTAGAATATGAGGATTCTACCACCTTCAGAGCTCCTCAAGGTGTGTTTTTCTATTAGGTAATTCCCTTTGTCCAGTAGAATGCAGGTGCAACGTATCAACATGCCATGTACCATATCTTCTTACCCTTTTTAGAGAAATTTGTTGAATGTTATATGGATGATTTGGTGGTTAAATACAAACAATTTTCTAATCACTTGGCTGATCTGGAAATCATATTCAACAAACTTTGAAAACATTATTTGAATAAGAACCCCTTAAAATGTGATTTCGGGGTAACCTCAGGAATATTTATCGTCTTTGTTGTACGCCATCATGGAATAAAAGTAGATCATGAGAAGAAAAAATCAATCCTTGAATTGTCACCTCCTAGAAATTTGAAGGAATTAAGTGTACTTAATGGACACATGGCCTATATTCGGCATTTCATTGCCAAATAGGCAGGCAAGTGTTTACCCTTCACAATTGTAATGAATAATGGAGTCACCTACTAGTGGACTGAAGAATGTCAAGATTCATTCAATATCCTCAAGAAATATCTCTTAATCCCACTGGTATTAATGCCACCTATTGAAGGAAGACCACTTATTCTCTATGTGACAGCTTTAGAGCGATCATTGTGTGCCTTCCATGCCCAAAAGAATGATGCTGGTAATGAAAACATCCTTTACTATCTCATTCAGACTATGCATGAGGTAGAAACTCAATATTCATGTATTTAAAAATGCTTCCAAGCATTAATCTTTGTAGTTCAAATACTAATACACAACCTGCAACATCTTGAGGTCCAATTAGTATCTCAAAATAACCCGCTCAAATTTATCCTTAGTCATCCAATGCTTACAGGACGTCTGGAAAGGTGGGTAGTTATTTTATAGCAGTTTGATATCCAGTATGTGTCTCAAAAGGCAATAAAGTGCCAAGATCTGGCCTGTTTCCTTACTGAACACCCGTCTGTAGAATATATTTATTTAAATATTGAACTTTATGATGATGAAGTCTTCCCAATTGAAGAAAATCCTTAAACATGGGAAATATACTTTGATGGTGCCTCCATAAGTCCTACAAGGATGAAAATGAATAATACTAAATTCAACAACGTTGGGTTAGGAATCAGGCCTATTTTCCCATAAAAGGCAGTGTTACCATGTTCCTTCTTATTGTTGGAAGGTGGTACAAATAATGAAGAAGAATATCAAGCTCTTATCGTAGGCTTGGAATTGGCGTTTTAGGCACAGGTGAATCACTTGAATGTAAAAGGTGATTCAGATTTAGTAATCAAACTAATCAATGGGGATTATGCCATCAGAAAGGAAGAGTTAATCACTTTGTGTGATTACGTCATAGAGATAATGGCAGAATTTCCATTGGAACTGAAATTTTATTATGTCTCGCGATCACAAAATGCCCAAGCTGATGCAGTGGATAATGTAGCCACAACCCTGGTAGATCTAAATCGGGATGAAACAATCATCTATATTTCCCATCGTCATATAGTTTCACATTCTATTCAAGTCCAAATAGAGGAAATCAATGAAAGAAGCCCCATTTCTAATTTATATGGTCATACTACAGGATGGGTGACACCTATCAAGGATTACCATCAAAATGGAACACTCCCACCTGATAGATTCAAGAAAGAACAAGTCCTACGACATGTGTTCGATTTTACTCTTTATTATATCTCAGATCACCAAAAATTTCAGTAAAAGTGAGTTTTTGATGTAATTATATTCAGATGTATTTATGGGGAAGAGAAAATGGCTGTCATGAATGAAGTACACGCAGAAGATTATGGTGCCCACCAGTCTAGACATAGACTTTCTGGTCAAACTTGAATGATTGGATACTTCTGGCCTTTAATGATGAAATATTGTGTTCATTTCACTAAGTTTCATTCTTTCCATGTATGTTCCAACTTCATTCAACATGCCATAGAGTTTCTTCATATGAAAAAAATACTCTCGGTTGGTTCTTACATGGGGAATGGATGTAGTAGGACCTTATCATCTGGCTACAGCTAAGCAGTTTAAGTATATTCTTACTACTAATGACCTCTTTTCCAAATGGGCAGAGGAATACCTATCAATGATGTCGGTGCTAATTTTTTTTTTACCTTTGTCAAGTCCAACATCATTACCATATTTGGTGTTCATCATACAATATTGACGGATAATGTCCCCAACTATGGGTCATTCGAGGTTAGAAAATTGTATCAAGAATTCAATATTAGATCCCACCATTTATCTTTGTATCATGCAGTGGAAAATGGTAAAGTAGAGGCTTTAAATAAGACTCTATCAAACATAATTCAAAAGATGGTGGGTAAAGATAAGAATTCATGGCCTGATAAATATTTTCATGATCTATGGCCTTATCAGACTACCGCCCGTACTGCTACACGATCAACTCCTTATTCATTGGTATATGGAATGGAAGCAGTCATGCCTAGTAAAGTCCAATTACCTTCACTTAGTGTTTCCATTTGTGATCAATTATCTAAAGATGAACAATCTCAAAAGTGATTGGATGAATTGTAATGACTAGATGATGAAATATTGTGCACACTGCACCATTTATAAGTCTATCATAATCGAATAGCATGAGCTTTCAATAAAAAAGTTCATCTTCATTAATTAATTAAAAGAGAATTGGTATTGGTCCTCAGAACCCCAATGATACTGGGAAATAATCCTCCAAATCTTGAGCCAAAGTGGGAAGGACCATACTCAATACATAGGTTCCACTCCAATGGAGCTTATTCTTTAATCTCAATGGATGGAGAACTCATTACAACTCCAAAAAATGAAAGATTCTTGAAGAAGTATTTTGTGTAACATAAATAAACTGATTTTCCTTGCTGTAGGACATTAAACTGCATAGCCCCCTCTATCATCCATCATGACGTTAAACTGTGTCCCCTCTATAGTCCAAAATGACATTAAACTATGCATTGTCTGAGATGTAGGACGTTAAACCACCAAGGACCCCATGTCTATGACACATGATATCAAAATGTGATTGCTGCATGCATAATTGTCTTTTAAACTCTATTTCCACCCGTTCCCCAGGCAGCTAAACATGCATAAGCCCCACACCATCCTCCGTGGTCACATCTTTCATGACACGATCGTCAGGTCTGTTGCTTCCTCTTGTTTCTCACACTGGTCATGACTCACGTGAGTATATAGTAAGCTTCGACCATGACATATTCTCTGGTCCGCTAACCATGCTTATTTCCCAACATTATCTTTGGGTCGTTGTCCTCAAGCACACCCCGATCGCTAAATCCATCTCAATTGTACTACACGGACTTTGATCCTTTCCTCCTATGCTGGGTACGTAGGCAACCTCATGAGATTCAAGCTCGAAACCACTTTCTTCACATCGATTCACCCTCATCCCATATGATGTTAATTCATGAAGACCCATCAAACAACTTATTCATATCTATTCACTTTTGTCCTACATGATGTTAAACTGTGTGCATCCCTTTGTCCTAGCTATATGACGTTAAACTATACAATCCCCCATTGTCATTGTTGTAAGACATTAAACAGTATAGCATTGGTCCATGCATATGACTGTAAACTATTTTCACTTTTTCCATGTATGAAAATAAATGGCAACATTCCCTAACATCCTCACTCAAGAGGAATCAACATTGACATGGACTTCAACCATGTCATATTTCAAGAACTACGTGTGGCATGATTCTCATCCTAATGAGATACATAGTGACTCCCAAGTCTTTAATCTTGGGTCCAACCATAATTGCAATAAAGTCCTCTTCACCCCTAAAATGTACGAACCAAATATTTACAAATTGTATTTCAAGAACTATGTGCAGCTTGATTCCCATCCTCATGGGATACGTAGGAATGATCAAGCATTCTTCAAGTCCATCCCCGAACCTTTGGGATTAACCCCAAACTCCACTTTCATTCCCTTGGCTGAAAGGTCCCCTTGGGAGCACATGGTGTGATATGGAACACCATGGTCTTTATTCACATCATGTTTTTAACAAATGCACATTGTTTCTCCCTCACTATGGTCCGAGCACTACAACCCTGAACTAAGATCTTCCATGCTCTCGTCCTGCATAACGTTAAACTATATTTCTATAACTATGTGTTTCTTCATTCTCATCCTAATGAGATACATAGTGAAATTCAGAATCTCAATTTAGGACCCAGTCACGACATTATACAAATAATATTCATGGTCTCCATAACCCTTTTCATGACTTCTAGTCACAAAATATCTAATACATGAGAGTTTTTTTCCCTAACATTGCATCACGTGCCCTTAGGTGGCCTTGCATAAGTTATCTATATAATAGACCTGTCAACCAAAAGATGCTACTATTTGACTAGGAAACTTATGCCCCACTTGGCCCTTCATAATTCAACCTCCATATTGGGGTTTTCAAGTAATGGTAACTTCATTCTTAGGAGAAGCCTCTTTTGTCCCTATTGGTATTAACGATGATATGTAGGGATCTACAAATAAACTAACATCCTTAACATATTTGTTCCATACTCTTTTTCATGATATGAAATTATTCAAGTCTATGGTTTACATTTTATTCCTTCTCTATATTTTTAGAGCAATATGAAATAACCTTGGACCACTTGACCATATGTCGTATAATGTTTCTATCTTTGGTTTTAGTCATATGATTTAAAACGACAGATACATTTTTTCTTATGTTTGTGTCAGACCTTCGTAGAAGTCACATTCCTCTAATTCTTTGAAAATTATGATTGGAAGTATCCTCTCCATATTCACGTACCATTCTCTATAAAGTAGACTCTATGATTTGGAAAACTTGAATCTCCTTAAAACATTCTTCGAATTTTAGCATTAGAAAGTAAAAAAATTTAGAGTTATTTTTCCCAACTATGCAGCACGTTCCATTAGGTGGCCTTGAACAAGTTGTCTACATAACGGACCTATCAGCAAAATAGTACTACTATTTGACTCTGCATCTTATACCCCAGTTGGATCAACATAATTCATCCCCGGTAATGGGTTTTTCAAGTAGTGGTAAATTCATTCTATGAAAAGACTTCCTCTAATTCCTTTTAGCTCTATTCCCATGTCATTCCTCACATTCAAAATTTCTCTAGTCATAGTTTACAATATCCCCCCCTCCATAATTGAATATGGTAATATGTTTCCATACAAATTATCACGAATTGAGTCAATATCATCCATTTGGTGAAAGATATTTGACCTTAAATATTAGCCTTTTTATAGTCCAACATGCATGAATTTAAACATCCAATAACAATGTACATGGTACTCATTAAATTGGGAACCTATAAAGGGAACTCTGAACAAAATTTGATTCCCAGATCGCTAAATGTACATTTTTTATGATTTAGGTAATATTTAGATATTAAAAGATTCAATGTTTTGGGGGTTTTTTATAACCCTAGTAAAAATAAAACATTGTTTACTAGGCCCATTGGATTAGGTAAAAATAAGAGAAATTATCAAGAAAATGAAGGTAAAAATGATTTAAGATGAATTGTTTTTCATTTGATGAACAATAATAGAAGAAAATCCACAAACTGGAGTCTCTTATATTTTTTTCAGAAATTACAGAAGACTTTCAACATGATTTCTAATCTATTTCACAGCATCCTGAGCTTCATCAGCAGCCACATGAAGTTCATTTACATGACATTATTTACTCCCTTCATCTTGAAGAAGTGCTTCTTCGGCATCTTTAATGGCTTTTATAGCATCTTCTTGGACATCTTCCAATGAATTATGAAGCGAGTCAAGCTCCCCAGTAACAGCATCTAGAAATTGCTAAAGGTCCAACTGATGGACAATCTTCTCCTTGATCTTTTTCATCAAATCCTTTAGCTTTTCAGCATGATCAGCCTCAGCTCGGGACATTGTAGCCTAAAATTCACTAATATTAGTCATTAATCTAGCTCTGACTTGGTCTTGATGGAACCTTTCCTCTTGCTCCCTCCTTTGAATGACTTGTTTCAATGAAACATGGATATCTTGATATCCAAAACATTTAAGTCCCAGCATGATGATCATGGATGAGAGTCTAGGAATTTTCTAAGTCATTTATTCAAGAGGCACCTCAGATATTATCTTCCAAATATTTTTCCATTCCTTACGACGTGAGAATTGGAGCGCCTTTTGAACCTCTGGGACCGATTCAACATCGCTATCACAGAGAGGAACATAGTCTGGGATTAATTCACATAATTAAGTGCCTCATTCTTCTCCTTCCATAACCCTGGTTGCTTCACTTTCTGATATTTTTTGGGTAGAGGCTAAGTCTTGACATCACGATCTAGACATTGAAGTTGAAAACCTTGTTTGGTCAATTGAAAGTATGGTTATTTTCAAAGGACAAAAAAAGTTGATTGATTTTCTTGCAGGTTAAGTAAGCCAAAAATATCATCATCTTTTACCTAACAATAGATCAACAGCATTTGAAGACTCCTCACCATATTTCATTGCTTCAACAATATTTTCATGATGGGTTTTAGGAGGGTCTGTCCTGTTAAGATCCACCTGAGCTAGTGTTTTTGCAATAACATGGTTGACCGCAATGTCTACACCCCATTCAAGAATTGTTGGTTCAACAGTTTTATCAGATGAAACTGTACATTTTTTTAACAAAACATGGTTAGAATTTTAATCATGAGAAGATTAACATGACAAATGATGAAACTCATGTCAAGTTGATTCTATAACTATATCTACAAAATCTTCTATATCACATGGAAATTTAACATCTTCTAAAATTTCTTCAAATAAAATCCCAAGATTCATCATTTTATCAGGTGATTTCCCAGATCCCAGGTTAGTCTCACTAGTGGGATTAGTCGACATGTCATCTTCCTGACATTCATCTAGCAATCTATGACCCCAGGTAGCTTCTTCAAAGACAGTTGTGGGGTCAGCTGTGGAGGTTTCCAAATGTTTGGGTGCATGTGTTGAAAGTAAAAAAATCATAGAATAGAAGTCATTTGTTTTCACATTAGATTTTCTATGATGTACCGTTAATTTACTAGAAGTCTCTTCTCTCTGAGCATTAGAAACAAGAGCGGTGTGGGGAATAGATGCCGGCTCATTTGCACTCATTATTTCTTCAGCAATAGTTGTTTTAGCAGGAACTTGCTGCCATTCTACAATACCCATTGTTGTACTCTGAGGAAGAATAGTCCTTTCCCTTAAAGGGGAAACTGAATAATCCCTTGAAATCTAGAGAATTTTGATCACTTTTTCATGAGTTAAGATTCATTACTACCATAAAGGAATACCCCTACTGATAAAGCGTTTGATTGTGGTCTACTTTCTACGATGCCTTTGCTTCCTAGCCTTTTTCGGTGAACTGAAATCATCACCTCTAAAAACATGTATCAGAGAAATTAATTCCTTTTTTAACTCCTCATCCCTTACTTGCTAGCCTGGAGATACTTCACCCGGATCACGAGGAGATTTAGTGGATCCAAGAGCGGTGCCATCAGGGCTATACCAGGGCGAAGGGATTTCAGTGGTTTATTCATTTACAAGCTACATGATGAAGAATATTATTTACTTAAAAAACAACTCTTTGACTAAATTCAAATTTCAAAGAAAATATAACTATGATAAAAGCAAAACTTACATCTTCAGGAGCCATGTAATCACGCCAATATTCGTCTAATGAAAGACCAATGACCTTAGTGGTACACCAGTACATCATTTCCTTCACCTTCTTAGTGATAAGAACTGACTCATTAGTGGTATATATGAGCATTTCTAGATCTTTGATGTAATCCCTCACTTCATTGGGGTTGTCCTCAAAACAGATGTCAGAGGAAGCCTGGAGATTCCCCACTCCATGGATATGCATCACTTGGAATAAGTCCATCCATGCGGTTTTAGTATCACAATATAAACTCTTCCATGTCCGAACAACCTCTGGTCATAAATATTTAGAATTTTCTCTATAAGTCTGTGAGGAGGGTCCTACATTCCAGTAATTCAACTTCTTCCCTGTTCCTGCAATCAAATATAAATGATACGAAAATTAAACTTTTTTCTCTTTAAAATAATGGCAACTAAAATGCCTCAATGATGTAACTCACCAGGAGTCGATGGAGAAGGTCTCTTGACTCTGGTAGGCATATTATATCTGGCATGAGGCCTCTTTGATGTATTCCGAGCCTCATCATCCCCATCTTGGGAATCTGGTGAATCAACTCCAAGTGAGGAATTCGGTGAATCATCTCCAGGTGAGGAATCCGGTGAATTAGATACAGGTGAGGAAGAGTCGCCTTCCAAATGAAAATCATTTTTCTTAGTGGTTCTGTTCTTTATCCCCACCCGAGGGACCAACTAATTTAGTACCCCTCAGGGTATGATTCTACACAGCTCTCGGCATACCATATAGTCAATCGACTTTCCACTTCAATAGCTGGTAGATCAAATACCACCGTAGTCTTCTCCATATATGTCAACAACCATAATTGACGAGCAACCATCAGATGATGCTCTATCCTAACATGCACCGGAAGGGATACGATAATGCGTTGTAAAAATTTGAATTGATTTGCAAATCTGTATGGGCATAAGCCTCACATATAATTTCTTCGTCAATCCTTATGGCCAGTGTACCATATCTACATGCCATCATATATTCCCTCAACTCCAGGTTGGCTCTTCCATCATCAAAAAATCCCATAGTTGGAATATTTCTATAAGGAAATAAGTGAAACTACTAAAACATTCTCAGCCTTATTTAGATATCACATGCATTGAGGGATAAGGTATAAATTTTAGAAAAGGCCTAAACAAAAAGCTGTAAAAACATCCACGAACATGTACCCCACTTCATACAACATATGTCCTAAAGTGGGTGGTGATCCATCCCCATAAACATGGAATTGTCACACTATTCTTAGAGGAGACTTACCCATATAAACATTAAGTAATCTCCTATGAATAATTTCATAAACTGTGGTGGAAAACCCAACCATCTTCATTTTAGCCAGCTTGGATGCAACGAAAAAGGTCTCGGGCCTCCCACTTCCTTTCGAATCCTGAACTAGTAAAAGGTAAACACTGATACACAAGGACAAAAATCCTACCAGATGGGTCTTCACTGGAATTTTCTGGTTTACTTCATACCCCCACCTATCAAACTATCATGCTTCCAGAGTTGGCTAATATGTACCTAGAGCACCGCTCTTTGCTTCTCTAGGGAAACAAGTATGATGAGTGTTGGAAGGTCCCTCCTCTCTCTTCTTAATCAAAAACATTTCCATCAACTCCTCTGGATGGATATTTCTCTGGAGTGGGTTTTTGTGGTGGTGGTATTATTATACTTGTAGAAAATTTTCATTAACTCTTGAGCCAAAGCAGGAGTCTTCTATGAATCATTCAAGGTCACTTTGTGTGGGGGGGGGGGGGGGTGAATTCATCATACATATCTCCAAAAATTGGAGCCCCTGAAATCTTGTAGATGTCCCACAAACTGATGCCTACTTCTCCACAAGTCATATGGAAAGAATTTTTTTCTAAGCTCCAATGACTGTTTAAATCTCGCATGAAATTGTCATTCCTATAGACATATGTCTCTCAAGCCCAGACAAATTCATATATTGCAGCTCCCTTCAGATCTTTGACAAACTCTACACAGGTTTATCTCACCCAATATTCCCACATCCAAGTCGGCTTCACACCTCATCCAGGATGGAAATCCCAACTCTTCTTCCATCCCTTAGATTGGTCCATCTGAGAATTTCAGAAAATAAAGAGACAGCAATACGGCTGTAGCTCAGGCATGTGAGGCTTCAGATCTAGAGATCAAGGGCTACGATGCATTATGTATGCCTTCTCCACTGTCCCAGCATTGACAATTGATCCTGCAACTGAGACATTTTCCGAAGATAAGATGGTGTAGGTTTGAAACCAGGAATGGGGGATATAATTCATTTCCTCTGGAACGTTGACTGTTTGTAGATGAACATGGCCATAAAAAATAATGTAGATGATCTGTGGGGTATTGTCATGATATTTTTCAAGTACTTATCCATGTCCGGGAGAGTGTTATCGTAGATAACATAATTTTCATGGCCGACAACATTCATCATGTCATCTGTTATGTTGTTGGCTAACTCATCACTGGATCCAATTCCTCAAGGAGCCATTGAATCTACAAAAAGATCAAAAAATATACTTTTAAGTAAGTTTTTTGTGAAATTTTGATGAAGAAATAAAAAAATAGAAATGTCATTATGGCACGAAAGTCCCAAAATCGGCGCGCAAGTCAAACCAATCACACAAGTTTTTCGGCCCTAGTCATGGTGCGAACATCAAATACCTTCTGCAGAAGTGCGACTAAATAAAAGAAGGGAGATTCACTGAAGACAGAAGCACCTACGCTATGAGAGCTCATGTTGCTGGAAGTTGAGGGAGTTTGTGCGGGAGTGAGCTAGTATATATAGGCGATCCAGACCACCTACGCACCCTAGCATCTACACGCCGGACTTGCACACCACAAACCCTTGATTTCTCTAGCTTTACCTTAGATTCAGATCCTATTTTATTTTCATATCCAACTTTGTGGGGGGACTTTTGATGGTGCTCCTTTCCATTATAGAGTCCAACAAATGGAAAAGGGGAATACCTTAAGCACAATGAGGGTCACCCTTTGAAGAACATCAAAAAAATGACAGAAGCCAGGATCAGGAGCCCATTTGGAGTGAGGTGTGAAAGTTACTTGCGTGTTGTGCAAGTTATTTGCGTGCCACCTATGGTTCGAACAACTCACTTTCACACCCTATTTTATTTTTTTGCCTAAGGTGAAAGGTGGCCTATAAATAGCCCCTGTGAGCCCCCATTTGAAAGGCATATTTTCCAAAAGTCAAAATCAGGCTCTGGTCACCCAATTCTTCAACTCAACTCTTCTAAAATCTTCTAAGTTAACTTTTTAACTAGAATGGAAGAGTTAAATATGTAGGATACGTCTTAAGTGTTTAGAATTCATCAACACTTACGCACCTAATTATCCAGAACTACTTAAAAATGGAAACACTTGTGCGCTGCCCTACCCTTTCGATGAATCCTGCACTCCACCCTTTTGTAAACATCATAGGATAATACTAAAGGCTTGAGTTAAGCCTCACCCAAGAATTACACTACAGAATATTCGTTGCCCAGGTAAACTCATGCTGTACCCGTACACTTGCGCGGCCACGATTTGCATGCCAACTTCATTTGTTTTCTGCTCTTCCATTCACCTCTTCTCTTCAAGATATTAGCCCTCGAACCCTTTTTCAAAGACATTTAGGGCATGGTTACTTTGTTGGTATCCATATCTAAAAGGAATTATATGAGAACCTCTCCCAAACCATTGTGACTTACAAGATTTATGTCCCCACGGTTCGAGGTTTCCTCCATGTAACCTCATCCTTTAAGATGAGAAGATCATTTAATTAAGGGAATCCTCCTCAAGAGTAGGCCATAAGTACCCTTAACCTCGGCCTCCTTCTCAAGAGTAATCCCCAGTCATAATTTCCTATAACATTGGTCCTCTTTCTCAGGAATAAGCCACAGTCATAATTTCCTTTAACATTGGGCATCCTTCTCATGAATTAGCCCCATTCATAATCCCTTTAAATTGGGCCTCCTCAGGAGTAAGCCCCAATCATAATGTCTTTAATTTCGGCCTCCTTCTCAGGATTAAGCCCCTGTCATAATTTCCTTTTACATTGGTCCTCCTTCTCAGGAATAAGACCCAAGTTATGAGTCCCCTTTAATTAGGGCATCCTCCTCAGAAGTAAGCCCCAGGTTAAAACTACAAATCACCATAAAGTAAAAATACCTTTAACGACTCTTCTCCTGGACTTCTTTCTTGAAGTATGTCCTGGTCTTCATCTACTTGGGAAATCATACATAGGTAAGCCCCATATCATTTCTTGTGACTGCATATTTCATGAAAAAATTGACAGGATTACTGATACCTCTTGCTTCTCACACCTATTATGACTCACGTGAGCTAAGAGTGTAAATGTAATCATGACATCTCTTTTTAGTCCATTAACCAAGCATAATCCCCACATTTCTTCCCTCGAACTACATGGACTTTGATCTATACCTTAAAAGAAGAGTATGTAGGAAGAAATTATAAGTTTCAAGCCCATAATTCATTAATTATTTTCCGTCTCATATGAAATTAGTCTATATCTTTCTTATTGAATTACGTGGGTTCTGATTCCTTTTAATGAGGATACGTACGTAGCCCATCTATGAGTACGATCCCAACTCTAAAATAATCCCTTTATTTTTAAATGACAATAAACCTCAAGTTACCCACTGAGTGGATTTAAAACCAGTATGGTCATCATAATGACCAAGAGATTTCTAAATACTGTATTGAAGGATACCATTGACTAAGAATCTCTAATATATACGGATGAATCTCCATCGTTGAATAATATCAAATACATATAAAAGATTCTCTAAATCCCATACATATAAATCATCAATTTTCGAATCTAAAGTAAAACTCATTTTCATGCATGGTGAATTAATAAGGATTCTTGAGCATAACTTATATCTATAAGAGAGTCTCGAAGTATGCAATAATTCCCCCCAAAAAGGTGTGATGATCCTGACCTCCCATCCTCTCAACTAATGCAATTTATTAAGCCACATCGGTCCACAACTAATGAAATCATAACTTTGGAAAGTAGGTCCAAATGGATATAGTATCATTGGGTGTTGACGGTTCTATGAATAAAACCCATTAGAAACTGATTGGAAAGTTTGCACCATAAACCAACAAGGTCATCCCCATTTCAGGATGTAACAAAGATGAAAATGAAAAGTTGGATTATATTGTTTCTAGATGAAGCTGGACCATCATACTTCAAATAATTTCATTATTATCAATACTTACTGAGTATGAATTAAAAAATATGGTTCAAAATGAATAGAGATGAATATGAAATGGTTGTATATTTTTTATTTAATGTATTCAACTACATTGGAAAATGGATCATTGATAGTTAATGGAACTCCCTGATGATAAGAAAAAAACAACCAGTGATATGAATTATTTACTATAAAGAATGTATTTTAGGATTTTGTAATGATGATGGCCTTTGAATTATTTCCTCATTAAAATCCACGTTTTGTAGAAAATTCATGATAAGTGTAGAGGTCTTAGTTTTTAAAGGTCTTACTCAAAACAAGCAATGTGTGAGGAAAATATGCGACTCAGGACATTCCATATACTTACCAGAGACATTATGTTTAATTATGATAAAATATTGTTTATTTTTTATTGAAGGAAAGAATACAGAGGTAAATATTTACCTTGTATGTGGAGAAGAAAATATGGGATCTTCACCAAGGAAGAAGAAAAAAGTTATTGAATAAACATCATAGTCATTTGAGTGGAACATTGATGGAAGATCTAGTGAAATTTTATGGTACTCGAGAACTCCATAGGTTATCACATGATCATACCCATACGTGTGGGGAATTTTAACTAGGGAATATCATTATAATGGCATATAATGAGAAAGTCTTAATGTCAAAAAAGTGATTTATTTGTTGAATATTATTTATTGTATACATATTTCCCCAAGATCTATTCATTGGAGGAGATGGCTTTCTCTCTTCATTGGTGATTTTCAGAGAATGGAATGGGTTTTAATCATCAGCCAGAAATCTGAGGTATCCAGTTTCATAACAACTAATAGAAGGGATGTTGAAATGATAATTGGTCAATGAATCCAAAATATCCAAAAGGATAACGAAATTGAGTTAAAAAATATCCAAGTAGAGGCTTATCTTAAGAAACATGGGATAAAGAACTATGTTTCAGTTGTAATAACATTGCCTCAAAATAGAGCAGTTATGAGAAGATGCAAACTTATCAACAACATGGATAGAACAATGATCATTGAGAATGACCATACAAATATGTTTTTTATATACATACTAGTGAAACCATTATACACATAAAATACAGCGTTATTATGTCTGAAAAAAGATTAGACTCAATTTAAGGTATGATATGTAAGGAATCCAACATTAAAGTACATTCAAATATTTGGAAGTATGTTTTTAATTGTCAACAAGGACAATAATAGGATGTTTGAATCCCATGGGGATGAATGGATTTTTTGGCTACTAAAAGAAAATAAAATAATATAAATGTTTGAATAAAAATTTAGGAAATGTGGTTAAAAGCAATGAGTTCACTATAGTAGTGAATGAGCATAACATTAAGAAAATGCGTGAAAAATATTAGGAGGATAAATATGAAGATATATACAGATCCTGAGATGTTTTAGTATAAGAGGCCAATTCAAAAATATAATGAAATAATGACAAGGATGAGCTCCAAATAGTATCTAAAAAAGATTAGTATGAATAGATGAACATGATTGACCAAAAATAATTGGTTATTATGTAGTTCCAATACAGACAAGAAGAATAAAGACTCACAAAAAGCATTATTATCATAGGTAGAGCCTAAATGTTTTTAGGATGTAGCTAGAGATAAAGAAGGGGTACAAGATATGGGTGAAGAGATTTACCAAATTGGGAATAATTATTTATTGGAGTTGTTTCAATTCCAAAAGATAAGAATTTCATTGGGACTAAATGAAACATTCACAACAAAATAAATGAATATGGAGAAGTTATTCCAAATAATGAAGGAAAATTGTAAAAAGGGTATTCCCAGATATAGGGTAATTATGTTCATGAAACATTTTAACCTATTTCTAGGATAGAGACAGTAAGATTATTCTTAGCCATTATAGTGAAATAAAATATCAATATTTTCCAAACGGATATCAATTCCACATTTGTTAATGTGGTTTTGGAAGAAGATTTTAATACTGGGAAACTGAATTTTTTTCTTATTCATGACGAAGAGAACATATTTTTTAGAAAAAGAAGGAACAATATAAGTTTAACTTAGCACAAAGAGCACTATATTTCAAAATATATCAATTTTTTATGAATCTCTAATTTAATTGTGGTGTATTTGATTACATCATATATTTCAAAAATTAAATTAATCAAAGGGTTATCATTAATATACATGTCAATGACATAATATTTAGGGGATTATATGATGTTTAGTCCACCCAGTTCTTGAAATTCATGAAATTTGAATTTGAAATTTCAAGGACTGTTCAGATGATGTTTTTCCATTGTTTATAGGTGACACATAGAATGAATGGAACATCAATATCACCATATAACTATTCCAAGAAGGGTTTTAGTAGATTTTTAATTAATAATCCCAATATGAGGCCGACATCGGTGGGTGAACCTATGAAACAATCATAGGATGATGAATGCAATGAAGTCAATGAAGCAAAATATATGAAAATAATTGGTAGTTTATTAAATATGGTAGTGACAGGACCTGTTAATTTTTCCACATGCCATGCATCATGGTAATAGAGAAATCCCAATGAATTGCAATTTATGGTAGTGAAAATAATACATCATTCTTTCAGGGGATTGGTGGGTTCAGTTATTTTATATTAAAAAATCTCAACAATGAGTTGTTAAGTTGTACCAATGATGTTTGGGTTTTATTAGCTGGTTATATAAAATATATATCAGTTGGTGTATTCAATCATGGAATATTTTTTTATTTTTTTGGCTAAGAAAGATCGAATATTTCATTTAGTTTAACAACATTGATGATAAATATAATTTATTTACTCTAACGTGCACATAGTTATTGTCAATGAAAAAATTTCATGAAGAAGTGAGAGTTTATGTAAAGTCTCTGATTAGAATCCATTTCAAGAATTCAAGTTCTATAAATCCAACTAAAAATATATTCTACCAAATGTGAAAAAATGAAATTTAAAACGAAAATCATTTTATCAGGGATATGATGGAGAAAGGGCTTGTGAAGTTGTAGTATGTGCGTAAAGAACATCAGGTAAAATCAATTATGATGAAGAACATACCATAAAAATTATCTAAACAATATAGAATGGCTTTGGGAGTTCCTTCAACTACCCATAAATGAAAAATTGTGAATATGAGACCTCATGTCCCTAAGGTATGGTGTGTTTTTCGTAAATTTTAAGATATGTGTTCAATATTTTATTGCTGTAAACTACGGTAAAAATTAGGGTTCGTTGAAAAGGGGAGAAATTTTGGTTATTGAAATGAATAAATTGATTTAATAAATTAATGGGGATTGGAAATTAGGGTGCGTTTTAACATTTTATTGTTTATAGGTTGTAGTTTTTTGAAAAACTATGAAATGACTCAGTGATAAAATGATATTTAGTTCTTATGTGGAAAAAATCATCGTTATTAGAGATCGGCATAGACCTATTTATGAATTATAAAGCCACATATATCAAGTAGTGAAGTATATGGAGTATTAAATCAGACATTGTTATTGGTGACCGATTAATGGTTATATATCACATTTGATTAGGTTCTTGATGAAAATAGATGACTTGTTTGGGAATGTAGTGATTCATTGATTCACATTTCTTGATACACTTGTTTCTCACTCAAACCATTGTTGATGTTGGATTATTGTGTATGTTGAGTAAATCTATGATATCTACCTAAATAAAAAATAATATAATTTTATAATAATGTGTAATATTCTTTAATGACGCATCAAAATGTAATGAGTTTTCAACAAACCCAAAGTTGAGATAGTTGGGAAAATATTAAATATTGCAATACTATAGTATTTTTTTGGATTGAATGTGTTTCTTGGATAATAATTCTACGATGGATAATTTTGGATGTACAAAGGCATTGTTGGCTTGATATTTTGACAAATATCCATTTCAATGGAATGGATTACATGGAAGAGGTATACAAAATTATATACATAAGCAGATACTATTTCGTAGTGATGGTCAAGTTTTTGGGGTCCAAAATATATAATATGTATAGAATTTATAAATATATATTTCCAAGAATTCTTATGAAAAATATGTGAATGAAATGAGTTTCATGATGAATGGGTTTCATGAAGGTTGTTTCATGAAGATATGCGTCATCAAGAATGAGGATCAGCAATGTGTAATGATTTGATGGTAATCTCCCTCACTTCGAGAAACTTCACAAATGAGAAATCATCACGGTTCTTTGTAATGATTGGGAGAAACCCGATTTTTATTTGAGAATATATAAAAATAGATATTATGTGTATGGAAGATTTTGGAATCATAGAAAACACCTACAATAGACCTCTACCTCATTCAGAAAATTAGTGAGACTGAACAAAGATTCTATAGCTTCATATTCAAGAGTGTGGGTTGTGAAGGTAGTTCTTGAAATTTTTTAAATTATTAATGGAATTTGATGAAGGCTATGATATATGACTAAAAATTGTAATCATCCTTAATTTATTAGTGTTTCAGTTTGCTAAGTGATAATATTAAATGTTGAATGCTTCAGAAAGTCGATGTGAGCTTTAGGAAAGGAGGTTGCTTCGTGAATAATGTTTGATATTTGGGAACGATGTGTGCTTCACACAAGCAGTGGGCATCCTGAATGTGTTGAAAATTTATTTTTCATAAAATTTACGATAATGTGATATTCCCTAACTAGATGAATGTGGAACATCAATAAAGCATCTATCTACAACTAGGGATATATTCATAATTGATAACTAAGGGTCATAATTGTCCATAAATTATATGTGAATCCTTTACTAAGTATCAATCAAATAAATAGGATGATGGTGATCCTTTCCACCAGTAGTGATCCTCAGAAATAAAGTTAGGGAGTGACCCTTTGGTTGTAGTGAGTTTACCGTAAACATTTAAACAGTTTTTTCCTAGTCATAGAAGTGATCTAGCCCAAACCATGTATTTTTTAATGATCCTTAGTGGATTTGGAGTATATGGAAATTTTTATTATATGAGCCTTAGACATAGACCAGTGTGGGTGAACTAACTAAAATTTATTTTTCTCATTCATTTTTTCATTTATATTCATACATTTCAACAATATATGGACGAAAGGGTGTTTTGTTTAAATGAGAAACAAGTTTTAAAGGGGAATTATTTTTAATCATTCATACCTAGATCTACCACCTCCCTGGGTATTTCCCTAGTTATGGTAAAATAAATAAAGGTAGACTGGTTGAAATGGTTTGAAACTAAAAATAATGTATAAATATGGTAAGAATACTATTCATCAGTTGCAAGACATGAAGATATTTTAATACATTTATCCTTTTCAACATTATTGAATTAGAAACATTTAAAATTGGACATGAAGTGTGATTTTCATAATGCATATGGTCCATAGGATGATTATGTTTAACAACCACCTAGTTTGGAAATTACAAAACATCTTGAAAATTTTAATAAACATACTAATGTTTCATATGCAAATAAACAATCACCAATTAGTTGGTATTATGAGTTAATAATTTTTTTGTTAATTTTTTTGATATAGGAATTGTGGATAAAACATATTTTATCAAATATGATAACAAAAATAATATGGTTGGAAAAATATATGTTGATGGAAATATATTCAGATAAGTTTAAAAATTTATAATAGATTCTTTTGTGGATATTATGAAATCTATGTTTGAAATGCGTTTGATGAGTGAGTCGACATATTATATTCATTATAAAATTTCACAAAAACCATAAGGAACTTTTATAAATCAACATAATCACATAAAATATATTCTTATTAAATTTGGATAAGACAATACTTAATGTATTAGTAATCCAATAAGTGCGTCAAATACATTAGAACTTGTTTTGGTTAATCTTCCAGTTTATCAAAATAATTTTAGAGATATGAGATAAAATATACATTACATAACATCTAATCTTCCAGATTTAATGTTTTATGCCTGCTTATGTGCAAGATTTTAAGAAAATGAAAAGAAATTGAAATTTAATGTTTTAAAAAAAATACATTTCTTATGAGACCTATGGATTTAGGAAGTTTTATTCCTCTAGAAATGAATATAAATTATAGAGGGTTTATGATATTTATTTTTTTGGTTATATGGTGGATTGGAAAACCACATTTAGTATATATCATTTTGTACATGATTCTTTAGTTTATTTCTCTTATATGAAAAAACACTATGTAACACATTCACAACATAATACTAATATGTGATTGTTTGATGTTGTTGTGGTCATGTGATGTTGATGCAACACACAATCACTGATTATGGTCGGAGTTTTTCTAAAACTCAAATACTTTGTGATAACACATGTTCCATTTCCTAACATAACATCCCAAAACATCACTCACCTGATAAACACATTGATATAATACACAATTTCATTAATCATCACACACTTGAAGGATATATAACATTATAGTTCATTAGAATCCTAGAGGAACATAAGGATTTTTTTAAAAAATCATCTTATTTATGATAGATTTTAATATATCAAAAAATAGTTAGGAATGATAAATGTAATTTAATCATTCATATCTACTTTATGTTAACTTATCTCATGACGTTAAGTTAATCCATTTCATTGGGAGATTACATCTATTATAGGATTTTCAAAAGATTTAAATTTTCTTAAAGCTAATAGATTTCTAAAAATTAACGTTTTCATAAAATTTTATCATAATGGGATTTTTGGTATCATATTTATTTATAAAATTTTCATATTCAAAATTCTCAAAAGGTTTCTCAGAATCAGAACATATTATTAATTTTTCCAAAATAAAATTTTGTCTGTAATTTTTTAGATTAAAAAATTATCTTAATTAGTTTTCCTAATTATACTATTATAGTTAAATTTCATACTAAAACTATCGAATTATGTTTTTTTCAAAAATACCATACTCTGTTTATTTAACAATGTCCAAGAAGAAAAAATTATTCATATCGATAGAACTCTTCACTCCAAAAAGTTCTCTTATATTATTTTATGGTTTTCCAATATCTTATTATGTTAGTTCTATAATTTTATTTATTATACTTTTTGATTTATAAGATTTTTTTTATGTTTATAAAAAACATTTCTTAATTAGATTTAATATAAATATTGTAAATCAATTAATAAATTGAGTGTTCAAAAATCATTTAAAAATTTCCTAAAATAAATATTAAATGTTATATCAGAATGGGTTCAATCGCAACCTTATAGCATCTTTTGGGAGATTAATCACCCCGCCAAAAACATGTATAAGTAGGGCCACCCCTATGTCCCACATCTATGTTGTAGGAAAGATATACTTGCATTGTCGCACCTATTGAAGAAGCTTGATTGAAAAACTACCTTTATAGTCGATATTCAAGTTTAGTTTTATTTATGATGTAAACTACTGATGAATACAACAAATGGTTACTATTAATGGAGAGTATTTTTGAAATACCTTTATATGAAAAATATTATTCTACTTTGAGGAAGATTATTTCTTTTCATGGATGGGAATCGTTGTGGGCATTATAAACTAGAAAAAATGATATATATTACCCTAATTTGATTAAAAAATTTATACATTTCATAATTTTTCACGGAGGATGAGGAACATTTAATTTCAAACATTTATTATGGGAAAATGGTTAAGGTCTATTAAAAATGATTCTGATATTGGTATGAATTCCATCAGAAGGAGAGGCATAATTTACTTCAAAAAATCATCTAGATGATCACGTTATGTTTAATACAAAAAATATAAAATTCTTTTTATTCACAATATGTGAATGTTAGGATGGTTTCCCACTTGACTGGAAATAATTGGGTAGTTGGGTTATCGATTCAAGGATTTCCCATTTCGAGGAAAGGGGTACAATATAATTTAAATTTTTCTGATGATTCTATATCAGACTATCTAAAAAATTTGTAAATGATAGAACCTTTGATATCTATTTGTCTCACATTACGAAACTTCATAATCGACAAAATAAAATACATGATTATCATGTTCTCTTCTTTCATTAGTAAAGTGGTTGTAAATTGCATTTTAATTTTAAAAGTAACCAAAAATCATATTAGATGAGTGAGAAAATATCTTTTACAATAAATTATATGATTAATAATATAAGGTTGGGTTTTGTTATAAAATTGAGTAATTTTATTGTGAATTTTTATGGAGTGGTATCAGAGGAAAAATCACCATGAATCTAAAAGAAGGTTTATTAAAAAATTAAGAGGAAGGTTATGACTTACTAATAGAATAAAAAAATAAGAATATGAGAGTTTTTGGTGATGTTTTTGATGAATGTAAGAAAAGTAATGATGAATATAAATCTAGATATTCAATTTTTATAATTGATTCTGATTATTCATGTTCTTTAAAAAAATTTCTAATAAATCTCTTTATGAATAATAAAATAAATAGACGTTTCAAGATTTTTAGATATGTTAAAATATATTAAAAGTAGTAGAAATGGACTCTAATAAGTTTGTTAAAAAATATCTCACATTCATAATTTTAATTAGAGAGATATTTTTTTTTAAAGAAATAGCTATGGTTGTTGCCTATTTGGGTTCTATCATAGATAAATGAAAAAGTCATTGATAGATAATCAATGAAAATATTTCTAGAAAATCAATAATAAAAAGATCCATTAAGTAATGGATATATATAAAATATGAGGCAATGTGAAGAAGAGATTAAAATAGAATAAGATGAGGATGTTTGAGTAAATTAATATAATTAAAAATTATGTGAGAATAAAGTAGAATGTTGAGTTAAATAAAAAGAAATTTCAGTAGATATTGAAGAAGTGGGGGATGAGGTAGATGATAAACAATAAGTGGATGAAAAAAAAGATAAGGCATGGGATTTAAATGAAGAAAATCATAGAAAAATGAAATCATTGGATTCCTCATCAATGTAATCCTCATTGGAATTACCTTCCAGGATTGTTAATGAAGAGAAATTAATAAGTACTTAAGAAGAAAAATTGACATTGGTTGATGTTGAATCCTCATCTAAAAAATAATAAGGAGATAAAAACACAAAGATAAAATTTTCTAATAAGTTTGATCCTGATGATGTTGATATCATGGACATATCTGCTTATAAGGATGTTGACAATAATATAGTTTCCAATGAATTTGAAAATTTGACTTTATGTAAAGACAATAAGAAATAAAATAATATGCTTGTTGTGATGAGAATAATAAAACTACCCCATCCTTATCTAGATAATTATGATTCATCCGGGAAAATTTCACTTCAAGGTTTTTATTATATAGTCCATGATTTGAAAAGGTTGGATGGTAAAATTCCATATTTGCTAAACATTGAATATCGAGGATAGATGATTTGAGATTGTCTTAATGAGATGTTTGAATTGTTAAAAGTTTTAGTAGAGAATATTATTGGAATTAATGATAATTTTATTGTCTTTAATTAATGTTCTCTAAATTAAAAAAAAATCATGAAATAAAATGGTTAAATGGTTGAAATAGGTATATAATTATATAAAAATTCATGATTAACAATTTTATGATGTTAATAACCTTTGGGTAGAGTCACATGATATTTCAAAGAGTTATCATCTCACATAGCTGAAAGAGTAATTTTTATAGATTATTTCTGAGAGTCCGTAGATGAAAGAATAGTGGATTTCAATGTTTTAGAGAATATTATTTGTGATTTAGATCATTAGAATTGAATTCTTTGATCATGTGAAAATGAGATCAATATCCTGATACAAGAAAACAATGATTTCCTATATTTATTTTTCACTCAAGAAGAAAATGTTTAGAAAGAAAAGAAATAATAGAGGGATTAAAAATAAGATAAATAATTTTTTGAAAACCATGATGATGAAAGATATATATATTTTTTAAACTTTCACTATATTTTTTTTGTAAAAAATTGGAATTATTTTTTATTAATAAATTATCTTTTTCACCTAATTATGATTTGGGTGAATGTTTTCCAATTCTGTTTGGCTGAATGTTCAATCACGTATTTTTGTATGATTACATAATAAATTATATTGTTTCATATATTTTTTTACATCTCTAGCATTTCTTGAAACTCAAGAAATTTCCCCTTTAATTTTGGAATTCAAAAAGGGGGAGAAATAATTAGGGGGAGAAATTCATAAATAACAATAATTTTTTTTCAAATAGATAATTCTTAATAAAGGGGGAGATGTATTAAAAATGGGGGATTTATTACATTACATGATATAATACAATTCATAGGGGGAAATGTTCAATTAATGATTATATATTCTAGTAATCCATCATATTCAATAATCATATTTAGAAGAGTTTTATACATAAGTGGAGATATGTAACATCCCATTACGTTTTCAGGTATTTTGATGTCTCTAAGTGCCTCTGTTTTGGATTAGTGACTGGGGGGTGTGTTTGGGTGAAATTTTAAGTAAAACAAAAAGGCAATGGCTTGTGCAACCGTTTGATAAACTATGCGATCAAATCGTGTCAGCCTAGCAGTACTAGACGGTGGGGTACGCACGGTGTGTGCACGGTCTTCTAAACTTTTTGACTAAACCATGTGGAACCGCAACCCTGGATAGTGAGATCCACATTGTGTGCGCACAGTTTGACAAACCATGCGGGCAAACCGTGCAGTCACATAAAATTTAATCCTTAAATTGTGGATCTCGTCCGTTTTTCCCCAAAGTGCTTCGTTTTTCCTCCAAAGTGGCCATAACTCGGGATTTTTCTTCTCCTGGGGTCATAGAAGGCTCTCCCTTTATTCCTAAGGCGATCCAATGGTTCCTCTTGGTGAATCAAAGCCATATTTTCAAGGTATGTGATCGTTCTTCTTCCTTCTTGATCGGTTTCTTAGATCTACTTAGATCTACTTCCCCTATTCCCCTTATTTCATATATCTATGCCCGTTATGGGTGGATCTATGTGTGTAAATACCAAAATGATGAATTTTAGTCTTGGTATTTGTAGGGGAGGAAATCTAGGATTGGTTTTTGGAGAATAAACTGGGATTCTTGAGTGTTCTTCAACCGTTGTGATTTTGTTCAAAACCTTTATGGTAGGTGGTTCCATCCAGACTTTCTGAATTTATTATCTTCATTGCTTGATTTTTTTCACTTTTTTATTTTAATTCAATTCCTTTGAATTTAGAAATTTGAGTTGGTTTTGGCATGAGAATTTGGAAAACCACCAATTCCATTGAATCTGGTTGTGTGTGTTTATGGAAATTGGATAATTTAAGTTGTGGAATTTCAGTTATGTATTTGATGGAAATTTTTTCAATTGAATTGGTGATTAAAATTGTGGAAATAAATTGTGAAATGATGGAATTTGTTTTGAATGGATTTAAAACTGGTGAAAATGGATTAAAATGTTTTGATATAAACCCATTGGTTTTATCTTAAGAAAAATACATGTTTTTAAATAAAACCTGTTGTGGTTTTAAATGAAATTGAATTGGAACTTTCAAATGGAAGAATGGGATTGATCATATTTTATGAATTCTTAAAATATTTTGGCTATCTTGTAAGATCACATGCATGCCTTAGGTATTTAGTTAGTTATTTGGATACACTCTACGATACAACAACGTTCTAAAACATATTTGCAGTGAGTTATGTCCCTGATGGGTTGCTGAAGAGTCCCCTTTTCCAGTGGCATAGGGATGTGTGTATACACATTTTTTCTAAGTTCACATAGAGAGTGCGAAATCCCATAACTGATTAATTCTATCGTACCTTTTGGCAGATGACCATATTTCTCGCCTAAATATTTATATGTGATGTCTAAATGTTTTCCATTTCTTTTTAACTGCTTTACATGCCTGCTGATTTTACATAAACTGTTTTATGTTACTATTTTTATTTAAGCCATTTTCTTAATAGAATTTCATCATTGTAAAACCTTTCATGGTGAATGTTCCATTACATGAAAATCTATAACATGATTTTTTAAAATATGATTTCCTATTCCCAAACCTATTTACATTAAAATTGAAAGCTTTTCATTAGATAATCATTATTTGGCATCTATTATGGAATCCCTGGTGGTGTCCTACTGGGCATAGGCTCACACCCTACTTTTGACTTCAGGTGTTTGTAGACTTCCTTCTTCCAGGTTCGTGCAAGGGGAATGGATCACTTGGAGGTGGATCCAGTTGTTGAGTTTTCAACATACTGAGTTGTGTCCTTGGTGACTTTGGGGTTGTTTTTTTGTTTTATGTACTTGGGTTGTAGTTCTTTGGGCTTTTTGCACCTCTGTGTTTTCTGGTACAATGCTCCCAATTGAGTTTCTTTGTTATGCGTACTCTTTGTTCTACTCTTGCTTCCGCGTCCTTTTAGAAAATTCGATCCCACTTTTATGTTGTACGACGCTAGGTGCTAGTCGCTGACCTTTGGGGATCGGGAATGCCCTTTTAGCTATGTCTAGGCTGGCTTAGTTATCGGGTTACCAGGGTACCTGGGCTGGTTCGTGACAAATTGGTATCAAAGGGAGGTTTTTTGAACATCTTTCCTTGATGACAGTATGAATTTGAGTTTTCATGTCGGGACTTAGGAGGTAGTTATGACTAATGGCCTGACCATCTCTCACCACAATGAATATTATGTCACCAGGGGTAGTTAGGGAAATATGACTTGTGGATTAGTTCTAGTATTTTCTCTATTTTGATTTGGATAGAGTGCAATCAAAATCTTGTTTACTCTTTCTTTTAAGAGTAGTTTTCCTTGTTACTCGGTTGCTGTCTTAATATCTGTCATTTCAAGTGTTTTATAGCATCATTCGTCCGAAAAGATATGGGAGTCAGATCCAAAAAGAGGTTGTTGTTGAACCTCAGCAAGCGAGACCTATTGTGGATCCGAATCTGGTTGAGGTGATTGTTCGCACTGTCCAAGATCTAGGACAGGCACCACCTCCACTTCATGGTCAGACTCTGGCTATAGATCCTCAGTGTGATATTCTCTGAAGTCATTCTCAAGAGTTCCTATGCCAGAATCCACCAGTTTTCAAAGGCTCCACTGACCCTAAACATGCTGAGGAATTGTTGAGTAAGATTGAACGTCTATTTGGGTTCGTGGAGACACCTTATGCGATCAAGGTGTAGTGTCCCACCTTCGTGCTGGAGGGACCAAGAAGGAGATGGTGGGATATGATGGTGACATCAGAGAAAATGAGTGTTTGGAGTGGAAAGACTTTATGGTTCTTTTGACTGATTAGTTATATCCAGAATCAATGGTGTTGGCCAACGCTATGGAGTTTTTCAAGATTGAGTAGTCCAAAAAAACTGTGACTGAGTACTGAAATCGCTTTGCTGAATTGGTATAGTTTTCTCCTGAAATTGTATCTAATGAGAGTATGAACGCTCGGTGATTTGAGTTGGAGATTCAATCATATATTCATTCTCATGTTTTCTTATTGATGTTTCCCAGTTATGCTGATGTTTTGGATAGGGCGATGATGGTTGAGAGGGACCTGTCCAGAAAGTCTAGGTTTAAGGGAGTTTGTTTTCCTTCTTGTGACAGTGTTGGTCCCATTAAAGGGAAACAAAAGCGCGACATCTCATATGGTAGTTCTCGACATCAGAGTCATTCTAGACCTCCGGTAGCACAAGGAGGGGCTTCTTTGACTTGATATCAGTGTGGAAAGTCGGGGAATTCTAAGAGGGTTTGCACTGAGGCACCCAAGAACTGTATCTCCGGCAGACGTGGGGCACTTGTAGAGATTCTGCCATCACTTCTCTACTCCACGTACTGGAACATGATCATCAACACCTCCAGAAACTGCGGGGAAATCAAATGCTTCCCATGCTAAATGGTTCCAGCCACATGCATCAAGAACAGAGGTTCTTCACACAGTGGAAGAGTCTCCAGAGGTAACTGAAGCAGCTCCTGTGACTGTGAGAGGTACCATCAATATAGCTTCATCCTTAGTGACATCACTTTTTGATACTGGTGCATCTCATACTTTTATTTCAACTCATATTGTTAATATACTTAATCTACCCAAGGAACTTTTTTCTTGTGCGATGGATATTATTACACCTCTTGGTATAGTGAGAGAGAAGGGTCTCCGTAATCCCGCTTGCGTCTTCATTCTATCAGATGTCGAGCTTGTTTGGAAATTTTTGGTTCTCAACATGAAATCTTTTGACATCATATTTGGTTCTCAACATGAAATCTTTTGACATCATATTTGGTATGTATTGGCTCATCGCCAATAAAGCCCGGATTGTTTGTCATCTCCGAAGGGTCTACCTTACTACATGCAGTGGTGTGCCTCTTGTTTTTCATGGAGAATGGGACCCCAGGTCAGGCAGAGCCAGACCTTCTTATCCAGATATGGGGAAAAATTTATCAGTGATTTCTATTGATATTGATAAATATCCAATGACTGTTGATCTACCTCCAGTCATCGCTGAGTTTCAAGACGTGTTTCCTTCTGACTTCTCTGGTATGCCACCGGTAAGGGAGATCAATTTTTCAATTGATTTAATTCATGGTACTCAACCAGTTTATATCCCTTCTTATCGAATGACTCCAGCTGAATTAAAAGAACAGAAGTCTCAGTTAGAAAATATTATTGAGAAAGGTTTTATATGCCCGAGTGTGTCACCTTGGGTAGCACCAGTTCTCTTCTCCAAGAAGGCCGATGGTTCTCTACGCTTATGTGTTGATTATCAAAAGCTCAATCGAGTTACGATAAAGAACAAGTATCCATTACAATGAATTGATGAATTTTTTGACCAATTGAAATGGTAAAGTGGTTTTCAATAATTGATCATTGATTTGGTTACCATCATTTGAGAGTAAAGGAATCTGACATTCCGAAAACCACCTTTCGAAGTAGTTATGTCCATTTTGAGTACCTTTTCATATCCTTCGGCCTAACAAATGCTCATGCAGTTTTCATGGCCTTGATGAATCAAGATTTCTCTAAGTATCTGGACACTGTTGTGGTAGTCTTTTTTGATTACATCCTTGTATACTCCAAGTCTGAGGAGGATCATGTGCTTCATTTGAGAATAGTTGTAGGTCATTTAAGAAATCATCGTATTTATGCCAAGCTTTCAAAGTTTGATTTATGGATAAGGGAAGTGAAATTCTTGGGACATGTGGTGTCAGAAAAGGAATATCAGTTGATCCTGAGAAGGTGAATGCTGTTATGATTTGGGAACAACCATGATTTTTTTGAGATTCATAGCTTCTTAGGCTTAGCAGGATATTATCATCGTTTTGTCAATGATTTTTCAAAGTTATCTTATCTAATGATTACTCTGACTCAAAAGGGAGTGATGTTTTCCTGGAATGAAAAATTTCAGAGTTCTTTTGTTGATCTAAAGAATCTTTTGACTACTTTGCCGGTATTAACTATTCCTGAGGCTGGGGAAAGTTATGTGGTCTTCTGTGATGCATCATGTTCAGGTTTGGGATGTGTCCTTATGAAAGGTAATCGTGTTGTTTCTTATGGATCACGTCAGCTTAAGCCTCATGAGAAGAACTACCCTACCCATGACCTTGAACTTACAGCTATAATGTATACACTCAAGTGTTGGCGACATTACCTTTATAGAGAAAGGTTTACTGTGTATTCAAACCACAAGATATCGAGTTATATCATCTCTAAAAAAGATTTGAATCTCCACCAAAGGCATTGGATGGAGTACCTCCAATCATTCAACATTGACATCACCTACACCCGGGGAAAGGGAATGTAGTTACGAATGCGTTAAATAGGAAACCTTCATCTCAGGCTGTGAAGGAATCTTTAGAACAGTGGTGTTTGATGGCTCTTTTTTCTCAGTTTCATATTGGAGTTCAGTGGAAGGGGAATGAAGTTTCATTAGCCAATGTTCATTTGACTTCTACTCTCCTCGAGTTAATTCTTCAGGAACAACAACTTGATGATGAATTATTTGGCAATATGGACTCACTTTATTGTGGGGATAACGACACCTTGTGGTCGTTCTCCAAAGAGGGTGTTCTGTGTTATCAAACCCGTTATGTTGTGCCGCTATCAGCAAGGAAGGATGTGATGAGGGATTTCCTTAACTCTAAGTGGGATGTGAAACCGGGGACCATGAAGATGTTCTATGATATGCGACGATAGTTATGGTGGACAGGTATGAGATGAGATATTGCTGAGTTCGTATCTCGTTGCTATACATGCTAGCAGGTGAAATCCAAGCACCAGAAACCATTGGGTTTGCTTCAACCACTTCCAGTACCTACATGGAAGTGGGATGAAATATCAATAGAATTTGTGGTTGGGTTACCTCAAACCCAGAGGAAGAAGAATGTGATATGGATTGTGATCGATAAACTGACCAAGTTGGATCACTTTATATCTATTCTAGATACATCCAAAGTTGAGGAGTTGGGACATATCTAATTGAAAGAAATTTTTCATTTTCACGGAGTTCCATCTGCAATAGTCTCTGATAGGGATCCTTGGTTTACTTCTCACTTTTGGAGAGGCCTTCAGGAGGCACTGGGATCTCAGGTCCGTTTGAGCATGGCCAACCATCCATAGTCAGATGGCCAGACAGAGAGAGCTATTCAGATCCTTGAGGACATGCTCCGTGCTTGTGTTCTCGACATTGGTGGATCTTGGGATGATCAACTGGGGTTAGCTGAGTATTGTTATAACAACAGTTATCAATCTGCGATTAAAATGGATCCTTTTGAGGCATTGTATGGTTTCCCTTGTAAATTTACCTTATGTTAGTCGGATATTGGTGAATGTTCTTTGGTAGGACCATGTTTGGTTCAAGAGATGACAACTAAGATCCATTTGATTTGTCAGAGAATGTTGAAAGTGAAAATTCAGTGCAAGTCTTATACAGACCGTCACTATATACCTTTAGAGTTCTCAGTTAGTGACCAGGAGTTCTTTAAATTTTCACCCTATTTAGGTTATCGATGACTTGGGAGGTAAGGGAATATTTCTCCTCGTTTTATGGGACCTTTCGAGGTTGTTGGTCCTATAGGAAAAGTTTCTACCGTATAGCTCTACCACCACAGCTAATGGTGATACATAACATGTTCCATGTATCGCAGCTATGGAAGTACCTCTCTGATCCATCTCATGTTGTGAGTTGGAGTGATCTTGAAATTGAACTAGATTTATCTGTGACTGAACGATCAGTCAAGATTGTTTATTCTGAGACCAAGGTACTTTGTGGGAGAACGATACCTCTGGTCTGTATACTTTGGCAGCATTGTTCATATTATCATGAGATGTGGGAAAGGTAGGTACTAATGACAGAGCAGTGGCCTCATCTTTTTGATGTGGATGTTTCTTCATAGGATTTCTAGGGAGAGAAAGGACTTATGGTGGGGAGGTTGTAACATCCAATTATGTTTTCAGGTACATTTGATGTCTCTAAGTGCCTTTGTTTTGGAGTAGTGACTATGGGGGGTGCTTTTTGGTAAAATTTTATGTAAAACAAAAAGTTAATGGCTTGTGAATGGTTTGCGCACAGTTTGATAAACCGTGCGATCAAACCGTGCCAGCCTAGCAACACTGGACAGTGGGGTCCGCACAGTGTGTGCACAGTTTGGTAAACCGTGAGACTAAACCATGCGGTTCTGCAACCTTGGATAGTTAGATCTGTATGGTGTGCTCACGCATTGACAAACCGTGCGGACAAACCATGCGGTCACTCAGAATTAGATCCTTACAATGTGGATATGGGTCATTTTGCCTCTAAGTGATTCGTTTTCCTCCTAAGTGGCCCGAACTCGGGATTTGTCTTTTCCTGGGGTCAGAGAAAGTTCTCCCTTTGTTCCAGAGGCAATCTAAAGGCTCCTCTTGGTGAATCCAAGAGGTATTCTCAAGGTATGTGATCGTTCATCTTGTTTCTGGAACAGTTCCTTAGATCTACTAAGATATACTTCCCTTCTTACCTTGATTTCTAATATCTACACCCGTTATGGGTGGATCTAGGTGTGTAAATTCCAAAATGATGAGTTTTGGTCTTGGTCTTGATAGGGGAGAGGATCTAGGATGAGTTTTTGGAGAATCAATCAGGATTCATGAGTGTTCTTCAACCGTTGTGGTTTTGGTCAAAACCTTCGAGGTATGTGGTTCCATCCCGACATTCTGAATTGATTATCTTCGTTCCATGATTTATTTCACTTGGTGATTTTAATTCAATTGTTTTGAATTGAGATATTTGAGTTGTATTTGGTATGAGAATTTGCAAAACCCCCAATTCCATTGAATAGGGGTGTGTGTTTTTATGGAAATTTGATAATTTAAATTGTGGAATTTATGTTATGTATTTGATGGAAATGTTTTCAATTGAATTGTTTATTTCAATTGTGGAAATAAATTGCGAAATGATGGAATTGGTTTTGAATGGATTTCAAACTGGTGAAAATTTCTTAAAATGTTTTGATAGAAACCCATTTGGTTTATCTTGCGAAAAGGCATGTTTTTGAATAAAACATATTGTGGTTTTAAAAGGAATGGAATTGGCACTTTGAAATGGAATATTGGGATTGATTGTATTTTAAGAATTCTTAAAATAGTATACCCATCATGTAAGAGTGCATGAAAACCTTAGGTAGCTAGTGAGTTATTTGGATACACTGTAAGATACGACAACGTTGTAAAACAAACATACGGCGGGTCACATCCCCGATGGGTTGGTGACAAGTCTCCTTTGGCCAGTGTCATAGGGACATGTGTATATATATTTTTGCTGAGTTCAGATAGAGTGTGAGGAATACCATAATTGATTAATACTATTGTACCATTTGGCAGATGACCATGTTTCTCGCCTAAATATTTATATGTGATGTCTAAATGTTTGTCAATGATTTTGAACTACTTTACATGCCTTCTAATTTTACATAAATTGTTTTATGTAACTATTTTTATTTAATCCATTATCTTAAAAGTATTTCATCATAGTAAAACCTTGATTGGTGAAACTTCCTTTACTTTAAAATGTATATCATGATTTGTTAAAATATAATTTTTTATTGCCAAACCTGTTTACTTTAAAATTGAAATCTTTTCTTTGGATAATATTTATTTGGAATCATTTATGGAATCCCTGGTGGGGACCTACTGGGCCTAGGCTCACACCCTACTTTTGCATTCGTGTGTTTGTAGACTTCCTTATTCATGGTTCGTGCAAGGGGAAAGGATCACTTGGAGGTGGATCCAGCTGTTGAGTTTTCGACGTGGTGAGTTTTGTCATTGGTGACTTGGGGTTGTTTTCCTATTTTATGTACTTGGGTCTTAGTACTTTGGGATTTTGGTTCCTCTTTGTTTTCTGGTACAATGCTCTCAGTGGAGTTTCGTTGTTATGCATACTGTTTGTTTTACTCTTACTTCCACGTCCTTATGGAAAATTTGTTCCCACTTGTATTTTGTATGACGCCAGGTGTTAGTCGCTGACCCATGGGGATCAAGAACGCCCTTTAGGCTATGTCGGGGCTGGCTTGGTTATCGGGTTACCAGGGTACCCGGGCTGGTTCGTGACAAGATTTGGTTTATAGGTTATTTTTGAATAAGAAATACATATAATAACTAATGATATGTATATTTTCCAATGATATTATTACCATATGTTTTAGGGGTATTTCAATCCAAAAAGGTGATACTGTTGAGTTAAATGTTTTACTTATTACATTTCTATTCCTTCAGTTTTTTAAATCATAAACACCTTATAAATTTTTTTTATTATATATTTATATCTATTTTTTATAATATGACATTTTTTAAAGAATTATTTTTTAGCATACAAAGAATAAATTCAAAATTATTTACTAATATAAAAATACATTCTTCATTACAATTAATGCAACAATTATGTGTTTGATAACTAAGATTCACCTTTATTATACATGAAGTCAGACTTTAGCCATGTCCATTATACTAACAAAATCCTTGACAATCAGACTGATACTACTGCTGCTAAATGTCAGAATGACAAACATAATGTTTATGGTAATGAAAATATTGTTGAAGTCCATCGAGATGAACTAACTAGATAAAACTGCTTATAAAAACATCCTAAATTATATAACTATAAAATTCTAATTTTATTACTAAAAGAATCATCAATATGTCGGAAAATATATAATTATTTTGGGAATTTAATAATATATTATAGTACATGAATACAATTTAATTTAAATTCAACATTTTTAATCATATTTATAAAATCATCAATAATTATAAAAAAATGTCCTTACCATTGAAACCCAAATCCAATACCCCTATAAAATTGAAATTGAACATTATATCTCAAAAAAATGTCCACAATTGATGATAACAAAATTATAGTAAAAAATATATGAATAGTAAAGGCTTGAGATTAAGTAATATATGAATATAATTTTGATATTTTCAACATTAGGATCAGGTGTATAATGTTTCTACAATATAATTTACTGGATCTCTTCGAACCTCCCTATTTAATTTTGGTTATGGTTTCTCTCTCTTAATCTCAATTTATATCTACATTATTATTACACACTTCTTATATATTCTTTATATCTTTCCCAAAAATATTTACCAATTTTATTTATACTTTATTTGATGGGGATATATATGTTTTAAAGGAAATATTCTAAATTCTATTCAAAAAGTATAATAAATGGAAATTCTCTAGGTTAGTTTCATAATTTCAAGTATGAAAAAAGAAATTTTCCAAAACATCCATGTTTTATACATAAATGAGTTTTAAAAAAAAATTAGTTAAATTTTTTTATTATGGGTATTATTATTCTCTTACCCTCCTTAAAGACTCATTACACATTTACTTAAAACCCCTAATTATTGGAATTTTTTTGAAGATACATAAATATTGTATTTCACTTATTCACATCATCTTGACATTAGTTTTCAGGATCTATTTATATTTTTCCTTAATTAATTTCAATAAATGAATTTATTCCAACATTTATGGATATAATTATGATACACCATTTGGTTATGCATAATGACATGATTATGAAACAAATTTATATCTAATGGTTAATCCTTGAATTTATACCTTAGAAATGATTTTCTATGTGAAACAGATATGTTTGTACATGTTATGAACGGTGCACCCATATAGAACTCAAATGAATAGGTTAATTTTATTTTCCCATAAGGTAATATGAAAGAGATTATGGAGAAAAACACATCCCTGATCAGACTATATAAACAATTTGATATTTTCTTGGTGGTTATTCTTGACTTGTTCTTATATCATGTTTTCTGTTGTTTCAACATTCCTATATTTCCTTATTCCTATGATTCCATGTTCTCTATGTTACGACTCTATATGATTATTCACAATCCAAATCTTTTCTCTTATAATGTTATTCAATGAAACCAATATTTTATGATGCATATATATATATATATATATCCTCATTGGGATTTTAAGATCGTCCATATGGTTTATGCATTCCCCCAGTTATCCTATGCATTTTTAGGATATCAAATGGTGTTAGGTTCCCATTATAAAGATTCGAATAAAGATTATTTATTTTAGGGTCATTATTGACTAATTTTGTACCTATTAATCCAATGAAACTATGATTTACCTTCCATATTTTATATTTAATGGATATTTATGTTAAATTTCATGTAATAATAAGTGTTAAATGGAAGGGCTTTGATATATATAATGGGAGGAATAAGGGTGCTATATCAATAGTAAATGGGTGAACACTATCAACATCATCCAATCACAAGCATAATATCATCATCATAATCAAGAGGGAACCATATGATAATGTAATTTAATGTGGAATATGTATAATAATCAAACATAAAAAATTAGTGCTCCAATACAACACATAGTTGTGAATAAATCTAGCCGAATTTTGAGGCATAACTTATGTCCATAAATCATAAAATCATGTTTAGGAACCATTATTACTTCATTTTCATATATAATACACATAATATATTGAGATATATCACATTACCCAATGAATTAGAATTTTATATAATTATAATGTAACCCTTTACAACCTAAAATGATCATAATCATCCTTGCCATATTGAATGATATCATATGACAATCACAGTCACGAAATGAACCCATTGAATGAATAAGTTTAAATAATGATTTATGATTTCATACCATAAATAATTTCTATTTGTGTTCCCAAATTAATAAGTTAGAAAAATTCCTCTCTAAAAGGGAACTGTTCTTTGATGAAGGAACAACTCAAGGGGAGTCAAATTCTTGTTCAGAATAATAACTTTTTCATATAAAAATCATTTGGGAATGTCATATATGTAAATATTCCATGAAAGGGCAGGGATATAGTATTTAATGAAAATTTCAATTATATTATAAGAATATCCATACTAAAAATTATGTTAAATAGGTCATAGCACGAATTTGAGGGAGTTGGGTTATATAATCCCAGTAGCTTAAATCCCACATTATTATATCAATTTTCAACAACATGAATTATATATATATGTTTAGTAGAAATTGGATCAAAATCATGAATTATGTTCATTTTTTCACACATGATCAGCAAAAATCATCAGATTCTATTTCAAATTTCCTTTCACATAGGTGATACTTTTGTATATAATTTTTTCTTTAAAATATATCATAAAGATTAGATTCATTAATGTTTTTTAATTGAATTGAATATATTATTATGACTAACACTATAATATTATAAATTATTTTATATATACTAAATTATTATAAATTATATTATATAACTATATATATGTGTGGTGATAAGAATATAATTGAAAACATCCCTATTTAGGGTTAACTGACTATTAACAGGACATTGTCAAATGAAGAAGAAAAATAATTTTGAAATATGTGCACATCATAAATGTAATAATTAAATTAGGTTATAATAATTAATGTAATTTTAACATAATTTTAAATTAATATTTAAAAAGTATAGTATGAATTTAATAGTAAAAATGAAGAATATAATTAAAAATTGTGACGGGAAGTAGAAGAAAACTTACCCTCTTCTGAGGGTAGCTTATTTTATATAGCACTAGAATCTCAGAGTTATTAATTTATGTTTCTAAAAAATGTACATAATGGTCATAAGTGTAATAATATATGGTGTTTCTGTAGATATCTTAATTTAGTGTGCGAGTTAGTATTTTTTTTCCAAGGGAGAGGTGGGGATTTACTTTTACATGAGGAGAGGTGTAATTAAAAGATAATATATTTAATAAATATTTAAATCCATGGTAAAAAAATTAATAGAAATATTATTTTAATTTTAAATATATTTAAATTAAATAAAAAGATTTTAAGAATTTAAAAAACATATTAATATAACTTTTCTATACAATAAAATTGAAAGAAGGAAAAATGAAGAATGTTTATTTTAATTTAATACCTCGGATTATAGACTTCTCAAATTAATTTTTATGTTTTGTAAACATATTTATATTATTGAAATTATTACTTTATAAAATTAAATATGTTTTATACAATAAAAAATGTATATAATTGATGAATTCATTATTAAGACATTTATGATGTTATTTAAAATCACTTATCAAGAAAAAACTAAAATTTTATGATTCACCTAATAATTGATGTACATCATAAAATTAAAAAAACATCAACTATAGATAATTTCATGGTTATGATTAAAAAATTTAATTCATTTTATAAGTTTATTTTATTACAAGGTAATTTTAAATATTTTGTTTAGTTCACATTTCATTGCATAATATTTATAATTTCTCGATGAAACTATTACAAGGTGAGTAGTATTGTTTCCTAGAAAATTTTATCTACAATCCATGAATGTCACTATATTCTCCACTTAAGAGTGTTCATCATCATGTATAACCACATTATTATATAGCATATATAAGGGATTGTGTATCTTCTTCATAATTACAGACTCATAGAAAACATCACTAACATTAGAAAAATGTTTTGGAAGTGATTGTCAATGAGACATAATTCTTTACAATCATAGATCACATTGATGACAATATACCTAAAGATAAGATTCCCTTTATTTTTCATACATCATGATTCTATTTAATTATGTTATATAATGAAAAAAATTTCCCCATCAATAAACTCGTAGTCCCATAAATGGTTATTATAACAAATCTTCATTTGACTCTAAAGATCATTTTTATGCAGTTGAATGGTTGGAACATTCTTTGTAATCACTTTGAAATTACTGAGAATAGTATAGAATCAAATTCCACTATATGGAGGACATAAATATCTGATAGAATAATATTCCCAAATACGGTAAGAGGGGATGCGTGAAAAACCTGATCTATATTAATCAGACCACAAAGTTTTCATAAATATGTATCTGCATTAGGGTATCATGATTATTATTCTATAGTTCTTGAAAACATGAAGGAATTCTAATAAATTATTATTGAATTAATTTTCATTTTAAACCATGGAAATTGTAATGGAATAATCATTCCCTTGATAAATTTGGATTTAGTGGTTATAGATATGGATTAAACTTAATTATCTATTGTTTAGTTCACTGAATTCAATAATGAAATTTCTCTCAATAGATAATGAAATTCCCCATTGGTGTCCTATTTAGAGAATAATTCATTTCCCACATCATATTTTCGGTCATCATTTTTTATCTTTAACATTCATGACTACGGGGGCCTTATCTATTTAAAAGAATAATTTATATACCCATTGATGTAATTCACATGATTATTCTTACAAATTTTTTACTTGTGTGTCATTAGATCATCTTTCATCTTTTATCATATGATCTGCCTACTGGAAATTTCATTTTTATCTTCTTATCTCATTATCTATAAGACCATTATACAAACCCAATGTATAATTTTAAAGAACCTCAAACTACTTTTTTTGTCATTTCCAATGTCTCGGATAGATAAATAACTTTTATGTTGTGGTTTTAAACAACTATATAATATTTCTATTTTCTATCAGTATTTATGAGAAACCCATAAACATAATTTTCACTCCTTTTTAATGGTTTTTCATATTCCATAAATTATTCTCCATTATTTTTCTTAATCTCAAAATTTTATTCCACAATAATGTTTAATAGGTTTTGAGGGAAATACTTGTGAATTATTATCTTCTTGAAGTCATCCCACTCAATTTATTCTAATTCATCAATTGAAATTTTATTATTTATGAACAAACCATATTAATCATCCTCTAAATTTAAATAATATATAGAATAGGTTATATTATCCATATCATAATATTGAATCATGAAAAAGAAGTTCTACATTGAGTAAACCAAATTTTCAAGGACATGTTGATTGGGAGATATTATTAACATCAGTTGTCATTCCCTCCTAAAGGAATTGATGGATAGTGATCTTTTTTATGTGACAGAATACATTCCACATTGTTTATGTTATTTTTAATATCCAATGATCTTTGGGAAATCATCTCTATGATGTTTTGAACACCACCTCCCATCTTGTTAGGAATATTGTTTAAAAAATCATTTCATTGTCCCTTATATGGGGGTTTTGGTCTGCTTTCACCCAATTCCCTCCATTATCTAAAATTTAAATTTATTTACAAAAAAACAAATTAATAAATACAAAATAAATAATTTTCTATCATATGAATAATGATTCTTTTGTCATATCAAATTGGATGCCCTTGTTGAGATTTTTTATAAACTAGTTCTTATTGGATCATGTTTGTTAATCATTTCCTAACATTAAATTAAATAATTCTATTAATTATATATCCCTATTAATGATTTTTATAAAGTATGTGATTAACAAAATAATAACCCATAGGAGTGTCATATATGGTGTTTGGAAAAGCCTCTTTGTTATTCACCATATGAAGGTCGAGTTAAAATCTAATCCTCCCATTTTGGTATTATTACCTAAAAGTAAATCTATTATAGAGACACTTAAAATTATTGTATCTATATATTTTTTTCATTGATAAGACACCACATTCTCTTATACCTTTCCCAAAAACTATATTTATATAAATATATAGACATATCCTAATAGTTATGAATAATTTATTATAATCAGAATGACCAAATTTTATATACCGTTATATGATACCAATTATTGTGATTAAATGTTTTAACATATAAAAATTAAATCATTTAAGAGATGAAAAAAATAATTTTGATACAAAGTTGGATCAAATGATTTAGTATCTTTGTAAAATTATGTTCATAAATTTCATGTAGATAATAAAACATAATATTTTAATACATATTTTTATCCTCTTAAAAGATATCATGTTCTTTTTATTATATAGAATCAAATTATGAAATGCATAAATGAAATGGGAGAGCTGAAATCCTAGTGAGGTGAGGAATATTATTTGAGGAATAAGATAATGGAATCCATAATACATTGGCCAACATAATCATCATGATCAAAGTATTTTAATATGATTGTAACAATAATAACGAATGAAACAATTCCTAGAGGAGTGGAATGTATAATTTTCATAACAATTAGAATAATAATACGTGGTTCTGATAACACAGATTGAATTGGTCATATATTACATCCTGTTCAGACAGAACATATGTGCACATATCATTACATCAAAATTATGAAAAAATATAGAATCATGGAAAAAATAATAAAAATAATATAATTATGTCTATAACATTAAACAATTAATTGAAATACATATAATTCTGGGCTGACCCCCAACATCATAAAATGACCAGAATAATGCATATGTCATGTAAAGATAACATATAATAATAATAGTAATGAAATAAACCATTGGAATTGAATGAGTTTTTAATAGATTTAACAACTAATAATTTATGGAATAATAATTAGGATTATCTAATTAATATTTTGTTTCTGTTTTTATCAAAAAAATTGAATTTTCATTAATGAATAATCCACTGAGAAATAGTTAAAGATGTGTTTTGAAAAAATATTTTTTTAAAATAATATATCAATGAAATTAATTTTTGAACAATTGAAATTTTTTTATTTCAATAAATAGAAGTAAAATAATATTGAAATGAAATTTTATATGAATGTTTCCATAACTAAAAATAGAGGGATTTTGGTTTGAGATTACCAATTCCCTAAATCAAGTTGTATTTTTTATCTTTTCTACCTCATAATAATAATATATGTTTTTCAAAACACGGATCCTCTTGTAAACAATATTATAATTTCTTCATTATTGAACATGTATAAACATTGGATTAAATTTTAGGAATCCATCTATCAATGATAATACATTTTAGACCATATTTCCTTTAATATATAATATCTATGTTTGATTTAGTGATATTGATTTATTTCAATTTAGAAATTACAAATAATAAATCCATGTGAATAAAAATTATTATATTAATTAATTTATATATTATAATTAATTTATTATAACCATCCATAAGGGTGGTCAAACTAAAAGAATTGGTATCATCCTTGCCTATAGTTAACCAACTCTTCACATGGAATTATAAAAATAAAAATAATGAGAATTATGAAATAAAAATACACATAAAATAAAATCATTAAATTATGTTAACCCAAATTATATAATTTTAAATGTCTAAATAATTAATTTTATTTTAATGTTTTTGAAAGGAATAAATAAAAAATGAATAGGATATGAAATGTAGAATATATGAAGATGGAAACATACCCTTTTCATTCTTCATTTGAATATTAATAAACTAAAGGAGTTATTATACCTTTTTAATATGAAACATCCCTAATGATGAAAAGGATATTGAGATAGAGGGTTTGGGTAGAACATTGTCTTTTTCATTGAGGGAGGAGTGGATTTTCAAGGGATAGTTGAGGGTTTATTTATAACATAGTATAGGGCTAATTTATGTATAAAATATAGAATAAATTATTTTATCCATGGAAACATTTCAGAATTATGATTTTTTACATAATCATATGTATTTTAATTAAGTAACATTAATTTATGAAATTAAAAAATTATAATATGAAATTATTTTTTAATGAAAATTGATAGTGGAAATAGGAAAAGAATATTTTATTACAATACATTAAGCTTTAGACACTAGTAGAAATATTTTTAAGGATGAGAAAGCATGGTTATTGAATGTAAATTACACTTTTATGAAATATTTTTTTTCAAAAATAAGAAATCTCTAAAATTCTTTTTTTATTATTATGTCATTAATTTATTAATTCAATGTACAATGTTTAAGGAAATCTAGAATTTGTAAAATATATATAAAAATTAAAGCATTTCATAAAAATACCCAAAAGAGACCCCTATACAATATTGAATTTATAATTATAAAAATAAACTAATTTATTAAAATAACATTAGATCAATAGTAATTGTAATTTTTAATATAAATATATATATATATATAGATATATGAAATTCATTAATATAAACCATAATAAAATTTTACTTATATTTTATTTGTGTTATCAATCTCTATATATATTTTATGGAATTATAATACTTATATTGTTACACAAATAGATTTTATAAAATACTTTACTATCAAATGAATTAAATCATATCTATATTTTGGGTTAAATGAATCAATTATAATTTTTTTCATTATATGTCTCTTCGATTTTATCTTTATTTAAATATAATAATTTGTTTTTTCAAAATCATGTATGACACATGACATCGAGCTTGAGAGATAAATTATATAATATTATTTTAAAAATATCCATTATTTCAAAGCTATTTAGTAGACGTGTATGAATAGTGTTTAATAATTTTTGATATGTATATATATATATTAACTACACAATATAAATTTATTAATGTTTTCTTACTAAATAATTAATCAACTTTTAGTAAAGAGATTATATTCATCAATAATATGTTTTCTTCAATACGATTTTATTTTTATGAGATAATACTATAATTAATTAATATAAATTTTATAAAAATTATTTGATAAAATGGAAATAATTTTTTAAATCGTCATATTAATGATAACTTATGATGAAATACAAGTATTTTTTAATAAATATTAGAGTTTTGCTGAATAGAGAAAATTACCGAATTTTTCTAAAAGAATAAATTTTCATCAAATTAATTAAATTTAATTATATATTATTTTACAAATCAACAAAAGTATTTTATAGTTGTTTTTATCCAATTAATTAATTTCTAGTCAACATTAAAGTAAATTTAAGTATATGTTTTGGTATGGGTTTTAATAACTGTTATTTTTCTTGTGAGAATTGTTTTAAAGTTGATAAAGGTATTCCAATTTTTTAAATAAAACAATACCTAATGAAGATAGTTTTAAATTAAATTTATATATTATATATAAATATATTTTAATATTTATTCATAAAATGTTTATTATTTTACATAGAGTTAATTTAAAATAATCTTACGCTTGGAAAAAACTACACTTCTCGTAAAACTATTCTCTCAACATGTTTGTATTTTTTGTTTTAAAAATATTTTTTTAACAAATAAGAATATTTATTTTTCAAAATAAAATAAATATTTGAAATTATATTTTCAATAACATATTATGTTTAATTTTTAAAAATATTCTAAAAAAAATTCGTTTTTACGAACAGTGGAAAACAATGAATATTAATTAAATACATCATATTAATTCAAAATATTTTTAATGTTAAATTATAAGTGAAATTGTTTTTAATGTTAAAATACTTAAATTATATATCTATATCTATAATATATTTCATTTTACCCAATTGAATTTTTAAATTTCACATAAAACACATCGTATTATTTTGTACTTGTTCTCTTTAAAAAGTCACGTTCACATCTTGAATGGGGGATTAATTTTAAAATAAAATAATTCAATTATGAGAATGAAAGTTTTAAAAATGTATTCCATATATGGAATCCAAATAATATATATTATTTAAAAACTACTACTAAATTTTTTCCAAAATCAATATTAAAAATAGTAAACATTATTTACCATAGTTCATGTAAAAATTTGTTTACCTAGTGGTTAAACTAAAATGATTATAGTCAAAATAACATTAAAAATTAAAAACGTTTTTTATAGAAATTTAAAAACCATATTATTTAAATGTTCCGTATAAATAATTATTTTGATACTCTTCTAATCAATATAATGTTCTTACACAATTTTATCTTAAAAAAAAGGTGTGCCACTCACCAAACTTATAAAAGGGAACCCACTCTCCTCTCATATTCACAAACATAGACAATTTATTTCACCCATTAAATTCAAAAATAACTTCCATATTTCACTATTATCATATTATAATCCGTATTTTTGGTATAAATACATCATATTTTGGTTTTTGGTGAAAACCAAAGGAGGATACAAGAAGAAGAACTAACATTTCTCAATGAGTGTTTTTATTTTATTTATTCCAACACCTATATCAATTAGTATTATAAAAAGATGAAATAATGAAATAAATATATATCATATAATCAGAATTTGTTATTTAATTTTTATGACCTAAAACCATCTCCAATTTTTATTAAATAGGTTATGATAGCATCGTTCGTGTATACGAAGTCATACGCCTAACGAACTTAGGCCAATAGTGTTCTCATTACCCCCACACATGGATGAATATGATGATGGATATAAGTAATAAACATATATAATATTAATCATATTTAATTACATTACACTTATTAAAAAATATATAACATTTTAATTTCTACTTCATGGTGGTTAACATAACATAGTTCATGTGTACGACAGACTACCACCTCGCGAAGCGATGTGGTTCATTTTTACTAATGATTTACATGGAAGGAAATAAGGATAAATATAATAAATATTTTTGACATAAATTAAATATGTATGATATTAATGACATATATATCACCCTAGAAAGTTAATATTTCAATTTTCTTTTTACTGAAAAAAATATGATAACAACATTCATGTACGTGTGGAAAACAACCTTCATAAATCGATGTAACTCTGTCCTTTCATAACACCACATTGATGACATATATAAATATATTTAAATAAATAATATTGTATTTATGATATTATTATAAAATTTTTTATATAGTAAATTACATTCCACCATTTGATAATGATCATTGAAATAAGGAAATTTTATTCATTGATACCCATGACCTACTGTCTCAATGAAGGTAACATACATAATATTTCAAAAAAAAGTAAATTTTGTTATTAAAGTCATTATTTATTAACAATTAGGATAATTATTTCATGATTAATATTTAGTATATTATTTAACTATGATTAATTTAAGAGTACCAAAATTAAAAAATCAAATTATATATGAAACAAGAAGTATTTTTTAACCAACACACAAATAGAACACAAAATTTTTATCATAATGGAAATAATAGATCATAAGTAAATAATATATGGTATGATATATATTATTATGGTTCTTTAATATATTTATTATATACTAATATTTACTATACAAGAGGTTTGAACATTTATAAATGATGTTTCGACTTAAGGTAGGATATTTTTGTATAACGTATTACTTCTATAAGACACATACCAGATTCACAAAAAAATTATTTTATATTGTATATATAATAACCATAAATTTATCATAAAATTCATATCCTGTTAAATATAGGTGTTTACATATACATTTTTTATCTCTCTTTCATGGGGTTTACAATTCAAAAGATAAAAAAATTTTAATGGATTTTTATATTTATCTTCATTCATTGGGACATAGGTTGTGATATGAACCTAAAATATTCTATGAGGTGTATACAGTACCACATTAAATGATAGAAAATTTTTGAGAAAAATGAGGGGTATTGAATGATAGATATTTAATATCCATATTTTTTTTGAAATTACAATTTTCATTTAATTGAATTCTTTTACACGGATTATGATAAAATTTACCAATGTTGGAAGAGTTATATATTGAAATTTTATCCTTTATCAGGATTGTATATGATTATCCTTTACAATGGGGAACTAATTTTATCAATAACTTATGAAGTTCATGTATTTTATTATTCTTTGGTTATTTAACGAGAATGCATGTTTTACTTTCATTTTAATCCTTTTTTTAATCAAGAGTTCAAAATAATGTTTTTAATATAATCTAAATTTTTGTGGAAAACAATTTTTTTTTCAAAACCATGTTTTATAAAATAATAAGAAAACGGTTTTAAAATTTTGAAATGATTTATTAAATTTATTTATAAAAAATAATAATTTCATAAAAATCTATTGGAAGTAATTTTCATGTCATCTTTAAAAAAAATCCTATTTGGATTTTAAAATATATTCTAAATGAAGAATTATTATTAAATTGACAAAATGAATAATATTTCAAATTTTCATAACCCCACATAAATTTCTGGCTTCACGTACATTTTATTAACGAAATTTTCAAAGAAAATATTTCCTATATTAGATTCAATTTTTTTAATATTTTAGATGAGTTATTTCAATGTGAAAATTATTTTTGAAATGTTTTTGGTTTTAAAAAGTGTTTTTAATGATGAAATGATATTTTATTCAATAAATTTTTTATATGATTTTTAAAGATTCAATTATATGTGTTTATGATTATTTTCATATTTAACGGATAAAAAAAATAACTTTAAAAAAGTGATTTTTAAAAGAATCTTATATTCCTCCTAAAACATTCAACATATTATTTCGAAATCATTGTTTATATAAGATAATACCCTTTTAAGTAACATATGTGTTGAAATACTAGTTTTAATGATCACAAAATTATGATTATGATAATATTAATGATTTTTCATGTTTATCTGTATGTAATATATATTTAAAGCCATGGGAAAAATTCTATGTATGATACACCATTTCGGCCGACACTTTCAAAATATCTCTATCTATAAGATACCAATAGGATGTGACCCTACTAGAATGGTGTACCACTATTCTGAATAATTAGAAAAGTCTAAGACACCATTATTAGATATACCATCATGATGGAATGCAATAAGAAATCAGATTTGGATATGTATGAGAGACCACCAGATGAGTCATTATCAGGACTTATTCTGCCAGATCAAACACAAAAAATTGTGGATCTACCAGTATAGTGGAAAAAAAGGTTATGTATAAGATATTGTCTGACCTCGTACTACCTGACCGAACATTGCTAATTGTGATATTGTCAACATAGTTTAAATTTGGTTAGGTATGAAACCCCTCTTGTGTCATAGCACTATTGTCATACAACCAGAGTGAGACATCATCACACATTGAGACACCACCAATCTGACACACTTGTATAGTTTTTTCAATAGATCATATTTAATTACATTATTCTAATGACTATATTTATTGAAGATGATTACATTTACAATTTTAATGTTTGTTTCATGAATGGTTGACATAAATAATTGAAGAGTGTGTCAGAACATGTTGTATGATGATGTGGATGATCCCAATTTTCTTCATACTGCTACAAGTAAAGTTGTAACACACACCCTCATTTAAATATAGAGAGTGTGATAAAAATATTAATGAATAAGATGACATAATAGATTCATTGATCTAATATCTATATGAAATATAAAACACTATGAACATACATAGAGGTGAACATGATGTAAACATTCAAATGGGAATCTGATCTATACCATCACATCTGGTGACTTTATTCAGTCAATGAATAAGAGTCTTTAACTCCTTGTTTTCTTGATGTGTTCATGAGAACTTGAATCAATCCCCGCAATAGACTCAAATCTTGAGTCACAAGATGCACTGCATCAGACCGACCATTTATAAACTGTACCCTTAAAATTTCTATGAGTTGGTTGTATTTAGTAAATTTTAAGAAGTGTGTGTGCATACCCAATATTATCACAACCAGAATCTCCCCTCTGGTAAATCGAAAGATACTTAATATATTCCCAAAACAACTTTTTCTTGTTTATCCCTTGGATAAGAGAGGTAGAGGCCCTTATGTGGCATTTATATTTCTTTCTCCCATGAAGAACTATGGAAGAGGTCGTGGGTGACGTAGAAAGTTGTAGACAATTTTAAAACTTGATCCAGATTGTGGATCATCATGCTAATAATATAAAAACTTCTTTGTGGTCGGTGATCACAATGTTGAGATCACTATATCTCTACTTGAGAGTATAACTCTTGTATTTATTCAATCAACTTTGTACATTAATTTTTTAATAATTGTCTTATTCATTAAAAAATAAAAAAAATTTAACTATGAAAAATATAACATGATAGTTTATCTTAATTTATTTTCAAATAGTATTTAGATTATGTAAACCGATTTCAAAGGATCTAAATATATTTTATCTAAGAGAAAATGTATATTTATAAAATAATTAGAATGATTAATATATATATATATATATATATATATATAATAATACTTATTTTGATAAACTAGGATGTTTTTAAATTTCAAGGGGGTTTTAAAGTAATATATTTATGACATAAATTTTTATTGGCTACTCAAGTCACCCCCTTCCTGCGATACTAACTCTAGCGGACATTTGATATCAATGGTTTTTCATTATTTTTTGTTAAGGTTATTAAATCATTTTAATAATGATTTATGTTGTATTTTTATGATCACAATTTTTTTCCTTTTATAAATATTGTTCCTTAAAACAGATAATCATGAAAAAGGTTTTCTACCTACATAAATCGATTCTATAATGGTTCAAATTATGCCCAATAAAATATTAAAATGAAATTTCACAGAGAAATTATGTGTTTTGATATATGGTCAGCAATAGGAGATGCATATTATGTATCTGATACCACTAGATAAAAATTCCATGATGCTACAAAGATAGCATATAATAATAAATAAAAATGATTGAATACGCATTACGTAGCTTTAGGAAATAAAGAAGTTAATAGAATATCTTATTTTTAAACTAGCATAGATATTTGGGAAACTCTGCCTATATCTCATTAGGTAACATCGAATGTTAAAGAGATGAGGCTTAATAATTATTATTGTCATTATGATAATTTTAAAATGAAGAATGATTACCCCATTTCTAACATGTATTATAGGTTTGATAAGATTTTCAAGGCAATGTGTTCACATGAAAAACAAGTATATAACAAGGATTGAGAAATGAGATTATAGAGATTCATACCAGAATGATGGAGTGGAAAATTAGTATCAATTAAAGAATCATTTGACAAATGTAAACTACATGTTAAATAATTTATTGGAAAACATATAATGTATGGATAATAATTAAAGGTAAATTGTGAAGAATATGTGGAGCCTTAAATAATATTAGAATCTTTCAAGAAGATAACACCTAAAATATGATAAATAAAAAGAGAAGGTACAAGATTCCAGTGCTAGTAATAGTGAATCACCACCTAATAGTGGAAATGAAATGACCCAACTAGACATAAGATTCAATAAGCTATATAAGAAGAAAAGGATCTTCAAAAAAATATAATTGTAATGAAACATATCAGAATTGAGGAAATTTGAAGAGGGATTGGAGAAGGATGATGACACTATGGTGGTTATATGATATGAATCTAAAAGAAAATTTCACATAAAAACAGACATCAAAGATCTAAAGAAAATCACATGAGATAAAAAAATTCCATCAAATCAATTAAGAGTTAATATAAATATAGTTCATGTGATTCAGATTAGTCACTTGAAAATAGAGTAGATAAAGAAAATATGTGTTTTATGGCTAATATAAGCGAGGTATCTTATTTACCAAATGTTTCTTATATTTTCCCTATGCTTGTTCCTGAAAACGCTGAAAATGAACAACCTGATGATAATATTATTTCTATTAATGAATTATTTTAATATTTCAGTATGACATAAGATACTAGTAATAGATTAAATGATAAGTATAAAATTTTTAAAAGGCACCATTCTCTAATTGTGAATACTAAATCTGAGGTATCTATAGGAAAATAGAAAAAAAAATTTAATGGTCCAATAAAATAATGAACTTAAACAATAAAAATGAAAAATTAAATAAGGTTAATGAATTTTTTTTAAATATTCTCGAGTCTTAATATTTTTTGTAAAATAAGTTTCTCCAAAATATGTTATTGGAATATGATATGAACCTTGATAGAGAAGTATATTTGTGGGCACTTTTGTTCCTAAATCCAGACCTAAAAATAATACAACCAATAATTTTTTCAAAAGGAACATACAATGTTATTTTATAAAAGTTTTAAATCTACTTATAATAAACCTATAAGTGAAATTTTGGATCCCAAATCCTTGATAACTAACTTTTCTAGACCGAAACATATTGGGATTCCAAAATCAATTCTTATTTAAAACATGTTTTGTTGGTAAAATTCTTGAAGTCCACCATTAGAATTTATCTATACATTGATAGTGACTATTCAAGAAATATGATAGGATATTATTCATGCTTCAAGGGCCTCATATATTTTGATGGTGGACTTGTCACCCTTGGTGATAATGAAAAATGAAAATACATCTTCTTATGTTATATTGGTCCCAAAAATACAGTTTTAATTTGTAAAGTCTTATATGTTGATTTTAAGAGTATAATATTCAAATAATTTCTTATTTTTATGATGATGGTTTTCAAGTTATATTTTAGAATAATTCTTGTAATGTTTTGTATTCCAGCAAATGTAGTAATTTTTACTTATTTTATAAATGATAATATTTATATTGAAGAATCAAATTCATTGATTTCTAAAAATGTTTCATTCTTATGTGAGATTCATAATGAGTTGTGGCTTGGAATAGGAGACATGGACATTTCAACATTCACTCAGTTGGGAATATATTTAAGAAAGGGCTAGTTTGTGATGTACCTAAGCTTGAGTTCCCAAATGATAAAGTCTATAACCCATATCAAAATGGGAAACATCAAAAATTTTCTTCAAGAATAATAAAACATATTTCCACTACTCAACTACTCAGGTTGGATCACATTGATTGTTTGGATCTTCATGAGTTTCAAGTCATAATAGGAAGCATTATGATTATATTCTTGTATATGAGTTCTATATATATACTTGGGTAAATTTTCTAGCTCAAAAAATTGATGAATACTCTTATTTTAACAAATATTCTATGTATGTTGAAAATATCTGGGGATAAAATAAAAATGTTAATTAGTTATCATGGCCATGATATTAAGAATCACAATTTTAAATCATTTTTCTAAAAAATGTCAACATTGATAACTTTTATCCACCTAGGATGCCACATTATAGTGGCGTTATTGAAAAAAAAATATAACCTTAAAATATCTAGAATTTTAATATTCTAAATGGGTATGATCTTCATATATATTTTTGGGAAAAAATTTCAATATAGCCTAGTACATCATAAATTGAGTTTTGATTAGACATATAACTAATTATACGCCATTGGAAATGTGGAACAACTGGAAACCTAAGGTTAATTACATTAGAATTTTTGGTTGAAATGTATATATTCAAAACTCTATGGATTAATTCGAAATATTTTCCTTCCAATTTGATGTAGAGATTTTCCTTCGGTAATAAATATCGAGAAAATCCAACAGAGTTTAAAATAAGAACACTAAAATAGTGGTAGAATTATATCATCTAGAGTATTATTAAACTGATCCACATGAGCCTAATACCTCATTAGAAAATATTTTGGATGATTAATTTTCCCCAAACATAAAATCTAAATCTTTCCATTCTCTAGTCAAACAACTAGAAAAATTATCTAGTTAAATTGAATTTCATAAACTTTTAGAAAACAAACATGAATATACCAATTTGATGTGTCCTTATTTCCCTAAATCTAGTAGAACCATTATGTATAATACTTTACATGTTTTTTATTTTATCTAAATAGAGTTTCTAAAACAAGATATTCTATTCGAAATCCGGTTTAACATCAGTCTTTCAGGTCCCAACTTGAACCTAAAACACAAATTAAGATATTAATGATGAATTATGGTTAATAGAAATGTAAGAAGAGTTAAATTAGTCTGGAAGGATAAAACTGTTGGAACATATAGATAGACCTAATGAAACCATTATTATTCACATCAAAATTTTTGTCTAATAACAAAGATGATGAGTTATGAAATATAGTTAGAAACAAGAATAGAATTATTGAACAAAGTTATATTAATAAAGAAGCAGTAGAATATTAGGAATCCTTTATACCTATAGTATGAATTGAATCTATAAGTATCATAATTTCTTATATAGCAGATCTAGATTTCAGTATTTATCAAATGGTTGTCAGGAATTAATTCTAAAAGGATGTTACAAATGGAGATTTTTTTTGAATAATAGCCAAATGGTTTTTTAAGTCCTCATTTTCCAACTCATGATTTAAATTTACTAAATATTTATATAGTTTCAAAAATAATCATAGATCTTGGTTTGATAGGCTTAGCAATTTTTTGGATTTCAAAAGAATTTTCAAAAAAAAAACAGTTGATCCTACCCTTTTAAAAAATGAATTTTCAAAATTTGTATTAATATTAACAATATATTTTATTGATATAATTTTTGGATCTTGTAGAAATTATTTATCTACTATATTTTAATAATTTAAGAAAAATAAATTTGCAATGAGTTTAATAGGTGAACACAAATTCTATCCTAGATTAGAGATTTTTCAATACAGTTAATGAATTATTTTAAATCTTATTAGATATTCATAATTTATACTAAAAAATTTTCACATTGATTACAATAAAATTATTGATACTCTTATTAGTACCACCGGCAATTTCGATCAAGAGGTAGATGGGAAACCACTTCATCATACTAGTTAGAGAGGTCTGATTCTAAGCCTTATCTACTTGACTTCTATCTGACCTAATATAATATTTAGTGTGTGTGTATGTGTAGTCATTTCAAAAATAAGTCACACTTATTTACAGTTAAAAGAAATTTAAAATACATTATGTATATTAAAACTTGTGGATTTATTCACCTAAGAGTATATACATTTTATTTAGTAAGATAATCCAATTTTGAGTTTGGTGGATACAAATTAAAAATAAAAAGATCCTATGAGACATTCCACATGTTAAGAAACCCTCTAGTTTCATGGTGTCGTTAAAATTAAAATTATGTTCCATTTTCTCCTACTGATGATGACTATATAGATTCATGAGTTTGATGTGCGCAATTTTTTTGGATGAAACATACTATAATTGATTGTAGTTATCTATTTAGACTTGTCTCCAAAAACAATAACAACACATGTTCTATTAACATTTCTAAAAATTCTATTTCACATTCTACGATAGTGCACAATGATATAATCCATAAATTTTTGGGAGATCATTTTCAAAAAGGATGTATCAATCTTTAATTTATTGGAATGAAACTCCAGTTAACTTGTGTTTTTAATATTTCTTTGTATAATGAGAGAATTCATTATATAAAAAATGACTATTGAAAGATTAATTTTGGTTTTGGATATTTTTTGGTGACATACTATTGTGACATACCATTGGGGATGACATAACTCTGTGATGACTTTTTATTGTCCTATAAAACCGCTGTATTGACATGTCATTGTATTTTCATGTGGTTGTATTTTCATGTCGATGGTCTGTCATACAATCAACTTGGCACACAGTTTCTTGTCATCCCTCTGATTTTTTTTTCAATTTCTTGATATTTTGAACTGCCTGTTTATTTAATCTGATTTAATATATTATTTGTGAACATGATGGGTGTTTTTTCTTGGTTTTCCTTTTTCTATTTGATGTATTATTTAAAATTTATAATACCTAATATCCCAAATTATATTAATGTATCGTAATGTATATTGCCTAAATTCCTTGATCCCCACAAGATTAATGTTTATCCCTCTCGATGCTAGTATAACCCATTCATCTCTTAATTTTCAAACCATTTTCTTACCCTCAACTGTGTCTTGCAAACCTCTATGAATCAAAAGAATGAAAAATTCTTTTGAGAATTATCATTATAGGTCAAGACATTCAAATATATCAAAGAATGAGGGATGTATTACTGCTCTATTAGCTATAATAAATCCTGAGATTACAAAGAGGCTAGTTATACCAAATATGAATGTTGAATAGAAGTGATTTCTATCCAATAAGCCTCTGGTACCCAAATTTATTCATAGTCAAGAACGGTTATAAATGATTTATTCAAATAAAAGACTGTTATGACAAAGTATGGTCCATGTTTTTTATAATCATGTAGAGTGTTCATTTGATGATGATGATGAAGATTGGATAATAAGTCATTTGCATGGAAATGTTTTTGGGTTTTCACCAAGAAAATTTTATAAATGATTAGATGGTCATAGTGATGGAATCTATGACTTACACGAATGTAGCATTCTTGAATTTTGTGATTTCTTTTTGTATGTGGATTCTATTATTGTGGAAATAGGATATAGAACAACAATATAGACTATTTAATTTTAGTTCGATGGAGAATATTGGTTTCTCATTATGTTTGTGAAGAACATACTATACACAATGAAGGGTGATTTTTTACATAAGTTACAATGATGGGTGTCTTATTTTTCTAATGATTATAAGTTATTAGATTATTTTGTGTAGATATCTCACGGTTTATATGTGTCACTTGACTAATCCATTATCAAGATGTAATTATTTGATCTAAATGAATAGAATTTATTCCATATTGAATCTTAAGGGTATAAGAGCTGAGAATAATGATTATAATATTGTCTATTGTGGGTTTAGACATATAATGGAAACATGTTCTGGAATTAAAAGTAGTTGTAATCCTTGGAAGAGATACAAGGATGTATATTTTGAGAAGTTATATGATGAATATGATATGGTTGATCATCTAACTATAAATTAGGATGAAGTCGATCCAGGCATGATGCCTAATGAATTATTATAATACATTGATGATAAGAAAGAATCTTTTATTTAATAGGAGTAAAATGAACTATCTATTGATGTAGGGAGTGAACCAGGTTTCATTCCCAATGCTTCTCGCATTATGTTAGGAACTCCAAGTCCCCCAAGGAGGTTTCCAAAAAGAAAAGAATTATTTAAAACTAATGATGAATAGACTAAGGTATTTGGAGAAGAGAAATATAAAATAATCAAATACACTAAAGATAAAGATGAAGATGGTAATTAGGATAATGTAGAGGAAGATCAATATTAAAATGGAAGTGAAGATGCTGATGATGAAGACTCTAGAAAAAAGGTTCTAGTGGATTAATCAAATGAAATGAGGTGGATATACTTCTATATCTTTGAGATTCATTTGATGAGGGGGAGAAGTCCTCATCTATTAAAATATTTGAAGAAGGATATATTGGTTATGATGTTAATGAAAACTCTGTTTGAATAGTTCAAATAGTTTCAAATTTTATTAAGATGAAACAATTGAGTGTTATAGTAATTATAGGACTGCATGTAGCTGAACATGAGAAAAAAGAAACTTATTGAGAAAGAATTTAATAATGTACAGCTGATTGATTTAGATATTTATAAGACATATGTGGATGATAATGTGGATGTTCAGAAGATAGATTCTCCTACTACATGTCGATCGCTAGAATAAAAGTATGCCAATGGTTTTTCATAGAGCCTAGATGCTCATGCGTTAAAATAAATCCATTTAGTTATTGTATAGTTTGTAGCTAAATAGAGTTCAAAAGATGACACAATGGTTGTTTTACTCACTATTACAGTCCATCCAAGAAAATCTCCAATATCTACTGATATTTTTGGATGATGTATTGATCCCATGATTTATTAATTGGATAAATTCAGTATAATTCATCTAGTGTTTGATAGACATGACCATCATATAGAAGAATATACTAAGGGATCCTGGAAAGTTAAAGCATATTTTAATGTGCTATTTGAAAAGTTTGGAAATGTTGGAACTCCAACACTTGAACCTACTCCAAAACATGTTTTTGTTCTAGTCAATATAGTCACTAAAGGTGACTTGGATGATTTTGGAAAAATATGGATGTCTTATATTTATTTGAATATAATGAATCAAATTAATAAAGATAAATTCACATGTGAAAATAATTCTATACATATTCATGTTTTTGATTCAATAAAAAGAAACCAAAGATAATTCATAACATTTATGAGATAGATATTCAGAATAAGAGGATAATTGGTGAACTATACTTCCTCAAGGATTTGACTGAAGAAATGATAAATGAGTTTAATAATTCATTGGGTGGGATCATTATAAGAGTTGAGGATATGTATTTAGATACTTTTGTTACTGTTTCACCTCCTCCTCCAGTGTTTGACGATTAAAAAATAAGGAAATTTTTCATAGATGTGCTATGAGATTTTTCTTCCAATGCTTCTAGAAGCACCAATGATCATCCCAAAGGGACTTTGAGAAATAATTCTATATAATTATTACCATCTTCTATAGTTGATTACCAGCTATGCTCATGATATTAATGATGAATGAGAACCCATAACCAATACATTATATATTATCTCTCTTTGATTTACACCCATCATAAATGGATGCTAATATAAAATTCTTGGATAAGAATTTGAGAATTTTTTATGTAACTATAGATTTAAAATAACAAGTAAGATAACTCAAAGAGATAACAGTAATGTTGAATCATTTTATGTAAGAAAAATATGTTTTCTTTAGTGTGATGGAATGGGGTGGAAAAATCGGAATGGATTTTATCAATATCATAAAGACCATTCTTTATGTTCATTTCTAGGATGTGGTTTCCTATGAATATTTGTCATTACTCTTCAATTGTTTCGTAGACTATGATTTTTTCAAGATAATTTACCTCCATTATCTTCTGAATTCCAACATTTCCCATTATACCAAGATCATGATTTGAGATAGATTTTTAAAGTTCTTATTATGGAAGACCATCCTAGGACAATACCTAGACTGTAATCTAGTGTCTCATATAATCCACCTCAACCTGATTCTACTCCCTCGGATAAGGAGAAAGAAAAAGACATGGCTAAAATAAATTCTTATACGGACCCCCCTAAAAAATCATATTTTTTTTGTTTTATTATGTACTTTGTATTTAATGGGACATGGGATGCAAGCACTTTTTGATAGACAATTATTTTGCCTATAATATTTTAAACTCTATAATTTTATTCTTATTTCTTAAACTGTTTTCATTACATTTTTGATAATCATAAAATTTCTACAATTTCATGGAATATTGGTATCCCTTACGGATTTTATGGATTATTAATTTTTTTTTATTTGATATATTTGACATTATTTTTTTAAAATCCTTTAATTCATGATAATTACCTTTGATACATACACTTTTTTTACTTTTTATTGGTACCATTGGTACTTACTAGAATGAAATGTTTTTATTTATATTAACATGGATATCTTGTATAAAGATTTTTAATACATTTGTTTCCATGATTTGAGATCATAGAATAGGAGGTTATTGTTGACATCCTATTTTTAATGATAAATAAATCATGATTATGATGTTATTGATGATTTTTATATTTTTTTGTCATTAATATATATTCTAATTTAAGTGAAACAAAATTCCTTGTATGAGACACAGATGTGGTTTTCAATACTTATTATAGATACTATTGTCTATGTCCCACCTCAGTCAAAAAAATCTCACTAAGTGTATGATACCATTGGGATATCACACTGTAAGAATGTTGTACAAATGATCAGAAAAACATAAAAAGTCTAAGACTATAAGAAACCAACCTTAAACATTACATAATCTTGAGTTAAGTCAAGAATTCGAAATTCAAGATTTATTCTAGTAGAGAGTATTAGAGAAATAGGGCATAACTATTTCATTACATATCAAAATGTAAAAAGTACAAACATATTCTCTATCCAATTTTTTCACAATAATAATAATCATTAAAAAAATAATTCTTTCTTGATATAAACATTCTTGAATTATTCCTTTCACTTACCCTTCCTTATAACCTATGAAAAACATTTCAAAAACATTGTATGAGCAGAAAAAGCATATTAAGGGTAATAAAATAAGGAAATAAAAAATTTCCCATGAATTTATACAAATAAAAGAAATCATTATTTTAAATCATTAAACTTTATATACTTATCATACTAAATGAAATAATAATATTTATGAATGACACATGGAAATAATAAATGATAATGCTAACTTGTGTTATCCATAACATACATACACTATAGATTTCACATCTACATAGAGAGTAACATTTTTAATACTCATCACAACATATTCCATAAATATAATATAACAGACATTAACATTTACCTCTATCACATTAACCAATGAATTATAGAGCTATATTAGGATAAAATAATCGTATATTGTCATGTAACCACCTGTATACAAAAGCAATTCCCATTAACCATAACATAACCATGACACATGGAACAACCATAAAGGAACGATAACCTTTCCACATTGAAACCACAAAATATCATTCCAAGATATTGACATTGTAAAGGATTTCTCAAAAAAATTCTATAAAAAAATACACAAAAATGACATTTTTTATTAATTTTCTTTTAAAAATGTTACAGAATGTTAAGGAAGCCATATATCCAATAAAACCCGCAATGGCGGAAAAGTCGTGTTCATCGTGTACATTAAAAAAATTCTTGTTATCATTTAGAAAAACGCTTTATAAAAACATATTCTTTTGGGAAGAAATTAAAATTCAATGGGGATAATTATACACCATATAAAATAAATTGATGTATATTATCGAAATTTTCCTCAATAAAATGGGATTCAAATGAAGTCCCATAGCTCGAGTCTGACTCGTAATATAAGTTCCTTGATCTTCCTATATAATATATTTAAGATAATTTCTACTATATTCAAAACCTTTTTCATGTTTAATATTAATTTTATATCACTTATTACCACATTATAATCATTACATAATTATTTATGTTAACATCAGTCGTATGGTCAATATTCGGTACTGGAGTCAAAAATGAACTTGTTATAATTAAAAATTATCCTTTTGGTAAAAAGACCATTATTTCCAGAATGATATTCATAGTTTAAAAACATATATATCAAATATATATATATATATATATATATATGTGTGTGTGTGTGTGTGTTTGTGTATTTATAATTGTACATGACATTTTGAGATAGGAAATGAACAACACCTTTCATGGAGATCATAAGCAGTACGCCCACATAAATGATACATTCATTTATTTTTCATATTTAATGCAATGAAAACCTAATGATAAATAGGAATATTATAATTATAGTACAATATCATATTTTAAATATGTTACATAAGTTAATTAACGACATATTTTGTACGTTCTATGTATGGATTGGATGACCCAAATCAATTTGAGGGGGCAGTAGTCTCCACTTCCCTAAATTAAATTATCATATTAAGATATTTGGGAAAGAATAAATGTAATATTTAAATAATAAAACAGAAGAATATATATAATATAAATATAGTATATTCCATATAATTTTTTCCAATCATAATGGCCCCCATGATATGTGGTAGGGGAAAACTGATCAATCAACGTTACTTGAGATAGTAGTTAACAATCAATAGAAACCGTATGTTCATATCCATTAAATGGAGGTCGGTGTGTAAGAGTAGTTTGAATCATTCTCATAAAAAATCATAGTATATTAAGGATACATATGTTCTTATGTAATCAATGAATAATAATATAATAGGTAGTGAATAATTAAAATAATGGAAAGGATCTTTAGAAAGGACGCTACCTCTAAAAATGTGTAACTCCTTTTTATTTGCACCAAAAGGCTTTTATGAATTTCATAATGGCAATGAAAATTAATCTCGGAGGAATATAGGGATTTTGATAGCTTATTTGTGATGATTTTGGAGGAACCAAGGTTCTTGAAAGGTGTGATTAAATGGGTAGGGGTGATGCCTTTTTATAAGAGGGAGGATGAGCACTTTAGGAAGGTTTTGAAGTCATATTTTATAATAAAATGATACTTTGTTTAAAACGGTCCCAAAGTAATTTTTTCAAATATGAGATTTTTTTGGGTCCAATACCTCTCAACCAATTTTATTTATACAAGTTTAGCTCGGAAATTTAACCATATTATTTAGCTGTAACCCTAATATATCTAATTTAACTCTTAACATTATTCTTGTTGAATCATACTATATGGTTAATATAGTGACTATAAAATGTCAATAAAACCTTTATTTTTTCATTAATGACATTTAAAATATTTTTTAAATGATATTTGAACTATTATATTTTTTGGACTATTATATCATCTAATAAAATATTATTTTTTAACGCATTTATGTTAATTTTTATACTATTCATATCATGAATTTTTAAAAATCCATAAAAACTTAATTCTTTCAAACTAACATTATACATTAAAATATTAAAATTCATACCTAATCAAAAAATTACTGTAAGTTCTAGAAAAAAAAATAAATTTATTTTTAAATTTATAATTTCATTTTCTTTAATAATTCATTTATAATGTAATCACAACATCATCATTATGTCATATATTTATTTATTAACATGATGTCAAAAAATTATAAATAAAAAAAATTGACGTTGGAAATTGATATATCATTATAATTACTATTTATAGTTGAAGATATCACTTATAAATCCCAGTATAAGATATTTTTATGTAAAAAATACATGTTTATTTTATAAAATTTTTTACATTAAATTAATTCTTATAAAATGTCATTTTCACATCAACGTGGATCCATGGGGTCCCAAAATCAACCGAAGGATGACAATGAATATAAAAATTTCATCCAATAGTATTAAAACATGTGTAAGGGTAGTTTAATATTATTATAATATTTGTTTCCCTTATTTACCAGATTTAACCTTTATCCACAATAAATTAAATTATTAATGAAATTATTATTCATAATGTCAAAAAATAAAAGGTAACTATTTACTATATTTGGACCTCCTGATTCCAAATATGGAATCAATTTCTCCAAATTCAAAACACCAATGTTTTAGAAATTAATTTAAAATTATTTTTCATTGTCAAAACCAAAAATCGTGTTTTTATGAAATAAATAATACTTAAAGATTAACATGGGTTTATGTCCAATTTCAATGTTAAATTACATCCAACAACCAGAATTGGATTAAATTATAATAATATAATCAAATTAAACATTAAAACCAATTCAAATAACAATCTAACTATATAAATAAATTTAGATCAAAAGGATGCTTTGAATTAAAATGAATTATTTTTCACGATTCATTAAAAAATGAACATTATCGAAAAAATGCAAAAAATTTATTCAAAGTAAACTTTGATGTCCATTTTAATTAAAATAAGTTTATTTTATCAAATAGAACATATAAAAGTGAATAACTATATTTAAAAATGATTCTCGATTAAAAGGTGGTGAAACAACCATTTAAAAATAATAGAGTATTTCATACTTAAAATTAGATTTGTTCTTAATTTAAACCTCCAAAATTTCTCTGATTAATGTAAATACATTTTAAAACTATTTATAATCATATTATAGATATTTTTATTCATTCCAAATGATAAAACATCTAGGCACTAATTTCCATTTAAAATAATATTAATAATATATTATTTTCCAGTATAACTCAATGTTGTGTGCAATGTATGATTTCAATGAAACCCATTGTTTCATGTTGAATATGCTATCGAAAAAAGAATTCCAATTAATTTAAAAATAATATCTTATTCAAAAATATTAATATAAACTAAAACATATTATTCTATAAATACATAGGTTGTTACATCATTCCTCTCTTTTGGGAATTGCGTCCCCACAATCCTTATAACATATCAAATAAGTGGGGGGTATTTATCCCTCGTAGAATTTTCAGATTCCCATGTTACCTCTTAAACCATATACTTATTCCACAAAACCTTTACCTGATGAATTACCATATTTTGCAGCACTTTCTCTCTTCGTTCGTAAATATATAATGGATTTTCCTCATTAGAAAGATTCTCTTACAACCAATCTTCCTATGGACTCAAAACATGAGATAGATCCAAAAAATACTTTCTCAACAATGAAACATGAAAACAATTGTGTGTCTGGGATAAAAATGGAGGTAAATACACTCAATAAGCAACTGATCCGACATTCCCCAAGATGTTATATGGTTTAATTAACCTCAAACTTAGCATTCCCATCTTATAAAAATCTATCAAAAGTTTCCATGGAGAAGCATGGAGAAAGATATGATCACCTACCAAGAAAGAAAGATCCTTCCTGTAGTTATCCACATAACTTTTCTGCCTGGTCTGAGCTGTTCTAATGTGATTTTGAATCAATTGAACTTTTTTACCATCTATTCTACCGATTCTGGTCCCATCAACTTCCTTTCACCTACTTCAAACCAAAATCTGGAGATTGAAACCACTTTCTATATAATGCCTCGAATGGTGCCATCTGTATACTGTACTGAAAACTAAAATTATAAGAAAACTCATCAAAAGAATGATGTTGGTCCCAAATTACTTTATAATCCAATGAAGAACCACATAACATATCTTCTAATGTTGGAATTGTTTGTTCTGACAGTCAATATGATTGAGGATGAAAAGATGTACTGAAATTTCATTCAGTTCCCAATGACTTTGGAAGGCCCTTCCAAAATTTATAAGTGAACATATTATCACGATTAGATTAATTGGGGAGGGTATCTCCCTGTAACATAAATATATCTTTAATATACAATTGAGAAATTTCATCTCGGGGTATTGTATCTCTAATAGGATGAAAATGAGTATATTTAGTCTATAGATCATCAATAACCCAAATTGTAGTGTTACCTCGAGAAGTATTTGGTAATCTTAAAATGAAATCCATGGACACATCTTCCCATATCAACTATGGGATTGGAAAAGGCTGAAGCAACCCTTTTAGTAACTTCCATTTTGTTTTATCCTGTTGACAAGTTAAACACATAATAGTAAATTTATCAATATATATTTTCATTCCATCCCACCAATAATTCATTTGGAGATCTTTGTACATTTTAGTAATTCTATGATTAATTGAAAACAGAGATCTATGAGCTCCACATAACAATTATTTCTTCAATTGTGAATCACAAGGCACACATACCCTCCATCCAAACCTCAAAACACAATCATTATCAATGTTAAATTTATGTAACTTACCCTTATGAAAGAATTATTCCTTTTTTACAACTCACTATCTTCATTATGTGTTTTCTTAATTCTCTATACTAGAGATAATTTCACTTCCACTTGAAACAAAATAAAGGGATTCTCTACACCAACAACTTCTAATCCAAAATTCATCATATAATATACCAAAGGATCTCATTCCAACTGTAGCATGGTTAATGTAACATTATTCTTTCAACTCAAATCATCAGTCACTTTATTTGACATTCCCACATGGTAATGGATCATTCTATCATAATCATTGATTAATTATACCCATCTCTTATGCCTCATGTTTAATCATATATGGGTGAATAAATAATTAATTTTTTTTACCGGTATATATTTCACGCTTTAATCCATACAGATGATACCTACAAGTTTTTAATTCAAAAATTATAGCAGCTAATTCCAAATAATATGTAGTGTAATATTACTCATGTGGTTTCAACTAAGATGAAGCATACTAAATTACCTGATCTTTATGCATAAGGTCACAACCATGTCCTTTTAATGAAGCATTACTATTGAAAAAAATATCACAATTTCTGGAAAATAGTGCCAAAACTAGATCATTCACTGATCTTCTTTTCAATTCTAGAAAACATTCATCGCATTATTTTTTCTTTATAAACTTAATACCTTTTGAGTTAACAAAGTCAGTGGGCTAGATAACCATGAAAAATCATCAACAAACCTCCTGTAATAACCTTCTAAACCAAGAAAACTAGGAATCTCAGTTATATATGTGGGACATGTCCATTATTTAAAACTTTTTTTAGTAGAATTAACACTTATGCCCTATTTAGAAAAAATGCGCCCATGGAATAAAATTTGTTGTAACCAAATATAAAACATGCTGAATTTCCCATACAGTTTTTTTATTTCATGGTTTTCATGACCACCCTTAAAGAACATTCACGATCCTATTTAATTATTGAATAAACTAAAATATCATTAATAATCACAAACACAAACATAAGTAAGAAATCTCTAAAAATTCTATTCATAATATCCATGAATATAGCAGGTTCAGTGGTTAACCCAAAAGTCACAAATCCAAATTCATAATGGCCATATCAAGTATAAAATGCGTTCTATATAATATCTACTTACTTTACTTTCAAATGTTGGAACCCCAACCTCATGTCAATCTTCAAAAAATACTAATCTCCCTGGAGCAGATCAAACACATCATTAATATAAGGAAAAGGATATTCGTTCTTAACAATTATTTTATTCAAATCTATATAAAAAATTCAAAGTCTTATTGAACCATCTACCTTTTATTAAATAATACAGGAGCACCCCATGGTGATGTTCTATGTCGAATGAAATATTTATCCAGTAACTCCGAAAATTTAATTTTTAACTCTAAAAGATCAATTTGAGCCTTTTAATAAGGTTGTTTTGAAATTTTCATAGCATCAAGAACATAGTCAACAATAAATTAAACATCCTAAGAAAGTATTATGCCGGGAAACTCATTAGGAAAAACATCAAGATACTTATTTACCACTAGAATATCATTAATTTGAACTCTTCCTTTATTTTAAACAATATGTTCAAGGTAATATTCATTTCCATATTTTACTAGTTTATGAACTTCTTGTTATGTTATCAATAGTAAAGGGTTCTTTCTTGTACACAAAATGAATTTATTTTTGGAATAAAACCTCTTTATCTCAATATTCAATATTATCATGATAAACGAAAATACAAACTATACCCACAATTATATCAAAATCTACAAGAGGAAAAACAATTATGAAAGTAGTAGATTCTTTCCACACATAAGTACAATAAGGTTCGTCTAATTTATTTTTGTCTCAATATTTCTTCCAACTGTTTTTACCACAATTTTATGATTCACATATTGATTTTAAATTCCCAATTTAATTGAAAATTTATGAAAAATGAATAAATGTGTAGAACCTTCTTAAAAAAGACATTGGAATTATCTGAATAAACAAACATTGTACCTGATACTATATAATTTGAGTTCCTTACATTTGCTGAAGAAGTTTTTAAGGATTTCACCATCGCTTTTTGCTTGTATTTTGGCGTCTTTCCTTATTTTTTAGGTCTTAATTGGTCACTCATTTTCATAATGACCCATTTAATTTCACATAAAACATTTTATTGGATATAAATAATAAAATATCTTACCATTACACTAAACTTTTTCAGTGCAATTGTGAGCCTTATGTCCCATTTTACCGCATGGAAAGCACTTACCACAATTCAAAAGGCATTCCCCAGTCTATTTTTAGAACAATTTTCATTAACTATAACCTTATGTTTCTTAGCATCATATGTTTTTGAATTGTTCTTCCCTATCATCTTCCACCTTGAATTCCTATTACATTTTTATCAAAGAAAACCATGTCCTTGGAAAGCCCCCCTACACCTTGTGTACACATCGATATTTTTTCATATCTTTTAAACAAATGATAAACTAAAGAACTTCAATATGTTGGATATAATCTAGACAAAAAAATTGATTTTACTATCAAGATACAATAAAAAATTTGGAGCATACCTTTCCAGTTGAGTGAATTTTTCTTCATAAGCTACCACTTAGTCACCCCTACTTTAATTCCATAAATTTTTTTTCCATCCAAAGTTGAACTTCTTTAGGAAAATATTTCTTAAGAAACATTCTATTGAATTCATCCAAATAATGAGAATAATCCTCCTCACTATCCCTAATATTTTTAACTATTGACCACTACTATTTTGTTACACCTTCAAAACGATAAACATCAAGACTAACCTCTTGATGTTCTGAAGACCCCGTGATATTGAAAATCTTTTCCAGAGCTATAATCTGTTCTTCAGCTCACACGGGGTCATATGATCCTCTAAATTATGGGGTATGTTTTCAGAAGAAATGCTCTACAACCATCATATTCCTCTTTTTTTGATCTGTATGATCTCGTGAATGGATACCACCACTTTTTATAGCCCGAGTCAATTGTTCCATTACTTCAACAAACAGTTCAGTTCCAATTCTGACTATCTCCAGATGCTGATTTGGAGGGTTGTTTTCTTCTTGATGTCATCCCATAGTAGATTATTTGTTTCCTATGTGGAAAACAATTCTGAACATAGAAATTTCATTTATGAAGAAAAATGGTAATCTTCAAATTCTATAACATTTCATTTTTACCATAAATTAATTTATAGATATCAATTTGACAATATCCGAACTCAAAAATTGTCTAACCAGAACTCTGATACCAACTATAAGACCCAAGAATTAATCATTACATGATCTTGATTTATGTAATTATGTCAACATTATAACTATTTTCAGGTTTAGAGTTTTAGAGAATTTGGCCATAACTTTTACATTACATCATAAAAATTACAAAGTAAACACTTATTCCCTATCCATTTTTTCAAAGAAAAAAAACTATTTAAAATAAAACAAGAATTATTTTGATGATATAAATATTCAGTAATTATTCAATTATTTTACCCTTCATTATACCCCATGAAATACATTTCAAAATCTTGGTATGAGCATAAAAATCTCATTAAGGGTTATAAAATGATAGAAAAGAATTAACCCATCAAAACATAAAAATCAAAGAAATCATACTTTTTAATCATAAAAAATATGATCTTTAACATAACTCATGAAATAATATGATTTATGAATAACACATATAAATCAAAAAACATAATGGAATCATGTGTCATCCATAAAATACTGACATTTTAGCTTTCACAGCATCACATGGAGTTAGGTTTTGAATACACATCACAATATATTACCTAAATATCTTTGAAGAAACATTATCATTTACCTCTGTCATGTTACCCAATTATTTGGAGAGCTATATTGGGCACACCCTCCCCCAGTTTATCATGGAAACACATGTATACATAACTAATTCCCAAGAACCATAACATAATCATGACACATAAAACAAACAAGAAGGATAGATAACATTTCCACATTGCAATCACAGTATATCATTTCAAGATATTATCATAATCAATTCTTTATCAAAACCTTTTTTAGTAACAAAATACATGAAAATGGAATTTTGTATTTATTTTCCTTTAAAAAACTTAACTTCTTATTAAGGAATCTAGATATCAAATCTTTCTCGCAGCGGTAGAAAGATCATGTTCGCCGCACACATTAAAAAGAAACATTCCTTTTGTCAATTAGTAAAATGATTCATAAAAAAATTTCCATTGAAGGAAATTAAAATTAAAATAGGATAACTATACATTGTAAAAAAATAAGTGCTGTATAATTTTTAAATATTTCTCAATGAACGGATATTGAGATAAATACCCTTACCATGAGTTAGACTCCTCACGTAAGTTCCTTATTCTTCCTGAATAATAAACATAAGACAATTTATAATTTATTTAGAACCTTTTTAATTTTTATTATTCCTTTTATATCACATATTACCAAGTTATAAATATTACATAAATATTTATGTTAATATCATTCATTTTGTGGATATTCTATACTTGAGTCAAAAATGAACTTGCTATAATTAAAAATTGTCCATGTGGTAAAAAGTACATTATCCCTAGAATGATATTCATGATTTAAATGACATATATATCTTATAAATATATGTATCTCAAATAGTACATTACATTTGGAGATATTAAATGAAATGCATCATTCATGGATACGGTAAACTATACATACACATGAACACTACTTTTATTTTTTTCAGATTTAAAGGGTTGAAAAAATGATACATCATTATATTATAATTATAGTAAAATTTCATATTTATATAAATTACAAATGTTCATTAACACATTAATTTATAAATTTCATCTATGGCATGAACGAGTCATATATCATTGAGGGGGTGATAATATGCACTTCCTCAAAGGAAAGTATTGTATTTTCATATTATGGAAAGCATAAATGTAGGATTTAAATAAAAAATAGAATCATAGAGAAAATATAAATATAATAAATATAATATATTATATAGTTCAATTACAAAGGGAACCATGAGTGCTGGTGGGGTAAAATTTAACAATCATCGTTTCGTGAGGTAGTAGTTCGTCGTCCACAGAAACAGTATGTTCATATACATTAGATGGAGGTGTGTGTGTAAGTGTAGTTAAAATTATTCACATAACAACATCATAGTAAATTTTGGATTTTGGTGTTTTAATGTAATCATATAATAATAATATAATATATATTGAAAAAGTAAAATAATGGAAATGAACATTAGAGAAGATGCCACCTCTTAAAACGTGTACCTCCCTTTGATTTGAGCCAAAAGGTTTTATTTAAATTCTTTATTCCTATGGTAAGTCTTCTAGGAGTAATATAGGGATATTTGGATATTATATGGATGGAATATGGATGATCCAAGGGGCTTGAGAGGTGTTATTTAGTGGGTCTGGGTGATGCTATTTTAAAAGTGGGAGGAGGGGTACTTTAGGAATTTTTTGACGTATTATTTTATTATAAAATGATTTTCCATTTCAAAAGTACTCAATGTAATTTATTTAAAAGTTAATATTTTTTTGGGTTGGAAAAAGTTCATACAATTTGTTTTACACAAGTCTAGGCCACAAATTTTACCTTATATTTTAGCTTTAACCCTTAGTTAACTAATTTTACTCTTACCATGTCTTCTTGTATATTCATAATATATGGTTAATATAGATTCAATAAAATTATAATAGAACATAAAGAGGTCCATTAATTAAAATTTCATTATTATATAAGTCATTTGGATGAATAATATATTTTTAGGACTATTATATCATTTAATAAAATATTCATTTTTTTAAAAAACTCATTTATTTCAATTTTTGTACTATTTATATCTTGACTTTTATAAACACCATACCAACTTTATTATTTATAAAAAATATCATTAATTCATAGATAAAAAGTCACAATAATCCATAAAATTCATTCAAGGAATAAAAAAAATTAGATATTTTTTTAATATTTATAATCTTGTTTATTTAAATCATTCATTAATAAGGTAATCACTACATCATCATTGTGTCATAACTATATTTATCTATTTGAGGTCTAAAAATTATAAATAAACTACCATGATATTGGAAATCATTTTAAATTTCTAATGACTATTTCTTGTCGAATTTATCACTTATATAACTCAATATAAAAATTGTTTTTGTAAAAAAAAGACATGTTTATGTTATATTTTTCATTTCTTTAAATTAATTATTATAAAATGTCATTTTCACTTAAATGTGGATCCATGTGGTCCCAAAATCGACAAAATGATTAAAATAAGAATAAATTTATAATCAAGTAGTATTAGGATAGGTGTAATGGTATTTTAATATTGTTATAATATTATTTTTTACCATTATATAATAGATTTACCCTTTAACCTTTGTAAATAAAATACTTACTGATGTTATTATTTATATTGTATAAAAATAAATGGTACCTATTTAAAAAATTTGGTACTCCTGATTCCAAATATGGAGTCCATTTCTATAAATCTAAATCCCAGAATTTTTAGAAATTAATTTAAAATTAAATCATGTTGTCAAACCCAGAAAATGTGTTTTTAAGAAGTAAAAACTACATAATGATTGACATGTGTTTATGTCCAATTTCTAAGGGAAATTACTTCCAAAGACAAAAAGTGGTTTAAAGGATAAATATATAATCTAATTTCACTTTAACAGAAATTAAAGGTACAATCTAACAATATTAATAAATTACATTAAAAGGCAGTTTTGAATTAAAATGCAGTATTATTCCTTATTCATTAAAATATGAACATTATTAGAAAAATACCAGAAATATTTCGAAGGAAAATTTTGTTATCGAGATTCTATATAAGATATTTATTTTTTCAAATATAACATATTATAGTGACCAAAAGTATATTTAAAAATGTTCCTCCACTAAAAGGCGGTAAAATGCCCTTGTAAAAATATAAGAGTATTTCATGATTAAAATCAGATTCTTTCTTATTTAAATAATATAAACTTTATTAGATAAATGTAAAGACCATTTAGAAAACATGTATAATCATATTTTAGTCAGTTCTGTCTATTCCAACCAATTAAATGGCTAGGTGATAAGTACCATTTAAAATAATAGTATTATTATATTATTTTTTTGTATAACTAAAAGTTCTGTAAAAATTAAGATTTCCATGAAACCCATTGTTTCTTTTTGAGTATGATATTAGGAAAAGAATCCCCTCTAAAGTAATAAAAATATCTTATTCACAAACGTTAACATAAATGAAAAATAATTATTCTTTAAATACCTGGGATGTTACAAGGACATATTTATTCAATATACTTATGGGATGCCATGCCACCAGAACTCAAATTTGGAAATGTATAAGATAACACTTGACAAGAGACCTTAAGACCTCAAAATTACATAGCTCACATTCATAGTTGTTGAAATAATAGTATAGTGAAAATTTCACCGAAGACTATGTCACCATCGAACCTCATACAATCGGACCAGAGAGCACTAATTGGGATAATGCTAGCATAGTGGAACTTTTACTTTGTCATAAACACCGCTATAGGCACACCACAGGTTTAATACTGATAGAGCGAGAGACAATCATACATTGAGACACCAAAAATCTAACACACCACCATTTTTTGCAACATGTATTTTTGAAATAATATATTCTAACAGCTATATTTATTGAAGCTAATTCTATTTTCAATTTTAATGATTAATTCATAATTGTTCAATAGAAAGAATTGAAGTGAGTGTGAGACCATGAATTATGGGGAATAAGAATATGCATATATTCTCCTTGATGAAACTAATAATGATATAGCACAATCCATCATGAAATCATATAGAAATAGATTTTGAAGTAGACGAATGAGACACAAATGTAGAGGTAGTAAACTGATATTTATCCAAACAATCGAACCTTATAAACTTATATAGATCTGAACCTACTACAAACTTTTGTTTGGGAAGACGAAAAATACCATCACATATAGTGACTTTCTTAATTCATGGAACTAGAGTCTATATCATTCTATTTTTTTGATGTTTTCAAGAGAAATAAACCAAAGATCTACTGTAAAAACAAATCAAGAGTCACAAGTTCCACTGCATTAGATAGATAATTTCAAAACACTAACCTTCTATATTTCTATATGACATTTTTATTTATTACATTTTCAGAAGTGTGTGTGAATAACCTGTTTTATCACAAAAACATTATCTCATGTGCTAAACTAGAATATAATTGATATATTCTAAATCTCATATTTTCTTTTTTTTTTCCATGGATAAGAGTACTATACTCCCTTGTGTGGCCAGATTTTTTACTTGGTCTCATGAATAAATGTGCAATAGATCATGTGTGACTTGGAAAATAGTATATAATTGTAAAACTTTATCCCTCTTGTGTATCAGCTTCATTATTTTATATAAACTACATAGTGGTGGGTGATCATTGAGTTTAGAGGACTATGTATTGACTTGATACTCATCCTCTTGTATTCATTTATTCCACTTTGTGTTTTATTTTTTATTTTCATTATTTCCACATTAATTTGAAAAAAAATTAACTAAAAAAATATATATACTTTGATTGTTGAACTTTATTTTTGTTCATATAGTATTTTGATCATGTAAATTAATTTCATAGGATCTAATAATATTTTATATAAGAAATAATCATTCATTAGATTAATATTTATAAATTTTAAGATCAATATCATACTAATTATTTTAATAAAAATAATTATTTTAAAATTTCTCGGGGTTTTAATTATTTACTATTTTAGAAAAAAAAATTATTCTGTACAAAATTCTCCCCCTCTTGAGATACAACAACCAACTATTTTTTGAGATATAATCATAGGGTTCAGTTATTATTATTATATGAATGGTTTTTGTTTATGATGAACTGATATTTATGAAAATTATTTATCATCCATGGATTATTTCATGATAAATTTCATATGGAACCAGATTCTTTTTACTGGTTATACTATAATGATATGATGATATGATTTTGAAATCTAATTGTTTTCTATTGGTTATGATACGATGAAATGTTTATGAAACCCATTTAACATCATGGGTTACGATATATAGAATGTTTTTGATCTTGTGAAGAACATAACTATGTTTTCATTATGAGTTGGGTGGTCTTATATTTCCCTCTTATTCATTAGGTAGATATTTATATGTCATGGAATATATAGGACAATATCAAAGAGTGAACCTAGATTAGTAATGGTTTGTTTCTTCTATGAGAGTCTTGGAGTGATCCTTTACTACTATGTATATTTGTGGAGAGAATCCATTATGCTATAATATCCTTATAATGGACCCTTCAAAACTTTTGAAATGATTTTCAATGCTTATCTAAATGAAAAAAATCTATGTCTTATTAAAATTATATTCTCTAGTGGATCATGTTCTCAGATTATCTTAGGATTCAGGCCTTATGATATACCAATATTCCTAACATGAATCGATATTAAGATCGTTGATATGCATGGTATTGTTTTAATATTTTATTATAATGTTCTCATACTATTATGTGTAGGATAAGATTATATATCTCCCTTAAATACCCTTACTGAGAATATAAGTTCACCCTTTATTATGTTTCATTCTCCCATCTCATGAGGAAATTTTTTATGTAGGGTATGTCTATGAATTGTACTTAATCAGAATATATTTAATGGGATAAATTGAAGATCCGCCAAAAAATTAAAATATTTTTTGACTAGAATCAATATGAACAAAACTAGTAAAATCATTAGAATGTGTATGTGTAATGTATTAAATATTCACAAGAAAAGATGAAATTTATTTGTTTGATAGACATGTGTTTCAATATCTATTATCTAAAATTACTCATGAAAAATATTATGTATTTTAAATTTATTTATTTGGATGTCAAACCAGTATTCTAATGGTCATTATGTTTTTACCAAAGGCTATGTCCATATTCCAAATATTTATATTACTATTATAATATTAACATTACCATTCATACAATCATATTATCTCATAAAAATTCCACTTCATCATATTATAAAAAGTTCAATAAAAATATATATAGGATTTAATTTTTTCCTTTTCTAACATGTTTAATTTTTTACAGGTATTAATTTTCTTTTCCATAGTTTTGTTCAAGGTCTCATAAAATCTTGTAGATTTGGAATCATCTAGATATTCACATTAAACATTTATTATTCTCTATTTTCACCATTTTGCTGTTTGAAATTTCAATTTTTTAGATTTTGACTAAGGTAATTATATCCATTAATTAATGGATTTTTTATTTTATCTATATGTGGTTTGTCTAAAATGCAATAAAATATTATAGAAATGTATTCAGTAAATAAATATCATCTATAAAGTCTATGTCCTTATATAAATTAGACGATGAATGGAACATAAAATCATTTTTCATTCCATACATACTTATTTGTTGATGTATAGAAATTATTACACAATCCATAATACTTGTGTTTACCTAACTACTTGTTCATCAATAGTAACATTATCATCAAACATAAATATGTGTAAGTTTAAATTTTTATATGATTCTTTTCATATACCAACTATCATTTCTCCATTATACTCTCAATATGAACTGTCTTAAAAAATCTAGGTGAGCAATGATATCATTTACCATTTTCTAGATCGAATTTGGTAATTTACATGAATTAGATCACCCGAATGGTATCTAAATCGGGAAACCACATGACCTTAGGATCCCTCCAATTTTCCAAAGGGAATAAAATTAGTACCATATATCATAATTTAAAATGGAAGAGTTATTTAGCCACTATGTTTAGATAACCATGAATTAATGAATCAAACACTACATAATTATAATAAAATGATTACATTACAAATAATAATTCTATGTAATTGTTGATAAAAATAACAATGGGAGTCAGATACACATGGATATGTTCCAGTACAACCTCCAATCTCCATATCCAATAAAAAGAATAATGTGACACGTACTCTTGTCATTAATATACAAAATAAAAAAACAATCCAGATTCTATTAGTACGTATTCATACATATAAAATAAAACACGAGTATTTTTATACATTAGATAACACATGCATTAAATGAAAATAAAATAATCAGTAGGAAAACACTATGATTATTACATATATTATGTACCCTTAGGTGTGTGATTTAGATCAATCTAATGATTTACATAATTACAAAAATAATATTTTTCCGATAGTTAATAATAAATCAAAGAATTGATATATCAAATGTGTAGAAAAATGAACTAATTGATAAAAAAATAAAACCCTATTCTAAGAGGGTATGAACATGTATACCTTACATGGGATAATACTAGACTCTTATTTTTAAAAGGTTGATAAACTATGTTTCCTATACAAGAAGATCATGTCATGAATATAGTCATGGATTGTGGCCATCGTAGAGTGAAAGGTAAATGTGTATACAATGTCAAGGAATCCTAATTTTCATCCTTCATAGAATGAAAAATAATAGAGTATTATATAGTTGGAGTTGAGACCTCGAACCATCTAATCATTGAAAAAATATAAAAAATACTTATAGTTTTAAAATATAGATATACCTATTTCTATAAATGCCATTTACAATCAGAGCTGAAGCCACTCTCAAAACATTACAATGAAAAACTAACATTATATACATTATAAAAATTTAAATAATTGTGTTTTAGTATAACTTTAATTGAAATAAGTAATAAAATTACTAAATCAAAATGATTCATATTCCCATATTGTTATGTTCTAATCATATAATAATGTAAAGTTTCATTTAAATTGGTTAAAATAGAGACATTTATTTTCATTATACATCATCTTATATATTTAAAAAAGTATCACAGTCATTAATCCAAACCTAACATGGGTTGAGAGATACCATTAACTTTATGATACTTTAGAAACAGGTGATACCAACTCAAATATCCATTATGGGATTATTTAATATTCTCCGAATACAAGATAAGCAAGGATCAAACCATATAATGTTTAAGATTAATGGTGTATTAAAAAATAAATATATTATAAAACAAGAATATCATTGGATATAACTAGAACATTAGTATTTAAAGGAAAATAATGAGTTAAATTTTATGTAAATACTTAATTTTAGAATTTCATTTAAAAATAAAAATCATTTCCAATAATTGTTTTTAAATATTTTGAGTCTACATTTCAGAAAACATAAAAATTGGTTTACGTAGTATCCAAATATTATATTGAACTATACGTTTTATTAAAATATTATGAAATAATATATATTAGAAATGATGTACTTTTATAGAAAAAACATATAAGAAAAATATATTTCATAAAATTATCAATATAAATATGGACATATAACAATTTAAAAGTGAAAATTTTAAAAATAAATCCACTTTGGGTAATTTTTTTAAACCAAATGAGTTTTGTAATTGAGATTATCCTATACATGTACACCCGAATTAGGTAGACAAATATTCTTACTTAAAATATTTGATATCATCAAATGAAAAAAATTAACCACCAATAATTATAATATTACCAACAAAAATTCAGTCTGTTACATCCCCATGACTGTTTTGGTTTTGGATTTTATATTGTTAGGATAATAATTTAATTAATAAAACCAAAATAAATCTATATAAATGCGAATTTATTCCAATAATCCATGAAGGTATGATATTAAAATAATAATTCAATATAACTAAAAAAATTATCCACAAATTAATCCATTAAAAATATATCATAACCAATATCATTATTTTTAAAATGATGAAATGGGATCATAAAAAATGTGATCTCAATCACTACGTTAGGGTAAACATATTCATTAAAATTTGAATATAATAAATGAGAATATGATTCACACATTCGTATGACAACAATATCATAGTGTTTGAACATAAAATTTTAAATAATAATCAATAATCAATGAATCATAAATTTTCAAATTTGGTCATAAAGATTCTAGAGTGAAAAGTATTTAAAATTATATTATCCCAATCTATGAAAACATAGGAATCCACATGTTGTATAAGGGTTTTCCACAAAGATAATAATATGAATCGTAACACATATCAAGTCTATATACTAAGAAATTCATCATAAAATAGGATAGGATAACCATCGTCCCAAAGTATAGCATGCTTGGGTTAACTGCTTTCATACCATTCTGGATTGGAATACCCACCCATGTAAACTTTTGAGATATAATATATAAAATATTTCATAATGAATTAGAGGGATATAAGATATCCAAACTCTAAATAATTATAAACAAAACATATATATTCCACAAAATCATAGTTAGAGGTCTTCCACACCTTAATGCATTAGTGGATCATGATGCTATGTTCAAGGATGGGGGAAGTGTATCCTTTTGATGCACCTTATAATGTGATGTATTCTAGTAGGATGGTGTGATAACAATTTTCTTGAGGATTGATTTGATGTGCAATTCCCATTCTTTGCTTTGGGGCAATGTTTTAGACTTATGATCATTATGCATTCAAGCCATGTTGCATTGGGACTCTATGCTATTGAAACATTAGATCATGTATGGGTTACCCCACACACTTATTTAAAAGAGGAATTAATTTTTTATTCAATAAAAGGGATCTCAACCCCAACAAGATTAATAAAATAATAATTGTATTCACCATTATTTCATATATTAATTAACCAATTTTAATGAAATGAGTTTTTGGAATATTTCCTTAAAAATAATCATAAGTTATCCAAGGAAAGATAGCGGAGGGTTCATTAGGTCATGAACCTAGTAAAAAATAATGATTAATGTATATTGAAATTGAATAAAATTACTTTTATATAATCTTTAGATATATTCATTTAAAAATAAGAGAAAATATATTTTTTGGTAACATTAAAGAAACTAAAAATATTAATAGAACATTGTGAATAATATTTATCAGACAAAACATAGAAATATAGAAAAGAAGATTCATTATTAAGAATTTATATAATTATTAGATACTTTTTTCATGTGTTACCATTAAAAACATTCTTTTCTATCCATTATAAAGAAGATCATCAAATTATTCATTTGGAAAATGTATAAAATATTCCTCTTAAATTTGTTTTTGTATATAAACTGATATCTAAAAATGATAATAATAAATAAATAAAATATATGAAAAATTATTTATGAAACAACAAAAATAATAACAATATAGAGGTAAAATATTGTGTAAAAGAATTCAAAACTTATACTGTAATGATTTAAACTAAAACCCAAATATGGATTTTAAAATCAATCCCCCTATAAAAGAAAAACTATTAGATGAAACCTAAAATACCACAAGTATAAGGTGATTTATCAATATATATATATATTAAGAATTATATAAAACATATAAATTAGAGTTGGTGAATAATAATAATAACAATTAAATGAGGTGAAATTTATAGGAAACCCCATCTGAATTTTATAATACATTAATAAAAATAAATTAAAAATATGATTAAGATATTTAAATTGAAATAATTACAATAACAATATAATATAATTCATTCATGTGAAGATTAATAAAAATTTAAAAATATAGAAGGAAACATAGTGTAAAATATGAAAAATATATAACTAAATTTATATTGAGATCGATAAACACTTACTACCATTGTCAATTTTGATTCAAAACCCAATAAATATAACCTTATATGGATTTTAAAATCCACTAAATTAATGAAAGGAATAATAAAATAAATTAATTTACTATATATATACCACATATTAAGAAAGTGGTGAATATTAATTATATCAAAATATAGGGAACATGAGAAAATGAACCCTTACATGTGACTCTCTCATAGTCAGATGTGCTCTGACATCCCTCTACCAGTGGTATCCTCCTTTCAAAAGAACTTATGGACATTATAATATAGGCTTATGGACACCACATTGTCTTTGGTCCCAAGAAAGGGTAGTGTAGATGGTGTTTGGTTATAATCATAGAGAAAACCAATCACATATGTGTGATTCAATGGATTAGATATAGTCCCTTTTTAGTGGTAAAAATCATTGGCATGTTTCTAAATAATTAATCATTTGAATAAAAGAATGTAATATTATAAATTCCATATAATAGATAAACAGTCGAAATTTTATATGATTATCCATTTCTCATCTACATGACTCATGAAATTATTTCTCTTATTTTTTAATTAACTAATACACAATTTTTATCATTAGATACATTTTAATGTAACTATTATGAATATTAAAGTAATTTATTTCAAATATATATTGAAAATGATGTAATTTGAAAAAAAATTAAAAATACTTATTAAATATCATGGTTATTTATAAATGTTTTTTATGTCTCCAACTCATCCATATATTATATTATTTGATATTTCTAAATTAGTTTACATTGAATTTAACACTACTTTGATAAGTTTTATGTTGACACTACATAATCATTTTAGAAAATAATATTTTTTAAAATTAAAATTAGATCACTAAAATATATATAATTTACTCATCATAAATATTATCATCTATAATAATTCAATATGAATTTTTAGTCATATCATTTTCATTAAATCATTTTAAATATAATAATTGTTTAATTATTTTGAATAATATTTTTTAAAAATATATATAATATTTTAACAAATAAGATTTGGAATTCATATTATTTTTTAAGAGATATATGAGAGGTCATGAAATCCTCTCACCTATCACATATGGATAAGTGTTTTTGTATTTTATGATCATATCCCTGATTTTATCCATATTCAATTTTAATCATTTTTTAGGTGACTAAATTTTAAATTGGTATTTCATTTTAATGAATAAAATATGAAATTCAATTATTTTAAAAAATTAAAACAATAAATAAAAAAATCTATTTTATTAAAATAATAAATTTTGATAGGTTATAAAATATAATTTCAATAATGTCTCTCTTAATGTAGTAAAAATATTTTGTTTGAAAAAGTGAATTTTTAAAAATAAAAATTTATATACTCTAATGTTATGTATATTATTTACTAACATGAACCCAATTGATTTAAAATTAAAATAGTAAGAGTTTTTTGGATCTCATAGTAGCAACAAACCAAAATAGAACCCTATTAATACACAATTATTAGAAAACAAATAAAATAATTATTTTATTATAATACCATATAACCTAGGTACTAAATATTCATGAATAGATCTATAATATTCATAATATTATTTTTAATTGAATTATATTACTATTAAAAAAAATTTGTCCTAAAAATGTTAATATATATATTTTTATAATTTTATTATATCTTAATGATGTCAGAAATGGTATGGTATTGAAAAAAATGTATTTTTGTTCCATTAATCTAAAATGAAATAATTTATAAAATTATCCAAATTTACCGTATGATAATTTTAACATTATGAATCCAAAGAGTAATTTTATTTTTCCATATTTATATTCTAAAATTTTTAAATTTATATTATAAATAAAAAGTATAAAATATTTAGTAAACAAAACATTGGGAAAAATATTAATAGAACAATGAATAAATAATTTTACTTTATAAATATTTTAATATATATTTCATGACTGTCATTAATATATTTTAATGATATAATTACTCAAAATTGATAACATAAAAAGTAATTCATATGTAATAAATAATCTAAATAACACTTCTGGTTGTAATAAAAACATATAAAATGTATTATTTGAACAATTACATGTTTATGTAAACATAATTTTTGTATAAGAAACCCATTATGAACACCATATATTATCTATGTTATTGAAATTTGTTGGTGGATTTCACATATTGTGGTTAAACTGGCATTGTTCTTGTAGGGATTTCTATGAGGTTGAACTTCTTCCACATGAAATTTATGTTAATTCATACAAATGAAATTCAAATTGGGGTTAGAATAGAAAAACCCCTAGGCAATTCCCCTCTATATAAGTCTTAGAGATATGAACTTTTAAAGGATTATTGATATTAATTGATGTCATTGTTATATAATTTATAACGTAGTTACATTTATTTAAAGATGATAATTTAGTGATATATCATAACATATTTATATAATTATTATAAAATTGAAAATGGTTTTTTAGTTTTGTGTTGTGCGTGATAAACTCTATTCACCCCATTATTTATTTAAATGAAAATATATAATAAATCATGGGATATTATTTTATCCCCTTTAATAAATTTCATCCCGAAATTTGGTTTAATTTCATTCACTATTGAAATTATATTAAAGTGTTCATTACATATACATAAATCATGATATTTTATTTAATGAGATTTATAATTTTTCATCAGGAGTAAGAATCATAGTTTATCTCATAAAAATCTTGAAAATGGGTATATCCCCATGCCCCTATACCAATAGTTTACATTAATCGTTGGTATAGAGTTCCCGAATCTAATATAAATTAATGGTTTCTTCAAACTATTTGAATTTATAAAGTTGTACAAATTATTTTTAAAAAACCATTGGTAATGGTTGGGATATTCCAACAATTTTTAAAATAATATTGGTATTGTGTTTTCATTTATATATAGGGATCACCACCACCGACCAATTCAACCATTATCCACAATCTCCCTTTCTGTATGATACATATATTCTATTATCCTCTAATCCCCCCCTTTTAGGGTATTTTATTTGGATATTATTCAACATCAACTTAGTGAGTACTGAATCATTCTTCTCTTCCATTGAGTATTGTTTTCATATTTATATCTGTATCAAAACCGAACAATGATACTATAGGTCATGATTACTAATTATTATTTGAAAAAAATGTTTATATTATTTTTTATTCTGTTTCCTTCAAAATGTTATTATAATAAAAATAAGTGTTGTTTTTTATTTTGTTATCCTATATTTTTATCTAAGTAATGTATTTTTTCTAATATACATTAACTTCTAATATAATTCATTATTTGATTAATTATTTTGTTATTTATTTATTAGCGGTTATTATATTTCCATTTTATATTTAGAATAATTTATGGGAGAGAAATTGAATACATTTGTGCAAACATATGATAGATACATTGCTAATCATCTATTTAAAAAATAGGATTAATATGATTTATATTAGAATGTGTTGTATTGTGATGATATTTTACAATCATGGAGTAAATATTTTATGGATGTGGTTCTCTCATAGAAATTAATCCATATGGACATGGTTATCCCAAGATAATACACCAAAGGGATATGGAACTCCCCTTTAAAATAAACTATACACACATGGATTTCCCTTTGAAGTATTACACAATGTCACAATTCTCTAAATGTTATCTATAGTTTTACAACCATATCCCTTTTTTCACAAACCCACTATCATTATTATTAATATTTATTATTATACATTCTCTCAATATGTCCTCATTTTATCAAATTATTCTTACACAATCTGATTATTCATTTTTATTAATGGCCACAAATTTTCATCATTGCGATATTATTTATTATTAATTATATTAATTTTTCTATTTTCAATGTATTTCTATAAAATTTAAATTTAAATTTATTTTCCTTTTTTGAAATAATTTTCATTGGATATAAAATGATGTTATATTTAAAATTATTATTTTCATTTTGTTGAAATACGTTTCTATATTAATTCAAATATATTCTTTATCTCTCGATATTCTTTAATCATTTTTAGAATTCCCTTTACATGAAACATTACCTTCTAGTAAATTAATGACAATTCCATTATATTTTCATCTTTCATTGAATGTTAGGAAACAAATTGGAATATAAGTTTAAAAGGTAGAAAACTTCCATGTCATTAGAGAGATGTAGAAAATGCATATATTGATTATTTAAATTATTTTATTCCAAACTAAAATACTAGTTCAATAATTTTTTCAAAACTATCATGAAATGGACTATATTATAATTGCCTATAAGGATTAATATAGAGTAATACTAGAAAATTTTTCCTTTTCACAATATATTCATATTTTATATGTATTTACCTAATTAAATTGTAACAGTTTTAGTTAATATATTCTAGGGAGCATATAGATTGTCATCATATATTATTTTTTCTTATGGATGTCGACAAGTGATTCAATTTTTTGTTCCACGTAGAGATCAATCAGTTTTACTAAAAAAGTTTTCATTTCATTTCATATATCATAAAACATTAGGCTTTCCTCACTTTTATTATATTTTGGATATATTTATTAATTTTTTAAAATAATTATTTTCAATGATATTAGAATTGTGTTTTTATTTATTAAACTAAACCTTGTTTATTTTCAATGATATTCTTATACAATGTTTTTTTGGTTTGAATATTGAGTGATGCATTAATGACATTATTGATTGATTGTTTTCCCTAATAACGTAATGTATATCTAATTGTATTAATTTCATATATAGAACCTTTATTTTTTAAGAAAATTCTTCATAGATAAATATTTATTAAATTGGATTATTTGAAAGTTGTTTCCCATTCAATTTATTTTAGTTTTTTAGTTATTTATTTATAGGAAACACTTATATAATATGTTATTTCTCTTATTACAACTTTTATGAATACAAGTATTCATTGATGAGTCTCATATTAAGATGGGTTGTAATGAATCAAGTATTTATGGTTTATATTTTTTATTTGAAAATATCATTTCTCCTATATTATTGTTCATATAAGCTGGTTGTATTATACCAATCGCATTTTAAATGAATTTCAACAGAATATGGATGTTTATTTTTGATTTTTGTTTTAAAAATTCTTCCAAAGGATGTTAAATACAATCTTCATAGTATTAATTTGTTGGAATTCAATGGTTAAGTGTAAAAATTTTAGGTACCAAATGAATATTCTTCATTACAAAAAAATGACTTTTATGTTGGGTATCACAACAAAGGGATGATACAATATTATACTATAAATAATCTAAATGAATGAAGTGGAATAAAAAATTTAATATTTTTTGGATTCCATTTGAGAATCATTAAAAGAGAGAAATTATTATATTACTATAAGACAATGATATCAATACATAGGAAGAAAATAAAGAATATGATGATGTTAACAGTGTGAATATTAAATGGATGTTTCCAAAATTCTATTATAAAAAAATAAAAAAAAATGAAAATTTTGGAATTATAAACGTAGTTTGAACTTTGAAAAAAAATTATGGAAATTATACTATAAACATTGATTATAATCTTACATATTCAAATTAAATTCATCCTAATATTGCAAAAAAAAAAGTATCAAATAATTATATAGAATGGATTTTCATTTTGAATTTTGGGGTTTTTACTTATAAAATCTTTTATTTTGAGAAATATTTTAGTTCTTATTGTGTGGAAAAAATTGGCCATAATGGATGTAAAGTATATGGTACATCTTGATGAAAAGAAAATAAAAATGGAACCCCATATAACATGTCACAGTAATTAAAGTGGAAATTTCTCATAATTACTCAGCTTAAAAAATTATTCATGACTATAGAAAACTCTAACAATTTGGGATGGAATGATGTTTATAGAATTATATATATTGATGTTTTGGTTCATCCTATATATGGATAATAATATATGAAACTTGATGCCCTACATCCACATTTTTTAGATATTGTGCATAATATTAGTTTGGGTGTATCATGTGATGGTTTTAATATATTGTTATCAATATTATCACTTATCAAGGAACCTAAAATGTTTCTATTCCCATTAAAATCTTCTTCTATGTAGTTTTATGAATAAAAAATTACTATTATTGATTATACTAGTATATATATCTTTTTATTTGGACCATGATATATGTGTGTATATGAATCCTTTAATAAAAGAGATATTTTATCTTTGGGATATGGGTGTTTGAACATTCAAAAATTATTTAAAAAAATATTTCACGTTCATGCTACACTTCAATGAAATATAAATTATTTCCCAGATTATTTAATAATATATGGTTGGAGCATGAAGGGAAAAAGATCATGTCCCATTTATATGAAGAATAAAAAATCAATATTATATAAATAGATCTATAGTTTCAGTTTAATGTAGAATTGATGATACATGAAAGTGAATTATAAATATATGAAGAATCATTAGGGGTTTGGGGATACAGTTTACACTAAAAAAACCAATCCATAATATTTTAGGAACTAACAGGATCAATGAATTGAATGATGTTAGTATTTAATTTGGGAAAGGACAGATGAAATATAAAAATTGGAATACTAATGGCATTTAATCCATACAAATTTATAAAAACAGAAAAAAATTTAGATTTTCTACAATGACCAACCAATTTCTTATGTCATTTTTTATGTTTAACTCACATTGAGAAAAATATATGAGAAATATTTCTGTCAATTCTTCTAAATATCAAGGGGAATATCAAAGATGACTTTTCATATTACTATGACTTGTTAGATTTGGGTTTTAAAATAGATATGTATCCTTCATTTATATGTGAAAACAAATCAAAATACCCACGTGCTTCAAATGTGATGACAACATTAGTGAAAAATTAATTTATTAATGTGTTGGAAAACATTCATTTTCTTAATGGAAATTCAAACAATATATCTATGCAATAATGTTGAAGAGATTTGAAACTAAAATCCATAAAAAATAATTATTACCTTTACCATTTTGATAATTATATTAGAATATTAGTCTTGAATTTACTATTAATTGTCATAAGGATGATATTGATTCAATTCTTCAATTATTATAGATATCTTTTTTAAAATTTATATCCAATTATTTCTCGATAAAAATAAAAAAAGTGGTGATATTAATTTTATGCGAGATAGAAAATATTTTTCATGTATAAATTTTCAAGGTTATGGGGAATTAATTAGTCAATTTTCCTCCTGAAATAATTCTTAGTGGAAGTTTTTATTTTTGGTGGATGCGTTAAACTAAAATAAATATATACACAAGTAATTGTTTTTCAAATAAGAATAATCTCAATGGTTTCATTATGATATGCCATTTGGATTAAAAATGTATGGAGTTTTAGTCAATGTATCATTATGATGTGATCACATGATCTAACCAACCCATGAGAAATGATGATGTGTAATATGTGAAAATTGAACCCTTATTTCTATCTGTTACTTATTTAGGGGTCATATAAATTTCAAATTTGATAATTGAATAAAGGTATACGACACATTTCACTATCTTGTTTTACTGTGGTTTGTTTGGTGACTACATAATATTTGTAACTTGAATATTTATAATTTATCTCCAACTATATCATTTCAAACATACCTTTATTTATTTATATTTTTTTTTCAAGAAATAAAAAATAACATAATTATAGTTCATAATATTTTTACTTTGAAATGGTTGAAGGATTTTTAGAGGAAATAGTTTTATCTTAATTCAAATAAATAGAATAACCATGTCATTGATAAACATAAATGGTAGATATTGATTTAATTGTATTATTCATATATAGTTTCGGTATAATGTTTTCTAGTTGAATATTTCTCTTAAGAATTAAGAGCATTATAATTTATTACTAATTATTTGGTTCCGGAATGAATGTATTTAATAATTAGTTAGTATACATTTGATACAATTGATCAAGACAAGAATATGTGAACATAAAATTATAGAATAATGTAATAATTTTTTTACTATAATTCCATTGAATATAATGAAAGTACTCAATATAGAAATGTCTCTTATTATAGAAATATTTGATAAAATATTTATTTTTGATTAATTCAGTCATGGTTATGTCTTTATGATGGAATGTATATAGTTTGATTAAATGATGTGACATGTTATACTTTTTGATGACTGTGTATTTTGTGTTACTGACATGACTCGCTTCTGGGAAACTAATGAACCTATACTTTGGAATCAATGAAATAAATATTTTTATGTCAATGATTATTTGATACTTGATTATAGTTTCGTTATTGAAGTAATTCTTGGAAATATATTCCATGATGCTTGGTTAGAAATAGTCATGTCTAACATACCAATTTGCGTAGACCAAAATATTGTATTTAATTATTATAATTTTAAAATTTTGATAATTGGTATTAAATTTAATATAGTGGTTGGTAATATATAAATGAATTGATATAAGATCACATTTCATTAAGATTACCTTGACCTAGGTTTCACATGTTTGTTCTTCAAAAATTTCTTTAATTTAGTTTTATTTTTGAATGATATGGGTGATTTTTAGTTTTTTTTGTTTTCATTTCATTTAAATATATTTATTTCAATTCATAAAATATTGTTTAAAATGTGTTATTAAAAAAATATTACATACTTTAACATTATAATTTCTAAAACATGTTATCATATTTTTTGGGACATATTTTATATTGAAATTATTTGTAGAATTTTTAAAAATATTTCTAAAAAATATGCATTTAATTATTATATAAATTATTAATGATATTATCAAAATTATATGGAAGACACCACATGAAAATTAAAAATGAATGGCCGAACTAGGGATTCCTCCTTTTGTTCCCTAGTGAATATAATAATTGTAAAATTATTCTAAATCATTAAATTTACTATATTATTCTTATTTTTATAGATTTTTTGGGGTCATTCATCTAAACTAGAGTCTAATTCTCCCCACACTACTCGTATGGGTCCAAGAGTGAATGCTCCAAGAGATACAATGAGCACACTTCATACCAATTCGCACGATAAACCACTGGAGAACAACCCATCTACCACACATTTTCATCCTCTAATTCATCTTACAAGGATGTTTCCACCCATGCCTCCATTATAATCTTATTTAGGCCATATATCTCATACCATTCCTAAAATGCCTCAAGGAATGTTCCCACTAATATCATATATATATATATATATATATATATATATATATATATATATCTAGCGATGTATCCTTATCCCTTCGATCCTTATTATACAATGTCTATGCTTCCAAAATTTCCTGCTATGAGCCCATGATCTAATTATTGTGATCATTTAGAAACCACCCCAATATGTGTAGATCACATGTTTCATGCATTTAATTTGGAATATATTTCTGAGGCTTTCAATCTAGGACACCCCATGGATCCATTAGATCATACTAATCAACATGGATCATGTTTTTTACAAGTGTTTCAAATTAAATCACATCATTTTTTCTTATTATAATTTGAATTATTTCTAATTTATTCATTTATTTTATTCAGTGGGATCTTTTAATATTTGACATGGGTGCATCTGTAAGTTTGATGCCAAAAATCATAATAAAATGACGGTTTATTAAAATAAATACAATTAAATGATAGTTAAAAATAGTAGATATTTACATTGTATTATGGAAAAAATAGACAAGTAAAACAATATCATTCCAGTAAAACCAATATCGTGGAGGCATATGGGTAATAAAATCAAGTAGATATAATATTCAAGGATATGTGTAAGGAGAATTGTTAAAATTATATCTATATTATTGGCTTATTTATATGAATTAACATGTTTGTTAATATTAAATTTTAACTATATTAATGAAGAAGCTACTAAATTCTCATCGTTTTTGGTTATTGGGGAGTTGTGTGGATCTTATAAGAAGGGGTTAAATGGTGATTGGAATAGTATTGTTGGATTTTATTTTGAGTTTTTGAAAATATTCAAAGACTATCCAACATCAAAATTCTTGAAACGATAATATATTTAAATATTAATGAGCTGACGTTATTCATAATCATTACTAGTTTTATTAAAAATTAAATTCCTTTTAATTTTATTGATGTTTTGATCTTCAGGTTCTTCTCAAAAACCTAAACCAACAATGATGCTATGATGTATATGCACACATTATGGAGCTATAAAATGTTGGAGCACAAGAGGATCCGGTACCTTTAATTTTATTAGAATATATATATATATATATTAACTTGATTCAATGTCATTTATTTAATGAAGATAAAATTTTGGGGGTTCTCTCTATTAGATATGCTTCTTGATTTTCATTATGAAAGTGAAATAAATTTTAAATTTAAAAATATCAATATATATTGAAAAGTAATCCAAAAAATATCATTTCTTATTCCCAAACAAATAATAGTTCCACCAATGAAAAATTTATTTCTTCTATGGAGTGCATGTTTCCCAAATTTTTCAAAACTAGAAGCTTGTTGTGATATATTCTCTTTACAAAAATAAGTGCATAATGTATGGAGAAAAAAGTTTTATGAATTATTTTTTCCACAATTATATAAATGATGAAACTATATTTGTTATCATTAAATTAATCTTAACAAAACATAAGTATTTTAGGTTCACTGTATTCAAATTTTTTTATATTACATTAATTTTTTAAAAATGTCAACTAATTTAAATAAAACATTTTCATGTAAACTATAAAATAATCTTACATGTAATTTATTATAGTCCATTCAAACAACCCTAACATTAGTTGAATATAATGAATCCAGCCTACATTATATATTTCATTTTATTTGGGTTTTGAAGAATTATAAAACATAAATAGTCAAAAAAGGATTTAAAATTCAATAAAATAGTCTTGAGAAAGACCTAAAAACATCACATAGTCCTAAAACTGAAGGATAAAAATGCCACAATAATAAATAAAAATGGACATTCCCTATTTAGTTATATTTTCATGCTGAAAAGAATGTTGTATTCACATGAATCTAATTAATGTAAGTATGTTAATTCTACATCAATAGAGAATTTATAGCTTGAGTGACGTCCTCTTTCACCCTCTAGGTTGTTCTAACATTTATGCTCCAAACATGCTAAATGTTCTATAGAAATCCAAAAATACCATATTTATTGATTTTAATTTAACACCCCTATAATGTTCCATTATAATAATTCTAATAATTGAAACATGATGCGATGAATGTATCATTCATCAAGGAAAAAATTTGAGAATATCTCAGTTTAGAAAACATTATTAACCAAAAATCCAAAAAAAAACCAATTGACATAACCCAAGATGAACCGAATTCTCAAACAAGAAAAATAAACTAAAAATTCAATCCCAATGTAAAATAAAATAACAATCCCAAAATGAAATAAATAACTTAAACAACAAAATGAATAATTCATCAAATGACCTAACCCAAAACAAGATACTAATGAAACAACAAAATGGACCATATAATGTAACCCAAAAAGATATTACCCAAATATAATCTCAATGACCTACTGAAAAATAAACCAAATACCCGAATATAGAAAATAGATCACCCAAACATGAACTAAAAAACCTAACATGAGATGACCTAACCCAAAATGAACAAAATGATATAATACAAAATAATAAAAATCTCTAATACCCATGTAATCTAAATTATCTAACAAAAAAATTAAAATATTCCATAATAATGTAACCAATAATTAAATAAACATGAAATGAAAATAATGAATTAAGCAGAAAAAATCCAAATATCCAAACTCAAAAATGACATAACTCCAAAATGAACCAAATGACCAAACACCATATTACCTAAAACAAAGTGAACGAAATTAAACATCAAAAAATAAAAAAAATTATAAATTAAATATGTCTAAAACACTAAATAAAGAAAATAAGTAACCTAAATCATCCTAAATGACCAAACTTAAAAAGAACCAAATGATATATCCAAGTGACCAAATAGACAAATAGCCCAAATGATCTAACCCAATAATGAACCCAATGTCAGAAATCATTAAAGAATGAAACACCCTACCTAAAATGAATCAAATGGCCAAACCAAAAAATATAAAATATACTATAACTGATGAAACAAAATAATAAATGATGAAATTTATGAATATCATAACAAAAAATGAACCAAATTATCAGATGACCAAAATAAATAAGTAAGAAAATAACAAAACTATATATCACAAAAATAATTGGCCCAAATTGAAAATACAAGGAAAATCCATAAAATAACCATTATTATAATGAAAATTAGTATGTATTCATTCTATTATTACACTAGTATTAAATTTATAATTAAATATATATATTTATCTTTCAATACAATAAATTTAATATATTGGAAAGATATAAAGGAAGTAAATGTATAGAAAAGGATGTTCCATGAGAGATAAGGTAATTTATCCATTGATCCCCATTATAAGTGTAAAATCGAACAATATTTTGACTATTAATGTATTGTGACAACACAGTTAACTGAATTGTTTTTCATCAATGAATTATATCATTTGACTTATTCAGTTCATAATTTGAATCGGCTGATGGATAGAGGCCACAAAGTTAACTTAAATGGTTTTCGTATATGAATTTTTTCATATGATCCAGTTACATGCTTCTTCATTTTATAGGGAACTTTAAAAGAAAAATATTAATTCATATTATGTTGTGTTGAAATACAATATAGAAGAAATTATTTATTATAAAATGAGATTCACAAGATATAATTAATCTACTATAGATTCTATATTTTCAATTTTTCCCATTTGATATTGACTTTTACATAATCACATGTTGATTCATTTACATTCTACTTAATCTAATGTGAGAATTGATGTTAATAAATAATAGTGACTCCCCACCATAATTTAATATAATGTCGGAATGTTTTTACTCTATGTTAAAATAAGGTTAATATCACATGTATTCAAAAAATATTTTTTTTCATTTTGTTTATAAAATAGATATTATTGAATATGAACTATTTTAATAATCAATGTCATATTCAATAAGAGAAAATAGGCATTTAATGTAGTGTCCCCATAATAAATTATTTTTCATGACTCGCTGGAAAAAGAATGGAAGTTATGTATACTTAAAAAAACATATTAAAAGTATTTTTATTTCTATTTAAAACTTTGATACCTAATTCATCGTTAAATATATTTTTTATATTTTAAAATGTTTTTCCCGTAGAAAATATTTGTGAAATAAGACAATAGCTTCTTTCCAAATGATCATTTGAGACATGTATAAGGACAAGATAACAAATGAAGAGTCAAATGTCAACTCATGAAAACCATTTTACCATATAGGTATTGGCCCTTATTGAGCACCTATCCTTGTTATCACACCACCGAGATGAATAATTCTCATACAGAAGTAATTGAGTGAATAATGTAGCAACAATAGAGTGTGAAAGAGTTAAAATTGTCATATAATATTTCCTAAAATCTATAGAAACTATATGTCGCTCACATCAATCAGAGGTTGGAAATGTTTTTTATTCATTTATGGAAAAAATATTCTCTATATATAGTACAACGAGAGATGTCAATGAAAATTTTAGTTGTTCTCAAGGTGATTGTATTGGTTGTTAGAATGAGGATAATGAGGTAGATAATAATGATTTTAGTACTCCAGGTAAAAATGGTTATAGGTACTCTAGTGGTGATTATTATTGACCAATTAGTTATGAGGTATATATTGATCAATCCATTGATATGATGATAATAATGAGACTACATTGGATTTTTTAATGGTTAAAACTGATTGATTGTGTGGATTATATATGTATATATATTAGTATTGTAAACGGTATGAAAATTAATGATAACGAGCTGGTTAAATGTTAAATTAGATATTATTATACTGTACTAAATGTTTGCAATAATTTTCAAATTATTATCAGGATCAATGAGTGGTGTTGTGTGGTACTAATTCTCGACTTTGGGGACATGAATCTGTACTAGAATTTCACAAAATCATTATTATATATAAATTTTTGATAGGGATCTATACCCATAGTTTGATGAATTGTTGGTATATATGTATACCCACGGTTCACTTCAAACCATGGGAATTAAAATTTCACCACAAGCTATATTATCTACATCAAATAAATCTTTTTGTATAACCCTATACCAATTAACATAGTATCCATGGTTCACAAAACTATTGGTATAAGTTATAACAATGGTCCGAGGGCCTATACCAATGGTTCTAAACCATTGGTATAATTTATTTGTCTTATGGTGACAATATACATATATCTAGGATTTCCATTTTCACATCATTTTTTCGACATATAATTCCATAGTTATAGGAATTAAAGGTATCTAGAAATATACTATTCACTACTTCATTGTCATAATCCTATTTGAAAACAAATAATAAAACATAATATTTATAAAAAATGAAACATGTCATTATGAGAAATAAATTAAAATATTTATTATCCAATAAAAAATACATTTAAGCCTATTATACATTCAGTTTCCTTATAGTTTCAAACCATATCTCTTTTATTTTAAACTATATTTCATTAAGCTTCATCATCTTAATATCTATAATCTTATTTCTAAAATGATTAATCAAATATTATCATAATGTTTCTTATTATATTCTAAACCCAAAAAAATTGAATCCTAGATTTCACTATTACAGATAAACATTACCCAAAAATTGCATAAATCAAATTCCAATAATAAATTCTCCAAATTTTTTTAAATGTTTTTGGAATAATAACCTTATTTTTTTTACCAAATTAATATTTATCTCCCAAGGTTATCTATAATTATAAATATCAAATCATATATCATCGTAAAGGGATATCAATTATTATTTCTAAAATAAAATAATTATATCAAAAATAAATTTAATACTATCATAATTATGTCAAATAACACATAAAAAATTGTATATAATTATTCGAATATATGATCATACTATTCTAGATTTGTATTTTTTGATGAACATATTAAATGTATGAAATTTCTTTCATCCACTGTTGACAATCATTAGAGTATTTTGAGACGAGCTTTGAGATCAGAATGTTTCTGAGATAGTTGAAATGGTTTTTAGTTTTTAATAATGTTCTATGAGTCTAAAATGTTATCTATAATTTATGTTGATCATTATAATACATTAGTAAATAATATCACTTTTCACTAAGGAAATAAAAATTGGAATAAAGTTACACATACAATTTCATCATCATATGACTTTAATTATAGTGTAATAATTTTGTTAACTAGGATAAGGCTTTCAGTGTCAGCATAAGCCATTAAGATACCAATGTATGACTTCACTAAATATAATCCCTCACAAATCATATTAATTAATGTATATGAGAATAATATACTGAATTTAGGAAAATAATCATTTGAAACAGTGTAAAATATTCATCATATGCCTTCCTAGATTTTAAGGAATTGACTATACAGTCTAAATATTAAACAAATTAATGGATTTTATGTATATGGGTAATATAAAATCGAGTTTTAGGAAATTTTTTATTCTAAAAAATTAATCAAACAACACATTCACTATTGTCTAATTTTTATAACATCAAAAACAATTTATCATTGAATTAATATATTTAATTCATGATACTTACATGGTAAAGAACATTATACACTAAGATATCAACCAATTGATTATGAAATAAGTTAAATAATATTTTGTTGGAAAATAATCTCTACATAATAAATTTAAAATATCATTTGGATAATGTTGTGTTATTCATTAGATACCATATCACATGAAAACATGGCATTGATTTAAGAATTGTTGTTCTGATGAGTGGGAAGGTATGATGTGAAATCTCTATTATTCCATGAGGTAATTAAATAAAATTAAATAATGATATTGAATTAGTCAATTCAAATAATAAAAAATTGAATTAAATGAGTTATTAGCTGGTGTTGATGAATCATTTATAGAAAGAAAAATCTATCACATTATTTGTTTCCATTCAAGGGAATTTTGATCATACGAGATAAGGAATCATGAAAAGAGACTACATGATAATGTAATTAATTAGAAACATAAATAAGAAAACACAAATAAAAAATTTGAATTTTATAATATTTCATTTTATTATCTACCATAATGTGCTATTTTTTTCATTTTATGGATACAAAATTCTACGGATCCCATTTCTATTTTTTAAATCAATTTTTTTTGAAAATATTATTTATGAGAAGTTCATATGAGTGTTAATAAGAAAATAAGTTTCACGATCACAAAAACTATTTGAGAAAACTATTTTGTGGAATATGAGATCCTAGCGAGCGAGGTTTAGATGAAATCACTTATGTATTATTAATATTTGTTATATAGTTAAGGATAATATACATTGAGGGTAGAGAAATAGATTTAAATAAAATATTATAACTAGTGAGCATATTGTGATAAATATTATGAAGTATCATTGAGAATATATTAATTGGTTATTAACGAAACGTTGAAAATATTGTGAAATTTAACATTTACTGGGCTCATTGTAACCAACATGATGCTAAGTATGGTTAATGATATGAAGAGTAATTAAAGTTGTAGGATGTTGTAAAATTTATGGTTATTTGTAATTCCTCTTAAACCAATGTTTGTGGTGATTTAATTATATTGTGAAATTTGTTTTTGGATTAATATCTAGACGTAGTAAAGAGTATTCTCACCCTCTATTTACACACCTTATAATTTTTTATCTCATAATATTTTTATTTTCATTATTTTTTTGCAATTATGAGAGCATAATATTCTTATGTGAGTCATTTTCTATGTAGCTGAAAATGATTATTTCAAGAAAAATATGAAATAGAAAAATAAAAAATCCAACGTTGATTAACACCCCTCTTTGTATAATCATAGGATTTATTCGTATTACAAGTTATATCAAAAAAAATTTTCCCTTTTTTTAGAGATCCTTATTGGATTGAATGATTTAAAACATCAAATAGATGAATAGTAAATCACTGTCAATGTATGATTGTACTACAAATATGGATATAAACAACTACATTATTTGTTTTCATTTGGGATTTAGGATTCTTATATAGCAAGAGTTTGTATATACCAGTTCCATGAGGTGAATATATGAGATAAATTGATAATAGAGATCATTAAATTTTCTGAAAGTCAATGAATTATATTCTTAATTCGATTTCTACATATATTTTTAATTAGGAAATGGGTCTAAAAATACACATGGAGGTACGAGATAAGATCAATAACATCAGTAAAGGTAATTTAAATGTCAAAGTAAAAAATATAAAATTTTAGATAATAAATTTAGAATATATAAATATGGGTGATGATGAATCCCTTGATGACTACATTACAATAGTATTAAAAATAGTCATTAACATCACTAGATTTGGTGACTGTCTTGATGATGATGTTATTATGATGAAACACATGAAGAATTTGCAAGATTATGTTGGTTTTAAAATTTATTCTCTAAAAAATTGGTAATATCTTCCTCTTGATGAGTTGTATAATAACATCATTACATTGAAATTTTAATAACTCATGCTTCTAGGGATATTATTAAATTTGAGATGGGTTATAAAGACATTAGAATTTTAAGTATGATAGATGACAATCCTAAACATTATAGTGAATTATTATGTGATTATTAGATATATGAACATGAAAAGTTGTCATTGCCTCTTATCTATAAGAAATTTAGAAAACTGAATCAAATGTAAAATGTTAAATTACTCTTAAAATTAATGGACTGTGGTTGTTTTAGGAATTTTTCATTTAATTATCCAAAAAAAATGAATCATTATTATCAGTCAAGTAACAATGATAAAAATCCCAAGAATAAGAAGTATTGTAAGAACACCTTGGCTACAAATCAATCTAGTGAGTTCAAAATGTTGTTTCTATGAGTAAATAAAACAATTATTAGAAATGAATATTATGAAGACACATGCTCTTATATATGACTAAAGAATAAAGGGAATAGAAATTTCATGAATACTATTCATCACCTTTATATGTTAGAAGACTCCAAAAGTTGTGAATTGGGAGGTGGTAAACAAATATATATATTTAACATTGGCATATTTGAGTTTAATGATTTCATTTATAAGAAAAAAAATATGAATGGTGATGTTAAATATTATTAGAAGATATATGGGATTTTTTTTTAATAAAATAAATAATTTTTAATCTAAAAATTAATCTCTTTGAGGAAATCAGTAAATTATTTTTTAAGGTGTCTGATAATGAAATATTCTTTAGTGATCTTGAATTAAATGTGTACAATAGAGAAGAGGAACTCAGAAATAACGAATAAAAATATAATTCTATTGAAAAATAGTTTAAAAGAGTTTAATAATAATTCAACAAATATATTTAATTCACAGATGATAGAATATTAACAAATAAAAATTTTAATACTTATGTCACGTCAAAATAGAATCTGATTCATCTCTAATAGTTGAATCTAGTTTAAAATACAGCAATGAATCATATTCAAAATCTAGTAATTATAAAGCTATATGAGATGAATAAAAATACTCTCCTTAATTTATTTATGGTATGATAATTAAAAAAAAATCCTTTTAAAATAAATGTGGTTCAAGGACTATGTGGACAAAAAAATAGAGAAGTATGAAATGTTGTCTTCACAACATTCATAGAGTAATAATTGGGGTTCTGATTTTGGGGGCAATATTGGTTCAGAAGGATATATGTTCACAAGTTGTAGACATGGTTGTGAAATGTGTCTCTATATGGGAGAAGGAAAGATGAAATGAGAAGAAATATTAACATGATAATATGTGTGTCCCCAAAGATGAAAATAATTATTAAGGAAACATTAAATTTATATACTCCAAATAGTTTTGATTATTTTAATAAATTCATTTAAGAAGTGAGAATCTATGAAATTAATTTTAAGTATGTGTAAAAAATATTTATAGATAGATAACCTAACATGAAAATGGAAATTATTTCTAAAAAAATAAATATCGGGGATCTTTATTTATAGAGGTTTTATTAATGGAATGAATGAATGGAAATCCAAGGATACATGATGTTGGGACTTATTAACATATGACTAGAGATACCCTAATATCTTGAATGTTATTGAGTAATATTCTAGATGACAAGTTACTCTTGGTAATGGATAATCATTCAATTTCAAATGTATTTTAATTGATATTGTAGATTATAAGGGACTCAATGGGAATGATGCATTTCTTATAAAAAGGGAAAAAATTATTGTTAATGTTTTAGACAACATTGTGATGAGTTAAATGAATTTTTCATTAAAAATATCTCATGTGTTTCTAATAATTGAAAAGATTTAATAATTATTAAAATAGGTGAAGGAACATGTAGAAAAATTGTATCACATTAGGGAACCCTATAACCCACACAACATGAGTTTCAAAGATGAAAATGTATATTACATTGGATACGTGGTCACATTGAACAATGAAATATTCAAAAGTTATCTAATAATGAAATAGTGAATAATATTCAATACACAGTATAGAAATATACGATTTTTATACTTTTTAAATTTATAATATTACTAGAATGACACATAAGAAGACAGAAATACAATATACTAAACCTTTATAGATGGTAAATTCATATATGTGTGGTACCATGAGGATCTGAACCATAATTGGAGATATCAAATTCATTATATTCAGAGAAGAATACAATAATAGAAAAACTATCCTCTAAATGAAATAGAATATGAGGTTACTCAAATGATCATTTTTTTACAATAAAAGTTAAAAATTGATTGGTTCTTATAAAAAAAGGATGCAGACAAACAATGTAAAATAATATCAGAGTAGTGTTTTATGCACTACACTAAAAAATAGGGGATAAAAAATCATTCTAGAATTCAATAAACTACTAAAAATAATGGTTTATATGAGATAAAAAATATATTTATTTTATAAATAGGAAGGACAATGGTAACTTGGTACAATTTTATAATATTATTCTAATAAGAGTATATTTGTATAATCGTCAGTGTAAAAAGTAGGAGTTTCTTATGAACATAAAAACATAATACTATATATGAGACATGGAACTATAAATAATACAACATAAAAATACGTAAAAGTATATATAATCCTCTATTATATAAATATTAAAAAAATCTTCGGAATTATGAAGAAACAGTTGAAGAATGGACCTTTTTTAGGATATCATTAAAATGTTTTTGGTTCCAAATGATGGAAGAAAACTAACATAATTTGATTAATTTTTTTATGTTACAATAATTTAAAATCAGAACAAAATTTATGTTATTTTTAATACTTTTGATGAATCTTATATGTCTATGAACATGTATAATTCTAAAAAATATATCAAGAAGATGGATATAATAGAGTAAGTTGGGATTTCTTTTGATTCAAATGATACCAGTGAGAAAGTAGGGAATAATAATGAGGGATACATCAATAAAATTCATATTAATAATTTTTTATTTGATAATATTTTTGGAATTTAGGTGGAACCTATCCAACCAAAAATAACCTTGTCGATAAAAACCCAAAATTTAAATATTTCTATTGTAGATCCTCATAATGTTTTTTGAGGTAGTTGATCATGTTGATTTGATTATTGTAATTAATAAATATAATGATCAAATTTAAAACTATTATACATGGGAGAAGGTATGAAGACCCAATTATAATAATATTATTAAAACACATTCATTTTTATTAAATAAGGTAAATGATAGAGTTGAATTCATAATAAATCAGTCATGGTGGTTACTCTTAGATAATAGGGGATGAATTTAAATAAATATCTCAATGGTATCATATCATGAAACAATCAAACTATTTTGGCTATTTTATCACTAAAAATATCAATATATATCTAACAGATGTGAAATATTTTTTGGGTGTGTAAGAAGAGTTGGTTATCATTGAAAAACATAGAGTCTTTTTCATTGATAATGATTTTATAATAGTTTAAAAAACAATTAGTAATTCATATTAGATAATCAATCTATAATATACTAGTATACCAAATATTATGAATGATTTAGATTACGGAATTTTACAAATAGAAAATTGATATAAATATTTATTTAAAGGGGTTATTGACATGTACTCATATTTTTATACTATATATTAATCAAATAATTATTTAGGTAATAAATATTCTATATTTTGAGAATTTATTATTTTCACATTCATGATTTAATTTTGAGTTATTATTCTAAATATTCTTGTTCTTATATATATACCATATCATCACTATGTTTTTTACAAAATTAATGATTTTGGACCTCATCATAGTTGGTGCATAGTTGGCACATGGTTAGGTGAAACTATCCACCCCCTCCCAGGTAAGTGTGTGAACAAATTTCCTCTTGGAATGTAGAAACAACATGGTTGGAGAATGGATTGGAAAACAATGTCGGATAATCATGTAGAATGTTTCGTATGGACAGTGATGGGAACATGGTGGCAGAATGGTTTTGAAAACCATCTTAGAAAACTATGAATATTTTCCCGGTAATTAAAAATAAAAAATTACCCTTGTTCCCTCTCCTATTGTGAACCTAAATCACCTACCACCAACCCTATTCAGGATTTTCTTCGATGGTATCTTCCTCCATTCTTTCTTGGACTCATTTACCCTCATCCTTTAGGTGGGTTTAACCTTGATTATTCATGGAATCATAAAAGAAGTCATAATCTTCTTGACTTGTCCTACGTTATAGGGTCATTCTTCCCTCATTTTTGTGTTCTTATTTTTTATTGGTTATATTGACCTATTTATTTTTCAAAATTTGGATGTATGGTGATATACTGATGATTCATGTTTTATCATTCCATTTTAGGGTCTTCTGGTGGGGTAGTTGTGGTTTCACACGAATTTATCAGAGTTTCGAAGTGTGAGGTAGGTGGTTCCATTATTTTTCATTATATGATGAGTTTATATTTTATTCATGATTATATAAATATTCTAAATATGTTTTTTGTTTGGTGAAAATTATTTTTTCAAGTAGGAATTAGATGAACATGGGGTTGAAATTTGTTTTATAAGAGAAATTCGAATTTATTTATTATGTTCTTCATTGTGGGGTTAATTAAATGTGTTTTATGCCTTATTTGAAAGCAGTGAAATGTGTTTTAAAAGATTTTTTATGGTGGGTATATGTTAAATATGGTTTCCAAGTGAAATGGTTTTTTTTCATGTAATATATGTTTTTGTAAACCTTAAATCTATTTTGAAATGCTAATGTGATATAATGCATTATATAAAATAAAATTTATTTGAGTATTAATTTTAAAGTGAATTTCCCCTGGTAATGGTTATATTCCTTTCGATTTATTCAAATTTTTTTAAATAGTTTTCATCAATTATGGATGTGGTCTGAAATGAATTTCCAAAAGTTTTTCTATGCATGTGAAATAGGATGTGGGGTTTTTTATGAAATTAGTGGCTTCTATGTGGACTTCGATTGATGGATAAATGAGAAAATGTTAATATGAAGATTCCTTGTTTGATTATGATTCTTGGCATGTGTTTTTCAATTTTATTATTTACGTGATATATGAAAGGAAGTTTGATCACAAATTGAATCCCATGTATTTTTTTGGGAAATCTATAAATGGTACGATAGTTGATTAAAAAGTGGTCGAGGAAAATAATTTTTTAGAAGGATTGATGATTAAAAAGTTAACTAAACAAGTTATATGATTAGATACCACTAATTGTTTTTTGGTTTGGATACCCTATAATGTCATGTTCATGGGAATGTTAATGGTATGGGAAAATTGTTTTAGAGGCACTTGGATTTTTGGGATGGGATCTCCTCTAGTGGATCATTAATAAGAATGATGTTGGTTATTGATTCAGAGGATTTTATTCATTGTTGTATGAGGATCATAGAGTCCCACTTTTAGTAGTTAAAATTAATTATTTTCTAATGGTTATATGTTGTGATGTGATGCTCAATTGATTTGGTTCTAGTCTTCAGTATATTGTAAACATTGTGTGAATTTTAATTTCAATAAAACATATGAGTGGAAAGGGTTTTCAGAAAATTTTATTCTTGAGAATGTTTTCCTTAAAAAAATTTCTTGTAAAATTTTCAAATATTATTATATAAATATTATTCTTCATGTATTCTAAAGTTAAATAGTGAAATCTTTTCTTTTTGGTGGCATCCTACAGAGATTTGGCTGACACCCTGAATACAGATTTGTGTGTATATTGAATTTTTTATGCATAACCAATGTAAATATAGAATTTTTTATGGTGGTGATGGTTGATCCAGTTGTTAGTGTTCTACTTCTTGTAGGTGTTAGTGGTGGTGTCAGGAGTGTCATGTCCAACTTGTTTAATGGAGGTTATTCGGATGGTTTTGTTGTCCCTATTATGTTATTGTCTTTTGGTCATTGTCAAAATTATAAAATGATGAATCTAAAAAAATTACCATAAATTTTTATGGTTATTAGTTATTGTGATGTGTATTCAGCATGGCTATTTATGTTTATATGCATGCATGAAATTGTTTTCAAAGACTATTTTTGATACGCATGCACTAGTTTCAATCCCTTGGGGTTTATGAATTCCCTTCGGTCCTAGACACATATAGTGACCAAATGTTTATATACATGGACTATAAATTAAATTTGAGGAATACTAAATAAATTACCCAAATAGACTCCCAATGAACGTGTTAGTTATCTATATTTGGAAACTAGGAACATAATCTTCTAACTAGGCGAATGATCATCAATATCTCCCATGAAGATCATTACATTTTCTTTTCCAACCAAAATCCATTCTCTATATCATAGGGAAAATAAAAAATAAAAAGGTTGATATAAAATGATCATTAATGGTAAATATATAGAATGTACAATAAACCATAAACATTTGAACATAAAAACCTGAAAATAAAGATTAAACATCAAAATCTTGAGCCATGAAATTGATATTGGTATTACGTAAGACATAGATTATAAAGGAACATTAACCATGACAGAATAGAATTCGTATGAGACATGTAATTATGGGTAAATAATAATCACATAATGTGATTTCCATAGTATCAAATTTATTTCTTCCAAGACCATAACAGTGGACAATTTCCATTACTTAACTCGGTTTACTTGTCGTTCAAGCCATATATAAATGAACCATATTTACTAGCCATTCTAGGCTTATATTACTGAACCTAGTTTAAATTTTGTTTCATTAATGTTTATACCATGAGATATAAATATATACCTAATTCATATTATGAATATATTGGTCTGACCCATCTCCTAATGAAATAATTCATACATGTGCCACAAAAACAAAAACTATTCATCAAAGCGTAACCCAAGAAATAAAATGGGATTTTTTAAACATCATTCCTAAAAAACCTAATCTATATAAAATACCATTCCATAATTACCCAAATAAAATAAGAGTAATAATATGTATATAAACATAGACATATTTAAATAGAGTCATAATAGATGAAAAATAATATTGATAAACCACTTGAACTCAGTTCCTGAGGAAAATATCTTTTCTTCTACAAAAACGTTTTCTTTTCATAAAATTCCATTATAATTTTAAAGAAAATCATTTAGTTGAAAATAAACATCAGATAGTGTATTATAATCTTCATGGAAAGATAACGTCATGAAATCGTAAAAATTCATTCATGCCATATATGTTATAAAAACATTCAACTCGTACTTTTTCCAGAAATGTCAAAAATTTCCCCATGTGGTAAAAAAATGTACTATTTATTCCATACCATGTATTAATGCTAAAAAATGGGTAATAATATACTTTAATTATTGTAAACATTTTTTCAAAACATATTTAGAAAAAAAGGACATATATAATAAATATATTCCCACTAAATACTTAAGTATAAACAATCTCGGATAAAAATGTGTTTTTAAAGTTATACGTTACCATAGGTCCGATATTTTATTACATATCCAAACCTCCTATAAGATGATTTAAAAAATGTTAATGATTTATTCCAAAATCATAATTTTTTTATGATAACATTTATGATGATATTTTCATTTGTATGTTAGTAACATTCCATTATTAATCATTATTTTGGTATTAAATCCTTTTTGTTCTTATGTATGTTTTTTAAGATAAGATATTATTATAATTTTTAGGTTACAATTATATCATTTAATTAATTGTATTATTATAAAATATATAATATTAAATCATTCAATTCATTTATATAATCATGGTTAAATGAAGATTATGTATAACAAATCACATCGCACCGTGGAGATGGTAGGTTATAAGTACACACAAGCGACGTAACCATTCCCATAATTGTTTAATGGTATTTAATTACATGGTTTATAGTATCTCATATTATTATTATGTTTTATTAATCATATATAGTAATTATTTCCAACAATATACCAATCTATTTAAGGTGGAGGTGAAGAAACTGATTACACCACGAAGTGGAGAAGGTAAGTTGTACGCACACACGCGCATTGATTTCATTTTTAAAAGGGTGAATAAAAGGTAAAATATGGTAGTTTCATTTATATAATGACATATAATTATATAATTGATACATATTTTATTACTTTATCATGTAAAAACTAAATAATAGGAAGTATAAAAAGAATGAAATATGAAAGAATCAGTAGAAGAGATTACATTTTCCTCAACATGCCTTGTTTAAAATTTCATAAGGTAGTAAGGATGGTCTTTTGAGAATTCCAGAACCTATAGAATGTAACTAGAGAAGTTAATAAGTGAAATGGGCTTGGTTTGGACAATTATGAAGGCTTAAAATTGATTGAAGATGAGAGAGAGGAGGTTCCCTTTTATAAGAGAGTAGAGGGGTACTTTTGGAAACTCTGAAAACTTAATTTATTATAAATTTAATTTTTAAGTAAATGGACGAAAACATATTAAATTTAATTATATTATGATTTTTTTTCTAATAACCATAATTAAAGAATTTTTAGACATGTTTAGAATATTATTTTATCTTAATCGTGATTTTAAACCCATATTTTAATCTTTTTAATCTTATCATGATATAATATTATTCACAATTTTGTGTTAATGTAATTACCATATCTTATCAAAAAACCCACAAAAATTTATTATGACTCATTTGAACTTATATTAATCATTTGGAAAAATCATATATTAATTCTTATAAAATGTCATTTTCACATCCATGTGAATGCATGGGGTCCCAAAATCCACCAAAGGATTTACATGGTCGTTAATATCTCATCCAATAGGATTATGACATGTTTTAAGGTATTTTAATATTATTATAATATTAATTTTGAAACATTTATTTACTAGATTTACCTTTTAACCATTGTAAATAAAATAATTTTTGAAGTGAATATTCATAATGTCTAAGATTATTATGTATCTGTTTAAAAAAAGTTAACCTTATGATTCCAAATATGGAATCGATTTTTTGAAATTCAAAACACATAAGTTGCAGTAATTAATTAAAAACTAATCTATGTTATCAAAACTAAAAAAAGGGATTTTATGAAATAATAACTATCCAATTATTGACATGTGTTTATGTCCAAATTTAATGTGAAGTTAATTAAAACGACCCAAACTAGATTAAAGTACAAAAAATATAATATAATTAAAATTTATATCCAATTTAAAATATAATCTAACTATACAAATAAATTAAATAAATAGGTAGTTTTGAATTAAAATTTTGTATTTTCACTTTTCATTAAAATTTTATTATTTATAGAAATATAAAAAATACACAAAAATAGTAAATTTTTATACCCCTATTCAAATTTAAAATTATATTTTGTCATATTTAAATTATAAATGTCTCAAAAAGTAGATTTAAAATGGGGGTTCTATCGAAAGGAGGTAAAAATGCAGTTTTTTGGAAAATACATCTTTATGCGAGAAATTTCTTTTGTTCTCATATCATTTAATAGAAAATGAGAATGATGAATGATAAAGTTATATAAAATTCAATATATTGTTAATACTATTAATAATGGCTAGTTTATATCCCATTAAATAATAATATTTTAATTATATATTTTTGTTTAGAGAGTTGGGGTATTGCGTACAATGCAACTATAGAGGAAGGTCTCTCTTACGTGTAACACAATCCATGTCAGTGTTGTATGTAGTGAAAGATTATTTTTTTGTTGTGTATAAAATACTGAAAAATTATTTCATTTATACATTGAACATAATCTATACTCATTGTTGTATGAAATAAACTCTATCAAAAGAACGTAAAATTATGTACAACACAAACAGATGATAGTGTTGCGTATAATGCAAGATAATACATTGTTGGGTATATCACTATCTAATCATGGTGTTTAGTTAGGGTCTGGAATAGAGGTAAGAACACATTAATTATTCATGAAAAATGGGGGATCAAAACCTATTGGGCATATGTTACTGTAGCGGCGTTAGAGTACTGTAACAGCAGCGGGTACTATGTGGTTCTATTGCAGCGCGTTTAATATAGCAGTACTATTCAAAAAACGAGTCTTGGGCCAAAAAAATGGGGCTACGGGTCATGTAATGGGATAAATACCCACTGGGCCTTCGGGATATGTAATGGGTCTCCCTTTACCCAGTTAAAGAGGTTTTTTCTTTTCTTTAATAATAAATTAGGCTGCGGTATCAACCTTTAATAAAAAACTAGCTAATCATGGTGTAGTGTACAACACAAGACATAATAGAAATTTTAAAAAATCCATCTCATCAAATCTCATGGTGTTACAGTCTACCCCCATTAAAATTAATTTCACCCCTAAAATTTGTCATTGTTATAAATGGTTTCCAATTTGATAGTTTCTTTCATGGAAACCAACATTATAAAAAGGGATACTAAAACATAATTTTAAAAGGTAATGATAGAAACATAATAGTTTTCGAATGTTACTCATCATAAGTCATCCACATAAGAGAACACAGGTGGTAAGTGGAAACATGAATATGGAAGGGAAATCTAACAATTATGTTTTGATGGATAATGATAGAGAATAATTTTTGGAGAAAGTTAACTACCATGAATCAATAAGTCTTCTATGGTTTAATAGATTATATAATTTATTGGATAATAAAGATGTAGAATTTTTTTTAATATCCCTTTCTTAAAGATGATGGGTTTCTCATGAGAATAAATAATTACTTTATTTCGAACAATCTCACAATTGTTCGGGCCTAGAAAAATTTCCACTTAAAATCTTATTTAAATAATTGATGTTGAATTTTTTATTCTTGATGCGTAAGAAGATAATGCGGTAGAATGAACTGTCATTCAAAATTTCGGAACAAATATTTTAGCTCATGTAATAAAATATTCATAAGTCCACCTATAGTTAGATGATACATTAATATAACAAACATAAAATGGAAAATAACTTATACTATTCATAAATGTATAACTTTTAAATCCTTAAATAAACTAAAAATATAAAACATTAGAAAGAGGTGAACTTGATCGACTTATCATTATTCTCACATATATCATTTGTAAATTCTTGGTTATCAAATTCCAAACAAGTGAATACCTTAATTATGTATTCTCTTGAAACACAATAACATGAATTACCATAGAACTTTAGTGAAATAATTCTATCTTTCAAAATTAACTCTTTATACACAGTAATCATACCAAATATTATATATATACAAACCATGATACCACTTTGTCATTTTATCAGTCAGGGGATCATTTATACTATAAAACATCTCATCATCTCCCTATACCTTAATTATGTGCATATCATGTGCCTTCCAGAAAAAATTCAATCACTTTTCATGGTTACCAGTTCCATATAATTATTCAAAACAGAAATAAACCAATACATAGAAATTACAATATTCTATTATTCTATAAATGAGATTCCACAACAATATTTTAGAATCTAATTAAATAAACACTTAATCATTCCACAACTTCTTTGTCATACATAGAATCACCAATAGTGATCACTTTCCACTTCCCTATTTTCATTTCCCTTAAGAGGTTGCTGACATTGATCATCATTAACCCTTGGATTTAGGAATGGGATATCATAATTCCCATTTCTATGCACTTGTAGCATTGAAGTGTTGTTAGTCCGTTCAATGTAGTATTTCCACTATTCACATCAATAGAAACGTTTTCCCCAATACTTCAACACTCAACTACTATATTTCCTTCTTTTGAATTCATGAAAAATATTTCTTGACCCTTTAATACAATCTCCACCATGCATCTTTTCACACTTTGAGCATAAGGAAAAATTCAACTTCTTATAACCATTGATTTGGGATTTTTCATTTAACTCCATATTTCGTATTTTGTCAAAACCATGAGATGTATATGTAACACCAACTTACAGTTCTTCCATGATAACAAAACATACAATCTCTTCATACCTATTTATGTCTATTATAAATGATTCCCTTAGAAGGCTTTGTTTTAAGGCACTGAAGAATTGATAAACATTACATTCAGGTTGGATGATAAATCTATAATCATACCTTGAACACTGTTTAAAATTTGCCTCTTATGTACATTAATATTAATTATACTTTTATATAATATTAAGGAGCTCATTTTCTATATCTATTAAAATAATATGAGGGAAGTACATATTGAAAAATAATTTCTTGAACTCATCCCATTCCATGGATTCAATTTCATCTTGGTTCCTTGTATTTCTTAATTATAGTCCACCCCTGGTCTTCTTATACTTTTAAGTACTAAACAAAAAAAATAACTTCTTTATGTTTTGAGTTGGGAAGGATGGAAAATATCTTCTTAATCGTACTGATCCATTGTTCTGTAACATTTGGATCTGAAGACCCACTAAAAGAATGTGGTCATTGACTCATGATGGACTCAATATATTGTATCTTCCTTCACTACTCATTTAAAAATCTATAATGATTCATATATTGTGTAAGTATAGAAACATGATTTTTCACTCTGTCCCCCATAACATTTGGTTATTCAGGAGGACAATCATTGCGTTTCCCAGTGCATTGATTATTATCACAGTTCCTTCGAGTTCTAACTATTATCTGAACCCAAACAAAATAGGGTGAAAGGAAAAATCATACTAGGACGACAACATAATTAAGGGGTTGTACATTAAGCCTCTAACATCATAGGTTTAATCTTAGGTTATTCATGGTCATTATCATAATTTATGTGATGTAACCTATACATATACATAAAATTAGGGACATCCCTAGTCATATCTTATAAATATATTTAGGTATCTCACTACGGTTTTCGAATCCTAGTTACAAAGGTTGACTATACCTTTGATCTGATACCATCTGTAGAGACCCAATCATGAAATACATATGCATTACATTGGTTTTGAGGAATACATAATACATGACAAAAATAGAAACCCAAATACCATATTAGTTTAGTTCCATAAGAAATTAGGAAAAAAAATCAAATAACATGGTGAAATATCTTCAGCGTCTATCATAAAGATCATCCCCTTTTTCTTTACTTCCAAAATCCTTTCAATATATATTGGGGAAATAAATTCATAAAAAGGTGTGATAAAATTATTAATAAGGGTAAACATGGTGAAAATTAAACAGACCATAAACATTTGAATATAAAAACATGAACAAAATGTTTAAAAATCAAAATAAAGAGTCATGAAATAAATCATGGCAGTACATAAGGCATCGATCATAAAGGCACATTAACCATAATATAATAGAACTGGCATAAAACCTGTAATTTCTTTAAACTAATATGAACATAATAATATTTCCATAGTATCCAAGGTATTGATTCCAAGACTATCATAGTGGACTAAGTCCATTACTAAACTGGGATTACGTGTCATTACAACCATGTATTATAGAACTGGATTTACATGTAGATATTTCCTTGTAATGCAAAACCAAATTTAAGTTATATTCCATTAATTTATATCCCATGATATATAAATATTTTTCCAATTTATTGGAGGGAGATATAGGTCCCACCCATCTCATAATGAAATCATTCGTACATTATCTACAAAAAAATAAATCGTTCATCAAATCATATCCCTAGAAAAAAATCGTTTTTCTTAAATATCATTCCAACAAAAAAATTCCATTTAAAATAACATTCCTTAATTAATGAAATCAATTTATATTAATAATAGGAATATTAACATAACCCTAATCAATGAGAGTCACCTTAGTCATAAAATAATTTTGATAAACCAGTTGAACTTAGTTCTTGAGGAAAATATCATTTCATCATAAAAATGTTTTAATTTCTCAAAATGCAATGAAAATTTAAATGAAATGAATTTAGTTGTAAAGAAACATGAGATATTTTAGCATATGATTCATGGAAATAATGTTTCATGAAACCATAAATATCAATTCATGCAATATATGTTAAAAACATTTCCCTCGTACTTTTACCGAAAATGTGAAAAAGTACATCATATGGTAAACAAAAGAAAGAATCATTCCATAACACATAGTAGAAGTAAAAAAGGGTTAACACAATGAATTTAAACACAGTAATTTTTTTTTATAAAAAACCTATTAGAAAATCTTTCACATATATGATAGATATAACCACAATAAATAATTACGCAAAAACAATCTCAGATAAAAACAATATTTCCAAATTATCCCTTACCTAAGATCTGATTTTATTTGTATATATCCAAACCTCCTATATAATGATTTAAATAATGTTACTGATTTAATCCTAAATCATAATAATTTCTATTATAACATTTACAATAACATTTTCATCCTTTTTTAGTAACATTTCATTGTTACTTGTTATTTGGGTATTAACTACTTTATGTTCTTATGTATGTTCTGTCATATAAGTTATTATTACTCTTTTATGTTATAGTTATATCATTTAAATCATGGTATGAGAATAAAATATATCCTATTTATTCATTAAATGTTTTATATAATCATTGTTCAGTGAATATTATATAGAACAAATAATATCACTTCATGGAGACGGTAGGCCGTACGTATAAACGAGCGATGTTATCATTCCTAAAATTGATGAATGGTATTAGATTGTATGGTGTATAGTATCTTGGAATTAATATCATGTTATAAAAATCATATATATTTATTTTTCCACCATTATACCCCACCATGTAACGTGGTGGTTGAAAACATATTATGCCACAACGTGGAGATGGTACACCGTACTTACGCACGCGTAGTGATTTCATTTTTCATAGGATGAATAGAAAGTGAAATAGGGTTGTTTCATATATATAAAAACATATCATTATATGAGTGATACTTATGTAGTTACTTTATAATTAAACTACTAAACAATAGGAAGTAGAAGAAGAACGAAATTTGACAGAATTAGTAGAATAGATTACCTATTCCTCGACGTGTATCCTTTAAAATGGAGTGAAGAGGAGATAGAGGAGGATCCCAATTATATGAAAGGACAAGGATAATATAAGAAACTCAAAAAATATTAATTAATTATAAATTTTATATCAACTAAAAAAATTCTTAAACTTATTTACCTCAAATATAAGATGATTTGGGTTTGAATAAAAATCATCCAATAATTTTTAGACAAGTTTAGAAAATTTGTTTATCCTTATCTTTCTTATTTAACCCTTATTTTAACCTTCTTAATCATACAATGATATCAGGTTATTTACACATTGTGGGTTAATATAATTTCCATGTTTGGTCAAATGACACCAAAAAATCTATTTTTGAAATAGTTGGACTTATATTAAATATTTTTCCAAATATTAGATACTTAGGAATTTAATATCATTAATGGACTATTTTATATTTTAAGTTAATAATTATGTAATATTTGATACTATTCATACGTGACTTCTTAAAAACTCATAACAACCTTATTACTTGAAAACAAAGAATTACATAATCCAAAATATGTCTACTTCATCCAAAAAAATTAATGGATGGGATCAAAATATTGAAAATAAATTTATTTTCATATTATAAATTCATTTATTACAATCATTCATTCATGAGTTAATCACTACATCATAATCATGTCATAAATAAATATATCTATCTATTGTATAAAATTTATCAATAAAATACCATGACACTGAAAATCTTTTTATCCTTATAGTTAATATTTATAGAAATGGATATCAGTTGTATAACGATATATTAAATTAAATTTAGTAAAAGAAATATGTTTACATTATAATTTTATTTACAAGAAATTAATTCTTATAAAATATTATTTTTAATCAATTTGAATACATGGGGTCCTAAAAATAACCCACAGATTCCAATGTTCTAAAATATATCATCCAATAGGATTATAACATGTGTTTTGATAGTTTAATAGTATTATAATATTATAATTTTTACCCTTATTTAACAAATTTATCCCATAACCTTGATAAAAAAATTTAAAAAGTTTCAACACATAATATATATAACAAGAGGTACATATTTACACAAATTTAATCTTTTGTTTTTAAATATTGAATCCATTTTTCAAAATTCAAAACATAGTAGTTGTATTAATTAATTTAATTTTTTTCTTTTTCAAAACCAAAAAGATGGGTTCTAATATGTAATAACTATCAAATGATTGATATTTGTTTATGTCCAATTTAAAAGTGAAATTAATTTTAATTATCATAATTTCATTAAAACATAAAAACATAATAAAATTACACATTAAAACCAATTATAAAGATTATCTTAATATATAAATAAATTAGATAAAAAGGCAGATCGAATTAAAATACTATATTTTAACTATTCATTAAAATTTTAATTTTATTAGAAAAATAGAAAAAATTAATCAAAAGAAATTTTTTCCCATCATACAAATAAGAAGTCAATTTGTCAAATTTAACTTATTAATGTGTAAAAAACTATATTTATTATGGGTGAGCCATCAAAAGAAGATAAAATAATATTTTTTTGAAAGAATAATTCTTTTATATAAAAAATTGATTTTGTTCTCATATAATGTTCTAGAAAATGTGTATTATGAATTATAATGTTACTTAAAATTAAAATTTTGTTTTATACAATTCATAATGGCTAGTTTATATCCCATTAAATAATAATATTTTAATAATATATCGTTGTTTTATGAAACTCGGTATTACGTATAACATAAGCTATAGAGAAAGGTCACTCATAGGTGTATCACAAGCCAAGTCATTGTTGCGTGTAGAGAATTATTCCTTTGGTGCTGCGTATAACATAATCCAAAGTTTGTACATTTATAAATTGAAGAAACTCAATACTCAGTGAAGCGTGAAAATAATTCTATCAAATAAACATGAAATTATGTGTAACATAAGCCAAGAATAGTGTAGCGTATATTGTATGCTAATACAATGTAGCATTTAGAGAAAGATAATCATGGTGCAGCATACAATATAAGACATCAACAAAATAATAAATAATATTTCTCAGAAAATCTCAGGGTGTTACATCACAGATCAGGTTTACTATCGGGTTGGATATCACTCTTACTTGGTTCATGAAAAATTAGTGTGAGAGTAGGTCCTGATCTTTTAGGTCAAGTTATTTGGGACGATCCAAGATAAACTATAGTTATAATTGGTATGTCTTGTTATTGACGTTTTGATTGGGGTTTCTGGCTGGCACATCCCATAATAAAACATGAGTCACCATGGGTTGTTTGTTAATTTTGTTTGACTTCTCCTCTTGGTGGTACATATAGGACACAAATTATAAATGGTCACTGGGTTGGATATGAGTGATTTTTTGTCTTGTTATAATGGATTTTGTTTTTTTATTTATATAAGTTATTCTGTTTGTCTTTGTTTCTGGAAATTTTCAGAATGGTTGAAGGATTTATTTATTATCATTGCTTGTTGTAGTAATATTCATCCACCTAGAAATCATGTGCAACCACCAAATGGGGATGGAGAGAGTTATCCTTAAAAAATTATTATATTTTAGTGAATGTGGTGGTTATATAATTTTATTATTTTGTTCAATGAGTGGGATCTGGTCCTACTCAGCATGGAGAATCCAAACCCATTACTTTAAATGAAGAAACCCAAGAGTTCCCCAAGATCAAGCCTCGTTATTTAGGAGGTAACACAATTCCTAATGATGTAGAAGATTGTATAGAGAATAAATAATGTATCCTCATGTTTTTATACTCATGAGTTGGATAATTTGAAATGTCGTTTGTTCATGTTGGAAGGTTCTAGTCGAATGTGGGGTGATTCAGTGGTTCTTTTTGGAACGAATTTGTAGAGGAGTTGGAAAGATTTCAAGGATGTCTTCAACAAGAATTATTGACCAAATAATCATTCATCCTCTAGGTCCTAATAGTTTTGAATCATATGAAGGGATATCAGAATTTTATGGAGTATCCCAACTATAATTCCAAGGTAGTTCAGTATGTAGCTGAGATTGTTTCTATTGAGCTATTGAATTCTCTGATGTTTGAGATGGGATTGTGACCAAAAATATGATCCCGAGTCTTCCTGTTCAAGAAAAAAAATTATGATTATGTGATTCATCATAATATTATGGTGGAGACATAAAATAATTGAATGTATAATTTATTTTGTTCTTTGATAACAGTGGGTAGTGGCAGTTTGTCTGAGAAGAATCAGATGCGTGACAAGGGAAGATGAGAAGTGGTAGTTCATTCCATCAAAAACATTTTTCTTCCTATGTGGCTTCTAATTCTAGGTAGATTTCAATCCATTAGTGTGTATTGGACGCACAAATGAGATCTACATTCTTATCTCACCCTAGACCTTATCACTGGTACATAAATATAGGGAACTTGTTGTGACTTCGTAGAGTGGCGCAACCATATTAGAGTGGTGTAGGATTCATGGCTTCCAAAGGGAGATTAGCTCAGCCTTAACTATCAACGATAGTTTGATCTAGATTTTGAGTACATGAAAGGAATTTTGGACCATCTCTTGGATGGATTCAGTTCCAGTCAGAGCTATAAGGTTGTGGTCATTTATAGCATCAGGCTAAGATGATGAAACAGAATACAGTGGATCGGGAACCGGTGGAATAAGATGCATGGAATTTGACAGTTCAAGGTACCATTCTTATTGAATTTCAATTATATATTGTGTCTTTTTATATTTATTCCCCTATTTCATTATTTTATACCCATCTTCTGGATGTGTTAGAGTTCACAACTGAGTTTATGCCTTATGTGATGTAGTCAGAAATGCCTCTTTGTAAAAAGAGAGAGAAGGGGTTTAGTTTTACATCTTGTGGGCTCAACATGTTTGGGGTAATGTGGTAAGGGTTTTTTTTTGATATGGAAATATTTTATGTGATCCATAGTATAGATTGGATGTTGTGTTTTCAACCTCACATTGATTGCAATTGGCTGTCATTATGTATTGTGGAACCTGATGGACCCACCAATGTTTTTCAAGGTGAATAGGATCATTGGCCAGGATGTGATGGACCACCATATTCAGAATTGGGAAATATTACTTGTCATATCTCATCAATAACGTTTGAGGATGATGATTGTGCTCATGATTGTGGGTTACCTCATGTGGAGGAGGAGTTACAAGATGTTTATCTAGATTATTTCTTAGGTTTCCCTCTAAAATGGGATGTGGAGTTCAATATTGATTTGGTGTTTAAGACACAATCGGTGTATCTCCCATTTTACAAAATGGTCCCCACAATGGCGAGGTGATTAATAGTAAAATTTGATTATTTGGAATCTAAAGGATTCAATCACATGAGCGTCTCATGTTAGGCCACCCGAGATCTATTTAGAAAAAATGCTGATGGATACCTCCTGGTGGGCATTGATTACCAGGTGTCGAATAAGGTAATAATCAACAAAAAGTACCCTTTTCCCAGAATTTATTTCTTTTTCGATTATCATATGGGTGAAAAGTGTTTTTCCATGATTCAGTTGTGTTATAGATATATCCAAGATAAAGTTATAGAGGATTATAATCTAAAAACAACCTTCCATAGAAGGTACAAATAGTTTCAGTACATTATCTTGCCTTCTCTGTGGAAGAATCATCTAGTGTTATTTATGGAAGTTTGGAACAGTGTGTTCCACCAGTATCATGATTCATTTTATTGTTATTTTTAGATTCCATCCTAGTAATTTGATGACTCTGAGGAGCATGATTGGAATTTAATGATGGTTCTAGGAACAATTTTTGATCATTGTCTTAACACTATGCTTTCTATGTGAACTATCTAGATTAGGGAAGTGAATTTTATGGGCAATGTGATCTTATAATAATGGGTTTGAATAAAACATGAGAATATTAGTGCAATTATATCATGGGAACATCATAAAAATTATTTTAAAACTAGGACCTTCTTAGGCCTCGCATGATATTACAAGAAGTTTGTTCATGATTTCTCTCAAATTTCATCAAAACATAATGCACTTACATAGAACGAGAAAACTTTTTTATGTATCTTAGAGTGTCAAGAAACATTTTAGGATCTTATTTGATGGTTTACTAAAACCCTATCTTGATATTTCCTAAATTTTTATAGGGATATGATGTTTAATGTTATTCTTCTTGTTTGGACCTTGGGTGATTTCTAATGTATGATGACCATGTGGTTGATTATGGTTTATTCTAGCTCTGACCATAGGAAAATAATTTCCCAAAATATGAATTTGAGCTAAAAATGGTGAGACATTCCTTGAAGACATGAAAAAATTATATTTTATGGGGGAAGATTTTGGTTTAGTCATCTCATAAGATTAAATCCAACAATTTTTACCCGAAAGATCTAAATTAATGGAAATGTAGTTGGGTTGAGGGTCTCTATGGATTCTACTTTGATATTGTCTATTCCCCTATTATTAGAAATGTGGTTGTAGACCCATTGATCTAGAATGTTCTGAAGAAATATTTGAAAAATTCCACTGATGAGTGGACTTTGATGGGTTTGTTTTCGACCATATTCATCTCGAGACCATGGAACAAAATAAAGGTTTGTTCTAAGCCTGTGTTTAGATAACACCATCCCTTATAGAATTGATTATGTGGGAGCAACATGGTGATGTGTTATGTTTCTATTCAATGCAATTCCATAATGTTGGGGAGGTTCCTTTGAAATGTTATTATATCTTTAGGGATCATAATACCTTAGTGGTATCATCATGGTGTTGTTCTCATTGATGAGTGTGGTGATGTGAGAAAACCAATAGTCTAAGTGTTACATCCAACATGGTTCTACCAATATGTATTATATTTTTCATTGGTAGTTTTTTTGGCTAGTTATGTGGTGGGAAGAAGATGAATCTGTATCTCATTGTTATACTTGTATGTAGGTTATAGAAGAGCACCATATTCCCTTTATGTTTTCTTATAAAGATACCTATTCCAACTTGAATGAGGGATGAGATATCAATGGATTTTATTGTTGTCCAACATAATAAACCATGGGGTTGGAATTGTTTTTGGGTAGTGATTGATGTGTAACAAAATCATCTCATTTAGTTCAAATTAACGATTCAACCATGGTGGATGAGTTGGGTCTATTAAATGTTTAGGAGGTAGTGAGTCCACATGGTGTGTCACTGGAAATTGTTTTAGATGGGGACCCCCATTTTACATCGTGGTTTTGGGAAGGACTCTTTATGGTGATGGGGTTATAGAGGATGTTGTGTATGACATTCTGTCCTAAAAAATAAAGTCAAATGATGTGGGAAAATCATATTTTAGAAGACATGAAATTGGAATTTGTTTTGGAATTTGGTGGTTCACATGATAGTAATTTGGGATTTGGAGAGTTTGCATATAAAAATATTTACAAATCCTATATTTTAATGGCTCCCTTTTAGGTACTTTATAGTCAGCCACATCAGCCACATTTGTGTTTGGCTGAGGTGTGTGAGACCTTGATATTGGAATCGTGCTTTGTGAAGGAATGTTTTGATAAATCAATGTTTATTGAACATCATTTTTTATAGTGTTCAGACGTCAAATGACTTATAATGAATAAAGGTGTCATGATTTGCATTTTCATTGGTGACCAGGTGATTCTAGAAGTGTCACCTATATTCGTTCACTGACATTAGGGTAAAAAAGGGAAGATAACATCGAGGTATGTCAGTCATTTTGAGATTACCATGTGGATTGGTTTTGTGAAATTAATGTTAACATTTATTTCTTAGTTGATGTCAGTTCATGATGTTCTCCATGTCTCCCAACTAAAAAAGTATGACCTGGATCATTCCCATGTGTTTAATTGCAATGTGTTTGAATTGGAGCTGTAATTGTCAGTGTTTGTGGAGCCAATGAAAACTTTGGATTGTGAAGAGAATGTGATTCAAGGGGAGTCCATTCTATTGGTCTGAGTTATTTTGTGTAACAGTAGTTATGTGAATGAATATTGGGGGTGGGATTCTTGGGATGAGGATGAATATGAGTTTTTTTCTCTGATAAATCTTTGTGTTGACTTTCTAGTGGAGGAATGTTTACATGGTTGATAGAATTATCCCTTCCGTGATTTTATTTTGAGGTATTTATTTTTCTATTTTTTATTATATTAATCCAATAGTTACCCTATGAGTTTATAGAGATAGGTGAAGATTTAGGGATTTATACTAGGTGGCTTTCTATGGGTCTATGTTTAGGGGAAGCTGTGAACCCTCTTATATGAAACTGTGTTGTCAATTTTAATTTTGGAAAATGGCGACTCTATAGATGGTAGACATTTTGGAAAACCATGTGAGATGACATTGCATTATGATCCTCTTGGATAACAAGAGACACATGGTTGTCACACGGTTTGGAAAGCCGTGTGGGAAAACTATTCAACTTTTCATGGTTATTAAAATATAGATAATTACCTTTCTTTCCTCTTCAATATTAACTCTATATCACCTCTAATCCACCACAAAATGTTTTTTGTTCCATAGGAGGTTCCCCACAAAATTTAATAGAACACTTGATCCTCATCCTTTGGTTTTATAGACACTAGTTATTCAAATAATCATCATGTAAATATTTATCTTGTAGATTTCTCTTTCTTTCAATATTTATTCTTCCCTTATATTTGAGTTCTTATTTCATGGAGGTTTTCAGACCTAATAATGGTCGAATCTTGTGACGTAGGGTGAAATATTGATTATTGTTGTTTAATATTTTAGTTATTGGGTATTGTGGTGCAGTAGTTGTGGTTTCAAATAGTTTTTTAGATGTTTACTAACGTGAGGATGGTAGTGCCATGAATATTCATTTTTAGATGAGTTTGTATTTATTTCATCGTTGTTTAAATGTTTTCTATGATTTTTTTGTGGTGAAAGAATGTTTTGGAAAATGTTTTCAGATTTACATGTGGTGAAAGTATATTTTTCTAATGCAAAGTCAATATAAATCCTCTGTGTTTCATTATAGTGTTTCCTAAATATGTTTTATCCCTATGTGATAGGTGATAAATTTATTATCACGGGTATATAATTGTATAAATGTGTTAGATATCTGGTTTTCCATATAAATGGATTTTTTTGTGCATGGTGTCTTTGTTTTTGTTCACCATGAATGTGTCTTCATAAAGTAAAAGTGTTATAAAGCCTATTATAAAATGAAATTACTATGAGTATAAATATAAAAGCTATTTTCCTATAGAAATGGCTGTATAGGTTATGTGTTCTTATTGATTTGTTTCCCAATTGGCTTCATAAATTTTTTATATGGTGTAAAATGTATTTTAAAATAGTTTTTTTGTGCATTGGAAATGGAATGTGGGTTTGTTTATGGGAAATTTTGGAATCAATGGTGATTTGGATCGCTAGATCAATGTGAAAATGTAAATGTAGTGTTTTCCTTGTGTTCTTATGATTCATGGAATTTGTATGCGAATGTGACAATATGGGTGATATGTGAAATGAAATTTGAGAACAAATGGAATCTAAAGTATCTAGGTTAACAAACTAGAACTAGTACACTAGTTGATTTAAAAGTGGATGAGGTATGTATTCATCTAAGATGATTTATGAATATGACACTAACTAAAAATGTGATATGTTCAATGACCAGTAGAATTTTGAGATGTCCTCCCATCCTGTGGCTTATGCATGGGAACTTCGTTGGAATTGGATTATGGTTATAAAGAATAATAGACCTTCGGGACTCTTTTCAATCTACTTACTCATGCACATGAATATTTTTGGTAGTTGAGTTGGAGTTTTTTTATCATCGAGGTATGAGGTTCTTAGAGTCCCACTTGTGCTAGTTACCTATAAGGATTTTCTGATGGATCTGTATTATGATTTCATTCTCATGTGATGTTGTTCTAGAAATCGGTATACAGAAGACCTCGAGTATATTTTCATTTCATGTAAGTTTATTTTCGAGAAGATTATTTTAATAATGTTTATTTCAAGAGAGATTTTTACATTAAAAAATTTCATTGAAATGAATCAAATATTCTTACAAAAAATGCATGATTTTTTTTCTAAAGTTATGGAATATAATACTTTGTTTTGCGTGGCTTACTACTGGGATTTCTCCTACATTCTTCATAATACTTTGGGAGTATAAAGACATTGTTATGTATGACCTGGGTAAAGAAAAGATGTGTTCTGGTGGTGATGGTGGATCTGGAATCTAGTGGTCCACTTCATGTTGGTGTTGGTGGTGGTGGAATGAGGGTGATTTCCCCCTTGATTCATGGATGATTTTTGGATGGATTATTTAACCCCATTCGAGTCTAGTTTAGGGTTATGGTTAAAATTTTAAAATGATGAATCTAAATCTTTTCACCACAATTGGTTATGATTATTAGTTATGGATATGTTTATTCTTATTGGTTGTTTAAGTTTATATAAATGGTTAAAATCATTCTCAATGTATATTGTTGATACCCTGTCAATAGATTTCATCTCTTGGGTATTGGGAACTCCCCCATTCCATGTTACAGACTGGGTTGCATTGGATGGCACTATGGCTTGGTTCGTGACAATTATGATATTGATGAGAAATTTTGAAATTTCTATAGTCTGTCTGGATTTTTACATTATGGAATAACATTTCATACAATGAGAAGATAATATTTTTTATCTCATGAAATGAACTCCCCAGAATTATTGAAATTTTTTATAATAGAAATTTGAAAACTAATATATATTTTCTCCAACATATTTATAAACCACATTGACATAGGATGAGGTTGTAACATTTGAAAACTAAATAGACAAACCAAAAATTAAATGAATTCATTTCAATAATCTAGCATTATGAACTGACATTATGGACTTTGTGACATTGTGATCCAAATTTTATAGTGTTCCAAAATATTCCCACATACTCAAAAATAATATAATATTTTGATTTATCTAATGTATAATTTTTTTGTATATATCATGATGAAAAGTTGTCATAAATTATTTCTATGATATTGAAATATCTGGTAACTATATTGATAATAAATCCACCTCGTATATTATAATTTTTTCTATTCATATTTTTTTGAACTAAAAAATAAGAAATAGAGTTTAGTAGAATTAAGAAAATGTTATTCTTTGTTTATTACCACAACTATGGAATATAAATTGATGATTTTTAAGATTGTTCTTATGGATCATTTGGGATTTTAAGTTGAGAGAACACTATGCATTTTATGGGGAAATAGTGTTTTTTGGTATTTCCAAGAAACTTGTTCAGTACTTAATATCTTAACTTATTTACCACATTTTTAATTTAATGATTCAAATTGTTGAAAATCGTGGTTTAAGACTTTAGTTTATCTATACAGGGGATTATGTTGAAATCCTTATTACTAAGGATTTATCAATTTAAAAAAATTTATGACTTAATAATGAAATATATGTTCATACTTAACTAAACATATATGGTTAATTATTTAGAAAAATTCAGAACATACAATATATTATATTGAAAAAGTGGGATAAAGAGTGATGCAAATATGCATCAAAGGGTGTGTCACAGGGTGTGTGAAATAAGGGGCTCTTGGTAAAGACACACGGACACAATTTCTTTTTACTAGGGGATGAAATTATCTAATAATAGTATCACCTAAGGATTGTTTTGTATATGAAATGTCCAATATGAGAAATTTCTTGACTTGATGATTTTCAATACATACTACAAAAAAATTTAATGTTTTTTCGAAAAAATCCAAAATAGGGAGATCACAATGGCCATGGATCTGTTGATGATGTTTTTGAAGAGTTCAATTTGTTTCAAGCATTTTTTTATATTAATTACTGGTTTAATAGATTATTTTTATTTCTAGTTTAATTTTTTTGGGATTGTTGAAAATGGGAAATTTTTATTAAATAACTATATCTAATTTTTTATGATATTCAGAATACTAGAAGATCATCGTAATACTTAAGAACAATATATAAAATTTTTATATGGAAATAAAAATTAAGGAATTCGGAATTTGAATTCAAGATAAAATTTATTTTTCTAGAGAATAGGTATTTTTTAACTAGATACAGGATTTGAGCATCAGTGAAATCCTCTGATCATTCATCATAAAATTTTTTCAAACAGAAAACATTTTTTAATGTATGTCTTAAATTCTGTGAGATAGGAAAATTATTTTTAAGATGTAAGTATTTTAGACATTTTAATATTTTAATCATAATATTTTCTAATTGTGAACATTTGATTTTCCAGTGTTATTTTTTTTCACTTAAGACCATATTTAGTTTATAATGGTTGAAAAATATTTTTTTTAGAAATTGAATAATTTGTTGAAAATAAATTAGAATATGTAAGAACTATTCTACCACTATCAAATCAAAACAAATCATTTTTTATTTATGTTATTTGATGAATCCATTATACCCACATGATAAATAACTTGTTTTTTTATTGTACCTGTATAAGTAATGAGATCTATGTTTAATATATGTCTATATGTTATGAAGCTCTTGATATTAAATAAAAAAATATCACCCTGAAAATTTCATGTTATTCATAAGATTATTAATCTCTTGTTAATAAAGTATTGATGTAAGCTATTTTTTCATATTATGTTAAATGAAATAGAAATAATACTCATCATGCATCTATATAATTACTATAAATGTAATATAGACCTAGATCCAGTTGATCTAAATAATTTACAACTAATAATGAATCGTTTTTTATAAAGATATGTAATATAAAATGTATGATGAGAATTCTTCCAAATCAGATTTCTGCATGATGTTTAATTTTATTCCATTAAAATATATATTTGAAAAAAATATATATTAGTAATTACCAGGGATTTATATTATTTATATTTTCATTAGTTTGGATATGGTGGTCATTCATATTTTTGAGGGATGGGAACATCATGATAGATTTTTTTAAGTAGAGGGGAACATTTTAACGATATCATTCTTCATAATTGTACTTGAACACTCCCTCACATTTATAATCTCAATGAATGAAGGGATTATTTATTTCTCCATCACGTTATAACATCATGATTATAAAAATTTTTATTATAAAATAAAATGTTAATTTTGAATTAGTGATCATAAAAATGGACGATAAAGATATTATGGAGAAGAAGAAAGCCATGAGAGTGATTATTCGAACATATCATCCAAATATTCTTGACATTTATCATCCAGAAAATAGTCATCATGATTTATAATAGAGAATAAAGTCCACATTAGATATTATTAAAAGTGAGTAAGTTGTGATGTTATTATGAAGGATCATCGAGGTGATATTCATTAGTTTTTGAATTATCCTACATCTTACAATGATCTCTATCAAATTTTCTAACTATTTGTAAATAGTGATATTCTATGAATGACCAGAATGATGTTGTGAGATTATAAGTGAATTTTTATTCCTATCTACCAATTATGTGTTAGTGGTTTACATATGTTGAAATTTTTTCACCCAGGATAGTAACTGGCTATATCAAGGAATATGATCACAAACTAAGGTTTGACCTTATAAAAAAATTAGATTATTTTTTATTTATTTTAGATTTTTTGAGGATAAAAGTGTAGTATAATTTTTTTGGGACAATTAATATAATCAGTTGATGTTCTTTATTTCACAAACATGTATATGTTGTAAAAAATAAAAGTCGAAAACAATTCACCACCCCCGCAATATAGATTTATGGTCTATTGGATCGACCAAAAATATAAATTTATCATCCAATTATCATATCCACAGTTCATATAAAATCCACATTTGATTATATCCTAAAATATGATATTATCTAAACAATGCAGTGATACCAAAAATGGATATCCAAGACCCATACAACATGATTTAGTGCAAAAAACATGTTTATTTTTTATTTTCTATTATAAAAATAGAACCATCCAAAATTGATCCATCTATTATTCTATAATCAATAACAACAAGTGAGTATCTTACATGATATAGAATATTTAGATTTAGTTTTTCTGAGTGTTAAGATAAACCATAAAGTAAAAAAATATCATTATATCAAAATTTTGTATTCACTCATATATAATAAGAAATTATTATTTTACCATAAGGCATAAACATCATCTGAATTATTATCCACCCATTATACTGATACATATGTATTTTAAATTATATAATTCATCATAATTTGGATTAATATATTCATAATAAGAGTGAACTTAAATTCATAGTAAATGTAATTGTATATGTTAATAATCAAAGATGAAAAGAATGAATAAGCTGATATTTTGGATATGTGAACATAATTAGGGTAAAATGGAATAACATTTTAGAAACAAGAACAATAATAAATTAACCATAAATAATCATATTATGGTATAATGATTTTTATAACCATTATTCATAAGTCAATAATCTCTTACAAAGATAACATATTCATTAGGATGGGGCATAAATATAGACATATCAATAATAAAACATTTTAATGATATATTCAAATAAATTCATCACATAATTGACTACGTCAATCTTCTTACCAAAGTATAGTAGGATTAATTTATCCCTTAGTTACATTTCAGTCATGATCTAACCATCCCTCAACTATTTGGCTCAGGCTAATCGATCATGTCATGATTTTAGAATGTGAGGTGTAAAATATTATGATATTCATTTTGGGATATAATATACCAATAAATATTGATAAACACATATATATTCCAAAAGATATAAGAGCATTCTTTATTCCTCCATATCTTAATTAACAATTGGGAATTAAATGACTTTCATGAAAAATTACATAATAGATTAACATAAGACATCCAAAGAAAGAAGTTGGACGGTATCATTAAAGCATATCACTAGTAAAGAGTAATAATCATTTACAAGTTTATAAATTGAAGAAAAAATAAATTTAAATAATAAATACAAATATACATTGTAAAATAAGAAGAAATATCCTTTGATTTTGATAACATTAATAAAAATTTAAAAATAACAAAAAATGAGATTATTTTTTATTTTTGAAACAACATAAATGTGTAAAAGAATATATATAATATATAATATACATAAATAAAAAATTTTAAATCATGTTGAAAATGTTAAAAACCGTTATTTGTAATCAATTATACTTACTACAGATGAATTTTTATTGAAGAAGGTGTCAATGCATAAACATTATAGGGACAGTAAGACCCCTCAAGGGAGATGAAAATGATGGAGACCAAGATAATTACCATGTTATACAATGTTATATTACAATGGAAGAGATCTCATATTATCATAAATTATAAGCACCTCTCCCAATCTTCCTAGGGGGCCTAGAGAATCTGACGCAAAGTTCACCTCCCTCTTTCTATGGTGAATGATCATCCTATGATTAGAATCCACAATGAATCTTTAAACCAAACATATTAACTTCCATATATCCAAAAAATTCCACTAAATATACCTAACCATAATTTTGGAATTCCATTCAACTAATAAATTGTAGAAACCCCCATCATGTAGACTATAAACCTTGAACGAAGCCCCCATGTCTCCACCACCAAAGTACATAAAGGTCAATAAAAATCACTAAATCCAAATAGGATCGATCATCTTGAATCAAGAAGGACCCACCGCCTCTCATCATCTCATACATTAATGATCCGTCAACATTTAGTTTCGTGTCACTGGTTGGATGTTTCCACCTGATCCACTGTCATTGTCCTCTACCCTGCAAATGAGGTCGGTTGAGATGATTACAAATGGTGGATGAAAAATTTTCCCCTTCATAAGAGAACCCAACTCCACTATCAGCGCCCTAATAATCATATTTAGAAATAAAAGAGAATGATGAGTACCCAGCTGATCCTAATTGTGAGACTACCATATAATAAACCATATGGAGGAAATTATAATGTCCATTAATTTTCATTCCATGCCCCTACCTTACATATTGTGAAACCATGATGCTAAGATTCCATTGACGACAGGATGTTCACTATTGATGATTTGGTGTAGATAGAATACGGAGAAAAGAAATGATTCCCAATGACCCTGAAAAATGAGGTGCAAAGATGACTCAACCCACAGTCTCTCACAAGAGATGAAATGAGAGGCCAGTGGTAAGCCCTTCCTTTGGAGATTCTCGTCCATTAGAAACACATTGTTCCTGATTTTCCACATAATAAAATTCAACCTCTAGGGAATGTAACAACACCAAACCTTTTATGATCATTCATCTTGGCTATTATCAACATGAAACAACGTCCTTTAATCATGAGAATCATTCCCCCCCAAACCTGAACCCATAAAGTAGAAAAAATCCGGTTCCTCACCCAGAAAAGTCCCCTCAAACACCCCCATTGGTTATTGGTATGAAATGAATAAATAAATCAATATTTTATTCTAGCTTCATTGAAGGAAATATTGGGAGAATTATAGTATTGGATTTCCTACCTCTCACCACCCCAGTCAATGTTCCGAAAACTAAACACACTTTTTTTGATAATCCACCAGGCTTAACAACCAAGAACCTCTAGGTGAGATAGCATGCATCATACCCAAAATGATAACCACATTCCATGGATCCTATTCATATTCACATCACCATAAGACACAATGATAAAATTCTCCCAATGGGAATCCCCAATTGTATTGTCTTAGGCCCAATTCCCTTGAATTCCTTGCATGGAATCATTCAGATTGTGTATCCCCACGCCCTATTCCTCCACGATTCTTTCCAAGTGAGACCACAAATCCCAATGCATTCTCCCATATGGCTAACATCTAATAGGAACACATTATCCATTTCTCCATTCTCCTAAAAACCCCTTTAAGAGGCATAAAAATCAAAAAAACATACATCAGAATCGATGTAATTACACTGTTGATCAAGGTACTCTACCAAACAAATTATACAAACATTCTTTTCCAATTGATAATTCTTCGAATCATACAATTAATAAGATCCTCAAAGAACTGATTCTTGATATGGTCATAATTAAGTGGGACACCGAAGTTGATCAGTGATAACATTCTTTATTTATAATAATCAATTTCCTGAATGCCCATGGACCTCTTTATGGGAAACATGATTGAGATAAATACATTGGACTTCATTGTGCTTACACCTTGGGCACGAAGGATACCATACATATACAATATATAAATAGGTTTTCATAAGGTCCTCTTTCTTATAGTTGCAAAAATAAATATATCATCAGCGAACATTAGGTGTGAAGTACCATCCAAACCACCCTAGATCAGATACAGAACTAGTCTACCATCCTCTAAATTAATATACAGATTTGAGATAATGAATCTTAGTCCATGATAAATTTTTTTAGAGAAAGTATGTCCTCATTACAAACACCACAAACCATCTTAATGAAACCAAATAACCTTACCATATGGGTTATCGATATCCCTGGTGACTAATAAAATCTAAAACACTGGTCAGAAAACCACTATGAAAATCCAAGTTTCCGTATCACCCGAATGATAAAACTATTTTAAAAATTTTCATAAACCTAATTTATATCCACATAGAAAATGACCATAGAACCCACTGATCTCTTATTGATGTCAAGTTCACGTTCAATAGCTACACAAACTACCCCTTGGATTCTCCAACCATTAACAAACGCTTGATTCTATCTTGAGATAAGCCTCAGAATGATCTCTCTCATAATCCTTTCAATGAGATAATCCAATTTAATATAGGAAACATTAAAAAGACCAATTGTCTGATAATGTATAAGAGTAGTGGGATATTTAATATAAGGAATAAGAACCACCCTTGAGGAAGAAAAACTCATAATCAGAGCGCCACTACATAATAATTCCTGGACTGCCTTAACTATATGGGGGATAAAAATGCTCCAAGAATCAATATATAATGAAATTGAAATTCCATCAGGCCTCAGTGAACTATTGTGCGGCATATAATGAACAATATCTTTATCCTCCCCCTAATCCTCCAGTAGAAACAGAAAAAATGAATTCCCTATATCCCCTATAATATGTGTTAAACAACGTAAGAAGTTATCCCTAGCCACCACATCACAAACAACCACAAATCTTGAAGGTATCACTCTAGACATAATGCCATTGAAATGTTCCAGATCCATCTGTCCCACTATCTCTATGTCTGATGTGAAAGATCCATTACCAACACTCAGGTTTATCCTTATATTTCACTTCTCCTTCAAACATGCATTAATGAATGCACTATTACAATCACCCATCCCCAAACATCTCACAAGAAACCTCTATTTGTAAAACCTTTATATCTCTAACAGTTTATTAGCTATAAAAACATTCTTATAAAAAGGAAAGGTGAAGGTGTTTTCATCTGAAGTGAGTTGAGGCTCCACCTCTAGTCTATCAATATTGACCTAAAGAAAATAAACCACAGTAGGGTTATTATGCCTAGATGAAAACCAATTATGGGTGTCCTCTTCTAGATTTCTGATCTTCTTAGACAACCCACACCATGACATAACCTACACCTCATGGTTCCACAAATCTCGAATAATAGGCTTGAAAATATCGTCCTAATGCCAAAGATTAGAATATTCAAAAGATCAGCATCCAGTAATGTCTCATTTGCGAACAAATTTCACAGTTGAGTGATCTGAATGATACCATGGAAGGTGAGTAACTGATGATTGGGAGAAGGATTCCAAGACCTAGAGGTTCATAAATGGTAAGTCTAAACAGAACCAGATACAATTATTCACCCTACTATTATTACACAATGTACATTTAGTTCCATTGAACCCCATAACCAGTAGCCCCGCAGCAGCCTTGAATTCCTGAAAATTATGCATGTCACTCTTGGAAGCGCTAGATCCACCAATTTTATATGACTTTTCCATGTTCTAATTGAATTCACCACCAACGAACCAACAGAGATTTCCACACTAAAAAGACCGTAGATGTTTCCATAAGTCAACCATAACCAGAGTATCAATGCTGGTAGAAACAAAGTATAACAAAAATTATGTACCATTTTAATAGATCGTCGTATTAATACAATGCAACATAATACTAACCATGTACTTAAAAATACGATTCATCTTAAAAATCCAATTGTGAGAGTTGATAGGGAACCCATGAAAATAAAATGGTAGTCCCATTGTTCGAGCCAAAGAAAGGAGCTTACCAGGGTCCTATTTTGTTCGAGGATTTATACTAAAGAAAAATGATTGTATATGACTTATGATGCCAAAGAATCACAGTTTTCATGATTTCCCATGCCTTGGTAATTCCAAACCATCAATTAAAACATTTATGTTCCCTTTGGAAAGGTGAATTTGACATTGAAATTATAGGATACAAACATGTCTCCTTCGACCTGGAGCGGGTAACTGCCCCCAACAGACCCATCTAGAGGAGTGATCCTTTAAGTGGTGAGAATCATTATCTTGAATGACCTTATTGAAAATTATATTAAAAATTAAATGAAATATTGAGATAAAATTCATTAGATAATAAAAATATTATGGATATAGCTGAAAATTTATTGGGTAAAATACTTAAAAACATTTAATGTAATAATTAAAAAATTTAAATTACATTTTTTTAAATAATAACTCCCATCATAAAAAATTATAAGGGATATATGATACCATGAATATAAAGAGTTTCATTACATAATATGTAAAATGGGTAGTATAGAGACCATAAAAATTAAAATACATACCTAGTATGAATCATGTCTTGATGATGTAAAACCGTGATGAAAACCCTTAATGATTTTATAATACATGAATAAAATATAATTTAAGGAAAGAACATGAATTGGTCTATAAAAATTCATGAAATTCATATACACCATATTTTAAGTATTTCATGGTTTAGTGAATAAATATAAAACTATATCATGTAATTTATTATGAAAAATATAAATCATGTCTCATATAAAGAAAATTCAGAACAAGAATCCCCAAATACCATGGTATCTTTTGATTCAAACCCCATAAAGATAACATTAGATAAATTTTTAAATTCCAAAAAATACATGGAATAAATTATTATAAAAATTAATTTAAATTATACTCATAATATAATATAAAATTTGTGGTTAAAATTAATAATATCTCAATGAATTCAAATTAATAAAGAAAACCTTACATTGATTTTTTTTGTCAGACACACTGTATCATCCCTCTCACATTGATGTCCTCCTTTAAATTGATGTTATATCTTTTTGAAGAGAGGTTTTTACCACCCCAGTGGATTAAAATAATGTAAAGGAAATTTCAGTGGATGATTGGAACTTAATTTTGAGAGAAAAAAACACATAGGTATCTTTGGAAAGATTATATGGAGTCCCATTTTATAGGGAATAATCAATGGTATTTAAAAAAAAATATTCATAATGGTATATAATGTGATTATAAACATTCTATGAAAATAATAATTGGAACATGTAGGATATTATTGGACATTTCTCATCCAATTGACTTGTATAAATATATTTTATATTTTTCATTCAACTAATAAATCATTGATTTCGTTAAATACCGATTAAAGTAATTATTCAAAAAATTCACATAATTTGATTTCAAGGAAATCTAGGTAACCATTGAAAAAAAATTGATCATTAAAACTAATTATTAATTTAGTATTTATCACTAACATTAAGTCAGGTATAATGTAATTTCAAATATTATATCCTACAAGATTTTTAAATTAATTTTTTATTATTTCACTAATACTTGAAAAACTATTATGTTGAAACTGCATAAAAATTTCATATAATTATAATGTTATTAAAAATAAAAAATATATTAATGAATTAAATATTTTATATTCATAATATACTTTTCCGCATAAAATTTTAATAATGTATTTTCATTCTTATCCTTATGATATAAACAATTTTAAGATAATTAGTGTGACATATCTATAAATATTAATTTATTATTATAGAATAAATTTCAAATTCAATGAATATGGATCAATAATTTATAAGAATAGACCTGGTATGGTTCTATATAAACACTTTAAATACTCATTTAAGAATTGTGTTTTGTGATATTTCATGAAATTATCTCTTAATTTAATTATTTCACCACATTTAAACCATTCTAAGGTGACAAATATTTAATATTGTAACATATTTTAATGTTTCAAATACAATTTTTCATATTAAATATATTTATATTTTGATGAGAGAAATTTTAATGGATTTTTTCTAGTTTCTATTTTAATAATGGATAATAATTTATTTTAAAAAATGTCTTCATAATAAAACAACAATATTTTTTAGAAATAATTTAATTTTAATCATAAAATTGAATTTACACCATAATAATGTATAGTATTTACACATATGATATTTACTCATTAATAATAAAAAATAACAGTTTTTTGTATTTTAAATCAAGAGAAAACTATATTGAACAATATGAATTCATAATTATAGAAAATGGGAAAAAATAGTTGTTTTAGTAAATTAAAATACAACTTAAGTTTCAAAAAATGAATCATACATTTATAAATATTACATATTTATTTTAAATTTTAATTAAAAGAAATGATATATAAAAAACATTCTTATCAAAGAATATTTTATTTTTCAATAATGAATAATTATATTAATATAACTCATAATTTCATTATTATTTGATTGATGGTTTTAAATATTTATATTAACATCATTATTCCCATTTTATAACAAGAGTAAAACTACCCATTTCAAAAAAAATTCAAATAAAAGTACTACTAAAAATGAAAACAAATAAATTATTATAGTAATAATTATGTATTTATATCATCGTAATTTCTACTAAAAATACATCATAACTTACACTTAATATTAAATGGTATGATATGCATTGTTTTTAGTTGGGAGAAGTTGTTCAAGAAGAACATATCTCATAGTGATTTCCCAAACCATGAGCTTCTCTCAAAGGATATTTCATTTTAGTTATGCATGATGATGATAAGTTTGGGCTTCCTCTAGGGGAAACCATTGTGATTTTATGTCATTTTAATAATCCCATAAATTTCCCTAAAAAATAAATATTACTATTTTTTTTTGATTCAATTACTATATATTCAATAATTCATTTTCTTTTATTTATTCCTAATAATTTTTATAAACACTATAATGATCAATATTAATACTTTCAAAATGTACCTATGTTTTCTTATAGTTATTTGTTTTGTGTGATATATAATATTCATCATAAAATATATATAAATGAAAATATAAACTAATATCATGGTGTGTAACAACTGTCACATTAGTTCATTCACCTAGAAACCAATGGATTCATCACCAATTAACTAAATAAAATCATAAATATATTTATGATTTATTGTTGAAATAGAACTCATATCAGATAAGTTGAATATAATTACTTCATTAATAATAAATGTTAATGTCACTATATGGAATGCATCTATTTAATTACTATTACACCATCCATGATTTACACATATTCTAGTAAAGGGTTCGTTCCTATAATCATTAAGTTTCTATAAAAGTTTATAGAGGAAAAAATTGATGATATATTAAAATTTATTCTCCACGTACCATTTATTGTTCAATAATCATTGATTGGGAATTTTTTCACAATTTTAGAGATATTAATAATTAAATAAAAAATTTCTGGTTAATAAAAGTTATAATAGCCTCAAATAATTAAGAAATAGTATATTTCAAATTTACATTAAATGTTCCATTAATTATCTAATCTAACCATATTTATTCATGCCTATGTAATTAATTTCTCATAAAACATGTTGTACATTTAATTTTTTATGTATTCAAAATATAGCATCAAGAATAAATTGCAGAAAACAATCCTATGTGTTCGGATAAAAAAAATAAAATTATTAAAATAGGATCAGGTCTCCATAATTATTGGAATCACATTTTTGAATTTATCCATTCCCCAAAAATCACTTTAATCAAACATTAAAAATGTAAACATTCTATTTTTATATTTGATCCATATATTGAAGTTACAATTCATATAATTAAAATATCTTGTAATATATAATAAAGTTATTCTTTGAAAAAAGATGAATTATATTATTATAGATAAATATTATTTTAAATTTTTAGATTAAGATGTATAGTTGAAGTGGAATTTTAAAGCAGTCTAAAAAATTTCATATAGTTTGGTTACACAAGCATTAAAATAAATTTGATGGTCCTTGTATAATATAATAAGGAAACCAAATATTCCCATAATAATTATCAAATCATGAACCATAATAATTTAAGATAAATTAACCTCTTTTCTAAAAATCAAAATATTGATACTCAATCACAAACAGGTCATAATCCATGCATAATTCAATGACGTTTAAACATATGGCCAATAAAAATAGAAATAAAATCAAAATTAAAAAAATATACTTAATTAAATGAAATAAATGAAGAAACCAATATGTAAAATTTTATATGAAACAGCAATATCAAAATAGTGACTTTAATGGTGGTATACACCCACAAAGTTCTTATCCAACCTGTAACGTCCCGACCCAAGTTACCTAGAGTCGGTGCATTATTTAAATACATTGGAATGATTACATGGAATCAAGTCTCGAAGGACCGATCAGTTTACCAGTCTTGGAAAATAGATTACATACATTAACATTACATTATAATTTGAAACATAAAACACATCATAGATATTTCATTGATAATTCCATTTTTTCCTATATCTTAACCATGCATATCAATCATAATACACTTCTTGGAATCCTTGGAAAATAAAACATAATAAAGGGGTGAGCTCAGATTCTCAATAAGGGTAAATAATTTAGCGGAAGCTATAAACGTTTTAAGGAAAGATGTGTAATAAAAAACAGCCTTTTAAACAAAAAATTGAACATAATATGGTAAAAATAAATGAAACATTACCATATAAACTTGGAAATTGATATTCTACTAGTCGAATAATCACATGTAATAACTAATTTCATAATGAGAGAATGCCTAACGCTGGACATCATTACCACATAGTCAAGGCCTCGTGCGAAGACTACAAATAAAATTTTTGTCAAGGCCTCGTGCCAAGACCCTAGTTTGTCTCATGAGACCTACCGATTCATCGAGGAGCTATAGCAGGATCCACCCGTCACTTACTAAGTCCACTGTATTCCTCCTATGATTAGTTGAAACATAACATAAACATTCGTTTTAATACTAGCATACGAAATGTTAACACATTAACCATAAATCACGAATGGTATAAAATTCGAACATCCATAGTCAAACATATCATAACTAATTCAATACAATAAGGAATATTGTATTATAATAAGTAAACCTAAATCAAAAATAATATCCAGTAGAGGATGCTGACACAGTTGAAAATGATGAGAAATTTTTTTTGAGAGAAAGACCCTTTTTGTAAAATCTTTTAAAAGTCACACATTTATAAATGAAGTAATTTAAAAGAGATTTTTGAATTAAAGTGTCCCATACCACTTTGAAACTTTTGAAAAGAATTATTATTTCAAAACATTCCTGCCTATATAAATAAATCCATAAAATTATTTTGAAAACATGGACATTAATTAAAAAGATTTAGAATGACAAAACATTAAAACATTTAAAATTATGATCTTGATAAAGAGTAGCTTTCTAGAATCTTTAAAACACTCATTTTGAAATCATTTTTATGAAAAATGGATGATAAAAATGTCCCAGTAGATACTTAAGTAAATGCAACCTCGGATAATAAAGAGATTATGAAATTAACCCTTACCAATTTGGTAACATACAAAACATACACCCCATTAAAGATGTATCATACAAAGAATATATAAATACATATAAATTAAAGTTTATTACACAAAGAATATAATTATGGGCAGTATATACACCACACAAAAGGTAATATTGTAAATATGGCATGAATCTCACGGGAATAAGGAGTGAGATGAAAACCCCTTACCTTGCACTTTCTTTTAGTTGAGAGTACATTTAGCCTTCTATATGAAGACTATAGTATGTTATTTAATTATACCAGAACCATATTAATATTTATGATATCATACATTATTCCTTTATGACTTTATACTACCCATTTAATAATAATTTCCATGTTATATTAATATTTCGGGTAATAATCGCCTTCTTTATCATACGTGTTTTAACTTGTTACTATTGATTGTATCACATAGATCATGATTTAAATACTACCAGAATATAAAACAGGATTTATTTATCATATATATTTAGAATATAAAAATTTATAATAAAAGTATATATGAAATGGAAAACACCGTTTATGGGGATGGTAGTCTGAATGTACACATAAACGCTGTTTACATTTTCATATAGTATTGAACAGAAGTAAGTGAATAAGATATATGTAAGTACATAAATAATTATATATATATATATATATCTACAGTAGCATTATTATGTCATATATTACATACTTATTAGTAATATATATTTTTATAATCATCGATGAATGGTGAACTTGGAAATGAATCTCATCACGTCATGGAGACGGTAATCCGTACGTACACATGAGCAAAAATATCATTATTTTGATATTAAAATAATATATAATTGGATGGTATATCATATAGACAAAATAATTATCATGTAATATTTATTATTTACATTAATTATGAATCATTGTTATAGACATATAAATAATAATTTATTGAATAACAATTACACCACAACATGGAGACGGTAGGTCGTACGTACGCATGTATGGTGACATGTCATTCAAGGTATGTATAGAATAATTAATTTGTTTTTTTCATAATTATAATAACATCACAGTATATAGATGATATTGGAGTTATTATTTTATAATGGAAATAACAAGGAATGAAGAAGTTGATGAAGAAAGGATCTTTAAAGAGGGTGGTGAAGATGTTACCTCTTCTTCGGGTTCTTCCTTTTTATTTGATCAAAAGGGATCCATAAGTTGGATTTCAGATCAAAAATTGGCCTCTAAGATGAAGTGAGGGAAGTTGGGATGATATTTGTGAAGATTTTGGTTGATCTAAATGGCTATGAAGCTGCGAATTAATTAGAAGGGGGAGTTCTCTTTTATAAGAGGGGTGAGGGGCTCTTTAGGAAAAACTTAAAGTATTAATTTATAATAAAATAATATTAAGTTTATAATGGATTAAAAGTGTATTATTCAAAGTATAGGGTGGGTATGGGTCGAAATACTTTCAACCAATAGATTTTAGACAGGTTTGGGTCATTATATTAACCATATCTTTTAGTTTTAACTCTTAGTTATTTAGTTTGACACTTACCATGTCACTTTGTATTTTTATATTATATAGTTAATAATCATACAATATACATCCAAGAGACCCCAATGTGGTCCATTAATGATACACCAATAATTATACAAGTCCTTTGGCAGAACCTTAGATTTGAAGGAATAGAATATAAATTAATAATATAATATTTGTTTTTAAAAACTCATTTATGTCAATTTTGACACTACTCAATAATTGCTTTTTGTTAAAGTCTTAAAAAATTTATTAATTCGAAAATAATTCATTTATGCAATCCTAACATGTCATATTAACCAATAAAATTCTTTTATGCCATCAAATCATTCAAATTATATTAATTTTTACATTTATAATACCAATTATTTGATTCTTTCTTTAATACGGAACATACTGCATCCTTTTTGTGTCATTTATATTTCTAATTTTTCAATGTCTAAAAATTATAAATAAACTACCATTACGTATGAAATATTTTTTTATTTCTAATGAATATTTATAATCTAAAATATAACATATATAACCTTATATAAAAATTGTTTTCCAAAAAGTATAAGCTTATGTCATTTTTGTATTTACTTTAACATAATTAATATAAAGCGTCCCTATCACCTACAAGTGGCTCCAAGGGGTCCCAAAATTGCCCCAAATATGCCCATGGTCGGAAATGTATCCATCAATAAGGTTAGGACACGTTTTAGGGTAATTTATTATTATTATAATATTATTGTTTTACCCTTATTTACCAGATTTACCCTTTAACCATGGTAAATAAAATATTTACCGAAGTAATTATTCAAAATGTCAAAAAATAAAAGTTACCTATTTACACAATTTTTACATCCTGATTCCAAATATGGAATCCATTTTTCCAAATTCAAAACATTGAAGTGGAAAAAATTAATTTAAAATTAATTCCCCTGTCAAAAGAAAAAGCATGTTTTTAAGAAATAATTACTATCAAAAGATTGATAATTGATTATGTCCGGTTTAAATGTGAAATAATGTCCAATGACCAAAATGGTATTAAAAGGAAAAAATATATTCAAAATATAATTTAAAACAACTCAAATTCATAATTTACCACTATCAATTATTTTGATTAAAAAATTTGTTTTTAATTAAAATTTAGTAATTTTCACTATTCATCAAAATATGAAAGTTATCCGAAAAGTACCAAAATTTGACCCTAAGCTAATTTTGATATTCCAAATCCAAAAATGAAGTCCATTTGGAAGATATAATTTATAAAATTTCAAAAAGTAGGTATTACTATTCATAACGGCTACTCTAATTGGTCGTGGTGTGTTAGAATCTCGAAGTTGCGTGCCACACAGGCTACTGTATTATTCAAAGAGAATCATACAATGGATGCTTTTGGTGTTACATTCTCCCCTCCTTCAATAAATTGCGTCCTCGCAATTTATGCTCGGTATTGGAAACTTGGGGTTGACATTTCAAAATATCATAGTTGAAATCCCACATCGAAAAATGGATTAATGAGGCCTCTATTGAAAATAAAGAGTTGTAAGTATGAAGGATACTGAAAATAACACATTCTCTCCCATATCCATGTAGGAAAACATGGATATGGGAGAGAAATCTGACCATCAATATCCAATGGAGATTGGTAGAGGACATGGCTATGAAAAGGCCAACAATCACAAAGCCATAAATTTGTAATGATCTAAGGTACTATCTAGGACAATGTTTTTGTTCTAAGTTTCTTTTATTAATGTTGAGGAATTTATTTATGATATTGGCTAAAATCGGAAGGATATATTCTTAATTTATAATTTTACTTTTATCCATTAATAAATTTCTACCACAAAGTCATCATTCACTCCAAAACAAAAAAACAACTCAAAAATAATCTATTTATCCTAATCATATGGGGTTCCAAATATAATGAATTTATAATTCACATATCAGACCCTTTAAAAAAGAAACTACATTATACAATCCAGGGACTTCACATAGTCTATTGGTAGGTGATAAATCTCAATCGCACTATGGTTGTGGGTTCAATTCCCGCCGCTTTGTCCGACATGACGGGTTGTCACACGGTCTACGTGTTTTCCTTTTATAAAAAATCCAAAAATAACCATTCAAACATAATAAATTCCAACCATTAGACTTTTCCCTAATAATACTATCAAAACTCATAGTCCAAAATTTATAAGGAAGTTAAACACAATGAAGATCCTTTTTTCATGTAATAACATGTGAATACCTTCATTACCTATTATTTTGAAACATGGAAACATTCTGAATTACCATAAAAACTTATTGATTACTTTCATGCTCCCTTATTCTTTATAGAATACTAGATATAGTCCTTCTATCCAAAAAAATATGTAAACTCCAACAATGAAAAATCATTAATCAGTTTTATGGTAGTCAAGAATATTTAATATAATTTATTCAAATCAACTATATCTTATTCAAAAATCACTACCTCCTTATCGGGACCATATTAAGGATTACCTTTCCTTCAACCATGTATTTTCAAAAACGTGTAGCTTACTATTAAGTAACTTTTCTTAGAACCATATAATCTCAAATCCTCAGTAAAATAGTACTGCAGTACAATCCTTATTTATCTCCATAAATCATGTAACCAGTATACTATTGATATAACAGTCAAATAAAATAATTCTATAATAACAACATAAGAACACTATTCATTCCACTTCATCTGAGGTAGTATCATAACTAGATTATTATCCAATAACATCATTTGGTGCATACTCTGATGATTTGGACATTGGTTTGCATAGTGTCCCAACTCCTTGCAGATGAAGAATTGTACATTTGAAAACTTTTTCTTACCTTTGCAGTCACGTACATAGTGTCCTTTTTCTCCAAACTTATAACAAACTCACATTCCATTCAGGAATGTTCCACGGTGTTTCTTCCCACAGTTATCACATATGGGAAAATTATTCTTTTCCCTCTTTCCTTTATCCATCTTTCTCTCTTCCATCATTTTCTTCTCTTGCTTCCCTTTGAAGCCATAAGACTCTGTGAACTCTTTACTTATCTTATCAACACATGATACTATTTCATCATATGGTGATAATACGTGGGAGAATATTTCCCTTATAAATGATGGCTTAATACCATGAAAGATATGATCCTTCTTATTCTTTGGATCATGCTTATTGCTGGAGTTCTCATTCCTTCTACTGGGCACCATTTCTAAACAATGGCATACACTATATTAGTTTATGAATAGAAATACCTAATCCCAAACTTGTAAAAAACATAATCATAAATTAAACAGTGTATGTATATAATCCATAATCATAAAAAAAATCTTGTGGAGATATATACTCATGAAACCTTCATAGTGGTTTGTAAAGAAAATAAGAATTATCCTAAGCATATCCCCAGGGAGTGTCGTGACCAAGAGTGAAGCAAGGCCCGTTGTCGTGCACCGGTTCCCGTTCGAGTCTAGCTCAAAGAGTTGTTTTCGGGTTTTACCCCAAGGTACATATGTTCCAGAGCCGCCTCTACCTGCTCGTATCCAGACATGTATGTATTTTCTTGGAAAACTCACAAAATCTCTAGATTACAAAAATTCTAGAAAGTTCTTCTATACTAATCTTCAAAGTCTATCTTAGGGTAATGTGCATTAATAAGATTTTATCTAAATATAGTTTCCAAGGTTATTGCTAAACTTACTCTGATACCAACTATAACTCCCTGACCCCAGTTACCCAGAGTTGTTGCATTATTTTAATACATTGGAAAGATTACAAGGAATCAAGTCCCGAAGGACCGATCAGTTTAGTAGTCTTGGAAAATAGATTATGTACATTAACTTTACATTACAATTTGAAACATAAAACACAACATAGGTAGTTCATTAAAAATTCCATTTTTCCCTATATCTTAACCCTTCATATCAATCATAATACATTTCTTGGAATCCTTGGAAAATAAAACATAATAAAGGAATGAGCTCAGATTCTCAATAAGGGTAAATAATTTAGCGGAAGAAATAAAATTTTTAAGGAAAGATGTGTATTAAAAAAACAGCCTTTTAAACATAAAATTGAACATAATGTGGAAAAAATAAATGAAACATTACAATTTAAACATGCACATGGATATTCTACTAGTCGAATAATCAAATGTAATAACTAATTTCATAATGAGAGAATCCATAACGCCGGACTTCATTACCACATAGTCAAGGCCTCGTGCCAAGACTACAAATAAATTTTTTGTTAAGGCCTTGTGCCAAGACACCAGTTTGTCTCATGAGACCTACCAATGCATCAAGGAGCTATAGCGGGCTCCACCCATCACTAACTAAGTCAACTGCATTCCTCATATGATTAGTTGAAACATAACATAAACATTCGTATTAAAACTAGCATAAGAAATGTCAATACATGAACCATAAATCATGAATGGTATAAAAATAGAACATACACAGTTAAACAAATCATAACTAATTCAATACAATAAGGAATATTGTATTATAATAAATAAACCTCGATCAAAAATAATATCCAGTATAGGATGCTGACAGAGTTGAAAATGATGAGTAAAACTTTTTGAGAGAAATATCCTTTTTGTAAAGTCATTTAAAAGTCACACATTTATAAAGGAAGTAATTTAAAAGTGATTTCTGAATCAATGTGTCCCATACCACATTGAAACTTTTGAAAATAATTATTATTCCAAAACATTCCTTCCTATATAAATAAATCCTTAAAATCATTTTGAAAACATGGACATTAATTAAAATGATTTAGAAAGATAAATCTTTAAAACATTTAAAATTCTAATCTTGATAAAGATTATCTTTCAAAAATCATTAAAATACTCATTTTGAAATCATTTTTATGAAAAATGGATGATAAAAATATCCCAGTAGATACTTAAGTAAAAACAACCTCGAATAACAAAGAGATTGTGAAATTAACCCTTACCAATTTGGTAACTTACAAAATATACACCCCATGAAAGATGTATCATACAAAGAATATGTAAATAAACATAAATTAAAGTGTATTATACAAAGAATACAATTATGTGCAGTTTATACACCACACAAAAGGTAATAGTGGAAATATGGCATGAATCTCACGGGAATAAGGAGTGAGATGAAAACCCCTTACCTTGCACTTTCCTTTAGTTGAGGGTATGTTTAGCCTCTTATATGAAGAATATAGTATGTTATTGAATTATAATAGAACCATATTAATATTTACGATATCATACATTATTTATTTATGACTTTATACTACCCATTTAATAATAATTTCCATGTTATATTAATATTTTGGGTAATAATCGCTTTCTTTATCGTACGTGTTTTAACTTGTTACTCTTGATTGTATCACTTAGATCCTGATTTAAATACTTAAATAATATAAAACATGATTTATTTATCATATATATCTAGAATATACAAATTTTTAATATACGTATATATGAAATGGAAAACACCGTTTATGGGAACAGTAGTCCAAATGTACACATAAACGCTGTTTCCGTTTTCATATAGTATTGAACGGAGGTAAGTGAATAAGATATATGTAAGTAAATAAATACTTATATATATAAATATATATATCACCAGTAGTATTATTATTTCACATATTATATACATATTTTTAATATATATTTTTATAATCATTGATGAATGGTGAACTTGGAAATGAATCTCATTGTGTCGTGGAGACGGTAATCCGAATGTACACACAAGCAAAAATAACATTATTTTGATATTAAAATAATATATAATTGGATGGTATATCATATAGACAAAATCATTATCATGTAATATTTATTATTTAAATGAATTATAAATCATTATTATACCCATCTAAATAATAATATATTGAATAACAATTACACCACAACGTGGAGACGGTAGGCCGTACATACGCATGTATGGTGACATGTCATTCAAGGGATGGATAGAATAATGAATTTGATTTTTCCATAATTATAATAACATCATAGTTTATAGAAGATATTGGAGTTATTATTTTATAATGTAAATAACAAGGAAAGAAGAAGTTGATGAAGAAATGAACTTTAAAGAGGGTGGTGAAGATGATACCTCTTCTTCGGGTTCTGCCTTTTGATTTGATCAAAAGGGATCCTTAGGTTGGCTTTAAGATCAAACTAATTCCTCTAGGATAAATTGAGGGAAGTTGGGAGGATATTTGCGTAGAGTTTGGCCGAGGCAAATGGTTATGAAGGTTTCAATTAATGAGAAGGGAGAGTGCCCCTTTATAAAAGGGGTGAGGGGCTCTTTTGAAAAAACTTAAAGTATTATTTTATAATAAAATAATATTCAGTTTATAATGTATAAAAAGTAGATTATTCAAATTATAAGGTGGGTATGGGTCGATATCCTTTCAACCAATATATTTTTGACTGGTTTGGGTCATTATATTAACCTTATCATTTAGTTTTAACTCTTAGTTAATTAGTTTGACACTTACAATGTCACTTTGTATTTTTATATTATATAGTTAATAAACATACTATATACATACAAGCGATCCCAAATAGGTCCATTAATGATACAACAATAATTATATAAGTCCTTTGGTAGATCCTTAGATTTATATGAATAGAATATCAATTAATAATATAATAATATTTTTAAAAACTCATTTATGTCAATTTTGGCACTACTCAATAATTGATTTTTTTAAAGTCATAACAACTTTATTAATTTGAACCGAATTCATTTATGCAATACTAAAATGTCATAATGACCAATAAAATTCGTTTCTGTCATAAAAAGTTTCAAATTATATTTATTTTATCATTTATAATACCAATTATATGATTCTTTCTTTAATAAAGAACACACTGCATCATTGTTATGTCATTTATATTTTTAATTTTTCAATGTCTAAAAATTATAAATAAAATAAGATTACATATGAAATATTTTTTTATTTCTAATTAATATTTATAATCGAAAATATAACATATATAACCTTATATTACAATTTTTTTCCAAAAAGATATAAGCTTATGTCATTTTTGTATTTACTTTAACTTAATTAATATAAAGTGTCCCTATCACCTACAAGTGGCTCCATGGGGTCCCAAAATCGACCCAATAATTCCCATGGTCGGATATGTATCCACTAATAAGGTTAGGACACGTTTTAGGGTAATTTATTATTATAATATTATATTTTACCTCTATTTACCAGATATACCCATTAACCAACGTAAATAAAATATTTACCAATGTAATTATTCAAAATGTCTAAAAATAAAATTTACCTATTTACACAATTTGGAAATCCTGATTCCAAATATGGAATCCATTTTTCCAAATTCAAAACACATAAGTGGTAGAAATTAATTTAAAATTAATTCCCGTTGTAAAAAAAAGCGTGTTTTTATGAAATAATAACTATCAAAAGATTGATAATTGCTTATGTTCAGTTTAAATGTGAAATTACATACAATGACCAAAATTGTATTAGATGCTAAAAATATATTGTAAATATACTTTAATACCACTCAAATTCATAATTTATCACTATTAATTATTTGGATTAAAAAATTTGTTTTTAATTAAAATTTAGTAATTTTCACTATTTATCAAAATATGAAAGTTATCCGAAAAGTACCAAAATTAGACCCTAAGATAATTTCGATATTCCGAATCCAAAAATGAAGTCCATTTTGAAATATTAAATTTATAAAATTTCAAAAATTATGTATTACTATCCATAACGACTACTTTGATTGGTCGTAGTGTGTTAGAATCTCAAAATTGCGTACCACAGACGCTACTGTATTATTCAAAGAGAATCGTACCGTGGAAGCTTGGGGTGTTACACAACCCAAATAAAAGGGGAATCAATCCATCCATTTGGATTTAAAAACTAATTTAATGAATTTTTTTAATAAATCCATTTAAACAATTCATAAGAATGAAATATATATAAAGGGAAAATATAGTGGAAAGAAGGTTTTCCATATCCATAATAATGATGAAAATTCCATCAATTCAATCCTTGATCACGGAGGATGAAGGAGATTCATGATGGGAGAAATGAGATCCAAGAATGATCTCTCATTGAAAACGAGGATAATATGTTCTAATGAACATATAATATATTAAAATATATTTTTATTATTTCTAAAGTGTCCATATTTTTAAAAAAATCCAAAACAGCTAGTACAAGATCTAGGGCCACTAGGTACTTGGTAGCACACCCATGTTCCTAAGGCCTTTTCCAATCACAATGGGTACCCATTTCATCCTATATTCTCTAAACTATAGGTAAGAGCTCCGTAAAACATCATGGAACCCACTAATGCCCTATAAATCCTTTATCTTAATCCAAAACATTAATAATTTTATTTTAACACTTCTATTTTTATTATAAAATGATAATGAGACAAATGAATGTTGAACTGGAAAATTAAATTTCACCAATTATTTCACTATAGATTTCCCTAAAAATGTAGTGATCATTCTTAGGGTCTATATGATCTATAACTCTTTTTTCAGAAAAATTATAACTTATATGATTGCCACGGAGAATTCTACCTCACTGGATTGCGTGTCTCAACAAGGATACCGAGATCAATCTGGTAATCTCACATGATTATAGGGAAGCCAATCAAGTTGTCGATGCTTTGGCAAAGAAAGAAATAATGGAGAAGAATATGATGTGGTCCTTCACGGCACCAGAATACTGCGCTCCACTGGTGGAGGCGGTCATGCGTGGTGTAATATACTCTCGCCTTTGTAATAATTCCTTGTACGCCTGACTCTATTATCTTTTTCTTAATAAATTTTTTAGGGACGGATCTGACCGGACCCTGTACTTTTTGGTATTGTATGAAAATACTATTTATATATAATTATTTTCTATTTTATTCTCAAAAAATACTTTCATGTCTATTAATATCAATTTTTTTAGGTTCCTCAAATGTTTTATTTTGAACAACATTATTTCATTTGAAATCATTTTTTTATCTTATTCATTCACAAAATGATTTTTAAAAATCTATTTTTATCTATTTTCCAATCACATCATCTTTGAAAAAAATTTCTTCCATAAGTATTATTCAAGTTATGAAATATATAAAATATCCCCTTGTATTCCTAGACTCGAAAATGAGTCTTATTTGTGACCCATGAATCTTGTAACCCCTAGTAGCCAGAAAGTCCTTCCCTATATGAAATGACATTATTTATTAATTTACACATGTAATACAATGAAATTAGTAATAATGATAAATTTCTAAACTCAAACTTGTAAATCAATAATTAGAAATGTTAGATGAGTGAGTAATTCATAATAGACCATAAATGACATTATTATGGGATTAATCTCTCCATTTTGAAGAACCTTAAAATTTTCAATCGGAATCAAGTTTATATGAGATCCTCAATAAATAAGAAACAAAAATATTTTTTTCCTTCAAATTCCATATGAATGTGAAATATGAATGGATCCATTACCTTTTGAATAATATTCATTAATGTGAAAAAATAATTTCCCATTAATTAATTTCACAATTGAAAACTCTTCAACCATATTTTTCTATTTGAGATTATAAACATGTTTTTTCATAGAATTAAATATTATATATACATTGTTTTGATAACTTTTAAAAAATTATTTTTTCAATAAAAATACATAAAAGATTAATTTTTTACATTTTTTTATTTTATAACATAAGATTTGTATTTTTCAATGAAATAATGCGATAAATTTAATTTATAGTAATATTTGAAGTCACCCTCAACATTTGAATGGAAGATATATATAATTATAATACTACTAAAACTGAACCCTATGATCTCAGATGATACCATTAGACTTTTTTGTGATGATTCCAATATATTTTAATATGACTTATAGGAAAAACGTGGTGCAATTACTTGAAATGAGTACATTTTCATTGTCCCAATTATTTTGAGAGACTTAGTTATATATCTTTTCATTATGCTTTACATGATATTCCAGTTCTATGGTGTATTATAAAAAAATATTTTTTATTGTTTTCCTAATTTATTTGGTATTTGTAATAGAGAATATTCTTAGTCTAAGAATTTGGTCTACTTATCATATAAGAGATTAATGAGGTTTTGGGGATAATAAGTTTCTTAGTTTTAGTTTAGAACATTTCATTACATTTAAGATTATAGATGAACTTCTAATTATACAAATCAATTAGGATATCATTGATAGAGTTTTGTGTTATATATGATTTATCCAATGAATTTTAAAAACGGAAACATGAATCATTTTATGGGTATATGAATGATGTTCCTAGAGCTGTGGTTTCATACATTTTTGTGGTTATTGAACATCCTATATCATTTAGATAAAAATTAGTCTTCATAAAAATTGGGACCACATATAATCACATTCGTTAATGGAATATTTCAATTTTTATCTAATATATAATGTTTTTCAATTATATTATGTTTAAATATTTATTTTTTACGTATATTAGTTATATTTTTTAACATTAAATAGTATATTTACATTACGCTACATACATTGATTTCCATTTATTTTTTTAGATTTATTATATTTTTTTGAACATATATAATAGATTTGGGAATTTCAAATTTTATTTTGAAACTTCAATTTAACCCTAGTTTTAATAGATATATATTTTTGTAACTAGGACAACACATGGTATCATACATATTTTCTAGACTTATTTTAACTTCCATGACATTGATAAAGAATTTTGGTTTTGTAAAGTGTTTATATATATTCCATGTATTGACTATATAGTAGAGGAATGATTTATTTAATTTTTATATGGTAGTTGATATATATATATATATAGAAATATTTGAAAATTTATATACAAATCAACCACCGATATTTAATGGCCATAATTGCGATCATTGGTGATATCCCATAGAAACCTAGTTGATTAAGTCCAGAGTTGAATATTATTTATAATGAGAGGTGGATATAATAATCCATATAAACTATTATAGTATATTACTGTTGGTGAGAAATTATAATTTCAACTTATATTTATTATTGTTAATGATATTATCTATGTAATTAATTGTAACATCTATAGTTTTTTTAACATAATTGAAAAATAGATGAATTTGGATGAAATTTAATTTCAATAATTTTATAACTACTGATGTTATGGAATTAAAAGGTTTCATTTAATCAGCAGACCATAAATAATTTAAGTTAATTCATTGTAAATAATTTTCCTATATGCATCCAGGATTCCTGAAAATTGTTAATATTCTACAAAAACATTTTGAACAAATATTTCATATTTATTAAAATTGTAGAAAAGGTGTTGAAATAAAATCAAATTACTATTGATAATAGAAACTAAAATACTTTTCATAGTGTTTATGATTTAATTAGACCCATATATTGTGGATCTAAAAAGGAAAAAATAATATTGTTGTTTTCACTGTTAATCATAGTTATAATTCATTAAAAATAAGTATATCTAGGTGAAATTCGAAACGAAAATTAAATTATAGTGGAATGAAACATCAAAGTGGAGAAATTTTAAAAATATATATATAGATGTTGGTGAAGAAAAATTTCCAAAGTGATTATCATATGTAAAGAATATATTGTCTTGATAAATATTATTAATTAGATATTTTCAATTTTAGAGGTATATATCTAGTTTAATATCTATAGTAGATGATATATGTCTATATATCTATGAAAATTGAACTCTTGAAATATATCCGAGGTTGTAGATATTTGGTGGTAGACCACTAGTGGTATATCTATAGAATTAGATCTCTGGCAGTAAATCAATTGTGGTTGATCATTATTGGTAGATCTGTCATTGTATATCTAATCAAGTTGGAATATATATATAGATATGTTGTGCTATATCAATGGTGTTATATCATTAGAACTAGATCATAGTTGGCTCTCCTCTGGCATTATATCTCTATTGGTATATCACAATTGGTATATATTTGGTGGTAGATATATTGTAAATCTAGTTTTTAATAAATTTTTAATTTTAATCCATTTAATGTATATCATTTAAAATCCAAAACAAAGGAAATTTTAATTTTTTAAATGAGGAAAATTATATTCACTATTTCAAAAATGGTTCCTTTTAATGGTTAAACTACGTATATTTAAAGAGAAAATCCTTTAATCGTCGATTGAAACTATATCAAATCCCACTTGATCTATATAAGATAATTATAAAGTGAGGATCATTTCCTCATTCTTTTTTTATTTCTTTCACATTATAATAGATTTTCAAGTTCCTTTTCGATTGGATTTTTAGAAGTCTTTGGTTTGAGATCAATTGTAGTTTTCCCCTCCTGTGCCTCCACCCCATTTTTTTTGTAGTAAATTAATGTAGATATTATTTCTTATAGGTAGGGAATATATCATTTCTCTCCAAGTTTATATTGTAATATGGGTATATTAGTTTCATCCATTCTCAACATGGTTTCACACATCTTTATAAAAGTAAATTAATTGGAATAAATTAAATTTATAGAGGAAGGGGACTACAAATTACGAACATACAGATTTGTTGTTATTGATTTAATGTGGTTAATTTTATGGGTACATTTTTACTTAAAATTGTTTCTCTCTCGGTTCCTTACTTTTGGTGTTATTATTTTAAATTTGTAATTAATTTTCTTTAGTTACTGAAAACACATAAAATATTTTTATGAATTAAAACATATTTGATTAATGAATTTGATTCATCGAGATCTTAGGTATCATATGATAAATCAATTACCTAAAAGATTTGAATTTAATGAATTCTCATATGCCTAATCTATAAAAATATATGTGAGTAGGGAGGAATGAGTTTTGAATATGGGTTTATGACATGTCTTGGTAATGTTGATGTAATTATTAGACATAATAAACCTTGTTATGTGCATTTAGAATGGAAACGAGGGTAGTTTTTGAATGGATGTACACTGGGGCAGTGAATGTGGATGTTGTCTTGTAAGTATTTGGATTTTGTAGTATCTTTTTCTATATTATTATGTGTTATATTGGTCTCATCAGTATTAATGAAACTAAATTCATGATAATTTTATGAGATTGAAATTTATAATGCATGAATCGTTGAAGGGATACATGATTAAAGGGGTTAATGTTTATTTATGAAAAAAGGTGCATGAAATATGAAAAAATTCCTATTTAAATGAATTGGGATTCTGAAAGAATTAATTCATGAATGAATGAATGGGGATATTCATAAAAAATTAATATTTAGTGTGAAATTTGTAAATTTGAAAAATGTGTTAGTAAAAGTGGAATGGTAATTTTTTAATTCATTTATCCTGTATGGTGTTTTTCAATTAGTTTCAACAGTGGAATTTGAGGATACAATGATTTGGATTACTCCATTGTGGAGGACCCTTAAGGAGGGGATTTTTTATAAAGAATGTATATATATATATATATTATTTTTATATTAAAAAATTCCCCATCCATATCAAGTGTGTAGTATTGTTAAAAAATGGGGGTGTTTATGCAAACATCCATGTGATGAGAATTGATAGCATTTCACCCACTCCTTCCCACTCCATATTCTTGGCGATGATAACATACACATGCTATGATGGCCAGCTGTCAAACTTCCACATTTCAAGATTTTATGTTATGAGACATCTGGGCCCAAGATTCTTCAGGTGTTATATTATGAGATTTCTTATAGTGGGAGGCATATACTATATGAGTAGGGAATGAGGTTGATTTCCATCATTGTCATGATACCCTACTATATTGGTTAAGAGATGTGATGTGAGAGGATGGACTAGTTGTCTTCACGGAAGATGTGATTTTTTATGACAGGTTATTGTTAGTGGGATGGGATGAGATCATCAATTATGTGATATATCAAAGAGTTTGGAGTGCCAATGCATAAATTATTTGTGTGTGGGAGTCTTAAATTAGTGAGATAGAGTTTTAGGTAACCCTTTATCGATTTGATAATTATTATGTTATTATAATTTTATTCATTGTTTAGTGTGTGATTATAGATACCATACCTTATCTTACATTACTATTAAATACCAATAAGTTAAAAAACATAATATTATTTCACATATATGATAAAAAGGTTTAGTTTCTTTGGAAAACTAGGACCATAACTTTTACAACATAAAGCATAACAATTTATTTAATTCATTCTTCTCTAGATTCTTATTGGCTCCAGACATCTCCATAGTACATGTTTTCACTTGAAGATAAACATCAAAATGGGTGAGCTAAAATCCTAGTAATAACATAGATATAAGAAATATAAAAATTCAAGATCATAATCAAAACATCATCATCAAAATCATATGAGGAAACATTAATAATAGACATTAATTATGGGAATTCATAAAAATTGAACATCATGTCTTAGTATTAATATACCACACATATTTGATAAAAACTCATGCATCATATTCATGAATAATTTCCCTTTTCCTGATGAGATTCATCAATTTACCAAATTCATTGGATCACTGTATAATTATGGGCGCACCCATCACATCATAACATTCATTTTGTGGTATATAATTTTGTGTGCACCTCTCACATTATAACATTATCATTATCATGCATGACACATAGAACATATATAAAAATTTAACATAAATAAAGAATGTAAATTATTGGTTTTCATATCATAATAACACATTCACAATCATAGGGTTCCCAAAATAAATAGGGAATAACATACTTGATACAAGAACCATTAACATTGGGTGAGAAGTAAAAAATGTGTGGTTTTGAAAGAAGAGTTATTTTGAAAAAAATTTGTAATATATAAACTCAAGTGGAAAACATTTATATCCTTTAAAAGTAATATAATGATGAAAAAATTATTTTAAGGAGTAACCATACAAAAAACGGAGTGAAAAAGGGAGAGCCCGCAGAAAGAAAGTTGTGTTTGATAATTTCCCCTTACCCTGTATCTGAATGATTTATTCACTTAAAAGTGTTGAATAACCACATTATATTCATTAATTAAAAATTAAATAACCTTTTTTACACGAATATGGTTCATTACGGTTTCATTAGTACATTTTTATGGGCCTTTGGTTGAGTTATAGGGTTTAAATTCATTGTTTAAGAATGTTTGTTTTTATTGTTTTCTTGAACGGTTCACTTGTATTCATAAATGGAAGTTCATGATGAACATGGATAAAAATACAAAACTGATATTAAATATTACTAATGATAATATAGTATTTTAAATTATCTTATAAATAATCATGTTATATATGACGTGGATGAATAATTAGTTAAAATTTAACGATGATTGTTTGGGTTAATTCGGGCAATTTTTCAACCACAATGAACATGTTTTGTTTAATAATTTAGTTATATGTACATAAGTTAGTTACAAAACATTAAATATGATATGAAACATATAATATAATCTAGTTCAACTATAAAAATGGTTTCATGACTAGATCTAAGGATGGTAGAGGGAAAACCATGTCATTCTTGACGGTGATAAATTAACACCTCATGAACAACATTTTATTTTATAAAATAAAAAGAAGAGGAGAGGGTGTTGGATGATATATTATCTCATTAATATCATAAATTTACATTATATCCGAGATAAGGGTGTGAACATACCATTAAGATGAGGATAGGTGGGGAGATATTACTAAGAGAATTTGAAATTGAAAGGAAATTAAAAGAAAAGTGAGGGAGGGGAATTACCTCTTGAGTTATCCTCTTGAGATCCTCCTTAAGGTATCTTGGATTATTCTTTCAATGAGACCAAAATCTTCTTGGACCTGGGAGAGGGATAGGTAAGATGATTGGGTAGAGTCTAAACATGTATTGAAGCTTGAGAGGTGTGATGAAATGCAGGTGTGAAGGGTGGTTTTTATAGTGGAGGGGAGATGAGATTTTCCAATATAATATTCATTAGATTATTATTTCTCCAAAAGACATGTAATAGTGAGTCATCCATGAAAACTTATAGTAATTTTATCTTGTGAAACCGAATCAATTGGTCTTACATTAGTAGATCATCATACATGACTCTATACTTTGTGTATTTATCTTATTTTGTAAATTATTGAATTTAACTATTTATCAAAAAATTTAGTAATTCAGAAAAATACTAAAAATTCACACTACCTATTTTTTTACATGTAGAATCCAAAAATTACATAAAGTTTCCAAAAATATTTTTCAGAATATAATTAACTAAATTTTCATTTAAAATCCTAATTTACTTGGAAAATGTTGTTTTTTAAAATTTAAACTTATGTTCTGATGCTTTCAAAAATAACACAAGGACTTATAAAATTATCATAAAACTGTAGGGCATATAATTGTTAATTTAGGAACACTTTTTAGGAAAATACATTTTCTTTTAAATTAATTAATTAATTATAATTATTTATTTATGACTTATAAAAAATACCAATACAAATACTATGGTCAAATTGTCACATATAAGATTCCTAAATTTTATTTAGTCGTTCATGGGTGAGGTTAATATTATTTCATACGTTTTACTATTCAGAAGGGCTATATTAATATTCATAAGTGTATGATACTATTCATACGGGTAGGTTACAATTCCACAAAAATTAATTTTTCCCTATTAGACTATAATCATCTTACGGATCGCAACTGTGTACATCAGATATTTTAAAATTAAAACAAAGAAGTGGGAAAATTATGTTTAATGATAACATAGTATCATGATATTTTATTGTTCTTCATAATTTGATTATACTATAAGGCATAAATATAAGAAGGGATTTACATTTATAAAACATTGTCTTGTTACTTTCATTCCCCCTAATTAATTTTCTCCCACAAAATTTTATCATACATAAACAGGTGAGGGTACATCTCCTTCATCACCTCTTCTAGTTCACTAGTTGCTTCTTGAAACTAATAGTTACTCTACAAAACATTGAAATGATACGGTATCTTGTTGCATAAAACCTTATATCTTCAATCCAGAATATTTACATGTTTATACTCATAATAGAGATAATCTTCCAACTGTACCACCTCTGAGTTCAGTACATGTGAGGGGTATGGTATATAATTCCTCAGGAGTGATACATGAAACCCCTCATGGACATGATCCATATTCGGTGGATGTTCAGGCCAATATGCCACGACTCATATAAGGTCAAGGATCTTAATGGGGCCGATGTACCTTGGGATTATCTTCACTATCTTTCCAAGCCACATGATTCTCTTCGATGGTGATATTTGAAGGAAGATGTTATCTCCAACATTGAACTCCAAGTCCCTTTTACAGTTTTCAGCATAACTCTTTTTCCATCTCTAAGAAGCATTGGTGTATTTCTAGCTAACATAAAACATCTCTATCACCTATTGAATAAGGTTAAGTATATGTAGATTTCTTTCTCCAACATCATAATAATAGGTTGGAGTTCTAGAACTCCCTCCATACAGATCTTCGTATGGTGCCATATGAATACATGAGTTGAAGTTATAGTTCTATGAGAACTCATCCAATGGGAGATGTTGATATATTCCACCATTGAATTCTAAATAGCAGGATCTTAGCATGTATTCAAGTGTCTGAATAGTCATTTTATATTGGCCATCTATTTTGGAATGATAGGCCATTTAGAAATTTAATTCAGTACTCAAATAATGTGGATGAATTCCCCAGAAGTTTTATGTGAACCATGGATCACATTCATAGATAATCGAGTGTGGAAAACCATGCAGTCTCATCAATTCCTTCAAATATATCATTGTATGATGTTCAAGTGAGAGATATTCTGGAATAGAGATAAAATGGGTATTCATTGTGAGTCGGTCAACCAAAACCCATATTGCATTATTTCCCTTGGTTGTGTTTGGGAGACCCGGGTCAAAGTACATAGTGACATTCTTCTATTTCCTTATGGGTATAGGCAATTGATTTATCAACCCTATGGACTTTTGTCATTCTAATATAACTTTAAGACATACAAAGAACATTGAGATATATTCTGTGATCTCCATTTTCATGTTATCCCACCCGAAGTGTTCACGTAGATCTCGGTACATCTTGGTGCTAACTGGATGGATAGGGAATGTTAAGATATGTGAATTGTCTCATAGCTCCATCTTTATGATCGGTGATGAAGGAACAAAAACAATCATTCCAATATGAATTACACCTTCATTGTTGAAATAGAACTCTTGCAGCTTCAATTCCTTTATTGAATTCACCTTCTTTTGGAATTCCAGATCATCCCTTTGTGACTCCTTAATCATCACATGTATTGATTATTACATAATCATTTGGGAAATATAGGATGTATCCCCTTACCTTATTACTTCCAAATCCATCATTTGGATATCCCAAAAGATGGGTCTTTCTCAATCCATATCATGGATAGAGTAACATGTTATTTTCTTCTTAGAGCATCATTTACCTTCATCGCCATTCCAGGATGATAGGGAATAGAGAAATTGTAATCTTTCATTATCTCAAACCATCTCCTTTGACGCATGTTGAGATCATTTTGTCTGAATATATACTTTACACACTAATGGTTGGTGTATATGTCTCACTTATCAACATAAAGGTAGTATAGCTATATTTTCAAGGAAAAATCATAGGTTCTAGCTCTAGATCACTCATTTTTTTGTTTTGCTAATGGATCTTCAACTTCTATGATGTGTAGGCTATCACATTATCAATTTTCATGAGTAAACAACCCAAGTCTTTCATTGATTCATTATTGTATATCCCAAAACATTCTCCACTTTTGGGTAGTGTGAGTAATGGTGCAGTGATTAGCCTTATCTTTATCTCCTTGAAGCTTCTCTAACATTCTTACATCCATATATTCCTTACCCATATCCTTATTAACTTAGTTACCAAGCTTCCCAATCTTGAGAAATTTCTCACAATACGTCGATATTACCTCTCTAATCCAAAAAAACTATGGATTTCATGGACACTAGAGGGCCTATGACATTATTTAATCACCTTGGTTTTTAATGGTCCATTGAAAATCCCTCACTTGTGATCACATATACCAATAACCTAAATTGATTCATCCAAAAGTCACACTTGCTGAACATGGCGTACCACTTCAACTTTCCCAATGTCTCGTACACAAGGCATAGATGTTCTTCATGTTCCTCCATTCTCTTGGATTATATGAGAATATCATCAAATGAAAACTACCACAAATTCGTCAAGGTAATTTCTAAAGTATATATTCATCCTATCCTTGAAGGTTGCTGTGGAATTAGTTAGTCCAAATGGGATAATTATAATTTCATATTTCCCATACCTTGTACGGATGGATATCTTATGAATATCTTCCTTCTCACATTTAACTAATGATATCCAGAACAAAGATATACATTTGGGAAGTATTCAGCGGATCTGAAATGACCGAACAGTTCATCTATAATTGGAAGAGGATACTATTTCTTTTCGGTGATATCATTGAGTTACCAATAATCGATACACATCCACATTGTTCCATCCCTCTTCTTCAGAAAGAGAATCGGTGCACCCCATGGTGATGAACTAGGGTGTCTGAACCCTTCGTCAAAATGTTCTTGCAACTGCTTCTTTAAATTATCCAGTTTGAAAGGATCCATTCTGCAGGGAAACATTGAGATAGGAGTAGCTCTAGGTATGAGTTCTATTGAGAAATCTACCTCAAGATCTGAGGGAAGTCCTGGTAACTCTTTGGGAAATACATCATCGTATTCCTTCACGTTCAGAATTTCTTTTAGGGTGGAACATTCCATTGACTCTACCATTTGGGGGAGGTATGCTTCTTCATAGGGAACCAACACCCACACAGTTGAAGGATTATTCAAAAGAGATTCATTATCATCATTACATTGTAGAGAATCATGTGACAGTTTAGAATATGAAAAGATATTTCCTTTTCCCAACAGTTGATATGTTCTCTATGTAACGAGAGCCAATCCCTTCCCATTATAGCATTGAATTCCACTATGGGAAGTATTACAAGATTCACTTGAAGAATATTCCCACATACACCAACAAGAGATGAGTCAAACAATTGGGTTGCAATGATTTCACTAAATGGTGTTTTTATAGATATCTATACTTCATGATTTTTGGGCTTCATTTTTATAATTCTAGAAAACATTCGAGAAATAAAATAATTCACAGAACAAGAATCAAATAATACTTTTTCCATTATTGAGTGAATAAGAAATGTAACTTGTACGATTTCATTATCTTTCTCTACCTTCGTAGTAGTGATGGAATAAGCCTTCCCTTGATTTGTTGGCTTTGGTGGCTGTTGAAGTTGATTACCCTCGAGGACACAATGTTTAGTGCAGAGGATTGAATAGTTCCCTTTTTCCATATAGTTATAGCATTGAACCATGGGTCGTATTCTCCATTCATTCTCCACATTTTCCTTCCTTCTCATGTATTTTCGACACTCTTGATCACGTTGTCCTAATTTACTACACTTTAATCATTTCACAATCCCTTTAAGGTAGTTCCCATTATGAAACATATTTAATTTTTGGCATCTAGGTTGTTGAGTTTTCTTCCCACCATTATAATTAGATCCCATAGAATTGAATTCTATCTTTCATTTCATATCACCATAGCCATGGAACCATTCTCTAAACTCCATATTCACTTTGAGAGAACAACCAACAACTTCTTCGTAACTCTAAAAGTCTAGAATTATAAGATACTTTCAAATGTGTGGTTTTAATCAACTAATGAATATATTATTTTTTCTATCATAGTTGATAACAAAATCCCAAGAATACTTTTCAAGCATTGGGAAATTCACTTAATTGGTTGTGATAGATTCTACTTAATTTTTCATGATCTCTTTGAATTATCTCTCCATCTTCATACATATAAATCATAGGAAATATTTATTAAGAAACATTATCTTAATGTATTCTCATTCAATATCATCAATTTACTCCCTTGGATTGGTGTTCTTAATCAAATCCCACCATTGATCAGCCTCTCCATCTAGATGCTAAACTGATAGTTTCACCTTCTCCATCTCATAATAATGGAGCACCAAAAATTTCTTCTCCATAGAGTTAATACAGTATTCCATAACTAGTTGATTAGAAGATACACTAAACGTCAGTGGTTATTGCTGCATAAAACAATCGATAGCCTATTACTCTCTCTCTGGTGAAGGAGGATGTTGACCATTATTCTAGATATTGTTCATAACCTAAGATAGTTAGGTAAGAATCACCATCTAATTTTGAACCCACCACCCAAATCGTTGGGGTTTTCATTCATTCAATAGTTTCATTTTTCCTCACATGAGTTATTGCCATGGGTTTTCATTGTTCCCACCATTTTCTAAAATAGAAACGGTTTGAACAAAAGAGAAGTTATCATGTTAAGAATAACATATTTATTTGTAAAATTTTAACTAAAATAATTACTGATGGGATCCTTATATAAATCTTCTTTTGATCATATTTTTTCATAGTCTCATGCTACATGTTTTCCCTAGGATTCACTAATATTAATTCCCAAATTAATTAAACCTTCCCTCTAATACAAACTATGGAAACCCTAAAATTTCATACATTACCATTACAAAATTATAATATTAATAAAAATAACTTTATTACACATATAAGATCCAATATTCTAGTTACATGGGAAAACTGGGACTAAACAAAAATTTTACAACATCAAGTATAAACATTTATTTAATTGTTTCTTCTCTAACATCTTATTGGTTTATGACCTCCCCTTATTACAGGTACTCACATGAGGATATACATCTAAAAGGGGTGAGTTAATATCCTAGTAAGAGAATAAATATTAACAATATTACAATGGGTGAGCATAATTATAACATTATCATCCAAATAGTGAGGGGGAACATTAATAAAAGAATTGAAATGTGGCAATGCATATAAATGGAACATAATGTCTTAGTGGTTGTCTACCACACATTGTTGTGAACATTGTTAGGATCATGTTCACATATAATTTTAATTTTATTCATTAGATTCAATAAATTTTTCTATGCATTGGAACACTGTATAATTATAGGCGCACTCGTCACATCATAACATTAATTTTGCACTATATAATTCACGGTGTATCTATCACATCATAAAATTATAATTATCTTTCATAACACATCGAACATATATTAAAAATTAACATAAATAAACAATGTAATTGAATAGGGTTTATCTCATAAGAACAAATTCATAAACATTTGATTCCCAAATTAAATATGGAATAACATACTTGATACAAGAACCATCATCCTTTAGTGAGAAGTAAATGAGTGATTTTGAAATAAGTGTTCTTTTAGAAATCATTTTTCTAACATAAACTCGACTGTAAAACATGTATATCCCAGAAATAGTAATATAAAGATGAAAAAATTATATTTATGGAGTAACCTTACCAAAAATGGAATGAAATAGTGAGAACTTGAAGAAAGAATATTAGGTTTGAGAATTTCTCCTATTCTTGTATCTGAATGCTTTCTTCACATTAATGTCATGTATAACCCACATTAGATTCATTAATTAACAATTAAATTGCGTTTTGTACAAGAATAAAGTTTATTATGATTTTTTGGTTATATTATGGTATTTTCTATGAGTTATTGGGTTTACATCCACTGTTCAGGAATGTTCGTTTTTATGGATTTCTTGAACCGTTCACTTGTATTCAAATATCGATGTTCGTGTTGAACATGGATAAACATCCAAAATTGATATAACATGTTAATAATGATATTCCAGGATTTTCAACGATCTTATAATGAATTATTTTATATACCATGTGGATGAATTGTTTGTTAAAATTTAATGATTCTCATTTTGGTTATTCGGGTGATTTTTTGACCTCAACAAACATGTTTTGTTTATCATATAGTAATATGTACATAAGTTAGTTATAGAAAATTAAATTTGATATAATAAATATTATATAATATGTTTCAACCATAAAAATTCTTTCATAACCATATCTTTAGGTGATAATGGAAAAAATAAAACATGTCGTTCTTGAAGGTGATAAATTAACACCTCCCAACCAACATTTTACATTCTAAAATAAAAAAAATATGAGAAGGGTATTGGAGAAATATTATTCCATTAGTGTCATAACAATACAATATATGTGAGTTACTAGATTTAACATACTGTTTTGATGATGATATGTGGGGACATATTAAGAAAATAACTTGAAATTGAAATAAAATTAAAGGAAAAGAGATAGAGGGGAATTACCTCTTGAGTTATCCTCTCGAGATCCTCTTCGAGGAACCATGGATTTGACTTTTTATGAGACCAAAAGCTTTTTGGTAGTGGGAGAGGTCTAGGGAAGACTTTTTCGGAGAGTTTAGACAAGTCAAGAATCTTTAGAGGTGTGATGAAATGAGGGTGTGAACAGTGGTATTTATAGTGTAGGGGAGATGGGTTTTCTCAATATAATATTCATTAATTTATTATCTCTCCAAAAAAATAGTAATAGTGAGTCTTCCATTAACAATTATAGTAATGATATCATGTCAATCCAAACCATTTTTTATTACATAAGTAAAACTCCATACATGAATATATAATTAGCGTATTTAGATTATTTTGTAAAATATGGGATTTCACTATTCATAAAAAATTCATGTATTTCTGAAAAATCCCAAAAATCAACACGAACCATTTTTTGACTTGTATAATCTAAAAAAATTCCATTATACCTAAATAATTTTCAAATATTATTAATTTAATTATTAATATAAATCATAATTTACTTTAAAAATATAGTTTTTTAAAATTACAACTAATGTTATAACGCTTTCAAAAATTATAGTCTTATAAAATTATCTTAAATCCAAAAGCCATAAAATTGTTAATTTATGAAAAAAAATTAGGAAAATAAATTTCCATTAATTAATTATTTATTTATAATTATTTATATATGACTTATAAAAATACTAATATTTATACTATGGTAAAATTGTCTCTCATAAGATGCCTAATTTTTATTTAATCATTAATGTGTAAGGATACTACTATTTTGGAAGATTTACTATTCATGAGTGTAATATTACTATTCAAAGTGTAGGTTTCTATTCATAATGATATGTTAATATTCACAATAAAAAATTATGTTTGTCATATCAAACTACAAACATCTTACTGATCACAAGTGTTTATGTCAGATTTTTTAAATTCCAAACAGAGAAGTGGAAAAATTATTGTTAATTACCCCATAGTTTCAAGATATTTCATTGTGATTTTTAATGTGATTATACTATAAGGCATAATTATATGAAGGTATTTCCATTGATAAAACATTAGGTTGTTACAGTGAGTTATGAAGAGGACGGTTTTTTTGTATAACTATATAGGGTTTTACTATTGATTTTTCATGGGTAAATTAATATTATCTTTCACATGTGCATGGGAGACTATGGATGTCCTACTGAGTACACTTGTATGCTCACCTGATTTAAATAAAATAATTTTCATGTTTTTAAGAGGAATACGTGGATCGTTAAAGACATTACTAGCATTGTTCTTGGGATATTTTCTATATAACTAAATTCAAATTACATTTAAGTATTATTTTTTTTGGATAATTTTATTTTTATCAAATATTATGTATACATGCATTGTAGGATCATTTTTTAATTTTATTCATGGTACTTTGTGTGGTTGAATCATATTTTCTTTGAATCCAAAATTATTATAAATGGTAATTCATACAATTTCTAAGATATTTATACCTCAGTTCTAGTCAATAAATTATGGTCTACAATATATGGGACTCGGGAGATAATTATCTCCCTCCCTTCATTTATTTTTTTTATGGGATGGGGTCGTGATAGATTTCCCCTCATACAAACTAGGAAATGTGATACGGACATAAAAATGGTATTTTAGGGCCACTATAATCCTATTCATGAAAACTGAGCTTCTTGAAGAACCATGTGAGGAGGTATTACGTGTAGTGAAGAAATTTAAGAGAGGTAGATGCATTATTATTACTTGTGTTCTTATTTTAATTGGGTGTTTTTGGTAATTTATAATTTGAATTATTCTAAAATGAAATAAATGAAACTAAATAAAATTATATTCTAATAGAATTAAAAATAGTTGTTTCAATTTTAGTTATAGATCATTGAAATTGTCTATAAGTATCTTATCCAGAGGTGGGTTAGCATACTAACCTTGATGATCATTAGAGGTTGTTCTGATTGAAGATAATGATTGGTGGTATATGATGTTGCTACATTTTTAGTGTATGGTTGTGAGGATATATGAGGAAAACATTTATGATGTGGAAATAGATGTATGGATATAGGATATCAATAACATTTTTAGTTTGATTTCATCCTTGGTGGGGTATTGTGACTCTGTTGTAGTTGGTTAGATGCCAGGAGTACGTGTGTGTGGTGAAAATCATTCATGTGTTAGAAGAAAGTGGTATATGTTTCATGGGTTGATTATTTGAAAGAGCTATGAGCCATGTTCATTTCATCAAACATGAAGGTAGTAATGAGGATTTATTTTCAATCTCCTCAGTTGGTTTTTTTTAGTGTGAGAGCCTATGAACATGTTCAAGGGCCTTTTATGATTTTCTCCATATCTTCTCCCAGATGAGGAGTCTCGAACAAGGAATCACTGAGAAGAACATTTCTCATCATTATATTATTCACTTAATACTTTTATATTACTAATATATCAAAAGGATCATAAGAAGGAGTAGGTGATCTTGAGGATGCACTCATGAGGTTGTTTACCAAGAGATGAAATTTATTTTGATCACTCAAGGAGTATATTTGTTATTTGAAGGAATAGGGTTCCACGGAATTTGTGTTTTTAACCATCCATGAGTTGACCCCAACAAAATTCATTTCAAAAAATTAGTATATTCATAACACTTTTTTCCACCTATATAGGCCATTAAAAACATCAAAATCTGTTCCCAGTGGATCTTTGGACTTATCTTGGTTGAGGAGATCAGTTTTAATAGTAATTTCCATAACCGTTTCCAGTGCTATTGTTTCAAAAATAGGGTAGCAGTATTATGATTCATTGAGAGATGATTTTGTAGGAAGATGATGACCTCAGGATGTCCCCAAACTTCTATGAGATCTACCTTGGAAAAATCATCATTATGGATTTCAGAAAACTATTAGAATAATTTGCATGGTTATTTTTAGGCTCTTGTGGAGGTAGCGCTAGAGGGGCCACATATCATTCAATTCACTCAATTTATCTGGTATCCTTTTTTGTTACATGTTCAATTTAGGTTATTTTCACTCCATTGTTTCACCAACTCTAGTTGGACAAAATTTATATTGGATTATTGTTCCCCATTATATGAATACACTTTCCAATTGACAAACCATCATGTTTGATATGTGACGAGTGGGTACACTGATCGTATGGCCAAATTAGTCCCATGAATAAATACTATTCCATCAGATTCATCTATATTATCACATCCTCAACATCTACTAGTTGTAATATGTTCACTTTTTTATTGATAACATCAAGGTTAAATTCATGTTCTTTGATGTGGATTGATAGTGTGTAGTTTTCATTTTATATCTGAGTTTTCAGGTGCGATGTAGATATGTGGATACCATTACTTCTTTGATAGTTGAATTTTCAAGGGATGTAGTGGACATATGGATATTGGAGGTTCCCATAGTCATCATGTAGTACCTTCATTTTTCACCACTGTGTTTGTGGAACTGGACCTTCGATGTGATGTTGGGTTTTTGGAAAGACTTGTATCTTACTACTTCTCATATTTCCATGGATACTTATGGGATAGTCCCTTATCTTTTATACGAACTTCTTTTTTAAGTGGAATATCTGATGCCTAAAAGGTTTCATTCAAACTAGTGTATCACAATGGGGTTCTCCAGTGTTATTCACTGAAAAATAGGATATTTTTCTATGATTGTGAAAAGACTACAATAGGATGTACCAGGGAAAATCCTGATTTTTATCATATTTATAGGAAAAATATATTTTTGACTTGCTAAGGGCCTCTAGTGGGATCCCCCTGATTGATATGTATTATTGATATCACCAGTGCGGGTGATGTATATAGATATGCAATATAATTTCATAGGATGTAGGTATAAAAACTATGAGTTCATGGTCATTCCATTCATTGTTACTAACACACTAGTTGTGTTATTGGGAATGATGAAGCCAATGTTCCCTATATTCATCAATTTGTTCATAGTCTTGTTCGTCAAAAACATATCTTCCTACTAAATGTTATATTATAATTTCCATAATCATAGAGATATATTTATTGTTCTTCAATTCTCCCAAATTTATTGATTATTGTCCAATTTTATGTTTTAGTGCTGATATGTGAAATTCATCAATCATCTGGTGTCTCAAAATGGAGTCACAGTGGACCCAACAAAGCTTACGGATGTGGTTTCACGAATAATAAACTATGAATGATGTCAGGTTCCATAACATTATACATCATTATGGATATTATTAGAGGGATATTCCAAATTTCTATTGAGATATTATCCCTCTAAAATCATTATCATGTAAGGACCCAGATATTCTTTTGATTAATAAGTTCTAGATAACATCCACTTACCAGATGGATAAGATGATTAGTTATCCAAGGATACAATTTTTTAGGAATTTGTAATGTTTTAGGTACATTGTGATTCTTCCCAATTTGGATTGGGTTGAGTGTTAATTCATTAGAGGTAATTGATATCATATGGTTCTATGAAGTTTGAACCCATGATAAAAATATATTCCACCCACAATCTAGAGTTATAAGTGGTCATATGTTCACACAAGTTTTTATGAAATTACATTAGTTCAGACCACTTTGTGGTCTTCACATATAAGACTATTATGAGGTATTAAATTTATGAGTGTGATATTAATATTTGGTAGAATATTTGGATGTAGTTTTTTTTGGTTTATGATTTTTAGATCACCTAAATCATAGGAAAATGTAATATTATTGCTGTTTCTTTCTTCATAATGTCATGGATTTATATTGTTCAATTGTCTAGGTTGTCATGGAGAGTGATGAAGGATTTTGAATCCATACACATAGATAAAAGGGTGTTTTCTAGAAGAGGTTTTTTATTTTAGAAGATGTTGAAGCCTCTACAGATTTAGAATTTGGAGGAGTCCAACTGGGGATATTTAGAGGTTGAGGTGATGCATGATGATGCAATCTGTAACTCTTCTTTATTGGGAAGGTCAAATGATGGTCGAAACCAAATAATATTTCATGGGATGTTTTATTATCTGATAAATATGTGTGATTGAGTACTTCATGAGTTCAATTTCCCACCATTATCAGTTCACTTGGGAGTTGATAAGATATTGCATGTATTGAGAGAACATGTTTGGGGCCCCAGTGTGAAATACGAAGTGGCTGAATTAGTCACTCATTATAAAATGTTATACCTAGTAAAGGTTGGGTATCATGTTCACATCAATGTTTTATGAATTGGATATTCCCTGGTTGAAATGGGATGACATCTAGATGGAAATATTCATAGGTTGACACCAATCATAGGGAGAGTGTTATTCTATCATGATAATGTTGGATCATTTTAGTTTGTTTTTTTTACTTCTGAGATATCATGGAATCGAGTACATTGTATATTTTTTTTAAAAATCAATATGGATGGGGTGGTGTGGTTAGATGGAGTCCTAACATCCATTGTATTGGTTAAGGATTCACATTTTACTTCATGAGACAGGAGAGTATTACATCATTCTTTTGGGACTTGGTTGCGAATAATCACTTCTTTCCTCTTTCATATAGTCGGGAAGACAAAGAGACGTATCCAAAATTTGTCGAATTAATGTGGGCTTGGTTATAGAAATTGAAATAATTTTGGTATGAATCCATTCCGTGGTTGAGTTTTTTTATAATAACAGTTATTACTCATCCATTTTCTTGGCCCCATTTAATGTTTTCATGTGTGGAATTTTGGTTCTACATTCTTATAGGATGTGGTTTGGGGTTAGTGGTAAATTGAACCGATGTGGTGAAGATAATGATATAGGAGTACTAGTTGGATCAAGGCAAGATTAAGGCATTAAAGGATTAAATGATCTATTATGATTATCGTAGGAGGATGCCATTGGAGTTGGAAGTTGTTTCCCAGGGGTTCTTGATGGTATCTACTCGGTGTGGGAAGTGGAGGTTCATCTAGGGGACAATTCTATCATTGATTGGGCTATAGATATGGGTGGGTGTATTGGAGAGGTGTCTTACTAGTTATAACATCATTCATGACTACACTATATCCATAACATATTCCACATCTCTCATCACTTTTAACAACTTCATGATTACTCTCTTGTCATTGATTGATAGTGTTGTATATACAGGATCACATGATGTATGTGGTGAATCCCATTAACATCCATGATCATAAATCGAATGTTATTTGTGGAGATACCATTACATTGATTATATTGAGGCGGGGTAGTGGTGGACTCAAGATGAGTACATGGAAGCATAAGACACATATCTCAACCTAGTAAAAGTAATTTTTTAATTAATTTTAGGACATGAATTTTCTTTTTTAAAAGTTATGTAGGAAACATAATGTTTTATATGTTACATGTTTCTCCCTTGATGATAATATGCATTATTTAAGAATAAATGGATACAAAAATGAAAAAAGTTGATCCATAATCGAGATGCATTCTACCTTGATGTGATTCGAACCATGTGTACGAGTCAGTGATGAAAACATCATATATTATCATAACATGGGAGATGGAATTCCTTGTTTTCATTACTTGGGGAACAAATTTTGGTGATTAGGATTCTGAATTATAGTTATCAAACCATTGGAAGGTTTTTTTAAGTGGCTATATAGAAGAAATGGGGCTTGTGGCTTGAGAGGAATATAGTGGTATGGTTGTTCAGATGTTTTCTCTATTTCTATATAGGTTGAGATAGAATTCTCTATGGAGATAATAATTTGGGGGTATTTGATGTAATATTCTAAATTATCTGCCACATTAAATTGTACTAAATATGGGTAATAATATATCCAGGTAAATTCAAGGGGTGTTTAGTGGATGAAAGTAATATTTTATATGTGTTTTGGGGAAATATTCATTTTGTAGAGGATTACTATTGATCTTGGTGGTAGATTTCTAGTGGTAAACCAATAGTAGTAGATCACTTGTAGTTGATTTCTAGTGATATACATGTAGTAGTAGATCTCTAGTGGAATCTATGGTATGCGATCACGGGTAGAAAATTATTAGTGGATGATATCCATCCTTATATCATCAGTGGTTGATCATTGGTGGTTGATTACAAGATTTAGAACTCTATGATCATATTTACATTGAAATAATTTTATATAAATATTCATGATTTTTCTGATTGACCTAAATTCCTTTGAATTACATAATTAATGAAATTTAAATCCATTTTAATATAGGATAATTCTCAATTTCTAAATCATGTTCCAGATCGTTTGGAAGGGTTATTCAATGGATATTTGATGAGAAAACCTGTTAATGGACAATTAAAATGGTATCATATCACATTGGTTCTACATATGTTCTTTCAGAAGAAAATACCAGTCCTTTATTTTTTAATATTTATTTATCTCAAGATGATATATTCTAGATCCATTTCCACGTGTGTTGTGTAACTTTTTCATTGATATCCTTATAGGTGGTTCCATCTTATACATGCACTAACTATTTTTGGTGTAGATAATTGGTGAACAACTTCTTTCATCCAGGTAGGGGTACCATCATTTCGTACAAAGTGTATCAAATGAAATGTATGTATTATTTTTATCCCATGTAGAGATGATTGAATATTGAATAATAATGTTAAATTAATTGGTTTAAATTAAATTTAATCGTACAATGGATTATTATGTATTCATTTTTTGACTGTTGTTATTGAATTTATTTTTTTATTTTTATTGCCTTGTGTTCATTGGGGTTCCTTTTTTGTGTTGTTGTGATATTAATTATGGATTGAATGTTGTCTCTTAGTTTACAATACATAACAATGAAATTATTAAATTACATATTCATTTTCAATTAATTATATACCCATGGATATTATGGATTGTGTGAAAATATTTTTAATAAATATGTGAAATTTAATAAAATCAGATCTTTCTAATTTGGATATTTTTATGTATGTGGCCTGGAGTGTATTTATGGAAATGGATGTATTTTATTTCATGGTTGAGAAGATATAATTCATGTAAGGTACCTCTATTGTTAAGTGTGTGCAATAGGGTTGTGAAGGCAGTTTTGTCACGACACTGTTGTGGGCGGTGAAAATGGAGCTCAACATGTTGGTTTGTTAATGTTTGGATTTTGGTTGTGATTTTATGATGTTTTTGGAGAGTTTCCAAAGTAATAATTGATATAATACAATATATTTATTTAATATGGGAATTTTTACAAGATGAATTGATAGTTTTTTGTGTGGTTTTAAATATTAAAGGTTACATATGAACAAAGGGGCATGAAATATGAAGCACGATGCCTGTCTAAATTATATATGATGGTAATGAACATTCAAAACATAAATGAAATGGGATTTATATGAGGAATTAAATGTTACTATGAAATGTTTAAATTTTATAAATGTGGAATTAAAAGATATAAGTTAATTGTGGCTTGTTTATTTCTTATATGGGGTTGTGCATTATATTTTGGCAGCCGATGTAGAGGATCCAGTGAGATTGATTATGCCTTTGTTAAGGATCCTTCAGATATTTCATCTGTTATATGACTCTATAAGTATATAAAATTTATATTATTGTGATATTATATATGTTCCCCACCCATTATGGGTACTTAGTTTTAAAAACCAAATGTTTTGGTGGTGTTTTACCAATATCCCTGTAAAGAGGATGGATAGATGCAAACATTGTCTTCTCACTCCCTCTTCTAGAAGATGATAAAATGAATAGTCTATGAGAACCAAAATTTAAAAGTGAATATTTTGAGATGTGAATTTATAAGATGCTGTGTACCATCAGACTTTAGTATATATTTGATGAGATGACATGTGGTGGGGGTAATGCATTGTAGGAGGAGGTAATGAGGTTGATGTCCTTAATGTTCATGATCCCCCGTAACATTGGCCATGAGAAGTGATGTGATGTCATATACTAGGTGTCTTTGGGGAATTTGTGGTGTTATGTGATGGCCAATGTTTCTGTGGGATGGATGTGATGTTATGTGCTATGATTTGATATAAAGAAGTGATGGGTGTGAAATAATTTACATCATTAGGGTGTGAGAGATGATAATCATTCTGAAAGTGGGGGATGTTTCAATTTATTGAAATTCCTACGATTATGTTATTATAAATGGATACATTAACTAGTGTATTATCCAAGGTGGGAATGAGTTTAGTTTGTATACCATTATAGTTGTTGTTTGGTTCAGCTTATTTTTCACAGGTCCATTTGTATAATCTTTTGACATGTGAATGTGAGACATTGGTATTCCTATTATATATAATCTTATTCTCACCCTATATATAATCTGATTTTTAGGTTTCTAAGAAGACTACATGGAAAATTCTATACATTAATACATATTATTTTTTATCGCACCTATAACACTACTTTAGATTTAATTTTGTGTATTTTAATTCAGTTTGTTTTATCCACTTCCTTTTTTATGAATACATTCATTGTGGGATGGTTTTTGGATTTATCTTGTATTATGTCATGGAGATTAATGTATATGATTAATGTAATCTCCTAATACATTATTATAAAGTTTAATGCCTCCAATTTTATGATATTTTCATATCACTTGTGCTAGTGTAAAATATAGGGCCTAATATAGGAAGATGTTTGGGGTTATTATCACTCTCCCTTTATTCTCTTTCATTTAGTAGGGGGTTTCATGACAATATCCCAAATAAATTCTTACATAATGGTTAATATTATTTCATTATAGTAATCCAAATAATAAATTGATATTGGTATTCTTGAGTCATATGTTAAAAGATTGATGTGTTTATATTAAAAATTTATTTTTGATGTATGAACATTGAAAACATGTATAAACTGTTGAATCTAGAAAGAACTACTTTCAGAAATGGTAGTAAATACACCATAACAAATTTTCTTTTGTCAATTATCGTTCTTTTAAATATTTAATGACTTTCAACGAAGTGTTAAAGGGGAGTAAACTAGAAGAACTATATTTCATTAATCAAAGTTCAATATTTCATTAATTACATATTTGTTATATCAAATGAGAATGTTTCTAGTAAACGTTAGTGATTTCAAAATATTTTGGTTCATAATTTTCTATTTGATAAAACAACCAAAAATATGTAAGTTTTGTTACCAAAGAAATAATATATATTGAATTGACGATTTTTTAAACCAGTAGTGAAAAAAACATTTCATGATTCATTTTAATTTTTATGCTATCCTTCCACATGTATATTTTCATACTATTATCAGAAATTCTATATTTTCAAAAGAAAGTTTCAACTATTATATATTAAATTTTACTCTTAGATAACATTTTTTTATAATGATTTGATGTATGTTTTATTCATGTATATTACATGATTTGTTTTTTCCTAACTTATGACCATATTTCTTCGTACTTTTTATAAATACATTATACTGTTGTTTTTTCTATATGGTGATTGTTTTCTGTATAATTTTCAATATTTCTATAAAATTTATTGAATATTATTAACATAATTATATAATAATTCATAAAACCAGCAATGGGAAAAGAATATCATCTATTTTTATTACTGGATAACTTCTATAAGGTTCATTGATGTTTTTTTATTTTATTATGGTATAATTTTTTCCTAATGTAATTTATCGACCAATTAAATACTATATAATTTTTTATTCCTGGGTAATAGTATATCGCACCACAAATTCATCATGATAATTAAAAAAGGTAGGTAATGGATTTTACTTAAATTCAGAGATATATATTATTCATAGTAGTATTATATCTTGAGATGAGTGGCCGACTAAAAAATTTGGTTGTGAAATCAAAATAATTTATCATTAGATGGTGTAGGAACCCGATTCTTATTCTTGAGTTACGGGTTTGTTATTTTCCTTTTTCCTTAATTGTTTTTGAGAAAACAAGGGAAATATAGGGAAAATCTTATATTTATGGGTACACACCGTTTTCTTTTTGTACACACTAGGTAATCAGTTGGCAGATGAAAAGTGTGGCGGTGAAAAGTAGCTGCCAGAGGAAATGTTAAAGAAATAGTACACGCCATGTACATGAGATTACACGCTATGTAGTTATGTTTTTTTTGTTATAAATGGGCAGTGGCCTCCTCATTCGGTAGACAAGGTTGTTGGTTTATGTGGAGCACTGGGATAGGAGGCCGGATCTTAGCGGAGCTCCCAATCACACACCAATACTCGTATTCTTCCAACGTCGATCATGTTGGAACCATGTAGGTAAGTTCTTCCCTCTTCCTGAATGTTTCCTTCCAATTTTTTCCCTAAGGGATGTTATTTACATTTGAACGGGTAATCGTTTATCCCAGATCTACAATGTTCTTGGTGGTTTCAGGAGGTGCATTTTGCATATATCGATGAGAGGAGATCGAGGTAGGTTGTCTTGTGTTTAATTACAACTGCCGAGTTGATTTTCTATACTGTTGTGCCATGCTCCCATTTTCGGGGTGTCATGTCGTTGAGACCTTGACTGTTGATATACCTAGAATTGCATTGGTGATCTGAAGAATAAAAATAAAACTACTGTTTGGGATCGTTGCGTTGATCCAGGGCCACCCCATGGGTGAGTTTACCTTGTTTATTCATTTGGATAGGATACCCGTGGGTATAATTTGATTATAGCATGTTTTGAGTTTTCATGAGAGGAAACATATATGAATTGCTTGTTTGTGCGTTGGGCGATTCCCGATTACTTTTATTTCCTATGGAATGCCTGAGTGAAGTGTTTTGTTTATCCTGAGGGAAACGTTTCTTATGTCTGAGGGCAGTAACATCCATGCCTATGGGAAATATCTCATATTCTTGAGGGAAATATTCATTATGCTTGTGGGCAGTCACCTGTGGGTTTCAATTCTGCTTGCCTAAGGGTAAGAATTTTCATGTCTGAGGACAACGTTTACATTTAATATTCACTACGGTGATTTCTTATGTTATACCTGACAAGCAAAATAACAAGCCTGGAATTGATAAATAATTATTAAAATGGCAATGTATATGGTAGAGATAGTTACTTTTGAGTACTACCTAGTTTACTGCCTTTTATTATCACACACTACTGGTGCACATTTTCACTGACAGATGGGCACAAACCAATGGTGGTTGCCTACTGAGATTTATTTGTCATAGACTATTTGGTACATGTATTGGGCCCAAAAATATTATATTGTTGCAGGTGTCGATATGGGAAGGGGTCCCTATGTAGGTACAAGATTTTTGCAAAGGTGTAGGAGAGCATGGGACAGAGTAGGATTGCAATGCTGCTACATTCCTGTTTCAATGCTTTAGTTTTGTTTTCTATAATTTGTACCTTGTGCTGTATTGTATTAGATTTTAGTTTCCTGCTTTGGTTGATTTCATAGAATTAGTGACATGTTTCATCCTGATATTTATATGGAAGTGAGTAATCTATTCCTTCTATTGTCTATTACTAAATTATATTGTTTACTGCTTCCGCTTTTGTATGTTTGTATTTATTTCCACTATGCTTAACTTTGATATATGAGGTCTTAGTTTCACCACTATCAGTCATTATCCCTCGCTGCAATTTGGCAGCCTCTGGAATTTTGGGAAATGTGCTTGAGGTCATGTGACCAACTGGGTTTGGGGTACCTGTTATGTGGCACCCGGATCCGGGATGTTCCAAAGTGGTATCAGTGGGTGTTCTTTTATTTAACTTACTTTTTGGAGCCTATAGTCAGGTATAGGATGGAATTGGTAATTGGTAATAATCTATTCCAGGGGGTAGCTATCCCGTGTATAGGGAAAAGCCAATCTACATCATTTAATTCCAAATTTTCTAGTTTTTCAATTATTACAGTTGAATTTATTTTCACCGTTGGGTGACACACTTGTAGTGTGCTGTTAATATTTTTATATACTAGGGTTCTATTTGGTTTCAACGCGATGAGATGAGGGTATTCCAACACATGAATCATTTAGGCATGTGTTAGAGTCACATTTCATGCATAGTTTCCATGCCATGTAGGAGCATTAGAAATTGCATGTTGATGGGAAAAATGTTGTGCTAGACAAATCATGTTGTTGTGATAGATTCCTTGAAAAAATACCTTCTATTTGAAAGGTTATTATTATGTATGGTTAGTGAATGAATGCCAAACTTTGGTTATTGATGAGTATGGGACCTCATCAACCGAACTTCAGTGGATTATCAACTTGTTTACCTTGTTATAACATAAAACTGTTGCCATGATTTGGTTCTAGGGGATTATGGGCCCTCACGGATCATAATTTTTCACTTTGGGGTTCATTTCAGTGTTTTTATGGACTCTGGAGTAGTTTCTAAGGCTCAGTGTCTAGAAAAACCTAGAATACAGACCGTATAGTTTTGACTGCATGCTATATCCTCTTCTATTCGGGATGAAATGAAAATTTTTAATGTACACGTCGTGTACCTAATGTACACACCGTGTAATCTGTAACTGTGTCATAGGTCTTGTGGGAAGAGACACAGGATAGTGAATTTCTTGAGGGAACATGTTGTGTACTAATTAAACACACTGTGTAGTGTTGACCCTGTGTTCGCCTGTGTAACTAACAACACAGAAGTGTAAACCTTATGCTATATACATCGTGTCGGGATTGAACACACCATGTAGTCGGACCCAGGTATGAGACCATGTAACTAACAACACGGGTCAGTGTTACCTCTACTTGTACACACCGTGTCTGTATAGAACACATCTTGTTGTGCAAGCCATGTATCTAGCAGTGTCACAAACAACACGGGTCGGCGAAGCTCTTCTTGTACACTCTGTGTAGTCTTAACTGATGAGAGACCGTGTGGACGTGGGTGTGTGGCTGGGTAGATGGGGTTGTGTAAATGTTATGTGTCGGTGTAACACGTCGTGTACTGAGGGTTGAGACATGCCCACGGTAGCATCAGAACACGACCATGGAAGGGCTTAAGGGTACAGGTCATGTAGACCATAGACATTACGTGTAGTCTCTTATTTTTAGTTCTTATGGATCTTCCACCTTTTCGTTCTCACTCTTAAACGGAAAAAAGAAACCTCAATAGTAAATTAAACTATGTTGTGTTTTTGAGTTGAAGAATAATGCCGCCAAGACGACAATGATTTATTCTCCAAGAGAGTGGCTTTGATTATTCTCCAGAGATGGTAGGACATGGGCAACTAGTTGATTCTCTAGTAGTTCCAGATGCAGCAGCAGCCGTTATTCCATAAACATGTGTGGATGCATAGTTCTGTGAAGGTTTCATGCGGTTAATAATGAATATACAGGGAGCACATCCGGTCGCCACATCTATGGTAGATTTGACACATATATTCCAGCAGCAACATCCACTAATGTTTTTAGGGGATAGCAGACCACAGGATGCAGAGTCATGGTTGGGTTCTATGCAGACGATCTTCGAGCATCAAGAGACGCCTCTTGGGTAGAGGTTCAAGCTCTCTAATTATAGGATTCACGATTCTACCAAGAGATGGTGGGATGTTACCACCCAGACTGAGCATCGCCGAGACATGATGTGGGAATATTTTTAGGCAGTCTTATATGACTTTTTATTTTTGGAGATGCTAACGGAAGATTGATCTTGAGAGTTCATGAATCCGTAGTAGGGCACCATGTTAGTGATGGACTATTCTGCCCGTATCACAAAGCTACTTCGTTTTGCACATGTTCTAGTGGGTGATGGGATGTTCAGGGCTGTACACTTTGAGGATGGTCTTCGATATGAAATCCAAGCACTGTTGAATGTTTTTAGGTTGCCTACAGTACAGGATATTGTGAACCAAGTGTTGATTACTGAGCGGAATCTGATGGAATCTAGTGGTACAGAGCAGGGCAGTTTGACACCTGTCTCTATTACTATTTCTACCCACAAGAGGAAGAGGAATATTGATTTCTCTCATTGTGGCAGTACTAGCTAAAATAATTCTCCATTTGGCTAAGTCATGTGATACTAGTGTGGTAAATCGGGGCACAGGAGACCTCAGTGTCCATGTGACCCCGTGGAGTGCTGAGATTGCGGCTAGACATGTCATCTTCAATGTTTTTGCAGGGTGTTTCCACTGGTGACTAGTGAGAGGGGTTTTTTGTAGACTCCGCATGCAAAATTAGGGCCAATAGCTTCATACCAGTAAGGGAATTGGAATATGGCAGCACGTTCAGGCCAAGGTGGTTGTCGTTGTCGTGGTAGCCAGACCCCAAGATCACGTAGACAGTAGGGCGGGTCATCTCACGGTAGCCAAGCTATGATGCAGGGTAGTGGTATTGGGAAGGCATATCTAGTGCAACAGACCCAACAATAGCTGTATTCAAGACCTTCCACTGATAGAGGTACTATTCTAGTTGCTTTTGTTTTATCTTCTGTACTTTTCAATACTGGTGTTACACATGGAGTTATATATGTGCCCGTTTTGAGGAGCCTTGGGATTTTTGTTTCTTCTTCTTCTTTCGATATCATGATTCTAGAAAATCCTTTGGGAATTATAGTGGAAAGTGTACGTCAGTGCATGGAGTGCCCCTAGAGGTTGGTGGGAGTCACTTTCTATGGTACCTCTATGTCTTAGTAATGACATCCTACGATGTCATTCTCAGGATGGATTGTTTGGTACCCTTTTGAGCCTTTTTATATTGTTATCGTCATAGGGTGAGTTTCACGTCACCATAGGGTAGATAGTTACTATTCATGGGTGAATGGGAAGTCCAGCCGAGTTAAGCTGGACCTGTGCATCATGGGCGAGGTGGAGTGACAGCCCCGATTTTGAATTTATATCTGTATGACTGGGGAAATTTTTGGAAGGATTTCCCTCTATTGGTTAATCGTTTTTGGGATGTCTTCTTGGATGACTTTTCAGGTCTACATATACAGTCAGAGGTTGATTTCTCTACTGATCATGTTCCGGGAGTGGCACTGGTGTCCATTCCTCCTTATAGGATGGCTACACTATAATTGAAGGAGCTCAAGAAGCTATTGGAGTAGTTATAGATGGTTTCATCTGACCCAGTGCATCTCTATATGGATCGCATGTCCTAAATGAAAAGAAGGTGGAGGGTACCCTCATGCTTTTTGTGGATTATCAAAAACTGAACTAGTTGACTGTTAAGAACCGATACCATTTACCGAGTATTGATGATCTTTTTGATCAACTTCGAGGAGCATGAGTGTTGTCAAGGATTTATTTGAGATTCAGATATCATCAATTTCATGTTAGACCATCAAAAATACCTCTTCCAGTCTTTCAGAGCAGATATGGTCTATACGAGATCATGGCCATGCTGTTCGGACTGAAAAATGCGCCAGCAGTTTTCATGGATTTGATAAACCAAGTGTTACATCCATACTTGTATTCTCTTGTGGTAGTCTTCATGGACAATATCTTGGTGTACTCTCACAATCAACATTACCATGACACCCATCATGTGATCATACTGATTACAATGAGAGAGCATCAGTTATATTCTAAGATCTCAAAGTGCCACATTTGGATGGATCAGATTCACTTCTTGGGTCATATTATCTCATAGACAGGAACTGCGGTAGACCTAGAGAAAGTGAGAGCAGTAGTTTCCTGGGAGAAGCCTATGAACGTGTTTGAAATATAGATTATCATGGGGATGGAAGGTTACTACAAGCGATTTATATAGGACTTCTCCCACTTAGCAGTGCCATTGAATGCTTTGACTAAGAAGGGTATGAAGTTCGTTTGGTCAGAAGCTTGTGAGATAACCTTTCAAGAGCTGAAGGGAAGGTTGACATCAGCACCAGTCCTGATACTTCCAGAGCATGGGAAGAGAAATATAGTTTACTGTAATGCATCACGTATTTTTCATTGATTATTGTTGATTTCAGATGATCTAGTAGTGGTGTACGGGTATCGGCAGTTGAGGCCACATGATATGAATTACCTGACGCATGATCTCGAGTTGGCTGTAGTTGTTCATGTGTTACGCTGTTGGAGATATTGCCTCTTTGGAGAACACTTTGTGGTGTTTATAGACCAATGAAGCCTTAAATACATCATTACCCAGCGTGAATTTAATTTGAGATAGCAAAGTTTGTTTGAATATCTTTAGTCCTTCAACATTGAGATTACCTATACACTTGTTAAGGGTAATGCAGTAGCTGATGCACTGGGTAGGAGGACTCAGATACAGGCAGTGTAGGAGGCCAATGGTTAGTGGAAGCATGTGGCTTTGTTCTTTGAGATGCATTTGGAGGTTCTTGATAGTCAGCGGTGAACCTATATTTCATCCTTAGTTGTGACTTCTGCCCTCCTAGATATATTGAGGACGAGAAAGCTATCAGATTTAGAAGGCCTAGTTCTATTGCAGTTGGTGGCAAGTGAGGACCCTCCTCCTGGTTGGATGACAGGTGATGATGAGGTACTACATATCCATGTAAGATTGTGGGTTCCAGGGGATATACGTGAGGGGTTGATGATGGAATTTCAGGATTTAGATTGGGCATTACATCCTAGAGTTACCAAAATGTACAGTGACTTGATTCGTCAGTATTGGTGGCAAGGTATGAAAATAGAGGTAGCTGGTTTTGTTATGAGATGTTTCTCCTGTCAGTAGGTGAAGGTGGAGCATCAGAGGCCAGCTAGACTATTACAATAATTACCCATTCCAGAGTGGAAATGGGATGATGTAACGACTGACTTCATTACCAGTTTTCCAAGTTCACCTCGAGGCAATGATGCTGTATGGGTTGTTGTGGATTGAATTACGAAGGTAACTCACTTTTTTCCAATCAAGGAGACCTTTGGTGTTGAAGAGAACATGATGTTTTATATCCAAAATATAGTACGTCTTGATGGGGTCCCTCGTTCTATCATTTCAGATAGAAACTATCATTTTACATATCATTTCTGGAAGAGTTTTCAGAGGGAACTAGGTACATAGGTGCTTCTGAGCATAGCTTACCACCCTCAGACTGATGGCTAGTCAGAGCGTACAATATAGGTGCTAGAGGACATGTTGCGTGCATGCGTCCTGGTCTTTGGGGGCACATTGGAGAAGCACATACCTCGGGTCGAGTTTATAAGACCCCAGCCTTAAACCTTACTTAATCTTGAGTTATTACAAGATTACACATTGAGGATCTTTTCAGGTTTAGAGTTTTTGAGAATTAGATCGTGAAACTTGCATTACATTCCACATTTAAACAAAGTGATTACATAAAAGATAATATAAATTTTTCCCATCAACAGAAACATATTTAAAATAAAACATGGATTCTTTCTTGAAACATCCTTGACACTATCATCACATCAAGTACCTTTCCCTTGACCTGTGAGAAACATTTCAAAAACTTGGGATGAGCATAAAAAGATCAGTAAGGGTTAAAAAAAATATGGAAAAGAAACATGAGTTCATATATACATAAGAATGAAATCATACTTTACCCATAAAACAAAGTCACTTTAACATACCTCATCAAATCATGAATAAATCATAGAAATCATAAGACATAAAAGGTAACATGAGGCATTCATAACATTCTTACGTAGGGAGAAGCCATCTTGGTTACGTTTGGAATACCCACCACAGTATATTCCCTAAATCTCTTCGGAAAAACCTTAACGTTTCACTCCTTCGCATTACCCAATGCATTGGAGAGCTATATCGGGCACACCCGCCCTTAGTTTATCATGGAACCACCCGTCTTCATAACAATTCCCAAGAACCATAACATAATCGTACCACATAATACATGCATAAAGGAAACATAACATTTCCAAATTTCAATCACAAGATATCAATAAAACACATTGATATAAAAAACCTTATGAAAACCATTTTCAATACCAAAATAAAAGAAAACTAAAACATGGTATTTATTTTTTTTCTTTTAAGAAGAAGGTATTGCTTGTAGAGGAAGTCGAAACTCAAATAATGGTCACGACGGCAGAGAAGTCGTTGTCGCTGCATACGTACGACAAGAACATTCCCTTTTGTTGTTTAGTAAATCACTTCGTATAAAAAGATTCCTTTTGGATAAACATAAAATCCAAGGTGTTTATACACCGTATAAAAGAAGTTTGTGTATAAAACAAAATATGTCTCAATGAATGGAGATTGAGACGAAGTCCCTTACAAAGATGGTATCCTTGGTTTAAGGATAAATCAATTACATAATTATGTGTGAAAAACAAATACACCATATATAAGTGGATATTAAGTGTAACACAATCATAGGTTATTCACAAATATTCATAGAATGACATATTCAAGGAGTACAAGTTTATCCCAAATAATTAAATTTGGGTTAAGAAGTTCCCTTGCAAAAATTTGACAGCATAACGGCGTCACTACGAAATTCATAAAATGAGTTAATGAGAGATAAAAAGGGTATCTCATCACATGGACATAAAATTTAAATCAATAAGGATATAGAAGAACATATCCCAACATAATATTATGTGAATTAAAAGACATAACAAAAGAAATCTTTTAAAAAGAGGAGGGTGAAAGGTTCCATTACCGACATGGGTATCTTTCGAAACATACACCCCGTGAAAGAAGGAAAATACAACATTGATGTAAATAATCATAAATGAAAGTATATTACACAATGAGTAAATTAATGGGTAGTACATACACCAATCAATGTAAATTTTGGAAAATGTAGCGTAAATATCACGAGAATAAAAGTGAGATGGAAAAATCCCTTATGAAAACTCGGCAGCCTAACGGTGCCACTTAAAACTTACAAAAATGGATCGATGAGATAAAATAGGGTATCTCATCATATTAACATAATGTTTACAGAAAGTGGAATATAAAAGAACATCCCCCAACATAAAAAAGTGGAGCTTAAAATAAGTGACATAAAGGAGAGTACATAAAAAGAAAGAGAGAGGTTAGATCTCTCATGAAAATTCGGTAGCCTAACGGCGCCACTCAAAACATCCAAAATGGATTGATGAGAGAGAATAGGGTATCTCATAATATGAACAATAAAAATTATAGTAAGAGTAATATAAAATAATATCCCAATAACAATAAAGATGAGCTTTAAAAGGAATGACATAAAATAGTGTACTTAAAAAGAAATAGGGGAGTAGGATCCCTTACCTCAAGTCAGACTTGTCTTGTTCGTTTCTTTGTATTACTGAATAATGAAATTTGGTAAATTTATAATTGCCTAAGGAACTCCTTTATAGTTTATTATTTAGTTAATATCACATATTATAATGTTATAATAATTTTTTAATAATGTTAGTTCATATCAGACGTTTTTGCCGATGTTTGGTACATGAGTAAAAAATGAACTTGTTTGAAAAATGATTGCCCATGTAGTTATAAGTAAATAATTTCCAGATTATTAATAATGATTAAAATATCATATATATCCAGTACATATTCATTTTATACTATTCCATATAATTTGGATATTAAAAACGTAAAGCACCGTTCATGGAGACGGTAAGTCGTACGTACGCATGAACGCTACTTTCATTTTTTTCTTTGTAATATTAATGGAATTAAAAATAAATGATATATATATATATATATTATAATTCCAGTATAAATTTTATATAGGTCACATATGTTCATGAATTTCATTCTTTATACATTCCATGTATTTCATGTATGAGTCACATCACTTGAGGGGGCGGTAGTCCACACTTCCTCATATGAAATTATCGCATTTACACAACATGAAAAGAATAAAGGTATGTTTTAAATATAAAATACAGAAGAATATTGTAAACATAAATACCATATATATCATATAAAAAATATAGTGACATCATAATGTCCACCTTTAAAGGTGTTAAAATAATACTGAACAATCATCGTTTCGTGAGGCAGAAAATCGCCAACCACAAAAACAGTATGTTCATTATCCATTAGACGAAGGTGTGTGTAAGTGTAGCTCGAATAATTCTTATAAAAACATACAAGTATATTGAAGATACATGAGTTGTTACAAAAGAAATGAATAAAAAGAGTTTAGGGGGTTGGAGAAGCAAAATAAAACAAAAGGACTCAAGTGAAGACATTACCTTAAAATCGGGTAACTCCCTTTGGTTTGAGCTCAAAGGCTTCCTTGGGAAGACTTCTGCCCAAAGTGAGGATTATAAGAGCTAGGGAGTGATTTGTAGAGACAAAATGGGCAGGGTTTGGCCGAGCCAAAGGCTTTGGAAGTGTGGGTAAGGAGGCATAGGTGGGGGCCTTTTATAAGAGGAGAGGAGGGGCACTCTTTGAAAGTAAAGAAAGTTTACATTATTTTAGAAAGAGATTCGGATTTTAATTGTCCCACATTGTTTTGTTTCAAGGATAAGGTGATAAGGGTTCGAAATCCACCCATCCAATAAGTTTTTGACATGTTTAGGTATTATATTTTACATTATCTTTCCATTTTATTTAAATCGTTAAATAATGAGGTCATCGCTCCATCATCATGATGTCATAAATAATTTCATTTATTTAATGTCTAAAAATTATAAAAAAAATAATATGATCTATGAAATCATCTTATATTTCCAATGAATATTTATAGTAAAAAATATGACATGTATAACCCCATGTAAAAATTGTTTTAGATAGACAACTCATGTTTGTGACATTTTAATTTTAACATTAAATAAAAAGGTATTTATGTCATTTTCAAACCAAAGTGGCTCCATGGGGTCCCCAAGTTGACCCATGGATTTTTTTGGTCGTCCAGGACTCATCCAATTAGGGTAGGACATGTTTCTAGGTCATCTCATATTATTAAAACATTATTTTTACCTTAAACTACACTAATTACCTCTAATCGCAATTAAAAACTTAATAAGTAACTATTTACCAAAAAATTATTTTAATCCCATTAAATAACATTTTAATTCTTAATGATAACCATGTATGTCATATTTTTGAAATTAAAAACACAAAGGTGGAAAAATTTCATTAAAACAGAAAATCAGTTTTTATAAGTACCACTAGTGGTTTCACTATTCATCAAAAATTGAAGTTTTTCAGAAAATTACCAAAAATTCAACCTAAGCTATATTTGATATTCCGAATTCAAAAATGATTTATATTTTAAAAAATTCAAAACATATAAGTTGCATTAATTAATTTAATAATTAATTCCTACTGTCAAAACAAATAGCGTGTTTTTATGAAACAAAATGTATCAAAAGATTGACACTAGTTGAAGTCCGATTTCAAAGTGAAATTAATTCCAACAACCACTATTGGATTAAATGGTAAAAATATATTCTAATTTCACTTTAAAAAAAATTCAAAAGATAACATAATCATATAAATAAATTATATTAAAAAGAGGTTTTGAATTAAAATACAACATTTTTCACTATTCATTAAAAATTGAACTTTTTCGGAAAAATACCAAAAATTTACACAAAGTAAATTTTGATGTCCCGATTCTAAAAAATAATTTTATTTTGTCAAATATAACACATAAAATTGTCAAAAAGTGGATTTAAAAGAGGTTCGCCATCAAAAGGCGGTTAATCGACCTTTTACAGAATACTAGTATGTTTACGCTTAAAATTGGATTAATTCGCATTTTTAATCTTCTAACATTTATTGTAAAATGTAAAAATATTTGACAAAAATATATAATAATTTTTTAGTTTTTTCTATTCATTCCCACCATCACAACTTCTAGGCGTTAACTACCATCTAAAATAATATTATTTTATTATTAGAGTGCAACGTAAGATCCTGAGAAACTCGTTGTTGCATGTTGGGTACGCCATCGAGCATAGTGTCCCCTTTAAAGTTATATAAACATTTTATTCAAAAATATGGATAAATGTGAAAATTTCATACTCTTTATTTACCTGGGGTGTTACATCCTTCCCCCCTTTTGGAAATTGCGTCCTCACAGTTTTAAAATTGGGCTTGGAAACTTCATTGAAAATCCCACATCCGAACAAGAGTCAGTAAAAAAATCACTTTAAAATAAAGAATGATAAGTACAAAGGTCACCCGAGTTAACCCATACTAGGATTCCAAGTATGAAAATATGGACATGGAAGAAAAAACAAAGGGTCAAGTTATGATGGAGAGTGATAGTAAACATGTCTAGGAGAAAATTAACCATAAGAAAATCACAAACTTTTGATGGGTTAAACGATATTCGATTCCCCAGTTGGAAAAGTTAACAAACAACATTTTTGTTTTATGTTACTTTTCATTGAGGAAATTATTTTTGATCTTAACTAAATCATAATGAAACATACTTACTTGTCATTTGGACTTTCAACTTTTACTAGATTCCTTAATCAAACTCATATTTTCTCCAAAATACGAGTATTTAGGAAGACTTGTTCGCATTAAGAGTACTATAATCAATTTTTAGAGAATCACCTAATCCACAAAAGAGAACTATATATTTCCCATGTCTTTAGACTCTAACCAAAACCAAAACCAAAAAGGTTAGTACACGGTCAGATAATCCAGAAAAGGATAACCCTTTATAAAAAGAAAATATATTATTAATCCTCAAAATTTGTCCAACAAAACCCAAAGTTCAACGAGGACCATTCAATAAAAAAATTTTCCATAAAATTATTCAAATTAAACCAAACTAAGATTGAAACCCAAATATTTGAAGGATTTATTCACATAGTCTTCCAAGTTAAATCGTAACATTTATCTCCAAACAACATCAGTTTCTTCTAATGTCTCGTATTGAAAAGTAATTAACCTAATCACATATCCTCCAGGATTGGTTAATCATTTTCATAAATAACACAAAATCAACTTAATCTTAATTCATAAAGTCACCTAACTAAAAAGAATAATTCATACTAACCAGGGACTTCACGTAGTCCAGTGGTAGGTGGTAAATACCAGTTGCACTTTGGTTGTGGGTTCAATTCCCGCAGCTTTGTCCGACACGACGGGTTGTCACACGGTCTGCGTGTTGTCCTTTTTCAAAACAATATAATTCTCAAATAATTCCCCAAAAAGATATAAAATCATCAAAAATAACCATAACATGATTTAACCTCAATTTTATCTCATTCCTTTCACTACCATCATAACATATAGTAACCCATAATTACCTCAAACGTAAGGATCATATAAACCCAAATGGTTCTTTATAACTATGTCCACAAATGAATAGATAACTATTCCTTGAATAAAATTTTTATATATTAAACATCAGGGTTACACATACTATAAAAAGTCTTCTAATGTAACCACATCATCAAAAGAGACTTAATACTCTTAATAATTTCACCATAACTCTTGAATCTCTTATATGTTGACTTCTTACTCATTCAATATTCTTCATGATCCATTAACCATTCCTTTCCAACTTATTCTAAAATACATCTTTCTTACAGACAAAATCATGAATCATATCCTAAGATTCCAAAATAGGAAATCAAATGTTAGGAAATAATCCATACCTTTGATTGGTCATTGTCAGTTTCTTCATCCTGAATCGGAATGGCATTAGGTATTGGTAAACGAGTATTTGTATGATCTTGGTGATCCCATTCATGAAACTTCTTCATAGGACTTGTGTTTGCATAATGACCATGCACACTACATTTAAAACCTTCAATTTATCCCTCAGAAAGAAATTCTTTCCCTTTCCTCGAGTCTACTAGAATCTTCCTTTTTCCATGGCAGGTTCTTGCTTTATGACCTTCATTTCCACATCTATAGCATATTTCTGTCCCTTTGAAACATTTTCCTAGGTGTTTATTTCCACATCTTTGACACATAGATTTTTGAACACACTTACCTTTATGATTATTACCTGTAGTTCCGTAGGGATTTGTTTCTCGTATATATGATTCCTTAGAGAAATCACAAAGGATTAGGTGGTCAATCATGACTCCAGATAGTTGGTTGAGGATAAACATAAGAGTTCTCATTGCAGCTCCCATATCAATTAGTTGGTCGCTCAAAAATCTGTCATAGTTTCCTTCACATCCACTGTTACTTTGGTGCCTGCTAGATCCAGCCATTTACTAAAACCAAAAAGGTTAGTGTGAGTATATCAACAAAACCATCATGTACTAATGAGGAAGATAAACACTAAGATATACTTACTCATTATCTTTATCTAAAACTAGGTCTCTTTCTGAAATCCTAACCATTATGGTAATGTCACTTATGCTTAAAGAATACCCTAACCTCAAAAGTTATCTAAACCGACGTCTGATAAAAACTATAAGACCCCATCTTTAAACCTTACTTAATCTTGAGTTATTATAAGATTACACATTAAGGATCTTTTCAGGTTTAGAGTTTTAGAGAATTAGATCATTAAACTTTCATTACATTCCACATTTAAAAAAGTGGTTACATAAAAGTCAGTATTGATTATTCCCATCAACGGAAACATATTTAAAATAAAACATGTATTCTTTCTTGACAAATCCTTGACACTATCATCACATCAAGTACCTTTCCCTTGACCTGTGGAAAACATTTCAAAAAATTGGGATGAGTATAAAAAGCTCAGTAAGGGTTAAAAAAATATGGAAAAGAAACATGAGTTTATATATACATAAGAATAAAATCATACTTTACCCATAATGTAAAGGCACTTTAACATAACTCATCAAATCATTAATAAATCATAGAAATCATAAGACATAAAATGTAACTTGTGGCATTCATAACATTCTTACATAGGGAGTAACCCTCTTGGTTACATTTGGAATACCCAACACAGTATATTTCCTAAATCTCTTCGGAGAAACCTTAACGTTTCACTCTTTTGTGTTACCCAATGCATTGGAGAGCTATATCGGGCTCACCCGCCCTTAGTTTATCACTGAACCACCCGTCTTCATAACAGTGCCCAATAACCATAACATAATCGTACCACATAATACATGCATAAAGGAAACATAACATTTCTATATTTCAATCACATGATATAAATAAAACACATTGATATAAAAAACCTTATGAAAACCATTTTCAATACCAAAATAAAAGAAAATTAAAATATGGTATTTATTTTTTTCTTCTAAATAGAAGGTCTGGCTTGTAGAGGAATCTGAAACTCAAATAATGGTCATGGCGGTGGAGAAGTCGTTGTCGCTGCATACGTACGACAAAAATATTCCCTTTTGTCGTTTAGTAAAACGCTTTGTATAAAAAGATTCCTTTTTAGATAAATTTAAAAGTCAAAGGGGTTTATACACCGTATAAAAGAAGGTTGTGTATAAAACAAAATATGCCTAAATGAATGGATATTGAGACAAAGTCCCTTATAAATACAGTATCCTTGGTTTAAGGATAAATCAATTAAATAATTATGTGTGAAAAACGAATAAACCAAATATAAGTGGATATTAAGTGTAAAAAAATTATAGGTTATTCACACATATTCATAGAACGACATATTCAAGTAGTACAAGTTTATGCCAAAGAATCAAATTTGGGTTAAGAAGATCCCTTGCAAAAATTTGACAGCCTAACGGCATCACTACAAAATTCATAAAATGAGTTGATGAGAGATAAAAAGGGTATCTCATCACATGAACATAAAATTTAAATCAATAAGAAAATAGAAGAACATATCCCAACATAATAGTATGTGAATTAAAATACATAACAAAATAACTATTTTAAAAAGAGGAGGGTGAAAGGTTCCCTTACCGACATGGGTATCTTTCGAAACATACACCCCATGAAAGAAGGACAATACAACATTGATGTAAATACTCATAAATGAAAGTATATTACAAAATGAGTAAAATAATGGGCATTACATACACCACTCAATGGAAATTGTGGCAAGTGTAGCATAAATCTCACAGGAATAAAAGTGAGATGGAAAAATCCCTTACGAAAACTTGGCAGCCTAACGGCACCACTTAAAACTTACAAAAATGGATCGATGAAAAAAAATAGTGTATCTCATCATATTAACATAATGTTTACAGCAAGAGTAATATAAAATAACATCCCCCAACATAACAAAGTGGAGATTAAAATAAGTGACATAAAGGAGACTACTTAAAAAGAAAGAGAGAGATTAGATCTCTCACGAAAATTCGGCAGCCTAACAGCGCCACTCAAAACATCCAAAATGGATTGATGAGAGAGAATAGGGTCTCTCATCATATGAAAAATAAAAATTATAGTAATAGTAATATAAAATAACATCCCAATAACAAGAAAGATGAGCTTTAAAAGGAATGACATAAAAGAGTGTACTTAAAAAGAAGTAGACGAGTCGGATCCCTTACCTCAAGTCCGACTTGTCTTGTTCGTTTCTTTATATTCCTGAATAATTAACTTTGGTAAATTTATAATTTCCTAAGGACCTCCTTTAAAGTTTATTATTCAGTTCATATCACATATTATAATGTTATAATAATTTTTTAATAATGTTAGTTCATATCAGACGTTATTGTCGATGTTTGGTACATGGGTAAAAAATGAACTTGTTTGAAAAATGATTGCCCATGGAGTTATAAGTAAATAATTTCCATATTACTAATAATGATTAAAATATCATATATATCCAATAGATATTCATTTTATACTATTCCATATAATTTGGATATAAAAAATGAAAATCACCGTTCATGGATACGGTAGACCGTACATACGCATGAACGCTACATTCATTTTTTTCTTTGTCATATTAATGGAATTAAAAATAAATGATATATATCTATATATATTATAATTCTAGAATAAATGTTATATAGGTCACATATGTTCATTAATTTCATTCTATATACAATCCATGTATTGCATGTACGAGCCACATCACTTGAGGGGGCGGTAGTCCACACTTCCTCATATGAAATTATCGCATTTACACAACATGAAAAGAATAAAGATATGTTTTAAATATAAAATAAAGAAGAATTTAGTAAACATAAATACCATATATATCATATATAAAATACAGTGACATCATAATGGCCACCTTTAAAGGAGTGAAAATAATATTGAACAATCATCGTTTCGTGAGGCAGAAAATCGCCAACCAAAGAAACAGTACGTTCCTTAACCATTAGACGAAGGTGTGTGTAAGTGTAGCTTGAATACTTCTTATAAAAACATCCTAGTATATTGAAGATACTGGAGTTGTTACAAAAAAAATGAATAAAAATAGTTTATGGGGTTGGAGAAGAAAAATAAAACAAAAGGACTCAAGTGAAGACATTACCTTAAAATCGGGTAACTCCCTTTGGTTTGAGCTCAAAGGCTTCCTTGGGAAGACTTCTGCCCAAAGTGAGGCTTCTAAGAGTTAGGGAGGGATGTGGAGAGAAAAATGTGGCAGGTTTTGGCCGAGAAAAAGTCTTTCCAAGTGTGGGTAAGGAGGTAGAGGTGGGGGCCTTTTATAAGAGGAGAGGAGGGGAACTCTTGGAAAGTAAAGAAAGTTTACATTATTTTAGAATGCGTTTCGGATTTTAATGGTCCCACATTGATGTGTTTCGAGTATAAGGTGATAAGGGTTCGAAATAAACCCATCCAATAGGATTTGGACATGTGTAGGTCTTAGATTTTACATTATCATTCCATTTTATTTAAATCGTTAAATAATGAGGTCATCACTGCATCATCATGATGTCATAAATAATTTAATTTATTTAATGTCTAACAATTATAAAAAAAATACTATGATCTATGAAATATTTGTATCTTTCCAATGAATATTTATAGTAAAAAATCTGACTTGTATAACCCCATGTAAAAATTTGTTTAGTTAAACAACTCATGTTTGTGACATTTTAATTTTAACATTAAATAAAACGGTATTTATGTCATTTTCCAACCAGAGTGGCTCCATGGGGTCACCAAGATGACCCATGGATTGTCTTGGTCGGACATGACTCATCCAATGAGTGTAGGAAATCATTCTAGGTCATTTCATATTATTAAAACATTAGTTTTACCTTAAACTACACTAATTACCTCTAATCGCGATTAAAAACATAATAAGTTACTATTCACGAAAAAATTATTTTAATCCCATTGAATCAAATTTTACTTCTTAATTACAACCATGTATTTCAGATTTTTGAAATTCAAAACACAAACGTGGAAAAATTTCATTTAAACGGAAAATCCGTTTTTATAAGTACCACTTAGTGGTTTCACTATTCATCAAAAATTGAAGTTTCTCAGAAAATTACCAAAAATTCACCCTATGATATATTTGATATTCCGATTTCAAAAATGATTTCTTTTTTACAAAATTCCAAACATATTAGTTGAATTAATTAATTTAATAATTAATTCCCACTGTCAAAACAGATAGCGTGTTTTTATGAAACAAAATGTATCAAAATATTGACACTAGTTTAAGTCCGATTTCAAAGTGAAATTAATTCCAACAACCAGTATTGGATTAAATGGTAAAAATATATTTTAATTTATCTTTAAAAAAAAGTCAAAAGATAATATAATAATATAAATAAATTATATTAAAAGGAGGTTTTGAATTAAAATACAACATTTTTCACTATTCATTAAAAATTGAACTTTTTCGGAAAAATACAATAATTTTACACAAAGTAAATTTTGATGTCCCGATTCTAAAAAAGAATTTTATTTTGTCAGATATAACACATAAAATTGTCAAAAAGTGGATTTAAAAGAGGTTCGCCATCAAAAGGCGGTTAATCGACCTTTTAAAAAATATTAGAATGTTTATGCTTAAAATTGGATTCATTAGCATTTTTAATCCTCTAACATTTATTGTCAAAAGTAAAAATATTTGAAAAACATATATAATCATTTTGTAGTTTGTTCTATTCATTTCCACCATCACAATAGCTAGGCATTAACTACCATCTAAAATAATATTATTTTATTATTAGAGTGCAAAGTAAGATTCCCAAGAAACTCGTTGTTGTGTATTGGGTACGCCATCGAGCATAGCATCCCCTTTAAAGTTATATAAAAATTTTATTCACAAATATGGAAAAATGTGAAAATTTCATACTCTTTATAAACCTGGGGTGTTACAGAGTTTGCCTAAAATAATATTTTTTAGGAAACTAATGAGATGGAACCTTACGAGGATTTATATGGTAGGCCATTCTGATCACCTATGTGCTGGTTGGAGGCAGGTGAGGCTTCTTTACAGGGACCATGTCTTGTACAAGAGACTTCAAAGTAGGTCCAGTTGATTCGGACGCAGATGGCTACTGCACAGTCTCGTTCGAAATATTATGTTGATAGTCGGAGATGACCCTTGGAGTTCGTGGCCGAGGATCAGGTTTTCTTGGGTTTTTTATCGAGTTTGGGGCACAGACGGATCATGTGATAGCGTAAACATTCACCGAGGTATGTAGGGAAATTTGTGATTCCAATGAGAGTCAGAATAGTTTCCTATCAGTTGTAGTTACCATAGAGGTATAGGGTCATGCACGACGCCTTCCACGTATCTTAGTTGTGCCATTTCACTCAGACTCGTCTCAAATATTTCAACCCGGGGAGGTTTAACTTCAGGTAGATGCATCCTTTGAGGAGCATCTGATTCATATTGTTGATAGGAGCACAAAGGTTCTCCGAGGCCGGTTAGTTACTCTCGTATGTTGCTATGGAAGTATGGCCGAGTGCAGGACGAAAACTGGGAGTATGATACCAACGTACATGCTCAGTGGCCTGAGTTGTTCTCAGTTTTCACTTCACCACCCTTGTAAGCGAAATTCGGGGACGAATTTATTTAAAGGGGATGTATTTAAGAACCTGGTTCTTATTCTTGAGTTTTGATTTTCTTCTTTTCCTTTTACTTAAGTGTTTTGGAGAAAACACGTGAAATGTGGAAAAAAATTCCAAATTTATGGGTACACGCAATTTACTTTTTGTACACATACCATGTATGTCGGCTATGTGGGATGAGAATATAGGGCATGTAGGATTGTTGGTAAAAACAGACTACACGCTGTGTACTTTCATATACCTGCCGTGTACTTTGCACGTGTGGGACGAGAACACATGACATGTAGAGTTGTCGGTGGTTTGGGATGTAATAACTAACTACATGTCATGTACTTAGTAATACATTTCGTGTAATCAGTCAGCAAATGAACAATGTGGTGATGAAAAGTAGCCTCCATAGGAATAGTTAAAAAAATAGTACATGCAGTGTACTTGAAAGTACACGCCTTGTGGTTCTGGTTTTTGGATATAAACGGGTAGTAGCCTCCTCATTTGGAAGAGGAGGTAGTTGGTTCATTTGGAGAACCGGGAGAGGAGGCCAGAGCATGGTTGAGTTCCCAATCGCATGCCAGAACTTAGATTCTTCCTCAATCGATCTTGTTGGAACCGCACGGGCAAGGTCTTCCCCCTTCTTGAATGTTTCCTTTCAATTATTTTCCTATGGAAAGTTATTTACCTTTTAATAGGTAATCATTTATCCCAGATATATGAAGTTCTTTGTTATTTTGGGGGGCACCTTTCGTGAATATCGATCAGAGGAGATCGAGGTAGGTGGTCTAATGTTTAATTACAACTGTCGAGTTGATTTTTTGTATAGTTTTTCCATGCTGCCATGTTCGGGGTGTCGTGTGGTTGAGACCCTGACTGTTGATATACCTAGAATTTCATAGGTTATCTAATGAATAAATATAAACTGCTGTTTTGGATCATTGCTTTCATCCAGGGCAACCTTATGGGTGAATTTCCCTTGTTTGGCTGTTTGGCCAGGATACCTGTGGGTATGCCGTGATTATAGCATGTATTGAGTTTTCTTGAGAGGAAACGTTTATTAATTGCTTGTTTCTGCGTTGGGATCGGCCCGATTACTTTTATTTCCAATGCAATTCCTGCGGGAATTATTTTGTTTAGCATGAGGGAAACATTTCTTATGTCTGAGGGCATTAACTTCCTTGCCTACATGCAATATCTCGTATGCGAGAGGGAAATATTCACTATTCATCTGGGCAGTCACCTATGGGTTTCGATTCTTATTGCTTGAGGGTAAGGATTTTCAAGTTTGAGGACAACATTTACTTTGAATATTCACTGTGGTGATTTCTTATGTTGTACCTATGAAGCTAAATCACAATCCTGGAATTTACAAATAATTTTTAAAATGGAAATGTAACCGGTAGAGATTGTTACTTTTGAGTACTACCTAGTTTTCTGCATTTTATTGTTGCACACTAGTGTTGCACATTTCCACTGATAGTTGGGCATGAGCCTTTTGTGGTTGTCTACTGGTATTTATATCTCACACCCTATTGGGGTCATGTCCTGGGCCCAAACAGATTATATTGTTACAGGTGTCGAAAAGGGAAATGGTCCCTACACAGGTACATGATTGTTGTAGAGGAGTAGGAGAGCATGGAACTGAGTTTAGGCCTGTGATGCTGCTACGTTCCTATTGCAGTACTTCATATTGTTTATCTACATTATACCATGTGTTTTATTGTATTAGATTGTAGTTTCCTTGTTTGGATTCTTTATTATAATTAGTTACATGTTGTATCATGATATCTATATGACTGCCAGTTATCTTTTCCTTCAGTTGTCCATATTTGGATTCTATTATTTACTACTTCAACTTTTGTATGTTGATATATATTTCCGCGGTTCTACACTTTAAAAAATGAGGACATAGTTTGCCAACTATTAGTACTCAACCCTCTCTACTAGTCGGAAGCCTCTGGTGTTTGGGGAAATGCACTTGATGTCATGTGACCAACCGGGTTCGGGGCTCCCATTGTTTGGCACCAGGATCCAGGGCGTTACATATGGGGAGATGATTTTTATTATTATACTGATTTACAATGTACAAGAGGTTAAATATATAATTTTTTTAAATATATAGTTATTATTAAAATATCTCTTCAATTGTTAAGGGAGAGTAATTATTATAAAATTTAATGGTATTTTTCCACATTTACTAATGTCATTTGATTTAACTTTTTAAACTACTACTTTTACTTTAATTGAAACATTTTTTATAGGATTCACATATATTTTTGAATAAATTATATATTATTAAATTTATCATTATTGACTATTTTGAATGATCATGTTACTCAAAATATTTTAGAATGTATTAATGTTTTTGATATTGGACTTGTAATTAAACACAATGAATGTTTTTATATTCCATGATCTTTACTAAATTATGTTCTTTTCATGATTATTTTAAATACTCTAATTTTTTGACGAATTATTTATACTTGTTTTAATGAATGGAATAACACATTTTTAAACCGTTTTGTTGTTTTCTTCTCTATTAATGTTTAACTACTTTTGAAAAAACATAAATCAAAATATATGTGTGAAAATGTGAGAAATTGAAGAAATTATCTGTTATATATTTTAATTAGAATTTTTATTAAACTAGATTATGTTTTATTTTTGGGATGAATGTTTTTTTTTTGAATTTTTCACATTGAGTGACATTAATTAGAAGATAAATATTTTATATTCAATGATCATATTGGTTGTTATCTTATTGAAGTATATTAAATTACTTTTATTTTTGTTTTATTTTATTATTTTTTATTTCTTTATGATAATACCAATATAATTGGATGTTTATTATTTCATTTTTGGAGAGGATTATGGTTAATATATGTCAAAAGTTGAAGAATTATCAAAATAATCAGGAGAAGACCCAAAGTTGGAGAAAATTGAATAATGGTTTGAGGGATTTTAAAGATGGTAAGTGAATCATGAGCAGTGACTATTATGATTTATGGAAGGTACATGGAGTTATTTAATTTTCATTATTTTATTTTCTATTACTATATATATTATTTAATTCCATCATTATTTTTAATTATCAAAAAATGATGTATTTTTTAGTCACTCACATAAAATGACATCTTTAGAATGCATTATTTTATTAAATGACAACACACTCATTTATATTAATTTTCAAATTTTTTTGTTTATATAGTTCTAAATTATATATAAACCTAAATATTTATAGCTTATGTAATGGTGAAGTAATGTGATGTAACTAATTTATAGAAATATCTAATGCCACACCAAACAATTCAATAAAATATTTTTTAGTTTATGATGTAATTAAATATTACCATGATGATCTATAATGTTACCACTTGATTTATTTATGATGAAACCTATTAGTATGAATAATGATTTAATGAATAATTGATAATATAATTCTTTCAAATGAGATTCAGATGCTTTGTAGATAAATGGTTGTATAGTTTTTAGTTGGTATTTTTAGATCTTTTTGTTGTGATGATATTATCCGAATTGAGCCAGGTTTTTTATTTTTGTCATATTTTCTTCTAGTCATTGTGATTGAAGAAATTATGGTTCATGGGATATAATGAAATTTTGATTATAGTGATGAATAAAGTTCTTGGGATAGAAAAAAGAATTCAACCAAACAATACTTTCTGAATAAGTCTTTGACTTTGGATTTTATATTGATCTTGGTAATGGAATTTGAAACTATGAATAAAGAATCACAGTTATTGATAGTTATTGGAAAATGTTTCTATTGAGGAATCAGTGCCTTATTATGGGCCTATTTATGATGTTCCCAGTTTTTTTTCCATTATTCTATGGTTTTAGTTTCTAAAACCCTTACTACATTGGGATGATGGAATACATTTTGTATTTTTTTGTAATAATATACTATAATGTTGTCTCTTTTCACTAATACATAGGGTTTTTTTATTTAATTTGTTTTAAATATGATTGTTTTTTATCTAATTTATGTTTTTAACATTAGAGAGTTTTTTCAAATAAATCTATTTCCTTCATTCAATCTAATTTTTATTGTCATTGTTTCTTCCAAACAAATATCCATTATAGAGTATGAAAATTATAAATTGATTTTATGAGTTCAATTAATCCACAACCCACGATTAACTAAAATAATTTTTATTATCTATGAGAACATTTCTGTTCATTGTGAATTTAGTTTATAATGGAATATTTGATACATTTTTTATAGGTGAAATGTCATCTATTATCTTCTTACTCATTTTAGTTAACCTTTTGATATATATATAATTATTCTTATATAGTTTTTATTCTATTTTTTGGACTATATTGGGTGCATCATTATCCATGAAACAATAGTTATAGAGATTAATAATTACCCTACAAATGTCTCTTTCAAATTTTTTCTTTGATTTTCATACTCAATTAATCTTTAAATATCATATTATTCTTCACACAATTAAGATAATTCAAAATGTAGTCATATTTATTATTTAGACTTACTTTTTTTTAAGTTTCATTATTTCATTAATAACTATATATATATATTTTTTCCTTTAGTTATAATTTCAATAAAACAATATATTGGATATATCAAAATAGTGAAATTTATTTTTCGTTTAGCTATTATTGTATTTTTCATTTGAAGACACAGAATTTTCATTTCTAGTTTCTATATATTTCATAAAAACCATTTATATTATTTAAATTCATCCTCAACTGATCTTTATCGATTTCCCTAGTTTACTCTATGATCTTATATATTTAATAATAAAATTTAATTTAGGTATAATTATGATTATATGTATTATCTTTGTTAGTTATAGATTGATAAAAAGTATCTAGGCTTCCATGAAATTCACTTTTACAAACATTATTAAAATTTACACAAACCTACTAATATAAAAAGGCATTAGTCTATCATCCAAGATTGTAATTGTTTGATGAGGGATCATTTATTATGGTTTATGATGAAATATTTTCTATATAAATTGTAACCTCTATATGATTAGGGGTTTATTTTTGATTTTTATTGTTAATATCCATCTATTGGATAACAATATGGCCTCACATAACTCTATAATAACATTATTATCCATATTCGTCTTTCATAGATACATGACCATTCATTTTCATTTTCAGGAAATAAATTTATTCATTCACTTCATCCTTTATTTTCACATCATTTATAGTGGCGGTTTTATTGTATTTGTGTATATTTTTTGATAATTTGTTGAAATATGAATCTAAATACAATTGAGTTCATATATTTTATATTCTCTCTAGGAGCCTTTAATTATATTTGTCACTAATTTCTATCCCAATTCATTAAACCCTATATAAAATAATGTCTCCAAAATATAATATGGATATTTAAGATTGGTGATTTATTTCTGGTAATTATTGAAACATTATCATGGATCCGTAATGTATTCTTTATTTTCCTAAACAAAGCATGAGATTCTGGTGCTCGAGTATAAGATTCATTGTATTTAAAAAATTATCTTTATAAAGGAATTATAAATATCATCTCTAGTGTTAAAAAACTCCTTTTTTTCAACAGAAATTTCATTTATATATTATTAATACAATAAGAGAAATATCAGAGGTTTATCACAACATCACTCTATCAAACATCTATTTCTCAAATAAAAATTCCATTACATTTATACCAATTTATTTCATTTGGTTTCTTCATATAGTCTAGGAATTTACAAGTCAATAATTTTTTGTTTCCAATTATTATTGTAAATTATTTCCTCAATAAATTTCAAAACTATACTATATTAATGTCTTCGAACAATTTTATATTTGACAGTTTCATATTTTATCTTATCCTTACTTATATGGAAGTTAATTTCAATTTATTAAATCAATAATGATAGGTTTTCAATCAAATTTTATGTTTTGTAGTACTTATAATGTTTATAATTGAATTTGTGAACACATTATAAAGTGTAATCAATGAAAATTTAAAAATATTTAAAGATTATGTATAAAATTTAGAATCGATTTTTATATGTATTCTTTTAATATATGAAATGGATTTTAATAAATATCTTAAAAAAAATTACCAAATTTCTATAATGATTCTTTATATAGTTAAAACTACAAGGGATCTATGAATATCAATAGATTTATGCGACATATTAAATTGAATTCACATTGGTCATATTCCAAATGATGAAAAGTAAAATTTCCTAATTAATTTTGTTGGTATAATAAAGATAAGTGTTGTTGATATGGTGAAGTATAAATCAATGAAACATTTATCTCATAATCCTGAAAAATATAAAATCATGGTTTCTCATAGGATGATCATAGGAAAATGTTATACAAGATTTCTAGAAGTGACTATAAAATGTGGGTGTCCAAAATTATTTTTTTCCTTCATATTAAATAAATATTAATCTCTTGAATCATTTCAAAAAAACATACTATTCCTCAAAATGTTATATATCAATTCAATCCTCATCATATTAGTATAATAATATATCCCAATAAGGTTTCCTATGGTATGTAAATAAAGATAATTTAGATCCTAATGATCATGATTAGTGTGTGACTTACTATATTAAGAGACTATCAATATTTAGAGGCATTTATATCCACTTCAGGTGTTTAATATTTAATTTTAAATATCTTTCCTTTACCCATTTCCAATTTGATCATATACTATTTCATTAATCTATAAAATAATTAAATATATATGGAGAATATATATATATATAATTAATTTAATTGACTCTTAATAAATAGTCCCTAAATACACTAAATAAAAACACCACTATGTGTTTTAAATAGGGCACTAAATTGGTAAAATAAAAATATAATGTTGACAATAATATACTATAATGATGAAAATTATCAAATCTTTCAGTGAATGAATCTCTAAGATCAATAATCCATGTCTCGAGCTCCTGGCTTGTAAAACCAAACAAAATCACCCCTATACAATCTCTTAATATACATATGGGATATTCAATTTAAATTATTTAAAAAAATTTAATAACCCCCTGATATTAAAAAAATGACACTATATTTATGTGTTTATACAACACGCAACACCAAACCTAAATGAACCACATAATGTTATTAATTAAATATGACTATTATATCCTATCCATTTAATAACAGTTTGGGAAGAAATTAAATGAATTATGATATATATATTTAAATATCCTCATAAATATAAATTTATTAAATTATTCTTATTAAATGAAAACTCAAATTTTAGTAACGTATTTTAATAATTAATTTGTTTTTGGAAAATGTGTTTATTTCTTTTTTTTGGGAAAAATAATGTAGTTAATTTTTATAACACATTTCTAATTTTTTTTGATAAAATGAAAATATTTTTTATAATTGTAATATGAAAATTATGTGATGTTTAATTATTTTAATTTTCATGAAAATATGGTTTTCAATTGAATAATAATGAATTATACTTTTAATTGAAAACTGTAATTTGATTCAATCATGTACCATGATCCATTTTATTTAAAAATTGTTTTTAAATTACATGAGATATATTATAATATCTGTAAAAAAATTAAATTCATTAAAATATGTTATTATGGTTTAATTATGTATTAAATATTTATAATCTAGAAAATGACTTTTTCTAAAACAAAGCTATTTTTTATTGCATTCTTTACATTTATCTTAACTAGATTTTACAAAATTATAAGATTTGAGTATCTAAAAATTCATAGATTTTATTTTTAATGACGTATATATTTTGAAAATATATCCATTTTATTTATAGTGTTTTTTATTACAATTTTAATTTATTATTTCTAATATAGTGAGGGTAAACTGGATAATTTTTATTCAAAATAATATTATAAGGCCTAAAAAATAACAATTAATCATGAAAACTTTTATTGTATGATTATATGTCTTAAAAAACATAAAAATGTCAAAAATATGTCATTTTCTTCTATTTGGTCATGATTTTGTACTTTATAATATATAAGTGTGAGATAAAGGAAAAAATATAAATTCGATTTTTTAAATATTTGTTATAATTTTTGAAAGGGAAAATTGTAACAAATTTTAGATTATAAATAGTCTTTTGAAATATAATTAATTTATTTTATATCATGGAAATTTATTTTTTATTTCTATGTGATGTTATAATTATATTATATTCTTGTGCAATGCCAACACATCATTAATTTAACTAAAAATATAAAATAAATAAAAATAAATATATTAAAAATATTTTAATTTTAATGGCCTATGGTGTTCTAGGAATTTTTAGATAAATATATCATGTTATAAATTTTTGATTGTATTATATTTTTATTATATATTTTTCCTGATGTATTTAAACTCAAAATAAATGAATAATGTTAAAAAATAAATTACTGGTATTTTATAGATTTTGATATTTTATTGAATTATTAAAAATTAATTTAAATCATATATTATTGAAAGTAATTTCATATGGTTGTTAAAATAATCCATTTACCCTTTTTACAATCGTTTTTTCTCTTTTGTTAGAACCATGGCCCTTAAATGCGGGAAAACAATAATATTGTGGTAATTGTAAAAAGGGAGGATAAGGTGTTAAATCTAAAAGAAAAGGGCGAAACAATTGTCAAATTTTATTGGTTGAGAGTATTTATACTCAATCATATCATTTATTATAATTATTTCTAAATTAATGCCTTTGGGTGTAAAAATAAGTTAGATTAATTTAATACTTCATAAAATTCCAAGAATTCTCCTCCCATCATTTATAAAAGAAAACCCCACACTATCAATTATTCATACCACGTCAAGCCATTTTTTTTAAAACCATAATATATTTACATTTTAATCATTATTATATTATTTTTAGAGGGTATAAACTTCAAAAAAGACCTTCCCTATATCCCTTAAGAAGATATCAAGAAGAAGTTTACAAAAGAAGCTGTAATCGTCTTTACCGACTCTTATAAGATTATTTCTTGTACTAATTCATATTAATGTCTTATATCCATCATTAAATAATAAATTAACATCATATATATATATTTTTATTATTTCATTACAACCGTATTCCATCCATTTCATTCCATAAAAAAAATGAAAAAACGTCGCTCATACATATGTACGGCTTACCACCTCAATCTAGAAAGTGTAATTCACTTTTCATAACCCATTTAATTGTATTTTTATAAAGAAATAAATAATTATTATATAATATATTTATTACATAACAATGAATCTGGATAAAAAATTTCATATATAACTTCTACCCTTCTCAATCGTTGAAAAAAATACACTATCACTCATATATACATGTGGACAACCACATCTACAAAGCAATAGGAATAATTATAAACGTAACATTTAAATGGATAGAAATAATGTTATATTTATTTTTTATAAATGATATGTATGACATAATAATTATTTTTCAATGGTTGTTTTAATTTTATGTTTCACTTATTCCTTCCATCCAAATTTGAAAATTTTCTTTAGATGATTGTATGGTCTTCAGTCTCTGTTAATACTGTAATTAATTTTTCTCTCTCTATATTTTGGAATTATTATATGAATATATTGAATTTATATTATGTTTTTGTTTTTAAATTTTTGTAGATAACAATACCATGAAAATGAAATTATGACTAACACTTCTAATTGAATATATACATGAAAAAAAGAAAAATCGAACACCAATAATAATGATAACACCTAATTTTTAAAAAATAGATGATAAATGTTTAAAATAGATCATTAATGATATTATATATTATAATATATTTATCTTCTTATATTATAATAAATATAAATTTATTATACATGATGTTCGAGACCATATAATATAGTTCGAACATGATGTAAGGGATTTTAAAATTATTTTTACTAAATTAATATACATATGCTAATATAAAACTATTTTGTTATTGTGATTTTTAATACTTACCCATTTATTTATATAAAATTATAAATTAATTATTCATAATGATTTATCCTTCGACTCATGTTACACTTTTAGGAAAAATGATTAAAATAAATGTTGATATAATTTATCTTCTTGATTAATTATATTTTTCATCGATATCCAAATTTTTAAAAATCATTTTATTAAAATACATTTTATTTCACAAAATTATTTATAATTTATATTTTAAAACTACCATTAATTAGTATATTATATAAAAATAATATTTTTAATATTTTCTATCAATAGATCTTATGTAACTTTAAAAATAGAAATACAAAAGGAATATTTTCTTACATATATGGTGTTATCTGACCTTCCAACCATAATAAGTTCATTACAACATTTTCATATTATATAATAATTTAATGTTTTTAAAAAGTAAAATATTCGAATCATGTTTAGGTTAATTTTAATATCAATTATTATTCCAGAGGATATAAATTTATTTAAAATCCTATATTTCTAATTAATTTAATGGAATCCATTATCTCTTATTAATTTGGTGGTTATAAAATTTATATATGATCATTATGTATATTGAGATAATTGAATATTAAATTTCACTTAAATATCAACAACATATATGGTTATCTATTAACCTATATATTATTTCTATATATAGTTTTTTACTATGAATGTTATTTGATTGACATGGGAATTATTGATAATATGAATTCATTACTCACTTAAAAAATTATTTATTAAATAATTTTTATAAAAAAATAAATCATTATTTTTATATATAATGAATTCATTGGAAATTAATTGATTTCTTGGGAACGGAATTATATTTCCCCTCAATTCATCAATAAGAATTATGAGAAAAATCAACATGTTTTCTATAAATTTTTATTTTAAGATAGATATATACTATCATAGCATAATGACTTATTGAAAGAAATATAATGATGCATGATATAATTATATCGAAAAATATTAATTTCAATCATTTTTATTTTATTTATTATTAAAAATGATATTACTAGAATGATATTATACAGGGATATATTTTTGGAAAAATTTTATTGATTAAATGGATGGTGATTATTGTTATCTATCTATCCTTATTTATTGTTTATTATTTAATGATAGAAAATATCAATATATTCTACCCTTAAGGATTATTTTATAAAACCCTTATTTTATTTCCTTTCCCCATGTTATGATGAATAAATATTTGGATCATTTTCAGTGATGAAAAATATTAATTTTGTTATGTTTTTATTTTATTCCCAATTTATAATTGTAACCATGTATATATATATAGTGTATTATAATATTAATTTGTTTGAAATATCGGTACATTACTTCTTTTATCTATGTTAATTGATTAAATTAGAAACTATGTCTGGATTAGTAGATTTATTATTGTAAAAACTTTTATCATTCTATATGTACAACGAGATTCCATATTATTCCACCAGGATAATACCTAAAATTCACTTCATTGTGATCATGTACAAGTTCCCAAAATATTTATCTTTCTACTTCTAGGATTAAATCAATCGATGAAAAAATAATTTGGAATGTATATATTTATACAAATATGATTTAGTCCTCAAAAACTATGTATGTGCCCTATAGGGAATATCCAAGGTTCGACATCACATTATGTTTTATATCCATATCTTAAATCCACATTATGGTTATAGAGTATTATTATTAATTATGTTAGACATGTAAAATTATTTAATAATTATAATACCTAACTTATTTAATGATTGAAAATCATAAAATGAGATTCCATAGAATATGTTTGAGTTAATGAAGGGTAAGTTACTATATATCATTATGTTATTTAAATAGTTTATTATTGTATTTCTGTCATCAAGGATATATTGATGTTTTGATGTATCCTATGTTGATACATTATTATTATTTAATGGAAATCAAACATTTTGGAAAGACATGGGTCACATGTTTGTGAGTGTATTTTGGAGATGTAGCCTCAGTCACATTGTCCTTGCAATGTAACATAAATCACTTTATTCATCTGATTCCTAATTAATGATCATCACAAAACAAATTAAATTTACTCAGTATTGTAAACATAAAGATAAATGCATACTATTTTGGATCACAAGAGTATAATGAATATAATTTTCTAATAAAACATATGTTATTATAGAATATTAAGTGTTTACCCTTCACTAGATTGGGCCAAGAATAGTATTGGTAGTCTTGTAAAATATCAGATGCTGAATATATTAATCCTTGATTTGAAATTGATGAAATTGAATTTAATCACTAATTTCCCCTCAATTTTATTATTATTTAATCTTTAATCTTATTCATGTAATATTGGATTATTTTTAACCGAAAATTCTATATAACAAAAAACAAAAATATACAGTTCTTGTGCCATTGGAAGACTATGTACAAAGTAAATTAATAGATATATAATTTTTTTTAAATTATTATGATTTTATAATGTAATCTTATGGTCACTATTTTTTATTATCATGAAGGATATGAAATAAAAAAACATGAAAAAATGTGCTATAAATCCAATAATGGGAACATGCATTTTTAAGAAAATATAAAAAAAACATGTGAGGAATTACATGATATGATAAAAGGTAATAATTACATTGAGTTATGGAATAAAAAATTGTGTATCATATGATGATGGAATAACAAGAATTTTAAAATAACATAACTCAATATATTATAAACATAAGTAAAGAGTCAATTCTAAGAGAACATAACATCAAATCTTGGCATATTGCACATGCACCGTACAAGGTATATCATGTGTTTAGAACACTATCGAAAGAATTGAATGTAAATATATTTTTTAGACCACCCAACACATCCTAATATATACATGTATATGTGTGAGTCAAAAATAAATCATTCATATGGAATAAGAAAAAGAAAAACTATTGATTGGGAATGAGTTACGGAATTTTATCTCAAAACATAACCAAAATATATATCATAATGATATCATGATCAAGATTGATTTAAATTATTTTGGATATTTATATTATAATACGTATATATATATATGTTATATATAATTTATAGTGGAATGAAATTCACAATAAATGATTGGAGAAGTAATCATAAAATTGAACGTCTTAAACAATGTTATAAGGGATGAGTAATGAATCTTGAAATAATGCGATAAAATTTTGTTTTACAAAAATAAATTAATAACCTAAATTTTTTTTACATTGATTTTTTATTTTATTAATTAATTAAAGAAGATAAATATTTATATATTAACACATGAAAATGGATATTGAACTATAAAGGATCTCTAAAACATGTTTCTTTTAAAGAATGAGTGAGAAGAGAATTTAATAAATATGTTTAAATCTAGGAATGAAACTATAAAAAATATATATATAATTATAATACAAACATATTTATATTATAGAATAAATAATGTATAATATTAAATAATTAAATTTTTGTATAGAGAGAAAAGAAAAACCCCAAAAGAAAAGAACGTGATTCCAATGATCCCTTGCCACAGGTCAGGAAGCAATTGGAACATGGATATAACTTCATAAATCAAAAAATAAGATAAAAAACTATCTATAGAATATTTTTAATTTATTTTTATTTTTTATGGTCCTTATTAACATATTTTATTCATTTATCTAAAAAAATTTACTCTTATCTTACACTTGGGGATGTTTAGTCAATTTCAAGAAAAAAGGGCATGTCAATATGTTCAATGGTTTATAAAATAGTTTTATAATCTGTAGAATATTAATTTTATTTTAACAGATGTTCCATAATTATTTTTTATGTTTCAGGTTCATTAAATTTTATTTTTTTGTAAAAATTATCTATAATGAAGTTAATAACAGGCTCCGTTTGGTAATTTTTATGAATATAGAATGGTATATTAAAATTTAATTCAATATAAATATTTCCTATATAAAATTGATAAATTAATAAATTATGTATTAATATAACATATTAATATTAATTATGTCTAAATAACCATCCATGATAAAATGTTATTAAATCACTCATATAGGTGGCTAATCCACCCAAGATAAAAAGATGCAATAATAATAAATTCATGAATATGATTATAAGGTGTATATTTTATAATACCTTCATTGAAAACCAATAATCGTATTATTTAGATGCTATTAATGAGATAAATTATACTACCGATCAGGTGGATGAATAATATGAACAGAAAATGATAATAATACTTCACTTACAAAGAAGAAATCGAATCTCATATTTGAATCCTTCATTGTATTGAAATAATTGGGTGATTCTATTAGTAAAAAAATTTATAAAATGACGATAATAATTCTATTAAAATACATATATTAAATTTTAAAGAGGAATTTTAATTTATGATATGATTGAAAATGTGTGGTGGAGGGGCCATTATAAATTTTAATGTGGTGCCATTATTTTTAAATACATGGTTATGAATATAAATTGAACTCCATTTCCAAAAAGTGGATAACAATTTAAAAATTAATGAATATAATATATCTTATGTACAATCATACAATCATCCACACATTAAATGATATTTTTTTATATTTAATAACCTTATCCTCATTGCCTAATATTATACAATACATTGGTAACTAAATTTAACTATGGAAAGTATTAGTTTATTTCATTCAAATACTTTTACCTTATTGACCAATTTTTTATTATAAATATAATAAAAGAAAACCATTTTATTGAAATCAATTTATAACAGATAAAGATAAAAAAAAATATTTATATATGCATAATTTAATTAATGAAACGTTTAATAAAATTTTTTATTTATAAAAATGAATTTATACATATTTATGCTAATAGTATAGATAACCATGAAACTTATTAGATTATAATGATAAAATAGGGGTTTTAACATGAAATATATGAAGAAACAGAATGGAATATTCGGAATACGTAAATTGTGCAAATAGAGTAAAATTATTTTTTATTATAATAAAATAATACATTAGTTAAAGAATGTCAAAAATAAGTTTCCTAATTTAAAATACTATTCTTGAATTGATTATTATATTCTTCAAATATATATATCGTCTAGAAAAAAAATTAGAAATTTTTTTCTATAAATATATCAATATATTATTCTAAATTTTATAATATTTATAAAAGTTTTACATTACTATTCATTAAAAATCAACATATTATAAAAATTCCATAAATTAATCCTCAAATAATCTGAACATTCAAATTCAAAAAATAAAATTCATAATTTAATTTTTTTTTAAATTTTAGGAATTTAATTTATAAATAATTACTTTATTCATTGAAATATATTAATTCATTTTTCAAAATCAAATTCGTGACAAATATAAAAATTAATTAGGATTCTAGAATATTATTTTATAATTTATATACATATTAACAGTTTTTTTATGAAAATAAATATTATCACAAATTTCTACAAATATCATCAAAATATATATTAATGAAATTAAAACACATTTGTTTACTATATATACATGCTTACTTTCATTATGTTTATGATTTATTTTATCTTATTTAATACTCATATTTGATATTTATATTTTTTATCTAATTAGTATATAGAGTTACCATTGATACAATTATGTGGTTCTTGTGATTTATATAAAACTATATAATAGATTATGACACTTATATTACCATAAGATAAATTCTTTATATAAAAGTAAGAGTCATTAGATTATTCACCCCTTTAGAAATTCTTTCCCACAAATTTTACTTTACAAATTATGTTAAATGAAAATGCGGGTACTTATTTTTCATTATTTCCTCAGGTTATCATATTTTCTCTACACATTTATTGTTTCTACAGAGTAATTGTATAAGGTTATTTGACCTTATGCATAAAAACTTATCTATATGGTTCCCTAACATCACTAAATACTTTTCATAAGTGGGATTATGAAAAAAATGTGCAGCCTATAGGTTTAGATCATGTGTTTATTTAGTTATATGCTCTTTCAAGAGGAATACAAGGAATGTATTATTTAGTTGATATTATTTTGGAAGTTTTACCAATAGGTAAAATCATGATGACATAAAAAAAATTAATGTAGATTACATATATATTGAAGAACTCTTAATTCATCCTGAACCTCATGATTGTCTTTTTGGGGATATATTAAGGAATAAATATTCACCAACCTAAAGCAGAATGCCTCATTAATGAGGGTCCACATAACTCTATGATCAACTCGTTGCAACAATGGTGCGTTGAAAATGGAATTGAAAATCTCGACAATTTCATCAACCAGTACATATCCCAATAGCTTATAATCTACCACTTCACCCTAACAAGTTAGAGACCTATTTTTTCTATATAGGTATTTAAAATGATCTATATAGATAACAGATTTAAAGGTATTTCAATATGAGAACTCAACCTATGGATAATTTTAATCTATGACTTATTTATGGACCACTGAACATTCTCTTAACATACCCTCATGCGTATGGCTTTTCCATTATTTTTTATTTCATCACATGTATTATTGGAATTACTTATGTTCATTAATTGTTCAAGGAATAATAAATACATATCATTATTTTAGTAGTGAACCACATATATTTATGAGAGATCATCAATAAATTTATTCTATATACAATCACCACTTATCTAATGAATATAATAGAATTTTTATTGAATGAAAAATCCAATGCAAGAGAGTTAAAATGATAATTATTTCATATCCCATACAATACAACCAATATGTAATTATTTAATTTTGATATCAATGAATTAAACCTAAAATAATATATTGTGATAATCTCCCATTACTATATAGAAATAGGTAATAGTTTTATCATCCCCTTGAACAATTTCCTCTATTTCTTTACATATTAGATTACTATGATCATTTATGTATATTCATGAATATCCTTATTTATATTTTACCACTATTAGATTCCTCAAATATCCTTATACATCATTGTTCTTCTTAAGTGGATAATACATGTTCAGTTATAAGAATCAACCAACCGATCAATTTGTAGCTTTGGATCTGACGGTAAATATAAGAATGTTGAAAATATGACAACTACATCTTGATTAATGTTAAAAAAGGATTTCAATTTATTATACCATTCACAGTATTTTGTATCTTAGTATCATTATTTTTGATTTTTTTTTTATTTTTTACAACATGAATTGGAATGAAATTATTTAAATTTGGAAGGATGTTGTAAATTCCATTATAATTCACATTTCTGCCATTTTAATCTCTATTACTATCATTTCGTTCACAAATTAATTTCATGGATGAAGTTTCATGATCTTTTATACATAGATAATTTTCCTCATTTTTCTTCATCCCAATACGATAATTTGTTGAGGAATCATAGTCCTTGACTAGATCCATCAATCTTCATTGTTGGATATTGAGATCATTTTATGTAACGATATAGTTCGAGATCTTATTATTAATATATATTTCAAACTTCTCTAAGTAGATATAATTCATACAAATAATCAATGCTAATAATACTAAATCCAAATTCATATAATGTTTTTGATAGTTATTGTCATAAATAATCAATTTTCTAGAGTGGTAGGTTATCAAATTATTATTTAACACTATTAAAATAATAAATACGATATTTAATCTATCGCTATAGTTCATAGATTCAACCCAACAAGTGTTTATAATGAGTACATGTTCCTTGATTATCCTCTTTTTTTATACTTAAATTTTTAATCTCATTCATCATCCTCAAATAAATTTACTCCTTTCTACGATAAATTAGTATATTGGTTTTATAGTCTTGATAAAATTTTAAAAAATAATTTATATTAGCTATATATTCATAGGAATCCAATAATATATATTATAAATGAATTTTTGGGCCATTAGTATGTCACATGTTTCTTTTAAAGATCCAGAAATATTAATTTTATTATCATAACATACACTAATAATGTAACATGATCCATCCAAAACACTAAATTAATATAAATTTCTCAAAACATATCATTTTATAAGTATCAATCATATTAATCAAATATTCATCATGATCCACCTTTATACATGATTATATGAGAATATTATCTATATAAAGATCAAAAAATTGTTCTAGATAATCTTTTATGATTTTATTTATAATTTCATAGAAATATACTAGAGCAGTTTTGATTTCTAATAGTATCAATGTGAAATAATTGTTTCTATGCCTTGTATTAGAGGATATATTTGGAGTACCTACATTATTTATCATTAATCAATGACATCCCAATCAATGGTCCCCATAGATAATTATTATAGAAAATATATGGGAGGACCTGATATTTCCATGTTTTTTCTATTTAAATAATTAACATACTGTGTTTCACATGATATACTAAATGAAAATGAAAAAAATATGACAATGTTTTAATATGAAATATCAATATTAAAAAACCTATCTCTTAAATTAAATGGGAGAATTTGATGTAACATATTAGAAAATAAATAATGAAAGTAAGAAGAATTTCTATATCCATGATTATGTATTCCATATAAAGAACATTTATATGAGTTTAGAATAATGGTGCATTCTCTAGAGTTTAACATGGACCAATCACAGGTTGACCTCATGAAATTGTCTTTAAAAAATGGTATAGGGTAGAATATCATGTTCGTGGAGACTTAAAAAAGATTAATGGTAGTGAAAATGTCACATGTAACATCAATTAGAGTGTATCTAATTCATATATATTATATTGAGTTCATATGGGATATGTGATTTTAAAATATTACTATATCAACATGAAATAATATATATATATATATCATGAATTCAAATACATTTAGAAAATAAATTTTTTCTAAATATAAATTTTTCTTGAAAAATATATATTCTGAATATTAACATTTTATTTTAAAGTACTAGTTCTATTAAGAATATAAGAATAACATAATATATTAATTGTAAAATAATATGTTAACGATATATTAATGGGTAATTTAATGGAAAAATAATAATTATTATAAGTAATTTTACGTTAAAAATATCATTTCACTAAATTTTATGTTTATAAAAAATGTACACATTGTAGAATATAAATGTGAAAAAATAAACATAATTTCTTTATCTATGATATAAATATTATTTTATAACAGAATTTTTGTGATTTTTATGAAAATAATTATAGTTAGGTGAATAATTAAAATTACTGTTGTAAAAAATAATCTTTCTCTTATAATGTATGTATAGTGTTATTCCATGAATTATCTTGAAATCCATTTTTGTTATAAACATATATATTATAAGGTTAATATATGAACATTAGAATACATTTTTGAAAAATAATACCCACTCATAACTTTTTTGAAAATTGAGGTAATTTTTTAGTGAAAACTATTTTCCAATGTTAATTTTTATAAAGTATTCCTATTGTGTAATTAGTTTTTCAGCCAATTTTGATTTTAAATATGTACAATTTTAAAAATATTAATAATATAATAGTCAATATAATCAAAAAATATTTTTAAATTTAACTTAATGATAATTATTATGCATAAAAATACATTTTTTTATATTTTATATAAATTTTTTTTCCATGTTAAATTGATAATTTTAAAATTATATTTTATTAAAAAAATTGATTTATTTTATTTTATATTTATTTTAAACTAAATGAAATTATCTAAAATTTAAATAGAACATATTATTTATTTATCATTAAAAATAAAATTTCATTATTAGAAAACAAGGTTCAAAAAGGATGTGTTTCTTTGTAAGAGTAGGTTCATAATACATAAAATTAAACTAAAACATGAAATATTTACTTCATTGTTCTTTGGTTGCTCTAAATATCCAAAATTCATCCAAAAAATACTTTTGATAACTTGGGGAATACATAAACTAATGAGGTGAACAAAAACACTAGTAATGGAATAAACATGATTAGAAAATATAACTTGTGAGTCAAAGGTATATCATGATATAATAAAATATAAGACACATGTAAAATAAATTGGGTTTATAACATAATGATAATAGTATCATAATATTGTGGAAAAATATAAAAGTTTAAAAACATAATTAATAACATAAAAATATTTCAATGGTAACCACTAAGACAACATCACATGGTAGGCCAAATCCCATAATTGAATAGGTTCACACCCTATTCCCATACACAACGTCTCATGAGACTAATATATTACACAATGAATTGGAGTGTTATATAGTTTCAGTAAAACCCATATTATTCTTATTTTGTATATTCATATGTATAAAAAATATGTTAATCAATCATATGGATAAAATAAAAATTACACTTGAAAAAAATGGGTTTCATAATCATGTCTAATAAAATAATCAAAAGGGATTTCATAAAGAATACTTTCGAGAAATAGTCATAATCCATGTATTATCCCAAAAAAGTTAAGGATAATAATTTAGTTATATATATATGATATATATATATAAGTTATAATTACTCAATTATATTAAGGATAGTGATAATGTGAGTTAAATAGTGAGAGTGTTCATGACCTAATAGGGAGGGTGGTTTAGAAAGACCCTTTACCTTGACCCTGAATTTTCATGTGCATTACGTAGGTTAATAAATAATAATTTTTTGTAATAATTTAAAATATTCATAAAATTTTCAATATTATTATTATTTTTATTATATTTATTAGTAGGTGACATTAAATTACATAATCATTTAGTATTTTGAAAGATGTTTTGATGATATTTGGATCTTTTGGCCAACACCACTTTGGTTAGTTGATAAAGTCAAAGAGAATAATATTTTATATTCTCAAGAATAATATTAATGATGTAATTATCATTCTTAACATCAATATAAATTGTAAAACCAAACATGATATACAGTTAAGAAAAAATAACTTTGTTACAGTAGTAGAGAGGGAATGATATACAAACTTATGAGTAAGATTTCCATTATTCAATGATCAAGATGTAAATAATATAATAATTACTATATAATTAAATAATAATTAATATCTCATAAATATTATATTATCTTTTTATATAAACTTATATATACATTTAATGTGATATTGTACAAAAATGAATCACATCGCTTCACATGGTTGTAGTTTACCATACACTCGATTGACGTTATTATTTATCAATAGATTGTAAGGTAAGAATGCATATGATATTTGAATATTAGATAATTATTAATAGATAATTATTAAAATATGTAGAAATTAAATCCATTATTATTAAAAAAATTATTGGTGCTGATGGAAACCATATTACATCAGTTCACAAGTTTTAATTATGACGAACAAAAGAATGATAATTTTATTTTCCCATTTATAGAAGTTGGGATGTATTTTTGGTGTTAAATAACCAAAATAAAATCATATTAAATTGTTCATATTGTTATTTTATAACATAATTGGTGAATAATATTATAATAATGTATAGGAAGAAAAAAACCATCGATGCTCGGTAAAGAATGATACATATTTTTCAAGCCACAATTTTAGGATTTTAGTTATCGCCTTCCAAAATTTTATTTATGATGAAAAAATGATTTTAAGAACGTAAGAGTAATTAATGGCAAGAATATTGATAAGTAATTTATGAAATAGTTTGGTTTTAATGTGTAGAAATGATAGAAGTGGGGCTTCCCTTTTATAAGGAAGGAGGAGTTGAATTCTCACATATAAAAAAATATTGAATTAAATGAAGCAAATCTCAAAAAAAATCCTATTAAATTTAAAAAATTGATTTTAGAAGATTTAAGCTTCTTATATGCCTATACCACTAAAAATAACCATTTTTAATAGTGTTGTGGTATTTAACACTAAGGTCACAAACATTTATCTTATAAATATTTTTCGAAGATAACTAGTTTTTAACATTTTATAATTAATTATGGAAAAATGATATGTTGAAAATATTATATAATATAAATCCGGTTGATTCAATATATTTAATCAATTTTATCAAATTTAATTCATATTATGTGAAATCATGTAATTTAAAACTAAACCGACAAATGTTCCCATTTATATTTTTCTAAGAAATATTAATTTCAAGATTATGATGATCTAAAAATAAATTTGGCGAATGTAATAATAATTAAAAAAAATTAAATTATTATTTATAGGTGTATAATGTAAAATTTTGGTTTCAAAAATTCCTTGTTATGAGATATATAAATGTGTTATAATTCATAAACATTAATTACATTAATTGTTTTTCTGGAGAATATTGTTAAATCTAAAAATAAAATTATATTAAAATACATTTAAATCTGATTCAAATAAATATATTATGATGAAAAATGAATAAACAATACTATTTTTTCTTTATAAAAAATAAATGAATAATTTTACTTTAAAATTAATGAATTTATTAAAATGAAATTATAGTTTTACTTAAATTAGATAGTTTCACTAGTCCCTATAATAATTAACATTTTACAAAAATTAAAATACGTTATAACAATGATAATATTGATATGAATATTTTATAATTTTTTTCCGTTTAAAATTCAATATTTCTAACATTTCCAAAAAATTATTGAAATATTTTCTCATAAAAATAAATTTAATTAATTTTTTGAAATGAATACAAAGTTATAAAAATAAATATATTTAATTTAATTTTTTAAAATTTCAAAGCATTTATAACTTAGTAGAACATATTTATATTTCATAATGTAGTTAATAATATTCAAATCCATAAGTTTAATTACTAGGTTATAATGGTATTATCTGACTTATCATTGTTTTTTGTACTCAGAGTTTCATAACACATACACTATCGAACATTTTTATCCCTTTAAAAAATTATGGTGTAACATTCGTCTCCCCTAATGAATTTTCCCTTGAAACTGTATATTACATACTATAGTGAAAATTGGTTAGAGTATATATTCCCAACCACCTGATCTAGTTCCCATTTTTTTCCTCAAAATTGTTGTTTCATCAAAACTCTATGACCAGAGTGTCATCTTATTTAGTTAAAATTTCCCTCTAAAATATAATATATTTACCATCTACTTCCTCATATGAAATATAATTCTTCAATAGTACAACCTATGGGTTCAGAATGTGTGCGGAGAATAATAGGAATTTTCTTAGATGTAATACATGGAACACGTCATGTACATCAGAGAAGCATGGTGGAAGTGCTAGTGGATTGGAAACATCTATGATTTGACAAAGGATCTCCTCTAGGATGATGTAAAAATAATAATATTCCCATTATTTTGAAACCTCATGACCTTATGTTACAAATAAATATAGGGTATCACCATATATATAACTCAAAGTCTTGGTCTCATCGATTATTGACTACATATCTTTTCTACTGACATTATACAGATTTCATATGATGTCGTATGGTTTGGAACGCCTCTACCATCTTTTAGACAGGATCATGTACCATCTATTTGTTCTCTCCAAATACACCCCAGCATATTAAACTTCTTCACCCCAGCAAATGTAAATCCTTTTAGGATTTCATTTGAATTATATAATGGATTATTTTGTCATATGAGAACTCCTCTTGGAGAATTTAATGATCCCAGCATCTATAAAATTCCATTAATCTGGATATCAGCTTATCCTATAGATTTTTTATGGATTTATTTTGTTGAATAGCTATCTATGGGTGATAAAGTAGAATGAAACAACATTATATATCCAATAAATTATAAATTATTATCTAGAACCTTATGGTAAACCTATTAACTAGATTCTATAAAATGTAGAGTGTCACTCCATGTAGTATTACAAAATCTCTTTTGTATTTAATAGATATAAGTTTTATCAGAGTGAAATGACCGGTTATCATATAATAAATCTACCCATGGTATGGGATAATTTTTTTTATCTTGCTTATTTTTTAGATCATGATATTCATTGCATAGGAATAGTGACTTATCCAACTTCATGAGAAAGAGGATAAGTGCACCTTAGGGTGAATAACATGGTTGTAAAAAACCATTACAATAATTCTCATATAGTGGAATATTCAAGTCAAATAGAACCATTGTGTACATTATATATAGATTATTGGATATTGGATATGATTAATATATAATATTGAATGAGAATTAATCATCTCATATAGATTTTAGACCATGAAACTCTTTGGGAAATACATCGATATAATCTCTAATAATGTGAATGTCATCCCGAATGATGTTTTCCGTTGTCTCAATCATTTGATAAACAAATTATTTCTCAAAAGGAAAAAATATCCATTATTTAGATTATTATATTTATGTGGACTCATTATCCTCTTTCAATTTTATTTAATTATTCTTTGATTCATGATTTTGAGGGTGATTTCATTCTATTGGAATGTTATGTTACCTCTATATATAGAAATCAATTACAGGCCCAACATTTCTTCAAATTATGATAAGAGAAGTAAAGAAAATTAAGTACATTCATACAAGAAATATGGGAATATGATGATTTACATTATTGGGATGGAATAATTGACCCATTTATTATCTCTTCTAAGAACAAAACTTTGATGTTTTCAAGTGGTTCTTTAACATTTCTACTAAAATTGTATGATATTAAATAATATTTAGAACAATATTAAAAAAAGAAAAAAAATATATTATTAAATAAATACCTATCATAACTTTCACCACTTCATTTTTAGGATCCACCTTTATATTTATGATGAGATAATCTCAATATTTCTCTCTAGACTATTCAAATTCTTATTGAAAACTATGATCGAAAAACCATGATTTGTTCATTTGATTTTATAGGTCCATGTTCCATCTTGTTCAAAAATTTGAAAATAAAATAAGGGTTAAATGGATCCTTTATTTTTCTATCATATTTGTAGGTTTATACCATAAAAATCATGGGATTGGTCCCCTTACTTACCACACCAAATTAATTTTATGGTATCATTTCAAAAATTTACAAGATACTTCTTCAAATGATTTTATTGGTTGGGTTTTTGTACTTCCATTCCATGGTTAGGATTATGTTTAATACCCCGATAATTAGACTCCATTTTATTCTTCTTATCCCAAGGGATACCTTGACATTCTATGATATTCATTTTTTTTGGAAAATTAGACAATTTCATTATATATTTAAAAGTGTTGAATTACCAAATATTTCTACATACATATATTTATCCATCCAAAATTTATATAACATGAATTCATGGGGATTTAAAAAAACATGGAGGCATATCATCCATGTCTTATAAAATTTTCTTTGTAAACCCCCATGGGATTCTTTATCAATTTCTATGAAGATGAAGAAATCCCCTTTCATTTTATGTTAGAGAGTTCTAGGAAAATATATCAAACAAATATTTTATGATATTCATTCTACTCCATAACATTTATATCATTTATGGCTTCATATTTTTTATCAATATCCACTATTGATGGAATTATCCCTTGATACTGTAAATATGAATCTAGACCATTAATTTCTCAGAGCACTGAATGATGGAGAAGATATTTTCAATAGTGTATCCATCTTTAAATTATTAATAGATCAAAAGATTCAATGAATATTGGAGGCTTTTGTCACATAAAGGCCTTAATGGAACATTTCTCTTTTATGGGAGATTTAGGTATTCTATCTGAATCCAATTTCCTTTCAAATCTCAAGTTAAATGAAAATATATTACCATGATGATCCATAATCATGCAACCCTAGGATTAGGAATCTCATCTGCGAAGTCATCAAATTAACCCTCAAAATGGTCATTTACCTAGTTCTTCATATATTTAGTCATTGACAAAAAATAGAATTAGGGATGAGTATTTTAAAACAAATAAAAAAACACATGGAGAACCATGGAAATTAATTATATAACTCATAAAGGAATTATTTACTATATCCTATAAATTTAAAGGCTTCATTCTAAATTATCAACAATATATTTATAATATAAAATCTTATGGGAATGTTTTATACTATTCAAAGGGTTCATATGAAAAATGTGACTTAACAAGGCACATCCCCATAAGTGTTAAACAAGGTGTGTAATAAAGAAAATATTCATTCACTAGGTGATGATCAAGTCCATCTCACTACACAATTTTCATGACTATTATGAATAGTTATATATATAATATATCCCTATACACATATATTATCTTAAAATGGATATTTTTTCCTTTAAATCACATTCTATATACCTCAACAAAATTACAGGGTATTTTCTTGTACATAGGTTTATCTTTAAACTAATCCTTTAAATTATATCTATTGTTCATACCAATCATTTCTCATCCCAATTTCCAAAGGCTAACTAAAACATTCCTCTAAAACTAATTCTATCAACCCAATCCATTTACATATATTAATACATTATTTTTAAATATAAATATCCATTAAAAAGGATTGATAATGCATATCTTTTTTGGAAGACTATGTTAATAATACATCAGTGGAATGTAAAACATTGAATCTTTATTTAATCACCTTTTTAATATACAAAAATACATTTGATATTCTAAGACTAAATTTTATAATATAGGCAATACATGAATGAAAAAGGTGATAAAAAACTCATCAAGGGAATAAACATGGAAGGACACACAATATGTTAGTCGAAGGAATAACACAATTTTATAAAACTGATGGAATAAGATTATTAAATGGGATCATACGTAAAGAGAATGGTATAATTAGGTTAGTGAAATATAAGAATGTGAAAACAACATAATCCATGACATAAACAGAGGTCAAAGAAAACTATGGAGGAAACATTACATGGTAGATAGAGTTACATAATTGATTATGTTCACTCCCTAATCCCATCAATGATATATCATGAGTCTAAAAAATTTTAATATTATTTAGAGGGTTATATAACTATTGTCCCTCCCATAAAATTAATATTATGTTCATTAATATGTGATCCCCATAAATAATTAATAATAATTTAAAAAATATTAATTTCCCATGGATAGAAATATGTTTTATAATCGTGTCTTATAAAATAATCAAAACATATGTCTTAAATATGTAATTTGAAAAATTGATATATAGAAAGTATTACTAAATAAAAGGAAGGGAAAATAAGATCAGTATATATGTTTGATACATATATTCCAAATTTATATGTATTACATACCATTATAGAGATAGATAAGGAGATTTAGATTGACTGTGTCTAAAAAACAGTGAAAATTGATGTCTAAAGAGATCCCTTTCCATGGGACAAATTCATCATATGTATTATTTATTTTCCTTGATAATGAAAATTTTATAATGATATATTATCATAATAACCTTTTATGATAAATACTTCTTTTATTATATAAATTATTATATCATATTTAATAACAAAATCATCTAGATTTATGTAATACATTTTGATCATATTCAGATCATATATCCAGAACCATATTTCAAGGTTTACAAAGGTAAAACTGAATATTATTTTATCATATCACAAATAATAACATTGTCATAATAATATTTTTTATTAATAAATATCATGTTTAAAACTGACAATGTTATATGGTTATGAAAAATGAACTTTTTTACGATTAGGGAGTCTGTAGGTCATATGTATGTATCAATTACATTTCCATATTTAAATTATCATGATAGAAATAAAATTTGTGTTATTTTATCACTAAATAATGATAATAATAACACTAATATACTATTATTTATTTAAATTCACTTAAATATAATTTAAATATGATATATTAATAATAACAAATCGCATCACTTCGTGAGGTAGTTGTCATTCATACACATATATGATTTTATAATTTATTAACGGGTGGTATGGTAATAAATTATATAATAATTTAATTTTATAGATTACATAATATTTCATTATTATATTACATAATTTGAAAATTAGTCATTATGGAATAATATTAGAGGTTAATATAGAAAATGATTTACATCGGTTCATTGGGAGGTAGTCTATAGTACACAAAAATGGTGGTTTCATTTAAAATTTGATATAAGTATATATCAATTATTCTTATTATATTAAATTAATAACTTTATAACATAATATTATATGGGATATACTTGTGTTATTACATCATCATGGTTGACTAATATTTTATATAGGTTCAGGATGAAATAAAATAATGATGGTTAATTAAGAATGATACCACTTCTTCAGACCATCTCTTCTGGATAATAACAAATGCCTTCCTAGATTGAATTTATGATCAATAGAAGGATTATAAGACATAGGGAAAGAATTATGTAAGTCATTGGGGTTGTCATTGGATTATCAAACGGTTTTTTTTTGTGTGGCGTAGAGAGGAATGTGGGTTCCCTTTTATAAGGGAGGTGGAGGGGAATTTTTCAGATATAGAAAACTATTAAATAATGAGTAGTCATTATCTATCCAACTATATGTGAAATTGATAAAAAAAGTAGAGGAGAATATAAATTGAATATCCAAACCTATACCACTCAAAAAATACATTTTTTAATTATGTTACATCTTTACTTCGTTTATTACTCACTTTTAATCTTTTTTTTATTATGATAACTACTTCTTTATTATTTTTTATATTTAGAAAGAACAAAAATTATGTTTAACATATTAAATAATTATTATTATTATTATTTAAAATAGGAATAAATTTTTTTCACATTCAATACATTGTTGTTCCAAATTTTAATTTACAATTAAACCCGAACGTGTGTCAAAAGAATGAGTTTTTGTGGAATTCATTTTTGAATCATAAGATAATCTTGTAAAACTATATTGAAAATAATTATAATTAAATTAATTTAAATTACAACTTATAGTAATATTTTATATGGATTTTAGTTAAATAAATCCTTATTAGAAATTATTTTAATTAGTCAAAATTGAGAACCATTATTCACTCTAAAATAGATTATATAAAACTGTATTTAAGCTTCAGAACATATTTATATAAAAATCATATAAATATATGATTAAAAAATATTTAATTGGATAAAAAAATTAGTTATGTTAATTTCAAAAAAAATGAATTATAGAACATTTATATTAGTTATTTTATTAAAAATATACGATAGTTGAATTATAAAGCAGTATTTTTAAATATTAATAAGAAAAAAATATTTTATACAAATATCCAGAATTTTTATATTATGTTAAAATTTTAATTCTAATTATAAAAATTTTATAAATATAAAACAAATTCATTATTGTTCCATGTATTAAAAATAATTATATTTTATCAGAAAAAGAATAAAAATTCATTTTTGAAGAATTTTTTTTAAGATTAAATGATTTTATTAAAAATGTAGTTCTTGTTTCCTAATTATATATAAATTTTGAAGAAAATTTATGTAAATTTCATTAATTATTAATACTTTTTTTAAATTCCAATTTAATGTAAAGGTTATAAAGGCCATATTTTAATAATCATGGTTCATTTGGGTTTAGAGTATCAGAACGAATACACCATTGAACATATATTGAACCTACAAAAAAAATCAAGTTTTCATATTAGTTATCATTTTATATTTATATTTTTAAAATAATTGACATGGGAAAAAAATACTTACCACAATTAAATCTAAAAATTTATAAATAAAAAATTCTACGATTACATAAATCAATAAATGATTTAACACATAAAGTTAAATGTTTTGTTAGTGATTTATCAACCTTTCACTTTCCCAAACACCTAATTTTACACATTATACACACAATAAAAAAATTATAAATATTATTTTATTTTCTTATAATAAATGAACATCTATGATTTATATTCCTCTAAACACATTGGAAAAATTAATACGTAATCATGCGTATATGTGGAATGTCAACCCCCTTACATGAATTGATATATTATTAATCTTTGGTCTTTATAAATAGTTTAAAAAGGTTAGTTACTAACAAAATATGATATTTATAAAATTTTAATTATAAATATATGAGAATATATTTTATTTTCCACCTCTATTTTATTTTAATAAAATTATATTGTTGTACATGTGTTCTTGCTAACTATCATCTCAACATAATGATGTTTCAATTTGGGGTTCCATACAAACTAGCATATGTGGAATAAAAGGTTTATTTAATTTATAAAAATGTAATTTAATCATCCATTATCATTTTGGAATGATAATATTTTACACTCCATATGTGATATTAACAATCAGTAGTCATTGTAAATTTGTCCTTGAAAAAGTGAATATGAAAAATACATTGTGTAATTTGAGTCAATTATTGGAAAACCTATTTAATTGTTTATATTAAGTAATAATTATGTAATAATTAACAAAATAATAAACATTTTTGGATACTATTAAACTATTTTACTCTTACTCCCCAATATTTTATGAAATGATTGTTTCATAATATATATTTTTTCTCGATATACAGTGTTACACAAAACACAAAGTTTTAACGATTCCTAATTTAGTATACCATTTTACCCTAGATATTATGTTTTTTTTATATTAATAGGATTAATTATATTTTCAAATTATTTATTTTTACACATTTATAAATTAAATTTATTTTTTTTGAATTTATAATAAATGAAAATAAAAATCATTTTATAGTAAATTAAATATTATCTAGATAAATAAAATTATTTATATATTGTGTTTTTCTCTTAATAAATTAATGTAGTCCCAATTGGTAAGTAATTATAATAATTTTTATATATTATATATTCAATAATTTTTTGATATTTATCTAATATTTTTCCTAGTCATAGTATAACAATAATTATAGTTTTATCCTTAAAAATAATATTTCCCTAAATAAATGTTATCCTTATATTTTCTATAGTTATTTTGAAATTAAAATTTCATACTTTTATAAATTATATTATAAAAATATGAATTTTGTTTTATAAATTTAAATGAAAAATTTATCATGGAGTGAATTCTTGTGTATATTTTGAAAATATAAATATCTCAATGAATATTAGATATTACAAATTTTTATTAAGAATTTTTATTTCATTTACAATTATTTATAATGTTACATAATTTTATAAATCAGTTTAAAAGTAAGATCATATTATTAGTAATACAGTTAAGTTCATTAGAATTAACTTCTATTTTAATATTGAACTTAAATAGATTTCTACATAGGAAGTATTTTTCTTTGCAAAAAATAAATTTTCATCACGCTTGAAGGTTTAATTTAAATAAAATTACTCCAATTATATGAATTAAATATATTAAAATTGATTTAATATTCAGAATCATTATATTTAAAATTATGTAGTATGTTACACATAATTTTCTGGTCAAATTTAATAATGTAAATATTAAAAATTAAATTATGTGGTTATAGTAAAAATGGGTTTACAAAATGGTTGGGGGAATCCCAACATTAAGGGTAAAGATTCAAATTAGGATAGTATAAATACTATTTTACAACCATAACTATACATTATCTTTCCTCACCATGTATTCTATTTTCATTGAAAATCCTTTATAATGGGAATGGAAATCATTTTTTATATTTTGAGGAAATTTCCAAGAGGGATTCCTCTCCCATATATAAATATAAATTTTCTTTTACTACTATATACTTAGATCAATAGAATTTGTCATTGTCCAATACCTAAAAAATTAACCACTTTATTTAGATTCCCAATTCCTAAAGTCTTTTTATTGATTAAGAAACCATGCTATTAATGCTTTGATTTGTGACCTAAATAGATTTTCCAAAGAAGAGTTATCTTTCTCAACAATGCATTTTATATTATTAATTTGTTCACCAACTTAAATTGATATAAAAACATTATGATATAAAATATTTATTATATATTAAATAAATAAAAGTTATTTTGATAATGGAATAACCTATATCCTTATCATATTGCATTAAATGAGAAAAAATCCAGTGAATCATGTGTGTAAAGGAATACTGCTTAACAAAACACTGTAATTTATTTTCCCTAACTACTTATTGTGGATGGATATAATAATGTATTTAACATATTTAAATTATATTTAGGGAATAATAAAATTATTTTTTAATGTCAACTTCCATTCCTTCCAAGACATTTGAATGTGATAATGTTACTTGGGACTAGGTGTGCAATATGATCTCCATACAATTCATATTTATATTTTTAAAATTTATTGATAATTCTAATTATTTATTATTAGACCCATTTGTTTTGTATTTGCTGTCAATATATTAATATGTTCAATAAATTGAAGGAAAATTTTTCATTTGAGAAAAGTAATAGAAATATGGATTGAGGAATGATATGTGTGAAGTTGAGAATTTGATCTAGAACCATCAATACGAATATTTGACTAATCATCGTAATCTAGAATTTGTTTTCATCAAAAGTATTTTTATTTTTTGGGGAATGAATGAAATAAAATAAATTTGTAAAGTGATTTGTGTGATCTTACTGACCAACATATTCTGAAAATAGTACTCAAATACTATAAGAATTGTTATCTAATTGAGAAGATGTTTAGAGGTTGAAATGGCTCAATAGACTCACCATGCATCTAAAAAGAGGTTTAGATCATAATAAGTATGTGAGTGGATTTTTCATGGATCTAATGTAAATCTAACGATGCACTGTTTTTATTAATTAACAAAAATAAATATTATTTATTAATTATTTTCATTCTCACTTGATGGAACAATGTATTGGAAAGTTCTCCTAGTCGTATTCTTACTAATCATACTTAAGATTGGATAAAATGAATTTTTTTAATAATAAGATATTATTGTGTATCCTAATGAATGTACGTATATGATAAAATTTAATTTGAAAGTATTAAATTTCATGAAGGAAGTCATTCTTATAAGAAACGTTATATGAAAATTAATAACAAAGACAAATATTTTCGACCTCAGATCATTGGTATGAGAATTCCTGATGCATAATTTTTTAATTAATGGGATGTTTTATTGGAATGTGAAGAAGTGAAGATGTTTTTTTTCAAAACAATTATATAAAATAAGAAAATATTGAGAAAATTATTTTCATTGGTATCATAATCATAAAAGGAATGTGGTTTCAGAAGTAAAAGTTGCAGGAACTGGTCCATTAGACATGGGGTTCCAAAAAGATTTAGAATTATATTGACATCGATCATCAAATTCAAAATGAAGGTAGAATTATATTGTGGATATTTTATGGGAAAATTTAATATATATAATAATAAATGTTTCTTGTGACTCACTCAATGAATAAAATTATAGAATAATAAATAATGTATCCAACCATTTCCAACAATATGAAATTTTGATTTTTTTTTTCATGTTAGAACATTGTTTTCATTATATAATAGGTTATAAAAAAGTTGAAATCTGATTTGTTTTAAATATTATAAATACTTCCAATGGGTTAATATAAAGAAGAAATTTTTTGCATATAAAAAATTGTTTCATGAGCCATCATACAGGTAATGACACAAATAAATGGTATATGCAATCATCATTTGTGTGTACAGTGGACTACCGCCTCACAAACTAATTTCATTTGTTCCTCCATTAAAACATTTAAATGTTTGTAATGATGATATAATTAATATTTTTATATGATATATATGAGTTTTATGATTTATTTATACTTCATAACTTATAAATATCACAAATCATCCTGATTTCTATTTTTTTGGAATCCAGTAACTTTGTTTTTTGGACGTCTAGACTACTGCCTCCACAAAGTTAAATGAATTGTTCACACATTACATTGAATTAATTATGGAAGTTATTTGTAAAATTATATGATATATATAACAAATTAATTCTAACAAAATTTTAATATATACATCCATATATTTCATTTACTTTCAATCATTCAATACGATAATAAAACATGAGAACTATTTTTACGTAGGTATGACCTACCGTATCCATGAACGATGTATTCCATTCCATATTTCTATATTAAATAGATTATTTTAAATTTATTATATAATGAATATATATGATAGTTAATTCAAATTTTTCATTATTTAAATAATTGAACCATTATTTAAGTCATAGGATTAATAAAAACAAGTCAAGACAATTAAAAAACAAAGTTGTTACTACCGAAAATGAAACTTTAACAAAAAATTAATAACAAATTTTAAATATAAGGGTATAATAATATAATTTAAGGTATGATATATAAGAATATGGTTATTTGGTAAAATTTTAATAAACATATCTTTATTATATAAGATTTTTAATGTGTTCAATTAAAGTCAACACTAATGTTAAGGGCTGTCATGTCTCACTTTTATTTCGGTGTGATGTATGGTATATTCACTACACCTTATTTATTTTTGGGGTATATATTGAGATAGGAAATTTTATATCATTAATTTAATTTATTTCATGATATAAAAATTTTTACTTTATGTTATTCATTTTATATCTCATGATTCTTTAGTTACTCAAGTAGTACGGGGATTTTTTGACGCAATATTATTTCTATGAGACATATGAAAATTTCACCACATTTTTATTTTTTGGGGTGAATATAGTTCACTTTACTGTATTAGTTTATCATTATATTAATATTTCATGTTACTTAAATATCTATTTTATAATATCTATTTTATTGGGGTTTACTGTTAAAATGTTAGCAAATCTGTAAGGTAATGTTGTCTTAATTTGGATAATTAGAGACACATGTATTTTTCTGAACATATATTCTTTAAAAATGTGTGTGTATTTATATTTTTCATGTTATATCATGAATAAAATTATTTTAAATATATTTTATGCTTCCGGTGATGTTATTTATTCCTGGGTATTATGATTAATTTTTATGAAATTGGTAAATGTTTACTGGAACAATCTAATATTTATCAAGGATTTTTATAAGTATGCTTCCCCTAATGAATTCATATGATATATCTCTCAATAAATATCAATAATTTTATTATCCAGTTATATTCATTTTTTCTTTATGTATGGGTATCATTTATCAACTCTTTGTTGCATATGATAATTAAGAATATGTTTTAATAGAATCCAACCTTATTTCTCACTTAGGTTGAGAATTTTTTTTATTTAAAACCCTATTTTTTAAATTATAATTTTTTTTAAATGACCTTTTCAACACATTTTAATGTAAAATGTTCATTTAATTTTTTTTATTTTTTCAAAAGTGATTGAAAATATTTTTAAATCATCCTCTATAAGTACTTTAGTTTATTTTCAAAGGAAATGTTTTCATAATGATTTTATTTTTAAAATTTATTTTTAATAGAGAAAATGATTTTTTACTAATGAAATATTTTACATTATTTTTAATGCTTATTGAAGATGATTTCAATGTGGTTTTCAAAAAAATGGATTTTGAAAATGTTTTCTGTCTTAAAAATCATTATTATCAAAGAATGTTTATTTACCATATGAACTCTTCCATGTGATCATTCGAAATATGTTTTTTTCTAAAATGACATATTATAATAAATTTTATTTTTTATTGATGATATTATCCAATGAAAAAAATCTTACAAATTAGTTTCATTGATTATTTTTAAGATGAAATTTTATTTTTGAAACCAGTTTCTCTTCAATGGGTTACCCCATGAAAAAATGCATACAGATCCTAATTATTTTCCTGATTTATGATTTACTAAAATTATTATAAAACCTATATATTCACCATTGGTTATGATAAGATGAATTATTTATAATACCCATTTGATTTCATGGGTAATGATATGATGTATATAAATATCATCTATTTTTATGGGTCATGATATGATTAATGTTATTTTATATTATAGAAAACGTATATAAGATTTAATTATTTAATGGGTGGGACCTATATCCCCATATAATAAATATTTTTCAGATTTATATACCATGCTATTGACATATATTGGATGAATAGTTAAATTCGTTCAATATGACAAGACTGGAACAATGAGTGAACATTGTTTTGTAATAAATGGACTGAATGAGGACGGAACTGTATATAGTAATACAAAGTTGGAATGAGGAGTGTACTCAGTTCAGTATTACTGGGATAGAATGGGATGTGAACCTGGTTCAGTAATATAGGGATCGAATGAGGAGGGAACTCAGTATAGTAATATAGGACTCGAAAGGGATGTGAACCCATTATAGTATTAAAGAGCTATAATAGGGATTTAGCCGAGTATAGTTGGATAAATTTTCCAATAATATGGTCTTGGTTATTATCCCTGGTAACTAGTATGTTTGATGTAGTTAACTAATTCAACTAATATAGACTTTGAATTAATCCATGAATACTATGGAAATAGTTTTTTATGTTTATGTGTCTTTTAAAATTCCAAGTCTTCTTCCAATGTTAGATTCGATGGATTTGGATCCTGATTCCCTTTTGATTCATGTCTTAATAACTTATATAAATTATATCCTTGACTCATTTATACGATCTATGATTTTTGGGGTATGATATTAATATGTTTTTTTCATGTTATCATACCCTAATGTTCTTGTTATGCTTATATATATTACTTTACTACTAATACTAAGAATAAGAGCTCACCCATTCTAATGTTTTTTTCCCAATTGTATGAAGAACATATTTATGTATAATTACTAAAGGGGAAGATTTTTATGGGAGAATTTATAAATATCTAACCAATTTAGAAGATATTTTGTCCATGTTTTTGAAGCAATTGAACAATTATGGCCCCCGAAGCTTGTATTTTTTTAATGTGATGAATATTCATCTAAAAACATTTTAATTTAATTAATGTTAATCACGTGTCAGTTTACTAATTCTTTTTAGATTACCCAAAACATCTTAATTATTATATACATTTATTGGGATGTAGAAAACTACCAAAACCCACTACGGTGAGATCTTTATATCATATCAATAGTAGATGATTGAAAATGGACTTTTACCCCATGGTCTATCAATTCAAAATTTCCACTAGTAGGTTATGATTTATTTATAGTGGAATAAATCACCCTTCCAATGGTCGATGTGGAACACAACCACCCCAACTCTTGTGATATATGACTTGATGCTTTGGAAAAAATGGGGAGGCCACCTAGTGATCATGGGGATAGTAGTAGATTAAGAAACAATTTCAATAGCCAAGAACATGTGAGACCATATAACATATGTGGTAAATAGTTTAGAACTTATAAATCCATTTTTGGGTGTATGATGATACACGAGATTTAACATAGTTCGAAATCCTTTCCCCACAAACTTTTACTTCAGATATTTCATGGAGTGGGAAATGCAAGCGTTCGTGAAAAAAATTAGCGGAGGAGATTGGTGGTTATTGGTTAAGAATGATATTGTAGGTGAAGGATAATTTGTATAAGGTGAATGATGACATGTTTTATGTGGATTCAATAAAAATTATTAATAGTTATATGAATGATGATATAAACAATCTTGATATGGAGGAGGAACATTACTAATCATATGTACTATTTAAACATACCTTTCCAATGATATAACCATGTTGGAGAACTATGAGGGGAAATTTATAGGTGTGTATGGTGAATCTATTATAGAAATAGGGAAGAAATTTTTTAACTTTTAAAAATTTAATATAATCGATTACAGTGAGTCTGACTATGATTTCAAAGATAAATAAAATATGTCTACAAAACAGACATTAAGAGGTGTTTAACAGAAATTCATTGGATGAAAGAAAATATTGCGATGATTTTATATATTCCAGTGGGGTGAATGAACCAACTTCAAATTTCACTATATTTAATCCTCAAAAGAATATAATTTGTTTTATACTCTATACCACACAAAAATAAATAAACATGATTTAGTTTTCTTATTAAACAGGACCAGTTAAATATAGTTGTCAAATTTGATAGTATAAATTTATGTAAATATATTAGAATTTCAATATTGAAATAGATAATAAATTGAATTAAAAAGGGAAATAAATCCTTAAGAATCAAATTTGTATAATATAAAAAGGGAGGTAACTTTTATATGATTTTATATAATGATGTACATATCCAAACTCATGAAATTATAAATTGACCAAAATTGTATAAGGGATATTTTCATGCTTGAGGAGATACCATAAAATCTGCGCTACCAGAACCACCTCTCGAATAGAAATAATAGTGTATCTTATGATAATTAATTATACAAGGATAATAAGGTGGTATGTAAGTTGAAATTATAATTATATTAATTATAAAAAAATTATTAAATATATTGATATATAATGATTTTTGAACTTTTTTATTTGTATGTTGTTCTAAATAAACATTATTATTAAAAATTATATTTTCGATAAATAATGACTTTTGTTCAATGGAATATGTTTATTATTATTTATTTTAAAAATATATATTTATTATATGAAAAATTATTTAATAAAACATCAATTTTTAATATTTAGGAATTATAATAGTTATTATACAAAAATTCATTTTATCAATAAAAACATATGTTTAATATAATTTATTTCATATGATAATAAATAAATCTAAAAATTTAAAATTCTTATTTTTTCATAATTGAAATATTTTTTTAGTTAATGTTACATGATTGGTCATATTATTTTTAGTGAATATTATTTAATAATATATTTTTAAGTTGAGGATGAAAATAAAGTTCGCACTAAAATCGTAACGTTTGAAAAATTATTATACAAGAATTAAAGTTTTTTTAGAATACATTTTAGAATAAAAAATATATTTTATGAAGGTAATATATTTATTTTGAAATATTTTATTGATCTATATAATTCAATGTGTAACATTTTTAAAAAATTCTAATGTTTTTATAAAAATTATATTTTAAAATTTTCATTTAATGAAATTTTCACAAGGAGAAATTAGGTTTTTTACAAATATTAATTATAATAAAAAATATTTATATAAAAATATAGATTCTAATTTGAATAGAATCATTAAAATTTATATTTTTATATTAAAGATGAATCTTATGCTTAAAAAACGCTTTTTTTAAAAAAAAATTGGGTTTTGAATGTTTAATGTGCCAATTCTAAAATTAATTTTTCTTAAAAAATGATTTTTTATTTGATAAATAGGATTAATAACTTAACATAATTATGTTCAATAAATTTTATAATGAAAATTTTATTTTTAGGCATTAAAAATAAATTCTATTGTTAAAAATTAGTACCCACGATAAATATTATATGTGAACAAATATAAAATACAACAGTAAATGACTTTTAGTATTGGTTAAAACTGCATCTGATATAAGGCCCCAGCCTTAAACCTTACTTAATCTTGAGTTATTACAAGATTACACATTGAGGATCTTTTCCGGTTTAGAGTTTTAGAGAATTAGATCATGAAACTTGCATTACATTCCACATTTAAACAAAGTGGTTACATAAAAGACAGTATTCATTCTTCCCATCAATGGAAACATATTTAAAATATAACACGAATTCTTTCTTGACACATCCTTGACACTATCATCACATCATGTACCTTTCCCTTGACCTGTGAAAAACATTTCAAAAACTTGGGATGAGCATAAAAAGCTCAGTAAGGGTTACAAAAAATATGGAAAGGAAACATGAGTTCATATATACATGAGAATGAAATCATACTTTACCCATAAAACATAGGCACTTTAACATACCTCATCAAACCATGAATAAATCATAGAAAACATAAGACATAAAGGTAACTTAAGGCATTCATAACATTCTTACGTAGGGATTAACCCTCTTGGTTACGTTTGGAATACCCATCACAGTATATTCCCTAAATCTCTTCGGAGAAACCTTAACATTTCACTCCTTCGCGTTACCCAATGCATTGGAGAGCTATATCGGGCTCACCCGCCCTTAGTTTATCACGGAACCACCCGTTCTTCATAACAATTCCCAAGAACCATAACATAATCGTATCACATAAACATGAATAAAGGAAACATAACATTTCCACATTTCAATCACAATATAACATTTTAGGATATTGAAATAATAAATCCATTCAAAAAGAAACCATTTCCAAAACCATTTAAAACATTTAATAAAGTTATTTTTGAATCAAAGTGTCCCATACCACCTTGAAGTTTTAACATTTTAAACCATTAATATCCATATAAATAAATCCTTAAAACCATTTTGAAAACATGGATATTAATAAGAACAAATAATTAAAACATTTAAAACGATATTTTGGTTAAAGGGGTTTTACCAAAATTAGAGACACTTGAATACAATAATTGAGGAATAACATTTAGTCAGAACTTTATAATATCATGAGAATAAAAGGATTAATTATATAATACTCCAAAGGACAGTATATACACCATATAAGAGTGAATTGGTGCATAACAACAATGAACCCTCAATAGAAATGTCAAATGTGATGAAATACCTTATAAAGAAGGTATCCTTAAATTAAGGACAAATAAATCTCAAAAATATGTGTGAAAAATATATATACACCCAATATAAGTGGATATTAAGTGTAAAACAATAAAAGGTCAATCACAAATATTCAATGGATGACATATTCAATGACTACAAGTTGAACCCAAAGAAATCGAAATTGGGTTAAAAAGTTCCCTTGACAGCCTAATGGCATCACATCAAAATGAGTTGATGAGAGATAAAAAGTGTATCTCATCACTTGGACATAAAATTTACATCAACAAGGATGTATAAGAACATATCCCAACATAAAAATATGTAAATTAAAAGATCCAATAAAAGAAGTCTTTTAAAAAAGAGGAGGGTGAAAGGTTCCCTTACCGACATGGGTATCTTTCAAAACATACACCCCATGAAAGAAAGACAATAGGTCATTGATGTAAATACTCATAAACGAAGTATATTACACAAAGAGTAGAATAATGGGAATTACATACACCACTCAATGGAATTTTTGGCGAATGTAGCATAAATCTCACGGGAATAAAAGTGAGATGAAAAATCCCTTACGAAAACTCGGCAGCCTAACGGCGCCACATAAAACATCCGAATATGGATTGATGAGATCAAATAGAGTATCCCATAATATTAAAATATAATTTATAGCAAGTGTAATATAAAAGAAAATCCCCCAACATTGCAAGGAGGAGTTTAAAATAAGTGACATAAAGGAGAGTACTTAAAAAGAAAGAGAGAGGTTAGATCTCTTACGAAAGTTCGGCAGCCTAACGGCGCCACTCAAAACTTCCAAAATGGATTGATGAGAGAGAATAGGGTCTCTAATCTCATGAACATAAAAATTACAGTAAATTTAATATAAAATAACATCCCAATCATAAGAAAGATGAGCTTAAAATAAATGACATAAGAGTGTACTTAAACAGAAATAGAGTTGTAGGATCCCTTACCTCGGGTCCGACTTGACTCGATCGTTCTTTAATCTCCTGAATAATAAACTTGAGTTAATTTATAATTCCTTAAGAACCTTTTTCAAGTTCATTATTACTTTTATACCACTTATTACCATGTCATAAACATTATGTAATCATTTATGTTAATAATATTTGTTTTGCCGATATTTGGTTCTTAAGTCGAAAGTGGACTTCTTACAATTACATGTTGTTCGTGTGGCCAAATGTTTATTATATCCAGAATTGTATTCATTATGTAGATATCATATATGTCATATATATCCAGTACATGCATTCATTTATAACATTACATAATCATTTAGAGGTAAGAAATGAAATGCACCGTTCATGGAGACGGTAAGCCGTACGTACGCATGAACGCTACTTTCATTTCTATTTCGTATTTTATAGAATGGAATAATAATGATATAAAGTTATATTATAATTCCAGAATAATATCATATATAATATCATATTTCCATCCTTTATACATCCCACATATGGTATTTAACGAATCAAATCACTTTGAGGGGGCGGTAGTCCGCACTTCCTTAAATGAAGATATCGCGTATAACCATAATGGAAGCCATAAAGGTAAGACAAAAATGAAAAATACAGAAGCATAAATAAAACATAAACATATTATATATCATATATAAAAATATTGACATCATAATGGCCACCTTTGAAGGTGTTAAATGAGTATTGAACAATCATCGTTTCGGGAGGCAGAATTTAACCATCCACGGAAACCGTATGTTCTTTAACCATTTGATGTAGTTGTGTGAGAGTGTAGCTCGAATAAATCTTATAACAACATCCTAGTATGTTGAAGATACTGGTGTTGTTACAAAAGAAGTAAATAAAAAGAGTTTAGGGGGTTGGAGAAGCAAAATAAAACAAATGAACATGAGAGAATGAATTACCTTTAAAAGTGTAACTCCTTTTGATTTGAGCCTAAAGGCTTCCTTTGAAAGGATTCTGCCCAAAGGGAATCCTCTAGGATGAGGAGAGGGATGTGGAAAGAGTAAATGGGCAGGGGTTGGCCGAGCCAAAGGCTTGAGGAGTGTGTTAAATGAGGTAGAGGTGGGGGCCTTTTATAAGAGGAGAGGAGGGGCACTTTTGGAAAGTAAGAAATATTACTTTATTTGAAAATGTTTTTCGGTTTTAAAAGGTCCCACATTGATATAATTCGTGGATACGGTGATAAGGCTTCGAAATCCACTCATCCAATAAGTTTTGGACATGTGTCGTTTATAGATTTTACATTATCTTTCCATTTTATTTAAATCGTCAAATAATGATGTCATCGCTGCATCATTATTATGTCATAAATAATTTAATTTATTTAATGTCTAAAAATTATAAAAAAAATACTATGATGTAGGAAATATTTTTAGATTTCCAATGACTATTTATAATAAAAAATATGACTTGTATAACCCCACTTAAAAATTGTTTTAGTAAAACATATCATGTTTGTGTCATTTTTACTTTTACATTAAATAAAAAGTTATTTATGTCATTTCCCAACCAAAGTGGATCCATTGGGTCCCCAACTTGGCCCATGGCTTGTCTGGGTCGTCCATGACTCACCCAATAGGTGAAGGACAAGTTTAATGGTGTTTTCACATTCTTATAATATCATTTTTACCTTAAATTACACTAATTACCACTAATCGCGATTAAAAACTTAATAAGTTACTATTCACCAAAAAATTATTTTCATCCCATTGAACCACATTTTACATACTAATGACAACCATGTATGTCGGATTTTCAAAATTCAATACACATTAGTGGTAAACTTTCATTTAACTGAAAAATCAGTTTGCTTGATTACCACTTAGTGGTTTCACTATTCATCAAAAATTGGAGTTTTTCAGAAAAATACCAAAACTTCACCCTAAGCTATATTTGATATTCCGAATTCAAAAATGAATTCCGTTTTACAAAATTAAAAACATATTAGTCACATTAATTAATTTAATAATTAATTCCCGCTGTCAGAGCAAATAGCGTGTTTTTATAAAACAATAAGTATCAAAAGATTGACACTAGTTTAAGTCTGATTTCAAAGTGAAATTAATTCCAACGACCACTATTGGATTTAATGGTAAAAATATTTTCTAATTTCACTTTAAAACCAATTAAAAATATAATATAATCATATAAATAAATTATATTAAAAAGAGGTTTTGAATTAAAATACAACATTTTACACTATTCATTAAAAAAATGAACATTATCGGAAAGATACCAAAAATTTACACAAAGTAAATTTTGATGTCCCGATTCTTAAGAAGAGTTTTATTTGGTCCAATAGAATGTATAAGAGTGAACAGAACTATATTTAATGATGGTTCTCCATCAAAAGGCGATAAGTGAACCTTTAGTGAAAACTAGGGCATATATGCCTAAAATTGAATTCTTTCCATATTTTAAGCCTCTATCCTTTATTGGAAAAATGTAAAAACATTTAAAAACATATATAATCATATTTTAGTTATTTATATCCATTCCCTCAATTACAACGGCTACATGTTAACTACCATTTAAAATAATATTATTTTATTATTAGAGTGCAACGTAAGATTCCCAAGAAACTTGTTGTTGCGTGTTGGGTACGCCATCGAGCATAGCGTCCCCTTTAAAGTCATTTAAATATTTTATTCACAAATATGGATAAATATGAAATTTCACATTCTTTATTTACCTGGGGTGTTACATCCTTCCCCCCTTTTGGGAATTGCGTCCTCGCAATTTTAAAATTGCGCTTGGAAACAGCCTTGAAAGTCCCACATCGGAACAAAAGTCGGTAAAACAAACACTTTAAAATAAAGAAAGATAAGTACAAAGGTCACCCGAGTTAACCCATACTAGGATTCCAAGTATGAAAATATGGACATGGAGGAAAAAACAAAGGGTCATGTTCTGATGGAGAGTGATAGAAAACATGTTTAGGAGAAAGTTAACCATGAGAAAATCACAAACTTGTGATGGGTTAAACGGTATTCGATTCCCCAGTAGGAAAAGTTAATAGACAACATTTTTGTTTTAAGTTAATTTTTATTGAGGAATTTATTCATAAGGAAACATAATCACTTATCATGTTGACTCTCAACTTTTATTGGATTCCTTACACAAACTCATATTTTTCCAAAAGGCGAGTATTTAGGAAGACTTGTTCAAATTAAGAGTACTATAATCAACTTCTAGAGAATCACCTAATCCACAAAAGAGAACTATATACTTCCCATATCTTTAGACCTTAACCATAACCAAAACCAAAAACGTTAGTAGAAGGTAAGATAATCCAGAAAAGGATAACCCTTTATAAAAAGAAAATCTATTCTTAATCTCCAAAATTTGTCCAACAAAACCCAAAGTTCAACGAGGACCATTCTGTAATCAATTTGTCCATAAAATTATTAAAAGTAAACCAATATAATATTGAAATCCAAATATTTGAAGGATTTAGTCACATAGTCTTCCAAGATAAATCGTAACATTTATCTCCAAACAATATCAGTTTCTCCTAAAGTCTCGTTTTGAAAAGTAATTAACCTAATCACATATCCTCCATGATAGGTTAATCATTTTCATAAATAACCCAAAATCAACTTACTCTTAATTCATAAAATCATATAACTAAAAAGAATCAGTCAAACTAACCAGGGACTTCACGTAGTCCAGTGTTAGGCGATAAATACCAGTCACACTTTGGTTGTGGGTTCGATTCCCGCAGCATTGTCCGACGCGACGGGTTGTCACACGGTCTGCGTGTTGTCCTTTTTCCAAAAGTAGATAATTCTCAAATCATTACCCAAAAAGGGATAAAATCATCAAAAATAACCATAACATAATTTAACGTCAATTTTATCTCATGCCTTTCACTTCAATCATAACATGTGGTAACCCATAATTACCTCAAAAGTAAGGATCATATAAACCCAAATGGTTCTTTATAACTATGTCCACAAAAGAAAAGATAACTATTACTTGAATAAAATTTGCCTATATCAAACATCAGGGTTACACATAATATAAAAAGTCTTCTAATGTAACCCCATCATCAAAAGAGACTTAATACTCTTAAGAATTTCACCCTAACTCTTGAAGCCCTTTTATGTTGACATCTTACTCATTCAACATTCTTCATGATCCATTATCCATTCCTTTCCAACTTATTCCGAAATACCTCTTTCCTACAAACAAAATCATGAATCATATCCTAAGATTCCAAAATAAAAAAACAATAGTCATGAAATAGTACATACCTTTGATTGGTCATTGTCAGTTTCTTCATCCTAATTCGGAATGGAATTAGGTATTGGTAAACGAATATTGGTACGCTCTTGGTGACCCCATTCACGAAACTTCTTCATAGGACATGTGTTTGCATAATGACCATGCACACCACATTTAAAACATTCAATTGATCCCTCAGAAAGAACTTCTTTCCCTTTCCTCGAGTCAACTGGATGCTTCCTTTTTCCATGGAAGGTTCTTGCTTTATGACCTTCATTTCCACATCTATAGCATATTTCTGTCCCTTTGAAACATTTTCCTAGGTGTTTCTTTCCACATCTTTGACATATAGGTTTTTGAACACACTTACCTTTATGATTATTACCTGTACTTCCGTAGGTATTTGTTTCTAGCATATATGATGCCTTAGAGAAATCTCCAAGGTTTAGGTGGTCAATCATGACTCCAGATAGTTGGTTGAGGATAATCTAAAGAGTTCTCATTGCAGCTCCCATATCATTCAGTTGCTTTCTCAAAAAACTGTCACAGTTTCCTTCACATCCACTGTTACTTTGGTGCCTGCTAGATCCAGCCATTTACTAAAACCAAAAAGGTCAGTGTGAGTATATCAAAAAAACCATCATGTACTAATGAGTAAGATAAACACTAAGATATACTTACTCATTCACGTTATCTAAAACTAGGACTCTTTCTGAAATGCTAACCATTATGGTAATGCCACTTATGCTTAAATAATACCCTAACCTCTAAAGTTATCTAAACCGACCTTTGATACCAACTATAAGGCCCCAGCCTTAAACCTTACTTAATCTTGAGTTATTACAAGATTACACATTGAGGATCTTTTCAGGTTTAGAGATTTAGAGAATTAGATCATGAAACTTGCATTACATTCCATATTTAAACCAAGTGGTTACATAAAAGACAATATTCATTCTTCCCATCAACGGAAAAATATTTAAAATATAACACGAATTCTTTCTTGACACATCCTTGACACTATCATCACATCATGTACTTTTCCCTTGACCTGTGAAAAACATTTAAAAAACTTGGGATGAGCATAAAAAGCTCAGTAAGGGTTACAAAAAATATGGAATGGAAACATGAGTTCATATATACATGAGAATAAAATCATACTTTACCCATAAAACATAGGCACTTTAACATTCCTCATCAAACCATGAATAAATCATAGAAAACATAAGACATAAAGGTAACTTTAGGCATTCATAACATTCTTACGTAGGGATTAACCCTCTTGGTTACGTTTGGAATACCCATCACTGTATATTCCCTAAATCTCTTCAGAGAAACCTTAACGTTTCACTCCTTCGCATTACCCAATGCATTGGAGAGCTTTATCGGGCTCACCCACCCTTAGTTTATCACGGAACCACCCATTCTTCATAACAATGCCCAAGAACCATAACATAATCGTATCACATAAACATTAATAAATGAAACATAACATTTCCACATTTCAATCACAATATAACATTTTAGGATATTGAAATAATGGATCTATTCAAAAAGAAACCATTTCCAAAACCATTTAAAACATTTAATAAAGAGATTTTTGAATCAAAGTGTCCCATACCACCTTGAATCTTTTAACATTTTAAACCATTAATATCCATATAAATAAATCCTTAAAACCATTTTGAAAACATGGATATTAATAAGAACAAATAATTAAAACATTTAAAACGATATTTTGGTTAAAGGGGTTTTACCAAAATTAGAGACACTTGAATACAATAATCGAGGAATAACATTTAGTCAGAACTATATAATATCATGAGAATAAAAGGATTCATGATATAATACTCCAAAGGACAGTATATACACCATATAAGAGTGAATTGGTGCATAACAACAATGAACCCTCAATAGAAATGTCAAATGTGATGAAATCACTTATAAAGAAGGTTTCCTTAAATTAAGGATAAATAAATCTCAAAAATATGTGTGACAAATATATATACACCCAATATAAGTGGATATTAAGTGTAAAACAATAAAAGTTCAATCACAAATATTCAATGGATGACATATTCAATGACTACAAGTTGAACCCAAAGAAATCGAATTTGGGTTAAAAAGTTCCCTTGACAGCCTAACGACATCACATCAAAATGAGTTGATGAGAGATAAAAAGTGTATCTAATCACTTGGACATAAAATTTACATCAATAAGGATGTATAAGAACATATCCCAACATAAAAATATGTAAATTAAAAGACCCAATAAAAGAAGTCTTTTAAAAAAGAGGAGGGTGAAAGGTTCCCTTACCGACTTGGGTATCTTTCAAAACATACACCCCATGAAAGAAAGACAATAGGTCATTGATTTAAATAATCATAAACGAATTATATTACACAAATAGTATAATAATGGGCAGTACATACACCACTCAATGGAATTTGTGGTGAATGTATCATAAATCTCACGGGAATAAAAGTGAGATGAAAAATCCCTTACGAAAACTCGGCAGCCTAACGACGCCCCATAAAACTTCCGAATATGGATTGATGAGATCAAATAGAGTATCCCATCATATTAAAATATAATTTACAGCAAGTGGAATATAAAAGAAAATCCCCCAACATTTCAAGGAGGAGTTTAAAATAAGTGACATAAAGGAGAGTACTTAAAAAGAAAGAGAGAGGTTAGATCTCTTACGAAAGTTCGGCAGCCTAACAGCGCCACTCAAAACTTCCAAAATGGATTGATGAGAGAGAATAGGGTCTCTCATCTCATGAACATAAAAATTACAGTAAATTTAATATAAAATAACATCCCAATCATAAGAAAGATGAGCTTAAAATAAATGACATAAAAGAGTGTACTTCAAAAGAAAGAGAGTTGTAGGATCCCTTACCTCGGGTCCGACTTGACTCGATCGTTATTTAATATCCTGAATAATAAACTTGAGTTAATTTATAATTACTTAAGAACCTTTTTCAAGTTCATTATTACTTTTATACCACTTATTACCATGTCATAAACATTATGTAATCATTTAAGTTAATAATATTTGTTTTGCCGATATTTGGTTCTTAAGTCGAAAGTGGACTTCTTACAATTACATGTTGTTCGTGTGGCCAAATATTTATTATATCCAGAATTTTATTCATTATGTAGATATAATATATTTCATATATATCCAGTACATGCATGCATTTATAACATTACATAATCATTTAGAGGTAAGAAATGAAATGCACCGTTCATGGAGACGGTAAGCCGTACGTACGCATGAACGCTACTTTCATTTCTATTTCGTATTTTATAGAATGGAATAATAATGATATAAAGGTATATTATAATTCCAGTATAATATCATATATAATATCATATTTCCATCCTTTATACATCCCACATTTGGTATTTAACGAATCAACTCACTTTGAGGGGGCGGTAGTCCGCACTTCCTTAAATGAAGATATCGCGTATACCCATAATGGAAGCCATAAAGGTAAGACAAAAATGAAAAATACAGAAGCATAAATAAAACATAAACATATTATATATCATATATAAAAATAGTGACATAATAATGGCCACCTTTGAAGGTGTTAAATGAGTATTGAACAATCATCGTTTCGGGAGGCAGAATTTCACCATCCACGGAAACCGTATGTTCTTTAACCATTTGATGTAGTTGTGTGAGAGTTTAGCTCGAATAAATCTTATAAAAACATCCTAGTGTGTTGAAGATACTGGTGTTGTTACAAAAGAAGTAAATAAAAAGAGTTTAGGGGGTTGGAGAAGCAAAATAAAACAAATGAACAAGAGAGAATGAATTACCTTTAAAAGTGTAACTCCTTTTGATTTGAGCCTAAAGGCTTCCTTTGAAAGGATTCTGCCCAAAGGGAATCCTCTAGGATGAGGAGAGGGATGTGGAGAGAGTAAATGGACAGGGGTTGGCCGAGCCAAAGGCTTGAGGAGTGTGTGAAATGAGGTAGAGGTGGGGGCCATTTATAAGAGGAGAGGAGGGGCACTTTTGGAAAGTAAGAAATATTACTTTATTTGAAAATGTGTTTCGGTTTTAAAAGGGCCCACATTGATATAATTCGTGGCTAAGGTGATAAGGCTTTGAAATCCACTCATACAATAAATTTTGGACATGTGTAGGTCATAGATTTTACATTATCTTTCCATTTTATTTAAATCGTCAAATAACGATGTCATCACTCCATCATTATTATGTCATCAATTATTTAATTTATTTAATGTCTAAAAATTATAAATAAAATAATATGATGTAGGAAGTCTTTTTAGCTTTCTAATGACTATTTATAATAAAAAATATGACTTTTATAAACGCACTTAAAAATTGTTTTAGTAAAACATATCATGTTTGTGTCATTTTTACATTTACATTAAATAAAAAGTTATTTATGTCATTTTCCAACCAAAGTGGATCCATGGGGTCGCCAAGTTGGCCCATGGATTTTATTGGTCGCCCATGACTCACCCAATAGGTGTAGGACAAGTTTAACGGTGTTTTCACATTCTTATAATATCATTTTTACCTTAAATTACACTAATTACCACTAATCGCGATTAAAAACTTAATAAGTTACTATTCACCAAAAAATTATTTTCATCCCATTGAACCACATTTTACATACTAATGGCAACCATGTATGTCGGATTTTCAAAATTCAATACACATTAGTGGTAAACTTTCATTTAACTAAAAAATCAGTTTGCTTGATTACCACTTAGTGGTTTCACTATTCATCAAAAATTGGAGTTTTTCAGAAAAATACCAAAACTTCACCCTAAGCTATATTTGATATTCCAAATTCAAAAATGAAGTCCGTTTTAAAAAATTCAAAACATATTAGTCACATTAATTAATTTAATAATTAATTCCCGCTGTCAGAGTAAATAGCGTGTTTTTATAAAACAATAAGTATCAAAAGATTGACAGTAGTTTAAGTCTGATTTCAAAGTGAAATTAATTCCAACGACCACTATTGGATTTAATGGTAAAAATATTTACTAATTTCACTTTAAAACCAATTAAAAATATAATATAATCATATTAATAAATTATATTAAAAAGAGGTTTTGAATTAAAATACAACATTTTACACTATTCATTAAAAAAAATGAACATTATCGGAAAGATACCAAAAATTTACAGAAAGTAAATTTTGATGTCCCAATTCTTAAGAAGAGTTTTATTTGGTCCAATAGAATGTATAAGAGTGAACAAAACTATATTTAATGATGGTTTTCCATCAAAAGGCGATAAGTGAACCTTTAGTGAAAACTAGGGCATATATGCCTAAAATTGAATTCTTTCCGTATTTTAAGCCTCTATCCTTTATTGGATAAATGTAAAAACATTTAAAAACATATATAATAATAATTTATTTATTTCTATCCATTCCCGCCATTACAACGGCTACATGTTAACTAACATTTAAAATAATATTATTTTATTATTAGAGTGCAACGTAAGATTCCCAAGAAACTCGTTGTTGCGTGTTGGGTACGCCATCGAGCATAGCGTCCCCTTTAAAGTCATTTAAATATTTTATTCACAAATATGGATAAATATGAAATGTCATATTCTTTATTTACCTGGGGTGTTACATCTGAAGAGGGTGTTCTAGTATTTATAGAACCTAAAAAATCACAGACATATTTATTTTAAAAAATATATTCACATTCCATGAAAATCATGTGTTCTATTTGTATTAAAGTGTTTTATAGGAAAAAATGCCATTATCCTCAATTATAAAATCAATCGTCACCGCTCCCCCCCTCCAAATCTCCATTTCTTATTATATATTAGACAAAAAACATATTTTATCTCATTAATTGTATTCCCACGTCTTATATATTTTTATCATTCCAAAATACCCATCTCATTTTTCTTATTGTGGTGACCGGAGGAGAACATCCAAAGGGAGATGTGATATTTTCTAAAATGCCACATTATATATTTTCAAATATTCCACCAAAAAAATAATCTAACAAATGCTATTATGATAATATCAAAATTATAAGTATTTATTATTTAGTAATAATATAAAATTCATTGTATATCATCCTCGAAAACCTTTCAAAAAATGAATTCATCATCACTCAAACGGGTGGACTATCTCTACACGATCAACTTGTGGGATTTTCATTACAAAATATTTTGGATAGAAAAAAAGGTTATCTTGTATGTTAATAATATATTTATAAAATTTTAATGATTATTATATAATAATATATATTATATTCAAACATCCTTCCATTATGTGAGAATAAGAGTATTGAGTGTGTGTATATATGGACTACCACCACAACATGTCAACATTAGAATTACATTCTCTATCATAACTAACAAGGAGGAATAATATATATTTATATATATATATATATTTAACATATAAAATGGTAATTTTCTAATCCATTATAATTCTATACTGGTAATATTATATATTCCATATGTGATATAAATGATAAATAACTATAGTAAATTTACTTTCTTTAAAGGACATATCAATGAAAATTTTCAAATTTTTGTCCGTTCATGGAAAACCATTTTACATACCAAACAATTATAGCCATAAGAAAACATTCTAACCATTTATAACGAAATAAAATATATATTAGGCTGATTTATGGGGTCAAATAAGAATAATTTCCCTCATCCACCCAAAAACATGTCTACATATCATAGTACGACATATCATTAACATAATCAGAGTCCCCAACAGTATCTCACCCAGATTGAGATTTTTCCTAACTGAAAATCTTCAGGATAACTACTCCCACCATCCTTGACACATTATAGAAAGATCTCATAGAAACATTCCATGTAAGAATAGAATGATCCTGGTCTAGTCTATTCAATCGGATAAGAGAGGTGAAACATTCAATATCAGTCATATTTTCCTTGTCACTTACGATTTCAACCCTTTAATAGGAATGACCACCACTGCCCAAAGACCTCGAAGGGGTACTAATATTCCCTCAATTTTCCATAGAATAATTTCCCCATTTCTTAGATAACTTAGATGACATAAAGATATTATATATTTACTAAGGATTGTCAATAAGTTATTGTACATTATTATGATTTGAGGAATACTCTTGAAGGGGATAAGGGTCATCAATCTAAAATACCATGCAGGGGTGTCCTCAACTGAATTAACTTCTTCAACCAAGTCATCCAGAGTATTAGATAGGACTCTATGAGCTCTATCTAGAGACAAATCCACCAATATTCCTTTTCCTTCCACGTGAGGATCCTGGGAATCAAATTTCCTCGCAATCAATACATCAGCCATATAGGGAATTGACTTTTTCAGTGAAACAGTTTTCTTTGAAAAAACTAAAAGTTTCATCTTTGAAATCCAAGAATAGAGATATTTTGTATGACCTATCATCTCACATTCCTCATATGAAGCATTCTTGATACATATATCCAATGATTTCCCAACACCCATACATTTATTTTAGAAAAGAGTCACTTTTCATAATCAACATAAATTGTGATGTTATCAGATGTAGTAGATAGAGTTAACTGGTTAATAAAAGTATATTTGAGGTCAACCTCCACCAACATCCCAGAAAAGGGACAAAACCATACATCCTTAGTCTTCTTTTCAAGATGAATAGGAGTCCCAATTAATGTTCCAAGGACATGAAAAATATTCAGTTGAAATATGAGAAAATTTAGTTGATGAAGATGATCCGAGATCTGTGAAAAAAAATTCATCAACATAAGAAAATAAGGTATAATGACCAATTCGGGAAGTGAATTCATACATGATTTCAAAATAGGTTCCCAATGCTCCATGTTCTGAGCATCATGTCATATGATGAAAATAGATAGCGAAAAAAACCTTGACCAAGAGAGGCACATTTCTAGTTACAAAAACACCAAAAAAATCATCATGCTACCATGTATGTACATCTAGAGGAAAAAAAATACATCCAATAAGGGATTTTTCCCTTCTTCCATTATCTCAAAAAATATTGTAGGGTTGGATACAATTTCAGAAGATGAACCATTAAAAATAATTTTACTAGTAAATGAGTCTGTAAGTAGATCAAAATAATATGATTCATCTATATTAGACTCCAAAATAAATTTATTAATTGCATCAACATATTATTTGCATCCAATAAAATCATCACCAAGTGACAGAACATGATCCATCCAAATTTCCCACAAGGATTAATCCACATAATCTGTCATAACTAGTATATCTTCCAAAATAGATGGAATCTATGATTCACCACACCTCGTGTCATTCATGGTCATATAATCTGTAGGTATCTGCAACACATCCCCAGATCTCGCTGGATTTGGATCTGATTGAATGCAATTTGGATCACATGGATTCACCACAAATGAACAGTTTCAAACATCTTCAAATAAAGTCAGAACCCCTAATGTAATGTGAATCAACAACACTAGGGGAACAACTAACATAGCACCACTAGGAGGGAGAAGACCATCAATGATAAGGAAGTGCCATATATCCATGATCAGGCTACAACACTAAAAACCATCATCATGGGAGGGAGGTCATGTATACTATACCTCCATAAAAATTATTACATATATAAATTATGGCCCAATTAAATGTTATTGTACATAATAATCTATAACAATTACTATGATGAAATGATATTATAATACATTACCTTGGTCAATATACAAGTAACGTTTCTGAGATAGTCACTAAAGAACTTCATATAACAGGCATAGAGTAAATTATGCAACAAAATGGGGATACATAACAATAAATATTTATGACAAAATAAGCTAGCTATGTCTATTAGATTTTATTATTAAACATAGTTTTATTATCGAGTAGTCTATACACAAATGTAAAATGAATTAGGAACAGAGGCAATGGATCCCCAAAACCACCCTCATTACATTTTGATTTAACATTATTTTTTTACCTTATACTTTATATTTTTCTTGTTTATATCATAAATAATCTATACAAACGTTACATTTACATACACACCAAATAAAATTTGCCTTCATTTTGTGTGGATAAAAAACATCACATTTTCCTTCAAAATTCTATATTTTTCGTGAACCCGATTAAATAGAACTTCCCTATGCCTAATTTTGTACGATGTATATAACCATGAATTTATATATTATCATTTATATTATCTAAAAAGTATAATTATGTTACGAATTTTTTTTGGCAGGCCTGTGGTTTTCAAAATAAAATAATATTTCAATTCATATCATTTTCTCAATTCAAAAATATTCACCTAATTGGTATATATTTATTATTATAACTATATTTTTGTTTTGAATTTTTTCCTTCAATGGATCTGAAGTTTAAAAAAAAAATTCATTAAAAAATGAAAAATTATATATTTAATTTCATTATTTGAAAATATATATGATATAGACCTGGAGTTTTTATTTTTATAATATTGTAAAACTAATTTCATTATTCTGTGTATTATAATGATTATGATTTTTGTAGATATTTCTATCATCTTATGGCTCACATATGTATGTATATGTTTTTATGTGTTGGGTGGGTATGTTATAGTTCCCATTATATTTTTGAATCTCAATTTATCCTGATATATTATGTATGGTTCTTCTATTGTTAGCCTATGAACATTATGTTATAATGCTGGTTACCTTGAGAATATGATTATTATAATGGATGTTAGCCTATGTTATATTGTGATGTGGGTTAAATTTATCATATAAAGATGATTTAATGATTTATGATGTTACCACATGTTGTGATTCTAATATATTGGAAATTTATTTCTTTATTACATTTTTATATTATTCTGATAACACACATTATGATATCATGTTATGCCTCGTGACTATAATTTTATCAATTGTCTCAGAGTTTATCCACATAATGGAATTTATATAACACACTATTTCTTATGTATAATCTCCTGTGTATCCAATGTAGTTTTAGAAAAATTAAGGGATTTTGTAATTTTATGTGAGTATTTAAATAAATGTGATGTTTTTTTACTTAAGATGATGTATGTATATATCATTCAAAGGTATTATTTATCAATAACATTATCTTGTATTTCTGGGAATGTATTTTATAAATTATGAATTTAAGTTTGTTTGGGGATTGGTTCCTTATAAATTATCTAATGGAACTTTTATCCAATCCAAGGTAGGGTATATTTCATATTTACCTTTTATTTTATTTTATGATAATTAATGATGAGATTCATTTACCAATCATTTATATTAACAAATATAACAAGTTCACCCCTTAGTGATGTAAATGGGTGTATTAAATTTGTGCCCATGTAATCTTGTAGTTATTTATTTTATTATTCCAATTAAATGGTATGTATTATGTAAGGACTAATTTATATAAATAGATCTCTAGGTATAATTTCATTAGAGAACTAACCTTATTGATTAATATTATGAAAATAAAGCTCTCTAAGGAATACATCTATATATTATATCATAATGGTAATTTATTTAATAGTGATCCTCCCCCTTACCAATCATGTGATAAAGGTATTATTTCACATTTGGAAATAATATTTATAAATGAGCGGGAATTTTATAATGAAGGATCATCATCTTCATTTCTTTTATATATATCTGGAGAATGATTTAGGATTTTAAATGTGATTTAATTATCTAAAAATTTAATGTTAGGATTATAATAAGATATAAAATCCATGTATAGTATAATACCATATACCAATATTGGGAATATAAAAATGAATGATGGGATATTCATCCCACAAATGTTAAATTGGGATGACTTATATACTCAAGAATTCAAAAGGAAACCAATTTCTCTCTATTAATTAACCCCAATGAATTTGGGTGGTGTTTATACATTTTTACTAATAATTTATGACATCAATGAATGTGTAGAAAATTAATCAAAGAAGTAAATAACTACTATTGAATGAATAAAAAGTGTACCTATCACCACATAATTTTTATGATCTTCCTTGACAATAAGGATAACATATTAAAAACCATTCCCTCATGTCCTTTGAGGTTATGTTCATTAGTTATCATTGACAACCATGTTCTTAGTATAATATAATATATATTTTCTATACTCAATGTATTTAGAAAATTGGACCATAAGTGTTTCATTGATTATATTCATCCTATATACTATTATATTAGTTGGATTACTCAACTTAATTTTATATCTAGTGTCTTGATGTGCCTCTTTTCCACAAAAATTACATTTACATGATCCCATGTGGTAGTTTACTTGATTCATCTTCCCACATTTTTGACATATTGGTAGTTTTATTTTCTTCCTGAGGAGATATTTATCCAGTTACTCACTAGAATAAAACTTTTTTATACACATTTTATCACCATCGCCAGGATTCCATTATCTTTATCGAATCATCATACTATTTTCTCTTTGATTTCAATGTCTCTAATTGGTAATTATTTTGGATGACTCTGATTTTATACAATAATGAAGTGGTCAACCATAAATTTATGGTTAATGATAAATAAAAATGAATAACTTCAACGAATTGTGACTTTTTCCTCAAAAGACACCATTTATTCATCATACCATTTCATCAGTCCAAGAAACTACATATCATTTTTATTATAGGGATGTTGGGGAACTACTTATCATTAAACATATTCCAATATTTTCCCCTAATAATTTGATTTGATTTATTGCACATGTTTTCCAATGATGAAAAATGTAACCCATTGATATAAATTTCCATAGAAATGATAAATAACTAACTTAAAATTCACTATTATGGATCTTTTGAAGACAAAGAATATATTCTATATATATTAATCCATTATTTTTAAAGTAGGGGATCAAAAGACCCACTTTAATTGGAAGGCATTTTTCATAGAAATGACTCAACTATAACTTTTTTCAGTTGGGATAAGAATGGATTGAATCACGATTTATGTAATTATTCAATGCATGAGTCTGTTTTGAATCTACTAACATGAGGTTCTCAACTCCAACTCCATTTATATGAAGAACATACTTTCAGAAATCATTATGTAGTCCATCACATCGTCTATTGAAAATATTAATCTAATTTTAATACATTTACAAATATAGCTAATGATAGGAATAAGAATACTCAAAATATGATATATATGGAATTATATTAATATAAAAAATATAATAACGTAAAATAGAACATATGTTTCATTTATATCATAACCTATGTATTTATAGGTTTATATCTATGTTATTTATGTCCATTTCATATTATGTTCACAAACTTAATCCCCAAAAATATATAGAACCTCATTTTAAAAAATTTATAGTATATTGAGTCTTATACATGTAAAAATATATGTTTTTAATATAAAATTACATAAAAAATATAAAAAAATATTGAGGTCTAGTGTCCTTGGGTGATTAATTGCATAATACATCATTATAAAAATAAAATTCATCAATATTATTTGGGTCTGGATATTTTTTAATTTAATTCCTTTTATTTTTATTTCTACAATTGACTCCCTAGGGTTATACATAAAGAAAATATTGAGATATATAGCATAGTAATCGAGTGAAGATAATAATAAAATATATGGAAAGAGTTAGTTAGAAAAACATGATGTCATAAAATAGTATAATTACATGAAACCATGGAATAAAGGATTAAATAATATTGGATAATTCAATAATTTGAATGTGGAAACGATATAAAATATGTCATCGTAATCATATGTCATGACTTGATTTCATTAAAACATGACATTGGGTGATAGGCTTATTACTCATGAACCATACTTGGTATCTCTTGAGATAGAAACATTAACAAAATCAATCTGGGTTGTATAATTTCATCCACACCCACATATCATTATATATAATTATATATGTGTTCTAAAATAGGAAACCATTCATAAGTAATAAACATAATAAAAACCAATAAAATGGAATTGTCACGACCCGTCCCAATGGGGCCGGAGCCGCAACTCCCCAAACCCGCCTCCAAAAGGCCAGGGCTTGGTGACTAGCAACGAGTAAGCATGCTACTAACATGGGAGGCATTGCCTATAAACCTGTACACACACACTCACATCTCCAAGACCATGAAGCTGAAAAAGTAAAAACTTCTAAAAGGAAAAGATGCATGCATGCACTAAAACCCAACCAACAGAGTACGATAGGAATTTATAGTACAAGAAAATAAAACCCTAGGCCAAAATTACAAGACAACCCAAAGAAGATTCTGTAACAAAGTCCATCCTGTAAAGAAATGTGCTGGGACTGATGTCTGTAGCCGTCGGAACGCACCCTAGCCTGCCTGATCTCACTGAGTACCATCTGGTCCCGGTCCACCTAGAATCTTGTCAAAGGCTCACTCATCTGTACAAGACACGACACGTGCAGGAAAATCCCATGCGGGGGTGAGTATAACAAAAACCAGTAGGACACCCCCACACCACAAAGGAAATACAGCAAGGGAAATACCACAAAAGAAAGGTATTGTAAGCTCTACACAGTATATGTTTACGGAATATATAACATGAATATCCAGATATACTCATACACAAGTGACCATTGCGAAACCACCACTAAGATCTAGCACAAAGATTCCACTAAGCATGCAACTTGGATAACACACTCCTAGGTTTGAAGAGAGAGATACGAAGTACTCGTTCTGGAAGAACACACTTCACAAGTACTTTGGGATCATGATTCTCAGATGAGGGTCACAACCAAGTCATGGGGTGATTCCGACAACTCAGTCTGAGATAATCTGCTAAGAAGAGGATCGGCACCCAGGTAAAGTTGGTCACGTCGATACCATGAACTCTACATAGGGTTACAATAATGAATAGAGGATCCATCTCTAAGTCTCACAGAAGGGATTCAATAACTCTACTCAAGAAGTCCTGCGGAAAGGATCATACTCCTGCATGTAGGAAATGATACAGGGAACCTTTAAGAGAAAGACCAAGGGGAGGAACCCTAAGGAATGTAGTCCAAGTCACAGAAGACAACTGGCTCAAGCCATGAAGAATTGGTTTCACAGCGTGTAGTATGGTTACACGTCGTGTTCCTTGACCCCAGGTACTGCCCATGTAAATGGCATGTGTCATCCATTCAAGCTATGTAAAAATCAACTACACAGCGTGTAGAAGAATCACACGCCATGTTCCTTGACTCCAGGTGCTTCCCGTGTAAATGGAACATGTCATCCGTCCAAGCTATGTAAAACTCAACTAAACGGCGTGTTGAAGAATCACATGTTGTGTACCTTGACTCTGGGTATTTCCTGTGTAAACGGATCATGTCATTCGGCTTTTATGACAGAAAATAACTACACAGAGTGTAGAAGACCTGCACTCTGTGTCCGAGCACCTGGGGCTCGCTCTGTGTACACTGGCCATGTGCGCGTACACGATCTATGTCCATGTCCATGTCGCCTGCCCATATACCAGCACACGGGATATCCCGTGTATCTTGCCAGGTCTGGCCGGGGAATGGTATACACCTCGTGTCCTTGGTTGTGTACCCAACCCAAGTCCGTGTACTCCTTGAGTACATGCCATCTGGTTCGATGATGAACACACACCGTGTAGCCCATACTACACGCTGTGTAGTCGGGAAATTTCGAGAAACTCCATCTTCCTCCTCGCACTGCGGCCAATCCTACAGATCCATGGTTTCTCATCCATTCATCCCGATACTAAAAGGGTTGGTGCGTTTCATCATGAGAACACCGTAACCGGTGTTTTTGGTCCCTAACTTGGATCATAAAACCTCAAACAATCCATCCAAAGAAAATCACCCAAAAACTCGTATCTCCCGATACGCTCCAAATCACCCGCCAAAACCATCGTCACAACTCCATGACATCGCTCCGGGGTTGGATCTACAATCTCGGATCGTTCCTCCAATAAATGAATGTGCAACGATTGATTTCCACCAAGAACGTGTAGAATGCAACAAAGAACGTAGGGGATAAAAGAATACAAGAATCAAACAAGAGGGACGAACCTTGATCATTGTTCGTGATGATCCGGGTTCGTCGCCGTTAGATCAAAGACTTAACAAACAACAAAATATACAATCTCAAGTAAATGATTTCCAGATAAAACCCCAAATCACTCCCGCCCACAAAATGATCGATCTGCAGGCTAATGGGTTCGCAGATTAGTCCACGTTTATCGTAGAAATCAAGAACGAGGGAAAGGAAAATCAAAGAAAAACATCCTACATGGATCTGCGGCATTTTTTGGTGAACATCCCGTCATCGCATCGTCATCGCCAACATAAATTGTCAAGAACATCTTCGCCGTGTTGGGAGGTTTTCTCCAGAGCTTTTTAGAGCCTCCAAGGAAATTCAGGGTTTTGGGAATTGTAAACCTGATCCCCAGTGAAATAGATATTTAAAAGATAATAGATATTTTAAAAAACAAGATTTAATAAAACATTTTAATTAAATATTTTATTACAATTACGTCCAAAAACTGGATTCCCCCACAAACCTGCGCTGGCCGATGCTAGGCCTCGCCTAAGGTAAAATCGTTGTTCTGAACGCAACGGTGCCCTCATATTTCTCATCTGAGAACCCATTCATGAGTTATTCAACTTTTTCAGGAAAACCACACATGCACGTAATTAAATTATTGAAATAAATTCAAACATTTGTTCCGGGATCATCGGGCCTCGAAACTACAAGCCATCTCAGAGACTAGTCTCAAAAAAATCCCATATAATATTAAAATAATACATGGTAAAATAAAGGACATTACATCACACCCACCTTAGGGCTTTTACTTCCCCGAAAAGAAATAACAAGGGATACTCAAAAAGATGTGGGTACTGCAGATGAATCTGAGCCTCTCGCTCCCACGTTCTCTCCTGGAGATTCCCGTGCTGCGACCAGACACACACTAAGGGAATATCCCGTCCACGAGGTATCTTCTCATGTTGGTCCTCGATCTCTACTAGGTACTAAGAAAAGGTTGCTCCATCATCGATGTCCAGCTCTCCCCAGTCGATGACGTTCCAGGGATCATGCACGTACCTCCATAGCTGTGACACATGGAAGACGTTGTGTACTTGGTCCATATGAGGAGGTAGAGCCAAGTGATACTCCACCTCGAAAACTCTACTTAGAATCTGAAAATGGCCAATGAACTTTGGAGAGAGCTTGACGCCTCGGCTAAATCTCTGTAATCCCCATCGAGGTGATACTCGAAGGAAAACATGGCCTCCTTCATCGAACTCCAAGGGCCTCTGCCTCCTGTCGGCATAAGACTTTTTTTGACTCTGTGCAGTCTTCATCTGCTCCTAGATGACATGAACCTTCACCGTAATAGCTCGTACCATCTCTGGGCCCATGAGTGTTGACTCTCCTAGGTCAGTCTAGAAAAGTGGCGACCAGTAATGTCTCCCATACAGAGCCTCGACTGGTTCCATACTAATAATGGAATGATACTGTTATTATAAGAAAATTCCACCAGTGGTAAGTGATCCTCCTAGCTATGACCGAAGTCAAGTATACAATCTCGAAGCATATCCTCCAGAACCTGGATGGTCTGCTCTGTCTTACCATCCGTCTGAGGATGAAACACTGTGCTCAAGCGTAACTACGTCCCAAATGCTTCATGCAATCCCTTCTACAACTGGGATGTGAAACGAGCATCACGATCTAAGACAATCATGGATGGAAATCCGTGATGTCGAACTATCTCATGCACATAGAGGCGTCCCAAGCTCTCTACAGAAATCATATCTTGTATGGCTATGAAGTGGTCCGACATGGTGAGTCGGTCAATAATCACCCAGATGGAATCGTGTACCCTGGACGTACATGGTAAAAAGTCAAGAAGTCCATGGATATCCCGTACCACTACCACTCTGGAACCTCAAGGGGCTGAGTCAAACCTGCTGGTACCTGGTGCTCAACCTTGAATTGCTGACAAGTAAGGCACCGATAAACAAACTCTGCCACACCCTTCTTCATTTCTGGCCACCATAATTGACAGTGCATGTCCTGCTAGATCATTGCCACTCCTGGATGAACCGCCAAAGGAGATGTATGTAACTCTCTTAGAACCTCCTCGTGTGACGTCACTGGTACTAATGTACGTCCTCTGAAATGAACAATGTGCTCCCCACATTCTGAATATCCATTAGCAACATCACCTGTGGATATCTGGGCACGTAGTGTCTCACAGCTAGCATCCTCAAGCAGTGCTTCCCTAAATCTCTTTAAGGGTGGAGTGGTAACAAACATCAACTAAAGGTAAGATCCCTCATCTCTATCCACAAAGGATAACTGTAAAGAGGGAAACTTCCTTGTCGCCTCATCTAGCAACTGTGAACTGAATCTTCTACTGAGAGAATATGCCACAATTTTCCTCTTCCTAAGAGTATAAAAAATCTCAAAGTCGTAATCCTGGAGGAAATCAAGACATTTTTTTGTCTCAAAATCAGATCCTTCTGAGAAAAGATATATCTGAGACTATTGTGATCAGAGTAGATGGAAAACCGCTCACCCATTAGGTAGTGCCGCCACATCTTCAATGCAAAGACTACCGCTGCCAGCACAAGATCACAGGTTACATGTTTCTGCTCGTGTGGCCTTAACTGACGTGAGCCATAGGAAATAACCGCTTTCCTCTGTATCAGGAAACAACCAAGTGTTGTTCCTGATGTGTCACAGAAAACTACGTACTCGACACCAGCCTCTGGTAATTTCATGATCAGGGCACTCGTCAGACTCTGTCTCAACTGCTAGAAAGCCTACTAGCATCTCTAAGTCCACACAAAAGGCTTCCCCTTTTGGGTTAAAGCTGTCGTGGGTGCTGAAGTCCTGGAGAAATCAAGAATGAATCTCAGATAGTAGCCTGCTAACCCAAGGAAACTCCACACCTCCATCATGATCCGGGGTGGCTCCCGTGCTAGTACTGCCTCTACCTTGGCTAGGTCAACTGCTACACCATCTTCTGAGACAACATGTCCTAGAAAGTTAACCTCCTATTTCTAGAACTGACACTTTGAGAGTTTCCTATACAACTAGTGCTCTAGGAGTGTGTCCAGTACCATCCTTCGGTGCCTCGCATGCTCCTCCTTAGATGCAGAGTACACAAAGATATCATCAATGAAGACCACTACGAACTGATCTAGATAAGACTGAAAGATCCAGTTCAAGAGTCCCATGCAAACTGCCGAGGCGTTCGTCACACCGAGGTGCATCACCAAGTACTCATAGTGACCGTATCGACATCTGAATGCCATCTTCAGTACATACTCATCTTTTAATCGCAACTGGTGATAGCCTGATCGTAGATCAACCTTCGAGAACCATCGTGCCCCTCTCAACTAGTCGAAGAGGTAATCAATCCACGGTAGGGGATACCAGTTCCTTACGATCACCCGATTCAAGCACCAGTAATCCACACATAGCCTCAAGCTCCCATTTACCTTCTTGGAAAATAGCACTAGGGCCACCCAGGGTGAAACACTAGGTCTCACAAATCCCTTCTTTTGCAAATATTCCAGCTGCACCCTCAGCTCCCGATGCTATGCAGGAGGCATCAGATATGTTGATGCAGATATCGGTGTCATCCCAGGTTGCAACTCAATGCAGAAATCTATCTCCCGATGGGGAGGTAGTCCGGGGACATCCTTCGGAATGACATCCTAGTACTGAGCCACTGCGGCTGTAAACTGGAAACTCGTAACATCTACTGCACCAAGGGTTAGGCTAGCCAACTGATGTGAAATAGGTTGTGCCCTCCAATGCAGGAGTCCATCATGCACTGCCTGGGTCTCCCTTTCACTGACAATAGAGATCCCTGTTCCATCACTTTGGACACACCGCACCCTTCGCCTAAAAAAGTCAATCTGGGCATGAACTGTGGATAGACAATCCATACAAAGAATGAAATCGTAAGGGCTTGACGCTACGCAAAAGAGGTTCGAACCAAAACTCTCGCATCCAAGGGATACGTCACATTGTCTACAGAGGTGTGTGATCTCTGAATCTTCTCCAGTCGGTTTTTCTAAGCATAACGGTTGAGTCAACGGCTCAACTGGAATCTCAAGGTCTCGAAAAAAATAAGCATCCAAAGAGGAATGACTATCACCAGTGTCTATCAATACAGAAACCAAAGTAGAAAAGACACAAATTGTACCTCTAATCATTCTGGGAGTACCTGGGTCATAAGCCTCTGCCACCTGCAGTTGTCCCTGCCTCTGTCCACCTGCTCCCTGAACTTGGGTTGAACCTCCTGGGGGTGGTGGTGGTAAAAGGTCAAAACACTGACCACCTCCAGCTGCTCTCCCATATCCCCTACCATGTCTTCAAACCCGCGGATCTGTCTGCCCCACACATTGCCTCTGTCTCGATGGTCCATCCACTGCCCCCAAAGTCAGTAATACGGCGGTTCAGACAATCTTGAGTGAGATGTCCCCTTCCATCACCTGAGTAGCATCACCTCTCTTGGGGCTTGCTAGATGCGCCCTGCGAACCCTATTCGGCAGATCCCCTATCCTGGGATCTCCACTGAAAAGGTCTCCCACGCCTGGGTCCCTGATGTCGGCTCCCTGCTGTCGAGGTCTCTACTCCAACTCGCCCACTACTGACAACTACTTGTTGTCTATACTTTTCCTCGAAGCTCTCAACCACCAAATCCCGCTTGAGTACCCCATCATAAGTAGGAATTCTCATAAGGACGATGCTAGCTCAGATATCTCTGTGAAATCCCCACTCAAAAGTATGAGATCTGAAGTATTGATATCTGACCAAATCCATCAAGTACCGCGAGAGGTCGGTAAACCTCGATGAATAGTCACCCACCGACATGCATCCCTCCTAGATTTGAAGAAGATCCTGTATACGTACTGCTCTCAGGGTAATTGGTGAAAACAACTCTCTAAAGAGAATCTCATGCCCCGACCACACAAGATTCGCCTCATAGTCAGTTTGGATAACCAAACTCCACCATCGTCCTATCGAGACCTACTGAAGGCTCGCTGACAGGATCACCATTTGGTATGCTGGTGTCCTGAACAAATGGAAGACTCTTGCAACTGCCTCAATCCAGACCTCTACTGCCTGAGGGTTAGGTTCAGCTCGATAACTGAGATGTCTCTATCTCTGAAACTCATCGAGTGTGCTCAGCCTGCGCTCCTCCTCCAATGGTACAACAGGCACTAGACACTACTGAACAAGTGGAGGGATAACGGGAACACCACCTGATGGTAAAACTAGGGGATATGGTCCCTGAATTGAAGCTTGATCACTGAGGGTGTCATCCTCGTGATCGAGCTGCTGGATCCTAGCGGGTGTGCATCGCGGAGGAATCCTTTAAGGAAACAAGATGTATCTCAGTCAGTGAGTATATATAGAGAGCTAAATCAAGAAGGAAATGGAAACAACAACCCATTTCTATATGATGCATGTACCATTATTTTCCCCCTTGAAACTAGTGTTCTCATGCTCTGAGTCAAATATTAAGTTATAAGAGTCCTGGTGTATGGATACGTTGGCCACTCGCACCAATACTGGGGTCCCTGATCTGAAAGCCAAACTCAAAACACTTAACACTATTGCCCCAAACCAACTCATAGACTCTCGGTCCTAAGGTAGAACCGACCACCTCTGATATCACTCTGTCACGAATTGTCCCAGTGGGGCCCGAGCCACAACTCTCCAAGCCCACCTCCAATAGGCCAAGGGCTGGTGACTAGCACCGAGTAGGCATGATACTAACATGGGCGGCATGGCCTATATTCCTATACACTAGCACTCACATCTCTAATCCCACAAAGATGAAAAGTAAAAACTAATAAAAGGAAAAGATGCATGCATACACTAAAAGCCAACCAATAGAGTACGACAGCAATGTAACGTAAAAGAATATAAAACCCTGGGCCGAAAGTACAGTCCCACCAAAAGAAGAGTCCGTAACAATGTCCAACCTGTAAGGAAAGGTGTCGGGACTATAGTTTGTAGCCATAGTAACACACCCCGACCTGTCTGATCTCACTTAGTACCATCCGGTCCCGGTCTGCCTAGAGTGATGTCAAAGGATCGCCCGTCTGCACAAGACACGACACATGTGGGCAAAGCCCATGTAGGGGTGAGTATAACAATACCCAGTAGGACAACCCAAAACCACAAAGGAAATACAACAAGGGAAATACCACAAAATAAAGGCACAGTCAGCTCTACCCAGTATATGTTTATAGAACACATAACATTAATATCCAGATATACTCATACACAAGTGAACATCGTGAAACCACCACTAAGATCTAGCTCGAAGATTCTACTAAGCATGCAACCGGGAGAACACCCTCCTTGGTCTGAAGACAGAGATATGAAGTACTCATTCCTGGAGAACACACTTCACAAGTACATTGAGAAAATGATGCTCAGATGAGGATCACAACCAAGTCATGGGGTGATTCCGACAACTCAGTCTGAGCTAATCCGTAAAGAAGAGGATCGACGCCTGGGTAAAGTTGGTCATGTCAATAACAATAACTCTACATAGGGTTCCAGGAATGAATAGAGGATCCGGCTCTATGTTTCATAGAGGGGATTCCAAGAACCCTACTCAAGAAGTCCTGCTGAAGGGATCATAATCTTTCATCTAAGAAATGATACTGGGAACTTTCAGGAGAAAGACAAGGTGACGAACCCTAAGGAAAGAAATCCAATCACAAAAGGCAACTGACTCAAGCCATGAATAATTGGTTACACGGCATGTAGTATGGTTACACACTGTTTTCCTTGACCTCAGGTACTACTCGTTTAAATGGACCGCGTCATCTGTTCAACCTATGTAAAACTCAACTACACGTTGTGTAGAAGAATCACACACCATGTTCCTTGACTCTGGGTGCTGGTCGTGTAAATTGTCAGTGTCATCCGTCCATGCTGTGTAAAACTCAACTACACTTCGTATAGAAGAATCAGGCTCTGTGTTCCTTGACTCATGGTACTACCTGTATAAATGGCCCGTGTTATTCGGCTTGTCGGATATAATGTAACTACACGGCGTGTAGAAGACTCAAACGCCATGTCCAAGCACCTGGGGCTCGCCCTGTGTATGCTGGCCATGTGCCCGTACAAGGTCTCTGTCCGTGTCCATGTCGCCTGCCCATGTATCAGCACACGTGATATCCCGTGTATCTGGCCGGGTCTAGCCAAGGAGGGGTATACACGTTGTGTCCTTGGTCATGTACCCAACCCGTGTCTGTGTACTCCTCGAGTACACACCATGTGGTCCGCCGATGAACACACGCCGTGTAGCCCATAATACACGCCGTGTGGTTGAGAAATTTCTAGAAACGCCGTCTTCCTCCTTGCGATGTGGCTGATCCTCAGGATCCATGGTTTTTCGTCCATCTGTCTTGATACTCAAGGGGTTGGTTATTTTCATCATGCGAACACCGTAACAGGTGTTTTCGGTCCATAAATCGGATCATAAAACCTTGAACGGTCCATCCAAAGAAAAATGCCTGAAAACTCGTATCCCCCAATCTGCTCCAAATCGCCCGTTGAAACCGTCATCGCACCTCCGTGACATCGCTCTGGGGTTGGATCTACAATCTTGGATCGTTGCGCCAACAAACGAATGTGCAATGATCAATTTCCTCCAAGAACGGGTAGAACGCCATTTAAGAACTCGAGGTAGAAAAAATACAAGAATGAAACAAGAGGGACGAACCTCGATCATTGTTCGTGACGATCTGGGTGTTAGATCAAAGCCTCAATAAATAATAGATTATACAATCTCAATTAATTGATTACCCGATAAAACCCCAAATCAAGCCCGCCCACAAAACAATTGGTCCGCGGGCTAATCGGTTCGCTGATTAGTCCGCGTTCATCATAAGAATCAAGAACGGGGGAAAGGAAAATCAAAGAAAAAAAATCCTATCTGGATTCGTGACATTCGTTGGTGAAGATCCAGTCACCGCATCGTCGTCTCCGGCGGAAATCTTCAAGAATGATGTCACCGCGTTGGGAGGTTTTCTCCATATCTTTCCAAAGCCTCCAAGGAAATTCAGAGCTATGGGAATTGTAACCTTGATCCCCTACGAAATGTCTATTTAAAAGATAAGAGATATTTGACGAAACAATATTTAATAAAACATTTTAATTAAATATTTTATTAAAGTTACTTACAAAAACTGGAATCCCCCACCGACATGCACCGGCTGATGTTAGGCCTCGCCTATGGTAAAATCATTGTTCTGAACGCAACAGTGCCCTCAGATTTCTGATCCGAGCACCCTTTCAGGATTTATTCTAGTTTTTCATGAAACATGAACGCACACACAATTTAATTATTGAATTAAATTCAAACATTTTTTCTGGGCTCACCGGGCCTCGGAACTGCACGCTATCTCAGAGCCTTGTCTCGAAAAAAATTCCCATATAATATTAAAATAATACATGGAAAAATCTGGGACATTGCCGGAATGGTTTAAATATCATATCAAAAAACCAAACCAAAAGATATATAATTAATCCCCCCAATTAGAATGAATTAAATTGTTTTATATGAATATATTTAAATAAATAGGAATAGGTTTTTTTATATAAAATCCATGTGTATAAAATTTATAGGAAATTAGTGGAGAAGTTTTTATAAAATTAAACATCTTAAAAGATATTTTAAGGGATGTGTTAAGACTCTATAATGAAGGAATGAACACAATGAAATGTAATAAAATAACATCAATAATGTATGTTTTTTAAAAATAATTGTTATTTAAATAAATTAAGTAAGGTAATAAAATTCAATATATTATCACAGAAAAAGGAATAATAAATAGGGATGTTCATTTTAACATGATTCATTTAAAGAAATTTTTAGAAGGTAATTTTAAAAACATGTATAACCCATGAAAAAATGGAAAATAAAATAGTTATATATTGAATAAACCTATAAAAAGAATATAATATAAGATATTATAATGAGATATTATAATAATGATGAATGTGAGGTTGTGGGAAAATTATTAACCCAATGGAAAATATGATAATTTGGATTTTCCCAAACCCCATGACAAAACATATTTTTTATAAGACATTATCCAACTGAATAATAAAATTAATGTTACTAAAACATTAATAAGTGAGTATTTAATTATTATTTCATTTTTTAATTTCAAAATATTTTAATATGGAATTCACATAATGTACAATGTTTTCTCTCATTGACCACTTCCAGTGGTTTGATCAATTTCAACAAAATTACTTATATATATTTATATTTAATAATGTTTTAATCATTGATTTTCCTAATATATATAATTTGAACTATATTATAATTAATGTTTCAACAGATTTCAGATGTTATTGGTCAATTCTATTGGGGTTTTATGTATGGTTCTCAATGATGAAATCTGTTAGGTCAATTAGGCTAGATACCCTAAGAGGGGGGGGGGGGTGAATCAGGGTATGATAGATTAAAACTACTACCCATTTTGATCTTGTTTTACAGTTAGAAAAAACCCTCTTCTCTCAACTTCCCGATGCAGAGTATGAATGAAACATAAATCATTCACAGGACACAACAATTTTCACTTGGTTGACCCTTACTGGGACACGTCTAAGGAGCATACATAGGCAGTGTGCCGATGTGCCAATTCCACTATAAGTGCACTTCTATTTAAATGTTCGAAGTGGACTCACTATCCCTCCTGGTATAAAACCACTCACAATTTGAGAACTCACTGCTCTCTCAACTGAATTGAGCTCACTGCTTCTTCAAAAGATCCACTCACAGTTTATTGACCTATAGGTCTCTTCATTTGCATGAAATATTGCATCCTCAACTGTTGATAGATGCTCTATTGAAGTTCAAAGTTAATCCACTAATAAATACCCATTTTTTCATTGGACACTAGGAAATTACTTTATAAATACCTTCGCAAAGCACACCAATTCATGAAGCTCCAAATTTTGCAACGCTCAAAAAAGCATTCATGATGCTCTTGACTTTTCGCGAAACACTCTCACGAATCTCAAGTCGTCGCAGAGTGACTCACCTCACGATGCTAACTTTGCCAATGCAGATCTTGCAACATTCACAGAGCTAAATTTTCCACTGTGAAGATCTTATTTTGCGAAGCACACTTCCTTTGCGAACAACCTTCATGAGCCGAGAGCAAAATATTTTCTTCTAAAACTCTCTCTACTTCTATCGAGGGGGTTGAGGTCTATTTATAGGCGATTCCACCGACCCTCGAACCTTCTGCATTAAGTCTACACTATGTCATCATAAATCGCGAAGCTACAAAGATCCCTTCGAAATTTTATAAAAATAATGAAGCACCACGTAAATTTTCATATCACAGAGCACATTCTAATCTTGGAGCATCTCTTCATTTCCTTCGTCTCGCAAAGCCCTTCACCATCATGATGCACATCACCTCTTCAGTTCTCAAAGCTTGTTGTAATCGTGAAGCATCACCATCAACATTCTTTTGGTCTTCAAAAAATAGAAACTATGAAGCCTATATTCACAAAATTCATGCCTTTTCCATATTTTGATGAGATCTTCATGGATATCAACTTATCAAGATTCTCACCACCCACCACATTTTGGACCCCTAAAATTTGGAAAACATTGTAAAATGGTTCCACCTTATATATGTTCTTTTCTACCACATCAAGATCGTCCATTCGTTTGTCATGGTTCATTGTCAACATGGATTGTCAACAACATCTCTGAAACTCAACAATTCACCATGGAAACATGCTTTGTCAGCAAACACAATCAACCAAAAACTGGTGCAATATTACCATGTGATCTTTTCCCCAATAATCTCCCTCTTTGTATTTGGGACAACTCTTCTCAAAATGATTCTATGCACTTTGATACCTCTATGAAGCTCCTTCCAGCCGCTACCACCATTCTCCTCTTACGATTCTGATAGTGCTCAAGGAATCACTTTACATGTAATCTAAGCACACATGAGCAATGATCGGTGTGAGAAACAATAGTAGTCTGAAAATATCATCAATGAATCACTTTTTTTCAGACAACAAATGTTGATTCCAAACTGATACCAATTTCGAAATTTATACCAATTGTTAATCCACAATGATACCAATTGGTGATAGATGAAAACCTTCACAATCCATTCCAACATCATTGTTCTGCTTTTATCACGATCCTCAGCTATCTTGATATCTATTATTTGATCGATCAGTTCTAGCATTTTCAGATTTTAAAACACTCCCCCCATCACATTGCTCTCCCCCTATCTCATTGCTCCACCTACCAGCTTCTCCTTGTGTCTTTTACTAAGTCATTTTCTCCCTTCTTTATCCAGATTGTGTCCCCCTTTAAAGAGTCACTATTTCTCCCCCTTTGTCAAGGAACCCAAAGGTCACCCCTTTTTGATCTGCAACATTGTAAATAACATAGATTAGCGCATTAGAAAAAAAACATGTAATACCTCAGAGAGAGGGGGTCCCACATCCAAACTTTTTAAGGTGCGTGGAGTTGAAAAGACTATTAGATCCAGTCAATGCCTCTCAAAATATTCCTTGGTTAAGGCCTTCATCATAATGTCTATAACCTGTAGTTTGTTAGGTATATACTCCAACATAATTATTCCCTACTCAACCTTTTCCCAAAATGATATATTATCTTAATGTGCATTTTACTTGAGTGATGGACTGGATTTTTTTGAGAGCGATAGTACTAGAGATATCACACTGGATTCGGACCAGATACGTCACTTCAACTCCCATATCATCAAGATGCTGCTTCATCCATAATAACTGTGTGCATTATTGAGTGGCCGCAATATACTTAACATCTTTGGTGCTTAAGGAGAAGCAATCTTGCTACTTTTCTAGAAATGAAATACACAGTCCTCCAAGAAAGAATGCGCCTACTGACATTGAATTCCTATCATCCGTTGAACTGTCCCAATATGCATCTGTATATCCCAATAACTCTGTCTGATATTTTCCATTATACATCAAGCTGAAGTCCAACGTTTCCTTGATATACCAAAGTATTATTTTCACTACAAGAATGTGGATTTCTTTGGGATTACTCTAATATATCTCTTCTTGTCATGTGGTGAATACAATTTAAGGCCTTGTTGTAGTCAATTATAGAAAACATCCATTAATTCGCCTGTATTCTGTGATGTTAACTTCTTTACCATCATTATCTTTGGAAGATTTCATCTGGGTAGCCACTAGAGTCTTCATCTCCTTTGAATTTTCCATTCCAAATCTTTTCAAAACTTCCTTGGTCTATTTGGATTGTGAAATGAATGTTCCATTCCTTTCTTGATTCACCTGTAGACCAAGGAAAAATGTTAGGTCTCCAATCATTGACATTTTGAACTCACTTTTCCTAAATTCAGAAAACTGTCTGCACTAAGCTTCATATGATCTTCCAAATATTATGTTATCGACATAAACCGAGCCCATAATCCTTTGATTACTATTTTTGTTGAAATAATGATTGTAATCAACTCCCACATGTTGGAAACCAAGATTCTTCAAGTACAGATCAAGCCTTGAATGCCATTCTCTTGGGGCTTGTTTCAGCCTATACAATGCCTTCTTTAGTCTAAAATCCTTGTTCTCATCCTCATGAATGGGAAAACCATATGGATGGTCAATATATACCTCTTCCTCTAGAACCTCATTCAAAAATGTATATTTTACGTCCATATGGAGAACTTTGAACTTCTGTTTCACTGAAATTTCTTGAAATAATCTGATTGTCTCTAGTCTTGCAACCAGTGCAATTGTCTCATAAACACCTATTCCATCTATTTGGGAGACCCCCTTGCACACCGGTCATGTTTTATTCTGAATCACTGTGTCATCCTCATTCATCTTGATGAGATAGACCCATTTAGTCTTGATGACATTCTTATCTACTGGCCCCAAAACAATCTCCCACATCTGATTCTTCTCAATCTAATCTATCTCATCATTTATTGTATGAATCCAGTTTTTATCATCAGCTGCATCAGCGAAGCATTTTGGCTCAACCTATGATTGTAAAGATGTCTGCTATACTAATTTCATTCTTCTTGTCTGAACTAGAGGTGAATGATCACCAATGATATTATACCTGTCAATTTCATCGTGACTCCTTGGCTTTTGTACAGATACAAATTTTACTTCCCCATTCTCATCATCTGTATATTCTTCTGAATCAACATCATCCACTTCTACTCCCCCTGTGTTTCTTTCCTCCTCATCACATTCATCAAGAAATTTTTCACTTCACTATTTAATGATCTCCTCATTCTGTACTATAGTGACATCATTTCTCTCAACTACTTTTCCCAGCCTTCTGTTAAATCATTTATATGCATTACTTTTTCCTGGGTAGCCAAAGGAATATCCCTTCATCTCCTCATAACTCGTTATAATATGTTTTTCCTTGTTGAGGATAAACCACTTACTTAAAAATATTTGAATGTATTTCACCATTGGATTCTTTCAATACCACATATCATATAGAGTCTTTCCCTCCTTCAGTCATAAAAAAGCCCTGCTAGAAATGTAAACTAATGTGAAAATTGATTCCTTCTGAAATTTCACTGGTAGATCTATTTCAATGAGCATCGTTCTGGACATGTTATTGATGATTCAATTTCTCCATTCAACCACTCCATTATGTTGGGGAGTTTTTACTAAGGAAACCTGATTCCTTATCCCATGTTTCTCGAGATATCCTTCCACCTGATGGTTTGTGAATTTTGTACCATTGTTAGTATGCATCTTCAAAATCATCTGTCCAAGAATCCTTTCACACTCCCTCTAATACAGTTTTAAGTAGAAAAACACATTTGACATATGGGAAATATAAAATACCCATGCCATTCTACTATAGTCATCAATGAAAAGAATATAATACCTCTTTCCGTCAATTTCTCTTGGTGTGATAGGCCCACATACATCATCATGCAATAATTCGAGCACTCTTTTTGACTAATTTTACTTTACTTTATATGTCTTCCTTTTGATCTTCCCTTGTTGGCATGCATCGCACGTATGAGTAAGATCATGTGATATCTTTGGGTGTCTCTTGCTGCATCACACATTACCAGATCTTCTAGAGATGGTTGGCATAGATGACCAAGTCGTTTATGCCAAAACTTGTTTCCTTCCGCTATGGACATAAAGCACATATCTTATTCTCCACTTACCAGGAAGAGATTTACCTTCATCATTTTTCCCTATAGAACCGATGCCCCGTATCTTTCTTTGACGATACACACCTTCTTAGTAAACCGTATAGAATGTCCTAAGTCACATAGTTAACTGACGTTGATCAAATTGTGACTGAGGCCTTCTACTACTAAGACTTCAGCACATATCATCTCTTTTCCCCCAAACATGGCCTTTACTAAGATAATTATCTTCAGGCCTTCATCATTTCCAGACTTGAAAACTCCTTCTTTGTCATATTTTATGCCCGTAACAAGATCCTTATTACCTATCATGTGAGATGTGGAACTGCTGTCAAGGACCCACACACCATAACGATCTGTTGCTTTAAGGGAAATTTATGCCACCACTGTCTTCTCATCATTTTTCTTCTTGGTCCATATTTTTTCCTTCATATTTGACATGGATTCCGACTTCTTATCATCCTCAAAGTATGATGGTTCAGCTTCATCTTGCAATGATGCAAATCTATTTTGTATTTTCAACTCACCTGTCGGTTCATTGATCTGTTTCTTTCGAACATTTTGATTCTCCATTGGCACATTCCTCTGTATGGTTGATGTACAGTACATAGCCATGTGCCCAAATCCTCCGCACGAAGAATAGTTTTCCTTCGATATTTGTTCTGTACAACCATTCCCTATTTCGCTGCCATGTTTTTTCTTGTTCCCTTCGATATCACTTGGTTATGGAACACACATACTGTGAATGTCCCATCATTCCTTAACAATAACACCAGATATGAGGTGCATTTATTTATGTGACTTCTGCACTATAAGTTTCCCCTTAGGATCTCTGAATATTCTGATTCTGCCTTGTGCCCAAATCAACATTCAATCTCGGAGTGGGTTCTTGTGGTCTGACCTTAATTTTCACAACTTTTTTTTCGGTCAAGACCCCCATCGGTCTCAGCATCTGAACATAGTTGATGCCTCTTTTTCTGCTGAACAAGTATTCTCCACATTCAGCTTCTTGGTTGTCTGAGTGATCTGCTTTCCTGATGACCCATCAAGGGTCAAGAGTTTATCTTGATCTTTAACCTTTTTCCACAAATTGACAACTTATCCTTCAAGTTATTCAATACACTTTTCTTGATATTTCCTTGTGTTATTCAAGCTATCGATATCCCTTTTATATTCTTCAATTTTTATTTTATACTCACTAACTGATTCAGAGTCCTCTAGTGTTGATGGCTTGAGTTTCTCAATTTCTTCCATCAACTTAGACTTCTCTTCTTCCTGCTGTTGTATATCGAGTTTGTAATCATGAACAACGTTTTTTGCATTATTTATTTTGGCACTCCAAACATATATATCCTCAAGAGTAGACTCTAACTCAACTTTTATATCAACTCTTCCCTCAACTTCTTCTTCTTCATCATCATCTTCAGTTTCATTCTTATTCTAAGAACTACCGACAACTGGAACCATTTCATTTTCACCACGATCTCTGTAGTTCTATATCTCTTCAACCTCCCCAACCTCACACTTATCTAAAATTTTATATTCTTTTTAAAAAAGGTTCTTCTTATTAAATAAATATCTCTTGAACTGTTTCTTGCCTTTCTTATAGGCTGGTGACTTCTTCTGGGGAATTCCGATTTCATCGACATCATTATCCTCTTGGAACTTTTTGGGGCACCTTGAAGCAAGATGTCAAACCTTTATACATTGAAAACAAGAAAGTGGAATATTCCCTTTAAACATTCCATTTCCTCTTTGAAGGTTTGAGGAGGGAAATGACATCACCTCATCTTCCTCTTATTCTTCCTCAGAGTCTTCCATGGTGAGCTTCTTCATATCCTTGAATGCCACCTCTTTGGATTTCCCCTTTTCCACATCATAATTATCATCATTTCTCAATTCATATGCAACAAGGGTGATGTGTAGGTTATCCAATGTCAACTCTTTTGAGTCATTATCTTCCAAAATAGAAACATTCACATTGAACTAAGGTGGAAGTTTCATCAAGATGAGCTTCACAATCTTTATGTCTTCAAGAAATTCTCCAAGACCTCACATGTATTCCAATACAACATTTACCTAGTCAAAGAATGTATCATTAGACTCATTCGGGTTCCTTATCAGATCTTCATACTTGTTCCGTGACACTTCTTGCATTGATTCTCTGACCTTTGTATCTCCTTCATATATATTTAATAACTTTTCCCACATAGCATGTGATGTTTTTCATGACATCAACTTTGTATTGAAAAGATTGGATAGGGACCCCCTAAAGAATTGATTCCCTTGGAATCAGCATCCAATTATCTTCACTCAACTTCTGATAATTCACCACTGCTAATATTTGTTGTTATACCATGCATTGCTACTGTAAACACATCAATTCCTAATGATCGGAAGTAGTGTTTCATCTGATTCTTCCATAGCTGAAAATTGTTCCTGTCGAATATCGGAATTCCTTTATGATTGGTAACCTCCATTTGAGAGTGAATTACAAATATTAACATTTTTCTCTGATTCCAAATATTAGGTCCACTAGGCTAGATACCCTGATAGTGGGGGTGATTCAGGGCATGACATATTAAAACAACTTCCCCTTTTGATCTTGTTTTGCTATTAGAAAAAACTCTCTTCTCTCTCCTTCCCAATGCAGAGTACGAATACAACATAAAGCATGCATAGGACACAATGATTATTACTTGGTTCACCCTCATAGGGCTACATCCAAGGAGCATACACTAAAAGAGTGCTGATGTCGCAATTCCACTATAAGAGAACTAATATTTACAAGTTCGAAGTGGACTCACTGTCCCTCTTGGTTTATAATCACTCACAATTTGAGAACTCACTGCTCTCTCAAATGATTTGAGCTCACTCCTTCTTTAAAAGATCCACTCACAGTTTATAGACCTATAAGTATCTTCCTTTGAATGAAATAATTCATCCTCAACTGTTGATAGATGCTCTATTGAAGTTCATAGTTCATCCTCTGATGAATTCCCCTTTTTACACTGAACACTGGGAAATTCCTTTGGAAATACCTTCACAAAGCACCCTACTTCGCGAGGCTCCCAATTTCCCAAACCTGAAACATGCCTTCACAATACTAGCACCTTTTCACGAAGCACTCTAATGAATCTATCTCGTGAATCTCAAGTCATCGCAGAGCAACTTCCCTCGCGAAGCTCACTGAGACAATGTGGAGCTCACAACTTTCACGAAGCAAAATTAGCCGTCGTAAAGATCTTCTTTCATGAAGCACACTGCCTTCACAAACCACCATCTTGACCTGAGATAATAATATTCTCTGTGAAAACTCTCTAAAATTCTCCCAAGGGGATGGAGTTTAATTTATAGGCAATTCCACTGACCCTCAAACCTTCTGTGCGAAGTCCACGCCACGTCATCACAAATCGCGAAGATCTATAGTTCCCGCCGAAATTCTATCAAAATCACAAAGAACCACGACAATTTTTGGATTGTGGACCTCATAAAAATCGCAGCACATCCTACCATTTCCTTCATTCCTTCACCGCGAAGATCCACTCACAAATCCCTTCACCGCCACGATGCGCTTCACCTCTTCTGTTCGCAAAGCTTGTCGTAATCGTGAATCATCACCGTCAACATTCTCATGGTCTTCGAAAAATCCAAACCATGAACCTTATATTTGCGAAATTCATTCCTTTTCTATATGTTGATGACATATTCAAGGATATTCACTTTTCTAGATGCTCACAAACCTCCAAATATTTGACCCCAAAATTTTTGAAAATGCTAAAAAACATCACCACCTTGTATCTGTTCTTTTGTACCACCTCCAGATTGTCTATTCCTTTGTCATGGTTATTTGTGAACATGGATTGTCAAAAACATCTCTGAAACTCAAAAATTCACCATGGAAACATGCTTTGTCGACAATAAAAATCAACCCAAAAACTCTGCAATGTTACCTTGAGGGATTTTTACCCAACTAAAACAATGACAATCCCAATTACAAAATTTTTATGAATAAATTTTGGTATATTAAAAATGATTTAATCATTATAATTATCATTTTTGATCCACAGATGATTCAATAAATTTTATATGATATCTTATTAGATATTATTTTTCCTAACTATCAAGGATAAAGGTTTCTATCATTGTTAATGTATGTGGTAAAACTTACCCAACCAAGAACATGATATAATTAATGGATAAATATTATGATGGGTTTATTTTTTTATAAAATAATAAATACAAAAGTATAATGATATTACATAGATATAATGAAATTAATAAATTATTAATGGGATTAGGTGTATTAAGAAGATAAATTTAAAAAAATGATATAAATTATTATATACTAAGATGAAATCACATCTCAACTTAGAATAATTCTTGGTTAAAAATGAATTATAAGAGTCTCTTGAGGCCAAAAGATACTCAAAATGTGAGAAGATAATTAGTGAATGAAATATTTTATATATGGGAGATTATTTTATTTTTCATTTTGTCTTAGAAAGGGTGAAATATTTTCTATTTTCTATTTATACTAATTTTATTTTTGTAATTCTTTTTGTTTATATAAATGGAAATTCATATTAAATGAAAGTTGATACAAAATATAATATTTTGAAATATAATATTAGTGGTTGTTGATCATAGCCTAATTCACACATTTATAGAAACTTTTTTAATATATATATATTTTTTATAACATTTATATTAATTTAGACTTTTAATATGGCGACTGACTTTTACCTTGATGACATAATATTATGTCTAAAAATTATGTTGTTCTTAGTACATACAATTGATTATTATTATTAAAAATATGTGTTAAATTCTACTAAAATAAATGTATGAATGTGATAAAAATTAAAATCAATATAAATATACATTAGTTAATATAGAATGTTTTTAGAAAGATTAAATTTTAAGGAAAAATGAAACGTTCATTAAATGTAATAGATGAGAATAATGTTTTCCCTATGGATACATAAATGTTTGAATGTTATAAATGATCATAGTGTGGGCATTATAAAAATTTATTTCAAAATTGGAAAATTCAAGAAGAAAATAAACTATGTGGTACAATTAAATGATTTTTGTTTATGATGAAGCAACAAAATATACATATAAAAGGAATAAGATATTAAGAAAAAACATTGGAAATGCTAGTTAATGGTTTAACAATTAATTGGGATGATTTTCAAGTTTATGTATTTGAATTAAATAATAATGTAACATGAATTATAAAATTTATAAGAATTTTTTTGTGTAATTTTTTATCTAATGATTTATTGGAATACTTTGAATAATACTGATGACCTAGAAAAAAGATTTAATTGTATAGTGACATTTTATAGAAAACACATTTTTAAGGGAATATTACCCTCAATATGTTATCTATGATGATATAATTATGTTGGGGCAAAGAGATTATGGATATGAATAATTTAAATTTGATATTATTGATGAACTTCTAACTGAATAATGATTTTTGCACAAACTATTGTATGTTAGAATTGATATAGTTCACATCATTATTGTAATTATTGAACATATTTAATAATATCTAATATTAGTCATGTAATAATCAATTATGTATTGTTTCATTAAGGTGTTATTTTAATTATATTGATTACCCTGTTTCAAGAAAACATATGACTAACATAGTCACATATATTTATGTGATAATTAAGAGTTAATTTATTATATTTAGGGGATTAATATTGAGTTTATTTTTAAAACATTGGTTTTTTGTTTATATAATATTAAATTTTGGAAGGGTTATATGGTTTTGAATTTATTAAATGTTATTATTTTATATTTGGATGAGGTTTTAGAAATTAATGTATTATTTCACCAAATGATTTTATTCCATATTATATTACATGTTCTTTGATTTTTGTATTTTTTTAATATCTATGGTTTTAGGGAACAGGTTATCATTACATTATGTATCCTAAGATCTATTTTAATTTAATAACGAAAAATTAATCTCATAGAGTAAGGAATGATGTAAAAATTGATCGAAGCATAATTACAGGATTATATTTTTATTTTAAAATGGAATAAAATCAAGTAAATATATCTTCTCATGAAAATTCATCAAAAATAAGAAAAAAATATTCATATAATTGTTTTTACATTTAACTTCATTTATGATGAATAATTGTCCTTTTCACCAAATATTTATTTATGGATTGTTCGTCACTATCTTTATCCCTACCATGTTTACTATTACACTCCATTAGTAATTGGGTATTAGTTGTATCTTCTATTTCTATGTTTTCCAATTCCAAACAGAATATATTCTATATTGAAACCAAGTTATGTGTTATTTTATGTGATGTAACGTCCCAGTTCTGGGTGCCACCAAGAGGTGCCCCATACCTATTTGGTCTCATGGTCTCAAAGGATTTCCCTAAACTATAGAGGTTTTCGACTTGTAGCGAGGGAATTGGGTGGGATAGTGGGTAAACTGTGGCCTCATTGGTAGAGTAATGCAGTGAAATGAAAAAGATAAATGTAGTGGAAATAGAAATAATTCTATAAAGTAGTAAATAGAGAATGAGTGGAAGTAAATAAACCACTACAACAGATATATATATATATATATATCAATGATGATGCATTTCACAAATATCTAGGAAAGAAACCAAACACGACACAATGCTAGAATATGGTACTAATCCAGCAGCATCGCAAGCCTCATCTTGGTCCCATGCTCTCCAGCTCCACAACAATCAAGTACGTGATGTAGAATGGAGCTTTCCCTTATCTATACCCACAACAATATAATCAGTTTGGGCCCAATAGCATTACCCAAACATGGTTTGAGATGAATCCAAGTGGGAAACCACCCAACGTTCTGTGCCAAACAATCAATGAATATATATGGCAGTTAATAATACAAATAAAAAATGACCAAGGAAGTACCCAAATGTAAGAAGTTATACAGTTTCAATTACATTCATTTACATAGGTCAATTAATCAACCAAATGAAAAGAAGCATCCTCCATGGGATGTTCTCATAGACAATCCCATGTCATTCAACCAATCTATCTCAAGTAACCCTCTAGGTAGGTTCTCACAGATTAACACCTCTAGATCAACTTATACAAGTATAAAACGACCTCAAGAGTAAGATCACATGGTGTAACCCCTTGGGTCTCATGAAAACAAACACTCTCTGAGGAATCCCTCACCATCAATTCCCCATATTATCTGTTAATGATAAACTATAGACACTCTAAAGAATCACTCAATATAAATTCCCCATGTGGTCTTGTAACAATATCCATTGAAACTCTGAGAGAGAACTCAACATCCTTCCCCCATATGGTCTCGTAGTGGCAACTAAAGATGCTCTAAGGGATAACTCAACATCAATCTTCATTATGGTCTCACAGTGTGATAAAGAATAATATACTCTCCAGGGAAGCCCTGAACATCAATTCCATCTACGTTCTCACTACAACAGGTAACCACAACACCGTGTAAAGTGATCGTTCATAAATGATGTTCAGTGGTCAAAGTAAAAAAAGCACTACATTTCTAAACAGCTACAAGCATATCAAAACAATAGCTAAATCACTCTATCTGACCAACAATAGGCATAACAAGTAAGCATCATAATAGGAAAAAGTAAACCAAATGGTCATTATCATATCAAACTAGGGAAAATAACTCCACAGTAAGGAAAAATAACCCAATTTACAGACAAGAGTCATATCTCAAGAAAAAACCATGAAGGCATTGACATGGATAAAACCCTAAACATGCAATACCCTGAACTAGGTTAATGGGAAAATTTTCACATACAATTCAATAAAAAACTACATAAATTCAATACCACCTACCTCGACGTTGTATGATTGATATACTTGAACCTCAGCCTTTGAATCACCCTAGAACATCGTAGATCTAAAAAACATCTAAAGCTTTCAACAAAGGATATCTAATTAAAGAGGATAAATCAAGGAATGAGGATCTATTAGCAGGAAGAACATCCTATGAATATTCAAATGAAATCTATGGTGATTGATTCAGAGGATAGACATTCGATCAGGGGCTTGGAGAAGAATCGCTTCCAAAGGTCTCTCCTGGATGTGACAAGTCGAGTAGCAGTCATTTTTTCCAATTAGACAAGACCCTAGTCTGATTTGAAAATTTTAAAATGTACACATCAAGTCTTTTAAAAGTACACGACATGTATATGCCTTAATCATGCCCTGCTTTAGGTGGTCCTGTCACGTCATCACACAGTCATGTATGTAATAGTGACATGACCAGAAATGGCCTAGAATCGGTGCCACAATACACAAAATGTACAAGATAGTACATGTTGTGTAATTCAAAAACATTCCTTCATCAATGATTCCTAAAAAAATTGAAAAAAAACTCACAGATAAAAATAAGATCCGGGTTCTAACAAACATCTCCCATTAATGAAATTTATCCCCAAATTTTCCTAACAAGGTTTTAATGAAGAATGAACCTCGAACAACTTAGAGAAGTGATATTGAACAAAGATTTCCCTCTCCATAGTCCCATCATGTACTCACACATGCTTTCATAGCACCCATACTAGAGGAACTAACTAGACATGGAGTAACTTCATGCTTTGATCAGCAATACAGATAGGATGCTCCTCGAATTAGTCGTCCACCTCTTACTCAACCACCTCAGGTTGAAAAAACATGAGACGAGTTTGATATGTAACATCATAGCTAAGAATCATGGAAGATGATGTTCATAGCCCGGTTCCTCTGAGGTAACTGTAACTGATAGGATACCAGCCCGACTCTCTCTAAAACCTAAAAAGGTCCAAAATATCTCGACGAAGGATTGATTTATCTCCTAATCCTCTTGTTCCCCAACCACGGTGTGACACGTAAGAAAACCTGATATCTAACCTCGAACTCTAGAGGTCATCTCCGTTGATCAGAAAAAGACTTATTTCATGACTGTGTATTATCCATCCTCTTTCAAATCTACTATATCTTCTGTGTGGTCTCCTAGACTAGACAAGGACCCATCATAGTTTCCTCTCCTCTGTACAACTAAAATAGGGGTGATCGGTATGGCCTACCTTTCCAAGCCTCATAGGGTGCCATCTTAATTGTTTCTTCAAAACTATTAGTGTAAAAAAATCCACAAGAGTTACATTCTTCTCCCTAGAACCACCATAATCTAAGACACATGTTTAAAGTATTTCCTCTAGACCCCGAATAGTATGTTGAGACTAGCCATCTGTCAGGGGGTGGTATGCTATACTAAAAAGTAACTGTGTACCCAACGCCCTTAGTAGTCTCTGTGAGAACAGATAAGTAAAACCGGAATCGCTATCAGAAACAATGGATTTAGGATCCCCATGTAAACATAAGATCTACCAGATGTAAAACTGTCCCACCTCATCGACACTGAAGGTCCCCTTGATTAGTAAAAATCATTCACTCTTCCTATGTCTGTCAATGACAAACCAAACTACATCATTCCCTTCATATTGACCTTAGTAAACCTATCATGATGTCCATTGAGATGTCCTTCCACTTCCACTCAACAATGGGTTACTACTACAAAAGCTTTTCTGGTTGCTGAGGCTTCGCCTTCACCTACTGAATGGTGGAACAACTCATCACAAAACTAGAAACATATCTCTTCATACTGGGCCACCAATATAGATAGTGTAGATCTCAATACATCATGGTGATTCCAAGATGAACTGCCCAAACTGAGGAAAAGAAATTCTGCATCAGCTCCTCACGTATGTCTACTTACACATACCCACCTTTGAAAATGAAAGATCTCATTCCCACCTAATTTGTATCTAGTAATAGGGTCCTCTCTTGACACAATATCTCATAGAACTACTCATTCAGAATCTGATAGCTTCCTCATTCACACTCAATCATGTAGTGTAGAGGTAACAACCAGAGAAGAAAGTAATGTCTACCCCTATCTGTCATACACCTCCAAGTATATCTCTGAGAATAGACCCATAAGTTTCCACTCACTACTGTCAACCTAAAATATCTAAATATGATTCCCCCTTATCAACACATTATCCATTGTGTATCCTTTTTCAGGCATATAGGCATCCTCAATGTCAAAGTATTGAAGGTATTCAACTCACCTTCACTGTCTAAAACTCAGATCATGCTCAGTGAAGATGTACTTGAGACTTTTGTGGTCAGTGAAAACAAAAAAATTATCTCCTAATAGATAATGTATCCAACAACGTAAATTGTGATGAAATGTAGCCAACATAAGATGTTGCATCGGATAATTCCTCTCATGTTGCCTCAATTTCCACGACTTGTATGCAACAACTCATTCCCCCTGCATGAGCACTACTCACAGCTTGACGCCTGATGCATTACAGTAAAGAGTATATCTCTTTCCCAACTCTGGTAAAACTAATATCGGTGTTGAATTCATCCTCCCTTTTAGATCTGGAAATGCTAAACTACAAAAATACATCCACAGGTACATCATGCCCTTCTTTGTCAGGCATGCTAGTGGAACTATTATGCATGTAAATTCTTGTATAAAATGTCAGTAGTAACCAGCCAGTCCTAGAAAACATTGTACCTCAAAGAAGTTCTTAGGCTACACCCTGGAAACTACTTCTCTAACAATATTTGGGTCTACTGATACTCATGTCCTTGAGATATCATTACCCATGATGTGAATATGGTCCATCCCAAATAGTAATTTTGAGAACATAGAAAATAACTAATGTAATCCCATTATACTCCAAAAAATATCAAGATGTGGGGATGGTCATGTTGAGTGTGAGAGTACTAAAAGATATAGTCCACAAACACTACCAAGATAGAATCCATGTATGGATGGACTACTTGGTTCATCAGTCCAATTAAAACTATAGGTTTGTTCGTGAGATAAAATGGACTAACCATGTGATCATATAGACCATATCTTCTCCGAAAGTCTTTAATAGGTATATCTGAAGGTCTATCGTGAAACTGATGATAATCGAATCTCATGTCATTCTTCTAGAACTCCTTGGATCCCCAAAGTTATTCAAATAGATCATCAATCCTCGGCAAGGGATATCGTTTATTGTTTGTCAACTCGTTTAGCTTCTGATAATCCACACAAAGTAAAATAGTATCAACATGATTCTTCTGAAATTGGATATGAAAAATCCAAGGAGAAGTTATGGGTCAGATGAAAACCCTTTCCTATAACTCTTCAAACTACTTATTGAACACCTGTAACTCTGTTGTAGCCATCCTATAAGGAGGAATGGACACCGCTTCCACTCCTAGAAAAACCACAACAAAAAATCCCCCCTCTCGCCCCAGAGGTAATCTTGCAAATTTCTCTACAAAGACATATCTGAAATGATCCACCATTGGAGGAATGACCAACTGTGAAGTCCCCAAGTCACATAGATATAGAAATATAATGTAGGCTGTAGATCCTCCCTTCTGATGATGCTCGGGTCCTTCTATGTTTGCATGGACATCCCATTCACACCTATGTTAGAACAAACCACCCTATAGTGATGTGAAACCCAACCTTAATTGATAGAAGTTGAGAACATCATGGAAGGTAACTAACCAGCCCATTATGATAATTACATCATATCATGTCATCTCTTGGAAATTGAGGTCCTATAATAAGTTTCTCCCCCCAACCACAAGAGGGAACTCCTTTCAATGGTGTACTCTAGCCGACCTTGTCCCCAAAAATGATTCCAGTCAAGACATCAGAAGAAGTAAAGATATAGAGCCCAAGGATCTCCATAACATTAATGGATATGAAACAATGGTAAGCCACTCTATTGAAAAGTGCTGAAACTAAAACTGAGGCAACTAGGATCGTACCTATAACTGTAGAGGTTCTGGGATCCTGCTCTTACTGGGTCTGATCTACTGCGAATGTCTGGAATATACCATGTCCTTGTGACCCTATCTGACATCCATTAGCTGATTCACCCTATTACTGTTGAAAGCATGCCGACTGGATAAAATGACCATGACCTCCACCTCAGTCTGAATGGTCATAAGAAATCCAGTTCCACTATTGATGAGATATAGGTGGTGATTCTCATGAATGTGGAGTAATAGAGGAGCCCATGTCACTGGTTGTTGGTGAGAAAAAATGACAAAGCCACTGAAAATGTCCCATCTATCTGCCAGATCAGCACTCTACTAGGTCTCTTGGACAAAGTGGCCTCATATTCACTCATTTCCTTTAATGGTAGCATAGCACCTGGCTACCTAAAGGTGTATCATTCCTACTCAAATCTCTACATGTTGACTCCATGCAGCACTTCCTACTATTATCCAAAGAATAAGAAACTTTGGATGCTAAACTGCCCTGGCCCATAGCTCTATAATCCTTTATGTTGGGCACTATGATCAGTGCCTGGTTGACTATAGAAGATATGGCTGTCAACCAGATGATAATCACTGAAGACCATATTTCATGCATTGACAATCCTAAAACATCATCTCTAGGAAAATCTAGTCACCCCCAAGAATGGGTGTGAAGTGATGCTGCACTGTGAAGTGAGAAAAATACTCCAGGACTAAAAGCGTACCATACTCTAAACTCATGAAATCTCAGGCTCGGTTAGACCTTAATGTCTCATGGTAGAAGTAATCATAGAATGTATGTTGGAAATCATCCCACACCATATTCTTTTGGAATCCTCCATGTGAGATCACATCCCACCAAATCTTGGAAGAATCCCGAAGAATATAAGTAATGAGATTCATTATACTCTATAGAGGCATATCCATATGCTCTAATATAGATAGAATAGTTTCTAACCATGAATCAGCAGCATGAGGTCCCCAATCTCTTGAGAAAGTGGGAGGATTCTTCCATTGAAATACACACATAATCTCCACCATAGATGGGGTAGGATGTGGTGCTCCTTGAATGGTCTGTGTAAAACACATGAATCCTTCTCAAAATTGTGCATCAACAGCTATATCCCGAATTATGGACGGTTCCAAGATAGGAACGCCAGGAGGGTCTCATGGTACACCCTGATCTAACATGTCCAGTGTCTGATTATTGTACTATATCCGGCGTACTACTGGAGGACATTGCAAGGGACTGGGCATCAGTGGTGTGTTATAAGGAAAGCAGTGGCCACAGATGAGTGTGTTAAAAACCTGGGTATGAACATAGATTTTTCATGCCACTATTGTTAGAGTAAGAAGGTGGAGAGTGTGAATCATTTATTTTTTGAAGGGGACTGGGCATCAGTGGTGTGGAAGTGTTTTAGGGGCTCTAGTTTTTCCTCTCCTTAGAAATGGGATGTCTCCTCATTCCTGAGGGACTGGTTTCAAGGTTCTCAAGGGATGGAGAAGGAGCGCACAACTCAGGTGGGGATTCTGAGTGCAGGGTGCTGGTGTTTATGGCATTCCAGAAACCAGACCCATTTCGAAGGTGAGGTCTCTTTGACATTATCCATCTTAGCAAGGATGAGATTAATGCTACTATACTAGTATTATCTTCACAAGGAGTGTCAGGATGCTCCTTCATTTGGTAGGCTTCAGAATAAAATCCCTTAGCCTATCCTTGCTTCAGACGAGGTGCGGGGAAGGTGGGTTTCTTGGAATCCCCTCAGTTATGGTTTGAAACTCAATACTTATGGTTTATGTGTTTCTGGTTGAATGAGAGGAGGTGGTGTTGTTAGGGATGCCCATGGTGATGTTGTTTTGGCCTTATCTACTTGATTTGACATAGGTAACCCTATCATGGAGAAGAACAAGGCTATGCTCATGGGCCCCTTGTTGTGCATTCAAGAAGGTGTGATTTTAACTCAGGCCAAGACAAACTCTCTCATTCTTTATGATGCTCTGCAGGGAAAGGGTGGATTCCATTGGTCCATTTCATATCATGTTAAGAAGTGCAGGTCTCTGATCCTGGACACCATTCATGTTTCCCATACAAGGTGAGAGGGCAACAAAGTAGCCAATCATCTGGCTTCTTTGGCTGAGAATAGTACCAGGAACACTTGCCTCATTCCCACTTGTAGTCTACAACCTGGGGCTATGAAGTTAATTAGAGGGGATGCCCTCGGCATACATTATTTCAGACCTCCTTAAGCAAGGGGGTTGTATGGTGTGTTTCCTTTATTTGAATAAAAAAATTATCTTGGATGGATGGATAAGGGTAATTGACCGAGTGAGATTTCTTAGAGAGTCTTTGAGTTACTTTGAACGACCTGGGCTATAAAGAGAATTGATCGGGTGAGCTTCCTCAGAGATTCCATGACCTTAGGGATATAATGAAAATTGACTATGTGAGCTTCCTTAGAGAGTCCTTGTCTGCCTTAGAATATAAGGGTAATTGACCGTCTGATCTTCCTTAGAAAGTCAATTTATGAAATCTTATGATAGAACTAGAGGGGTTGGAATGAGTGTACTACCTATAGGGTTTCTTGTACATGTTCAGTAGGACAAGAGGGGATGGGCTGTGAGTACTTCTTAGAGGGTTACCTGTTTTTGTTTAGCTACTTGTTTAGCTATTGCTGGATATTGAAACTATGGACTGTTTACTGCTGATTACTCTCAGGTTTACTATTTTCTGTACTTTACATGCAATATATTCACTGACTGTTAGGCACTGATCATCGAGTGGTTTCCAATAGGGATTTAGTCTCACACCCTGTTTGGGCCATGCTTTTGGGCCCAAACAGATTATATTGTTGAAGGTATAGATAATGGAATGCCCCCTTCTACTTCATTTACTTTACTTGCTATGGATTTGGAGCGCATGGGACTAAGCATAGGCTTGCGATGCTGATGATCTGTTTATATGTTTCTTTTGTACTTTGGTTTAGCACTGGTTGTATTCAGCATTGTGACTTGTTTGGCTATTTTCCTAGACTAATGTATCATGCATCATATTATATATATGTTCTCAAGTTTCTTATTATTTTTGACTTCCGCTATTTACTATTTTTGGATATTTTCTAATTCTTATATTGTATATTTGTTTCTCTTCTGCTGTGTTACTCTGATAATGAGGGCATAGTTTCCCCACTATCACACCCAAGTCCATCACTTCTAGTCATTAGCCTCTGGCATTCAAGGAAATGCGCTGGAGGACATTTGACCAACCGGGTATAGGGTGCCTCTGGGTGGCTTTAGAAATCGGGACGTTACAGGAAAGATATAATGATACATTACCAATACAATAGGAAACATTCCTATTACAAATATAACTATCTTCGTGATTTCTATAAATCAAATAAAATTCTAATCTAGGCAACTAGTAATATATTTTTCCAATATCTAGAATAAAATTTCATTCCCAACCATATCATAGCCCCCATTCACCCAAAATGACATGATTGATTCTATCTAGTGAAATAAATTGAAATCAGTAAATATAGAAATCAATATGTTCGTTAAATATTATAATCGAAGTCATGATCATATTTATTTCAATGATATCTTGGTCAATATCATTTAAATCCCACATAATTTGATAATTAGATACCATCACTCAATCCTCAATAATCATCAATCCCTAAACATTCTTATTTCATAATGAAATGGGATTTTACATCAAATATGGTATAAATTTTACTATAAATCTTAAAAAATTAATAATCATAAATGACATGAATTAATGAGAATCGTTGGTATTAAACAACATAAATACTATTGAGGAACCCATAAACACAGTACCTTGAATTCTAATTTGCAAAAACTATATAAACATTGGCATTATGTCTACTAGATAATGGATCCTAGATATAGGGCCACCTGGATATTTCCATACTAAGTGAGAATATCTATTAAAATAAATGTTTAAAGTCACTCACTTGGATGCATTAAACCTCACTACAGAGGTGGTGGTGTATAAATATCTAACATTTCTACTCTAGGTAGGATTTCCATAGAAGTGATAATGATGGCCCAATAACTCACACTGGTGTAATTTCCTAGGTTTAGTTGGGTATACTTTCAAGTTGTAACATTGGTTTTCAAAATGAAATCATATAACTCTCTTATTTCACGAGGGTTCCATGAGATCCTTATCTGGTGAATGGTCCACACACCCACGACAACCTCGATTGGCCTCCCCCATTTCCTCATTTGACATGAGGATGAACACTGATGACAAAAACTATTAAAGGGTCCCTACTCAATACAATTATTGAAGACATCTATGCCTCTTACATAAATTATTTATCAACTAGATCCATATAATTTAGAAGTGAAAATTAATTATTCTTAAATGAATCTATATATTCAGTCTCTTCCCTATATGATTATCTTCAATGTAAAAATTCAAGACTAGTTTTTGTGAAATATATAACATCTCAGTGATGTGGGTAAAATAATCTATCCCCAACCAGATCCCTTACAATATAATGAAAATTTCACAATATTTATTTATTATCAATGTCACTTGAAAAACTCTGTGAATTAAAAATACTATTGATTAAATCCTACGTGAGATCCCTATGTATATTTTCTTATAAAATATACTCTAAACACCTCTAGATTCTTCCAAAAAGAATATATATGGTTAAATGGTACATTGATTTATATTGTGTGAGAAGGAAGAAAAAGTATAACAAAATTTTCTCAGTCCAATATTTATGATCTTGGAGGTCTTTTATCACCTTGAATTACATGTGGATTCTGTATGGTATGTTCTTGAGCATGATCCACGATCCAAGGTTTTATTACATCTGACCACCTTCACCAATTACTGAATTTTCAATATTATTTACCTGAAAATGACAGGGTCTACCAGAGAGTTACCAATATCATTTTATCCATATTTACATATCGATTAATACATAAGGACATTTGGGGTGGATTTATTTCTAAAACATAAATCGTAAAACTCAATAAATAAATAAATAAAATCCAATGGCATGGGCGACATAGAATTTATTTGGAATTTAGTGTCAACAAAAAATTACATGTATATTTTTAAATCAAAATACACAAAAAATCTCAGATTAATACAAAATTTCTCTACACACTATGGAAACTCGACGTTCATCATGGAAAATATGAGGACACACACTCACCAAAAAACACCACTTTATACTGAATGGTACTTTCACAATACTGTCATACATTCCAAATAAAAATAGGTCTTTATAATACCAATTTATAGTGAACTAATTTGGGTTTATGTGACCCATCACCCAACCCAACATCCCATAAGGTCTAAGGAGCATTCTTAATTTCCCTAAGAAAGAAATTAGTTACTTGGAATCTAAAATGGCCATGTTGAAATCATTTAATATTTGTAATCCAAATTATAATGACATGTATTCCTCCCAAGACACTATAATGACCCATCCATATATCAAATTCCCATGCACAAAATAAAGAGCTTCTATGTTATAATAATATCCAAATATTATAGAAATAACATAATAATACAATAAAATTTCCCATCTCATTATAACATGATTAATGTGACCATGGAAATATAAATAAATTAAATAAAAGTAAGTCAAAGTATGACATGGTTAATTCCACCACCATATCTAAATAGAAAATGTTGAAGAGTCCATAAAAAATTTCAATGATAAACTCTCTATATTACCTACTATCACAACCCAACATCATTCTAGGAAGGGTTAATATCATCATGTCACACCACATAATGACTTTGACCCTTTTTCATTAATTGTTTCTTATAATATAAATTCAATATATACTAAATAGAATATGTTTGGAGTGATAAAAATCCTTGTAGGATACCACCATGATTCTATATCTCATATTTCACATTTCAAACTGAAATTTCTACATTGAAAATATTTCTATTAAAAGATAACAATATTTTTAATTAACCATGTTTGGGAAAACAATTAAAAAATAAATTGGATTTTTATAATATAAAATTTCCTTATCTCATGTATATGGACACAATTAAATATAAATTTGGGAATGAAGAATAATAAGTATTACTCCATACAAATAAATGAAATACGGGAATAATGTTTTGAATAGCTAGGAATGTGACAAATTCGGACATGGGGTTCTAAAATTTGTCAAAAGTAACACCGACTTGATTAAGGACCACTAGATAAATATATTGAACAATACATGTTTCCAAGATATCTTGTGATCACAATTATTTTCATGTTTCCATACCATTCACTATCAATAATATTCGGAAAAGTTTTCTTTATAAATCATAATATATATTAATAAAGCACTAATCTATGTTACATATATACAATATTGGTCTCCCATTTTCCATACATGAAAAGAAACATAACTTTATAATGATAAATAATAGATATAATAACATAATAAATATGAATATTTTCAACCCATCAAGAGATATCAAAAACATTACATCACATTTCAAAATGTTTGTTAGATTTCCCATTTTTTAAAAAATATAATATATAAAATTTCATCAAACACATTATGATTCCAAAAAATAGTTTTATAAATAAAACCATGTAAGAATACCATTTGTTCCGACATAAAAAAATAATATATCACAAGAAAAAGTTAACACCTCATAAATAAAATGAAACATAACAATTAAATTTCTACCAAATTAAATTTAATATTTTTGGTATGAATAATTACTAATGAATTTCAACGTTACACTTACCTCAATATTAGAGTAAACTCACCACCTTTAATTATATCATTATTATTTTATGATATAGATCCCTAAAGACCTAAATCCCCAAAGAAGATCATAATATATCAACCCCTATGTCTTGGTTCATCACTCAAGGTCATTCTAAGGTTTTCATACTTAATGGGAATGGAATGAGAATGTGAAATAAATTAATAGGAAAAATAATACATAAGATATTAAGAGTAACCTTTAACCATCCTACATGGATAAAAATAGAATCAATATAAAATTAAAGGGGGTAAAACCCCATAAATAGATCTATATATAAAAGGGAATCACAAAGAGAAGATTTGGGAAATGGGTTAAAGGTTGAAATGGACGAAAATAGAATTTTACCAGTAGAAAAATATGTTTGACATATTTCAAAACATTTTCATAGTGACCATATTCTAGATCACCCTTTTCAATGAATCCCCTTGAAGGATTATTGACCATTCTACCTGGTGTCCAAACATGGAATAGTGGCTGAATTCCATATCAATAATCTCTAGAAAAAGTCCCTCTATGAAATGTATTGGTTCCCCCACATAGACACCACTACAATATGGAATAAATGGATATGATTTTGAGGCTCAAATAATGGTAGGGATCATGTTTATTAGCCCCCATTCCTTCATAGAATAGGATAGTCAGTGGGGTCATAATTATTACCATGATACCCTTACAAAAACATGGTTGTGCATAGACTTGATGTGGTGAAATGAAAAACATACGATATCCATTACACATACAAAAAACACAAAAAAACTAATTTTAAACCATTTTAATATATATATTTGGATGAAAAATTATTAATACAGGGCCCTATTAATAAAAAAATTAAGGGTTTCACATGGACTCATCCATTTCAACATGCTTCATTAACTATTCCAGAACTGATATCCTTTTTATTATATACTTTTTTTAATGAAATACATTGAAACAAGTGTAAATCTACATTAATAAAATTATCACGATATTTTCATCAATTTGTGAACAATTAAATCATATTTAATTTATGGAAATAATTATTATATTTGAGTTCCTTGGGATTCTTATCACCTTGATGAATGTTCAATTAGTGTTTATGGCCCAAATGAAATTTCCATTTTATGTGCATATATAACATTATGTGCTTTTTTGGTTAATGAAATTTTTATATCCACTTAGATCGAATACTAAAATAATTAACTCATGATATAAGAATAAATACATTATAAAATCATCATATATATGAAAATTTTCAATGTATATTTTCTATATCAAAAATATTAACTTCTTATAGAGCATGACAATAAATAAAAGAATATATGTGGAATTAGTAAATATAACGGTTTGTGTTTTTGTGATAATCCAAAGAAAATATTGATGTTCTATTTCTTTATATTAGTGGATGGTTACTGTAAGGGATATATTACAAACTGATCAAAAATATAATTGATGAAAATATACCTGACCATGTAGTGGCTGAAGTTCAAGTGATATAATCATTATGAGATATCCTTATAGGATATTAGAAGAAAGATGAAATCTATAAATTTTATAAAAATTATATGTGCTGGGTAAATAGTATACACAAAATTTCAATTTATCAGGTGTATGTGTTGGGGATGGTTTTCTTTAGGATGGGTGAATAATTTCTTACCAAATCTAGAATTCTGAGACCAAAGAAGAAAAACTAATCGACTAATGTTCAAGAACTATTGGATATATAGAATTAAATATGATATTTTTATCACTACCAACTAGCTGAGATATTTCTTTTGTATATATTCCATATGATTATTAGGTATATTTTTTATGGAATGGTAAGAATATATAGTAAGGAAGTTGGGTAAACCATCTTCTAGTCGGTGGCTTCAAGATATCATATACCCATGGGAATGAAAATGGAATTGATGATGCACTTTTTTTGATGTCTCATGCTCAATTTTATCAACATGATCATATATTGTGGGAGGTAATAATCAACTTTATAGTGATACATCTCTTGATTCAAAAGTATCAGAGAAGTGTGTCCCTTAGATCACTAGATATTTCATCCTCACTCCTCATGATTGTGAATTTTTGTCAAATTTCAAATGCCAATTTTTGGGTTATAAGGGAAGATATTAATGATGGGGAGTATCCACCATAAAATTCCTAGAATAATGATGGGATCTATCCTATAAAAGGTGGAGTTTTTATTCATCTAATATTCTACAAGGAGAAAATATGGGATTCACAGAATTCTAGATGTGTTTTTCACAAGTTGACTTCCATGATGTATCATGAAATATATTTAGCTAAGTTGTGGAAAAAAAATATTTATATTTTTTGGTTTGTTAAAATATTCCAGAGTACTTATTTTGTGAAGGATGAGCATTTTAATCCCAGTAATTATGTTCTTTAACGACATATTTTTTAGTATATATGGGATGATATGATGATAGATTATAATGAAGGGCCTCTCATGTCATAGTGTGTTAGAGGAATAAAATATGTTTTAATGAATAAGTTGAAAATGTTACCAAATTTACTAATAATTATGGGTACATGGTCTATTGAAATGTTGTGATATATGATTCCTATGTTTTCATTGGATGAAGACACTATGTTCATTTTGACGTGATGTGGGCATGAAATTTCTGTTTCCCTATATTACCATTTTCCAATGTAAGGATAAATTCATCTCATCTAACAGTGATGTATTGTCCATGATAGAAATGGGTTGAATGGATTTCAGTTGGTCCTGTCAAATATTCCTCCATTGAATTTTTATCCTTGTTTGGGTCAACCTCATTGAGTTAGGGATGATTATGGAACTCATTAATGGTGTTGCCTATTTGTGTGCACTAGTTAATTACAATATTTCTTCGTGGTCATTCCAATGGGTCATTATAGGAAATCAACCATCATTTAAGAGAGTATACATCGTGTTCATCACTAGAATATCCAGATTTGAGAAACATTGGTCACCAGTATTCTTCCCCATATGAGGGAACCCCATGGAGGTATCTCATGACCAAAACTTGATGCATCCTATGTCGATCATGAGTTATCTAATTACAATGGATTAACATCAATGGATTTCACCATAGACATCACATATTTAGTATGAGGTAGTTGACATCACCTAAAAATTTCTTCCAAGGATTTCATTTTTGGCAGCTCTTGTTTAGCATGCGGTAGAAATATGAGTTAGTTAATGAGTTTAATAACATGTAGAGATAAAAGATGATCAAAATTTCCTTATATAGGTAGATCAAGGAGGTGAAATCCAAGGAGAGAACATCTAAATGGATTAACGATGGAAGGATCGGAACACACCATAGTGGTGGATACGTGTTTGTGTTTCCCATATTCGAATGATGTCACATCATGAAGGATGATATAGACACCCCTAGAGGTGGATCATAAAGGTTCCCACCTTTGAGATGGCGCCAAAGTTTTTCATTGGTTGGGATTGAACCTTAGGAATAATTCCTATATACCCTAATTAGAATACATGGATCAAAACCCACATATTTTGAGAAGTTTTGTATTATGCCACATAAGGATTCCTATTTGTAGTGATGTGATTATGAAATTTTCATGAATGCTTCTGATGGAGATGGCATGATCTCATTAGTATGTGGAGGACCGAGTAAGACATGGATTGGAATGTTGGGAGTGGATGGAATGTTGGGAGTGGATGAAATGGATGGAATGTGGTGTGTAGTTTGATTTGATATAATATTTGGATGGGACCTTGGGATGTCTTCCAACATATCCCAGTTTTTTGAAATCAAATCCCACATGGTTTGGGAGTTCGTTGTGGGGCCTACACATAATAGGATCCCAAAGGATCTGGAGGAGATGAGGCCACTTATAAGTGTGTCATGATCTTACTGACATGTGGCTACCTTGTTAAAGACAAAGATAGTCATGCATGTCAGAATGGTTCCTCATAGGGTATTCCTAAATATCCAAATTGATTTGGAATCAAAATCCACTTAGTTTTGGTGGGGCATTGGGGCCTACAGCTGAGGGGGATTCCCAAGGAACTAGAACAGATAAATGGTGCAAAAACATAGGAGAAATACATTAGAGGGTGGAGATTTGGGATTAATCTAATAGGGATACTTTTAATGAGGATATGGATGGGTGTAATAGTTTATACTAACCTCTAAGACAATGTCATCATGCTCGGTGTGATAATTAAGAGGAAACACCAAACTTGATTCTCATGTCATGTAAGATGTGGTGATGAGTGATGGTGTGGGGATTATTCATGGATGATGCCCGATGTTGATGTCATTCTATTTTTAATAGTATCTCATTTTTTTGAGTTGGGATTATTAAAGGAATATGGACATTGAATATCTCATTGCATATGAGGGTGATTTTATTTCTTACCACTCATATACGAAACATCCTACACATTTTTGTAAGGTGAGTTCAAAGCTTAGCCTCATCTGTTGAGGAAGTTAGTATTATACAGTTTACATCCTATAGCACAGACATGGGGGATCCCTTCATATCCCATGGGTGTACATAACCATTAGACATGAAACCCTATGTAGGACACGACTATGGAAATTACAAGTTGTACTGGTGTATTGGATAGGTCAATCACGAGGTCCACAATAACATTACTATATTGATTAGAAAACAAGATTATCTTAAATATGATAAGAAGAAAATGTTAAATTGGAATATCTTGTAGCATAGGAAGTTGAATGGGCCACATTAATGGATGAGACAAGCCACATTAGGATTAATGGTGCAGTTGAACCGATTCTTGATTGGTATGTGTGTTTAGGGAGCATGAGCAACACAAAGAGGTAACTATAGAATGAAGAATAAATATGTAAAACCATGAGAGTGGAGTCACAAATAATAGTTCCTCACATAGAGTTCCTTCACGAATAATATGCGGTGTTTTATGGGAAGGGGACTCATGAAAGAAGAGGCTTTGAGAAACATGGTAAACCCTCCTTATAATGATGTCCTGGATTAGTGAATTGGTGCTTCGTGTTGGATTAATACTTATCAGCTCCTCAAAGACCTATAATGGACATCCACATCTATGAAGGGAATATTTAATCATAAAAGGAATCCCCAAATAGTTCAGATTTATTTAAGAACACATGATTGTGGGTTTCACGATGGTCGTCTAACTTGGATGATTCCTTTCAATTTTGATCACAATGTTTAGGGTGATTGGAGAATCATAAGTAATTAAAAAGTCAATAGGATTTGTAGTCATCCAATTAAGGCTGAATAAGAAATGTATTTATAGTAAATATTGGTTCACAATACTAAAAACCTATTTAGAAGGAGGACTAGGGATTTCTATATAGCTGCAACAACGATAAGTTCATGGATCAAAAAATCAACCATTTAGCTTGGTACCTGAGCAAGATTAGATTAATGGAGTATTTGATCAAGGACTCAATCAGTTTTTGATGGTAAGGGATAATCATGAAAGGGTCCCTGAATTAGACCCTTATGAGTGACTTTTAGATGTTTGATCATGGATGAATACCTGAATGGTTGTGGCATTATCAAATAATACAATGGCACATGATTCAATTCCAAAAATTTCCCTCCTCAGAATGGGAGGTGATGGGAAATGTATGGTCATATTCTAAGGGATAATCACTAAATATGTAGAACAACTTCTCCCCTTCTGGAATACCATTAACGGTGAATATTTCGTTAGGTATGCACATGAATATTGGTGGAACAATGGACATCAAAGAGTACGAGTCATCGTATGTCTATAAAATGATCAGGTGGGGACACACAATGAAACCTTGCACCGTGAAATGAAAATATCATTCAATATCTATTCCTGGATGTTACAAAAATCTTGATTATTCCTCTATAAATGATTCATTTTGTTCCAACCCATGATTTTATTTCCACATGAATGCTTCTTACAGAACCAGACATCAAAAACTACATTTTCGCGAAGCGATAATAGTAACATAGAGGTTTGTGAATCACGATCTGTGAATGACATAGGTGAACCAACATCGAATATAACCGATCTTTTGAAACTAATGAATACTCAATTTATTTGATCAAAAATTCCATTATAATTTTTCCAAATTAGGCAAAATTGTGGAAAATATAATGTTTATGAATTATGTGCCCATTTCTTCAGATCATAAATCATTTTTCGAGATGCAATCAGAGGCTAAGAAAGAATGACCTCTACAAAAGAGGCTTACATTGTATGGATTCGATTTGAGAGATAAAATCATCCTCCCATAGGCATGAATTGATGAATCATCTTACTAGTTTATGGGCATGTTATAGAAATTGTCATGGCATTTCACTAATACAGGTGACACCTTGAAGAATCACACACCTCTCATAGATGAATGACTCAATAACCACTTCAAAAATACCGATAAGGATAAGCTGGAGGATGAGGAATATCCATTAATTCTCCTGACTATCATTTTGGTAGTAATAGGGAACCTAGAGAAGTTACAGTATGAAGGATGTGATCAATTCTTGGGAGGAAAAATCACTAATGAATGGTTCTCATCCTACTAGGCATGTTCTTCATGCATATATTCATAAATACCCTGATAAAACGATTCTTTAAGGAACTAAACATAAGGATTTCACCTATAAATACGGTAATTTTTATAGAAATCAGTACCTCCAAGATGTTAGTATGGATATCTAGCACCTGGAGGAACAATCATATAAGTGTTCTAACTTCTTTTCCACTCAATTAGAACTCATTATATAATGGAGTTCCCAACTAGAGGAAGTTCTAGATCATATAAGGTAGGCGACACATCACATGTCTAGTCTTGGGGATAACTAGTAATGAGAATATATTATTGACAATGATCTAAAATAGGTGGATTGTGATGAGGAAAGAGATCTTTGATGGTGGGAGTAGACACCGGTGGTCATTCATCAAATATTGGAGGAGATAAATTCATCAATATTTGAAGTAGATATATAATGGTGATTTTTCCAATACCCATAAGATTCTTGAATATACAAGATTCCATGTTAATGTCACATCATCCATATTTTCTTTGGATCATTTCCTGTATTCATGGAAATATTTATTTTCTCTTGTTTCATTACAACACATCCATCATGCTTTTGAAAAAACAATGATCAATCCCCAGACCAATTTTGGTTATACTCAGTGTGAGAATCAAGGGACAAATACCTAATTTCTCTTATGCATGAGAGTTCTGGATAATCACCGATAAATCCTGGTATTTTATTGTTTATTGACCACTGAGAGTGTTTATGTTGATAACGGATGTGGCTGGAGAATAATGTTCCTATAATAGACGGATCACATTTATAACATCTCTTTGTGCTTTCACGCAATAACCCATGGGGAATTGGAGACTTTATAAATAGTGTAGAATAAGTTGTGTGAATCATAATGTTATATATTTGGAACATTATGTGGGTGGTATGGTAGTACATGATAATTGATGACCATGTTTAAAACACATCAACCTTGTTGTTATCATGAAATGTGTAAAATAATTGAGGGTTTTATTCTAACCATGCATTGAATATAGAATCTGTATCACAATGTAATCTGAATCCTTTTGAGACATTGGCACTAAATGTTAGGTGAAAAATAAAATAAAATGAGACCATGTTGTCCAGGGGGTCCCTTTAGATGTAGTATATGATATGGATCTAAATAATGGAGATATTGATCATGAAAATAGATTAATTGAATGTTAAAATTGGATTTCAACACTCTCAGTGTTACACCGTTGTGTCTTTGAAATCATTTTTGTATGTGTATTGATCAAAACAAAGATCAAACCCATTTTCCAGGAGTACATCATATGAGATATCGAGCAGCCTTGGAATGTTAAAACGACGTGGTAAATGATCGATACTGGGGATGGGGACCTCCAATGAAAGGGATTGTAATGTTTTGAAGTTTCACATAATGCAACTAAAGATGATAGACATGACATTTAATTTCTTATAATAATGATTATTCATGGTACTTAGTAATATTGGGTAATCGGTGTAGCACTATGAGATTTTGAGAAATATTTGTTATCAATTAATTTATTATTTTGGATATTTTACATTGCACACAACTCAAAATATAGCTTCTATAATAGGAATGCACTATGCTTTTCTTGAGTTTCACCCGACACCATGTAAATCATTATCTAAACACAAAAATTGATTAAATTATAGTATACGCAACACAATTTTTGTCTTTTATTAAATGAAATTATGATTTTCATCAATAGAATGTGTTACATTCAATGCATATATATATCAAACCACATAAAATATTAATATTATTGTTAATATATTATTATTTTTATCACATAGCCATGAGTGTGGAACTTATGAATAAAATATTATTGATATAAATGATTAAAATGAATCATTTTATATATAAATTAATGTAAATGCTATTTAAAAATTAAAAAAATTATTTCCTACAAAATTTCTTTTCTATGTAAAAAACCATTTATGCCATTAATTTAGAAAAACACTATTAATGAATTTTTTTAATTTTTTATATATTAAATAAAATGTATTTTAACACATTCAATAGATTTTATTGGGATTAGATAAGAATTATTTCAATTTTATTAAGAAAAATATGTATTTTTCAAAATATTAATTTTACATCATTTTTATACTAAACCATATTTTAATATAATTTATAAAAAAATTAAATTCATATAAGAAATGATAAAGTTCATTTTTTAAAGAGTAATATAAAAATTTACTCTTGGAGATTTTTTTGGATGTTTTATTTTTTGATGAATAGTTAAGAATAATGAATTTTAAATCAAACCTGGTTTTCAACTAATATATTTTATAGGATAAATTATATTTTTAATTGATTTTCTTGTTTATGGTAGTCAATTATACCACAATTTATATAAATTTATTTGTTGGAAAAAATATCACTTTGAAATTGGATATTAATACATAGAAAACATTTGATTATATTTCCATTAAAACCCCTCATTGTCATGCGGTTTTTGGGATTAAATTTAAATTAATTTTATCCACTTATGAGATTGAAATTTGAAAAAACGGGTTCCATATTTTGAATTTTAATATTTTATAATTTATATTTATTTCTTTTTTGTTTTTGACCAAAATTATTTGTGAATGTAGTAAATGTTAATTATAATAATAAAGGTAAAATTTAGATTAACAATGGCCTAAATCGTAACACTTAAAGGAAAAACTGACCTTGAATCTTTTCAAAAATATATTTTGTGCCCATATCTATAGAATATTCTTCATTTTATTGAATTTTTTCAATTATTTTGGGTGCATGATATGGGAAATACATTTTTGGATTTCTATTTTAACAAATTTAAAAGAATGTCAGTCCCCTTCCACCATATAAAGCCACATTCCCCTCCCACTTATTCACACCTCCCAAACAAATTTTATAAAAAATGACTTCATAAATAATCTCTAAAAACACATCTCATAATTCTCTAATCTTACATTTGAGATTAAATCCATCCATGGAATCCCTTTTGTGAAAACCAAAAGGAGTTACCCAAAGAAGAGGTAACACCGTTCCTTATATTGATTTTTTTTTCATTCTACACACCATAAATGATTGTCATTCCATTATTATATAATAACCTATTTATCATCAATATAATTATTATTTTTATTATAGTGGTTATACCTACACTTAGACACATATCCATTAAAAGGGTAAAGATCATGTCGTTCTTGTGTACGATGAACTACAACGTCACAAAATGATGTTGTTTATTTTTCATTTTCCATCTCTCGTGAATGAGAAATACTATAGAAACTCTATATTTATTATAAATATGTATATGAAATTTATGATTTATTTATACTTATTTAATTATTATATAAAACATACCTTCATACCTATAAATTTTTTTGTAAATATGATCTCATAATTTGTGGAAGTGTGGACTACCACCTCCTTAAAGGAATGTGATTCTTTCAAACTATACATGGAACATATAAAATATAGATTAAATAAAATTATGTGAATTAAATAAAATTTATATTATATTAATTACATATATACATTATTCTAAATATAATATATCATTTTCATTATTACCCACTTCACACACTAAAAGGGTGATAATGCCATTAAGGGGAGTGTGGATTACCACATACTCAACGCGAAATTATACCTTTTACATCACAATAATCCCAAATATTTTTTATATATTATTAAATAAAATTTTATTTCTATAAAATGATAATTTTTTTAATATATAATGTTTCTTAAATTCTATCTATAACAATCATTGAAAAATGCGTACATTACTCATGAATGTGTCTGACCTACCGTCTCCATGATTGTAACATTAGATGTGTTTTCATAACCATAATCCATGAGTGGTTATAAATGTGTAATTTATTTATAAATATTTTATTTAGTTCATGGTTAGTATTATGAATATTTTTTGTAATTACCCCTTTGACCATAGTTGACCTACCAAAGTCGTTTTACCACATGTATTTTTTTAGTTCAAAACAACTAATGTTAACATAATTGTTTTCATAGTTGTATAAAAATTTGTAATAAGAGAAGTAAAATTAATAATAAAATTGGAGATTTTATTTATAATGTAAATAGTAATCATATTTTTATTATTCATGTTATTTAATACACATGTGAAAATTCATACTGAAGGTAATGGAATTTCCCCTTAATTTTTTATTTTTGTGAGATACATGCCATAATTAAATATCATTTATTTTTCATGTTGTGTATACTATCCATAAATTTATTATATTATTACTATAATTAAATTTATTAATATTTACCTAACTTTGTAATGTTTTTATTTATTGGGATTTATATTTTAATGTTTTCAAATCCATAAAGTAAATTTGTCTCAATTTTTCTTATTTGAGACACATGTCTTGTTAGGAACAAATATTTTTCTATAAGTGGTATATAATATCATTGACATGTTATATCATGAAAATATTTAGATTAATTATATTTAAGGATTCAAGTAATTTTTCTTTCTAATTTGTTACAATTCAATGTTACTAAAGTTGTAACGATTTATATCTACAATCACCCCATTTATCATGAATGATTATTCTTATGCTTCCATTGATTAACTATTATAATCTACCCCATAAGAACTTTAATGAAGTTTACTGAATAATGGTTATTCATATTATATCTAAGTAATGTTTCCATTTTTAAAATAATTGGAATGTAAAATAATTGTAAAATTATTTCAATGATAACATGAGTTTATTTCTCCTTTCACTAATAGATTTAGGTTCATTCAAAATATTTTTTTCACAATAGGTTAATAAAAATATTCACCACTTTCCTTTAATGTTTAAAATAAATTTTTACAATGAATAAGATTTTAAAAAAAAAATCTTTAAAAAGAATATTTTGGTAATTTTATGACTAAGGCACTTTTCTAAACATTTATGGTTTAAAAGAAATCGTTCAACAAGCATGGAATAACCAAACTTCATGTCCATCATTTAAATTATACATAATTTATATGTTTAAAAGAAAATTATTTTTAAATAATATTATATCCTTATTATTTTGTAATTTTATTTATATTAAATTTATAATCAAGAATTTTTTTTAAATGGTTAAAATTAATTTCAAATTATTTTCAAAGGCTCTATTAAATGTATTCAAAAGGTTGTTTGAAAATAAATGGATTTTAGTGATTTTATATACTATTTTACGAGTATTCAAATTTTTTTAAAATAAAATGTTTTTAAATACATTTTCATTCGTTCCGTATATGATTCTTTAGTGTATTACATGATATGGGTTTAAAAATATTTTCATATATTATTTATATGTTTACCATGACTATTTGAATGAATAGTTTTTAAATTATTTCAAATTATTCATTATATGTTTTTAATGAGTTTTTAATGAATTTTTTTTTCAAATGGTTTTATGTTTTAAAAATATTTTTTCAAAAAAGGTAATTTTCACCAAGAAATGTTTTTAAAAGATATTAAAAAATTATTTCCCATAAAAGATGACATTTGTTGGTATTACTCTTGAGGTTATAGGAAATGATTAAAATGATCGATTCATATTATTTTTAGAAATGTTTTATTTTATGATTGTCTGATCTTCTTGAAAACCATATCATTTTCATGGGTTATCCAATTATTCAACCTTCTTATTTTCATGGATTATTCTCTTTATGAAAACATTATGAATCGTATATATTTTTGATAGTGTAAGGTATTATTTCATTTTTATGAACCCAATGTATATTCAAGGTTTATGATATGAAATTTAATAATAGTGTGGAACATGTATGTATCATTACATTATGACATGGGGTGCCTATATGACCCTTAATTTTATTGGGTAATGGTTTATACCTCAGGGGATAATGATTGAAATAATGTTGATAGGCTTGATCCACAATAGACGATGGGGAACCTCAATCCACTATTTGAAGATGGGGAAAACTTATCCACAATAGGAATATGGGGAAACCCATTCCACTGTCTAAAGATAGGGAAACCAAATCCTTTTTAGGATGATCGAGAAACCGAATCCACTATGGAAGATCAGAAAATATGATCCCTTATAAGAAAGACTGAAACTGGGGATAGCTGTGTCTCTGGCCCAGTAGGTGTTGTCCCTATAAAGTTCCTTGATAAGTTTTAGAAATGTTTCTTCACCTATAAGGAATGATAATACATGTTTATTTGTATCTCATAATTTTAATTTTATGAGTTCATGGCTTATTGTTTGGTCAACATTATTATTTATGTCTTATGAACTACTAAGATTTATGGAATGATTCATGTTTATAATATTTGAAATACAGGTTATGATCATATAATGTTATGAGTTAATTCTCATACGCATATTATCATGTTTATTCTTACATATCACTTTTGATTACCATTAATAAGCATCATATCTCACACCTTTTAATGTATATTTGTCCATGTTAAGAATATATATTTTATATATGATATTTATAAGAGTTGTTCTAGTTATAGAGAAAATATAGAGAGATAATGAAGAACACCCATGTAATAGTTCTTAAACTTCCATGATTCAAATAGAACTAAACAAATAAGATCTTGGAGAATATATTTGTGTAAGGTATATGTATTCAGAAGAAGTGATCAAATTTATAAAAATGGAAATCCAGATTGGTTATATTACATATCAAAGTGATGATTTATTAAACCATTTGAAACTGTGATGATAATAGTTTAGTGATATCCATATATACATTTCAAAGTATATAAATAAGGATTTTACTATGTATTTGTTAATGGATGAGGAAAAGTAAAGGAAAATGTCCTTGAATTTTAGTAAAGGAAGAATAAAGTGGGTTCGATACTCAAATTATATCCCTGTATGGAAAAAATGGGGATGTAGCTCTGTCATCGAAGTGCCTAGGGGGGAAAATTTGATAATCTGCATCCAACGTGACTCAGATGTATCCTATTATAAGACAATGAGCCTTACTAGACACCATTTTTTCCATTAACAGGTTATATTATTTGGGGATTCACAAATACATTATGTGAAATCATGAAAGCATTAATTGGAATATGATAATGAAAAAAATTTATAAATATTAGGTGTTATAGATTAAATTTGTATGTTTAAATTTGTATATAAAATATAAGAATTTTTTTAATGATTATGTTATTTTCTGGTATGATAAATTTATCTCACCCTATGATTTATGGTTTTATTTAACATAGAGATTTGATGAAACTGAGATTGCAATTATTTATTAAGATGTGGAATGTTTGAGAATAATAAATTTAAATCTCTTATATGTAAATATAATGATAATAGTTAGGAAGAACCATGGGCATTGGTTATACTATTGAAAATTAAGAGACCAGAAAGGACATGTGAAATTTATGGGATTCTTTTCCAGTATCATTTAAATTAAACATAATAACCATGGTAGGATTTATGCTGAGGAACATTAAAACCTAATTAATGTTTCATATTATTGGAAAAAGGTATAAAGGGGTTTGATAATGAATCCTGAATAATGGTTTCCGAATAATTTCTGTTGATTGATGTATATATTTATATAAAGTTATGAATTAATTTATATAAATCATGATGTGTATGTTTTACATTAAGAACATGAAAAAAAAATCAAGGGTTTTGATGAACTAGAAAATGGATTTAGTGGAATGGTGTTGTTTTGGATAAGGGAAGGTAACCCTTAAAATGTGTTTATTGTTGAGAAAATTATGTTTATCTTGGATAGAGAGATGATTGATACAGGTAAAGTAAATTAAATATTTTTGATTACCCTAGAACAGTTTTTTGATTTGTCAAAAAATAAGTCTATGTCATCATGGACGAAGATTCAATCATCATAAATTCATGGAACATATCCATCATTCCATAGAATAAGGAAACATTCATTTTTCATAAAGTATTTTTGGTAATTCATTTCATTACCATGTATTATGAGAATGTACTAAGCCCGTATTCATATTTTTGGAATTTTGAAACCAATAGATAGTTTATGATATTTTGGGGTCATTGTTAGTCTTATTTCATGACCTTATTTATACTATTTTTTTTTTCATCATTCAGAAGGATTATAAGGTTTTAAATTTATTTAATGTTTAAGTTATGTTTCACATGAGTTTAGTGATATTAACATCATGCCTCACCACATGAAGACGTATTCATATTGAATAAATTGTTCTAATATGTTTTCTATGGTAACTGATTACATATGCGATGCCATATCAGGGATTTCAATATCATTTATTTCTCAAGGAATGAAAAATTCACCATCTATTTTAGAGAAATAGGTGAATCAGAAATTGATTAGGGCACAAAAAATGGTGAGATTATAATGAATACTGTAAGTATATCTTCACATAAAATTATGCAACTATATGGAATGAATCATTAAACCAATGAGGTTATCCTTATACCTTCATTGGGGATGAATCAAGTATCCCCTTAGATCACCACAAATTTATGGCTTTGTGATTGGTAACAATCTCCTCACCTTTTTCTCTACTGGTCCACATCAGAACATTATAGTTATATTTATCTTCATTTACTATATTTTTATTTTCCAATTATGTTACATTATATGTAAAACTATTTATGCGTCACAATGGGATGCCGTTATGCTTCAAGTTTTTCATTGACAAACTATTCTTTAGTATTAATTTTTATGATCTGGGGTTCATTGAAAAGAACAAACTAGTATTAAAACTCTAATAAATCAGATCAATTTCTATCAATAATTATTTTTTGGGTAGAAGAGTATAACAAAATGATATTTTGTCAAAAAGGTATTTCTTTATAAATTTAATATTTTTTATATCTTTCAAATAAGAGAACTATAATATATAATTTTTAATATGAAAGAAATATGTTTCGATTTCATTTCATGAAAAATCATGATAATATTTCACAACACTCAACATGCAGATTATTTTCTAGTACATTCAATAATTTTTTTTATGTTACAGTCAATGTTGACTTCCATAAGTAGCTTGTGTTACACATAAGTCCTAGTATTAAAACTCTATTAATCCAGATCAATTTCTATCAAAAATTATTTTTTGGGGTAGAAGAGTATAACAACATGATATTTTGTCAAAAATATATTTCTTTATTAATTTAATATTTTTTATATCTTTCAAATAAGAGAATTATAATATACAATTATTAATATGAAAGAAATATGTTTCGATTTCATTTCATGAAAAATCATGTTAATATTTCACAACACTCAACATGCAGATTTTTTTCTAGTACATTAAATAATTTTTTTTCTTATGTTACACTCAATATTGACTTCCATAAATAGCTTTTGTTACATATAAGGCCTAGTTATATAAAATTAAACCTTGCTATTAATATTATCATTAGAAAAATATTATTGTTTTCTCTTATAAATTCGTAATAATTCTATGAATATTTCGTTATTTAAATATGTTAATAAAAGGAACCCTTTTATCTAGAAAGTAATGCAAGAACTATATGAAAATATTGAAATTCATTTTCTATGAATACTTTATTTCTATATATAGAACAAATTTTCTCTCAATAAATTAAACCAACATATATTTATAAATTTAATTGATATATTATATATTAAATCCAATTTATTTCCACTCATCAAACTAATTTGACGGTAATAAGATAAGAATGAATCCAGATTTATGAATTAATGATATATTTTTTAAAATGTTAATTTTACCTCCTTCAATTGTAGAAACCATATTAAATAATATTTTTGGAAACATTTATAGTTTTTATTTGAAAAATAATGTTCATTTTTAAGTAATAATATCATAATTTACATTGAAGTACTTTTCTTTGGATGTTTTATTTTTTTATAGATAGTGAAGAACACTGAATTTGGATTCAAATATATCTTTTTTATAATTTATTTATTATGTCACAATATATTTTAATTTTATAATTTTTTTAAATATGATATTAATATAAAAATTGTTTTAATTTAATTAATTATAATCAATTTCACATTGAAATTCAGTATATAATCTATTAATGCTTTTGAATGATTTTTTACTTTAAAACACTTCTTTGTAATCCCATCTAATAGATTATCATTAAAATTATATCTACAATATCTATGATTTTAAATAAGAAAAATGAATTCCAAATTCTGTATAATCATTTTTTATAATTTATATTTATGACAAAATAGTGTTTGACAAAAAATATTAGCGAATGTAATTAAAATTAATTAAAATGATTAAGGTAAAATAATGCTTAGAAAGGGAAAAACCATAAACATTAGGGCCAAAAAGACTAAGATACTTGTCTAAAGTCCATTTTCCATCTATAAATAGACCATATAATATATTTTTTTGAAATTTTAATATTATTGGATTAAATTATCATTGGAAAAAATGGGTGGAATTCCATTTATATATATATATACAAGCAAGCCACTCATCCTTCACTACAAAAATGAAGTCATCCCTCCAACCTATTCACACTTCCCAATACCATTTTCAGTCCAAAATTCATCATAAATAATCTCCCAAAATACCTCCCATCATCCTATGGTCTTCCATTTGGGAATAAATCAATATAATTAATCCCTTTGATGTAATAAAAGAGGGGTTACCTAAAGAAGAGGCACCAACCTTCCTCAAGATCCATTGTTTCATTTTCATCCTCCACCCCCTAAAATATTTTCATTACATGATTAGAGAATAACATAAGTATAATTAATATACTAATATTATTATATACTAAGTTCTATACCTACAATTACACACACGTCCATATAATGGGTTGTGATCTTACTATTCTTATATACGACGAACAACCACCCAACAAAAGGATAATGTTTGTTTTTTCCATTACAAACTCTTGTTGTTGGGAATTATAATAAAATATACGTAATTATATAATATATATGATATTAATTATGTATTTATGCTTCATTAATTGTAATATAAAAACACATTCATTCATAGATTTTTTAAAATTATGATATCATCATTTGTGAATGTGTGGACTACAGCCTCCTTAGAGCAATGTGATTCATTTACACTATATATTTATCAAATGAAGGATAGTCTAGATAAAAATATGTGACATAAAATCCACATATATGAAATTAACTACATAATTTAAATTATATATATATAATATATCAATTTCATTATTACCTGTTTCACAAACTAAAAATGAGATAACATCATTCATGGATAAGTGTATTAAAACCTCCTCGATGCAATGCGATTCATTTTAAATTAGAATAATTACATATATATTTATTTATGATTAAATATCATTGTAATTTGTATATAATTATCATCATAGAAATATTTTAAGTTTCTTACATTTTATCTATAATGATCATTGAATAATGGGAACTAAACTTTAGAGTATGTACGACCTTCTGTCTCCAAAATGGTAGAATTTATTCATTTTTCATGACCATATTCCATGATTAGTTATAAATGTATAATTTATTTATAGATATGATAATTATCCCATTATTATTATTATTATTCTTTATGTGATTTTATAATGACCCAGGTGTCCATAGTGAACCTATCCATTTTGTTTTAACACATGAAACGAATTTGGTCAAAACAAGAAACATAAACTGAATTGTTTATATAGTTGTAAAAAACATTATAATAGGTGTAATAAAAGTATTAAAAAAGTGGAAAATTGTTCCAAACAAATTATATTATTTTCATACTTTTATTATTCAGGAAGATAAATACACATGTTACAAGTCTATGGAAAATCATAAAATTTCCGCACACTTTTTATATATGTGAGATACACGCCCTATTCAATACTCGTTTCTTTTGTGTAGTATCTATACATGAAATGGATTTATTAAATTATTAATATAAATAAAATTATGGGTATTTAAATAACCATTTTATTATCCTTATTTAATGTGGTTTATGTTTTGGAAGTTAACAAATCTGCAAAATAATTTTGTCTCAACTTTCATTGTTTGAGACACATATCATTTCATGCATCTGTATTTTTCTATGAGGTGTATGAACATCCATTAAAATTATATATCATTAATATAATTAATTTAAGTATATTTTATGTTTTAGTTGATATTATTAATTCCATTTTATTATGATTTAATGTTTCAAATGTGGTAATGGTTTATAGCTACAATCTCATCATTTATTGAGATTGATTATGATTGTTCTTCTATAGGAGAGATATTCTATCCATATATTAATAAATATATTAAATTTTATTCACCATATTTTATTAATTTTATATACAATTAATTGTACAATTTTCCGTGGTTTTTACTTAACGTAATTAATAAAATGTTGGCTTGAAAATCAGACTGAATTTCTCCTTCTAGTTGTCAATCTATTTTCATTCAAAGCCGTTTCTTTCAGAAAGGGTTGTAATTTTTTTAATCAATATATATTTAATTTAATTTAATTTTATTTATTAATTTCGTTAAAAATGTGTTTACAATTAAAATTCTTTTCATTTTCTAATCATGTAACTTTTCAAAACATTTAAGGTGAAAAAGGAATGTTCGGATTGTGCATACTTACCCACCGTTAGGACCATCATTTTCTTGATACATCCTTTGTAAATTTATAAGAATAATATTTTTAATGTCATTGTTTTCGTAATATTTTATAAGTTTTTTTATTAAAATTATTTTAATTTATAATGGTTTTTGAAAAATTTATTTTATTTATAATGTGTTTTATTGGTTTTCAAATATTCATTTCTATGTTTCTAAAAGGCTGTTAAAAAAAGTTTTTCAATGATTTCAAATATTATTGTGTGTGTTCTCAACTAATTTATAAGTAAACTTTTAACATAAATGTTTTAATGCATTATTTATAAGGATTTATAGTCTATTCAAAAAAAAATTGAAAACTTTTTCAATCCTTATTTATAAAATTTCAAATAGATGAAACTAAATGGTATGTAAAGTGTTTCAAAGGTTTTTTTTATAAGTTTACAATTTTTTTTGAAGAAAAAGGTATTCAAAAGAATTTATGTTTTAAAAATAATTTTACAAAGAAGAAGTGATATTTTACTCAATATTTTTAAAAATATATTTCAAAATTAACTTCCTTCTAAGATGACATTTATTTGTGTTACTGATGCCATTCTAGGAAAATTACTTAAATTTTCCATTCATATTTTTTATCAAAATGGTTTCTGTTTTGATGACATGATGTGTATGAAACCATTATATTTTTCTTGGTATATATGATTAGAAACTAACTTCTTTTTTTGGGTTATGAAATTGATGATTTGATAGTAAAACATAACTATTTGACATATGTTAATATATGATTATATTTTTTGAAACCTGTTTAATTTTATGGGATATGATATGACTATTTATGTAAATTGTAGAACATGTCTGTATTATTTCATTATGTTGTGGGTGTGACTTATATCCCCCTATAATAAATTAAGTAAAAATTAATATCTAATGATATCATAATGAGAATCATGTCGATAGGACTGATCTGTTATGGAAGATAGGGAATCCCGATCTACTGTGGAAAGATGGGGAATCAGAACCACTATTGGATTATGGGGAAACCATGTACACTGTGGGAATATGGGGAAACTTAATCCCTTACAAGGAAAGACCTATGACTGGGGATTCAAGGGAGTCCCGACTAGTAGGTGTTGTCCCCACGAAGTTCCCTGATATGTTCTAGAAATAAATATTGACTTATATAGAATGATACTACATGTTTTTGTTTACTCAATAATTTCAATGATAAGATTTCATGGTTAATACTCTTCTTACCATTATGATTCTTATCTTATTAAAGGATAATATTTCTTCCATTATTAATGATTATAATCATTGATATGTATGGCATGATCTTCTATTGATATGATCATGTTACCATACATTTATGTTCATGTTTACACATAAATATCTCCCTTATTTACCTTTTCTGAGCATCTGATATCACCCATGTTATTGTTTCCTTCACTATATTATGAATATATATTTCATTTATGATACTCCCAAGAGGTGTTCTTATCTTGTGGAACTTAGTGGGAGATAATTTATCTCAATCATGTATGAGTGTTTAGGTTTCCATGTTTCCAAAGGCAGTAAAATAATACAATCATTAGTATTATGTTTTTGCAATGTATTAGGTATCCCCCAAAAAAGATGAGATGTAAATTTGCATTAATATCACATCATTATAATAATGATATGTCCCATATTTTAACATCATCTTGCTAGTACATTGAAAAAGATTTAATGATTTACAACCTAGACACTGGAAAAAAGACTAAAGTCATGTTTCATGGACTATCGAAATGTCTCTTCACAGTAAATTTGTGTGGCACAGAAGATAAAAATACAACATGAATGGTCAAAAAGGGGATTTTCTACCACATAAGCATTATGAAATATATTGACATCAATGGGAATCTGGACCAAGGGCCCATGTTACACCACACACCCCTAAGGGATTATTTGTCAGTATAATGATGTTCTTGGACATATATTTCTAGTTTCTAGTTGTAGATTTTTTGACTAAATGGGATAGTAGGTTTCCTAAATTTTCATATGTGGCCCAACAGAGTGACAATATCGATGTAAAAGAGGCCTTCGGAGGCTTTGTTCCACACTAAAGTTTCCCAAAATTCTTTTATTTTAAGGTCATATAGTTCTGACCATAAGGTATATGTGTTTAAGGTCATATGGTTTGGACCATAAGTGATCATGTGTGGTTTGATCACATCTATTCATACCCTACAAGTAATACTAATCACAATTGATCCATTCTTAGTCTGGGGATCATGGAACGATTTTTGGGTCCTACCTGATGTGTGGGACAATACATTAGGGGTGATTACAATGGTGGAATTACAAAACAATATAGGAGAGTGGAACCATTGTAATTCATGACGTTCATAGTCTAGTGGGATGGGTGACTTGTGTGTGGGGATTAATTATTTACTATGTTCAAAACACATCAACCATGACCACAACCATCATGAATTAGGCTAGTAAATGGTGGATCAACTATTGAATGAATTAGTAACATGTGATCCACTGTTTTCTTCAAAATATCTATTAGGCAATTTTCCTAAAATTGGATGTTAGATTAAATTGACATAATACCATCCCCATTAGGAGGCCCTTCAAGATTTGAAGGATATTGGGAGGAAAAACTGTAAAAGAATCATGGTTTGGAATGAGTGTATCAGGGAGTTAGATTAAAATGTTGGATTTTTTTTAGTTTAAGGTGATATTAAATAGAACCTAATGGAAATTTTATAGTCATATTACATGAACTATAATTTCCTATTTTAATCCCACAGAACTAGGACCATGATTTCATTCATTTTTTGTCATGATGCTTGTACTATGGGGAATAGATTAAATCCATGTTGCTAGTAATATTTGGAATCATGGGTATATATGTGGAATTAATTTGATAAAACCTAATTTGGATAGATCCACGGATGATCACTCACCCCATATACAACTTAATTTAAACTAATTACATTTCAATGTCATAGTTCATGTAATGTAACTGGGACCAAAGGTCCAAAAGATTTATTGACTTGCATCGGGTCACCTTGAAAAAATGATTGATCATCGCTACATATCTAACAGTGATAGTAAACCAATACACACATAGTTGTGTAACATATGTTGGTAATAAACCCACACGGGTGGGGGAAATCTTCTCTTACAAGGAAACCACGCCATCTTATGGTTATCATGTGGAAGCCTGAATTTTTTCAGGGTAGAATCACAGATTAATGTCATTCACTGATGTCATTAACTCATATTTTATGGACATAGTGTTTGGATCATGTGGTGAAAACAATAAAAAGGATATGCCTAATGTGGTTGTATAACTATCCTAATGTGAATGAGGGCTAATTAATCTGATGTACCACAGGCACAATCCATTTTATGGCTGCATATAGGTTTATGTGATGATGCTAGGAAAAAATTAAGTCCATGGGGACAATAGTTTTGTAATCATGAGGCTGGTTGTGAAGAAAATGTGTCTAGCCATTGTTATAACCCCCATGCGGTTTGGAATCATGCAATACATAGTTATAGAAAGAAATATATATTTGCGGGCTTCATCATAAAAAAGGAGGGGTATTTTTTTGTTTATGTTTTCTTTTTATTTCCATTTTTTTATTTCTAGAATGTTGTGTTTGGAAGGGGTTATTGAATCCTTACATAAATATATATCCTATGTGGATAGTAATAAATAAGTATTAGTTATTGAATTATATCATGGTAGATGACCTAGGATGGGGGAAATATCCTCTCAGGTGAGAACATTATGATGTTGCAATTTTTATCACCATATAGACTAGTAGATAGTCATTACACATTTTATCATAAGGAAACTAAGACATTTGTGACATGAAATTTATCATCATTTTTAGGGAATTAATAGAACAATTTATCGTCATGTTATATGGATGATGGGGAGAAAGTTCCCCAAGTGGGATGTTCATGGCACTAAAAATATAATCCAATGTGAATGGGTACCTATGATGAATGCACAACATAATAACCTCAAAATAAAATTAATGGATTTGGATAGTTCATGGTCATAATTATTGGACATAGAATTAGTTTAAGGTCATAGTGTTTGTACCATTGTATAAGGAGATTCAAGAGTATATGTGTAGTGTGGTGGGTTGAAAATGTTGACAATAATGATGAACTATGATGATTAACACCATATGATACATTGCGAAGAAAAAAATGAATGATGTTTAATGTTGTGATGCATAGTCTAAGGCTATTCATTTTAAATTTTCACAACACGGAATATAGAAAAACATTTAACATCAGGTTTCATGGATGATGTGAGATCCTTATGAGAATTATCTATTGAGAAGCATGGTATTGGTTGGCTGCATTATGCACTCCCCATCCATCGTGATCAAAGAGTATAAAAAATTGGAATAAAACATATGAATGATGTATGGTCCATCCCACTTGGGCTCCGACATTGGCATAATCCTTCTGGGTATCATTGGTGTTATGAGAGCCAGTGTCATGTCACCCTAGGGAAAAGAGACTAAGAAAAATTTGTTAATGAATTCCCTCTATATCATTTCCTATTGCCTCTCATTATTATTAATGGCATGGTCCCAGTTCTTGTGGATATTTTATAGCTCATCAAGGTGGACTTCAACCTTTTTTTTGAATTGTATGATCATAGTAAGATATTTGAAGAGAGAAAAATTGAATCTCAATGGAAATAACTACCTATGTTCTATATACTAGATAATATATATTCACATGTGTATAATTTCGAGTTGTTGCCTAATAATACTAGAGTGAACTGGGGAGCATGTGTGCCCCACTCATCAGCTTATGGCCCATGATCTTCTTCAAATTGTTGGTGATGGATTTTTTTAATTCATCAATCTACCCATTTTCCTACACATGGTATTTTGAAATATGGTTTGACTGAATTCTATACTTAGTGTACAATATATTCAACTCATATACTTAGAATTTTCATAAGTTGTTGGTTAATGTAGAATTGGGGTCACTAAACAGATGTATGATATTGGAGCTCATGAATTCAAAAATTTAACGGGACTTGACTTCATTTAGTGTAATTTTTCTTCTCTCACCAAAAATGAATACATTGTGGCCATAATGATCCTTCATTAGTGATATATTTCTTGTGTATGTGGCCCGATAACATCGATTCATTGAACTAAAAAGGTCCATGAATACATGGTAGTATGGATGAGCTCTAGTGGTTAATGAACAAAATTTTCATAAATCTGACATGAATGGATCTATTGGAAAACACGATAAATTCATGGACCATGGTGGGCCCGAAGTAGCCAATCCATGGAATCTAGTGAGATATATCGAGACCTACATGATGAGAAATAGATGGCCTATTATAAAAATCATTCATATCTTAAGGAATATCATATCCTAGACTGAAACAGAGGATAATTTCATCAATCCCATATCTGTAGATATTCTTCACAATAATGATCCCACTGTTGTTGGTGAATTCTTTTGTTTGATGATAGATTCACTCACATTTTACTCTTTTTGTTGGGATAATGTCATGATGTTGATACAATATGAATGTCATTTTCCAATCAATGTATTATTCAGATATATGGGGATCCATTTTTACTGATGAAGATGCACCAATAGTAAGTTAACCAACTAACCGGCTATCATCATCATCATTATATGGGATGATGGAAGAGACAACCCTTTGTCGAACCAAATTAATGAATATATTGTCTTAATTAGGCTCACAAATCGATGTGTCTAGAATGGATAGTAAGTTTGCTTGACCATTTATGTGATCGAGGAACATTAGACACCTCTAGCTGAGAGGGGAATTGGTCCATCAGCTGGAAAGTGTGCTCTTGAATGGGAATGCTGATATTAGTTTAGATGGGGTAATAATCATTAATTTGTTTGATGACAAACTCAGAGTCTCCCTTAAAAAGAATTTAGGCGACATCATTCTCATAGGAGAACTGAAGACCAATAATGAGAGCCTAATACTATGCCTCATTATTGTATAATCATTCTGTTATCAAGAATGAGTAGGGAAGGGAATCATATTGTAGGGTGATTAAAATTATCCTCATTTATACTCTGTTTAGTTTGGGATCATTGAGTATTAAACTAGTTTGACACTAGTAAAAATTACCATGGATTATTCCAAAAATATTAATGATTGATTTAGGAAATCAACATCCTACGACGATTCTTCTAGGGATGGATTGGTTCCCAAAATATTTTCAATCACATGACCCTTTAAATACTTCTTTGGCTAATGTCTAACTACTAAAATTTCACTTCCCAAATTGATATTCATCCGATCAGCATTGGTCAATTTAGTATATACTTAATCGGGTCTACACGAGACAATAATTGTTTCTCATTATGCATAAAATAATGTTGAAACTTCTTCACTATGAAAATAAGCTCAATGCAGTTCTTCTCGGTAAGATAATGTCTAGAATTTGTGTACATGAGAATATGACTAAGATAGTATAAACATTTATCTATCCCATTGTTGTTATTCTATGTAAGAAGGGTATCAAAGGATCATTACAGTGTGGTCACATAGAAGAAAAGAAGATTCCCTGAGATGGGTTGAATCAAAATCAAATATTGTAGAAGTTACTTCTTGATTTAATCAAATTTGTCCTTACATTGTTCATCCATTTAGTATATAACGCCGTTATTCATGATCATATAAGTGGGATAAATGTTCTGACCAGATTCATGATGTATCAGTATATGTTGCATATGTGGCCTTTATGACCTCAATTCTTTTTGATATCAATCAAAGGAGGCATCTGGATAATGGAATTGATCATCTCTCTGACAATATAGATGCATAATTATTTGAATAAGGAGTTGAGAGACATCCTAGGGGAATCCCCAAAGGCACAAATTTATGGGTTATTATTCAAATGTTAGGGTAAGATGAAGGTGAACACCTTCTCAATATCTATATGATGTTCCTAACGATAGAAGGGTTTGTCCACAATGTTAACAACATAGAATCTCACTAGCACCTGAGTATTTGTTTGATGATGTGATGCACGACTCATTGATAAGTGGATCATGCATTCATCAGGGTAAAGGGTATTACCTAACAATAGAAGTTACCATATAGCACTATTAAGGTTCTTCACTCATTATCTTATGTGTTCATCTAGATCTTGTTGTACCAAAAATTTCAATCCATAAATGAGAGAGAATGGATAAAATAAGGACATCAATTAATATATCTATCACTAGAAAAAGAAAATAATCCCTTTGAAAATGAATACTGAAATCCCATAATATGATATAAACTCTAAACTTAATATTATTCATCCTAAACTAAATAATTTTTATAGTATCTTGGGTTACTAAACTTCCTTGATGAAGCTATATTTGATGAACTAGTAAACTTCATCCTTGACCATGGTACCATAAGGTGGTTTTATATTCTGAGGATTCCTCATGAATGTGTGGGGATTCACTGGGTGACCAAGATAATATATGATTCCATAATGATATAGTCATGGAATCTCGACATAACTCCAGGAAAACACATCAAAATGTTTCTTTGGGAAATCTAGGTACTACAATTTCTCTTCTAGAGGTGTGGCCACAAAAATTTGATTTGGCCTCACCTCGGTACCATGGTTCACCTAAAAGAACTCATATATGAGGGTAGATACACCCTCTCAGAATGTGGGTAGAGTGTGTTTACAATATTCTACAATGCCAAAGAAAGGATACCTAGTTTGAGGAGGTGATTCTTCCATGTTAACTGAATCTGTGGGAATAATGTTACCTACATAGGCGAATGTGGAATCTTAAATGAGGGACTCTTTCTCACCTAAAACCATGACAACAATTACTATCACACCAATTAAATCTAGAATTTTACTACAATATCCACGATTGAGTATAGATTAATGGTTCCGGGTTTGTTTATATTAATTCCACCCATCTCTAAAAAATAAGTGTGTCTGATGTGCAGGTGTAGCCCTGGGGTGAACATATCAGTACCTTAATAGGGTATGGGGTTTTTAGTACTAACTGATCCTAGTCGATGTAGTAATATGTTTTAATAATTAAATTTTATAAATACATATGTATGCATCACCCATTCCTCATGGGAATTAAAAATAAATTTCCCATGTCTGGTGTCATAGCCTCCATCAGGTGAATTAGAGGATGGATACATTGTGAAAAAAATTTAATGGTCTGGCTATAATGGTAGTGTGTCGAAACACATTTTTTGACATGATTTTTATTTCTATTATAATAGTTTTAATCCATATAGTGGGATTCATAAGAGTCGAATAGAGATGCATCACCCTAGATCATGCTTACTCCACCATTGAGGGAGTACATGAGGAATTAAGGATACAAGGAAACTTCTACATGGACATGGAACCAAGGACTAACCATCAATGCATTGTAGGAGATATCCTTGAATATGATGATGAATTCAGTGTTCTCTATAAAACTACTAAAATGGGTCTTCAAATACATTCTTCCACATGGTCCTGTCATAAACCAAAACAATCAGGTCAGAGGGACTCATTTCTACATCAGTGAGTTCTAGATTATAGAGCAATGATGACGTGAGGAGTTTGATCGCAGAGTCTATGTCCACCAGATAGTTAAAGAATTCCATGATATTGAACTGAACAACGTAGTGTAATGTGGATATGTGAAACTGTATGAGGGAGAAATTATCTTCTCTTGAGAATTAGATAATGTATTTGAATTATTTTATCTTGAAGTCCACAACATAGATGTTTTCTTTGTCATCTACATCTATTTCAAAATATTTGGGGATACTCAAGGACTCTTTGAGTAACTTGGGAGTTTTTTTTGTAGGATTGGGCCTTAAGAATCAATAGAATTTATTGAATTCTAGTGAGGTTCATTAGCACCACGTAATTTCGTTCCTAAAGCATATTTCCGTCATGGTATTTTTCATTGGAGGGAGGCATGATAGGAGCTGCTGGATGAACCTAAAAATTGTGAATGGTGATAAATATGTCCTACATAACATTAAGAAACTCACCCAGAACCACTTCTAGAAGACTAATAGCTGGAAATGGCCTAGACATAGCTAGATTTGTCTAATAATGATTTTGTTATGACTTATCTGGCCGATCAATTAAAATTTTTAGTTGTGGTGGTGTGTCTAAAGGTTTTGTCAGAGATGATTGTCCCTTATGATATCTATGTAGAACCTATTGTCTCATCATAGGGATGTGCATTGATTTCCATGGAGAACTAGACTAATAATTTTAATGTTTTTTCACATGACTCCTTATTCAATGGTATCAATTGGAGAAACTCTGAGAGATTTCGTAGTATTCCTCATCATCAAGAACCATATTGGGATAATCCATGTCAACGGAATTATTGGAGGAATAAAATTGGCCATATTTGGAGGAATTATCCAATTCTAGATGAACATTGCTGGTGATTCCCATCCCTGGAGGCATGAAATCACTGAAAATGGGGGACGATTTTTTCACCATCAGGGGGGATTTTGTTCCCTATTTTCATCAGTTTCTCCTATTTTGATATGTTTATTTATACGAAGTGGATTCATAATCCCATGTTAGAGAAGAATCAGTTACATCAGAATTATCAAGACATCCTAAATGGGAAAGAATTATGTTTTGGGAATGAGAAACTATTCAAAGGGATAACTAGTCTTCAATCATCTGAGGAATATTGTTGGATTCATATATCATTTTACCTTCAATGTCACAATATATATTTTCAGTGATACATTTTTCATGTAACAGTAAATGGACCAAATTGATCACACTGTTTTACACCTTATCCTGGATCCAACCCTTGGACACAAATCAATTATTTATGGTATGAACAAGGATAATTATTTTGAGGAAGTATATTGGGTGTTAATTTTACTCAAACTCAAGGTGATGTTTATATTATAATAGTTTTAGAACCCCCAGCTTCCTTGGAAACATGGAAATAGCTAAGAACCAATGTATCCTTGATATTTTTTGGTTACTCCTATCCAAGAAGAGAGATATGGGAGATTGTCCCTATCAAAGGGAAGGACCCTAATGAGGGGATGAAGATAAATTATCTCATATTGGTGGCTACACATTTCTAATAGGTTCGTACTGATTCTATGATAGGAAAAGATTTTCTTGTTGAGGATTCTGCAATTAGTGAATCTTTGATGGGTAAGGCTCGACTAGTAACAGTTATAGACGATGAGGTTCCTCCACATGTACTATGGTGGTAGTATCTACCCTACATTTTCAACATGGAGAATCTGTAATAGGTAATGGATGTACCTTATTGGCATTCGTTATGGCTTCTCTAAGCATTGATCCTTATTAGAGAAATACCAAAATTTCGTTGGGAAGTTCCATGTGATGAGGGAAGAAACCAACTTAGACATTAAATTCCCCATGAACATTTTAAACATCTATACGTGGGATATTTCCATTTTTATATAATATGTGAGGCCTTTCCATGCGGTAAAAATGTCCAATACATTCTCATCTTGATGATTCCAACACATGAAGAGGAATAAAATAATATTCATTCATAAAGTTAAACAGAATTGTTAATGAATATGCATGTGGAGGTATTTCAAACTAGTAATGGATCATATGTATAATGAGTAATACAAAAAACACATGCCCATCCAATTTATGAAAAACAAAATTGGATCATGGATGCTTCCTACTTCTCTGGGGATCCCAACATGGGACCACACCTTGAGATAAAGTTTGACGATGTCGCAGTGTGTCTCTCATCCCTTTGAATGGGATGAAAGCAGGATTCTATAAATATGTGGGTTCTCACATATCATCCACACATCCTATATACATCATTCCATAAGATGGGATTTCCACCACTTATGTCTTAAAGGAATCAAGGAATTTACTGAGAGTATCTAACAGATTATACTAGTGGGGGTTCTTATCATGGAGAGTATATCTTACCACTAGTGTGATGAAAAACCCATCAACATAGTAGGTCAGCAAGGTAGCTCAGGTATTGTCTTGAGGAGAAGCCCGATCCTGTTTTTCATAGAGGTTAAAATGCTACTTGGGCAGATTCAGAGTCCCATGGTCATTTTCCACAGTCTCAGGTCTCTACCATGTTAGGCTGCATAAGATCCCATACTACCCATGTGTCGGAGGAACAAAAATCCTATTATGGAGAACCATCATATATGTTCTTTTAATAGATGATATCATCGATGATCCTCTTTAAATCATTAATAAAATATCTTAAGGATGAAATTGTTGGACAGTCCCCTATCTTATAGGGAGAATTGGATGGACCAAAAGGATAGAGAGGTCCCTTCTCCTTGTTTCAATTATGACTACTGGGAAATGATGTCGAGGGTTCCCTATGGCCAAGTGATTACCTTTTGAGGAATGCGAAAACACAAATTTAAAGTTCCACTATGTATTTTACTTCCATGGGTGGTGGATTATCACTATTTGACCCTGGACCGGTGTCCCTATCCATATCAAATATATCATGGATAACCCTATTTACTGTGATGGTGCCTGAAGCCATATCCTCAATATCATAGTGTAGGTATGGTTATCACCAGATAAGACCAAATTGGAAAAGGTAATTCCTTCCCAAACCTCAAATTTGCACATGTGAGATGCCTATTCCATGATTTTATAGAGAACTATGAATAAAGGGATTAATCATTATTAGGGGATCTGATGGGGGCCATGTGATTCTGGGTGTGGAGCCACTATGAGTGCTACCAAGTCAACCACATGTAACTGTTTATCAATGTTTTTAAAGTGCTATCATCTCACTGTGTATTCCCACTTATGGTTATATAGGTAGAAAAATTCATAGATGGTTTGACAGTGTCATGTAACCTAGTCCATGGTTTTGGACTCAAAGATGTTTATGTTTAGAGTTGCATTCTACCAAAATAACACAAAAAAATGATCAGTATCAAGGATTTTCAACATGATTACCTGTTTCAAAGTAATCCTCAAAACATAGTTATCCCATGTACCAATCGTCACATGATGGGAAAATGGAGTAAGAACTAATGTATATTCTTTTAATGGTGGACTATCTAGTGGTTGATCTGCTACAGGAGCTGACTGATCACAACACACGGGGTCATCTCTTGAAAGTGGAATCGACTGTATCATCACGTTAGTGTATGGTTGGGTTCTTACCATCGAATCAGGTATGTGGATTGCATAATTTTTTGGGGGTTATACTGTATGATCTTTTTCAATAAATCTCTATAAAAATATCCAAGATCCTTGGAAGATGTAGTGAATGAAACTCATGATGATAGGGAAGACTAAACCATGAGACCATATAAGGGAGTTAAATATTCCTCATCTTGCATGAAAATTATAATGGGATTCTATAATAATTTGGATATTATATTCTTGGATGATTAATCAAAAATTCCAGGCTCCTACCCCAGGATATGATTCAGATTATTAGGGTGAAGGTTCTATCATTGAATCACATTCTACTTCAGAATCTAAGAAGATAGTGGTATTGAAAAAGGATTGGAACTTACCGTTATTATTCCTCTATTGGTGACAAATCTACATTCTACCATGGTAGAGTTCTTCAATGTAGGTAAGGGATTCAGAATACAGGAGTACCATCATGCTGGTTGATGAAGGCACTAGGTTGAACTTTCCATTGATTTGTGGGGCCACAAGGAGTGCCTTAATATTGGTTTCTGTTAAAACATGGAGGATGTCAAAAATGATTAATTATTTATTAGGGAGGAACTTTTTTATAGTCAAATGGATCATGGGTAGGACCAATATAATAATTTTTATAGTGGGTTTGACCTCCTATTTGGTGGGACAAAGTGGAAGGAGGGGATTTTCAATATTCAAACTAGACGTGGTATGATCTCCATATTGATAAGCATGAGTATGGGGAGGGAAACTATACAGGATACCAGATGCCCAAAGATAACCTCCTATTGGGATGATAATTGGAAGATGTGGAGGAACATCACGTCGACCGTGAAATGATTGGGTAGGTACTCAAATCTGATTGGTTGTGGAATTGGGAGGACCCCCTTGTTGTTCAATGGAAACATGGAAGGGGCCTCTATACTAGTTGGCTATTTCACAAGGAGGACCTCTATGAGGTATACTTCTAATATAGGGAGGACCTATGTACCTGATTTCTATGAAGCAGGGTGTTTCTCCACTCCGAACTATTTTGGAGCTGGGAGGACATACACTTGATATGGGAATGGTGTAAGGAAGACCTTCCCATTGATGGTCCCTTAAATGGGGATGACCACCATGTTTTCAAGAATATCTATTAGTTGGACCTCCACACTGGATGTTAGTGAACTAAGGAGGACCTATACTTTGACCAATGTAGGAAATATGGGGAAGAACACGATGTTTATTGTGAGAGTAGGGATGGCCACTTCTTTGGTGGGAGACATTATTTGGAGGACCACTATACTAAATCTCATTATTACAAACTCGTTTGTAATGGGTACTGATTTGGTTAGTGGATGATATAGTCAACCCAACATTCATGTAGGGTGGATGAGATATCATTCCCAAAAGTGCTTTTATGGGAACCTTCTATGTAGTGATAGGGATATTGAAAAATGTGTTGTGGTGGTAGGAGTCATGGGAGATCTCGAAGATGATTCCCCATATCCAGTGTAATCCAGATCTTGGGCCTGATGTTGGCATCAATTCATTTGAATCGGGGACAACTGAGTAACAAAGTATTCCACTTAATCCTTATCATAGAAATCCAATCTATTTTGGAATTTATGGGGCCTAATTAGAACCCTCTTTGGGGGTTCCCATGTGTTAGTCACAACCAGTGTGTCCCTAAAAATTCCTTTCCCCATTAGAGTAGGTTAGTGACATGTTGGATTTCTCTGGGGAGAGACTCCTGACGTAGTTCATTTTTTATGTTGAGAAAAGTATCTCCCTATGCAGCCCTTGGTAGAGGCACTATCGGTGAGGCACATTATTCTCTAGGTCAGGGTGGCCTATATCCATCATCAAAATGATCCCCTCCTACTCATATCAGCATAAAAGTTGTACCATCATCGTCCACTAAACGATATATGAGGGTGAGATAGGTAATGATCACCCAATATCCATAGTTGAAGATGAATTCGTGGAGGATATGGAGTCATACAGTGTTTTACCATTGACACTTCCCCCGCCCTTATGCTTACAAGCAGGTAGTGATTAGTTTCCTACAAAATAGTTTCTTCAACGTAGGAGGATTCAAGTATCAGTACATATACATAGAAATCAATTACCTATTCTCAGTGTCTTCAAATATTACATTCATTTATAGATGGATCATAACTAAAGATGTCACATACTAGAATTCCAAATGTTTAACTACCCCAATTTCTGGTGAATTCCATGGTTTTACCATATTTTATTGTTAGGCCACAGTGCCATATATTCTTTAAGTGACATGATAATCCACTATGTTCTAAAATGATACTAGTTATTAAGTGGAGGTGAAGAGATCCCATAGTGATCACCATTTATTGATTCTGATGCATTCGTTATGGCGTATATCCATAATATGTGTTTTGACATGATGTCGGCTTCACATTTCTATTTCCGCACATCCATGTATTCTAATGGTGAGAAAAACTCATCATATTCAATGATGATGTTAGTTCCATGATCAAAATGCGATTATATGATGATGGTTTCTCCTTTAATTGATTCATCTTTACAATTCATCACCTTTTCTAGATCTCCCTCACATAGTCAACAATTTTTGCGGTTCTCATTCCTAGTTCCATATATTTGTGGATGCTATTTAATTATGCTACTACTGACTTAAAATTACAAGGGGTATTGATAAATCAAAAATCAATTAGGATAGTAGTCACAATGGGTTCATTATAATTTATGTATGATAAAACAAATTTCACATGTAGTCTTCCTCATAGAAGGGAACCTAATTGAAAAATCCTAGCATAGAACCCAAGGAATCCTATGTCGATCATGTGGTATCTGATTCCAATGGAATATATTCCATGTCCATAACCTCAGGAATCCCATGTTTATCAAGATGTAGATGAATCCATACATGAATATCATCCTTATATTTCTCTCCAAGCATCCCATATGAAGCATGAGCTATTTGTATGAGTCATGTCATGTGTTTAATATCATGCAGAGAGAAAGGTTGATCAAAATCCCTCACCAAGGAAGATCAAGGAGGTGAATCCCTATAAGGGAACACAACAAAAATTTACCTGCAGATGGATACGAATGGCCCATGGATGCAGATCCGGGGAGGTGTGCCTCATAAAAGTATGATTTCACATAATTTTGGTGGAACTAGAAAACCTCAGATGTGGATCATATAATTTAACACCTTGGAAGGGGCACCAAGGTTTACCATTGAATGAGATTAAACCTTTAGGAGGATTAATAAGTACCATGTTTAGATGAAAGTGATAAAAACCAACGTAGGTCATGAAGATTGAGGTTACACCCATAAAGAAACCCATTTGCTGGGATATGATTGGAGATTATGAAAAAAATATTCTTTTGGAGGTGGAATGACCGCTAGGTAGTGGCGTCCAAAGTATGATCATGATTGTTGTGGAGGAAGTGGTTGGAGTGTATGGAATGGATGGAAATTTGTGTGAGGATGTAATGGACATGTTTTTAGGTTTAGAGTTGAGGTAGTTTTTTTATGTATCCCTATTGGATGGTAACAGAAACCCATATATATTTGGAAGTTTATGTGGGGATTATTCATGAATTATTCCCTATGTAATTTGGGGAGATGCGGACCCTTAAATAATTTTCCTAAACATTCCGGGATGTGGGGATCAGGTAATTACCATGAAAATCATGGGATTTAGTGATAAACATTAGAGAGGCTACATACATATACAAGTGGGATGGGAACCAACTTCCACATAGTTCAGTAGGGTAATTGTGGCATACACATGAGAAGGAAGCCCATTGATTTGAAACACATGGATGGAGATAATTCATATGGGCGTCTCATAAGAGGGTACATATCATGTATTTCTCCAATAGGGATGCATTTATGGAGGATATGGAGGGGTGTCATGGACACAACTTTCCACTAATCAAATGTGATTCATTCTTAGTGTGATAAAAAAGAGGAAGTAGTGGATATGCAACCCATTTCATTAATGATGGAGTGATGAGTGATGGTGTGGGGCTTACGCGTGGAAGCTATTTGGAGATTATCTCATTTATATATGAGAATGATCTATTCCATTTGAGTGGATATTATACACATATTATAACAAAGTAGGATCTCATTCGTTATATTTAAGATGTCATTCCCTTTCACTCATACACGAAACATATTACACATTTTTGACAATGTTTTTTCATAGTTTAATGTCATATGTTGAGGATATTGGCACTGAGAGGTTTTACATAATTTTGAATGAACAAGGGAGACTCTCTACTTACCCATTAGAAATATATAAATATCAAAAATAAAACACTATATAGGACATGCACATGGAAATTCCAAGGTGTAACGCTTTAGAGGAGTGGAAAATCACATGGTTCATGTTAGCTTCCCTATGCTAAGAAGAATAGGGGGTTAGCATACCTAAAATGAGTAGAAAAAGGTAAATGTTACTATAGAACCCCACATAATGTTGAGCGGGCCATAAGAATGGTTGGAAATTGTAACATAATGATTTAAGGTGTAGGTGAACCGATCCTATATGCGTGTGGGTGTTTTGGGCACTCAACCTTCTCAAGAGGATCCAGTAGATGGGAGGCAATATAGAGAGGCCCATGAGATGGTATATACAAAGAATGTATCCTCACAAAGAGGTAATTTGGGATGATCTAGTTTATTGTAGTGAAAGGGAATTTGTGAAGGATGTGGCATTATAAAACATTGTCCCCCATTCTATGTATAATGTTATGAATTAGTGATGCAATGCTTCTGAAAGGCATAATTATTCTCAACAAAGCAATTACCCTTATGGGCCTTCCTCCTCTATGAAGGGTGTATGACATTACAAAAGGAATCTACACCTTTGGTGGAGGTATTTAAGAGTAGTTGAATGGGGGTTTAATGATTGTTAGATAGCTCATAAGATCCATTTTAGTTTGGATCATGATGCATATGGTGATACCAAATTAAGAAGAAATTCAGATGTCCAGAGTTTAGGTAAACAATCATTTAAGGTGGAATGTGTAAGGTATTTTTAGGAAAGAGGATTTAACAATACTGATAAGTAGTTCAAAAAGTGGATGTGGGCTTTGAAAATGGTCACAGAAGCATAAGACTCATTGATCCCATGGTCAACACTTTAACACAGTCAAAGAGCACCATCAGATTCACAAAGTGTTCCATCAGGGCCTCACATTCTAGAGGAGGGTGAGGGGTCTTCATGAAATGGATTTCTGAAGTAGACACATATTAATTTTTTTGGGACATTTGAGTTTGGACTCACTCCTCATTCATTCTGTCCCCATTAATTATTCCTATGGAATTTATTTTGGCACCACCAGGAGTTATATGTTAAGGATATATTATGACTAAATAGTGCACCCAAAAGTACTTTTTGGGATCTGGGTGTCCAATTACTATAAATTGTTTTTCATATTTTTAAAATGTGTTTGATACTCAATTAAATTTTATCATAAGAATATTATAATTATAAAAATTTTATGTTTATGAATAATATATATGTTTTGAGCAAATTATTTAGGAATGTGTCATTATTTTTGGAATATCATGAGTGATTCATATTTCTTTATCCATGTTCACATAAAATATAATTTATTTTCTATTATCATATTAAAAAATATGAGAATTTTTATTAATGATATATCTATAACTATTTTTTGGTTAGAGGTATGGGTGTCTTATATTATTATTTGAAACATCATTTAAGAGACATCAAAGCATATATGTTTGATCTAAATATTATTTCAAACAACAATAAAAATGTGGTTTTCAAATAGAGACTAGATCCACATTCGAATTATATATCATTTAGATGAATAATGTTTCATTGGAATGACACATATATAGCAAGAACCTAATATAAGTAAAATGAGAAGTTAGTTCCAAAATATGTGGGATATTTTTTGGTTATCGAGTAAGTTGGTAATAATAACAATTGCTTATGTCTTCCATGATGATTCCATCTGATTAAAAATGGATTAAATATATATTAGTTAAATAGATATCATCATTATCATTCTAATATGATCACCATCAATGACTTAAAGAAATAAAACATTCATTCATTTAATAACGGACTAGATCATAGGGTAGAAGTAAGTGAAATGTCAACAAATGGAAAGTCTTTACATTAGTTTCATTTTCTGAGGAATTTTTTTTTCCAAATATGAATAGTCTAAATGGGTTTCAGATATATATATGTGTAGTGTCTATAAATTGTTAATATTGTTAATATTTTTATGTAAATTAATCCAATATTACCTTTATAAAGTATATTTATTTCTTCTTATGACCTTTTTCATATAATTTTAAATAAATTGACAAAAATACCAAATGGAATTTGAATATAAATTGTTACAAAACATTATTTTTTAAAATAATCATCAAATTTCATGTAACACCTTAACTCACTGAAATTTTTTTTATTTTACTATTTTTAAAATCATTTCTAATATTTTATTACTAGTTGGAGAAATATTTTATCAGGGGAATAAAAATTTACAATCATTATATAACTATACAGAAGTAGAAATACATATTAAATATTAATTTAATTTCAATAATCACAATATAAACTCAAATTTATATTCATCACTTTTTTCCCTATTATAACATATAAGAGATATTGAAAGTGAAAAGTAGTTCATTTTGTAACTTTCACTAATATAAATATTATATAGGAAATTTCCATCGACATAGTAACATCAAATTACTCAATTTATAGACTAAGGTGATAAGAGTTGAATTAAACAAATCCAACAATAATATCTATGATAATATAAGGACTTATAACACATTTATACCTAAATTAACATGATTTTTCTTATACTAAGGTTTTAAAAATAAAAGAGTTACTATTTATCTTAATAGTATATCATGAGTCTTTTAAAATAAATTTTATGCCTAACCCAACATGCTGATGAAATAAAATTTATTTTAAAACAATTGAATAAAATATCAATGGGTTATATTCTAATGAACTTAAATTTAGTTTCCACCTCAAAATTAAACCCTATGAAACAAAAAATTGAAGATATATTTGTTATTATATCATTGTATTCAGATGTAGCTTCTTCAAATTTTTGCTTTCACAAGAGAACATTATCCACGTGAGTAGACTTAGTCTATTTTACTTTGTCTCTATAATATATGTTTTCTATTGGTTGTTTTTCATATTTATTATCTTGTTCCAGTGGAATGATCTCTGATATTAGTAATTGTGATGGATCATGTATATAAATCACTTGTAGATATACATGGAACACATTAGAAACCTGAGAGAGGTTCAGTGGAAACACCAAGAAATATGCTTCCATTAATACTTATTCATGATTTCAGAAAGGGCCTTTATTCTTAGGGGTCAACTTTCTCTTTATTCCAAATCTCATAACTATCATACATAGAAATAATATTAGAAAACTTTTATCACCAACATCAACATCAAATACAGGTTGATGATTTTTCAAATAACATTTCTATAGACACTAAGAAGTCTTAATTTTCTACTAAATGAATCTGACATTCCATATCATTACATTCGTTGTATTTGGTCTTAATTTTGTATTTAATCCAATACCATTATAGAATATTGTGCTTCTATTCTTCTTTACATAGAGAGATTAAGGGTGGGGCATTTGAATTCTCATGTTTGAGAAATTGTAGTATGAAAATTAAATGTGAGGAAGCTGTTTCACCTAAAAAACATGGAAATCAATATACAAAGATTATATATTGTCCATTAGGGTTTGATTTTTTATTTATATAGACAACCTTTCTGACGATGAAACACTGTAATAAAACCCAACTCCATATCATCTCCCACCGAGGACTTCTCTAGAATTTCACATAATACCCAGATAAAGTTGGATATAGTAAAATTTGGTAACCCATGAAAACTTAATTATTTTTTAATATAAAAATATATAATGATGATAGATAGGGAATTGTTATCTATTGGAAATGATGTGTACTACCATCATAATGAGGTTGACTAAAACCCTTATATAACATTTATAGTTTAAAGTTTTTGGGTGTCTACTAAAAAATCCATGATGATTTTCATTATTGTATGGGTAAAGGCGGTATCATCCCCTTATATATTGGTCTATCATTCATAAATTGATAACATACCACAAATCGAGATATATACTCGTTAATATATCTCTCTAGAAAGTACCTCCATTGATATTGATTCAATTAACTATACATATTTTTACATCCAAGATTAATTATGAATTGTGGACATTGATCTTAATCCAATAGCTCATTCAAATATAGTATGGATTGGACAAATATATGGTTCCAGATCTTTGTCATCCCATCACAATCATGGATAAACTATTGTATATTTTTCAACAATTTTTTTAGTTATATATCATCATTAAGTACCTGTTTAATATTCACATCGTTAGATGGTTGAATACATAATTGATTAAGTTAATATATTGACCTTCCATTAAGGTTACAAAATTTATACTATAAAAATATCAAAATATTGTATCATTTTTTATCCTCATCATAGATAATCAAGCATTATTTATTCGGTTGAGAGCGTCTCCCACCTTATTCACTTTCCCAGTGTGGTAATGTATTGAGTATTCGTAATAATTAATCTTCTCAAACTATTATCTCTGGAACATATTGAATTTAGTAAATGATAAAATAAAAATTAAAATTTTATGATCAGTATATATATCACCCCTCTATCTATAAATATAATTCTACAGAATCATTAATGACTAAATTAACATCGTGAACTCAACATCTTTAGTTGGTAAATTTTTCAAACAATCTATAAATTTGGACAATGTATAATCAATCACTATATCAATATTCAAGATATCTCAACCCAAAAAATTTATTGACACATAATTATATATTAAAAACTATTTTTATATATAGGGAAATGTGACCACATTCACAAAAACTAACTTTATATTTAGTTCTTTGAATTTTTCATTACATTCGTCATTCCAAAAGAACAGATCTCACATCCTAGACTACATGTTTAGTGTATTATCTATTGTGAGAAATATAACCCAAAGAGCTAAAAATATCAATCCAATAACAGATAAATATAGATATCATTCATAGGCGTTATTCTTGGAAAATGTCCATAGGAATTTTTCATTGAATTATCTACACATAAACCATAATTTTAGATTATATGAACAAGGAATGAATCATGCCTAATCCAGAATCACATTTTTTATTTTTTCATAAAACATATCCTTCCACTAGGTATTTAGTAAAATTCTCATGTGATAATCCTACACATACTTCCTCACGGAATATACAAGCATATAACTTATAAATACTACAAAAAACTGGTCAAGGTAATCTATATATACTTCATTCATTAAATTTATAATGATAGCTGGTGGATTAATAATTCCAAATTGAATCACCATAAATTCATTATGCCTATACCTTGTATGGAATTATATATTTTGAATAACCTCCTTACTGACAATCAATTATAAATATCGATATTGATGTTCAATCAATGAAACGTATTGATCTATGTAAATTATAATAAACAATACATCAATATGGGGTAGAGGAAACATTTTCATGATAGTTATTTTTTATGCTATTTAAAATCAATGTAAAGATGCATTAATCCATTCTTATTCTTAAAAATAATAACTTCACCCCATGGTGACTAACTTGATATAATGAATTATATGTAACTATTTATTTTGGATATTCTTCATCATTTCGAAGAACTCAATTTGGTCCATTATATTTTGAGTATTTGAAATATTTATAGAAAAATATATGAATTATATTGAAAAATCAACTTCACATTTTTTTGGAACATCATGAAATTATTCTGGAAATACATCAACAAACTCCAAAAAATAGGATTATCATTGATATATATTTTTTTCTCCAACTATATGATGTATAAATTCTGTTAAAAACTATTCAAGATCCATACAATTTATGTGATTTCCATCAAATGATTATATTTATTGTCATTATGATTGATTATCATAGTTTGGTAAGAAATATAAAAAAATGAAAACCCATCCGTAACAATAAATATAGTATTTATATAATGTAATCCAATCCAGTCATAGAATAAAATTAAACTCATCCAAATAGATAATTACATGATTTTAATGAAGAAAATTCCTAGAAACATCCTCAAGAGATGAGTCATAAACATGGATCTTTATTATTATTATATTATGTGTTTTTACATACTACTCAACATATTATTTTTCATGTGGTATAGAGATACCCTTATAAAATTTGTCTAAATAAATGTTGTGGGATGATTAATAATAAAACAAGACATCATAAGTTCTATAGGGAAAGTTATATGTACCTCTCACTTTTCCTTTCTTATACCTCTAATAAGAAATATGGTTAAAATGATATTTACCATTATATATAAACATAAGTGGTTAATTACATTAATCACAATCATAATCCTTCTGATTTTGGAATTGGTTAGCATAATTCCCATACTCTAGGAATTTGAAACATCAGAGTGCGTGTGGTTTTTTCTATGATTATTTATCGATATTATCATCATTTTCTAAAGTATTCATATAACATCATTATTTTATGGCCAGATGACCTTCCCTAAAATACACAAAAAATTTAATAGATCACTTAAGATAGTTTACACCAGGTATTTGTCCCACATTTAGAATAATGAAAATATAATCATATTCTATCCATTACTTATATAATTTCCTTTCATGTAAATATTTAAATTCTATAAAAAATGATATTTATTGGTAACTCCAATCTCCATTTCCACCAGCATAGATCATCCAGTGATTTTTTCATACCTACTCAGATCCTTTATGTCTAATAGCATTCATATATTCGATTTTAAGACACTATAAAATCATTCAACCTTATATTTTGTTTGGATAATAGTATGTCTTGAAAACATTTCCCCATAGGTAACAACAGATTCATTATTCTTCTATTTATGAACAATTAATTCATTCTAACATTTTTACTCATGAATTCATGGAATTTACTAATTAAAAATCAAGACCATAAACTCATCCCACTTGATAGAGTTAATTTTTCTTGTTTACTCATGATCATTATATGATTCTACAAATTATACACTATACCATCAAAAATATATATAGCAAAAATAACATTATAATGTTTGGAAAATGGATCTAAAGATTTATTTTTTCAATAGTACCAATCCATATTTTAGAATCTAGTGGATCAAAAATCCCACAAAAACAAGGTATACATTTCATCATTAAAGACTAAAAAATACATTTTTACCTCATTTTCCAATATTTAATATCTTCATAATTCATCACTCAAGAATTATTTTTGTGAATAACAAGTATACATTGAATTATAACTCGAATTACATTTAGTTTCTCTAGAGGAAAATCATTTTATTTCCATCACATTCAACTTTAACCTGATTCATTGTTCTTCTATCCATCAAATAAAAATGAAAACCATAGTGTGGGAAGAAAATATCACAGTAGAAAACCACATACACAAGAAAAATAATTTAAAGGCTATCTCAATTGATAATCCATCTTAAGTGAGACATTATATTTAACTTAGGTGATTCATGATCAATTTCAAAACATTATTGATGTTATCCAATTTTTTAAAATATTCTTTGGGTTTTAACTAAATTTATTTCATTGATTATTTCAAATGAATAGTTAAACCATGCTCTGAATACAACTATATTAACCAATGTATTTTAGTCATATATTTCATGTATTGTTAAATGAATATTAATTACATGAAATAATGACCCATGATATAATCATATAGTTCTATTTCATTTAGAAATATAGAAACATAAAAAATTTGTTTATAAAATATCTAATTCATCCTCAACTATGTGAATCATCAATGTCGACCTTTTATGACAAATCATACTTCTTAACATTGGGAAGGAAAATATAAGAAAGGCTGAGATCAAAATCCTAATTAGGGTAAACAACATAGATATCAATGATTACTTGGGCATCACATTAACATATCTATATTAAAGAAAGATAATAACATTTTAAAATCATACATTACATATCATAAATCATACTATATAGTCACAAAATAAATATTATCTACTTATTTGACTTAATTCATAATGTAATAATATTACATAATCTATTTTTTGCTAAACTTTTGAATATGGAATTGAATTTTGGAAGAAACCTAATGATAGATACTATTTTCCTTATTTGTAAAAAATATTTTATAATAATTTCATTGTGGATTGGAATTACTCCCCAAAACATCTATGTTGTCTGGGTTCACTCTTGAAACATTCTTATTGGATGAAGTCCCTTATTATATAGGGTTCACTTTCAATTCCACTATTATTTATCCCATGTGATATCAATATTTTTAAAATATATTAGAGGGAGATATATGTCCCACATATAACTTATTGGTAATTATTCACATGTTTTTGAAAATATCATACAAAATATAGCAAATAATACCCCATGAAATGAAATGGGATTCAGAAACATTTCATTATATGAATACACTTAAAAAATAATGTGTTTTATAAACAAAATGTCTTCATAGATTTAAACCATATTTGGAAATAATAAAGATGGTAACCAGGGGAATATCCCAATAAGAGCATTAGTTAAATCTTATTTAATTTTCATTGATGAATAGACATACCATTAACATATCATTAACACATTATTGTGGAAAAAACATTTAATTTTAAATTCAATCCCCCAAAAAACAAAAAATTCATGAATATTATTGAATTTTTTTATTTAAAAATAAAATTGGAAACATGATGGAAAATGTTGAAAAACAGGGATAAGTTATTATTGGGGGATTCCATTCATAATTTATATATTAAAATACATTCCTTTTTATATTTTAAATAAAATTTAAAAACTAAATTCGAATATTAAAATAATATTCATTTAAAATTAATTTTTAAAAAAAAACATGGATAAAAATACATTTTAAGAATAATTAGACAATAATAAAAACCATTTTGAAAACATTATATGAAAAAATGGATATTGGTGAAAAAAAATTCGACCACAGAGAAATAAATTTTATTTTCATTAAATACATATTTACATTATTTTTGAGTACATATGGTGTGGGAAATTATTATAAATCATGTATAATAGTGAAATAAAAATAGTAGAATAAATTTATTGATTTTATAAAGACTAATATCATATGGTTTCTTCATCATTGAATTCATATTGAACAATCCATATAATCAATGATATTGTTACATAAAACCCATTAAACCTTATAACCATAGTAACTTTTGAGTCAAATTCCCTATGTAATAAAGAAACATATATGGATATAAAATAATCATAAATTTCATTATAAAAATCATACCATATGTTCATGCTCATTATAGACACCAGATAAATTTACAATGTGGAGAATATGGTTTGTGTTTTACATAACTGAAAATTAGATGGAAATACGTTTCATTAATTTTGACCTCGTTTGTATGCAATCGACCTTCATGTTTAATAAATATATTTTTATTATACATATATTATGGAAACATATCCATAGACATCATAACCTATATAATTTACTAAAATCTTTTCATCACATATTTTTAACCCTTTATTATTAAAATTATAGTTAAGGGTTATATATACATCACATTTCTGTTATGTTTTGGTTCATTTGTTATGGTCCTTAAATTTTTAAAATTATTCCATAGTCACCAGAATTTTAATAATGATATAAATATAACATATGTTCTTAATATAAATTTTTATATTTATTCATTGAAGACATATATAGAAAAATAAATTATGGAATTAATGGAGAATTTGGGTTATATGTATACATAATCACAATTTCAATTTTTGAAAGGATGGAGTATGTGAAATGTAAATAATAAGTCAAATTTATTGAATCATTGTTATATCATATATATCCTACATATTCCTTAAATATATCTTAATTTCTATCAAAACATAATAGAAGTAAGAAATGAAACCCATCTATTCCTGGATGTGGTAGTCCACATGTACAAATGATCATCATTGTCGTTTTCCAATAGCTTGGATGGTAAGATGGTAGATATGATACTGTCATTTATAAATTAAAATTATATCAAAATTATTAAATAATAAATGTAAACCCATCATAATAGAAAATTATAAAATATGGGTTTTAAAATTAATTTTATCGCTATGTGGAGATAGAAGGCTTTACATAAGACCATTTAATATTTTCACTTCTCATTAAAAGAATATGTGGTGAAAAAAGTGATTTCATAATAATAATAAAATTTATGATTATTTAGAATAATGAATTAATTTATTTTTAAATTATAGTATTGTTTTATAAAAAGTAAAATAATACGTAAATTATACCGATCGATTAAGGAGATTACATCATCCTAGAAATTATTCCATTATTTATATAATTACAGTCTAGAGGATTGACTTTTAGAGATAAATTTACCTATATAATATTGATAAGAGATTATATATTTGAACGTGATATAGTTTGGTTGAGATAAAAAAACAATGTGCTGTGAAGATGATAGAGGAGTAGTGACCTTTTATAATTGAGTGGAGCATAACCCATTGAATTTTATAAATGATTTCAATTTATTGAATTGATTCTCTAGAAAAATGGTTCTAAAAGGACTAAAATGACAAATGTGTGACATTTTATAACTTATTTTATCTGAACATTAAAATTTTCAGATTAGTATGATTTTTATTTAATGTAATAAATTATTATTTTCATAAAGTATCATTTTAGAAAATTTATACACTATTTATTTAATTCGACATAAAAGATATAATTTTTTTATTTCAAATATAATTCATTAAAATAACACCTATATTTCACAATCATATAAAAAATTATATAAACACATTAACTCACTAAAACCGAATTACATTAAATATATTTAAAATAATATATTACTTTTTTTTGTTAATTGGACAGATATTGCGTCAATGATTCATACTCATTGAAATTCAATATATAATTACTTAAAATTAGATGTAAAATTATCTCAAGAATTTAATTTGATAATTTTGAAAATTGAATCTTAGATTCATCAATAAATTTCTTTTTCTTAGTTGTACAGAAAGGATAAATTAAAAACTAATAATGAAATTTTACAAATTTCATTGATTAAAATATTACATTTTCCATTTTCATGAAATAATTCCCATAAAAAACTCAATTTAGAGCGTATAAAGATAAGGAAGATATTATCTTTATCCAATGAGATTTGAGAAGAAAAATTCGGCACTTGTAAGTTATTTTTATCCAATATTATCCATGTATATCCTTTACCTAGGTGATGATTTTTTCCACATTTACTATTCATTCTTCCAAAAAAATGTAAACTATTTACCAAATTTAATCGTACAAATTGAAAATTTTGATTCCATTTTATCAAATTCAATTCTGATAAGTGGAAGAATTGATTTTTAATATAAACATGATATACATGGTGAATATATTTTTTATAAAAATAAATTTCTATGAAAAAAACGGTTTATTCATATGCTAATCCTTGAAAAAAAAAATTGAATGTCAATGATTTTGAAAAACTATTTTATATATACATTTTATTGAAATGATTGACCAACAGTGAATGTTTTGACTTATTATGTTAAATGTAAATTATACATATTGGATAATATTTTCTTTAAATATCTATTTTACATGAAAATAATTATTTTTTTTCATTTTGAATTAATCTATAACCAATGAATTTTTTCTTTCATATATATAAACCATATGTTTTTTCATAAGTTTTTAAGTCCAATAAATGCCCTCCATTCCAACAGCAAGGATATAAATTCAATTCAAAATAATATTTTTTTATTTGTATATCATGGTTCGTTTAAACTCAATGTTTCATACAGCTCAAAATATAAATGAAATTCAAATTATTTGAAAATGAATTAAAAATTATCTATGTGTTAAATAATATTATTTTCAATACATAGTTTTGGACTTACCATATATGAAACAACGTATTTATTTAGAGTGGTGTTAGGCTATTGGAAATAAATTATTGTAAAGTGATATCGATTAATTTGGTAATATAAACATTCCTTAAGGGTTTATTATTTTATGGATCAATATTTCTTGATATATGAACTATATAGATATATATTACAATTCCTCTATTACTTTACATCGATCATATATGGTTAATGTCAATATGATGATATCATCATAGAGATGATCCACCTTTCGACCCAGACTTTACATTGATATGACTTGAGGATGAGATTCCTAAGTGTTGTTATCAGTATATACCAATGATCAAATTTATCATTAGTCATACTAATAATCTAATTTGGGGAAACATTTTAATGTGATTAGATGATTGTAAACGATTCCATCCATTCCCAGTCTTCTTTATATAGTATCTCTGGGATGAAGATTCCTATAGAAGTTATCTGTATTTCCATGGGATACTTTATTATTGGAATTATATTATATTTACCCATGTAGAGATACCATTGGGATGATATCATATCAATAGATGATTCCTTTTACATTTCCCAGATAGTATATGATATGGTTGGGATGCCTTAGAGTTATTGTTGATCAAGGCATGGGGTAGCCTCTAACATTATTTATGTGGTAAAATGATTTGTGGTCTAGATTACCGTATATTAGGATATGAAAAGGATTATAAATCATGAACATGTTGTAGTTATGGTTAATGGTGATATGTTTAGATAATTGTATTACATGCCAATATAGGTATGGTCTATCAATTGATTAATAATAGATCAATTAAGTGAATATCATTAATTACTGTCATTTGTAATATTATTACTGATATACCACTTCTTGTATACTTCTACACATTATAAATTTTAAGGGACTAAATTTAATGTGTTATACCAAGCATCACTCTTATCCTGTACAAGTATATCAACATGGGAATTTAATTTTTGGTTTGTGGAACTGGTAAGGGATATTGCCTTATAGTCCATAGATGAGTTTTTTTTCATGAATTGATAAAGGATATGATAATCATGATGAAAATTTGGTCACCTAAAATATCAGTTATTTTATAATATTCTACATATTTTAAGATCACAAGTAATAATGTTAACATATATATTCTCATATAACATTCAGTTTTTTGTTTTATTATAACATGACATATATTATCTACTTATGGTTTACCCTTAGCTGTATATCCATATTTTTATTATACTATGAATGATTATTATTACTATCTTTCATATACTTAGTATTGTCTATTACAAAGGGTCAACAATACATCATTTTAAATTTCAATCCCCTCCATCGGTTGATAGTTTCTAGAAAAGGATAAAATATGCATAATGTATGTGGTTCTTCAAATTTTCCATGGTGGAGGTAATATGGGCTAGGAATATTATAAATTGGTTTCCTCTTTTTTCATATTTTTATTAATGTATGTGACTGGTAGTTACAAGTATGATGTTTTTGAGACATGGCATGGACAATGAATATAAGAGTATTTAACCCACTTTTATAGAAATTCCTTGTTACTAGAGGTGGGATTAATATGAATGTTTTCATTATGTTAGTTGGTTTGTTTTTATAAATATAATGGATTGTATTATCTATTATTGATTTATGGTTCTACTATTATACTATTCTAGTTAGAATATTTACTTTTATACATCATTATTAGTATGTATGAATTGTATAAAATTATCTTGCATCATTTTGGTGGATCACCTTGGAAATGATATAAGGATTTTTTGTTTATTGTTTCTTTATAACATTATAATTTATTTTTTATATATTAAATTGGTGTAATTCTTCTTGGTCAAGCTCATGACCATGAGATAGTATTTCCATTCAATTAACAAATATTTAAATTCAATATTTTTTTATATCAATATAGAGTGACTTTTTAGGTCTAGGGACTGTTCCTGGGGTTTTTGAGACCCTATTATACTAGGTTGTGTATAGAGTAGTGGAACGTACTTACTTGTAAGGATTATATAATCCAGTATATCAATATTTATGATTGAAATGTGATTCTATATCACAAATTTGGGACTATGGTGATATTGATCTACAATGACTAACTATGGAGAACTATGGGGGTGTGGATGATCATGCCCCCATGTATATTGATTTATTCACCTAGTTACATTGATACTTGTAATTAACCTGTAGCTCTAAAATAGATTTACTGATGTTATAAACTTTTCTATAGATTGAAAACTGGGAGGTGAAACTTCTATAAAATTCCTAAAAATTGATCTAAATTTGTAGCATCTTACACAACTTACACAATAGATTGGACATCATGTAATAGTGTTTTAGGATTATTATATAGAGGTCTTCTATAACCAGATTGATACACACCATGAGAGGAGGGTGAATCACACTACATAAATTTTGTGAGTACTACTAAAGCACTGGTAGGATGTCCTAATATACCCATATCATCATATATTCCAATTGTGGTATGAATTCCACTAATATTTTATAAATTATTTCTTTTCCAAAATGTTTATGGGTGATATTGCTTAAAAGTATTAGCATTTTGTTTAGTGTAGAAAGACAATGATCAACTATTTTCTCACTTTTATGATGTATAAAGTTTTTCTTCTATGATGAATGGTGTTGATATTTATATATATCACTATTGTGAGGATCACATGAAGATGTTTATTTATTATTAGGTGAAAATTTTCCAGAAGACATCATTTGTTCAGGTAGTGAACTAGGACATTAACATTGAGAAGATATAAGTATATGGTTTTATTCCATTATTATCTAGTAGATATAAAAGATTTACGAGTGAGACATTGGGTTATAAATATAACAATCCCAAAGAATCTCATAGGAGTATTGGTTGATAGGTCTGTTAGGGGAATACCTCATTGTATACTTATAATTAGAGCACTCCTCTAGTATATTATTAGTGTAGCGTAGGGGATAATACCCAACCATAGTTATAAGACAAAAAGTAAATTTCATTCATATGGGTATATATGACATCTAAAATATTTTCTTTTGATAACATCTTTTGTCTAGAATTCATTAAGGTGATGTCCAAGCTCTATGATATTAAGATGGTTGACGTCCCTTTCTATAAGGTGGTAATTGGATCTATTCAATATCGTCAAGTCTTGGAGTAGGATGGGATGCCCTATAGTAGTGGTAATAGGGTAGTTGATCCTAAGGATGTAAGGTATCTTAAGGATGAGGAAAAGTCTTGGGATCATGTTAGATTCATTCTGTTCATAAAATTTCTACAGATAATAGTGAGGGATCACCAACCATTTGTGTAGGATATTTGTATTATAAATCTTATAACATGATTTATTTGATATCAGTGTGTTGAAACATCACGAATTGGGATACCATTGAACCTGTAGCCAGAAAAGTGGGTCACATGTCTTCAATGGCATCTCCCCAAATGCCAGAGGCTTCTGACTAGCAGTGAGGTTCTCAATAGGTGGTAGTAGGTGTAACACCCCAAGATTTCATAGTGTGTTATTTCTTCAAAATAATTCAATAACTTGCACTACACACAACACCGAGTTCAATCACACCATGACTTACAAAAAAAATCCATTCAAAAGAGGTTATGAATAGTATTATCTAAATTTTAAACTTTATATAATCCTTATAATTTTAGAATCCATATTATGAGTTTCTTAGATATAATGCAAGAACAAATTCATTTTCAGTATTACACTTTTATCAACTTTTAATAGTGAACCCTTTTTAAATACAATATTTTAAACTTTTTGACTAAATGGGGACATCAAAAATTTAAAATGAAACATCCCAAGCTTCCACGGTACACTTTCTTTGAATAATACAGTAGCGTGTGTTGTACGCAACCTTGAGTTTTAACACACACCACAACCAATCAAACTAGCCGTTATGAATAGTAATACCTACTTTTTGAAATTATATATATTTTATATTTGAAAATGGACTTCATTTTTGGATTCGGAATATCGAATTTAGCCTAAGGTGAAATTTTGGTACATTTCGGATAACTTTCATATTTTGATGAATAGTGAAAATTACTAAGTTTTAATTAAAAACAACTTTTTTAATCAAAATAATTAATAGTGATAAATTATGAATTTGAGTGGTTTTAAAGTATATTTAGAATATATTTTTACCATTTAATATAATGTTGGTCATTGGACACAATTTTACAATTAAACCGAACATAAACGAGTGTCAATCTTTTGATAGTTATTATCTCTTAAAAACACGCTTTTTGTTTTGACAGCGGGAATTAATTTTAAATTAATTTCTGCCACTTCTGTGTTTTGAATTTAGGAAAATGTATTCCATATTTGGAATCAGGATGTTCAAATTGTGTAAATAGGTAACTTTTATTTTTAGACATTTTGAATAATTACTGCGGTAAATATTTTATTTACCATGGTTAAGGGTAAATCCGGTAAATAAGGGTTAAAAAATAATATTATAATAATACTAAATTACCCTAAAACGTGTCTTAACCCTATTGGTTGATACATGGTCGACCATGGGAATCTTTGGGTCTATTTTGGGACCCCATGGATCCACTTGTAAGTGATAATGACACTTTATTTTAATTAAGTTAAAATAAATACAAAAATGACACAAGCATATATCTTTTAGCAAAACAATTGTTACATAGGGTTATATATGTTGGATTTTAGATTATAAATATTCATTAGAAATCTAAAAATATTTCCTACATAATGATATTTTATTTATAATTTTTATACATTAAATAATTTATTTTATTTATGACACAATGATGATGCAGTAATTACTATAATAGTAAAAAATTAAAATAATTGATATTATAAATACCCAAATAAATATAATATGAAACTTTTAATGAATTAAACTAATTTTCTAGGATAATATGATATATTAGGATTGATTTAATTGACTTTTTTCGAAGTAATCAATCTGTTATGAGTTTCACAAAAATCAACTATTGAATAGTGTCAAAATTGACATAAAAGAGTTCTTAAAACAAATATTATATTATTAACTGATATTAAATTCCTAAAAATCTAAGATTCGGCCAAGAGACTTATATCATGATAGGTTCATCATTAATGTACCACTTGGGGGTCGCTTGGATGTATATAGTAAGTTTATTAACCATATTATATAAAAATACAAAGAGACATTGTAAAAGTGAAACTAATTAACTTAGATTTAATACTTAAAGATAAGGTTAATATAAGTACCCAAACCTGTCTAAATTCTATTGGTTGAGTGGTTTTTGACCTATCCCCACCTTAACCTTTGAATAATCAACTTTGGAGCCATTAGAAACCGAATATGAATTTATTATAAATTAATATTTCTAGCTTTTCCAAAGGTGCCCCTCACCCCTCTTATAAAAGGGAACTCCTCCTTCTCATTTCTTCACACCTACAAAGCCTTTTGGTTCGGACAAACTCTGCCCAAATACTCTCCCAACATCCCTCACTACAACCTAGAGGCCTTAGTTTGATCAGAAAGCCAACCTAAGGATCCCTTTTGATCAAATCAAAAAGAAGAACCCGAAGAAGAGGTAATGATTTCACCACCCTTTTCCAAGTTCCTTTCTTCTTCCACTTCCTCTTTCTTTGTTCTTACCATTCTAAAATAATAACTCCAGTATCTTACATATACTGTGATGTTATTATAAATATGGTACAACCATATTCAGTATTCTATACACCCTTTGAATAACATGTCACCATACGTGCGTACGTACGGCTTACCGTCTCCACGTCGTGGTGTAATTGTTATTCAATATATTATTATTTGTATGGGTATAATAATGATGTGTAACTCATGTAAATAATAAATATAACATCTTAATGATTCTGTATATATGATATACCATCCATTTATATATTATTTTAATATCAAAAGAATGATATTGTCGCTCGTGCGTACGTACGGACTACCGTCTCCACGAACGCGATGAGATTTATTCTCCATCGTATCCATTCAAGTATAATTATCATTTGATGATTTAAAAATGATGTTTAAGGACTTGATATAATTCTGGATATGAATAATATACAACCTATCCTTTACAAACATGTCTTACGTAACAAAACATATAAAAGAAAACAAGTAAGTTAACACCCGAAACGACGATAATTCTAAGATATTATTAACAAATCAATGTTAAAAAGATCATATATGATATCATATTAATATATATGATTCTTGTATAATTTAATAACAATTATTTGACCATTATACAGGAGGTTAACCTACCCCAACAAAGGAAAAGTACAAGGTAAGGGTTATTTCACAATCTCTTCTTTATCCGAGGTTGTTTATACGTAATAATCTACTGGGATCTCGTTATCATCCACATCCATGTTTCTTAAAAATGTATTTCAAAACAATTTTACTATTTACAAGAATATGGGTTAAAGTTATTTATACCCTTGTTTGACTTTTTATAAGAGGTTTATAAAGGAATCTTTCCGTCATTTTCAAAACAAGGTCCTTTTTAACCTTTTCGACAGAATTGAGGTAAGAATGTTTTTTTTAACTTATACGGCGGGTGCGGTTATTTTACGCCGTTATAAAATCTTCAAAGCTTCCCTTATAAGCTTATAAGAATATTTTCAAAGAAAATGTTTTATTAAAAGGAGATATTTCTTTAAAAAGAATTTTTATTTCATCTATGTCAACATCCTTTGATGGATTTTAAGATTATTTATTATGATACAAAACTTCTATATTGTATTGAAGGTTTTGTGATATGTTTGACTGTGGATGTGATATTTTTATACCATTCATAGTTTATGGTGAAAGTATTGACATTTCGTATGCTAGTTTTAATACGAATGTTTATGTTATATTTAAACCTTTTCATATGGGAATGCATTGGACTTAATATGTGACGGGTGGAGCCCGCTATAGCTCCTCGATGCATCGGTAGGTCTCATGAGACAAACTAGTGTCTTGGCACAAGGCCTTTACAAAATCTTATTTGTAGTCTTGGCACGAGGCCTTGGCTATGTGGTTATGATAGTCTGGCATTATGCATTCCAACATTATGAAAGTGGTTATTGATTTTTGCATGGGATTATTCGATTAGTAGAATATCCATGTGAATGAGTAAATGGCATTATTTCATTTTATTTATGCCATACCATGTTGAAAGTTCATTTTTAAAAGTCTTTTGTTTTAGTTATACATTGCCTTAAATGTTTATTCTTATTTATGAAAGTTTCCGCTATATTGTTATCCTTACTGGGCATTTGAGCTCACCCCTTTTCTATGTTTTATTTTTCCCAGGAAGTGAAGAAGTAAATTATGAATGACCTGCATGGATTTTATGTGGGGATATGAGTGTGGTTTATGGAGACATTATGTTTTTGTAGTAGTTTTTCATTTTATGATGTAATGTAAAACTTATGAATATATCTAGTGTTTCCAAGGCTACTAAACCAATCGGTCTTTCGAGATTTGATCTTTCTTGTGATCATGCCAATGTTATGTAATAATGCACCGACTCTGGGTAACTGGGGTCGGGGCGTTACAGTTGGTATCAGAGGAAGTTTAGTACAAACCTTGGTAGCTAGATTTAGATAAACTCTGATTAGAGCATGTAGACCTAAGATGAACTTTTAGGATTAGTATAAAAGAACTTCCTAGAATTTTGGTATTGTAGAGATTTTGTGAGTTTTCCGAGCAATACATCCCTGTCTGGATACGAGCATGTAGAGGCGGCTCTGGCACAGATGTACCTAGGGGTAAAACCCGAAAACACCGCTTTGAGCTAGACTCGAACGGGAACTGGTGCACGACAACGGGCCTTGCTGCACTCTTGGTTACGACACTCCCGGGGGATATGCTTAGGATAATTTACATTTTCTTTACAAACCAATTTAAGTAATATATATATAAGATGAGAGTAAATGACCTTGGTTAATCCTAATATGTTTCAAATTGAGAATATGGTGACATTTTAATCTCTAAATGATTTTACGACTACTATTACTCACACAATGCTTTATGGTTTTAGTCAATGACTGGATTCCAAGGAAGTCATAGTGACTTTGAGAATGATGTACAAGATGGGAACGGTGGTGGCAATGAGCAACAAAATGGAATGTTGATAGGCGTAAAAGATATCGTCTTTATGCCAAATCAGTTTTCCAAAAATATGATAAACAACATATATATTAACCAACTCCCAGACTCAACAAGGAGGAGAAAGGTGATAAATGATAAGAGCTCCAGCAATGGAGACCATGGAGAAAAGAACCCTCAATTTTCATCATGCAGGAAATGTGGAAAGAGACACCCAGGAAAATGTCTCAATGGGACAACGAAATGTTTTACGTGCGGGAAGGAAGGACATAAAGTAAAGAATTGCCGAAGAAAAATGAAGAGTACTATGGAAGAAGATAAAAATGGTCCCAAGAGTCCATTTACAGTCATTTGCCGTAAATGTAGGGGACCTGGCCATTACCCGAGTGAATGTCCTATTCTATAGGATATTTTCTTGGTCAAAGAAGAAGATATGTGGGAATAAATGGTTGGAGAAATTTTTAAAAAGTATTAGCACTCCTTGTTGATGGGTTTACTATGGAATAATTTTCTCTTGTATTTGTAACACCGCAGTTTGCCATGTGAGAATGATATTTGAGGAAGAATTGTCTCTTCTCTTGTGGATTTGGGTATAAATAACCATTTGGATTTATATGATCATTGGGGTTTGAGAGAATTATAAGTTATTCTAATTTGGGATGAAGATTCAATGTATGATATAACATTTGTGGTTAAATTTATGATATAGTATTTTGAAGAATTTATCTCATTTTGGCAATATTATAAAATATAGTTTTTGAAAAAGGACAACACGTAGACCGTGTGACAACCCGTCGCGTCGGACAAAGCTATGGGAATCGAACCCACAACCAAAGTGCGATTGGGATTTATTGCCTACCACTGGACTACGTGAAGTCCCTGGTTAGTGTGACTATTTTTTTAGTTAAATGATTTTATTGATCAATAATAAGTTGATTTGGGTTCTTATTTCATATCAAAAGAATACCCTTGGTATAGGAAAATGATTTGGTGATTAAGTGATAAATGTTATTTTGGAAGATGTTCGCTTTGTTGGAAACACTATATGTCCAAGGAAAATAGAATACTACGGGGTTTCATTTGTGGAGTAATGATAGATTTTTATCTACGTTTTATTGTGGATTTATAGTGATTTGGGTTATTTATGGAAATGATTAACCTATAATAGAGAATATGTGATTAGGTTAATTACTTTTGAGTATGTGACTTTAAGAGTATCTGATGTCATTTGGAGATACAATTTAACATGGGAGACTACATAATCAAATTCTTCTATGTTTTGGGTTTCAATATTAGTTTGGATTATATTAAAGGATTTTAAGGACAATTGGTTATTGAATGGTATCTATTTAACTTTGGGGTATTGTTGGTTTAATTTTAGAAATTAAGATTAGTGCATATTTATCTCAATGAATATCCTTTTGGGGGATCATTAGATCATTCACTGACCATTTTGGTTTTGATTAATCTTCAAAGACAATGTAAATATATGGTTTATCCTTCATGGATCATGTGATTCTATAGAAGTTTATTCTATCTCTTCCAGTGTGACCAAATCTTCTTGAATACTCATCGTTTAAAAAAAATGAGTTAGTGGTGGAAATTTATTAAAGAATGAAAATCTACATAAAATGTAAGTATATCTCATAATGTTCTTAGTCAATATCATAAATGAATTCCTCTTCCTTATGTAATGTAACTTAAAAAAAAAATGTTGTCCGTTTACTTTCCTACTAGGAGACTAATGGTCGTTTGTCCCAACACAAGTTTGTGGTTTTCTCATTGTTAACTTTCTCCTGATCATGATTTCTATCCCTCTCCATCAGAACTTGACACTTAGTTTATCATCCATATACATGTTTTCTTACATGGAATCCTAGTATGGGTTATCTTGGATGACCCTTATACCTCTCTTTCTTTCTTTTAAAGTGACAGTTTTATTGACTCTTTTTCCGATGTGGGACTTTCCATTATATTCCCAAGCAAAATTTTAAAAATTGCGAGGACGCAATTTATTGAAGGAGGGGAGAATGTAACACCCCAAGATTTCATAGTGTGTTATTTCTTCAAAATAATTCAATAACTTGCACTACACACAACACCGAGTTCAATCACACCATGACTTACAAAAAAAATCCATTCAAAAGAGGTTATGAATAGTATTATCTAAATTTTAAACTTTATATAATCCTTATAATTTTAGAATCCATATTATGAGTTTCTTAGATATAATGCAAGAACAAATTCATTTTCAGTATTACACTTTTATCAACTTTTAATAGTGAACCCTTTTTAAATACAATATTTTAAACTTTTTGACTAAATGGGGACATCAAAAATTTAAAATGAAACATCCCAAGCTTCCACGGTACACTTTCTTTGAATAATACAGTAGCGTGTGTTGTACGCAACCTTGAGTTTTAACACACACCACAACCAATCAAACTAGTCGTTATGAATAGTAATACCTACTTTTTGAAATTATATATATTTTATATTTGAAAATGGACTTCATTTTTGGATTCGTAATATCGAATTTAGCCTAAGGTGAAATTTTGGTACATTTCGGATAACTTTCATATTTTGATGAATAGTGAAAATTACTAAGTTTTAATTAAAAACAACTTTTTTAATCAAAATAATTAATAGTGATAAATTATGAATTTGAGTGGTTTTAAAGTATATTTAGAATATATTTTTACCATTTAATATAATGTTGGTCATTGGACATAATTTTACAATTAAACCGAACATAAACGAGTGTCAATCTTTTGATAGTTATTATCTCTTAAAAAACACGCTTTTTGTTTTGACAGCGGGAATTAATTTTAAATTAATTTCTGCCACTTCTATGTTTTGAATTTAGGAAAATGGATTTCATATTTGGAATCTGGATGTTCAAATTGTGTAAATAGGTAACTTTTATTTTTAGACATTTTGAATAATTACTGCGGTAAATATTTTATTTACCATGGTTAAGGGTAAATCCGGTAAATAAGGGTTAAAAAAATAATATTATAATAATACTAAATTACCCTAAAACGTGTCTTAACCCTATTGGTTGATACATGGTCGACCATGGGAATCTTTGGGTCTATTTTGGGACCCCATGGATCCACTTGTAAGTGATAATGACACTTTATTTTAATTAAGTTAAAATAAATACAAAAATGACACAAGCATATATCTTTTAGCAAAACAATTGTTACATAGGGTTATATATGTTGGATTTTAGATTATAAATATTCATTAGAAATCTAAAAATATTTCCTACATAATGATATTTTATTTATAATTTTTAGACATTAAATAATTTATTTTATTTATGACACAATGATGATGCAGTAATTACTATAATAGTGAAAAATTAAAATAATTGATATTATAAATACCCAAATAAATATAATATGAAACTTTTAATGAATTAAAATAATTTTCTAGGATAATATGATATATTAGGATTGATTTAATTGACTTTTTTCGAAGTAATCAATCTGTTATGAGTTTCACAAAAATCAACTATTGAATAGTGTCAAAATTGACATAAAAGAGTTCTTAAAACAAATATTATATTATTAATTGATATTAAATTCCTAAAAATCTAAGGTTCGGCCAAGAGACTTATATCATGATAGGTTCATCATTAATGTACCACTTGGGGGTCTCTTGGATGTATATAGTAAGTTTATTAACCATATTATATAAAAATACAAAGAGACATTGTAAAAGTGAAACTAATTAACTTAGATTTAATACTTAAAGATAAGGTTAATATAAGTACCCAAACCTGTCTAAATTATATTGGTTGAGTGGTTTTTGACCTATCCCCACCTTAGCCTTTGAATAATCAACTTTGGAGCCATTAGAAACCGAATATGAATTTATTATAAATTAATATTTCTAGCTTTTCCAAAGGTGCCCCTCACCCCTCTTATAAAAGGGCACTCCTCCTTCTCATTTCTTCACACCTACAAAGCCTTTTGGTTCGGCCAAACTCTGACCAAATACTCTCCCAACATCCCTCACTACAACCTAGAGGCCTTAGTTTGATCAGAAAGCCAACCTAAGGATCCCTTTTGATAAAATCAAAAAGAAGAACCCGAAGAAGAGGTAATGATTTCACCACCCTTTTCCAAGTTCTTTTCTTCTTCCACTTCCTCTTTCTTTGTTCTTACCATTCTAAAATAATAACTCCAGTATCTTACATATACTGTGATGTTATTATAAATATGGTACAACCATATTCAGTATTCTATCCACCCTTTGAATAACATGTCACCATACGTGCGTACGTACGGCTTACCGTCTCCACGTCGTGGTGTAATTGTTATTCAATATATTATTATTTGTATGGGTATAATAATGATGTGTAACTCATGTAAATAATAAATATAACATGTTAATGATTCTGTATATATGATATACCATCCATTTATATATTATTTTAATATCAAAAGAATGATATTGTCGCTCGTGCGTACGTACGGACTACCGTCTCCACGAACGCGATGAGATTCATTCTCCATCGTATCCATTCAAGTATAATTATCATTTGATGATTTAAAAATGATGTTTAAGGACTTGATATAATTCTGGATATGAATAATATACAACCTATCCTTTACAAACATGTCTTACATAACAAAACATATAAAAGAAAACAAGTAAGTTAACACCCGAAACGACGATAATTCTAAGATATTATTAACAAATCAATGTTAAAAAGATCATATATGATATCATATTAATATATATGATTCTTGTATAATTTAATAACAATTATTTCACCATTATACAGGAGGTTAACCTACCCCAACAAAGGAAAAGTACAAGGTAAGGGTTATTTCACAATCTCTTCTTTATCCGAGGTTGTTTATACGTAATAATCTACTGGGATCTCGTTATCATCCACATCCATGTTTCTTCAAAATGTATTTCAAAACATTTTTACTATTTACAAGAATATGGGTTAAAGTTATTTATACCCTTGTTTTACTTTTTATAAGAGGTTTATAAAGGAATCTTTCCGTCGTTTTCAAAACAAGGTCCTTTTTAACCTTTTCGACAGAATTGAGGTAAGAATGTTTTTTTAACTTATACGGCGGGTGCGGTTATTTTACGCCGTTATAAAATCTTCAAAGCTTCCCTTACAAGCTTATAAGAATATTTTCAAAGAAAATGTTTTATTAAAAGGAGATATTTCTTTAAAAAGAATTTTGATTTCATCTATGTCAACATCCTTTGATGGATTTTAAGATTATTTATTATGATACAAAACTTCTATATTGTATTGAAGGTTTTGTGATATGTTTGACTATGGATGTGATATTTTTATACCATTCATAGTTTATGGTGAAAGTATTGACATTTCGTATGCTAGTTTTAATACGAATGTTTATGTTATATTTAAACCTTTTCATATGGGAATGCATTGGACTTAATATGTGACGGGTGGAGCCCGCTATAGCTCCTCGATGCATCGGTAGGTCTAATGAGACAAACTAGTGTCTTGGCACAAGGCCTTGACAAAATCTTATTTGTAGTCTTGGCACGAGGCCTTGGCTATGTGGTTATGATAGTCTGGCATTATGCATTCCAACATTATGAAAGTGGTTATTGATTTTTGCATGTGATTATTCGATTAGTAGAATATCCATGTGAATGAGTAAATGGAATTATTTCATTTTATTTATGCCATACCATGTTGAAAGTTCATGTTTAAAAGGCTTTTGTTTTAGTTATACATTGCCTTAAATGTTTATTCTTATTTATGAAAGTTTCCGCTATATTGTTATCCTTACTGGGCATTTGAGCTCACCCCTTTTCTATGTTTTATTTTTCCCAGGAAGTGAAGAAGTAAATTATGAATGACCTGCATGGATTTTATGTGGGGATATGAGTGTGGTTTATGGAGACATTATGTTTTTGTAGTAGTTTTTCATTTTATGATGTAATGTAAAACTTATGAATATATCTAGTGTTTCCAAGGCTACTAAACCAATCGGTCTTTCGAGATTTGATCTTTCTTGTGATCATGCCAATGTTATGTAATAATGCACCGACTCTGGGTAACTGGGGTCGGGGCGTTACAGTAGGGAGGCAATACCATCATGTTAAATTATGACGAATAAAAAATATATATTAAATTTTAGATAATAGAGGATTAAATTAAAAAATGACATAGGGGATCATAAGAAATGTAATAAAAATTTGATAAATGTGTCCAATGTTAGTTTATACAAGGTATTCATGTATAGTTGATGACTAAAAACTGAAAACATTAACTATACAACATGATTTTAAATTTAGAACAACTCAATAATTAAGTAAACAAAAGAGCTAAAAATACTTAATATGATCTCTATGATCATCATAAGATTTGGTCCAATCAGCATATCCTAGAATTTCAGGTACAAGAAACATATGACATGAAATCAACCAAGGTCTGCAGTCGTGTGAAAAAGAGAGTCTACTCAGTTATTCTAGTGTAACAGTGGCCTGAGGAGGGTGTGTGATATAAATCTCAGTTGACCCGAACCATTGGTGTCTATCCAAATACAGAAAGACCAATATATATTTAATAGTGTGTAGATATAGATAAATAATAAAAAACTGAATAAGTAAACAACCCCCACCATGGTTCTTAAGGTACAACTAATGGCTAAACGTACATTGGCACAATGCCAAATGGTCGGTATAATCATGTAACTATACACACCCACACACACACACAAATATATATATATATATATATATATATTGTATACTTATACAAATATTTATTTATGTTGGGATATATAGGGAGGTATCTCAAATACATCCAATATTGTGGTAAGATCTCATAGTGTAACCCCTAGCCCAACTCCACGAGATCTCACTGTCTCTTGGGATAAATGTGTGGGAAAGATGAGGAAGTAACCCATTTCCCATCCATTACCATGGAAGATCTTATGGTCTATCCACTCTCTTAGACTATGATGCTGAAACAGTAATCCCTCCCAATTCCTCTAACATTTCCATAGAAAACCACAAGGAATCTCTCTCTTTCTTCCTTAACCAAAGGGATTTCACAGTCCCCTATATCCACCACTAAAATTGTGTAATCATTCACAGTACATAACTAACAAGTAAATAAAATCTCATCTATCTCTGTATCCCATTTCATTTATATCATAAGGCATGATTTGTAAACCTCTCAAGAGTGTTTTACTACCTAAAAATTTTGAGGCATAATCATTTATCATAAACTTACATATTGAAAAAAATCTTGTTTATTTCAAATTAAACATCATCAAAGTCATGATAACTTTCAATATTCAATTCATGGGTAAATGCCCTCTCAGGAGTGTCATTTTCCATATTAAATTTGTTTAAGGCATCCCATTTCAAATTTTATCATTTCTCTAATGCATGAACACATCCATGGGTGAACCATCTTCTAATCAATCCCATTTTAAATTAGTCAAGATTTTTCATGCGATGAATTTTTAAAAAACATGAGAAATGGTGTGGCCATGCCACTCATTGAATTTATCTCATTTAGAAAACTATTTACAAATTTTCCTAAAATTAATGAAATCCTAAAACATCATACATTCCATACAATTCGGATCATTTAACTTAAACCATTATAATTTCCTAAAAAGGTAAAACTCATTTAAATTTATATGTTAGGACATTCATAGTGGTAGTGCCTTTATTACATATACTATTAAGAAAAATTCTCTATTTTTTAATTGCATATCTTTCCATGTCCAAAAAAATCCATTTATTTAAATGAATCATGACAATTCTGTTCATATCATTAAAAGGGGAAAGTTCTATAATGGAATACATACAACACTATCAGAAAAGCATATGTAAAACACAGACAAAAACTAAGATGGATATAAATCACTATCACTAATGTGAGTTTTCTAAGACATTACACCATTTTTGGATAAGTTTTATTATAAAACAATATTTTTTTTAGAAAACAAATCATTTCACTAAAAATCCATCAAATAGAAAATCTTTATCCCATTTCACCTAAAGAAGATTTAAATCTATAAATAAAACTAAAATAAAATAATTAATTGGGTAATCACAAGGAATGGAAATTATGTAATTATTTAATAAATTGGGAAAGGATAGGGATCATACATTAGAAAGTAGACCAAGTCGAACAATTGACAATTGACAACTTCAATATGAGAATAAGACATCACCCTTTCACATACATAAATTAATATTTATATATATAACCATTAATCCCATGTACATATTCCCTTCTCCTTGGGGGAACATGTACGAAGAAGAACATATATATATAAACTTCTATTTATGTGAGAATGACTTTGAGGAGCCACCAAACACATTAAAAATTATACAATTGACTCAAAATCACATAAAGGCCCTATATAAATTATTTTATACCATGATGTTGGAATAGAAAATTTCCTCGAATTGGAGGGGGAATAGAATCAGCCCAAAACACATAGCCTTCAGCAGTAGACATCAAAACCTATTTGAAGGGGTCCTGGGAGAGGCACCACATACGCTAAAACATAATTAAAAATTGAAAATAAGTTAAACCATATGGCCATGGTTTTGATGAAATTCACATAATGATGTAGAGAGGAAAAAATCATAGTTATTTGAGAGAAGAGATGTAGTATGACTTTTCCATGATGTTTCAGTGAGAAGTCGTGTGAAGATCTTGTGGAAAATGACATATAGAGGGGATTCTTGGAGATGGGGTCATACACCAAGGGAGAGGATGGGGTTACTTATCATATGAGTTATTTGAGGGGTAGTGTAGTTTTAAGGTTTTGTTTTTCATTTATTTTTAATTTTACAGAAATTATTAAAATAATAAAACAGGGTAACATGCACTGTTTGGGACTCACGGGTCCGAAAATAGTGCTCCAACAATGCGTCTTCCACTGTCCACCTACGAACCCCTCACAGTTAAACCCACATTTTTTTCGTAATCATTCAAAAATCACGTGGTGAATAGTATTGAGGAACTGCCTATGTTGTACTACACATGTAGTCTTAGTGAACGCTTTTCCACACCATGTGCCAACCGTGTGCACCGCCTCTGCCAAAAAATTATAGTCTACACTATTTCATGTAGCAGGCCTCATGGTTTCTGAAAAACAATGTGACTTATACATTTCCTTCAAAAGTTGAATATCATTGATGGGTACACCAAAAAATCATTTATACACATGGAAAAATTCTCAGTCATTCACACATGTACAAAAAGCATCGCCTTTAAGTGATCCAACTCATGGAATTTCATTCAAGTTATTAGTTTTTGAAATGACTCATCAAATAAAAAAATAGTTCAAAAACCTCTATAATTCCATCTGGTTCAAAAAATAGATCGTGATAACCATCACACCTTATAACATATCATCTCTAATAAGTTTTTATCGAACAACGTAAAAAAACTATGACCTACAATGGTTATGAAGCATTGTTCAAATATTCTTATTTCATTCCTAAAGGACCAACACACCGTTATGTACCCATTTAAGAAGTGGACATTAATCCATTTAATACTGAATCCAATGTATTTTTCCAACCAAAACATTGAAGGGTCTGTTCACCAATACCATTTTGTATGATACATGATCACATCATCATCCTGTCAAGAAACTGGCACAAGGTAATTCCCACCATAGGATTTATCATTTAAGAGGTCAAATTTAATGTTTGGGAATTACACCATCATATTTTCATTCAAGAAATTCCATTAATAATTTTAGAGATGATTCTATCATGATTTTGAATTAGTTAAAATAGTCGAATTACCATCAACCTGAAATCCCATGTCGAGTAAGAATTTCATGAAATGCCTTGTCATACACCAACCGCACTCATCTCCGCCTAATAATGTGGCATAGACATTCCCTCACCGAATTTGAAAATTAAGCATAAATAACTACATGTTATACCACCAACCAAACATTTAAACCATCATCACTTTGTGTAAAAAAGGTGGTCACTCTACCCCACACCACTAGAATTGCTATCCTCTAGGAATTTAATCCTATCCCATCAAAAATACTGAGGCAACCTCAATATTCAATGATCTAAAGACTTTGAAACTAACCAAGTTACTCTGTAAAACATTCATATAAGAGAGATATTTGAATAATGGAACAATTTTGAAATTAGATCACTAAATATGCTTAGAGAGGAATCCTCTTAGCGATCATGTAATTGAAGGGAAGTAATGGTGTACTATATCCAATCCAATGTGTTCATTCACTAATCTTAGGATTCCTTCAAGAAAATCCCAACCACAAGTAAATTATACAATTGGAATGTAATTGGATTGAAATCGAAAAATAAAATGAATGTCACTTAAAACATCAGTGTGGTGTATTTCCAATGTTATCTTAGGGCATAAATGACATCACCAAGATATGGTATGTTCTATTCACTAATAATTATAAAATTAAATAATTAAAATAGGTTCTAGACAATAAAACCCAATAACTAGAAAGGGGACAGTCTAACCACAACTGATTGAATTCAAGGAAGAGGTTCAGCTTCACCCACAAACACAGCTTCACAAACTGTACCCAATGTATTTTCTCCACTTGGGGAATTCTAAGACCATTCATGTTCTACTACTAGAGTCTATAAAAGAAAAATGATGTTTTAAAGAGGTTTTATACATAGCTATCCTCGCCAATTTCATGAAGTTGAGCTGACACCGACTCGATTAAAAATAAGTAACCCTCAAAGGCATTCAAGAAAAAAACCATTTTGAATGGTCCTTATTAGTTTTCTCCCTTATACATGGAAGGAAATATTTACCAAAACTATCATGGAACTCCTCTAAGCCATAATCACAATGTAAAACCATAAGGCGAAGAAACCAAAACCAAACTGACCTACATATCAAAACACCTGAGTGTCAAGATAGTCCTCCTTAGTATTGGGGAAAACATGATTATTTAATGCTCATGTCACTATATTCTAGAGATGAATGGAGACCAAACAAAATAGAACTAGACTCAATAATTTAACCAAAATCATCTATCTCTTTGCGACATTTAACAATTGAAAACACCATGCTTAGAAAATCATGCTTCAAGTAATTTAAAAGCATGAATGTGAATCCCGGATACAACCCACATGATATTAGCCATATATGTTCAAGTATCAGATTTCCAATACAAGATATTTAGCTCATATTTGTAATTCCCCATACAACCATTCACTTAGACAGTTACACGCCTAGTCATCCACTTTTTAGGAAAAGAAATAGTCAAACAACCTACAATGTGGTCTATCTTTCCTGAGATATGTCTATCCATCTGAAAATTACTATTATTTGATGATCATACCCATAACAGGGTATTGAAAAGAATGGGAACCCACCCTAATGGAGGTGTCATTCAAAATTTAATGTCCTACAATTGAAAATAGCACATAAACAACACCGATAATTGTTAATCTCACAAGAATTATCAAGGAATGGATGATCAGAGGGTGATACCTACTACAGACTATGAAATGTTGAAGAATAATGAGCAACCCTATCACTTTGTCAAACTAAAAAATCACTAGGCTCAAAATCTGACTATTAATACATTTTTAAAAAGGAAACAACCTATAGAATGGTCTTGCACTTTCATTGCAAGGAAACTCAATGAGATGTCAAACTACCCTCACATGAGGGTCAAAAAAGGAAACCACCTAGGGTTTAATTTCCAATCCTCTTAAATTTGTTCACATTTAATATTTAGTCATAAAAATATTTAATAAAAACATATAATACCATTTTTCAAAACCAAAACCCAAGGTACTTGATTTTTACCAATGCCCTACATGCCAAACAGACTTGTTTCACAAAACATCCCTTTTTAATAATTTTTCTCATAAATATCCTTTCAAATTTTATTAATTTATCATCAAATTCCATTTTAACAAAATAGGAGGGATTATAGAGTCACACTATAACAACCATGACTCATCAGAATGCAACCAAATAAGGGGTTATTAGTTTATAAAAAAAATTTAAACACCCAAATGGGTCATCCAATGAGAACCAATCGGCAAATGAATTACTTTGGAACCATTTTTTCATTTTTTAAATGTGACCACTTGATTTCAAATTAAAATTAAATAAACCTTTACATTTGTAGTAATTACTAAATAAATCATGCCATGACATTTAATATGGGCTACCATTTCCCAATTCTCAAAGAACCCATACAATTATGTCATTGAAAAATGGATCCCATTAATTGAAACCAATATCATTTCAATTTATAACATGCAGATATACAATGGTTCGGTCATATGGGTTTCCACCTATAAAAAAATAAAACTCCCATATACATTATATTTAGGAATTTGGTTCCATTTAGTGAAAACCAATTTCACTTTACAATAAAACATTAGTTTATATATACAATAGTTCTAATTAATGGTTACCTTTTCCCAATTATAAGGTGCCCATAAACCATATATTTTAAAACTTAATCACATTTAAGCACAAACAATTACATTTATCTCATGATACTAATTACATATTTAAAATAAATTCAAACACACCAATATAATCTACTAACATAGAGAAACATGTTGTAATCATAGAAGCATATGATAAAAATAGGTAAGGAATTCTAGGAAATACATAAAATTGGTAAATTTATAAGCATGGAATAACATTAATGGAGATGAATCAACAGAAAGAATCCTACTTATGAAACTACATTTCATGGTATATTCATGGAATGTGAATAACTATGTTCTTAATATTATTAATTTTATGCTTCTTCCTTGATGTGCCAAGCTAAGGGAAAAATTACAAAACTACCATAAACCCTCAGTCGTGAAATATACTCCAGTCACTAAAGGTGAACTAAAATATTTTTTACTAAAAAAACAACCTAAAAAACAATATAATCCCTAGAAACTAGGTCATTTCCCTATACATGGGGTATCAGTTACAATAACGACTATTGAACAAGCATCGACACATTCCAAGTCACCTGTATACAAACAAAAATAGTATGACCCTAGAATTATTTATCCTCTGAAACTAATTTTTAATATCTTGAACCGAATTACCATTAAATTTTAAATCATAACAGTTGGTCACATGACCTAAAGCATGTCTCCCAATATTCCAAACGTGTTCAAATAGTAGTGAGGGTCTCATTAGGTGACTATGGGGAAAATATACAATCAGTTTAGAGTATAATAATGGTAAAATAGATTCCTAATATTAGATAATAGTGTAAAAATGAATAAATTAAATAAATCAGTAGAATACATATAATAAAAATTTAATTAAAGGACCCAAGGACTATTTACACAAGGTATGCATGTACAGTTGACGACATATAACTGAAAATATTAAACATAAAACATGATTAACAATTAAAAAAATACAAGAATTTAGTAATGAAATGAACTGAAAATCCAAAAGAATATTTACATGTTCATCATGAGCTTCGGATCGGTTGTATTTTCCTAACTCCTTAGGTACAAGAATCATATCTTATGCAGTCATCCTAGGTATATATTCCTATGAACAAGAGTCTGTACTAAGGTTCCATAGTTTAATGTAGGGTAGATCATGTTGTGAAATATAAATGTCAGTAGGAAAGAACCCAAGTTGTCTATAACGATACTTAAAGTGAAATATATATTTAACGGTGTACTACTATAGAGATGTAGTAATGAAAAGTGAATGATTAATTTCCCACGCATCCATGTTCTTAAGGTACACTAGAAGGCTATACCTACTCCATATCATAGACAGAATGTATATATAATTATTTCTATATATATTTATATTATATTTATTCATTAAATTATATATTTTCATATTTACTAGAAAATTTCCAATAGACATATAAAAATAGGAGATTCTCTCATGATTTACCCTTGTCCTGACTCTATGAGCTCTCACGGTCTCCTAGAATACATGTATAGGAAATATAGGGATGTAACCCCATAATATATATCACCAAGGGGGGACTCATGGTTGATCCCCTAGTTCCTAAAAAGAATATCACACATTAATCCCTCTTTAGGTTTATCACAGACCCTTAGAAACCCACAAGGAATCCATCTCCATATTTCTTACTTAAAGTGATCTCATTATATTTTGGTTCCATATCCTAAATGACATAATCATCCATAGTACATAATTCCGGAGGAATTAACATATCATATATCACATTTTCCCAATTCATTTATATTATAAGGTATGATGCATAAAAATATCATTTTCTAATTAATACATATCAAAATAAGAGGATTCCTCATTTATCACTATTATAATTAATTAAAAAATCTAAGGAAATTTTAAATTTTAAATTATCAGAAGGATGGTAACATTCAAAATTCAATTAATGAGGTATTTTCCTCTCATGATTGTCATTATCCACATGAAATGCATTCACTAAAACCCATTTCACATTTTATCAGTTACAGAAAGAATGAACTAAAGAATGGGTTCAATAACCTTTTATCAAGTATACTTGAAACTAGGAAATTCATTCCATAAGATTAATTATTATAAAATATGAGAAAGGGAAAATATATTTTATCATCTGAAGCTATCTCGTTTTGAGAACCATTTACTAATTTAACTAAAATAAATAAATATTCTCACATTTTCCTTCCATATTGCTTGGATCTTTTAAAATCACCATTTCAAATATCCTAAATATAAAAAAACTCATTTTAATTTATATGATAGGACTAGAACAGAGATAATTCATTGGTTCTTAATCCAATTAAGAAAGTAAATTTACTTTTTATTTCATTTGTAGGAATTTATAGAAGAAGAAATATATTTTAATGAGAAATTAAAATTCGATTATTGTCATTGAATTGTGAAATATGTATCATGAAATAAATCAAACACTATCATAAAGAAGTATGGAAAAATAAAACCAAAATAAAGTAAGATATCAATCACTACCACAAAAATGATTTTTCAAAGACAGTGCACCTCTATTTTACTGTATTTATTAAAAACCCAGGAATTTGATTATCAAAAAATAATTTTAGTATAAACATTTTAGGTCAGAATATACAATGTAATACAAAATAGGATTGGAATTGTGTTTTCTCAAAATCTTCCACAATTCTCAATTTAGGAACCCACAATATTTTATACATATTAGTAGAATTTTTCATTTTGTAATTAAATAGGTAATGAATAAACCAAAATAGTGGACACAACATTGTATAATGGTTTGGGGAAAAAATATACCATAGTACACTCTACCAATCACCATATCAGGATTCTTGGTAAATTCCACTAGAACAGTCCTCTTATTAGAAGATTGATGTTCAAAAACTGAGTGGGGGTAGTTGAAACCCATAAAAGAGAAAAATAATCATTATAGTCATTTTAAAGGGAACCAATTATCCAAAAAATTGATCTAAAAGATGGAATCCATCAAAACTGAGTAAGAGAAGCTAAAAACTATAAATGAATGAAAAGAGATTGATTTTTTAAATGGGGTGAATATTAAAAATTAATGCAGTACAAAATTGGCGGTAGATGGATATCCTTATTAAAAAAAAAATCTTCATGATTGAAATAGATTAAATCAATATAATACAAAAATAATCATCCATCCAAAATAGAAAAAAATATAATAGTAGAAAACAAATAGTAGAATATGATAGAACGTGTATATCTCAAAAATGTAGTACCTTAACAGTGTTGTTTATTTTCTGTTGTACTATGAAATGATTATTAATAATGCTGTCTTGTAAGTTAATCACTTACCAAATGTATATTTCATGAAATTTTCTTATGGAATATATGGAGCAGACGCCCTTCTTTGATATTCATGATCCCAAAGAGTAGCTTGATTAGTCATAGAAATTCAAATTTTAATTAACTAGGGGAGTTGTAACTTCCCACAGAAATATGATTGAATCTCTCTAATAAAATCATTTATTGAAACAATCAAAATTAACCTTGAATAGGTATTATCTTTTTACGTGAACATCATATCATTTCCAGATTTAAAATGCATCTTGAAGAAATTTGATGTTGTAAACACAACATAGGTTTGAACTGTGTAGTGTATGGTTCCTTCCCATAGTGTAAGGTTACAAAAAAGGTAACCTTCCTTATCAATTTTTCCATATTTTGGTAAACTAGGGAAGATTGTATCAAAAATAAAATGATTCATACGTATATCCTACTCAGCATAAAATCCCTAATGTTTCATTGAGGAACCATATGTTTAACTTCCTCAAATGTATTGTTACATAGAAGAAAATACAGACTCCAACATTGGATTTTTGATCTATACAGTTTCCTATTTCCATGTATATGGATGTTGTTCCAAATGAAAACTTTACTGTGTACCTAAGGGATGATACTGTATCCAAACATTATCCTTTTCTTCACAACATAGGGATGCCAATAGTGTTTATAGAATAATTGTGTAATGCAAAAAACATTAAAACAAAATATACATCTTTGTAAAGATAACTAAACAAAACATCATTAGAAAAAAACAAGGGTATTTATGAGAATAAAAGTCATCATAAATCATTTACTATTACTGATAAAATACATGATATAAAATCCTACACTTCTTGATGATCCAAAAACCCAAAACACAATCCTTAACAAAAATTAATGATAAAATAGGATTTTTAAAACAAAAAACTAGATATATAAATTTTCTCAAAATTTCTATTTCACATAATTATTTCCATAATAAAATATTTTCCAGAAAATGAAAAGATGTGGTTTGAAAATATTCTTCACATCACATTCAGAGATACTTTCCAAAAACATATATATTACACCCCACATTTTGATATAAAAAATATGGTCGATCAATGAATAAGTGAAATAGACCATAATTAATATAGCATTGAACTAAAAATTTATAGATATGAATTATGTCATAGAATAACTAATCTAATATTTGAATTGATGGATTGATCCAAATTAAAGGTAAATAAATTATGGTTGGAAGAAACTGAAGATAATTTAAATAGATAATAAAATGTTATAGTAAAATCTTCCAATAATAAGGGGATTCAAAATGAATGAGTTTAGAGTTTAGTTCCAGTAGGAACAATGTGTTCTTCTAGAGGAGGAATGGAATTAACACCACTACTGTAACACCCCGAGCTTCCACGATACGCTTCTCTTTCAATAATGCAATAGCTTGCATTGTACGCAAGTTCGAATTCTAACACACCGCGGCTAATCAAAGTAGCCATTATGAATAGTAATAACCACCTTTTAAAATTATGGAAATCTTATATTTCAATATGGACTTAATTTTTGTATTCGTAATATCGAAATTATCCTAAGTTGAATTTTTTGTAATTTTCTGTGAACTTCAGTTTTTTTATGAATAGTGAAAAATACATAAAAACATCTTTTTTGATAAAAATAATTTATAGTGATAAATTATACTATTGAGTTGTTTTAAATTATAATTAGAATATATCATTACCATTTTATCAAATGGTGTTCATTAGAATTAATTTCACATTGAAATTGGACATAAACAATTGTCAATCTTTTGAAATATATTGTTTCTTAAAAGAACGCTATTTGTTGTGACAGCGGGAATTAATTATAAAATTAGTTAATTCAACTCATATGATTGGAATTTTGTAAAATAGACATCATTTTTGAATTCGGAATATCAATTATAGCTTAGGGTGAAATTTTGGCATTGTTCTGAAAAACTTCAATTTTTGATGAATAGTGAAACCACTAAGTGGTAGTTAAAAAAACTGATTTTTCGTTTAAATGAAACATTATCACTTCTGGGATTTGATTTTAAAAAATCCAACATACATGGATTTCATTAGAAAGTAAAATGTGGTTCAATGGGATTAAAATAATTTTTTGGTGAATAGTTACTTTTATGTTTAATTAATCGCGATTAAAGGTAATTAGTGAAATTTAAGGTAAAAATAGTATTATAAAAATATGGAATGACCTTTACACTTGTCATACCCCTATTGGATGTGTCAAGTCCGACCAAGAAAATTCATGGGTAAACTTGGGGACCCCATGGAGCCACTTTGGTAGGAAATTGACATAAATAACATTTTATTTATTGTTAAAATAAAAATGTCACAAACAAGAGATTTTTTACTAGAACAATTTTTTAATGGGGTTATAAAAGTAATATTTTTGACTATAAATATTAATTAGAAATCTAAAAAGATATCCTACATAATGATATTTTTTTTTATAATTTTTAGACATTAAATAAATTAAATTATTTATGACACCATGATGATGCAGCGATTACCTCATTAATTAACAATTTTAATAAAATGGAAGGATAATGTAAAATCTAAACCTTAAACATGTCCAAAGTCTGTTGGATGAGAATATTTTTAACCCTTATCACCTTAGCCTAGAATTTTATAAGTTTGGGACATTTATAATCCGAAATGCATTGTATAATAAAGTAACATTTTATTACTTTCCAAGAGTGCCCCTTCTCTCCTCTTATAAAAGGCCCCCACCACCTCCACCTTACTCACACATTCAAGCCATTTGGCTCAGACAAAATCTTCCAAACTACTCTCCCAACTTCCCTCTCTTACTCCTAGAAGCCAAACTTTGGGCAGAATTCTTCCCAAGGAAGCCTTTGGCTCAAATCAAAAAGAGTTACCCGTTTTAAAGGTAGTGTTTTCTCTTGTGTTCTTTTGTTTTATTTTGCTTCTCCAACCCCTTAAAATCTTTTTATTCATTTATTTTGTAACAAAACCAGTATCCTCAATATACTATGATGTTTTTATAATGATTATTAGGTCTACACTTACACACACCTACATCTAATGGTTAAAGAACATACAGTTTCTGTGGATGGCGAATTTTGGCCTCACGAAACGATGATTGTTCAACACTCATATAACACCTTCAAAGGTGGCCATTAAGATGTCACTCTATTTATATATGATATATAATATGTTTATGTTTTACTTAAGGTTCTGTATTTTTCATTTATGGCATACCTTTATGGTTTCCATTATGGGTAAACGCGATATTTTCATTTTAGGAAGTGCGGACTACCGCCCCCTCAAAGTGATTTGAATCGTTAATGCCATAGGTGGGATGTATAATGGATGGATTAAATTGTTCTATACATTATATTATAATGGAATTATATTATACCTTTATATAATTATATCTTCATTCCATTAAATATGAAACATAAATGAAAGTAGCGTTCATGCGTACGTACGGCTTACCGTCTCCATGAATGGTGCATTTCATTTCTTACCTCTAAATGATATGTAATATTATAAATGAATGTGTCTACTGGATATATATGATGTATATTATATATACATAATGAATATAATTATGGATATAATGGATATTTTACCACATGAACAAAGTGTAATTATAAGAATTTTATTTTTGATTCAAGTACCAAAGATCGACAAAATGACCGTTATAAACTTAAATAATTACATAATGTTCATAACATGGTAATAAGTGGTATAAAAGGAATAATGAACATGAAAAAGTTTTTTAAGTAAATAGAAATTAACTCTAGTTTATTATTCATGAGGTTAAAGAACGATTGAGTCAAGTCAGACACGAGGTAAGGGAACTTCTTAACCCAATTTCTATTCTTTGGGTTAATCTCCTACTTTCAAATTATGTCATGATATTATTATGTCCTATCTTGTATTTGTACTTTATTTATGTGTACTTATAGTGAATACACATAATAGATCTACTTTATTTAAAAAAATGATCTTTTTAAGGGTCTTCGTCTCAATCTCCTTTCATTGAGGCATATTTTGTTTTATACACAACTTTCTTTTATACGGTGTATAAACCACTTTGACATTTACATTTATCCAAAAGAAATCTTTTTTATATGGAGCCTTTTACTAAACGACAAAAGGGAATGTTTTTGTCGTACGTATGTGGCGACAATGACTTCTCCGCCATCGTGACCATTATTTGAGTTTCGGCTTCCTTTACAACCCATAACTTTTTAAAAATACAATGTTTTAATTTTCTTAAATTTTGGTATTGAAAATGGTTTTGAAAGTGTTTTTATTACATAAATGTGTTGTATTTATATCTTGTGATTGAATTGTGGGGATCTTATGTTTCCTTTATGCATGTTTTATGTCATACAATTATGTTATGGTTTATGATATGTTCAAACCTGTTCATATGAGGAATGAATTGGACTTAATAAGTGACGGGTGGAGCCCGCTATAGCTCCTCGATGCATCGGTAGGTCTCATGAGACAAACTAGTGTCTTGGCACGAGGCCTTGACAAAATCTTATTTGTGGTCTTGGCACTAGGCCTTGGCTACGTGGTTATGATAGTCAGGCATTATGCATTCCATCATTATGAAAGTGGTTATTGATATTGCATGTGATTATTCGGCTAGTAGAATATCCATGTGAGTTAGTAAATGGAATTATTTAATTTTATTTTTTCCATTTTATGCTGAAGTTCAAGTTTAAAAAGGCTTTTGTTTTAGTTATACATTGCCTTAAATGTTAATTTTTATTTACGAAATCTTCCGCAATATTTTTATCCTTACTGAGAATCTGAGCTCACCCCTTTTAATGTTTTAATATTTTCCAGGATTTGAAGAAGTATTTTATGAATGACCTGTAGGGATAGTCAGAAGAGGATATGATTGTGAACTATGGAGACTTTGTTATTGTATTTTTTCACTTTATGATGTAATGTAACATTTATGAATGTATCTTGTGTTTCCAAGGCTACTAAACTAATCGGTCTTTCGAAACTTGATGTTTTATGATCATGCCAATGTTACGAAGTAATGCACCGACTTTGGATAACTGGGGTCGGGGCGTTATAGTTGGTATCAGAGGCAGTTTAGTACTAACCTTGGAAGATAGATTTAGATAAACTCTGATTAGAGCACATAACCTGAAGATAGACTTTGAGGATTAGTATAGAAGAACATCCTAGAATTTTGGTATTAAAGATATTTTGTGTGTTTTCCGAGCAATACATCCCTGTCTAGATACGAGCAGGTAGAGGTGGATCTGGCACAGATGTACCTAGGGGTAAAACCCGAAAACACCGCTTTGAGCTAGACTCGAACGGGAACTGGTGCACGACAACGGGCCTTGCTGCACTCTTGGTTACGACACTCCTGGGGGATATGCTTAGGATAATTCTCATTTTCTTTACAAACCACTATGAAGGGTTATGAGTATATACTTCCTCAAAGAATTTTTTTTATGATTATGGATTATATCCATAAATAGTAAAATTTATGTTAATTATTTTACAAGTATGGAATTATGTATTTTGATTCATAAACTAATCTAGTTTATGACATTGTTTAGAAATGGCGCCTAGTGGAAGGAATGGAAACCGTATCAATGCACGCACTCCGTGTAGGGATTTCCCTCCTGCTCAAGATAATTATTGTGGATCTGGAGATACAACTGGTGCTGATCAACTTATTACCATACTGGGACAACCCACTCAGGTTATGAATAATAACCTTACTCGTATAGAGCACCCTGATCCGCAACGTGGAGGATCAATGTTAGACCGCTTCATGAGGAAACAACCGCCAACAATTAATGGGGGTACAAATCCATTAGTAGCTGAGCAATAGATAAACTCCTAATAGAAAATATTACATGCCTTGGGGAGTAGCTAAAGGGAGAAGGTTATCATGGAAGTTTATCGCCTCACTGGAGATGCCGATCAATGGTGGTCATTAATTCAAAATACAAAGGAAGATGAAGAGGTATCAAGTATGTAATGGAGAGAGTTCAAAGAGATTTTCTTAGAAAAGTACTTTCCCCGTGACCATAGAGCAGATATGGAAAGGTAATTTCTGAGTCTGAGGCAGAAGGAGGATGAGAATGTCGCAAAGTATGAGTCTAACTTTACACGGTTAGCGAGGCATGCATCAGATTATATACGTAACCCAAGAAGTAAGATTGATTGTTTCTTTGATGGGTTAAAACTGTTTCTCCATTGAGCCTTAGTCTCACAATCCTTCTCCTCATACGAAGATATTGTCTCATGTGCTATCAAGACAGAAAAGGAATTCTCTAAATCTTAGGACAATAAAGTAAAGCAAGAGAAGTAGAGAACGGTGGAACAAGAGACAGATAATGGGAAAAAGGGAAAGAAGGATTTTCCATTATGCAATAATTGTGGGAAGAATCACCCTGGTACTTGCCTAAAAGGAATGGGAGTTTGTTATAAATGTGGGGAAAAAGGTGACCAGGCCCGTGATTGTAGGGGAAAGAAAGAGGCTATCAATGTTGATGCTACAATTGTAGTGAAATGGGGAATTATGCAAATGAATTTCCTAAGCGTTAGGAAAACTTACCTCAGAAAAGGCCAAGGGATCAAGGAAAATCTTATGCTGTTACTACAGTTGCAGTGGAATAATTAAGGTATTGGTGCTTTTAGACTCAAGGATTATATTCTGGTTATAATAATAATGTGATATATATAAGGATTGTACTGTAGTACTTGTTTTTTCATTAATGTTTTAATATGATGAAGGTAATCATATTTTTAGTATGTGACAATAAGAGACACTTTACATTGTTTGGGGAATCTGATGTTATAATTGATTTTGGAATTTTGAGACCTTTTAGAGAAAGTCTGTATAAAGGTATTTTGGATAACTATAAAGGTTGGAATGAATTAAGTTGAACTTTGGATAGTATTGTTTAAGGTTAAAACATTTCTGAAGATTATTTTTGGAATATTATAATACTATAGTTTTAGGAAAAGGACAACCTGCAGGGTGGGGAATAACCCGTCGCGTCAGACAAAGCTGCAGGAATCGAACCCACAACCATAGTGCGACATTCCTTTATTACCTACCACTATCCTACAAGAAGTCCCTGGTTATTACAAAATAGTTTTCCTAATTTAAATTGTCTGTGTTAATATTTTGAACTTTGTACGATTGGGATAAATATAATATTTTTGAAAATCTAATACCTTTTGGAGTGAAATATGGGTTCGTGGTAAAAATTTACTAAAGAATGAAATCCTACATGATAAGTAAGTATATTTCCTTATATTATTAGTAAATCTCTTAAATAAATTCCTCAACTTTATGAAAGGTAACTTAAAACAAAAATGTTTTCGGTTAACTTTTCCAACTGGGGATTCAATGACCGTTTAACCATTCAAAAGTTTGTGATTTTCTTATGGTTAACTTTCTCCTAATACCATTTTCTAAAACTCTCCATCAGACCTTGATGGTTTGTTTCTCCTCCATATCCATATTTTCATAGAATCCTAGTATGGTCTATCTTGGGTGACCTTTGTACTTCTCTTTCTTTCTTTTAATGTTATATTCTTATTAACCCTATTTCTGATGTGGGTTTTCCACAAAGGTATTTTCTATTTTCAACCTTTTATTTTCAAAGAAAAATTTCAAATTGCGAGGACGCAATTTATTGAAGGAGGGGGGAATGTAACACCCCGAACTTCCACGATACGCTTCTCTTTCAATAATGCAATAGCTTGCATTGTACGCAAGTTTGTGTTCTAACACACCACGACTAATCAAAGTAGCCGTTATGAATAGTAATACCCACTTTTTAAAATTATGGAAATATTATATTTCAATATGGACATCATTTTTGTATTCGTAATATCGAAATTATCCTAAGTTGATTTTTTTGTAATTTTCTGTGAACTTCCATTTTATTATGAATAGTGAAAAATACATAAAACAACTTTTTTGATCAAAATAATTTATAGTGATAAATTATACTATTGAGGAGATTTAAAGTATAATTATAATATATTTTTACCATTTTATCCAATGGTGTTCATTAGAATTAATTTCACTTTGAAATTGGACATAAACAATTGTCAATATTTTGATATATATTGTTTCTTAAAAACACGCTATTTGTTGTGACAACGGGAATTAATTATAAAATTAATGAATGAAACTTATATGTTTGGAATTTTTTAAAATATACATCATTTTTGAGTTCAGAATATCAATTATAGCTTAGGGTGATATTTTGGCATTGTTCTGAAAAACATCAATTTTTTATGAATAGTGAAACCACTAAGTGGCAGTTAAAAAAACTGATTTTTCGTTTAAATGAAACATTACCACTTCTGTGATTTGATTTTCAAAAATCCAACATACATGGCTGTTATTAGGAAGTAAAAAGTGGTTCAATGGGATTAAAATAATTTTTTGGTGAATAGTAACTTTTATGTTTAATTAATCACGATTAAAGGTAATTAGTGAAATTTAAGGTAAAAATAGTATTATAAAAATATGGAATGACCTCTACACTTGTCCTAACCCTATTGGATGTGTCATGGCCGGCCAAGACAATACATGGGTCAACTTGGGGACCCCACGGAGCAACTTTGGTAGGAAAACGACATAAATAACTTTTTATTTAATGTTAAAATAAAAATGTCACAAACAAGAGATGTTTTACTAAAACAATATTTTAATGGGGTTATACAGGTAATAATTTTGACTATAAATATTCATTAGAAAGATAAAAATATTTCCTAAATAATTAGAGTTTTTTTAAAATTTTTATAAATAAAATAAATTTAATTATTTATGACACCATGATGATGCAACGATTACCTCATTAATTAACAATTTTAATAAAATGGAAGGATAATGTAAAATCTAAGCATTACACTTGTCCAAGGCCTATTGGATGAGAATATTTCGAACCCTTATCACCTTAGCCTCGAATTATATAAGTGTGGGACCTTTAGAATCCTAAAAGCATTGTATAATTAAGTAACATTTTTTTACTTTCCAAGAGTGCCCCATCTCTCCTCTTATAAAAGGACCCCACAACTACCACCTTACAAACACTATCAAGCCATTTATCTCAGCCAACCTATGCAAAAATACTCTCCCAAATTCCGTCTCTTACTCCTAGAAGCCACACTTTGGGAATAATTCTTCCCAAGGAAGCCTTTGGCTCAAATCAAAAAGAGTTACCCGTTTTAAAGGTAGTGTTTTTTCTTGTGTTCTTTTGTTTTATTTTGCTTCTCCAACCCCTTAAAATCTTTTTATTCATTTATTTTGTAACAACACCAGTACACTCAATATACTAGGATTTTGTTTATAATGATTATTCGAGCTACACTTACACACGCCTACATCTAATGTTTAAAGAACATACAGTTTCTGTGGTTGGTGAATTTCTGCCTCACGAAACGATGATTGTTCAACACTCATATAACACCTTCAAAGGTGGAAATTATGATTTCCCTCTATTTATATATGATATATAATATGTTTATGTTTTACTTAAGGTTATTTATTTTTCATTTATGGAATACCTTTATTGTTTCCATTATGGGTAAACGCGATATTTTCATTTTTGGAAATGCGGACTACCGCCCCCTCAATGTGATTTGAATTGTTAATACCATATGTGGGATGTATAAAGGATGGAGTAAATTGTATTATACTTTATATTATACAGGAATTATATTATACCTTTATGTAATTATAACTTCATTCCATTAAATATGAAATTGAAATGAAAGTAGCATTCATGCTTATGTACGGCTTACCGTCTCCATGAATGGTGCATTTCATTTCGTACCTCTAAATGTTATGTAATATTATAAATGAATGTATATACTGGATATATATGATGTATATGATATATACATCATGAATATAATTATGGATATAATGGATATTTTACCACATGAACAAAGTGTAATTATAAGAAGTTTATTTTTGATTCAAGTACCAAAGATCGACAAAATGACCGTTATAAACTTAAATAATTACATAATGTTCATAACATGGTAATAAGTGATATAAAAGGAATAATGAACATGAAAATGGTTTTTAAGTAAATAGAAATTAACTCTAGTTTATTATTCATGAGGTTAAAGAACGATCGAGTCAAGTCGGAGATGAGGTAAGGGAACTTCTTAACCCAATTTCTATTCTTTGGGTTATCTCCTACTTTCAAATTATGTCATGATATTATTATGTACTATCTTGTATTTATACTTTATTTATGTTTACTTATAGTGAATAAAAATAATAGATCTAAATTATTTAAAAAAATGATCTTTGTAATGGTCTTCGTCTCAAGCCCCTTTCATTGAGGCATATTTTGTTTTACAGACAACTTTTTTTATACGGTGTATAAACCCCTTTGACTTTTACGTTTATCCAAAATGAATATTTTTATACGAAGCATTTTACTAAATGACAAAAGGGAATTTTTTTATCATACGTATGCGGCGAAAATGACTTCTCCACCGTCGTGACCATTATTTGAGTTTCAGCTTCCTTTACAAGCTATAACTTTTTAAAAATACAAAGTTTTAATTTTCTTAAATTTTGGTATTGAAAATGGTTTTGAAAGTGTTTTTATTACATCAATGTGTTGTATTGATATCTTGTGATTGAAGTGTGGGGATCTTATGTTTCCTTTATGAATGTTTTATGTGATACAATTATGTTATGGTTTATGATATGTTCAAACCTGTTCATATGAGGAATGCATTGGACTTAATAAGTGACGGGTGGTGCCTGATATAGCTCCTCGATGCATCGGTAGGTCTCATGAGACAAACTAGTGTCTTGGCACGAGGCCTTGACAAAATCTTATTTGTGTTCTTGGCACAAGGGCTTGGCTACGTGGTTATGATAGTCTGGCATTATGCATTCCATCATTATGAAAGTGGTTATTGATATTTCATGTTATTATTCGGCTAGTAGAATATACATGTGAGTAAGTAAATGAAATTATTTAATTTTATTTTTTCCATATTATTTTGAATTTCAAGTTTAAAAAGGCTTTTGTTTTAGTTATACATTTACTTAAATGTTAATGTTTATTTATGAAAGCTTTCACAATATTGTTATCCTTACTGAGCATCTGAGCTCACCCCTTTCAATGTTTTAATATTTTCCAGGATGTGAAGAAGTATTTTATGAATGACCTGCAGGGATAGTCAGAAGAGGATATGAGTGTGGACTATGGAGACTTTGTTATTGTAGTTTTTCACTTTATGATGTAATGTAACATTTATGAATGTATCTAGTGTTTCCAAGGATACTAAACTAATTGGTCTTTTGAGACTTGATCTTTTATGATCTTTCCAATGTTACGAAGTAATGCACCGACTCTGGGTAACTGGGGTCGGGGTGTTAAAACTACTAAGATGAATCAAAATCATCATCATTCTTTGGAAATGGTTGTTGAAAACTTATATCCAATGATGAAGCAACTTGTTGGAATAATTTTAAACCATCAAAAATTTATCCAAATTTATATTTACAAAGGCCTTACCAACTTATTTATACTCTATTAAAGAGATAAGATTCTCCATAACTTGATTACTCACTAGTCTCAACCAGGATTCATTCGAAGTATAATGACTCCCCAAATTCCTCTAATTCTTTGACAAAACATTCAAATGAATTATATCATAAGGGGAGTGTGTATCCTATCATTAAATTCATCCAAAATATTATTATTTTCGTAAAATTTATTGAGAATTTCTAGTGGTGTCTATTGAAATTAGGTATATTATATATTTATTTTCTTGGTAGACAAAAACTATCTATAAATCATTACCTAAAAATCATCTTATTATATCATCCTAATAGAGTCATATTTTAATGCACAAAAACATTTTGACATATTTTCCCCCATTTCTATAGGATCTCCCATTGAAATGAGATTTTCATTGAAAATACCTCAAATGAGGCTTCTTAGGATCATTCTATAATCTTAGTATAGAAAAAACATTATATTCCAAAAAATTCTTCTTCCCAGCCTTATACTATTCTCGTAAATATGAATTATGGGTCTAAAAAAACATTAAATTTAATACATGGGCATTGGCATTAGAATAAAAAGATTTTCAAGAATTTACTCAAGTGTGATCAACTTCAATTATATGAAGGATTGGCATACCCGCTCCCTCTAGTCTGTTTCCCAAAAGGGATATTCCCAAAACACAGGGATCTTTAAAGATATGAGTTCCAATATCAGGGATCTCTTGAAATTGAGCCTCATAATCTTCAATCTCATCTACTGGGTTCTCATGACTAGTAGATTCACCTTATTCACCAAGTGGAATGAAATCCAATTTTCAAACATCATCTTAAACAATAAATTATAGAACATTAAAAGATACTCTTATTCTTTGAAAATGAGATCCTTTTGGACTTGAATATTCACCATCTTAAGGCCTCTGTCTAAAAAACCATAATAATGTGATAAAAAATTGCTCCCCCTATGTATCTATTAAAAACCTATGTTGTTGTTATCATATAATTGACAGTAACCTATTACAAGATTTTCTCCAAACAGAACCAAGCTTCTTTACTATACAAGAATTCAATATGATAATGTGGAGAACTGATCTTCCAAAAAACATATTGACTATCATTAACTTCCTTAATTAATGAAGGAAATAATCCTACCATAAGGATAATATTCCATCATAGCATTTGGGTGCAAGTAGATATTTAGATATATTATCAACAATCAAGGAAAATTAAACATGATATGATTTCGAAACAGAAACATGATATACATGTTTGGATAGAGTACATTCTCAATCTCAGTGGTCATAGTCAAAATTTCTAATCGAATAAACTTCATCACCACATGGAGTCCAGGAAAATGTTATTTTTTATACACATTATTGACAATTCTTGTACAAAACAATGAAACCATGATTTCATTAGATGAATGTCTTCCAATACTATTATTTCTAAAATTAGACATAAATTCCCCCTCATGATAACATCATAACATATCGGCCATTTCCATAGATGATAACGAAAACTCATTATTATATATCATAGAAATAATAGACTCATCATCAAAATCAAAACATAACAAAGCATTCATACAAAATTCATTAACTTATATTTAATAAACCATTACAATGTTGTCTTCTCCAAAAGTGTAAACAAGGCCTTCAAAATTCATAGCTTCCTTAAGAGAAAAATATGTGATATCTAAATATCAATAATGTAAAACCTTACCTTGAATGTATTTGGGAAATTTCCCTAAAACATACCTACTTCTGTCCAACTCAACATCAATAAATAATTATGAGGTTTCCATTTCAAATTTTTTTGAAACAGAAGGGATTGAAGGATTAGGGTATTCGGTAGACTAGAAACAAAATTTTGAGGTACTTTGTATGTTGAAAGGATGAGTAGGACATGAGAAAGAGAGTTGGGGATGGAAAATTGTTTTCTTGATCTGATCAAGGATGTATTCATTATTAATATTTTTTATTTAAAAAAAATTAATGAAAACTCTTTTCAAATCAAATTAAAACAAAATTGAATTAATATAATTCAATGAGATTAAATATGACTTACTAAAAAAGAAAACTGAAAATAAAATAATAAACAATCTCTTTAACTCAAATAAAACTAAATATCCCATAATAGAATCAAATCTAGACATGGGATGTGTTTTACTAAAAATATCTTCTAATTGATATTCAATATAAACATGTTCTAAAGATATATCAATTTTAAGGACATGATACAATAGAAAATGATGCCTTATATCCATGTTCCTACTCCATGAATCACATAAATATTTTTTAGAAATATTAAAAGGACTAGTGTAATCACATAAAATATGAATACTATTAATGTTTAGTAAAAATTCTCATAGATTTATTTTCATAATTAAATTTTGTGCACAACAACTACCTGTAGTCATATCTTCTTCCTCTATTGTTGACAGGGCACCTGAGTGTTTATTCATACTAGACCATGAAACTATGTATCTTCCTAAAATGTGAAAAGTTTCTAATGTACTATTTTATCTAATATACACCCTCTAATTTCAGCATCATAATATGAAATTAAATAGAAATCATAGGTTTTGGGATAAATAAGAGATAGAAATCCAATTCATTTTAAATATATGAAAAATATTTTGAAAGAAGTAAGATGAGATTACTTTGGATTTGATTTAAATCTAGCATAATGAAAAACTAAAAACAGGATGTCTCACATTATTTCAGTAATATATAACAAGCTACCAATCATACCAATATATAATGTTTTCTCAACTGGTTTCCCAACTTCATCCAAATCATGCTTTATATTATGGTATATAGGATTTGTACATGTCCTTATATTTTAAATCCCAAAACATTTCAATAAATATATTATTTATATAATTTAATTTAAAAAATATCGATATCATATTTGATAAATTTAAATCCAAAAAAATTAGTTCTACCATCATACATACCTCAAGTTTGTTTTCATTAGTTATGAATAACCGTTGAAAAAGTTTTTATTAGTTAAACAAAAAATAACATTATCCCCAAAAATTAGAACTAGTAAAATATTAGAACATACAGTTTTTATAAAAACAGTTAGATCCTCCAAGACAACAATAAAACCATACTTCACAAGAAAAGAACACAATCTTATATACCAAGCTCTGGGTTCATGTTTATGGTTATATAGAGATTTTGTATATTAAAAACAGAATTAGGGTTTCATGATTTCCAAATCCAAGAGGATGTTCAGCATGAAAATCTCATAAAAATTACCATTTAAAAAGTAAAATTTGACCTCTATTTGATATAATTTAAAGTTCATATGTGATGAATAGGAAAAAAGAATAATAATTGATTCTAATGTAGATATAGGGATATAATATCATCATAATATATACATTCTTATTGATTATATCCTTTTTCTACTAATATATCATAGTTTATGGTTATGATCCGATGATAAACAGGTTTATTTCTAAAGACCCACATAACTCCAATAACATGATAATTTTTTGTTCTTCCCATCAGTTACCAGACTTCATTTCCATCAAACAATGTTATATTTTATTTCATTACTAATATCCAACTCTAATCATCCAATGATTCTTTAATTGTCTTAGGTTATAGTTATGATAGAAAGGTAGAGAATTAAAATAGTTTTCCTAAATTTCTTCTAGTTCTTATTCATATGTATAAGTCTCCTATAATAGTTTCTAAATGGTGATTCTTCATGATTCTATACTTCCTTGGTACAACACTTTCCAGTTCTTCAATTACATTTACCTCTAAACTAGAATAAAAATTATTGATATCATATTAAAAATAATATTTAGGGGTTTCAAGTCTCAATATACCGAAATAATCTGTTACCTAATATATTTTATCTTTTTATTTAATTAAATGGTATGTTGCATCAAACATTACATGAACCAAACCTTCCACAATCCTTGAATTTTTATTAAACACACTATAAGATTTAAAGGTAGTAGAACATCTTGAATGTTTTCCTTCATAGTCGTTTGGGTAATGAATTACCAAGATTATCCTCTATTTTTAACACGTATACCTTTCATCCAAAAAAATTATACTGCTTTGCATTAGGTTTTCTTTTATTCCAAAGTTCATAAGGTGAATTTTGAAAATAGGTCTAGTTGAAACACTATCAATGATGTAACACGATGTACTTTCAGATTCTACCCCAAAATAGGTAGGATGATTGTATTCATTCATCATAGTCATATCCAGTTCTTGAATAGTTCTATTTCTTCTTTCAACAATTATATTTTTTGAGGTGTTCTTGGTGTAGAGAAAGGGTGTTTAATAGAAAAATTTGAGAAAAAGTAATTAATTTCTTTGTTATCATAGTCTCCACAATGATAACTTATCAGTGAAATTATTTTAATTTTTTTTTTCATTTTGAACAATAGTACAAAAAAATTCAAAAATATCAAATATATCACTTTTGAATTTTATAATATAATCCCACGTAAAACTAGTATAAAAATTTCTAAAACATAAAAATATAATTTAACAAAAAAACTTAATATCCTTGCTGGTATAAAAAATCCATATGGATATGTTCTAAATTGTTAGATATAGATATTGTTTAAATATATTTGATAGATGATTTTTTCTCCATTCCATGGTGGCATGTATCATATAATCTATCATTTTCATGCTTATGAATAGGAAAATTAGAAATTAGTTGTTTTATAGATAATTTGGGTAAAACATATATATTATAATGTCCATGTTATCCATACAAAAGACATGAGTCATTTATATTAGGAGTTAAAAAATTCACATTATATTTAAATACATAATTTTAATTCAAAATATAAAAATTATCAGTTCTAGGTGCTCTATACTTAATTAACTTATATTTAAACACAAAACATCATTTGTTACAAAAATAAAAATAAAATTCATCATCACAATGTTGATAAATAATTATCATATTTCAATTTAACCCCTATACATATAGTAATTTTTTTATTGAGATACTCTACAAATATTCAACAGTTCCAACTCCACATATTTTTACTTTGAAATTTTCACCAAAAGTGAAATGAACTCTATTTATTGGATTCAGTGTGTGAAAATATGATGGGTCTCCACTCATATGTCTAGAACATCTACTATCTATATACCATATAGTGTTTTTGTTCCTATGACCTTTTATCTGCAAAAGTATTTAAACATATATTTTTTTGTACCCACAATTTATTGGGCCTAGTAGTGTCAAGTATCAGAGATCTAGGAATGGAGACCTATTTTGTTTTCCCATAACTTATATCATTAGATTCAGATACAATATTTGAAATAAAGGTAGTATTAATGCAACTAATTTGAGGATTTCTCAAATAACAATTATTTGTGACATGTACTTTCACTCCATAGAATAAAAAGTTCCATTTTTTGAATTGGGGACAAAATATTGTTTTACAATTTAGATTTATCACCCTTACATTCAATAGAAAATCAATCATTATTAAAACCATTATTTCCAAGGATTCCATCTTCAATGTTTTTCAACAACATTAAATGAAAAAAAATCACTCTTATATGATTGTACTTTATCCTTTAATGATTTGAAATTCTTTTCATGATCTGCATAGTTTGATGTAATTGAGTTAAATTTCCAGTTAACACGTGATGTTGTTTCAGTTGGGCATCTCTTTCACCTAAAACAACATTGTTAATGTTTATATAGATGTTTTATTTTTGAATAGAGAATCATATTTTTCTTCTAACATAGAATTTTAGGTAACAAATTTTCTTTTTAAGGAGATTTCATAATTAGAATCATAATTCGATGAGTAAAAGGATTGTACCTTTTCCTCTTCATCGACGAAGTACATATTGGTTTTCAAATTAGATTTTTATTTTTCCAAATAAGATTTAGATAAACTGTGGGAGTCTTCCGAAACACTCCCTCTTGATTTTATTTCCCTTATTCATTTATGTTTGTATTCAACATTTTTTGGATATCTCTTATCTATATTTATCATTTCATCTTTTAATTGAGGAAAATCTGGTCAAATATGACCTAGTTTCTTGAATTCATAGAATATGACTTATTTTGAATCTATATCATCCACCCTGTAAGATTTTTTAAATCCTATATACCTCTTATAATAGTTGCTAAAATTTCTGGCTAACTGAGGGAGTTCTATTTCAGAATCAGATAAATCTGAATTTTTCTCTTTTCAGCCCTCTTGTTTAATTTTTTTGCTTAGTTTATGAGATGCTATATTCAGAGAAGTATTTAATTTCCTCAAAATGATCATATGATATTTATCTTTATATTTTATTACAGATTTATAAAACATCAGTGTCACAATTAATTCGTTCATTGTCAGATCATTGATTTGTGTTATTTGTTGTATAGCTCGAGATATACCATTCCATTTAAAAGGTAGTACCCTCAATACATTCAATACCTAATCTCACTATTTACTTGGTTCTCCAAAGGCTGTAATTTTATAGATAATTTTTGTAATCATTCCATTAATTTGATTAATGCTATCACCATAAAATATCCTAATTGTTTCAAATAAAATCTTAGTTGTATTATACCTCATTTTTTCCATTATCTTTTCCTTCATAAGAAATTGAAATAGTTTTCCACCTTTCATAATCTATTAGTAATTGTGATACATGATTGAATTTATCTAGTCTGAGACCACCAATAACATAAATCAAAACATTTGAATTCATATAAAATTTAGTTTTAGTTACTGCATCCAATGTTTCTAGTTTCTTATGAATTTTTTATAGAGTAATGATATTTTAGTAAACATTGAATCCATGATTTTTTGGATAAATAATCATCATTTATTTCTAAGATCCATAATTTTTTCCCTTGATATATTGAGTGGGAAATCATGAAATTCCTTCTACAGGATCCACCATTTCTATATTTGTGTAGATCAAAAACATTTTATCATTTGATAGATTTCTAAAATTCTCTCCAATCCTACCAATTGTTTGGTCAAAATATATATTTCAATACAATATAGGGGTGATTTGTGTCTTCTAAAATCTTTCTCAATTCTCCCATTAGAAACCCATTATATTATATATGGATTAGGAGTAATTTTCCTTATGTAATGAAAATATGAAATGAATAAAAAATAAAGAACACAATTTTTAATGTTGTTTGGGGAACAAAGATCTCATATTCTATTCTACCAATCACTCTCTCAGCAATAATGGTAAATTCTGCTAGAATCTCCCTCCTATCACATGAACAAAATTCCACAACTGGCTACAGGATGTTTACACCATTACAAAAATAAAAACAAATCCTTATATTTATATAATTGGGAACCAATTATCTCGATATTAGATTCAGATGTTGATACCCCTCCACAACTATGTTTGATAGGTAGAAAAACTCTATATGAATCAAAAGAGATTTATTTTTTTGAAACATGTTTAATAGTCACAATTACAGTAGTAAGAAATTGAAAATAGATGGATCTTCTTCTAAAAAACAAAATTTCTTTAAGATACAAATGGTTGGATGTGATCTGATTAAAAAAAAGAACTTCGATAAAAAATAACAATAAAAATTAGTTATAGGCTTAAAGTAGAACAAGATAGAACAAGATAGAAGATATATATCTCTAAAAAATATTCCTTTTATAGAGTTGTTCATTTTAATTAGTGCTATGAAAATAATTTCAATAATGAAGTCTTGTATGTGAATCACTTATCACACAAATATTTGATGAAATATTCCGAATGAATATATTTAAAAGACAACATGCTTTGATATTTTAAACCCCAAAGAGTAGTCAGATTGGCCAGAGAAATTAAAATTATAATATATTTGGTGAGTTATAACTACCCTTAGAAATAATGGTGAGTCTCTATAAGAAACACGGTTCATTGAAACAATAAAAGAGATCCATGGATCATTCATTATTTCTAACTTTACCATTAAAATAATCTGGGATTGAAAACATGTCTTGATGAAATTCACTGTTGAGAACACAACATAGGGATGAATTGCGTAGCATAGGGTTCCATTATTTAGAGAAATGTTCCTACCAACATAACATACCTTCCCAATAAATTCATCTTTTCATATCATTGGGAACAATGTAGTGTGGGGATGATGATAGATAAATCTGTACTTGTTAGCATAAAATCCTGAATATATCATTGATGAACTATATGTTCAAATTCCCCAAACATATAGTTGAAAATAGTGAATATAGACTCAACTGTAGCGTTTTTGGTCAATTTTCTTGCTGATTTCTAAATGTATGGATGTTTTACTAAACTAAAACTGTTTAAAATAACATAGGGTTGATATCGTACGAAAACATTATCCAGTTCATCACAACATATGGATGAAAATAGTGTTTTGATAATCATTCTATAATACTAAAAACAGTAAAACAAACTATAAATTTCTATAAAGATCACATAACAAAACATCATTAGAAAAAAAAATGGGAATTTGTAAGTAATAAAATCATCATAAATCATAGAGTATTTTGGAGACAATACAATCCCAACCAAACATGCTTCATATTCTGAAACCATATTCCATTTCACCTTAAGAATCATTTAATATTAAAATCAAACTAAACTAAGAAATAGTTATGGAAATTGTGAAAAAGGTAAAGTAAGGATATATTTAATAAATGAGGAATGTATAAGGTTCTAACCCTAGAATTTAGACCCATCTGAAACACTCGACTCTAAAAAAAGTTTGGATGAAAAAAAACACTTCGACATTGCACACAAATACATTTTTATATATATTTTTACCCATTAAACACATGTACACAATCCATTTTTAATGAGGGAACATGTACTAGGGGGTAAAAAATAAATATATATGTATTGGTATGTGTGTGAGAGAGACATAGAGGAGACACCAAAACACACTAAAAAATAAACAGGTGAATTAAAATCATCTATTGATCATAAATAAACTTAGAGAAACCACATAGTGGGAAGAAAACCTTACCTCAGATGGAGGAGACAAACTGAATCAATCTAAAACATATAACCTTCAGTGTAAGACAACAAAACCAACACTAAGGGGTCCTTGGAGAGGAACAATATGCCATAAAACTGATAGAAAAACTGAAAACTAGATTACCCATTTTCCGAGGATTCATATGAACTACACCAAGTGACTGAGAGATGGAAAATCAAATCGAATAAAAATGAATAGTGTTTAAGTGTACATACCATGAATATTTAGATAGATATCATACAATGAACTGGTGGAAATATCAAATAAAGAGTTGGTTGGTAGAGGGGGTCACATTCCAGTGGAGAGGAGGGGGGTGATGCTCACGCGATTGAGGGGAGGGGAGATTAGATTTAGGTTTTTGGTTTTAATATTTTTGTTTCAATTTAACAAAAATATTTGAATTACTAAAATAGGGGTTTGGTACACACATTTTGGAAAATCATGCACTAATTGTACACCCTCCATTGGTCACCACAGAACCCCGTATGGTTTTTCCCACACAATTTTACAAACTGTGTGGTGAATAGTATCAACGTACTACCTTTGTGGCACAACACATGTGAGATAGGCAAAAAAATTTGAAAATTGTTCTTATCCCATGAACACTGCCACTTCCCCCCCATTGTACACCATTCTATTTGATACTATGAGCCGTATGGTTTTAGACAAACTGGGAACCCTATGAAGGTCCTTCAAAATTATATTTTTTGGTTCAGGAACAAGTGAAACTGTTCAAGACAGCATTGAAAAATCTAGATACATTACCCATGTCAAAAAACCTTACCTTGAATCCATCACTCCTAGAATTCTATTTTGATGATTGATTTAAAAAAAGTTTTTCTAATAAAAGAAAAAGATCAAAAACCTCCAGATATTTATATGGTTGAAAAAAAAATTTTATAGTGTGACACTTTTTTACATATTCATATATGTGTTATGATAATAGAATGAATGTAGAGTATCATTATATGGTGATTTCTTTTGATTTTACCTTATTAGTGTGATCTGATTATATTTGTGGATGTCCAGAGTAAACTAAAATGATTTGTGGGTATAATATTCTCAAATATTTCATTATTTTTGTGATTTTTTATTTTTTTATTACTAGGGAAAGAATATAAAACATTTTACCAAACACACATGGACTAGTATCACTAATGGGTATAATTAAAATATGTTTATGGATTTATTTAAACATTATTTATAGAGTAATAATTATAAAAATGTCATATGGGACAACAAGATAGGTATCGTAGGATGATTTAATATATATGTCATGAATAATTCTAGGAGAAGAGTAGAAAAATAAATCATTGTTTCATCTTTTTTTATCATATCTAGAATTTTTTCTTTTGGGATCACTGAGGTCACCACTCAATAGAGTGATCAACTCCATGATCGAGTTAATTCTATGTTTGCAGAATACATACATTCCCTCATTCTGGATATTTCCTCCAGAGAATAGAGTAATGGATGATTTTCCAGAGGACCTTATGTAAAAAATATTAATTCACACAATCATATCACATTGGTGTGATCCATTTTTATTCATTTAGAGGGTGGATGATTCATTATGTTCATCTGTCAGTTAATAAAGGATAAAATAGGTGATAATTAAGAACTAGAATTATATTACCCATTTAGAATATTAATTTTTTTTGTTGATTTAATCAAATATGTCACCAATTAAATGTTTGATATTATAATATCATCAGATGAACGTGAACCCTTTTTATTTTATTTTTACTTCCTTCAAGATCTGAAATCATCTCTATGTGTTCATTTTGATATTATTTGGTTTGAAAACGCACCTATAATGTTTATGGACCTGATGAATGTGGCCTCCCAATAATATAAATATTTTTCATTAATTTATTTTATCAATTATATCCTTATGCGATCCTTTCCATGTGATGGATATACTCAAAATATACGAGTATTATTTAATACAATAGAAGGGAATAGAATTTAAAAAATTATTTGAATGTACGCATTTTTTATTAGAGAGGTTCACTTATTATGAAATGGGATATTAGATGTTTGAATATAATGGGATAATGAGAATATCAAGGCCTTGATTTCATCATAGTGTGACATAAATATCATTGAATAAAATGAATTATTGGGATGTGAAGGCTACTATAATTGATTCAATTTTGAGTTCTCTTGTTTGGAAATGAGAATGATGGTATGAAGAAGAAGCGGTACATTTTTGGATGGGTTGATTCTTATGTTAAATCCTTTAATATGATCAAATTATGTATTGAGTTTACACATTTATATATTTTACTTATTTTGATTAGATATTATTACAAATATTTTTGACGTATTAGGTGTAGTGCTATGTTATATAATGATATAGGTTGTGTGTGTAGTATTTATTCTGTCTAGGAAGTTGAATCTATGTGAGAATAATAACCCAACTCATTATCTTTTGTTTTTAGAGGTAGTACACTTGGTGGGATAATGTAATCAGTACCTATTGGTTGATATATTCATAGAATATATAGAACATTAGTGCCTAAAATATGACTTTTTATATATTATAATGAAATATTTAGATGGTTTTTTGGTTGTTTATGTTTATCACTTTGATATCATGATGATATATACGTCTAGAGAAGATAATTTTTTGGTAATAATATTGAGTAGAAGGACTTGGGATCCTGATACTATTTATTCTAATAAAGAGTGGAATTTGATTAGCCTATTAATAGAGATGATTCAAATTGTTTAGTTGTAATAGTGCATAGAGACCATTGATTCTTTGACAATGACCTCTTTATTCATTGAGTGGGTATAAGAGAGTATATTTTCTGACATAGATTACATTTATAAGAGGGAAATACATATGGGGAGGTTCTACAACTAGATTGGTCCTAGGATCATTATGATATCCTTTATAGAATATCTAGAGTTATTATTCCTATTAGAATGTGTTAGTTGATAATAAAGGATTCTAACACACTCTTAAATAGTCCATATAATTAGGAATGACTTGGATATATCATGGCATCTATAGTTATTTTTGAAGTAAAACGATAAAGAATAATGTTTCATGTTTTATTACCCAACGACACATCTGTTACTTGTTTGAGGCTATATAGTAGTTACCCATAGGAACTATATAGTTATTAACTATTACTACGTATAAATAAGATGAAATGTTGATGAATTTTTTTAGGGGTTTCCTAAGTCTGCCCTAATGTAGAGGTGTTGTTTAGATAATTGTGGACTAGTTGAAAAAGGCTATATATTTTCAACAAATTTGGCATACAATGTCATTTGATTAGTTTGGTTGAATATATATATATAGTAAAATGTATATCTACATGGTGTTAACAAAATTATAATTTCAAATTAGGATTTTTGATTCACATAAAACTTTTGATGGCTTTTATTTAAACACTTGATGATCTAATTCATTTTACATTGACAATTCATAATCACACAAATGGGTTGTAAGAATATTCTATAATTTTTTGGGAGGGAATGATATAATCATGTATAAATGTTTTTAATAGTTGTTAATAGAGTTTAATCTCTTGATTAATGATTAATTATAAATATAGTTATTAGTTTTCCACTAAAATGTTGTGGTACTTATATGTGGACCTGTCTTTTATTATTTACATTAGTATTATTCTATATGTGTATGGACCTAACTGATTTAATAAAAAGAGTTTTTACGTTTACCTAAACCATCAAAAATAATATGTTGAGTGTAGATACCAAGAATTCATGTTGGATGTAGAAAAATATTTTTTCTTGGTTGTGTCACTCCAATTAGAACATTTTTCTTTTCATTGGTTGGGATATTAGCACCTAAGTATTTGGGGATATTTGAGTTTTTGGATTGGATTATTAGTTAAGATTTATGGGTTGTACATTATGATATTTTACTTCTAATTCATGATATTTTATACATATATATAATATAAGGTTAAACCAAAAAAACCCATTCAAATATTATTATGATAGATAATACAGTGGTAGAGGATAGATTATCATTCTAGGAACCATTAGATTGTATGGTATACTATAGTGAAAAGACCCCACCCTGGAAGATTTCAACTATGCATTGCCTGTATTGGAATCATAGAAATATCCAAAAGAATACATGTGTACATGATTATGATATGTGGTAGTAGTTCCTAGAGTTTATATTTTATAGATGCTTGATGATTCATATAATGGACCATTAACAATATTTTGGAGAGGTTAAAACACCCATCTATTCTAAGGGTATGAATTTATAAAAATATTCTTTTGGATTATGTTTTTCCTTATGGTGCTTATCTATAAAGAAATATGGCCATGAATGGGGACATATATTCAACATGATTTAGCTGGTGTGGGTGGTATGTAATTTTTAACATAATACTCTATATACACAATGTATTGTATATAGTACCTAATGGATATAAGAAGATCCATCTAGACCCTATAGAGCCAATAGTTGAACAAATAACCATTAGTGGGTTCCTCATTTTAGATTTATTGTTTAAAAATAATCCAATAATCTATTATATAAAAATTATAAATAATTGTATTTATTTGAATAACTTATTTCAAAATTGATTTCTCCCCCTTTTTATTTTTTGTCACACATCCACTGTTATCATAATTTTATATTTCATCAACCTATAGGATGGATCTCCTTTGTTCTTGGTCAAATAAAGAACCACTTGTCATAGTTGATCACTAGAGATAAGGATATCAATCTAGTTTTATCTATTAGTTGGTTATATCACTCTTACATTTTTCCATTTTAATCCATTAATATATAGTTTTTTGTATGATTTTTGGAACTCCACTTGTTGAATCTATTTCATATGATGAACTTCATCAAGTGGGATTTTATTATTTTGAGTTTGGAGGTTCATGAAATTTCATACATATTTATAAATTTTTCAATTTATGTCTAATATAAGGCCATGTTGAAGGTGATTTCATAACATTAATATTATTTTTGTTTCTTTAAATGGATTTGTATGAGTATGGTGGAAATTTTGATGGGTTTGTGTGATCCTTAAAATATTTTATTTGGGTGTTTTGGTCAATAATGGGTTTGATCTTGAGAAAATTGGAATTTTAATCATTAAATAGGACCCAAAAGGTTATTTCGTATAACGTATTACAATTTATTTTACATTTTTAGGATTAAATTATGATCCTTTGATAATGTATGTGAATCATTTCAATTTGCGTAGCTGGGATAAGATGACAGTATGACTATGTTGTTTATATAAATCCACAATTGGTTTAATTTGATTTTGAAAGTGGTGGGTTTTCTTGTTTATATGATTATGTATTTCATAGTGGATCATAACTTGGGTGAAACATAATTAGTGATTTTCTATGTGTGGGAAAACTATGTCTTCATTTTAGAGAAATTTATCAATAGCCCAAATATTTTTGTAAGGTAATATCAGTTAAAATAGTTATTATTATATAAAGAGAGTAGTTTTATAATCGTGTTTGAGATGCCTCGGTCTAATAGTTATATTTATAGTCGATTCCATTAACATTTTCCATCGCAATAATAGGGATGGTCATGATTATATTGAGAAAAGACTGTCAAAAAATTCAACAACATTCCCCCATTGTCTATAACTTTATATAAGTTGGAGTTACGAAATTGAATTGATGACACCGCTATAGACCTGATGAATCATTTAATTAATATATTACTAATTTTCATATAATGGGTTGTGTGTTATAGGATATGGGACCACTAAAGGTAGGTGTTTCCTTTCCCTTCATCCTTTTATTGATGTTTAGTGATTTAAGTGCCAAATATTTGGATTTTCATAACAATGTCCCACATTAACAATTTTTTATATTATATTGTTCTATAATTGAGATTCCTTATTGATTATATTATATGTGAATAGGTTACATTTCTAATTATCCCTGTAGTAATTTTTTTGAATGATGCCTTATAGATGAGATAGATATAGACATTTTTCTATCTCTCTAATTTATTTTCAATAGTATGAGTTGTGGTTTAGATTTCAATTCGGTAAGATCCTAAAGGCATGTTAATATACTAAATCATTATAATTTGGGAAATTTTTTTTATTTAGATTCATTCCAGTACTATTTCAATCTTGTACAGTTCCACCATTAGTGGATTTTGGGGAACTCGATGCTTGTATATTTATTAAATTTATTATTTTATAATAATTAGTATTGGAGTGTCACATTTATTTGGTGGGCTTACATACCACATTTGTTAAGAAAAATATTAGTGTTTTCCTTTTAAATTTTAATCACACCCTGCATTATCATCTCGATGTGAATGTATATTTCATGCATCATGAAAACAAGTCATGGAAAAGGCCCTAAACTGGAGGGATGAGTTGGTTTCATGATCAATGATAGGAGGTATGAATTAGTCTATGTTTTTTGGTTCACCTACAGAATTTTTTTAATATTTTATATATGACCACCCTATGGGTGTCCATGATTATTATATAATAATAATTTTATGTTACTATTTAAATTATTTTGACAATATGGGATATGATATCTTTTTATGGTTGTCCCTTGCCTACAATGTACATATTGTAAATTATAATTTTATTAAAAAATATTAATAATATTTTTGAATTTATTTATAGTTATAAAAAAAATATAGTGTACAACCTCAACATATTATACATAGATCCTCACCATTGGTTTTCATCCACGACTGTATTGAGAAATGCACTTGTGGTGTTTATTTCTCTAGTTCAGTCACATTGAGGGAAACTAGGTCAATGACATTTAATTTAAAATTGTTTCATAATGTGTATGATGTGATACCATACTCATGAATCATGATATAATTTATGTAAAATTTATAAAAATTTATTATAACATCAAAGTGAACCTAAATATCTACTATAAAACAAGTATCACATCATCTAAATCACTTTTATCAATGATACAATAAAATTCATCATCTTAATACCTATGTTTTATGGATAAACATATTCATTATATGTAATATTATATTTTTATGTATATATGGATAAATTATCAACAAAAAATAACAATTATGACATATAATCACTACATAATCAGTACAATGTATGATTGATTAAATAATGAATTAAATTATCAGTTTTTAAGGATTCCTCCTACAAGAATATATGGTGTCAAATTACATGAAGTATTCATTTATGAATCTTTAACTCAAATTTGCCTTTGTTATTACACTACCTGGACACATTTATTCATAAAAAAATTAATACAAATATATGTTTCATTGAAATTTGAATTTGAAATTCACTATTTAAATTTTTTTATCTTTTGACTTCATTCACATAAATTAAAAAAATTTATACCAAAACAATATTTTTAATCACACTTCATATATTATACAGACATTATAAGCCATGTATAATAATGTCATTATTCAACTAGATAACCTTATATTTTAAAAACTCAATTATAGATTATTAGTCAAACCATTCATTGTCTAGTTGAAATATCAATGATTTGAAGTATAAACCAGTAAAATATATTGAATCCTCTTTGAAACCATTGTTAGATTTAGGAAACTATGAAATATTATTTTTTTCCTCGTTAAGAAATTTTTATGATTACATATTCCATGTTTTTTTAAAGTCATTATATCCTGTTTCTTTAACTATAACTATTATTGGAATATTATGATAAAAGAATTTCTCATTTTTTATTTCTAAATAAGGACCATGATCAGTCCTCATCATTCATTAACAATAAAAAATAAAAAATTATATCATCCTTAAAATGGTTATCATTTTCACACAAACATGGTAAAATAAGTTCCCTATTTCTATTTAAATGTCATGAACCATGATAATTCCATAAATAAAAAAGTTTAATTTGGATTCCATGCAGTGAATAATGATTTTTAATTTATTCTAGAAAAATGTGAAAAACACAATGAATATATTTCAAATAACCACTCTTTGTTTTAAAAAAACACACAACCATGATGTGTATTGGCTACAACATGATATTAATTTTTTGTTCACATTAAAAATATCAAAATACCTAGCATAACATATAATAATCTTTAAAACAATTAAAAAAAACCAAATAAAATTCAAATCATCTAAAATACTTGAATTTATCTTATTTCAGATACGATTATATATATATATACACACACATATTTAATTATATCCACTTAATCAAACTCTGAATTATAATATTCCCTTTCATATGAAACACATTTTTTGTGAACCTATATATTGTAATCATATTCATGGATACAATAATCTTCCCTTATTTATTTTCTTCATTGATGAAAATAGAAATCACCTTCCAACAATGAAATATATCCTTATTCAACCACTCTATTCCCATGTGAGTGAACATTTTATAGAAAAAAGGAATAGTGATTAATAATTAAAATTTATTCTATTACACAAATCTGTCATTGAATATTACATATCAAAAATTAAATTAAATAAAATATGGTATTATTAATGATATTTCACGACATTATTAAAAAAATATTTGAAAAATACTAAATACAAATGTTATAATAATTTACCTATTTTACTGATTTAGACACACATATTCCAAAACTAGTTTCTTCACACACATAAAACATCTATATGCTAAAAACATATTATTAAAATTTAAAGTCATTATAAATATATACACTAATTTAATAAAATATCCATAGAACATAGTTAAAAAATAAAACTGGATTTATGTTATGATATTTTACCCCTTTCAGCTACTAAATCCAAATAATGGTTGTTAGTGGGTATAGAACGTTATAAATTGTCCTTATGTGTATTATGGTAGAACTCCAACAATGAAGATAAATTCTTGAAGTTCATCCTCAATAAATGGTTTACAAAAATCACTATTCACTTCATCCATTATAAAAATAGACTCACTATTGATGAAATCGTCTTCCCAATTATCCATAACAAAGTTATACATGATGTAAAAATGATTCAATTGAGAATGAAGAATATTATTTCATTAAATATTGGTGGCAATTTTATTATTACAACCCGCCATCTATGTTAATTTTAGTTCGACTTTCAATTCCTTGTGTTTTATTTTCATCCTCATAAGTTGGTTAATTTATTGGGAAAATGTATCATATTATATATCTTTTATACTTAATATAATAGAGTTATTATTATTATTTTGTGTGATTTTTAAAACACATATTCTTATAATGAAAATTAATCAACTAGGAATGTATTTATCATCATCAATAATTCCATCCCAACTGACATAGTCATAACCATATATGATGAAATATAATTATCTATTATAAAGAATATAATACAATAAAATGAATTTTAAAAACCTTAAAATCCCCTTAGATACTATAATTGGATATTTATTTTGGTATACAATGATACTATACATGTAATGTGATTATATAGATATTATATGTTCTCAAAAATATAAAATTGGGATGACATATAATAACCTTTTAAACCCATTATTCCAAACCTCCATTATATATACATAACTTATTTTCAATATTCCCACTAAAATTAGTGTATAAAATGAATAAGATGACTATAATATAAATTATTCAATAATTATAAGAAATAATTATCATGATAATGGATCATTTTATCTATATATTGAGTAATTTGAAATCTCATTAAATATATAATCTCTTCTAAAATAAACAATTAAAAATATCCTTAATTTTCATTGAATATTATTTTTAAAACCGTTAATAAATTATATAATAAAATAGTATCATCAATATATAAAACAAATATGAGATATTTTTCAATAAATTCATTAATTTAGTTGTTTATGTCCATTGTACCTTTCCATAATGTTTACAGCTCCTTGCATAAGTCAAATATTTAATGACACTATAATTGAGCATGTCTTAACCCAAAAATCATTTTACAAAAAAATCAACATTCATAACCTCCGACAATAGAATATTATATTTTCTTGTTATAAAAATCATCTTCATGTTCACTAAAAATAAAATTTGACTTGATATCCCTTTTTAAAATCGTTAATCTCTATTGAGAAGTAAAATCAAGAAAAACCATTAAATTACTGAATATAGATAACAGATAAAAATAAAATAAACTTTTTTGAATTAAACCTCATTAAATCTAACATACAAAAGTATATCATGATTCTAATTACACCTAAATTCTAATTCAAATTTGTATTGAACACCCACATTATATCAATTGTGTCATATCTCCTCAGGTTTTAAACCAATGTAAAAGTATTTATGTTTTCAATTGTATCCAATTATGCATTCATGGAATAATTCCAAACATGATTCATTAATTATTATTCTAAAATCCTTTATTCATCTTGTGAAATAATGAGTTCTTTTAAACTATCATAAAACTTCTTTTTTATTATTCTAGTTTTTCATTATCACCAATTATGTTGTGGACCACCACTTTCTTCCAAAACCATGGATTAAATGAATATATTTAATATTAATTAGTGGTATGGTTGGATAAATACATTCTCTATGGTAATAAAAAAAATATTATTTTCACTTATATAAATTTTAGCGTGATTTATAATTTTTTCTATAATTTTTTATTAACACTTAAAAGTGTTCCTTGTTGTTTACAGTTATCAAATGAGTGATCAAACACTTTGACATTAGAATCGTCAATATTTATTATATGTGATAAACACTTGAATGTAATGGATATTAATTTAATGTACCATTAAGTATTATTTATTCAAATAATCTCATATTTTAATACATATAAATGACTATAAATGTGCTTCCACTACAACATTTGATACCATAATACTAGGATCCTAAATTAATATAACTTATAAAGAGAAATATCATCATTTTTTGTATTGAAATAAATATCTATTATTTACCAATAACCTAATCTCATTTAATTCAATAATTAAAGTGTAACATACCTCCCCTATTCATTGGATTCAGTAGAGGTGGAGGTGCTACTCGTCCATAATCAATATCCATAAGATTCCATGGCTCGTAATAAATACAGAAGGGAATTAATACATGTGGGGGATGATTTCATATTTATGAATAAATCTACTTACCAATAAAACCAAAAAAATACCACTATATGATGAATGATAATAATTAAAGACAACTCAACATTTAATAAATAAAAAATTGAAATAATTCTAAGTGTCGCCATATAAGACAATAATATAAACGAAACAGTTGAAAACAACTAATAAAACTCCAATTAAATGATAACACCCCAAGCTCCACAATATATACGATCTAACATCATCAAATAACCCAAGGATTATGTATTAGTTCTAAATTTGTGTGATACTCTAGCTTTTCCTATATCCTAGTCGATGAAGTCTATAAAAACACAAAAGGGAAAAAGCATGGGTGAGTAATAAAACTCATTAAGTTTCTTCTAATGACTTATATACTATTGACATTATGATTGAAAAGTTAGAAAAATTTATAAAACAATTATATAAAAATATTCCAAAATATTTTATAATAAAATATAAACATGTTCCATAACAACAAATTTAAACAAAAAGACTAATTTTCAGTGAAAGAAACCATACAATGCTTTAAAACAATTTCAATAGTTTCCTTTGGCCAAACCATTCCAATTATTACATTACAAAAACCATACATGCATTATTTTTTATCACAGTTCCATAATCCTATACGGTTCCCCTTCGATCTACCATGTTATCAAATGATAATGATATCCCATGTGCCATTCCACCAACGACACCGAGCACATGGTCACATTTCAATAATGCCTCATAAAATCCAATGGAAAGTCACATCAACCCATTATGTGAAACCATGATAATCAAAACTTTCCAAAACCAATTAAATTACCAAACAATATATATATATATATAATATTTTTATTAGAAACACTTTTTCATAAATCTAACAAAATTTCCATTTTATAATCATCATTTCAAAAGCATTTATCAAAGCATATTGCACAACTAAAAACCATAATTCCCACTATTTTACAAAAATCTATAAATCATAACTAAATAGGATTTATAACATGATTTTAAAAATATTTTCACAAAAAATTTCATAATATTCATTCAATTGGAAACTAATCCATTCAGTTCTAGAAAGAGATGTCAAAAGCGAAACCAACTACATTCAGTGTTTTCGAAAATGTGATAAACAACATGAAAAACATCCCCAAACTGGGTTTAAACTCATTAAATATTCCTTCTATCTCATACACTATTATAAAAACCATATCTAATCTTATTTTTAATACACTAAATTTTTTCTACCCAAACCGTGTGATGATCTATGAAAACAATATGAAGGGAGTAATAGATATTATAAAATGCAACAACAACGATGATGAACAGATACTTACTACCAGAATCAAGCTTTAATGTACCAAGGGATGGATCCAAATCACTTTGGACATGTTCTAAAAATATTGAGTAAGAAAAAGACTAAGTTAGGGCCATTTTGGATAAAAATAGACACTTCGATGTAAAATCAAGTTACATCTACAATTTAGGGGTCTAACATTGACCCAGAAACGGTTTATTTACATGGTTCGGAAAACCATGAGCTAACCCTGATCCAATCACTAGATTAAGGATGGAAGTCACATGGTTGGATCACACTATTACCAAAAAATGTGCCAATTGCATCAAATCACTTTTTACAACAAGTTTACCACACTACACAGTTTCTCCTAGGCTTACTCATGGTTTGGAAAAACTATGCACAACCCAAGAACCTTACTTATTTCCCCTATCTCAGTATGCATGGTATCCTGCAATTGATCCAGGTTTTCCAAAAACCATTAACCAACCATTAACAAGTATTAAATCCCAAAAAACACACAAAAGGATATCCAAATTCTCCCAATATCAGCGATATAATTTATATACCAAAAATCTAAAAGAAAAGGATTCATAGAAGATACCGGGGGTTCTACATTCTCCTCACTATAGGTCTTTCCATCCCTGGAAAGTTGAAGTCAATAAGTGTATAGAAATAGTTTATTTAATTTCTATTTAATATCCTTCTCTCACTCCCATGTATCTTCCTCATCATGGCCATGTTTCCAAAAAAACATCACTAGGCCGGTTATTTTTTGAGGAAGGACTTTCTCTTGAAAAACATCAATTAGGACTACGATATGTACCAATGAAGAATTAGGCTATAGGTCAATGTGATCCCATCTACTCACATGGTTAGGTTCACTATGATACATTTTAAACTATGATATATGAAACACTTTATGAACTATGCAAAACTATAGTAGAAATTCCCACTGATATGACACCTCACCAACCCATTCCATTTTCTCAAAATAGACTATGTATCAAGGCGATAACATTCCCTTCTTCAAAAATGTTGATTAAAAACCCTTTGAGAAATCCTCAAGAACACATAATCCCTCATTAAAAATTAATATGACCATCGAGGATAATCTACATATTATTTTCGATGACTCTGAGTTGTTTCTATCCATTTTTGGATCAACAGAATATGATATATTGATTATTGGAAATGGCTTGGCCCACCTGGTGATGTCTCACTTGTTTCCATCCAAAAAAGTGGAGAACCAAAAGTATGCCCATACCATGATTTTAACGGAGACATATTTAAAGAGGCCTGATAGCTATTTTTATTTTTGATCTCCACCAATGGCACATGATCTTCCCATGATCCACCAAAATCTATTACACTAGCATGTGACATGTTTTCCTAAATTTTCATCATCCCTTCTTATTTCTCATTCATCTGACAATGATACACCATACTCATAGTCAACTTACTCCAAAAGGGTTTCTATAGGTATTTCAATGAATGACATTTTAAAGTTATATATATGTTTGATACAATTGAGAATGGTATTACATGTCTCGATACAAATTTTTAGATATATATGGTGGAAAGATCATCCACTATATGATTTTTACAAATAGGGATTAAATGATTCGACATGGTGAGCTAATCCATAATTACCCATATGGTATCAATTTTCCAAAAAAAATTTCGGAGATCTTTAAGCAAAATAAGTACTATTTGGTCCCATATCCTTATAAGAATAGGTATAGTCTATAACAACCTAATGGTCCATAATACTCTACTTTAATATGTCTACAAATAAAGAATATTGAAAAAATATCTACCACTATACATTTCATTATGAACCACCCAAACATTTCATTTAATGACTTATAAATATTCTATATTCAAATATTAATATCACATCCCATATGATGGTAGGTATGAAGAGGTTGTTCTCGAAAATCCATTGTTTCAACCATCTGATTCCCGAACCACGCCATCGATGTCTCATCCATATTAAATCTTTCAATTGTCTCACACAATTGAAACCATAAATTCCACATTGGATGTTTGTGCCTAATTAACCATATTTACTAAATTAGAAACCGCAGAAAATGAAAATAAAACTAAAACATCGCATTTTTATTCACATTCCACATACATGTTGGCAAGAACCGACCTCAACATCATTTCATTTGAAGCCACTTTTTCCAACTTAGTATATGTGTTTTGTGTTAATGCACCAGCTACCTAATTTCAATTACCTGGTGTATACATCAATTCAAATATGAACAAATTACGGTACTCCATCCATCTCCATGTCTTGGATTGAAATACCATTGTGAGAGAACTTGTTTTGAGATCATTTGATCTGTGAACATATTAAATTTCTCACCAAAGAGATAATGATGCCATGTCATTGAAGTATGGATTGTGGTTACTAATTCCAAATCAGGTGTTGTTTAGTTCTTCTTATGAATCATCAAATGACATTATCCATATAAAATAACATGATATCCTGGAATGAGAACACACACTATCCTAGATCTCGAAGCCTCAAAATACACATTTTCCTATTTTATTGATTTTGAAAATATCATGATAGGTGATGATGCATCATAATCATTCAACACATAAAAATATTTTTTGAATATTCATCCCAATGAAATGTAACAATTTTTTCATCTAACAATTAATAGGTGAAGCAAGTTGTGAGAAATCACAAAAAAAAAAAGATTCATTAATAACCAGCTGGATAATGGAAATTTTGTATGTCAAAGACATCATTATGCGATTCACAAGAGATAATATCTTCTATCGTTTCTGGATCCACTCAAACACCTATTTCAAAAATCACAAGGCCATACAATAATAAATCATGTATCAAAAAATAAAACCTTGATAATTTAGAATACAAATGAAAGTCTCTCATGATCACTAACATTATTTTCATGTATTGATCATGCTCATCTCGTGTACTTGAATAAACCAATATATTGTCCATAAAGACCACCAAAAAAGAATCCATATATCAATGATATATCTAATTCATCAATTTGAAACAGACTATTAGTGCTTTGGAATGTCAGAAATGAATTACCAAGTATCCATAATAGAATTATCTACTTTGGAAATCAATATTTAAAATATCCTCCATACATACACACAATTGGTGATATCCAGATCAGATGTCAACATTTTAGAACAAATTTGATCCCCCCAATTGATCGAACAAATCATCAATGTGTGGAAGTGGATATATTCTCTTAGTCATAACTCTATAAATCTTATGAGAATTCACACATATCCAAAGAGTTCCATCAGCTTTATTTATAAACAAGAAAGGTTTTTCCCATAGAGAAGAGCTAGGATGAATGAAACTATATCATTCTAGTTCTTCAAATTTCAATCTTAGTTCACTTAATTTTATTGGTTCCATTCTAATTGTATGAAATGAGATAACATTGGTCCCTGAGAGGAGATAAAATATATACTCCACATCCATTACTAGTGGTAAACTAGAGAAATATCTTGGAATCTCATCATGAAACTGGTCCACGACTACTGGGAAAATGCTATTATTGATCTCTTTAACTGAATCCATATTCAATGCTGCCATCTGGTAAGAGATCATTTCATCTTATTGTTTTAACATGATCATTACACCTATCTATATAACCCTTTCATCTCTATATAGATTCTCAATTCCATTATGTCACTCAATACTAACTGTTATGTTATTACAATTGATCTTATCCTTTAACATTATTAACCAATCCATACAAATGATTACATCCTTGAAATCCACCTCTAATGCATTGAAATCCAATTTTATCTCATCTCCAGTGATGATTATAGAACATGATCCATATAGGTAGAAAATAATTCTCATTCTCCAAGAGGTGTTTGATGTATTATAATCGAATAAATGATCACGATTTTTAAACATAGATAATAAATATCACCATAATAAATAAAGGAATTTGATGTACCAGTATCATATAACACTTTTATAAGGGTAGAATTCGAAATAAACATTACTTTCAACATAGATTGTTTCGACTGATCAACATGAATCAAATTCTAGGCACCATATAAATGATTCATTCATTGTACATTGTTCTTTTCTATCCAGCTAATATTTCTATTGCCGATGAGTCATGGTATTCATAGAATTTCTACATAGTTCCCTATTCTTCTAAAGAGTTTCATTATACTAACCTCGCCCCCTTAAAGCATAATATGCCTATGATATCTAGGAAGTGTCCCAATCACCCATCCTTAGAGCACATCAAATATTGCAATTAATTTGGCCCATATTTTTGAAATTATGACATAATATTGGTGGTAATGTCCACTCACACATAATGTGGTTATAACAACCACATTGGAAACATCCATCATTTATCATGGGACTAATTTGAAGATTTACAGATCCCATTATTTGATTTTGATTCATGCTCCCAACTTGGAATTTGGTGTCTGTATTCTTCTAACTCTAGGCATTATAGTTCCCATCATTTCTTATAGGTATCAACCCACTTACTCATCCCATATATCATGAGATGTAAATTTCTATCACTATATCTCTATTGACCAACTATGTATAGTCTATAATGCATATCACAATAATCATCGAGAAACTAGCGTGTCCTATACCACATTCAACTATGTGTGCCTTCAAGGATGAACTAGTATTCGCCTTTGTTGAAAAGTGGTCTAAATTAATGAATTCAGGTGCATACTCAGTGTTAAAAATATTTTAATACTTCAGGATGAAGAAGTTCATTATTCTTTGAATCTTAAAGGTGTGAGAATAGAAATTTCTATTGATTAATTCCATTAAACACTCCCAACCAAGGACTTGATTCATAGTATCCTACATAGATAGATTCCACAAATAACATGAAGGATCCTCCAACATAAAATTCACCAGTTCGACTTTATACTCCATTGGTGTGCTAATAAAGCCAAATATATGATTCATCCTATTCTGCCACACCATTGTCTTCTCCAGTTCAGAATCACCTTTGGAAATGGGTGTATTCTAGTTTTGGATCTAGATGAAATGATCCTCATGTCTTGAATTATACATATGTTTCCCTATGTCCATATCATGAAATGCTTGGATGATACTGTGATCTATATTTTGGTTCACTTGTGGCTCAGTTTCGACCACATTCTCTATAGATTCTTCTGGTTGGTTTATATGATTCCTAGAAGGTTATACTTTCTATACAACACAAAATGTCATGACTCTCAATCTCTATTAACTATTTTAATAACATTTCAACTTCTCTCGCATAAACTATCAAAAAATATAATTCCTTATAATGTAATGTACTTTTTTTAAAAAATTCAACATTCATTTGAAAATATAACCTATTCAAAATTCCAAAAACATATTTTTTCAAAATCATTCATTTTAAAATTTTTTAGATTTAAAAATTTATCAAAACAGAAGTTTAAAATGAAAACCATTCATTAAAATGATGTATGAACTCTTAGTGGGATGTCATTCCTATCATTCATGTCATGATCGCCTAAGTGGATAACCTAATAAGAAAGAGATTTCAAACCAATAAGTGTCTCCAAAACACATGATTACCCAACTCCAATGTAACTTGATGTTTTATATAAAAATGATAGCTACATATTTATATTCTCTACATTTCATGTTCCAAATATCCCACTCCTTTGTGCGATCCCAACTGATGAAATAAAAATGAATGAATTCAACTGCGAGACTAAAAAAACCGATGACTACTTGTTCCATTAAGGAAGGTACAAGATTATTTAATTTTTCACCTACAGATTCATTTGTACTGAAAAAATTATATCATTTGTAACATCCAACCTATAATGACCTAGACCCTCATGACCCCATCCTTTTCCAATTATCGGTGAGAACGATTGGTGAGACCGATCAGCGCGACCGATCGGGGAGTCGGATCGGCGTGACCGATCGGCGAGACCGATCGGTGTCACCCAGCCTTGGCGGGTTTTTCTCCTGTAGCCTCCCCCATAACCCCACTTTTAGGCCCTTTTTACTTATTGAACTATTTCAAGGCTGTTTTTAATCCATAATTAATATCTAAAAATCCATATAAGCCTCCTTATTAAATAAAAATTAATCCAGTCGTGTGTAACCACCCAACCGCGTGGGATAACCACGATCCGACTTCCAAGGCATTCAAATTTCTTATTCCGTAACAACGGGATTTTATCTATATATCGCAGAAGATGTTCTTATTCCCCCCGTATTCCCTTTTTGGCCAACTTCTCTCTTCTTCCATGCGAGTTTTAAGTCCTTTGTTACTAAGGAAAGTGGTGCACCTATGCCAGAGCCCTGCAAGTCGCACATCCCCTATTCCTAGGGCGTGGAGAAAAACATCGATCATTGATCAATCAGATAGGGTTTCACCTTCATCTCTTCTTTCTGTGTATCATGCAGGGTGGGTATTCATTGTTTTCAATAGAATTAGATGAACCAAACATTAATGAAGATAATAAACGTATTTTAAGGAAATAAGGGGAGGGATGTGATCGATGATGCTTTGTATGATGATTTTTGAATTGTGCTGGCTTATGCCTCCTAAAAATCAAAGTTGTTGGTGGTCTTTGTCTATGCACTAACGAACCCTTACCTCTAGTGATGTTTAAATGGATTGTATCGTGATTGTGAACCTCTACTGTGTAAAGGAATTTTTTTAATTACGTATATTTGGATGATTAAATTTAAAGCACTAGGATCAACCCTTTCTGTGATAACCCCGGCTAAAGCACACCGAGATTGAAATCATAGAGTGTGTTAAATCTTTTAAATCTGAAAATACAGGCATGGGCCTGCTTTGTGTTGGTGGTATTGGTTTGGTTATTTCCTATCATAGGACTATTTCTGGGTGATGTGGGTGGACATGGGATCCCCTGTGGTTATGCTTTCAGTTGTGAATTTAAGGTCGGGTGGTTACTTTGATTATATCACGAATTGGGGTGGGAACCTCTATTGTTGAGAAACTGTCGGCTCCTAGAATTTGGGGGACACAGGGCAGTGTCTCAGGGTTTCCCTTGGTTCCATTACTTCGAGGGATCTCAATAACCCCCTTTGGTCGTAGAAGGTGTAGGTATATCTTGGGGTTTTCTTTCATTCTGGTACTTTGAGGGACCCTTATCCATTTTTTTGTTGTGACTTTACAAGAGAACCGGGTGTGAATGTTTAAGTTGATGTTTGATCGTAATATTTCATTGGCTTGTGATTATGCTTACTAGTTGCCCAAGTAAGTGAAGAATCTTATTTAAACATTATTACCGAACATGAAAACAAGAATAAGACAAATGGGTTTTTGGTTTGGTGAGAGTTGTGACTTGGACATGGGTACAGATTGTGTTCTTTAGGACGGCTGAAGAAAAACCTTAACTGGGTGATTGCTTGCTACTTAAACATATACTTGTAGTTTTGGGTTTCATGTTCGTGCCCCACCCAAGTTGAGAACTTAGTGCGTATTACCCCCATTCCATGGGGGATGGTGTTTTTTCCAACACTTCTATTAGTGGCTGGTTATTATCTCCTTTCTGCTCCATTTCCCGGATAACCCAAGTATCTTCGGGTAGGATGTGATGGTCGGAAGTCCATAATTAGCCCAAGAACCTTCAGGCATGGTAGTGTGGTGGTTGAACCAAGTGTGTGTGTGCAGGTGGTTTCCCATGTTTCTTCGGGATGAGTCCTAGGCGTCTTCGGGCATGACAGTATATCTTCTAGCCTAGGTGTCTTCGGGTGTGGTGATGGTTGTTAAGTCCTGGGTGTTTGCAAGCATGGTTACATGTGACAGTTGTGGCCCAGCTGTTTGCGGGTGGGGTTTGGTAGTGGGACCATGTGAGGATGTGGCTCAGGTGTGTGCAGGCGGGTTTGGCAGTGGCATTGCGTGAGGATGTGGCCCAGGTGTGTGCGGGCTGGTGTGGCAGTGGGACTGCAGTGAGAATGGCGGGATTTGTTCGATGTGTAGGATGACTTCAATAACCGATGGGAAAGTGGCGCTCTGAACCCAAAAATCAATGTGCTTTTATTATACATTACATTCTAGCGTTATTTTGTGCGTGGGATAGATGAAATCCTTGATAGTGTTTGGTTGTCTGTTTCCCACGGGACTTTAGTACGACTCCCCACTTGTGCATGAGAGTCTTCGGTTTTTCCCTACTAAGTATACTTGTATGCTCACCCTACGTATATAAAACTGATTTCAGGTTTCCAGGAGGACTTAGGGGATCGTGCGGGGCCGTACGAGTGTGGACATTTGGTATAGTTGTTTTTGTTTCTTTTCTTTTCTTGGTATTCGTTTTTCCTTTGGGGGTTTTGTGACTTGTATCTATTACCATTGAACATGCATGTGGGGATGGTTTACTTCCAACCGTACCTGTACTATTGGTTTTGGTGTTGTGGGATTTTCTATCTTATCTCTCGATCCTATTAAAAGAAAAGGGGCAATTCCTTCCACTTAGTGTGTGATTCTATACCCTTTGTTCTGGTCACCACTCTAGTACCTATTGATATTGGGTTTCAGGGGTCATTATCTCTCCTTCAACTTAAAGAAGGAAGGGCCTGGCAATCTGCTGACCCTTCCCTCCTTTTGGTGAAGGCAGGTCGTGACAGAATGCTATCAAAGGCGAGGTTGAGAGATGGGATGGATTCTGTAGTTAGGCATATTGAGGATTGGATGGGATGGTAGGGAGACAGTTTTGGGTGACCTTGGTGCATGAATTAGGCCAGGAAGACCGGCTAGGACACGAGATTTTAGGGCCGCCATGATACGATGCAAGGACTCTCGAACTACCGAATGACCGAGTGAGTCCACACTGATTGCAAGGTATAGACCCTAGGGAAGGAACATGAATCATAATGACTTGTTTTCTCATGTTTTTGGGGAGTTTTGAGAATTTGAAATAAATAATAAGTTTAAGAAGTTTTAAGAACAATATTCTTCACTACTTGGGCTTAGGCATTCCTTGTTTATCTTGCAGCTATGGCACCCGGAAGACGACCATGAGTTGTACGATCAATAGAGGCCCTGGAGGTTGACTTGGATGATCATCGGAGTGTTGATCGAGAGGAGGAGGACGAAAAATTGAAGAAAACGCTTCTAACCTCCAGCGACAGACCCTTGAAAAATATGAGGGCATCACCTCTGAAAAAAAAAAGACGAAGGGCTGGCTAGAGGAGCTGGTGATAGCCTTCGGCATGATTCGGGCTCCGACCGAGTACAGGGTTCCTCTGGAAGTCGGCCAGATGCAGGGAGAAGCACGTCATTGGTGGACGCTATAACTAGGGGAGAGGAGAGAGGCTGAGGTGGCATGGGCTGATTTCGAGAAAGAGTTTCCAGGGAATACCTCTCTTCTACGTCGAAGGCAGAAAAGAGGGAGGAGCTACTCTACCTCCAGCATGTGGAATATGTCGGTATGGGATCTGGGGATCAAGTTCAAGGATCTCCTCCTCTTTTCTCTGGACCACTTTTTGGATGAGGAGTCTCAGGCAAGACGCCTAGAGGAAGCGCTCTGACCATCCCTCTAATACGTTGTTACCCCATTCACCTTGCCGACATACTTGGAGGTCCAGAAGAAGGAAGAGGTGGTGGAGAGGATTCCCACGCTGGGCGGTGTGTCAAGAGAGGGGATTAAACTATGCCCGTCAAAGGGAAAGGTCGTTAGCACTAGAACTCCAGCGTCAGGACCCTCCATGTTCCGACCAATAGGGAGCAGGCCGTAGCAGTTCCAGTTTCGGTCCCCCAGTCCTCGCCTTTTCCCTTCGGCCCCAGGACTGAGATGTTTTTTCTGTGAGAGCCATGGACATCTCCAGAATCAGTGCCCAGATTGAGTTCAGTACGACAGTGGTGGACAGGCCCATCACCCGCTTCAACAGCAGCTTCCAGCGAGGCACTTCTAGCAGCAGCAATAGGGGTAGCGAGCTCCCACTCCTCCTAGGGCCAATGTTGAAGGGGGAGGCCAACCACAGGGTGCTACTTAGGGACCACGACAAGGACGTGGTTGGGGAGGTGTCCGACAACCGAGGGAAAGAGGACCTGGGTGTGGACATTTGGACACCACAGAGGAAGCAGTCCCAGCGGGGCTAGAGGTTGTTCGAGGTACGATCAATTTGTTTAGCACCCTTGCTTATGCCTTGTTTGATACCGGAGCTTCACACTCCATTGTTTCACCCAGTCTAGCCCATGCCTTGGGTCTAGATGTCGAGAGACTTCCAGTGCCCCTGGTGCTGAGCACACCAGTCAGAGGTCAGACCGACTTGTTGGATGTTTGTCAAGGATGAATACTGATGATATGGCCAAATCAGTCGGTCAGGGATTTACTACTGCTATAGATACAGCCATTCGATGCCATCCTAGTCATTGACTAACTTTTCTCTTTGTGTTCCATCATCAACTGCTTCTGATGAAGTGTTGTGTTCTCAGACCTGGGTGGCCGGTGTGTTACTTTCACCGACGAGCGGAGCAGTCAGAAGGGCAGCAGGTGAGAGGAACCCCTCCTATCCATGTTAGCTGAGTTGTTAGTAGATTCGGTAGATACTAAGATAGTGGAGGTGCTAGGAATCGTCAGAGAGTTTATGGACATCTTTCTTGAGGAGTTAACTGCTCTACCCCCTCGATGTGATATCGAGTTTGGGATAGACTTGCAGCCTGGTTCTCGTCCGATTTCAGTGGATCCTTACCGGATGGCACCTTCGGAGCTATGAGAAATGCAGATTCAGATTGACGATCTGATGAAGAGGGGGTATGTTCGACCAAGTGAGTCACCGTGGGGTGCTCCTGTCTTGTTCGAAAAGAAGGCATATGGTGGTCTCAGGTTGTGCATAGACAACAGGAGGCTGAATCAGGTTTCGATTAAGAATCTCCACCATCTTCCAAGGATAGATGATCTTTTCGACTAGCTTAAAGGGGCAAGATGGTTCTCAAAGATCGACCTACGGTCTGGATATTACCAGTTGAGGGTGAAGGAGGGAGATGTCTTGAAGATGACATTCATGTGCCGATATGGGAACTTTGAGTTTGTAGTCATGCCTTTCGGCGTTACGAACGCCCTGTCTGTGTTCATGGGGATTATGAACTCCGGCTTCCAGGTGTATCTGGATCGGTTCATAGTCATGTTCATTGACGACATCCTGATCTTTTCAAGATCAGAGGAGGACTGCGCAGAGAATATGAGGACAATTTTAGAGGTCCTCCGACAGCACCAACTCTATGGAAAGTTGCCGAAATTCAAGTTCTAGATGCGAGAAGTACACTTCTTTTGGCACGTAGTGTCCGAACATGGGGTAGCAGTAGACCCATCAAAGGATGAGGTGGTTGTTTCTTGGGAAGCACCCAAGAACATGGCAGAGGTCCGTAGTTTTCTTGGGCTAGTAAGTTACTATCGGAGGTTTGTACCCAACTTTACTCGAGTTGCAGCACCTTTTATATCCTTGAACAAGAAGGACCAGGTTATCATGTGGAGCGAGAAGTGCGAGACAGCCTTCGGTTATCTGAAGGATAAGTTGGTTAGTGCCCCAGTGCTGAGACTAACAGAATAAGTTTCGGCGTATGAGGTTTTCTGCGATGCTTCAGGGAAAGGCCTTGGATGTGTGTTAATGCAGCGACAAGGGGTGATATCTTATGGTTCTAGGAAGCTACTACCTCATGAGCATAATTATGCCTCCCACGATCTGGAGCTTGCAGCGGTCGTGTTCTCTCTAATGTTGAGGCAACATTACCTAACAGGAGAACACTTTGTGGTCTTTACGGATTACAAAAGATTGAGGTATATATTCTCCTAGTGAGACCTAAACTTATGGAAGTAAAGGTGGATGAAATTCCTCTAGGATTACAATTTTTAGATTTCCTACACCTCAGGGAAAGGAAATGTGGTGGCTGATTCCTTGAGCATGAAGTCGCAGATGGATGTGGTCTGAGAGTCAGCGGAAACATGGAGGGCGATGGAGGAGTTGGCTTCCCTTCACCTCGATGAGAGGACGGATAGTGGTATAGGTTTCCTGTATCAGATGACAGTACAATATTCTCTACTACATCAGGTGGAGGATTCTCAGTGAGGAGACATAGAGTGTGAAGTGATTCATGACTAAGTTGGCCAGGGCAATGCTACGGAAGGGTGGATGAAGGATGGTCAGAATCAGATGCTTTTTCGAGAGAAGTTGTTTTTTTCCAGAGGCGATGCACGAACAAGTTCTTAGTGAGTTCCAAAACTCACACCTAGCAGTACACCCGGGAGTTTCAAAGATGTACCAGGGTCTGAGGAGACAGTTTTGGTGGCCTGGAGTAAAGAGAGCAGTGGCAGAGTTTGTGGCCAAGGTTCTATTGTTCCAGTAGGTGAAGGCTGAACACCGTGTTTGAGGTGGGGTTTTTCAACCGTTAGAGGTCCCCGAGTGTAAGTGGGATGAAATCTGGATGGATTTCATCATGGGACTACCCAAAGTGCAAGGAGGCTGTGAAGCCATCTGGGTAGTAGTGGACTGGGTGACGAAGTTGGCTCACTTCCTGGCGATTAAGTAGTCGAGTGGAGTGGACGCTCTAGCATTGATGTATGTGGATGAGGTAGTGCAATTTCATGGAGTTCCAAGTTCCATATTCTCGGACAAGGTTTAACTGTTTACCTCATGATTTTATAGGGGATTACAACATGCTTTTGGCACTCGGCTACGTCATATCACTACTAAAAAGCCCTAGATAGATGGGTAGACAGAGCACACCATCCAGACCTTAGAAGACATGCTGCGGGCATGTATTCTGGACACTGGGGGATCATGGGTGCTACACATTCCACTGGTATAGTTCGCCAACAATAATAGCCATCACTCTACTATTGTCATGGCTCTATACGATGCTCTATATGGAAGGATGTGTCGCTCACCCATGTGCTGGGTTGAGGTTAGGGATGTAGGTGTTCTTGGCCCAAAGGTGGTGCAGAGCACAACAGAGAATGTTCCGCTTATATGAGAGAGGATGAAGGCAGCTCAGGACCGGCAGAAGTCATTTGCCGATGATAGGAGGAGACCCTTGGAGTTCTAGGTCAGGGACCACGTATTCTTGAAGTTATCCCCTCGGCGTGGATTGCAGAGGATAGGCAGAAGTTGTAATCTTTCTCCCAGGTACGTCGGGCAATTTGAAGTTCTGCGATGGGTCGGTGAAGTGGCTTATTAGCTATCGCTACCACCGCCGCTACTAAGGATACACGATGTATTCCATGTGTCCCAGCTCCGAAGATATCTGCATGATGATTCACACGTCCTCAAATGGGGAGGGCTAGATATCAAAGATGATGCGACCTTCATAGAACGACTGATCAAGATCGAGTATCGTAAGGAGAATGTAGTTCGTGGGTGACCATTCCCTTGGGTCATGTGTTATGGAGACACGGTGGGCTTGAGGAGAGTACCTGGGAGTGTGAAGAATAGATGCATGCCCAGTACCCAATGTTGTTTTGAGTTTTGTACTGTTCTTATTATAGTTGTTGGGGTGGAGCATTTTACCTTATTGGCTATGAAATATATCGTTTTTATTTCCTCTGAATGTGTGTGAAAAGTCCTAGCTACGGGGAGGGGAGAACCTAACCCCTAATCAAGAGGCATTAATGTGGATGCGATCAAACCCGTGCAGGTGAGTTAGTGCCACCCAAAGCGGATAGTATCTTGACATGGGGGAAAGGTCTCCCCAACCCATATGACTCGGTAGTTTGACATGTTATGTTGCTTGGACCTTGGGAGGGATGTGTTTTCAGTTAACAATGAGGCTTACTCCTGAGAGGTATCTTTCGAGGTGGTTGTTTGGACCATCTCTTTCCTTATGGGCTTTGATTCACGAGGGCAAGAATGGTTTGAGAGGTATCTGATGTAATGAACCTGACCCTGATGACCCCATAATTTTCAAATTATCGGCACGCCCAATCGGCGAGACCGATCGGGGAGACTGATCGGCGGGACCGATCAGCGAAACTAATCGGCGCGGCCGATCGGTGGGACCGATCAGTTTCACCCAGCCTTAGTTGGTTTTTCTCCTACAGTCTCCCCCATAACCCCAATTTTAGGCCCTTTTTAATTTTTGAACTATTTCAAGGCCTTTTTTAATCCATAATTGATATATAAAAATCTAGAGAAGCCTCCCTATTAAATAACAATTTATCCAGTCACGTGTAACCACCCAACCGCATGGTATAACCACGATCCGACTTCCAAGGCACTCAAATTTCTTATTCCGTAACAACGGATTTTTATCTATATATCACAGAAGAAGTTATTCTTCCGCCTTCTTCCCTTTTTAGCCGACTTCTCTCTTCTTCCTTGTGCATTTGAAGTCCTTTTTTAACGAGGCAAGTGGTGCACCTATGCCGGAGCCCTGCAAGTCACACATACCTTGTTCCTAGGGCGTGGAGAAAAACTTCTATCTTTGATCAATCACGTAGGTTTTCACCTTTGTCTCTCCTTTTTGTGTTTCATGCGGGGTGTGTATGCTTTGGTTTCTCTATAATTGGACGAACCAAACTTTAATGAAGATAATAAATGGATTCTAATGAATGAAGGGGAGGGGTGTGATCGATGATGCTTTGTTTGATTATTTCTGAATTGTGCAGGCTTACGCCTACTGAAAATCAAGGCCATTGGTGGTCTTTGTCTGTTCACTAAGAACACTTACCTCTGGTGATGTTTAAATGGATTGTATCGTGATTGTGAACCTCTACTGTGTAGATGAATATTGTTAATTATATATACTCAGCTGAATAAATTAAACGCACAAGGATGAACCCTTTCTATGATAACCCCGGATAAAGCACACCAAGATTGAAATCATGGAGTGTGTTAAATATTTTAAATCTGAAAATACCAGAACGGGCATGCTTTGTGTTGGTGGTAGTGGTTTGGTTATTTCCTTTCACGGGCCGATTTCAGGGTGATGTGGGTGGGGATGGGATCCCCTGTGGTTATGCTTTCAGTTGTCAATTTAAGGTCAGGTTGTTACTTTGATTATATCAAGAATTGGGGTGGGATCATATATTTTTGAGAAACTATCGGCTCCTAGAATTTAGGGGACACAGGGTAGTTTATCGGGGATTCCCTTGCTTCCATTACATCAAGGGATCTCACAATCCCCCTTTGTTCGTAGAAGGTGTACGTATATCTTATGGTTTTTCATGGTTCCAATACTTTGAGGGAACCTTGTACCTTTTTTTGTTGTGACTTTACAAGAGAACCAGGTGTGAATGTTTATGTTGATGTTTGACTGTACTCTTCCCTTGGCTTGTGCTTATGCTTACTAGTTTCCCAAGTAGGTGCAGAAACTTATTTAAACATTATTAGCGAACATGAAAACAATAATGAGAAAAATGGGTTTTCGGTTTGGGGAGAGTTGTGACATGGACATGGGTACTGATTGTGTTTTTTAGGCTGGTTGAAGAAAAACCTAAACTGGGTGAGTTCTTGCTAAATATACATATACTTGTATTTTTGTGTTTCATGTTGGATCCCTATCCATGTTGAGCACTTAGTGCCAAACACACCCATTCCATGGCGGAGTGTGTTTTTTCCAACACTTCTATTAGTGGATGGGTATTAGCTCCTTTCTGCTCCCTTTCCCGGATAGCCCAAGTATCTTCAGCCAGGCTATGATGGATTGAAGTCCATTATTAGCCCATAAACCTTCAGGCATGGTAGTGTGGTGGTTGGCCCAAGTGTGTGCGGGCAGGTGGTTTCCCATGTTTCTTCGGGATGAGGCCCAGGTGTTTCGGTCGTACCAGTAGATCTTCTAGCCCAGGTGTCTTCGGGTGTGGCGGTGGTTGTTCTGGCCTAGGTGTTTGAAGGCGTGGTTACGTGTGACTGTTGTGGCCCAGGTGTTTGTGGATGGGATTTGGCAGTGGGACTGCGTGAGGATGTGCCCCAGGTGTGTGCAGGTGGGTTTGGTAGTGGGACTACATGAGGATATGGCTCAGGTGTGTGTGGGATGGTGTGGCAGTGGGACTGCGGTGAGAATAGCGGGATTGGTTCGATGCATAGGATGACTTCAATAACCACCGGGAATGTGGCGCTGGGTACCTAAACATCGATGTGCTTTTATTATACATTAATTTCTTGCGTTATTTGGCGAGTGAGGCCGGTGAGTGGGATGGATGAAATCCTTGATAGTGTGTGGTTGTCTGTTTCTCACGGGACATTAGTACGTCTCCCCACTTGTGCAGGAGAGTCTTTGGTTTTTCCCTACTAAGTATACATATATGCTCACCCTACGTATATAAAACTACTTTCATTTTTCTAGGAGTACTTTGGGGATCGCGTGGGACCTTACTAGAATGTACTTTTGGGATAGTTGCTGTTGTTGCTTTTCTTTTCTTTGTATTCCTATTTGCTTTGGGGGTTTTCTGACTTTTATCTTTTTTCCTTTGAACATGCATGTGGGAATGGTTTACTTCCTACCGTACATGAACTTTTGGTTTTGGTGTTGTGAGATTTTCTATCTTATCTCCCATTCATATTAAAAGAAAATGGGTAATGGCTTCAAATAAATGTGTGATTCTATCCCCTTGGCACTGGTCGCCACTTCGGGTCCTATTGAAGGACGTTTTCAAGGGTCATTATCACTCCTTCAACTTAAAGAAGGAAGGTTCTGGCAATCTGCTGACCCTTCCCTCCTTTTGGTAAGGCAGGTCGGGACTCAACCCCTCTGCATTGGTCTATGTTGAGTTGGAGGTGATACTCATCCTTGAGAGAAATTGTCGAGAAGCCAAAGGCTGGAAAAATATGTTGATGTGCGTCAATACATGCGTTGGAGAATTTTCCATATAATAATAATAAAACTAACCAACCAATCCAAAACCAAATAACCATTATAAGATGCATCATAACAATTAAAGAAAAAACTACAATTTATTTATCAAAATGAGACCAAATTCTCGTGTCACACTAGAAGAGAACAATATGAAAGTCAACATTGGAAGAAAACTAATAAAAGACCAAGACAATGACTATACCACACACCCACAAGCTCTTTTATCTAACATCCTCAGACAGCTGAGACACGATGAAGTAGTGATAAATACGTGTGACACACTATTTTTTCCAATATCCCGATAGAAGACATCTCTGAAATAAATAATTTTCTAAAGGAGGGGTGAGTACTTAAACATAGTAGGTTTTCCCCAATGACTTCCCTACTCACGCCACATGGATAAAAAAGTTCGAATGATTTATCTAAAAAAATTTCTAAAATAGTATATAAAAATGTAAACATGTTTTATTATAAATAATTTTTCTATGAAAATCATTTTTAAGGAAAAAAAACAAAAAATTCTTTTGAAACCATTTCCAATGATTCCTTTGGCATAACCATTCCATTTTTCACATCACCACAGCCAACCATGCAGGCTTCGTTATGAATTTTGTATTCTCAGGAGATGTTTCTCATCAATATACCTAGTCATCACAATGTAATTATATCCCATGTTTCATTACAAATTTCATATAATGATTAAGGACATATTTCTACCATGCCTCGTAAATTAAATATGAACTCACACCAACCCATTCTGACAAACAAAGCCCAAACAATCATGTCATAACCATTTCAATAAAAAAACATTTTAATAAAACAACAATTTTATTAAAACCACATTTTCCATAAGTATAAACTTGGTTCCATTTTAAAATCATCATTTCAAAATAATTTATCAAATCACATTACAAAACCAAAAACAACAATTTCAAAAATTTCACAAAAATCAATATATAGTCATTAATGAGTAATTATAACATTATTTTCATGTAAATTTCTAAACCAATTACATAAAATTCTATCATTTTAAAATTAATACAATGAATTCTATCAAGATTAGTGGAGATTGAAGCCACCTACCATGATTGTTTTAGAAAAAATAATAAACAACCCTAAAAACATTAAAAAAACAAGTTGAAACTTCATAGACCCCTCATAGATCTATTACCATAATTTAAACAGAACTACATATAAACATATTTTTCATCCAAAACCCTAAATCTACCAAAATTAGGAGTAGATATACGGAAAAATTATGATGGGTGATGTAGATCTAAGAAAATGCATCATGATTGATGTAGAATGAAGCTTCACCACAAGAATTTGGCTTCAACTCACCAAGCGATGGCACATTATAGATTAAAAATCACATCGGAGAGGTTCTCAGACCATTGAGAGAGAGAAATCAAGATTAAGGGTTATTTTGGGGAAAACATTGATCTTAGATGTTAAACCGACCAAGATCCAAAATGTAAGGATTCAATTTTGACCTGCACATGGTTTAGTCACATGACTACGTGAACCGTGTGCTAACCGTTCTCTTCCCACACCATTAAGGATGTAACATACACATTTTCCTACACGGTTACCAAACCATGAACCAAACATTCCAAATATAACTTTCCAAATAAAATTCACCACTCTGCATGGTTTCCCATATGCTTCTACATGGTTTGAAGATCCATGCGCAGCCCGCCACCTTCCGTTCTGCCCCTATCTCACTGTATATGATTACATACAATTGATGAACGATTTCTAAAAACTATACACAACCCATGGACCTATAGGAAATCTATATAAACTCTAATAAGTCTCTCCAAACTCTCCCAACATCACCATTATAAATTATATACATAAAAATAATAAATAAAATGATACATACTAGATTCCGAGTGTGTAAAAAAAGTATCCTGTTACACCAATTTGATTCATTCCTATTCATATGTAATTTGAATATTTCATTTTGAAATTTTATTTTCTAAGGGGTATATAATTAAATTTAATGTTGTAAAATCCTATTAATCTATAAATACTTTTATAAAATTCATCTTCTGTATTTATTTTCATTTTTAGAATGATACCACTTCATGGAATTGCCACATTTTTTTTATTCTTATCTTAAAACTGTTGAACCTATTTAAGGAAAATTTTTTTATAATATAATCCTAATACATGAGATAAAATAAATTTAATCAATTAAATAAATTAGATGATTAATAATATCTATCAATTTTATAAATATAATCCATTAATTTATAAATCTGTATGTTCTGATGGATGATATTTTTATATCTCTACTCTTTTATGACTATAATTCGCTGTCACCATATTTAAAAATTAGTTAATTCCAATATAAATTGTCTCTTATATCATAAAACTTCATGAAAATTATCTCATAGAGTCAAACTATTCATAATCATTTGAAAAATACATCCAATACATCTAGTCCATGTATCTTTGTTATATTTTATACCGATGTAATGATATTTTTAATTTTCTCTTACTTGAAATAAGATATTTTTTATTCTATATACTCAAATAATAATTTATAACGTTATATATATAATCAATATTTATGAATTATCACTTATTTTTATTCATTATATAGTTTATAAACATTTTGAATATTGTATTTAAAATCATCCACTAAGATAGTTCTATTGGAATTTAACCATTACTGTCTAACATTTAGAGTCAACACCAATGATTTATAGAACTAAATCATTATTAATTGTAAGTAATTATTATTAAAAATATTAATTCCTTTGATAAATATCATATCACTTATTATGTTTTGTGGAAACCCATTATAGAGTATCTATAAGAGAACCCATTGAGGTTTTTTTAATAAAACATCTGTTGGGATGGATTTCTCAATTGATATTTATTTATGATCTAGAAACAAATAATAATTTTCACACTAAATTCTATGGAATAATGATTATCCAGGCCATTGTTTATGTGAACAGGAAGATAAAATCTACTTCATATATCATTAAAATTTTGAATCTAATTCGTCACATGAAATACTTCAGTTTTCTTCTCTTATCAATCTAATTTTTCATTAGTGAGTTGTCTCCCATGAAATTCTATCCAAAAAAACATAAAACGTTTTTAAACTATATTTAATTGAACTAAAATTTCCATGAAACATTCACACATATAGAATAACACCTACAATATAAAAATTGAAATTATTAAAAGAATATGATTTGTATATTATAGTATCAATCATTCCTTCCATTAATATTTTGACACAATATTTTAAATTATTTTTATAAAATATATTTTTTTTGTTTTATTGAAATATATATCATCATGTCTAAAATATTTATTTGGAATTAAACCATTCTATTTGTATCATATATCATTTAAATATTGATATTTATATATTTTTTATAATTTTGCAAAACACATGGTGATAGAACAATATTTTTCAACATACTCTTCAAATTACAATTAGTCTTCTTAAAATAAAATTCATGAATAATTTAACTAAATATAATTAATTATTTATTATTTGATTGATCAATAATTTATTTATGTCCAATTTTTTTCTAATAACTCATTCTACATTCTATAAATTAAAAAAAAAATTAAAATTGAACTGGATCTTCTTTGATTTATTTTATCCTATAAAAAATTAGATGAATATTAAAAAGTTATTTTTATGGTTTTCTTGCCTCATTTAATTAATCACTCTAATTATCCCCATTATAAAATTGGTTAATTTAGTCATTACAATGATGAACTAGTTGTTACTATTGTTGTCTATGAGAATTCTCATCATCATTTGGGATATGAGGTCCATTACGAAAACTATTTTTCACCATTAATAATTTATATATTTTTTCAAAATACTCTCATTTAATTTGGTATATATAATTATTTTCTTGTCTCTTTCTTCATCATCCCATTTAATATTTAAGTCATCTTTATTCATCTTAGCAATCTGTAACTTCTATACATGATCACTAGATGATGAATATTATTCAATTTTATAATTACCCCATTGAATTTTTAATTTAAACATATTTTTGTCTTTATACTTATGATGTATACTTCTTCCCACTGAATTTTTATTTTTTTCTTTCTAAATAAATTATTTGATGATATATATTCACTCTCACATTTTCATGCCTAAATATTTTATTTCTTCATAATATTTAATTCTTCCTTCACGTTACTATTACATAAATAAATACATCAATGTTTTTGAAAATTTATTTTTTCTTACATTATTTATAAAATAGTTAAATAATATATCTCAAAAAGTAATTTTAGGGAATATTTCTAATCACTACCATCAAACTCAATAATTTTTCTATTAAATGGAGTAATCATTGCACCTTCCAAAATTGGAGTAAGATGTTATGTTGAATTGATTAATACTTCCATCCCTAAAGAGAGAATTTATGAAAAATTCCTTACATGAATATAACTTAATATTTATCATACAATTTAGAAACTCCATTGATATTTATTCAATTTTTATTATTAAAAACGAAAATAAAAGAATATAATTAATAAAAATAGATAGATAGATTTCCTTACCGTATACTTAAATCTTAACTGATTTCCTGTATGGAATACCAAAAGACATATACTAATTAAAGAATAAAATAACACAAATAATAGTACGGTCCTACCTAAGTATTAGTTAGGGGTGAATCAAAAAATAAAAAAAATTAAATTCATAACTTATCAAGAATCACCACATAAAAATATGATAAAATACTGTGGTTATTCAATTAGTTCATAAACAATTATCCATTTTGATGTTAATAAATTTATTGTAGTGATTTATTTTTCCAATTCAATTATCCAAATAGAAAAAATATTATGTACAAGGTTTACGATTAAAAATTAATAGTTTAATCCATGGAATTAAATGTTATTATAAATTACCACATGATCTATTAGAATCACAAAATGGATTACTAAAGATGAATTTATCCATGAAAAATTTTGATTAAAAATTTCTCTAATAAAGTATAAAGTGATATTAGGAAAACATAATGTCACATTTAAATTTAATAATAAGTTTTTTATTCTAACATACATGATAATATCTAAATATGTTTTCAATACAGTACTTCAAATTTTCATAAATGTATTCACATTACCATAATATAAAACAACAAAATGAATCTTCTAAACATAGAAATATATTTACACATCTTTAACAATGATTTTATTTATTATAAAAAATCAATGATCATCAATAAATATTTGAAAAATCTTAATATTTGACAATTGAAGAACATATTTATTAAAGGAAATATTTTGATCTCTATTCTCTAAGGATTTCAGCAACAATAAAAATTGAAAATCAATGAATATACATATTTCAGGATTTTTATCCATCCTTCATTTTTTGTTCTAATAAGTTAATATTTCTAGTTTTCATCATAACATACCAACAATATTACATTTCTTTATTTTAAGATGAATTTCATATTCTAAATTATATAAAAATATTCATCTAGAACATTATCCTCTTTAATTTGATACAGTTGGTAAATTTAATTAATTCTTTCAAATTTGATATCTTCAAGGTATATAATGTTTTGAACTAGAATATCCCATGGCTTAACCATACATCCACATCATAAAAACATTTTTTTTTATTTTTATACAAAAATGACATAAATAGTTAAAATCATGATAAGTTGAAGCCTTATCCAGACAAATTCATTACATAAAAAATAATGCTATAGTCATTTATATATAACTATAGTGTAGATTATGAATTTCTTCCTTTATGAAGAACCATTAAATCCTATGTATTTGACCATCACAAAGATGGGAAAATTATGATTTAGATACTTACCACTTTTTTCTTCTAAGAAAACTAAAATATCTAGTCCATAATTTACATCTACGAAGATGAAATCCATACTTATTTTACCCATCACACTATGCCCAACGTCATAAAAAAATGACAAAATATATTACCCATTTTATTCAATACTAATAACCATGAAGTATCTTCCTAAAGAACTATACAATTTATATTCTTTATTGTGAATTGTTTTTTCAAAAACCTAAAACCATGTACTACCCAAAAAATATTTATGTTATTAACGATTTATTTTTCTGAAAGCACCAAACCATGAAATATTTTGGTTATTTAAATAATTTTTTTAATAATTATTACATTTAAACACCTTAAAATAGAAAGAATAAACTCAAATATTCTTGTAAATAATAATATACATTCAAATTACCTTCAGATTACCTTATAAAATTTATTAGATCTGAGACTGATTTTTATTAATGTATAATAAAATGGAACACTAATGAATCAAATCACAACAAATTCATCACGCCATTAGGAAATAATATCCCCATTCATATTCAACACCTTATGGAGAACTAATCACTATCAAACATATTCATAGTCACAACATTATATATACTAGGATATAGGGTTTAGATTGTTAATTGAGGGATCATGGGATGATATTCCAAGATTATATTATTTATCTGATTTGATTGGGAAATACAATAATGGATCTAAATTTTGGTAATTTCTTGAGTTATCTTTTATAAAACGTTACATTAATTATTTACTAATATAGTTGTGATCCTTTGACTTACTATTGGATAAGATTTTTAATTACAAGATCCTCACTAATATTATTTTAAAAAATTTATTGAAAATAATTTTATATATAACAGAATTTTATTCATTAAATTTGAATTTAATTTTCATCAATTTCCTAAGATAAAAACATGTAAAATTATATGATATGATTTAGTATAATTATAAACTTTTATAAACCTCAGTTGGCTAGTTAAATTTATATTTTTATCTATAAAATGTTATAGAGAATAATTTGATGAAAATGTATTCGTTTTTCAAATAATGCTTGAAAATTTAATATTGAAATCTATGGAAAATGGTTATGAAATATGGATTTATTTATACATATATTATTATAAATAAATATTTATTCATAATATTGAAATAAAAATGGGGATATGAGAACAAGGTAGGAAGATCCAACAAAAATTGGTGGGGTGTACTTTGTCAAATAGGTGGGAAGTATCATGTGATATTTACTGAAAAAATCCATGGTAGAATTAGGAATAAAAATAAATTTAAATACCTAAATAAAATGAAATAAATTAAATATGACACTAGTATTGATTTTACAAAATATTTGGATGGAGTTGTAATTGTATTTTTATATGAATTCTTGTAATATTTCTAATGGAATTGAGTTTTATAATTTGGGTGATGTATTGAGTATTGACCAAACAAAGAATAAATAAGAAACCATTGAAAAAATTTAATGATTGAAAAAAGGAAAATACAAATGAGGATCATCACATTATATTAAATTATAGTTCTATTGGTCCTTATATGAATGACATTAACTGGTGAGATGAATGTTGTTTACAATATTTAGAAGAAGTGTGAAGAGAAATTTGTTTGAAGAGAATGAATATGCAGTTATGATCAAAGATGTAAGTTATATGTTTAGCATAATGTGTACATAAATATTTAAACAATCCATCCTCATCTAACAAAACATGAATTTTGTTGGAATTAGTAAATAAATTACTAGGAAGAATTTTTTTAATGATTGATAATTTAACCTGAACATTAATCGAAGTGGAATTCATATAAATACTATAACATGAGTATTTAATATTCTCCAGTACTATGGAAATGGTAGTGATGTGGGTTGGAAAATATTTATAAATTAAATTAGTATTTTGAGTTCATTTCAAGAGTTTCAAAAGAACTAGTTTTCATATAAGTAACCCTAATTTAATTTAACGAAATCAAATTTTTGGAGTTTAATGGAAAACATTATTATATCCTATTCTATAAGACATTGAAATTTATATAAATGAATTTGGATAGCTTATTTTGACCACGAATAAGATTATATAAGACTTTATGGAGTGAATAATTATTTTCATCAATAAAAATATGAATTTCTTAAAATATAGTATGACCTATGCCAAAACATTTTTATATGATTATGAATATTCATATGAGACATGTAAGAATTCAAGGATATGGGATATTAATGTGAGTAAAAATGAGTTGAAAATTAAATTAAGAAAACTAGAATAAGTATTTTAAGAAAAAAGGAATTCATTCCACATGTTTGAGGAACTTTTTATGTGTTTCGGTAAAACCATTTTTGAATTCTTTTTTATATGTTTTCATTCTCAATGAAAAATTTTTATCTTTGAAAATTTACTGTTCAATCTTCCTAATTAAATTTATAAGGATTGAAAAAATGGGATGTTATCTGATTTGTTCAAATATTTTAAGAAAAATGACTCTTTGGGGATCTATAATCTAAGAATGAATTCAGGTTGATTTTAAGTAGAGATGAAAAATAACATCACTATTATATATATATATATATGAATTTCAAGTAGGGGTATATTGAATTAAAACTTTTCGATCTTAATAGAGGAAAAAAATCCGATAATACAAATGAAAAAATTTATTATTGAAAATTATTAAAATAATGTGTGATAGAATCGTAGTTTTTTTCAGTGGATATCATTAAGATAATTAATAAAGAGATCAATTAATTAATATTTCTTTATAATAAAGGATAAATATTTGCATGAAAATTTAATATTAACTTACTGTGTAAAATAATTATTATGATATTGGTGATAATATTTATAGGATATAAAAATAAAAAGGTTTATTATGATGCATGTTAGTAATGATATGACTAATTTTTGGATTTATATAATTTTTATGCTGGAATTGGGAGTATTCAAAAAAATATTAAAGGCACTCTCTACCACAAGGAGAGAATCAAAACAACAATGTAATGTCATTTATATTTTTAATTTAATAATAGTATTGGTTTGTCTATAAATTTTAGTGGAATTATAGAATAAAGGAAAATTATCTATGACTATAGAAAATAATTGTATGATATGTTAGCTACAAAAAAATAAGAAATTAAAATAGATAAATTGTAAGGGAACTCCTAGAAATTTATGGGAGATAAGTATGTGAGGAAAAAATTAAAACAAAAAAACATGGGGCACACCCATGTGGAAATGAATTAAAATGGAAATGATATCTTTCGAGACCCCAAATACATATAATTGGGAAAATATATTTTCTATTATACTAGTTAATATAAATTTTATATATTTTAAAAAAAGTATTTTTTGATAACATAAAAATAGAATAAAAAAATTAAGTGATTAACTGATTTGTAGAGTGAATAATGAGACAATGCAGGTATTGGAGATCCTATAACACACAATAAATTAAAACAATAAGTAGATTATATAAATTTATGATTTATATTACATCTAGGTATGTATACTATTATATTAATATGAACAAATGACAACAAGTGGCTTCAAACCTTTTGGAGAAGAAGGAAGATGAATTAGTGGAAAGACTAACTCCGTTGTTGATATTTTGTTTAGTTGTGTTTATGTTTTTTGATAATGAGGAAATTATGGATCTATGAATGTCATGTGAGATTGGGTTGAGTTGATAAATCTTGCTTATCTTGTTTTGTAGATGATTTGCCAACCGGGTTCGAATAAGTACATTGTTTTATGAATATTTCTTTAATAACAAATCTTCTTCAATGGATTTGTGTTGTGATGAACGAATTCAATATCGAGGATACAATGAAATCCATAATATGAATATATATCCACATAAAATAGTCTAAAAAGTAAAATTTTATATACATAGTTGTACGTTTTGGATCAAGTTAGACACTAGGTATTCAATGGGATCTTAGTGAAACACTTTGAAACTAGTTTGAATTTTCAATTATTGTATTCACATTTAGATTAATTGAAAATGATTGAATCATTATGGTGTTTTGAGTAACTAATTATTTTCTTTATTTTGTAGTGGATAATATAATATTTAACTGGGGAGAGTAAAAAATCATTTCAAGGATTTGGTTTCCAACATTGGGACCATACCATGTAAAATTACATCATTTATTCCTTTACATTGTTTCCTAAATTCCCTGTTGTATGTATGATTGGAAATATATAAATATACACTATTATATTTATAGGGACTCAACCCAAGAAGAAAATAATCTATTAATAAAACATGGTGTGTCATTTTTTTATATAATCTTGCGGATAAAATTTCACATCACAATCCATCATAGAAAATCTTTCTTGTTTAGGATCTGAAAAATCAGATACAGCTGATATATTTTTGAAAATTATTTACAATGATAAGTTTCATATTATTTCCATAACAAAGTAGTACTCAAAGCCTAAAAAATAATCTAAACATGTAAATATAAATTGAAAATTAAGAGTGGCAATTTAAAATTATTAGTAATGGGTTTAAAAAAAATTAATTAAATTCATTTCCAACACATACCTTTTACATTTTTTTAAAGGTTGGGGCCGAAGCCTCAATTTATTATTAAATAGAAGACCTCTTTAGAGGGTATAGGGAGACCCAATACATATCCCGAAGGCCCAAGGCCAAGTGGCCTGAATACAAGGCTTGAAAGCCCATTTTTTGGCCCAAAGGACCCTATGTGAACATAACTTCTATAGTACCCCATGTAGCTACAGTACCTGCTACGGTACCTGCCGCCGCTATAGTATCTTGAAATAGTTCCTCCACCGCTACAGTGCTGCTGCCGCTACAGTTCCACCGCTGCTACAGTGCACCGCTACAACACCCTGCTACAGTACCCAAAAATTCATCCCTGCTAGGATTTGAACTCGGGTCTTTTGGATGCCAAGCAGAAGCATGTACCACTTGGGTACATGCTCGTTGGCACACATACTTTTTACATAATTACAATACATTTTCATAAAAGGAAAACTTCATTATGTAGAGAACATTGTAAATATTTTTCCTAGGTTACTGGAAATATTTTTTACGGAATTATCCAATACAAGAATTTATATATTTATTCAAAATCAATAGATAATAGCATATATTAGAGTACACATACATATACAAAAATAGATGCATAGAATGCTTCTTAGTCGAAGAATTGATCAAACTAAATTTAGGGTGACATTAAAAGATGGTGATAAAAATAATCACATATAATAATACCCTCTTTGATTTTAATATGTAAGAAAATTATGTTTCACTTTACACGTGAAATTATATTCATGAAATTTTAGGTGTAAAATTAACTTCTATACAATGTTCTGAAAATGGATACTACACTACCCTCACAATGACATTCCAAGTACATAATACATTATTCCATGCAAATTTATTACCATTATCAAAAATAAAATATTCTTAACCAAGGATACTCTACTAGTTGAACAATCAAATTGTTGGTTAAGTATTAATCATATATTAGGTAAATTCATAATTCCACACAATTATAAACATTCTGTCAAGGCCCCCTACCAATACCATCCATAATCATTCTTTAAAGGCCTCCTTCCATGACCTAACTTGTATAATGAGACATGTGGATTCATTAAAAGGCTATAGGGGGCCTCAAAAATCACCTAATTTGTCCAATGTATTCATTATATGTCTAATTATCAAAGTGTCACATAAAAAATTGATTTATTATTTTGTGTCCCTTATTTGAAGTGTCTTATACCACTTAAAAAAATTAATTTGTGTGTTTTATTCGAATTACTCTAAACTACTTTGAATAATTAAATTACTAATCCATACGATATTAAAAGTCATAAATTTCCATTTAGCAATTACAAATCATGTATTAATAGTAAAAATTAAACTAAAGACTTCATAAACATACATTTTTTCAAGTGATAATAACTATTGGACATAAAATAATAGTTTATTTATGTTTCTCATATGTGATAATAACACTTAAATTCAAAACCTTGTTTCATGGAAATTATATGTTTGTAAACATAAGAATCATGTTCACCATACACTAATAAATAACTGAAAATTGGTTAATCATAAATTAAAATTATTTTTTTTAGATTCATCATGTATTACAACATAACACTTGCATATGTATAACATTCATATTTTTGAAAAAATAAATAAACAATCTATACTAAAAGTGTATGTGATTGTATATGCATATGTATTAAACAAAATATACTTCCAACTACTGAACCAAAAATTAAAAATAAATATGCCTTGTAAATTAAATTGGATTAACAAGGTGATGACTTCTTTTATAGTTTTAGGTACACGATAATAAAATAGGGATTTGATATTGTTTCCCAAAAAAAATCGTATCATGTGTATTATATAAAATCATCACCAAGATAATCCCTTCAAAATACCATACAAAAATTAAGGTATGAATATATGTGAATGTTTTCCTTATTCATATATATGTGGGTTTGAAAATTATATAAAACCATATAAACACAACGTATTAATGGGATATGTATAATCAAAACATGTTTGGAAAATAAGTTTCATACACCTCAAAAAAAAAAATTAATTACGTAAATTATTTTATGAAAAACTAATTCAGATTATAATTAAAACCTTTATGTATATATACATATACATTATATACACATATATGTTTATAGGGTCATGTTTAACAAATCAATATAGAATCCTTACAGGATTTACATGTTGTTAAGAACATTTTTAAAAAAAAAATTTCTATATTTAAAAACCATTGAAATAGAATAGGTTTGTTTTATAAATGAACATATATAACTATATTTGTATAATCTTAGGGTTTAATTAAACACAACCCAAATAAAACCCATACATGTATAACATGCACTAAGAACACCATTTAAAAACAAATTTCATTCATTCTAGAATCATAAAAATAGAATTGGATTTGTTTTTGAAGTAATTTTATATACATATATATATATATAACTGTATATAGTCAAGTTGTAAATATGTGTTTCGCATATAGAAAAAAAAGAATAATATTCCCTTACCCGACTTCAAAATAATGGTTGAGTTGAGTAGTGATTGGGGGAACATTGAGGAGAGGAAAACCTAAGGGGGTTTTTGTGAAAAAGTATCTGGCTTAAATAAATATGTTATATAAACTGTACAGATATATTATTATATACCACTATTCAATCATAATAACATAAACAAGATAACTAAAAAATAGTGTCTAACTATTTAGATAGATAAAAAACACTGATTAACCCATATCTCAAATGGAATATATATGTATATATATATATATATTATGGAATGTTTTCATGGAAATAGTTAGAGTTATACTAAAATAAACACATGTGAAGACCTGTGTAATGGTTAAAGGTAGAAGACTGAGCCATGGAGGGGGACATGAGAAATCATGCGATGAAGAGGAGTAGTGGAGGAGAGCGCGACATGAACTGGTGCACTGGTGTGATGCGATGAAGAAGAAGAAAGGGAAATATGTGGAAAAGAGTGGATAGCTATGATCAACTTAGGCTGATCAGACAATTTAGAAGGGTTATGTGGTTATGAAAACATATTAATGGTCAATATCCATCGAGACATTGGATCAAAAGGACGTGGGGAACCGTGAGGTTTTAAAATTGATGAGTAGATGGGATCAGTTGCGTCCTAATTGGACGACGGAAGAAAAATGTGGGGGAAGGAGTGGTCAATGGATTTCGATGTCAAGAATGTACCATATGGTCCAAATATTGCGCAGTGAGATTGAACGGTTGAGATTAGATCTCCATTAAAAATATGCCTCCCACATCAAAATTGTTAGCGATTTGGGAAAGTCATATAAACATCGATCTCCTATCCACAAGTCAATGAACTCCCTTCCCCCTCCCCAGTTCCACTCCATAGCAATTCACATGTCGGATCACTCTGCGCCCACCCTATGTCATTGTGTCACACCGCAAGGTGGTTCCATCTTGAATCACCCTTGCACCCCCATGGCGCAGTGGCAGTCCAAACGACTGCCCAATACCGGCTAGGTGTAGAGTTAAGGCTCAGCCTCCCACTTACAGTGGTGTGTGAAAACTCCACCAGCTGGCTTGGCATGGATATACAAGTACCTATTTATTTGTAGAAACACACTAAACATATTAAAAACATATATATTAGTCAAAATATATTCATATATTCCATTCTTTTCCCAGTAGACATTATTTTAATTTTTTTGTATTCATTTTTAGTTTCAAAACATTAGTTTTCAAAATCTAAATTTCAACTTCCATTAAAAAATTTATATTCATATTAACTCATTTAAAATCTTTCACCATGGTGATTATATTTTTGGAACATTTTATATAGTTAGTTAAACTATCTTATTATTTAACCAAGGATATATTTTTGAAATATTTAAAACATTTGAAATATATACATTTCATTATAAACTAATTGATTAAATTTCATTTCTATTAAAATATAATTAAGTATAAAATTTTAAAACATAGTGAGGTATTCTTTAAAAACATTACATTAACATAAAAATGTACATTTATTATAAAAATTCATACTTTAAAACATTCAAAAGCCTCAAATTTAATAAGGTACTTAAAATAATTAAGATAATTTAAATACATAGAATATTTAAGATACTTATATATTAGAATACTTAATATAATAAAAATACTTTTTATACCCAATGATTACAATATTTTATGGATGCTATAAAAACCAACAACCATCTAACGTCCTCATTGGAAAACTATGATCATATTAAACTTCAAGGCCTTATAAATACCAACTTAAGGATGTTCCGACATCAAAAATCAATTCGGTGATGATGGTACTATACATATACTTGATTCTCAGTATGATTTCCATTGTTCATTCCATACTATTTTTTCATTATGATAGCATCGAAGGGAATATTACTATTTTCTTAGTCTGTTTGTGGTTTTTGTTGGTCTCCTAGTGATTCCGATAGGTATCCTATAGTAGGATTTCTCAGAAGGTGAGTATATTTTGGCCTTATGGAATTGTAAGGATCCAACATTTATATTGAATAAAACATATCATTACTTTTATTCATCAAGTATTTTATTTTAGAAGTTACCATTATTAAACAAAACTATAAAACTAAAATATTAATAATTATCAAAATATTATTATTACATGAATGAATTTCATATGGGTGTTATATTACCCTCCCCCTCAAAATAATTATGCCCCAACAATTACATTCCACTTCTATACTTCCACAACACCAACTTATGACATTAATATCGAGGCCCCAACAAGATATTTGTTAATTATTATTGATTAACAACATTTATTGACAAAAAATATCTTTATAACATCACCAAGTACACCACAGTGGATAATCCATGGATTTCCTCAAGTGGATTCCTAAGGTGGTTTTGAGTTTCTCAAAATCTCTAGCCTAGATACATTGTGACCAAATCGGGTTAAACCTATGAATATAACACACGAGTTTGAAGAGAGAATCATGGGTGGTTTGGATCTCATATATTTCATCATGATCTTTTTCGTTATATCTCTACCAAACTATACCATGCCGGATAATATTGATGTCCTAGAGCCTCCCATAAATGATGAAAAAAATAATTGAAAATATATAAGTTGCTTGAAGGTCACCCTACAAAGAAACTTCCGGAAACATCACAAAGGCTATGAAATTCTCTAATAGAGTGTAACAGAGGGAGAGACATTAATGAGACTTTCCCATATGCCTATACTTAGAAAAATTGTGACATTTACCTATAGTGATAAATATAACTGTCTCCCAAATAAGACCAGAGGAACTATGGGATGGACACTTGATAGAGGTGTTTTGTAGGTTAGGCAGAGGTTCACAAAAGGACGGTATGATTCTAAACATGAATTATCAATTATGTACTCTAGTAGTTTGTTAGTGAGAGAGAAAAGGTTTATTGGTGAACCATCACATTCTATATGAAAATTCTAAGAAAAAAATTTACTCAGTAAAACAAAAAATATTTTATTTTATTCTAATTTTCTAAAATTGTCTAAACTGATCCTCTCATGCCAACTATGAGGACCTGACACCAGAAGCCCAGAGTCGGTGCATAAAACATAGTGTATAATTTTTTTTTTAAAAAACATGATGATAATATTACAGATCACATTCCTTCCCATAGAATATTTCCAATTTAGGTACTGAGAAAATAGATACATCTGATAAATTTCATTAAAATCATTAAAAATATAAGCTTCACATTGTTTCTATCACATAGGTATACTCAAAGCATAAAAATTATATTAACCCTATTAAAATAATTTGAAATAGTAGGGTGAGAATTTAAAATGCTCAGCAAGTGGATTTAAAACAAATTAATGAAATTCCTTTTTAAAACAAACTTTTTACATAATTAAAATACATTTTCATAAAAGGTAGTCAATATTTTCTGGATCACACAATAAAACTTTTCCAAAGGATACCTGAAAACATTATTATGGAAATACTATACACAATAATTTTTATATTTATTAAAAATCTATAGTCCAAAACTTATATCAGAGACTGCATACATGTACATTAAAATATTCATGGAATGCTGGATAATCTAGGAATTGATCAAACAAATTTTATGGTGACATGAAATTATGTTGATACAAATAAGCACATGGAATAATGCCTTCTTAGATTCTCATAATTAACAAAAACAAGTTTTACATACATCTTTAAATTAAATTAATGAAATTAAAGATGTTATAATAAATTCTATATCATGTTCTAAAAATGGATGCTACACTTCAATCATAGTGAATTTCCATGTGGATATTACCTTATGCCACTTCATTTATTACCATTATCATAAATAAAATATTCTTTTCCAATGATATTCTACATGTTAAATAGTGAAATGGTTGGTTAAATATTAATAAAATATTGAGGAAATGCATAATTCTGGACTGGAATAAACATTCTTCCAAGTCCTTTTTCCAAGACCATACATAATCATTTTATCAAGTCCTTGAGCCACGACCTAATTTCTCTCATTGGACCTGTCAATGAATCGAGAGGCTATAGTGGGCCTCACCCATCACATAATCAGTCAAATTTATTCCACATATGACTAATTGTCGTAGTTTCCCATACCAAATTGTATTATTATTTTGTGTCTCTAATTTGATGTGTCCCATACCAAATTAGAAAATTAATTTGTTTATTTTATTCAAATTGGCTCATACCACTTCAAATTATTAAATTCTTAATTCATAAGATATTATAAGAGTTAAGTTTCCATTTTGAAATTACAAGTCATGAATTTACAGTAAATATTTATCTACAGACATCATAAACATATATTTTTATAAGTAATATTAACTGGTGTGCATTAAATAATAGTTTGTTTGGGTTTCTCACATGTGATTATAACACTTAAATTCAAACCCTTATTTTGTGGAAATGAACATTTTGTATACTTAGGACTCATGTAAACCATAAAATGATAAATAGAAGTGTCAAATATGTTAATCATAAATTAATAGAATTTTTTGGTAGATTCATCATGTATTAAAACATAACACATGATAATGTATAATATTCATATTGATTCTTAAACAATTAAACCCTCTTTACTAAAGGTGTATGTGCATGTATATGAATATGTGTTAAAATAAGATAGTTCAATCTACATAACCAAAAATAAAAAATCAAGATTTATGTAATTTCAATTTTATTAACAATTTAATGACTTCTCTTTGAATTATTAGGCACACAATAACAAAAAAGTGTTTTGTTATTATTTTCCAACATATTATTGTATCATGTGTATTGTATAAAATCATCCCAAGGATAATACGATCAATACTTTTTAAATAATTTAAGGCAGGCCTATATGTGATTTTGGTTCTTATACATATTTATGTGCATTTGAAAATTATATAAAACAATATATACACAATTTGTATACCTGGGATTTGGAAAATCCAAACAAGGTTTTATAAATAAGTTTCACACATCTAAAAAATATAATTTAATTACTAAAATAAGTGTTTGAAAACCTAATTCATATTATAATTAAAACCTATATTAATATATAAACATATATCATATATAAATATATACTTTAATATAGCCCAATTAAACAAAACAAAATAAAATCCATATATTATTTAGATATATTTAAGTACATTATTAAAAAAATAGATTTACCTCATTCAAAAACCATTGAAACATAATAGTTTTATTATAAATGAACATATCCATCAATATAATTATATATATAGGGTTTAATTAAACATAAAAAAGTAAAAAAATACATATATAACATGAATTAAGATCACCATTTTAAAAAATCCATCATGCAAGAATCATTAAAACATAATAGGATATTATTTATAAATAAAAATAAAAATATTTATAGTTATATATATACATTACCATATACAGACAAGTTATAAATAAGGGTTTCACATATTTAAAACAACTAAAAATAATCCATTAACTGACATCAAAATAAATGCTTATCTAAGCAGTGATTGATGGATTGTTAAGGGGAAGAAAGTCCATAGGGGTTTGTTGCAAATAATGTGGTCTATATAAATACGTTCTGTAAACTTTATAGATATTGTTTTATATACTATTGTTCAGTCATATGAACATAAATAATAAAACTTAATAAAATCTAAGTATAACTATTTAGAAAAAAAACAATGATTAACCCATATCATGAATGGATCATATATATATATATATTATGGAATGTTTTCACGGAAATGGTTGGAGTTATATTAAAATAAAGACCTGTGCAGTCCAATGGAAAGATGAATTTTGGGAGACCGTTTCGTGGATAGGGATAGGATGACTCACAGGTTGAAGAGGAGTAGTTGTGGAGAGTGAAAAGTGAACTGGTTGACTTGTGTGATGCAAGGAATAAGAAGAAAAAAGGGAAATATGTGGAAAAGAGAGGTTATTTCAAATCGAATGAGGTTGATCAGACATTTGAGAAGGTTTTTGTAGTTATCAAATTAGATGGATGATTAAGATAAACTATATAATTGGATATAATGGTCATGGGGAACCATAAGTTTTTCAAAAATACTAGAGGCTGATATCAGTCATTTCATGATCAAACAACTAAAGAAAAACATGGAGGAAGGAGTGGTCAATGGTGTTCGATGTCGAGATTGTATCATATGGTCCATATCTAGTGATACAAGCTTGAACTATTTATATTAGATCTCCATTAAAAATACGATTCCCACAACAAAATGTAGAGTGATTTTTTGACCTCCATATAATCCTCTAGCGCCCATCCAGAAGCCAATGGACTCCCTTCCCCCACCCCGATAATACCCCATACCGGTTCACTTGTGGGCGCGCTCTCCACCCACCCTCTTCTACTATGCCTTCCAACAAGGTGGCACTACCTTGGATCACCCTCCCCCCTCATGGCACAGTAGCACTCTATACGGAAGGCCTATGCCATCTCTCTAGGGAGTCAAGGCTTAGCCGCCCATATATAATGGTGTGTGCTACCTCCCCTAACTAGATTTTCTTTTCCACCCATTGGCCACATTTTTTTGTAGAAACACAACACATATTAAAAAAACATAAGTTATATATTTTTTCATATATATACATATATTCCTTTATTTTTCTAGAAGCCATTATTTTAATATGTTTTTATTCATATTTAGTTTCAAAACATTAATTTTCTGAAAATAAATTTCTTCATCCATTTAAACATTTATATTCTGTTGAACTCATTTAAAATGAAACTCTATGGTTATTAAATTTTTAGAATATAGTACATCCTTTGTAAAAACTATGTTATTATGTGACCAAGGATATATTTTTAAAATATATTAAACATTATAAAAACATTTAAACATTATTTTTTATTATAAAATAATTTATTACATTTCATTCCAAGTAAAATAAAAAAAAGTATACACTTTTAATTCAAAGAGAGGTATACTTTCAAATAATTACATTTACTTAAACACATACATTTATTTAAAAAAATATTATATTCAAACATTCCAAACCCTTAATGTTATTAAGGTAAATAAAATAATTATGATACATTAAATATAGAGAATATTTAAAATACTTATATATTTAGAATATTTAAAATTATCAAAATACTTATTATACCTAATGGTCAAAAAAAATTATGACAGTTATAAAAACTAACGGTCATCTAAAGATCTCAATAGAAAACAATGACCATATTTAACATCAAGGCCTTATATATACATTCATAAGGGTTTTCCAAATTCAAAACCCAATTCGGTGAAGTTGGTGATCTACATCCCCTTGATGCTTAGTATGGTTTTCAATATTCATTCTATATTATTTTTCATTGTGACAGACCTGAAGGACATTCACTATTTTCATGTTTTTTTGCGATTTTTGATGCTCTCCTAGTGATACTGAAATGTATCTTAGTAGTAATTATTGGTTAGTGAGGTATTTTGGCCTTATGAAATTGTACGATTTCAACATTTCTATTAATTGAAAATTGTATTTATTTATATTCTACTAGAATTCTAATTTATATGGAACTGTCATTAAACAAAACTAAATAATAATAATAATAATAATTACAAAATTATATTATTACAGGAATAAATATGTTCGGGGAATTACAATCATAAGAAATAAAATAGGTAAAAAAATACAATTATGTAAATACATAAAGGATAAATTGGGTTTAAAAAAGTAGTGAACACAATATTAAGGCCATCCCCCCCCTCTTAGGTTTATATATTGATCCAAAGGGCATTCTCAATTGTAAATGAATCCTTGTTTCCTTGTGAATATATCTATATATTAATTAGAGTATATCTAGATAGCATCTTCTATGGTTTATATATGGAATGGAAGACCCTCAGTTGGATAAATCAATTTCTATCATTGTGAAGACCTATTTGGAGGTCTCAGAAAGGACCTTAAGTAATAATAATAATTGAACTTAAAATAAGCTAAAAATAGTTCAAATTTTTTTAAGGAATCGAAGTATCCTGAATTTATTCAGAGAAATAATTTTACTAATAATTATATTGAATATAATTCCTCAAATGAAGAGTGTTCATTATTTGAATAAAATCAATTTAGAGAATCAGTCATAAATTTTTATTATAAATTTATTGAATATATTAAAAATATTCTGATTGATATTGTTATAAATATATTTTCTTACACCAAATTAATGATTGATAAAATTTTCTATCTATTAAAAGAATAAAATATAATGATAGAGGCACTTGTAAAACCAAAATTTATATAAACCACCTTCATGAAACAAGTGTTAGAAATGGATGAAAAAATCTCCCATCATAAGAAAATAATTTCTAGGAAATATGAATAAATGAAAAGCATATTTTTTGAAATAGTAGTTTATAAATCTTTTTTACTTAAATAATCCATGATTTAGAATATATATATAAATTCGTTTATAATGGGAATAATATAATTCATGAATTAAAATTAACAGGAATTAAATAACCTGAAAAATTTTTTTATGGATGAATGAAAAATGCATTATGTTCAACCCTAATAGATGAATAATGAATTTGAAGAGAGATTCAAAATGGTTTTTTCTGTGAATAATAAACTCAATTGTAAATTCATTTAATTACAATAATTGATAAAAAACCTTGAATATTCCAAATATTTGACCGTCTCAATAGGATAAAAAATATATATTTTCAAAAGTATTTTTAGAAGAAATATTATTTATTATATGATCAAAAAACATTTCAATATTATCTTGTAATATACTCAATATACATATACTATGAGATCATGCATAATGGTTCTTATCGACATGATAAATCAGTGTACATTGAATCTATTTTATCTTTATGTAGAATAACGAATTCATATTATGTTCATATTTCGAAGTGTAAAAAAAATATGGGAACCCATAAATTTATTTAATGTTAATGAGAGAATATGTGACAAACAATACTCCCCAAATAGAAATCAAAATAGTTAGATTCAAACACAAAATTACATAGCATTTTATTCTGTATAAAAATTCCTAAAAGTTAAATGTTCATAAATGTTTTGTAAATATTAGTGTCTCTAGAGGTTTGGAAAGAAGGACATGGATTTATTGTATAACATATTATTATATTCAATTTATATATTTATTAATTAAATAATACAAAATAATAATATATAACTAAACCTAATGATGAAATGATCGATGTAGATATGTATATAAGTTTATCTTATAAGAACATGATTAGGAAATGAATTTTTATATATATTGTAATAAAAGTGGTCAATACATTGAATAATAATGGAATTAACTAATCCGAAAGAAATCTAATGTCAGTAAGAAAAGAAGACCACCAAATTTGATAAATAGGAAAATAGAAAAAAATTAAATCAATGTAATCATTTAGTGTAAAAAAGAGAATAATGATATTGACAATGTAACAACCAAATTTTAAAAGAATCATGTTGAAAATTGATTCTCACCAGATAAGAGAATATTTTACTAATATGATTGGTAAGACCACGTCAAAGACATCTTATAAATGTCCATGAAGATCAATGTTCAATTGAGTAATCTAGAATCTGTCATAGTGTATATAAATGAAAGGATTGTGAATATTGGAATGGTAGAAGATTCCCACCATTTTGAGTTTAATTGTCTTAAAAATAATGGAAAGTACTTGTATAATTTATTTTTCATGGAATGTAAAAGAAGGAAGTAAATAAATATTAAATCTATATAACTTTCGAATATGGTTAAATTTTACTAAAAATTGAAAAATGGAATGACCTATTTATTCCAATACATAAAAAGATGCTACAAAGAAGAATTAAACTACAATGATGATGATTGAGCGTGTTCCGAAAGAGTATTTGATCATACAGATTGAGCTGTTAGAATATGACTGAATGATAGATCAACATGAAATGAGTTGAAGTTGACTTGTTCCTAAAGACATTCATCTCAAACAATCTAAGAAGAAAACTTATAGAAAAATGAAACCCACACAACAATGGAATGTCCATAGAATGAATGATAATGGTGATGTAAATGGGAATAATACAAGACATATTAGAGTATCAAAGAAGGTAGTTTACAGGTTATGAAATAACTCTCAACCATATTTCTAACATTGATGATGTCTGTAGGGGCCCACATTCTCCCATTTATTAATGGTTGTGCATATTTGAAAATGGAATTAGAGTGAATTGATTATTAGTAGAGTTGTTCATTGTTTTGATTTATATACAGCTATATAATTTTTTCAATAATGGATAACTATAATTTGAGTAACATGATATCCCTAATAAAAAAAATTCTCAAATTAATTCATTTGGTTTTAAAAATTACCAATTTCCAATAATTTTTAGTTCTCATTACAAGAAACAAAATACAAAGTTATGATTAATGGATAACATTCATTAAGAAGTTGTTGATATAAAAAAAATATATTCTTCTAGTGCCTGTTATATTTTTAGTAATCTATAAATTTTAATTTCAATAATAATATTCACTCATGAGGTGAGGGTTTCACCTACATAATAATATTTTTGTATGAATTTATTCAGTGTGTCAAAATAGTGTGATTATATAAGAAAAAGGTTGAAATATAAATTTAGTTTAACTATTTTTATGTGTTTCTTAATTTGGAATGATTTTTTATTAAATTTTCAAGAAATATGTTCATATAGTCCCTTTAAATATAATATTTTAATTTTTACCACATTGAGTATTTTAAACGGAAATCATTATTTCTTTGAAAAATAACTATTTTTTCTATATTGGGTTTGAAAATATAGAATTTATGTGTAATTACATAAGCATCATTAATAATACTAATGAGGAACATAACTTCTATCATGGATTTTAATTTCTCTCCCAACAAATGGGAATAAATAATAAAGAGAAATATCAAAGGAGAATGATGAGTTACTTTGTGAAAAATAGTGAGAGACATATCTTCCCTGTCATGTTCCCTTGCAATAAGGGGGGAATAGTTATCCACATTGAATTTATTTTCAATAAGGGAGTAGTATGAGATGGACTCTAGAAGCTATTTGGTATAGTAAAAAAATCAAATTGGGGGTTGAATTTCCTTATTATATTGATGGAGCTATTTTTTATTTGATTTATATGTATGGTTTATTGGTCGCCAATTTCATTATTCTAAATATGTTGGGTAGTACAGTGAGTATCCCTCTAAAAAATTATAATGAATCATCCCATGAATTTGATTAAAAATGAATAATTAAAGGATACTCATTAAGAGAACATTTCATGAGTATATTGCTATAATGTTTCTCAGTTAAATGGAATGAATAGTGGATCAAAGTAATATATAGAACATTTATATTAAGAGAAATTATTTATTGGGGTAAATTAACTAATGAAGTTATAATTATCATAGTTAATATAATGTTAATTAATGAGATCAGATACCCAATGTGTGTGAGAGTCTATCTTAGTTTATGAAAATATGAAGCATATTAAAATGAATGAAAAAAATGAATTATGTGATAGTATTTTATGGAGCATAAAATTAATAGATATATATATGTACTTGAATTTAACACACAAAAACATGTTTATAGAACGTGTTAAGAGACAAGGGTTATTGTTTTTGTAGAGTTTTAAGAAATATTGATAAATAACATGTGTGTTTCAAGTATATTTTAAGTGTTTTAGAAGGCCTGGGTTGAATGGTAACAAACATAATTTAATTTGATGAAATATATATTATAGATTTGAATAGAAAAAAATTATAGTCATTATTTTTAAGAAATATAAATATTTTTTTAGTTGTTTTTAGAATTGTGTATGACCTCAGCTAATATCCTCCAATATTTCATAGAGTTTGTAAGTCTATTCGTAAAACATATTTTGACTTCTCATGAACCATATAAATCATATGTTGAAAAGTTTGTTATTGAATTATGTTTTTTTTATAATATCTCTATGACTCCAAATTACTATCATGTAATTTTGATTCTTCTTATGCCATGTATAACATTGAGACACACGTCATAAGTCTTATTATAGTGTATAAAATCATTGAATGCTTTTAAGTAGCTGTAAATGAATTCCATTAATATGTAATATGACATCCTCCATTTATCGACATCATAATTAATAAAAAAGTGAGACTTTTATAGCTTGTTAATTTGAGTTTCAAGAATATTTTTCTAAAGATGGAAATAAAATGTGATGATAACTCAGTTGGTCACTTATGTTTAAAATATCATGGTTCTTTGAGGATCCATGATCCTAGTATACTTTTAAAATTATTAAATATGGATAATATAATTAAGATAAAAGTTCTATATCTAATAATTTCAGATGAGGATATTTATAGTTAATGATTATTTCAAAAATAGTGAAATGAACCATCTAAAGATGATGATGAATAGATTTAAAAAAACTCAGATAATGATCTGTGATCCATGTTTTTTTGAGTAGAAAGAAGATCATTGAGCTGACTAAGAAAGGGATTAAAGTAAGATAATTTTATGAGAATTATATAATTCATGATATTAAAATTCACTAATAAATAAATCTCAAAATTATTTTTTTACATGGGTATTGATTTTTGATGTATTTGAATCTCAAAGATTAATGTTTGATATACAATGTTCATGGGGAGACTCTTATATATTGTTTTATGAGTATTAATTTAGATATTAGAGGATTCCATGGAATTTTATGTTCTATCACTACTATAACGAGAGGATTCCAGTTTCAAATGGATGTTTTGTATATTTTTATTAAAAATAATAACTATTTTTCCTAGATTTTAAAGGATGGTGATATTTCAAGAATAGTCCAAAATCCCATAAAACTAGTTGAATGATTAATTAATTATGAAAAATTATAGAATCAAATTGTTAAAAAAAGGGAACTCTATGAAATTTATATGATATATTTTAGTGATTAAAAAAGAATAATAATAAATTATTGGGGCATAGTCTTCAGTAAATTTGATAAAATGGAAATAACATGAAATGAATCTCCCACGTATATAATGTAAAAAAAATAATGACAATCCTACTAAATACAATAGATATATTATATTCAATATATAATAATCATGATTTCTATTTACCTATATATAAAAAATGATATAATCCTATGTGTGGTTAAAACTGAGGTATAGGGATAAGTGAGAAGATCGTAAAACATTCAAATAAAAAGTAGAATAAGGTGATATAGATCTTATGATATAGATTACTGAAAATTTGGTAGTCTAATTTTCATGACTATGAGGATATAGTAATGCCAAATGTTAAATAAGTTCATGAAAAAATTATGTAGATATCAATGAAATACTAATAACTTTTTTTGATATTCTAATCTCATAGGTTGAGCAATTCAGAGACTGAAGATATTCTAGAATTTTATTGATCATGGGTGATTTAGTTGAGTTGAGATATCAATGTGACCTAGTTTTGTATAATATATTTGTTGTGGGGGTGAAATAAGTATTACATTGTATGCATTAACTCAAAAGAACTACTGGAGTTCAAAGGCTCTATGATTAGAATTATGATATCTTTTTAATAATGTAATGAAATCTCTAATATTATTTGAGATCATCAACAAAATGGATAAAAGTAAGATTTGAATATACACATTACAAAGTAATATAACTATTATAACCCTAGGTATACAAGGATATCACACAATTGGCCTTATGAAACTAGTCGAAATAGAATGTTTTTTATTTATGTGTGATTGAAATGACATATTATTTTTTGGTCAATTTCTTTCTACTAAAATAATTAATATGAATAATATATTTCATTACACGCAACTCCATCAAAAAAATAAAGACACGTTAAAATTAAAAAATTACTTATTACTGTTATAATATATCAATTAAAATAGATTGTATATGTGACCACAACCACACTATAAAAACAATGAATAAAGGGGAAGTTATATAATCAACTAGTATTAGTATTCATTATGAGTATAATATACCCAATAATTGAAAATGGGTAGGTTTACAAGGGATTTATCTAAATAAAACCTAATATAAACACCTACAATTAACAAATGAGAAAAATAATATATGAGATATGTTTATGGTTTTGGAAATTTCCAATATATACAACCTAGATGAAATGATAAAACTGAATACCAGAAAAGAATATCTTATGCATAGAATTTTAAAATAGATCGTGAAAGGTTTCAAATGTACAAATGATGAAGATATAAATAATTATAATAATATATTTAATAAATTAATTTTATATAAAAATAATTTTATAAATTTCCAATTTTGTCACGAAAATAAATATAGATTAAAATTTTAATGCTAATGAATTGATGAAATAAAATTAATAAAAAAATATAATAATAAAATAATTTTACAATATATATATATATATATTTATAAAATTAGTGTTTTAACTACATTATTTTAAGGAATTATATATATTATAGAAAAAATATATTGTCGATATAAAGTATATATTATAACCAATATACAAGGTAATTTATAAAAATTGAGAATAATAATAGTTGAAATTTAAAAAATAATATTTTTCCATTGAAAATAGATTCAATTTTTTTCATTTTTAAATTTAATGCTAAATTCTCAAATTTTAGCATTTGAATTTGACCCAAATAACGTCATATAAGGATTTATAAAAATAGTTTTATCTAAAGATGAATTTTTGGGGCTTCCGTATAATATTTTAAATAATAGAGAACTAATAAAATGGAAGATCATCCTAATATTAATGAAAAAGAAACATTCAATTTTTCTAAGGAGATGAATTTTAAAATTATCCATTTTTATTATTGGCATATACACATTATGGGGGATGTTGTAAATGATTAAATCATCACAGCTCCCACATTTGGATGAAAGACCATTAAAAAGAGTTTTTTCATCATGATATGCATCTGTGTGTGATGAAAGATATTATTGGGGTGATAATGTCCAATAATTAGATCTATTTAGTAGTCATATTCTCATAGAGGTGATTATTAGTAATTATAATAGCTTCCAAGAATGTGGTAGAGTAACACTAAATCAATAATTTTTTTAGATCTGTTAATTTCCCATGTAATCAAAATTAATCCATATAATAATTTAAAATTTCAAAACAATTGATGTCATATTTTCATATATAATTTTATAATTATTGAATATGTTTATTTTCTTTTTTATAGATAACATTAGGATTACTAATATTAATATTAATGAAAAATATAATGGAGAATGGTTTATTCTCAAAAAATATTTTCATTGATGAATTTGAATTTGAATCTAATAAATTAAAATGGTATATTTTAATTAATTAATTTTTTATTTTATCATAATTATAATTATATATTATCACTGTTTTAATTGAAAATAAATCTTAAAATAATAATAAGAACATTTAATTTTGAAAAAACATTTTTATAGAGAACTATTTATATATTAAATATTTTATCTTAAATGATAATTTTCTATTATTGCGAAATTGAATTAAAATACATGGATAATAAATTAAGGCTCATTAATCCAAATTTGGTATAATGGGTTCGCATAACATTTTAATAAAATATAAATTCAAGGGTAAGAAATTTTTTTTAAGGTGAAGATATCATATAGTGTAAAAATCTATTAATTCAATAATGTTTTCTTGTGGCTATTCCCATTATCTATTTTTTGAAAATCACAAACACATGATATTATGGAAAATTGTGTTTTTCCTATGAATTATTTCGTTAAGGAAAATTTACATTATATAAGAAAAATTATTCAAAACTTTGTTTTCATTGTTTCATTTTATAATCTCTCTAAATCAAACCCATTTTCTTAGTAAGTCTAAAATCCAAATTCTTATATAAACTTCAGAATATTATAATTCCTTTGATATAGAGTGTTCTATTTTCAGATTTTGAATTCTCTCAAATTCAAATTCCAAATTACATAAAATTCAGACTCTGATTTCACTGAAGAACATACTCTGAATTCATTGATGTTTAGATTCTGAAATCTCTGAAATTTAGATTCCCAATTCCTTGAAAATTAGATTTTGAATTCTCTAAAAAACATAGTCGGAATTCTTTGAAATTTAATCAATGGATTCTAAGAAATTTATACACTGAATTCTCTAAAATTTAGACTCTGAATTATCTGAAATTCATAATCGGAATTCTTTAAAATTCAGACTCTGAATTCCTTGAAATTTGGGCTCTGAATTTTCTGAAATTCCGACCTAGAATTCTCTGAAATTCAGATTCTGAATTCTTCATAATTGAGACTCTTAATTACACAGAATCTAGAGTCCAAATTACATTTAATTCACACTACGAATTATACAAAATTCAGGGATTGAATTCTTCATAATTCCGACTATGAATTCCTCAAAATTCAGACTCTGAATTCCTATGAATTCCGACTCTCAATTCCCTAGAATTCTGATTCTGAATTTATTACAATTTAGAATATAAAATCTATAGAATTTAGATTCTGAATTCTTTGTAAAAAAGAATCTGAATATCATTGTATAATAGATTCTATGTTTTTAGTGGTTTAGAAGATGAAAAATTTATTTGGTTATGCAATTTCATTTTTTTCTTGACCTTGTTATGAAACTATGTCATAAAATCATTTTCTATCTAACCATTGTTTGAGAAACACTTGTATAGGTCCCTCCAAGATTCAAGGAAAAATATAACTATAGAGGAGGGATCAGACTGTTGATGTTTTACCTATAAATAGGAGCTCATTTGAATGAGGTCAAAGATTGTTGAGTAGTTTTGAGATTTCATGCTGCTGAAGAGATTTCTAGAGAGAGATACTCTCATTCCTTGTGTTTATTTAACATCTTGTATAGCTTGTTTCATGGGACTCCAATTTTTTCTTAGTAAAGTCTAGGACTTATGGGGATAGGAATACAGAGGTACTGACTACCTTAAAGCTCAAGGTCTTCTGAGGATAGGAAGACAGAGGTTCTGGATACCATAAAGATCGAGGTCTTTTGGGGATATAAATATAAATTCCAAAATTCATATCGAGCGCTTACCCTGGTGTGGGTAAGATATACATTCTTGAATGTATTAATAAAGGGACCATTATCCATGGTTGTTTCATACCCTACTATGTGGGTTAAAATATTTCGTACTTGTAAATAGTTTTGTTTCATGTTTATTTCCATTTTCCTTGGACAATGGAAGAATTTATAACTTTCTTATACATTCATATTCATTTTTGTATTCAAATGAGTAATATTATATACTATTTAAGTTGGAATATTTTCCTGGTGTGATTTCCTTAAGTTTCATTTCTAGAATCATATTTACTGAACCTAGCTAGTTTTTTGAGTATAACTTAATGACTTCTTTTGAATTTAAATTATTTAATTTCAATAACCATAGTTTTCCTTAGGATTAAAAATTAATGTTTTTAAACATTAAATTCACCCCCTCTTGTAATGGAGAACCTATATATCATATTTTGATCCTACAAATGGTATCAAAGGAGGTATCTAAAATACTTAAATTCACATATATGTTTTTTAGACAGGTTTTCATTATTCTAAATTTTTCTTGCTTATGTTTTCATGATTACGTTTTTATGGAATTTTATCTTTGTTTACAAACTTTTTCTATTAGAAATTTTTTTAGTGGAAGGATATTTTCATAGAGAATGGAATGAATGGATGTCGGTTCAATTGAAAATATAAATCATACCATACCACCTATTTTTGATGGTAATGATTATGAGTACTCAAGAGAGATAAAAAATACTTTTTATTTATTACTAGTGTGGAAAATTTTGTAATGCTTACTTGAGATTAAAAAATTCATGACAAAGAAGTCAAAAACTTCCCCAAACAAGAAAATTTATAATATCAACTAAATTAAAAGGTTAGAAATACAATGTAATGTTCAATGAGCAGGAACATATATAGTCAAATTTCATCCTGTGATGCTACTAACTACATTACGAATAAACTTGAGGTTACTTATTTTGGTACATCAAAAGTTATAGAAACTAGAAGAGCTATAAAAAGAGATGAATATCATGGATTTCTATTTGCTTAGGGGGAACCATTTTGAAATGTTCAACAATGGATTATGACTATTGTCAATATTCTACAATCTATGGGTGAAAAAGGTCTTGATGTTGAAGCTCTTGTAGATAATATTTTTGATATTAATCCTAATGAGTGGGAATCTAATAGGACTACTACTGATGAGAAGAGGAAAGTATCTCAAATTAATCTTGAGGAGCTTTTTGTAACTCTTCTTCAACATAAAAAAATAAGGGAAATAGATTCTGATATGAATAAGAAGAAGAATGGAAAAGGAACTATAGACTTTACTACTACAAAATACCAGACTCATGAAAGGGTTTCAATATTCAAGTAGTAGATTGTAACAGATTATCAAAATCAATGGAAAGTGATCATTCTGAGAATGGGATAGCTAGTTTTTCTCTAAGGATAATCAAGATTGTTTAGTGGAATGTCTTTAGTATAGAGATAATTAGAATGAATGAAGGGACTAGAATGAATTGGAAGTCAATTGTTATTAATGAAAAAGAGCAGGGAATATAAGCCTGGACATTCCTATGCATTGAAAAAAGTATCAGAAGGAAAACATTATAAGAAGAATATAAAGAAGTATTACAAGTATAAGGATAATAATTTTTTAAAGCATAATGATACATGGAGTGCTAGTAGTTGTGTCTCATCTTATGAATCCTTAGTGCTTTAATCTTTGGGTAAGAAGAATCATGGTTTACTGGTCAGACTATCCATTGAAAATTGTTGTCTTATGGAAAAGGTACACAATGAATAATCTCTAACAAATATATCTTTGAAAGAAAATTTTAAATATGATAAATATTATGAGTCTTGAGAAGAAAAATATTTTTCCAATGAATATAGTATTCTAACTTATTATGAGGAAGTATGAAGGTTTTCTAAAATTATTGAGAATAAAAAACAAAATTCTAGAATATCTATTTTAACTAAATAAGTATCAGATATATCTTAATATATTGATCAGAAAACTTATTATTTAGAAAGTGTTTCTAAAAACGTTTATAATTTCAATTTGGAGAAGGATAAACAATATAACGATCATGAAAATGTAATTTCTAGGAAAAAAATTTTAGAGGATAACTCTAGTTCTAAGAGTAATGTTTTTTATGATAAAATTTTTTATATTTTAATAATGTCAAAAATATTTTCCTTAATGAAGTGTCTGTCAAACATTACCTCAAGAAAAGAAAACATTGAGATGATGTATTCCGAAATTCATCCTTTTAGGAATCATTCTAGATTTGGTTATATTTATTATAAACCAGTTTTTATTAATGACGATTTTGTTCCCCAATGTGCTCTATTTTTTACTAAATGTCATTATGGTGAACATTGGGAGAAATTTTTTTCTCTAAAATAAACTCAATATTTTGGTTTTCATAAAGATGAATTTTATTTGAAATTGTGGAATCCTAAAATCGTACATTCTGAAATTTTTTGATGCACGATTGTTTGAATTATGAAAGTATAACTCTTTTATTTTCATTAAAATAATTAATGTACCAATAGAAAAACATGGGACATGTATAGTGGATGTTTTCTCCATATGACTAGTAATAAAAAATTCATTGAATATATTATCAACATGAAAGGAGGAAAAGTAACCTTTGAATATAGTGATTTTAGAGAAATTATATGTATAGGTAACATTGGAATTCATGGAAAAACATTTATTTCCAACATTTTTTATTAAAGGTATTAAACACAACCTCATTAGAATAAGTCAATTATCTGATGATGGTTACCTTGTAAATTTTAGGAATGATAAAATCTTAGTAAAAAAAATCCAAGGATGTGTATATTTATTATGCCCATAGGCAAGATAATGTATATAAACTATACATAAATGGCCTTAGGAGTAAATATCTACCTTGACTTAATAAAATTAATGATCAAAATTGGTTACGACATAGAAGGATTACACACTATAACCTTAGGAACCTTGGAAAAATATTAATGAAAATACATTTTAAGGATCTACTAGATCATATATTTGAATCTTAAAATAATTTTTATACTTGTTAATTTCGAAAGAAACATAAATCATGTTTTAAATCTATCTGTGTGGTTTCAACTTCTGATGCATTATAGTCAGTTCATATAGATTTTTTTTGGTCCAACACAAACTAGATATATTGGAGGAAAACATTATATATTTGTCTTATTTGATTATTACTCTAGATTTATGTGGGTTTATTTTCAAGAAAATTTATTTTAATATTTTCCTTATATCAAAATTTTTAGAACCTATGTGAAAAATGAGAAAATCGTTTCATTGTTAACTATTCATAGTGATCATGGAAGAGAATTTCAAAATTATAATTTTGGAACTTTTTGAAGTAAGATATGAATTACTCATAACTTCTCATCATCAAGTACTCCTAAATAGAATGGTTTTGTTGGATGAAGAAATCAGATTCTTCATGAGATAACTAGAACCACGTTGAGTGAATATTCAATAGCTAAATGATTTTTGGATGAAGCTGTAAGTACTTATTGTTATAATATAAGTCATGTTTTGATTAGACCCTTTCTTAATAAACCCCCATTCAAATTGTCGAATGGTAGAACACCAAGACATTCATACTTCAAGGAATTTGGTTTCAATGTATTCATACCGAATACTAAAGATAATTTCCATAAATTCACAACTAAATTTGATGAATGAATTTTCATAGGCTACTCCACAACCTCTAAGAATTATAAATTTTTAAATCAAAATACTTGTACTGTTGAAGAAATAGTACATGTTAAAATTGATTAAACTAATCCTCCTGTTTTATACCACCCCAACCTATATCTTCAGATTACTTTTGAAAAATTCACTATCAATAATTTATAGAAGACTATTCTGATAAGTAAAATGTTCAAGAGAATAATTCTGAAGCATTTACCCTAAAATATTTCCTACCATATGTTGATGAATAGTTTTTACAAAACCCTAATCAGTTGTTTCTTAAGAAACTTCCCAGTGATAGTATCACTGGTCATTTAATCAACCTGTAATAACTATAATTTCTTTAAGAAATAAAGTATAACATTTATAATTACATTTCCAATAAGATTTAAAAATAGCTAATCAAGCTTCTGTTTTTACTACCATATGATGATGATTACATTTCATACCATATGATGATGATGATGATGATTGGATAAAATCAAGCTTCTGTTTTTACTTTAATTTTCAGAATTCATTATTTTCAAACCTTTTCAAATGGAGGGAAAATGTGATTTCATTAATTTATATATTCAAGAGGGCGTATATGTTGAACCACCTCATAATTTTGATGATAGAAAATATCCTTCCCATGTTTTCAATCATTCCAAAGCATTATATATACTTAAAAAATCAACTAGATCCTAGTATGATAGTCTTACGCTGTGTTTGCTACAAAAACAACAATATTAAGTGAACTAGAAATCTAAATATTTTTATAATAAAAGAAATTAAAAATGTTTGGATTGTTAAATGTTGTGTTTATGACATTATATTTTGATAAACTCATCAATCCTTAACTGACTGATTTTCAAAACTAATAAAATATTATTTTGAAATGAGTATGATGGGTGGGATAACATTTTACCTTGAATTTAAAATTTCTCAAAAAACAGAAGGATCATACATATCTCAACATATGTATATTAACGATATTCTTCAAAAATTTGTATATGATAACACTAAAAGTATATGTTCTCCTATTTGTACTACAAATTAAATTGATCTTCATGGCAGTGGGAAACCTTTATATCAAACATCATTTAGAGGTATGATGAGAAGCTTATTATAATTAATATCTAGTTATCTGAATAAAATGTTTTCATTATGCTTATGTTCAATATAACCATATAATCGTAAAGAATATCATTAATAAATATAGGAAATTATTTTTCCACTTTTTAAAAGAAACCATGGATTTATAACTCTTTTATTCTTCTCGAAATTATTATTTTTAAAATGTTTTTCAGATACATATTTTTGTAGATATAGAAAGGAAGGGAATAGGACATCCTGAACATTTCATTTCATAAGAGATTGATTATTTTCATTCTCATGCAAACAATAAACACTAATTAGCACTTTCCACTGCTGAAACATAATATGTTGCAGCAGGAAGTTGATGTGCTCAAGTGTTGTGGATGTAACACACATATCTAGACTATAGCCTATGTTTTACCAAAACACGGGTAATGGGTGATAAAACTAGTTCCATTTTTCTATGTAAAAATCCTTCACATCACTCCCATAAAACACACTTATATATTTGGAATTAATTTCTTAAAGATCACCCACTAAAAGAAGATATCATTCATCACTTTTTCAGAACTAAATATCAACTAGATAGTATTTATACCAAATCCTAACCCTACGATATATTTGAATACATTAAATAAAAGTTATGAATGATAACCATAAGATAATATTCCATATTAACTTTTTTGATAAAAACAATCTTCTTACAATAATGACTCCTTTTCATAGGGTGAGTACATTTTATTATTTATGAAAATTTTTCATAATCAATATTTTTTCATAATAAATGTTTTCATAGTCAAAATATAACGTATTTAAAATTCATCATATTGAAATTTTTTCATATTCAAGATTTTTCATATTCAATTTTTTCTTCATAAATTTTTTTTTTTGATCCCAAAATCCAAGAATCTAAAATTTTTCTTCTTTAAGAAGATGTTCTGAAATTTAAAGTTCTTCAAGAGGAGTTTTCATCATTACTAACAATTTTCCTACTAATCTACATTCTATGTTTCCTTACTTAAATATTTCTAATCAATTTTTTTCAAGTTGGTATTTTCATCTTGTTTTAATAAAATATTTTGGATTCACATTCCTTAAATCCAAAGTTATATCATAAAAACCTCAAAATATTGGAATCTTCTAAAATCCTTCTCTAGATTTGATCTCAACTATCATATCTTATCCTGATTGTTTCAACTATTAGATCAATCTGGGAATATGAACTGTCACCTCAAAGCCTATATAAATCCCCCCCAATGGTTTTCTCACATAGTTTTTCAAGATCTTGTGTGTCGATGCTCTACCGCTCTACTTAAGGGTTGTTCAAAATTTTCTACTTTTCTCAAATAAGAATGTCTACGGAACCATCCCCATATATGAAAATTTTGTCAGCTAAGGATGATTCTGAATGGTAGATCTATAGAGAGAGAGGTTAGAGTATCTTGAGTTTTTCTCAATATATGATTCTATTATTTCAAAGATTATCAAGTTGAATGTATTGGAGTGTTTGTGTGTATCCAATACAAATGGGACATGATTTGGTCTATCAAGAGTTGCTAAAAAAATTTATGAGACCATAAGTTTCATTATTGAATGAAGGGAGATGTGTTTTATTTTAAGAGTTATGGGAAAATCTATTCCCATTCCTATATAATTGAGACCAACATAATTGGAATACATTGTGTGGGGGAATCTAATTTCTGCACCAACAAGGTACCAGATAATTCTGGATTTTTAGATAAGGACAAGGCCATAGAGTGTCTTGGTTTATCAGTGATAAAGTCGTTGAAGATTATTCATCTCTCTAAAAAAATTTATTCTAGACTAATGGGAGCAGGGATTTCTCATTCTGAGAAAATGTGATAAGGATACCTTGAATAAAAGTTATATCTATATTTCAGATTTTCCGCTAAACCTCCAAAATATTAATCTGGTGAAGTATGAATTTGTATACAATTATGAATTTCAAGAATGGGAGTCATAAATCTCGGATTATTATGTCTCCTTCTATTCCTTCTAATATCATATTCTGTTGTCTAGAATCATTGAAAATATCATGCAGTTCTATGCCACAATATTTTATGGTTATGATGTTGAGTGATAATACGCGGATAAGGATGAATGTTGGCATTAACAGCATGTCCAGTGAATTTTATGACTTGTATGAAAGTGAAATTGAAGCCTTATCTAAGAACCAAGAAGTATCTAAGATATCCAAGAAAGGTCGGAGGAAGTGAAAACATAATGAACTGGAAGACAATGAAAAAAAACCTAAACTTCAGGATACCCAATCATCACATACAAAATCTACCAAGAAAAAGACTTATCTAGATGAATTTCTTTCAAAGTAGAGTGAAGATGAAAAGAATAAGAATGTTATCCTAGCTTTATATTGGACCATACTGAGGAGAAATCCTTGATGATTAATAATGTGGAGGAATATAAGAATAAAAATAAGAAAAACAAGAAAAACAAGATGATTATTAAGGATAAAATAGTTCAATCTCCTGTCAATGATTCTGAGAATGTTTCTAATCAAATCCATGTACCGGAATAATTTTTAAAAGAATCACTTACAGTGACTCCAGGAATGAAATTGGTCATTCAGAAACCTGATGAAGAAGAAGAGATTGTGCAGGAAGAGGATGTGAAATAAAGAAGAGGAGGTAAGTGATAATACTAATGAATTATTATAAAAAGATGAAGAATATCATGAGTAGGAGAGTCCTTCTGATAAATAGTCAATCTAGAATTCTCAGGCTGAAACTACTAACCTTGTTTCCCTTGGAAAATAAGAAGAGGTCCAGGAAGAAGTAAAACCCCATCAGAAGTAGAGATCTGAAACCATCTATTTGTTCAACAAGAGGACCTGGTGCTAGATGCTAAAAATGAAATGTTATAGGAAGATAAGATTGTTCATTTATCAGATAGTGAACCTGAATCACTAAAGGATATTGACATCATTCTATGAACTGATAAATGAAAACAATTTTTATCTAATACCCCAAACAAAAAAGGGGTGAAAAAAGATGTTTTTTTATCATCTAAATGAATGAATAATGAGATAGAGAATGAATCCTCACCAATAAGGGAATCTCATACAAAATCATCTTCTATGGGTCATGATTTTGTGGTCAAATCCCAAAAGAAATTGGTTGATACAATTCCTCTTCTTCCATGTATTTATTCGAGATATAAGATGCTTCAACCTTCTTTTAATCACAAATCGGATTTTGTTTCCAGGCTTATGGTCAAATTTTTCAGGCATGAGGCCGATTTTAAATAATTATACATTGGGTATAATGCTCATTGGAGGTCAGGAAAGGAAATCACTATGTGGTCCAAGAAGTTAGTTGAAGAGATGATAATCCTTAATGGATTTTAAGATAATGTGAAGGATTACATTGATACCAAAGATATCATGATCAATGAACTTAGTATAAGATTCGATGAGATGTTCAATATTGAAAAAATCCTCAGAAGATGAAAGACATGGATTAGAATGGGTAACTAAGTAAATTTTCTTTGAATATGAAAAGGGAATGAGATCTCAAAATCATATTGGAACAAATGTTTAGTAATAAAGATGATATTTTAAAGACTCATGCATAAATTATTATGGATGAGCCAGAAAATATCAAAGCTCTCAAGAAGAAAAATGAAGATCAGGATCAAGAACTCAAACATTTTGAATGGGATCAAAAAGATATTAAAAAGATTTAGTCTATTGTCAAGAAGATTACGCTGAAAGAATATAAAGGATGATTTTTCCATAACTCTTATCTTTTGTTATATTACCTTCCTTGTAAAAAAATTTCCAATTGTAATGATAATTTTATTTTTTTCTTCCAGTGGTTTGTTTTGTATAGAATTATTATTTCTGGTACCATTTTTCATTCCCTTTTTTACTTTTTGAAAATAAAAATGGGGGATAAATGAATGGTAAAATGAATTCTATGTATATAAGAGAAATATACATCTAAGGGGGAGTTTTATCAAACAATATTTACTTATGCAAGAAAAAGAAAAATCTATTTAAGGATGTCAAGAATACGATCCTTAAGGATTTCAAAACTAGGAGGTTTGTCGTATTCACCATGATCCATATGTAAAGGGATATAATTTTTTCTTTTATGTTCATAATGAAAAATTCTATGTCCTTATATTCTTTTTCATAAGTATTTTGTCATTCAATAAAGGGAAAGATTGATGAATCAATAAGGATCCTTATGAATTTTCCATTTCACTACGTTTTGGAAATCACAATCACTTGATCTTAGGGAAAATTATAATTTTCCTAAGAATTATTTTCATAAGGAAAATTTCCCTTCTATAAGGAAATTTTTATCCTTAACATTGTTTTAACTGTTTAATTTTATAATCTCAAAAAATCCAACCCATTTTATTACTATGATTGAAAATATGGATTTATATGTAAAACCACAGAAACAAATAATTAATAGGATATATAGTGTTCTATTTTGATATTTTTAATTCATTGAAATTCAGAGTCCGAATTCAGTGAAATTCAGACTCCAAATTTTCTGAAATTTAGATTTCAAGTTCACTAAAATTTAGATTCTAAATTCATTGAAATTCAGATTTCGAAGTCTCTAAAATTCAGAATCTTAATTATCTATATTTCATACATTGATTTCCCTTAAATTCTGATTCTGAATTCTTCATAATTAGGATTCTGAATTCCGTATAATTCATAGTATGAGTTCCTTAATATTTCGACATGAAATTCCTCAAAATTTCGATTCTGAATTAATTTGAATTTAGGATCCTAAATCTATAGAATATATATTCTAAATTCTTTGTAAATTAGAATATGAATATCCTTGTCTAATAGATATTGATTGAAAATTTGGATAGAATATGAAAAATTGATTTGGATATGAAAGTTTTTTATCCTTACACATGTTATCAAACAATGTCATACAATATGTTTCTAACTAACCATTGGTTGAGTGACACATCTATAGGTCCCTTAGATAATGATGAAATAAAATGGGCATTGGATGAGGAAGCCGACCATTGAAGTTGTGCCTATAAATATGAGCTCTTTTGAATGATCGTAAAGAATGTTGATCACTATAGATATTTTATGCTACTTATGTGATTTCAATAGAGAGTCTCTCATGCCTTGTGCATACTCAAAATCAAGTTCATCTTGCTACGTGCGACTCCAAATTTTGCTGAGAATAGTAGAGGACTTCTGATGAAAGGAAGAAAGAGGTACCGACTAAAATAAAGATCTAGGGCTTCCGAGGATAGGAAGCCAGAGGTGCTGACTACCATAATGTTTGAAGGCTTTTGGGGATAGAATGATAGCTTCAGATATGTTTATCGAGGGCATACCCTGGTGTGGATAAGATATACATTCTTGAAAGTATAAATCAAGGGACCTTTATCCAAGGTTATTGGATACCAAACTATTTAGGTTAAAATAGTTCATATTTGTTACTTTTTGTGTGTTATATTTATTTCTGATGTATTTTGATAATGGAATAATGTATAACCTTCTTATACTTTCATATTTTGTATGTACTCTGATATTTAAGATTCAATACACTTTAAGGTAGAATATTTTCCTCATGAACTTCCTTATGTTTCATTTCTATAATCTATCATGTTTTATTAGAATAACTAGATGACGACTTGTGAATTTACCTTGTTTAAAATTGATAAACAAAGTTTTCATTATGTTTAAAATTGAATGTTTTTAAAGTTACCAATCACCCCCCTCTTGTAATTGATCATCTACATTTCATATTTCGATCCAACAAAATCTATAGCTAAAAGACATGAATTGTTTTTAATGATGTTTATAAATGAAATATAGGGGATCTATATAACATATATCACCCCAAAATTCATTATATATATCTTTTGGATCCATTGATCCTTGAATAATATCATTCCATCATTGAAAAAGTAGTGAGTTTTTAAAAAAAAATACAATTTTAGACCCTTATTAATGTAGATCACTATTACCACAATTAACAATTGATTACAAAGCATTGCATAGGTCGATTAATTTTACCACTATCAACTAAAATCTCTCCCATTTTCCAATATGCCATGTCATTTCCAAAATTTAATTGTAATCATACCTAAGGTGTTAGCTAAGAGAAATCATGAAAAGGGAGAGGTAAGACTCTCACCAAATATCTATTAATTCATTTATTTTTCTAAATTATATTATAGATTATATCCATAATGTTATCATAACATAACTATTATTAATATTTATAAATTTTATTATACTAATGGAATAACAATTTTATAACATCCTATAGAACAATTCAAGCTACGTAGAATCCTTCATTAGTATTCGTGGACTATCGCCTCCATGAATGATGTACTCTAATTTTCATCACCTCTTTTGTAGGATAGTAATAATAGTCCATATCTATGAGTAATATGATATTTTTAATATTATCGATAATTTTTTATTTATAATTCATTCATATCATCCACATGGTCCTTGGAAATCAAATGCATAATTAAAGTGTACGTACAGATTGTTGCCACTATGAATGTGACATATTTCATTTTCACTAAAGTAACTTATTATATCTTGATGTTTATTATGTACTAATTCAGTAAATTAAAAACATATAAATAAGATCATTATTCTTTTTAAATTATGATATTATTTTAAAGGAATCGTATTCTTGAACATTCTGATCCATAAATTATATATTTTTCATGTTTTGGTGGGTTCAACCACCTATGGGAAAGATAGAGAAACCATCTCATATAGTAAACTATGAAATATTAGTTAATAGTGATATTAAATAATAATATGTAAATATTGATTATTTTATATAATGGTAAAGTTAATATATATAATTCTATTATGATACCACCCATCATTCATGAAAACCAGCCAAACAATATCATCATTGACTTCATTTTTTCTAATTCTACGTAAACTACTTATGAAATTAAATATTTAAATTATTAAAAAATATTATATCATTTATTCCAATTCATATGTAGGTATTTTAATAATAAACCTCGAATTAAAAAACATGAATGAACACTCCCATTAAGAAACATGCAATCAAAGTTAATAATATATAATAATGAAAATAAAATATATCTAACAAAAATATTTGTAAAAATTGATTAAAAATTATGTTTATAAAGATTTATACATATGAATATGGTTATGAATGATGTTATTAAATAATAGTTTTCCTATATCAGGTTATACAATGTCTATCTAACAAGGACTCAATGTAAGGGTTTTATCATAATAAATTTTCTTCATTGAGATATGATGTGTATTAATTAATTTTTCTCTTTTTAAGCATATTTATTTGAAATTGATTTCACTTATCACGTTTCAAAAAAATATGAGGAATTTTTTTAAATTATCTCAATTTATTCTTATCCATATTTTTTCGTTCAAAATTTTATGATAATATTATGGTGTTTCATATCAATTTACTTTTTTGAAACCTATTTTTTTGATGGAAAAAATTTCATTTAAATGTTATATTTACTAACTATTTGATATATTATATCATGTATTATATTTCTGGCATGAAAATTTAACAAAAATATTAATTTCTCTATTTTGTGATGTTTTTTTCTCTTGGTTCTTCTCGAGTAAGAGAGTTTCCATAAGTTGAATACATTTCATATATATTAATTCTTTAAAATTGTATAAGGATTTTTAATATAGATTTATTATATTCTATAATTATATAAAAATTTCATTACATATAATATTTCAATAGAATTAAATTGATGAAATTATTTAATTATAAATATTAACATTGTTAAGAATAATTCCCATTATCTCAAAAAAAAAAGTCATTTTCTTCCATGTCCATATATTTGATTCCCACTAATGTTATATATCATATTTTGAAAATTAATTATGTGTTATCCCAAGTAACCTTAACAATTCGGTTCTTCTTTAATCACGTGATAACATATTACTTTTTTTACAATATGGGGTTCAAATAAGTTATTTCAAAATATTAAAATGTATTTTCATCCTTTTAAATGATGCTTTTAATCTTCCACTATACATTTCTATTTTATAAAAATAATATATTTTCAAATATATATTAGTGAATACTCATTTAAAATTAAATTTTTCCTACATTTTTTCAAATTACATTTTCAAAACAATTATGTATTTTCAATGATCAATTATTGAATATTCTTTTACAAAAAGTAAATGTTTACAAAAAAAATCACCTATCCTTTTATAAATTATTATATCTATTAAAACAATATAAAATGGGAAAATAATTTTAAATTTTAATGATTATAAATGCATTTAACCCATATTTTTTAAAACTAATTTTAAATATCTAAAATAACATCTTCATTTACAACAATATTAAATATATTTTCAATAAAAACTTTTGTGGTTTGAATAAAAATTTATTTATTATATCAAAAGGAATAATTTCATTAATTACATTTTTCTTAAAATATGCTTTAAATATAGTTATAATATATTAACATGGTTTGATTCAATTTTGGGTAAGAACTGCTTACATTTTTTAGGTTAATTATTGGGACCCCATCTAAAACATTAACAATGTCTATTTTTATATCAATGAGTTATTAATTATTTTATGAATGATATTAATCAAATATATGTTTTATGTAAAGATTTTTGAAGGGAGGTTTCCTATATTTATCCCCAATTAATTAGATTGACTTTATATCTTATTGATATAAATATGAATTGATATTCATGGATTTTCTCATAACATAAATAATGGAAATTTTGCGATAAATCATCTAATAACTGATGAAATGGTTGTAATTTTCCACTATATAAATTGTGGACATGCTTGGATTTTTTTAAAACAAAAATAATTGGTATAAATGAATTTATTAAATACATGGTTTTTTGAAATTCCAAGAAATGTTTTTATCATAATATGTATACATGGTTTAATTTTTTTAGAACAAAATTGTTTGACATGATTGGATTTTATTTTTTCAAATTATGAAGTTGTTTTTTCTTATATTTGTACCATACTTCATTTTTATGTTGGTATTCAATGACATTATATTATTATATGTCATGTAACTATGATTATTATATATGGATCCTATTTATTAATTCTAAATATTTTTACATGGGAACCATTTCTTCATTTAGCTTTACATTTCCACTATCACACATTATTGTGAACAATAATTATTCCTTGAAATGTTTGATTAGGTATTTCTACTATTCTCAAGTGTTCTCATATATATATTCTAAACCATGATTATCTTCCTGTGATTTTTTAGGTTATCTAATTTTTTCCCGTCCCTTTCATAAATTTACATTACCCAAGATATTGGGATGAGTATAACCAATAAAGAGTCTAGAAGGGGTTAAATTGTAATTTGATTACAGGGAGATTTACCAAAGAATCCAATGATAAGTAACTCATATAGTTGGTTATCAAAAACACTAGTCTATCCATTCATTAGATTTGTGTGATTATTTTGAGATGTAATGTTTAAATTAACAAAATTTATATATATATATATATTCTGTAATCTCACTATACATAAAATCAATATATAAATATAGTGTTTTTAGCACTATTCCATGGTGTGTGGGTGTGAAACATCCCAGTTGGAATTACACAATTTTTTAATTATTAATATGGATTAAGGATATATAACATTATATATAACTGTATGGTAAATTATATTTATAGGATACCATCCTCTAATTTTTATTGATTTTGAATAAGATATTTTTTTGAGAAATTAATTCCCTCTCTCGATACAATAAACTAGATGTCACAATGGTAAAAATTCTCCCAATGTAATCCATCCACAAAAATTTCTATTTGAGTGTCAGCATGATCTTAAATGATTATATGATTAGTTGGCATTTGATTTCATGCCTGGATAGACACTCTTAGTGTATATTCCTTATATTATCATATTCTCATTATGAACCACTATAATAGATTTGAGAACATTATTATTACATGGTAAAAGAAAATAATATAATATAAAAACTAATTATCCATGACAAAAACAAATAAATTTTTGAGTTTGGGTATCTATTTAATCTATTACATTCTCTAATTAGTTTAATAGTTTTCCATTTTATGTTAATTACTCTTATATTATAACTTCGAATTATTAATATAATGGCTAGGGCGAGGAGAATATGGGGTAACAATGAGTTTTTTGGGAAATTTAATAACTGTTCTACAGAGAAACCTAATGGGAAAAGGGTTGGAGTGATAAATTAACTGATTATGAATAATAATATATCACAAATTATGATTATTACAATTAAAATAAATGAGTATCCAAACAAGGATTGCAATAAAAGGATATAATCCCTTTGAAGATTAGATAATAAAGATAATGATGGAAATAAGATTAAATATCCATGATGATAAAAATATTTGAAGGATAACCATGGGTAATGTCTATAGGGATCTATAATATTTTTAAAATTTGGTAGACAAGGGAATTGAGGGAAAAAATTGAAGAAAAAAGATGTGTTTGTATAATATAATGGGAAAAATAATGACCTTCTTATGGATTATAAAGATGTTTGATGTTTTATATCAATGAAAATTTCAGATAATGGAATCTAGTATATTAATCCTTCAGATTAATATTATGTTTTATACTAACATCCTCTTAGACAATGGGGAAAAATAGTTTCAGAAAGACCAATATTGAAGTAAGTAGTTATAATTAATGTGTGTTATGTGTTTTCATTTAAGATTTATGGTTTTATTATTTCTTATATGTCATTACCATCTATTAGATATTGAATTATAAATAAAAATTCTTATATGTTTTATTTTTAAATCTATGGTATATGAATCTACCTCGATGTTAAAGAGATTATTCTTCACCAATGTCTTATTAATTATCACTCAAGATTAATTTGATGTGATTTTGGAAATAGATTTCATATCATCACATTGACACAATATTAATTACAAGATAGGGAAATGAAATTTCAAACTAACCCATGATCATCTATTATTGCATGGATTACTATGATATTTCATGTGTAATTAATTCTATTATTATAGTTATGGTGCCTAATTACGATCGATTTATATATCAAATGATTATAGAAAAAATAAAATTTTGGGTTGACTATTTATGAGGTAAAAAAATATGTTTAAAATTTTTGTAAGTTTGGTATGTATATATAAGGTAAATAATTTTTCTACCAAGGATAATTCCATTAGTTAGTCCTAAATAAATTTTTGAGGAAAAAATACATTATTTGGGGGGGGGGGTTAAGGTAAAAATAAATGAATTTTGTATGAGTCTTTCGCCTTAAAATTTAATTATATAATTGAAATCATTTATCACACACAAATGATGATATAAAATGAAATCATTATACTTTATAATTAAATTATTAATTTTTTATATTATAATATATTCGTCAAATTACTGAGTTTAAATGATGGTAATCATTGACTAGAAAAAACAATGGGTTTCTGCATCCGGCTTTGTTGTCCTTTTAACATTAGTTTCCTAGTGACTTTGTTAAATTAATCCTCATAAATAAAATTACCACATAATTTGTTGTTAACTAGCAAGAAAAAATTAATTTCATCTAATTTTTTAGGAGGGTGTTATAAATTTTTTTCAAACTCATTAGCATAGGATTGTGTTTTCACATTAGTTATTTGAAAAAGTATATGAAATATTTATTTCATTCCACCATTCACATTAGTTATAAAATAAATGATTTCTAAAATGGTTTTTAGAAAGAAAATTTATTAAATTGACCATAATTAATACAATACAATCTATATTAAATGATATATTCTAAAAAAGATATTTGGAAAAATAGACTATTCATATCATTTCTAACTTACAATGAAAATTTTAAACATTAAAATATAAATCAAAATAAAAAAAATAAAAAAAATATGATAAATATTTCATCTTTTATCCTTTTAAGTGACTTGACTCATCTTTATAATAAAATTTAGGGTCATCATTTTGTTAAAAATTAAATAGACATCATTTTTCATATATTATATATAAAAAATATAAATTAATGTAATGGTAATGATAAAATATATCAATGTGTAAATTTGAAAATATCCTGGAATAATTATTATTTCCAACATAATTCGTAGAACATAATATGCACATTTATTTACACAATTTTTTAATAAAAGTCCTATTTGAAAATAATTTTTCATTTCAAAAAAATATCTCACGTACTATATTTCGAAATATAGTAATTATAAACGATAAGTCACTTTTGGAGAAATATATTTGATAATATATATCTTCATTAAATATAGATGCCTATTTTAATTATGTTACATTTTTTAATATCATATTTATGAAATTAATTTAATATTCATTATAGTATTCAATTGTTGAAATAGTTTATGTTAGGTGTCCAAGGTGTTGTGAATTTTTTTCGTACATCACCAAATATAGAGAACACCCAGTAAGTCATATTCACTTTTTGAAAAATAATATAAAACTGCCAATGGCCAATAATTAACATAATATATAATATGATATATTTTTTAATTAATCGAAATAATTCTTTATAAATTATATATATTATACTCTTCACTTGTTGAATTTAACCAATACTGAATTGCATTATTTTTAAATCATTACATAATAAATACTATTCTTTTTGTATTATTCAATTACATTTTAGTTGGTTAAATATATTATGGGTCATAAATTCAGATATATTTATAGTATAATACCAAGTAAAACATTATAATTATGAATAATACAAATAAAAAATCAATATTAAGAATTATCAAATTTATATAAAATGAGAAATATTACTATTTACTTATGTGGAAAATTCATTGATTGTGTATTTTCTCAATAAATCACAAGCTAGAAGTTACGTGATATCTCTATAAAAAATCATCATAGTTGTTTCATGCGTACGATAATTAGTATCAATTTGGATATAATAAACATACAATGACTATAATAATTATTTTGATAATCTATAAATTTTAGAAGAAGTATATGACATTATAATACCATGTACATGTTTCTGTCAATAAAATAAATATTGAAAATTAATATATTCCTATAAAAGCATATGTATATATATATATGTTGAAATTATATAACATAGTTAAATGAAACATGAAATAATGTATATAAATTAAACAGAACTACTTGGTATTTTCTCATACAATTCTCGATGGAATACTATAAAATGGATGTTACTTTTTATAAATTTATTGAACAAATATATAAGAAATGGAAATCCTATGGAAAAACATATAATATCTTCCACCATTTTCCTAAGGTCATCCATCCATATATATTGATGATGATAAATATCATCAATATAATATGCAACCCAATATGAAACAACATTACTTTGGTTATCATCGACATTTAATTCCCAACAGATAGGAAGTTGTTTTGGTGGAGTAGTTAGAGATGGATATGTAGCTGTATAAGGAGAGGAATAGAAAAATGAAATCCTAGGATAGTTATTTTTAGTCTGAAACTTTATTTCATGTCTCCCAATGTCGACAATACTAAAAATCATAACATATCCATTATGATCTCACCCATCTCATGAAATTCAGATTTTAATGATTCTATTATTTCTATATATAGATCCTCTATTATTGAATCTCTAGAACGACCCACTAATTTTTTTAACGGATATTCCTACCAATTAGCATGTTACATAACTTTGGTGATTTGGATTTTCCATTGAAGTAGCTATATTATAGTCCGTCTCTTATACAAGAAGTTCCCTTATGCGAACATCGTATCAAGGGATACCTATATATATTAATGTAAATATAATTAGTGATTCAAAAATTATGAAACGTTTTAATAACATAAATAAAAAAATAAATCCTTAAAATAATCTCTTCTATTTCCATAGAATCATATATATGATAGAATACAATTTTTTTCATTTGGTGCGTCATCCAGTTTTTGTTTTCAACTGGTGAGGAAGGACAATCAAGCTCTATAGATCATGAACATTCCTCTCTTATGTTTTTAAAATTTTTCTTCAATCATTTTTTCTTCTATTAATATATAATGCCATTAAGATAATGTGAAGGGGTCTATATTTTTCTATTGGATAAAAAATTTGATTTAATTTGTTTCTATAAAATAATTATAAAGAAATCAATGATATGATTCTTAATAATAATAAATATTTTTATTACTGACATTTTAGATTCCTAAAAATTACTATTTTCATATAAAATCAATGAACAATTTCCATGTATCTTAATCTAGTATAGAACATATAATACATGGATTTTTATTTTCCCTTTCCCCAAAAATTAAATGATAAGTGAGTTTTGATTTAAAATAACTCCACCACCTCATAGCTGATGATAATCATTTCTTCTGTATGTTTCTTCTATCAGTTATATAATATATTAAATAATAAAAAGGTATAAAAATATTTTAGTAAAAATATTTCCTTATTAGTGAAATAATAATAATTTTTCTTACTAAAGGTGTATTTCATAGTTGGGATATTGTCTCTCCCTTTACACTTTTCCAATAAGAAATTAGATTGATAAATTTAAATAGTTCTTGAATTGGAATAAAATAATCATATTTTTTTATATTAATCCTTTGAACTATCACTATCATCAAACTTAACATATATTCTCTAGTTCGGGAAATGGGAAACTGGTATTTTTTGAAACATTCTTCAAAAATGTTTACCAACCTCATATGACTTCTCTACCCTAATTGATATTGATAGATCCAATAAAAAAGCGTGAATATGCTAATCATAAAATTTATGTGTACAATCAACCCCATAACCTTCAGGATAATTGACTCATGGATCTAACATTATCCAAAAAATAAAATTAAAAAAAATTGGTATACAATAAAAAATAGTATTACATAAATATATATATGTATATACATATATATTAATAATTATCCAATATAAATTAAACTAAACTAAACACATTTTTATTCATATTTTATAATAATGCGGACTAAAATGTTAACAATATCAATAAGATATGAAATTATTTAAAAAATTAAATAGAAAATATTTCAATGATTATAAATATTTATTTCTTGCAGAAAAATTTCAAAAAAAAATTCAAATTTGTTTTATTCAAATTAAAACTCTATAAAAAAAGAGATTTTTAAATGTTTGTCAAATTTATTTAAATACAATGTTAAAAATAATACTAAAAATATTCTTAATAATATAATATATATGTTATCAATGTTAACAGAATATTGATAATATTTATGAATCATAAATTTATAATGAAAAAAGAAACAAATTAATTTTTCCTAAAATCCAATAATAACATATAAATAAAATTCCATAACCCATAAACATAGGGCCCATGTCTCAACTCCCCAAGAATGCCTCCAATATTCCAGGAGCTAGTTACTAGTACCGAATACAAATATGTCAATCATGGGATTCATTGCCTTTGTACTAATACGCCCACACACATTAGTAATCCCACATATGTAGAAATGCAAAAAACACTATGAAAAAATCGATGCATAACACTATCCCAACCAAGAGAATGCAACATTAGGTAAAGTGCATTAATGTAAACTGGGTCATAATAAAATGCCACCAAAATAAAGAGTCTCTAAAATAAAACTTACAAACAATTAAAGAAATTGTGATTGGAAAAACTGTTTGATTCCATATGAACACCTCAACCTGTCTGAACTCACAGAGATATTTTGGTCCTAGTCCTATCTAGACTCCATGAAAAGGTATCTCATCTTCCAGAGACACTATTGAAGATGGAAAATCCTATGTAGGAGTGAGTATAATAATACTTATTATGAATCCCCAAAATCACAAATAAATATGCAAAGAGAGTGGTGCAATCACCTCTAAATAGTTTATGTCTACAATATATATATATAAAGAACAACCAGATATACTAAGACCTTGACTCATAGCCTATATGTATGTCACATCCTCCACATACACACACTAGGGATTCAGTTTAATGATTTAATGATACAATCATCTAGGATAACACACTACGGATCCTGGTAGAACTGATGGAATCTAGGGAAGAAGTATTATTAGTCAAGAGTCATCATGGGAGAGATATGAGGATAGATCTAAAGAGAGATAAAATACCACATATTAGGATCACATCTTGGTCCATGGAGTGATACATACTACTCTATATGGATTAAACTACTATGTAGATGATCAACCCATGGTGATGTTTTCCAGGTCAATTCGAGGACTCTTCCATGGGCACAATGAATGAATAGAGGATCTTGCTCCGAGCCTCTTAGATGGGATTCCACCAACTCTATCCAAAAACTCATATTTAAGTGATCATAATCCGGTGATTATGAAATGATACACATCATCCACTAAGGAAATGATTTGGTGACCGAACCCTAATGAAGATTTTCCATGATATAGTGGTCAATAAATTCTAACTATTTAGAAAGGGGTACATAGTGTGTAGTAGGGTAACACACAATGTCCCTTGACTAGAGGAACTATCCCTGTATAATGGCTCTTATCACAAAGAACCTGTCATGTATAAGATGGTTATACAACACGTAGAATGGTCACATGTTGGTTCCTTTCATAAAGGGTCGTAAAGTGTACTCTATTTGTGTCATAGTTAATGGTTCCAACAAGTGTCTTCTATGCCATATTCTAGTACATGGGATAACCTATGTATATAGTCTGGGAAAATATGTTCGACGGGGTACACACCTTGTAGGAAATTGGTGTCTTCCACCATGTGTATGTGTATCTCGCAAGATACACGTTTGGGCTATGTGAAGGTCCAACATACTTTGTGGTTGGGTCACAAACTAAGTGGAATTAAACTAACTCCTACAACACTAACCATCATTGAGTGGGGTCCATAAGCTGTGCAACCCATTGTTACACACTGTGTTGATCACGAAATTATATATCCTTTTTTATCTATATTCTTTGGTTGATCCTTTAATGTTCAATCCAATGCTTCATTCACCATGTATCTAGATAGTAAATTTCATATCTCTATTAAAACACTGAATTTGTGGGTTTCAGGTTATAAGTGATCTCTGATAACAAATTCCAATCACCCATTGGAAATTTCTCATATAATGATATCTCTAGAATCAATATGATTTTTCTATTTCAATCATTAAATCACCTCCACTAGGTTTTCCCTATTTTGGATCATCAATTCCTGATTTATGGGTCGTTAAACAGATGTGCAATGATCAACTATTCAGAAACCATGAATGAAGAAATGAAAAAAGTAATATTTGGGGATAAAAAGCATAAGAACAACACAAGGATCTATCCCCTATCCATTTTTCATTTGGACTAGGATCTATTATTTTTTAATTTTCAAGAATACACAATCAATTCTATGTAATCAAAACCCTGATAAAAACATGCAATCATAGACCAAACAGCAATATCGAGCGAACTACGAACCAACCTATTATTTAGATGGCCTTTATCTTTATTGAATATTAGTGTTGTGAAATGAAATAAAAAAAACATGTCCTATACTAGGGTTGGGTCATTCACTGATGAGGATTGATTTTCATGTCACCACTATAGGTTATATCTTTCAATAAAACCCAGCGTCAATCGATCTGTGTTCCAAGATCCATCATCAGTTCCTGTCAGGAATGTTCTCCACGTTTCTCTCCAAAGCCTTGAGAAAATTTTATAGTTATGAGCCTAAAAGTAGATCCATGGTTAAATGGCTTACATAAATTAAATTTTCCTCTTTCACTGTGAAAATTTAAAAAATAATATATTCCTATTTTCAATTATATATTAAAATTCCATAAACTAATTTTTACAACTTACCTATATCGTCTGATGATATGTCTCTCCTTTGGTAAACATGTAACATAGAATTCAAGGTGCTCTCGGATTTTTTATCCAGGCACCCATTAATTATTTATACAAATTTTTCATGGAAAATACATGTGTGTGATATTTAATATATTTAATATATTTCAAACACTTATTTCAGAAATAAAAGGTCTCCAAAACGAATGCCTTCTTATCACTTAGTCAAGAATTAAATTCATATAATATTTAAAAATAATATATGTAAAATACAGGACATTACATTCTCCCCACCTAAGGGCATTATGTCCCTTAAAATCCATAAATAAGGCTACAAAAAAAGATGGGGTTATTATTACTGAATCTGAGACTACCACTCCCATGTGACTTCTAATAGCTTCTTATGCTACTACAAGACACACAATAATGGAATCACTCACCCATGAGGGATCCTCTCTTATCGATCCTTGATATCCACTTGGTACTCTGAAAAATTATCTTTGTCCTCAATATCCTTCCCTCCCAAGTCAATGATGTATGATGGGTCCTGAAAGTACCGCCTAAACTATGACACATTTTAGTCATCATGTACCAAGTATAACTTTGGGGTTTGGGCCAAGTAGTATGACACCTCACCAACTCTACACAATATCCGAATGGGGCCGATAAACCTCAGAGATAATGTGTCTCCCAGGAAAAATCATTGTAACCCCTATAGATGAGAAACTCATAGGAACTCATGGTATCCTTCCACGAACTTCAAATCCCTCAGAACCCTAATAGTATAATATTTATTATGGACACATGTAGTCTAAATCAAATCCTAGATGATCTACACATTTTTGTTAGTAGCTCGAATAATCTTTGGTCCCATGAGTGTTATCTCTCACATGTCAATCCAGAAAATTGGGGACCTATAGGGTTGCCCATATAAATCCTAAAATGGTGCCATAACAATGGTTGAATGTTAGCTATTTTTGTACATTTAATTCATCGGTGGTAGTTGGTCCTCCTAACTATGGATGAAATCTAACATGTAAGATGACAACATGTCCGCTAGATCATAAACCTCCCATTCTGTTTGGCCATCTGTCTAGGGGTGAAAAGACATGCTACAGAAAAACTGAGTCCCAAATGACTCCATCAATCCATTACTCAACAGTGATATGAAAATTGACATCGTGACCAGAAACAATATTCTACGGAACTCCATGTATCAAAACTATCTCTATCATGTAGGGGTGTCACATTCTATCCTATGAAATCTTCTCCCATATTACTGGGATGTGGGTGGACATGGTGATTCATTCAACAATCAACCATATAGAACTGTTCCCTATGGATGTACATGGTTAACTTATCATGAAGTCTATCAATATACCATCCAACTTTTCTTCAATCACCTCATGTTCTTGCGCTAAAAATGCTGGAATCGTGTGCTCCTTCCTCACCAACTAGAACACAAGGCATCAAGAAACTAATTATGTCGCTTCTTCATCCCGAACAACCAAAACTGAGATTAGAGGCCATGGTAAATCTTTAACACTCTATGAGACACTTACAAAGGGTACATATGAAACACTCAGTGAACCACCTCCTACAATGCCACTTGTATAACCATGTGTCATCCGAAATGGATAACATGCTCCCTATATTGTGAAGATGAGTTAGGTGCGTGTCCTACAGACGTCTGATCACATAGATTCTCAAAGTAGGTATCCCCATGTTGTAACTTCCTAACTCACTGTAATAGTTGAGGGGTGAAACAACATTGAATGGAGGTTACATGATCCATATTCATCCATAAAGTATAACTTTAACGAGGTAATCTTCTTTGATGCCTCATTCATCAACTACGAACTATATCGCTTGATGAGATATTCTTCCACCACATTACCCTTAGTAGGAGCAAAGATAATCATAGATTCATAGTCTTGAGGGAACTCTATCCATTACCTCTATATCAATTTTAGGTCCATTGGAGAAAAGATATACATGAGACTTGTGTGATCAGAGAAGACGACAAACCGCTCCCCCATCAGGAAAGGGTACCTCTTCATCAATACAAAGACTAACACTACAATATCAGGATCATGGGTTGCGAGTTTATATTTATGTGGTCTCAAGGGGAGAGAACCATGTGAAATGTATCATTTAGGTTTCATTTGGACACAACCAATCCTAGTTCATAAAGCATCAGAGAACACTACGTACTCAACACCCATATCCAGAAATCTCAATATCAGAGTGCTCATCAAACTCCACCTCAACTGCTGAAAATCTTACTGTAACATCTATATACGCAAGAATGTCATCCAATTTCAAGTCAAATATAACGGTGATGTTGATATACTATTGAAATTAAGAATGAATCTTTGGTAATATCCTTCCATCCCATAGAATCTCAGCACATCTGTCATACTCCTAGGTGGCTTCCATTATAACACTACATACACAATGGCATGTTCCACTACGACTTCATCAGCTGAGATAAGATGTCCCAACTAGTGGAAAACCTAAATCTAAAACTGGAACATTGATATATTCCCATAGAAAGGGGGATTTCAGAATACATCTAGAACCATCCTTATATTTCTCACAAGAACCTACCCAGACATTGTGTAAAGAAGGATATCATAGATGAAGACTACAACGAACAAGCCTAATTGAGGTTAAAATATTTTGTTCATTAGTCCCTTGAACACTATGGGTCGTTCATCGCACCAAAGTGCATCAACAAGTACTCATAGAGACTGTAACAACATCATAAATATTTATTTAATATATCTTCATCCCATAATCACAACTGTTGATATCCTAATTGATGATTAACCTTAGAGAACCGTTGAAACCCTCTCCACTAATCTAATAGGTCATCAATCCTCGGTAGTGGATACTTATTCTTCACAGTCACCTAGTTCATGTTTTGGTAGTCCACACACAACGTCGAACTCTTACCTACCTTTTTGGAATACAAATATCAAGTAACCCATGGTGAAACACTGGTTCTCACAAATACATTATTCAGCATGTCCTCCAACTTCACCCTCATCTTAGGAAGCTCTGTTGGAGCCATATGATATGATGGAGAAGATAATGCTGTCATACTAGGATGTAAGTCAATACTTATTTCTATCTCCCAGTTGGGAGGTACACTTGGATCATCTTCTAGAATGATTTTCTCATACTCCACCACTATATTTGGGATCTAGAAATTCATAACAACTATTTCACTGAGGTTCAGGATAGCCAACACATGAAAAATCATTTCCACCATCTAATTCATGATTACATCCTTATTATTCTTGGGTTTCCCTTTATTCAACAAAGTAAAACATCATTTCATTGTTGTAGACACACTTCTCCCTTCTCCTAAAACATTCAATCTATACATGGATTGTGGATAACCAATCCATACCAAGAATAAAATTGCAAGGCCTCAATTCTAATAGTAAGAGGTTCATATAAACAATATAATTCTAAGTGTAAGGTCACACCATCCACATAGATGTGTGATGATAAAATCTCATCCAATATTTGTATCCAATCATAAGGGTTGATTGAACAGTTCAATTGGAATCTCAAGGTTTTATAAAATATATGTGGTTAGAAAAGAATGAGTAGAACCTATGTTAATCAATACTATAGATAATGTACAAAATAAAATTATCATACCTATAATAATCCCTTGAGTCCTTGGGTATTTTTCCTCAACCGCTTGCATCTAACCCAACCCCTATCATCCAGCTGTTTAAGGTTGGCATAGACCAACTGGTGGTGGAGGTAACAAGTCGTAACACAGACAACCTCCTATTTCTCTCCCAACTCATATTAAAATCCACTGCCTTAAGTATCATCCTGATCTTGTCGCTATCTATTCCTTGTTGGTCCACTCACAGTTTCTCTATCTACAGCACGATGGGTCGGACAATCATGAGAATGATGTTATGTATTTGAAAATGAACAACACTTTCTCTCTCTAGGCTGACAGGACCCCCCATGTGAGCCTTGAGCTGTAGATCCCATGTCGTGGGACCACCTCCTAAAATGACACCCACATCTGGATCCCTGATATTGACATCAGATCCCTATATATGATGTCTCTAAACATACTATTGTGTTGTTTACTATCATCACCTATATATATTCTGCGCTAAATATTCCCCCCACCAAAGCGCTCTCAAGCACTGCAATATACGCTATAATGCATATGGGGATAAGGTATGATTTTAGGTCACTATGCAGACATCACTCATGGATCTGTTCCCTAAAGTACTGATCTTTACCCATATATATCAACTACCTATAAAGGATGACGAATCTTAATGAATAGTCAAAACTGCCCTGATACTCCATTAGAGATGAATAATCTAATCTATATGCACAAATCTCAGAGTAATTGGTTAGAACTCCTTTATAAATATTCACTCTAACTGTACCCATTAAATAGTCACCATGTCGTGAGTCTCGATAGACAAGCTCCAATATCACCCAACCAAGCCCTGTAAAAGGCCTACTTCTAGGACCACAATCTGATCGACTGGTGTCCTGAATACACCTAAAACATGGGTCACCAACTCAATCCCATCCTCATCCACCTGAGGGTTAGGATCACCTCAGAACCTATGGTGTTCCATTCTATGAAACTCATGGAGTGCGCTCAGCCTGCGCTCCCCGTATGATGATATTGTAGGAACCACATACGGCTCCACTGGTGGAGGTATAGCTGGTGAACCACCTTGAGGTAACACCTGGTGAATTATACCGTGTATCGAAGCCTCTTCACTGAAGAGGTCATCCTTGTGATCTGGCTTCTAAATCCTATCTAGTATCCACCTTAGGGAATCCTTTATGGAAATAAGATGTGACATGGTTAAAGAATATATACTGAGATCTGACCCAATAAGGACATGGAACCATAACCCATTACTATATGATTCATGTACCAGTATTTTTCTGGAAACAAGTGTTCTAATGTACCGAGTCAAAAATTAGGTTATTAGAGTCCAAGTGTTTTTATATGTCAGCCTGGCATGAAATCCAAACTCAAAACACAAAACACAGTTTCCCCCAACTAATCTCATAGAGTCTCATTAATAATGTTGAACCAATCACCTCTAATACAACATATTCATGCTCCATCAGATTGGTGCCCATGTCATTCCTCCTTAATACTACCTCTTATAGGTCCGGGGTTGGTGACTAGCACTGAGAAAGCAAATCCCTAACATGGGAGGAATTTCTTATGTACCTGTATGCACACACACACCTCCAAAACCTAAAATGCTAAAATATAAAAAACAATAATATTAAAATACATGAATACCACAATCCCAACCAAGAATTTATGAATGGATGTAAACTATAGTAATGAAAAAGTGTCCAAAATACAAGCCCCCTAATGAAAGAGTCTATAAAATACAAATCTAACCTATAAACAAGATAAGTAATGAGACTATTGTTTGAAGATATAGGAAAACCACAACCTACCTGAACTCATAATGCTGCATCTGGTCCTATTTTGCCTTAGAATCTACCAAAATATAACTCTTATGAAACAGACACAACACATGTAGGAAAATCCCATACAGGGGTGAGTATAGCAGTACACAATAGGACACCTGAAACCAGAAATCAATTCACAAAGAGAGAGGCATAGTCATCTCTACATAATATATGTATACTGTATTTATGAAATGAATGTCTTGATAAACTAAAACGAAGGCTCGTAGAATAGAGGCAATTCATTTCTACCATATACCCATGATAGAGAATCAATCTGACGATTCGATAATGCACTCATCCAAGAGAACACACTCCTAAGTCTGATAGCACTGATGACATCTGCTCAAGCAGAATTGTTCACTGGGAACCATCATGAGAGACAACCAATGATAGATTCAGAGGGATATATGATGCCAAGTATTAGGATCACATCTAGGTCCATGGGTTGATACTAATAACTCCATCTAGATTAACCCACTATGCATAGAATCAACTCGTACTGAAGATGGTCATTTAAATACAATGACTCCACATTGGGAACAAATAATTAATATCGGATCTAAATATGAACCTCTAAGAAGGGATTCTAAAATATCTATCTATAAATACCTATTAAAGGGATCATACTCCTATGAGTTGGAAATGATACACCTCAACCTTCGGGGAAAGTGTCAAGGTCACAAAACCTAACGAATTTTGTCCATGATATGGCGTAGAAGTGATTTGGGGCTTGTAGAAAATGGTACATAGTGTATAGTAGTGTCACACGCCATTTCCATTAACCATTGGTACTATCCGTGTACAACATCCTATGTTGTTTAGATATTTTCATGTAGAAGATGGGTAAACACCATGTAGAATGGTCACATGGCATGTCCTTCCATTTGGGGTCACCTTGAATACTTTGTCCATGTAATAGTACATGGTGACCACTAGTGTCCACCAACTCGAGTCCCTATACATGGTATATCCCCTACAAATGGTTGGGGCCTATCAATGTGGTGGGGTATATGTTTTGTAGGCAATCCATTTATTCCACCCCATTTTCATGTATCTACCGAGATACATGTTTATTATCAAAAAGGGATTACAGTCTTTGTGATAAGGACATGTCTTGTGTGGTGTTTAACTAACTCCTAAAACCCTAGCCACTAATGAGTGGGAGCCACATGCTATGTAACCCTGATATACAACCATGTTGATTGCTAAATTCCATAACCAACATTCTTCCTCTGCACACGTCAGTTGATCCTCTAGTTTTTTATCCAGTTCTCTATTCGTATGGAAACTATAGAACCATGAACATCTCATCACTACAACACCAAATCAGTGGGTTTCGGGTTACCAATCAGATCTAGGGAGAAAGGGTGAAATTACATCACAAGGAATGACCATTTGTTTTTATTTATTCTGACATCGATTCATTCCATATGATTGACCAAGAATTAAAAATCAACTCTTAATAATCAAAACCCTGATAAAACCCCACAATCAAATCACATCCCATAAGAATAAGCTAACCATTAATCTATCTATTTTAGGGTTGTTCCACATTAATAAGTTAATCTAATAACATGGAATATAAATAAAAACATCATGCCCTACCATGGGGTTGTATCTTTTGGTGAATATGATCGATCATCACGTCACTAGCCTAGGCGAGCTCTATAAAAAATTGTATATATCAATCTATGATCCACGCTCCACTTTCATTTTCCATCTAGAGAGTTATTTATGATTCACTACAGATCATCTATGAAATTCCAACGTGATGAGCCTAAACTAGGTTCCATGTATAGAAGTATATTTTAAAAGAAATATCACCACATCGATGTGAAATGTTGCAAAAATAAATTCATATTTTATTTAATTTATTAAAATTATAAAACTTAAATTCCTAGATGACCCTCTCTGGATGATGATATATCACACCTATGGTAGTCTCGCTGCTCTGAACACAACGGTACACTAATATTTCTAATCATGGAACCCATTTAGATGTTATTCCACTATTTTTGAAAAATTGTGCCCGTGTTCGTTTTAATATATTTAATATAATTCAAACATTTATTTTAGGAACACCAGGCATTGGAATCGCAATCCGATTTCAGGTTGGGTCTTTAATTAATTCACTATAATATTTAAAAATAATACAAAAAAAATCCTGAATATTATAGTCATATAATTTTAAATTGATAAAAAAAATATTGACCAAAAAATAGTATTTCATTAAATATGTATTTTATGAAAAAAAAATTAAAATATTTATTATTTTCTAAAAAATAAAATTCCATATATGATAAGAATATATATAACATGTAATAGAAGGAAATAACAAAATTATTATTTCCCCATATTCTTTCATTGTGACTATTTTCTTCGGAAGAAACCATGTCAAAGTCATGTTCATCCATATTCTTTAATAATATTTTATTTGGTTTAGAGATATCATATAAATATGTATCATCAAAGTGTTTTTAGAAACCTATAGAATGTTATTTTCCTTGTAATATGACATATTTTTGTGCATTTTATAGATCAAGAACATATAAAATATGTTTTTCATTAGTCTGTATGATCAAAATAGAATGTTTATTCCGTTAAATTTAAATTAAATAATTTCATACCAAATTCATCAGGTTAGGAATAGTTTCTATCTATAAATAATATATAGTTAATGACTTGATCTCAGGATTTATAGAAACTAGTCTCCCATATTTCATCAATAAATCTATAATATGAACTTTATGAAGATATGATGTTCTGTCTTCAGAAATTGAAAAATGCATTGCTTCTGTTAACACAAAAACGATAACTTTATTAGAGGAAATAATGTTGTACTAATAATTTTTATTCAATGTATATCTATTATTATGTTATATGTACCATGTTATGAAATTTTATATTTGGTCACCCACTATAAAATTCAATATTTCTAATGCATCTTATTTACCATTGTATGTCTCATAAAACAATGGAAAAAGTATTTATGTTCATATTAAATATTAAAAAAATTATTATTTGAATAAATATTTTTTTAGAAAAAATATTGGAATAATTAGGCCCTGATGATAGTATATAAACCAACAAAAAAACCACCTTAACATGGTCCTTAGGACTTGTACCTACAAGTTGAACTATTTTCTTCGTAATCATGTGGACCCCTCCCTGGGTCCCCCATACACCAATACTATTCTTCAGACTAATGTAAATCCCCATAGTCAAACACATTTTATTCGAGAGCACTTCATCCTCACTCACAAACATTTTAAGAATCTATTGTCCCCTAGTAACCATATTAAAATTTTTGAAGCATCTAATCCACCATGTACAGTCAATTTAAACCGTTAATTTTTTTAATGCTCATTAAATATTCAATATTATTTATTTTTTGGATAATATTTCCTTAAAAATCAATATTTTTACAACTATTCCCTATTTACAGCACAAACTCCGACACACACACCACCGTAACATGGCCATTGAGTGATGGTACCCCAGGTACAACCAATTCCCTCACAACATGTGGTCCAATCCCTGGTTCCCCCAAAGCTCTAAATTGATCATTGGACTAACAACTATTCTCATTATGGAAAATATTTTCTTGTAGTTTTATTTTTACTCACTCACACACAACCTGATAAACATTCATGGAGGTCAACCATGCTTATCAATACTCCAGGAAAAGCACATTTTAACTGTTTAATACTAACGGGGTAGGATCGTAAATATAATGGTTTACCTTGTTTACATGATTCATATCACTTAATGTTTTTAACTATTTATCATTCTACAATGTTACATTCAAACCCCTAATAGAAAAACATAATTTGTGTGGACACTTCATCTCAGCATATATAATACCACCACACTTAAGGCATGTTTCCACAATAATTTCTATTTTTGAAATTAGGACATACTGATAGCCCAAACACACTTCAAAACAATAATTTTAGGTGCTGGGCCCCAATTTACCACCAGTTACCCTGCATACATGTGTTCCCCCCACTAGTTCTCACCTACATACATAAAAAGATCATTAGACTAATGAATCACCATATATGACAAAAATAATATTTCATTTTTCTTTTCACTAACTCACACACACCACAGGATACTTCCCAGGTGGTTATCCATCGCGATGACTAGTCTAGGACAAATAATATTATCATTGGTGTTCTAATCTAGTAGGAATTAGAAAATAACGTTACACCTTATGGATAGGAGTCATATCATTTTATCATTTAACCCTTTACCATTATTGGGTGTTAGAAATATTAAATGTTATGTATGTTTGGGTGTCATAAATTTTATTTGCCAGTTATTAATGTACCAACATTATGAGTTCAATTTTCAAAGATTAAATATTCGATCCACAAATACCCTTTCCACCAAAACTAACATGTTCATGTTAAGATTTTGAATAAATTATATGCTATATTCAGTATATGTAATATGAAAAAAGAAATCTATTTCCTCCTCAAAAATATACTTCTAAATAATGGAGGATTAGTGTAATTATTGATTCTGAACAAGACCCTTTAAAATATTAATATTCTCTTTGATATGATATATCCAAAATTGATTTAATGGTATAAAAATATTTATTTTTCACATTAAATATAACATTTTATAAAATACGTCATCAAAAAAAGTTGGAGGAATTTTCAATTCAAGAAATAAAAGTATTGAAACTACATCGTTCTCTTAATTTTTAAACATATTTAGTTTAACGACATTTTTAAAATGTTAATTGAAATAAACACACCTTCAATGTATTAATTCTATTATATATGGTAAATATTGGATGAAATATATAAAACCACATTTTTCAATTTTATTATATGAAATATTATATATAATATTCCCAATGGTAGGCATGAAGTTAGTCCAGAATTTTAATCCCTATGGGGGAACTATATTGTAATTATAGATATTATAAATTTAATTTATCACACATATATAGTTTTTTAAAAGGAATAACATTTAGGTTTTTTATTCAGTATGAATATTGAGAAAAAAATTACATATGTAATATAAAATAAACCCTATGTGGGATATAGTTTATTAGTATCATGAATTTTCATTTACTATAGACCCAAGTGGAACATTAGGAATCATAAATGAGAATTAGAATTTATTTATTAACCATATAATAATTATTTTAACATATATATATATATACATTTCAAACAAGATATTTAAAATATATATAGTTTTTTTGACTAATAACGTATATATTTTTAGATGGTGATGATTCTTCATGTCTATTGGAATTGATAGAGGACTACAGATTTTTTGAACATTTATTGGAATTAATCAAAATTTATCCTCATATATGACATAAATTCATTCATCATCAATGAATTATCAAAACTAGAGATATATTATTTTATTATTTTCATTTTCCCTTTCTATATTATCTAATAAACGAAGAATAAGTTAATCGTAATTTTTTGCTCTTTAATTGCGTGGATTATTTGATTAATTATCCAAATTATTGTTTTAATTAATTTAAAAGATATTATATTATTATTTAGTATTAATTAATGTGATATATGGTTGGGTTCAATATTTCTAAATATGATATTTCATTTTTTATTGTATTTATCCACTTAGTCATCATGTATTAAACAATATCGTACATTAGTCCAAAGGATCGATGATTTAATTTGTTGGATATGTGATCAAACCTAAATTCAAAATTATTTAGGAATTTATTTTCAAAATAGGCAGGTTGAGAAGATGAAAAGGGTTGGAAATATATCATGGAATATTGAAATGATATTTTAGACATTTGAGTGGCAATGATGTCATGATATGTCTTTGTGAAGAGTGATGGAATCCCAAATTATGGCCATTAGATTATGATGAGTGATGACCAATGGTGTTTCCATTAATTTAGGTACACAAATAGAGTGTATACAATGATATTGAAGGTATATCTAGACTATAAAATGATATTTCTAGAGTAATTTTGATCATGAATTAGAATTATGACTATACTATGGGTAAATCGGAAAAGCATGCATTGTTTGGTCCCACTGAAGAAACATTAGAAAATAAAATATGGTTATGTATCACATGTCATTTGTCATATAAGAACATCATTTGACTCTATAAAACAAAAACATCACATGTACCATCTAGAGTACATGGAAATGGGAATAGAACACATATATCAATAATCACTCATGACTGAGTACTTCAGCCGAGAATTACTGATTTTTTAGAATCCCATCACATTATGTATTTGATTTTTATGTGAGACTAAAGAAAATGGGCTGAACTAGATTAGTGAGACATTTTCTATGTCTTATTTTACACTACATATATATCCAGTGAACTAATAAATGTTATTATAAGTAGTATATTCTATTATCAAATTTCAGGGAGATTCAGTTATCTCAACCCATGGGATATGGATCTTCTTAAGGATTATAATTTCAACCATGTGTGTATGAGAGATGAAGATATCATATACCTTTATGATTGACATAGTTTTGTGTATTTCACCAAAATAAATTAGTATTGGATCCATTAACCAGGGATTATCATTTTAGTTGTATATAGAGAATATATAAGAGACGTATTTCCCACAAGAGTTATATATTTTACCTTATTTTATAAGGAATGAATCCCCCTTCATTTTAGACGTAAGTGACCATGAAGAATGATTGAGATTATAGAACCTTTTATTTGTCAAGTAAATAAATTTTTTGATGGTTTAGAGAGACTATTTTATAAGTATTATGTAGATTTTATAATTATATCAAGGGTATATTTTTTATCATCTCTTTTGTGATTTAGAGATAATTGATATTGGGGGCTTCTGGATGTCATAATGTGTGTGTTTATTCTCACCCATGCATGGGATATTCTCTCATGTGTTATGTATTAAAAATAAAACAACACTTTTGGTGATGTAATATGTTTATGTAGATAATGTGGTGTATAGTTGTTTTATGCAGTATATATAGCGAGTGAAAAGGTTTCCTTTTAATGAAGGACACCCATGTAAAATTATGGGGATTATATCAGATTGTGGGGCATGTAATATCTAATATATAATTTTTTACCTACTACCATATTCTAATGTGGGATACTAGAAATTGATGCTTGAATTTTTTTTCCTACAAGTAGATTATATTATTTTATTGGTTTGAGGATGTTGATATGTGTGCTTATTTACAAGAATATTAGGTTATGTCCTCCCATTTGTGTGACATGGATACTCTGTTGTAGTTTATAGTTGATATATTATTTGAGAATGGTTTGCGGAGTCACACACAACTTAAAGTAAAATAGAATTTCCTTGGTGGGTTTGGTCATGACAAAGTTTTATTATAGAAATTTCTTTCAGAGTACCATAATGTGAAAATATTATATCCTCCAGTATTGTTTTGGGACATGTGAATTTTTTTGATGTTTCTCAAGCTTGTATCTCAAAATAGAAAACAAAATGATGGTTTCGAGGAAAATGTAACCATACATTTTGACACTAAAAACCTTCTTTTCAGATCATAAAAATGTGGACACCAGTTACATAAAAAAATATGTTATATTCATCATATAGGAATGGAGTTTTGTTTACATTTCATTTTTTAGTCAGATCGAAATACTTGATCATGGATCACACTGCATCTTGACAGATGTTGGATACCACCATGTTAATTGAAAACAATATTACAAAAAAAATGATTCTGATTACCACATAACTAGAAATGGATACTCAATAATGTGAACTATTCATCTGATAACCACTATGGGGAAATAAAGAATGTATTGTCGACTTGATTAATAGTATTCTAACCCGCATTCAATCTTTCAGGTAGATTATCTCTATTGGGTTGAGTAGATATAGAAACCCATGCTTGACACACTTTTACATGGCATTTATTATGAGAAATAGTTAAAATATGACACAAATAGATGCCCAATGGGCGTATTAGTTCAGTTCCTTTGTAATCTCGGAACGTCAACTTCTAACAAGGTGAAAGATCTTCAAAATCTCCTATAAAGACATTTCCCTTTTTACCCTACCTAAAACATTTTTCATATATGTGAAAAATGAAAAAATAACAAGTGTGATCTCAAATGCTCTATAATGGTAAGCATGAAGATCACAAAACCAAATATAAACATATGAATATGAAAACATGAACCTAAAATTTTAATATCAAAATCATGAGTCATGAAATAAATATTTGCGGTACATAAGACACAGATCATTAAGGAACATTACGAATGTTAAAATAGTATTTGAGTAAAACATAGAATTGATGAAAATAAATAAAAACATAATATTATTTGCATAGAGGCCAAGGAATTGCTTCAATGACTATCATAGTGGGAAAAGTACATTAATGAACTAGGAATACTTGTCGTTCCATCCATGTATTACTGAACCTAATTCACTTTCCATTCTAGACCTGTAATGCTCAAGTAGATTTTCATGTCATTAGATCATGTATATCTCATGATATATAAATATTTTCCCAATTCATTGGAGGGATATATTGGTCCTAACCATCTCATAATGAAACCATTTTTATGTGCTCCACTAAAAAAGAAAAATTTCATCTTAGCATATCCCATCAAATAAAACGAGACTCTGAAACATCAAGCCATCATAAAATAATCCATATAAGATAAAAATAATTCTTAAAAATAATTATATAATAAAAATAAACAAATAAATGTAATAATAGGGATAAAAACATAACCATGTCTAATCTTATATGGAAAATAATTTTGATAAAACTCTTGAACGAAATTCCTGAGGAAAATATATTTTCATTTTTCAAAAACGTTCTTTATTCACAAAATACCATGAAATTTAAAATGAAAATATATATTTTTATAATAATCCTTTAATCATTTTTAGTAATCCTCATGAAAATAAGGTTTTATGAAAGCGTAAAAATCTATTCATGCTGTATAAGTTAAGAAAAAACATATCATACTTTTTTCAGAATAGTCAAAAAGTACCTCGTATGGTAAACATAAGAAACATTCCTTCCAAACCATGTTGTAAATTTCAAAACAGGAAAAAATTAGAACAAAGCAAATCACACTGTGGAGACGGTTGGCCATATGTACGCATGACTGATCTTATAGTTCCCTTAATTGTTGAATGGTATTAAATTTTATGGTGAATATCATCTCATAATTAGTATCATGTTATAATAATTATATATAGTTATTATGTCCACCAATATACCCATCCATGAAAGGTGGTGGTGAAAAATAGATTACACCATGACGTTGAAACAGTAAGTCGTACGTATGCGCACACGACAATTTTGTTTTTAGTATGATGGAAAAAAGGTAAAATGTGGATATTTCATATATATAATTACATATCATTGTATTAGTTATACAAATTCTATTAATTTCTAATTAAACAACTAAATAAAAGTTTGTAGAAGGGAAATAAATTTGAATGAATCGTTAAAAGAGATTACCTCTTCCTTGATTTGCCTCCATTAATTTTTCATGTAGAATGCTAGAGTTGGTCTTTTGGAAAGACCAGAACCTCTATAATTTATCAATATAATTTTATAAGAGGAATATGTAGGGGTTGGATGAGATTTAAGGCTGTAAAGAGTGATGAGGATAGGGAGGAGGTTCCCTTTTATATTAGAGGATTAGGGCACCTTAGGAATCTCTAAAAATATTAATTAATTATAAATTACATTTGGACTAAAAAAGTTCCAAAAAATATTTAATTCATTTATTAATAGATTTTGTTTCTAATACCCAACATCCAATAATTTTTAGACATGTTTAGTGTATTTTGTATCCTTATCTTTTCGGTTTAACCTTTATTTTACCCTTTTTAATCTTAACATGATATCATGGTATTTACACATTGTGGTTAATATATTATCCATATCTTGTCAAAATACCCAAAAAAGTAATATATGACATATTTGGACTAATATTAACAATTTTTTTGAATCATCTATTTTTAGGAATTTATTATCATTTAATTAACTATTTTATGTTTTAAGCTAATAATTATGTCTATTTTGGATACGATTCATGCATGATTTTTTTAAAAATTCATAAAAACATTATTCCTTATAAAAAAAGGCATTAACTACCCCATAGTATTTCAATGTCATCCATAAACATTTTGGATGGAATAAAAATATTAAAATAAAATTTATTTTAATATTTTTAAATTCATTTATTTGAATCACTAATTAATGAGGTTATCACTACAACATAACTGTGTCATAAAAAAATATATTTATCTAATGTCCAAATATTATAAATAAAATACCTGGATATAAGAAATCAATATAGCTTTATATTAATATTTATAGTCTAAGAGATCAGTTATATAACCCCATAAAATATCTATTTAGTAAAATAAATATGTTTATGTTAAAATTATGTTTAAATTTAATTAATTATAATAAAATTTCATTTAAAAATACAACTGTATCTATGGGTTCTCAAAATCGACCCACGGATGCCCATGGTAAAAAATATGTAATCCAATATTATTAGGACCTATGTTAGGGGATTTTTTTTAAAATTCTTTTGTTTTAATTTTCTTTAAACATACTAGGTTAAGAGAGCTGACCATTGATATCATTCTGCATTTCTGATGTGGGATTCTGGTTCTCCCTTTCCTGCGCAGAACATTCTGCATTTCCGATGAGAGATTCTGTTTCAAGTACATTACTTTGAAAGACTATAAAATATAAAATATAAGACCAATATAAATGGAACTTATAACAAGGATTGATCATATAAAAAATAGTTCAAAACAAAAATAATTTTTTAAAAAAATAATGATAGAAAGTGATTTATAAGATTTCAAAACCACCTACTTAAAATATAAACATGTTTCAAGTACATGACTTTGAAAGACTATAAAATATAAAATTGAAGACCAATATAAATAAAACATAATACATTGATTAATCATGTATAAATAGTTGAAAATTATAATAATTTCGTAAAAAATGTTGATGATAATTTTTTTATAAGTTTTCAAAAAGACCTACATCAAACATAAAAATGTTTCAAGTACGTGATTTTGAAATCCTATAAAATATAAACTATTAGACCGATATAAATGAAACTTAAAACATGGATTAAACATATAAAAAATAGTTGAAAATAAAAAGGATTTCTGAAATATGTTCCTGAAAAATAATTTATTAACATACAAAACGACCTAATTGAAGAATAAAAATGTTTCAAGTATGTTCCTCTAAAAGCCTACAAAATAAAAACTTTAAGTCCGATTAAATTTAATGTTAAAACAGTGATTAAACATATAATAAATTATTTACTTATTAAATCACTAATTATAAATTACTAATTTATAATTACTAATTATAATTAATAATTAATAATTAATAGTTATAATGAAAAATTATAATAAATACTTATAATGAATAATTATAATGAATAATTATAATGAATAATTATATTACTAATTAACAAATTAATTAGTATATAATAATTTTTATAATTACTAATTAATAATTATAATGAATAATTATATACTAATTAACAAATTAACTATTGTATAATTAATAATTATATTACCAATTAACTAATTATTTATTATATAATAATTTTTAATAAATAGTAATTAATAATTATAATGAATAATTACAATTTATAATTATATTTCCATTTAACTAATTATAAATAGGGCATCGACTCATTCTTTCCAAAAAATTAACTAATTAACAATTATGTATTCAATAACTATATTACTAAATAACTAATTAGTTATTATATAAATAATGATTAATAATTACCAATTAACAAATTAAAATTTATATAATTAATAATTATATTACTAATTAACTAATTATTTATTAAATAATTCAAAATTATATTATTAAGTAACTAATAAATTATTAAATATTAAATAATTATATTACTAATTAACTAATTATATTATTAATTAACTAATTATATTACTAATTAACTAATTAATTATTTTATAATTAATCATTAATAATTTATAACTAACTAACAAATTATTATACAATTAATAGTTACATAATTAATAAATATATTTGTAATTAATAATTAATAATTAATAATTTTAATGAATAATTTTAATGAATAATTATAAGGAATAATTATATTACTAATTAACTCATTAATTATTATATAATAATTTTTAATAATTACTAATTAAAAATTATAATGAATAATTATATTACTAATTAAGTAATTAACTATTATATAATTAATAATTTCATTACTAATTAACAAATTAATTGTTATATAATATTTTTTTAATAAATACTAATTAATAATTTTAATCAATAATTATAATATATAATTTTATTACAAAATAACTAATTATAAATAGGGCAGTGGCTCTATCTTTCTCAAAAAACAACTAATTAACTATTATATAATAAATAATTATATTACTAATTAACTAATTAGTTACTATATAATTAATGATTAATAATTACAAATATACTAATTACGAATTGTTTAATTAATAGTTATATTACTAATTAACTAATTAATAATTAAAAATTACTAATTAAAAAATAATTATTATAAAATTAATATTTATATAATTAATATTTATATTATTAATTAACTAATGAATAATTAATAATTAATAACAAATAATTAGTAATTTTAATGAATAATTATAAATAGTAATTATAATGAATAATTATTATTAGTAATTATAATGAATAATTATAATTACTAATTATAATGAATAATTATAATTACTAATTATAATGAATAATTATAATTAATAATTATAGTGAATAATTATAATTTATAATTATATTACTAATTAACTAATTAACTAATATATAATTAATAAATATATTACCAATTCACTAATTATTTATTTTATAATAATTTTTAATAATTACATATTATTAATAGTAATGAATAATTAATTTTTATTATTATATTACTAATTTACTAATTAACTATTATATACTGAATAAATATATTACTAATTAATTGGTTAATTAATATATAATTAATTATTAATAATTTCTAAATAACTAATTAGTTATTAAATAATTAATTATTAATAATATTAATTTAATAAGTAAATTATTTTTATATGTTTAATATATGTTTTATCTTTATATTATATCAGTCTTATAGTTTGTATTTTATTGGGTTTCAAAGGCACACACTTGAAAAAAAAAATTGTTTCAAGTAGGTGGTTTTGAATGCTTATATATTATTTTTCATGAACATATTTTACGAAATTCATTTTATATTCAACTATTTGTTATATGTTTAATCCATGTTTTATGTTTCATTTATATTGGTCTAATAGTTTATATTTTATAGGCTTTCAAAGTCACGTGCTAGAAACATTTTTATGTTTGATGTATGTGTCTTTGAAAACTTATAAATTATTTTCCTTAAACATTATTTATGAAATTATTTTTATTTTCTACTATTTTTTATATGTTCAATCCTTGTAATAAGTTTCATTAATATTGTTCTTATAGTTTATATTTTATAGGCTTTCAAAGACAAGTACTGGAAAAAAAATTATGTTTCAAGTAAGTGGTTTTGAAAGCTTAAAAATAATTTTTATCAACATTTTTTTACGACATTCCATTTGTTTTCAACTATCATTTATATGTTTAATACTTGTATTAAGTTTCATTTATATTCTTATTATAGTTTATATTTTATAGTCTTTCAAAGTCATGTACTTGAAAGAGATTCCCACATAAGAAATGCAGAATGTTATGCGTAGGAATGGGAGAACCAGAATCTCACATCAGAAATACAGAATGATTTCCAGGGTAAGCTCTCTTATAAAAGGGAGCACTTTCTTAGAGCTCCTGTAAGAATCCTGACTACTGTAATGGTAGTGCTTCTGGATTTTAAATAGTAGATAAATTCTGCGGAAAATTATATATTTTTTTGTTTTGTTTCTATATATATATACATACACACAAACAGACAGAAAACAGAGAAATAAAAATAATAATACTATTTTTTAACAAAAATTATATATTTTTATTGTTTTAAGGGAAAGGCGGCATCGGCGATACCGCCTTTCATCGAAAACCCAAAGTCGGCATCTAAGATGCCGCCTTTGTAGCATATTTTTAAAAAATCGTTTACCATATTCTGATTTTCAAAAACATTTTTTTATAAATAATTATAAAAAAATCCCCTGTTAGGATAGTTAAATATTATTATAATATTATGTTTTACCATTATTTACAAGATTTAACTTTTAATCAAGGTAAATAAAATAATTACTACATTTACTATTCATAATGTCAAAAAATACAAGGCATCTATTTACACAATTTGAACCATCTGATTCAAAATATTGAATCCATTTTTTGAAATTCAAATAATAAAAGATGCAGTAATTATTTTGAAATTATTTCCCATTTTCAAAACAAAAAACAGGGTTTTTAAGAAGTAATAACTATCAAAAGATTGACCTGTGTTTATGTCCAATATAAAAGTGAAATTACATCCAATGACCAAAATAGTATTAAATTACAACAATATAATCCTATTAAAAATTAAAACGAATTAAAAATATAATCTAACTATATAGATAAATTATATTAAAAGACTATTTTGAATTAAAATGCATTATTTTCACTATTCATTTTAATAGTATTTTTAATAAAAAATTCAACAAAATTCAAAAATATTATTTTTGTAATATCATTCTTCAAAAGAAGAAGTATATTTTTTCAAAAATAACTTATGAAAGTGTCAAAAAAAATTATTTAAAATGGGTGATCCATCAAAATGCCGCAAAACATCATTTTCTGGGAAAATAATTATTATATCCAAAAAATTGATTTTTTTCTCATATCATGATCAAGAAAATGTGTAAGATGAATAATAATGTTAAAAAATTTATTATTTGGTTAATAGTATTCATATCGGTTAGTTTATAACCTATTAAATATTAATATTTTTATAATATATTGTTGTTTAGTGAAACTCAGTATCGCGTACTATGCTAGCCATTAGGGAAGGCCGCTTTTGTGTGTAACACAAGCCAAGTCAGTGTTTTGTGTAGTGAAAGATTCTTTTCCTGTTGCGTATAACATAATCGTAACATAGTTCATTTATACATTGAACAAAATCTATACTCCATGTTGCGTGAAATGAATTATGTCACAAGAACATGTAATAGTGTTAAACATAGAATAGGAATTGTGTAATGCATACTACAAGATAATATGATGTTACATATAACACAAGATAATCGTGTTGTATTTTACAACAGAAGATATCAAATAAATTAAAAATAATCTATCACATAAAATCTTGGTGTGTTACCTTCTACCCCTCTAAATGGAAATTTACCCTCGAAATTCGTCTCGGTTATAAATGTTTCTCTACTATAAAGATTCCATCATGGAAACACACATTGTAAAAAGGAATTTTCAAAAATCATTATTAAAAGGCATGTTAGAAACATAATTATTACCCAATGTAAAGTATCATTGTGCTTCCACACAGGATAACATAGGTGGGATGTGAAAACATGGGTATGGAAGAGAAATCTATCCATCATGTTCTGATGGATGATGTTAGAAAATAAGATTCGGATAAAGTTAACTTTAATAAAACCATGAATATGAAATTGTTTATGGGATCATCTCATTCACTAGATAACAATGTACTAGGGTAACATTTTTCATTTTCAAGATCATTTTCCTAAAGTTGAGGTTTTTTTCATGAGAATAAATAGTTACTTGTTTTCGTACAATCTCACCATATTTCTTACCTTGAAAATTTTCCACATTTTCTCTTATTTAAATAAATGAAGATTAATTTGTCATTCTTGATGTGTTAGAGGATCATGAAATAAAATTATGTGTCATTCCATATGTATCATAAAAAAAGATTGCCCAGGAATTCCAATATGAATAAGTCCACATATAGAGGGATAAGACATTAATCGAACAAATATAAAGAGGAAATTGACATATGATACCTACAAATAGATAACATTACAATCCATCAAAAAACTAAAAATATAAAACTTTAGAAATAGGTGAACTAAACCAACATAACATTTTCCTCACATATCTCATTTGGCAGTTCTTGGTTATCACATTCCAGACATGTAAATACCTTAATAATTTATTCTCTTGAAATAATATAATTACATGAATTTCCATATAACCTTAGTGAAATGATGAATTATATCATAATTAACTCTTTCCACACACCAAAAATACAAAAAAATCTATATTCTAACACCATTATTTCACATTACCTTTTTATCAGTCTTGAGCTCATAAATACTATTAAACATCCCACTATGTCCTTATCTATTCATTATGTGCATATTGCGTGCTTTACAAAAGTATTTTAATCACGTTCCACGGTTCTCAGTAACATATAATTATTGTAATCCACAATAAACCAAACATTGATTTTCTAATATTCCGTAATACTATAAATGAGATTCTACAACAATTTTTTGGAATCCCATTATACAAACACTTAATCATTCCAACACATATTTTTCATACTCAGCTTCACCAATAATGACCACATGTAACTTCCCATTGTGTTTTTCATTAAGAGGATAATGACAGCGATCATCATAAATATTTGGATTAGGTCATAATTTAGAATAATGCCCATTTCCTTCCACTTGTATCATAAAATTGTTTGTGGTGGTTTTTCTATAGTCTAATCATTATTCACGTCATTAGAAAAAGTTTCCCATTACTGTGACATTCAACAACTAGATGAACATATTTTCCACACATGAAAAATTTACTAGACCCATTAAGACAATATCTACCATTCTTCTTTCCACACTTTGATTATAAGGATACATTCATTTTATTTTCCACATTGTTTTGAGATTTTTACTTGAACTCCAAATTTTGTTTCTTGTCAAAACCATGAGATGGATATGTACCACCAACATCTAGCTCTACCTTGATAGCACAATGTACAATATCTTCATAGCTATTAAAGTCTATTATATCTAATTCCCTTTAATGACCTGGGTTTAAGCCACTAAATAATCGATCGAATTTACTTTCGTGTAGGATTATAATGTCAGAAGAATACAATGAAAGCCCTGTAAAATCGACCTTTTATATACCAATAGATTCATCATCCTTTGGATTTATCTCAAGGAACTCATTTTCAATATTTGTTTGAAGAATATGATAGAAGAACCTATTGAAAAATTTGTTCATGAACTCATCCCATTCAATGGATTCAATTTCATATTGGTACTTTTATTTTTAATTAGAGTCCACTGCTGGTTTTCTTCACATTATAAATGTTAAACAACAAAATTAATGTTTTATGTTCTGAATAGTGTAGGATGGGAAATATATTTTCAATGATACTGAACCATTTTTCAGATACAAGTGGAATAAAAAACCCACTGAATGAATGTCGAAGTTCCCTCATGAAGGACTGAATAGAATATTATTCCCTTCTATACTCATTTGGATGTCTAGAATGATTCATTTCCTGTGTTTGTATAGAAATAAAATTTTTAACTCCATATCCCATAACATTTAGTTGTTCAGGACAACACTCATTGCATTGCCCTGTGCATTGATCATTAAAACGGTTCCTTCAGTTTCTAGGCATTATCTATAACAAAAAAGAATAGTGTTATTGGAAAAAGACATACATGGAAAACAAAATAATAAAGGTGATTCCATTCAATCTCTAACATATTAGGTTTAATCCTAGTTTATTCATTATGGTTATCATAATTATTATATTGTAACCTATACATATACTTAACAATACAGACATACCTAGAACTGCCTTCGAAATATCTCTATGCATCTCACTGAAGTTTTCGCATCCTAGTTCCCAATGGTTGACTAATCCTTCACTGTGATAGAAGCTATATAGACCCAGGATTGACATACATGGACATTAAATTTATTTTTCAAAATACTTAATACATGACACAAACAGAATGCTAATTATTGTATTCATTTAATGTCTTTGGAAACTCGAAACATAATCTTCTAACACGGTGTAATATCTTCAACATCTCACATAAAGATATTAACCTATTTTTTTCCTTCCTAAAATGTTTCTTAATATCCTTGGGAAAAGAAAACATAACAAGGGATATTTGAAATGATCACTAAGGTTAATCATGATGAACATCAAACTAAATAAACATATGAACATGAAAACATGAATATAAATTTTTAATATAAAAATCGAGAGTCACAAAATAAATCTTTGTAGTACGTAAGGCATAGATAATAAAGGAACATTAACCATGATAAAATATTATTGGAATAAAACATGGATTTTTTGATAATAAATAATCTCATAATATGATTTCTGTAGTAGCTACGACATTGCTGCTAAGACCATCATCGTGGAAAAAGTCGATTATAGAACCACGTTATTTTTTTATTCCAACCATGTATTCCTAGAGTAGATTCATTTCCCATTCCAGCCCTATATTACTGAACAAGAGTTACTTTCCATTCTAGACATGTCTGTCTCATGATATATAAATAATTACCCAATGTCTTGGAGGGAGATTTAGGTCCCACCAATCTCATAATGAATCTATTATTACGTGTTTCACAAAAATATAAATCATTCATCAAAGTATAAGCCATGTAATATAATTGGACTCTTAAACATAATTCCATCATAAAATTATTCATAAAAAATAAAGGGACTTCATAAAAATAATTACATCATAAAAATAATCAAAAATAAGTAATAATAAGGATAGATACAGAACCCTATGTCATTTTAGAATCAAGAATAATTTTGATAAAACACATGTACATAATTTTTGAGGAAAATATTCATTATTTTTTCCTAAAAAATATCATTTCAAAATTACATGATATTTGTATAGAAAATAATTTTGTTGAAAATAAACATGAAACCATATAGAGGAATTTTAATGGAAATAATATGTTAGGAAAGCATACATGATTTTTCATACCGTATAAGTTAAAAACAAATCATCACATCCTTTTGTTGTAAATGTGAAAAAGTCCCTCATATGGTAAATGCAAGAAAGATTCCTTCAAAACCATGTAGTAAAAGTCAAAATTAGTAAACATTACTTAAAAATTACATAGAATAATAGTAAAAATTTTAAGAGAATATTTTTATAGAACTTTCAAAGGAATGATAAATATACCCTCAGTGAATAATTAATTATATAAAATCATGGATAAAAATGAGCATTGAAAAGTTATCTATTACCATAGGTCCGATATAATTAGTATGTACCCAAACCCATAGTATAATGATTTAAATAATGTTACCGATATATTCTAGAATCACTATATTTTTTATGATAACATTAATGATCATATTTTCATCCATTTGATATTAACATTTCATTGTTACTCATTATTCGGTTATTAACATTTTAATATTCTTATGAATGTTTTGTCATATTGGTTAATATTACTATTTTAAGGTTATAGATACACCATTAAAAAAATTGTATTAGTAAAATATATATCATAATTATGAATTAAATTTAGTTGTATAATAATGGTTCAATGAATATTGTTTAGATCAAATCACATCGCACTATGGAGACAGTAGGTCGTGCATATGCATGAGCGACATTATCGTTCCCATAATTTTTGAATTGTCTTGAATTGTATGATGCATAAAATCGCAGAGTTAGTATCATTTTATAATAATCATAGATGGATATTATTTCCACCATTATAATCATCAATGTAATTTGGTGGTGAAAAACAAATTACACCACGATGTGGAGATGGTAAGTCGTACGTACGTATGTGTGGGGATTTAATTATATATAGGATATATAGAAGGTGAAATATGGTTGTTTTATATATATATATATCAACACCTCATTATATTACTGATACTTATTTTATTACTTTATAATTAAATAACTAAATAATTGGAAGCAGAATAAGAATTAAATTTGAATGAATCCTTAAAAGATATTACGTCTTCCTCTACGTCCCCCCTTTAAATTTCCTCCTAGGGTACAATAGATGACCTTCTTAGATGGCCAGAACCTCTAGAATGTTACTAGTGATGTTGAGAAGATAAATGGGCTGGGTTTTCTATGTTGAAGGCTCAATATTGAGTGGATTGGAGAAGGAGGAGGTTCCCTTTTATAATATTGGAGAAGGGATCTTTTGGAAACTCTCAAAATATTAATTTATTATAAATTCTATTTCTAATAAAGTTGTCGAAAACATTTTTAACTAAAATATAATGTGATTTTGGTTTGAAGAAAAGTCATCCAATAATTTTTATACAAGTTTAGAATATTTATGTATTGTAATCTTTTGGGTTTAATCCTTATTTTAACCTTTTTAATCTTAAAGTGATACCATGTTATTTACATGTAGTGGATAAATTTAATTACCATATAAGGCCAAAAGCTACACAGAAAGATATTTATGACATATTTGGACTTATATTAATAATTTTTCTGATTCCTATATTTTTATACATTTAGTATCATTTGATAAACTATTTTATGTTTTAATTTATCAATTATGTCAATTTTGGATTAAATTCATATATGACTTTTTTTAAATTCATATCCAACCTATTACATAGAATAAAATGCATTAACTAATTTGTAATATGTCAATTTAATCAAAAAAAATTTGTTCATGTAATCAAAATATCCATATAAAAATTATTTTAATATTTATAAATTCATTTATTTGAATCAATCTTCAATGAGGTAATGACTATATCATAATTATATCAACAATTAATATATTTATCTTATATTTATAAATTATAAAAAAATACCATGATTTAAGATATATTTTTATCTTTATAATGACTATTTATATTCTAAAAAATCAATTATATATTCTCGAATAAAAAACAATTTAGTAAACGATATTTGTTTTTGTTATAATTATCATTACTTTAAATTAAAACATAAAACTATCATTTTCAAATTCAAGTTAATTCATGGGATCCCAAAAACGACCCAAAGATTCATGTGGTTAGAAATATCTCATCTAATTGGATTTGGACATGTGTTAGTGTAATTTATTAGTATTATAATATTATTTTTTACCCTTATTTATCTGATTCACCCTTTAAACAAGGTAATAAAATAATTACTGAAGTAATTATTTAAAATGTCAACAAATAAAATGTACCTATTTTAAAAAACATAACCTTATGATTCCAATTATGGAATACATTTTTTCAAAATCAAAACAAATAATTTGTAGTAATTAATTTAATATTAATTATTGTTGCCGAAACCAAAAAGTGGGTTTTGAATAAGTAATAACTATCAAAAGATTATCTTGTGTTTATGACCAATTTAACATTTAAATTAATTCCAATGAACAAAATTAAATTAAATAATAATTCAATATTCCAATTAAACTTTAAAATTAATTTAAAAAAATAATATATCTATATAATTAAATTAGAAGAAAATTCAGTTTTGAATTAAAATGCAGTATTTTCACTATTAATTAAACTTTTAATTTTATTAAATAAAATTAAAATTTTAAAAATAGAAAAAGTAAATTTTTTATATCCTTATTCTAAAGATGCAATATATTTTGTCAAATTTATATTACAAAACTGTCAAAAACTATATTCTAAATAGGAGTGTGATCCAAAGGCATTAAAATACATTTTTCATTAAAATGCGTAATTTATCCGAAAAAATTGATTTTGTTCACATATCATGTTCTATAAAATGATTCAGATGAATGATAATATTATAAAATAAAATAAAAATTTAATACTATTCATAACAGATTGTTTGTATCCCATTAAATAATTATATGTTAATAATATATTGTTGTTTACTAAAACTCGTTATCGCGTACAGTGCAAGCTATCAAGGAAGGTCGCTTTGGTGTGTAATGAAAAGATAGTCAGGGTTTCATGTAGTGCACTATTCTTTTGGTGGTGTGTATAACATATTAAAAAGCTTAGTTTATTTATACATTGAAAAAAATCTATACTCAGTGTTTCATTAAATGAATCCTATCACAAGAACATGAAATTGTGTTCAACAGAAGCCATGAATAGTGTTTCATATACTGCCAGTTAATACATTGTTTCATATAGAGAATGATAATATTGTGTATCATATAACACAGGACCTCAAAGAAATTAAAAATAACATATCTCATAAAATCTCAGGGTGTTACATTATACCCCCCATAAAAATGAATTTCTCCCTCGAAATTCGTCACGGTTATAAAAAGATTTCTACTTTAAAGCGTCTTTCCTGGAAACCCATATCATTAAAAGGGATACTAAAACATCATTTTAAAAAGAATCTATAGAAACATAATGGTAACCCAAAGTAACACATCAATGGGTTTCAACATAGGAGAACATAGGTGGGAAGTGAAATCATATATATGTAATAGAAATATAACCATGATGTTCTGAAGGATAGTGATAGAGAATATAGTTTAGAGAAAGTTAACTACTAGAAATCCATAAATATGTGATTGATTAAGGGATCATCTGATTCATCAGATAATAACGAACTGGGATAATATTTTTGGTTTTCAAGATTATTTTCCTAATGTTTAAGGTTTTTTCATGAGAATAAATACTACCTTCATTTTGGTACAATATCATTGTTATTATTTCTTTGAACTATTTACACATCATCACTTTTTTAAAGAAATGATGTAGAATTTGACATTCATGAAGTATTAGAAGAACATTAAATATAATGATATGTCATTCCATCAGTCTCAACCAAAATTTTCGCACACACTACTGGAAACAGAGGATTTCCCAATGGTTCTAAACCGTTGGGAAAGGCTGCAGAACTGTTGGTATATATTATACAAACGGTTCTGCAAACCGTAGAGAAGTAAGCTGGTTAGAAAGCTTTTCAAAATGGTTTACAGTGAACTATTGGGATAGGGTGGAGAAAAACCACCCTATCCCAAAGGTTTTGGTAAACCGTTGGGAAAGCTTTTCCCAACGGGTTACAACCGTTGGTGAAGGGTAAAGAAAAATAACCCTATCCCAATGGTTCTGGAAAACCGTTGGGAAAATCACAATGTCACCTCTTTCCCAACAGTTTCTAAACTGTTGGGAAAAGTCTTTTACCAATGGTTCCATGAACCGTTGGTAAAACAGTAGCAAGATATTCTATGCCAATGGTTTAAAACCGTGGGCATAGCCTTTGCTAGGCAAATTGCACAGCAGCTCTGCAATCTGCCCAGCAGCTCTCCAATTTGCCCACTAGGTCTCATTTTGTGGTTCCCCCTCATTTTCAATCATTATACCTGCAATAAACTAACACATACATATACAATTATTGTACCTCCAATAACCAACTAACACATACATATAGAGAAAAAACTCATACACATTTAACATATAATGCTGGAACTATACACATCCATGATTAAATTATAATTCATAACATAATTATAAACATATATAATTCATTTAGAATTCAATTTAAAATATAGAATACAATTATATGTGGAATCCGGAAGTCAATTCATAATTTGATCGGTTTTTTGTATACCATATATTTTTACCTGAAATGATGTCCATTTTAAACAAAATACATACACCAAGAGTGCTACCAGACACACCTCACCTTGGTTTGATGCGGGGTTGACTCGTACACGTCACATATGACCCATGGATCGATATCCTAAAGTATAATGGAAACTGAATGCATTTGTTCGGTTTTCTGTATGCTAGTTTATGTTTTTCAATTAAAATGACGTCCTTTAGAAACAGAAGACATACACTTTGAGTGATGTCAGCAACACTGCATCTTAGATTGAGGCGAGGTTGATTCTTACATGTCACATATGACACAAGAATAGTTCTCCTAAATTTTCAACGGAAACCGAATGTTGTTGGTCGGTTTTCCGTATGTACATAAAATGTTGTCCATTTTAAGCAAAAGAGAGACACTTAGAGTGGTTCTGGCCACACCATACCTCATATTAAGGAGGGGTTGACTTGTACACATCACATATGACCCATGGATCATTGTGCTAATGTATCGACACAATCTGAATATGTTTGGTCAGTTTTCTGTATGCCAGTTGATGTTTTTCACTTCAAATGACGTCTTTTTGAAACAAAAGACATACACTGTGAGTGGTGGCGGCCACACCGCACCTCGGATTGAGGGGGGGGGGGGGGGTGAATCGTACATGTCACATTTGACCCATGGATTGTTGTTCTAAATTATCGACACAATCCGAATGCGTTTGGTCGGTCTTCTGTATGCCAGTTGATGTTTCTCAATTAAAATGATGTCCTTTTGAAACAAAAGGCAGACACTTTGAGTGGTGCCGGCCACACCGCGTCTCAAGTTGAGGCAGGGTTGATTCTTACATGTCACATATAACCCATGAATTGTTCTCCTAATGTTTCAACGGTAACCGAATGCATTTGGTCAGTTTTCCATATATACTTAAAATGTTATCCGTTTTAAACAAAAGAGAGTCAGAGTGATTCTGGCCACACCGTGCCTCCGATTAATACGAGGATGACTCATACACGTCACATTTGACCCATGGATTGTTGTGATTAAATATCGACACAATCCGAATGCCTTTGGTTTCTTTTCCGTATTCCTGTTGATATTTTTCACTTAAAATGACGTCCTTTTGAAACAGAAGACAGACACTTTGAGTGATGGCGGCCACACCACACCTCGGATTGAGGTGGGGTTGACTCATACACGTCACATATGACCCATAGATCGTTTTTCTAAAGTATCGACACAATCCGAATGCATTTGTCGGTTTTTCGTATGTCAGTTGATGTTTTTCAATTAAAATGACGTCATGTTGAAACAAAAGGTAGACACTTTTAGTGGTGGAAGCCACACCGTACCTCGTAATGAGGCGGGTTTGACTCTTACACATCACATATGACCCATGGATCGTTGTGCTAATTTATCGACACAATCCGAATTCATTTATTTGGTTTTCCATATGCCAGTTTATGTTTTTCAATTAAAATGATGTCCTTTTGAAAAAAAGATAGACACGTTGAGTGGTGCCGGCTACACCGCATCTCATATTGATGAGGGGTTGATTATTACACGTCACATATGACCCATGAATAGTTCTGCTAAAGTTTCAATGTAAACCGAATGTGTTTGGTCGGTTTTCCGTATGTACTTAAAATTTTGTCCATTTTAAGCAATAGAGAGTCACTTAGAGTGATTCCGGCCACACCATGCCTCAGATTAAGGAGGGGTTGACTCCTCCACGTCACATATGACCCATGGATAATTGTGGTAATGTATAGACACAATATGAATGCGTTTGGTCAGTTTTCTGTATGCCAGTTGATGTTTTTCAATTCAAATGATGTCCTTTTTAAACAAATGAAAGACACTTTGAGTGGTGGCGGCCACACTGCGCCTCGGATTGAGGTGGTGTTGACTCGTACATGTCACATATGACCCATGGATTGTTGTGCTAATGTATCGACACAATATGAATGTGTTTGGTTGGTTTTCCATATGCCAGTTGATGTTTTTCAATTAAAATGACATCCTTTTGAAACAAAAGGCATACACTTTGGGTGGTGGCAGCCACACTGCGCCACAGATTGAGGATAGGTTGACTCGTACACATCACATATGACCCATGGATCATTGTGCTAATATATCCACACAATCTGAATGCGTTTGGTTTGTTTTCTGTATGCCAGTTGATGTTTTTCAATTAAAATGACGTCTTTTTGAAACAAAAGGAAGACACTTTGAGTGGTGCCGGCCACACTGCACCTTGGATTGAGGCGAGGTTGACTCGTACACGTCACATATGACCCATGGATCGTTCTCCAAAAGTTTCAATGGAAATCAAATGCGTTTGGTGGGTTTTCCGTATGTACTTAAAATATTGTCCATTTTAAACAAAAGAGAGCCACTTAGAGTGATTTCGGCCATACCGTGCCTCCGATTAATACGGGGATGACTCTTACATGTCACATTTGACACATGGATTGTTGTGATAATGTATCGACACAATCTGAATGCGTTTGTTCACTTTTATGTATGTCAGTTGATAATTTTCACTTAAAATGACGTCCTTTTGAAACAAAACACAAACACTTTTAGTGATGGCGGCCACACCACGACACATATTGAGTCGGGGTTGACTTGTACACGTCATATATGACCCATGGATCGTTGTGCTAGAGTATCGACACAATCCGAATGCGTTTGTCGGTTTTCCGTATGCCAGTTGATGTTTTTCAATTAAAATGACGTCCTTTTGAAACAAAAGGCTGACACTTTGAGTGGTGGCGGCCACACCACGCCTCAGATTGAGGCGGGGTTGACTCATACACATCACATATAAATCTTGGATTGTTGTGCTAATGTATCGACATAATCCAAAGGCGTTTGTTTGGATTTTCGTATGCTAGTTTATGTTTTTCAATTAAAATGGCGTCCTTTTGAAACAGAAGACAAACACTTTGAGTGGTGCCGACCACACCGCATCTCAGATTGAAGCGGGGTTGATTCTTACATGTCAAATATAACCCATGAATCATTATCCTAAATTTTCAATAGAAACCGAATGAGTTTGGTCGGTTTTCCATATGTACATAAAATGTTGTCCATTTTAAGCAAAACAGATCCACTTAGAGTGATTTCGGCCACACCATGCCTCATATTAAGGCGGGGTGGACTTGTACACATCACATATGACCCATGGATCGTTGTTCTAAAGTATCGATACAATATGAATGTGTTTGGTCAGTTTTCCATATTCCAGTTGATGTTTTTCAATTAAAATGATGTCCTTTTGAAACAAAAGGCAGAGACTTTGAGTGGTGCCGGCCACACAGCACCTCGGATTGAGGCTGGGTTGACTCGTACACATCACATATGACCCATGGATTTTTTTTCTAAGGTATCGACACAATCGGAATGCGTTTGGTCTATTTTCCATATTCCGGTTGATGTTTTTCAATTAAAATGATGACATTTTGAAATACAAGGCAGACAAATTGAGTGGTGTCGGCCACACTGCACCTCGTATTGAAGCGGGGTTGACTTGTACACGCCACATATGACCCATGGGTTGTTCTCCTAAAGTTTCAATGGAAACCGAATGCGTTTGTTGGGTTTTCTGTATGTACTTAAAATATTGTCCATTTAAAAAAAAGAGATCCACTTAGAGTGATTCTGGCCACACCGTGCCTCCGATTAAGATGGGATTGACTCGTACACATCTCATTTGACCCATGGATTGTTTTTCTAATGTATCGACACAATCCGAATGAATTTGGTTTCTTTTCCGTATGCCAGTTGATACTTTTCACTTAAAATGACGTCCTTTTGAAACAAAAGATAGACACTTTGAGTGATGGCGGCCACACCGCACCTCGAATTAAGGTGGGGTTGACTTGTACACGTCACATATGACCCATGGATCGTTGTGCTAATGTATCTACATAATCCAAATGCGTTTGTTGGTTTTCCTAATGCAAGTTGATGTTTTTCAATTAAAATGACGTCCTTTTGAAACAAAAGGCAGACACATTGAGTGGTGGTGTTCACACTACACCTCGGATTGAGGTAGGGTTGACTCGTACCAATCATATATGACCCATGGATCGTTGTGCTAATGTATCAACACAATCCAAATGCGTTTGTTCGGTTTTTTGTATTCCAGTTTATGTTTTTCAAATAAAATGACGTCCTTTTGAAATAGAACACAGACACTTTGAGTGGTGTCAGCCACACCTCGTCTCAGATTGAGGTAGGGTTGATTAGTACACGTCACATATGACCCATGAATTGTTCTCCTACATTTTCAACGGAAACCGAATGCATTTGGTCAGTTTTCTGTATGTCCTTAAAATGTTGTCCATTTTAAGCAAAAGAGAGCCACTTAGAGTGATTCCGACCACATCATGCCTTGGATTGGGGTGGCGTTGACTCGTACACATCACATATGACCCATGGATCGTTGTTCTAAAATATCGACACAATCCGAAAGCGTTTGTCAGTTTTCCGTATGTCAGTTGATGTTTTTCAATTAAAATGACGTCCTTTTGAAACAAAAGGCAGACACTTTGAGTGGTGGCGGCCACACCGTGCTTTGGATTTAGGCAGGTTTGACTCGTACAGATCACATATGACCCAGAGATCGTTGTGCTAATGTATTGACACAATCCGAATGTGTTTGGTCGGTTTTATATATGCCATTTAATGTTTTTCAATTAAAATAACATCCTTTTGAATCAAAAGGATGCTACTTTGAGTGGTGCCGGCCGCACCGCGTCTTATATTGAGGCGTTGTTGATTCTTACACGTCATATATGACCCATGAATCGTTCTCCTAATGTTTCAACAGAAACCGAATGCATTTGGTCTGTTTTCCGTAGGTACTTAAAATGTTGTCCATTTTAAGCAAAGGAGAGCCACATAGAGTGATTCCGGCCACACTGTGTCTCAGATTAAGGCAGGATTGACTCGTACACGTCAAATATGACCCATGGGTCGTTGTGATAAAGTATCAACACAATCCAAATGCATTTGGTTAGTTTTCCGTATTCCAGTTGATGTTTTTCACTTAAAATGACGTCTATTTTAAACAAAAGAGAGCCACTTAGAGTGATTCTGGTCACACCATGCCTCAGATTGAGGTGGGGTTGACTCGTACACATCACATTTGACCCATGGATTGTTGTGGTAAAGTATCGACACAATCCGAATGCATTTTTTTGGTTTTCCGAATGCCAGTTTATATTTTTCACTTAAAATGATGCCCTTTTGAAACAAAGGGCAGACACATTGAGTGGTGCCGGCGACACCACATCTCAGATTGAGGCGGGGTTGATTCTTACACATCACATATGACCCATGAATCTTTCTGCTAAAGTTTCAATGGAAACCGTATGAATTTGGTTTGTTTTCCATATGTAATTAAAATGTTGTCCATTTTAAGCAAAAGAGAGCCACCTAGAGTGATTCTGGCCACACCGTGCCTCAGATTAAGGCGGGGTTGACTCATACATATCACATATGACCCATGGATCATTGTTCTAAAGTATCGACACAATCCGAAGGCGTTTTTCAGTTTTCCATATGCCAATTGATGTTTTTCAATTAAAATAATGTCCTTTTGAAACAAAAGGCGGACACTTTGAGTGGTGGCGGCCACACCGCGCCTTGAATTGAGGTGGGGTTGACTCGTACACGAAACATATGACCCATGGATCGTTGTGCTAATGTATCGACACAATCTGAATGCGTTAGTTCAGTTTCTGTATGCTAGTTGATGTTTTTCAATTAAAATGACGTCCTTTTGAAACAAAAGGCAGACACTTTGAGTGGTGTCGGCCACACCGTGCCTCGGTTTGAGGTGGGGTTGATTCGTACACGACATGTATGACCCATGGATCGTTCTCCAAATGTTTCAATGGAAACTCAATGCGGTTGGTCGGTTTTCCGTATGTACTTAAAATGTTGTTAATTTCATTAGAATCCTCATGTGTCTATTAGTGGAATGGTATTTATTTAAAATCTTGTGGATATTTATATAAAATATTTTTATATCATTCTTAGTATGGATTACATTTTAGTTTATAATTCTATGAATCATTTCAGAGCTAATAATGTCATGCCCAATGAATACATCTCTTTTATAACATACTAAGAATCTATGATATTGATTAGATGTGTAAATGTGATTTACATTGATTATCATGATGAAAATAAATAAAATATTTATTATAGATTTTCTAGTATTAAATGAAATCAAGGAGGGTGGGGGGGCTGTCTGAGGGGCTATTCGGTGGGTGTCCGGGGGGCTGTCCGGGGACCAAGGAGGAGGCTGGGGGGGGGGGGGGGTTGTCTGGGGTCCAAGGAAGAGGGTGGGTGGGGGGGGGGGGGGTTGTCCGGGGGGATGTCTGGGGGCTGTCCGGGGTCCAGGAAGGAGGGAGGGGGGCTGTGCGGGGGGTGTTTGGGGGGTTGTCTGGGGTCCAAGGAGGCGGGTGGGGGGATGTCTGGGGGCTGTCTAGGGGGTTGTACGGGGGGCTATCTGGGGGTTGTCCGGGGGGTTGTCCGAGGTACAGGGAGGAGGGTGGGGGGGCTGTCCGGGGGGCTGTTCGGGGGGCTCTATGGGGGCTCTCTGGGGGTGTTCGGGGGGTTTTCCGGAGTCCAAGGAAGAGGTTGGGTGGCTGCCTGGGGGGCTATCTGGGGGGCTGTCCGGGGGCTTGTCTGGGGTCCAGGGAGGAGGGGGGGGGGGCTGTTCGAGGGGTTGTCCCGGGGTTGTCCGGGGGTGTTTGGGGGGTTGTCTAGGGACTAAGGAAGAGGGTGTGGGGCTGTTCGGGGGGCTGTCTGGGGGCTGTCTGGGGGGGGCTGTCCGGGGTCCAGGGAGGAGGGTGGGGGGCTGTCCAGGGGGCTGTTCGGGGGGCTATCCGGGGGCTGTCCGGGGGGTGTTCGGGGGTTTGTCAGGGGTCCAAGGAAGAGGGTGGGGGGGGGGGGGGGCTGTCTGGGGGGTAGTCCGGGGGGGGGGGGGGGGCAGTCCGGGGTCCAGGGAGGAGAGTGGGGGGGCTATCCAGGGTTTAGGAAGGAGGGGGGTTCCCAAACACACAACCACTAAAAGACAACAACATCCATAACAATAGATAATATATAAAAATTACTCAAATCCAATACTATACTACAAGCCTAGATAGAACCAACAACTAGAATAGATTAAATATAAAATCTCAGCAATATCAATCAAAAATGTAATGGATCAACTTGTCCCACATCACCATAACCATCATCACCATCATCATCACCCTCATCCTCATCCTCATCATCGTCCTCGCCCTCCTCGCACTTCCCATCCTCCTCGTCCTCGCCCTCCTCATCGCCCTCGCCATCCGCCTCACCCTCCTCCTCTCCCTCCTCTACTGCATCAGACTCCTCTCCATCATCATGGTCAATCTGGACATCATCCTGACCACCACTAGAACTACCACATGGTGCACCATATATAGAACGTATCAATGACATATACTAATCAAAAGCTAGGCTAGCCTCTACTGGAAGTGTAGGACGTAGAACTTCAATAAATTTCATAAACGCACTGTTCTCCCTAGCAGACTGTTCTTCTGTCTCTGTGGCCCTTTCCTCAGCCTGTGCTTCCTATTCCCTAACTTGCTGCAGCTCGGTGGCACTACAGCTCGTACCTAAGGAGGGCTAATACCTCATCCGGGGTATCCTTGGTCGGCAGCGTACTCTGCCAGAATGCTCCTCTCCCAAGACCTGATGTAAGTGATATGTTGGCCCAAAATTGTCTGGTTCTTTGGCATCGGGGGCCTCTAAAGAAGCTTGTTACAAATATAAATATATAATTAAGTTACAAAATAGATATTAAAATATAAATTAAATAGATTAAAACTTACAATCTACTGTTGAGTCACTTCGTTAACGGCACTTCCATCCTTTTTCCGTCTACTCGAGCAAAACAGTTTTGCTCAAGGCACGCGTCCTTCGATATTTTTTATTTTCCTCTACAATGTCATTGAAAAATAAATTTTTATGAAAACTTTAGAAAAATATTAATTAATTGAGGAAAAAAAAGAAAGTGAAGGGCGTAAAGAAAACTTATAAACAATTTTCATACCTGCTTCCTCTCATGATCAGGAATCATAGTGCGTCCCAGTGTGTGGAGGTATTTTTTTGCATCAATGTTCTTTTTATTTTTTCCAGATGATTCCTAAATAAAATTCGAAAATTAAAAATATTGTATTCATGAAAAACATGAAAGTTATTATTTAAATACCTCAAATGTTATTAATACCTTAAACTGGGTACTCGTCCAATGAGTAATCATCTGACGATACTGCTCTATAGGATAATCATCCACCACTGGTACCGCCTCAAACTCAGTTCCAACTCTAGCAACCCAGCCAATATACAACTCAGGCTTGTAGGCTCTCCAAAGCTCTCCTAAATCCTTTATATGTTCCCGTCGTGCACCCTCACCATCGGGAAAATTAAATCGAAGCTGAAATCAAAATATTAATTCATATAAATACAAAAAAAAATCATGGAATTAAATAGAACAGATTATTTTACCCATATTTATGCCCAAGCTCTATCATTGACCTCATGTGGAAAATGTCTCCACAATAGCGGGCTGACGGGAATGATGTCAGAGTATTTGGAAAGCGTCGCCAAAAAACTCCGACATTGCACCCCTGTTTTCTCAACCATTTGGTTGTCTTCGTTATAATCCACCATAACCTGTGTGCAGCGGTTCCACACAGAACGCATGTGTGTATGCCCCCACCCACACCTCCTGTCAGTAGATGTATCTATCATGAAAGGAAAACAAATATTTTATCAAAACATGTTATAATGAAAATAAATATTGCTATAAAATTTTTTAGGGTTCTATAAATATACTTGTGCCAGTCTGATCGCTAAGCGCCGCTGGATCCACATAAACTGATGGAACACCCTGTGGTGGAACCGGAGTCGAAGATGATGGAATATAGAAGCTCAAAGAGACATAAGTAGAAGGGAAAAAAAGATGGGACATCTGTCTGACCGGATGCTGACTAGGCAGTGGGAATCATCATGGGATGCAGAAATGATGGGCCAGAAGATGCAGAAGGTAGTGAAAACATGGGAGGCCTAAATATCCTGTGTGTCCCAAATGAAACACCGGGTTCAGAATGTGGGAAGGATGACATGTCAGTGGGAGGGGCATGGTCTCATCGGGTACGCGTAGCTTCTCGTCCACCTCTGGTATGAACCCTCCTCTTACCACCGGCCTGAGTACTAGGACCATACTAGGCTCCTCGACGAATACCTGTCGACGTATAAGGGATCCTTCAAAAAACTTTACAAAAAAATTAATCACATGACATTATATATTCTTTAAATATATCAATTTGAAATAAAGTACTAATTATAGGCACTAATAATGGAATTCCCAACTCCGTCATTCGATGATTGTTCTCCATCATTTTTTCCTTCATCTCACTTCAATTGGATTCTTTTCCTGATTTTGAAAACAAATATGTAATTAATTAGAAAAAGAAAACTAATGTGTAACCCAAAAAACTAAATATATGAGGGAATAGGGGGATTCAATGGTAATTTATCTATCAATTGTTTTAGAAGAGATTGAATGTATTTAATAAATCATAAAAGTTGTAATGTTCACCAAGTTAGAAATATTGTTTGACTATGTTTCAATACAGTAAAAATCCAAATTAGAAAATTCAATTCAAATAAAACCGCAACCAATAAACATTGAAAATTCACATAACGGTCAAGTCAGCTATCAATTGTTTTAGAAGAGCTTGAATGGATTTAATAAATCATATAAGTTGTAATGTTCACCAAGTTAGAAATATTATTTGACTATGTTTGAATACAGTTTGATTACAAATTAGAAAATGCAATTCAAATAAAACTGCAACCAATAAACATTGAAAATTTACACAATGGTCAAGTCAGCTATCAATTGTTTTAGAAGAGCTTGAATGGATTTAATGAATCATACAAGTTGTAATGTTCACCAAGTTAGAAATATTGTTTGACTATGTTTGAATATAGTTAAATTCCAAATTAGAAAATAAAATTCAAATAAAACTACAACCAATATACATTGAAAATTCACATAACGGTCAAGTCGGCTAAAACATATTTGTGATCAATACTAAATCAATTTTAATATTACCAACCTTAACAACCCAACTCGAGGTAAACCAAAATAATTGAGAAAATGGATGAATTATTCTATATATTTTCAACCACAACATCAGGTTCTCAATCAACTCTGACAATTGAGTTATTTGACTCATCAAAAGAAATAAATAGATTGGTTCCAATGGAACTAGGGACAGTTTCAATTCCATCATCACCATAATCAAAAATATGTCTTGGAATTACGTCAACTATGACACCAAATTCAGGTCGAAGTTGGTCTTTGACATAAAAAACTTGTTTATCCATTGATGCCAACACATAGGGTTCTTCGGTAGCAAGAGTGCGAGTCATATTAATTACTCTAAATCCACAATCATCAATAAATGTTCCATGTCTCATCATCGAATAAAACCAATGGCATTTCATCATTGTGACTCGTCCATGATAGTAATAATCCAATATTATTATTTTCTCAACAACTCTATAATAACCCACATTTTCAAATTGCGGTCTACTATCTGATGCACTAGCATAACAATTTGTTGTGGTAGTAACCATAACACCATCATGTTGTGTTCTCATGTTCTTTGCTCATTCGGTGACAATAAATTTGTACCCATTGATAACAATTGATTAACAGTCACGAACCACGGTATTAGGACCAAAAGCCAAAGATCTTATTTCCTCAGAGACAGAGTCAACAGACAAACTCAATACCTGCAATATAAATGACTATTAAACTTAATTAAATATTGATATAATTATTTTAAACATTAATTATTTTATACCTTCAATTTTAACCAAGCAGAAAACTGTTTTCTATGCAAAGTCTCTCTCTTTATCAAAGATAAAGAACAATTCTTCCTATTTAACATTGTTTTATGTTCCCTGTAGATAAAAAACATGAATAGTTTAATAGATATATATGTAAGATATACATAATCAATTTAGTTTCCTGATATAGTCATCGAACAAATGACAGTCGAAAAAAACTGTGCGATATGCCATCTCCCGCTCTTCATGGCTTAATGTCTTTAATGTATATGATCTTGGAATTCTTACTGTTTGAAGATGTGATGGAAAACTGGGTTCAATTTCCTCATACTATTTTTCATCATTTTTCATTGGTCTGTTCAATAATGTAGTAAGATCAGAGAAATACATCTAGTAGAAATCCATACATTCGTGAGCCAAGTAATTGTTAAGATAGAACCTTCGGGATGATTTCGGTTTCGGACATAAGACTTCAATGTGAACATATTTATTTCAGTTGGATACATCCAACGAAATGAAACAGGTCCTCCGAGAAGTATTTTAGTGAGAATATGGATAGTCAGATGTAGCATGCATGTGAAAAATGATGGAGGAAATATTTTCTCTAACTCACACAAAATTAATGGGGAATCTGTCAACATATTTTGCAAGAATGACATGGAAAACTTCTTTGAAAAAAGATCTCTAAAGAAATGGAACAACCGAATAACAGCCAACCTTACATTATTGGACAAAGGATGACAGATTGCTATTGGAAGCAACTCATGCAGTAGAACGTGATAATCATGGGTCTTCATAGATTTAAGCTTCAACTCTCTTCTGTTGACCCGTTTAGATATATTGCTTGAATAGCCATCAAGAACTCTAATAGTCTCTAATACTTCCAGAAATTGTTTTTTTTAGGTGTCATCACATAAGAAGAACATGGAAGTTTCCATTTATTTTCACTAATACGTACAAGATGTAATTCTGGTCTGATGCCCCAATCCACCAAGTCACGCCGACATTTAGAAGAACCAAAAGAAACATTTAACATATATTTTTTTCAATATGCATTATGTCTAAGAAATGAAGTAACAAATTGGTTGACCAATAAGGCAAATAAAAAAAGATACTCATTATCCTCCAATTGTACCAGGTTTCAGTGGAAATATTCTTTCTCTTTCCAGATTTCATTTGACCCTTCCCGAACGAAAAACTGAAATCTTTAAATTCATTAAGCATGTCAGTTCTGGACATAAGCTGAGGTGGATCATCGGTCTCTATGGTATTATCAAATCTTCGACTATTCATTCTATATGGATGATACTTTTGCAAGAATCGTTAATGTCCCATAAAACTAAAACTACAGCGATGTTTCAGTCTTCTGGATCGTGTATTCTTCATACAAACTGGACATGACAATTTTTCCTTCGTGCTCCATCCAGACATCATTGCATAAGCTAGAAAATAATTGATCGTCCACATAAGCACAACACACATCTTTAATATGTCATTTGAACATGCATCATATGTGCGCAAACCCACATCCCAAATAAGTTTCAACTATTTTATTAAAGGTTGCATATAGACATCAATATCAATGACGGGATCAGAAGGACCAGATATGAGTATTCTCATGAAAGTGAAAGGTTTTTTCATACACAACCATGGGAAGAAGATTATAAATGTGTATAAAAACTGGCCATGTGTTGTGTAAAGTAAGCATCTGCCCAAACAGATTAAAACCGTCACATGAATGACACAGCCTCACATTACGCAAATCAGCTGCAAAATCAGGATGTCGAGCATCAAATCTATGCCATGCTAATCCATCTGAAGGATGAACCAACTCATCATTAGTCTTCTTTCTCTCAGTATCATGCCATCTCATTTTTATTGATATTTCATCAGACATAAAAATATTATGGAGTCTAGGGATCAATGGAAAGTGCCACATTACTTTTTGTGGAACACAGGATGGTGTTCCAGCAGATTTTGACTTCCAGTGGGATGTGCCACATTTAATACAATCATTTCATTCAGCGGTTTCCTCCCAGAATAAACTGCAATATTTTAAGCAAGCATGATTTTTATTTCTTGAAAATCTAAGTTCTTCAACTAACTTCCATGCCATATAGTCGTTTGAGGGAATATCTACATCATCTGGAAGTAAATCCTTCTAGAGGGTAAGAATGTAATCGATTGCTGTATTATAAATCCCATACGTAGTTTTCCCATGAAACAATCGGATTAAAAATTCCAGATTTTTCATTTTATCACACTGTCGATATACTAGAGTCGTGGCAGCATCATTCAATTTTTTCACCCTATCACTATCATCATTTTCACTAGATGCATCAGCTGTGCTCATATCAAAATCTTCTTGAGTCGAAATCCGTTCTTTTTCATGATGACGAATAAAAGGAAATCGATCATCTAACACATTCTCCATTCCAGTCTTTTCATTTCAATCATCACCAATTTGAGATTTCATTTTCTCCCCATTGTGAGTCCACACAATGTAGTTTGCTTGAAAACCATTTTTGGTTATGTGGTAGCTGACTTCTTCATGGCTCAACCAAGGTCTACCAACACAATTGGAATATGGGCAGTGTATGCAACCACTATCTGAAGCATTGTGAAATGAAAAATCTATAAATTTCTCCAAATTGTTTTGAAAATCGCTTGGGATCCGATCGGTTTCATACATCGAACTTCTGTCCATTCTGTAAAAAAGGAAGAAGTTTCCCATATGTTGGGAAACTTCTTCAATAGGAATAAGTTCAATAGAAAATACATTTAATAGGATTGAACTTTAATAGAAAATACATTTAAGTAAACGATAAAGGAAGAAGTTTCTAGTGGATGTATTGAAAAGCACCCCACCCTCATAAAAGTGAGTATTGGCCAAGAAGGACACATAATATACAACGTACAATGAGAAACATATTTAGTTGAGCCTAAATTTATATTAGTACAGTCATCTTGGGGGAAATGGAATATATGATAATGGTTAACTAATGAATTCAAAAGCTCATATTCCATATGTTGGACACTATCTAAGGTAAGAAATCTTGTGAGGATGGGTTTACATCATTCAATTTCTTACATGCTAGTGAGAATTAAGGCTTAAATTAATGAATTGAGTTCACTGATACCATGTCGACCGTTATACACACCATGTGAACCCTTATACACACAATATAAACCCTTATACCATATCGTCATTATTATAACCATTAATAACAACTTATTAAATAACATCACTAGTTAAAGATAATAAAATTGAACATAAATCAATAATAATATTGGATATATCAAGTAAAATGATGTCATAATATCTTATATCATAAATGACCACCCACAACCATGATTAATTACCACAAAGATCCCCTTTCAGCCAAATGAAAAGTGAAAACAAAAACACATAGTTGTAGAAAAAAACATCATTTGTGTGAAGAATAATAATATCATGGTCCTCTTGATATTTCAACCACGCAGTCATGATTTTCAATATGAAATTTTAACCATGAATCCATATGAGAAACACGATTCAATACATGCATTTTTCTGATTTTCCCAAGAATTTTGAGGAACCCCAAATCAGTGAAAATGGTCATTGTGTTTTAAAAAGGAGATTGAGTAACACATGTACGATGTCGAAGGCAGAATGATTAATGGTTATATTAGAAAAAATAATATTCACTAATATTGAAAATTTGACATTCTATGAATTAGTTTCACGAAGAAGGAAGAAGTAATAATTAGGGACCACATACTATTTGGAAAAGTTCAATAAGATACTCTATATGTTCTATTATGCAATGTATAAGTGAACTGTGTTTCATTTTATATATATATAGAATTTTTTAGAAACATGATACATACTTGTTATGTAATACACATAGTGTACAAAAATTAAGATGAACAAGATCTTCATGTTTGGCATGATCTTAATGAAAGGAGTGATTTTCATTAAATAATATCAATAAATATTACAAACAATTTCTTATTAGTTCCTATACATGAAGCTATAATATGTGAAGAAGATTAAAAAAACTATGAATCTTCAAAATTAGAACACAATAAAGAGACAACACGCCCCTATAAATGTAAATGTGTAATGAAAACATTAATTGGACATTAACCGATATAGGGATTTGAGAACACAATTCATGGAACAATCATAAAACTTTACAAAAACCCTAAAAATTGGGAATAACGAAATCGTTGAGAAAAGAAGGATATTATTTATAAGAGTTGGAACTATATCATTGATAAAATATAGAAGGAGACTAACCTGGTAGGTGCTGATCCAATAGAAGATGTGTGGATTGGGAAGTGCTTATGCCAAGGAATCGCTCCAGGAGACGAGCGGAAGGCTTCTGGAATCGTGGGGAGGCCGCTGCCTGCATTTTGGTATTTGGGGCTTTTTTTCCAACAGTTCTTAAAAACCGTCGGAAAAAAATCAATCTTTCCCAACAGTTTTATAAAACCGTTGGGAAAACTAAGGAAAACCCAATCTTTCTCAACGGTTTTATGAAACCGTTGGGAAAACTATGTTTTTCCCCCACATTTCCCAATGCTTTTATGAAACCATTGGGAAAACTAAGTTCTTCAAGGTCTTTACCAACGGTTTATATAAACCATTTGGAAAGACAACATATGCCAATGGTTCCTTTGAACCGTTGGTATACAAGTGTTGGGAAAACTCCCCTTTCTAGTAGTGACATGTAATCAAATATTCATAAGTTCACATATAGTTAGATAAACATTAACCGAACAAGCATAAAAACGGAAATAACTTATACAATCTAGAAATGGAAAAAATTATAGTCCATCAAAAAACTGAAAATATAAAACTTTAAAAAAATGTGAACTAAATCGACTTAAAATTTTTCTGACATATCTCATTTTTCAGTTCTTGGCTTTCACATTCCAAATATATGAAAACTATAATTATGTATTCTCTTGAAACGTGATAAAAACATGAATTTTCATAGAACCATAGTGGAATCAAGGATTTTATCAATATTAACTCTTTCCAGACCCTAAAAAAATTTAATATAATCAAAACATGATATAAAATTGTGTTTTTTCAATCCTAAACTCATTAAGACTATCAAATATCTTATTATCTCCTTATCCTTTCATTATGTCCATATCATGTGCTTTCAAAAAATAATTCAATAACTTTTCCTGGTTACCAGTACCATATAATCATTGAAAATGACAAATAAACGGTAACTTTACATTCCAATATTCCATAATACGATAAATGCGATTCCACAACACTGTTTTGGAATTATATTACATAAACACATAATCATTCCACCACTTCATTTTCACACTCAAAATCAATAATAATGATCAAATGTGATTTCCCTCTTCCTATTTTATTAATAGGTTGATGACTTCGATCGACAATAACCTTTTGATTGGGTCATTGGTTAACATAATTCCTCATTTCTTTCCACTTGTAGAATTGAAGTGTTGGTGGTGCGTTCTCTGTAGTCTTTTCACTATTGACATCATTAGAAACTTATTCCCCATTAATTTGGGACTGAAATTCTCAGTGACCTTCTGTTCCAGACTTAGAACTTTTTCTATTCCCTTTAATACAATCCCCATGATTCTTCTTTCCACAAATTGATCATATGTAAACATTCATTTTTGATTCACCATTGTATTGAGATTTTTCCTTGAACTCCATCTTTTGTTTCTTTTCAAAACCATGAGATAGATATGTAACGACAACTTCTAGTTCTAACATGACTGCACAATGTAAAATCTCTTCATTACAAATAAATATCTTATATTTAATGACTATCGAAGAATTTTTTTAAGCTATTGATGAATCAATCATCTTTAAATTCTAGTTGGATGATAAATCTATAATCATACCTTGAAAGCACTGTAAAATTCGCCTCATTTTTACCAACAGATTCATCATCCTTTTGCATAAGCACATTGAACTACTTTTCCATATTTGTTTGAAGAATAAGAGTTAAGTAATTATGGAAAAATGAGTTCATGAACTCTTCCCATTCCAAGGATCCAATTTCAACTTTGTTCTTTGTATTCGTAATTAGAGACCACCTCTAGTCTACTTCACCATCTAAATGGTAAATAGCCAAATCACTTTTCAATATTATAAAAATCAACGGAAAGAAAATATATTTGCAGTGATATTGATCCATTGTTCAGTAACATGTGGATCAGAATACCCACTGATAGATGGTAGACATTTCCTCATAAAAGACTCAACAGAATGTTGTTTACTTCTCTACACATTTAGATGTCTATAATGATCCATATAAATTTTATGTATAGAAATAATATTTTACACTCAATCTCCCATATCATTTGTTTTTTCAGAAGGAAACACATTTCATTTCCCAGTGCATAGATCATTAACAGGGTTCATTCATGTTCTGGCCATTGTCTAAACCAAAAAATAATAGTGTGAGATGAAAAAACCATATTAGGAAAACAACATAATCCAGGGTGAGTACATTAAATATCGAACATATTAGGTTTAATCCTATGTTATTAATGATCGTTATCATAATTCTAGGACTGCAACATAATCTTAAACTTAACCTTATGGAAATCCCTATACATACCTAATAAATAACTCTAGGAATGTCACTTATGGTTTCATATACTAGTTCCCAAAAGATGACTAAACCTTTTATCTAATACCAATTTTAGAGACCAAAGCAGGATATACATGAAAATTAAATTTCTTTTGAGGAATACATAATACATGAACCCTCCAGATTCATGAAGACTTTATTAGTTTATCATATTCGGAAACATGGAACATTATCATTTAACAAGATAAAAGATCTTCAATATTTCCCATAAAGAAATTTGAATTTTTGTTTTACTACCAAAAACCTTTCATTATATCATGTGTAAAAGAAAAATTAAAAAGTGTTATTTCAAATTCTTAGAAAGGGTGAGCATGCAGAACATAAAAAAACAAAATATAAGAATTTGAAAAAATGAACATAAATTTTGAGTATCAAAATAACCAAGCATGAATTAAATCTTGGTAGTACGTAAGGTATAGATCAAAATGGAACATTTAACATGATAAAATAGTATAGGAATAAATCATAGAAATGTGGAAAATAAATAAGAACATAATATGATTTCCATAGTAGAAAAGGAATCTACTCTCTGACCATCATATAGGATTAAGTCCATTACTAAACCAGGTTTACTTGTAGTTCCATCCATGAATTCCTAAGCAGGATTCACATGTCGTTCTAGCTATGTATTAATGAACCAGATATAATTTTTGTTCCATTAGTGTCTGTATCATGAGATATAATTCATTACCCAAATAATTGGATGGAGATATAGGTCCCAACAATCTCATAATGAAACCATTCATACATATGCCACAAAATCATAAATCTATCAACATATAAAAAAACCATGTAATAAAATGGGAATGTGAAACCACATGTCATCATAAAATAATCCATATAAGTTAAATGGACTTCAAAAATATCATTACATCATAAACATTATCCAATTAAAGTAATAATATTGATAGAAACATAACCCTATGTCATCTTAGATGGAAAAGAATTTTGTTAATACACTTGAACTTAATTCCTGAGGAAAATATCCTTTTTTTCAAATAAAGAAACTATTTTTTCAAAATGAAACACAATATTAAATGATTTTTTTTGGAAATAAACATAAAAACATGTAGAGGAATATTCATGTAAATGAGTCTTTATTAAAGTATAAAAAATCCATTCATGCCGAATAAGTTAAATAAAAGTATTCTCATACTTTATCTAAAAAAGTCAATAGTTACCATGTTTGGTAAACTTAGGAAGGATTCCCTCCAAACCATGATGTAAAAGTAAAAATACTTAAAAATGATATTGAACATACATAGTTTAATATGAAATATTTTTTGAGATTATTCTTAAAAACATTGAAATGGATGTTAATTATACCCCCAGTAAATACTTATGTATAAACAATCTCGGATAAAAATGAGATTTTATAAGTTATCATATTCCTTAGGTCTGATAAGCATCATATGTATCCAAAACTCCTATATAATGATATAAATAATTTTACTGATTAATTTCATAATAATAATCATTTTTATGACAACATTTATGATCATATTATCATCTTTTTTTAGTAAAATTTCATTGTTACACATTATTCATGTATTAAGAGAATAATGTTTTTATGAATGTTTTGTATAATATGTTTTTATTCCTATATTTAGGATATAGTTATATCATTGAAATAATGGTATTATTATAATATATATCATATTTATTCATTCAATACATTTATATAATCATGGATCAAGGAAGATTATGCATAACTAATCACATCACAATTTGTAGATGGTAGGCCATATGTACGCACAAGTGCCATTTTGGGTCACATAATTGTTGAATGGTAATGAATTATATCATTTATTTTATATCATAATTATTATCATGTTATAATAATCATATATAGTTATTATTTCCACAATTATACCAATCCATGTATGGTTGTTGTGAAAAACATATTACACCACATCGTGGAGAGGGTAAGCCATATTAATGCACGCATGATGATTTCATTTTTCCTAGGATGGATATAAGGTGAAAAAGGGTTAGTTCATATATATAATTACGTATAAGTATATGATTTATATTTATTTTGTTTCATTATATTGAAACCACTAAAAAAGAGGAAGTATTAGAAGAATGAAATTTGAATGAATCAGTATAAAAGATTACCTCTTCCTCGACATGCCACCTTTAAATTTATTCTTAGGGCACTAGAGTTGGCCTTTTGAGAATACCATAACCTATATAATTTTACTAGGGAAGTTTATAAGTGAAACATGTAGGGTTTTGACGAGCCTGAATGCTCATAATGGACTGAATAGAAGGGGGAGGATATTCACCTTTATAAGAGCGGAGATGGAAACTTTAAGAAAATCTCACAATATTAATTTATAATAAATTAAACATAAACTAAAAATGAACCAAAAAATATTTAATTAAAATATTATTTTATCATGGGTAGAATATAAATCATGTAATAATTTCTAGAAAAGTTTAGAAATTTTTTAATCCTTATCTTTTTGGATTAACACTTATTTTACAGTTTTTAATCTTAATGTGATATCATGTTATATACATATTGTGAGTTAATTTAGTTACCATATCATGAAAAAATAACATAAAGATGTTATTTTTGAAATATGTGGACTTATTTTAACCATTTTTCAGAGACTTATATTTCTAGGAATTTAAAATCATTTTAAAAAATATTTTATATTTTTTAAGTAGTGAATTATGTCAATTTTTGATACTATTCATATATAATTTTTTTTAAATTCCAAAAAAAACTTTATTCCTTATAAAAAGGCATTATATTCTCTGTAATATGTCAATATCATCCAATAAACTTGTTTATGATATTAAAATTCTCATATTAAATTTATTTTAATATTTATAAAATCATTAATTTGAATCTTTCATTAGTGATGTAATCACTACATCATTGTTGTGTCATAAAAAAATATGTTTTCTAATCTCTAAAAATTATAAATAAAATATCATGTTGTATGAATTTTTTTTATCTTTTTAATTACTATTTATATTCTAATTGTTCTATTATATTACTCTATATAAAAATCTATTAATAAAAGTTATATGTTTATGATATAATTATCATTAAATTAAATTATTTATTATAAAATAACATTTTCAAATCCATGTGATTCCATGGGGTCCCCATATTATCCCATGTATGACCATGGTCAGAACTCTCTCATTTAATATAATTATAACATGTGTTAGGGTAGTTTAATATTTTTATAATATTATTTTTTTCTATTATTTACCATAATTACACCTTATCAATGGTAAATAAAATATTCTCTAAAGTTAGTATTCATAATGACCCAAAAAAGGTTCATATTTAAACCATTTTAACCATGTGATTCAAAATATGGAATCCATTTTATCAAATTCAAAACATATAAGATAGAAAAGTTAATTTAAAATTAATTCTCGTTGTCAAAACTAAAATTCGTGTTTTTTAAAACAAATAACAATCAAAAAATTGAAAAGTGTGTATGTCCAATTTAAAATTAATATTACATCCAATGACCAAATTTGGATTAAATAATAAATATATAATCTAATTAAAATTTAAAACCAACAAAAAATATAATAAACTCTATAAATAAATAATATAAATGGTCGTTTCGAATTAAAACGCATTACATTCACTATTCACTACAACATTAATTTTATTCGAAAAATAAAAAAATGAACAAAAGTGAATTTTTATGTCCCAATTCCAAAGAAAAATGTTATTTGGTCAAATTTGACTTATAAATGTGTCAAAACTAGATTTAAAATGGGTGTTCCATGAAAAGGAGGTAAAACTGCATTTTTTGAAAAATAATTCATTAATCCATAAAATGATTTTGTTCTCATATCATATTCGAGAAAATCTGTAATATGCATGAGAATGTCACTCTTATCGATAAAGTAAGAAAATATAGTGTGGTTTTTAGTGAAATCTTCTTTTAGTGTGGTGTATAACATAATCAAAACATAGTTCATTTATACATTGAACAAAATCTATACTCAGTGTTTCGTGAAACGAATTATATCCAAAGAACATGAAATTATGTTCAACACAAGCCAAAAATAGTGTTTCATATACTGTAAGATAATACAATGTTCTGTATAGTGTAATATAATCTTGGTGTATCATACAACACAATACATCATTGAAATTTAAAATTTTCTATCTCAAAAAATTTCAAGCTGTTACAGTACCATTTAGTATTGACCGTCCCATCAAGTGATGAATGTTGACTCGGTTTCATTAATTTGTTTCAAAACATTGTAATACCTCTTTTTTAGGGTGATATTGTGCCATTTTCAATGGATGATTGAATATATTCATTTGGATGAAAACCTTCCACATTAGTACTCCTCTTAATTAAAGCGTGGTTATAACGGCGTGTCTCCTACAAGGATAAATCGAGAAATGGTGAAGTATGGTGAATTAGATTAATTATGGAGAAACCCCATTTTGATATATTTGGAAAATATATATAGAGTGGTATACTTTATAGTTACCTTGAGGTTAGTGAAAAATAACAATGCATAGGAGCTTCAATAGGGAAACATTATTTTCAAAGAGATTTCACTAAGGTTTACCAACCATTCATGATACTTTATGGATATGGTTCATAGCATGTATTCCAAGGATTTTATCATAGATTGTGGGATTCAATGAAATTTTATATATTCAATTGTTTCATGTTTAATAGAATGAAATTATATTCTATAGAAGAATCCCATTTGAAATAGGGCTTCATGGGTATGGTTTAATAGTTCTTAATAGGATTTAGTGGTCACAATTTGGAGGATTTTTGAGTTATTGGGGCATGGTAGAATTATATAGATACATGACACTAGATTAACCAATATATCAAAATATTTAAATTGTAATTAGTGGGTTAGATCTCCCAAAATTTATCCTTATATTCATGGGAATGGTGATTTCACTCCATTGATCGATTAGGAAATAACATGCAATATTTTCCAACATTTCGCGCGGTGGAACATACAAAAGATGTACATGAAAAATAGTAGTAGATAAATGGTGTGAAGAGGAAATAATTAATGTAGGAATATGTGGAAGAGTGGTTGGGAGAGAATTAGGAATATTCCTATATTATGATTTTTAACCATCGCCACCACCACTATGTGGTCAACACTGTACTCATAGAGCTAGTGGTTTAGGATGTAGATATCTACAGGAAGTGGATGTTTTTTATCATAAGGATCGTAGAATGATTCAATGCATGACAACGTATTCTATATAGTAGTCTTTTTTTCAGATATTAGGGGTTTAATACAATCTTTTATTGTGACTTTCATTTTTTGAAAATAAGCGATTCTATTAGGTTTTCAAGATTTATACTTACCTTTAGAAACACTAACGATGGGAGATTAGGTGACAGAAAAAATTATTATATTGTTTCATAACTCTAGAAAGATATATATTATCATGGGAACTCTTTATAGATATTATGAAACATTATTATAAAATATTATTTTTCGAATGGCCCCAGATTGTTCATTTAAAAATTAACTACATCGTGCAATGTATATGATATTTGGGAGTATATGGGGTAAAGTTCTCAATTTTTTTAGATTTAATCATATTTATAGCATGATACACTCTAATATAGGTGGATATAGTAGATTAAAAAATAATTTTATATCATTTCCATTAAGGAAATATGAAATATGAGTTTTATGTTCCCTATAATGTAAAGGGATTATAAGGATCTCTCTCCAAAGGTTGTTTTCACATACATACTAAATAATAGATAAACATATACTTAGAAATGAACCTATGTATCCCCTGTTTTTTTGGAATTATTTTATATTCTCCATATATATCCAAGAATGATAAGGGTGGAATTAAAAGATCTATAGAGTAATGAATTCATTAAAACCAGTGTATATCCCAAGGAATCCCTAATATTTTCTATAATAAGGCATATGGTAGTTTGTGGTTATTCATGGATTATCATGAATTGAACAAGGTAGTTATCAACAATACATATCCCCTTATTATAATTGAGTACATATTCAATTAGATTTTATAGTAAAAGTGGTTCTTGAATATTGACCTCATGTTGGGTTATCACTGGCTTCGAGTTTAAGACGAGGATGTACTGAACATGGTTTTTTAATTTATCTGAGAAAAATATTAGTATTGGGTGAAACCCTTAGGCATGAAGAACACGCCATTAGTTTTCATGGGACTCCTGAAATAGATCATTTAGATCTTCCGGGATGGATTCATTGGGGTAATGATATATTGAAAACTCATGTAATGAATGCCAAAAATAGATAATGGGAGAAATTAGAGGATATTATGTTACATAATTTTTTGTGTACCATATTTATGGGATTCCATGTATGTTCTAGTTTTATATTCATGATGCCAACATCCTTGGACATTTCATCTAAATAGTTAGAGTTTTAGTGGACCATATGTAGATTGGGAAAATACTATCTTGGTCCACACATGATTGTGATTGATGTTTAAATAATTCCACTGTTTTAATTAATATTTCCAAATATTCATTAAATAATTCACTATGTTATTGAAAATTTTAATTAACATTAATCCAAAGTTATACCCTTTTGTATGGATATAGAAGTGTTAGTAGTCCTTCCTGAAGTTGTGGTAGTGGTTCCAATGGAACCGAATATTAGGAAATCCAGATGAATGTGTTGATTATGTGGTGTTTTTATATTCATGTAGAGTTTTTATTGAATGTGTTTTGATTTAGAGTTAAGTGGTGATTTCATGTGGGTCCATATAGCAGAGAACCCATGAGCAAAAATACGCAGCCAACAATTTACACATTTTAGATGTAGTATAATCCCTAAAGACCTAGATACTCTATCATGTTGGTGAGTGATTCATTATCTATATATAATAAAAGAGTATAAGGTATATATTGTTGTATTTGAATCATAACAAGAGTTATAGGAAAAAGTAGGTGTTCTTGGTCGACTATGCTTTAATGATAGTCTATACCCCATAAAGGGGAATGTTTTGGTTGATGATCTTAGTTATAAATCATGTTCGTTGTATTTGAGAAAGGTTTTAGAGAATATAGATTCATCTCAATTATACCATATGTATTGTTGTATTTTATCATAACTCCTATTAATGGATGTTTACCCTATACTTTTGAGCACATTGGGTAGGTACATGTTATATATTTCTGTTCAGGGGTCTTCTATTACCATATATTCCTAGAATGTTAAATAAATGGTTTTTAAAAATGTGGGGAAACTGTAACAAATTTCCAAGGATGAATCATGCTACAAGTCAGGTTTGGATAGGAGGTTCCGGTGGTGATTTATATATCCCCATCAATGGTACATCCTATAATGGTAAATATATACTAGAACCATTGATGTTTGTTTTTTGGGGATAGGGATTATGTGATAGTTTTTTCATTATATTCTATGATGTATCACATACCAATATGGGAATTAAAAGGTCTAGGTTCCAATAGGTTTGAAACAACAATTTGACATGATTTAGTATACGTAGGATGATATCTACTGGTATATTTTTATGTGGAATCAATGATCAATGGGAGGTTATGCTCCCACTCATGTGATCATCAACTGACTCACTATGTCATCCCACATCATTTCTAATTGAGTTTATATTTTAGATTCTTGTATATGAAAAATAATTACTTGATTCATATATTTACCTTGATCATTGATTTAGACCCTGATTATCACATCATCATTATGTTTTATAAAGTACCATACGAGGATTTTGGGATATAGATATGGATGTGGATAATGTTCCTACATGAGACCAATGTCCAGTTTTAGTGGACCATTTGGGTCTTTATGTATTTGATGTGAGAATTTATGTTAGTCCTTGGTCATTTATAGGAGGACTATCAAACATTGGCGATGTTCTCTTACAATGGTACATACTATTCACAGATAATTGTCATCAGTGATTTAGTCATTGGGGATAGATATTCCATCATAGATTTCCATGGTGAATAAAAAGTGAAATTTAAGACCATCAGTGGACGAGTGATTCCATTAGTGTGCATTCATTGGTAGTAAGATAACCTCTGTGAGAGGTTGTGGGAGTGGGAAAACATGATTTGAGAAAAGTAACCAGGCCAATTGAAGTAGGTCTTTTCTTTTTGAGATGATAATCTCAGAATGTGGGTAGATTATAATTACTGTAATTGTACTTATTAGGATATTTTGTTATTTGAAATACTATCTTAGATGAAATGTGTGGAGTTAGTGTGGAATTCCAATCCATACATTTTCATTGTATTGATATATTGAGGATAATAATTATAATATATCATGTGTGAATCATATTTTATAAATTACATAATAACATCAATGTAATTTTTCAGATATGTAATCTATGATCACCATGAAATTTGGAACTCATTTTATACCCTAGGTATGAAATAGGTTTTTTTTTGACATAATGGTTTTTGTTTTCTGTAGTAACCAATTGAACATTGGGTAAAATAGATAAACATCATTTTTTTAAAATATATATAATAAATATTTTTCAAGTAAAAAAATCCTTTTTACAACACTCTTTGTATATTTATTAGGATTATACAATAAAAACATATAGATACAAAGAAAAATAGAAGTATCCTTTCATGTTTTTTTCAGTGCATTACTGAACAATTGTGGATCAGTTATATAAATTATATTGATACCCTCGTTGTATTTTAAATTGATTCATTAATCATTAAAGGCCATTATAAAACTGATGTATTTTTTTGGTTTATTCGTTGTTATTGATAGTCATATCAATGACGAATAAATTCATTATAAATTAATTTTTTTTTTTGATTATTGTGAGGCCAATATGATTAATATTCCAAAGGAGATTTTTTATTTTACACATAAAAAAAATTAATTGATTTAAAAAAGGATCAATGAACAGTTTCATAATCACCATATTTGATCTCATATTGTTGTTTTGAATTTATACCCTCATTAATTTCAAATTCATCATTGAATAACATTGGGATGGTAATTTTAGAGTTAATGTGGGATGAGACATGATCTAACCCAAAACCAAGTTAGTTTTTGAATTTATTTTTGGAATCCATGGTTTTTAAAAATAGAGAGGATTAGAAAGGATCTTAAAACACCAACCAGATATTTTTGACTTATGGGAAGTGATTAACGTAGTTTGAATCTTTATGTAGTTCGATGAAATTTAAATTTATATCCACAACATGATACAGATTAATGACTGGAGGCACTCCGTTCAACATTGGGTGTCAATGTTAGATTTTCTTGTGAGGATAAAGGATGATCTAATTAGGTAAAAGAGATATATAGATACACATTGAATATGGATGAGAAGACCCAACATCAAGGCGTGTAGTTTAGAAGAACACAAAACACAATCCCCTAGATTCAACACTAGAGTTTTAGATAATGTTAACTATCACACATCACCTAACACCTAAACAAACCACATGACTCCATTGGTTAGTATCTCATAATATTATATATGGAATTTATGGACATGGTTGCTGAAAAATAAATTTTACATTGATATAAGAATATACACATTTCTAGGTACCGGGAATGATCTCTACACTTTGTGTATGACACTAAAATATCATGTGTATATTAGAAACCATATATTGTGAGACAATAAAACATGGTTAGAATTTGATTAGTTAGACATTTGTGGTGTCTTCTTCTGATGCTTTTTTCGGGGCGCGCACATCCGTCTGTGGGGAGGATGCACTGCTTGTTACCCCGCATTCCCGCTTTCCAAAGGCGGGTGGCATCCGTTCCTTGTTCAGGGACGTCTGCTCCTTGATCGAAACCGGGATGATGGGATATCGGTTCTTCGTTCCGTGGATTCCTCCTTGGAGCTCGTCACCTAGTCCGGGTCTCCCACATAGATTTAAGACAGGTTCGTGAAGCTCATTCCCGGTGCCATATCTACATGGATGCTAGTTAATTACGCTGCTTCTGTCGAGACGCTCCAAGGGGTCTTGTCGGGGCAGTAACCTTCGGTGAGGAGAATGGTCACATTGGGGTTTCGTTGGCATGTCTTTCTTATTTCCCTTATCACATGGCTTCTCAAGGGCGCGGAAGCCTGAGGCATCCCACATCAAACACGACAAATGTGTACCATCTGTGTTTTTCCTCAGCTTCCCATCTTTAACACGGGGTATGTCGCGATTTTAACGTCTTGTAGAGATGGATCAGGTTGAAGGACCCCTAGGGGGAACACCGATGATGGGGCCAGCACGTGGGCGGCTTCCCATATGTCATGGAGTGGTATGGGGTGTCATTATCTCACCGGGATGTGGCAGCCCGAGTAAGGATCAGGATGGATGGTGGAGTGACGGGCTTGAACCTCGTGGAGGCCTCCTACGTATCCTCATGGCAGGGAATCAATGTCTGCGTAGTTCAATGGGATGGTGGGACACCTGGAGAAGCAACCCGTGATAATGAATGCATGGATTGGAGCCTAGAGAAAGTAAGATCTCCGGGCTAGGGCATGAGTTTCCCAAGGCACGTGGGCTCAGGGGGGAAGTCAGGATGAGACATGGGTGTGAGAAATGGGGCTTAGGCTTTAAGACGGCCTAAGAGGTGGAATACAGTTTAACGTCATGCGGGATGAGTTATAGTTTAACATCATGCGGGACGAGGGAATACAGATTAACGTCATGCGGGGTGAGGTTAATCTGTGGCTTACGCTCTGAGGCAGCCCATGGTGGTCAGGGAACCGACGTGTAGAGGTCGGGATGACCGGGTGGTGGGCTTGAACCTCATGGAGGCTTCCTACGTACCATGTGTTAGTACGGATCAAAGTCCACGTAGTTCGCTGGGATGGGGCTTACGCTCTGAGGCATCCCATGGTGGTGTCATGGTCGATGCGCTCTCTAAGCCCACGTGAGTCATGCTTGGTGTGAGAAACAAGAGGCAGCGGGGACCAGACGATCACGTCGCAAAGGGTGCGTTTGTGAGAAGCGGAATGGGGCTTACGCGTTGAGCGGCCCAAATATGAGACATGGGATTACGCGTGGTTAGGGGCCCCTGGTTTTGGGTGATTACTCCAGGGTGGAGGCCCATGGTGTGATAGAGTGCAATGGGAAAGGGACTCCACTGGCCTTGGCAGGGGATGTACGGAGATGCACGAGTGCAGCCTTCCGTTGAGAGGCTAGGGGCTTAAGCCTTGAGGAAGCCCTTCCCCCATGGACAAACTCCACTCAAACAAGGGGGATCTCATTACATGCAAGGAAGAGTCCATTCCTGTGGAGACGAGTGGGTGTAAAGAATGCCCGAGCTGGGGGGGACCCTGCGTGCGAAGCACAGGGTCAGACCACAGTTTAACATCATGTGTTAAGGATGAGGTGCTTAGCAGTTCAACATCCTACAGCTTGGACGAGGTGGGTTTTCTACACACCCCTAGGTCTTACATGGCCAATGACCACTACCCCTTGTGGGAGGGAAGGCATCGGCAAGGCCGTAGTGAAGGGGGGCTGCAGGGCGAACAATTGAGGGGTCCACGTTAGCGTGGCTATGCGAAGAAGCAATAGCCGTTAGCGTGCCTTTGCGGAGAAGCATAGGGAAAAGAAACGCAATGGGAAACACCTCCCAAGGGACCTTGAAGTTACTTCGCATGATCTTGGAAGGCCGTACGGGAAAACAACGCATGGCGTGCATGCCCAGCAGGGGAGACATCAGGTGTCAGCGCAGAGGGGCAGCCAAGGGGAATCAAGGTGAAGGGTCCTGGGTTTTTCATGCAATGAAAAGGGTTGCGCTCAAAACACTAAGATGGCGCGCAATTGGAGCCAGGGAATTGCGCGCGGAGAGGGAATTGCGTGCAGGGTATTGCGCGCACAGAAGGGGATGTCGCGCACTAGACACGGATGGCGCGCAAGGAAGGAACCCAGAGGAGGGGGAAAATTCACTTAATCCGGTGGAGTTGCGCGTAAAGGCGATCCCCGGGGCATGGTTGCGCGAAAAGGGCAATTACCTGGGAGTCATATTGCACACCGGGGGGTCGAATTGCGCGCACGAGAGATGATCTTAATTCCGCAACCCCCAAACCATTCAGGGTCACCGCCTATTTATAAGCATCGGCCGGCGCAAAATCCAGGGGGCGCGTGAAAACTTCCGCGCTGGGAGCCGTCAGCGCGCAAAATCCCGACGCGAAGAACCGGGGTGCACAAATATTGCGTGCCTCATCGGCTCGATTCCGTGAATCCCTGGGATACTTCACGCGACCAACAATATTTCGCGCGGATCCTCCTTTATTTCGCACACCACTTCCGGGGCCTCCAGATCGGGCCTCTAATTCCGTATATGACTTCGCTTCGTCATTTCGAAACTTCCCCTGTGAGTTACAGACTTTTTCGGTATCTACAAATGCCCCCCTTGGAATTAGATTGACGAGAGGTCGAAACGATCAGATTATGAGGGAAACGCCGAAACACCGTGGGGCTGAGTCTCCTGGGAATGTTGCCTGCAAAACTCCAAAGGGGCGTGCAAAACGATGGACTCGTGCAGAATCCCCTTTCTGCACGGCACAGAACCCTAGGCTCGCCTATAAAAAGGGGCGCTGGGTCCCAAATCCATACTTCAGCTTTTTCCGCGCGATATGATCATCACTCTCGTGCGTGAAATTGCTCCCGCAGCTGTGCGTAAAAATGCTCTGGTAGCACAGAAGTCCTTCCGAATTTTGGTCAAGTTTTCGCACCTACTTGAGATATTCCGCGCTTAGCGTGCCGATTACACGCCCATCTCCAGGATTTCGTGCAACTCCTTCAGATTTTGCGCATCACTCTCTGATTCCGCGCACTGCATCCTGATTCCGCGCAGCTCCCGAAAATTTAAGATGGCCGCCAAACAAGTTGATGAGGGGGAAGTCGCTGCTTGTAGGACAGAAATACAAGCGAACGAGGAGGTTTACGGCGCCAAGGTGATTGTCTCCAACAACATGAGCTTGTTTAATCTGCTGACTCCGGCCCAGAAGATGTATCCCCTGTCTGACAACCTCCCGCTCTGGAACATTGGCATCCTGGAGGAGGTTCCCCAGTCGGGCTTCGAGTTTGACATGCTGCGGTCATGGGTGACCCGAGAGGACGAGCTTCCTCGCTACAACATCACCAACAACGGCCATCCTGCCAGGGGAACCAGAAATATGGACGTATATGTCCTGAACCCAAGGACTAGGACCATCACCGGGGATGATCCTATCGCCGAAAATTCTCCAGCCCTCTACGCGAGCACATTCCGTGAGAGCGTCACAGATGAAACGAAGGGCTGGATGAAGGATTGGGACCTGCGGTCTGGGAGAAACTTCACCAGCGAATGGGCCAGGGCATTCTGGGTTCACCATACCTGTGACCAGTTCGGGGATGAACTGCGGTATATCGGTCTATTCGAGGCGGTATGGACATCGCAGTTCCACTTCCACCGTCAACATGAACTCGGGCCAGAGCTATTCACCTGGTGGTCTCCTGACACCAACACATTCCAACTTCATCACAGGGAAGTCGGCATCAGTCTCTGGAACGTTCACTGCATTAGAGGTATCCCACTGGAGGGCTACCAATACGATGAGTTCGTTCCTCCAATGAATACCTGGGGAGACAGGTCGCGGACGCCTATGCTGACGTGGCACGTGTTGGAGCTGGCCAAAGAGAGGCTGGGGGTCAAGGAATTCCTGAAGGACATTTCCTACAAGGGCTGGTTCAGCCTATTCCTTGAGAAGGATTCGGCCATCAAGATGCCGGGACGGGGTAAACGGTGGCCAACCGCGGCTCATAGGAGCAGGGACGGGTCATACTGGAGGACCCTGGAGGCGGGGCAATACCAATCATTGGGCTATCGCATCATCGAGGCCTGGGACCCGAACGTCCGGTATGCCGGGTTCCTTTCCTCCTTCATGAGCGGGTGGCTCCTGCCAGTGCGGGACGCAAGGATGGGCGTCCATCCAACAACACTGGTAATGGCGGGTACGATGGCCGCCAACAAACGGTTCAACATGGGCTTCCCCGTACTAGCCAAGCTTTATGCCATCCTGGGATGCATATCATGAGGGTGGTCTCCTCGGAGAGTATGTGGTCCCTTCCAGATTTTCCATGGCTGGGTGGCAGCTCATCTCGGAGGGTACACTTTCCCAAATGGCATCCGTCCTTCAGGCAATGGTCTGCGACCGTCCTTTCTAAACATCACAGGGGTGGTGCCGATGACGCTCAATGAGGAGGGCGTGAGAATCCGCATTGGAAACCATGCCAACTTCAACTTTAGCCCGTTCCCCACCCCAATCGGCCAGATGGTGGACGACAGGAGAGGCTCTCTGGAACAACAGGAATATTTCTAGAGCATTCGGGGCGGGGTGCTCATGGCTCGGATCGACGGGAAGGTGATTTGAGAGCCTTACATGCCATCTCGATTCACCAGGCAGTTTGTGTGCCTCCAACGAATGTCGAAGAAGGTATTCACGGCTGTCTGTCAGGAGAGGAATCTCTGCGTCCTACTCTAGATGTGGTTGATGTTTACCACCTTCGGCTCTAGCGATGTCGTTACTCTTCCTCCCACCGGGGTCAATGCCGGCCTAGAAACTGAGTATGCCGAACACTGGAATATTGCGTACACTGAGGGGATTTTACACAAGCGAGTCCGACAACTCGAGGTTACTTGCACGGAAACCGGGCGACGGGAAAGAAGGCAAAGTGCTGCTGGAACGGGGGAACCAAGGGTGCGTCAGGCAGCAAGGCCTGCGTAGGCCTGGACTTCAGCAACAAGAACATCACATATTGTCGCCGCGTCTTCGTTACCCATGGTAGGGTCACATGAGGTGGCAAGGGAACTGCCCGAGAAGCAGATAAGATACCTTCTCGAACCTTCCCAAGATGCAATTCTCCCGGCACTGTGGTCGGCCTGGATGACCCTGCGGCAATCGCTGAGCGTTGAAGCCATCTGGCAGAAGATAATGCAAAACGGGATCCAAATGCCAGAGGTCAGACGCGTTTGAATTACCGACTGAGTAAACTTCCATCGGCGGCATGCTTATCTAATGGTCATGGATACAAACGCACGATAAAGGGGTCGGCGTGCGGAGCCACCTATCCTTGTGAAAGTGATGCTTGGCCAGGAGCATGATCTGGAAGCGATGTCGCCGGGGGAAGGAGATAGTGACGAGGAGTCGGAGGGGGAGGAGGAAATAGGAGAAGACAAAGGAGAAGGAGAAGACGAAGAAGGAGAAACCGAAGGTGAGGGGTCGCAAGGGGCGACCTACCAAGGGAGTCTCTGAGAGAGCAGCAATATTTTCGGCTCTGATCTTGACATAACCGAGATACTCACGGTCTGTCTCTATCTTAATTCATTTTCCATATTCATTAATTTTCCTTTTCAACTTCTAACCCATTTCCCCGCATCACTCAGGAGAAGTTGAGCATTGGACGGGCGTCCCCACCAGAGGAGGGAGGAGAGGAACCAGTGGGACATGATGGGGATCCGACACCCATCATTGAATTAACAAGCACAGAGGGGTCTCCCCTTACGGCGGCTCCTAAATCGGCCGAAACACTGGAGACCGACGCTCTGGATTCCTGTAAGTCTCACGCTTTACTACAGGCGCTTGGTGTCAAAAGATCCCAACTGACCAACGTATGCCTTGCACAGTGGTCTCAACATTGAAGCCACATCAGGCTGCGGAGCCCAGGCCGTCCATGAGTGGACCAGTGGCAGACATACCACCTCATTCAGAACATGATCCCTACACTGAGTCTGCCCCGACAATTGATGAACAGGGGGCGACGAACATCAGCGGCGTTGTTCCTGAGGTGAGGTCAGAAGCTGATGGAGGCATCATCGCCGCTGGGGAATGATAAGAAGGTCTCCCAGACAGCGAGGATCCTGTTCCTCACGAAGGCGTACCTGGGGCGGATTCTACTGCCGATCTGCTAGCTGCCTTCCCTATATAGCGACCCGCTGACCCTGAGGAGATAGATGACTCAGACTCAGAGGCAGCCGAGGAGAGCCGGATGACATGACGCAAAGGGTGGAAGTGTATCCAGCACTTTTTCAGACAAACTCAGTCGAATTGGCTGAGGCAGATGGGATCACTCCAGAACTGGCTGCGCTTCCTATGCATCGGAGGGGCTGACGCTCAGCGCCTTCATCTGACGGTTCGTGATTACATGGCTGAGAAGATACGCGAGAGAAGTCGGTACACTAACTTTTCCCAGTGCCAGGAAGGATCGACAAGTGCCCAAACGTTGCTGAGGGCAGAGTGGGAAGTCCGGCACCTCAAAGGGAAGGCTGAAAATAAGGAGGCCTTCATGGTAACATGCTCTAAGCTTGTGGAGCAGCTGACGGCCCAGCTGGATGACGCGCAGGAACAACTGATATATGTGAGTCACCAGATGACAGTACTTCGAACCGAGCGGGTGCAGGCACAAGCTAGGGTTAGAGAGCTGCACTCTGTGGCGGCTGATGAGGAGAGAGTCTTTAAGGAGTGAGAAGCGGTCCTGGAGGCTACCAACCAAAGGGTAGTAGCGCTGGAAAGATTGCTTCAGCAAGCTGATCCCTAAAGGCTTTGTTTTGGACATCTCATGAACTTCTTGCATGTACTGCACATCATCTCAATCCAATACATGGCCAAATCCATTCATTTGTACCCTTGGTTTAATATGATCAACCATAGTTCCGAAACGAATAACAACTCATCCCTAGGATCCTGTGGGTCGCACCCAACACGAGATGCAAAGGATGCTCGTGCCATCATTTCGTCCAACTGTGGGGCATTTACCAAGCTTCAGGCATCCAATATTGGGCCTGTATTTATGATGAGACCCCATTCTGATTGATGTATCAACTTCTCAATGTGCTCTAACACACGAGCAGGGAAATGCCTGGGGCATTGACATCCATCTGAACATAGGGAGAAGGAGAGGAAGGGTGAATCACGCTGCCCAAATTCGGAACACGATGGGGCGCAACGATGGAGGATAACTGTCAACTGTGACGTAAACACAGCATCCATATCATGTTGGCCTAGAATGGGGACAATAAATGAGGGCTGACCGCTGACCATGTTCGCAACACGGGGCCTAACTCAAATATCATCGGTCAGTTTTCTGGAACATTGGCCCAGGACAGCAGGCGGACTATAGGTCTATCATCCATATTGCTATAATAGGCAGATCAAAGGTCTATCACCCATATTTCTACAATAGTCGGACCATAGTATATCATTCACACAGTTAGGGGGTCCCGTAAAACATGAGTAGTCCTCTGGAACGTTGGCTCGGGACAGTAGGCAGACCATGGGTCTATCATCCATATTCCTACAATAGGCGGACCAAAGGTCTATCATCTATATTGCTACAATAGGTGGACCATAGTCTGTCATCCATACTATTAGGGGGTACCATCAAGCAAGAAAGGAAATGAGGGCCTGAATAAGGGGGCATGAAAAGCGTGGAAGGTGGAGTGGTGGTTTGTTCGAACAGAGTCCAACACTCCCGAAATTGCACCACCGTGGTGAAGGCGCATTAGGTGGACATACCGACCTGATCACGGGACGTCCCAATTTCCCGGAAGGACCTCTTTGGAGAGAGAACCATCGCTTCCCATTATTACCATGGGGCATCCTGAACCTACTCGGGGTAGATGTCCTGATTACACCACTTCCCATGAAGTCGGGCCGAGGGGACGACAATATGGAGGGATGGGGTTTGGTAATCCCTGGGGCTGGACCCAAAACAATATGTTCGGGCGTTCCTACGTATCTCATTAGGATGAGAATCAGGCCGCACGTAGTTCTAGAAGCATAGTTTAACATCATGTTGGATGAAATTCTGTTTAACGTCATGTGGGACGAACACATCTCATCTAGGGGTAGGCACGACATGATGACTAACCTGACGTGAATGAGGACATAATCTCGCACCACACTGTGCAATCCCATAAGAGAGAACGATTCGTAGAAAGACAAAGAAATGATCTTTGTTTTAGGTCTTAGAACTCGGACCCAAGGACAAGGGGAATGAGAGACACATGGTAAAGCGGCTGCAAAACCCAACGTGAATGGGGCAAATCCTTGCTCACTATGTGCTCCTAGGAACTCATTTAGGGCGAGATACCAAACACGAAAAGTTAGGTTGGGCCTATGGGGAATTTCCCAGGTGCTCTTACATATCTCACAAGGATGAGAATCAATCCATACGTAGTTCTTGATGCAGCATGGCGCGATGGGGCTCCTGCGCAAAGGAGTCGGGCGGGTCTAGCCCTCGCACCAAAAGAAGCGGCATTTGATGCATCTTGTTTGTTCTTGAAGGTAAATGGTTTTTCTTTTGTGGGGTGACTGGCCTAGGGTAGAAATTCCTGGCGTCTCCACAATAATCAAGACATAACAGGCATTGACAAATGGCATGGTGATTGACCAATACCTGGCGTGATGTCTCCCTTGGGGAGGTCACCACAATGCAGTTCCATTTTTCGTCGTGCGGCCAGGACGATATCATCACAGTTTAAAGTATCATGGTAGGACCGATAGAATATTTTAAGGTCATATGGTTTGGACCAACATCACAGTTTAAAGTCATATGGTTTGGACCGAGAGCAATGTTTAAGGTCATATGGTTTGGACCGACAGCACAGTTTAAGGTCATATGGTTTGGACCGACAGCACAGTTTAAGGTTGTATGGTTTGGACCGACACCACAGTTTAAGGTTATATGGCTTGGACCAACAACACAGTTTAAGGTCCTATGGTTTAGACAGACAACACAGTTTAAGGTTATATAGTTTGGATCGATAGCACAGTTTAAGGTTTTATGGCATGGACCGATAGCACAGATTAAGGTCCTATGGTTTGGACCGACAACACAGTTTAAGGTCATATGGCTTGGACTGACAGCACAGTTTAAGGTCATATGGTTTGGACCGACAACACAGTTTAAGGTCATATGGTTTGGACTGACAGCACAATTTAAGGTCGTATGGCTTGGAACAATAACACAGTTTAAGGTCGTATGGTTTGGACCAACAGCACGGTTTATGCTCATATGGCTTGGACCAACAACACAGTTTATGTTCTTATGGTTTGGACCGACATAACAGTTTATGGTCGTATGGCTTGGACCAACAGTAGAGTTTAAGGTCGTATGGTTTGGACCGACATCACAGTTTAAGGTCGTGTGGATTTGACCGACATCACAGTTTAAGGTCGTCTGGCTTGGACTGAGGGGAACACGCACGATGCGATACCATCACTGCACGCGATTCCGAGAAAGGAGCCTCATGCTAAGTGGCCGACGAGGGTCCAAACATTAGGAGGGGGACATGAGATGTTAGCTCCCAGTGGTGCTGAGCCCGAAACGCAATGTCCGGGCGACTACTTGTTTCCCATGGGGATGATGGTCAAGCTTCACACAACCTGCAAAGAAGAAACCCAAGCACATACTCTAGCGCTCAGATTGTGGGAGCCCCAAGAGACACCGTTATGCATCTTGGTCTGTCTGACGTGTGGGGTGTACTGAGGGTTAGTACAAGGAGGGTCAAGATTCCACCTTGACACGGTGGGGCGGAACAAAATGTGAATCATGCAACCAAAATTCAGGGTCCGACAAAGCCGGTGTGACAACTAAGGATTACTTCTGACCACGTTCGCAACACAGCATCCTGTCGTGTTAGCCATGGGGACAAACAAATGAGCATCAACTGCTGACCATACTCGCAACGCAGGATTTGTATCAATTTCTTGTCTGAAACCCTCAGGGGCGTTGGCCTGTGACGGTATGAGAGCCCTTGGGAGTTGTATCTAGGCGGTTCTTGGGGGTCCCTCCGGGTGTGAAGGATGATGGGGGCACGAATGAAGGGGAACACGAAGCTTGGCAAGTGGGTGGAACTTGCCTAAGTCAAATCTGTCACTCCAGGCCCTAGACCAGAGTACTCTGAACACATTAGAAAACCACTGGAAAGGGTCATAGGGCTCAGTCTGAGAGTGACCAAAAGATGGAAGATCCCTGGGAAAAGTGGGGGGGGGGGGTGCATAATGCCAAACACCCTGACAATCGGGAGATCGTGGGATCTCCTAAGAGATGGGGCTAGACCTGAGATCTAGATGTTCAGGCGGTCCTACGTATCCCATAATGATGGGAATCAAGATCTACGTAGTTCTAGATGGCACCTTTTAATGTCATGGGGATCATGACATTGGAGGGATAATCCTAAGGACAGGGTGCGCATGGTGCAGCTGTTGCAAACCCGACGTGAATGAGGACATAATCCCATACCACGTCACGCTATCCTGTGGTCAAGGTCCCAAAGGAGAGATCGACGTGATAGAAAACCTCAAGCTGGACCCAAAGACGAAAGGTCTGGGCGTTCCTACGTATCCCATTAAGATGGGAATCAAGCTAAACATAGTTCTAGGAACACAGTTTAAGGTCATGTAGGAAGAAATCAGATCTTAGTTTTAGGTCTTAGAACTCAGACCAGGTGCAGTTTAAGGTCATGCGGGACCATACAGTTCAAGGTCGTATAGGACCATAGAGCCCAAATGTAGTGAAAAATGATGTTTAAGGTCATGCTAGATCGGGTGCAGTTTAAGGTCATGCATGACCAAAATAGGATCTTAGTTTTATGTCTTAGAACTCGGACCCTTGACGCTCATGAAAAATACCGTTTGAGGAACATGGAATTGAGGGAGGAGTGACACTCTCACCATCCATAGTCACCAGGGAATACGCTCCATTAGGATAGACCTTATGGAAAATAAAAGGGCCTTCCCACTTGGGCTCCAACTTGGGTGGTTTCCTGCTGGGAATCATTGGCGCTCTGAGAGCCAACACTAGGTCACCTTGCAGGAAGGAGCGGAGGCGAACCTTCTTATTGAATGCTCGAGCCATCCTGCTCTGATGCCTTTCCAAGTTATGTAAAGCGCACAACCTACTTCCATCCAATGCTTCCAATTCGGCTAGATGGATTTCGACAACTCTATCTGGCACTTGTTGATCATAGACCGCCATGCGCAATGAGGCCAGCTAGATCTCGATGGGCAGGACGACCTCAGCTCCGTATACCAGGGAATATGGAGTCACATGGGTGGAGTTACGAGTCGTCGTCCTATTAGCCCTGAGGGCGTTGGGGAGCTTGTCCGGTCAACTTTTCTTGTTCTGACCAACCATTTTTTGCATAATGTTAGAGAGAGTTTTGTTAAACACCGCAATCTGTCCATTCCCCTGTGCATGATAGCGGGAGGTGTGGTTAAAGAGAATTTTGTACATGGCATACAGTTTCTTCAGCTCGGCCGCTTGGACGTTGGTTCTGGTATCCGTGAGGATAGCATGAGGTACTCCAAACCGGTAAATGATATTGGATATCACGAAGTCAGCGATAGAATAGGCGTTGACTTCCCTGAGTGGGATTGCCTCTACCCACTTTGAGAAGAAATCTGTAGCGGTTAAGATGAACCGGCACTGGTGGGCCATCGCCGGAGGGTAAGGCCCTACGACATCCAACCCCCAGACCGCAAAGGGCCAAGAATACTTGGTAGTATGGAGAGGCTTTGGTGGCCGATGCCCAAAGTTAGCATGAACTTGGCACACATGACACCTCATGGCATACTCGATACAGTCGTGGATCATGGAGGGCCAGAAGTATCCAGCCTCCGAATCTGGTGAGACAACTGCGACCTGGCCTGGTGTGCGCCACAGGAACCAGCATGCACTTCTTGTAGGACCTGTGGGATCTTGACTCCATAAAGACAATAGAGGAGAACACCATCAAACCCGTGCCTGTAAAGGATCTGCTCACGGCTGGGACCGCTTTGAAGGGTGAACTACGACGCATGACGTCAGATTTGTTCTCGCTCTGCTCGGTCCAGTGGAAGATTGTCGTGCTGAAGATATTCAACCAAGGGTGTCCTCCAGTAAGGAACTGTCTCGATCACTACGCCTGAAGCCCCCAAGGGTCCTGATGTAGGGGCGCCAATGGTGAGATGGTTCACTCGCGGGCCACGATCGCCCTCTGGAATAATAGGAGCAATGACTCTTTGGTGCGCCACGTGGATGATTAGGTCATCATGTTCAGGCTCCGTGAGTGATGCGGCCAGGCTGGTCAAAGCATCTGCTCGACTGTTCTGCGACCGGGGAATGTGAACCACATCTGGCTGGGAAGGGAACTTAGCCATTAGATGGAGGGTGCACTCCAGCAGTGGCATGAGTTTTGGCTTCCTAACAACATAGTCACCATTGAACTGCTTGATGACTAGCTCAGAGTCCCATTTTACATACAGATGGAGTACGTTAACCTCTAGAGCCAACTCGAGGCTAGTGATGAGGGCATGATATTCAGCCTCTTTGTTGGTGAAGCCTTCTGACAACAGGAATGAATATAGAAGAACAGCTTACTCCGGGGTGATGAAGATGATACCCATGCCCACTCTGTTAAGCCTAGGATCATTGAACCTTCTACCGGTGGGGCTTTGGGAGGCTCCATCAATGAGAATCTGCCATCATGGGATGGCGGGATCGAATGAGAGGATTGCCTCATAAGGAAAGCCTAGATCTAGTGGCTGGTCTGCAGAGATTGGGTGGGCAGCTAAGAAGTATGCCAATGCCTGTCCTTTGACGGCCTTCTGTGGTACGAACCTGATGTCGAACTGCTGGAGGATCACCGCCCAGCGTGCCATTCAGCCAGTCAACATAGGTCAGTTCAGGATGTATTTCAACGGGTCTACCCGAGAGACCATCTGTACCTCAGGGTGCTACAATTAGTGCCACAATTTCTTATGGAAAATACGAGCTCCAGACATCTCTTCTCGATGGGAGAATATCTAATTTCCACATCGAGGCGCATGCAGATGAGGCTGTAGAGGCTATTCTCTGTTCCCTCGCTGTTCTACTGGGTGAGAAGGGTGTCGAGGGATCGTTCCAGGGCGGTCACGTAAAGGACCAGCGGCTTTCCGAGAATGGGTGGCATCAGGACCATAGGTTGAAGCAGATAATGCTTGATTTCCTCAAAAGCGATCTGACACTCTTCGTCCCACCCATAAGTGCTGCCTTTCTTCATGAGCCGAGAAAATGGCTTACACTTTCCGGCCAGATTTGCAATGGATCAGAGTATATAGGCTAAGGGGCCTTGGAGGCCTTGAAGCTCCCAAATATTATTAGGGGGAGGCATCTGACTGATGGCCTTGATCTTCTCTGGGTCGATCTCGATGCCTCGATACCTAACAATGAAGCCAAGAAACTTTCCGGAGGTGACCCCGAAGGCACACTTCAACGAGTTCATCCTCAAGTGGCAAGAACGGAGGAAGCCGAACACTTTTTCAAGGTCTTTGAGATGATCCTAGCGCTAACGAGATTTAACCACCAGGACGTCTACGTAGCACTCCACCAGGGTCCCGAGGATCGGCACGAATATGTGGTGCATAGCCATTTGATAGGTGGAACTCTCATTCTTCAGGCCAAAGGGCATAACCCGGTAGCATAAAGTACCCTAGGGGCCCTGAAGGTAGTGAACTCTTCATCCTCGGGGGACATCTAGATCTGTTTGTACCCGGAGTACCCATACATGAAGGAGAGGGCTTGGAACCCGGCCGTTGCATCGATCAACAGCTCTATCATGAGGAAAAGGAAATTCATCCTTCGGACAGTGGCGATTAAGTTCGCGGAAGTTGATGCAGACCCTGATATGACCGTTCTTTTTTCGGACTGGCACAATGTTGGCTAGCCACCTGGGGTACTGGAATTCCTTGACGAAGTTGGCCTTGATGAGCTTATCAACTTCGGCATCAACCATGGCACCATGAGAGGGGTGCATCTTTCTGGGAGGCTTACTGAACCCGCGATGGTTTTCTGGGAGGCCAAGGTTGTGGACGACTACCTGGGGATCTAGTCCCAGCATCTCATCATAAATCCAGGAAAACACATCACGGTGTTGTCTGAGGAAGTCTATGTACTGTTTCCGTTCCTCGGGGGGCACAGCGGCGCTGGCCAATATAGGTCTCGGGTCCGCCTCGCTACCGAGGTTCGCTTGCATTAACTCATCGAACGTGGTGGAGACGCCCTCCTCAACGGCTGGAGGAGCATCTTCCATGTCCTCATCTCCACTTGTGGAAGGATCTTCCATGGGGGAAGCCGTTTCGGGGATGCTAAACCCTGATGGGGAGATGGCGCTGGCTTGGGCAGCAGAGGTTGTCACGATGGGAGACTCATGCACAGCGGAGACCATAGCGAGGAAGGCGGTTGATCCAATCTCATCTGGCCTTCAGCCCAAGTGGCCACACTCTACGACATCAAAGCAGTAGTGACGTGTTGGCTTGAGCCGGTCAATTCTGGCCCGACGAAACAAACACGTATGACGTACTGCCGTTGCCATGATCCTAACATCCCGATATCGTACAATGGTAGGAGGATCGGGGATCACTGAGCCTAGTTGGTGTAAGAGTACGAGGTGATTTCTCACCGTCGCTTAGACCCGGAAATTTTCCTTCCTCTGGTACCCGAGACAACAAAGCACTCTCCCATATCGGGTGTCGTGGCCTCCAACCGATGGATTGGGAAGACATATTCATCAACCAAACCTGCCCAGGGATCACTCGTGACAGTGGTGGGATCGACCTCACCTACCAGGATCTTCTTGTCCTTGCTCTTGTAATAGTCAGCGTCCAGGTAATGGGATTCACAAGAGGCAAACAGAGATGCATCTCATTTGAGCACGCCCACTCGACCCTTAAGGGATTATTTGAGGCACTGATGGTACGATGAGGGGACCACTGCGTGAAGGTGGAGCCATGGCCTTCCCATAAACGCGTTGCAGGCGGTGTCCTGAGAGACAACCATAAATTCAGTATTGGCAATTTGGCCGCCAAACTGGGACTTCAGAATAATCTTGCAGAGTGAAATTTGCTCTGTCCTGTCATACCCCTGGATCCTGAGGTCGAAGGGAGTTAAATCATCCTCAGACAACCATAGTTTCCGCAGTGTCCTAGTTGGGATCAGGTTAATCCTGGAACCCTTTTCGACAAGACACCGACGGACTTCCACGCCATTGAACTGGCCGGTGATGTATAGTGGGCGGATGTGCCCCTGTATGGGAAGATCATCATCTTCACCGGAAAATGAGATAACCGCCTAACATTCGGCGTCCTCAATCGCCTCAGTGTGGAAGGCTTCTACGACCGCTAACTCCGTTTCAAACTGGAGGGGGCTCCATAGAGCCTCGGCGAGCGCCTCACGCATTTTAGACGACAGGCGAAGGTCCTCAAGGATAGAAAGCCTTGCCGTAATGCCGTCCAGATGATTCAGAACATCATACTTTTGAGCCAAACATGAGCTTCTTCTTACAGGAGGTCGCTCCGCGATTGGGGGCATGACGGGCCCTGCTGGTGGGACCGGTGACTAACTAGTACTAGGCACATCCCGCTGTTCACCAGTCGATGCCCTGGAGGTGGCTGTTGTGCTAGGATCGGAAGTCTGTAGTCGGCCAGTGGCAGGGCAGGGCTGGTTGCGACATGGACGAGGTGGTTCTGCCCAATCCAGCAACACAAACGGTGGTGGAAGCGGACCAGTTGACACCGGATTAGGGAGCTGCGAGTGCTTCTCTCTATACTGGGCTTGCTGCCTTGTCTCGGTAGCGTGCACGGCTTGACTAGATGTGACGAATGACGTGCCCCAGCGATTCACATATCCATGGCTCCGCCGATGTTGGCGACATCTGGGGACATTTGGGAGGTCCACCAGGCGTTCCTCATCGTCGAGAGTCAAAAAAGGGATTTACCAACTCTACGGTGTTAACGGAAGCGTACCCCGGGCTTCCACTTGAGGAGTTATCCACGACCAGATGGGGACTCCGAGGGATCCCCATTTCTGGGGGCATGAAATCGCCAAGTGCGCGGGAAGATGACGGCAACAACAGGGCGCATTCTTTCTTCATGCGTCACCGCATGCTCTTCTGGTAAAAGGTAGGCTGGGGCGACGATGCCAAAGCGGCACTCGCAGACTCCAAGGGCTCTTGCTGACTCAGGCAAGCACGAATGATGCCATCGGCATGGGAGACCATCCTGCAGGACATCCAGTTGTTATACTTCCGGGACTCACATTCGGAAACCTGTTCCCATTCATCCCCGTTGTCACTGCTTCCATCTGATCACATGAAGAAACCTTCCACCTGTGCCAGGGTTGGGCCCAACCTAACTATGTTGTTTCCAATCTGGTTTTGGAGCCAGTCCTTGAACACATAGCATCACTAGATTGTATGTCCCAAGATCCGGTGATAAGGGCAGTATTTAGGGTGATCAATGAGACATGCCTCTTTTGGATTCCAGCACTCAGGCAACCGCACGATCCTCTGCTCCAAGGCGCTATGGAAATAACCGGGGACCTGGGCCTCACCAAACGAGTAAGTCTGATTACTTTTATCTGGAAAGGGGGATCTTGGGGGATGACCATGACCAGGGGCTGCAGGAGCAGGCTGAGGTGGCAGAGCCGGATTATCTCTCCTATTTGTGGTGGTGCGTTACGCGGAGGCGACTGCCGATTTTGAGGCCGTCGCTGCTGGGCCGGAGGCTATGGCCATGGGGGTGGACCCCTATGAGGATGTTGAGCTGGCCATACTGGAAGAGACTCTAGCTGTATTGGGGCCTCTATCTGGGCTACAGCAGTGGGCTCAGCTCTGGTGGCTCTCCTTGCAGAGATTACAGGAGGTAGCGGGCGTGCCTGACCGGCCTGCTGCATGGCGTCTTCGAGGCACTGATCCTTGTCCGAGAAGTCCCAGAACCCTCCAGGGTAATTTTGTTTGATCAGAGAAGGAGCCAACTCTGCCTTGACATTCCCTACACACATCATTTGTAATTGCTCCTGAGTCAGTGGCATGTCAAGGGAGTATGTGAGCCCCTTCCAACGGGCGACGAAGTCCGCAACTCGCTCGTCAGGCCTTTGTTTGCACCTGAAGAGGTCTGAAATGTTCATCTTCCTGGTTGTGGAACTGAACTGGTAGAGGAATTACCAGCGAAGGTCCTCTCATCTAGTCACAGATCCAACAGGGAGCTGGCTGTACCAGACTAATGCTGGTCCTTCTAATGTCTGAACGAAGCAACGGAGCTTGGCAGCCTCCTGCTGTGCCATAGTCCCTAACATAGTCACGCACCTCGGGTTGAAGTGGGCCAAGTGTTGTTGCGGGTCTCCGGTCCCATTAAAGGTGGCTAATGTGGGGTTCCCTAATCCTGGCAGGGCCGACATATCATCCACCCATGCTGGGTATGGCTTACCGTCCGGTGGGATTCCCACCTGCCGAGTTTCCAGGGCCTCTAAGCGGGCAATGAGTACTTCCATCAGATCATCCAGATGCGGATTCCTGTCCTGATGGGGATCTCTAACCAAAAGCGCGTCTCCAGGCTCTTAGATATGGTATTCATGCTCAGTAGCTCATGGGGCGGTTGGGGGAGCGACTCTCGGGGTGGCGGGAGGAAACTGAGCAGGGTCCCCAAGGCGGTCCCGCCGCTCGGGAGGGTTTGGCGAAACATATCTTGCTCTCTTGACATGGCTTCCAGCGTCTCCCCAGTCGGCGAACACAACATGGTCACAGTTTCCCGGGGGAATCTCGGCAAGGGGTAGATGCTCCTGCCCCTGTTGTCCTGGTCTAGGGTTACCGTAGTCAGGCCGCCGCTCTGCAATGCGTTCGGCCAAGAGCTCATCAACCAGCCATTTTTTCCTAGCAAGCTGTTGGCGTAGCGTGGCCTTCTCGGGATCTTCCCCTACCTTCTGTAACTGAGGCAGATGGGTCGACGAGTTTGACAGACTCGACGGGCTCTTTACCCGTGCCGATGTTTCGGCTCAGTGTCAGTGCCTCCATGGGTACAGGGAGACCTAGGAGACTCCTCTGTTGGCGAGTAATCCTCCTAGATGGGTCCAGTAGCGGCTTGTACTCAGGGGGTGAGTCCCCGTAGAGGGGCTCCACACCGTTTACCTCATCTGAAAGGTCTTCCCTGTTGACTGCCACTTCCCTTGGCGACGTTCCCTCAGGGCCGCCCAGTGAATCGGGCTGCCGACGGATCACACAGAAAAGAAGAGCAGCGTACTTCCCCCATCTGCGGACGTGCGCGTGGAAGGTGGCTTCCTAAATAACATTGCGGAGTAATTGAAAACTATGGATGCATTGTTGCTAGAGGGCCCTGTGGTGGCCTAATGACTCGGGGTGCTAAACTACAAGGAGCGATGCAAGGTTGACCCGACTGCACTGCACACCGATATCCTCGAGATGTGCTTGGCTCCCGGGATAGGGCGCTAGCTAATGGAGAAGACGGGAGTGAGTCACCCGACGGGTCTGGTGGAAGCATTCAAACTCTCTCGGGGTGAGTGACTCTGGAACATCAAAATATGATCCTGCAACTGGGAAAAACGTTTCGGGAAAGTGGCCCGCTGTAAGGACGGTCCCGAAGCTCCATGACACCGGTTCGGGGTCCGGACCTTGCTGCCTCTGCTCGTTCATCGAGGATAACTGGGGAACTGACAATGGCACCAAGGCAAGCCACCGGGCCGGTGGGATGGCCGGCGGGGAATACGACGAACATGCCGATTGGACGCCGATCCCTGAGTCATCCTCCAGGGGTTACAGTGCCCTGACTGCCACGTCGCGATAGGATGGGCAGACGAATGGGCCTCTTGTCATAGCGTCGATGCTTTCTGAGGGTGTGTCACTTCTCGGATCTTCCTTCGGTCCCTAGAAAAGTTCCCCAACCTCCCAAACTAGGGTGGAAGGTGCTTCTTGAGAGGCCAGTGACAACTGCGGGTTTGACCACAGGGGGTATGCCAAGTCCTCGTCCTCCTGGATATACATTCGGAGGGAGGAGGGAATCAAACTGATCTCGCATTAGGGGAGTACGAGACTGATGCGCCGTGTCCCCATCCCTGCCCTCAACTCAAAGGGTTGGGGGGAAGGTTCCATCGTTGAGTCGAACTTCGCCTCAGAATATGAGAAACGGGCTGGTCTAATTTCTTTCTGGACTCCCCTGACATTCCTCTTACGGCAAAGACACCAGGCCTTCCTGCCCCTGGGTGGCTCCTCAAGGTAAGGATGATTTCCGTCAAGAAGTACCCTGGCCACAATAGAGCTGGAGCAGAGGGGACTGAAGGCCGGTGTGTGGGACGCACTGGGACTAATGTCAAAAGGGACACTGGGAGGACCTCCATTTGATTGAGCGACTGGATACACAACGGCTCCATACTCGCAGACGGCAGTAAGGGAGTGACCTCACACCCGATGTAGTGTGCACTGGAAAGAGTCATACCCGGAGCATAGCCGTCGTGGAGAAGTCTTCGACTTTCCATATAAGTGGCACATAATGAGCCTTCATGGTGGGTGGAACTACCGCGGATTGGTCCGTGGTGACCATTGACAGTGCCCGCGACTGGGAGATTCGACCCAACTTTCTTTCAGGGCGGTCGGGGTTTTGATCCCAGTCGGGCATGTGGCTGCCCCTGCTCAACGTGTGCGGGGGTCTGGTAATAGGAGTCAGCAGTGGCTAGGGACACAGTGGTTGCTGATGTTGGTGCCCAAGGATGGGAATTCTCTACCACTCACGCCCGACCCTGGCATCTGGTCAGATGGGTCAGAGCCGGTGGTGCAGGCAAGAAGATATCCTTCTCCTCGGGTCGGGGAGTCGGGCGGCGACATCGACGCAGACTAGTGGGGTTTTTTGCCGTTAACCCCTGGGACGGGTCTCCGATCGGGCGGACCCAGATATCCCCCACCTCATTGGTGTAGGGGAGGGATGTGTCAAGGCGCTCCGGGGATAGAATCCCGATGTAGTTGAACGTCGGAGTGGGGAGCGGAAACTCCCTGCGCGGCCCTCGGTGGCGGTGATGGTGGTGAGGCGTAGCCGCCTCTAGATCCAAACGGGCCATGCCCCTGGTGGGGATGATCCCTTCCTCATCATACCTACGAACAAGGTCGTTGATCACCCTCTGCTAGATGATTTCTGATGGGGAAAGGGGGCGTGAGTACCCGACTCCTACGGCGGCCAAAGTCTAAGCGACTACGGAAAAGGTGGGACCGCGCGGGGTAGCCGCGTCGGTATTGCCCCTGCCCCTGCACCGGTGGGTAGGTGGCGATCGAGTTCCGGATGCAGTGATATGATTCCTGGAAGTAGGGAGATGAACCCATTAGTACCAACTGGAAAAGAGATCAACAACCGAAGCCTAGTGTCATTCCTTCTTCCGTGGCCGGTGAGAGGGATCTACGCTGACGACATCACAGAATGGAGTGGTCAACATCCTGATGGCCTCGACCCCTGGTGGGTTTCACGTCCCGGTAGTGGTTACCCGGACCTGGTGACATGCTAATCTTCTGACACCCCGACCACTACCATTCTCCGTATTGAGGAGAAAAGATTCACGTCGGGTTCACCATTTTATGTTTCCGATGATTTTGTCGGGGCGCACGCATCCGTCTGTGGGGAGGATGCACTACTTGTTACCCCGCATTCCCGCTTTCCAAAGGCGGGCGACATCCGTTCCTTGTTCAGGGATGTCTGATCCTTGATCGAAATCGGGATGATGGGATGTCAGTTCTTCCATCTGTGGATTCCTCCTCGGAGCTCATCACCTAGTCCGGGTCTCCCTCATAGATTTAAGACGGGATCATGAAGCTCATTCCCGGCACCATATCTACATGGAATCTAGTTAATTACACTGCTTCCATCGAGACACTCCAAGGGGTCTTGTCGGGGCAGCAACCTTCGGTGAGGAGAATGGTCACATTGGGGTGTCGTTGGCATGTTTGTCTTCTGTCCCTTATCACAGGGCTTCTCGAGGGCGTGGAAGCCCAAGCCATCCCACATCAAACGCGGGGAATGTGTACCATCTGAGTTTTTCCTCATCTTCCCATGTTTAACACTGGGTATGTCACGAGTTTAACGTCTTGCAGAGACAGATCGGGTTGAAGGACCCCTAGGGGGAACACCGATGTTGGGGCCATCACGTGGGCGACTTCCCAAATGTCATGGAGTGGGATGGGGTGGCATGATCTCACCGGGATGTGGCAGCTCGGGTTTGGATCAGGATTGATGGTGGAGTGACGGGCTTGAATCTCATGGAAGCCTCATACGTATCCCCATGGAAGGGAATCAAAGTCGGCGTAGTTCGATGGGATGGTTGGACACCTGGAGAGGTGACCCGTGAGAATGAACGCATGGATTGGAGCCGGAAGGAAGAAAGATCTTCAGGCTAGGGCTTGAGCTTCCCATGGTACATGGGCTCAGGGGGGGAATTCAGGATGAGACATGGGTGTGAGACATGGGGATTACGCTCTGAGACGACCCAAGAGGGGGAATACAGTTTTACGTCATGCGGGACAAGACATGGTTTAACGTCATGCGGGACAAGATATAGTTTAACGTCAAGCGAGACGAGGGAATACAGTTTAACGTCATACATGACGAGGGATTTGGGGATTACGCTTTGAGGCGGCCCATGGTGGTCAGGGAACCAACGTGGAGAGTTCGGGATGACCGGGTGGTGGGCTTGAACCTCGTGGAGGCTTCCTACGTACCATGCGTAAGCACAGATCAAAGTCCACGTAGTTCGCTGAGATGGGGCTTACGCTCTGAGGTGGCCCATGGTGGTGTCATTGTCGATGAGCTCTCTAAGGACATGTGTGTCATGCTCGGTGTGAGAAACAAGAGGCAGCAGGAACCAGATGATCACGACGCAAAGGGTGCATTCATGAGAAGCGGAATGGAGCTTACGTGTTGAGAGGCCCAAAAAGGAGGCAGGGGCTTACGCATGGTTATATGCCCTTGGTGCTGGGGGCTTACTCCAGGGTGGAGGCCCGTGGTGCGATAAAGCGCAGTGGGAAAGGGACTCCACTGGCCTTTGCAGGGGGAAGTTCGGAGATGCCCGGGTGCAACCTTCCTTTGAGAGGCTAGGGGCTTACTCTCTGAGGCAGCCCTTCCCCCGCAGAAAAATTCCACTCCGACAAGGAGGATCTGATTACATGCGAGGAAGATTCCATTCCTATGGAGACGAGTGGGCGTAAAGAATGCCCGAGCTGGGGGACCCTGCGTGCGAAGCACGAGGTCAGACCACAGTTTAACGTCATGTGTTAAGAACGAGGTGCTTAGTAGTTCAACATCCTGCAGCTTGGACGAGGTGGGTTTGCTCCACACACCTAGGGCTTACATGACCAACGACCTCTACCCCTTGTGGGAGGGAAGGCATCGGTAGGGCCATAGTGAAGGGGGGCCGCAGGGCGAACCATTGAGGGGTCCACGTTAGCGTGGCTATGAAAAGAAGCAATAGTGGTTAGCGTTTCTTTGCGGAGAAGCATAGGGCAAAGAAACGCAATGGGAAACACCCCCCAAGGGACCTTGAGGTTACTTCGCACGAGCCTGGAAGGACGTACGGGAAAACAACGCATGGCGCGCATGCCCGGAAGGGGAGACATTAGGTGCCGACGAAGAGGGGCAGCCAAGGGGCGTCATGGTGAAGGGTCCAGGGTTTTGCGCGCAAAGAAAATGGCTGCACGCAAAACACTAGGATGGAGCGCAATTGGAGCCATGGAATTACGTGCGGAGAGGGAATCACACGCAGGGTATTGCACGCATGGAAGGGGATTGCGCACACTGGACACGGATTGTGCTCAAGGAAGGAACCCAGAGGAGGGGGAAAATTCACTTAAGTCGGTGGAGTTGCGTGCAAAGGCGAACCCCGGGGCAAGGTTACGCGAATAGGGGAATTACCTGGAAGTCCTATTGTGCGACGAGGGGTCGAATTGCGTGCACGAGAGCCGTTCCGAATTCTGTAACCCCCAAACCGTTCGTGGTCGCCGCCTATTTGTAGGCATCGGCCGGCGCAGAATTCAGGCAGCGCGTAAAATATTCCTCGCCGGGAGCCATCAGCGTGCAAAATCCCGATGCAATGAACTGGGGCGTGCAAATATTGCGCTCCTCATCAGCTCGATTCCGCAAATCCCAGGGATACTTCGCGCGACCAACAATATTTCCTGTGAATCCTCTTTTATTTCGCGCACCACTTCCTGGGCCTCCGGATCGGGCCTCTGATTCTGAATATGACTTCTCTTCATCATTTTGAAACATCCCCCGGGAGTTACGGCCTTTTTCGACATCTATAGTGTCTTATTGGACAAACAATGTACATATATAGAAAATTGAATAGTTCATCTAGGTTTGGATTTTTTCCCTTTTAATCCCCAAGGAGAGTCGGGTGTGTCACCTGATTATATGGGGATCTTCCTAAAGAGTAGAATATCACCTGTACATGTATTAGTTACATGTGCATATTCTACTCATCTAATTTAGATATAATCAATTTTATCATTCACATTATTGTGTAAGGGATCCTCTATATCTATATTATTATTTTTCGAATCTATTGAGATCATGTGGAAGAGGGATTATATACTCAAGTCTGGTATATCATAAATTTTTAGAGGGTAGGGATCCACAAACATTAAAAAGGTAAGGGACTATATAGAATGATTGATATTTAGTGAGTGAGTCCTACGATGAATGTACATGTGTGGTTGGTTTAATAAGACCATATTATAAGGATTGAGTTCTTAAAATTAGATTATCATGGTTATCATGTTTATCATATAACTAATAATTATTTATTTTACTTCAAAAAATATATAAATAAAAAATTTGAAAAAATAACAAGGATGATATACAAAGCATCAAACCTCATAAGAAATAATCTTGTCGTTCTAGAAAAAATTAAATGTTAAGAATTATATAACCTGAATAAATTCCTTTCGATGGATGTAACCTCCATATATGGATTTTCATTAATGAGATCCTAAAAGTTAAATACCATATTTTACTTGTAAGACCCTGACCCCAGTTACCCCGAGTTGGTGCATTCTTACATAACATTGGCATGATCACAAAAGATCAAGTCTCGAAAGACCAATTAGTTTAGTATCCTTGGAAACACTAGATACATTCATAATTCATACATTACATCATAAAGTAAAAAACTACAACAACATAGTATCCATATTCCACACTCATATCCCCTCAGACTATCCCTAGAGGTCAGTCATAAATTACTTATTCACATCCTGAGAAAAATAAAACATAGAAAGGGGTGAGCTCAGATTCTCAGCAAGGATAACAATATAGCGGAAACATTCACAACTAAGAATATAAATTTAAGGAAATGTATAACTAAAAAAAGCCTTTTAAACTTGAAAATTAGCATAACATGAAAAAACTAAAATGAAATAATTCCATTTTCTTATTCAAATGGATATTCTACTAGTCGAATAATGACATGAAATATCAATAAACACTTTCATAATGATGGAATGCATAATTCTAGACTTTCATAACCACATAGTCAGGGACGTATGCCAAGACTACAAATAAGATTATGTAAAGGCCATGTGTTAAGACACTAGTTTGTCTAATGAGACCTACCGATGCATTGAAGAGCTATAGAGGGCTTTACCCTTCACTTACTAAGTCCAATGGATTCCTAAAATGAACAAGTTTAAACATAACATAAACATTTATATTAAAACTAGCATACGAAATGTCAATACTTTATCCATAATCCATTAATGGTATAAAAATAACACATACAAAGTCAAACATATTAAAAAATATTCAATAATATATGGATGTTTTTTATCATAATAAATCAACTTCAAATAAGCTTAACATCCATCAAACGATTTTGAAATACATGAAATCAAAACTATTTGAGAGAAATATCTCTTTTTTTAAAATCATTTAAAAGTCCCATAAATTTAAAAGAAAACAGTTACATTGAAAATACTTTTATAAGCTTGTAAGGAAAGCTTCGACGATTTTATAATGGCAGAAAATAGCCACACCCGCTGTATAAGTCTAAAAATACATTTTTACATTAATTTTGTCAAAAAGGTTAAAAAGGACCTTGTTTGGAAAACAACGGAAAGATTACATTATAAAAATATTATAAAAAGTAAAACAAGGGTATAAATGACTTTATACCATGGTCTATAAAATAGTAATAATGTTTTGAAATCCATTTTTAAGAAACATGGATGTGGATGATAAAGAGGTCCCAAAAGATAATTATGTATAAACAACCTCAGATAATGTAGAGATTGTGAAATAAAACCATACCTTGTAATTTTCCTTCATCAAGGGTAGGTTAACCTCCTGTATAATGGTGAAATAATTTTTATTAAATTATACAATAATCCTATACATTAATATGATATCATATATGATATTATAACATTTCTTTGTTAATAATATCTTAGTATTATCGTCGTCTCAGGTGTTAAGAGATTCATTTTCTTTAATATTCTTTGTTATATGAGTCATATTTGTTATGGATGGGACATATATAATTCATATACAGAATTATATCAAGTATTTAAGCATTATTTTTAATCATCTAATGAAAATATGTCTTGAATGGATATGATGGGGAATAAATCTCATCGTGTTTGTGGAGGCGGTAATCCGTACGTACGCACGAGTCACAATATCATTCTTTTGATATTAAAATAATATATAATTGGATTTTGTATCCTATATACAGAATCATTATCATGTTATATTTATTATTTTCATCAATTACACATCATTATTATACCCATCCAAATAATAATGTATTGAATAACAATTACACCACTACGTGGAGACAGTAAGCCGTACATACGCACGTATGGTGACATGTCATTTAAATAATAGATTGAATAATGAATTTTGATTTAATATATTAATAATATCATCATATTATATAGAAGATACTGGAGTTATTATTTTATAATGGAAACAACAAAGAAAAATGATGTGGAATAAGAAAGGAACTTGAAAGAGTTGATGAAATTATTACATCTTCTTCGAATTTTTCCTTTTGACATGATCAAAAGGGATTTATAGGATGGATTTATGAATGAAGGAGGGCCTATAGGATGAATTTATAATATTTGAGAGGGTACTTGGGCATGGGTTGGTAGAGAAAAAGGGCTTTAAATGTGTGAATTAGATAGAAGTGGGAGTTCCCTTTTATAAGAGGGGTGATGGGTACCTTAGGAAAAGCATGAAATATTATATTATAATAAACACATTTTCGGTTTATAATGGCTCAAAAATGGATTATTTAAATTATAAGGTAGTTATGGGTTGGATACCACTCAAGAAATAGGGTTTAGATAGGTTTGGGTCACTATATTAACCATAATATTTAGATTTAACTCTTAGTAAATAGTTTGAGATTTACCATGTCTCTTTGTATTTTTATATTATATGGTTAAGAAACAAACTATATACATCCAAGAAAACCCCAAGTGGTTCATTAATGATAAAAATAACATTTTATAAGTTCTTTGGTATAATATTATATTTTTAGAAATAGAATATCAATTAATAATATAATATTTGTCTTAAAAACTCTTTTATGTAAATTTTGACACTATTTTGCTATTTTGTTTTTTATCAATTCATAACAGAATTATTACTTCAAAAAACATTAATCTTACCAACCCGAATATCTCATATTAACCTATAAAATTTGTGGAATTCATAAAATGTATAAAATTACATTTATTTGGTTATTTAAAATACCAATTATTTTAATTTTTTATTAGTAAGGTAATCAATGCACCACCATTGTGTCATAAATAAATAAAATTATATGACTTCTAAAAATTATAAATAAAATACAATTATGTAGGAAATCTTTGTATCTTTCAAATAAATATTTATAATAGAATTTATCTTATGTGTAACCCTATATTAAAAATGTTTTAGTTATTAATCTTTGATATTAACACTTTTAACTCTTCATTGAATTAAATAATAATAAATGTCCTAATCCAATCCAAGTGGACCAAATAGGTTCATATTTTATTCCTAAGGTTGATTTTGGTCGAATTATACTTATCCAATAGAATTAGGACATGTGTTAGGGTAATAATAATATCATTTTTACCCTTAATTACACTATTTATTTTTAAGCGTGGTAAATAAAAGTAAAGAGATATTATTCATCAAAAAATATTTTTAACTTATTAAACCAAATTTAACTCCTTTATATTAACCTTGTTTCTCTTATTTTCAAAATTCAACTCACAGAAGCAGTAAAATTATGTTTTATGTGAATTTGAAAATTCTCCTAGGAGATGGTTAAAAGATCGTGAAAAGATCAATAAGATTTTATATATCTAATATTATTAAAAAATGACTACAATGAAATAAATTGAACATATATAGGTATTATGTTCCTATTCTAACAATAAATAAATTTAAATAAAATAAATAATTATTAAAATAAAAAGTCAGTTTTAGACAATAACTCAGTGTTTTTCACTATTAATCAAAAGGGTCTGTTTTTAGAAAAATATAAAAAACTTACCAAAAGCTAATTTTGATATTACATATTCCAAAATGAAGTTTATTTTTCCAAATTCAAAACATATAAGTTGCATTAATTAATTGAAAATCAATTCCTGTTGTCAAAACCAAAAGGCGTATTTTTAAGAAATAATATCTATCCAAAGATTGACACTTATTTATGTCCAATCTCAATGTGAAATTACTTACAATTATCAGCATTGGATAAAATGGTAAAAATATAATCTATTTATACTTTCAAGACATTAAAAGTTTTAATTTAACACTATAAATTATTTTGATTAAAAAAGTTGTTTTCAGTTAAAATATAGTATTTCTCCCTATTCACCAAAATATAAAAGTTATCAGAAAAACACCAAAAATTTATTGAAACTAAATTCTTATGTCAAGATTCTAAAGAAGATGTTTATTTTGTCAAATAAAATATTTAGAAGTTTAAAATTTTGGATTTAAAAAGGTTTCATCATTAAAAGGCTGTAAAAGCGCGTTTTTTGAAAAAAAATACTTCTTTTATATGAAAAAATTGAATTTGTTTATAAGTTATGTATAAGAAACAAATAATATGTATTATAAAATTATAAGGACTATATATAGTTCAATATTCAGTTAATATTAATCATAACCACTTTTTAATGGCTAGTTTAGTATTGTTGTGATGCGCTCTAACCCGGTGTTGTGTGTAGTGCAAGTTATTGATTTACATTGAAGAAATTACATCCAATGAAATCACGGGGAGTTAAATTCTTCCCTCCTTCAATAAATTGCATCCTCACAATTTGATATTGTTTTTCGAAAATAAAAGGATGAAAATATAAAATACCTTTGGGGGAAAACCCAATTTAAAATTGGTTTAATACAATTTAGTCTTAATAAGAGGAAAAGGGGAATGAAAATGTAACCACCAAATTATGATCTTGATTAGAAGAACAATGGTGGAAATTAGAGACACATAATTGTTTGAAAAAGGTATTTATTTACATAGTGTGATTGAAGTCATTTGTCAAAAACAATTGTAGAAATGAAGGGCTCAAAGACATCAATATATGATGATTTAAAATATCATTGGTTCCAAAAAAAATAAGGTATTAGGATAACACATTTTTAGTTTTAAAATCCCTTACCTAAAGTGTAATAATTAATTTCTTCACAGAATAAGAAAAGAAAAAGATTTATACTTGACTATTAGAGTTCCATCCTTTAATTAATTTCTACCACAAACTCATCTTTCACTCTAAAAGAAAATAGAACAAAAAATATATATTCTAGTATCCTATTCGTATAGGGTTACAAAGAAATGAATTTATAATTCATCTACCACACCCTTTAAAAAACTACATTATTCAATCCAGGACATCACGTGGGTCAGTGGTAGGTGATACACCCTTGTCGCCCTTCGGTTGCGGGTTCATGTCTTGCGGACTTGCTAGAAGCGAGGGGTTGCCACTCGACCACTGGGTTTTCCTTTTTATGGAAATCAAAAAATAATCTCAAACTATACTTATCCAAAATAAATCGGTCCAAACTCATAGTCCAAAATTTATAGGGACTTTAAACATAATAAATATCCATTTTTTGATGTAATAACATGTGAACACCTTCATCTTTAATTCTTTTGAAACACTAAAACATCTTGAATTACCATAAAACCTTATTGATTACATTCATGCTCCCATATTCATTATAGAATACTGGATACACTCCTTCTATCCAAAAATTTTGTAAACTCAAACAATGATGGAATATACATATCATTAATCAATTTCATGGTAGTTAATAATATCTTGTATTATTTATCCGAATCAAACATGTACTATTCCAAACTCACTACCTCAGTATCTGAACCATATTATGGTTTATCTTTCTCTCAACCATAAATTTTCCGAAAATTTAACCTGAAATTGAGTAACTTTTCTTCGTTCCACAAAATCTCTAGTCCTTAATGAAATAGTACTGCAGTATAATCCTTATATACTCCATAAATATTATAACCATTAAATCGATGATACAACACTGAAATGACATAATTCATTAATAAGAACATAATAACCCTAATCATTCCTCCTCATATGTGGTAGTATCATTTATTATTTATTCACCAATAGCATCATTTGGGTCATACTCTGATTATTTGGACATTGGATTGTGTAGTGTCCCAACTCTATACTGATGAAGCATTGTAAATTTGAATCCTTTTTCTTACCCATACAGTCATGTACATGGTGTCCTTTTTCACCGCACTTATAAAAAACTCCCATTCCCTTCAGGAATGTTCCTAGGTGTTTCTTACTACAGTTATCACATTTGAAAAAATTCATCTTTTCCCTCTTCCCTTTATCCATCATTCTCTCTTCCATCCATTTCTTCTCTTGCTTCCCTTCAAAACTATAGGACTCAGAGAATTCATTACTTATCTTATTAATACATGATACTATTTCTTCATATGTTGATAATACAGGGGAGAAATTTTCCTTTCTAAATGTTGTCTTAATACCGTAAAAGAGTTTATCCTTCTTACTCTTTAGATCAAACATATTGTTGGAGTTAACATTCCTTATACTAGGTGCCATTTCTATACAATGGCATACAATAGGTCAGTATGAGAATTGCAATGAATATTTCCAAACATGTACAGTACCTAATGTAGATTTAATAGTTTATGGATATAATCCATAATCATAAAAAAATTTCTTTGAGGAAGTATATACACATAAACCATTCATAATGGTTTGTAAAGAAAATTGTAGTTATCCAAAGCATATCCCTTGGGAGTGTCGTAACCAAGAGTGCAGTAAGGCCCGTTGTCATGCACTAGTTCCCGTTCGAGTCAAGATCAAAGTGGAGTTTTCAGGTTTTACCCCTAGGTACATTTGTTGCAGAGCCGCCTCTACCTGCTCATATCCAGACAGGGATGTATTGCTCCGAAAACTCACAAAATCTCTGTAATACAAAAATTTGAGGAAGTTATTCTATACTAATCCTCAAAATCCTTCTTAGATCTATGTGCTCTAATCAGATTTTATCTAAATCTAGCTTCCAAGGTGTGTAATAAACTTCCTTTGATACCAAATGTAACGCCCCGACCGCAGTTACCCAGATTCGGTTAATTATTATATAACAATATCATGATCACAAAATATCAAGTCTCGAAAGACCGATTAGTTTAGTCGCCTTGGAAACACTAGATACATTTGAATGTCATACATTACATCATAAAGTGAAAAAATACAACAACATAGTCTCCATAGTCCACACTCATATCCCCTCAAAATATCCCTTCTGTCGAGTCATAAAATACTTCTTCACATCCAAGGAAAAATAAAACATAGAAAGGGGTGAGCTCAGATACTCTATAAGGATAATAATATAGAAAAACCATTCATAAAAAATAATAAACATTTAAGGAAATGTATAACTAAAACAAAAGCCTTTTAAAATTGAACATCAGCATAACATGGAAAAAATAAAATGAAATAATTCCATTTAATTCTTCACAAGGATATACTAATAGTCGAATAATCACATGCAATATCAATAACCAATTTCATAAAAATGGATTGCATAATGCCATAAATTCATAACCACATAGTCAATCCCTTGTGCCAAGACTAAAAATCATATTTTTCCAAGGCCTTGTTCTAAGACACTAGTTTGTCTCATGAGACCTACTGATTCATCGAGGAGCTATAGCAGGCTCTACCCATCACTTACAAAGTCCAATGCATTCCTTATATGAACAAGTTTAAACATAACATAAACATTCATATTAAAACTAGAAAAATAAATGTCAATATGTTCTCCATAAACCTTGATTGGTATAAAAATAACACATACACATTTAAACAAATCACAAAACCTTCAATACAATATGGAAGTTTTGTATCATAATAAATCAACATCAAATAAACTTAAAATCCATCAAAGGATGTTGACATATATGAAATCAAAACTATTTCAGAGAAATATCTCTTTCTTTGAAATCATTTAAAAGTCACATAATTAAAAAAGAAAAAATTTAATTTGAAAATACTCTTATAATATTGTAAGGGAAGCTTTGACGATTTTATAATGGTGGAAAATAGTTGCACCCGTTGTATAAGTTTAAAAAGATATTCTTACCTTAAATTGGTCGAAAAGGTTAAAAAGGACCTTGTTTGGAAAACTAAGGAATGATTCCTTTATAAACATATTATAAAAAGTCAAAAAATGGTATAAATGAATATAAACCATTGTATAAAAAATAGTAAGAATTTTTTGAAATAGATTTTTATGAAACATGGATGTGGATGATTAAGAGGTCCTAGTAGATAATTACGTATAATCAACCTCAGATAATGTTGAGATTGTGAAATAAACCATTACCTTGTACTTTTCCTTGGTCGAGGGTAGGTTAAACTTTTATATAATGGTGAAATAATTGTTATTAAATAATAAAAGAATCACATACATTAATATGGTATCATATATTATATTTTAACATTGCTTTGTTAATAATATCCTATTATTATAGTCATTTCGGGTGTTAACAAATTCGTTTTCCTTTATATTATTTGTTTTTTGATTCATATTCATTATGGATGGGATATATAATATTAAAATCCAAAATGATATCAAGTCTTTAAAAATTATTTTTAATCATCTAATGAAAAATAGTCTTGAATGGATGTGATGGGGAATGAATCTCATCGCGTTCGTGGAGACGACAATCCGTACGTACGCACGAGCGACGATATCATTCTTTTGATATTTAAATAATATATAATTGGATGGAATATCCTATATACAGAATCATTATCATGTTATATTTATTATTTAAATAAATTACACATCATTATCATACCCATCCAAATAATAATGTATTGAATAACAATTCCACCACGACGTCGAGACGGTAAGTCGTACGTATGCACGTATGGTGACATGTCATTCAAAGGATGGATACAATAATGAATCTGTTTGTACCATATTTAATATAGCATAAAATTATATATTAGATACTGGAGTTATTATTTTATAGTGGAAACAACAAAGAAAAAGGAAGTGGAAGAAGAAATGAACTTCAAAGAGGTGATGAAATTATTACCTCTTTTTCGGGTTATTTCTTTTGATTTGATCAAAAGGGCTCTTTAAGATGGATTTATAACCAATATATGGCCTCTAGGATGAGGGAATGACAGTTTATAAGGTATTTGGGTTGGGTTAGACCGATCCAAATGTCTTTTATTGTGTGAATTGGAGAGAATAGGGAGTTCCCTTTTATAAGAGGGGCGAGGGGCGCCTTAGGAAAAGATAGAAATATTATTTTATAATAAAATTATTTTCGGTTTCTAATGGATCCAAAATTGATTATTTAAAGGATACAGTGAGGATGGGTTGAAAACCACTCAACCAGTTGATATTAGAGAGGTTTGGGTCACTATATTAACCTTAACTTTTAGATTTAACTCTTAGTTAAATAGTTTGACATTTACCATGTCTCTTTGTATTTTTATATTATATGGTTAATAAAGATACAATATACCTCTATGAAACCACCATGTGCTTCATTAATTATACACCTATCATTATTTAAGTCCTTTGGCCTAAGATTATATTTTTACAAATAGAATATCAATTAATAATATAATATTTGTTTTAAAAACACTTTCATGTAAATTTTGACACTATTTGTTATTTTGTTTTTTTCTAAATTTATAACAACATTATTACTTCTAATAAAATTCATCAAACCAACCCTAATATGTCATATTAAATTATAAAATTAGTTTAATTGTAATAAAAGTCACAAATTACATTTATTTGGGTATTTCAAATATCAATTGTTTTAATATTTCATTAATAATGTAATTACTGCATCATCATTATGTCATTGATAAATTACATTATTTAATGTCTAAAAATTATAAAAAAAATACCATTATATAGGAATTATTTTTAGGTTTCTAATTAATATTTATAGTCGAATTTATCTTATGTGTAACCCTTATTAAAAACGATTTAGTTATTAAACATTGATTTTAACTCTTTTAACTCTTCTTTGAATTAAATAATAATAAATGTCCTAATCTAATCCAAGTGGACCAAATAGGTTCATATTTTATTTCTAAGGTTGTTTTTGGTCTAATTATACTCAGAAAAAATAATTAGGACATGTTTTAAGAAAATAATAATATCATTTTTACCCTTAATTACACTATTTACTTTTAACCATGGTAAATAAAAGTATAAAGTTACTATTCACAAAAAATTATTTTTATCATATTGAACCACATTTTAATCATTGATATTAACCGTGTCTCTCATACTTTCTAAATTTAAATCATTGAAGCAGTACAATTATGTTTTATGTGATTTTGCAAAATCTCCTAGGAGGTGGGTAAAAGACGGTAAAAAGTTCAAAAATTTTTTATAGATCTAATATTATTAAAAAAATGGATCCAATGAATTACATTTAAAATATATTGGTCTTATGTATCAATTATGACCTAAAATAAATTTAAATAAAATAAATAATTATTTAAATTAAAAGTTAGTTTTAAACAATAACTCAGTGTTTTTCAATATTCATCAAAAACTGAAAGCTTTTAGAAAAATATCAAAAAATTAAGCTAAGTTAATTTTGATATTCGAAATTAAAGAATTATGTCTGTTTTAGTAAATTAAAAACATAGAAGTTGCATTTTTTAATTTGAAATTAATTACTGTTGTCAAAACCAAAAGGCATATTTTTAAGAAATAATATCTATTAAAAGATTGACAAATTTTTTTGTCCAACCTCAAAGTAAAATTACATACAATGACCAGAATTGGAATAAATGGTAGAAATATAATCTATTTATACTTCCAAACCATTAAATTGTATAATTTAACTATATAAATTATTTTTTTAAAAAAAATTCTTTCAGTTAAAATATAGTATTTTCCACTATTCACCCAAATATGAAAGTTATTATAAAAAGAACAAAAAATTACTAAAACTAAATTATTATATCTCGATTCTAATGAAGACATTCATTTTTTCAAATAGAATATATAAAATCTTATAATATTGGATTAAAAAATGGTACATCATTAAAAGGCGGTAAAAGTGAATTTTTTGAAATCAATACTTCTTTTATCTGAAAAATTTGAATTTTTTATTAAATTATGTCAAAGAATCTCAAATTATGGATTCTAAAATTGTAAGGATTATATATAGATAAATATTTATTTAATACAATTCTTAACCACTTTTGAACGGCTGGTTTGGTAATCTTGTGGTTCTCTCGAACCCGGTATTGCGTGTAGTGAAAATTATTGAATTACTTTGAAGAAATAACGTACTATGAAATCTTGGGGTGTTACATTACCAACTCTACACATGTTCCTATAGCCTTGTTTTAAACTCATTGAAGACCAATATCACAATATGATTCTCAATATCATTCCAGGGGATTTTTTATTCAATTAAATAAACTCAAAAAGGTATTTTAAACATTTTGTTTCCATCTACCTTTTATATATGGATCTATAACAACTCCCCAAAAAATTTCATTATTAGAATGAATGAAGAGTTCCTAGCTATTTTTAAAGATGACATCTTTCATAACTTCTATCACTGGTTTGAGAGACATTAATTCCAATATCAGTATTTCAAATGCCTCATCAATGTGTAGGATCCGATTACTACACATGCATGTTATACACCTTATACAAACTCTTAGGGTTGTTAGTTGAGGGATTAAATCTCTTTTAAGGGAAGAGTCCATGGATATCTGGTATTGTAATTATTGGGATAAGAATGTTTGAGTATTCCTTAAATCTCCATGGCCTCCCCACATGCATAATAAATCCATATGAATCCACATGGGTCTAATTTTTTTGATTGAGGATGATTGGATGTATTATTCTACACATTGCACATCCATTCAATAAAAGTTCCATGTTTTGTAAGCATAATTGGTATCCACTTCATGTTCTTCTAACATCACATCGTGGGATTATTCTACGATGGGGACACACCTATAATATGATTCGGTCCTATAGTAACTAATGTATTAAAGTTTTTATTAGTTTAGATGATATCTTGGTTCTTACATTGACTAAGAATGTTGGTTTATACCATTGTAAATAACTTAATCTGATTGTATACCCTATATTAAACACATAATATCATTACATATCCCCTAATATGTCTCTATAGCAACTATCAGGTTATTAGTAATTGTTCATTGTTCAAATTCATCAGTATGTGCTAGATGATACAACCTAATACACTCAACACTATGACCCTAACCCTCCCTAAGTCAGACGGCATCCCTGCGTCTCATTTACCCGACTACAAAAATTAGAAGCAACACACTATATTTTCCGTGGCTGAATGATCTCTTTGGGAGATATAAATCTATGATTCAGATCATTTCATAATAGGGGATGTCCCTTAAGAAACCTTTCAAACCCACGAGAACCCCCCATTCCCTCCAGCACTGACTTGATACAACCATAAAAAATTAGTTACCCTCTCATTGATGATTTTTATTTTGTGGTTTTGGGGTATCCTATTATGTATGTTTACACTCACCAATATAATTTACATTACCACATATGTCATGTCTTAGGTAGACAACAATCCTTTTGGTGGATTCTTAAGAATATTGAGATTACAACATAGTGGTTTTGTGTATGTTGAGTCAATAAGGTTTTTCCTTATGACTCTTCCATTCCTTCTTGTTTTGAAAATCACAAACACCTTATACTTAAGCAAATATAAGTTTTACCTCCATAAGGAAAATTTACTTCTTTAAGGAAATTTACCCTAACTTAGATTTTCTTATACATAGGAATATTTTTCCTTGGTAAAAAAACCGGATTCTTAACCAAAATTCCGGAATCATATAATGTCAAGATTGGGAGCATTCTGTTTTTTAGGATTCGAATTCTGGATATGAACTATTATGATGTTCCAATCCGAATTCTGGACTCCGAACTCTTAAGTAGTTTGACTCCGAACTCTTAAGATGTTCGACTCCTAACTCTTATGAAGTTCGACTCCAAACTCTTAAGTAGTTCGACTCCGAACTCTTACGAAGTTCGACTCCGAACTCTTAAGTAGTTCGACTCCGAACTCTTATGAAGTTAGACACTGAACTCTTAAGTAGTTCAACTCTGAACTCTTTTGAAGTTCGACTCCGAAATTTTACTAGTTCAACTTCGAAGTTTGGAAGTTCAGATTCCGATCTCAGGTGAAACTATAATCCGAATTCCTATAAAACCGAATATGAATTTTTCTTAACATATACTCTGAAATTTTAATTTGATTACACTCCGAAATTTTACATGGCTCTTACTTACTTTTTCTCCATTTCAAAACGATGTTGTGAATTCAATTATACATGATTTATTATTAAACGATGTCGTCTATTATATTTTTGAATAACCGTTGGTTGTGTTTCACGTGTACAGGTCCCTTCAAATTTCATGGAAAATAAGACGGTTGGAGGAGGGAGTCGACCGTTGAAAATTTGCCTATAAATAGGATCTCATTTGAAGGAGCTCAAAGGGAGGTTGATCGATCTAGAGACCACACACTATTAAGGTGATTTCCAGAGAGAGAATCTTTTCATTCTTTGTGCATACTGAATCGCTCATTCAGATTGCTTCATGGGACTCCAAATGTTTGTGATTACATTCGAGGGCTTCCGTGGATAGGATGACAGAGGTGCCGACTAGCTTGAAGCTCGAGGGCTTCCATGCTGAGGAAGGTAGAAGTTCCAACTACCTTGAAGTTGAGGTCTTGCAAGGATAGCAAGACAAAGATTCCGATCTTTATATCAAGGGCTTACCCTAGTGTGGGAAAGACAAACATGCATGAATGTATAAATAAAGGGACATTTATCCAAGGTTGTTGGATACCATTCTCTGTGGGTTAAAAGACTTATATCTTGTTACTTGTAGTTTTAAAACTTGTTGGTTTCTGCTGCATATGGTATTGTAAGGAAAATATAATCTTCTTATATTTTCTTACACTTTTACTCTGATAAGTTTAGATTCTATACACATTAAGGTAGAATCTCATATTGTAAACCATAGTTCCAATTCTCCAATTAGTGTTATAGGTTTTGTGAATCTAGTTAGTTTAACTTTGTTAAACTCAAAACTTTCCTTGTCTAAAAAAACATAGTTATCCATAACCATCATTAAAGGTTCCAAAGAAAATTTTAATGTATACATTTCACCCCCTCTTGTATTTTGAGCATCTACATTGTTATTTTGATCCTACAATTGTTATCAGAGGAGGTTTCTGAAATACTTATACTCACATATAAGTTTGTCTTGCTCTATTTTCATTGTTCTTCATCCCTGCTTAGAAAAAACTTTGTCATTCCGAATTGTCATTCCAAATTTGTCATAATTATGAAATTTTTCATTCTGGACTTTGTCATCATTCCGAACTTTGCCATTCCGAACATTGTGGTTATGAACATTTTCTACTAACTGGTATGGTTGTCAAGATTATTTTAAGAATGGCAGGTGTCAATGTGGGTTCTATTGATAATCTAAATCCTACAAGACCACCAATCTTTGATGGTAATGACTATGAGTACTGGAGAGATCAAATGAAGACTTATGTTATCAATACTGGAGTGGATAACTTCGTTACTCTCACTGGTGATTATAAAATTCCTGATAAGGAAGTTAGAACTTTCACTAACTAGGAAAAGCAAGACTATCAACTCAATTATAAGGTACACAATACTTTACTTTGTTCTATGACTATAAATATATATAGCCAAATTTCTTCCTGTGAAGCAGCTAATTATATCTGAAAGAAGTTAGAGGTTACACACTTCGGAGATTCTAAAGTAATTGAGACAAAGAGAGATATTCTAAGAGCTGAATACCATGGCTTTAATTTTCCATATGGTGAACCAGTTTGTAAAGTTCAACAGAGATTTATGACTATATTCCACAGCTTAAAGTCTATGGGAGAAAAGTGGTTAGAAGATGAAGCCCTTGTGGATAAGATAATTGATATTATGCCCAATGAGAGGGAATCAAAGAGAAAAAAAATAGATGATAACATGAAGGTCACTCAAATTTCTCTTTATGAGTTATTCGGAACTCTTCTCCAACATAAAACAAGAATGAAGAGAGATGCTGACAACGTCAAGAAGAAGAATGGAAATGGTACTGTTAATTTTACAACAAAATCAAATAATATGAAAGCTAAGACTCCTGATAGAGTAACCAGATCCAAGTCTTATAAAGTTATAATCCAATATGAATCTAGTGAGAGTGAAGTCTTTGAAAACGAGAGAGAAAATCTTGCTCGAAGGATGAACAAGATAGCTGGCCAGAGAAATTTCCAGTCCACGTATAAGAAAAAGGAAAGGAATGATAGGAAAGTTGGAGGATTCACTTGTTATGAATGCAAGAGAGCTAGACATATTAGACCAGATTTCCCTTTGCTCAAAAAGAAATAAATGAAATAAAGGCATTATGAAAGGAACAAAAAGAAGTATTATAAAGCCAAAGCTAAGAATGTTCTGAAAGAAAGTGACACCTAGAGTGCTAGTGGTGGTGACTCTTCAGATGAATCTTCTGGTTATGAATCTTCAGGATAGAAGAACCTTGGTCTTATAGCCAGATTACCCATTAAAAATCATTGTTTTATGGCTAAGGTATGAAATGCTGAATTATTGACCAATGTTTCTTTAAATTCTAATGATAGGGAATATTTTAACTCTTCTAATGAAGAATCCTCTTCTGATGAAGAAAATATGTTTCCTACCTATGAAGAAGTGTCTAGGTTTTCGGAACTTCTTGAAATTGAGAATTCAAAACTAAATAAAAAACTTGATAAGGAAAACTCTAGGAATTTTATTCTTACGAAAGAAATATCAGATCCTTCTAAAGACCTTGATAGGAAAAATGCTGATTTTGTAAGTATTTCAAAAAATCTTGAGGAAGTAAGTTCTGAGAAGAACAAACTTTCGAAAGAGTTAGATAAAGTAATTTCTAAGAAAAGTGTCTTTGAGCCTTACTCTAGTTCTAAATCTAATGATTTTGAATATAAAAACTTGGTTATAAAACTATAGTCCGAAATTTTTTCCTTAAAGAAACGTTTATCAAGCATTACCCATGGTAATGAAAATTTTGATAAAATGTATTCTAAAAAACGACCTTTAAGAAACAAATCTGGATTTTGTTATACCCATGAAAAACCAATTTTTAGTAACAAATACTTTGTTCCACAAAGTGCCCCATTTTGTTCCTAGTGTCAATGTGGAGTTCACTGGTCAAAGAACTTTTCTTTAAATAAAACCGAATCATTAGGTTTTCATAAGGCCTATTTCTCTAAGAAAGTGTGGGTTCTAAAAATTTTGTTATCTGGAAATCTCGGATCCAAACAAGTTTGGATTTTGAAAGTCCAATTATTTTATTGATTTCAAGAAGATAAAGGGAGTACCAAAAACAATACATGGTACATGGATAGTGGATTTTCTTGGCATATGACTGGTAAGAAAAGATATTTTGAAAAAATTATCAAAACAAAAGGAGGAATGGTAACCTTCAGAGATAATGCTCAGGGAGAAATTGCTGGTATAGGAAATATTGTTCTTCTAGGTAAAACATTGATTTCGAATGTTTTATTTGTTAGGGTTCTTAAGAACAACCTCATTAGAATAAGTCAGTTATGTAATGAAGTGTACCTTCTGAATTTTAGGAATGATAAGTTCTTAGTACACAATTCCAAGGAAGAATTTATTCTCTCAGCCAATAGGCAAGAGAATGTTTACACTTTGAACTTAGAAGACCTTAGAAGCAAATATTTACCTTGCTTAAGTGAAATGGAAGATCATTCCTCGTTATGGCATAGAAGACTAGGTCACTGTAACCTTAGGAACTTATGTAAACTCTCTAAGAAGAAGCTAGTTAAGGATCTACCAGAGCTTAGATTTGATTCTTCTAAATTTTATGATCCTTGTCAATACGGAAAGAAACATAAATCTAGTTTTAAATCAATCAGTGAAGTCTCAACAACTGATGCATTATAGTTTGTGCACATAGATCTTTTTGGTCCAACAAAAACCGGATGCATTGGAGGAAAATACTATGTGTTTGTTCTAGTTGATGATTACACTAGATTTACATGGGTCTATTTTCTAGCAAAGAAGTCTGAAGCATTTTCTTATTTCAAAAGATTTAGAGCACAAGTTAAAAATGAGAAAAAAATTCCACTAAAAACTATTCATAGTGATCATGGAGGAGAATTTCAAAATTCGGATTTTGAATCCTTTTGTAGTAGAAAAGGTATTACTCACAACATTTCAGCACCTAGAACTCCTCAACAAAATGGTGTAGTTGAAAGAAGAAATAAAATTATTCAAGAAATAACTAGAACCATGTTGAGTGAATATTATATAGCTAGACATTTCTGGGTTGAAGCTGTAAGTACTGCTTGTTATACTATAAATCGAGTCTTGATTAGACCTTTTCTTAATAAAACTCCTTATGAATTATGGAATAGTAGAAAACGAAGACTTTCCTACTTCACGGTTTAGGGTTGCAAATTATTCATTCTGAATACTAAAGATAATCTACAAAAATTTTCACCAAAATCTGATGAAGGAATTTTCTTAGGCTACTCCACAACTTCTATGGCATATAGAGTTTTCAATAAAAATGCTTTTACTATTGAAGAAATAGTGCATGTAAAATTTGATGAGTCAATATCCTTTTGTTTTCAAACCATCCCAACCTACATCCTCGGATGTGTTTTCAAAAACTTATTGTCAAACTTTGATAGAAGATCCTTATGATAAGGAAAATGTTCAAGAAGATACTTCTGTAACATTTACCCCAGAAGACTTTCTACCCTATGTTGATGAACAGGTTTTACAAAACCCAAATTAGGTGTTTCTTAAGAATAATCCCATTGATTGCATCATTGGTGATGTAAATCACCCTGTAAGGACTATAAGTTCCTTAAGAAATGAAGTAGAACATCTAGCATTTCTTTCCCAATTAGAACCAAAAGCACTGATGAAGCTTTAGGTGTTGATGATTGGATCAAAGCCATGCAAGATGAACTAAATGAATTTAAAAGGAACAAAGTCTGGACCTTGGTTGAAAGACCTAAGGAAACTTTTGTTATTGGATTAAAATGGGTCTTTAGAAACAAGTGTGATGAAAATGGAGTCATAGTAAGAAATAATGCTAGACTCGTTGCTAAAGGCTATAACCAGCAAGAGGGAATAGAATATGAAGAAACCTATGCTCCAGTATCTTGACTTGAATCAATTCGTATTCTACTTGCCTTTGCAGCATTCTTCAATTTTAAACTTTTTCAAATGGATGTGAAATGTGCTTTTCTTAAAGGTTATGTTCAAGAGAAAGGTTTTGTTGAACAACCTCCAGGAATTGAAGATACAATACATCCTGGTCATGTTTTTAGGCTTACCAAAGCATTGTATGGTCTTAAGAAAGCCCCATGAGCCTAGTATGATAGACTCACATGGTTTTTGCTTCAAAATAACTATGTTAAGGGAAATGCAGATCCAACCCTTTTTATAAAGAAAGATAAGAAAAATGTTTTGATTGTTCAAATTTATGTTGATGACATTAAATTTTATTCAACTCAGCAATCTTTAACTGATTCTTTTGCAAGTCTAATGAAATCCGAGTTTGAAATGAGTATGATGGGTGAGTTAACATTTTTTCCTTGGTTTTCAAATTTATCAAAGACCAGAAGGAACCTCTATATCTCAATATAATTATATTAAAGATCTTCTTACAAAGTATGGTTATGAAAATACTAAGAGTATAAGTACTCCCATCGGTACCTCAAACTCTTTAGATCTTGATGAAGATGGGAAACCAGTAGATCAAGCATCTTTTAGAGGTATGATAAGAATTTTACTTTACTTAACAGCTAGTCGACCATACTTAATGTTCTTAGTATGCTTATGTGCAAGATATCAATCCAATCCTAAGGAATCTTATATAAAGGCAGTAAAAATAATTTTTCGCTACCTTAATGGAACCATGGATCTAGGATTATTTTATACTTCTGGAAATGATTTTATTCTAAAAATCTTTTCAGATGCTGACTTTGGTTGATGTAGAATGGATATAAAGAGTACATCCAGAACATGTCATTTCTTAAGAGATTCGTTAGTTTCTTGGTCCTGCAAGAAGAAACATTCTGTATCACTTTCCACTACTGAAGTTGAATATGTAGCAGTTGGAAGTTGTTGTGCTCAAGTGTTGTGGATGCAATACACACTCACAGACTATGGCATGAGTATTACTAAGACTCAAATTTTGTGTGATAACACAAGTGCCATTGCCCTAAGTAAGAACCCTACACATCAATCTCGTGCAAAACACATAGATATTAGGCATCACATTCTTAGGGATCACACACATAAAGGAGATATAATTATTCAGTTTATCAGAATGCAAGATCAACTTGCAGATATTTTCACAAAATCAATACCCTCCAATAGATTCGAATACATTAAAAAAAGTTAGCAATGATAACCATAAGATAATCATTCTGTATTAACTTATTGTTGAACAATTCTACTAATAGTAATAAACTTATTTTCATTGTGGGAGTACATTTTATTATTAGTGTTACTAATTTTTCCATAATCTATTTTTTTCAAACTTAGAGTAACTAATTTTTTTTCCCCGTAGTTAGTTTTTCAAACTCAGAACTGATGTTTCTGGAATGAGAATTTATAAAACTAAAATTTCCGGAATGGGAATTTCCGGAAATGAAATTTTCATGATTGAAATTTTCGTACTGAGAACTTTCGAAATGGAGATTTTCGTACTGGTGTTTCGTAACGAGTTTTTTATACTGGAACTTTCGTAATTAGTTTGTTTTTAAATTCATTTCTTTAAGAAGAATATTACAAATTACGAACAATTTTTCCAACCAATCCAAAAGCTATGATTTCCTTACATATAGTTTCTTAATCATATTTTGCTTGCTAGTATTTTCCTTGTTTTTAAAAGTTCGGATTCTTTTTTTCCCTCAAATCCGGATGTTTTTCCTAAAACCTCAAAAAATCAGAGACAAATTTTTTTCTTGAAGGACTATTTTCAACCGTAAGATCACGTCAATGATTTTTCAACCGTTATATAGCTTTTGAAAGACCAAAGGTCACATCCATCACCTATATAAAGGGGACCCCAATTCTCGCCCCACACCGGGTTTTCAAGCTTTTGCATCTTGAAGCCATGCTGCACTTTTTAAGGCCGGTTCCGAACTTTGCAAAGCAGTTTCGAATCTTTCAGATTTCTTCACTCCGAAAGTCTGTAGAAGCTACTTTTAAAGATATGTCAACTGTGAAACCAATCTCTACGTGGTTAGTCTTCAGGGAAAGGTTATTTCACCTAGATTTCTACAAGAATAATTCTATTGTAACCAAGAATATTATGTTGAATGGTTGGGAAGATATATGCATGTTCAAGTCAGAAAAGCATAATATGATGTATACTGATTTGTTGATAGAGTTCTATGAGTCTGTTTCCTTCCATATGGAAGATGGAAAAGAATGGTTTTCCTTCATGTATTATGGAAAGAATTATAAGCTATCCTACACCAAGGCTGTGAGCTTGGTTGGTTTGTCCTATGAGGGGGAAGTTGTGTTCTGCTCACACAAGCTTCCAGATGAGCTAGGAAGTTTCAACAAGGTGAAGGCTTTAAATTGCCTTAGACTTAAAGATTCTATGTCCACTATGATTGCTCATCTCATTCCGAACAACAAGATTATTCAACTTTGGGGGTTTTCTCATTCCGAGAAGAGGTGACAACGATAATTTGAAGAAAAGTGATATCTATGTTTTTGATTTCGTAACGCCCCGACCCCAGCTACCCAGAGTCGGTGCATTACTTCGTAACATTGGCATGATCACAAGAAAGATCAAATCTCGAAAGACCGATTGGTTTAGTAGCCTTGGAAACACTAGATATATTCATAAGTTTTACATTACATCATAAAATGAAAAACTACTACAATAACATAATGTCTCCATAATCCACACTCATATCCCCACATAATATCCCTGCAGGTCATTCATAACCTACTTCTTCACTTCCTGGGAAAAATAAAACATTGAAAAGGGGTGAGCTCAAATGCCCAGTAAGGATAACAATATAGCGGAAACTTCCATAAATAAGAATAAACATTTAAGGCAGTGTATAACTAAAACAAAAGCCTTTTAAATATGAACTTTCAACATGGTATGGCATAAATAATATGAAATAATGCCATTTACTTATTCACATGGATATTCTACTAATCGAATAATCACATGCAAAAATTAATAACCACTTTCATAATGTTGGAATGCATAATGCCAGACTATCATAACCACATAGCCAAGGAATTGTGCCAAGACTACAAATAAGATTTTGTCAAGGCCTGGTGCCAAGACACTAGTTTGTCTCATGATACCTACCGATGCATCGAGGAGCTATAGCGGGCTCCACCCGTCACTTATTAAGTCCAATGCATTCCCATATGAAAAGGTTTAAACATAACATAAACATTCGTATTAAAACTAGCATACGAAATGTCAATACTTTCACAATAAACTATGAATGGTATAAAAATAGCACATCCACAGTCAAACATATCACAAAACCTTCAATACAATATAGAAGTTTTGTATCATAATAAATCAACTTCAAATAATCTTAAAATCCATCAAAGGATGTTGACATAGATGAAATCAAAATTCTTTTTAAAGAAGTATCTCCTTTTATTTTGAAATCATTTAAGATCCATATAAAATAAAACATTTTCTTTGAAAATATTCTTATAAGCTTGTATGGAAAGCTTCGACGATTTTATAACGGCGGAAAATAACCGCACCCGCCGTATAAGTTAAAAAAAACATTCTTACCTCAATTCAGTCGAAAAGGTTAAAAAGGACCTTGTTTTGAAAACGACGGAAAGATTCCTTTATAAACCTCTTATAAAAAGTCAAACAAGGGTATAAATGACTTTAACCCATATTCTTGTAAATAGTAAAAATGTTTTGAAATACATTTCAAAGAAACATGGATGTGGATGATAAAGAGATCCCAGTAGATTATTACGTATAAACAACCTCAGATAATGAAGAGATTGTGAAATAACCCTTACCTTGTACTTTTCCTTGGTTGGGGTAGGTTAACCTCCTGTATAACGGTGAAATAATTGTTATTAAATTATACAAGAATCATATATATTAATATGATATCATATATGATCTTTTAACATTGATTTATTAATAATATCTTAGAATTATCATCGTTTCGGGTGTTAACTTACTCATTTTCTTTTATATGTTTTGTTACATAAGCCATGTTTGTTGTATCTTATTCATATCCAGAATGATATCAAGTCCTTAAACATCATTTTTAAATCATAAAATGATAATTATACTTGAATGGATACGATGGAGAATGAATCTCATCGCGTTCGTGGAGACGGTAGTCCGTACGTACGCACGAGTGACAATATCATTCTTTTGATATTAAAATAATATATAAATGAATGGTATATCATATATACAGAATCATTAACATGTTATATTTATTATTTACATGAGTTACACATCATTATTATACCCATCCAAATAATATTATATTGAATAACAATTACACCACGACGTGGAGACGGTAAGCCGTACGTACGCACGTATGGTGACATGTTATTCAAAGGGTGGATAGAATACTGAATATGGTTGTACCATACTTATAATAACATCACAGTATATGTGAGATACTGGAGTTATTATTTTAGAATGGTAATAACAAAGGAAGAAGAAGTGGAAGAAGAAATGAACTTAGAAAAGGGTGGTGAAATCATTACCTCTTCTTCGGGTTCTTCCTTTTGATTTGATCAAAAGGGCTCCTTAGGTTGGCTTTCTGATCAAACTAAGGCCTCTAGGTTGTATTGAGGGATGTTGGGAGATTATTTGGGCAGAGTTTGGCCGAACCAATAGGCTTTGATGGTGTGAAGAAATGAGAAGGAGGAGTGCCTTTTTATAAGAGGGGTGAGGGGCACCTTTGGAAAAGCTAGAAATATTAATTTATAATAAATTCATATTCGGTTTCTAATGGCTCCAAAATTGACTATTCAAAGGTTAAGGTGGGGATAGGTCGAAAACAACTCAACCAATAGAATTTAGACAGGTGTGGGTACTTATATTAACCTTATCATTAAGTATTAACTCTAAGTTAATTAGTTTCACTTTTACAATGTCTCTTTGTATGTTTATATAATATGGTTAATAAACTTACTATATATATCCAAGAGACCCCCAAGTGGTTCATTAATAATTAACATATCATAATATAAGTCTCTTTTCCGAACCTTAGATTTTTAGGAATTTAATATCAATTAATAATATAATATTTGTTTTAAGAACTCTTTTATGTCAATTTTGACACTATTCAATAGTTGATTTTTGTGAAACTCATAACAGATTTATTACTTCGAACAAAGTCAATTAAATCAATCCTAATATATCATATTATCCTAGAAAATTAGTTTAATTCATTAAAAGTTTCATATTATATTTATTTGGGTATTTATAATATCAATTATTTTAATTTTTCACTATTATAGTAATTACTGCATCATCATTGTGTCATAAATTAAATAAATTATTTAATGTCTAAAAATTATAAATAAAATATCATTATGTAGGAAATCTTTTTAGATTTCTAAGGAATATTTATAATCGAAAATCCAACATATATAACCCTATGTAAAAATTGTTGTTCTAAAAGATATATGCTTGTGTCATTTTTGTATTCATTTTAACTAAATTAAAATAAAGTGTCATTATCACTTACAAGTGGATCCATGGGGTCCCAAAATTGACACAAAGATGCCCATGGTCGACAATCTATCATCCAATAGGGTTAAGACACGTTTTTAGTGTAATTTAGTATTATTATAATATTATTTTTTTAACCCTTATTTACCGGATTTACCCTTAACCATGGTAAATAAAATATTTACCGCAGTAATTATTCAAAATGTCTAAAAATAAAAGTTACCTATTTACATAATTTGGACATCCTGATTCCAAATATGGAATCCATTTTCCTAAATTCAAAACACAGAAGTGGCAGAAATTAATTTAAAATTAATTCCCGCTGTCAAAACAAAAAGCGTGTTTTTAAGAGATAATAACTATCAAAAGATTGACACTTGTTTATGTTCGGTTTAATTGTAAAATTATGTCCAATGATAAAAATTAAATTGAATGGTAAAACTATATTCTAAATATACTTTAAAACCACTCAAATTCATAATTTATCACTATTAATTATTTTGATTAAAAAAGTTGTTTTTAATTAAAATTTAGAAATTTTCACTATTCATCAAAATATGAAAGTTATCCGAAATGTACCAAAATTTCACCTTAGGCTAAATTCAATATTCCGAATCCAAAAATGAAGTCCATTTTCAAATATAAAATATATATAATTTTAAAAAGTAGGTATTACTATTCATAACGGCTAGTTTGATTAGAACTCGGTGTTGCGTACAACACACGCTATCACATTATTCAAAGAGAAGCGTACCGTAGAAGCTTGGGGTGTTACATTCTCCCCTCCTTCAAATAATTGCGTCCTCGCAATTTCTAGGGTATTACTGCATAAAAAGACTCGGGTGGTTCTTCATCATAAGTTCCTCGGGTTCCCACGTTGCCTCTTCCATCTTATGATTTCTCCACAAAACTTTTACCAGACGCGTCGTCCGGTTTCTCAGTACTTGTTCTCTTGTATCAAGAATCCTGACGGGCTCTTCGCAATAAGACAGATCGGGTTCCAGTTCTAATTCCTCATAGGTGAGTACATGCGTCGGATCAGGCATGTATTTCCTCAATAGAGATACGTGGAACACATCGTGAACTTTGGAGAGACTTGGCGGCATTGCCAATCGGTAAGCTACAACCCCAATTCGTTCTAGAATTTCGAAAGGTCTGATGTACCTGGGACTCAATTTACCTTTCTTACCAAAACGTATGACTCTCTTCCACGGAGATACCTTCAGGAAAACATGATCACCGACTTGAAATTCCAAATCCTTCCTTCGATTATCGGCATAGCTCTTCTGCCTACTTTGAGCTGCTTTGATGTGATTTTGGATTACTTCCACCTTTTCCACCGTTTCCTCCACCAGTTCTGGGCCTACAAGTTTTCTTTCACCAACGTCATCCCAACAGGTTGGTGTACGACATCTCTTTCCGTATAACGCTTAATATGGTGCCATCTGAATACTCGAATGGAAGCTATTGTTATAGGAAAATTCTACCAGTGGTAAATATTGATCCCACATACCCTAAAAATCAAGTGAGCAAGATCTCAACATGTCTTCTAAGGTCTGAATAGTCCGTTCTGATTGTCCGTCTGTCTGAGGGTGGTAAGCAGTGCTCAAATGAAGTTCAGTATCCAGGGATTTCTGAAGACTTTTCCAAAATCTTGAAGTAAAACGGGGATCACGATCAGAAACGATCGATAGGGGAACTCCATGAAGTCTCACAAATTCATTAATGTATAGTCTTGCTAGACGTTCCAGGGGTAGATCTTCTCTTATAGCAAGAAAATGTGCTGACTTGGTAAGACGATCAACAATAACCCATATTGCATCATTCCTTCTAGGAGTCTTTGGTAGCCCCATGACAAAGTCCATCGTAATATTGTCCCATTTCCACTCCGGTATGGGAAGAGGTTGCATGACTCCTCCAGGCTGTTGCCTTCCAGCATTCACTTGTTGACAAACCATACATCTTGACACAAAATCAGCAATCTCCCTCTTCATGTTGTCCCACCAAAAATGTTCCTTCAAATCTCTATACATTTTGGTGCTCCCAGGGTGTATAGAGAAATTGGAACTATGAGCATCATCCAGCAATTCCCTTTTTAGATCAGTTATATTGGGAACACAAAGTCTCTTCCCGAATTTTAGAATTCCATCTTCATACACAAAGTCTCTTAATCTCCCATCATTCACAGCTTTAATCTTCTTTTGGAATTCGTCATCATCGGTCTGAGAACTCTTAATCCTTTCTAGTAAAGATGGTTTGGCAACCATTTGAAAAAGCATTGATGTTTCACCTTCCCTGGTTATTCCCATGTCCATCTTCACTAGATCCATAAAAATTAGATCCCTTTCAATTATAATATTGTTCAAAACTCCATGGTCTTTTCTACTCAAAGCATCTGCCACCTTGTTTGCCTTCCCTGGGTGGTAGTGTATCGTACAATCATAATCCTTGAGTAATTCAAGCCATCTCCTTTGCCTCATGTTGAGTTCTTTTTGTGAGAAAATATACTTCAAACTCTTGTGATCAGTATAAATCTCACATTTTTCACCATATAGGTAGTGCCTCCATATCTTCAAAGCAAAGATGACTGGTGCTAACTCGAGATCATGAGTAGGATAGTTTTGTTCATGAATTTTCAACTGTCGTGATGCATAGGCAATAACTCTATCATTCTGCATAAGGACACAGCCAAGTCCTTTCTTCGATGCATCACTATAAATAACGAACCCATCATTCCCCGATGGTAGAGTCAATATAGGAGCATTGACTAATCTTCTCTTCAGTTCTTCAAAACATTCTTCACACTCTTTTGTCCAAACAAATTTAACCCCTTTACGTGTGAGCTTCGTTAATGGGTTAGCCAATCAGGCAAAATTCTGGACGAAACGTCGATAATAACCTGCCAAGCCAATAAAACTACGTACCTCAGTTATACTCGTAGGTGCTGGCCATTCTTGGATTGCCTTGGTCTTAGAAGGATCAACAGAGATTCCATCTTTAGAGACAATATGGCCAAGAAAAGAAATCTCCTGAAGCCAGAATTCACACTTGCTAAACTTTCCATATAATTCATGCCTCCTCAGAGTCTTCAAGATAATGCGCAAGTGATTTTCATGATCTTTGTAGGTTTTGGAGTATACCAAGATATCATCAATAAATACCACCACAAATTCATCGAGATACTCCTTGAAAACTCTATTCATCAGATCCATGAATACAGAGGGTGCATTAGTCAATCCAAACGGCATTACAGTAAACTCGTAATGCCCGTACCTGGTTCGAAATGCTGTTTTCGGAATGTCTTCCTTCTTTACACACAACTGATGGTATCCAGATCGAAGTTCAATCTTTGAAAATTATTGAGCTCCATGCAGTTGGTCAAATAAATCATCAATACGAGGTAGGGGATACTTGTTCTTTATCGTTATAGCATTGATCTCCCTGTAATCGATACATAACCTCATAGATCCATCTTTCTTTTTAACAAAAAGAACAGGGGCTCCCCATGGAGAAACATTAGGGAGAATAAATCCCTTATTACTCAATTCCTCTAGTTGTTTCTTTAGTTCGACTAGATCTACAGTGGCCATTCTATAAGGGGTCTTCGATATAGGCCTTGATCCAGGAATCAAATCAATAGAAAACTCAACTTCTCGTTCTGGAGGATGTCCAGGTAAATCTTCCGGAAATACATCTACAAATTCTTTCACAACAGGTACATCCTCTATTTTAACATTCCTTTCCTCACCGACAGTTATTTCATTCTCTTCCTCCCCGATAATTGAATTAAGTTGAGCTACAGGGGGTGGATCTAAATAAGAATTAGGTGGTGACGATTCTGCTCTAAAAATAAGGTGCTCCTTATCATTATCATCAAGAATCGTAACCTCTTTCTTCTTGCAATAAATCTTCGCATCATAGTCCAAAAGCCAGTCCATACCGAGGATTATATCAAACTCAATCATAGGTATGACGATGAAATCAGCAGATAAAGAAAATTTATGTGCTCTAATGGGGACTGATTCACAAAACTTTGTTGCAACGATACTTCCCTTAGGAGTTTTAACTGACAACTCCCTTATTAAATCAAATTGGAAATATCTAATTTTCTTAGAAAACTGGGAAGATATGAAACAATGCGATGATCCGGAATCAAATAATGCATTTGCTAAACTTGAGGAAACCATTAAATTACCTGCCACCACGTCTTTCAGAGCTTCTACCTCAGCAGTAGTGATAGCATAAGCCTGGCCTTGATCCCTTGGCCTTTTCTGAGGTAAGTTCTCCTGACGCTTAGGACATGCATTTGCATAATGCCCCATCTCCCTGCAATTGTAGCACTGAACGTTGGTAGCTTCCTTCTTCCCCTTGCAATCATGAGCTTGGTGGCCTTTTTCACCACACTTGTAACAGACTCCCATTCCCTTCAAGCAAGTACCCTGATGTTTCTTCCCGCATTTACCACAAGATGGATATTCAACCTTTCCCTTCTTCCCCTTATTTCCATTCCCAGATTGATCAGCAGGTCTCTTCTTCTCTTGCTTTGCTTTAAAGTCATAAGACTTAGAGAATTCCTTTTCGGTCTTAATAGCACATGAGACAATGTCTTCGTACGATGAAAAGGATTGTGAGACTAATGCTCGACGGAGAAATGGTTTTAACCCATCAAAGAAACGATCAATCTTACTTCTTGGGTTGCGAATATAATCACCAGCGTACCTCGCTAACCTTGTAAAGTTAGCCTCATACTTTGTGACATTCTCATCCTCCTTTTGTCTCAGACTCAGAAATTGTCTTTCCATATCTGCTCGATGGTCGCGAGGAAAGTATTTTTCTAAAAACAAGTCTTTGAACTCCCTCCATTCCATGTTTGATACTTCATCATCTTCCTTCATGTTTTGAATCAATGACCACCATTGATCAGCATCTACAGTGAGGCGGTAAACTGCCATGGTAACTTTTTCCCTTTCACTACTCCCCAAAGCCTGAAATATTTTCTCTAGGGAAAATATCCATTGCTCAGCTACTAAGGGATTTGTACTCCCATTGAACGTTGGTGGTTGTTGTCTCATGAATCGATCTAACATTGATCCTCCACGCTGCGGATCAGGGTGCTCCATACGGGTAAGGTTATTATTCATAACCTGAGTAAGTTGTCCCAGTACGGTGATTAGCTGATCAGCACCAGTTGCATCACCAGCCCCACTATAATTATCTTGAGCAGGAGGGCAATCCCTACATGGAGTGTGTGCATTGATACGGTTTCCATTTCTTCCACTAGGCGCCATTTCTAAACAATGTCATAAACTAGATCAGTTTATGAATCAAAATACATAATCCCATACTTATAAAACACTAAACATAAATTGAACTATCTATGGATATAATCCATAATCATAAATATGTTTTCTTTGAGGAAGTATATACTCATAAACCCTTCATAATGATTTGTAAAGAAAGTGAGAGTTATCCTAAGCATATCCCCCGGGAGTGTCGTAACCAAGAGTGCAGCAAGGCCCGTTGTCGTGCACCAGTTCCCGTTCGAGTCTAGCTCAAAGCGGTGTTTTCGGGTTTTACCCCTAGGTACATCTGTGCCAGAGCTGCCTCTACCTGCTCGTATCCAGACAGGGATGTATTGCTCGGAAAACTCACAAAATCTCTACAATACCAAAATTCTAGGAAGTTCTTCTATACTAATCCTCAAAGTTCATCTTAGGTCTACGTGCTCTAATCAGAGTTTATCTAAATCTAGCTTCCAAGGTTTGTACTAAACTTCCTCTGATACCAACTGTAACGCCCCGACCCCAGCTACCCAGAGTCGGTGCATTACTTCGTAACATTGGCATGATCACAAGAAATATCAAATCTCGAAAGACCGATTGGTTTAGTAGCCTTGGAAACACTAGATATATTCATAAGTTTTACATTACATCATAAAATGAAAAACTAATACAATAACATAATGTCTCCATAATCCACACTCATATCCCCACATAATATCCCTGCAGGTCATTCATAACCTACTTCTTCACTTCCTGGGAAAAATAAAACATTGAAAAGGGGTGAGCTCAAATGCCCAGTAAGGATAACAATATAGCGGAAACTTCCATAAATAAGAATAAACATTTAAGGCAGTGTATAACTAAAACAAAATCCTTTTAAATATGAACTTTCAACATGGTATGGCATAAATAAAATGAAATAATGCCATTTACTTATTCACATGGATATTCTACTAATCGAAGAATCACATGCAAAAATTAATAACCACTTTCATAATGTTGGAATGCATAATGCCAGACTATCATAACCACATAGCCAAGGCCTTGTGCCAAGACTACAAATAAGATTTTGTCAAGTCCTTGTGCCAAGACACTAGTTTGTCTCATGAGACCTACCGATGCATCGAGGAGCTATAGCGGGCTCCACCCGTCACTTATTAAGTCCAATGCATTCCCATATGAAAAGGTTTAAACATAACATAAACATTCGTATTAAAACTAGCATACAAAATGTCAATACTTTCACAATAAACTATGAATGGTATAAAAATAGCACATCCACAGTCAAACATATCACAAAACCTTCAATACAATATAGAAGTTTTGTATCATAATAAATCAACTTCAAATAATCTTAAAATCCATCAAAGGATGTTGACATAGATGAAATCAAAATTCTTTTTAAAGAAGTATCTCCTTTTATTTTGAAATCCTTTAAGATCCATATAAAATAAAACATTTTCTTTGAAAATATTCTTATAAGCTTGTATGGAAAGCTTCGACTATTTTATAACGGCGGAAAATAACCGCACCCGCCGTATATGTTAAAAAAACATTCTTACCTCAATTCAGTCGAAAAGGTTAAAAAGGACCTTGTTTTGAAAACGACGGAAAGATTCCTTTATAAAACTCTTATAAAAAGTCAAACAAGGGTATAAATGACTTTAACCCATATTCTTGTAAATAGTAAAAATGTTTTGAAATACATTTCAAAGAAACATGGATGTGGATGATAAAGAGATCCCAGTAGATTATTACGTATAAACAACCTCGGATAATGAAGAGATTGTGAAATAACCCTTACCTTGTACTTTTCCTTGGTTGGGGTAGGTTAACCTCCTGTATAACGGTGAAATAATTGTTATTAAATTATACAAGAATCATATATATTAATATGATATCATATATGATCTTTTAACATTGATTTATTAATAATATCTTAGAATTATCATCGTTTCAGGTGTTAACTTACTCATTTTCTTTTATATGTTTTGTTACATAAGCCATGTTTGTTGTATCTTATTCATATCCAGAATGATATCAAGTCGTTAAACATCATTTTTAAATCATAAAATGATAATTATACTTGAATGGATACGATGGAGAATGAATCTCATCGCGTTCGTGGAGACGGTAGTCCGTACGTACGCACGAGCGACAATATCATTCTTTTGATATTAAAATAATATATAAATGAATGGTATATCATATATACAGAATCATTAACATGTTATATTTATTATTTACATGAGTTACACATCATTATTATACCCATCCAAATAATATTATATTGAATAACAATTACACCACGACGTGGAGACGGTAAGCCGTACGTACGCACGTATGGTGACATGTTATTCAAAGGGTGGATAGAATACTGAATATGGTTGTACCATACTTATAATAACATCACAGTATATGTGAGATACTGGAGTTATTATTTTAGAATGGTAATAACAAAGGAAGAAGAAGTGGAAGAAGAAATGAACTTAGAAAAGGGTGGTGAAATCATTACCTCTTCTTCGGGTTCTTCCTTTTGATTTGATCAAAAGGCCTCCTTAGGTTGGCTTTCTGATCAAACTGAGGCCTCTAGGTTGTATTGAGGGATGTTGGGAGATTATTTGGGCAGATTTTGGCCGAACCAAAAGGCTTTGAAGGTGTGAAGAAATGAGAAGGAGGAGTGCCTTTTTATAAGAGGGGTGAGGGGCACCTTTGGAAAATCTAGAAATATTAATTTATAATAAATTCATATTCAGTTTCTAATGGCACCAAAATTGACTATTCAAAGTTTAAGGTGGGGATAGGTCGCAAAAAACTCAACCAATAGAATTTAGACAGGTTTGGGTACTTATATTAACCTTATCTTTAAGTATTAACTCTAAGTTAATTAGTTTCACTTTTACAATGTCTCTTTGTATTTTTATATAATATGGTTAATAAACATACTATATACATCCAAGAGACCCCCCAAGTGGTTCATTAATAATTAAAATATCATAATATAAGTCTCTTGGCCGAACCTTAGATTTTTAGGAATTTAATATCAATTAATAATATAATATTTGTTTTAAGAACTCTTTTATGTCAATTTTGACACTATTCAATAGTTGATTTTTGTGAAACTCATAACAGATTGATTACTTTGAACAAAGTCAATTAAATCAATCCTAATATATCATATTATCCTAGAAAATTATTTTAATTCATTAAAAGTTTCATATTATATTTATTTGTTTATTTATAATATCAATTATTTTAATTTTTCACTATTATAGTAATTACTGCATCATCATTGTGTCATAAATTAAATAAATTATTTAATGTCTAAAAATTATAAATAAAATATAATTATGTAGGAAATCTTTTTAGCTTTCTAATGAATATTTATAATCGAAAATCCAAAATATATAACCCTATGTAAAAATTTTTGTTCTAAAAGATATATGCTTGTGTCATTTTTGTATTCATTTTAACTAAATTAAAATAAAGTGTCATTATCACTTACAAGTGGATCCATGGGGTCCCAAAATTGACACAAAGATGCCCATGGTCGACCATCTATCAACCAATAGGGTTAAGACACGTTTTTAGTGTAATTTAGTATTATTATAATATTATTTTTTTAACCCTTATTTACCGGATTTACCCTTAACCATGGTAAATAAAATATTTACCGCAGTAATTATTCAAAATGTCTAAAAATAAAAGTTACCTATTTACATAATTTGGACATCCTGATTCCAAATATGGAATCCATTTTCCTAAATTCAAAACACAGAAGTGGAAGAAATTAATTTAAAATTAATTCCCGCTGTCAAAACAAAAAGCGTGTTTTTAAGAGATAATAACTATCAAAAGATTGACACTTGTTTATGTTCGGTTTAATTGTAAAATTATGTCCAATGATAAAAATTAAATTGAATGGTAAAAATATATTCTAAATATACTTTAAAACCACTCAAATTCATAATTTATCACTATTAATTATTTTGATTAAAAAAGTTGTTTTTAATTAAAATTTAGAAATTTTCACTATTCATCAAAATATGAAAGTTATCCGAAATGTACCAAAATTTCACCTTAGGCTAAATTCAATATTCCGAATCCAAAAATGAAGTCCATTTTCAAATATAAAATATATATAATTTTAAAAAGTAGGTATTACTATTCATAACGGCTAGTTTGATTAGTTATGGTGTGTTAGAACTCGGTGTTGCGTACAACACACGCTATCACATTATTCAAAGAAAAGCGTACCGTAGAAGCTTGGGGTGTTACATTCTCCCTCCTTCAAATAATTGCGTCCTCGCAATTTCTAGGGTATTACTGCATAAAAAGACTCGGGTGGTTCTTCATCATAAGTTCCTCGGGTTCCCACGTTGCTTCTTCCATCTTATAATTTCTCCACAAAACTTTTACCAGACGCGTCGTCCGGTTTCTCAGTACTTGTTCTCTTGTATCAAGAATCCTGACGGGCTCTTCGCAATAAGACAGATCGGGTTCCAGTTCTAATTCCTCATAGGTGAGTACATGCGTCGGATCAGGCATGTATTTCCTCAATAGAGATACGTGGAACACATCGTGAACTTTGGAGAGACTTGGCGGCATTGCCAATCGGTAAGCTACAACCCCAATTCGTTCTAGAATTTCGAAAGGTCCGATGTACCTGGGACTCAATTTACCTTTCTTACCAAAATGTATGACTCCCTTCCACGGAGATACCTTCAGGAAAACATGATCACCGACTTGAAATTCCAAATCCTTCCTTCGATTATCGGCATAGCTCTTCTGCCTACTTTGAGCTGCTTTGATGTGATTTTGGATTACTTCCACCTTTTCCACCGTTTCCTCCACCAGTTCTGGGCCTACAAGTTTTCTTTCACCGACGTCATCCCAACAGGTTGGTGTACAACATCTCTTTCCATATAACGCTTCATATGGTGCCATCTGAATACTCGAATGGAAGTTATTGTTATAGGAAAATTCTACCAGTGGTAAATATTGATCCCACATACCCTGAAAATCAAGTGAGAAAGATCTCAACATGTCTTCTAAGGTCTGAATAGTCCGTTCTGATTGTCCGTCTGTCTGAGGGTGGTAAGCAGTGCTCAAATGAAGTTCAGTATCCAGGGATTTCTGAAGACTTTTCCAAAATCTTGAAGTAAAACGGGGATCACGATCAGAAACGATCGATAGGGGAACTCCATGAAGTCTCACAACTTCATTAATGTATAGTCTTGCTAGACGTTCCAGGGGTAGATCTTCTCTTATAGCAAGAAAATGTGCTGACTTGGTAAGACGATCAACAATAACCCATATTGCATCGTTCCTTATAGGAGTCTTTGGTAGCCCCATGACAAAGTCCATCGTAATATTGTCCCATTTCCACTCCGGTATGGGAAGAGGTTGCATGACTCCTCCAGGCTGTTGCCTTCCAGCTTTCACTTGTTGACAAACCATACATCTTGACACAAAATCAGCAATCTCCCTCTTCATGTTGTCCCACCAAAAATGTTCCTTCAAATCTCTATACATTTTGGTGCTCCCAGGGTGTATAGAGAAATTGGAACTATGAGCATCATCCAGCAATTCCCTTTTTAGATCAGGTATATTGGGAACACAAAGTCTCTTCCCGAATTTTAGAATTCCATCTTCATACACAAAGTCTCTTAATCTCCCATCATTCACAGCTTTAATCTTCTTTTGGAATTCGTCATCATCGGTCTGAGAACTCTTAATCCTTTGTAGTAAAGATGGTTTGGCAACCATTTGAAAAAGCATTGATGTTTCACCTTCCCTGGTTATTCCCATGTCCATCTTCACTAGATCCATAAAAATTAGATCTCTTTCAATTCTCATATTGTTCAAAACTCCATGGTCTTTTCTACTCAAAGCATCTGCCACCTTGTTTGCCTTCCCTGGGTGGTAGTGTATCGTACAATAATAATCCTTGAGTAATTCAAGCCATCTCCTTTGCCTCATGTTGAGTTCTTTTTGTGAGAAAATATACTTCAAACTCTTGTGATCAGTATAAATCTCACATTTTTCACCATAGAGGTAGTGCCTCCATATCTTCAAAGCAAAGATGACTGCTGCTAACTCGAGATCATGAGAAGGATAGTTTTGTTCATGAATTTTCAACTGTCGTGATGCATAGGCAATAACTCTATCATTCTGCATAAGGACACAGCCAAGTCCTTTCTTCGATGCATCACTATAAATAACGAACCCATCATTCCCCGATGGTAGAGTCAATATAGGAGCATTGACTAATCTTCTCTTCAGTTCTTCAAAACATTCTTCACACTCTTTTGTCCAAACAAATTTAACCCCTTTACGTGTGAGCTTCGTTAATGGGTTAGCCAATCGGGCAAAATTCTGGACGAAACGTCGATAATAAACTGCCAAGCCAATAAAACTACGTACCTCAGTTATACTCGTAGGTGCTGGCCATTCTTGGATTGCCTTGGTCTTAGAAGGATCAACAGAGATTCCATCTTTAGAGACAATATGGCCAAGAAAAGAAATCTCCGGAAGCCAGAATTCACACTTGCTAAACTTTCCATATAATTCATGCCTCCTCAGAGTCTTCAAGATAATGCGCAAGTGATTTTCATGATCTTTGTAGGTTTTGGAGTATTCCAAGATATCATCAATAAATACCACCACAAATTCATCGAGATACTCCTTGAAAACTCTATTCATCAGATCCATGAATACAGAGGGTGCATTAGTCAATCCAAACGACATTACAGTAAACTCGTAATGCCCGTACCTGGTTCGAAATGCTGTTTTCAGAATGTCTTCCTTCTTTACACACAACTGATGGTATCCAGATCGAAGGTCAATCTTTGAAAAGTATTGAGCTCCATGCAGTTGGTCAAATAAATCATCAATACGAGGTAGGGGATACTTGTTCTTTATCGTTATAGCATTGATCTCCCTGTAATCGATACATAACCTCATAGATCCATCTTTCTTTTTAACAAAAAGAATAGGGGCTCCCCATGGAGAAACACTAGGGCGAATAAATCCCTTATTACTCAATTACTCTAGTTGTTTCTTTAGTTCGACTAGCTCTACAGTGGCCATTCTATAAGGGGTCTTCGATATAGGCCTTGATCTAGGAATCAAATCAATAGAAAACTCAACTTCTCGTTCTGGAGGATGTCCAGGTAAATCTTCCGGAAATACATCTACAAATTCTTTCACAACAGGTACATCCTCTATTTGAACATTCCTTTCCTCACCGACAGTTATTTCATTCTCTTCCTCCCCGATAATTGAATTAAGTTGAGCTACAGGGGGTGGATCTAAATAAGAATTAGGTGGTGACGATTCTGCTCTAAAAATAAGGTGCTCCTTATCATTATCATCAAGAATCGTAACCTCTTTCTTCTTGCAATAAATCTTCGCATCATAGTCCGAAAGCCAGTCCATACCGAGGATTATATCAAACTCAATCATAGGACTGACGATGAAATCAGCAGATAAAGAAAATTTATGTGCTCTAATGGGGACTGATTCACAAAACTTTGTTGCAACGATACTTCCCTTAGGAGTTTTAACTGACAACTCCCTTATTAAATCAAATTGGAAATATCTAATTTTCTTAGCAAACTGGGAAGATATGAAACAATGTGATGATCCGGAATCAAATAATGCATTTGCTAAACTTGAGGAAACCATTAAATTACCTGCCACCACGTCTTTCAGAGCTTCTACCTCAGCAATAGTGATAGCATAAGCCTGGCCTTGATCCCTTGGACTTTTCTGAGGTAAGTTCTCCTGACGCTTAGGACATGCATTTGCATAATGCCCCATCTCCCTGCAATTGTAGCACTGAATGTTGGTAGCTTCCTTCTTCCCCATGAAATCATGAGCTTGGTGGCCTTTTTCACCACACTTGTAACAGACTCCCATTCCCTTCAAGCAAGTACCAGGATGTTTCTTCCCGCATTTACCACAAGATGGATATTCAACCTTTCCCTTCTTCCCCTTATTTCCATTCCCAGATTGATCAGCAGGTCTCTTCTTCTCTTTCTTTGCTTTAAAGTCATAAGACTTAGAGAATTCCTTTTCGGTCTTAATAGCACATGAGACAATGTCTTCGTACGATGAAAAGGATTGTGAGACTAATGCTCGACGAAGAAATGGTTTTAACCCATCAAAGAAACGATCAATCTTACTTCTTGGGTTGCGAATATAATCACCAGCGTACCTCGCTAACCTTGTAAAGTTAGCCTCATACTTTGTGACATTCTCATCCTCCTTTTGTCTCAGACTCAGAAATTGTCTTTCCATATCTGCTCGATGGTCGCGAGGAAAGTATTTTTCTAAAAACAGATCTTTGAACTCCCTCCATTACATGTTTGATACTTCATCATCTTCCTTCATGTTTTGAATCAATGACCACCATTGATCAGCATCTCCAGTGAGGCGGTAAACTGCCATGGTAACTTTTTCCCTTTCACTACTCCCCAAAGCCTGAAATATTTTCTCTAGGGAAAATATCCATTGCTCAGCTACTAAGGGATTTGTACTCCCATTGAACGTTGGTGGTTGTTGTCTCATGAATCGATCTAACATTGATCCTCCACGCTGCGGATCAGGGTGCTCCATACGGGTAAGGTTATTATTCATAACCTGAGTAAGTTGTCCCAGTACGGTGATTAGCTGATCAGCACCAGTTGCATCACCAGCCCCACTATAATTATCTTGAGCAGGAGGGCAATCCCTACATGGAGTGTGTGCATTGATACGGTTTCCATTTCTTCCACTAGGCGCCATTTCTAAACAATGTCATAAACTAGATCAGTTTATGAATCAAAATACATAATCCCATACTTATAAAACACTAATCATAAATTGAACTATCTATGGATATAATCCATAATCATAAATATGTTTTCTTTGAGGAAGTATATACTCATAAACCCTTCATAATGATTTGTAAAGAAAGTGAGAGTTATCCTAAGCATATCCCCCGGGAGTGTCGTAACCAAGAGTGCAGCAAGGCCCGTTGTCGTGCACCAGTTCCCGTTCGAGTCTAGCTCAAAGCGGTGTTTTCGGGTTTTACCCCTAGGTACATCTGTGCCAGAGCCGCCTCTACCTGCTCGTATCCAGACAGGGATGTATTGCTCGGAAAACTCACAAAATCTCTACAATACCAAAATTCTAGGAAGTTCTTCTATACTAATCCTCAAAGTTCATCTTAGGTCTACGTGCTCTAATCAGAGTTTATCTAAATCTAGCTTCCAAGGTTTGTACTAAACTTCCTCTGATACCAACTGTAACGCCCCGACCCCAGCTACCCAGAGTCGGTGCATTACTTCGTAACATTGGCATGATCACAAGAAAGATCAAATCTCGAAAGACCGATTGGTTTAGTAGCCTTGGAAACACTAGATATATTCATAAGTTTTACATTACATCATAAAATGAAAAACTACTACAATAACATAATGTCTCCATAATCCACACTCATATCCCCACATAATATCCCTGCAGGTCATTCATAACCTACTTCTTCACTTCCTGGGAAAAATAAAACATTGAAAAGGGGTGAGCTCAAATGCCCAGTAAGGATAACAATATAGCGGAAACTTCCATAAATAAGAATAAACATTTAAGGCAGTGTATAACTAAAACAAAAGCCTTTTAAATATGAACTTTCAACATGGTATGGCATAAATAAAATGAAATAATGCCATTTACTTATTCACATGGATATTCTACTAATCGAATAATCACATGCAAAAATTAATAACCACTTTCATAATGTTGGAATGCATAATGCCAGACTATCATAACCACATAGCCAAGGCCTTGTGCCAAGACTACAAATAAGATTTTGTCAAGGCCTTGTGCCAAGACACTAGTTTGTCGCATGAGACCTACCGATGCATCGAGGAGCTATAGCGGGCTCCACCCGTCACTTATTAAGTCCAATGCATTCCCATATGAAAAGGTTTAAACATAACATAAACATTCGTATTAAAACTAGCATACGAAATGTCAATACTTTCACAATAAACTATGAATGGTATAAAAATATCACATCCACAGTCAAACATATCACAAAACCTTCAATACAATATAGAAGTTTTGTATCATAATAAATCAACTTCAAATAATCTTAAAATCCATCAAAGGATGTTGACATAGATGAAATCAAAATTCTTTTTAAAGAAGTATCTCCTTTTATTTTGAAATCATTTAAGATCCATATAAAATAAAACATTTTCTTTGAAAATATTCTTATAAGCTTGTATGGAAAGCTTCGACGATTTTATAACGGCGGAAAATAACCGCACCCGCCGTATAAGTTAAAAAAAACATTCTTACCTCAATTTAGTCGAAAAGGTTAAAAAGGACCTTGTTTTGAAAACGACGGAAAGATTCCTTTATAAAACTCTTATAAAAAGTCAAACAAGGGTATAAATGACTTTAACCCATATTCTTGTAAATAGTAAAAATGTTTTGAAATACATTTCAAAGAAACATGGATGTGGATGATAAAGAGATCCCAGTAGATTATTACGTATAAACAACCTCGGATAATGAAGAGATTGTGAAATAACCCTTACCTTGTACTTTTCCTTGGTTGGGGTAGGTTAACCTCCTGTATAACGGTGAAATAATTGTTATTAAATTATACAATAATCATATATATTAATATGATATCATATATGATCTTTTAACATTGATTTATTAATAATATCTTAGAATTATCATCGTTTCGGGTGTTAACTTACTCATTTTCTTTTATATGTTTTGTTACATAATCCATGTTTGTTGTATCTTATTCATATACAGAATGATATCAAGTCCTTAAACATCATTTTTAAATCATAAAATGATAATTATACTTGAATGGATACGATGGAGAATGAATCTCATCGTGTTCGTGGAGACGGTAGTCCGTACGTACGCACGAGCGACAATATCATTCTTTTGATATTAAAATAATATATAAATGAATGGTATATCATATATACAGAATCATTAACATGTTATATTTATTATTTACATGAGTTACACATCATTATTATACCCATCCAAATAATATTATATTGAATAACAATTACACCACGACGTGGAGACGGTAAGCCGTACGTATGCACGTATGGTGACATGTTATTCAAAGGGTGGATAGAATACTGAATATGGTTGTACCATACTTATAATAACATCACAGTATATGTAAGATACTGGAGTTATTATTTTAGAATGGTAATAACAAAGGAAGAAGAAGTGGAAGAAGAAATGAACCTAGAAAAGGGTGGTGAAATCATTACCTCTTCTTCGGGTTCTTCCTTTTGATTTGATCAAAAGGGCTCCTTAGGTTGGCTTTCTGATCAAACTAAGGCCTCTAGGTTGTATTGCGGGATGTTGGGAGATTATTTGGGCAGAGTTTGGCCGAACCAAAAGGCTTTGAAGGTGTGAAGAAATGAGAAGGAGGAGTGCCTTTTTATAAGAGGGGTGAGGGGCACCTTTGGAAAAGCTAGAAATATTAATTTATAATAAATTCATATTCGGTTTCTAATGGCTCCAAAATTGACTATTCAAAGGTTAAGGTGGGTATAGGTCTAAAACAACTCAACCAATAGAATTTAGACAGGTTTGGGTACTTATATTAACCTTATCTTTAAGTATTAACTCTAAGTTAATTAGTTTCACTTTTATAATGTCTCTTTGTATTTTTATATAATATGGTTAATAAACTTACTATATACATCCAAGAGACCCCCAAGTGGTTCATTAATAATTAAAATATCATAATATAAGTCTCTTGGCCGAACCTTAGATTTTTAGGAATTTAATATCAATTAATAATATAATATTTGTTTTAAGAACTCTTTTATGTCAATTTTGACACTATTCAATAGTTGATTTTTGTGAAACTCATAACAGATTGATTACTTCGAACAAAGTCAATTAAATCAATCCTAATATATCATATTATCCTAGAAAATTAGTTTAATTCATTAAAAGTTTCATATTATATTTATTTGGGTATTTATAATATCAATTATTTTAATTTTTCACTATTATAGTAATTACTGCATCATCATTGTGTCATAAATTAAATAAATTATTTAATGTCTAAAAATTATAAATAAAATATAATTATGTAGGAAATCTTTTTAGCTTTCTAATGAATATTTATAATCGAAAATCCAACATATATAACCCTATTTAAAAATTGTTGTTCTAAAAGATATATGCTTGTGTCATTTTTGTATTCATTTTAACTAAATTAAAATAAAGTGTCATTATCACTTACAAGTGGATCCATGGGGTCCCAAAATTGACACAAAGATGCCCATGGTCGACCATCTATCAACCAATAGGGTTAAGACACGTTTTTAGTGTAATTTAGTATTATTATAATATTATTTGTTTAACCCTTATTTACCGGATTTACCCTTAACCATGGTAAATAAAATATTTACCGCAGTAATTATTCAAAATGTCTAAAAATAAAAGTTACCTATTTACATAATTTGGACATCCTGATTCCAAATATGGAATCCATTTTCCTAAATTCAAAACACATAAGTGGCAGAAATTAATTTAAAATTAATTCCCGCTGTCAAAACAAAAAGCGTGTTTTTAAGAGATAATAACTATCAAAAGATTGACACTTGTTTATGTTCGGTTTAATTGTAAAATTATGTCCAATGATAAAAATTAAATTGAATGGTAAAAATATATTCTAAATATACTTTAAACCCACTCAAATTCATAATTTATCACTATTAATTATTTTGATTAAAAAAGTTGTTTTTAATTAAAATTTAGAAATTTTCACTATTCATCAAAATATGAAAGTTATCCGAAATGTACCAAAATTTCACCTTAGGCTAAATTCAATATTCCGAATCCAAAAATGAAGTCCATTTTCAAATATAAAATATATATAATTTTAAAAAGTAGGTATTACTATTCATAACGGCTAGTTTGATTAGTTATGGTGTGTTAGAACTCGGTGTTGCGTACAACACACGCTATCACATTATTCAAAGAGAAGCGTACCGTAGAAGCTTGGGGTGTTACAGATTTCCTGGTGAATCTAAGAAAAATTTATTTGATGAGGCATGTCTTGATTACAATCAAGAATATCAAGGAAGGGAATTTAAGAGCTCAGATAATTATGTACAATGCTCTACTATCAAGGATAATAGTTTGTTGCTTATAATCCTTCAAGGTTGCATGCAAATCAAACGTCTGAAATTGCAAGCTTATGCTGTTTAGTTATGATACTATGAAGAGGATGAAGATGGGTTTTTCCAGTGAATCCAGAGATTTTTACCCTCTGTCTATGGAAGAGGTTGAAGCAGCTCAGAAAGAAACACATAATCCGGAACCATCCAAAAAGCAAAGGAGGAAGAGAAAGAATAAGGAAGTGGTTGCTGATGAAGAAAGTCCTTAGGCTAAGGAAACTCACTCTTCTCCCCCCAAGCCCAAGAAGCAGAAAACATATACAGATGAAGTGGCAACCATGTAGAGGGATGATAAAGAAAAAAGGAAGGAAGGGGATCTACAATTCAGATTGGACCCTACAGAGGATAAAGCCTTAAAAGAAAAAGCTACTGAGGAGCTAGATAAACAAGCAAAGGAAAACAAAATGAAAAGGAAAAAAGTCTGAAGCTGAAGTGGTGAAATATTTGCTGAAAGATACAGAGTTAGCTTCTGAAATGCTTCCTGTTCCAGAAACGTTCGGTTCTAAACCTTCTTTACCAGAAACTCCATCTAAGAACTATTTCACTCCAGAAAAATTCAAGGGTAAAGATGTAGTTGAAGAAGCCGAAAAAGAAGTTTCTAGAGAAGTTGTAGTAGAAGAAGAAGTTGAAGAAGTTGAGGAAGAAGAAGAAGAAGAAGATGAATGTGAGGATTTGGATACCCTGATGAAGCAAGTACAAGACTATAATGATAAGGCTGAATCCGCAAAGTTAGTAATGCCAGGAAAGGATGATGAGGAAGCTAGTAAAAATTTTGATAAGAAACCGCTAGAAGAGAAAGAAGAAAATGTCTTGTATGATGAAGAAGAATCTTATGAGAAGAAGTTTCTTGAGGAAGGAAATGAGAAACAAAAACCAGATGAAGACCAGATCATTCAATTGTCTGAGTCTGAGGATGTATCTCCTAATGGGGAACCAGTTCTGAGAGCTGATAAAGGGAAGCAAGCTCTCATGGAGACAACTATAAAGGATGTCATCAGGAGGAAAGAGGTTGGTGGTACCTCTATAATGAAGATAGTGCATGTTGAAGAAGAGTAATCTCAAAGAGATGTATCTAATTTGGAATCATCATCTCATGGGCAAGATTTTGTGGTTCAATCTCAGAGGTAGTTGGTGGACACCATTCCGATTTTTCCAACAATAGATTCCAGATTCCAGATGCTGCAGCAAAGTATGAATTAGAAATAAGATTCTTTATCCATGGTCAAGGATAAGTTTTTAAAGTTGGAAGATGAACAGAACATTTTTTCTTATCGATTATGATGTGCACAGATAGTCCTGCAGTAAGGTAACCAAGTGGTCTAAGAGAGTTGATGAAGATTTAGTTCACTTTGAGAATTCTCAGATTGAAGTTCAAAATGCATTTGAAGTGGAGGATAAAAAGGTTAACGAGATTTATGAAAAGCTGACCCATGAGAAAAATTATCAAGAATCAACAAATCATGGACCTAAATTGGATGCTTAACTCAGTATCTCAGAATTTGAAAACTGAAAGAGATTTCTGGATTGAGTTTCAGCAGAATATGGAAAATTAAGATGAGATAATAAAGTTGCAGAAAGAAGCCATGGAGCCTCAGGCAGAAGCATTAAAAATCGAAGAAGAATAGGTAAAATCCTTAGAGAGGCAACGTGTGGAAGACCAAAGAGACTTCAAGAAACTCAAAATCTTGTTAAAGAAGCTCATTCTGAAGGAAATGGAAGACAAATAAACTCGTCCTATCTTTTGTTTTATTTGTCTTTCTTTGTAAAATTTTTCAAACTCTAATGAAATGATTATTTGGTTAGTTGTATCTTGTCATATACTAATCTTTCAGGTACCAGACATTGTTTTTACATTCCATTCAATTATTTTTGAAAATCACAAAGGGGGAGAAGGAAAAATAACTACTCTTAAGGAGGAGAAAGGAAAATTTCTAAGAGAAATATCCTTAATGAAAGGGGGAGTTTCCCACTACGAAGTTTTTCATTCTTACAATAATGAAATCTCCACTCCGGAGACTCAGAATACAATCCTTAGAGTTTCAATACCTAAGGGGGAGTTAGTTGTATTCATTTTCATCCATGAACAAAGGGAGATAAGTATTTAATTTCAAAGTCTAATGAAAATTTTCAAAATCCTTATATACTTTTTCGAAAGGATGTTTGTGCTTTCCAAAAATGGGGAGATTGTTGAGTCAGTAAGGTTATTCCTGATGACTTTTCCATTCCTTCTTGTTTTGAAAATCACAAACACCTTATACATAATAAAATATATGTTTTACCTCTATAAGTAAAATTTACTTCTTTAATGAAATTTACCCTAACCAAGATTTTCTTATAAATAGAAATATTTTTCCTTAGAATAAAAATTGGATTCTTAACCAATATTCCAGAATCATATAACGTAAATATTTGAAGAATTCTATTTTTTAGGATCCAAATTCTGGATATGAACTGTTATGAAGTTCAAATCCAAATTCTGGACTCCGATATCTTAAGTAGTTCGACTCCAATCTCATAAGAAGTTAGACTCCGAACTCTTATGAAGTTCGACTCAGAACACTTAAGTAGTTCGACTCTGAGCTCTTATGAAGTTGGACTCCGAAATCTTATGTAGTTTGACTCCGAACTCTTATGAAGTTTGTCTCCGAACTCATATGTAGTTTGAATCCGAACTCTATTGAAGTTCAACTCCGAACTTTTACTAGTTATACTTCGAACTTTGCAAGTTCAGATTCTGATCTCAGGTGAAACTAGACTCTGAATTCCTATAAAACAAAATTCGAACATTTTTTAACATAGACTCTGAACTTTTAATTTTCGTACACTCTGATATTTTACATGGCTTTCACTTAATTTTTCTCCATTTCAAAACGATGTCATGCATTCAATTATACATGATTTATTATTAAACGATGTCATCTATTCTGTTTCTAATTAACTGTCGGTTGAGTTACACGTATACATGTCCCCCGAATTTAATGGAAAATATGACTATTGGAGGAGGGAGCCAACCATTGGAAATTTTCCTATAAATATGAGCTCATTTGAAAGAGCTCAAAGAGAGGTTGATCGATCTAGAGACCACAAGCTGTTAAGGTGATTTCTAGAGACAGATGATTTTCATGATTTGTGCATACTGAACCGCTCATTCAGATTGCTTTGTGCAAATCCAAATGTTGGTGATTACATTCGAGGGCTTCTGGGGATAGGAAGACAGAGGTGCTAACTACCTTAATGCTCAAGGGCTTCTTTGCTGAGGAATACAAAGGTTACAACTACCTTGAAGTTGAGGGCTTGCGGGGATAGTAAGACAGAGATTCCGATCTTCGTATCGAGGGCTTACCCTGGTGTGGGTAAGATAGAATTGCTTGAAAGTATAAATCAAGGGACCTTTATCCGAGGTTGTTGGATACCTTTCTCTTTGGGTTAAAAGACTTATATATTGTTACATGTAGTTATACTACTTTTCGGTTTCCACTGCATATTGTATTGTAAGGAAAATATAACCTTCTTATATTTCCTTACACTTGTACTATGATAAGTTTCGATTATATACTCTTTAAGGTAGAATCTCTAATTATTAACCCTAGTTCCAATTCTCCAATTGGTGTTAGAGGTGTTGTGAATCTGCTTAGTTTAACATTGTTAAACTCATAACTTTCCTTGTCTAAGGAAAACATAGTTATCCATAACCAACTTTAAATGTTCCAAAGGAGTTTTTAAAGTATACAATTCACCCCCCTCTTGTATTTTGAGCATCTACATCGTTATTTCGAACCTACAGTGTAATGAATATAGTATGTGAACATGTTTCCTTTTGGTCATAGCCACCTTTAATGTATGATGAACCATACATATTGCCTTTGGTATTTTATTTTCCAAATATTACCTTGAGTACCTTATAACAAAAGCTGATGTAGGATATTAGCAGTTCATGCAAACATTTTTCTATTACATTAGTTTACATTACTACTCTAATAATTAGACATAGAGACCTATTAATGTGAATTTGTTCATTATGAAAATTTCCCCCACATGTGTGATATACCTACAAAATGTTAGTTGGTAGCCCTTGGACAATTAAAATCGACCGTGACGTTCAAAATTGAGCATACTATTGTCCATATGTACTGTAGTGGGTTGGGTCATGATAAAATTAATCTATTAGTATATGATGCATCAGGAAATTCAAAGCATGAGATTCATTCTTCTAAACCTCACATCTATTACTAAGAGAGTTATAACATATGATGAATGACCCTGAGAAAAAATGATACCATGGAATTCATAATAGATCCTTATTTTATTCCTCTTGGATAGTTTATTAAAAGTCAAAGGAACATATGTTTTACATTAATTTTTATTAGTAGCATACTCCCAAAAAACACATTGAGAATAACTCTCATCATGCATGTACCCCATTTTTTTTCTATTATTTAATATCTCAAAATGTACTATTATAAGTATCATAGAAATACAAACTCAAATGGATAATACGAATTTATAATATTATATTATTATATCTCCAGTATGGATGTTCAAAAAAAATTGATATTTTATTCAAAAAATTTCTATCAATACGTGAATTTTTATCTATCATAATGTGACATCAGTTTGTTTAACACTCTCAAAATACTGATAGTGAAAAAGTATTTATATAAAAATATAATTCTTATGATCCATGAATTTTCTTCATAATGGAATTCATAATTTTTTTACATGGGTGAAAATAAAATTAGATATTATTAGTCACAAACTACAGTAAACTATAAAGGCATAGCACTATGGATGTGCATATTTGAACCCACATATACTAGATGGTTAGAAGGAAAACTCAAAATAATAACATTATTGAAAGATTCCTCTCAATATTTCATTTTTTAGGTTTTTATAGATTATGTATTTTGTGTTTCTAAAGGAAAGATAAAATGTTATCTGGGACAAAATTATGGTTATTAAAAAAAATTAATTCAAAATATAGCTTCAGATAGACCAATGAATTTAGTTATAATGTTGTTAAAAAGTCAACAATTGTTTATGTTCAACCCAATTGGATCTATCTAAACTACAAAAAATTATTTGGACTAATGATAGTTGAAAACATAGATATAGTACAAATAAATTTGAAGGAAGAAATTCTCACAAGATAATGGTCCCAGATTTTTAAATTGCAACTAGGCTAGGATCGTTCGATTATGCATCCCATGATAAGGGTTATAATAAAAATATGATTAAAAAACTAACCACATTACTAGCCATAGTTTTAAAAATATTTGATATAGATATTCATTAAATTAAACTCACTCTTACTCTCGACCCATAACTCTGTATTGATCAGCATTATATAATAGTATAAATCACATAACGGGGAACATGAATCATTATCATAATGATAATTAAAAAATGAATGAAATGAATACCATTATTAAAACAACATAAATTCAATCAAACACTATCATGATTGAATGAACAAAATAGAACAAATAAAAAGATGATGCTTTTTGAAAATAGGAATTAAAATTGGAACATTGGAATGGGGAATGAATAGTCCAATACTATACAATGGTAAATATTAGAAAAATATTGATAAAAACGAAATAAATGAAATTGAACTATATTTGAAACAAAGAGGAGTATAAATGAAATTGGAAATAAAAGTGTTAAGTTTCCATCAAATTCTTCTTTCTACGTCAGGGATATTTGATATTGATATTCATACGCAATTTATAGCTTATAAATAATTTACATCATGAAAATTATTTATGTGAATTATATTCAGATATACTCATGACCTGTAAGTGGGTTTAATTTTTTTTACTCAAGATATATAATTTTCTACGAATAATATGGATTCTCAGTTTTCATAGCCTGTATCTTGGGAGGGATTTGTATTTCGAACATTCCCTTCATTTAAAGTGAAGATGCTGTATATCTTCATTTAGTCTTAGATTTTCATTCCATCATATAAAGTAACATATTCTCATTCTATTAATGGTTAAAGTATAATAAATATTTTCATGGGTTATCTTCTATCTAAAATGTGTTCTTCTTTTGAGGGATACACTTCATGAATTCTTTTCATGGTGTAAAAAATATGAATTTTTTATTTTTACTCCATCTCATACCTTAAGTATTGAGCACTTATTTCCTAAAAAAACAAAAAAAATACATGTGTAATATCATATATAGTGTGATAAATTCTTAATTATAAATGTTAAAAATATATAAATTACTTCATATTATCAAATTCTCTAACACTAGAATAATTTTTTGTCCCCAAGAAAAAGAAATCACAACATGTATTCTAAATCTAAAAATTTCTAAAAATTTAATGTGCATTACAACAAATAAAATAAAGAGAATGATAGTGGAAGAATATTTTTCTCAAGAACCACTCCTATAGAGAAAATTAATCAGGACTCAATTTAATGCTATTTATTTATATGATTTATTCATTTAATTATAATTTCGCAAATAATACTAAGAATCTAAAACCATATTTCAATTTAACTCACCAAAAATGTTCTCTCATCACTAAATATTAATCATAAATCTAATTATAGTCAAATGCTAAATATATGTTCTTAACCACATGAATTAATTTATTAACATCACCATTCAACAAATAAAAATTCTTGAGGGGTTAATAAATAAGGTTCAAATGAATGTAAGGCTAAGGGTATATAGGTAGATAGTAGAAATCATGCTCTAAAAGGAGGGTTATCAATACATTCTTTTTAATGATAGCATAGAAAAATGTTGTAAAAAATCCTAAAATAGAAAATCATCCATTCTTTTAATAGCATAATGAATATCCATGAATATGTCATGAAACGATGAATAATTCACCCTGTTCCCTTTACTTTTTATTTATTTTAGTACTGAAAATTGTGGTCATTGTAGTTCTCACATCCACCACCAGAACACATTTGTTATTTCATGAGAATCAATGTTCGAAAATGAGGATTTTTGACCCTCCTAAAACACAATAATTTATTAATAGATCTTGAGATACATAGAAATAGATAAAATAAATCATGAAAAATATTATATAAAAAATTGTGAAATTACATTGTACCTTTAGTATCAACATCTCATGTACATAAGAGATGTAGAACCCCCAACAAGTGTTAAAAAAAAATTATAGATTGAACCATGAGTATGATAGGAAGGGATAAATGAATTAAATGGTTCATTAAAATTAAATTATGCATAGTTAAAAAAATCTAATGAATAATAGATGAACATTCCAATATCTAGATAAATATCACAACATTTATTGACTCAATTATTTAAAAATATATTTATTTTGTTATACCCTCAATAAGATCAAAAAATTTGATTACAGTATTATAAAAACCACGTAACTCTCACAAAAAATTATTTGAAAATAATATAACAATGATGGACAATGATACTATTGAGAATGAGTTTATATAAAAGAACTGGAAATCAAAAAGGGAATAGTATCTGGTAACATTATAATCCAAAGAAATTGCAATAATATAGAATTATAATTAGATTAATTAACACAATAATAATGCTAAAATTATATCCAAAAAAAAAATTTTAATTAAACAATCTATAAACAAAAAAATTCTATAAAATAAATGGGAGTACAAATATTTTAATTTAATGAATTATATTAATGAAAAATGATTCCATGAACAATGAAAATATGAAAAAATACATGTGTACAAACAATAAATATATCTCAGGACTCCCCACACATAAAAAGAAATGACGCCCACCCTATTTTTGAATGATACATGGGAGAAATAAAAATAGTTCCATATAAAAATTCGAAATGGAAAATAATATTTTCTAATTTAAAATACAGTTCTCCCAAATGTGAAATTCATGCCATGGGGAAATTGTTGGATGTTGACATTATATTATGCATCCATGAAAATTTGTTAATAATAATAGTAGTTAAATATATTAACCATTATAACATTAGAGATACAAAAATATGTAAGAAGAAAATTATTAAGGTTAACAATGTCGAAAAATGTGTGAAAGAATCTCTTGTAAATACATGAATCAACTAAAAATATTTTAAATAGGTAATGAATAGAAAGTGAATGAAATGAAGAACCAGATGCCCTATGTCACATATCGTAAACATAAAAAATATGGGGAGCCTCCCATAAATTTCTATGAATTACCGATTCATCTAATTGAATGGAAAAAAGATCTGTCACTTCCATCTATCATACCATATGTCCTCTTACTCTAATCGTAATTGGTGGAGGAATCCACAAAAAAATTGGTCACTTTTGGGGTTAACGAACCCAAATATGGGTCAACCAAAATATAAATGCGGTAACAATAGTATCTATGCATGTCCAACAGTGGAATCCTTTATAGTGTAGCGCTAGATATCCTGAATATAGAACTATATTTTCTCCAGATAGTGATATATCACATGTGGTAGGCTAGAGGTTTCCTGATAGACTCGTGAATAACCATGGATGATTCATTATTGTTGTACATGGATAAATAAATGCATATTTAAATATAAGTAAAAGTAATAATTCTTCAAATTTAAAAAAAATTGTCATTTCCTAGTTTTGTTAAATGATAAATCAAATAATAAGTGAAACAATGATAATACAACAATATATGCCAGACAATGTAAATTGGGGGAGGGGTACATGGACATATCATAATAGTGTTGGGTGTTTCATTGTAAACTGCATCAATAACCCCTTCTAAATGGGGGGTTCCTCTATTTTTTCTCACAATATTTATGGAATTTTTGGAGGATGAACTATGGGAATCAATATTTATAGTGGGTATCAAAGTGATAGAAGCCAAATTAGTTAAGATATGTGGTGGGGACTTTTTGATCTGTACTAGGATCAGACCCCTGGAATGTAGATAAATAAATGGAATCTCTATGGTAGAAGGAATGGTGGGTCCATTTCCCCATATTAGTTAGTCCTCTCTAACCTCTTGTGTGGTGGAATCTATTACGAGTTCTTGAACTTTTGAATCTTTTGAAATGAAATAAAATATATGCTAACCTATTAATCCTTTAATGGTTTTCCTCCTAGTCATTAATCCATTTATTGTTCGGAGATATATAGTACATGTTATTGGTTTCAATTCAAAAATCAATGAGATTACAAAAAACAGTATGAATTGTGGTTGGGAATCCCTCTTCAAAGGCCCAGTTTAATTAATTTACAAATGTAGATTATATTAATTTCCATTATTATACATGGTCTCTATTTCATCATCATGGGTCATATAGTAAAATTTCTCATTAGTAATAATTATTTCTTAATAATATGATGACTCATTGATTTGAATTGTGGTTGTTATCACTTTGAAAACAACTTATTCGATGTAGAATATAAAAATAATTCATCATTGGTTAAAATGAATCAAATCTTGCCTTTTGGTCTAAAATTTCCAACCAAGAATTGTGGGGAAGTTACCTTATTCCCCTATATCCATGATATGGAAATTAGTGGAAAATATTAACATAACAACCCTCAATAGGATGTCATAAATATTTTCATGAGGGTACTTGACTGATTAGTTAACCAGCAAAAGAAAATATATCATTATATTAAACTCATTATGTACTCTATTATGGAATCAATTCATGTAAAATATATGAATTAAAATTCCTAGATCACACACATACTTTTTGAAGTTCGATGTCCCTATTGTGTAATGAAAAATAATGATTTCAAGGTCTCACATCCTTGGTGGGTTCATCCATAGAATGACTTTGGTTCACGCTTTTTTCAAGGAGATGACTCATAATCATCCATTTTATTTTATTGGAGATACTCATAATCATCCATTTTATTTTATTGGAGATAATATCCTTTAGAAATAGTGAATATAATGACATTTTAGTGAAATTATTTTATAACGGGATATTTGTGTATATTTTCACAAAATTCTCTATTTTATTACTTTCTCCCTATTTTTCTTTTTTTAAATTATTTTAAACGGGGGAGGAAGCATGTATTGTTGAGTTTTATATAGAAATATTTCTTTTTTAGGTATAATTTTTAGAGGAGTTTTTTAGTTTTATCTAATTCCATATTTTGGTCATGACCATATTTGTGTCTCTTATCAACATTATATTTTTTTGATGATTGAGGCACATATTTTATGATCTTTTAGCTCATTTTCTTGACCAATGAAATGATACTAGAAATAATAAATTTATACACTTCTATGAACCACAACCTTAGATCATATTATTGGATATGAATCAGTGTTAATATCTAACATACATAGTAAATAATCTGATAATTTTTTTATATATTTTCAAGACATTATGTATATGTTTACGTAGGTAAGCCATTTTTTCTTGTAATTTTCATCAGAATTCATCCTATGATATTATTTTTGAAATAACATAATGAGGAAATTTTATAGATATGATTGAAGAGGTGGGTATTATTGTTTCTTAATTGGAATATCTTGGATCATGTTGTTTTCTATAATATGAATGAAAATTATAAGATATACTGATATACTATTTTTTCTAAAATAGTTTTCAAGGTTGATGAGAATGATTTTGAGGAGGGTATATAGGTGGTCCCAGATTTTATGTAGGTGTTTGACATCTCCTTTATTGATAGAAAAAAAGTATTGGGTTATTTTGGATACTAAGCTACCCACTATTTATAATACTGCTGGTGGTATTGTTATGGTTACTGAAACTATTGACTATATTGATTTTAATTTACATATTTATAGTCCTTACATAGGGATTAACCCCTTTCGGTTTATCACTCCTGATATGGATGAGAACCTATGAACATTTCAAAATCATAGATTTCCATAATAGGGATAAGAGCTGGTAGTGGTGGAGGAGGAATTGAAAACATTCATGCTTCCTTGTAAGGGCCTCAACCTGGGAATTATGATTGGTAATATAATTCAACAGATAAATTATGAATGCATACAATCTTCTATAATTCTATAAAAGATTTGAATTCTGGGACATATATTCTAAGAGTGATTTGGAAGTGTCTACTATTTTGACAATAAATCTTCTATAGGTGGAAGTGTCTACTATAATGTAAGAAACCTGTCGAATTAACTAATAAAATATTTTCATCAATATCAAAACATAAAATATTAGAAATGGTATCTTATGGGTTATCTTTTTATGTGACCCCCCTCTTCCTAATTTGACTCCCAATATGCATCAATGAAGTTATTGATATCATTTCAGAGATACCATGTTCATATTGGAGGGAATTGTTTTTAGAATAACATGGTTTAATCATCCCTAATATTGATGGACTGTGGAGTTTAGAATTTGAGCTAATGATTGGATATATCATGAATATATTATGTAATAGCTTGAAGATTTATATTATGGGACGATGCACAATATTTTCAATAGTTGATACATACATTTATAAAGTTGTACATGTTTCCAGGGGGATCTTCGGTTTGATGTCCACTAATATGTCCTATATTCCTGATCATGTTGATTTTTCCATGTCAAATTTCAAAAAAAGATATATTGATAATAGGGAATATGATGTTGGGTGTATCCCTAATAATGAGTACAAATATGTAGCCCATAATATAATGCTCATGGTATAGGTATTTCTCTCTTTGGCATTCATGTCGCAAATATTGAACCTTTTTCTTGTTACGGTTTTCAGGGTTCTTGTGGTCAACAATATTTGACCATTAATGTGGATATAAGTATCCTTCAATATCATGATAAAAATAAACTTTTTATTGAGCATCACATATCCTTAAACATGTCAACGGTCCCCAATTCACACACAATGGTGAATACAAGTAGACATAAGTGCTTTTCCATGTGTGAAAATTCGAGAATGAAAACGTGAAATGAGAAAGGGGTTGAGGTAGTCGCATGTTTTTACCCATGGTTACTATTACATGGAAATGAAATTCCCTGAAACGATTCCAATATTTATCCAGTCTATAGTATTCATTGATTTTACATTTGTGTTGATAAAATTTAATATTTATAGTACCATACAATTCTCATTTATAAAGGGGTATCACAATTAAATTGATAGGTCAATAACCTAGAGACTATCTGGTAGGTAGTAAATCTATTGATAATGTCCTTAAATAATAATTACTCTCAATGTCCCTATATAATAGATTTATCGAACAAAGGTAGATTGAGTTTATATCAAAAATGTGAAAATGGATCAGGGTTAATTTCCTAGATTAGGATAAAGAAAAATCCTAAATCTATCATTGGATAGACTTTATCATTATGATGCAAAGCAGTGAAACTGTCACCAATTAGTTGTTGTCAGACCAATTGTATTTATCTATGAATTAATTATTTTTTGTCCTAGATATAGTAAATAACCAAGATTAAGTACCCTTAGATTCCAAGTTAGAATTTAGTATAATCAATTATTCATATCTTTATAAACACCAACTAGGATATAGTCTTTCAATTACATTTCCCATCATCAAGGTTATTCAAAAGAATTAGAAAAATGACTTTTTATAATTTAATTACTAGATATAGGGTAAAATTTTTTTTGGTGATTCATAATGTTTATATGTACCCTTACTCACAACCCTTATAACTATGTAGAATAAACATGAATTAATGTATAAATCAAATATAGGGATATTGAAATCATACTCAACATGATAAATAAATAATTCAAATCAATTAATTTCATAATAATTTTTAAAAAAAATCAGTCTAATACGGGAATGAGTGAAGGAACAATGAAGAAATCATAAATGGTTGAAGATAAACAGGAGTTAGAATTGAAATTAGAATGTTTTAATGGAGAAAAAATATCCATACTTGTATTATAGTAATCATCCTAATATTATTCATATAAAATGAATTGAAAAAATAGGAATTACTTGGAAAAAGGAAGAAAAATGGGAAATAAAACAGTTTGGTGTCTATTTAATCATTATATATACGTATGGGTCATCTGATATTTATATTCTTGAGAGGTTTATGGAATTAACATTTTTCATGTTGTGAGAATGTTTTATGTGACATCTAAAACAAGGCTTATACAATATATAAATGTTTTTCTTGTGATATAATAAAATATTATAAAATATTATAAAATATATTGTATCTTTGTGTTTTCCTAGCCTATTCCATTGGGGAGATTCAGATGTAGAACTTTCACTTCATGTAATTTTCTCACATCATGCATAAATATTATTATTATTATTTTTAATCATTTAATTTTTCTAATATCATCATTTCAAGTGAATTGTTAATATATTTTAAATTGTTTCACAAGATGGACTTAAACTCACAGGTGTTCTAATCTTGACAAATACACATCATGAACCTATTTCATTGTGTGTAAAATATGAATTTCCAATTTTCCCATCATGGTCTCCTTTGATTATTGGTACCACATTTCCTATAAAAACAAACAAAATCCATGATTTATATCAAATAATATATGATATTTTTTAATTGAATGTATGAAAAATATATATAATGGTTTATCTTATCAACAAATTTTTTAATAATTAACATGAGTAATATATATTAAAACATATGATATCCCTTGTATAATATTTGTATCTCTATTGGTTGAATAAAAAATTATGTGTGGTCATTAAAAATTTGAAAATCTTTAACCCCCTTCAAACAGTATTCTGAGAAATTTCCATTTTTTAGGAAGTTTTTTATAGTGAATAATGTAATTTCATTCCATTGAAAATGTTTTATTTTTTAAGAATCACACACTAAGATAACATCATCCAATAAAATTTTTTAATCCATAATTAATGATGAAATTAAAACATTGATCTCATTTCTATGAGGGTTCAGTATACAAATCATTAAACATGTCAAGATATATTTATACTTCATAAAAGATTATGGTGATCTGTGGTAAATTGCCCATAAAATAGGCCAAAATCTACATTTTTCTACCCTTTTTATATATATTCATTCCATATATGATCATCCAATGTATTAAATCTCTATATTCATTGTTTAATATATGAATCTATTGAAAATATTTCTTCCACCCTGGAAAATCAATTGGATGAGGTAATTTTCCACTAGATATCCATATTTCATAATGTCATCCTAAACCATTGGAATCATTTGAATACTCAAATAATATTTTTAAAAGTGGATTTTAGGAAGATATGAAATTTTCTCAAAATGTAAAATTATAATTACTAAATCAAACTACAATTTTTATTTCATCTTATATAGTGATTTCTAATAGTTTTAACACCCTCACAGACCTTTGTAATCCTTACTATATAGAACAAATTAATTTAAGAAGGAATTCGTGTTTCCCTAACAAAAAATCCATCTAGAATAACAAATTAACCACATTATAATGTTAATATAAAAGATCATTGTCTTTATGAAGCATGTAATTCAGAAATAATAGTAAATCTTTAAATCTTTTTTCATTCATTCAAATTTTCCATAAATTTAATCTATTTTAACACGATTAATTAAAATGAAAAAACCAATGATCCTAGATATAATAATTTATCAATAACATTATATAGACACTAAATTATGGATGATTTTAAAATTATATCTTATTTAATATCAAAAAATTTACTATATTTTTTTAGACTTATCATTTAGAAAATCATCATCATCAAAGGAGCTAGAATTCTATCCAAGTTCACAATAATAAATTTATTGATTGTAACTTCAATTAAAACAATGAAATTTTATATGACCTTCTAAATCATGGTTTTTAAAATTTTTCATATTAAAAAAATTATTGAATAGATAGTAAAACAAGTTTTTTTATAGAGTATTTCAATATTAAATAAAAAAAATACAACACATTCCTTATATCCATAACTTATTCACAATGATATATGGTATTTTTAAATAATAATTTTTTAAAAAAATATTAACAATTGAACTTATGTTATTCTATTATGAAATTACATAAAAAATTACAGATATAAGAAACAATAATAAAATAATCATATTCATTTTCAAAAATAAAATAAAGACACAAATTTCAAAAAAAATATATATTCTAACATGTATTATTATAATACATCCAAAAATAATTTATAATAAACGGTATAGAAACATCAACATTGATATTAAATGGCAGCACAAAACAATAATTCATTATTTTTATTATCTAATTTCATAATTGTGTATTTTTTTATTTTTAATATAAATAAATAAATATATTAATATAAAACGCTAAATATTAATGGATGATAAATAAAATTAGATTAAAAAACAAGATAAATAAAATAAATACATTCCCACAATTTGAAAATTATTGTTATAAATGGGTGTATATAAAAACATACATAATGGTCTCACCAAAAATAAATTCTATAAAAACAAAATAAAAAACGATTGTTTAGTCATCGTCAATTTATATTATAGGAGTTATTTAAATATTTATAAATTTTTCATATCATATAATAAATATTATAATTAAAATTATTTAATTAATAAATCTTGAGTTATTAGTGATTTTTAGAATAGAAATAAAAAAATTAAAATTGATATAGTGTTCAACCTGATTTAGGCTCTATTTAGTCTAACAGGTTTAATAAATATTTCATACAAATAAAACTATCCTCTTATTAGAAATATGATTGCAAAATTAGTCTTCTATTATGAAATAATTTTGATGAAGGTAGAATATATATTCGGTCATAATATGAATATAAAATCCACATGATATTATTAATATAAATTATCAATACTTTATATTAAAACTCCATAATCTATTATACCTTAAAAACATATTTTCAAAATATTGGAATAAAATATACATCAGACACAATGTAATTAATTAATTAAATATTTTACATCACTAATTAATCAAATAATTAATTAATGAAACTCTAACATCACAATGAGCACTCGTCAATTTAAAATTATCAAAGATATGTGAATAATAATTAAAATAAAATTAATTAAGTGATATAAAATATTATTGATGAAAAAGTACATTCAAGTAACAGAATCTTCAATCCAACATTGATCTAATTAAAAAACTCATAGATTCATATAAAATATAGACAATAAATTAATACTACAAAGATATATCATTGAGAATATTATATAGAGGATAATAATGAATGAGAAGGTATTGGAAATGGTAATGATGTTGCCGATGGAAGTGACATGAATGAGGGTTTGGATGATGTGTAAAAATGATAGGAAATATATTATATAAGTGTTTCTATGACGAAAATGAATGTTTTATTAGGTGAAAATAAATGTGAAACAGAAAAAATAAAATCTTCTAAAATTTTATTTTTGTCATATTTTAAAAATTGAAGTTATATGATAGTTTTTTATGACACTTTATTATTTAAAATTTTTAAAAAAACATCTCACATATTGGTTATAATTAAACCAACATCAAAAAAATATTTATAACACTTTTTTTAAAATAATCAATATAACACCATTATTAAAAATATAATTTGTTATAGTGACACTATAAAGAATATGTTAAAATTATAAGTGATGACATAGAGTAGTAAGAGTACTCTTTATGAGGATCACCTATCTATACATAAAAAATATTTGGAATCAATATTCATTCCTCCAAAAATTTCCTAATTTAAAATAAAATAATTATATAATTTGATATAAATCTAATTCAATTGATGTTTAATGTTGTAAAAAATTCCATGAGATCCATGATTACTAACAAACTACCAAAAACATTAGCTATATTGTATATTATGCTTAGATAATACATAGAAACCATGAGGGGGTTTGTAAGTAGAACAAAATATTATAAAAACATTCCACTATCAATGAAATAAATTATTCATATTACATATTAATTTTATACATTTCATATTTTAACTTTTAATAAAAAATGTTTTTTATTTTTAATACTAACGTAGTGACAAAATACAATTAAGATAATTAAATATCTAATAAAAAATTATGCTAAAATATAATTTTGTTGATTTTAGTATAATCATTATTTTAAAAATCCAGATATATTTTATAATAAATATATTCATTTATATGTAAAATATATTAATGACAATATAATTTCTAATTGGTTTGAAATAAGAGTAAAAAAATAAAGAATTTTTAAAAAATTTATTGTGATGAAATAATTTGTTATTAAATTTTATATTTTTAATTAAAATATTGATCCAAAACGTTTGATACATTAATTTTACCAAAACAAAATCATTTTTTGGATTTCAAATTATAATATTATCTTAAGATTATTTTATTGGGTTTATCAAAAATTATTTCTTATAGGAAAACAGTAATAATACATTTTTTTACTAATACTTCAGTTCTTATAACATTATAATGAATAATGTAATACATAAAACTATAATGTTATCATCATAATAATGAAATATTTTTGTATATTAATGATTTATTTAAAAATATTTTATTTAATTTATAAAACTCATGTTCAACAAATTTCATACTTAAGTAACATTTAAAAAAATACATTTAATATTGTTCTCTTATTTTAAAAATTCATATTCATCACTTATATAAAATATTTCAAAAAAATATTTCACATTTTATTTCAACAGGTTCATACAATCTAATATGACCAATTTTAATTTTTAGGAATAAATTCATGATTAGGAGGATTGATGTTATTAACTAAGATAAGGGTGAAAGCATTATTCTGAAAGAAGTCTTTTATTACTAGAATTTAATTTAAATCATGTAAATTGAGTAGAAATATTTCGTATAATGAATTTCAATAAAATTAAAAATAAATTAAAATATATTTTCAACCTTATAATTGGTATTTAATGTTTTATAATATTAAAAACACGCAGTGGTGAAACCGAATTTTTTTTATCCAAAAAAATTCATTATATTATTGTTATTAATATAAACTATTTTTTATATTATTTATATATATAAATATATTAAATAAAGATTAAAATAATTAAAATAATATAAAAATTTATTAAGTTGGTTCATATTATATTTTTAATAAAAAATAAATTACTTATGTATAATTCTAGTTCATAATGCGGAAACAGAAATTGTAAAATAAAATGAACTGGTCATAAAAGACATGAAAAATAATTAAAACATTTGTGAAAATGAATTCTATAGTATTTTTATATCTTATCCCACACAAAAGTTCATTATTTATAATATTTGGATCTATTTAAGGTGAATAGTGTCAGATCATCACAGAAAAAATAATGTATATTTATTAAAATATCATTTTCATGATATTTAAGTAGAGATCACTTCCACCAAATTTTCACGCCTATTATAGGGACTTATCGCAAAAAAAAACTCATTAATATTTTCTCTTAAACACAATTCACACACACTATAATCCTTTTTCATTACAAATTTACATGCTATAAGACCTTAAGTCGTTATCCACCACAAACTAGTAAGTGACGTATTTCAATTTTCACACTTGAACATTCTTATTTATCAGAATATATTATAACCCAAATAAGAATTATAAAAATTCAAATAATATCATTATTATTTATTAATAATTTTATAATTATAATGAAATTAAAAAAAATTACAATAATCATCCAATGATTATAGAAGGTTCTAGTTTCGATTAAATTATCTACCCAAAATAATACTGTAAATTTATATACATAGAAACTAAAGAATCATAATTACTTGTGATATTTGAATATAATATGAAAATAGTTATATAATTTATTTGTTTAATGAAAATTTTAAGTGCTAATTTTTTATTGATACATCACCCTTTATATGTGATAATTAACAAAAACCAAAACCACACAGACTTCATCATCGAAAATCATAACAAAAATATTTATTTAATGAAATATTAATTTTAAAATAATTATTAGACATCAATTACATTACATATAATGGTCATGAAATTTTTTAAATTTAATCTTTGAAAAATAATTGAAAATACAACTATAAAACTAGTAATTCAGGATAATAACATCATATGATAAAAAAAATACATAAATAATTCATATATTTTCATAACATGATTAAAAATTAGTTATATAAAACGTTATAGATTTGAATAATTATTCTAAAAATATTGATAAGATAGTTATTTTTTATAAATATTATTAGAGAATTTGAAGCCAACAGATATTTAAGGTAATGATTTTTTAGCCCAATTTTTCAGGATTAAGATATGATGTGTATTCCCATCATGTTTAATTGTAGTGTTTTATTTATTTCCAAAGGATTTATTTAAGAAAAATTCTCATTCATTATGGGGGATTTAGAAATAATTTTCTTTTTTTCGATTCGCGGGTTACCAATTCAAAAGATAAAAATGAAATTATAGTTTCTCATCTCAATTTACATTCAGTAAGACATGTTTTGTTTTATAAACATATTTTCTTTAAAAAAGTCATTTTATTACTTAATAGATATGAAATATAATGAATTATAGTTTATTAATGTAATTTTTAGTTGAATTTAAAGCTATCCTTTTTGAATTACATTTTTGAACATCATTACATCTATAAAGGTTTTATTGAGTCGACTTATTTAATAGTGTAATAAACGATCCTATTTAAATAACATTTTAAATGATTGATTTCAACTCCACCATAATGATATTAAAATTCCTTTATTCATTAATTTAATTATATATAAATTGATTTTTAATTTATTCATTAAGGTTTGTAAGGTTAAAAATAATTTATATCCTCTAAAAATAATCAATTTTCTTTCATTTTGATATTTTCTCTTTCAACCAAGTTTGTCCATTAAATTTGGTAACCTAATAATTGGTCATGTTATGCTACCATAATATTTAATCTCTTATATATAAAAATTTTGTTTATTAGTAATTTTATGAATAGTCTTAGAACCATGGTAGTTTGAAATATTGAAAACATTCTTTATAATTTTATAATCAATGGTTTTATCATCCACCCATATTAGTTTTCATCACAATAATTTATTATTTTCAATTATTAATTATTGAATATTTATTTAAATTTAAAAGTATTAATTTTTTTTTTCACATAACCAATTTGAATCTTTATTGACTAACTTTAGGATCCGTTATTTAATATTTTTTTTATAAAAATAAGTTTTTCCAGATGATTCAAATTTAATGTTTTTAAATCACTATGTCTTATTAAATAATCCAAAATTAAATATTATTTTGAAATTTAATCAATCTAAATTATTTTCACATATCCTTTTTGAAAAATGTTTTTCATTGTGGCATAATTATTATTATTTTCTACAAATATTATAATTTTTTTTAAAAAATATTTCATTATTTCTCTATAGTGTTCTTCTATGTCTATAAATTATTTATTTTCATAGACATTTCCTCATATATGAACAATTAAATATTCTTATAAAATAATCTTTTTAGATGATTGAATTTTTTGTATCGACCATTTGAAATGTTCAGTTCATTATTAGAGATTCCATCTAGAAATGTTACAAAGAATAATTTTTATTTCATAGGAACTTTATTATTTGATTTGTTTTTTTATTGTCAATTGGAAAACATATGAATGGTTTATTGATTGTTAATGACATATATTTCCCAAAATAAAATGTATATGGTTTTATATATCATGATATAATGAATAATGGATATGATTTGATTTTTTTCACAACACAAAATCATGGAGATTATGGTTTTTTTAAAACCAAAAGAAAGGATATGATCGGATTTGTTGAAAACATAAATAGTGGACATGCTTGGATTTTTTCAGAACACAATTTATAGATTTTTAGGGATTTATTTGGTGTAAATATAGTGTACATGAACGTATTACATCAAAAAATTTTTTTTCCCATTACTTGATTTTGTTTACAACACAAATAATTCAAATATATGTATGTTTTTATAATATGATTTTTACATGATTTTGACTGTGACATAATTAATTTCCATTATAACACCCAAAACAATCTAAAAGAATAACATTTTTTTGATAGAGTATGTTACATAAAATATAATGTTATATTTATTTTCACACAATGCTAGTTTCTTATATCATTACACTCCAAATTTATTTGAGCATTCATTACCTGAAATAATGAGTTCCTTTGATATATTGTGCTACATGAAAGACTAATTGTAAGGAGGAAATATAAACTATTAACAATAATATTAATATTATAGTTATTACAGAGATATTGGAATGATGGGTATTAATAATATTAACTGACTTATTAAAAAATATAATAATAGTTTTTATTAGTTATAAATCTGTTAGAAAAAATATCAGAATCATGTAAAATAAATCATAATATTTTTAGAAAACCAATATTTTTTCTAAATTAAGGTGTAATAGTCTTCCACACACATAATTTAATTTTTTTAGTTTTTTTAGAATATTTATATGAATTAATATAACTATTTTTTCTAATAAAAATTTCTAAATAAACTTATGGTAAATTTTGGGAATATTCATGAGATGTTCTATTTTGGATAAATTGATAAAAATAAATATTTTTAATTACACAATTCTTTTTTAAAATAATTTATAATTTCAAATTATATTTTGAATTGATTTTATTGGCACAGTATTTAAATTAAAAATATTTTAATAGAATTTATTTCATTGTATTCAATTAAATATTGAGTTTAAAAAAATTAAACTAATAATCATTTCTTCATTAAAATGAATATTTCTCATCACATCAATGAGATTATCATTAAATTAAATTAGGCCACCTATGTTATTAAGATTTTTCCAAATCGATTAGACATTTTTATTACAAAGAAATGATATTATATAATAATGTAATAATAATATGAAAACATAATGTCTTTTGAAAACTATTAAAATTAATTAATGTGCTTAGGGTAAAAACAGGTTTAGTTAGTCGTGAAGAATAATGTATAACTTATAATAATGACCCAACACCAATCCAATAGACATTTTGTATACAATTTCTGTTATGGATGATATTTGGATATATTTTAATGGGTTTTGTGGTCACTATTTTATGAATGTGACTAATATTATAAGTTAAGTAATGAAATTTTTTAAAAAATTATCCTTAATTTTAATATCTATTGGGATTTGGGATTTGAGATAAGCATGGATGGTATGGTTATACATCTTATTTTGAATTCTAAATGATTTTTTGTAATGAAAAAAATTTTATAATAATTTTCTCATATGAATTAACTTCCTAAAATTCTAATGAATAGTCAATGAAATAATTATTTAGTTAATAATTAACTAAAATAAATTAAACTACAATTATTACAAGTGAGATAATATTAATGAATTATTTCATTAAGTTGTTTTGTTGATTTTATTATAATGTAAAATTGTATTGAACTAAATAGATTCATATTTTTTCATCGAAGTGATAATATCAATTCAAATTAAATAAATAACGTCAAAATAAATATTAATGTTATTTTATAAAAAATTATATTTCATTAAATAATTATAAATAATTAGAATCATATATTATAAAAAGTTATTTTTAAATTATTATAAATATAAAATAAATTAAATTAATGGTAAAAACATTTACATTTAATATATTGACCCTTAATTAGTAAATCCATAGTTAGTAGAGTCATTGTCAAAGAGGGGATTTTTCATTTTACAAATGCTGGTGTAAAAATTAAATTTCAACACACATTGGATTTCTATTATATAAAATGGTTTTAATATTTAAAATAAGTGGGTTCCAATTATATAATATTGATCAATTATTTTTAAACTAAATGTATAATTTTCCTAGGTTATGAAACAAGTTACTATAAAGAAAAAAAATTTAAAAATAATCCAGCTGAGATGTATGGGAAAAAAATTAATAAAAAATTTGTTTCATTCAGTTTTTTACATTTTAAATTAATATATAATCCCTCTAAACCATCAATGATTAATCATGGATCCACAATATATAATATTAATCGCCAAATAGTTACTTATTTTGAGAATTTATAGGAATTCCACTACTTTTTTATATAATTGGACACGAACTTCACTCACTTATTCACACCTATAAATCCATTTGGATCACCCAAAGCATAAATATATAACCTCTCAATATTCCTACCCTCATAATAAATCCTGAATTTCTGAATAAATATTTCCTTTTATGGATATAGTGGACACATATCTTGGATACATGAAGAAGTTGTAATGTTCTTCTTATAGTGTTTATTATATATTTTCTTATCCATATCCTTCAATTACTATTATTAAATGATTATATAAAAATCTCATTATGTTATATATGTTATTATTTTTTAATTAATTGTATAACCTGAAACATTATAATCCTACATCACGGGTTTTACGAAATAATCGTTCATGTTTATAATATACTACGACCTTTCGAACTGATGTCATATGTTTTTTCCATTACCACCTTTCAAGGATGGGAATAATGATTGTTTTATAAATTAAATATGATGTATATTATAAATCTGATATTATTATTTTCATTTAATAATTATATCACACAAATCATCAAGGGTTTTTATCTTATTGGAATATAATAACTTTTCTCGTGTGTAAGAAATAATAAAACCTCGTGATGTAATGCGATTTTGTCACTAATAACATGGTATATAGTAATGATGGATGTAATAAAAATATGTGATATATATGAATAAAAAATTTAATACAATGAAAACTTATATATATGGTATTTAATTTTATATTCATTCAAGAGGAAAAGAAAATGAGAACAGTGTTCAAGTGTATATACAAACTATCATCTCCATTCACAAGGTATTTCATTTCCTATCCCCAAATTCAATAAAGTACAATAAAAACATATATACTGAAAAAATATAATATTTAAATAATTTTCTAAATAAATTATATCGAGGAAAATGATCTTATTAATAAATATAAAATATCAAGTAAATAAATACACAAAAATAAGGTAATTGACACATGAAGCAATTAAAATAATTAAATATTATTAACAAACTGGTGATAAGATGTTATAAAAGTTTGATATATGATATTATGAAAATTTATATGGTTATATTTATAATTTTATAATATTATTGAAAACATTATGCATGAGTTTAATTAGTGTACTTGCAAAATAAAGTGTAAGATATTTATTTTCGTCTAAATTTCATTTCAATGAGGCATTTTAAATTATTATGAAGCAAATTTATTTTATATGGTGTGTGTAATTCACCATTGACATGTGATATAATGAATATATCAGTAATGATGATTTTTTTTTAATTTTGAAATATTTTATATAATGGTATATGGAAAAAGAGTTAACAAGTGATATCAACTCTCATAAATCAATTTCGTTTCATTTTGTGATTTTTGTTCCTTGTTGTCGTTAACATTTTAATATTATGTGAATAGTAAATATTGAAAATATATCTTCAAATTTAATATTTTTTATTGTATTTACAGTTGATTCACAGAATACATTCTTTTGTTCATTATAACATCAATAATATGATTATTCCAATGGTATATTTCACCATCTCATTCTAATCGAGATTGTTAATTATTTAATTTCAATTTAGAGAAATTATATATTCATCCTTTAATAAATACATTAATTTTCTTGTCATAATGTTATTAATGAATAGTTTTTATGTGACAGTACCATTTTTACACAATTTGGTACTTAAAATTATGGATAAAATGTTTTAATAAATCAGACATCATTTATCTGTTTGGTTAGAAGTACTTATTTTCATAAGGATGAATTTAAATTTGTTTAATTTTCTAATCTTTTCAAAATGATATATTAAAATTTATTCTTACACCCTTTTCCTTTTTAAAAAATATTATCAAAGTAATATTGTTTTTTTTCTAACAAGCCACCTTTCTATAGTTTTTATCCTGCATAATGATTGTTAATTATGGAATGTTCACAATTACCCACTGTCTTGAGCATAAATTATTTAAGGAAACCAATTTATGTTTATAATGTTATTTATAAAGAAAATTATTATAAATGATATTTTTACATAAAATTATATTGAAACCACATTTCAAAATAATAACTATATTCTTCTTATTGATGTTTTAATGATATTTTTATGATATTTCTATACATAAATGAACAGAACTATTTATTTTATACATACTCTACTTGGTATATGTTGTATTGATACAATCATTATTCTTCCTCTAGATGGTTTGTGATCATTTGCACTAAGGGAAGTACTGACACTAACTTCCTTAATTAATTTTTGTTGTCTGTAACATTCCAATGAAATTTTAACATTCCTTTGTTCATTATAAATAAATTTCCCCTAAATATAAATATTAATCATCATGGATATGTTTATTATTTATACTATATTACATTTTTATATTCAATGTTCTACATTGAAATTCATTTACATAAATAATAAAATTTTGATAAATCCATATCATTTAATCAATATGAATATATTATGGTAAGTCATAATATTTATAAATTATATCAACAATTAGATATATGATAAATGAATTAGAAATTATGTGATAGGGGGTACTGGTATAATATAGTCCCCTGATTCATTGATAGGTCTCATTTGATAAATTAGTTAAGGTACATTAAACATGTTATTATCTTTATCTTAAACTGTATTGTGAATGGTTTTTATGGATGTGGCTTCTCGTGCCAGATAAATGACATCAAATAATTAATAACATCCATCAATCAAAATTGAGGAATTATATTTAACGATATTTTCAGTATCAAAACATATATGGATGAATTTACGTCCCTTATTTTTGATTAAATAGAATGGATGCTTAGTAATTTACCTTATCATAAGGATTATGCATTATCCATTTATTTAAATGTTATATGTGCTTAGTTATTTTCCTTCACATATTAATTTTTTATTATCTTATTATTTAAATGGAAAAAGTGATCTATAATTTTCCTTTTTTATGTTTATTAATCATATGGATTCATTTTTTATTCTCTTGTACTCAACCATGAGTTAGTATTATATTTCATCCATACTTTTTTCCATTACCTAGGATTTTATGAAGTTGATTAACAAGACATTATATGCTATGTGGAATAATTTTACTCTTAAAAAATAATTTTTTTATTTTGTATTATAGAGTAATGTGAAACTCATATTTGTATCAAGAATACTAATACAATTACACTAATCCATCCTTCATTATTTGATTCCTTGTAACGTATGATAATATAATATTATAATTAAATGGTTTTAATCATTCTATGGTCAAGGTATCTATAGTTGTTATTAGAGTAAATTTTTGAGAATGCATGGAAAATATATTTATAGAAAAAATTGATCATTAATCATTAAAATATGATAAACTATGATGATATGTATATAATAACATCATAATGTTTATTATGATATATAATATTTAATATTTACTAGAAATAAAATCTTATATGGAAATAACAGTTGGATGTGGTTATGAAATAGATGTCCATTTGTGTAATAACCCTCAAAGGTAAATTCATACATGACATTCCAATTACCAAATAAATGAAAATTTACCTTACTATGCACTTTGATTCACAATCATGGGGGATATGATTATGATAATTAATATTGTGTTTAAAAAAATTATCAAGTATTTGAGTAAGTGATGATAATGAATTGAACAGGTTAAACCATAGAATATGGAAGGACCTAAATTTAAATAAAAAAACTAATGTATTTATGTATTGGGATTCAGTAATTAATTGGTTGAAGTATTGTTACCAAGGATAATTTGTTGATAATAATTATGAAATGTCGAAATATTGTGTTATTGTTTAGTATCACATGTATTTTTATTATTATAAGAGTGATGAACATCATCATGATTAGGAGAATAAAGTTGATTATAATTTCAAATCCTTAAACACTACTAGAAAAATTTGTGTGGTTGTAGAATTTTATTTCTAGTATATATTTTAAGTGAAAATATTATTTGTGGAATACTTCCTTCACATTTTATAGACATATGTTTGGATGTGTTAACATAAATTATATTTAATATGATTATTAATGACATAGTAATAATATTAAAGTTATATTAATAGAATTTTATTAAAATAATTTTAATTGAAACCCATAGTAAAAATGGTTATTTAAGGATTAATTTAATTTCAATGATTTTTATCATATTTTCATTGAGAAAATTATATGAATTATATTAATATAGATTAAATAATGAGATCCTAAATATAGGGGGAAAACATGTCACATTCATAAAGGTATAGGGGAATAAACCCATCACCGAATAACAATAAGGATTTCTCTCCATCCAATGGCCTATGTGTTCTACTAATTAATAGTTACTTGTTTTTATTTAAAAATTTTATGATTAATTATTATTGATGATGCAATTGTTTTACTTTTTAGTAATAAAGATTAATTAATAACATTCAATATGTTGTGAAAAAAATAATAGTTTTTTGGAAAATAGTTTGAGACATATATAAATAAATGTTGTATTGATCATGAGATCCATAAAAATTAAAATTTAACACTTCGAGAATAATAATTTCATTTTTGGATATATATTTTTCAAATTAAGGGATAAAAATGAAATTTATAAAAACACAAATAAAGGATTAAATTTTAAAACCTAAATATATCATTTCATAATATTTAAATATATTAATAGGTAGTATAATAGGTTCTTTACATTAAGAATATAATTCTGAAAAAAATATTTTATCCTAATATAATCATTTATTTTAATATGATGGTGTTTTAAATCATCGTAGTATTAATGTTTTGAGCACCATAAGTTTCCATTGATTATTCACATTATTTTATTCAGTGACCTCAATCAATCAATATAATTAATAACATTATTCCTCCATGCCCATATCATCATATGCCACCAATGATTTCTTATAGTGAAACCTATATACGTGTTATTCGATGTGAAATTTCTAAATTCAATTATCTCTTACTAAGAGAATAACTTTTTAACCCTTATATTCAATGGGGTTTCCATAAAAATAAAATCTACATTAAAAACTCTTTATTACCAGTACGGTGTTTTAATTGTTGGGGAAATTTTATTAAAATTGTCGAATATGCAACACCCTAAAAATTTTAATAGAGTCACATATTATTTTATAGTGTATGTTACCTGAAATACTGAGATACATTTCATTACACTGAATGTTGATTGTGCATCAGATACATGACAGAATAATTTTATATTATGATAAACACAACTATGTGTTCCTTGGATAGAAAGTGTTAAATGTATGGCTGAATTTTATAAAACAATAATATACTATTAAAATTATTATTTAATTGGATAGTTATCACTTAGTTATTATAAATGAATGTAAGAATAGAAATAACTGATTTTTTAATTTATATAGATATATATTATATATTTTTATTAATTATATAGTGATTAGAAATATAATAACAATAATTTAGAAGAAAAATATTTTTTTCTGAGAAAATATTATTTTTCTAAAGGAGGATATTATCAGTTTAGGAACTCATGATTTAAAAGTAAATATTACAACTTTTAGAAAATTAATATGGAAAAAAACTTTTTTTAAAGAATAATTTCAAAACTATGTTACAGTGTGTTAGATTATTTTTTTGAGAAATTTCATATTTTAGGAATAGTGAATAATACATAATTTTAATTGAAAACATCCTTCCATTAAAAATTTATAATTTTAAATTATATTTTAAATTGTTTTATCAACAAAATTAGTTCAATTATACATCTATATACCCCAATTAGGTCATTATAATAAATTTAATATACCATTTATAAATAATAATTGTAACATCCCAAGTAAGTAATGACTAATAGATATTTTAATCAATATCTATTAATGAATTAGATAGTGTTTTAGAGGCTTAAAATGAAAATAAATCCAATCTTAAGCATGGAATACACTAATATTTTTAAAAGATTATTTTACTGCCTTTTCATGGAAACCCATTTTTAAATATATCTTTTGACAATTTTATAAGCTATTTTTTGTCAAAATAAACTTATTCTTTATGATTGGGACATCAAAATTTACTTTGTGTGAATTTTTGGTATTTTTCCTACAATGTTCATTTTTCAATGAATAGTGAAAAATACTGCATTTTACATCAAAAATGATTTTTAATCTAATTTATTTATATGATTAGATTATCTTTTGAATTGGTTTTAAAGAGAAATTAAAATATATTTTTACCAATTAATCCAATAGTGGTCATTGGAATTAATTGCACTTTGAAATTGGACTTATACTAGTGTCAATCTTTTGATACTTATTGTTTCATAAAAACATGCTATTTTCTCTGACAGAGGGAATTAATTATTAAATTAATTAATGCAACATATATGTTTTGAATTTTGTAAAATAGACAACATTTTTGAATTTAGAATATCAAATATAGCTTAGGCTAATGTTTTGGTATTTTTCTGAAAAACATTAATTTTTGATGAATAGTGAAACCACTAAGTGGTACTTAAAAAACTGATTTTTTGTTTAAATGAAATTTTATCACCTATGTGTTTTGAATTTAAAAAATCCGACATACATGGTTATCATTAAGAAGTAAAATTTGGTTCAATGGGATTAAAATATTTTTTTTGGTGAATAGTAACTTTTATGTTTTTAATCGCGATTAGTGGTAATTAGTGTAGTTTAAGGTAAAAATAATGTTTTAATAATATGAAATGACCTAGACACATGTCATACCCTTATTGGATGTGTAATGGACGACCAAGAAAATCCATGGGTCAACTTGGGGACCCCATGGAGCCACTTTGGTAGGAAAATGACATTAATATCTTTTTATTTAATGTTAAAGTAAAAATGACACAAACATGAGTTATTTTACTCAAAAAAAAATTACATGGAGTTATACACGTCAGATTTTTGATTATAAATATTCATTGGAAATATAAAATGATATACTACATCATAGTAATTTTTATTATAATTTTTATACTTTAAATAAATTAAATTATTTATGACTTCATGATGATGCAGCGATTACCTCATTAATAAAGAATTTAAATAAATTGAAATGATAATGTAAAATCTATGACCTACACATGTCCAAAACTTATTGTATGGGTGGATTTAGAACCCTTATCACCTTAACCTCAAATTATATAAATTTGGGACCTTTTTAATCCGAAACTCATCTTCATATAAAGTAACATTTCTTTAATTTCCAAGAGTGCACCTCCTCTCCTATTACAAAAGGCCCCCACCTCTACCTCCTTACCCACACTTCCAAAGCCTTTGGCTCGGCCAACCCCTGCCCATTTTGTCTCTCCACATCCCTATCTTACTCCTTGAAGCCTCACTTTGGGCAGAGTTCTTCCCAGTGAAGCCTTTGAGCTCAAACTAATGGGAGTTACCCGATTTTAAGGTAATGTCATCACTTGAGTCCTTTTGTTTTATTTTACTTCTCCAACCCCCTAAACTCTTTTTATTCATTTCTTTTGTAACAAATCCAGTATCTTTAATATACTAGGATGTTTTTAAAAGAAGTATTCGAGCTACACTTACACACAACTACATCTAATGGTTAAAGAACATACTATTTCTATGGATGACAAATTTCAGCCTCCCAAAAAGATGATTGTTCAACAATATTTTAACACCTTCAAAGGTGGCCATTAAGATGACACTATATTTATATATGATATATAATATGTATATGTTTTCCTTAAGCTTCTGTATTTTTCATTTTGGTCATACCTTTATGGTTTCCATTATGGGTAAACGCGATATCTTTATTTAAGGAAGTGCGGACTACCGCCCCCTCAAAGAGATTTGATTTGTTAAATACCATATGTGGGACGTATAAAGGATGGAGTTATGATATTATATATGATATTACACTGGAATTATAATAAACCTTTATATCATTATTATTCAATTCTATAAAATACGAAATAGAAATGAAAGTAGCGTTCATGCGTACGTACGGCTTACCGTCTCCATGAACGGTGCATTTCATTTCTTACCTCTAAATGATTATGTAATATTATAAATGCATGTATATACTGGATATATATGATATATATGATATATACATCATGATTATAATTATGGATATAATGGATACATGAACAACTTGTAATTATAAAGGGTTTATTTTTGACTCAAGTACCAATGATCGTTAAAACGACCGTTATTAACTTAAATAATTACATAGTGTTCATGAGATGGAAATAAGTTATATAAAAGGAATAATGAACTTGAAAAAGGTTCTTAAACAAGTATAAATTAACTCATGTTTATTATTCCGGAGATTAAAGAATGACCGAGTCAAGTCAGACCTGAGGTATGGGACTTCGTCTCAATCTCCTTTCATTGAGGAATATTTTGTTTTATGAAAAACCTTATTTTATACGGTGTATAAATCCCTTTGACTTTTACGTCCATCCAAAAAGAATCTGTTTTATATGAAGCATTTTACTAAACGGAAAAAGGGAATGTTTATGTCATACGTATGCGGCGACAACGACTTCTCCGCTGCCATGACCATTATTTGAGTTTCGGCTTCCTCTACAAGCCACACCTTTTTTTTAAAAGAAAAATAAATACCATGTTTTACTTTTCTTTTGTTTTCGTATTGAAAATGGTTTTCATATTATTTTTATATCAATGTGTTGTATTGATATCTTGTGATTGAAATGTGTAAATGTTATGTTTCCTTTATGAATGTTTTATGTGATACGATTATGTTGAGGTTCTTGGGCATTATTATGAAGAAGGGTGGTTCCGTGATAAACTATGGGCGGGTGAGCCCGATATAGCTCTCCCATGCATTGGGTAACGCGAAGGAGTGAAACGTCAAGGTTTCTCCAAAGAGACTAAGGGAATATACTGTGATGGGTATTCCAAACATAACCAATAGGGTTACTCCCTACTTAATAATGTTATGAATGCCTCAAGTTACCTTTATGTCTTATGATTTCTATGATTTATTCATGATTTTATGAGGTATGTTAAAGTTCTTATGTTTTATGTGTAAAGTATGATTTCATTCTTATGTATATATGAACTTATGTTTCCTTTCCATATTTTTATAACCCATACTGAGCTTTTTATGTTCATCCCGAGTTTTTTTGAAATGTTTTTCACAGGTCAAGGGAAAGGTACACGATGTGATGATAGTGTCAAGGAAGTGTCAAGAATGAATCCATGTTTTATTTTAAATATGTTTCCATTGATGGTAAAAATTAATATTATCCTTATGTAACCACTTTTTTTATATGTGGAATGTAATGAATGTTTTATGTTCTAATTCTCTAAAACTCTAAACCTGAAAAGATCCTCAATGTGTAATCTTGTAATAAATCAAGATTAAGTAAGGATTAAGGTCAGGTCCTTATAGTTGGTATCAGAGGTGGGTTTAGATAACTTTAGGGGTTAGCATTCTATTAAATGATTATCCAAAAATATTTTTTTAAATGATATAGAATTTGAAGATTACCATGTTTCTTCATCTAAGACATGTTTGTTCAGAATGGGTTTCCGCAGAGGAAACAGGGAAGCAGTGCTAGGAAGTCATACAGAAGGAAATAACCTTCTGAATCAGCATCCTGAGATGGTCGGAATGGGAACTGAATAGTTTGTTGCAGTAATGGCGCAGTTGACTCAAGCGATAAATGGTGGTGGTATCCATGCACGAGATCAGCCAGATCAACCGCAGAGGAACATGTCAGTGGTGGCACATTTCATGAGGAAACATCCCCCATCATTCCAAGGATCATCTGACACTGTGTTAGCTGAAGGTTGGATTAAATCACTGGAAAATATTTTCAATGTCATGGGGTGTTCAGACAATCAAAAGGTTAGTCTTGTTATTTACTATTTGGAGGGTGAAGCAGATCAGTGATGATCGATGGTTAAAAATATCAGGGACGCCGATGATATTGATGCTCTTGACTGGGATGAATTCAAAGGTATGTTTCTTGAGAAGTATTTTTCTAAGGCTGTTCGACTTAGGATGGAAAAGAAATTCCCGGAATTGAGGCAGGAGAAAGACTCAGTGGCTGCCTATGAAGAAAGGTTCACTCGATTGGCAAGGTATGCTCCAATTTTTATCCGAGACCTTGATAGTAAAATCAATCGTTTTTACTCAGGATTAAATCCAAAATATAGAAGGGCATTAGCTTCTCGTGAGTTTAAAAGTTATTAAAAGCTTGTTCGATGTTCTGAGAAGGTGGAAATTGAGTTTGCTGATGATCAAGTGTTCTATAATAACCAACAGAAGAAGAGAACGAGGTGGCAGGAGAAAGCGATGAATTCTTCAAAAAGGTTTGATGGTAAGAAAACTAAGTTTCCAGTTTGTGATAAATGTGGGAAAAGGCATGCTGGGGAATGTCTTCTGAATTCTGGAAAGTGCTACCGATGTGGTAAGTTGGGACATAAGGCTCGTGATTGCATTGAAAAAGATCAAGGTGATGGTAAGTTAAAATTTGATTTACAGATAGTGAAATGTTTTAAGTGAAATGAGATGGGCCACTATGCAAATGAGTGTCCGAAAAAGAGCTCGTGTGATGGGAAACAGTTAGACTACAAGCAGAAAGGGGTGGTGAAATCCTTTGCAACTACTTCAGCAGATGTCGGGCCATCAAATGAAGTTGTTTCAGGTACTTTGTTTGTTTTTTCAGATTATGCCAGTGTGTTGTTTGATTCGGGGTCTACACATTCCTTCATCTCTGAAAACTTTTCTATTAAAATGGGAATACCATCTGAAGAAATGACTCCTGAACTTTTGGTAAAAACACCTGGGAGAAATGTTTAGGCAAAAAGAATTTATAAGAATCTTCCGATCCTTATCTGTGGAAAGAACCTACTTGAAAACCTTATTGTTCTACCTCTAGTAGAGTTTGATGTTATCTTGGGTATGGATTGGCTCTCTATTTACCATGCCATGATTGACTGTAGAGCTAAACAAGTTTCTTTTTAGAAAAAATTTCAGTTTGTGTACAAGAAAGAACCCTTACTATTGATAACATATCAAGAGGCGAAGAAACTTGTAAAATATGGAAATTAATGTTACCTTGCACACATCGTTGAAAATAAAGGAACTGTTCAGATTAATGATGTGCCAGTGGTAAATGAGTATCCTGAAGTTTTTCCTGATGAGTTTCCTGGAATAATACCTAATCGGGATGTTGAGTTTATTGTTGACTTAGTAACTGATGCTAAACCAATTTCAAAACCCCCTTATCGAATGTATCGAATTGAACTTTTAGAGTTGAAGGAGAAATTGCAAGATTTATTAGAGAAAGGTTTCATTCGACCTAGCACATCACCATGGGGTGCTCCTATTTTATTTGTTTAAAATAAAGATGGTTCTATGAGACTTTGCATTGATTATAGAGCCTTGAATAACATCAATTTTAAGAACAAATATCCTTTGCCTCATATCGATGATTTGTTTGATCAGAACCAGGGAGATCAGTTTTTTTCAATGATTGACCTGAGATCGGGGTACCATTAGCTAAAGGTAAAGGAAGCAGATGTTCCGAAGACTGCGTTTCGTACAAGATATGGCCATTATGAATTTTTAGTAATGCCTTTTGGGCTAACCAATGCACCTACTGTATTCATGGACTTAATGAATAGAATTTTGCATGAGTTCTTGGATAAGTTTGTGGTGGTTTTCATTGATGATATTTTGGTGTTTTCTAAAAGTAAAGAGGATCATGAAAGACATTTGAGGGTTATTTTTCAAACCTTAAAAGAAAATAAATTGTATGGGAAATTCAGAAAGTGTGAGTTTCGGTTGCAACAAATATATTTCCTTGGTCACATTGTTTCTAAAGATTGGACAACGGTTGATCCTGCAAAAAACAAAGGTTGTTGAAGAATGGCCAAGACCAACAAATGTAACAGAGATTCGTAGTTTCCTTGGTTTGGCAGGCTATTACCGAAGGTTAGTTATAAATTTTTCATGGTTATCTAGTCCAATGACTAAGCTAACTTGGAAGGGTGTTAAGTTTATCTGGACAAAATAATGTGATGATTGTTTTCAGGAATTGAAAAGAAGATTGGTGAATGCTTCAGTTTTGGCACTTCCTTCCAGGAATGGTGAGTTTGTTATATACAGTGATGCTTCATTGAAAGGACTTGGTTGGGTCATAATACAGAATGATCAGGTAATTGCTTATGCTTCACGACAGTTGAAAACCCATGAAGTAAATTACCCTACACATGATTTGGAATTAGCTGCTGTTGTTTTCGTTTTAAAAATTTTGTGGCATCATTTGTATGGAGTAAGGTGTGAAATATATACCGATTACAAAAGTTTAAAGTATATATTCACTCAGAATGAGTTAAACATGAGACAGAGGAGATTTCTAGAATTAATCAAGGATTATGATTGTACAATTCATTACCATCCAGGAAAAGAAAATAAAGTGGCTGATGCTATGAGTCGAAAAAGTAATGCTTCATTAGCAATGTTGCGTTTGGAACGTGATCCTTTGGTTAAGGATTTGATGAACTTTGGCATAGAAGTTGTTGTTGCAGGATGTTATTCTGTTCTATTTTAGGTATCAGTGAAATCTTCTCTATCAGAAAGAATCAAGCAAGCACAGAAGCAAGACAGCGAGTTGCAGAAAAAGGTAGAGCTTGTTCAGAAAGTTAAGTCACCCGAATTCAACATTGATAATGATCGCGTTTTGATATTTGGGAAGAGATTGTGTGTGCCTTGTGAATCATAGTTTAAGAGAGAGTTGTTATGTGAAGCTCATAGTTGTCCGTTTTCAGTTCATCCTGGAAGTACTAAGATGTACAGAGATCTACGGGAGTATTACTGGTGGGATGGAATGAAAAGAGATATTGCTGATTATTCTGTGAAGTGTTTTACATGTCAACAGGTTAAATTAGAGCGGAATTTACCAAAAGGGATGCTTCAGCCTTTACCAGTGCTAGAGTGGAAATAGGAGAATATATCCATGGACTTCGTTGTGGGATGGCCGAAGACCCCTTGAGGTAATAATGCAATCTGGGTTATTGTTGATTGCTTGACTAAATCTGCTCATTTTCTTGCTATACGAGATACTTTTTCCCTAGATAAACATTCCTGTTTATATCTTAAAGAGATATTCAGGTTACATGGAGTTCCTCTCTCTATTGTATCTGACCATGATCCCAGGTTCACTTCTAACTTTTGGAAAAGCCTTCAGAATTCATTGGGTACTGAATTAATTTTTAGTACAGCTTTTCATCCTCAATCAGATGGGCAGTCAGAACGAACAATTCAGACCTTTGAGGATATGATACGAGCTTGTTCGATGGATTATCAGGGAAGTTGGGACCAACATATTTCTTTGGTTTAATTTTCATATATTAACAGTTTTTATTCCAGTATACAGATGGAACCATTTGAGGCATTATATGGGAAGCTGTGTCGAACTCCAGATTTCTAGGATGAAGTGGGTGAAAGGAAGTTGATGGGACCAGAATTAGTAGAAGAGTTGGCAGAAAAAGTTCAGCTGATACAGAAACACATGAGAACAGCTTAGAGCAGGCAGAAGAGTTATGCGGACGACAGGAGGAAGGATCTCTCTTTTGAGGTAGGTGATCATGTTTTTCTCAAAGTATCACCATGGAAAAGTGTGATGATATTTGGTAAGAAAGGAAAGCTGATTCCAAGGTTCATTGGACCATATGAAATTCTGTAGAGAGTTGGATCAGTTGCATACCAGGTGGCTTTACCTCCGAGATTATCTCAGGTACACAATATTTTTCATGTTTCGATTCTGAGAAAGTACATGCCAGATCCATCTCATGTTTTGAGTCTAGAGGTAGTTCAGCTGGAAGAGAACCTATCATATTGGGAACAACCGGTCCAGATTCTTGACCACATGGAGCATGTGTTATGGAATAAGGTGATTAATTTGGTAATGGTTTTGTGGAAAAACTACATGATGGAAGAGGCAACATGTGAATCTGAAAATGCAATGAGGGATAAGTTCCCCCATTTATTCGATAAGTAAATAAATTGCAGGGATGCAATATTCTAAAGGGGGGAAGGATGTAACATCCCAAGTAAGTAATGAATAATAGATATTTTTATCTATGTCTATTAATGAATTAGATAGTGTTTTAGAGGCTTAAAATGAAAATAAATCTAATCTTAAGCATGTAATACACTAATATTTTTAAAAGATTATTTTAGTGCCTTTTGATGGAAAACCATTTTTAAATATAAATTTTTACAATTTTTAAGATATTTTTTTCAAAATAAACTTATTCTTTATGATTGGGTCATCAAAATTTACTTTGTGTGAATTTTTGGTATTTTTCTGACAATGTTCATTTTTTAATGAATAGTCAAAAATACAACATTTTACATCAAAACTGCTTTTTAATCTAATTTATTTATATTATTATATTTTCTTTTGAATTGGTTTTAAAGTGAAATTAGAATATATTTTTACCATTTAATCCAATAGTGGTCATTGGAATTAATTTCTCTTTGAAATTGGACTTAAACTAGTGTTAATCTTTTGATACTTATTGTTTCATAAAAACACTCTATTTGCTCTGACAGCGGGAATTAATTATTAAATTAATTAATGAAACTTATATGTTTTGAATTTTATAAAATAGACAAAATTTTTGAATTCATAATATCAAATATAGCTTAGGGTGATGTTTTGGTATTTTTCGGAAAAACATCAATTTTTGATGAATAGTGAAACCACTAAGTGGTACTTAAAAAACTGATTTTTCGTTTAAATGAAATTTTACCACCTTTGTGTTTTGAATTTCAAAAATCTGACATACATGGTTATCATTAATAAATAAATGTGGTTCAATGGGATTAAATTAATTTTATGGTGAATAGTAACTTATATGTTTTTAATCGCGATTAGTGGTAATTAGTGTAGTTTATGGTAAAAATAATGTTTTAAGAATATGAAATGACCTAGAAACATGTCCTACACTTATTGTATGTGTCATGGCCGACCAAGAAAATCCATGGGTCAACTTGGGGACCCCATGGATCCAATTTGGTAGGAAAATGACATTAATATCTTTTTATTTAATTTTAATTTAAAAATGACACAAACATGAGTTATTTTACTAAAAAAAATTTTACATGGGGTAATACAAGTCATATATTTTATTATAAATAGTCATCGGAAAGATAAAAAGATTTCCTACATCATAGTATTTTTTTAATAATTTTTAGACTTTAAATAAATTAAAATATATATGAAATCATGATGATGCAGCGATTACCTCATTAATAAAGATTTAAATAAAATGAAATGGTAATGTAAAATATATGACCTACACATGTCCAAAATCTATTGGATGGGTGGATTTAGAACCCTTATCACCTTAACCCCGAATTATAGCAATGTGGGACCTTTTTAATCTGAAACTCATTTTAAAATAAAGTAACATTTCTTTACTTTCCAAGAGTGCCCCTCCTCTCCTCTTATAAAAGCCCCCACCTCTACTTCCTTACCCACACTTCCAAAGTATTTTTCTATTCCAAACCCAGACCATTTTGTCTCTCCACATCCCTCCCTTACTCCTTGAAGCCTCACTTTTGGTAGAAGTCTTCCCAAGGAAGCCTTTGAGCTCAAACCAAAGGGAGTTACCCGATTTTAAGGTAATGTCTTCACTTGAGTCCTTTTGTTTTATTTCATTTTCCAGCCCCCTAAACTCTTTTTATTCATTTATTTTGTAACAAATCATGTATCTTAAAAATACTAGGATTTTTTTTAAGAAGTATTCGAGCTACACTTACACATACCTACATCTAATGGTTAAAGAACATACTGTTTCCGTGGATGGCGAATTTCGGCCTCCCGAAACGATGATTGTTCAACATTCTTATAACACCTTAAAAGGTGGCCATTAAGATGAAACTATATTTATATATGATATATAATATTTTTATTTTTTCCTTAAGCTTCTTTATTTTTCATTTTGGGAATACCTTTATGGTTTCCATTATGGGTAAACGCGATATCTTCATTTAAGGAAGTGCGGACTACCGCCCCCTCAAAGTGATTTGATTCATTAAATAACATATGTGGGACGTATAGAGGATGGAGATATGATAATATATATAATATTACAGTGGAATTATAAAATACCTTTATATCATTATGATTCCATTCTATAAAATACGAAATAGAAATGAAAGTAGCGTTCATGCGTACGAACGGCTTACCGTCTCCATGAACGGTGCATTTCATTTATAACCTATAAATGATTATGTAATATTATAAATGCATGTATATACTAGATATATATGATATATATGATATATACATCATGATTATAATTCATTATATAATGGATAGATGAACAACTTGTAATTATAAAGGGTTTATTTTTAACTCAAGTACCAATGATCGTTAAAATGACCGTTATTAACTTAAATAATTACATAGTGTTCATGACATGGAAATAAGTGATATAAAAGGAATAATGAACTTGAAAAAGGTTCTTAAAAAAGTAGAAATTAACTCAAGTTTATTATTCAGGAGATTAAAGAACGACCGAGTGAAGTCGGACCCGAGGTATGGGACTTCGTCTCAATCTCCTTTCATTGAGGCATATTTTGTTTTATAATAAACCATCTTTTATACGGTGTATAAGCCCCTTTGACATTTACGTTTATCCAAAAGGAATCTTTTTTATACGAAGTGTTTTACTAAATGACAAAAGGGAATTTTTTTTTCGTACGTATGCGGTGACATTGACTTCTCTGCCGCCGTGACCAATATTTGAGTTTCGGCTTCCTCTACAAGCCATACCTTTTTTTTAAAAGAAAAATAAATACGAAGTTTTCCTTTTTTTGTTTTGGTAATGAAAATGGTTTCCATAATGTTTTTATATCAATGTGTTGTATTGATATCTTGTTATTTAATGGTGGAAATTTTATGCTTCCTTTATGAATGTTTTATGTGATATGATTATGTTGAGGTTCTTGGGCATTATTATGAAGACGGGTGGTTCCGTGATAAACTAAGGGCGGGTGATCCCGATATTGCTCTCCTATGCATTGGGTAACACGAAGGAGTGAAATGTTAAGGTATCTCCAAAGATATTTAGGGAATATACAGTGATGGGTATTCCAAACTGAACCAAGAGGGTTAATCCCTACGTAAGAATGTTATGAATGCCTCAAGTTACCTTTATATCTTATGATTTCTATGATTTATTCATGATTTGATGAGGTGTGTTAAAGTTCTTATGTTTTATGGGTAAATTATTATTTCATTCTTATGTATATATGAACTTATGTTTCATTTCATATTTTTATAACCCATACTGAGCTTTTTATGCTCATCCCACATTTTTTTTGAAATGTTTTTCACAGGTCAAGGGAAAGGTACATGATATGATGATAGTGTTAAGGAAGTGTCAAGAATGAATCCATGTTTTATTTTAAATATGTTTCCATTTATGGGAGAAATGAATACTATCTTTATGTGACCACTTTGTTTATATGTGTAATGTAATGCAAGTTTTATGTTCTAATTCTCTAAAACTCTAAACCTGAAAAGATCCTCAATGTGTAATATTGTAATAACTCAAGATTAAGTAAGGTCTAAGGTCTGGGCCTTATAGTTGGTATCAGAGGTCGGTTTAGATAACTTTAGGAGTTAGAATTATATTAAATGATCATCCAAAAATATTTTTTTGAAATGATATAACATTTGAAGATTACCATGTTGCTTCATCTAAGACATGTTTGTTCAGAATGGTTTTCCGCAGAGGAAACAGGGAAGCAGTGCTAGGAAGGCATACAGAAGGAAATAACCTTCCGAATCAGCATCCTGAGATGGACAGAATTGGAACTGAATAGTTTGTTGCAGTAATGGCATAGTTGACTCAAGTGATAAATGGTGGTGGTATCCATGCACGAGATCAGCCAGATCAACCGCAGATGAACATGTCAGTGGTGGAACATTTCATGAGGCAACATCCCCCATCATTCAGAGGATCATCTGGCCCTGTCTTAGCTGAAGGGTGGATTAAAGCACTGGAGAAGATTTTCGATGTCATGGGGTGTTCAAACAATCAAAATGTTAGTCTTGCGATTTACCGTTTGGAGGGTGAAGCTGAACAGTGGTGGTTGATGGTAAAAAATATCAGGGACGCCGATGAGATTGATGCTCTTTATTGGGATGTATTCAAAGGTCTGTTTCTTGAGATGTATTTTCCTAAGGCTATTCGACGTAGGATGGAAAAGCAATTCCTGGAATTAAGGCAAGAGGAAGACTCAGTGGCTGCCTGTGAAAAAAGGTTCACTTGATTGGAAAGGTATGCTCCAAATTTTATCTGAGACCTTGATAGTAAAATGAATCGTTTTTTACTCAGGATTAAAGCCAAAATATCGAAGGGCATTAGCTTTTAGTGGGTTTAAAAGTTATGAAAAGCTTGTTCGATGTGCTGAGAAGGTGGAAATGGTGTTTTCCGATGATCAAGTGTTCTATAACAACCAACATAAGAAGAGACTGAGGTGGCATGAGAAGGGGAAGAATTCTTCAAAAAAGACATATGGTAAGAAAACTAAGTTTCCAGATTGTGAAAAATGTGGGAAAAGGCATGCTGGGGAATGTCTTCTGAATTCTGTAAAGTGCTACCGATGTGGTAAGATGGGACATAATACTCATGATTTCACTAGAAAAGATCAAGGTGATGGTAAGTTCAAATTTGATTTACAGTTAGTGAAATGTTTTAAGTGCAATGAGATTGGTCACTATGCAAATGAGTGTCTGACAAAGAGCTCGAGTGATGGGAAGCAGTTATACTACAAGCAGAAAGGGGTGGTGAAATCCTTTGCAACTACTTCAGTAGATGTCGGTCCATCAAATGAAGTTGTATCAGGTACTTTGTTTTTTTTAGATTATGCCAATGTGTTGCTTGATTCGGGGTCTACACATTCTTTCATCTCTGAAAACTTTTCTAGTAAAATGGGAATACCATCTCAAGAAATGACTCCTGAACTTTTGGTAAAAACACCTGGGGGAAATGTTGAGGCAAAAAGAATTTATAAGAATCTTCCTATCCTTATCTGTGGAAAGAACCTACTTGCAAAAATTAATATTCTACCTCTAGTAGAGTTTGATGTTATCCTGGGTATGGATTGGCTCTCTATTTACCATGCTAAGATTGACTATAGAGCTAAAGAAGTTTCTTTTCAGAAATACTTTCAGTTTGTGTAGAAGAATGAACCCTTACTATTGATAACATATCAAGAGGCCGAGAAACTTATAAAAGATGGAAATGAATGTTACCTTGCACACATCATTGAAAATAAAGGAACTATTCATATTAATTATGTGCCAGTGGTAAATGAGTATCCTGACGTTTTTCCTGATGAGTTTCCTGGAATAATACCAGATCAGGAAGTTGAGTTTACTGTTGACTTAGTTCCTGATGCTAAGACAATTTCAAAACCCCTTTATTGAATGGTTCAAATTGAACTTTTAGAGTTGAAGGAGAAATTGCATGATTTATTAGAGAATGGATTCATTCGACCTAGCACATCACCATGGGGTGCTCTTGTTTTATTAGTTAAAATGAAAGATGGTTCTATGAGAATTTTCATTGATTATAGAGCCTTGAATAACATCACTGTTAAGAAAAAATATCCTTTGCCTCATATCGATGATTTGTTTGATCAGGTCTAGGGAGCTCAGTTTTTTTCAAAGATTGACCTTAGATCGGGGTACCATCAGCTGAAGGTAAAGGAAACATATGTTCTGAAGACTGCGTTTTGTACAAGATATGGCCATTATGAATTTGTAGTAATGACTTTTGGGCTAACCAATTCACCTGCTTTATTCATGGACTTAATGAATAGAATTTTCCATGAGTTCATGGATAAGTTTGTGGTTGTTTTCATTGATGATATTTTGGTGTTTTCTAAAAGTAAAGAGGAGCATGAAATACATTTAAGGTTTATTTTTCAAACCTTAAAAGAAAAGAAATTGTATGGGAAATTTAGCAAGTGTGAGTTTTGGTTGCAACAAATTTCTTTCCTTGGTCACATTGTTTCTAAATATGGGATAACTGTTGATCCTACAAAAACAAAGGTTGTTGAAGAATGGCCAAGACCCACAAATGTAACAGAGATTCGTAGTTTCCTTGGTTTGGTAGGCTATTAACAAAGGTTTGTTAGACATTTTTCATGGTTATCTAGTCCAATGACTAAGCTAACTCGGAAGGGTGTTATGTTTATCTGGACAAAAGAATGTGATGATTGTTTTCAGGAATCGAAAAGAAGATTGGTGAATGCTCTAGTTTTGGAACTTCCTTCCAAGAATGGTGAGTTTGTTATATACAGTGATGATTCATTGAAAGGACTCGGTTGCGTCCCAATGCAGAATGATCAGGTAATTGCTTATGCTTCACGACAGTTGAAAACTCATGAGGTAAATTACCCTACACATGATTTGGAATTAGCTGCTGTATTTTTCGCTTTAAAAATTTGGAGGCATCATTTGTATGGAGTAAAGTGTGATATATATACTGATCACAAAAGTTTAAAGTATATATTCACTCAGAAAGAGTTAAACATGAGACAAAGGAGATGGCTGGAATTAATCAAGGATTATGATTGTACAATTGATTACCATCCAGGAAAAGCAAATAAAGTGGATGATGCTTTGAGTCAAAAAAGTAATGCTTCATTAGCAATGTTGCGTTTGGAACGTGATCCTTTGGTTAAGGATTTGATGAACTTTGGCATAGAAGTTGTTGGTGTAGGATTTTATTCTGTTTTGTTTCAGGTATCAGTGAAATCTTCTCTATCAGACAGAATCAAGCAAGCACAGAAGCAAGACAGTGAGTTGCAGAAAAAGGTAGAGTTGGTTCAGAAAGGTAAGTTTCCTAAATTCAACATTGATAATGATTGCGTTTTGAGATTTGGGAAGAGATTGTGTGTGCCTTGTGAATCATAGTTGAAGAGAGAGTTGTTATGTGAAGCTCATAGTTCTCCGTTTTCAGTTCATCCTGGCAGTACTAATATGTACATAGATCTTGGGGAGTATTACTGGCGGGATGGAATGAAAAGAGATATTTCTGATTTTATTGTGAAGTGTTTGACATGTCAACAGGTTAAAGTAGAGTGGTAGTTACCAAAAGGGATGCTTCAGACTTTACCAGTGCCAGAGTGGAAATGGGAGAATATATCCATGGACTTCGTTGTGGGATTGTCGAAGACCCCTCGAGGTAATAATGCAATATGTGTTATTGTTGATCGCTTGACTAAATATACTCATTTAATTTCTATACGAGATACTTTTTCCCTAGATCAACTTTCCTATTTGTATCTTAAAGATATAGTCAGGTTACTTGGAGTTCCTCTCTCCATTTTATCTGACTCTGATCCCAGGTTCAGTTCTAACTTTTGGAAAGGTCTTCAGAAGTCGTTCGGTACTGAATTAAATTTTATTACAGCTTTTCATCCTCAATCAAATTGGCAGTCAGAATGAACAATTCATACCTTGGAGCATATTCTACGAGCTTGTTTGATGGATTATCAGGGAATTTGGGACCAACATCTTTCTTTGGTTGAATTTTCATATAATAACAGATTTCATTCCAGTATACAGATGGCACCATTTGAGGCGTTATATGGGAAGCTGTGTCGAACTACAGCTTTCTGGGATGAAGTGAGTGAAAGGAAGTTGATGGGACCAGAATTGGTAGAAGAGTTGGCCGAAAAAGTTCAGCTGATACTGAAACACGTGAGAATAGCTCAGAGCAGGCAGAAGAGTTATGCGGACGACAGGAGGAAGGATCTCTCTTTTGAGGTAGGTGATCATGTTTTTCTCAAAGTATCACCATGGAAACGTGTGATGCGATTTGGTAAGAAAGGAAAGCTGAGTCCAAGGTTCATTAGAACATATGTAATTCTGGAGAGTGTTGGATCAGTTGCATATCGTGTGGCTTTACCTCCAAGTGTATCTCAGGTACACAATGTTTTTCATGTTTCGATGCTGAGAAAGTACATGCCAGATCCATCTCATGTTTTGAGTCCAGAGGTAGTTCAGCTGGAAGAGAACCTATCATATGAGGAACAACCATTCCAGATTTTTGACCACAGGGAGCAAGTGTTACGGAATAAGGTGATTAATCAGGTAAATGTTTTTTGGAAAAAACCACATGATGTAAGAGGCAACATGGGAATCTGAAAATGCAATAAGGGATAAGTACAACCATTTACTCGATAAGTAAATAAATTGTGGGGACGCAATATTATAAAGGAGGGAAGGATGTAACATCCCAAGTAAGTAATGAATAATAGATATTTTTATCTATGTCTATTAATGAATTAGATAGTGTTTTAGAGGCTTAAAATGAAAATAAATCCAATCTTAAGCATGGAATACACTAATATTTTTATAAGATTTTTTTACTTCCTTTTGATGGAAAACCATTTTTAAATCTATCTTTTGACAATTTTATAAGCTATATTTGTCAAAATAAACTTATTTTTTATTATTGGGACATCAAAATTAACTTTGTGTGAAATTTTTATATTTTTCTAACAATGTTCATTTTTAATGAATATTTAAAAATACTGCATTTTACATCAAAACTGATTTTTAATCTAATTTATTTATATGATTAGATTATCATTGGAATTGGTTTTAAATTGAAATTAGAATATTTTTTTACCATTTAATCCAATATTGGGCATTGTAATTAATTTCACTTTGAAATTGGACTTAAACTAGTGTCAATCTTTTGATACTTATTGTTTCATAAAAACACGCTATTTGCTCTGACAGCAAGAATTAATTATTAAATTAATTAATGAAACTTATATGTTTTGAATTTTGTAAAATATAAAACATTTTTTAATTCAGAATATCAAATATAGCTTAGGGTGATGTTTTGGTATTTTTCTGAAAAACTTCAATTTTTTATGAATAGTGAAACCACTAAGTGGTACTTAAAAAAACGATTTTTCGTTTAAATGAAATTTTAACACCTCTGTGTTTTGAATTTCAAAAATCCAACAAATATGGTTATCATTAAGAAGTAAAATTTTGTTCAATGGGATTAAAATAATTTTAGGTGAATAGTAACTTTTATGTTTTTAATTGCGATTAGTGGTAATTAGTGTAGTTTAAGGTAAAAATAATGGTTTAATAATATGAAATGACCTAGACACATGTCCTACCCTTATTGGATGTGTCATGTACGACTAATAAAATCCATGGGTCAACTTGGGGACCCCATGGAACCACTTTGTAGGAAAATGACATTAATATCTTTTTATTTAATGTTAAAGTCAAAATGACACAAACATGAGTTATTTTACTAAAACAATTTTTACATGGGGTTATACAAGTCAGATTTTTTATTATAAATTATCATTGGAAAGATAAAAAGATTTCCTACATCATAGTATTTTTTATAATTTTTATACTTTAAATAAATTAAATTATTTATGACATCATGATGATGCAACGATTACCTCATTAATAAAGGATTTAAATAAAATGAAATGATAATGTAAAATCTATGACCTACACATGTACAAAACCTATTGTATGGGTGTATTTAGAACCCCTATCACCTTACCCTAGAATTATAACAATGTGGGACCTTTTTAATCTGAAAATAATTTTAAAATAATGTAACATTTCTTTACTTTCCAAGAGTGCCCCTCCTCTCCTTTTATAAAAGGCCCCCACCTCAACCTCCATACCCTCACTTCCAAAGCCTTTAGATCAGCCAAACCCTGCCCATTATGTCTCTCCACATGCCTCTCTTACTCCTTGAAGCCTCACTTTGGGCAGAAGTCTTCCCAAGGAAGGCTTTGAGCTCAAACCAACGGGAGTTACCCGATTTTAAGGTAATGTCTTCACTTGAGTCCTTTTGTTTTATTTTACTTCTCCAACCACCTAAACTCTTTTTATTCATTTATTTTGTAACAAATAAAGTATCTCAAATATACTAGGATGTTGTTATAAGAATTATTCGATCAACACTTACACACACCTACATCTAATGGTTAAAGAACATACTGTTTTCGTGGATGGCGAATTTCGGCCTCCCGAAACGATGATTGTTCAACATTCTTATAACACCTTAAAAGGTGGCCATTAAGATGACACTATATTTATATATGATATATAATATTTTTATTTTTTCCTTAAGCTTCTTTATTTTTCATTTTGGGAATACCTTTATGGTTTCCATTATGGGTAAACGCGATATCTTCATTTAAGGAAGTGCGGACTACCGCCCCCTCAAAGTGATTTGATTCATTAAATAACATATGTGGGACGTATAGAGGATGGAGATATGATACTATATATAATATTACAGTGGAATTATAATATACCTTTATATCATTATGATTCCATTCTATAAAATACGAAATAGAAATGAAAGTAGCGTTCATGCGTACGAACGGCTTACCGTCTCCATGAACGGTGCATTTCATTTATAACCTATAAATGATTATGTAATATTATAAATGCATGTATATACTGGATATATATGATATATATGATATATACATCATGATTATAATTCATTATATAATGGATAGATGAACAACTTGTAATTATAAAGGGTTTATTTTTAACTCAAGTACCAATGATCGTTAAAATGACCGTTATTAACTTAAATAATTACATAGTGTTCATGACATGGAAATAAGTGATATAAAAGGAATAATGAACTTGAGAAAGGTTCTTAAACAAGTAGGAATTAACTCAAGTTTATTATTCAGGAGATTAAAGAACGACCGAGTCAAGTCGGACCCATGGTATGGGAATTCGTCTGAATCTCCTTTCATTGAGGTATATTTTGTTTTATACAAAACCTTCTTTTATACGGTGTATAAACCACTTTGAATTTTATGTTTATCCAAAAAGAATATTTTTTATACGAAGCGTTTTACTAAACGACAAAAGGGAATTTTTTTGTCGTACGTAAGTAGCGACAATGACTTCTCTGCCGCCGTGACCATTATTTGAGTTTCAGCTTCCTCTATAAGCCATACCTTTTTTTTTAAAAGAAAAATAAATATCATGTTTTACTTTTCTTTTGTTTTGGTATTGAAAATGGTTTTCATAATTTTTTTATATCAATGTGTTTTATTGATATCTTATGACTGAAAGGTGGAAATGTTATGTTTCCTTTATGAATGTTTTATGTGATACGATTATGTTGAGGTCCTTGGGAATTATTATGAAGACAGGTGGTTCCGTGATAAAATAAGGGCGGGTGAGCCCGATATATCTCTCTAATGCATTGGGTAACACGTAGGAGTGAAAAGTTAAGGTTTCTCCGAAGAGATTTAGGGAATATACTATGATGGGTATTCCAAACGTAACCAAGAGGGTTACTCCCTACGTAAGAATGTTATGAATGCCTCAAGTTACCTTTATGTCTTATGATTTCTAGGATTTATTCATGATTTGATGAGGTATGTTAAAGTGCTTATGTTTTATGGGTAAAGTATGATTTCATTCTTATGTATATATGAACTTATGTTTCCTTTCCATATTTTTATAACCCATACTGATATTTTTATGCTCATCCCAAGTTTTTTTGAAATGTTTTTTCACAGGTCAAGGGAAAGGTACATTATATGATGATATTGTCAAGGAAGTGTCAAGAATGAATCCATGTTTTATTTTAAATATGTTTCCATTGATGGGAAAAATGAATAATATCTTTATGTAACCACTTTTTTTATATGTGGAATATAATGCAAGTTTTATGTTATAATTCTCTAAAACTCTAAACCTGAAAAGATCCTCAATGTGTAATCTTTTAATAACTCATGATTAAGTAAGGTTTAAGGTTGGGGCCTTATAGTTGGTATCAGAGGTCGGTTTAGATAACATTATGAGTTAGAATTCTATTAAATGATTATCCAAAAATATTTTTTTTGAAATGATATAGCATTTGAAGATTACCATGTTGCTTCATCTAAGACATGTTTGTTCAGAATGGTTTTCCGTAGAGGAAACAGGGAAGTAGTGCTAGGAAGGAATACAGAAGGAAATAACCTTCCGAATCAGCATCCTGAGATGGTCGGAATTGGATCTGAACTGTTTGTTGCAGTAATGGAGCAGTTGACTCAAGCGACAAATGGTGGTGGTATCCATGCATGAGATCAACCAGATCAACCGTAGAGGAACATGTCAGTGGTGGAACATTTCATGAGGCAACATCCCCCATAACTCATAGGATCATCTGACCATGTGTTAGCTGAAGGGTGGATTAAAGCACTAGAGTAAATTTTCGATGTCATGGGTTGTTCAGAGAATCAAAAGTTTAGTCTTGCTATTTACCGTTTGGAGGGTGAAACAGATCAGTGGTAGTCTATGGTTAAAAATAGAAGGGATGCTGATGAGATTGATGCTCTTGACTGGGATGAATTCAAAGGTATGTTTCTTGAGAAGAATTTTCCTAAGGCTGTTCAACTGAGGATGGAAAAGAAATTCCTGGAATTGTGGCAAGAGGAAAACACAGTGGCTGCCTATGAAGAAAGGTTCACTCGATTGGCAAGGTATGCTCCAAATTTTATCCGAGACCATGATAGTACAAACAATCGTTTTTACTCAGGATTAAAGACAAAATATCGAAGGGAATTGGCTTCTTGTGAGTTTAAAAGTTATGAAAATCTTGTTCGATGTGCTGAAAAGGTGGAAATGGAGTTTGCTGATGATCAAGTGTTCTATAACAACCAACAGAAGAAGAGACTGAGGTGGCAGGAGAAAGGGAATAATTCTTCAAAAAAGTCTAATGGTAAGAAAACTAAGTTTCCAGTTTGTGATAAATGTGGGAAAAGCCATGATGGGGAATGTCTTCTGAATTCTGTAAAGTGCTACTGATGTGTTAAGATGGGACATAAGGCTCGTGATTTCACTGAAAAAGATCAAGGTGATGGTAAGTTCAAATTTGATTTACCGTTAGTGAAATGTTTTAAGTGCAATGAGATGGGTCACTATGCAAACGAGTGTCCGACAAAGAGATCGAGTGATGGGAAGCAGTTAGACTACAAGCAGAAAGGGGTGGTGAAATCCTTTGCAACTACTTCAGAAAATGCCGGGCCATCAAATGAAGTTGTATCAGGTACTTTGTTTGTTTTTTCAGATTATTCCAGTGTGTTGTTTGATTCGGGGTCTACACATTCATTCACCTCTGAAAAATTTTCTAGTAAAATGGGAATACCATCTCAAGAAATGACTCCACAACTTTTGGTAAAAACACTTAGGGGAAATGTTGAGGCAAAAAGAATTTATAAGAATCTTCCTATCCTTATCTGTGGAAAGAACCTACTTGCAATCCTTGTTGTTCTACCTCTAGTAAAGTTTGATGTTATCCTGGGTATGGATTGGCTCTCTATTTACCATGCTAAGATTGACTGTAGAGCTAAAGAAGTTTCTTTTCAGAAGTACTTTTAGTTTGTGTACAAGAATGAACCCTTACTGTTGATAACATATCAAGAGTCCGAGAAACTTGTAATAGATGGAAATTAATGTTACCTTTCACACATCATTGAAAATAAATGAACTGTTCAGATTAATGATGTGCCAGTGGTAAATGAGTATCCTGACATTTTTCCTGATGATTTGCCTAGAATAATACCAGATCGGGATGTTGAGTTTATTGTTGACTTTGTTCCTGATGCTAAGACAATTTCAAAAACCCCTTATCGAATGGCTCAAATTGAACTTTTAGAGTTGAAGGAGAAATTGCAAGATTTAGTAGAGAAAGGTTTCATTCGACCTAGCACATCACCATGGGGTGCTCCTGTTTTATTTGTTAAAAATAAAGATTGTTCTATGAGACGTTGCATTGATTATAGATCCTTGAATAACATCACTGTTAAGAGAAAATATCATTTGACTCATATCGATGATTTATTTGATCAGCTCCAGGGAGCTCAGTTTTTTTCAAAGATTGACCTGAGATCGGGGTACCATCAGCTGAAGGTAAAGGAAGCAGATGTTCCGAAGACTGCGTTTCATACAAGATATGGCCATTATGAATTTGTAGTAATGCCTTTTGGGCTACCCAATGCACCTTCTGTATTCATGGACTTAATGAATATAATTTTCCATGAGTTCTTGGATATGTTTGTGGTGGTTTTCATTGATGATATTTTGGTGTTTTCTAAATGTAAATAAGAGCATGAAGATATTTAAGGGTTATTTTGAAAACCTTAAAAGAAAAGAAATTGTATGGGAAATTCATCATGTGTGAGTTTTGGTTGCAAAAAATTTCTTTCCTTGGTCACATTGTTTCTAAAGATGGGATAACCGTTGATCCTGCAAAAACAAAGGTTGTTGAAGAATGGCCAAGACCCACAAATGTAACAAGGATTTGCAGTTTCCTTGGTTTTATAGGTTATTACCGAAGGTTTGTTCGAAATTTTTCACGGTTATCTAGTCTAATGACTAAGCTAACTCTGAAGGGTGTTAAGTTTATTTAGACAAAAGAATGTGATGATTGTTTTCAGGAATTGAAAAGAAGATTGGTGAATGCTCCAGTTTTGGCACTTCCTTCCAGGAATGGTGAGTTTGTTATTTACAGTGATGCATCATTGAAAGGCCTTGGTTGCGTCCTAATGCAGAATGATCAGGTAAATTCTTATGCTTCACGATAGTTGAAAACTCATGAGGTAAATTACCCTACAAATGATTTTGGAATTATCTATTGTTGTTTTCGCTTTAAAAACTTGGAGGCATCATTTGTATGGAGTAAAGTGTGAAATATATACTGATAAAAAAAGTTTAAAGTATATATTCACTCAGAAAGAGTTAATCATGAGATAGAGGAGATGGCTGGAATTAATCACGGATTATGATTTTACAATTCATTACCATCCAGGAAAAGCAAATAAAGTGGTTGATGCTTTGAGTCAAAAAAGTAATGCTTCATTAGAAATGTTGCGTTTGGAACGTGATCCTTTGGTTAAGGATTTGATGAACTTTAGAATAGATGTTGTTGGTGCAGGATGTTCTTCTGTTTTGTTTCAGGTATCTGTGAAATATTCTCTATCAGACAGAATCAAGCAAGCACAGAAGCAAGACAGTGAGTTGCAGAAAATGATAGAGCTGTTTCAGAAAGCTAAGTTGCCTGAATTCAACATTGATAATGATTGCGTTTTGATATTTGAGAAGAGATTTTGTGTGCCTTGTGAATCACAGTTGAAAAGAGAGTTGTTATGTGAAGCTCATAGTTCTCCATTTTCAGTTCATCCTGGCAGTAGTAAGATGTACAGAGATCTGCGGGAGTATTACTCATGGGATGGAATAAAAAGAGATATTGCTGATTTTACTGTGAAGTGTTTGACTTGTCAATAGGTTAAAGTAGAGCGGAAGTTACCGAAAGGGATGCCTCAGCCTTTACCAGTGACAGAGTGGAAATGGGAGAATATATCCATGGAATTCATTGTGGGATTGCCGAAGAACCCTCGAGGTAATAATGCAATCTGGGTTATTGTTGATCACTTGACTAAATCTGCTCATTTCCTTTCTATACGAGATACTTTTTCCCTAGATCAACTTTCCGGTTTGTATCTTAAAGAGATAGTCAGGTTACATGGATTTCCTCTCTCCATTGTATCTGACCGTGATCCCAGGTTCAATTATTACTTTTGGAAAGGCCTTCAGAAGTCGTTGGGTACTGAATTAAATTTTAGTACAGCTTTTCATCCTCAATCAGATGGGTAGTCAGAACGAACAATTCAGACCTTGGAGGATATGCTACAAGTATGTTCGATGGATTATTAGGGAAGTTGGGACCAACATCTTTCTTTGGTTGAATTTTCATATAATAATAATTTTCATTCCATTATACAGATGGCACCATTTGAGGCGTTATATGGGAAGTAGTGTCGAACTCCAGCTTTCTGGGATGAAGTGGGTGAAAGGAAGTTGATGGGACTAGAATTGGTAGAAGAGTTGGTAGAAAAAGTACAGCTAATACCGAAACACATGAGAACATCTTAGAGCAGGCAGAAGAGTTATGCAGACGACAAGAGGAAGGATCTCTCTTTTGAGGTAGGTGATCATGTTTTTCTCAAAGTATCACCATGGAAAAGTGTGATGCGATTTGGTAAGAAAGGAAAGATGAGTCCAAGGTTCATTGGACCATATGAAATTCTGGAGAGAGTTGGATCAGTTTCATACCGGGTGGCTTTACCTCCGAGTTTATCTCAGGTACACAATGTTTTTCATGTTTCGATGCTGAGAAAGTACATGCCAAATCCATCTCATGTTTTGAGTCCAGAGGTAGTTCAGCTGGAAGAGAACCTAACATTTGAGGAACAACCGGTCTAGATTCATTACCACAAGGAGAAAGTGTTACAGAATAAGGTGATTAATCAGGTAAAGGTTTTGTGGAAAACCACATGACGAAGAGGCAACATGGGAATCTGAAAATGCAATGAGGGATAAGAACCCCCATTTATTCGATAAGTAAATAAATTGTGGGGACACAATTTTCTAAAGGGGGGAAGGATGTAACATCCCAAATAAGTAATGAATAATATATATTTTTATCTATGACTATTAATGAATTAGATAGTGTTTTAGAGGCTTAAAAAGAAAATAAATCCAATCCTAAGCATGGAATAAACTAATATTTTTAAAAGACTGTTTTGCTGACTTTTGATGGAAAACCATTTTTAAATCTATATTTTGACAATTTTATAAGCTTTATTTTTCATAATAAACTTATTATTTATTATTGGGACATCAAAATTTACTTTGTGTGAATTTTTGGTATTTTTCTGACAATGTTCATTTTTTAATGAATAGTGAAAAACACTGCATTTTACATCAAAACTGCTTTTTAATCTAATTTATTTATATGATTATATTATCTTTTGAATTGGTTTTAAAGTGAAATTAGAATATATTTTTACCATTTAATACAATAGTGTTCATTGGAATTAATTTCAGTTTGAAATTGGACTTAAACTAGTGTCAGTCATTTGATACTTATTGTTTCATAAAAACACTATATTTGCTTGACAGTGGGAATTAATTATTAAATTAATTAATGCAACTTATATGTTTTGAATTTTGTAAAATAGAAAACATTTTTGAATTCATAATATCAAATGTATCTGAGGTTGATGTTTTGGTATTTTTCTAAAAAGCTTCAATTTTTGATGAATAGTGAAACCACTAAGTGGTACTTAAAAAACTGATTTTTCGTTTAAATGATATTTTACCACCTCTATGTTTTGAATTTCAAAAATCTGACATACATGGTTATCATTAAGAAGTAAAATGTGGTTCAATGGGATTAAAATAATTTTTTGGTGAATAGTAACTTTTATGTTTTTAATCGCGATTAGTGGTAATTAGTGTAGTTTAAGGTAAAAATAATGTTTTAATAATATGAAACGACCTAGAAACATGTCATAACCCTATTGGATGTGTCATGGACGACCAAGACAATACATGGGTCAACTTGGGGACCCCATGGAGCCACTTTGGTAGGAAAATGACATTAATATCTTTTTATTTAATGTTAAAGTAAAAATGACACAAACATGAGTTATTTTACTAAAACAATTTTTACATGGGGTTATACAAGTCAGATTTTTGATTATAAAAAGTAATTGGAAAGATAAAAAGATTTACTACATCAGAGTAGTTTTTTTATAATTTTTATACTTTATATAAATTAAATTATTTATTACATCATGATGATGCATCGATTACCTCATTAATAAAGGATTTAAATAAAATGAAATGATAATGTAAAATCTATGACCTAAACATGTAATAAACCTATTGTATTGGTTGATTTAAAACCCTTATCACCTTACCATATAATTATATAAATTTGGGACCTTTTGAATTCGAAACGGATTTTAAAATAAAGTAACATTTCTTTACTTTCCAAGAGTGCCCCTCCTCTCCTCTTATAAAAGGCCCCCACCTCTACCTCCTTACGCACACATGAAAAGCCTTTGACTCGGCCAACCCCTGCCAATTTTGTCTCCACACATCCCTCTCTTACTCCTTGAAGCCTCACTTTGGGAATAAGTCTTCCCAATGAAGCCTTTGAGCTCAAACCAAAGGGAGTTACCCGATTTTAATGTAATGTCTTCACTTGAGTCCTTTTTTTATTTTACTTCTCCAACCCCCTAAACTCTTTTTATTCATTTCTTTTGTAACAAATCCACTATATTAAATATACTAGGATGTTGTTATAAGAAGTATTAGAGCTACACTTACACACACCTACATCTAATGGTTAAAGAACATTCTGTTACCCTGGATGGCGAATTTCGGCCTCCCGAAACGATGATTGTTCAACATTCTTTTAACACCTTCAAAGGGGGACATTAAGATGACAATATATTTATATATTATATATAATATGTTTATGTTTTCCTTAAGCTTCTGTATTTTTAATTTTGTTCATACCTTTATGGTTTCCATTATGGGTAAACAAGATATCTTCATTTAAGGAAATGCGGACTACCGCCCCCTCAAAGTGATTTGATTCGTTAAATACCATATGTGGGACGTATAAAGGATGGAATTATGATATTATATATGATATTACACTGGAATTATAATATACCATTATATCATTATGATTCCATTCTATAAAATACGAAATAGAAATGAAAGTAGCGTTCATGTGTACGTACGGCTTACCGTCTCCATGAACGGTGCATTTCATTTCTTACCTCTAAATGATTATGTAATATTATAAATGCATGTATATACTAGATATATATGATATATATTTTATATAAATCATGATTATAATTATGGATATAATGGATACATGATCAACTTGTAATTATAAAGGGTTCATTTTTGACTCAAGAACCAATGATCGTTAAAGCGACCGTTATTAACTTAAATAATTACATAGTGTTCATGACATGGAAATAAGTGATATAAAAGGAATAATGAACTTGAAAAAGGTTCTTAAACAAGTAGAAATTAACTCAAATTTTTTATCCAAAAGATTAAAAAACGGCCGAGTCAAGTCAGACCCGAGGTATGGGTCTTCGTCTCAATCTCCATTCATTGAGACATATTTTGTTTTATACAAAACCTTCTTTTATACGGTGTATAATCCCCTTTGACTTTTACGTTTATCCAAAAGGAATCTTTTTTATACGAAGCGTTTTACTAAACGACAAAAGGGAATGTTTTTGTCATACGTATGCGGCGACAACGACTTCTCTGCCACCGTGACCATTATTTGAGTTTCAGCTTCTTCTACAAGCCATACCTTTTTTTAAAAGAAAAATAAATACCATGTTTTACTTTTCTTTTGTATTGGTATTGAAAATGGTTTTTATAATGTTTTTATATCAATGTGTTGTATTGATATCTTGTGATTGAAATGTGGAAATGTTATGTTTCCTTTATGAATGTTTTATGTGATACGATTATGTTGGGGTTCTTGGGCATTATTGTGAAGACGGGTGGTTCCATGATAAAGTAAGGGCATGTGAGCCCGATATAGCTCTCCAATGCATTGGGTAATGCGAAGGAGTGAAATGTTATGGTTTCTCCGAAGAGATTTAGGGAATATACTGTGGTGGGTATTCCAAGCATAACCAAGAGGGTTACTCCCTACGTAAGAATGTTATAAATGCCTCAAGTTTCCTATATGTCTTATGATTTCTATGATTTATTAATGATTTGATGAGGTATGTTAAAGTGCTTATGTTTTATGGGTAAAGTATGATTTAATTCTTATGTATATATGATCTTATGTTTCCTTTCCATATTTTTATAACCCATACTAAGCTTTTTATTCTCATCCCATGTTTTTTTGAAATGTTTTTCATAGGTCAAGGGAAAGGTACATGATATTATGATAGTGTAAAGGAAGTGTAAAGAATGACTCCATGTTTTATTTTAAATATGTTTCCATTGATGGCAAAAATGAATACTATCTTTATGTAACCACTTTGTTTATATGTGGAATGTAATGCAAGTTTTATGTTCTAATTCTCTAAAACTCTAATCCTGAAAAGATCCTCAATGTGTAATCATGTAATAACTCAAGATTAAGTAAGGTTTAAGGTCAGGGCCTTATAATAATATTGTTAAATTGTTAACAATTTCACTTAAAAACACTTTATCATTGATTTTATTGGATTAAATTTAATTTAAATTTTAACACTTATGAGTGTAAAATTCATCCAAAATAATTATACACATTGAATTAGTAAAATTTATATTTTCTAACATGGTGAACCTAATTTTTTCCTTAATTATTCATGAAAACAATAATAACTAATTAATATGATTATGGGAATATTGATTTCACATAATGGATAAATATATAATATGATTTTTATGAATGACCTAAAAAACATCAACCACCCAATTTAAGGCCATATTTATTCCATTATTATATTTGGACTGTTGTTTCCGATTTTCAGGGACAATTTACAATGAATCTAGCCTATATAATAAGTTATGTAATGAAAAGAAAAATAAATAAATTCCTTTTTTTAATATTTATAAAGATTTTTGATACAGAAATAAACGATATTGGTTTTCTTATACAATAAATATTTTAATATAAATGAAATTTTGTTATCAAAATAACTTATCCTCAATACTTAGGGATTTTCTAGTTACTTAAAATGGTTAAGGAATACCAAAAAAATTAAATATTTAGTGAGTAATTGAATAAAATAAATTAAAATAGAAATATAAAAAGTGATATATGTTGAATATATTGTTATCTTATATTAATTTTATTGATGAATATTTCATGTTACATAGTTTTGAACTTAATATATTCAAATTCTATCACTATTTCAATATATTAAATTTATATTAAATAAATAAGTTCTAAATTTCCAATCCTGTTAGTTTATAATACATGACATTTTATTAAATAATTTAAAATTTAATAAACTCATGTCTTATGAAAAATAAATTTCAAATGGTAAAAAATATGAATTTTTTTCTATTAAATGACCATTATCCCTTTTATAATTAATATATTAACAATCAAATGATAAAACAATTAGTGCATTTAATGTTATTGTAGTGTTTTTGCACGTGACATGCACTTTTTTATAATTATTAATCAAAACATATATATTTTTTATTTCATAAGTTGGTTTTTTTATTTATAATCCTTATGATCACATTTTCTAGTATGGATCATTTAATTTATTTATTAAATAATAACATATTTAGGTTTGAAAACAGTTTTACTTAATGAAAAACCAAACATTAAAAATATAAAGAATTTCATAAGTTAAGGGAAGAAATGTTTAAATAATGTGTCTGATGTTTTTAATTTTTGGACTGACTATATCATTTTTTGAGGCACATTTAGTAATATTTACCTTCTAATAGTTAATTCCCTTTTTTATTTACAAAAATGAAACCCCTATTCAAAAATAAATGTACTCTCACTCCCCTAAATTCATCACACCTCTAAAAACATTTTACTCATACAAAACCTTCCAAAATTACCTCTAAATCTCCTTCCCACAATATAAGAAGATGTATTTTGGAATTATATCAAACCATCGATGTATTAAGTTCTAACTGAATTTAGTTACCAAAAAAAGAGTTAATGATATTTGAAATGAATATTTCATTTATTTCATTCCCACCACCTTCAAATAAAATTATTCCAAAAATATTTAATAGAAAAGTATCTTAGATATAATTAGATATTGTTATGTTAATGTAATAACATAAACACCACACAAATATATTAAATATGTTATGAATTTTTTTTCATGGGTACGATAGACTACCACCACCTAAACCAGTGATGTTATTTTTTCCATTAAAACATTTCAAGATTAGAAATAATGGTAAATTTATAATTTATCTAAGATATATATTATATATATTATATTATTATTATTCTTTAATAATTATATCACACATAAATTCATTATTTTAATTTTGTTGGAAAATTAAAATATCTGTCTTGTGTATGGTGAGGTACCATATCATGAATAAATGTGATTCATTCACCCTATAAATAGAACATATTATGGATTGGTTTAACAATAATACTTGATATATATGAAATAAAACTATTATGGGTTTATAATATATAAATAAATATATATTTTTTAGATCTCATTATTTTAATACGACAAGAAAATGGAAATATAATTCATGCATATGTACGACTGAATGTCTCCATCAATAGTGTATGCAATTTTTTATGGAGTAAAATAAATAAAAATATACTAAATATATACAATATTTAAATAATGTTTTAGTTTCTATAGATGATGAAAAAATTATCAAATTGGAAAAAACTTTATACTAAAACCTACTCAAAAAATAAGACGATTATTAGTTGAATCAATGAAACTAATGAAATATTATTTACAAATAGGTCATTATATGTTTTAAAATGATAATATATTATTCTAAATATATAAATATTTTTATTTATTATGTTAATTAGGTGAAGAGACCATTGTACAAGATATTCAATAGTATTCAACCAAATGGATGTGTAAGGTTTGTGATTTCATTTCAATTTTATTTTATAGATGTATGTGATATTGGAATAAACCTAATTTAATTTATATGTTGTATAAAATATCCCTATGTAATATAATGAATAAATCATTATTCATGGTATTTTTTACTACAATTTGTATTTCTTTATATAAGGGAATTTGTAATAAGTGTTACTATGTGGTATACAATTTCATAAATGAAATTATTATCATTAAGATCTATTACTTCATTGATATGATTAATATTATTTTATTATTTTTTTAATTAATTTTGACAATATATTGTTTTATTTGATGTTGTTTATGGGGAATAATAGTTGTTACAAAAAATACATTCATTGGTTTATTCTCTCATCAATACTATTATCTTTTTAAGGGAATATTTCATAAATTTATTATAATTAATATTTATTATTATAAATATTCCATTAAGGGATATTATTAGATAATAATTTTAATAAACCATTTCATTGTATTATCCTATTATTATTCACAGTCTTTTCAATGAATGTAATAATTTATAACACAATCATATTTAAAATTAGGGATAAAATGGTTCAATAAATCCGACAACATATATCTCTTTGTTAAGAAATCAATTTTATAGAAAACATTATTAGAATCAAATGTATCAAATTTTTTCATTAATATTTTAAAAAGATTAATTAAAATAAATTTTACACATATTGTATTTTTAAATATTTTTACAAAGGAATTTTCTTATCTCATTATAAACAAGACACTATTATAACATTTTTCAATACAAATTGTTTTCTTTAGGAAATTTATGAAATTAACCATCATCATTGGAATCATTTAATTGATGATTCATTTTTGTGATTGAAATATTATTTTTAAAGAAAACGTTTATAAAACCAATTTTCATCGAATTTTTTTTCAAATAATTTTCTAAAAAAAAATTATATTTGTATTATGAATGTTGTTAAAGATTATTTTACGGTATTAACATTCATTAATAAAATCAAATAATTACGTGACATATACTCCCTTGGGGATATGTTGTATTTATTCCATAATTATTATTCATCAATAATTTTGTGATTTTTTTGAGTAATGGATATATTGAAATCCACATCATTTATTCATTTTTATATGTTATTTATTTCCCTTAAAATGAAAACATTCCAATGAAGAGTATAAATTAAATTTCATAAAATGTTCTACATCATTAATCAGGGAAATTTTTATTTTTTAAAACATATTTAATTTTTACATATGGTGTTATACATTGAAATTAATTTTCATATATGGGAAATATTTATAAATATTCATCATTTACTGAGTACATATACTTTTTTATAAGACACATTGTTGTTAAATTCAACCATTCCTTTGATATATAGGGAAACATTTAAAACTAATGTGGAATGTGTTTCCCTATATAATATATCCCCTTTATGCATTAATATATCTCAAGAGACAATACAAATAAACTATAATTAATGAGGTTATATCCTATAGAGAGAGAGATCTTAGTAAAGGCCTTGATGGTAGAGATTTCATGTGTCAGATACATGAAATCCAATAGATAATCATGGACTTAATTTATAATTAAGTTAATTTTATCCATAATTTTTTCGCTATGAAATAATTTATTTATGCATTTCATTTTAAGATTATGTATTAAATGGAATCTCTGCTTAATTATTTACATTTCTATATTGATTATACCTTGTCCATTTATTTAAATAGAATGTGTTCATAGTTATTTATCTTTATATATTTATTTTGTATTATATATTCATTTAAATGTCATGTGTGCTCAGTTATTTACCTTTACATGTTTATAGTTTTTGTTCATTCAATTTCGGTTCCTCTATATTTATCCCATAATAAGGATTAGAAGATAGCCTTATTTTGAATACATTTGGATGGACTTTATGAGTTTTACTATGAAAGATCTATCATGTGAATTTAGATAGAATAAATAAAATCTAAAAAATATATATTTTAATTTGTGTACTCAAATAAAATGTGAGAATCATGTATGTATATTATTTATGAAGGCAACTAAATAGACCAGTACTTCGGGACGCGATTCATTGTATCTTATTCGAATGTAATGGTATTATGCACTACATTTGGGCATACATGGGATGAGGTCACAATATATATAATGATTATAGGAAATTACATGTTTCTATGTAATATTTTTTTGACTATGCTATATGGATTAGGATTATTAACTCAAACTCATGTGCCATTTTACATATGTTCCATTTTAGATTACATAACCTTGTATCATTAAATTTAAATAAGTCATATTATTTAATGTTATTTTTAATAAGATATATCTCATTTGATGATGTTGTCTCAAATCCTTATTATCTAAACCTTTATAAAAAGTTCCTGATTTTTTCCCATACTAGGAATTTTTGATCTACCATTTCTAATTTATTCATTTCAATGGTTATGATGACGAGTATAACCTATGATTGTTCTAGAAGGAGGTATAATGTGATTAGAATATGGGTAAATTATCATAAGTATTTAAAAAATGGTCTTTATATTACTGTTCCTCAAGGGAGAAAAACTCTTCATTATAGGGATTGTGTAATTATTTTAAGGTGTACTAGTTAATTTTTGATGTATATGTTTTCTTATTGATTTATATATCAATTGGAATCATATATAATTGAAATTATTATATTTCATCATTTAACCAAGGAGTGTGGACATAGGGAACCTTAGAGAAACAATTATTTATGAAAATATGTAAAAAAGAAAGGGGTAGGATTCCCTAATATGGGTTAAAGCATGAATAATTACCATGTTGCATCAAATTCGTGCTTCATATCATTACATTTAGTTTTTGGGATTTCTAGATACTGATATATCCATAATTAATCTAGAATATTGTTAACATGTATTATTTCCAAAAAAATCTATGATTTATGATGATTTTGATGATCAGAAATACACTTGTATGTTTTTTATTTATGTTTTGAAATGATCTATACAAGAATTTATATTTTGTTTTAATGTTTTTAGCATTAATGAATGACTCAAAAATAATTTTATCCTTCCCTATATAACAATGTTAATGACAATATTATTGTATGGGATAAACCCTATGCTAAATAGTTTGAGTTTGGAACAAAACTTCTACATGTGGAAATTAGAAAGCACATATATCAACAACCCTACATTGGAGTCTCGATTTACTGTCTATACCTTACATTTGGGAAAGTTGAATTTATGGTTCATAAATGCTACATTCTGGATTTTATGTTGAATATGATAAATATATGTATAATCAGCTATACACTACTCTTTTATCTATGTTATGTAAAAATGATAATATGGATATGGAATGCTACGTTGGAAGGAACCCAACAATACCCGAAGGAACCATACATTACACAACTCAACCGTATGTTGTGTTCTCCTCGGCGATGTTCATCAAGATGCATTTTCAATCCAAGATAACTACAATAGTCAAGTCCAAATTGAAGTTCGATTCACAGATATTTTTTATTATAGATAATAACCGAGTTTGTGAGAGAAAATCATTCCTATTTCTAAAGTAAGTTTCAACTCTTCTAGTTAATTGAAATATGAATTTATTTGGGCAAACATGATATTTTTTTGGATGAAACATATTGAATAATTTCATCTTCTCCATATATTCCATCAGAATATCTCTTCAAAATATTCGTAAAATGTGATTCACAAACAAGACTGAATTATTGGAATTATTTTCAAAGTGCAACAAGAAACAACCAACTCTGATTAAATGAATACATTATAGAGATACACAGGTTCTATCTTGTTCTATTATAAGTTTTATTCTATTTTATTTAGTCACTATTTTCAATCGAAGATATTTTTGCAACTAGGTCACTCCATAATATTTCAATAATGAAGATATTGACTTTATACGAAGAATATCAATCTATTATCAATTGTGTACTGATGAAATTATAAAGATTCAACTGGTTTCAATCATGTCAATATCATTTTATTTACCTACATTTTTAACTACTCGTACACAGCTTTGGGGGATAATCAGCTTCTCGATCTATGATTTGGATAATTGGCTCCCTGTAAATGAACTAGAAGAATTTTTTTAGTCCTGTAATATTTTCAACTTCCTGTACTCAGTTGTGGAAAATTGAGTCTTATCGTAAAAGGACCACAGTAATAGAATTTACCATGCTTACTAAGAGAGTAATCAATAGAGTGGATTAATGGAACATTATTCCCTAAACAATTTTAAAATGTTATGTTCTTTATTTTTTTATCCTTTTCATGTTTTCATAATAGAAGGAAAAAACACAACTTATCATCATAAAATATAGTCGGTGTCTAAAGTAAGAATTGTGGATGATTTTTAGAAAACATGGTTCTCCCCCTATTATGTGTTACATTTTATATTCCAACATAAAAATTGGTATCAAATGAGTGATTTTTGAAAAATAAATAGAATGATGAAAAGTTTTCCATCTATATAATGATAGAAATTGAAGATTCTAGAGAAGGAATGTCAATGGTTCATGCCCCATATTCCAGTTGTGAAAATTTGTATGTTTTAAATAAAGGATGATTATTTATCTTAAAAATATTGGATTCATAGTTTACTCAAAGGTCAATACCCAATATAAGATTAATGATAATATATAAATTTGGGTTGCTACAACTGAAGATGAATATGATATGAATTAGAAATATATGAATGCTATTATCTAGGGTATATAACCAAATGTGGTCAGTCAAGTATCACAATGCCCTGATGATTTTTAAATGAGGATATCTATTTTAGTTACTTATGAATAAATGGATAAGATAATAACAATTATGTATACATTAGCTATGCTAAAGTTCGACAAATTTAGAGTGTCTGAGGGTGAAAAAATTTCATAGATGAATTGTTGTTTTATATAAATAATAACCAAAATTATATCCTTAAAAGAACCAATCAAACAATCTGATAAAGATTTGATTGTACTAATATTACTACAATTTAAATGGAATGGAATATCTACTTCTATTCGATAATAATCACCTATCAAAGATATGATAATGAAAGAGCTAATTATGACATTGATGTTGTATGATGTATAAATGAAATATTAAGCTGAAGATCATAAAATAATTGTGAAAAAAGAGAACACTGGTCTAACGGTAGCATCTCAGAAGCCAAAAAAAATGAATCAGGATGACAGAAACGAGAAGAATTCAGATTTATCATGTTTTGAAGTAGAACTTGCTTAGTTAGCCAGAATTTTTATAAGGTTTTATAAAGAGAATAGAAGATTTAGAAAAATCATTCAATAAGGATGAGAGAGAGTCCATAATTTTCATATTCTATGAATGTTTGAAATTAGGTCATATTAAACATGATTTTACACAGAAATGTGATTAAAAGTGAAAGATAGATAAGAGATATCATACAAATGTTGATTATAAACTTAATGACAGAAGATCAATGAATAGAACAAGGTGTGTTTTTATATACTCCAATTTTTCATCAAATTCTAGTTAAAAAAAATTAAAATCAAACTTGAAATCCAATATGTTCTTCATGGATGAAGTGGAAAAGGATAAAACATATTACTCATCGAATTATAATTATGATTCTACGAGTTGGTTAAAAAGTAATATTGATTCTTATTATTCTATGTCAGAAAATAAATATTATTATTAATTTTAAAAAGAAAAATCCTCAATGAATATTCATAATTCTATTTTACGTGATAAAAATACCCCACTAAAAAACTATCAAATTTCAATTGAAAAATATAACTAATCTACATAATACTATTACTATCATGAAAAGAAGTTCAAAGCATTAATGAATAAAGTATAATCATATTATATTGTTGATTTTTTCTTGAATAAAAGTGAAAATAAATAAATTAAATCATTATAAAGTATGTTATTAAAATTAAATGATTTACAATAGAATATAAGGCCAAGAAATCAAAACTCTACAAAACATATTTTTTCCAGAATTCAAATTATTAAAATTATTATTATTTTTGAATAAAAGGCAATATAAATAATAAATTTTATTCAATAAATCCTCAAATCAATGGAATTAAAAGATCCCTTATTTCATGTAGTTCATCTAAACCTAATGATAAAAGCGATTTTAAAATAAGGTTGGTCTGGATTACCAGATCTCTTCTAGCTAACACTGCTGGACAATAAAAAGCATGGGTACCAAAAAAATACTTTTTAAAATACCTATGTAGAATACTGGTCATATGAAAAAGATGATATATGGTACATGGACAATGGTTGTTCTAGGATTTTGAGTGGGGATCCATCAAACATTTATATGATCACTCAAATGAATGGAGGACTAGTATCTTTTGGGGACAATTCTAAAAAAATATTAACTGGATTTTGAACTATTGGAGATCTAATGATTATCTTAATCAAAACAATTACCATATTTGAAAGGGTAAAATAACAATATGATAAGTATTTATCAACTTCGTGATGATAGATTTTATGTTGATGTTTCTAAAAATCATTGTTCTGTGTTTAAGGATAACTTACTAAATTTTAGTGAACCTATAATAGAAAATGGTTATACATTGGACTTAAATTCTTTATGTAAAAAAAGTGGGTTGTTTAAATGATAAGACAAATGAATCATGGTTTTTTCATAGAAGGCTTTGACATTGTAACATTTATTTTTCAGAAAAATTATCTAAGAAATGGTTTGTTTCTAATTTTCCTAGACTTATGTTCGAAAATGAGAGATTCGGTGATGTATGCCAACTTAGCAAGCGACGAAAATAATCTATCAAATCTAATAAAAAAATTTCAACATCTAAACCTTTAGAACATTTCTATATAGATTTTTTTGACCCTCAATGATATAAATTTTGGTTGGTAAATTATATGTTTATGTTTTATTATATGATTGTACTAGATTTACATAGGTTTACATTCTAGAACTCATAAGTGATGTTTTTACTATTTTTTTTGTAAAATTGTTTAAAATGAAAAATGGTTTAAATTAATTTCATTGAGAAGTGGTCATGGAGGAAAATTAGGGAATAAATAATTCTATTATTTTTTTCTAAAACTTTATTATTAAACTCACATTCTAAGAACCAATAAAATCTAAACAAAAATCTATTATTGAAAGAAAAAATATAAATATTAAATAAATTACTAGGACTCTCCTGAATGAATAGAGTCTCCCTATCTATTTTTGCACAAAAATTGTAATCATTTCCTGATGTATCATGAAAAGAGTTATTATTTTGATTATTTTGAAAAAGATACCTTCTTAGCATTGGAATAACAAAAAACCAAATGTATGATACTTTAATGTTTTTGGATGCAAGGTATATATCTTTACAATAAGGAAAAACATAGTAAGTTTGATCCAGAGACTAATAAAGGAATATTTTTGGGATATTCTAATACCTCTAAATCTTTTAGTGATTTTAATAAATTTTCATGGATTCTTTAAGAATCAGTCCAATTGAATTTTGATGGAACAAAATCTTTTATTAAAGAAATAGATCAAACAGATGAATTTAAAAAAACATTTGATAACCTGAGACATAAAACCCTTAAATTTTTTTTGAAAATGATATTAATAAAGGTCAGTCCAGTTCATAATAATATGAAACTAAGGAGTCATAAATTTTCATACCTAGACAGTCTATAATCCAAAAGAACCACCCTTTATAAATTTTTATAGGAGACCTAGTCATGAGAATAAAAACTAGAAAAAATATAGGAAAACCTATCATAAATATCTTCCTTTGTATCTCAACTAAATCCTACGACTATTGAGCATTCTTAGATTATGAGAGTTAGATATTTAAAATGCAAGAATATCTAATCCTTTAAAAAAGGTTTTCTGTGAAATAGTAGAAAGACCATCTAATTATCCAATTTTAGCATCCTAATGGATCTTTAGAAATAAAAATAATTATCATGGGATCATAAATAGAAACAAATATATATTAGTAGCTAAAGGATATAATCAAGAATAAGGTATATAATATGTTGATTCATTTTTCCATCTAGTTTGTTTAGAAGTAATAAGAATCCTTTTTTCCAATGAATCCAATATGAATTTTAAATTATATCATTTGGATGATAAATATTACTTTTTAAATGGTTATTTTATGGAAGATGTTTTTTATGAACAACCTCTGTGTTTTGAAAATCCCCAAAAACCATATTCTGTTTGTAGAAAAACTACTATTCTCTATGCACTTAAAAAAGCATCTAGATCATGGTATGAAATATTAATTTCTTTTCTCTTGATGAATGGTTTTATAGTTTACTTAGAAATTCCAACAATTTTTATATATACTATGTTTTATAATATTTTATTAGTTCGATTTATATTGATGATTTTATTATCAGTTCATATAATAAAAATAATTGTGATGATTTTTCAAAATTAATGCATAAAGAATTTCAAATAAGTATGATGGGAGAAATAAATTTAATTTTAGGATTTCAAATTTATCAATAATATTATAGAAATGTTTTAAATAAAAGTAATTATTTTATAGATTTATTTAAAAGTTTTAGGCTTAAAAAAAGACATATATAACTCCCATATTTACTAATTTAATACATGATTTGGATAAAGCTCTGAAACTAGTTTACATCATGTTTTATAGAGGTATTATTGGTAGAATATTATATCTTACTTCTATTAGACCAGAAATCAAGTTTTTTGTATGTTTTTGTGCTATATTTAAATCAAATCCAAAAGAATATCATCATAGTAATGTCAAAAGGATTTTCTGATAATTAAAACAATGTATTTTTCATTATATTATTTACCCCTAAACATATGATTTTAATTTAATTTCATATTCAGATGCTAAAATTTGAGGTTTTAGATTTTATAGGAAAAGTACCTCTAGAACATTTTAATTTTTAATAAAATCTATACTTTCGTGGTCTAGTAAGAAGTAAAACATAGTTTCCATCTCAATCACTAAATTATAATATGTGTATTATGGATGTTTTTGTGCACTTGGTTTATGTGTACAAAACACTCTAGTAGACATTGGACTAAATTTTAATAGTATTCCTATATTATGTGATAACAATAGTGATTTTAATATATTTAAAAATTATATAATTCATTATAGGACTAAGAACATTTATCTTTGACATCATTTTATAATAGATCATGTTCATAAAAATGATATATTAATAGAATTTGACAATACCAAATATCAATTTGATGATATTTTTAATAAAACAATTCCCAGTGATAGTATTGATTTTATTTTTGGGGGAGTTTGGTTTATTTTAATTTATGTGTTTTCTTATTTATTTATTTATTATCACATTATTTTTTCTTCTTTTAGTTTAATATATTTTACTTAAGTATTATTTGTTTTTATTTTACTTCTCTGAGTTGTTTTTATGAAATTTTATTTTAATAGATATTGAGAAAAAATTATTTCATTTTATTATATTTTTCTTTTCAAATTTAAAAAATGTAATGAGTACATCATGAATTTCCATGAAAAAACTTTTTTCATTCTCCCACTCTATTTTACATATTTTACACATCCTTTTATCTTACATAGTACCTCTCTCATTTCATTCTATTATATCAGAAACCATAATCTATCAATCCCTTTTGTTTTGAATCCTTCAGAAATGGAAACCTCATGAAGATCTATTAATGTTGAGTTAGAAAATATTATGTATGCATCGAAAAAAGTGTGCAAGTTTTTATAAAGAATTGTAATATATTTTTGTTATTAAATTATATGAATATCTCTCATAATGAATATATTATTTTTAAAGGCCTGGTTTAAACATTTGGAGAGAACAATATTCCAATTGATTATGAAATAGAAGATAATGAATTTTGTAAGAATTTTTCATTTAGTTTCTCTTTTGAAGAAGATTATATTCTTTTTAAGAATGATACTAACAATTTCTCTTTATCGTTTGTGGAAATGACCAAGATGATATGATGTCCCCATGAGGGGGAGTTTCAGTTTGATTTATGAAACATTAGTAATGGAAGACATGCATTTGAGGATGTCATATTTTAGTTATTTGGGAAAATAATTTAGGAGAAACAACTTACAAAAGAATTTTCAACTACCCAAAGTGTGATGATGATGTTTATTCAATCAATAAATTTTCCTACGACTGATGAGCTTGAGATGGTTCTCAATCCAGAGATGTATATCATGTTTCTGTTTTTAAATAATATTAGTTTTAATTTTCCTCCATGTATAATAGGATATCTAAATTTATACTTCCAATCAGATTCTAAGATGGGATATTATCCCTATAGTAGGATTCTACCCTTCTTTATGTGAAGGAATGCCATGTTAGAAAATATATATTTTTAATGATCATTTACCCACAGTAACCTAGTGAATGCTAAAACAGTAAAGATACATGTTTTTTGGAGAAACTCATGCAACTGTTTGCTTCGAGTTTGTGTAGGACAGAAACAGAAGTTGTTTGTTTCTAGTTTGTGGGAGCAAAGAAATTTCACTTTAGTAGGCTCTTTGAGATAGAGCATGTATGATGATTAATATTCAAGGCCAAAATTTTATCTTGTTTGAAGTAGAGGATGAGTATATGTTAATGATTGATATGTTAAGGTTGTGGTTGAGGTTGAAAATGTTGACATCATTCTTATTGGTGAACAAGTTGATGCTTCTAGTAATGAAAACCTCATACATGAGCTAGTTGAGAAAGATGATAAAAGTAAATAGATTCTTGATACTGGAACTCAAATTGTTCTAGATCCTAGTGTTTTGCGAGGATATGATTTGGTTAATAGACCAGAAGGAGACAGTGTGGTAATCCGGTATTTAGTTGTCGTTGGTTATATAGGAGAAAATTTTACAAAATCATTTGATTCTAATGCCAATTCCAAATTAATAAAGAGAGAGTTATTGGAGGCTCAAAATACATTTTTATGAGAATAATTGGAGGCTATGAATAAAATGTTTGTAGGGTAAATGATTTTTTTTCGACAAATATCAGAGTATAAAGCCCAAAAACATAATTTGAGATAATTCATGGAAAATATTAAATCAATTAATGATATTTTGGTAATAATAAAAATGATTTCAATATAATTTTTTTCAATAATATATGGTTCTATCAGGAAGATATAATTTATTTATTTTATGTTAATGATTGGAAGAGATATTCATTCTCTCATGGAAGGATATAGAGCTTATACCTCTTCTCCACAAATTCCAACAGATTTTCTCAAGATGTTTGATGATAGTTATTCTGTTTTGGTCTAATTTACTGACACAATATGAAATATTTATTTTGATTGAATTCATTTGAACGTGTTATTAGAGAATCATAGGTATCTGGTGATTCAGGTTACATCTAATATACCCTAGTTAGGGCCAGTGATTAATCATATCAAGTACAAGCATACATCTTTCATCTTGTCTGATGAAGTTGTGAATGCTTTCATAAAGATCAATTTAGATTAGAGTTTTATAGTTGGAAATTATTTCATCACGTTTTTTCAGCACTGCAAAAAAGTGTTCAACAACTATTCTCAGAGTCTATTATTGAAGATGATTAATCTTAGCAGTGTTGTTCATTCCATTCCATATCCAGAAGAACCCATTGTTTATATTAATACTGAAATCTAAAACCATTCATTTTGATGACCCATGTTGATTGCATATTGTACAATAAAATTTTAATTTCTATTGAAATAAACTTATGTTTCTTCTTATAAATATTTATTTGACATTATTATAGTTCAATAATTCACAACCAATCATAGATTTATTTCTCTCTAATAGAATTAATAACTATTCATTTTTAGTTCTTTTTATTATTAACTGTGGTTTAGTTCATTTTTTTCTTTTATGATACATGTTTTTGATATCACAAAAATGTGGAGATGATTTATGTTTTTGGAAACTATCTCTAAAGGATATGAGAAGAATGTTTCCAAATGACAAAATTTCTTTTAAATGAATCTTTTTCTTTATCGAAATATGTCTGTGAAATTAATCTTTTGAGAATATTTCTATAGAAACGTTTCTGTATTAAAAATCCAATATTTTCATTATTATTTTATATAGAATATTTTATGAGTTTTGTGATCTAAAAAAATTATGATATTGATGGGAACGTATGCTATCAACTTTGCACTATGATTATTGATGATTTTGATTCTCACAAATACCTTTTATGTTTTTTAGATGAATTTTTCTATTGTATTATTTAAGATATTTTTTATTTTTCATAATGTTTTTACCATTAAAGAATGATTCTAAAAACACTTTATTTATACCTATGTTATACTAGAAAGGATAATGTTTGCATACAGAATCACCCCTATGCTACTCTAAACTTATTGGATTAGGAAGAACATCCCTAAGTGCATAAATCGTCATGTGTGTGGATCCAAAACCCTTCGTTGTAGTCTCTATTAATTGTTCATATCATACTTTCTGGAAATCTAAAAGTATGTTTCCACAATTATATGTTTAATATTTTATGCTGAGATGGAAAAATGTATGGATTCTCATCCCTACACTAATTTTTTCGCTATGTTACCTAAAGGTGAATGTAAGGATAATGAACTCCATATAATAAGGAATGTTATCCTATGAAGATCAACCCAATGTTGTGTTCTCAATGACAATTTTCATCAATCCATGATTTCAATATGTCATTATTTTCACTGTAAATCCATAATTGAAGAAAAATTAAAGGATTTTTTTGATTATTTCAAATAACCAAGTTTATTAGGGAAAATAATTCCTATTTATTATGGATGTAATGACTCTACTAGTTAATTGAAATATAAGGACCCGACATTAAACATTACTTATTTTTGAATTAAATGAATAATTCACATTGAGGATCCTTTCAGGTTTAGAGTTTTAGAGAATTAGGACATAACTATTACATCTCAAAGATTACAAGTAGACACATCTACTCATCTTCCATTTTTTTAACAAAAATAAAAACTCTTGAACAAAAGAGTCATATCTAGTTCCTTGTTTTAGACAGCCTGCCATTTCCTTGATCCCATCCTTGACCCTATTCAACCTTATGTCTTGTGAAAACATTTCAAAAACATGGGATGAGCATAAAAATCTCAGTAAGGTTTATAACAGTACGAAATGAAAACATCAGTCCTTGTTTACATAAGAATCAATGAAATCATACTTTACTCATAAAACATAAGCAATTTATCATACCTCATGAAATCATAAGATTTATCCATAAATTAATATAAATCATAAGACATAAAGGTAAATTGAGTCATTCATAACATTCTTACATATGGTTTAACCTTCATGGTTATGTTTGGAATACCCATCATAGTATATTCCCTAAATCTCTTCAGAGAAACCATGACGTTTAACCCCTTCGCGTTACCCAATGCATTGGAAAGCTATATCAGGCTCACCCGCCCTTAGTTTATCACAAAACCACTCGTCTTTATAAAAAATTCCCAAGAACCATATCATAATCGTATGACACAAAACATGCATAAACGAAACATAACATTCCCAAATTGCACTAACAATATAACATTTTATGATATTGAAACAATTAATCCATTCTAAAAACAATTGTCAAAACCATTTAAAACATTAAATAAAGATATTTTTGAATCAAAGTGTCCCATACCACTTTGATGATTTTAACATTTTAAACAATTAATATCCATATAAATAAATCATTAAAACCATTTTGAAAACAAGGATATTAATGAAAAATATTTATAAGAATAAATCATTAAAACATTTAAAATGATATTTTAGTTAAAGGGTTTTAACAAAATGAGAGACACTTGAATACAATAATTGTGTAATAACATTTAATCAGAAATTTATAATATCATGAAAATAATTGTATTCAGGATATAATATTCCAAAGGACATTATATACACCATATAAGAGTGAATTGGTGCATAACAACAATGAATTTTCAATGTAAAATGAGATGAAATCCCTTATAAATAAAGTATCCTTAAATTAAGGATAAATCAATCTCAACATTATGTGTGAAAAATATAAATACACCCAATATTTGTGGATATTAAGTATAAAACAATAAAATGTCATTCACACAAATTCAAAGGATGAAATATTCAATAACTACATGTTGAACCCAAAGAAATCGAAATTGGGTTAAAAAGTTCCCTTGGTAAAATTCGACAACCTAACGGCGTCACTTTAAAATTCATAAAATTATTTTATGAGAGAGAAAATGGTATCTCATCACCTAGACATAAAATTTACATCAATAAGGATATATAAGAAAATATACCAAGATAGAAAAGATGTAAATTAAAATACATAACAAAATAAGTCTTTTAAAAAGGGGAGGATGAAAGGTTCCCTTACCGACTAGGGTAACTTTCAAAACTTACACCCCATGGAAGAAGGACTATACAACATTGATGTAAATACTCATAAACGAAATTATATTACTCAAAGATTAGAATAATGGGCAGTAAATACACCACTCAAAGGAAATGGTGGAAAATTTTTCATAAATCTCACAGAAGTAAAAAATGAGATGAAAATCCCCTTATGAAAATTCGGCAGCCTAACGGCACCACATAAAACTTCCAAAAATAGATTGATGAGATCAAATTGGGTATCTCATAAAATTAATATAAATTATACAGAAATAGGAATATTAAATAAAATCCCCAACAAAATAAAGATGAGATTAATGTTAGTTACATAAAAAAGATTACTTAAAAAGAAAGAGAGAGGTAGGATCCCTTACGAAAAATCGACAGCCTAATGGTGCCACTCAAAACATCAAAAATTGATTGATGAGAGAAATTAGGGTCTCTCATCATAAGAACATAAAAATTAGAGTATGATTAATATAAAAGAACAACCCAATCATAAGAAATATGAGCTTAAAAGGAATGACATAAAAGAGTGTACTTAAAAAGAAAGTGAGGGGTAGGATCCCTTACAAAAATTCGGCAGCCTAACAGTGCCACTCAAAACTTCCAAAATGGATTGATGAGAGAAAATAGGATCTCTCATAATATGAACATAAAAATGTACTGTTATAGTAATATAAAAGAACATCCCAATCATATGAAAGATGATCTTGAAAGGAATGACATAAAAGAGTGTACTTAAAAAGAAAGAGAGCGGTAGGATCCCTTACCTCAAGTCCGACTTGTCTTGTCTGTTTCTTTATATTCCTGAATAATAAACTTCGGTAAATTGATAATTTCTTAATTTCCTCCTTTAAATATTATTATTCAGTCCATATCACATATTATAATGTTATAATAATTGGTTAATAATGTGAGTTCGTATCAGACGTTTTTGTCGATGTTCGATACATGTGTCAAAAATGAACTTGTTTGAAAATGATTGTCCATGTAGTTATAAGTAAATCTTCTCCAGAATAGTATTAATGATTTAAATATCATATATATCCAGTACATATTCATTTTATACTCTTCCATAACTTTTGTAGATAAAAAGAAATGAAATACACCGTTCATGGAGACGGTTGGTCGTACGTACGCATGAACACTACTTTCATTTCTTTGACATATTAATGGAATTAAAAATAATTGAGAGATATATATATTATAATTAATGTATAATAAATATGTTCTATAGGTCACATATGTTTTTCAATTTCATTCTTTATACATTCCATGTATTGCATGAACGAGTCACATCACTTGAGGAGGATGTAGTCCACACTTCCTCGTATGAAATTATCGCATTTGCACAACATGCAAAGCATAAATGTATGTTTTAAATATAAAATATAGAATAATATGGAAGAAATAAATACCATATATATAATATATAAAATACAATGACATCATAATGGACACCATGAAAGGTGTTAAGAGAATATTGAACAATCATTGTTTCGTGAGGCAGTAATTCGCCATCTACAGAAACAGTATGTTCTTTAACCATTAGACAAAGGTGTGTGTATGTTTATCTAGAATACTTCATATAAAAAAATCCTAGTATATTTGATATACTGGTGTTTTTTCAAAAGTAAGGAATAAAAAGAGTTTAGGGGTTTGGAGAAGAAAAATAAAACAAAAGAACACAACTGAAGACATTATCTTCAAATCGGGTAACTCCTCTTGGTTTGAACCAAAAGGGTTTCTTGAAGAGAATTATGCCAAAGGTGAGGATTCAATGATCAATAGAGGGATGTGGAGAGATGAAATGGGCAGGGGTTGGCCAAGTCAAAGGCTTGAGAGGTGTGGGTAAGGTGGTAGAGGTGGGGGCCTTTATAAGAGAAGAGGGGGGGAACTCATGGAATGTTATAAAATATTACTTTATTATAAAATTAATTTCGGATTTTAAAGGTCCCAAAATGATATATTTAGAGGATAAGGTGATAAGGTTTCGAAATCTAACCATCCAATAGGTTAGTGGCAATTTTAAGACGTAGATTTCTCCCTATCTTCTAATTTTATTTAAATCGTTCATTTATGAGGTAATCATTGCATTATCACGGTGTCATAAAAAAATAATATATTTAATGTCTAACAATTATAAAACAAATATCCTGATTTAGGAAATATTTTTAGATTTCCAATTACTATTTATAGTCTAAGAGATCGTTTATGTAGAAAAAATTAAAATTATTTTACTTAGGGGTTACAAACTTTGGTTACATTTTCCTTTCTTAAAAAAAATGATAAAAGGTCACTATGACACTAAAGTGATTACATGGGGTACCAAGGTTGGAACAAGGCATCCCATGGTCGGAAATGACACCAACAATATCATTAGGACACATGTTGGGGTCATTTTATATTTTTATGATATTATTTTCTTACCCTTAATTACCTAATTACTAATTAAACACGATCATTAAAGATAATTACCGTCGTTACTATTCATAATGTCCAAAAACAAAATAGTCTTAATTAAATAATTTGGACTTTCTGATTCCAAATTTGGAATAAATTTCATCAAATTCAAAACACTTAAATTGTAGTAATTAATTTAATAGTAAATCTCGTTGTCAAAACAAAAGATGGGGTTTTAAGAATGAAAATTTATCAAAAGATTGACTTGTTTTTACATCCAATTAAAAATTGAAATTACTTCCAAATGAACAAAATTGTATTAAGTGATAATAACATAAATTAATTATACTTTAAAAACAATTAAAAAGATAATCTAACCATATATTTAAATTATATGAAAAAGTAGTTTTGATGTAAAATGCAATATTTTTCACTATTCATTAAAAAAAATGAACATTGTCAAAAACATACCCAAAATTTAACCAAAATAAATTTAAATATCCCAATCATAAATAATAAGTTTATTTTGATAAATAGAGCTTATAAAATTGTCAAAAGTTAGATTTAAAAAAGGTTCTCCATCAAAAGGCGGTAAAACAATCTTATCTTCTAAAAATATTAGAGTATTTATTATTAAAATTTGATTCATTTGGATTTTAAGCCTCTAAAATTTATTGGATAAATGTAAAAATATTTGACAAACATATGCAATCATTTTTTAGTTATTTCTGTTCATTCCCTATATTACAACAGCTAGGTGTTAACTATTATATTATTATTATATTATTATTGTGCAATGGAAGATTTTAAAGAAACTCGTTGTTGCGTATTGGGTACGACATAGAGCATAACATTCCCTTTAAAGTAGTATTATCATTTTATTCAAAAATATTGATAAATATTAGAATTTAATATTATATATTTACCTGGGATGTTTCATACATCCCCCCTTTTGGTAATTGCGTCCTCACAATTTCAAAATTGGGCTTGGAAACTTCATTGAAAGTCCCACATCGGAATAAGAGTCAGAAAAACTATCACTTTAAAAGAAATGGAGAGAAGTACAAAGGCCACCCAAGTTAACCCATACTAAGATTCCAACTATGAAAATATGGATATGGAGGAGAAAACAAAGGGTCATGATCTGATGGAGAGTGATAGTAAGCATGTCTAGGAGAAAGTTAACCACAAGAAAATCACAAACTTGTGATGGGTAAAATGGTATTAAATTCCCCAGTAGGAAAAGTTAACAGACAAAATTTTAGTTTTAAGTTACTCTTTATTGAGGAATTTATTTTTGAGCTTAACAAAATCATAATGAAACATATTTACTTGTCATGTAGACTTTCAACTGTTACTAGATTCCTTCATCAAACTAATATTTTCTCCAAAAGACGAGTATTTAGGAAGAGTTGTTCGCATTAAGAGTACTATAATCAACTTCTTGATAATCACGTAATCCACAAAATAGAATTATATATTTCCCATGTCTTTAGATCTCAACCAAAACCAAACCAAAAGGTTTAGTACGAGGTTAGATAATACCCAAAAGGATATTTTTTTTAAAAAGAAAAACTACTCCTAATCTCCAAATTTTGTCAAACAAAACCCAAAGTTGAATGATAACCATTTAATAAAAAAAATTTCCATAAAATTATTCAAGGTAAACCCAACTGAGATTGAAACCCAGATATTGGAAGGATTTAATCACATAGTCTCTCAAGGTATAAATTAACATTTATCTCCAAATAACATCAGTTGCTCTAAAAGTCTCATATCGAAAAGTAATTATCCTAATCACATATCACCCATGATAGGTTAATAATTTCCATAGATAACCCAGAATAAACTTACTCTTGATTCATAAAATCATATAACTAAAAAAATAATTAGTCAAACTAACCAGGGACTTCACGGAATCTAGTGGTAGGCTATAAATACCAGTCGCACTTTGGTTGTGGGTTCGATTCCCACAGCATTGTCCGACGCGACGGGTTGTCACACGGTCTGCGTGTTGTCTATTTTCCAAAACTATATAATTCTTAAAAAATTCCCCAATAAGAGATAAAATCTTCAAAAATAACCATAACATGATTTAACCTCATTTTTACCTCAAGCCTTTCATCTTCCATCATTACATATAGTAACCCATAATTACCTCAAAAGTAAGCATCATATAAACCCTAATGGTTACCTTTATAATTGTCACATGAACATCCATGTCAAGTTGGTTCTCTCATACATGATGCATTATAGATCTCCCCAAGATTCAAGGGGTTGATCATGACACCTGATAGTTGGTTTAGAATAACCATGAGATTTCTCATTGAATCCCCCATTTCATCTAGTCTCTTAATCAGAGAACCACCACAGTTTCCTTCAAACCCATTACCACATTGGTGCCTGCTAGATCCATCCACTTACTAAAACTAGAAATGTCAGTGTGAGTATATCAAAAAAATCTGTATGTACTAAAGAGGAAGATAAAAGTAAGATATACTTATCCAAGTTATCTCAAACTCATTTCAACCTTCAAAAATATCAATGAATCTATCTAATATAATAACCATTGTGGTCATACACAAATTTTCACTTAACACTCTAACCTCTAATGTTATCTAAACCATCCTTCGATAGCAACTATAAGGACATGGCCTTAAACATTACTTATTTTTGAATTAAATGATTAATTCACATTGAGGATCTTTTCAGGTTTAGTGTATTAGGGAATTAGGACATAACTATTACATCTCAATGATTACAAATTAGACAAATCTACTCAGTTTCCATTTTTTTCACAAAAATAAAAACTCTTGAACAAAAGAGTCATGTCTAGTTCCTTGTTTTAGAAAGCCTGACATTTCCTTGATCTCGTCGATGACCCATATTCAACTTTATGTCCTGTGAAAACATTTCAAAAACATGGGATGAGCATAAGAAGCTCAGAAAAGTTTATAACAGTATGAAAAGAAAACATCAGTCCATGTATACATAATAATCAATGAAATCATACTTTACTTATAAAACATAAGCATTTTAGCATACCTCATGAAATCATAATAATTGTTCATAACTCATTAGATATCATAAGACATAAAGGTAACTTGAGGCATTCATAACATTATTAATTAGGGAGTAACCCTCATGGTTATGTTTGGAATACCCATCACAATATATTCCCTAAATCTCTTCAGTTAAACCTTAACGTTTAACCCCTTTGCGTTACCCAATGCATTGGAGAGCTATATCGGGATCACCCGCCCTTAGTTTATCACAGAACCACCCATCTTCATAAACAATTCCCAAGAACCATAACATAATAGTATGACACAAAACATGCATAAAGGAAACATAACATTCCCACATTGCAATAACAATATAACATTTTATGATATTGAGACAATGAATCCATTCTAAAAACCATTTTCAAAACCATTTAAAACATTTAATAAAGAGATTTTTTAATCAAAGTGTCCCATACCACTTTGATGATTTTAACATTTTAAACCAATAATATCCATATAAATAAATCCTTAAAACCATTTCGAAAACATGGATATTAATGAGAAATATTTACAAGAATAAATCATTAAAACATGTAAAATGATTTTTTAGTTAAAGGGTTTTAACAAAATGAGAGACACTTGAATACAATAATTGAGTAATTACATTTAATCAAAACTTTATAATATCATAGGAATAAATGGATTCATGATATAATATTCCAAAGGACAGTATATACACCATATAAGAGTGAATTGGTGCATAACAACAATGAAGTCTCAATGTAAAATGAGATGAAATCCCTTATAAAGAAGGTATTCTTAAATTAAGGATAAATTAATCTCAAAATTATGTGTGACAAAAATAAATACACACAATATAAGTGGATATTAAGTGTAAAACAAAAAAAGGTCATTCACACATATTAAAAGGATGAAATATTCAATAACTACATGTTGAACCCAAAGAAATCGAAATTGGGTTAAAATGTTCCCTTTGTAAAATTCGACAGCCTAACGGCGTCAATTTAAAATTTATAATATTAGTTGATGAGAGAGAAAATGGTATCTCATAACTTGGACATAAAATTTACATCAATAAGGATATATAAGAACATATCCCAACATAGAAAATATGTAAATTAAAATACATAACAAAATAAGTCTTTTAAAAAGAGTAGGGTTAAAGGTTCCCTTACCAACTTGGGTAACTTTCAAAACGTACACCTTATGAAAGAAGAACTATAAAAAATTGATGTAAATACTCATAAACGAAAATATATTACTAAAATATTAGAATAATTGGCAGTACATACACCACTCAATTGAAATGGTGGAAAATGTATCATAAATCTCACAGAAGTAAAAAGCGAGATGAAAATCCCCTTATGAAAATTCGGCAGCCTAACAACGCCACATAAAACATCCAAAAATGAATTGATGAGATAAAATAGAGTCTCTCATTATATTAATTTTTTTTACAGAAATATGAATATAAAATAACTTCCCCCAACAAAATAAAGAGGAGCTTAAAGTAAGTTACATAAAAAGAGTACTGAAAAAGAAAGAGAGAGGTAGGATCCCTTATGAAAATTCGGCAGCCTAACGGCGCCACTCAAAACATCCAAAATTGATTGATGAGAGAAAGTAGGGTCTCTAATAATATGAACATAAAACTTACAGTAAGATTAATACAAAATAACATCCCAATCATTAGAAATATGAGCTTAAAAGGAATGACATAAAAGAGTGTACTTAAAAAGAAAGAGAGGGGTAGGATCCCTTACGAAAATTCGGCAGCCTAACGGCGCCACTCAAAACATCCAAAATGTATTGATTAGAGAATATAGGGTCTCTCATAATATGAACATAAAAAATTATAGTAATAATAATATAAAATAACATCCCAATCATAATAATGATGAGCTTAAAAGGAATGACATAAAAGAGTGTACTTAAAAAGAAAGAGAGGGGTAGGATCCCTTCCCTCATGTCCGACTTGTCTTGTCTGTTTCTTTATATTCCTGAATAATAAACTTTGGTCAATTAATAATTTATTAATGTCCTACATTAAAAATTAATATTTAGTTCATATCACATATTATAATGTTATAATAATCGGTTAATAATGTGAGTTCATATCAGACGTTTTTGTCGATGTTTGGTACATGAGTCAAAAATGAACTTGTTTGAAAATGATTGTCCATTTAGTTATAAGTAAATCATCTACAGAATATTATTAATGATTTAAATTTCATATATATTTAGTACATATTTATTTAATACTATTCCATAACATTTGCAGATAAAAATAAATGAAATGCACCGTTCATGGAGACGATATGCAGTACGTACGCATGGACGCTCCTTTCATTTCTTTGACATATTAATGGAATTAAAAAATAATTTAGAGATATATATATTGTAATTCAAGTATAATAAATATTTTTTATAGGTCACATATGTTCATTAATTTCATTCTTTATACATTTCATGTATTTCATGAACGAGTCACATCACTTGAGGGGGGCGGTAGTCCACACTTCCTTGTATGAAATTATCGCATTTTCACAACATGAAAAGCATAAAGGTATGTTTTAAATATAAAATACATAAGCATATGGAAAACATAAATACCATATATATCATATATAAAATACAGTGACATCATAATTGCCACCATGAAAGGTGTTAAGAGAAGATTGAACAATCATCGTTTCGTCAGGTAGTAATTCGCCGTCCACAGAAACAGTATGTTCTTTAACCATTAGACGGAGGAGTGTGTAAGTGTAGATCGAATAATTCACAATTCAACATCATAGTATATTAAAGATACTGGTTTTGTTAAAAAATAATGTAATAAAAAGAGTTTAGTGGTTTGGAGAAGCAAAATAAAACAAAAGAACACAAGTGAAGTCATTACCTTTAAATCGGGTAACTCCTCTTGGTTTGAACCAAAAGGGTTTCTTGAAGAGAATTATGACAAAGGTGAGGATTCAATGATGAATAGTGGCATGTGGAGAGATGAAACGGGTAGGGTTTGGCCGAGCAAAAGGCTTGATAGGTGTGGGTAAGGTGTTAGAGGTCGGGGCCTTTTATAAGAGAAGAGGAGGGGCACTCTTGGAAAGTTATAAAATATTACTTTATTATAAAATGATTTTCGGATTTTGAAGTTCCCAAAAGGATATATTTTGGAGATAAGGTGATAAGGTTTCAAAATCTACCCATCCAATAGGTTTGTGAAAAGTGTAAGACTTAGATGTCACCCAATATTCTCATTTTATTTAAATCGTTCATTTATGAGGTAATCACTGCATTATCACAGTGTGAAAAATGAAATAATTTATTTAATGTCTAAAAATTATAAAACAAATATCATGATTTAGGAAATATTTTTATATTTCCAATTACTATTTATAGTCTAAGAGATCTTTTATGTATAAAAATTAAAATTATTTTACTTAGGTGTTACATACTATGGTTACATTTTCCTTTCTTAAAAATATATACTAAAAGGACACTATGACACTAAAGTTATTGCATGGGGTCCCAAGGTTGGCACAAGGCATCACATGGTCGGATATGACACCACCAATATCATTATGAAAATGTTGGGGTCATTTTATATTTTTATGATATTATTTTCTTACCCTTAATTACCCGATTACTAATTAAACAAGATAATTAAAGATAATTACCGTCGTTACTATTCATAATGTCCAAAAACAAAAGTGTCTTAACTACACAAATTGGAACTTCTGATTCAAAATATGGAATCCATTTCATCAAATTCAAAACACTTAAATTTTAATAATTAATTTAAATGTAAATCCCGTTGTCAAAACAAAAGATGGGGTTTTAAGGATTAATATTTATCAAAAGATTGACTTGTTTTTACATCTAATTGAAAATTGAAATTACTTCCAATTAACAAAATTGTATTAAGTGATAAAAACATAATTAAAATATACTTTTAAAACAATTTAAAAGTAAATATAACCATATATTTAAATTAGATGAAAAATCAGTTTTGATGTAAAATGCAACATTTTCCACTATTCATTAAAAAATTGAACATTGTCAGAAACATACAAAAAATTTATCCAAAATAAATTTCAATATCCCAATCATAAAGAATATGTTTATTATGACAAATATATCTTATAAAAATGTCAAAATTTAGATTTAAAAAAGGTTCTCCATCAAAAGGTGGTAAAATAATCTTATCTTTTAAAAATATTAGAGTATTTATTCTTAAAATTGGATTCATTTGGATTTTAAGCCTCTAGGTTTTATTGGATAAATGTAATAATACTTGAAAAACATATGTAATCATTTTTAGTTATTTCTATTAATTCCCTCCATTACAACGGCTAGGCGTTAACTATTATAATATTATTATATTATTAGTGTGGAACGTAAGATTTCAAAGAATCTCGTTGTTGCGTATTGGGTACACCATCGAGCATAGCATTACCTTTAAAGTAGTATTAACATTTTATTCACAAATATTGAAAAAAATTAGAATTTAATATTATTTATTTACATGGGATGTTACAAAAATATCAATTTCTACAACCCATCATCCTATTCTTTCGGATGAAAAATGTCGAACCAAGTCATATTCACAATATATTCCTTCAGAGTATCTCTTAAAAATATGTGTGATAAGTAATTAGCATACAATACTTATTTTTTTAAATTTTTACCATAATTCTAAAGAAAACAAAAAACTCCGATTAAAAGATTACATTTTGGAGATGTTCAATTTCAATCTTCTTTTAAAGTATGTTTTATAATATTCTAATTTTGTTGTTGTTTCCAATTGAAGATATTTTTGTAGTTGAATAACATCAGACTGTTTAAGTCATAATGGTATTACATTATGAAGAAGAATATACATCTATTGTCAATTGTGTAATGCAAGAATTATGAAGATTAAAACATGTTTCAATCAAAACAATATTTTTTGATTTATTTGAGTTTTTAAATGCTCATACATAGTTGTAGTGGAGTATCATATTCTAGATCTAAGTGGATGAAAATTGGTTCCTTATTAAAGAATTAGAATAGTTTTTTTAGTGTTTTAGTTGTTTTAACCACCTTCACCAAGATGGGGAAATTGAGACTTGTGATAAGAACACCATTCTAGTGGAATTTACTATTCTTCCCGATAGAGTGATTGGTAGTGTGGACAAGGGGATTGTTGGGCCCCAAACCACAATAAAAAATTATGTTATTTATATCTATTTTCACACTAAATAATTTTATAACAGATGTAAAGAACATTACTAATTTTTATAAAATATAGTTGGTGTCTATAGTAAGAATTGTTGAAGATTTTGAAATAACACAACTCACCCCCTCTTTTGTGATTGTATATTTTGACCATAAAATATAATATTGGTATAAATTCTAAGGAAGTAGATACATAATAGATAAATTATAATTTCATTGAATAGTATACTACACCTATTTAACCCCCTGTCTTCTAGTGATTTAATTTATCTGTAAGATTTATATTTATTTATCGATATATATATAAATATATGTTTTTTATTTAACATTAATCCATTAAAATTTAAAACATAATTTGATATAATGCTAATAAATATGGTAATTTATTTAATTTTTTTGACTAAGCATTGGTTGACTTGGGTAAGTTTATTCCTAATTTGAAAACACTAAAATAATTTTTATTTGAAGTGAAATAATCTTTATATAAATTAACATTACATAATGTTATCATGTCAAAGTGTTACATATTTTCTTGAATATAATTTATTTACATATTTTGGATTAATTCTTAATTTTAATTGTTGTATGTCATTTAGGAGAATTATATTAATTAATTTTTACTCTCTATTAAATGAATACCCTCGTGTGTGTGTTGATTAATTGTTTTGTGTTTTAGGAAAATGGAATCCATTATTATTCATTAAAATTTACAATTATGAGATTCGAGGGAGTTAGATTATTTAGAAACATTTCTATATGTTTGATAGTGGTGTTGACTATTTATATAGGATAAAAATATATAATTGTAATTTTACATGATAATTCTATATACATTTTTGTGAAATTTTAATTATATTATATATTAATAATTTTTTGGGTTAGATTAAATTTTAAAAACATTAAAAAAAATATAGAGTGTTTATTTTATTAGTTTTTATTGAAAACTATTCTATCAATGGATTATGTTTACCCTTTACCAATAGTTGTCATCATCTTGTGATTGAGAAGTATATGAAAGGTCTTCTAAAGTGTAATAAATATATTATCTAATTTTATATTTTGAAAAATGGTATTAGAGACTAGTTTTAAGTTGTGTCTTCAAAATTTCATGGATCACATAGATTTTATTTCATTAAGTCAATAGTTATTGATATAAAAAATTTAATCATGTTTATAAGAAAAATTATTTTTATAAGAAGTTTTTTTATAATAAGGAAAAACAATTGTCTTTTTGATGTCTTATATATTATATTATGCGTGATTTTTCAACCTAGATTGTCTGAGAGGGGTAGTACATTTATGAATTTTTATAGTCATCATTAGAGAATAAATATTTATTCATTATTTATTCTAATAATTGAATATAACGAACATCAATTTTAATACAATTACATTACCTTATATTATTTCTCAAAATACAGACAAATGAATCATAATTTTTAAATTTATTTTAAAAATATTATTAAAAATTAATTTTGTTAAGAAAATTAAAAATGTTTTATGTAAACCAAATATATTTATTGATCAAATTATAGTAAATAATGTAGTTACACATTGATATAAAATTTTGATATGAAATATTTAATGATATATCTTTTGAATTTATTTACATAATGTATTTTTAGTGGTATATTTTAAAATTATATGTATCAATTTAATGATATCTTGTTCATGTTTAGGGATCCTGGAACATCTAATATGTCTTTATAATTTTAAAAACTCTATATTATTCGACCCAAATGATTAAAAGGGAGTAAAAATATGATATTGTGAAAAAAAGATAATAATGCCTTATTATTGTACTAGTTGAATACTCTAGTATTTATTTTTGATAATGAGGTTTAAAATATTTATTGTTGGTGGGAGAAAATTAAAAAATCATTTATTTTTACGGTACCTTTAAATATTTTATGGTGGACTTTTTTGAGTAAATGATGTAGGGACAAACATATATGAGGTGGGAGATAGACAAAGAGTTTTTTATATGGAATTATTTTAGGGGAAAGGTATTAAAAATAGGCTATTTAGTAGGATTACATATATATGTTCATGTTAATATAATATCAAGTGTTCTTGGATTTTGAAAAGCGGAACACGAAGGATCTCTAGTATGTGATTGATGTTTAATGATGTTCCACTATTCCAAGGATCCTAGAACTAAAAAGAATCTATATTATTAAATTTTTAATATGTGTACTGAAACATACATTTAATTTAATGTCATCATATGTTACCTATGTAAAAATATTCCATACTAAAAATTGTTCTAATGTAGACAGAATAAATGGTAGAGGCTAAGAGTGTGAGTAACTTTTTCCCAATTCACATGGGCTTAAAAAAATTCTTATCCGAATAACATGATATAAGACAAATTATAATTGTATGTAACCAAACTATATATTCACAATGTTATTCTAATTTTGGTGGGATTAAACATAGGTTCTATTCATGTGGTATCAATGTAAAAATGAAGCGATGTATCACAAGAGAACATGATGAATTTACCATGTCCAAGATATTATGATGTCTTACGTCTAATTGTTGATTCATTATCTATGGGCCTGATGTTCAAATTTTAAATCAAAATCATTTATAATATTTTTCTACTAAGATGATTGAGAAGACAAAAGATCATTTTCAAATTAGTATTGGTTTTACCACTCTACATGGTAATACATAGCCGATTCAAAAAACGTTATTGAATATTGATTATGCACTAACAATGATTAAGTAGAACCCTATTATAGTACAAAATACACTTATAATAGTGTCTAAATTTAACACTAAAATGTTTTCTATTTGAGTATATCCTTCATCTATTTCCATATTTTTAGTATATTGATTATTTTCCTGGTGTATTCATTGAAATATTTTATGAATTTTATAAATTTTAAAGGTAAATCTGGATTAATGAATTATTTACTTTTATTTTTTAATTTTATTGGTGATGTTTAAATATAATATTATTTTATTCATTAAGATAATATTTTTTAACTCATATGTGGTGTTCAATGATTTATAAAATATAGGGATAATATTTCTTATAATGACCAAAATTCCTTTTTTATATCATGAATAAAGGGTTTATGGTTTTTTTGGAGAGTTAGAAATCAATGTAATATTGCAAGGTCCCATTATTTTGTAGACGATTGTGCGGTTGGGGAATTATAACGATACAGAAGGTAGTGGTTGTACTACTGAGAGGGTAGGTAGGACTGGAGAGAAGGTATATGTTTAGATGAGCATAGGTAGTATATGATTGTAAATTTGTCAAGTCTTTTTGGGAAATCAGTTCATGATGAAACATATTGGTCAAAGTCTTTGGGTTCTTTGAAAATTAAATAATGGCTTGATGGGTGGACTATCTCCTTGGAGAGGCTATGGATTACCTTTCTTTATTTCATGTGTGGTGTGGGTCTGTGTGAAATTAATTGTACTCTAAAGAACCTTATATATATAAATTAGTGTTTTTAAATTTAAAATAAAATACAAGAATTTATCTAAAAATCAACTGAAAATCCTTTCTGGAACAAAATTAGTAATTTTTTTTTTATTATTTTATTTTTTTGGTCTAAAATTTTTTTATCTTGGAGAATGTTTTCTCATAATAAGGAATACCTTTTGATACTAAAAAATTAAAATTCATTATTCATTGGGAAATAAAAAAGAATATTTTCAATATTAATAAATTTTAAATATTTCATGGATATTACTAACATTTTATATAGATTTTGTAAAATTGGAATCATGGATTATAACATTGAACTATGGGAAATACAATCATGTATGATTAAAATTTAAATAAAGCTTTCTATAAGACAAATAGAAGACAAAACTCATCACTAGTGTTGATTTTATATAAATTTAGAAATTAATTTTTCGTGTGCTATGATGTATATATTGTATGGTTTGGATGTGATCAAATTTATAGGGATAATTTATTAGAAAAAAGATTGAGATAATTAGAACTACTTGATAACAATTATCACACACATTAATTAAAATTGGATATACTTTATCAATACTTGAATATATTATTCAGATAGATAATAGTAAATAATAACTGTATGGTTAAATAAGAAAATAATAAATTTTATGTATATTTTCCATCAATGGATTTGGAACAAGATGTAAATGAGTGTTAAATGTCGTCAAATTTCTGATTTTTTGTTGTCATATAAATTAGCAGTGTGAGTAACATGAGATATATAGTTATTACCATGTCTCATGCCCATTTTGTGGAGGGAATATATAATTCAAGGGTGGCTAATTATCTTGATGGTGTATTTATTCTAGAGATAGATACTAAAGAAGACTGTAAAGTGTTCATTTAGAGTAATGATACTTTTTTGCATCAAATTCAATTGAAGGAGGTAAAAATAAGTTTATAATTATAATAGAATACATAAAACCTTAAATAATGGGGAAACTATTAATTTATATTATAAATATGTTCATTAAAATATTTACTTTTGGAATTTAATTATAAAAACTTTAGGTTTCAATGAATATGTTATAAATTGTTTTTAGAGCTATATTTGAGAAGTGTAACTTAGTTCTATAGATAACATGTCTAAAAAAATTATTTATAATATGATTAATTTCATATTTTAACAATGAATGATATAAAATTTTAACAAAAGTATTATTCTTATATGTATGTACACAAATATTATCGTGTTTTTCCATTCCACATGAATTTATATTAACTATATATAATAGAAATAAATACAGAAGAAATGCTATTTTAAATAAATTAATGTGTATAAGATATAAATATATTTATTAATATATTATCAATTATATGCAATCTAAAATTATGAATAATATTATTATCTGTGAGATTTCCCAAGTGGATATATATCACTTTTTTATAGAAATATTTTATTAAAATTTTCACTCAATGAGTAACATAGTGTAATTTGTAAAACACATATCAGAATTAAATAGTGATTTAATTGAATCAAAAACTTATAAATAAAAGTTAATCACCTTAGGAATGTGTATTTACAACTATTTTACAACATAAATATGTTTTTATGGATTTAAAGGCACTCATTCAAGGTAGAAGAATTGACTAGAAACTCATAATCTGAAAATATATGATTCTTGAATATGAAATAATGATAAAAAATGAATAAAACTTTATTTAACATATATTGATGAGATTCCATTGTTTTATCCAATATTTTTCTCTATGAAGATCCCTTAGATACTGCCTTTAGACTCCCTTCTTTAGGGTGTATATATGAGTTAATGAGGATCACCCATATCGTGGCCATTATCCCTCTTCAATCGACAATATCCTACTAACCAGCAAAGATGGTCAAGGGAGAATAAATATATCATTCAAACATGGTCTTATTTAAACAAAACTAATGTATAATATTTACACCAAATGTTTCTATGAAATTTGGACATCAATTAATCCGTTGGGGACATTCCTCAAGAACAGTGAAATATATGTACCATTATATAACACGTTATTAAATTACATACAATTACACTGATTATATCCCTTAGCTACCACTATTATTTGAAACATTTAAATCTAGTAAATAACTAATTTGATGATATATATTGAATAGAAAATTTATGAATCTTTATGAATGTTAGTATTTAACATTTTACATACATGGGAATTATAGGATTCCTATTAAATCATACCATAAGATTCAAAATGAAATGTTATATTCAAATCATACATTATAAATATCTATAGAAGAGGTAATATATCATGATACAAAACTGTATAATATCCCATGTATATAGAATATGATATTCCTTATGTCCATGAAATTTATACCATACAATAATATCATGTCAAAAAATATGATATAGATCAATTAAAATATAATACCATTGGATTTATTGAATATCTATATCACTCTCCCACTTTAACTGGTTACCCATAGGATTAGTTAAACTTCCCCATATAATATATCGTAAACAAAAACATGGGATATCATATTTAAAAACTCGTAATGGATATCATTAAAAACACCTTTGAAGAAGAATAATTAACTTCACCATGTCTCACAACACATGAAATATATTATGAAAATTCATCCAAATATCCTTTTTAAAAATATATGAAACACTTTTCAGGTATATATATCAGTTAAACTTGATCTCTATTTAATCAAACAGAATATCTAATCTACCGAGACCTTTAATGTTTTGAATGAAATATAAGAATTCCAAAAATTTGATACTATTATAAAAGTAAATCCTCTTCAAAAAATTAGTGTTCCTTAAGATAAAATGGGATCTAACATGATCTCAATAAAAATGTGTATCTCTATACATATTTCCACCATTTGAATCATACAAAATAATTTTTCACATTTTATAACTTTTTTCATAGAAACAAATTAACTAAATATTTTATGTATGTAAAACTAAAAAATTGACTCAAGCGTTATTAATTATATTGATATATACAAACCATGTGGATGCATATATCACTTGTCATTCACCATTAAGAATTTAAAAAATGGAGGACCCTCATCTGATAGACATATGATTCCTATATATTATGTAGTTATGAGAATAAATATTCATATCTTGAATATATTTTCAGCCTAGGTGTAGTAATATTCAAATGAGATAAAAATCAAACATTGGTTAATATCCAACTGATGAAATGATCCATAATAAAAATAATTACACCTAATTAGCAAGGCCACAAGGGTTTCATAATAGAGGAACTAATTAATAAAGGCTTTCAAGAAAGGTATCTGAATAATTTAATGTATTAGAGATTCCAAATATGATTCTTTAACACATAGTATAACAAACACGTATTTCATGACACTATTAGCGGTATATTATATGGATCATCTAGTGTGAAAAAACTAGTTTTGTTCCCCATGAGAATATTTTATATCCCAATATTATAATTCAATAGACATTAATATGAAATTTCATTTCATTATATAATACTCTATGGTAAACATCAGTTTGGGATAATTTAAATTTATACATTGTGGAGAAAATAATCATTTCCCTTAATAGAATATATATATATATATTTATATATAGTCAACATAATGATATGATAAATTCAAGATTAATTATTTTAAATGATTATTTTTAGATTACTAAAAATGTAATATATCGAGTCTTATTGATCATTTATAGTAAATTTAATTCCATTTATATTTTATTTTTTATAATACAATAACTAAATATCTTGTTATACACGCCACCATCTTAAATTGTATAGCATGTACGACATAGTTTCAACAAAATAGAATTATATTTATATAATTATGTAAAATAAAATTATTATAACCAAGATATAAATACTATTAATATTAATAATAAAATATATATTTAATATTTGTTATAATGATTTAATATATATATAAAATATTCATAATGAAATATATGATTTTGGTTAATGTCTTAATATGTATCGTGAATAATATATTCTTAAATGATTATTTTTTATGTCCTTATATAAAAAATAATAAAAATAATCTTTGATACATTTTAAAATATAATTTGATAAAATAAAATTTATTTTTTAATTAATAATTTATTAATTATCTTTGGTAAACTTATTTGGATTTTTCTGAAATATTTTATTTTTGGATGATTAGTGAGAAATGTAGAATTTAAATTGAAAACCACCATTTCATATTATTAATATACATATTAACTTATAATATTTTTTTAATTGATCAAATAGTTCAATTATAAATCATTACATACAATTTAGGCCATTGAAATTAATTTTACATTGAAATTTTCTATAAAAATATTTCGATGTTTTGGACATTTTCACATCAAAACCCCATTGTCTTATCACGTATACTAGATTAATTTTATATTAAATTATACAATTTATATGAAATTGACTTTTAAAAAATGATTATATATTTTGAATAATAATAATTTTTAAATATTAATAAGGACAAATTAATTATTTAATATATTTAATTATGAAAATAGTTATAATTTATCATGTTGATTAAGATAAAATCCCATTTACTAAGGGACTGTACTCTAAAAATAAGTTTAAATCATATAAAGTCTTTTATAAAATCCATATTCTAGAAATATTTATAAATTAAACTTTCTATTATCACGATTATTCTATTATTTCAGCATCATGACATTGAAAAATCATGGTCTGAATTCTAATTTTTAAAAATTTAAAAGTTTTCCACTCAACTACTGTGTAAAAGGCCACACCCTATTCCCCCCTCTTGAGACCTTAAAAAATTGGTTCAGCCAATACTATAAAAAATCACTATTATATTTCTATACTCCTACATAATAATCCATAAATGTTTCATGAATCCAAAAAATGATGTCGTGTGATGAAAAAAAATGGATATAACTGAAGAAGAAGAAAAAATCCTAAATGAACGCTTTAAATAAATTTTTTCCTAAAACCCATTATTTTATTATATCCATATTATAATAAAAAATTAGTATATTCAAAATTATTATATGGTTGTAGGTGAATTTTATGACATAAAACCACACAAAATTCCGTTAAAATGGGTTATGAAATCATCGTTCCTCTCTATAGAGGACTTCTTCCATGAAACTCATTATTGTTAATTTTTTTATTTCCACCACTAATGGATAGTATTAATTATATAAATATTATTTATATATTATATTTAATATATTTATTTAATTATAATTAATATTTAACTGTTATATAAAATGTTGATTCTTGCATTTCATTTTGAGTAAATACAATAACGACATTCATGTGTACGGAGGACTACAACCTCTTGAAGTGATGTGATTCGCTCAATCATAAAACAAAATGTATTAAGGGTTGTGTTAATTAACATATATGATATATGTGATACTTAAATTATTATTTAGTGGTAATATCTCATATAATATTTGTTGTCTTAATTTAAAAATAAAATGGAAACAATATTCATGTGTATATACGTCCTACCATCTTCATGAACATTGAATTGAGTTTCAAATTAATATAATTTATATACTATTAGAAATAAATATATTATGAATATATATGATATTTATATCATTTTATCAATATTCAGATGATTAAATTAGGAAGATAAATAAAATTTACAAACCAAAACACTTATAAAAGGTGGTGCATTTATTACTTGAAATGTAACATTAACATGAAGTAATTAATAGTATATAAATATATGGTCATTTAAAAATAATATATGGTATGATATAAATAAATATGTCTCTTCAATGGATTTATAATAATATTATATTTATTATACGTAAGTATTGAACCAGTATAATAGAATTCAAGACTTTAGGTAAGTGAATTCGTTTTCAATTTTATTTCTATAGAGATTCAAGACACATCCACCTCCAATTTATTTTTGTTGTTGTGTATATTTGAAATGGATTTGTTTTATGATAATAATAATTGGAATTAAATTTCCTCATATAAGTATTTTATTATCTCAAATTTAGGGGGTTTACTTTTCAAGACATACCAAATAATTAAGGTATTTTTGTCTTAGTTTTCCATCCTTGAGACATAAGTTTTGTTATGAACGTGCATTCCTTGACATGGTGTATATAAATCCCCATTTACATGTAATATACTGATTTTTTCAACCTCATGTAACTTTAACCTCCGTTTAATTTTATTCCATAATGGTATTTATGATTCTATGCTACTGAAGTAGTAAGAGTTTATTGCTACAATCTAATAATTTATCAATATTATTGATGATTATCATTCAATTGATGTAAATTTATGTTTCATCCATCATGAATTATAATGAATTTATTTTAACTGTAATTTTTAAAGATATATTCATGCAATGGTTCAATTTTTCAACTTTCTTATAGTTAATGTAATTCAGAATTGTTTAAATAAAATCTCACATTATTTCTCACTTTAGTCAGAAATTCATTTTCCATGCAAACAATGTTTTTTAAATATTCATTATAAAACATTTTAGTTATATTTTAGAATTTATTTAAAATAAATTTTACCCATTTTTAAAATTATATTATTTATTTGAGTCTTCTTTTCTTTTTCAAAAACAATTGACGATAAGTTTTTACCAAAAATGTGAAAAGGTCCATCATCATTACATTTAGGGAATAAGTAGAATATTCTGAAAGAATGAACAATCATTTAATGAAATATTCCTTAGTATATTTTTATAACAATTTTCCATGAAATGGATTTAAAAATTAATTATGTATTATTTTTTTTTTCAAATTAGGATTGTATATTTTCCTCATTAATTATTTTAAATTATCAGTCAAAATAATTTTCCATATATGAGGAAATATGTTTGTATCACACATTCCTTACTTAGAACATGAACCAAGGGTTCCATTTGTATTCATTCTCATAATTGTATATGTTTTTAAGGTATGAGGCTTATCAAATCTCTTTATTTTTTATGAATTATATGCTTATGAAACCTTATCTTTTTCATGGGGTATGGTATGAATAAATTATTATCAATACTTTATCTTTTCCACTAATTATGATATATTTTAATGTTTCTGATACACACACCATTTCAAGGGATATAATATGTGGTTTGTGAAATCCATCTTTTTTTATTTTTATGATATGATGAATGTTTGATTATATTGTGGCATATTCATGTATGATTTCCATATGGTATGTGTTAGAAATATATATCCCCCCCTATCAAATAAGTATAGATTTATATATAATGAGATACAAATGGTTTTAATGAGAAGTGGAACTAATTCTGTAATGGAATTTTTACAATAGTATGGTCTTAGAATTGAACCATGAGAGGTTAGATGGTCATGGTGTTAAAATGTGGCTACTATTATTTTATTAGGAGTGAAAATTTTCTAATAATATGTCCTGGGGAGTTATGATAGTCCACTAATATAACCATTTATGTAAACCATGACCACTATGTAATACATTTCATATAATTATATTTTCCCACAATTCCATGTATTATGACTGTCTTATGAATGAATGGATTATTGTCATTGAGTCCATTATTATTCATGTTTTATGAAATGATATATTAATTTTGTGAATCAAAATTACAATGTTGGATTTTTATGGTTTTTTCTTTGGATTTTATTCACATTTTCTCTTACCCATATGATCATGATTACGCTTACTATTCTCCTTATATTAACCTTACAATCAATTTGAGATCATCATTTCATATGTTTTTCATCATATTTTGAAGATATATATTTTGTATGATATTTTTAATACGATTTCTTGTTATGTAGAACATAGTGGGAGATGATTTATATGACTTATGTTCCAGTGTTTATGTTTCTTGGTTCTCAATGTCACTAAAATAATAGGGTCTTTCGGTGTGTGTTTGTGTAATGTAAGGAACATTCTGAAAAAATTACCTAATATATATATATGTTCATCCTATGTCACTATAGTTATAATTATAGACTATGTTTTGTTATAATCTTTAATATTTGATTAGAAAAACATAATAATATCCATACGTGCTTGTCTAATGATAAGTCTAAGAATGATTAAATGTATTGTAAATTGTCTTGGAATTTGGGTAAAGGATACACCTTATAGTCTCCATTAAATACATATATGTCTAAATACTACATGTAGATGTGGCTTTAAAACTGGTTTATAAAGGGTTATAAACAAATAAAACATCATATTGAGCCTAAATTGATTAGGAACTGGTGCACGATAATGAGCCTTCTTGTACATCTAGCTTGGAACAACAAAAGGATATGCTATGGGAATTCAAAAATTTTTTATGAATCACCAAAAATGATTTTTATAGATTATAAAAATGTGAAATCTTGGATAAAACTAAGGTTTCATAGATTTAAAAATTAGTTATCATGATTCATACATACTATAAGAGGGTTTTCATTATTATGTGGTTCCCCCTAATGATTGTTGTTTCTTACAGCATAGTATTTGGAATAATTGTATAGAAATCTTTTGAAAAATATTAATGTTAAATTTTATAGGAAATGAAACATATTTCCTCTTGGAAAACTAACTCCATTTGGGGATTAGAATAAAATGTATTTTATTAATGCCCACACAAAAATCTCGTGATATGAATCATGCTGTAATTTTGAATAAGAAAAAAAGGGAACAATATTCTCTTGAGGCCTCTATGAATAATTTTCTAAAATCATTCAGTTGACCATCTAATCTACTAGTGGTTGAGAAAAATATTAGTACCATTCAAATTATATTTTAAATTCTAAAATGTTCCAAACATGAGGATGTAATTCTTGGTGTTTTTAATTGGTAAGGAGATTTTCAGAAGTGGTGGACTATAATAACTAGTATAAGGTTGTATAATGATATTGAATCCATCAATTTAGAAGAGTTCAAAAAATTATTTTTCAATAATTGAATTACAGGTATTGTTCTTAGAAATATTACAAGGAGTTCATAGATCTAATTTAAATGTGTGATGAATCAGTTGGAACCTATATGACCCATTTTAATAGGCTTTTGATGTAAAATCATGAATTTTAATCAAACCCAAAATTGACATTGATTGATTCGTTAGTAACATAAATAAATGTCTCCAAATATAGTAATAAATAAGAGAAATTACTATCTATGAGGTAAGTGTATAATCTTACATTATGTTGGATATATATGATTGATATATGAATCAATATTAGGGGATTTATATGAAGAGAAATATGGAATTCCAAGAGAATTCTAATAATTATTGGGACAATAATATTGAATTCCATTAGTCTCAATATATGGAATAAATAATTGAGGATATTATATGAAGGGGAATAATTTTTTTGAAGTGTGGTAAGGATGGTCATCGATGACATGACAACTGATGTGGTTGAAAAAATATAAGTAAATATGCAAATAGGGAGAAATATACCTAGAAGGAACATTCCAAAATTTAGTTCATCATGTTTAAATAAAAGGAGAATTACGTTAACCCATTCCCAAATAAAAGGGTTAACAATTATGATTGATGTCTTCAAACTCTCAAGATGAGAGATAAGGGGAATTCTCATGTGATCATTATTATTAACAATGTATATGATAATGACATGGTGAATGGTACACATACCATCAGCCCTAGATTTTGAAATGTCTTATTTGAATATGGATATCTCATTATTTCATATCTAAATAATTTTTAAGTGTGTTTTTATACCATAAAAATTATTAGATGTGTCGTTTGATGCAAAAAACAGAATGGTATGATTATTTTATAAAACTTCTGTGATACCTCTCTGGTTGAAAAAGGTGGTAATGTGCTTCCCCAAAATATTATCATTCATCCTGTTGTTGAATTTTATTTCTTGTTAGGAATCGATTTTATTTTCCCACAGAAATCAAAATTTAAATTTGAGGAAGTGAATACATTATTGATATTCCAAACCAACCTATGATCACCGATAAATTGTGATTATACGTATGATATTCTAGGGGATATCACATCAAATTTATGGATTTTAATTTCCATTATGAAGGGTAGTTTGTCTTAAATGGTTGAGGGGAAACTCTATATTGATGAAAGGATTATTTTTTAAGTAATTATTTAATTTATTTAAAAATTAATCTACAAATAATGCAGAAAAAAATTAAGGGGAGTTCTCAATGGAATTTATACCTAGTTCGACACCAATTTTAATGACTTTCTATTAAATACCTCGATTGACTTGTTTGAATTGAAGAATAAACTCCATGAAAACAATATTGATGGATTCATTTTGAAAAGTGAGTCATCGTTGGGTGCACCTATACTTTTTTCCAGAATATTGATGTGTCGAAGTGAAAAATAATTGATTATCATTAGCTGTAAAAGATCACAATTAAAAACAATTATCATATTCCCTGTATTAGTGTATTGTTTGATCAGCTTCATGAAGCTCAATACTTTTCCAGGACTAACCTTCATTCATGATGTCATAAATGATGGTAAAAAAGGATGATATGCTTGATATGTTAATCCATAAATGTTATTGAAATGATGAATCTATAATTATTCAATTATTCCTAACTAATTACACTAAAAAAATCATGGATTTAATGACTAAAGTCTTTACATGTTGCCATAATATGATTTTGATCATATTAATATATGATATTGTAATTTATTCAAAGGGATATAAAGAGCATTATGATCTCTTATGAGTTCTTCTAAATACCAAAATTAAGTAGATAATTCATGTAAAATATTAAAATAGAGAATTTTAATTGTAATGTTTTTCATTTTTGTGTCACCAAATCTCAATAGATGGTTTATATGTGGATCCATCAAAAGTTGATTTTATTGAACATCAGACTAGACCAACAAAGTTTAATGATAAACAAGGTTTCCATAGTTTTCATTCATATTAATAATTCTTTATGGATAATTTATAATAACTTTCTAATCAACAAATTTCATCAACTCAAAGAGAATAAAAGTTCATCTGAAGATTTAAAGGTGAGTAAAATTTCATGTATTTATAGTGAATATTAGTATGTGAACCTAAGATGCGATTTACCTATAGTAGATAAGGGTATGAAATTTCTATTGAGGTATTTAATAATTGATTTCAATATATTCTCATGAAAAATAGAACTGCTATAGATTATTCCTCGGGATAATTAAAGACTTATGAGATTAATTACCAAACTCATTATTAAGAGTTAACTATGAGAATTTTTCATTAAAGATATGAAGTCGCTATCTTTAGGTGAAAAGTCAAACATATATAAAAATCAATATTGTTTAAATTATATTTTTACATAGAAGTAGTTAAAAATGCTCCAGATAATATGGGTAGACATGATAAAGGATCATGACTTCTCAATAAATTACCAAGTTGTAAAATTTAACAATGTGGATGATAGTTTGAGTTTAAAGACCCATGGTTTAATATCTATTGAAAGTATCACAAATGGTCCACTATTTTTGTGTTTGAAAAGGGTGGATCTAGAAATATTTATATAATGGTAATGATCTCTTATTCTGAAATTTAAGGTTCATCTGTATATTCATGTGATTGTTAATGAGATTACTTCGGAAGGTGTTGAGCTACAAAATATGGTTACAAATATTTCTATGTTTATTCATGATCATGAAAAAATTATAAGTTTCAAGAACCATGTATGTGTTTCTATATAACATATAATAAGATGATTCTCTTATGGGAATCTCATATTTATCAATTGTAAATTAATATAGGATGTATGAAGATGTATATAGATTTTAAACCATACAAAGAGTGGGATTGTATAAAGAGAGATATAATAGATTTTATATCTCAGGGAATGGTATTTAATAGTTATATGGAAAAAAGATAAATTCCTATGGGGATTTTAAAACCATGAAAAATACTATAATAAAAATAGAAAAACAACACCTCGTATATTGTCACAAGACTCCCCATATCCATTAAAGAGAATAATGCCAAATGGGTGGCAGTCAATCTCCTTACAATGTAAGAAACAATTCATCACTGTTGTAGAAGACATCTATCTGGATCATCATTCTAGGATATAAATTACTAAATTGGTATGATTTCAGGGAGTACACCATTTTATTTTATCTCAACCAGATTTGACATTTACATTGATGTTTTGGATGAATCATCAACTTGCTATTAATATAGAGTTGTGTTTCAACACTGTATATCATAATCAAATGGATGGTCAATATGGAAATTATTTACACCCTATAGGATATGCTAAGATATTGTTCTATGGATATCATCGGTTTTTGGTATCAACATCTTCCTCTATTTTAGTATTCAATAAAAATAATTTATACTCTATCATTGGTATCAATCCTTTTGAATCCCACATTTTAAATAATTATAGAGCTCCAAAATGCTAGAATGAAGTTGGAGAATGAATACTATGAGACCTGAGCTGGACGAGGAAAGGTAATAAATTTTTATATCAATTTGTCACCAAATCATTGAAGATTAATATTATAAGGTATGTTATGCTAATAATCACTGGTGTGATACATAATTTAATGTCGGTGAGAATATGTTTCTACGAATCTTTACCTGGACATAGGTAATTAGATTCAGTTAGAAAGGGAAGATAAACCCAATGTATATTGGCCCATCCAAGGTACTTGATTGAGTTGGTATGGTTTCTTATCACATGGTTCTTCCATAAACACTCTCTCAAGTCCATGTTGTTTTCCATGTATCTCTCATGTGGAATTTAATACCTATCCCTTCACATATACTAGACATATGGGTTATACTTCTAGATAAATAACATTATAATTTGGAAATACTGGATAAGATTATGGACCATATATAAGATGTTTTATGAATCAAAACCACTCACTAGGGAAAATATGTTCAGTGAAACAACCAGTTTGAATAAGCTAATTGAGAACATGAGGATATAAGGAGGCAAAAGTATGCCAAATTGTTTGTACTGTAGTAGAGAATTTCAAGATAGAAATTCATTATAATGGAGTTGGTTGTATGAAATTAAGTTTTATGAAACAGGTTTTGAATAAATTTAATTTCTTTAATGGCTTGAGTTATACACTACAACATGTTAAGCTTGTGTTATTCGATACATCAGCTTATGTTTCACTACATGCAACATTGTCTTTATAAGAAATAAAATTTTATTATTATTATTACAAAAAAATATAGTTATAAACATGGAATTAAACATTTTAATATGAAAAATAACATATTTTAGAATATATTTTATATATTTTTTAAATATCTAAAAAATATTTATGATTATATATATAAATTTCTGTAATGGATTTATATGTTCTAAAAATAATATTTTCAAAAATAAACAATTTTTTATTTTCTTCTTGGAATATTAATAAATTTAGCTATTGATACTATTATAATATTAATTTTATACAATAAAATTAGTTTTTGGATTCCGAAATTCAAAATTAAATGAGTGTGAATGTTAGTATTTTTCTAAAATATTACATTTTGGATGAAAATTTTGAAAAATACAGAATTATAATTGATAATTGTCTTCCCATCGAATTTATTAATATAGATAAATTATATAATAAATTTGGTTTAATGTTTAATTATTTCAATTATACAATTGAATCAATTTCACAATGAAATTTAATATAAAAAAATTTCAAACATTATAATATTATGACTTTAAAAAACACTTGTCTCATTTCATATATAGGATTAATTTCGGAAAATAATCTCTTACTTTAGTAAATTTAAATTGTAAAAAATAATTCCATATTTTAATCAAAAATATTTATAATGTAAAATACTCCCAAATTAATTATTTATGAAAATAATTATTGATGTTAGTTAAATATAATCATGATGAATAAGGGAAAAACATGTTTAATATGGGACAAAAAATTATACATAAGAAAAAAATGACCTAGAAAATTGTAAACAACCAATTTTATATAAATATTTCATCCCTATAATTTAATTAATTAGGTTGGTTTGGATAATTTACCCACTTGATATTGAAAAATTCAGGTTATAATTATCTCTTTCAAAAAAATTATGATTTTTCATCACCTCCTTTATAAAAGGCCGCCAACTAATCTCCTATTTTCACACCATGAAAAACAATTGGATCGCTAAATACCTTCCGATATAAATTCTCAACATGAATCCTATTGTAATTGAAATCATATATTGGAATTAAATTTATCCCTTTATATCATTTTCATTATAAAAATTAGGGATAACCGAAGAATAGGTTACATTCATTAATGAATATGTTTGATTTATTTCTTCCTAGAACACATAAAATTATTTCTATATCATAGATATATAATATTCATGGTATCTCCAATATCAAAATATGTTATTATGTTTTTTATATAGCATATTATCATGGTAAATTCAATAAAATGGGTTATTAAATCATTTATCTGGGTATAACAAACTATAACCTTGCAAATCGATGGTGTACATTATTCTGTTAGAAATTATCAAGGTTGGGAATAATGACAGAAAAAATATTTTTAGATAGTATTAATAATTTTCTTGTTTTTATTATGATTCTAAAATTTTTATATCATAAATAAATTAATTCTATAATTTTAATTTGGAATATTACAGGTGAAATATTACAATAGATGTCAAGACATCATGTAATGGATTTCCACCTCACTTTTATTTTCAGTGAGACCAAAGAAATGGTCACACCCTATTTCATATATATTCTATCTATAATACCCATGAATTTATTTCATTATTCTTATAATAATAGTTAATGGGATTTACATACCCTTTTTATGATCCATATTTTATGAGTCTTATGGTTTATGTTGCACTAAATCTGTAAGGGATTTTTTGTCTCGATTTTTCATTTTCGAGAAATAAATTCTCTTCTGAATAGATATTCGTTCAGAAGGTGTATATATAAACCATTTTACATGTAATATAATTTATATTTTCATTTTAGTTATATTTTTCAATTCATTTTATTTTAGTTATTTTGGTAGTTTATAATTCAATGTAACCATAATGGTAAGAGTTTAATGATAAAATCTAATCTCTTATTCTAATTGTTTTTAATTATGCATCTATTGATGAAATATTATGATACATCCATCATGAATTGTAATTAATTTTATTATCCTTTGTTTATTAATCATATTATAATATATGAAATCGGTGTAATATTATGGTTTTACGAAGAATAATTTCAATAAATATTACTCAGTATAATTTTAAAATGATATTTAATGAAAAATGACTCAAAACTGTTTTGTGAATTTAAAGGTTTTTTCAAAGAATAACAGATAATTAACTAAAAATAATTCATTAAATGATCATTAAAAATTAATTTCCATCTAATATAGCATCTAATGGTGTTATACATTCCTTAATGGGGATATGATCCAATGGTACAATTCATATCAATTCTTTGAATGGTTTATGTTTTGATGGAATAGATTATATAAAAGATGTTTCCCTAGCATGAGTAATATTATTATGAAAACTACTCTTTTTGAAGGTTTGTTCTTTGATAAAATGTTTTTAAAAGTTATATATTTTCCATATGTTAATATTTGATTTAATTATTATAATACCCATTTTATTTAATAGGTTATGATATAATTTTTATGAGCCCCATAAATTAAAACTTGCTTTTTCATGGTACGGTGAAATTCTAATAGAATATATATTTTAGAATTCACTCTACAAACAATTTTTAAATCTATGCTTTGAAAAATGTAATTTTCCAACTTGTAAAATATAAATATATAGTTTTTAGACTTGTGAAAATACAATGTCGTTTCTCAGGTTCCTTTTTTAGTTTTGGGAGCATCAGACTATAGAAATCAATGTTTTAGAGGGTCTGTATAGGGTGCATAGTTAGTTTGACATTGTGTATCCCCCAATAAGAAACCATGTTTCTTTAAAAAGGGGGAGAAATTACCCTCCATGAGTTTCACTTTATTTACCAAAAAACAATACACATATCCCACATTTTAATTCCCAAAATGGGAAGTAACTAAGCCATATTCATTTCATGGTTGGTTCACAGTTAGTGTAATCTTGCAACACAAACTGTGGGAGGTGGTTTTTTTACGTAGGGGTTTTGTAAAGTAGGTTCATGGTTTAGAAAAACCATGTGTCCAAATAATGATACTTTGTTTTTGGGGAGAAATGAAAATATTTCAATCAATGAGATCTTATTTAAAATTAGTTTTTCCCTCATTATTCATTAGTGTGAGAATCCTACATGCACGCTTTGCCTCCCTCCCAAGGCAAGTCTAGGATTCATGATAATTATCCCATACATCATCCGATTTAAGTGACCTAAGTAACTTTGGATTTGTATCTGTATGCTCTATATTCCTTTTTTAACATTCTTTGATGAATATTTTCTTGAAAATTTTATCAAGGTTAAATTTATGTTTCCCTATTTTTTGGAATATGGACTATTTCTTAGATTTATTCTAGACCATGTCAAATTAGAGAAAAATATTGGTCTTGTAGGTCATCCTAAGTTCAGGGTAGGTTGTCTATGAATTTTTCCATAGTTACCCATCATTTGATGAATAGAATTTTTTTCCACATGATTACCTTTTCAACGAGATTATTTTAAATTGTTATCATCATAATAAATTGACCCATATGCCTTGTATTACACTATTTTGTAATTTTTTAGTAATTAGGTGTTTTTAATCTTGATCATGGATACCACTTGGTTGTGTCACCACATATTTCCCATGTTAAATAAATTGGTTAAATGCACAGAACACCTTCGAAGAATTCTTCTTGGTTTATAATGGAAATTTCTTCTTATTGGTGTTGGTCAAATTGGTAACGTATCCTTTCAAATTATGTCTATACCATCGTGAATTAAATTTCCTTCATTGAATGTTTTCTAAAAATTCATAATTTATTTAAATGAGTAATGGTGGATAAATTAAATACATTTTTCTTTAAAATGAATTTTTGGATAATTTTTTTTTGTTCTATGACAAAACTCATCCAATGAGGTGGACAATATTTGAAATTATAAGTGATAACAAGCTCTTTATAACATGATTGGCAATTATTATTTGGATTTTATTTTATTCATTTCTATCATTGTCTGGTATATAGATTATTTGATACATTGTCTTTATTGATGATATGAAATTAAATTTTCCCTCAATAAATGAAAATTTCAAACCAAGAACATATTATGCATTTAAAATTCATTGTAAATGCGATTACCCAGGTCGATGATTTACCAGATGACAATCGATCCTCCTAATGACCTCTCTAAACTGGGTAATTGAATTATTATGTTTTGTTTAATTAAATTTCATGTATTGTAACAGTTGAATTTATTTTTCATGATGGACATATACCTATGAATATATTAATGTGTTAAAAGTAAAACGGAAATGAATTTTGTGGTATTACCACACCTCTTTTTGTAATATTATAAGTACAAAATATGTGGATTCATTTTTTTGTTTAAAATGAAATGAAATGTAATGGGTGTAAAGTGAATGATGTTTGTCATATTTAAGTACATTCCATAATTGAAATGGGATGCCTTATTGATTCTAGATTAATAAATGCAGAATAAGAGAGGTTTTCCCACATGTCTTATGGTAAAATACTTATTATAACTTGTTATATAAGGCCTTGATAAAAGTGATGAATATGAGGTATTATGTCATGATTATTATAATTATAACGCACCTTTTTCGAGGGTGTGAGACAAGGTTAATGGTTCTATTTAACATGGAGGTATACATATCTGTTATATCGAGTGCTCACTTCATGTCATCTCACACCAGTGAAACTGTATTAGAGTTCAGATTTACTCACCACATACCATGATTAGAGTGATGTCATCGTAGCTCACTCATTATCGGGAGTGTTATTGCATGGAGTCCACCACTTTATTGGGTTGTAGAGAATGCAACCTATTTCTTGATATTTTTTTCCCTATAAGACAAGTTATGGAAGATTTATTTATGCCCCGGTCCGGACAGTAACTAGTATTCCCAATATTTTATCACTTATGTCCACACGTACTTGGTTTATATAGGTGAGTTCAATATAAAACTACATTATAAACATGTGTATCATTACTATATTAGTATGGTAACTAATCAAAAACATATTCTAGATATGATATGAAATAGGTATAGTCACCAAGGGACCCTCATGAACCTAGGAAAATTTCTATGTATTTATTTTTCATTATCTTTCTTCTAATACATTATCAATTTTTTCTATTAAACATCGTGGACTGGATTTATTCATAATAACAATTTTTAGGGAATGTACTAGGATTATTATCTCATACCCTAGATGGGCCTCCATTGCACGGGGGCACCAAAGTAGACCATATAATTGAATGATAATTGTTGATTTCTTGTTCTATTTAGATTTTACTAGAGATATAAGGTCACAAAATTGATCTAGAGCTTCAGATGATCTTTGAGGATACCCTTGGAGATTTTCTATTATCTTATTTCATTATTTGGGTAATGTACTCTATCGATTGTTGGTGTATTTATTTTTTTACACTATCAATTATTTGAATATTATACCCTTGGAGATTTTCTATTATTTCATAAATTATTCGGGTACTATGATCTATCAATTAATGATGTATTAATATCAGGTAGGCATGCATTAATTATATAGTGTTGTTGGAAATCTCTTAATTTTTTTAGTTTTAATTTTTCGTACACTACTCAATCATTCATTTATTATTTCTCTAACTATTTTATTTTATTTATTATCTAATATATGATTGTGTTTTTGTAATCAAAAGGGAATCGTATCCCCACTATCATGGCCTCACACCCTTGATACTAATCATTTTCCCTTGGCATACATGATGGGGTGCAAGAGGCCTTGTAACACATAGGTCTGACTACCGTATTTTTGAGAAAATGAGTCTGGATGTTACAAAGTGGAATCAAATCAATTCTTCATTTTCTATAAAATTTTGGGTTGGTAAAAATGAGAGTAAGAATGTTTCCGTTCAAGGTAAATATCTATGTATGTGACTTGTCACCCCATCTATAGGGAAAAAATACAACTGTCCTCGGATAAGATTGATGTTAATGATATTTTCAATGAAATTTGATTTGATTTCAAAAAGGTTGAATTTTTTGTTTAATACATCATATTAGTTTATTAAAATGTTTTTGACCCTTAGCCTGGTAAGGCATGGAAGAATAATATCATTCATCATAATAGAGACAAAGAAATTATCATGCCAGGAATATTCCCTTCCATGTATATATATTTGTAGAGATTCATACGGAATTGATTGTTTTCGTGAATGTATTCCCTGATTTTGATTATTAAAATTCCTATTCAGGAATTTTAATAACATTATTTGATTGGTACATGTTTTGGTAATTCAATACCATTCATTTTATGTTTCTTCATGCTCTTTTTTTATTTATAAAGCATACTTCTCTAACATAGTTAGTTGATTATAGGTCATGCTATCTTATTTTTTTATCATTTTTTATGTATCATACTTATGGGTTATAGAATAACACTATATGATTTTTGTATGAAATCAGGATATTAATATATTTACAAATGTAAATGGTATCATGTGATTAGATTATTTGGTATCATTAAATAGGAACAAATTTTCAATTGTAAGGTGTATGGGTGCCTAACAAAAATGAAAATCGAACACATATAATTGATTTTTTTAATCTTATACATGTTTGGAAACTATTATTATAATGTCAAGGCTGCTAAATTTTAAACATAATAATTAATTAGTTTTTATTACTAGGAGCCACATTCCAAATTGTATGTTGTATTGGTTCATTATTGACTGGTAGGTGGCTACCTATATAAACGAAACATAATAAAAATCATGTTTTATTATTAAATGTAATTATATTTAATTAAATGGGAAATATGATTTGGTCTATAATTCCTATGGGTGATTTGTAGATTGGGTGGTGGAAACCCATGTAGTTGATCCTTTTTTATATGACCATGTTATGTTTGAAAAGATTTTGAATTTATTGAGTATTTTATTTTTATCTAAAATGAGTTGGCTATGTTCTAAAATGCACAACGAGACCCAATTAGTTATGTTGGGGAATGATTCATTCGAGTAGACCCATCTAGGTGTTTCTTATTTCTCGAATTAAGAATCTTCTATTATGCTACACTTGGATGAATCTCTGTTGTTCTAATTGAAAACATTTATTCACCTTACCAATTAAAATTAATATATATGATAATTTTCCTAATCATTATAGAATTTTAGTAAATGTATAATGTCAAAAAAGATGTTTGGTAAGACTCTCTTGTATTCCATGATGTTTTTTTTAATTATTTTAAATTGTTAAAGATTAAACTTTGGTAAATATAATAGACTTAAATAAGATCATAATGTTGATTCCTTCATTTAAATGCCCATGTAATGGTGGTATATGTTTATATATGATTTTCTATGGAATGGAAATGTTATTGTCGTAAATTAGCCATCCATTTTTATAGTAGTGGATTGAATGATAGGAGTAAGGTGTAGTTAAATATGTTTGGTGTGACCTATTAAAAAGGGTGAAATATTTTCTTTCATAATGTTATATACAATGTTATGTATATTAAATATAGATTTAAACCTATGATAAATAATGTGATTTTTAATGATTTTTAGTGATTTTCTAGGTCTTTTGTCAATATCATAACTCTTATATTCAAAATGAATTCCTTGGTTGGAAAAGTGGTCATCATTTTCAAGAATATTGTTATGGGATTGATCATTTATCAATTCTTATTTTCGGTAGTATTGACATGCCTTGGGAATGTTATACCACTTTGTATGTCTCTTGACTCGGTTTATCTTCCTTGGATGAATCAAGATTTCATTATTCTATTTTTCAGTCATGTGTGATAAAATGGAATGAGCCAATTTTCTATCCAATACATAGGATTTTGGAATCCATATGGCTGATAGACTATCTATAAAATCTTGGATATGCCATTTTCTTCTGAATCTTTAAGGTGGTATGCATTTATACACACATTTCTGATGAGTGCTAAATGATGTAATGAACAATTTTATTTTACTGATATCATTGAGCCATATAATATTATGTACATTCTCAGTTCATCACCACAATAGAGGGATGTGGTGGTTAATGAATAAATTTATTCCCATGCACAGGAGGACATCTTCGAGACTCCATCGTTTTGGCATTGTGGTCGGTTTGGTTTCATATTTCTTTGTATGCATTGATGTCATTATCCTCATTTACAGGAGTGATACATACACATTTATATTGAACCTAATATATTTCACTTATGATTGGCTCGTGTTTATCTTATTTCAAATACTATGACACTCTTAAGGTTGGTTGTGTTATGTCAGTTCTAAAAAATATGATCCGTTATAATAATAAAGAACACATGTTTAAAAGAAAATTTCAAAATGGTCGGTGTTTCTATAATGCCTTTTAGGATTACGTGAGTTATATTTTGTCATCCCTTGATTATCAACACAAAATATATGGGGTATAATGTGTATGAAACATATGAGAAACAAATTTGGTCTTGGATAGGCATTGATGTTAGAACATTAGGGATCATGGAATGATATTGGTGGTAAGGGCATCCTGGTTTAGTGTGTAATGCATTGGTAGGGGAAGAAAAGATTCTTTTAAAGGAAGTCGACCAGTAGTGGTTCAAAAATTATTCTCCTTGTCTTCATGTTTGGTTGGAAACCCATTATGTAAACTTATTTTACTCCTCATAAATTGACAATCTTGTCCACTATCATGACATCATCCTTGATTCACTAAGAGTTCATTGGTCTTACACAACACTGAGGCTTTAGAGGATGATCTGCAATTTTTTTTAGTGTAGCATTCTAGATGCACAGGACTTGGTCGAGGCATGGTTTCCCATGAGTGACCCTTTTGTTCCTATGTATTAGAACCTTCGATGGAATCCTTAACAGTAGCCATTATTTCCATTGACTTGATCACAAAGTTGATTTCATTGAAGGATCATATAATGTTCCAAGATGAATGTTTTGGGTTTTTTACCAATGTATCCCTTATAATTATGAACTGTGGAATACATTTTAAAATTCCAATGGAATTTATTTTCAATAATTCTAAGGTTTTCCCTGAATAGATTTTAGTCTCAGTAGTGGTTTGATGATGGAAGAACAGTGGAACTTAGGTGTGGAATTGTCTGAATGTGTTTGTGGTGGATGTTATATTCCATGGAAGAAGAAATTTTGGATCGGGTTCTAATGACAGTAGGCTTGAAGTACATGGAAATTAAATATATTTTATGGAAAAAATTTATACAATAAACAAATAGAATACCAAATACCTCTTTAGTTTAGTTTCATTGGAAACATAAAAAAACATTCTTCTAACATGGTGAATGATCTTCAACATCTCTCATAAATATATTTTCCTTTAGTTTTCCTTCATAAACAATTTTATATACAAGGGATAATAAAAAAAGGTCAGTAAAAATTATCATTAAATGTAAACATTGAGGACATCAAATAAAACATATATATAATAATTTTAAACAATGAATATAAATTTTAAATAACTAAATATTTGTTGAGTCAATATGGGTTTCCTTATGACTTTTCCATTCTTTCTTGTTTTGAAAATCAAAAACACCTTATACTTAAGAAAATATATATTTTACCTTCATAAGGAAAATTTTCTTCTTTAAGTAAATTTACCCTATCCTAGATTTTCTTATACATGTCGATATTTTTATTAAGTACAAAAACCAGATTCATACCCAAAATCCCGGAATCATATAATGTCATAGAATTGGAGTATTCTGTTTTTTAGGATCCGAATTCGAGATACGATCTTTCATAAGTTCGACTTCGAACTCTTATAATGTTCAACTTCGAACTTTCATGAGTTTGACTCCGAACACTTATAAAGTACGACTCTGAACTTTCATGAGTTCGACTCCAAACTCTTATGAAGTTCGACTCCGAACTTTCATGAGTTCAACTCCAAACTCTTCTAAAGTTCAACTCCGAACTTTCATGAGTTCGACTCCGAACTCTTATGATGTTCGACTCCGAACATTCATGAGTTCGACTCCGAACAATTATAATGTTCGACTTCGAACTTTCATGAGTTCGACTCCGAAATCTGATGAAGCTCGAATCCAAACTTTCATGAGTTAGACTCCGAACTCATATGAAGTTCAACTAAAAACTTTCTTGAGTTCGACTCTGAACTCTTATTAAGTTCGACTCTGTACTTTCAGGAGTTCGACTCCAAACTCTTATGAAGATCGTATCTGAAAATTCTGCAAGTTCAGATTCTGAACACTAGTGAAACTAGACTCTGAATTCTTATAAAACAGAATCCAAACATTTCATTGACATAGACTCCGAATTCCATTTTGGTTAGACTCTGAACTTTTTATTTACTTACATTCTGAATTCTATTTTTTCTTATGCTTACACTTGTTTCATTGTAAAACGATTATGTTCCTTCAGTTGCACATGTTTTGTTATAAAATGATGTCATCCATTCTGTTTCTAATTAATCGTTGGTTGAGTTACACGTGTACAGGTCCCTCCGAATTTTAAGGAAAATATGACCGTTGGAGAGGGAGCCGACCGAGCCTATAAATAGGAGCTCATTTGATAGAGCTCAACAACAAGTTGATCGATCTAGAGACCACATGTTGTTGAGGTGATTTCTAGAGAGAGAATCTTTTCCTGCTTTGTGCGTACTGAACCGCTCATTCAGATTGCTTCATGTAACTCCAAATGTTGGTGATTTCATTCAAGGACTTCCGGGGATAGGAAGACAGAGGTGCCAACAACCTTGATGTTCGAGGGCTTCCTTGTTGAGGAAGACAGAGGGTCCAACTACCTTGAAGTTGAGGTCTTGCGGGGATAGCAAGAAAGAGACACCGATCTTCGTTTTGAGGGCTTACCCTGGTGTGGGTAAGATAGACTTGCTTGAAATTAGAAATCAAGGGACTTTTATCCAAGGATGTTAGATACCCTTCTCTTTGGGTTAAAACACTTATATCTTGTTACTTGTAGTTTTACTACTTGTTTTTCTGCTGAAATTTTGTATTGTAAGGAAAGTATAACCTTTCTATATTTCCTTACACTTGTACTTTGATTAGTTTAAATTCTATAGGCGTTATGGTAGAATATCATATTGTAATATTTAGTTCCATTTTTTGAATTGGTGTTAGAGTTGTTTTGATTTTTCTTAGTTTAACTTTGTTAAACTTATATTTTTCCTTATCTAAAGAAATTTTTAAAGTGTACAATTAACCCACCACTTGTATATTGATCATCCACATCATTGTTTAGATCCTACAACTGGTATCAGAGCAGGTCTATAAAATACTTATACTCACATATATGTTTTTCTTGCTCACTATTTCATTTTTCTTCATCCTTTCTTAGAAATATTTTTTCATTCGGAACTTTTTCATTCCGAATTATTATTCCAAATTTTTCATTCCGAACGCTGTGGTTACGAACCTTTCCTAATAACAAGTTTGTGTGAAAAAGGTTATTTTAAGAATGACAGGATTAAATTTGGGTTCCATCGACAACTTAAATCCTACAAGACCACCAATCATTGATGGTAATGACTATGAGTATTGGAGAGATCGAATGAAGACTTTCATTATCAATACTGGAGTGGATAATTTCGTTGTGCTTACTAGTGATTATAAAATTCCTGATAAGGAAGTTAGAACTTTCACTAACTAGGAAAACCCAGAGTATCAACTCAATTATAAGGTACGCAATACTTTACTATGTTCAATGACTAGAAATATATATAGCCAAATTTCAACTTGTGTAGCAGCTAATTGTATCAGGAAGAAGTTAGAGGTTGCACACTTTGGCACTTCTAAAGTGATTGAAACTAGGAGAGCTATGATTAGAGATGAATACGATGGATTCAATTTTCCGTATCTAGAACCAATTTGTAATGCTCAAAAGAGATTTATGACTATAGTCAACAGCTTACAATCTATCGGAGAAAAAGGTTTAGATGATGAAGCCCTTGTTGACAAGATTATTGATATAATGCCTAATGAGTGGGAATCAAAGAGAACAACAATTGATGAGAATAAGAAGGTCACTCAAATCTCGTTAGATGAGATATTTGGAACTCTTCTTTAACATGAAACAAGAATGAAGAGAGATGTTGATAACATCAAAAAGAAGAATGGAAATGGTACTATTTCTTTTACCACAGCTTCATCTCATATGAATGCCAAGACTCCTAAGAGAGTAACTAGATCCAAGTCTAAAAAGGTGGTTATTCAATCAGAATCTAGTGATAGTTAAGTCTCAGAAAATGAGTTAGGAAATATTTCTCGAAGGATGAACAAGATACCTGGATAGGGAAATTTCCAATCCAAGTATAAGAAAAACTAAAGGAAAGATATGAAATATGGAGAAGTTACTTGTTATTAATGCAAGAGAGCTGGAAATATTAGACCTGACTGCCCTTTTCATAAAAAGAAATAGAGAAAATAAAGTCATTCTGAAAGGTTAGAAAGAAGTTTTATAAAGCCAATTCTAAGAAAGTTATAAAATCTAATGATACCTGGAGTTCCAGTGGTGGTGACTCTTCAGATGAGTCTTCTGATTATGAATCTTTAGGACAGAAGAGTCATGGTCTTATAGCCAGATTACCAATTAACAATCATTGCATCATGGCTAAGTTACACAATGCTAAATCATTAACCAATGTTTCTTTAAATTCTAATAATAGTATGTATTACAACTCTTCAGATGAAGAATCCTCTTCTAATGAAGAAAATATTTCACCTAACTATGAAGAAGTTTCTAGGTTTTCTGAACTTCTTGAGATTGAGGATTCCAAACTCAATAAAAAAATGATAAGGAAAACTCTAGGAATACTATTCTTATGAATGAAATATCAGATCTTTCTAAATATCTTTATAGGAAAATTCTGATTTTATAAGAATTTCAAAAAATCTTGAGGAAGTAATTTTTGAGAAGAATAAACTTTTTAAAGAGTTAGACAAAGTAATTTCTAAGAAAAGTGTTTTCGAGCCTTGATCTAGTTCCAAATATAATTTTTTAAAGATAAAAACTTGGTTATAAAACTGAAGTTTGAAATTATTTCCGTAAAGATGTTTTTATCAAACTTTACCCATGGTAAAGAAAATTTGATAAATTGTATTCACAAATACGACCTTTAAGAAACAAATCTGGATTTTGTTATACCCATGCAAAAACAACTTTTAGTAATAACTACTTTGTTCCTCAAAGTGCCCCATTTTGTACCAAGTGTGAATGTGTTGGTCACTGGGAAAAGAGTTTCTCTTTAAATAAAACCCAATCTTTAGGTTTTCATAAATATTACTTTTCTAAGAAGGTGTGGGTGCCAAAAATTTTGTTATCTTGAAATATCGGATCCAAACAAGTTTGGATTCTGAAAGTATAATTATTTTCTTATAATCATGAAGATAAAGGATGTACCCACAACAATACATGGTACATGGATAGTGGATGTTCCCAGCACATGACTGGTAACAAAAGTTATTTTGAAAAGATTATCAAGACGAAAGGATGAAAGGTAACTTTTAGAGATAATACTCAGGGAGAAATTGTTGGTATAGGTAATATTGTTCTTCTTGGTAAAACATTGATTTCAAATGTTTTATTTGTAAAGGGTCTTAAGCAAAACCTCATTAGAATATGTCAATTATGTGATGAAGGATACCTTGTGAATTTTAGGAATCATAAATTCTTAGTTCACAACTCCAGGGAAGAATTTATTCTCGCAGCCAATAGGCAAGAGAATGTTTACAGTTTGAACATAGAATACCTAAGGATCCAAGACCTACCTTGATTAAGTGCAATGGAATATCATTCTTGGTTATGGCATAGAATATTAGGTCACTATAACCATACAAACATATGTAAACTTTCTGAGAAGAAACTAGTTATGGATTTACCAGAGCTTAGATTCTATTCTTCTAATGTCTGTGATCCTTGTCAATATGGAAAGCAACATAAATCTAGTTTTAAATCAATTGGTGAAGTCTCAACAACTAATGCATTATAATCAGTACACATGGATCTTTTTGGTCCAACACAAACTGGAATCATTGGAGGAAAATACTATGTGTTTGTTCTAGTTGATGATTACACTAGATTTACTTGGGTATATTTTCTAGAAAAGAAGTCTGAAGCTTTTTCTTATTTCAAATGTTTTGGAGCACAAGTTAAAAATAAGAAAAATCTTCTACTGAAAACTATTTATAGCGATCATGGAGGAGAATTTCAAAATTCTGATTTTGAAACTTTTTGTAGTAGAAAAGGTATTACTCACAACTTTTCAGAACATAGAACTCCTCAACAAAATGGTGTAGTGGAATGAAGAAATAGAATACATAAATAGATAACTAGAACCATGCTATGTGAATATTCTATAGCTAGAAATTTCTAGGTTGAAGCTGTAAGTACTGCTTGTTATACTATAAATCGTGTTTTGATTAGACCTTTTCTTAATAAAAATTTTTATGAGTTATGGAATGGTAGAAAACCTAGACATTCCTACTTCATGGTTTTTTTGCAAGGTATTTATCCTGAATAATAAAGATAATCATCATAAATTCACACCAAAATCTGATGAAGGAATTTTCTTAGGCTACTCCACGACTTCTAAGGCTTATAGAGTTTTCAATAAAAATACTTGTACTGTTGAAGAAACAGTACATGTAAAATTTGATGAATCTGATCCTTTTGTTTTTAAACCATCCCAACCTACATCCGTAGATGTGTTTTCAAAAACTGATTATCAACCTTTTATAGAAGATCCTTCTGATAAACAAAATGTTCAAGAAGATACTTCTGAAACATTTACCCCAGAAAACATTCTACCCGATGTTGATGAACAGGTTTTACAAAACCCAAATTTGGTGTTTCTTAAGAATCATCCCAGTGATAGTAACATTGGTTATGTGAATCAACCTGTAAGGACTAGAAGCTTCTTATGAAATTAAGTATAACTTCTAGCATTCCATTCCCGATTAGAACCAAAAAGCATTGATGAGGCTTTATGTGATGATGATTGGATCAAAGCCATGCAAGATGAACTAAATGAATTTGAAAGGAATAAAGTATGGACCTTGGTTGAAAGACCTATGGAAACTTCTATTATTGGAGTAAAATGGGTTGTCAGAAACAAGTGTGATAAAAATTGAGTCATTGTATGAAAGAAATCTGGACTAGTAGCTAAAGGTTTTAATCAGCAAGAGGGGATAGACTCTGAAGAAACCTATGCTCCAGTAGCTAGACATAAATCTATTCATATTCTACTTGCCTTTGTAGCGTTCATCAATTTTAACTTTATCAAATGGATGTGAAATGTGCTTTTCTTAATGATTATGTTCAAGAGGATGTTTTTTGGAACAACCTCCTGGATTTGAAGATAGAAAAAATCCTGATCATGTTTTTAGACTTACCAAAGATTTGAATGGCCTTAAACAAGCCCCACGAGCCTGGTATGATAGAATTCCATGATTTTTACTTCAAAATAACTACGATAAAGGAAATTTAAATCCAACTCTTTTTATAAAGAAAGACAAGAAAAATGTTTTTATTGTTTAAATTTATGTTGATGACATCATATTTGTTTCAACTCAGCAATCTTTAACTGATTCTTTTGCAAGTCTAATGAAATCTGAGTTTTAAATGAGTATGATGGGTGAGTTAACATTTTTCCTTAGTTTTCAAATTTCTCAAAGACTAGAAGGAACCTATATATCTCAACATAAGTATATTGAATATCTTCTTAAAAATTATGGTTATGACAACACTAAGAGTATAATTACTCCCATCGGTACCTCAAAATATTTATATCTTGATGAATCTAGGAAACCAGTAGATCAAACATCTTTTAGAGGTATGATAGGAAGTCTACTTTACTTAACAGCTAATCGACCAGACATAACATTTTCTTTATTCTTATGAGCAAGATATCAATCCAATCATATGGAATCTCACTTAAAGGCGGTAAAAAGAATTTTTCTCTACCTAAAGGGAACCATGGAGCTAGGAATATTATATACATCAAGAAATGATTTTATCCTAAAAAGTATTTTGGATGCTGAATTTGGTGGATGTAGAATGGATAGAAAGAGTACATATGGAAGTTGTCATTTATTAAGAGATTCATTAGTTTCTTGGTCCTGCAAGAGGCAACATTCTGTAAAACTTTCCACTGCTGAAGTAGAATATGTATCAGCTGGAAGTTGTTGTGATCATGTTTTGTGGATGGAACAAACACTCACAGATTATGGCTTGAGTTTTACTTAGACTCAAATTTTGTGTGATAACACAAGTTCCATTTCCCTTAGTAAGAACCCTGCACATCACTCTCATGCAAAGAACATACATATTAGGCATCGCTTTCTTAGGGATCACACACTAAAAAGAGATATAATTCATCAGTTTATCAGAACGCAAGATCAACTTGATGATATTTTCACAAAATCATTACCCTATGATATATTTGAATAAATTAAACAAAAGGTAGGAATGATAACCATGAGGTAATAATTCATCATTAACTTCTTGTTGAACAATTCTCCTAACAGTAATAAACAACTTTTTATAGGGGGAGTACATTTTATTTTTAGTGTAACTAAAATTTTCGTAATATGTTTTCAAACTTTTTTGTAACTAAAATTTTCAAAATATGTTTTACAAACATTTTGTAACTAAAATTTTCATAATATGTTTTTCAAACATTTTCTAACTAAAATTTTCATAGTCAGATTTTCAATCTTTTCAGAACTGCAATTTCCGGAATGGAAATTTCCAGAACTGAAATATTCTAGATGGAAATTCTCGGAATGAAAATATTCAGAATGGAGATTATCATACTGACAATTATCATAATGAAAATTTTCAGAACTGATATTTTCATACTGCAACTTTCATGATGAGTTTTGTTATCGTAATATGTTTTTTCCCTTTTTGTTTTTAAATTCATTTCTTCAAGAAGAATATTACCAATTACGAACAATCTTTCTAGCCAATCTGAAAGGTATGATTTCCTTACTTAAAGTTTTGTAATCATATTCTTCTTGCCACGATTTTCCTGAGTTTTAAAATAATTCAGATTCTAGATTTCGTTAAATCCGAATGTTTTCCTTAAAACCTCAAAATATCGGAGTCATATTTTCGTTGCGGGATTGTTCTCAACCATCAAATTAGATAAAAAAAATTTCAACAGTTAAATGGATTTTGGAAGACCAAAGGTCACATGCATCTTCTATACAAATGGGGACCCCACGACTTGTCCCAAATCTGTTTTTCAAAGATTTAGCATCTCGAATTCCTTTAGCTCTTCTTAATACTGGTTCCGATCTTTGCAAATCCATTCTGAATCCTTCAGATCTCTCTGTTCCGAATGTATATTGAACCAACATCTCAAGATATGTCAACTTCAAATCCATTCTCAAAGTGGTTAGTCTTCAGGGAAAGGTTGGTGCATCCAGATTTTTACAACATTGATTCTATTATAACCAAGAATATCAGATTGAATAACTGGGAAGATATATTCTTGTTTATGTCAGAGAAACAGGATCCGGTTTACACCGATTTGCTGATCGAGTTCTATGAGTCTGTTTCCTTCCAGATGGAAAATGGCATATATTGGTTTTCGTTTATGTCCTATGGGAAGACATACACGTAATCCTACACCAAGGCCGTGAGCTTGGTTGGTTTATCCTATGATGGGGATGCTGCGTTTTTCTCACATAATATTCCAGATGAGCAAGGAAGTTTCAACAAGGTGAAGGATTTAAAAAGTATTGGACTTAAGGATGCTAAGACTACTAAGATTTCTCATCTCACTCCGAACAATAAGATTATATAGCTCTGGGTACAAGGTTTTCTCGTACCAAGAAGAGGTGACAAGGATAATTTGAGGAAAAGTGATATCTATGTATTAGATTTCATGGTAAATATATGAAAGATAAATTTAATGAGGAATGTCTTGATTATGATCAAGAACCTCAAATAAGGGAACTTGAGAGCTCAAATAATTATGTACCATGCCTTACTATCTATGCTGATAGTTTGGTTCTTAGAATCTTTCAAGGATGTATGCAAATCAAAAGTCCGATATTGTAATCGTATGCTAGTATGTGATGATACATTGATGAGGATGAATATGGGATATTCTAATGAATCTGGAGAATTCTACCCTCATTATGTGGAAGAGGTTGAGGCACTTCAGAAAAGTACACAAAATCCGAAACCATCCAAAAAGGAAATGAAGAAGAGAAAGCTTAAGGAAGTTGTTGTTGATGAACAAAATCTCATGTCTAAGGAAACTCAGTATGCTCCCCCCAAAACGAAGAAACAAAAAGATTATCCTGATGAAGTTACTGCGAAGTGGAGGGAAGACAAAGAGAAGAGGAACGAAGGGGATCCACATTTTTGATTGGACCCTGCAGAGGCTAAGGCCTTAAAAGAGAGAGTTGTGGCTGTATTAGAAAAGAAGGAAAAAGAAAAAAAGATGAAAAAGAAGTAGTATGAAGCTGAACTGGTGAAATCTATTTTGAGAGATACTGAAATAGATTCTGAGTAGATTCCAGTTCTGAAAACCTTCCATACAGAACCTTCTTTACTAGAAACTCCGGCTAAGAACTATGTCACTCTGGAAAAATCCAAGTGTAAAAATGTAGTTGAAGAAGCCGAAAAAGAAGCTGCTGAAGAAGTAGAGGAAGTGGTTGAAGAAGAATAAGAAGAATAGGGAAGTGATGATTTGGATTCCTTGATCAAGAAAGTAGAGGTTTATAAAGATAAGGCAGAATCTGCAAAGTTAGTAACTCCATGAAAGGGTGGTGAGGTAGGTAGTAAGAATGATGATAAGAAATAGAAAGAAGAAGAAATTTCTTTTTATGATGAGGAAGAATCCTATGAGAGGAATTTTTTTGAAGAAGAACATGATAAGAAGAAACGAGATGAAGACTATATTATTCATGTTTCTGAATATGAGGAAGTTTCTCCTAATGAGAAACCAATTCCAAAATCTGATAAGGGGAAGAAATCTCTCATGGATACTCCAACAAAATATGTCTTCAGGAAGAAGGAGGTTGGTGGTTCTTCTAAGAGGAAACTGGTGAAAATTGAAGAAGATCAATCTCCAAGATCTGATTCAGAATCATCAGCTGATGGGCATGATTTTGTGGTTGAATCTCTGAAGAAGTTGGTGGAAACCATTCCGATTTTTCCAACTATAGATTCCAGATTCCCGATGCTGCAACAGTGTATGGATCAGAAATCAGATTCCTTATCCATGTCATGGATAAGTGTATATAGATTGAGGCCGACCATAAATGTTTTCTTATTAATTATGATGTGCATAGAAAGTCTTTCAGATAAATAACTCTGTGGTATAAGAGAGTTGAAGAAGACATGGCTGTGTATGATAATTTTCAGAATGAAGTGAAAGATGCTTCTGACACTGAGGATAAAAATATTAAGAATATTCAAGATGAGTTGATTGATGAGCAGAGTTCTCAGAGTCAACAAGTGAATGAACTAAATGACAAGGTTAATTCTCTGGATCAAAATTTTATAAGTGATAGAAATATCTGGATCATGCATGAGAAAAGACTGGTAAACCAAGATGAGTTGGTGAAGATTCAATAAGATTCCTTGAAGGTTTAGGTAGATGCTTTAAAAGTTCAAGGGGAAAGGATCTCATCTTTGGAGAGGCAAGCAGAGGAAGACCAAAGGGATTTTAAGAAACTCAAAACTTTGCTGAAGAAGATGATCCCAAAGGAAAAGGAAGACAAATAAACCCACTCTGATCTTTTGTTGTATTCGTCTTTCCTTGTAAAAGATTTTCCCAACTCTATTGAAAATTTGGGTGGTTGTATATTGTTATATACTAATGATTCAGGTACCATTTTTTTTATTTTCCATTCCCTTCAATACATTTTGAAAATCATAAAGGGGGAGAAGGGAAAAGAACTACTCCTAAGGGGGAGAAGGAAAAAGAACCACTAAAAATATGAGAAAGAAAATTTTAAAATATCCTTAAAGTAAGGGGGAGTTTCCCACTACGATGTTTTTCATTCCCATGATAATGAAAACTCCCCTCCGGAAATTTAGAATACAATCCTTAGAGTTTCAATGCCTAAGGGGGAGTTAGATGTATTCACTTTTATCCATGAACAAAGGGAGATAAGTTTTAAATTTAAAGTCTAATGAAAATTTTCAAAGTCTTTGATTTGTTTTTTGTAAGGATGTTTTTTCTTTCCAAAAAGGGGGTGATTGTTGAGTAAATAAGGTTTTATTTATGAGTTTTCCATTCCTTATTATTTTGAAAATCCCAAACAGCTTATACTTAAGAAAATATATATTTTACATTCATAAGGAAAATATTCTTCTTTAAGTAAATTTACCCTAGCTTATATTTTATTATATATATAAATATTTATCTTAAGTACAAAAACCGGATTCATTCCCAAAATCCTAGAATCATATAATGTCAAAGAATTGGAGTATTATATATTTTTAGGATCCGAATTTTGGATACGAACTTTCATAAGTTCGACTCCGAACTCTTATAACGTTCGACTCTGAACTTTCAGGAGTTCGACTTCAAACTCTTATAATGTTCAACTCCGAACATTCATGAGTTCGACTCTGAACTCTTATGAAGTTCGACTCCGAACATTCATGAGTTCCACTCTGAACTCTTATAAAGTTCGACTCCGAACATTCATGAGTTCAACTCTGAACTCTTATGAAGTTCGACTCCAAACTTTCATGAGTTTGACTTTGAAATCTTATGAATTTTGACTCCGAACATTCATGAGTTCGACTCCAAACTCTTATGAAGTTCAACTCCAAAATTTCATGAGTTCGAATACAAACATTCATGAGTTTGACTCCGAACTCTTATGAAGTTCGACTATGAACTTATACAAGATCAGATTCCGAACTCTGGTGAAACCAGACTCCGAGTTCCTATAAATCAGAATCTGAATATTTCATTAACATAGACTCTGAATTCCATTTTGGTTAGACTCCGATATTTTTATTTACTTACATTCTGAATTCTAGTTTTTCTTATGGTTACACTTGTTTCATTATAAATTGATGGCGTGCCTTCAGTTACACACGTTTTGTTATAAAACGATGTCTTCCATTCTATTTCTAATTAATCATTGGTTGAGTTACACGTGTAAAGGTCTCTCCAAATTTTAAGGAAAATATGACCGCTGGAGAGGGAGCAGACCGAGCCTATAAATAAGAACTAATTTGCAAGAGCTCAATAACAAGTTGATCAATCTAGAGACCACAAGCTGTTAAGGTGATTTCTATAGAGAGAAGCTTTTCATGCTTTTTTCATACTGAACCGCTCGTTCAGATTGCTTTGTGTGACTCTGAATATTGGTGATTACATTCGAGGACTTTCGGGGATAGGAAGACCGAGGTGCCGACTACCTTGAAGTTAGAGGGATTCCTTGTTGAGGAAGATAGGGGTTCCAACTACCTTGAAGTTGAGGGCTTGCGGGGATAGAAAGATAGAGACATCGATCTTTATATTGAGGGCTACCCTGGTGTGGGTAAGACAGACATGATTGAAATTATAAATCAACGGACTTTTATCCAAGGTTGTTGGATACCCTTCTCTTTGGGTTAAAAGAGGTATATAATGTTACTTGTAGTTTTACTAGTTGTTTTTCCACCGCGCTTTAGTATTGTAAGGAAAGTATAACCTTCTTATATTTCTTTACACTTGTACTCTGATTAGTTTAGATTCTATACGCTTTAAGGTAGAATCTCATATTGTAAACATTAGTTCCAATTTTCCAATTGGTGTTAGAGGTGTTGTGATTTTTCTTAGTTTAACTTTGTTAAACATATATTTTTACTTGTCTAAAGAAAATTTTAATGTTTACAATTCACCCCCCTCTTTTATATTGAGCATCTACATCATTATTTCGATCCTACAATATTGAGTCCTAAAATAAATCTCGGCAGTTTGTAAGGCATAAATCCAAAAGGAACACAAAAAATGACAAAAGTTTTTGGAATAAAATGTGGAATTGTGGAAAACACATAGGAATAAGAATTTTTTCCAAATTAGGGAAAAGCAACACCAAGATAGTCATAGTGAACAATGTCCAATTCTATACTGAGTTCACTCCTCCTTCCATCCCTATATAACTAAACCTAATGTACTTTTCATTCCAGTAATGTATATATTATGAGATAAAAATCATTAAAAAATAAATTTGATGGATATATAGGTCCTATCAATAACATAATGAATATCATACTACTCTTTGCCACAGAAACATATATAATTCCTCATATCATAACCCATAAAATAAAACGGTTTTCTTAAACATAATTATATTATAAAATAATCCATGTAAAAAATTTCGATTTATGAATAGAGATTCTTACAAAAAATAATAAAACCATAATAATAATATGGGGAGTATATATGAAACATAACACAATTAAATAATTTCAACTTAGATGGAATATATTTTTGATTGAACTCTTGAAATTATTTATTGTGGAAAATATTCTTTATTCTTTAAAAACATTTTCTCTTATCAAAATGCCACACAATTTAAAGAAATTGGTTTATTTGAAAATAACCATGAAATATTTTAAATTTATCATAATTTAAATAAGGCATTATTAATGTGTAATAATACTTTAATTCCATATTAGTTAAAAATGAATCATGTCATAATTTTTTCCAAAAATCAAAAAGTACAATATACTAAATAACAACAAAAGATTAATTTCATACACTATAAAAAATACACTAATGGGTAAAATTTACTTAATTTTTTTTAAATAATAGAAATGGTATTAAATATTTTGGACACATGGAAATGGATGATAAATATACCCCAAGAAATACTTAAAAATAAACAATCTTGGATAATAATGAGATTGGGAAATTATAACTTACATACGGTACTCTATCCATTTTATGTATCCAAACCACCTATATAATGACTTAAATAATTTCTTTGAGTTATTATAGAATCATTTTAATTTTTTATATCATATATAATCATATTTTCATTCATTTGGTAATAATATTTCATTATTACTTATTATCTGAGTATAAACTCTATCACTTTATCATTCATGTTTTGTCGAATATGTTCAGTTTTCTTTCTTAGGTCCTAGTTATATTATTCCAAAATTATATTATCATAATTTAAATCATATTTATTATTACTTACATTTATTGAATCACGATTTAATAGATATCATGAATAATGATTCATATCACTTCGTGGAGATGGTAGGTCAAACCTACACATGAGCGATGATATTATTAATTTAATTATGAAATGGTTTCAAAGTGGAAGGTATGTATATTAATCTAAAATAAATACCATTTTATAATAATAAAATTTAGTTATTCATTCCATTATTATACCCAGCCAAGTCATGTGGTGGTGAATGAAATATTACACCATAGTGTGGAGACGATAAGCAATACATACGCAGATGTTGTAGTTATATTTTTCATAGGATGGATATAAGGTGAAATATGGTTGTTCCATATTCTTAAAAATATATTAGTATACAATATATAAATCATTCATTAATTTTAATGCATATAACCTTTGATGATGAAGTAGAAGAAGAAATAATTTGAATGTATCTATAGATGAGATTAACTCCTCTTTAACGATCTCCCTCCAAATATTTTGTTAGGAACTAGAGTTGGTGTTTGTGAAGACAAGAACATATAGAATTTGAATAAGGAATTTGATAAGGTAAATTGGTAATGGATGGTCTATCTTGAAGGCTTAATGTGAATAAAAATTTTGAGACAACATGTTCCCTTCTATAATTGATGTGAGGGGATCATTTGGAACCTATAAAAATATAAAATTATAATTTAATAAAACCACATAAAAAATCCTCCAAAAATGGCATATTTTAAAATCATAGTTGAGATATGATTTTCATATCATGAACCAATAAATTTCTAAAATATTTTATTGTCTATTTAAACCTTATCATTTTAATTTAACACATAGTTATTCTATTTCATTTAATCTAGGGTAATAATTATTTCAATATGAAAAGGGATAAAATGTAAGTATCTGATGTATATTAAATAAAAAATAAAAAATTTAGATGATATTAGACCATATAATACTTATTATATATTATTAAAAATATTGATTTTATATAATTTAATAGACCATTGTTTCGAAAAAAGAAAAATTGTGTCGATTCAGGCATTATTCAATTCTTCTATTTCTAATAAAATCAATATTACATGCTATCTTAGAAAAAAATATATTATTATATAACTATGGGGTATAGGTCATCCTAAAAATTCATTGTACAAATAAATTTTTCATGACCAACCTTCTTCAAAATGAGGGATATGAAAGATGTTGCTAACAGCTTCCATCCTCTAGATAAAGGAGAGATAATAACCCTAGAGTCCTGCCTCCAATATGCCTCGGGGTGGGAACCACCACCAAGGTTATAGAAATCACGAAAAAATAGGATGAATTACCCCATTTTTGAGAAACCATGGTCAACAGATATATTTTATCAACCTCAACCAACTCCAAGAAAAATATATAATGAAACTAAAAAATCCATCCCACATGAACGTTTAATGTAAAACTACTAGAAATAAAACGAAATCATAAAAGTACGATAAAAAAACTAAACAGTGCAACAAAAACCATCCCAAATGTCTAAACTATTATGTTCCATCATGATACTTTTAATCTCCCTGGAACCCTAAAAGATGTTTTATACACTTTAGGTGAGTATACTAGAAGACAAAGTAAGGAAAACCCCAAGTCACTCGTGCACAAGAGAGAGGATCATACAAATTTCACTATGAGAAAACAGTAGAAATTTAAAATAACCTATCATGATATATTCTCCACACCATCCTCACTAAGGCACACACACCGAATAACGCATGTCATGTAAAATAAGATTGACATCACATTAATATTTTTGTACCTAATTACACTTCCCATTGGTTTAATACTAATCCCTATGGCGAATGTCCTAATGCTACCACACTCTTTAACAATCCCCACAATCGAAACCATCTCGCACACACCTGGTCCACATACCAAATCACATCTATCCTAAAAAAACATGGGACTCACAACTCCAACCTCATCTAGAAGACCCCTGGTAATCCCCACACAACTCATCTTGAAGACACCAAGGAAGCACACCTTTCCCAAAAACACGTAGGACTCAAAACCACACCCCAAACTACCTGAAGAATCTATGTATACAAATGTCTATATGTGGGAGAAGATAAGTTCCAATAATTATCCATCCAGCCTCCCATCGAGATTTTGGGAAAGTATAGCGTCCCCCATAAAATAGTGGTGTTCATCATGTAGTGATCATTACAGGTGGAGTGCATATAGAAATCAAAGTTAACTATATGTATTTATATTTAGGTACCAAACACTCATCCCAACTATTGGGATTTCATAAAACCAACTATCCCACACCAAAATTTCCCTTTCTTCCAACCCTAATTGCACGTACCACCATGAACGACAGTCACTTCTATAAGTCGATAAATGAATTCCACTTCACTATAAGTCACAAAGATATTCATACCCCTATGAAATTCATTTAACCAAATGTATTTCTACGTTACCATTTAATTAATTAATTTATTCCATCCATACCTAGTCAACTACCAAACACAACACACTACACGAACATCATAACCCAAAAATAATTCGCAAGGTCCCTGAAAACATCAGCTAAAAGGCTCACACAAGGTGAAAACATACATCTTCAATATCATCACTCCTAAAAAATCCTTTGCATCCCCACTACAAAAGAAGTAGAAAATTAATAAATCCAAACTCACTTATCTTGTAGTCCCACTGTACACTCCCCCTTCTTGAACACTCATTCAACCACTACCACCATCATTATTGAAATTCATGTCAACCTCTCAACATGAAAACCACCGACCCACCCCATTACTACCACCATTGAAAGCCGTATAGAAACAAAACCCACCTAAAACACCGATAACCGTGAACATGACACATCCCAGTCCAACAGCCCCACTTCCCAACCACTGCTCAGATTCAGTCCCACCTCATAACAAGTTCATCTATTTCACAATCAACTAATCTCACAACATGAGATTACATCACACCGCTTGTAACACCAAATACACATAACCACACACCTATCAAAATGACCACACTACTAGAAAACGTATAGGGATGTGAAGAACTACACATAGCACACAACCACTCCAATAAGACATGGTTTATTCAGATTTAGAAAATAATCATGCTTTAATTCCACTTTATAAAACATGGGTTATCTCAAAACATGTCCAATCATGTGGTATCCATATATTTATCCAAATATATTTGAATAAACAAATTATCATTATTATAGAAATTATTCAAAAATAATACATGTGTGCAATAAAATACCACAAAAATCGTTGATTTTTAGATGGAATACCACCCATACAATATATGGATAACATATAAAACAAAGAGATGATCATCATCTTCCAAAACTCTTGTTTATTACTTTTTATTATCATCAATATATATGGTTACAAATATATTCAAAATGGTACATGAGTATACCCACCCCACATGATATAAAATTAAAATAGGGATGAAGGGATCCAATCGTGGAATAACATATGATCAAGAATCTCTCCTTGCACCAAAATAGGTGGGTCACACGAGTAGTAGGGAATTACTCAAAGGGGAACTGAAATGACTTCTATAGAACATGTGTATGATTTCATAGGGAAGAATTTTTCTCAGTGCACCAAGATAAAGTAGAAGGGTTCAAATGAATACAAGATTTTAGCTTTAGAAAGGCCAATTACTATTTGTATAGGGAATATTTTTTAAATCCATTAAAGTTGGATCATGATCATGACCATGTAGTTTGGGATTAAAAAGAAGGTTCATGTTTTTAGAAGATAATTGTAATTTTAAATGGCCCAAAAAACTCAATAAAAATTTATTTAACACCTTTAGAATTAAATAATGAATCGAATGGGTGAAATTGGAAAAACTGGAAATGACTCACCAATGGATGAGTCGCTGATGCGAGCCAATAAAGGATGATTTACTGATGTAGAGACACCAACGGATGTGCCACCAACCCTGATCCATTAGACTGACTTACTAAAATTGAGACCCTGATGTGACTTACTGAGTCCTGACTCATTGACACCTGACCTACAGTAGCCTTGACCTATTGATTTCATGTCTCATGGATTCCCTAACTCACAAATGCCATGACTTATGTCATATGGCCTACTAATGCCTTGACTTAACGAGGCCCGGACTCATATATGCCTTGACTCAAGGATTTCCTAACTCACTGACTCCCTGGACTACTGATGATTCAAGTCACTAACACCAAATAACTTTTGATGAGCTATCGACGTGACTCAATGATGCATGACTCAACTATTGAAAATTGGAAAATTTGACAAACTCTTGAAATGAGCCACGTTTCCTCCCAGAACACCTCAAAAACATTATTTTGATAATGAAATTGAATTTGGAGGTTCATTCCATCAAATCAGTTACCTCTAAAACTATTCTCATCCTCTATATTTCAAAACCAATCCTGGAAGAATTAGGTATCTTAACAACTACCCCATAAGATACTACCTAATTATCATCCAGCCAGAGTTATTTGAAAGTTGGGGTGAAATAGCAATATCCAAGAGTACCTCTTTAAACATATACTAACCAGCCATCTAGATGATAACCCACACAATCACCAATTATGTCGACATATGAATTATGGAATTCCTTATTCTATGTCAATATATTAACCACTATGGTCGGCACTAACTCCCATGCACAAGTTTAATCACATCTGAATTAATGCATCTCTATTAGGAAATAGGTGTCCCGCTAATCACATGTTTGGACATCTTCACAGAATACAATATATATAAGAAAACCATATTATAGAAAACAATTTTATTACACTACATCACATATCAAAACACAATAGAGAAGCCCAAAACAACTATGGGTACTGGTCACACATTTTCATCTCTCGATCCAAAAGTAACCATCTACATGACACCATACATACACAACACATGAACCAATGGAATGGTCCATCCATACAAAACCTTCTCCTAACAATCACAGATCTCTACTGGCAGCTCCACAAATATTTTATCATCCTCAATATCCAACACTCCCCAACCAGTGACATTGGTGTCATCATGAAGACACAGACAAATTCGGGAAACATGAAAGACATCATGGATCATTATCAACTATGATGGAAAAAAATTTATATTTCACATCCCCAACATGTCTCAACAATATGATCAGTCTGATGAACCTGGGAGAAATCTTACTCCTTCTATTGAATCTATACTTCCCACGGTGACGAGAAACCATCATGATCACATGGTCACATCCTCGAACCCTGAGGTCCTCCTCCTGCGACCGACATACAAACTATTCTGGTCTTGTTCTTCTTATATCCTCTCATTGACAAGTTGCACCATCTCTGTCATACTATACACCCTATATGACCAAGAATAGCTTCCTGGCCCACTTCTATCCAACACAATGCTGAACGACATGACCTTTCGTAAAAAGCATCGAATGGATCCATGCCAATGGAAGAGTAATATATATTATTGTAGGAAAAATATAATAAGGTAAAATGTTTCTCCCAGGAGAACCTAATGTCCAAAACACGTTCAGATAACATTCCGTCCATTCTCTGGGTGGTCCTCTATAATTTTAAATTCATCTGTTGGTGGAAAGTAGTGATGGGGTGTAAATGATTTCCAAAGGAAAGCTGTAATACCTTCCAAAATCATGATGGAAAATGTGTATCCTCATACAAGATAAAGGATTTTGGAAATCCAAAAATCCTCACCACCTCATCCACATAACTCACTTATAAGGCATCCACTAAGATCAACTCCTTGATTTCTATGAAGTGAGCCAATTTTTCCAACTAATCCACTACTACACAGATTGCATCACATCCTCTAGAAGACCTGTGGAATCCTATGATGAAATGCATCCATATTTCACCACAATTCATCTCAGGGTCATATAGGGGCTCTAAGAAACTACATGGACCATGGTGCTCAACCTTCACTTGTTGGAACACCATGCACATTGCCCCAACTGCACCACTTCCAGCTTCACCCCAGGACAGAAAATTTCTCTTCTAAAGCCCCGATACATCTAGTATCATTCTAGTTGTACTGAATGGGGTGATCTATGGAACTCATAGTGAACTCCCTCGCACATCTCCACTGGGAAGAACAATTTACAATTGAACAAAAACAACTTTTGACCATTCTCCCACTATCCATATAGATCACTTCCCTGGTCAATGAGACCACACATTACCACTTCATCCGAGTCTCCAAACTGAGAATCCTCCACCGGCTACCTCATAGATGACTACAAGTTCATCTAATATTGAAATACTATGGCACCACCCAATAATATATCTAACTGAAATTTATTCAACTCTTCTATTCCCATCCATGTGTCTCTATATTCCTGAACTATTTACATCTGTGACTTCCTAATCAATAAATCATCCACATCCTTCCTCTTTATATGGGTGTGAGAGATAAAAAACATAATCCTAGAGATAAACTAACCACCTACACTATTACTAGTTCATATCTCACTCAAAAAAGGTACGTCAATCTATTGTGATATGTGAATACTAGAAAGTGCTCCTCAATGAAGTAATCACACAACATTTTTATTGTGAACATGAACTAAATAAGATCCATATCATGGGTGGATTTGTTATGTTCATTTAGACGTAACTACTGAGACCCCTAAGAGACCAGTCCCCGTTGTTGCATCAACAAAAACCCCTAGCTCAAGATAGATGAATCTAAATTCACATTTAACATCACCCCTTCCTTTGGAAAACTGAGCACTGGGGAACAAACCAATATCCCCTTCAGATGGTTGAATTCTACCTAGAACTGCTCTCTCCATATCAAATATTGGCATTTTTGTCAAAAAAATTAAATTGATTGCTTTCTAGACAGAGAAAATTATGATCCTCTACCACATTCATGGTTGATTCCCATGAAACAACAACCTATATCAATGATGGGTCCACTACTACAACCTTCCAAGACACTACATTTTCATAGAAGTCGAACAACCTTGTTTAAAAAATCACATTCATAGATTTCCATAGAGATGGTGGCATCTAAGGACCTCCTATCGGTGGCCCAAAAACAACGAAGAACACTTCAGAATGTAGGGGGTTCCTTAATCATCATCTTTCATAGAAAAAGCATTTCTGGATCGAATATCAAAGCTCCACCCAAGGCACGATTGTAGAGGTTCACGATTTTGGGAATTCCCATAACACACAACGTGTTTCCCAAAGAATAGGACGTGTAGGTCCAGCTATGTGACCGTTAGGGTTCCAGGGTGAATGAAGGGATGAAATGACATGTTCTCCAAAGAAAACAACATGTGGGTCCTTTCACGGTGGACTCGACATGTATCTAGGGGATACACAGACACCGGGTGGGGTACACAACCGTCTACTATACCACAAGGCCAGACCAGGCCGGCTGCATGGGTTACCCCATGTACTGGTCACACAAGTTGTGAAACATGTGTTCAAGCTATGTATGGTAACATGGAAAGTGTAAACAGAGTCTTCCCTAGAGATAGGAACATGTCATGTCACTCTCTTACACACAGGGTATACCTTCTTCTACACAATCAGCCTTACGACATGGGCCATTGTAAATGGGTAGCACCCGGGGTCAGAAGACATGACATGTGACACTTCTACAGGCCATGTAATTTTCATTACATGGATCTACATTCTTGTCCACCATATCATAAAAATGTAATATTTTGGTTAGTTCCCCTATTTCTTATTCCCTTAACAGCCAGGTATCATTTCTTTTTTCACTAGTATGATCCCTTCAGCATGAATTTTCAAGATATAGTCAGGTAACCCTTCAAGAGGCCCATAGCGAGATCCACTATCCATTCATGACCCTGGGTAGAGTCAGTTATCTACGTTATTATCCCCAAAGGGAGCCGATCCTCCACATATATGGTGAATCAGGATGAGTCACGGTATCCACCAAGGCTCTTGTAGTGATACTCATCTATATATAGTGTTTCTTCCCCACTCAAGATTGTGTTCTCCATGAACGAGTGTATCTATATGTTGTGACTATTCCCGACAGACAGTAATTATTGGATATACATCATCTAGGCTATCAGACTCATGGAGTGAGTTCTCCCAAAAGAGTGATTTATGGAATCATTAAACTGAATACCTATATGGGGTATGCAGTTTTGTAACTTGTCTCTAGACTGTGGGTTTGGGGTTTCATTTTATCTAGGGTTTTTTTACACATGATATATATTCAGTATACATATATTGTATAGATCTCACTGAACCTTTCCTTTTTGTAATTTTTTGTGGTTTTCAGGGTCCTGTATTGAGAATTGTTATACTCACCAATACACGGGCTTTGCCCGCACTCATCGTGTCTTGTACAGACAAGCAGCCATTTGACAGAGTCCATGGTGGACCAGGACAGGAATGAGATTTATAAGTTCTCTATAGGCTGAGGTGTTCCTACAACTATGTATAGCAGTCCAAATACCAATTTGTGTTTATAGGTAGGACATTGTAGTTTTCAGACTCTTGTTTATGGTGGGCTTGTATTATGGCCCACTTTACTTTCTTTTCTCTACTTTCAGTCGTACTCAATTGGTTGGGATTAGTTGTATGCATTCATTTTGTTCCTTTGTGGGATTTTAATATTTTAATCATTTGTGGGCATGGATTTGTGTGCGTGTGTACAAGTACATAGAAAAATACTCCCATGTTATTAATATGTCTACTCGGTGCTAGTCACCATCACCTGGCCTATAAGAGGCAGGCTTGGGGAGTCAAGGCGCTAGCCCCACTGGGATGTGTCGTGACAACTATGTCCAAGAAAATTTGTTGCTTCAAATCTGGAAAACCACGTCACATTCACATGTTTTCAATCGCCCTTCATGAAGGGAACGTGGAGACAACCATGTTATCAGAGAATTCCAATGGTAATGTTTTGGTCCCTCTATCAGTGAAGATAATTATGTTTCGCATAATTGAGGGCCAAACATTTACCCTAAATACCAAAACCCAACAAGGAATGATAACATGAACATGGTACGGGGAAAACAGTAGAAAAATCCATAACCCCAACCATAAAGGACACCTAGAAATGTTTAGTATCATTTTCAACATCCTTATCCAAAATAACAACAGGGGTATTAGTTTCAGCAATGAACCATCCAACCGCAATGGTATCAAATCCCTCGTCCGGCGCAACCACTAAGGTAGCCACCACCTCAACAAGTTGAACAAAAACCTCAGTAGGAACCCCCATCAAGGTTGGATTAAATGATGTGAAAATTCATTACATCCATTGAGACACAATTTCATAACCATGATACATTTTTTATAATCCATGAATAAAATATTAGTAAGCTAACCAATCAACTCTCTTCAAGGAAACCAAGTACATTACCTGGTAACACATAAAAATTCATGGTAGGAGGATAACTCTTTCACTCTAGGGAGTGGGAAGGAGCTCCTGTAGAACATAAATACAAATCAAGGAGAAGATAAAATTTCATATCAACATGATCCATCGTCTGATAGAGAAGCTAATGTTGAGGAGACTATCTCATAAAATATATTATCAAAGGATAATGGGGCCCCACATGGTAAAAGAGAATAGGTGGTCTGTCATTTTGTTCCCACCTTTACATTTCCCAAACAAATGAAGTAGTGGATGATGGATATGTAATTTGGAAAATTCATGGTGGTGTTTTGAAAATATCACATTAACATTCCATTCCAATATGAGTTTACTAAAATTCCAACCTACACGATGTTAATTAAGGATATCCTTCAAAAAATAGGACGAAGGAGGATTTGGGATACATACCTCTCACAAAGCAATTCTTGGTGGTGGTTAAACACTCCACTCTAACAAAAAAAACCAGAACCCAGATGTTAAAAAATCAATTACACAATTGGATCTTCACAATCTGGAAAGAAAATTTTTGATTTAGGGGAATGTTTCAAATTGATTCCCTGTGGAGTATTTAAGAAAATGGGGATGAATGTTCTAAAATAGACACATGTGGTATAATAACTAGCAGACCGGCCTATTAAATATCATAAAGGGATACCTGAGGATGTGATAGTTAATGTGGGAAGGATGATTATTCAAGCGGATATTATTATAAATTACATGGAATAAGACTAAGAGGTACCTTATATTCTGGGAAAACCCTTCTTGGCTACTAGAAAAGTTTTTATAGATATTAACCAATGAGAATTGATCTTCATAGTAGAAGATGAAAACATTTCCTACCACATACTCAAATGTGTTATGAAAGCATCAATTATGGAACATGAGGACTACAATACACTGATGAAAGTGGACAGTCACATTGGAAAATGGAGAGTGAAACGGGATGCTTCTATACCACTATTGATTGGGTTTTTGGAAACTTCCATCCTGATGAAGAACCTGTGGAGTTGCAATTTATTTCATGCAATGGTTTTCATTTTTCCTAGAGAGTAGTGATTATGAATATGGTAGAGCGGGCTGAGATCATACAAATTGTACCTTCAATTTTTAAAGCCCCACATATCATATTGAAAACTCACCCATCTTCATTAAAATATTTGTAGTTGGGGTATGATAAAAATCTACTGGTAATTGTTAATGTATCACTTATTGAAGATCTAGAGGATGCAATCATAAAAATTCTATGGAGAAGAAAACAAAACCATTGGATGGATAATTTATAATATTATGACAATCAGTACAATTATTTTCACATATAATGTGTTTCTTAAGAAATATGAAAATCCCTCTAGACAACCATATTGTTGGATAAGCCCTATAATGAAGGAGGCAGTGATCATAGATGTGATTAATTTATTTAATGCCAAAATCTTCTACCCAATTTCCAAAAACCCATGGGTGAGTCCTCTATATGTGGTACCAAAAAATGGGGGGTATCCCCATTATTTCGAATGAAAAAAATTAAATCATTCCAATATGAACAATTATAGGATGGAGAGTTTGTGTAGACAACCAGAATCTCAATCATGCTACTATGAAGGATCATTTCCCAATTCACTAAATGAATCATAAGTTTGACCCATTGGTGGGGCATGAGTTCTACTTCATTTAGGTTGGCTATTCTAGATATAACCAAAATCATATTTCTCCTCAAGTCTAAGATAATAGAACATTCACATGAACATATTGAACTATTACTTATCAAAGAACGTATTTCATCATGTGTCATGCTCCAACCACCTTTCAAAAATGTGTGTTGGAAGTGTTCCTTGATATGGGGGATCTTATTTTAGAATTATTCATGGGAGATTTATCAGTATATGGAAAATAATTCAACACCTACATGAAAATTTTGGAGTTAGTCCTTGAATGATTCAAGATCACAAATCTGATTTTGAATATGGAAATGTGTGAATTTATGGTACAAAATAGAATTTTCTTATGACATCATATTTCTATTATAGAATTTAAGATGACATGACCAATACTGATGTAATTTTAATGATTCCCATTCCATCTTATTCCCGTGATCTTATGTGTTTTCTAGGATAATTAGATTTTTATTGATGATTCGTTCATGTATTCTAAAAAATAACTCAACCATTGAACACAATTCTTTTGAAAGATGTTATATTAATATTTGATGAAATGTGTACTACAACCATCAAAAATCTAAATAAAATATTGTTAGAGGCTCCTATCATTATTTCCAAGAATAGGGATGACTAATTTGATATTATGTGTGATACAAGTCAATATGCGATAGGGGATGTTCTATGACAGCTAATTTTTCATATCTTTATACCAATTTATTATGCAATATGAGCATTTAATGAAGCTAAAATTAACTACACCACCACTGGGAAGGAGATTTTTCCAGTAGTGTTTTCATTAGATAGATTTAAAAACTAATTTTGTGATATCTAATGTAGTTTTTTATATCAACCATGAATCACTTAAATATTTGATGAATATTAAGAATGAAAAGCTGCACCTCATTCATTGGTTGCTTCTACTCCATGAATTTGAATTAGAAATCCGTGGCATGAATGGACGTGGGAACATAGTCACTATTCACCTTTCTCACTTTGAATGGCCTCTTTTGGAATGATATGATGATAGAGAAATAATGGAAGATGTCCTAGATGAGTATTTTTTTCTCTATCAGAGTTACACCTCACACATGGTATGCCAACATCGAAAACAACATGGTTATTGGAGTGGTTCATTCTGATATTTATTTCCTATAAAATAAATGACTTCTATAAGAAGTAATTTTTTTTTATATGAATACCCACTACTCTTCTACTCATGTGGAGATGAGGTTATCTTCCTCTTTCTCCAGAAGAAGAAATAAAATGAATTTTGGAGTTTTTTCATTATTCTCCCATTGGGGGGAATCACGAGTCTTATCAAACGATTGTTTTTTTTTTCAATTTCGATTTTTTTATCCTACCATTCCCATTTATTCCTAAATGTATTTAGCATGATGTGATATGTTTTTTCAGACTGATAACATGGTGTGCTGATCTAAAATCCCTTAGGACCCCATGCTTGAGGTTGATGTATTTAATTTATGGGGTAACGATTTAATGATTCCATTTAACCCAATATATTGTAACTCTTACATTTTTGTTTTGGTTGATTTTTTATTCAAATGGGTGGAAGATGCTACCATGAAGCATCGCAGAATAATGGTCCTCATTTTATTCTTGAAGACAAATATTTTTAGTAGAGTTGGTACTCCATGGGTTCTAATCATTGATAATGGAAATCATTTTGAAAAAGCATTTATGTGGAATGTTCTCAAAAAATATTGCGTGAGATACAGCATGGGGACACCCTACCCTCCCTAGTCCATAGGCCAAGTAGAGGTCTCAAACCATGTAATCAAACAAATCCTATAGAAAACTATAGGAGCCTGATGAAAGGATTATTCTATGATGTTTGGTGATACATTATAGACATATTGGAACACCATTAAAACACCCTTAGGTAAGTCCCAATTTTGTCTAATCTATGTAGTACCATTTTATATACTGGTGGAACATGAGCATAAGGCCTAATGGGCTGTAAAGCCCTTGAACTAGGATCTAAAGGCCACAGAAGAGAAATAAAAAATTTAATTGACTGAGATTGAAGAAAACGTACTAGAGGATTATTGTAATTCTAATATATATAAAGATAATATAAATGTGGTCATGATTGCATGATAACTTGAAAATCATTCCAACATGACCATGAGGTATTTCTATTTAACTCTCTCTTGAGATTTTCACTAGGGATGTTGATGTACCGGTGATGGGGACCCATTAAATTGATCAATGTCTTCCACTACAGTGCGTTGGATGTTCTAGTGTAGATGGTCAATAGTTTAAGGTAAATGGACACCATTTTAATCCTAATCTTGAAATGGAAGACATGGTGGTGATTATATCCACCATTTAATTTGGGTAGCAAGAGGAAGTGTGTCGAGCATGAGACATTAAACGTAGAAATTTCCATTAGGTAACAAAGAATTTCAAAAATGTTTATTTAAATAGTTATTTTTTTTGGTGTTCTTAGGGTTGCATGTTACTATTTTTTCATCGATTAGGTGTTTTAGTATAGAATCCTTATAATGAGATTGATATATTATTGAATTTTTGTAATGCATGGATTAAATTTGTTATGGAAAATATCACATCAACTTTTACACATTATAGTGGAACAAGGGTTTTTAATATTCAAGGATTGTTTTGAATTCAAAAGTGGGAATTTTTAAAAATATTTTCATATAGAACCAATAGCACGGTTGGAATACGGTCTATAAGATTGTACAATCTTACCATGCACCATGTAAATCCCATCCCATTAGAATCTCGCATGGTTACCACACTGTTATGAAAACAGTGTGATCATCCCCAACAAACTGTGTGGGCCAAACCCTCTCTTCTAAAATCCTCCTTATTGGTTGGTGCACAATATAAAAAACCATGCACTGAAACCATGCAGCCACATAAAAAATTGATTGTTTCATTTAAACCCCTAATTTCATTCCTCTTTACTTCTTACCCTTCCTATTTGATACCTTCTCCTTGACTGTGTGCCATGACTAGCTTTTCATTCACTTTCCATTCAATATTTCTTCCCTATACAACAAGATCATCACCAAGATATGTTCTCTCACTCTTTCTCACTCTTTTTCACTTCTTCGTCTTCTTATTCATTCTTACTTATCTCCATAGGGTTTATCCAACCACTTCATTTTTTCAAATATTATATTATTGTCTTTTATTATCCCTTTGTCTTCAGTTTCTTCTTTCTTCCCCTTCATTTTTCACTGATTCAATGTCAAAAACATGCAAAACAAATAATTTTTCAAAAAATCCCCAATATTGGAATTTTATATTCCATATTTTTCATTTTCAATTTATTATATTGGTTTTAGAAAAATATTTATCTAATTATTCATCTATTATTGTTGTAAATTTTAAAATTACATTTTTACACTCCCATACTAGTCGTTTTTATTACCCAAACCCATAATTTCATCCTCAAACGGGCTTGCGCTTTTGGTTTTGCCTCATACCATAGTGCCCTCATGAAACAAATTAATAAGGACAAAAATTTGATATATATGTTGTTTTTAACTAGGGAGGTCAATACACATCGCCGTTTTCACTGGAATACCTTGAGGGTTTTGTAATTTCATAGGAACTAAAACTGTTCACAGTACATGGAAACCTTACCTGAGAACTTGTAGTTCATAAACCCACATTAAATGAAGTGGTTATATGTTTTGACAGGACATTCAAAATCCATGATTCGTATACAAAATATGTGAAGGTTTATTTGAGATAGGAAAAAGGTGATGTACAATTTCACATCATGAAAAAAAGATTCAGTTTTCCCTTTAATGAGTCTTCCAAACTTATCATAATTTATGATCAAGACCGTATGAAATCTATAGAAAACTGTAAGGAACACATAGAATGTGACCCTAAAGCTACCAGAGCCTTTTATGCCACCATTTCCCAACCTGGAGATTCATATATACCTCAGACATCCAAGGCATCCTGATTACACAATCCCATTCATTAGATTTTACATCTGATTGTTAACATAAGCTTCATTGCTTGGTTCTATAGTGACGGAAACAATAGTAATCCGGATTTATTCCCCCTTCACTACATGATCACTAGATTTAAGGTCAACCTTTATTATCGTTTCTCACAATTCAGCAAGACAATGTTCTCTAGGATCAAGGGTGGATTGTTTCCCTCCCTTTCACCACTCACCTGATGGAACACTGGGATATTGAATATGATGAAATAGAATTCATTGAGCTACCACTGGAAACTATCTCTTCCATCGTCCACATCCATTATTTACAGATTCTGGATTATGATAGAGCTCGATTCCGTTTTAGAGGCCAACCTGTAGAAAAACCAACTGAACCCCGACATGAGGCCATAGTGGAGGTGGCAGCTCCCATTTTCCATGTGGCCTCCCACCAATCCTCTCCCCATACTGACACATATCCTCCCACCACCTCCCCCACTTATATGAACCCACAACATTTCCCACCATATCACTCATACCCCAACCTACAAAGAACCCCATTGGATTACCCATTACTCTTCTGGAAGTGGCATAAGGACATGTACCAGATGTTCATTAGAATTTAGAATTTACTGGGCTAGAGGTGGAAGACCTCACCCTATCCAATATTCAAGAACCTAATCTCTATGAGGTAATACCTAGATACACCCCTCCTCTTACATATTTAAAGATGTAGCAATTGATCCTGATCCTTCTTATGGATCGTCATCAATGGGAGGTCCCTCCAACACTATGCTACCACTGAAGGGATGGACACCACCCCACCAATTGCTGACCCCACCTGGGATGAATCCGCATGTGCTCAGTTTTTGGATCCCCTTGATCCCTCCATGGGATGGAACTGATCATGTATTGTTGCTCTTCTTTTTGCTGAATTGTCATGGGTGAATTTTTTATCATCTCATTTCCACTATTGTGTTTCATTATCATGGTTTGATTGCTATTTCATTTGGTTATCTATACTACAACTTTGGATTTCTTACTTCACCTTTTTTGTTTTTCTTGTTTAGTCAGTAGGTGACTCACTTTCTCCATCATAAATCCACTTTTCATTATGGTGGGCTCCCGCCCACCAATTTCTTCCATCTCATTTCCCTCTTTCATCCAGACTTTTCTAGTTTTCCATCATTTCTTTCATTCCCCACTTTCCTTTCTAAATTTCCCACACTTCTCCACTATACAACCTTCATAGGGGACTGAGAATGGTATTAATTATTGGGAAGTGAGCCTACATATGGTACCCCATTTGGATATCTACTTGAACATTACCTAAGATGACATGTTTTAAAATGATTTTTACAAAGGGCTAATATAGGTTCCATAGAGCTATATCAGTTTGAAAAAATGGTCTTTTGATTATTATTTCTAATATTTTCACATATGCCCTGATTGAATTTTTTTGTGTTATGAATGAGCTCGTAAAACATGAGAAGAAACATTTGTACATTCATCTCGAAAAAAATTTGTTTACAAATAGATTTTTTGATGGTTTAAATTAAATTCAGAAACCCATTAAAATGGAAACAAACTTATTCATACATAGAGGTGGGGCATGAAAATTGTTGTTGTCACACTAATGGTTATCACACATTCTTATTTTATTAAACTCTTGACATGCTAAAACTTTTCATCATGTGATGATAGGAAAAACTGTTCACAATTTAATGACAGAATCACATCCCAATGATAGTACAATGAGATATGAAAATGCATGCCCAATATTTTTTGAAGACCTTTCATCAGGTTCCAAAAGATGAAAGAAAATGATGGTGTTCGACTTATAAAACTTTTAGTCCACAATTGGAAATTATGAAACCTAATCTTTATTAATATAATTGTATTATTAGATAGAAATGGAAGATGGGACATCCATTGAATGAATAAGGAAAAACTAATTTTTAAAAAATAATTATTTATTGATGAATGGTTGGAGGTTTTGGGATAGGCTTACATTGTTATCTAATTTCACAAATTTTGGATGTCATGTTGTATGAATTTATTAATTGTTAATGATAATTCATTCAGAATATATATTCATTAAATTACAATAATCATTTAAATTTATCCTTATTTCTTCAAAAATTTATCTGAAATGATTTTATAAGAATTTTTATGAGGAAAAACAACAAATCAATTGTGGGGGAGTTTTGATGCACTGTTTTCCATAGAGAATTTCCATTTATTTATGTATCTTGAATATGGTCATGGGGGTGGATTTTCTTGATTGTAACTATTTTATTATGTCATGTTATCTATTTTGGTCACTAAGTAAATAAAATTGCATACATTTCATTTATTGGTTATTCATATAGGAATTTGAGGCTTTTTGAAAAAATTTCATGGTGTTTTCTATTACATAGTCACCAAGTCCTAGAACCCTGACATGAAGTCCAAGAAAATCCAAATTTTTCAAGGTATTGGAACCCTGCTTGGTCTCCACATAGTTTGATAGACCATGTAGATTCACCAAGAAACAGTGCGAGGTGTTCATTTTTGAGACACAAATCCTCCTCATGGGATCCATATGATTTGAAAAAACATGTGGACCATCCGAGATAGTCATGCTCTCTTCTTCAGGTGGAATGAACTATGTAGATGGTGGGCACACATTTTATCTATTTGTGTGTGATAATCGAGAAATTTTCAATAGCCCCATCATCTACTCCTATATTATCCTCCCACCCAAGCTCTAACCTGAGATTTAGACCCCTTACCTCCCTAGGACAAAGGGGTATAACCAATTAAGGGGAGGTGGATACTTTTGAGAAATGGGAGATCATCCTATGGAAACATCATCTGGGGGAGGTTCATTGAAATCATTCAGGGAAATGTTTTTTGAGTTTGTCTCTTGTAAATCTGTAGTGGACCCTTTTCCATTCAGTAGTAATGACCACTTCATGAATTATAAGTTTTTTTCATCATTTACCCTATGTGTTTCCAAATTCCACATGTTTTGGTGATATGAAAAAAGTGGGTTTGTTAATCCATCAATTTTATACTATTCATGTTGTTCACTTTTCACTCATAATATCCACATTACATGTTATTGAATCAAACTGAAAACCCCATATTAGACCATGAATGGAATTTATAGGGATACATAGGGTAATAATGATGTATCATACCCATGAAAATTTGGGTTATGAAAGGTTTAAAATTGGTGTTTTCTTTTATTGAATCCCACATCATAAAAAATAATATTAAAATATCTTTAAAAAAGGAAATTTAGAGACACAATATTTTAACAGTGTAACTCCTCACTAGTTTTCCATATAGAAGAACATGGGTGGGATGAAAAAATATGGATATGGAAGAAAAACCTAACCATCAAATTCTGATAGAGTTTGATAGAGAAGAAGGTTAAGAAAAGATTAAAAATCAGATTGCCACTAATCGGTGATGATTTAATGGGATATCTGATTGATCAGATAAGAAGGTACTAAGCTAACATTATTGGTTTTCAAGATCCATTACATAGTGTTGAATAATATGAGATAAAAAACATACAAAATTTTATTTCAATCTCATCATTGGTCATTCCTTAAATAATTTCCACTACATATCTTATTCAATGAAATGTAATTAAATTTTTCATTCTTAATGTGTTATCATATCATGTGATGCATAAATAAAACTATAGGTTTTTACATCTATCATTATCTCCAAAAAAATATCATAGGTAATAAAATATGCATAAGTCAACATACGCTGAGATAAGACATTATTTAAAAAAAAATAAATTGATGTTTAACGTAACAATTCATAAAATTAATAACCTTATAATCATTCTAAGAGCTGAAAATAAAAAACATTTGATATAGGTAAACTAAATCAGTATACCATTTATCCCCATATCTCATCAGGAATTTCTTTCTTGTCACATTCCAGACACTTGAATACCTTAATCATGTATTCTCTTAAAACATGGTTATAAAATGAATTACAATAAAACCTTAGTGAAAAAATGAATTATGTAAAAAAATAAATCTTTCAACAAACCAAAAATAACACAAAATCTATATAATAAACCAATTATACAACTCTTTCCTTATATCTGTAATGAGGTCACTAATACTACCAAACATCACATTATATCCATATCGCATCATTATGCACATATCATGTGTTTTTCAAAAATATTTCAATCACTTTTCATGGTTACTAGTACCATATTCAAATTGAAAACCACAATGTACAAATACATAGATATTTTAATGATCCATAATTCTATAAAAGTGATTCTACAACATTATTCTAGATTTGCATTATATAAACACTCAATCACTCCATCACTTAATTATTATACTCTAATTTTCCAATAGTAATTGCATGATATTTGCCTTTCTCTTTTTTCATTATGTGGTTTTTGATATCAATCATCATTGATTGCCCATGGATTAGGGAACTAGTCATCATATTACCACATTCCCTATCATAGGTATCATTGAAGTGTTGGTAGTGATTTCTATGCATCCTTTTATTTATTTACATCCTTAAATACCATTTTTTAAATACTTCATCACTCAATTTCCCAAGGACCTTATCTTACAAACATAATACACTTTCTTGTCCCATTATGAAATTCTACTCCATGTTTGTTTTCACACTTTCATAATAAAGAAACACACGAATTCTATTCACATTTTTTCTGAGATTTTCTATTGAACTCCATCATTAATTTCTTGTAAAAACCAAGAGATTGATATGTAAAAAAATTTTATTTCTACAATGTTATAAAAATTCACAATCTTATTAGTGCTGTTAAAGTATCTTATAGCAAAATCCCTTCGAAGGATTGGTTTTCAGCAATAGAAGATTTGACCAAATTTATGTTAAGGATTGATGATAAAGACAGAAGCATACCTTGATTGTCCTATAAAAGTTTTCTTTATATAAACTAACAAATTCATCATCATTTTTAATAATCATAATGATTGCATTTAACAATTTTTTTGAAGAATACGTTGAAATTACTTATTGAAAAATATGTTCTTTAACTCATCCCATTCTATGGATTTAATTTCATCTTGATGACTCATATTCTTGGTTAGAGCCCACCACTAGTCATCTACATGTTTTAAATGATAAACAAACAAAATGAATTTGTCATGATCTGAACAGTGAAGGATAAAAAATATCATTTCCAAGGTACTGATCCATTTCTCAACAATAAGTGGATCATAATACCCACTAAAAGATGGTGTATGTTAACTCATGAAGAAATAAACAAAACATGTTTTCATTCTATGATCAATTGGATGTCCATAATGATTTATAGCTTTTGTAAGTTTAGAGATAATATTTTTCATTCCAACTCCCATAATACTTGGTGGTTTTGGAGGAAAATTATTGAATTTCACATTCCATTGATCATTAACATTATTCCTTTTGGTTACAACAACTGTTTAAAACCCAAAAAGAATATTGTGAGAGGAAAAAATCATAACAGGAAAACACCATATTTAAGGGGGATTTTTTAAATCACTATCATATTAGCTTTAATTATATGTTATTGATGATCATTAATATAATTCTAGGACTATTAAATATAGTTATACTTACCCTTGGGGACATCCCAAGATGTATCCTTATAAATATTTATTGGGACCTCATTAATGTATTCCCATTCAATTTTCTACCGGTTCACTAAACCTTCACTATAATACCAAATCTAACAATCCAAGGATAGACATACATTGAAATTATACTTATATTTTAGAATTTTTTTATAAATCACTCAAATAGATTCCCAATGTATGTATTAGTTTAGTGTATTTGGAAAATTTTAATACACTTTTCTAAATTGGGGAAAGATCTTCAACATTACACATAATGAACTTACCCTTTTGTTCTACAAAAAAAACTTTTATATCCTGGGGATGTGAAAACATAAAAAAGGTGACAAGAAATTCTTAGTAAGGGTAAACATAGAGAAACAAAACATAACATAAACAAAATAATATAAAAAATGAGCATAAACTTTTAATAATGAAATATTGAGTCATAAATTAAATCTTCGTAGTTCGTAAGGAATAAATCATAAATGAACATAAGCCATGATAAATCTTTAATAGAATAAAACATGGAATTATGGAAAACAAATAACCAGGGAAAATAATTTCTATATTATCCAAGGCTCATTTCCAAGACCATCATAGTAGAAAAAGGAAATTACTGAACAGAGTTCATTCCTCATTCCATCCCTGTATTACTAAACTGGGTTTAGTTGTCACTCCAATAATTTATATTTCATGAGATATAAATGATTAAAAAATAAATTGGATGGTGATATTTGTCCCACCCATCACATAATGGAAACCATAAATATGTGTTCCACAAAAAAATCATTAATACCAGAATATCCCTAAGGAATTAATTGGAAATTCTTAAACATCATTCCATCCTAACTAAATCCTTGTAAAAAATTGATTTCATAAATAAAATTCTATAAAAATTTAATTAAATCATATAAATAATTGGGTTATTATTTTTGAAACACAACCCTGTTAAAAATTCCATCTTTTATGGAAAATAGTTTTGATTAAACACTAGAAATTTATTTTTGAGGAAATTATCCTTTCTTCTTTTAAATCATTTACATCTATCAAAATTAAAAACAAATAAAAAAAATTCATTGAAAACAACCTTCAAATATTTTAATTTATGCTTTATTGAAATACGGTGTTATGAATATGTAATAATCCATTCATTTCGTATATGTTAAAAAAACATTAATCTCATACTTTTTTTTGAAAATTAATAAAGTACCTTGTATCAAATAATGACAAAATATTCCATTCATAACATTTAAAAATTTACCTAATGGGTATAATTAATTGTTAATAATTTTATAAGAATATATATAGTATTACATATTTAGGAAACATGGATGTTGGTGATAGATATAACCTATTAAATACTTAAGAATAAACAATCTTGGATAATAATGAGATTGCAACATTATCCCTTACCTTAGGTCTATTTACCATTGTATGTATCGAAATCACTAGTTAATTGTTTTAAATAATGTCATTGTATTATTAAAGAATCATATTAATTTTAATATTATCATATATGATTATGTAATAAAAAATTTGGTAATAAAATATCATTATAACTCATTATTCGATTAATGACTACTTTATTTTCTCAGGCATGATTTGTTGAATAAGTTTAGGTTCTCTTTCATAGGTTACAGTTAAATTAATCCAAAATGATATTAAAATTATATATATCATTTTTATTTGTTCTTGACATTTATATAACCATGAATTAATGGATATCATATAGAACGTATCACATCGCATCATGGAGACGATATGTTTTTCGTACCCATGCATGAAGATATGATTTCATTAATTATAAAATGCAATAAAATGGGATGATATATATATTTTTATAGAATAAATAACTTTCTATAATAATAATAAAATATAGTTTTTATTTCCATTATTATACCCATCCATGTCATGTGGTGGTGAAAAACATATCACACCACGATGTGGAGATGGTATGTCGTAGGTATGCACACATGGTGATTTATTTTTTTATAAAATGGATAGAGGGTAGAATATGTGTTTTCCAAAATCTAAATAACATATCCGTATAAAATTGACTATTTATTCATTAATTTATAATGTAAAAAAATCATTATGATGAATTATAAGTTGAAATTATTTCAAATAATCATTATAGGAGATTGCATCTTCTTCAATGAGATCCCTCTATATATCCTCTTGATCGAACTATAGTTGGTATTTTTTGAAGAAAAGAACCTCTAGAATGTGACTAAAAAATTTTATATAGTAAATATATTGTGGATGGTCGAGCATAATGGCTCAATGAGAATTGAAATTGTGAGGGGGGATGATCCCTTTTATAATTTAGGTGAGGGGAACATTTAGAATATCCAAATTTATTAGTTTATAATATAATAGAACCAAATAAAAATACCACAAAAAATTTAATAGTTTCGAATATCAGATGAGATGATGTACTAATATCATCAACCGATAAAATTTTTACATGTTTTTATGTCAATTTAAACCTTTTCATTTTAATTTAACAATTATTTATTCTATTTCATTTTTTATAGGGTATTAGTTATTTCAATATTAAGAGGATTAAATATTTACTTATTTGATGTAAATTAAATCATTAATAAATAATTTAGATCGTTTTAGACAAAATAATAATAATTTTATACTTTTAAAAAATTAATATTTTTAATAAATTTAACAAAAAAAAATCTTTTTATAAAAAAAATAGTGTGAATTTTGAAACTATTCAATTTTAGGATATTTTAAATTATCATGAAAATATTTTATCCTTGAAAAAAATATATTATCATATCCTTAAAGGGTCTAGGTAATCTAAAAAATTCATTGGACATATCAATTATCTCATATAATATTTATTTTAATATTTTAAATAAAATTAATTTAATATTTCAATTAATAAAATAGTTACAATATCAGTATTGTGAAATAAATTAATATACTTTCCATTTAGGTAATCATAAAAATATAAATACTATGATGAATATAGAACTACTATATTTCATTATAATTACTATAGTCAAATATATAACATATAAAACAAATCATTTGATAATGTTATACTTTTTTAAAAATGAAGGTGAAAAGTATAATGTAGAGACTCGAAGATTATCGTACATGGACATTACATTACATTTGCGGAATACTTAGTACATAACAAAAAACACACACACAAGGATCGTAATAGTTTAGTGTCTTTGGAAACTCGGAACATAATCTTCTAATCCTGGTGAAAGATCTTCAATATCTCCCATAAAGATCTTCCATTTTTTTTACCTAAAACCTTTCTTTATATCCTGGGGAAAAGAAAACATAAAAGGGTGAGCTCAAATGCTCAGTAAGGGTATACAAAAGAAATAAAAATCATATCATATCTTTTTGAAAATCATAACCTGCAAAAGAGATCATAATATCTTAACATGGAACAAATCATAGAAGTGAAAATGAGATCACCATAATCATAACATGAAACTTGAAACTTTGTGGCATGCACACATAATCATGGAAAATCATTTCTTGTTAGTCATGACTCATTGACAAGACTATCTTAGTGGACAAAGTCCCTTTCTGAATCGAGTAACCCTCGTTTCAGTCCTGTTTCACTGAACCGGTATAACCTACCATTTCAGCCATGTCTATCTCATGAGATATAAAATCTTTACCCAATGCATTGGAGGGAGATATAGGTCCCACCCATGTTATAATGAATCCTTTCTTATGTGTGCCACATAATCATAAACCATACATCATAGCGTAACCCATGTAATAAAAATGGGATTCTTAAGCAACATGACATCATAAAACCATTCATATGAGATAAAGGAATTCATAAACATAATTCCATCACAACATAGTCAAATCAATGTAAAAATATGGATAGAAACAGAACCCTTTATTATCTTATATGGAAAATAATTTTGATAATACACTTGAATTGAATTCTTGAGGAAAATATCCTTTCTTCTTCAAAATCAATTTCTTTTCACAAAACATCATGCAATTTTAAAAGAAAGAGATTTTATTGAAAATAGTCATGAAATCTTTTAGAGGAAGCTTCATGAAAATAAGGCTTTATAAAACAGTAAAAATACGTTCGTGCCGTATAAGTTAAAAAAAAACATTCTTCGTACTTTTGTCGGAAAAGTCAAAAAGTACCTCGTACAAAAAACGACAAAAGATTCCTTTCATTTCTTTTACTAAAAACTTCCCGAAGGGTAAAAATGGATTTAAACAATTGTAGGTGGATGGAAATAATATTACACATTTATGAAACATGGATGTGGATGATAAAATACACCCCAGTAAATACTTACGAATAAACAATCTCGGATAAAAATGAGATTGTGATATTTCCCTTACCTTAGGTCCGACTTGCTTTGTAAGTGTCCGAACCTCCTGTATAATGATTTAAATTATGTTATTGACTTATTACAGAATCATATTCATTGTTATGATATCATATATGGCTCACTTATGACATTATATTACCCGTTCTTTTGTAAATTCCATGTTAAAGAAGCGTTTTGGGTAAAATCGTTTCATTTATCGTAGGTGTTTTGACTTGTTGTTCTTGACATCATTATTACTTATATCATGATTTACTCACTTCCAGAATATAAAATATGATTTATATATCATATATATTCAGTATATATATATATATAATAGGTAGATAAATAAAATGAAAAACACCGTTCATGGAGACGGTAGTCCGTACGTACGCATGAACGCTGTTTTCCTTTCCTTATTGTCTTGAAATGGAAGTAAGTAGATGACATACATATGTATATATATACATAAATCCAGTAGCTTTATAATGTCATATATTTCATTATTATTTCTTAAATATACATTATAATCATTCTTAAATGGTTAACATGGAGAATGAATCTCATCGCGTCGTGGAGACGGTAGTCCGTACGTACGCACGAGCGATGATATCATTTCTATAAATATTGAATTGAATTGGAGTGGATTATACAATATATCAGAATCAATATGATGTTGTAATAACTATGTATAGTTATTCTTTACACCATTATACCCATCCATGTAAGGTGGTGGTGGAAAATAGATTACACCACGGCGTGGAGACGGTATTCCGTACGTACGCACGCGCGGTGATTTCTTTTTCCGTAGGATGGATAGATGGTGAAATAGGGTTGTTTCATACTTATAATAACATATCAGTATATGAGTGATACTGATGTTATTACTTCATAATGAAACAATCTAAGAAGAAGAAGTGGAAGAAGAAATAAAGATGAAAGAATTGGTAACGGTAATGACCTCTTCTTTGAAGTGCCTCTTTGAGACCTCCTCTTAGGGCACTAAAATTGGTCTTTGAGGAAGACCAGAACCTCTAGGATGTTGCTAGGGAAGTGGAGAAGAGATTTTGGCAGGGGTTGGCCGAGCTTGAGTGCTCAAATTGGTGTGAGGAGGAGGGGGAGGAGGTGTCCTTTTATAGGGGAGGAGAGGGGCACCTTAGGAATATCTCAAAATATTATTTTATATTAAAGTCAAAATCGGTTTATAATGGTTCCAATGGGTCTTATTTCGAAGCTAAAGTGGGGATGGGTCGAAATCCTATCAACCAATAGAATTTAGACATGTTTAGGATATTTTTTTAACCTTATCAATTAGATTTAACTCTAAGTTAAATAATTTTACTTTTACCATGTCTTTTTGTTTTCTTTCACTATATGGTTAATACACTTACTATAACATGCCAAACGAACCCCAAATTGTTTATTATTAATATATATATCCTTATCTAAGTCATTTGGCCGAACCTTAGATTTTTAGGAATACAATAACAATTAATAATATAATATTTGATTTAAAAACTATTTTGTGTCAATTTTGACACTATTTGATATATGATTTTTGTGAAAGTCATAACAGAATTAAATGTTCGAAAAAAGTTGATTAAATCAACATTAATATATCATAGTAACCTAGAAAATTAGTGGAATTCATAAAAAATCTCAAATTACATTTATTTTGGTGTTTATAACATCAATTATGTCAATATTTCATTAATAAGATAATTACTGCATCATCGTTGTGTCATAAATAAATTAAATTATTTGATGTCTAAAAATTACAAATAAAATACCATCATGTAGGAAATATTTTTATCTTTCTAATGAATATTTACAATCGAATTTATCTTATGTATAACTCCATATTAAAAATGCTTTACTTATTAAACTTTGATTTTAACTATTTTAACCTTTCTTTAAATAAATTAATAATAAATGTCCTAATCTAATCCAAGTGGGCCTAAATGGTCATATTTTATTCCTAAGTTTGTTTTTGGTCGAATTACACTTGTCCAATAGAATTAGGACATGTGTTAGGGTAATATTAATATCATATTTACCCTTAGTTACCCTATTTACTATTAACCGCGGTAAAAAAAGTAAAAAGTTACTATTCACCAAAAAATTATTTTCATCTCATTGAACCACATTTTAGTCCTTGATATTAACCGTGTCTCTCGGATTTTCGAAATTCCATTCACAGAAGAGGCAAAATTACGTTTTATGAAAAATTCAGTTTTTTTAACTACCACTTAGTAGTTTCACTATTCATCAAAAATTGATGTTTTTCAGAACAATGCCAAAATTTCATCCTAAGCTATATTTCATATTCCGATTTCAAAAATGAAATCTATTTTACCAAATTCATAACATAGAAGTTGCATTAATTAATTTTATAATTAAATCCCGCTGTTAAAATAAATAGCGTGTTTTTAGGAAACAATATATATCAAAAGATTGACATTTGATTATGTCTGGTTTAAATGTGAAATTACAACCAATGACCAACATTGTATTAAATTGTAAAAATATATTCTAAATATACTTTAAAACCACTCAATTAATAATTTATCACTATTAATTATTTCGATTAAAAAAGTTGTTTTTAATTATAATTTAGTAATTTTCACTATTCATCAGAATATGAAAGTTATCCGAAAAGTACCAAAATTTCACCTTAGGCTAAATTCGATACTCCGAATCCAAGAATGAAGTTCATTTTGAAAAATAAGATTTACAGAATTTTAAAAAGTGGTTATTACTATTCATAATGGCTAGTTTTAATAATATTTTAATAGCACATCGTTGTTTAGTGAAACTCGGTATTGCGTATTACACACGCTATCGAGGAAGGTCGTGATTGCGTGTAATGAAAGGCAAGACAAGGATGCGTGTTGTGCAAGCTCCTTTTGGTGTAGCGTACAACACAAGACATTAATAAAATTAAAAAGAATATTTTTTTATAAAATCTTGGGCTGTTACATTCTACCCCCCTTAAAATGAATTTCGCCCTCGAAATTCGTCGAGGTTATAAATGGTTTACTATTCGAAAGTTTCTTTAATAGAAACCCACATCATAAAAAGGAATATCAAAACCAATCTTTAAAAACAAAAGTATGAAACGTAACGGTTACCCAAATAAACTAATCATTGGGTTTCCACATAGGTGAAAATATGGATATGGAAGAGAAATCTAACCATCATGTTCTGATGGAGAGTGGTAGAGAACATGGCTATGGAAAAGCCAGTAATCACAAATCCATAGATTTGTGATGATATAAGGTACCATCTGATTCATCAGGTATAAGATCACTAGGACAACATTTTTGGTTTTCAAGATCATTTCCCTTAAAGTTGAAAATTTGAATTAGAATAAATACTTACTTTATTTTGGTACAATCTCACTGTTGTTCGTGCCTTGAACAATTTCCACTTCATCTCTTAAATAAATGAAGTTGAATTTGTTATTCATGAAGTGTTAGAAGATCATGTGATAGAATGACGGGTCATTCCATCTGTCTCAAACAAAAGGTTAGCAAAAATTATATGTACAAATCGATCTATAGTGAGATTAATCATATATGGTTCCTAAAATGGACTTATACTTCATATATCATACTGCTTAATATAATAAAACTAGTTTCTACTAAACAGGGACTTCCTGTAGGCCAGTGGTAGGCGATAAAGGCCAGTCGCACTTCGGTTGTGGGTTCGATTCCTACAGCCTTGTCCGAAGCGATGGGCTGTCGCCCGTCCTGCAGGTTGTCCTTTTTCCAAAACTATATTACTATAACATCCCATCAATAATATCGAAAAAAACTTTTATCCTTAAACAATACTAACTTATGTCCAACATAATCCATTCCAATCTTTAGGCTTATCCATAATACTGCAGTCCATTCCCATAACATAGAGATTTAATACTATCGTTGATCCCCATATATCATAAGATATATCTTGTTGGCCACATTCCAAACATTCAAAGGCCTTAATCTTGTACTCTCTTGAATACCCATTGAACCTTAGTGAAAACATGAATGCAGTTAAAAGTTAACACTTTTCACATACCGAAATCCTCAAAATTCTATATACTCAAACCATGATATCACTTAGTCCTTATATCAATCATGAGCTCATGAATACTATCAAACATTTAATTTTCCCCTTATCCCTTCATTATGCGCATATCATCTACATTCCAAAAATATCTGAATAACCTTTCATGGATACTGGTAACATTAATCATACACTTTCAAAACACAAGGAAAGACAACAGTGTAACAATCCATAGATGTCTCTTTATTCCAAAATTACACATGATAAACATGTAATCATTCCACTGCATTCTCAAACCATTGACCGAGCTTCAAAAATTATTTCATCTCACATATCATTTGTAGTCTCTTCATCATCATCCACATAAATACTACCCATATGACCATACTGATTCTCTTCATGAGTCTTTACCTTAGGGCATTTGTTTGCATAATGCCCATACATTCCACATTTAAAACACTTAACCATTTTTGATGTCGTAGCAATACCATTATCCTCATCCATGGTGTTAACCGACCCTTTTCCTTTGCACTTACTTCCTTTGTGTCCTTCTTTTCCACACCCAAAGCATCTTCCAGTTCCCTTGAAACATTCTCCTTGATGCCTCTTCCCACATGATTTACATAGGGGAAATTGAACTTTCTTTCCTCTATGATCATCATGGAACTCCATCTTTCTCTTATTAGTCGAGTCAGGAAACTTACCAAATTGTACTTTATTGATCATATTGTGAGATTTCTGATTCAGCATAATAATGACGTTTGGACATCCAAATCCCATTTCATTTGGTTGCTCATGAAGAATATCATTCCATTGTCCATCATATCCTCCATTATTGTGAATCATCTTGTTTCCAGCCATTTTCTAAAAACCAAACAGAATAGTGTTAGATGCAAAAATCATAATAAAGGGGGAGTAACTTAAATATCTATCATCTTTGGTTTAATCTAATATCATTACCGTAGTTCTAGGACTATATCCTATACGTATACTTATCCTTAGGGGCATCCCTAGACATACCTTAGAAATATCTCTAGGGATCTCACTAGCGTTTTCGCATCCTAGTTTCCAAAGGTTGACTAAACCTTTCCTCTGATACCAACTATAGAGACTCGAAGCTTATCGTACATGGACATTACATTACATTTGCGGAATACTTAGTATATAACAAAAAACACACACACAAGGATCGTAATAGTTTAGTGTCTTTGGAAACTCGGAACATAATCTTCTAATCCTGGTGAAAGATCTTCAATATCTCCCATAAAGATCTTCCATTTTTTTTACCTAAAACCTTTCTTTATATCCTGGGGAAAAGAAAACATAAAAGGGTGAGCTCAAATGCTCAGTAAGGGTATACAAAAGAAATAAAAATCATATCATATCTTTTTGAAAATCATAACCTGCAAAAGAGATCATAATATCTTAACATGGAACAAATCATAGAAGTGAAAATGAGATCACCATAATCATAACATGAAACTTGAAACGTTGTGGAATGCACACATAATCATGGAAAATCATTTCTTGTTAGTCATGACTCATTTCCAAGACTATCTTAGTGGACAAAGTCCCTTTCTGAATCGAGTAACCCTCGTTTCAGTCCTGTTTCACTGAACCGGTATAACCTACCATTTCAGCCATGTCTATCTCATGAGATATAAAATCTTTACCCAATGCATTGGAGGGAGATATAGGTCCCACCCATCTTATAATGAATCCTTTCTTATGTGTGCCACATAATCATAAACCATACATCATAGCGTAACCCATGTAATAAAAATGGGATTCTTAACCAACATGACATCATAAAACCATTCATATAAGATAAAGGAATTCATAAACATAATTCCATCACAACATAGTCAAATCAATGTAAAAATATGGATAGAAACAGAACCCTTTATTATCTTAAATGGAAAATAATTTTGATAATACACTTGAATTGAATTCTTGAGGAAAATATCCTTTCTTCTTCAAAATCAATTTCTTTTCACAAAACATCATGCAATTTTAAAAGAAAGAGATTTTATTGAAAATAGTCATGAAATCTTTTAGAGGAAGCTTCATGAAAATAAGGCTTTATAAAACAGTAAAAATACGTTCGTGCCGTATAAGTTAAAAAAAACATTCTTCGTACTTTTGTCGGAAATGTCAAAAAGTACCTCGTACGAAAAACGACAAAAGATTCCTTTCATTTCTTTTACTAAAAACTTCCCGAAGGGTAAAAATGGATTTAAACAATTGTAGGTGGATGGAAATAATATTACACAATTATGAAACATGGATGTGGATGATAAAATACACCCCAGTAAATACTTACGAATAAACAATCTCAGATAAAAATGAGATTGTGATATTTCCCTTACCTTAGGCCCGACTTTCTTTGTAAGTGTCCGAACCTCCTGTATAATGATTTAAATCATGTTATTGACTTATTACAGAATCATATTCATTGTAATGATATCATATATGGTTCACTTATGACATTATATTACCCGTTCTTTTGTAAATTCCATGTTAAAGAAGCGTTTTGGGTAAAATCGTTTCATTTATTGTAGGTGTTTTGACTTGTTGTTCTTGACATCATTATTACTTATATCATGATTTACTCACTTCCAGAATATAAAATATGATTTATATATCATATATATTCAGTATATATATATATATATATAATAGGTAGATAAATAAAATGAAAAACACCGTTCATGGAGACGGTAGTCCGTACGTACGCATGAACGCTGTTTTCCTTTCCTTATTGTCTTGAAATGGAAGTAAGTAGATGAGATACATATGTATATATATACATAAATCCAGTAGCTTTATAATGTCATATATTTCATTATTATTTCTTAAATATACATTATAATCATTCTTAAATGGTTAACATGGAGAATGAATCTCATCGCGTCGTGGAGACGGTAGTCCGTACGTACGCACGAGCGATGATATCATTTCTATAAATATTGAATTGAATTGGAGTGGATTATACAATATATCAGAATCAATATGATGTTGTAATAACTATGTATAGTTATTCTTTACACCATTATACCCATCCATGTAAGGTGGTGGTGGAAAATAGATTACACCACGGCGTGGAGACGGTATTCCGTACGTACGCACGCGCGGTGATTTCTTTTTCCGTAGGATGGATAGATGGTGAAATAGGGTTGTTTCATACTTATAATAACATATCAGTATATGAGTGATACTGATGTTATTACTTCATAATGAAACAACATAAGAAGAAGAAGTGGAAGAAGAAATAAAGATGAAAGAATTGGTAACGGTAATTACCTCTTCTTTGAAGTGCCTCTTTGAGACCTCCTCTTAGGGCACTAAAATTGGTCTTTGAGGAAGACCAGAACCTCTAGGATGTTTCTAGGGAAGTGGAGAAGAGATTTTGGCAGGGGTTGGCCGAGATTGAGTGCTCAAATTGGTGTGAGGAGGAGGGGGAGGAGGTGTCCTTTTATAGGGGAGGAGAGGGGCACCTTAGGAATATCTCAAAATATTATTTTATATTAAAGTCAAAATCGGTTTATAATGGTTCCAATGGGTCTTATTTCGAAGCTAAAGTGGGGATGGGTCGAAATCCTATCAACCAATAGAATTTAGACAAGTTTAGGATATTATTTTAACCTTATCAATTAGATTTAACTCTAAGTTAAATAATTTTACTTTTACCATGTCTTTTTGTTTTCTTTCACTATATGGTTAATACACTTACTATAACATGCCAAACGAACCCCGAATTTTTTATTATTAATATATATATCCTTATCTAAGTCATTTGGCCGAACCTTAGATTTTTAGGAATACAATAACAATTAATAATATAATATTTGATTTAAAAACTATTTTGTGTCAATTTTGACACTATTTGATATATGAGTTTTGTGAAAGTCATAACAGAATTAAATGTTCGAACAAAGTTTATTAAATCAACATTAATATATCATAGTAACCTAGAAAATTAGTGGAATTCATAAAAAATCTCAAATTACATTTATTTTGGTGTTTATAACATCCATTATGTCAATATTTCATTAATAAGATAATTACTGCATCATCGTTGTGTCATAAATAAATTAAATTATTTGATGTCTAAAAATTACAAATAAAATACCATCATGTAGGAAATCTTTTTATCTTTCTAATGAATATTTACAATCGAATTTATCTTATGTATAACCCCATATTAAAAATGCTTTACTTATTAAACTTTGATTTTAACTATTTTAACCTTTTTTAAATAAATTAATAATAAATGTCCTAATCTAATCCAAGTGGGCCTAAATGGTCATATTTTATTCCTAAGTTTGTTTTTGGTCGAATTACACTTGTCCAATAGAATTAGGACATGTGTTAAGGTAATATTAATATCATATTTACCCTTAGTTACCCTATTTACTATTAACCGCGGTAAAAAAAGTAAAAAGTTACTATTCACCAAAAAATTATTTTCATCTCATTGAACCACATTTTAGTCCTTGATATTAACCGTGTCTCTCGGATTTTCGAAATTCCATTCACAGAAGCGGCAAAATTAAGTTTTATGAAAAATTCAGTTTTTTTAACTACCACTTAGTAGTTTCACTATTCATCAAAAATTGATGTTTTTCAGAACAATGCCAAAATTTCATCCTAAGCTATATTTCATATTCCGATTTCAAAAATGAAATCTATTTTACCAAATTCATAACATAGAAGTTGCATTAATTAATTTTATAATTAAATCCCGCTGTTAAAATAAATAGCGTGTTTTTAGGAAACAATATATATCAAAAGATTGACACTTGATTATGTCTGGTTTAAATGTGAAATTACAACCAATGACCAACATTGTATTAAATTGTAAAAATATATTATAAATATACTTTAAAACCACTCAATTAATAATTTATCACTATTAATTATTTCGATTAAAAAAGTTGTTTTTAATTATAATTTAGTAATTTTCACTATTCATCAGAATATGAAAGTTATCCGAAAAGTACCAAAATTTCACCTTAGGCTAAATTCGATACTCCGAATCCAAGAATGAAGTTCATTTTGAAAAATAAGATTTACAGAATTTTAAAAAGTGGTTATTACTATTCATAACGGCTAGTTTTAATAATATTTTAATAGCACATCGTTGTTTAGTGAAACTCGGTATTGCGTATTACACACGCTATCGAGGAAGGTCGTGATTGCGTGTAATGAAAGGCAAGACAAGGATGCGTGTTGTGCAAGCTCCTTTTGGTGTAGCGTACAACACAAGACATTAATAAAATTAAAAAGAATATTTTTTTATAAAATCTTGGGCTGTTACATTCTACCCCCCTTAAAATGAATTTCGCCCTCGAAATTCGTCGAGGTTATAAGTGGTTTACTATTCGAAAGTTTCTTTAATAGAAACCCACATCATAAAAAGGAATATCAAAACCAATCTTTAAAAACAAAAGTATGAAACGTAACGGTTACCCAAATAAACTAATCATTGGGTTTCCACATAGGTGAAAATATGGATATGGAAGAGAAATCTAACCATCATGTTCTGATGGAGAGTGGTAGAGAACATGGCTATGGAAAAGCCAGTAATCACAAATCCATAGATTTGTGATGATATAAGGTACCATCTGATTCATCAGGTATAAGATCACTAGGACAACATTTTTGGTTTTCAAGATCATTTCCCTTAAAGTTGAAAATTTGAATTAGAATAAATACTTACTTTATTTTGGTACATTCTCACTGTTGTTCGTGCCTTGAACAATTTCCACTTCATCTCTTAAATAAATGAAGTTGAATTTGTTATTCATGAAGTGTTAGAAGATCATGTGATAGAATGACGGGTCATTCCATCTGTCTCAAACAAAAGGTTAGCAAAAATTATATGTACAAATCGATCTATAGTGAGATTAATCATATATGGTTCCTAAAATGGACTTATACTTCATATATCATACTGCTTAATATAATAAAACTAGTTTCTACTAAACAGGGACTTCCTGTAGGCCAGTGGTAGGCGATAAAGTCCAGTCGCACTTCGGTTGTGGGTTCGATTCCTACAGCCTTGTCCGAAGCGATGGGCTGTCGCCCGTCCTGCAGGTTGTCCTTTTTCCAAAACTATATTACTATAACATCCCATCAATAATATCGAAAAAAACTTTTATCCTTAAACAATACTAACTTATTTCCAACATAATCCATTCCAATCTTTAGGCTTATCCATAATACTGCAGTCCATTCTCATAACATAGAGATTTAATACTATCGTTGATCCCCATATATCATAAGATATATCTTGTTGGCCACATTCCAAACATTCAAAGGCCTTAATCTTGTACTCTCTTGAATACCCATTGAACCTTAGTGAAAACATGAATGCAGTTAAAAGTTAACACTTTTCACATACCGAAATCCTCAAAATTCTATATACTCAAACCATGATATCACTTAGTCCTTATATCAATCATGAGCTCATGAATACTATCAAACATTTAATTTTCCCCTTATCCCTTCATTATGCGCATATCATCTACATTCCAAAAATATCTGAATAACCTTTCATGGATACTGGTAACATTAATCATACACTTTCAAAACACAAGGAAAGACAACATTGTAATAATCCATAGATGTCTCTTTATTCCAAAATTACACATGATAAACATGTAATCATTCCACTGCATTCTCAAACCATTGACCGAGCTTCAAAAATTATTTCATCTCACATATCATTTGTAGTCTCTTCATCATCATCCACATAAATACTACCCATATGACCATACTGATTCTCTTCATGAGTCTTTACCTTAGGGCATTTGTTTGCATAATGCCCATACATTCCACATTTAAAACACTTAACCATTTTTGATGTCGTAGCAATACCATTATCCTCATCCATGGTGTTAACCGACCCTTTTCCTTTGCACTTACTTCATTTGTGTCCTTCTTTTCCACACCCAAAGCATCTTCCAGTTCCCTTGAAACATTCTCCTTGATGCCTCTTCCCACATGATTTACATAGGGGAAATTGAACTTTCTTTCCTCTATGATCATCATGGAACTCCATCTTTCTCTTATTAGTCAAGTCAAAAAACTTACCAAATTGTACTTTATTGATCATATTGTGAGATTGCTGATTCAGCATAATAATGACGTTTGGACATCCAAATCCCATTTCATTTGGTTGCTCATGAAGAATATCATTCCATTGTCCATCATATCCTCCATTATTGTGAATCATCTTGTTTCCAGCCATTTTCTAAAACCCAAACAGAATAGTGTTAGATGAAAAAATCATAATAAAGGGGGAGTAACTTAAATATCTATCATCTTTGGTTTAATCCAATATCGTTACCATAGTTCTAGGACTATATCCTATACGTATACTTATCCTTAGGGGCATCCCTAGACATACCTTAGAAATATCTCTAGGGATCTCACTAGCGTTTTCGCATCCTAGTTTCCAAAGGTTGACTAAACCTTTCCTCTGATACCAACTGTAGAGACTCGAAGCTTATCGTACATGGACATTACATTACATTTGCGGAATACTTAGTATATAACAAAAAACACACACACAAGGATCGTAATAGTTTAGTGTCTTTGGAAACTCGGAACATAATCTTCTAATCCTGGTGAAAGATCTTCAATATCTCCCATAAAGATCTTCCATTTTTTTTTACCTAAAACCTTTCTTTATATCCTGGGGAAAAGAAAACATAAAAGGGTGAGCTCAAATGCTCAGTAAGGGTATACAAAAGAAATAAAAATCATATCATATCTTTTTGAAAATCATAACCTGCTAAAGAGATCATAATATCTTAACATGGAACAAATCATAGAAGTGAAAATGAGATCACCATAATCATAACATGAAACTTGAAACTTTGTGGCATGCACACATAATCATGGAAAATCATTTCTTGTTAGTCATGACTCATTGCCAAGACTATCTTAGTGGACAAAGTCCCTTTCTGAATCGAGTAACCCTCGTTTCAGTCCTGTTTCACTGAACCGGTATAACCTACCATTTCAGCCATGTCTATCTCATGATATATAAAATCTTTACCCAATGCATTGGAGGGAGATATAGGTCCCACCCATCTTATAATGAATCCTTTCTTATGTGTGCCACATAATCATAAACCATACATCATAGCGTAACCCATGTAATAAAAATGGGATTCTTAACCAACATGACATCATAAAACCATTCATATAAGATAAAGGAATTCATAAACATAATTCCATCACAACATTGTCAAATCAATGTAAAAATATGGATAGAAACAGAACCCTTTATTATCTTAAATGGAAAATAATTTTGATAATACACTTGAATTGAATTCTTGAGGAAAATATCCTTTCTTCTTCAAAATCAATTTCTTTTCACAAAACATCATGCAATTTTAAAAGAAAGAGATTTTATTGAAAATAGTCATGAAATCTTTTAGAGGAAGCTTCATGAAAATAAGGCTTTATAAAATAGTAAAAATACGTTCGTGCCGTATAAGTTAAAAAAACATTCTTCGTACTTTTGTCGGAAAAGTCAAAAAGTACCTCATACGAAAAACGACAAAAGATTCCTTTCATTTCTTTTACTAAAAACTTCCCGAAGGGTAAAAATGGATTTAAACAATTGTAGGTGGATGGAAATAATATTACACATTTATGAAACATGGATGTGGATGATAAAATACACCCCAGTAAATACTTACGAATAAACAATCTCAGATAAAAATGAGATTGTGATATTTCCCTTACCTTAGGCCCGACTTGCTTTGTAAGTGTCCGAACCTCCTGTATAATGATTTAAATCATGTTATTGACTTATTACAGAATCATATTCATTGTTATGATATCATATATGGTTCACTTATGACATTATATTACCCGTTCTTTTGTAAATTCCATGTTAAAGAAGCGTTTTGGGTAAAATCGTTTCATTTATTGTAGGTGTTTTGACTTGTTGTTCTTGACATCATTATTACTTATATCATGATTTACTCACTTCCAGAATATAAAATATGATTTATATATCATATATATTCAGTATATATATATATATAATAGGTAGATAAATAAAATGAAAAACACCGTTCATGGAGACGGTAGTCCGTACGTACGCATGAACGCTGTTTTCCTTTCCTTATTGTCTTGAAATGGAAGTAAGTAGATGACATACATATGTATATATATACATAAATCCAGTAGCTTTATAATGTCATATATTTCATTATTATTTCTTAAATATACATTATAATCATTCTTAAATGGTTAACATGGAGAATGAATCTCATCGCGTCGTGGAGACGGTAGTCCGTACGTACGCACGAGCGATGATATCATTTCTATAAATATTGAATTGAATTGGAGTGGATTATACAGTATATCAGAATCAATATGATGTTGTAATAACTATGTATAGTTATTCTTTACACCATTATACCCATCCATGTAAGGTGGTGGTGGAAAATAGATTACACCACGGCGTGGAGACGGTATTCCGTACGTACGCACGCGCGGTGATTTCTTTTTCCGTAGGATGGATAGATGGTGAAATAGGGTTGTTTCATACTTATAATAAAATATCAGTATATGAGTGATACTGATGTTATTACTTCATAATGAAACAACCTAAGAAGAAGAAGTGGAAGAAGAAATAAAGATGAAAGAATTGGTAACGGTAATTACCTCTTCTTTGAAGTGCCTCTTTGAGACCTCCTCTTAGGGCACTAAAATTGGTCTTTGAGGAAGACCAGAACCTATAGGATGTTGCTAGGGAAGTGGAGAAGAGATTTTGGCAGGGGTTGGCCGAGCTTGAGTGCTCAAATTGGTGTGAGGAGGAGGGGGAGGAGGTGTCCTTTTATAGGGGAGGAGAGGGGCACCTTAGGAATATCTCAAAATATTATTTTATATTAAAGTCAAAATCGGTTTATAATGGTTCCAATGGGTCTTATTTCGAAGCTAAAGTGGGGATGGGTCGAAATCCTATCAACCAATAGAATTTAGACAAGTTTAGGATATTATTTTAACCTTATTAATTAGATTTAACTCTAAGTTAAATAATTTTACTTTTACCATGTCTTTTTGTTTTCTTTCACTATATGGTTAATACACTTACTATAACATGCCAAACGAACCCCAAATTTTTTATTATTAATATATATATCCTTATCTAAGTCATTTGGCCGAACCTTAGATTTTTAGGAATAAAATAACAATTAATAATATAATATATGATTTAAAAACTATTTTGTGTCAATTTTGACACTATTTGATATATGAGTTTTGTGAAAGTCATAACAGAATTAAATGTTCGAACAAAGTTGATTAAATCAACATTAATATATCATAGTAACCTAGAAAATTAGTGGAATTCATAAAAAATCTCAAATTACATTTATTTTGGTGTTTATAACATCCATTATGTCAATATTTCATTAATAAGATAATTACTGCATCATCGTTGTGTCATAAATAAATTAAATTATTTGATGTCTAAAAATTACAAATAAAATACCATCATGTATGAAATCTTTTTATCTTTCTAATGAATATTTACAATTGAATTTATCTTATGTATAACCCCATATTAAAAATGCTTTACTTATTAAACTTTGATTTTAACTATTTTAACCTTTCTTTAAATAAATTAATAATAAATGTCCTAATCTAATCCAAGTGGGCCTAAATGGTCATATTTTATTCCTAAGTTTGTTTTTGGTCGAATTACACTTTTCCAATAGAATTAGGACATGTGTTAGGGTAATATTAATATCATATTTACCCTTAGTTACCCTATTTACTATTAACCGCGGTAAAAAAAGTAAAAAGTTACTATTCACCAAAAAATTATTTTCATCTCATTGAACCACATTTTAGTCCTTGATATTAACCGTGTCTCTCGGATTTTCGAAATTCCATTCACAGAAGCGGAAAAATTAAGTTTTATGAAAAATTCAGTTTTTTTAACTACCACTTAGTAGTTTCACTATTCATCAAAAATTGATGTTTTTCAGAACAATGCCAAAATTTCATCCTAAGCTATATTTCATATTCCGATTTCAAAAATGAAATCAATTTTACCAAATTCATAACATAGAAGTTGCATTAATTAATTTTATAATTAAATCCCGCTGTTAAAATAAATAGCGTGTTTTTAGGAAACAATATATATCAAAAGATTGACACTTGATTATGTCTGGTTTAAATGTGAAATTACAACCAATGACCAACATTGTATTAAATTGTAAAAATATATTCTAAATATACTTTAAAACCACTCAATTAATAATTTATCACTATTAATTATTTCGATTAAAAAAGTTGTTTTTAATTATAATTTAGTAATTTTCACTATTCATCAGAATATGAAAGTTATCCGAAAAGTACCAAAATTTCACCTTAGGCTAAATTCGATACTCCGAATCCAAGAATGAAGTTCATTTTGAAAAATAAGATTTACAGAATTTTAAAAAGTGGTTATTACTATTCATAACGACTAGTTTTAATAATATTTTAATAGCACATCGTTGTTTAGTGAAACTCGGTATTGCGTATTACACACGCTATCGAGGAAGGTCGTGATTGCGTGTAATGAAAGGCAAGACAAGGATGCGTGTTGTGCAAGCTCCTTTTGGTGTAGCGTACAACACAAGACATTAATAAAATTAAAAAGAATATTTTTTTATAAAATCTTGGGCTGTTACATATAACATAACTTTAAATAAAATAATATATGTGTAATAGACTATTATATAAGGAACCAAAAGAACCATAACACTAATATTTTATGATTATGTTGTATATATACTATAAAAATAAAAAGAATTCAAGTTCTTTCAACTTTGAATTTTTATTATCATTTTAATAAATACTAGTTTATTGATTTTTTATCAATTAAATAATTTTTTCACCAACAATATATAAAACTTATGGTAATAATTTATTACCTAAAATTTGCAAATAAAATACTAGAATAATGAAATAATATTTATCTTTCAATAGAGTTTTTATATTTAAATTTATCTTTTTTATTGCCTTATTCTAAAAATGGAATAATATTTTAAACATGAATGATACATTATTAAATATTAATTAAAAAATACTATAAATACCATAATTTATCCCAAATGTCTTCAAAACTCCCAAAATTAATTTATTTTAGTGTAATATGTTTATTAGTTTAAAACATACCATTTATTTTTGTTGATACTACCAATTTTCCAATATGTGTACAAATAATAGATATTAAAGACAAAGAAAATGACTCTTTGTGTCCTTCTTTTATTTATATATTATTTAAGTCATTTCATGGACATGTGTCCATAAAATTACATAATTTTGATCCTTAAATTTTAAGGTTCTAATTAAAGTAATAAAATATTTTTTTCTCATTTTTTGGTTATTTTGATAGTCCTTATAATTATATTTTTAACCTAAAGCACCGAAATTACTATTTACCATAGTTACAAAATTTACCAAAATTACTATTACAACTAGTGAAAAATAAAGGGGACCTAATTAATAAATTTAAAACTCGTGAATCCTAATTGGAAAATCATTTTACAAATTCAATAGCACAGATTTTTGTAGAATAAAATTTAAAATAAAACCAATAAAATGGCATGAAAAAAATGTTTTGTTTGGAAAAAAATCCCCATTGGAATAGAAAATATATTTATAAAAAAATTATTTATAAAATAATTTAAAAAATTCTGACTAGTAATTTATAAAATTATTGGTTATATTGACTTGGTTCTTCTTCAATGGGTTGATATCATGGTTTGCTATATCGAATGTTTGAGACATGGAATTTATTAATGTTATGAAATTTAATTTCCCATCATTTGATAAAATATTTTATTTTAAAGAACTATTATGTGTTTTACATTCTTTGTAAATGTGATAAACCATTTAGAAAATTTCCTAGATGACCATGGAAGCTCCTATGTTTCTATCTCAAACATATAACTGAATTTTTAGGTTTTGTTCAATCAAATGGAATGTATTTTTAATAGATTTATTTACTATTAACGATGGAATACGACCTTTTAATTTATTAAATGGTTTAAATAGAAATTTAAATGAGTTGGGTGGTACAACCATGCATCTTATTACAATATAATCCAAATGGATTATGTGATTCGAAATAGATTTTTAAAAATTAATGAATTGAGAAAGGGTAGAAAGTTTGTGCCGTTTATTGAAAGTTATTCACATTCCATATTTGAAATTATATTGATATTTTTTGAAAATGGATTAATAAATGTAGACATGTGATTTATTTCGTCATGTGTTATGTTATAAATAGATAATTTCTTTCTACATAAGGGCTTGATAAGAGATGGATGTGAGGTATTTTTGCATACTACTTAAAATTAAAATAATTTTTTATATTCGTTTTGGAATGATGGTAAGGGTTTTATTGACTATGAAGGTATCCCACTCTATTATATAGCATTTTGAGTTCATGGAATCTCACAATAGTGATACTATATGGGTGTTGGGATTTATGCACCACATACCATGATTAATGTGAATCCATGGAAGATAACTCACCTAGTATAGTTTTGTTACGTGGAATATCTCACTCAATAGGGATATCTGAAATATACAATTTTTCTAGAGATTTTCGGATTATTTTGACTTGTTATAGAAGTTAGTGTTAGGCCCCCCAACTAGCCAGCAACATTTATTCTAGGTAAATGTCCACATACTTTATCAAGTACTTGGTTCATATCGGTTGTCGCAATATATAAATATATTATATACATATAGATTATTAGTATATATGTGTGGTGACTAGTCATACACTAATTCTAGCTAGGAGACAAAGCCATTATAGCCATAATGTGTTCCTTCAGATCATGGGTGGGTTCTTGTTTATTTATTTAGCACTTGATGTTATACTTCTACTTATACATGTACTCTTATTTAAATTATATTTCATGGATGCTATCCAGTCATAGAAATCATGGGTGGGAACCTACTGGTATTTTTTTCTCACACCATACTCGGGCTTCCATTGCATTGGGTTAGCCGAGTAGAACTTATATTTAATGAACCAAGGCTGATTGCTTCAACTATTTATCATGTACATGGAAGTTAAGAGCATAGGACTAAGTGGCAGCTTAGGATGAAGATGGAGATCCCCCTTAGGAAATTTTCATTTATTTATTTTCATTCTTTATTTACAATACTATAACCCTACATATTCCATGTTTTTTATTTTATAATATGTATTATCATAATGAATAAATGAATCTATTTTATATTGGGATTGTCTGTATCCTTATTTATTCAGTTTATATTATTATACCTCTATAATATCATTAATTTTTTACTACCTCCACTATTGTCTGTTTTGTATTATCTGATTTACTGTTGTGATACTATATTCATGAGGTTATAGTTCCCACGAATATCACCTCCTCAAACCCACACTAATAGTGGGAAGACTCAGGTGAATGAGGAGGCATTCTGATGTCCATGTGACCCACTGGTCTGGCTACCATATTATTGGTCAGTAGAGTCGAGATGTTACACCATCTATTTTTATGGGACATGATATGAATAATTTTTTAATATAAATGGAAAAACATAAGTATGATTACACTATTTTAAGGGTGGTGACTATATTTATCCCTAGTTCATTAGGTATTGATTTATATATCATGAGTTATGCATGGATGAAATGGGGATAGAATCCAATTTTTGTAATTGATAATGTCCCCTAACATGGTAATGGGTGTGAACCTTGAATTCTGAGATGGTCCTAGGAGAGATTTGTGACTATAAATATTGTATTTTTAATGATAAGGGAATACTAAAATTGTAAATGGAGTAATAAAATTCCACTAATATCGACATGGAAGTAAGACTTGAATGCAATGGACATTATTTCTTATATTTATGTGTTTCTAAAAAATCCATATCATATGCCTATATTATGCTCCCATTTTTTATTCTATTTGATTATATTAGAATTATTATCTTATTACATCCAATAATTATTTCATTACTCATGATTATGATCTTGGATGTGTTGGGTATTACCTTCTAATGTTATGATCATGTTCACATACCACTATCCTCGTGTTTATTCTTATGTATATCCTTTTTTTACTGTTATTATTCATTTGAGATCACAATTTATTATGAATTTCCTTATTTTTTGAACATAGGAATTTTGTGTTATGTTTCTATGAAGGGTTGTTTTTGTGATGAAAATATTGTGAGATTATTTAGCTTACCTATGGACCTATTTTTATTTTCCCATGTTTCCAATGGCACAATACTGACATAGGTTTTGTTTTGATTTTGTGATATGTAATGAGTTATGTGAAATAATGATGTAATGTCTATGTATGATCTTCCTTCATCTCTATAAAACTACTATATTAATAATTCAATAAAACTATAAATAAAAACCTTTATGGGATATCACAAATCATAGACTTGCTGATAATCATTATCATTACTGAACATCCAAGAGTATTGTTGAACTAATGTTATTTATATGTATTTCCATTCACATAATATTGTGAAAACCATGTAAACTTCTCCAAATTAATTCTATATTGATTTACATCTCTAAATAAATAGTATTTGGATAATGAATTTATAGAGGAATCATATTCATAATGTTCAACTATAGGAATGGAAAATTCAAGAAATACAACATTATATGTTCTAATGATATGATGTTAATAATATCTTATATTTAAATGTATTTATTCTATATTCATAATCAAGTTCATTAGAACCAATTCCATCAGTCGTTTAACTATAATGTGATAAAAACATTTCAATTTTTATTGAATAATTAATGATTTGATAACATTGAACCTCTATGAGTCCCAACATACTCTCACTAGATTCTTGGGTAATGACCCTGACCCTAGTATCCTAGATCTAGATCCTTACTTCATCACATTAGTATAGATATAAGATCAATACCCTATAAGAAAAAATCGTATAATATTGTTTGAAAATCAGACTACAAATAATATACCTATAATATGATTAGAAAGGAAAATAAATCCTAAAAATGTAAAATATATGTATCATTGAAAATAATTGAAGGATTTTGTATTAAATTCATACATAAAAGAAACAATATAATGGTTGCCATATATTTTCATTAAGGGTTAAATATAGTGGATGAAATAGTTACGAATTAAGAATAATCAATATGGAAAGGTAAATAATTCATCACAACTTTCATTTAACCAATAATATAAAAATGAAATGAATCCCTATATAATTTCAAATTGAGATTACCTTGGATAAATAATAATTATAATGGAATTATCAATAAAGACAATTTATTTCTAATTGATGTCACATTTTAGGAACATGAAAACATATACCATCAATACCTTCCACAGTGTGGTTTAAAAGTACAATTATAAACACCTTTATCTTTCCCAAATAGATTGTATCCTGGGATCATCTGGATGCTTTGAGGGGATATATAATTTTTGGTCCTAACTGTCAATAAAATCCAAAATAATTCCTCATATTTCAAATAATCTATTTTATTGATGAAAAGTATTTCTTATCATATATCTGTATTAATTAAACGACATGGATTTATCATTATTTCCCTGGTTAGTCAAACTACTTCAAAAGTAAACACCATAAGAAAAAATAGATTAAAGTTAATGTTATAACAATAACCATCACTAATGAATATATATTTTAGTGAAATTAAATTTCCAAAGAAATATAAATTAAATAAAGTCATCATATCAAGAGAAGGCTAACAATCCCAATATAATGTGTGATTTCACAATAACATCCATCAATTAGTAATTTTCAAATAAAATCCCATTGGGTGAAATAGTTCACATTGAAACATAAAATAACATGAATAATAAATTATTTATGATATTAAATATTGAAGGATTAATTTATACAACATATAAAAGATATTTGGTGGATAATAACAAATAAGTATCAATGGAATGTAAAACTAGTTGAAATCCCTTAGAATACACAATATTTAGTTTGAATGTACATTATACTCAGGTAAAAATGTTTTATCAATGTTATTAACTTGTAACAAAACCATATTAGTGTTTATAATCTCATATATATGTTTGTTTTATTACATATGATCACCTGTTTGTTAATAAAATTTAATTATTTTCATTGATTTAGATTTAATATTAATATTTATTTAATATTTTTACTTTTATTTTTTATTTCACATACATAGATAATAAATTAAAAATCTATATAATGTATAAATTATGTAAATATTTAATAAATTTATTATATACTTATTGAGTATAAAACATAAAATTTAATGATAAGAAATGAAATTCATCGTTCAGGGAGATGATAGGCCATACATATGCATGACTGTTGTTTCTATTTTATTTCCATATGAAAATAAAGAAAAGTAAATTACATATTATTATATATTATCATTTCAGTGTAATGTATATTTTCCAAATATCACATATTTTTATTCAAACTATCCCTAATAAAATCCATGTCGCATTACAATGAATCTCATAGCTTTATAAGGATGTAGTCTGTCAAACACACATACTACGTTATCGTATTGTCATAAAATGGAATCAATGATGGTATTTATTATATAATAATTAGTGAAGAATAAATAAATTATATAAATAATATATATCATACTTAAAATAATAACAAATTACTAATCACAACCATCAAAGTTGGTAGTGGATGAATTAATGATATCAGCTAGAGACAATATTGTACACCATCCACAATATCAATGATTATGTATCCCATTTGATGGAAGTCTGTGATGTTTAAGGTAATACCCCAAAAAATAATCAGTATATAGAAGATAAAAATTATTTAATATAATTAATATATTGACATATGTTAATGTGGTGAAGAAGTAAATAAAATAATAATGCTTTGAGAAAAACATAGCATCTTCTTTTAGTATAGTCATTATATTTGTACTAAAATAATTGATGAATTGATTTATAACAATAAAATGGATTAAAGGATGAGGTTTTGGATTTTGGGGAGTAATTTGGGAACATTAAAGATGTTCTAAATGTGTTCATGTCTGTGAATATCTAACGGGAGAGAGTTCATTTTTATAGGGGAAGGGGAGTGAAATTCATGTAAATACCAAAATGTAAATATTCCTAGGATGTCTCACATAAATCATCATCCTAAAATAATGTACCATTTTACATTTAAAATGGAGTATGGTATAAATATTTCAATCCAAATAAGTTACTTGTTTTTAGGTCATTTTCCAATTATTGTTATTATTTATTGCCTTGAAAAAATTATTTTTCTTTCAATCAGTGCAATTAATTTTTACTATTTTAAAATATAATATTTTTCAATAAAAAGTTTGAACATATTAGAAATTATAAATTATGATAAATCAAAAAATTTAATCGATTAGTCAATATTAAAATCATTGAAGTGTTAGAAAATAATTTCAAATTAATGCTACAAGGGTTTTGAGAAAATCTATTTTTAATGTGAAAATGTTCAATGTTAAATAAGTTGTTTTATAAAAATCCATTCGAAAAATGGTAACATTGAAAAAAATGATTAATATATGTATTATTGTATTATGTTTTACATTGAATCTAATTAAAATATTATTAAACATTAAAATTATTTAGACTAAAATTTAGTCTCAATTAATATTCTATATTTTTCAATTTTCATTAAAGAATGTGTACTTCTAAAAAAATAACAGATATTCAACTAATGATAATTTTGACATTTCAATTTAATATTTAATTATTATATTATCAAATTAAATTTATAAAATTTATAAAATTCTGTTTTAAAACAAGTCCACAATTAAATTGTGGTAAAAATGCCATTAAATAAAAATTATATTTTATTAATGAAATTGGATTTGTTCTTTTCTTTTTCCTATAAAATATATATGAAAATTTTAATATAAAATTATTGATTATATTTTATATAAACATCATTAATATTATTCAATAATAGTAATTAATTTAATTTATTAGTATAAAATCCCTTTGGTGGGTAATTATATTTTTTATATAACATTTCCTTATATCCAATTGGTTTTTATATTCATTTATAATTAATTAGAATCCAATTAATTCAGAAAAAATATATTTCATAAATTTTATAAAACTATTAATAACATAAAATTTAATGGACTAGTTTATAATTTTCATTTTATATATTAATAGTATTCAATAAAACTGAGTCTTATGTGTAATATAATCTATCAATGAATGTCATTGTTATATGTAACACAATATAACTCAGTGTTGTGTACATTGAAATTTATATAAGAGAGTTAATTTATATTCAATTGTATATATTATTTTTATTTTAGGGATGTTGTATTCTTTCATACACTCGTTGTTTCATGTCAAACACACAATAGAATAAAATTCTATTATTTTATAATTTTTTTGCTGTTGCATTCTCCCAACATGAAATATATTTTAACCTCTTAATTTAACCATGTTCCAAGTATTATGGAGTTTGATATTTTACAGTTATTTAGTTAAAATCCCACATCAAACATCATCCAAAAAATAGAGAGCGACAAGTACAAAAGTCCGATCGACTACTATAATAACTGGTTTCTAAATAGTATAAAGAGGTAAGAAATGAAAACATAGACATATAGATAAAAATAAACTATAAAACACTGATCAAATGTGATATAGAAAATGATATATGGAAATTTAACAACCCTAAATATGTAAACCAGATGTGTGAAAAAGGACATTAACATAAAAAGTGATGATAGTAGGATAACAATTTTTTTCAAGACCATTTTTTCAATAGTTAAGGAATTCTGTCACTATCTATGAATACAATGAAGTGTAAATACCTGATAGACTTTCATATCATAAAAACAATCTTAGGGTATTTTCGTTCATTAAACCATTTTTACCTTATCTCTTAGTACATGTTTCATTATACGATGAATTAAAAAAATCAATATATATTATTTTTTCCAAATATTAACTTAAACCATTTCCTAATTGAGTATCCTAATGTCCCATTTAAAATATCAAGATAAAATGCATTAGGATACTAAATTTTCAAAATGAAAATATCATTAATGAAAATAATAAGAAGTAGCTCTAAATATTCACATACCAAACATGTGAATATATTCATCATATATTATCTTAAAACATTTTAACAATGTTAATTACAATAAAAATTCATTGAAATCATTAATTATTCATAATTACATAAATGAAATAAATTTTATTGGATATATTCCTTTAATACAATTATGTATTAAAATCCATTAATGACATCATATCCACCTTTTGGAAATATCATTTATCATTTACAAGGTAGTCAGTAATATCCAATTTACCTTGTCAATACAAATCATATCGGTACCCTAAATAGTTTTCTTAAATTTAGAAACCTATTAAGGGATATATTTCCCTAAATGATGTGTTTTAAATGAACATAAAAATTCAATTTAATTAATTTTCATAGAACCATTCAATACATGCATTCAAATCCTTTGAGGAATAGTACTTCATTAAAATCATTATATATTTCACAATTAATATAATCAGAATATCGTCAATAAAGTAAATTTACAACATATTTAATGGGACCAAATACATGTCCACAATAATCATTCAACAATAGATGTATAAATAGAAAAATATCTACCCTGCTCTGTTAGCAGCTTCTGAGGTGTATTATAATGATGCTTTGAGAATTCATTTGGGTATTTCCCCATCTCATTTCTATGAAATCACTTCATATTAGTGTTTTCATTCATTCTTTTTTAATATATTTCCAAGTGTCCATTTTAAATACACATATAAAAAATCTCAATCTCTTTAATAACATCACTTTGTGATTCTTTCCTAATTATCAAATGAGGGAAAATATGTCATTCTATTCTTCCCCAAATCCATTAGATTCTTCAAACACATATTTATCCCATTTTTCCATTTCAAACCATAATACTTGTAGAAATATTTTTACATTATTATAGAGTATAAAACAATTTCATAATAAGAATTTAATGATTGAAATACTAGTACCCTTTTATGATAATAAATAATACCTTTAATTTAATAGTCACTCATGTATTTTATGTTGCATTTGTAATCTGTAGAACACCTCTCTAACCATGTTAATGTATCTCCATACTCTATAACAATTTCTTCCTCCATTTATTTTCAACTTTGTAGCATTCCCTTAATCATATGTTGTTTCTCATAAGAGAAATATTTAAAAATGAATGACTCATTTAACAAAATCCATTCAATAAGTTCAATTATATCTTCCTCCCTAGTATTTTGGACCAACAACCTCCATTCGTATTAATATCCATTCTGAAGATACACAGAAAGTGTAGCCTTTTACTTTTCTCCACATGCTAAATCAAGAAACATCACTTTCAAATACATAATCCATTTCTCTTCAAGTACTGGATTAATAGTTCCACCTAGTTATAGGGACCTCATTCATATAATGTGTTTTAACATTTTATAATCTCATAGTAAATAGGATTCTATATTTTGGTAATGTTATTTATCATAATTTCATGAACTAGTGTAGGTAATCATCAGAACTAGGGACCTACCCAGTCTGTGGTAGGACAGGAAGGGTATTCTAGATCCCCACGGGCTTGTGCAATTGCCCATGTATTATTTATAAAAATGTGGAATTATTTATCCTTTTGTATAAGTGTAAAACAATAAATAATTTATGAAAACAAGAACATAGAATACTAACCAAAAAATTCAGTAACCAAATCCATACTAGATTTAAAATCTTAATAAATAATAGGAATACTACAATAAAGTGACCAAAATCTCAAAACTGCCCAATGAATGGTGATCAAAAACCAGCTTAAAACCCTCCATATGGAAAAAGGACATCACCCTCATGGAATCTCTACAACACCACCCATGAAAGATTCCTAGAAACCCAAACCACTATCTCCATAAGCATTACCATTACCGGTAAGAAACATTATCAAACCCACATACACCCAATGGTGTATGTATTGTGTGATCTAACCCTTAGTAGGATGCTACCCCAAAAAAAGTTCCATGATAAAAATATTATAAGACAAATAGATTATAAGTTTTCACAAAATAATAAATTCTAGAAACATTTATAAATAAATAATCATTTAAGGAGAAACCATTTTTAAGAAATAAATTTTAGTGGAAGAACCCATGATAAATCAATTTCCAACCAAAAAACCATATGATGATCATAATTGTGATATAACAAATGAAAACTACCCATGAGACATACCTCTAAGAACTAGATATCAATGGGATATTAGAACAACATATCTCCATGAAATTTGGTGTAGAAATCACAACCAACTTCATTTAAATGCACACGACACTATATTGGAGAAAAATCGAAAAATTACAGTGGTTACTAATCATCAAATTTATTTATTTAGTGTTGTAGGGGAAATCATGCTAGGAGAAAGAAAAATATGCCACATTTGAATATTTTAGTGTACTCGACCTAGTCTTCCCACCCGGTTTCCTAGGTGTTTCATTTTTCCTCAATTAAGTTTCACATGTCATAAAATATGGCCTACACATCAAAATTATATTTAAATATCACAGACACACCCAAATTGTCTCTAATTTTTTTTTCCAACCTCTATGTAATTTAGTAATCCATTTAAAATTTAGTAAAACAATTCCTAAATAATCATGCAGATATTTACTCAAAACCCACCCCCCAATGAAAGTACACTTTTTTAATTATTTCCTCAACAACATCATACCAAAGAATAATATGAAGCCCATATAAAAAATTATAAATAGTTTCAAAATATAAAAAACTATCCCCACTAACATAATAAGGGTTTAAACTAAAAACAAACCCCTTTCATATAAACATGTACCTTTTCAAACTAACGCATATGAAATCCTACAAAACATCATGTTCACACCACACATTATAAATATGAAACATTCTAAAATAATCATTCTCAAAAAATAAATTCATCACATAATGCTTATACATAGAACCACTAAACATTAATGTCAGAATCCCTAGAAATCTATAGGAACCTTCAACCGTACCTATTCCACACAAAAAACAAACCCAATTAAATGCTAAATCAATATACTAAACTAGTATTATCAGGATTTGAACCCAAACAAAATAGAACCCAAAAATAAAAATCTCTATAGGATGGTAGAAGCTTACTTGGGGTAGAACGCACCTGCGGAGGAGGGAGAGGAGTAGCCGAATGAGGTCTAGGAGGCCTCACATTTGAAGAGGGTGTTTCTGGAAGGGGTGCAAGTACTAGGGGGTTAAAAATAGTTTATGGCAAAGAATGAGGGGGGGGGGGGTTAAAAGGGTGGAATGACATAGGTTGGGGCGCTAGTGCGAGGTCACATGAGGGGAAACAGGGTGCTAGACAAGGGTGAGTAGCTAAGGGTAGGAGGAGTAGTACATAATAGGCGGGAATGGTGTTGTGTAGAACAATATAATAAGATTGGGGGGGAAGAGGATATGAAAGAATAAAAAATAATGAAAATAAAAGGGAGAAGGAAAAAAAAGAAAAAAAAGAAAACAAGAAACCTGGAAAATAGAATCTTAAATATATAAATTCAATAATAACAATAATAATTTATATAAATAATAATTAATTACTAATTGTAATAAAATTAATTCAACCCAAAATAAAAAAAATTTATAAACAAAAATAATAATAACTTACTAAAATAATAATAATTAAATATATTATTATTATAATATTTTTAATAATATTAATAAGAATTACATAATTAAAATAGAAACCACAACTACAATAATAATAATAATATTATTATTATTAAATAATATTATATATATTATTATAAATTAAAAAATTTATTATTCATTTTATTTATTATTTTGTTTTTTATCATTATTATTCATTTTATTAATTAGTTATTAATTTTTTCGAACACCGAGTAGGCATGAAATTGACCTGGGTAATGCCATGTGGCTTCGACAATACTATTCTCGTGCACTAGATGCTGTCAAGACCAAGCATCCATTTATTAGAAAGAACACACTACCCCAACTAGGTCGTTGATAGATCCTGGAAAAAATAATCAAATCCATAAGAAATAAAAAAATGAAAAAAAAATATTTCAGCTATTGGGGTGTGACCATTATCCCCACCCTGAAAACATTCCACCCTCAATAAGTCAACTTAAAGCTTGATCAGAACATAAAAGTGGATAATATTTCACAACCCATGACTTCATCTATAAAGTCCCATAAACATAATCACAATGCTACCAAAGGATACTGACCAGTGAAATATATTGCGAATCGATGTCAACTAAGATGGTAATACTAACATGTATGCCACCTTTCTAATCCACTTGGAGATTTCCATATATCTGACATAACTCAGCATTAGCATTCATTGCATCACCAATCCACGACACACCATTCATGGGGCCAAGTTGAAGTACACCTGATCAACCAATGAAAAATCAATATCTCAACACCAATCATCGAAATAGGATTTTTGGCGACTCTATGCTATTAATAACTGCTACCTAATAAAATTGTCTCTCTCAGATGTCTCTTGTAGAAGACTCATTCCCAATGGTTATGTATCACCTACCTCATCCCAACATAAAAGGGACTAACATGGACGAATATAAAGAACCACACAATTAGTCATTCGAATATAGTATGGGTAACTATTATTATAAGTGATCTTGAGCAATAAAAAATGGATATCCATTTATTTATCAAATTCCACAACATGTTCACGAATCATGTCATCTAGAATCAGATTTTTCGGAATCATCTTACCATCGGTATTAGGATGGTATATCATTTTCATCTTAATCTTGGACACCATTTCCCTGTGAAGTCCTTCCCCAAACTGAGAAGTAATTTCTGGATATATGTTTGAAATAATCACTAATGGTACACCATGATGTCTGAATACTTTCTTGAATGTACAAGTATCCCATATCAACCACCTTCGCTAAATCCCTGATTAAAATGAAATCGATTGATGTAGTAAAATGGTCAATCACTTGCCAAATAGCATTCCCACCAGAGGTGTACAAGGAAATCCAACAATGAAGTACATCTAAACCTAAACCAACATCCATGTTGGAATGGATAACATCTAAAGAAAACTAGAGGGATTTTGATTCTCAAACTTTACTTATTGATAATTTTAGAATCTAGATATGATGTCATCCATGTCTCGTCTCATACATGGACACTAGAACTGAAAAATAACATGATAATTCATTTTGGTATCTCCTGGATGATTGAAGCACTTTGATTGGTGTCTATCCTACACCACCACCTTCCAAAGAGTCTATGAATCCATTGAAGGACCCATTAAGTACAACATCCTATAAGAATAAAAGGTCTAGTCAGGAGATGTCTCCCCACCATGAAGGAAATTCATGGACTACGAACAAATCACATCACTAGGATACTCTAAATTAATAAACTCCATATTATAATGGTACAACTGAATACTTTCCATGAATACACATCCACTATGTTCCATGGCCTCTAAGTGCGTCTTGGAAAAGAGCCACATAAAGTTCCATTTTCAATTGGACATCCTCAAATCCAGTACTGGAATGTTTCTACTCAAGATGCCAGCCACCACATTACCCTTTACCTTGGTATAAATGATATAAAAGTTGAACACCTACAAATACTCAATCCAACAATGCTGCCTCACATTAAATTAATTTTGGGACAGTACGTAGGATAATATTTTATTGTAAGAATAGACAAATAATACTCCCAAAAAAACTTATTACTCCAAGTCATCAGGGAATGATTAAATATTTCTAAATCAATATCGTGGGTTGGATAATTTCGATCAGGTGGTTGGAGTTGGAGAGAACCATTATCCAATACATGATTATATTACAGGAACACACACCCTAGGCGCAAACCTAATGCGTCCCAATAAACCACATATCCTTTCTCAGACTCTTGAAATATCAAAAGACCTATTTTAGTCAATAGATGACTCAAATCCTCAAAGGATACATGGAACTCTAGGATCCATTCAATATTCACCCCTTTATGGGTTATTATAGTTATAAATTAATTAGGGCAAGAGAAATAAAAAACAAAACACACATTGTAACATACCATTCTAAGAAAATAGCTAATCTCAAAAACATTCTTCAGTTGTTCCCAAGACATAACTTTACTAATCTTCTTAGGTCCACTAAAACCCATTTCTCTAAAATTTCATGGCTAAAAAGCATCACATCTTTAATCTAGAAGGTTCACATTAATTGTTTCGTATAAAGTCGATAGTCCTCCAGAGTACCCAACACAATCCACAAATGATTCCCATGCTCTTACTCAAATCCAGAGTAGACTAGGATGTCATATATGAATACAACCTCAAAGAAGTAGAGATACTCGTGGAACACCATATTCATGAGCTCCAATAAAACTACTAGATAATTTTTAAATCCGAACTATGTGACCAAATACATAAAGTGGTCAAACATTCTTTAGAGATCCATCTATGGGATTTCAATGTCTATCACCCTAACATTTTGGTAACCTGAAATCAATTCAATCTTGGAATACTATGTTTCTACATTCAACTAGTCAAATAGTTCATCAATTTGGGGAATATGGTATTTAGTCTTAATTTTTTCCTTATTCAATATTTTGAAATTGATGAAAAACTAGAGAAATCAATTAGACTTTTCATGTATCAAATATGAGCGGAGAAAGGGGAGATGGTCAGGTGAATGAACCCCTTTGATTCCAAATCATCCAACTGTATATTTATTTACCAAAATTTGTTAGGGTCAATGAGATATGAGGGAAAAGATACAATATTTGTTCTTAGTGAAAAATAAATCAAGAATTTTACATCCTTTATTCTTGGTAAACATCAAAAAAATTCATGGAATATCTATGGGAACTCATCCACTGCAAGAGGAAATACACCATGAGGAGAACCAACACCATCCTCCAGTTCTAGTAATGACAAATGAAAGTTAATAGTGGACCTGGAAGACCTGAACTAGTATCTCATTCCCGAAGAAATACATGAAGACTCCAACCAAGTTCAATGAAACATACACATTGCCTATAGAAATTGATATGCTGATGGATGTGAACTAGCCAATCGATGATAATGATTAAATCCCAAAGGTCCATATGTAACAATAGAAAATTCCACTCCAACTCAACCCTTTACAACGAGAGCGCACCAGATGGGAACTTGAGCCTTACTTCTTCATACCCAATTTATGTTGTTGTAATGGGGTCCTGACCCCTCAGGTCCAATCCTTTGTTGAAATCGATGTGGTCAACACGACACGCATTATAATGATAATTTTTAATAATGATGATAACTTAAAAATATGTTAAATAATAATGATGATGACATAAATTGTGTGATTAGTTAAACTAAAAAGAGAATAATCATGATAAAATGATTTAATGGGTGTTATAATTATTAATGACATGAATTGGGAAGGTGTGTGACCAATTAGACATTGATAAATGAAACATGCGGTATATTATTAATTGAGTAATTGTTGAAATTAAATTTGAAGAATAATAATGGGTGTTGTGTTATTAATAATAGTCATAATATTAATAATAATGAGAAATTAATGAAATGAGTCATGATATTTATTGCAAACAAATAAATGAAGATGCGCAGTGGAAGCATGGTGGTGCGTTAATAAAATTAAAGGTGAGTTCATTGTTGTTATTATGTTAAATAATAATAATAATGGTGGTGTAAAAATATGTTGGGTTTATTAAATTTAATGGTATTAATTTAATAAAAGTGGTTTCAATTTAATCAGTGTGAAATAAAAATAAATAGAATTAAATAATTAAATTGACGGATGTTATGCGACATTGACGTGGCATGGTCAGATTCAGATATCAAACGAGGTGGTTTAATGTGGTCAATGCGATGAGCGTAAATATTATCATTATCAAAAATAATAATGATAACGAGTTAATAAAATAAGTTGATGAATTCTTGTTATTATTGAAAAACAATAAATAACAATGATGGAGAAAAACTATGTGTGAGAGGTTAATGAAATTAAATGTATTAAAAAGGGGTTGAATTTTTAAGTTATATTAATTTTGTTTTGTCATTTAATAGAATTAAATGAAATGGTTTTGAGTCACATGGAATGGTTTTAGTTTAATATGAGATTAATTATGGTAATATAATTTAATGGGATTTAATTAGAACATTAATGATGGGTGTTATTAATATTAATTTTATTAATAATGACAATGAAGTGAGATTGGAGAGAGATTACAAAGTGATGGAATAATAATGAAAATAATAAAAACCATAAAGGAATGAAGGTTGGGGAGTGTTGGGTATGGAATGAGGAAGGGGAGGCACCAATTTGGTTGGAGCATGAGGGAATTGTGAAAGAATTAATGAGATTGGGGAGAGAAAGTGTTAAAGGAAATAAATATTTAGAATTTAATGTAATATAATAAATAATGTTAAAAAAAGGAAACCAATCAAGGGGTGAGGTGTGGTTGACATGGATTCAAATAGGGGCCATTTGTTTTGGTGGGGTGTGGATTTTGTATATGAGGATTTACGAATTTAAATTAAATAAAATTAAAAATAATAATAATATAATAATGTTATTATTATTTTCGTTGTGTAAACCGTGTTTCATACGTAACATCTTTGTGCGACCTCGGTTTTAGGAACCGTCAGCGGTAGTGTGACCCTAACTTCGAGATGGAAATAATGAGTCCAATATTGGATGTCTTTTTTGGGTTTTCAAATTAGGTACCCAAATCTCTTATGAATTAATAGATTTAATATTATTATTAAATCTTCAACCAGTCATAACTCACATGTGCGACGTCCGATTGACTTCTTGTCAGTGGCGATGTGATCTTATAATTAATATGGTCAATTCAAGACTAATGTTGGATATTAAAGTATAGTTCATGGCTTGGGTCCATGAGACACAAAATAATAATAATATCATTATTATTACGGGATCTTGTATCCAACGTATCTCCCTCATACAATATCAGATTGACCAACCATCAGCACCAGAGTAACCCTGAAATTATGACAATCATTTTAAGACCAATGATGAATACCTTTTTATGAATAATTTCTCAGGTCAATTAATCACCTATTATTAATTTAAGTTATTATTATCATTAAACGCATGGAAACCATGTGACGTGTCATGTGTTGACCAGTCAAACAATGTAACAGTTGTACGGTCACATCGTGTTTTCATTAATACACGCTGCATACCGTTTTACCTATTTGTTTTCTATATAAAAGAGGGTCACGTTTTATTTACGAACCTCTATTCTCTTCCACACGGTGACACTCCCAGATGACCTAGAGTATTTCCTTCTATCTTCTTCATCCGGACTCTGATCGTCAATACATCAGTGACTACATGATCATGTCAGCGAGGATATCATCATACACCCTGTTCAGTTCCCTCTTCGTTGAATTCCCATTTGCAGTTTCCAACCGAGGAGACTGCAGATAATTGACGTGAAGTACAATCTATGATGAATGACTCTAAAAAGGTATGTTAAACCTCTGTTCTTGTATTCTATTTCCGATCCTACTTCTCCCATTTTCTTTCCATGCTACGACATGTGATCTCCGTGTTGAGGGATTTTCTTGTGTTGTTGATTCAGTGGTGCCATGACATCCTTGGTGGGTGCAGTCATTGTGGAAGAAGTCTTGTGATCATGGTGGTCGTGTTTGTAGAAGGACATCTGAACCTGTTGAGGTAGGGATCTCACCTTCCTCTCTCTAAATTGTGCATCATGCGGGGTGGGTGTCCTCTTGTTTAGGTGAAACACATTTGAACCGGTTTAATAAAGATAATAACTGGTTTATATAATGGGGATGGGAAGTTTATGAATGAAATTTCATTATTTATATCCTATGATATTATGTTGTGAATTGAATGTGCTTCTGCCTACTGAAAATCTTGGTTGTTGGGGGCCTTTTCTTACACAATTAAATGTTTCCCTCTCCTTATGGATTTTCTTATGGATAGAAATTTTATTGAATGTGGAAATTTTTTAATCACATAAGTTTGGATGATTAAATACCTGGAACCCTTTTTTGATCACCCTGGTTGAACAAACTGAAATAATAAACTTGGGGGTTCTTATTAGGGTTTATTTATGTGAAGGGGGTGTTTTGTGGGTTATTGGGATTTGGGTGAGCAGTGGGCTGCAGTTGGCTTGGTTGGGGGTTGGTGTGAATGTTATGTTGGTGATGGGCTATGGGGCTATGATAAATGTTAACAAAGGGATGATGATGTACGAGTTTCAGTGTGATTGTGGTTATGGTGGTTGGCAGTGGGGCTGCAGGGATGGCTTTGAATGTAACGAACTATGGGTTGTGAATAACAAATAAAAGTGGAAGAGTTAATGAATGGTGGGGCACGATAATGGAAATGGAATAATAATAAATGGGGTTGGTTGGTTAATAAGAAGGGAATTATTTGTGTTTCTTGTGTTTTCCTAACTATATTTGTGGATGACAAGGATTTTTTTTTGAACGCTTGATCCAATTTGGTTTTTTATATTTTCTTCGTAGTTATGAAAATGATAACTAAAGATGTTGAAGAAAGAAAACATTAAATGGGGCTTTGGTATTGTTTTTTGTGTGCATACTCTCGAAGTAGCAGTGCCAAGGAACGTGCTCCGATCATTGTAGAAGCCTTAGGAAGGGCTGTGTGGTTGTTATAATTATATAAATCTGTACATTTTCTGTTTCATTAAGCACCCCACCCAATTTGATCACTTAGTGCCGAACACCCCCATTTCATGTGGAGGGTTTTTTTCAAACACATCTATTAGTGGCTGGTTATTAGCTCCTTTCTGCTCCCTTTCCCGGGTAGCCCAAGTTTCTTCGGGCTGGCTGTGATGGCCTGAGGTCCATTATTAGCCCAAGAATCTTTGGGCAGGGTAGTGTGGTAGTTGTCCCAGGTGTGTGTAGGAAGGTGGTTTCTCAAGTGTCTTCGGGATGAGGCCCATGAGTCTTCAAGAGTGGTAGTAGATCTTCTAGCCCATGTGTCTTCGAGCGTGGCGGTGGTTGTTCTATCCTAGGTGTTTGTAGGCATGGTTACGTGTGACAGTTATGGCCCAGGTGTTTGCGGGCGGGGTTTGGTAGTGGGACTGCGTGTGGATGTGGCCCAGGTGTGTGCGGGTGGGATGAGGCAGTGGGACTGCGGTGAGAATGGCGGGATTGGTCTGAAGCGTAGGATGTCTTCAATAACCAATGGCAAGGTGGTACGAGGTACCAATACTTTGATAACATTACTACTATACTCTATTGACTTGGGTTACTTGGTGAGTGTGACTGGTGAGGCTGGGTGGACAGTTCCTTTCTAGTTTTTGGTTCTTCTGTTTTCTCACGGGGCATTAAGATGTCTCCCCACATGGGCACCAGAGATTTAGGTTTCCCTACTGAGTATACTTGTAGGCTCACCCTACGTTTGCTTTTTGGTTTTCAGGAGGACTACAGGGACTGTGCGGGACCTTACTCGTTAGGCAGGGGGAGTTGCTGTTGTTTGTTGTTGTTGTTGTTTTTCTTTACTTTTTGGTACAGTACTTTGAGATTTTTTGTACTTGTAGTTTTGTTTCACTATTGTATAAAGCATGCATAAGGGATTGGTTTTGGGCAATTTCTATACATGTTCCTTTTCTTCTTCATGGTGTTTGAATCATCCTATTTCCCAATAATAAATTAATAAAAAGGGTAATGCCTCCCATATTTGTGAAAAACTCATACCCTTGGTGCTAGTCGCCACTACGGAGCCTACTAGAGGTGGGACTCGGGGGTCATTATCTCCCTTCCACCATTTCCACCTCAGGAGGGGAATCTTTAGTAGGAGGGGGTCGTGACAGTTGCCAACTCCATTGAAAATGACATAAGTTCAGTTGATTATTTTAGTTGATTTATAAGACAAGCATAGATAAAAAACATTTGTACCAGTATTGAATAAAACTTCTTCTATTGAAGATGCAATCATGAGGGTACATCAAATTGTCAATGGTCTTACATCTGATGACATTGGTTTCATATCAAAAACGTGAATATACCTGATCCCCACTTGAAAATGACCACTCTCTTATAGATTTTCCATGATCTAACTTTTCCTAGAAGATGATCTGCTCCTACTACCATGTCCAATTAACTACATTCCCTCCATATTGGAAAGCTCCGATTGAACATACACTCTCATGGTAGCCACAGACCATGACTTACTTTAGTATGGGTTTATCTCCCTAAAAAATTCTGTAATTTCCCCATTACATCAAATTGATAATAAGGAATGGGAGGAATGGTACATATATGTTGGGAGTTCCATAACCTCTAACAATGATGGAATAGAACAGACCCTACACCAGAATCCATAGATGAAGACTTCCATGAAGGATGACATGAAATAACACCTCCCTTCTTCCCCCACTTATCCTTCGTCCCCTTCGTCTTAGAAAAACTCCGGCTTCCCAATAGTGACATAGCACCAAAAGAACCATACATTATCTTGTGATCAATCTCTATCATACATGCTCAATCAAATACCTCAGAATAGGATATCGACATTAACATCAATACCTGAGATTATATCTCTGGTCACAAACCCCTTATGAATTCTAAGCATTCATCTGCTCATCAGAGATGATTTTTGGTGCATATCAGGGTAGATCAGCAAAGCAATTGGTGTACTCTATCACCTATTTCCCCCAAAAAAAGATCCATGAAATCCTAAAATTTACTATAAGACAAGACATACAGATAGTACTAGTCAATGAAGATCACATAGTGGTCATTCATACTCTAATACTCTTGATTCCAAGATAGAAGCAATGAACCCAACCACTTTCATATGGGGCCCTCTAACTGAAATGAAGCACGTTTTACTTTGAAAACCATGGTAGTATCTAGAAACTCATGCATGCGCTTGATTTTATAAATCCACTCTTCCAATTCTCGAGGATCCATTCTACCTCAAAAAAAGAAGGTGGTTAACCAGAGAAATTCCTTTTCTTTGTTCTTCCAATAAAAAGATTCATCTTCATTACCTATAGTAGTAGTAGGATCAGGAGCTGCTCATGTCCTAGAGCCTAAATCTCATGGGCCACAGCTTCAACCAAGCTCTGGTCAATCACTGTGGTAGAAATCTATTCTCTTCCTCCCAAGGATGAAAAGGATATCTTAAGTGAGGCATGTTGCGACCAAAAAGATATAGTCACAAAAAAAATCCTTAGTACAACATGTATGAATTTTTTTAACAATAACGTCAAATGTATATAAATGAATCATGTGACAACATGAAATGTCCAAAACCAATTCCCCACCATCCATTGTCCATTTTCGTTCTAAATCATTCACATCCCATCTATAATTGAAGTCAAATAACGACCCTAATATCCCATTGTGACTTGTGGTATGTCACGAGGTGTGCAGGTTAGCCACACTACTCGCAACAATATCATTGAGCCTCAAAATTCCTAGCTCCAGCCTAACCAGAGAAATCCCAAACAAAATGACTCAAAGAGCATAACCTCTAACAGATCCCATTTTTAATGAACTATGTTGGGTTGTCATCTAAACCTGATCCTGGACCAATATGTTTCAAGGACTAAAGGGAATTCTTGATCCCCAAGGGCTGGAACAAGTGATCGAGTATTAATAACAACAAGTGAGAATGTTTTAACTGAAAATAAATGTGTAAAATAGCTAACTATTTATGAAATAAGTAACTTAAATTCCTAACCTAACAAATATTTAACCAAAATATAGATATGAGTTACAAGAATAATGAGATAAACAAGAAAATAATTCCACAAAAAGGGGACCAAAATCCCAAAAATAACGCAAGAATGGTGACTAAAAAAAGCTCCAAATCTATCACATTGAAAAATGACACCACCCTTAGTCCATCTCCACAACACCTCCCATGAAAGATAGCTTAAAACCTAAACCGCTGACTCCAAAATAATTACCCTTACTTGTCTCAAACATTATCAAATCTACTGAGACACAACTGTGTAAGTTGGGTGTGATATAATGCTTAGAAGGATGCCACCAAAGAAAATATTACTTGTTATAAACACAATAAAATAAATAGATTTAATTTTTTTCATCAAAATTAAATACTAGTAATAATTTTTATAAAAGAATCATTAAATGAGAAATAATTTTTAGGAATGAAATTTTAATGAGGAAACATATTTCAAATGATTTACACATGATTTTGAAATTACCAACTAATGATATTGAATGCTGATGGTAAGTGCATAATAACTAATGATAAATAGCCACATGAATTACCTATAGGCACTAGAGATCAATGGAAAACATGGAACCACATTTCTTAGTGAAATGTGGTATAGAAACCACAACCAATAGATTTATTATGCACGGGCCCCTAGAGACGAGAAACATCCAAATTTCTAGTTGTCTCCAATAACCACAATTGTAATTTTAGTGTTGTAGAACAAATCCTGTAAGAAGAAACAGGAATAAGCCACTTCTCAATCATCTAGGGTATTTGTTCTAGTCTTCCCTCCAAGGTACCTAGGGTGTCCCTTTCTTGATCAATCAAGTTACACATGTTATAAAATACCATTTGAATGTCCAAATTACATTTAATTATCATACCCACACCGAAATAGTCTCCAAACATGTTTCTAACATTTTATATAATTTGATATACCATTCAATTTTTTTAATAAATTTCAATAAAAAAATATATCATCGATTTACACACAAAATACCCACTCAAAAAATGATTTTTTATTTAATATCACACTAATACCATAAAAAACATAATATGAAAACCATATAAAATTTAATAAACCAATTTCAAAATGTGTAGAACACTCCCAAGTGACAAGACAAGGGTTTACACTAAAACACATCCCATTTCATATGAACATTCCACTTTAAAAGTAAATTCATATTAAATCCTTTAAGAAATCACTATCACACCACACACAATAAACATTAAACATACTAAAATAATCATTAAATCACAATAAATTCATCAAATAATGCTTATTCATGGATCCACCTACCATTGATTTCAAAATCCCCAAAAATCGATGTGATCCTTCAACCAGACATAATCCACATAACAAACAAACCCAATTGAACCATAAACGAAGAGGCTGAACCAATATTATCAAGATAGGTCCAAAAAATTAAACCCTAAACTGAAACGCTAAGGAAGATGGAAGAATAGTAACCGAGGTAGAACACACCTGCTATAGAGGGAGAGGGGGAGTGGCAAGCAGTCTGGATGGCTTGTCATGTGAAGATGGGGTTTCCGAAAAGAGGCCATGTTCTAAGGGGTTTATTGATGCTTCTAGATGAGAAGGGTGGTGAAATGAGGGTGGCGTGAGGGGATCAGGGCATCATGAGGTAGGTCGGGGTGTGAGAGTTAGGTCGTTGAAGGCACATCAAGGCGCTCGACATGTGATTGGAGGAAAAGGGAGGAGGAGTACTGCGCACCATGTGGAAAGGTCATAGGGAAGTAAGGCACAAGAAGAGTGAGTTAGGGAGGTAGAGGATATGAATTAAGTAAGAAGGAATGATAAGAAAATGGAAAAAACCAAAAAGGAACCAAAAAAATAAAAAACACATATAAATACAATGAAAATAATACTACATAATGATAATAATTATAATAATTAATGATTAATGGTAATAATATTAATAAAAAACAACATCAACTATAATTAAAAATTCATAATAATAATAATAACATACTAAAATATTTACAATAATAATAATCATAATAATATTAATTATAATAAATTAATTATAATAATTATATAATAATAATATTGTTATTTTCATTTTTTATACCTTTAAAACCATTTTTAATTCAAATTATTTTTCATATTTTATTTTTTTATAAATTTATTATTAATATTATTAATTAATCGATTAATTTTTAGAACATCGATAACGATGCTTGGTGACATGGGAAAATCTGCATGGCTTCGACCATGCTCTTCCTATGTGTAGGACACTTTTAAGCCAAACACATTCATTTATCAGAAAAAACACATAATCCCAACTATGTCTCATTCTGATCCTCAAAAAAATATTAAAATAAAGATAAAATAAAATAAAATCAAGAAAGTGGGTATGACAATAATGTGACTAATATACCCCAGTATATCAATAACGTTCTCAAATCTAATACTGTCTATATTGAATTTATCAACAGGGAAACATCAAAATTGACTAGGAGTATTAAAACCCCTCATTCATCTAGGTTTTTTTCTATATAGTTCCATACACTGCAATAGATCACAACATAATATATTATAATGTATAATCCCAAAACTAGTGAAATTCATAACAAAATTTGTAAATTTTATCTATAACTAATCTCATAATCATATGCATGGTTTCCTTGGGATTTTATTCTATTAATATCCTCAAATTTCATCTAAGAGTTACGTTCTCTATTCTCAATTTTCCTAAATCTACTTTCTATGTTTTATTCTAAACATCCTATGATACCCACTATAATAACACTTACCAAACTATCACAAAGCATTTTCCTTATATTATTTCATTTGTATATACACTAGATTCAAATCTTAATGAATCCAATATATTAGTAGTTTTTGGAAGACCTTATTACCAGTACGATACCCATAATATGTTGGGAAAAGAAAACAATGCATAAAAAATGTAAAATTAGTGAATAAATGAAAACCATTCTAAGAATACATCATAATATCCTGGTGAAAGGAACCAAAATAATGATGATATCAAATGATTAGTATGGGTCATGTTATGTGGAAAAAATAATTAATCAATAATAATTATCAACATTTAAAGGTAAATAATTAATCACATATTCAATTTAATAAATAAAGAGATAATTAAATGAAAAAATAAAAAATGTCAATGAGAAAGTCTCATGGATAAATAGAAATAATAACTTGATTCTCAATGATAAATATTATTAATTATTGGACTTAATTTCTCGGTAACATGAAAATTTATATTGTCATGACCTTTTAAAAGACCGTTTAAAACTACAAGAAGAAACCTATTTTATTAGGCCAATTGATTTGTCCCATGAGAAAAGGTCAATTTATAGAGTATATATTTAATGTCCAAGACTCACCCATCACATTAATCTAAATGAATTTTCATATATCATAAAATATAATTAATTCATGAACAATATGCATTATTAAATATCTATAAAGAGTAAATGATACATTTTTATCAATATATTCCATGTTAGAAAAATAACATTCAAAGTACCAATTGTATATAAAAATGGTATATGATTTAGAGAAAATCATATTAATCACCCATGAATATGTATATTTATGAGAAATTAATTTTCAAATAAAAAATATTTCAATAATGTGATATTTTGAGGACAATGTTGATATTAAAAAAAGGATGTGGGATTTCAAAATTAGTTTCCTCACTTGTTGATTTAAAATAAATCTCCGATGGATAAAATAATTTAAATTAAAATTTAAAATAATATGAATAATGAAATAGTCATGATATTAAATGTTAATGGAATGGTATTCAAACTATATAAAAGTAAAGTTTTACATAATAACAAATAATAATCAATATAAAATAAATTGAGAGGAAATCACATACCTTACACTCCCTTTGGGTTGAACACCATAAAATTACAATAGCATGGTTGTATCCTTGTAATTAACTTATAAGTGGAACATATTAATTTTTATAATATCATATATGATCAGTTACAGTATCTTAGAACTCATTTGTTTGTGATATTTTATTATTTTCATTATTTCATGTGTTAATTGCCTTTATTTATTATTTGTTTGATATGTTATTTTTTTACTATTAATTTGATCATGATTTAATAATATCCATAATTTGAAACATAATTTGAAAATAATTTATTATTATAATATTTTTATTTATATTAATCCATAAAATATGGTGATAGGAAATGAACTGCATAGTTTTTGGGGTTTGTAGGTCTTATGTACACATCAATGATTTCTCTATTTTCTTGTCATCTTGGATGAAAGTAAAGTAATATATAAATATATATATATATATATATATTCATTTAGTTATCATTATTATTTCATATATGTCATATATTACTATTATATCCAACCATAATAAATTCTGGGTAACATGTGAATAAATCATATCGCTTCGTGAGGTGGTAGTCTTCCATACACCGGAACGACATCATCATATTGCAATAAAATGGGAATCATGAAAGTATGCATTATATAATAAATAAATAATATGAAATAAATTATATATATCATAGAGAAACTATAAATCCATCAATATTCTAAACATTTAAAGGTCGAAATTGAAGAATGAAAGAAATTAGTTTTCATGGTCGTAGTCTACATTACACACAAACGATGATTGCATATCCCATTATATGGTAGTGCGTTAATAGGTAGGGTAGAATATTTTCATAAAAAATTATTATATTGAAAATAATGAATTTATTATTCAATCATTATATAAATCATATTTGGAGGAGGTGGAGGAAGGAAATAAAATATAAATTGTTTTATAAAAACATTACATCTTTTTCAGGTTTCCTCTTTTAGATTGTACCAAAAACATTAAATGATTTCTTTAATAACAAAAAAGTCTTCAAAATTGAAGGTAGGGATTTTTTGGAGTTATTTTCGATGGTTTTGTATTATAAAAATCATTTTAAAGTTATTATAGAGTAATAAGATTGGGTATAATTTTATAGTTGAGGATGACTGTTAATCTTGTTAGTACCTAGAAATGTAAACACTTTTCAAAGGTATAACTAACCTCATGTTCCCCAAATAATTATCTATTTCCAATCAATAATAACATATGTTTGAAATCTGGCTATACAATGTGTGTTGGATAAGTGTCTAAGCCATTTCCTCAATAATGTTGAAAGTGTATTCCCTTGATTAACTCGTGTTTCTCTAAATCACTATAAATAATTGTACCTATTTTCACGAATCATAATATGAATTTTTTTTGAACATATTATTTATTATAAAATATTAATATTCATATATTGAATCCATTTTTCTAAATTCAAATCACAAAATTGGCATATATTAATATAATTTTAACCCCACAGTCGTATTGAAAAAATTGGGTTATAATGTAAAAATTAACGAATGTTTAATATGTTTTAATATGAAAATTGAAAAAAATTGATTTCAATGACTAAAATTGGATTAATATATTTATAATGGGTATAAAATTAAATGAAAAATAATTCCAGATTTAATTTATCATTATAAATAATTTATAAAAATGTAATTTTCAATGAAAATTCAGGTTTTCATTATTCATAAACCAAATAAAAAAATCATAAAAATAGAATTGATATACCTATGAGAATTTTGATAAATAAAAATAAAAATGAAGTATAATTTTTTAAATAAAATTTATAAAAATGTAAAAAATTGTTTTAAAAACAAATTTTTCATTACGTGGAGGTAAAACCTCATTTTGAATAATAGTACATTTATGAATGAAATTGTATTTGTTAATTCTTATTCCTATAAAATCTACTGGATGAATGAAAAAAAAGACTCAATATATAATATATATATTTAATTAGGATAATTCACTATTAATAGAAAATATAATTTACAAGGGAAACATATCGGTGGAACATTATAAAAATTTATCATAAAATAATTTCTTTTATATTCATTTGGTTTTTCATTCATTTATAATTAATTCATAACTAATGAATTAAACAAAATATTTTCATATGTTAGATATTTTTATTCATAACCTCTAATTTCAAGGAATATTATATAATTTTTATTTATAAATTAATTGTTTTATGTAATACTTCGTCTTTATTGTAGCATAAGCTATCGAATGAAGTCATTATTGCGTGTAACATAAACATACAAAATGTTTCATAGATTTCAAGAAATATAGTATATTTAATTTATTTCAAATACTAAATATATTATAATTTATTGGGTTTTAATATCCCTTATTAAAATTTGTCTTTCATTTCAGTAATTCCATTTAATAAAATTTTATTCTTTAAGATTTTTTCGGTACTACCTATTGGACACTATATTATCCATTTAACATCATTATATTATACCCAAATTTCTAGTATGTTATGAAATAATACTTATTTTATTATGTAATAATTTATACGAAATACAATATGATATTCCTTTCATAAATGTTGTTCAATTAATTGTAGTGAATTTTAATTTGAATAATTTTTTTCATTAAAATTTTCCATTGATGGTGGTGAAATTATATTCCTCATATTTCAAAAGGCATCATGGTAAAAATTTTAGTCTTGGAATTTTTTTAATCTTTTCCATCTTCAGAAAACAAGATATAGAATCTTTTAAATCCTAAAACATTTGTATTAATCAAAAATTTTTTATATCAACTCTTTATTAATATAACATTTCTTGTATCATACAAGGGAAATTAAATAATGATTAAAATCCAATAAATATAATCATCTAAACTTGGAATATTAACTTACATTTAATTAATTAATATAAAAATATTGTATTTATCATAGGAACTAAAATTAAAATTTTAATCAATTATTCACATGATTTTGAATTTTATATATTTATAACACATTTAAAACATACGATATTTACCATATATCCATAAAAACTATATAGTTTATATCTATAAAAATAATACCAAATATAAAAATTAAAAATAGTTCTTTAGAACCCCTTCGATATGTAATAAATTTTATAACCACATGAATTATTTTTCTTCCTTAATAATATCTCCTTTATAATTCAATAACTATGATTGGATACTCGGGAAAAAATTATTGTAAATTCTTACTAACTTTTCCACATACATTTTTATCTATTTTCTAACATTTACTTTGATATGAAACTAAAACAAGGGAAACACATTTCATTATTCATCTATGTAGTAAATTTTTTGAAAATAGTGTTCCATTTCAATAAACACATTCATGATTTTGAAGAAATTACACTGATTAAATTTAATTTAATTTAATACTGAGTTCAATACATAATTTAACCAGTAGAGAATCTTTATATGCTTCTCAAAAGAACTTATATATAATTTTTGAACAATTTCAACAATTGGTTACTCGAGAAGGGATTTCACTATTATTAAATAAATATTTATCATATTGTTCATGTCAATGAATTTTTTTATAATTGGTTTAACATTTACTATAGTTGATCTTAATGTTATGTTTGATGATGTTGATGTTTCTTAACTATGTTAAAAGTTTATATTAAATTAGAATCTTATTTTAAATTTATATGGAAATTTCATTTATGTAATTTCCTCACACAATAATAATGACCTCCCTTAATCTACATTATATACCTTCATTGTAAAATAACTTAATTTAAACTAATATATTACTATAATTATTAGTTTCTCTCACCACATAAATATTTCTTAAATTCATCATCACAATCATATTATATATGACTTTGGGATAGTTGAGTGGAAAACTGTTTTATCAATCCATTATATGGTCAAAATCAACTCTATTACTATACATACATAATCCTATTATGGTCTCCTGGATAAATGTAACCAAAATCAAATGAAAAAATGTTTAATTATTCCCATTGTGTTCCATAATTACCTTATTTATTAACATAAGAGATTACATCGAAACCCAACTATAACATGAAGTACATGGATAGTTGATTAAGGTATTGAAAAGTGAATATTTTTAAGGAATATAATAGTTAGTATTTTTAATGGGAATTTAATAACAAGGGATTTTCACGTGTCAATACCATTACATGTATCTATACTATTAATTATTTTTTATAAAAAATATACTTCAACTGAAACAATCTATTCAAACCATATTGATGATTTACGTTTCACACATCACATATACTATTTCATTATCTCAAATAAAAATCCATATATATGTATACATATAAAAATACACCACATGTATAAGGTACACGTAATTTTTTAATATAAAGACATATCATATTATAAAATTAACAATCCTCATATGATTAATCTTCTAATTATAATATCCAACCTTCACCTTTCCCTACACATCTTATGCCTCAACGTCAGTGATTAGTCTAAAATAGAGTTCTCATGACCAAGGAATCATTTCTATAGAGATACATAAATTTAATCATAGTTCTAACATGTAATTCATATAAATAATAACAAACAAAATATTCAATAAAATAATTGAATAAATGATATTTCCAAGGAATAAAAAACCAAAATCAACTATCATATCAAGATTATATCTCATTATACGTATGTATGATAGTTTATAAAAAAAATTAACACTTTTAACTAATACATAGATATATACATATATAAATAATTGATAACTATTAATATATCACAATGGAATAAAATAAATATATAAATATTTAAGAAATTTACTCATGTAGTATACCATTTATAAATAATTCATAAATAAATCAAATATAAACACTTTTTAACATTGCGATGATATACGGTCATACTCTAAATATGTAAATTTAAATAATTTATATTCTATAAAAATTTTAACTTCTTCAGATTATTCATTATATTAAATTTAATTTATATATATTATATTATATGAAATATTAACATTTAATAATTAAATTCTATTATATGAACATTTTAAATAATCAAAATAGTATATGTCCAAAAATAATTTCAATTTGATGTTATGGATAGTCAAAACTAATTTTTATATCGTTTAAATAATTTATCTAATATTCTCATTAATATTTAAAAATTACAATTTAATAATAATAAACAATTCAGGATTTTAATATAAAAATTAATTTATTTTGGTCTTATATTGAAATTTATAAATCATTTATATACTAAAATTATAAATTCTCTATAAAAAATTCATATGAAAATTAAAGTTGTGTCGTATAACTTGAAAAATGTATTTCAATACTAATAATTAATATTTAGAAATATTTATTTATGAGTTTTTTTTTGAAAAAAATTAATTAGACCAATGGAAAGTATTCATAAATAATAAATTTATAGAAAATTTTAAAAAATTAAATATATATGTAAAAAATATTTTATATGATTTATAAATAAATTTTTAATAAAAAAATTCATTTTTCAATTTAAATATAAGGATATTTTAACATAGATATATAAAAATATAAATTATACTATATATTCCTATCAAGGTAGTATATAAAAATATCATGATGGATAAAACGATTAATCCTATAATTGTTTATATATTATGAATTATATTCACTAACTAGTCCTTCACATGGAATTTTGATAAAACATACGTAGTTTACTAAAATTCATTGAACATTATTGGCCTTTATAAATGAATAAATAGCACGTAAAGTCCTACATAGTAATAAAACCAGAAAATGATCAGCTAAATAGGATTAGTTCCGCTATACATGTCCGTCATAGTATGAAACAACTTTTTTTTGTATCGATACAACATGTCTGGACTTGTGAATGGATAACATCGCACCTTAACAATTATATACTTAAATATATCATGATCTAGGATTAATATAGATATTATCAAACATGTTGATGTTGTAGTATAAAATAAGTTCCATTGTCATAACAAACCATTGAATGTATTCCAATGAAGTATTAACCATGTACACTCAGATATTGTAGCTTAAAAACTAAATCTATATAAGGGTAATCCCTCAGGAAAACAATATTCAAAAATTTTAATCCTGTGAAGTAGTGAGTAATTGAATTATATAAAGATTTTATATAGTTGTAACTCAATATGTATCACATATTAATAAATAAGTGGTTTTCATTATTTTAATATAGTAACTACTTTTGATACCTACTGTATTTAAAGACATGAACATGATCAATATTGATGATATGATTGCCTAATTGGCCAACAATAAATATTTATTTTATATTATGATATAAATATTGACCAGTCATTTCAAGACACTTTTACCACTAATATGATTATATTGACTAAAATAAACTCTTTAAAAGTATAAAAATAGGTTATAAATTCATAAAATGAATACCATCAATGCTTGAAACCATAATCTTGTAAAATAAAATAAAAAATAATGGATTTAATTTACAAGGATGAGCTACAATAATTATTTCCAAACAAATTCATAATGATAATACATTCAATGTTTTTTATAAAATTAAATTCTATATGGTGTTTCCATGTGTTTAAGATTGTTGTTCATCCAATGGGTGCGACACTTCATCGATTAATGATATGTTACTATCACTTCATGGTAAGAATGAGAGAAATGAGATAGTACTTATGCATGGGAAAACATTGGCCTAAATCCTATAAAATAATTAAACACAACATTTATATGATCATTTTTTATTTATAAATCCATATAGAATATTCCCCAAGACATATTCATTGACTCACATTCCACATAATTCATAAGTAAATGCAAAATGATCACAATAATTGCCAACCTGAATTGTCATTATTCCAAAATACATTTCATAATATGTAATGACATAACCAATGATAACTAATTTGATGGATAGTTTATGAATGATAAAATTTTACATTTTATTTTCATGGTAATTGTTTTAATTTTCACAAATCAGATTATATGTTTTATTATATAATTATATGACCATTTCACACATGAAAATTTAATATGGCATTATAGACATTTCATTATACCACACCTTTTGATTTCTCGAATACCTGGAATATGATAAAAAATAGATACATTAATCTCATACCATAAAACATTATCATATCATAAATTATTACTTGGTTAATTTTATAAAAAATATACATGGGTTTAGGGAATATCTATATTATAAAAGTCATCATCATAGTCCAATACTTTATTTTAGAGGATTTTGGAGATGAATTTATTGAATTTTAACAAGATAGAAGAGATTCAACAGATTGAGATAAATAATAAGTTAAATACCTTTTTATGTTAAAAACCCCTTATATTCACCATGTTAATATTTTATAAAACCAAAATGAATTACTATAACACAATGTTACCTTTCCATGTTACCCTTATAGAAAAAATTTGAATTAAATTTACACCAACTAAAATTAAAGTGTTCACAACATATAGTGAAATAAATTTTTTTAAAAACAGTTCTTAAAAATAAAATTTACATTTATAAAGAATACATAATAGTCCAAACTACTGGTAATAGGAATCTATAATTTAAGTTGCTACAAAGTTATGTTATAAGAATCATTAATAATAAATCATGTAACGTGTGGGGAAAGAATCTTGTTGAACATTAATTTCAATTCAGTTGAACACTAATAACTAAAAAATCATTCCTAAAAAATAAATCATCCTTGTGGGTTCTAGATCAACACTAGTTGTTAATGATTTATCCTTATTGAAATTTTCATTATATAATGGTTTCTAGGGAAAGCATCACTAATAGAAATAATCAATTGGAAATCAAACCATTTTGGTGAGTTGAAAAAATTTGATTACATGTATGAGTTTTGATCACTCTAGTTATAGATAATGGGGAGAATTAGAAAAACACTACTCTATATTATTATTATAACCATATATATCATTTATTTAATATATCAGTTTAATATCAGATGTCATCAATTTTCTATCTCACACTCTAAAATAAAAGAAACCATAATATTCAAATATCATGAAATACAAAAAGAACCCTCACTTTAAAAATAGTCAATATAACCATTCTAAACTTCTAAAATTGAAGTTCATTAAACCATATTGATTTAGAAAAACATAGATCCCATATACAGTATAGGTACTGAGTGAGATAGTTTGAAAGATAGCAATATTGTGATTGAGATTAAATTTAATCCATGATCAAATCCACATTATTTAGTTCATTACTCTCTATATAAAATCCTTCGTAAGATCAATACATAAAATAGATAATGTAAATCCTTAAGTCAGATTTAATTAACTAATAAATTAATAATTTATTTATAATAAATATTTAAATTATAATTATTTATTCTTTTGAATCCATTAAAAATCTCCATTTTCATGTTTTTATAAAATATTTTTGTTTGATAAATCATTGAATTTTTTTATTGTTGTTGAATTTTTTACTGTCACTATGTTAGTTGGTTTTCACCCTTAGATTTTATAGTTTTATATGGTTAACTATTACATAAGTGCATTGATACATTTATATATGCATTTAAAAGTAGGTGTTACCCATACATTGCGGTTCCAAATACATTATGTATTATTTTTACATTGGATGATACCTTTACATGTGGTAAGTGGTCCCTTTAGGTGGAAACTGACTAGTTTTAGTTACCTTTACATTGGGGCAGAGAACCATAAAAAACTAGTGGAATATAAAGATAAACTTACTCAATCATTGTATTTAACCTCAAATGATATTGCTCTAGATTAGGTTTCCAATTTATAAGGGTCATTATTCCATTATGTAGTTCCATTGAGACCCTTGCATAGTGTGTTAGTGGTTCTCAATAAACTTACATAGTTGGCACGGAAACCCTAACATTACTTAGAAGTCTTTTTTACAGTGTTAGTCTACCCCTACCAAATAGATGAGGCCTCTAAGCAGTATTTCAGGGTACCACAGTGTAGTTCCATGATTATCATTATTCAATGTCTATTAAACCATTGATATCATTCTTTGATGACATTAATGTTATATTTTTTCTCTAGTTATGGAGTTTATTTTAGTGTATTATTTAGTATTATCTTTTCCAAGTGAATTTCAAATGTTCGTTAAATGATTTTATAAGGGGGTTTAACTGTCTATATCCTCATGACATAATAAGGAGTAAATCATAATTATATATAGATGTGTAAACTGAGGGATAATGAAGGGGAAGGGTACCATCCATAAAGAGAATGAACATTGCATATATGATTAATTATATCATACATGGTTGATTTTTGTAGCATTGTTCATGTAATGATCTTGATGGTTTTTCATATTTTTTTGGTGGGCCATTCAGCTATGAAAAATATTAGAGTGATTTTCTTTAATATATGACATGCCAGTAAGTTTTTTGGAGCATAGTTTCTCATATTTAATATTCATTTTTCTCTAGTTTATTTACATCATCTCATTAATTCCAATATCTGTGACATTCCAATTTTCATATGGAATAGTATATATATTTTATTCTACTATGATCTTAAGAACATAATCTTCTTTTTATTTCTTTTATAATTAATATGAAAATTGGTGTGTGGGAGGTGCTTTTTTCATGTATGATGACTAAAATATATGAATCACATTAATCCTATGTTCTCAATATTTCATGTATCATTTTATTATCCAAGTTGTGGATTTGGAAGGATATTGTTCCCATTGGGGTATTTCTTCTATTTATTCTATCTCATTATGTATTGATTTTTTATACATGAATATTTTTTATTACACTATTTTTAGTGGGTTACATGATAAATCCTCCTACCATGGTGATTATTTTTTCACATGTGATACATAATCACTCAAATAATGTTATCAGATATTATAATTGATTATAAATATGTATTTTACCATATCATAGGTTGGTAAGTTCAATGGAGATAATAACATCGAATTATTAATAGTTAATATGATTTACCTTCTTTTTTCTAGAGATAAAAATAATGAATATTTTTTTTTTCGATTTTGTAAAAATATATTCAATATCTATATTACTTTAGTTAAAATAATATACTTCGATGATATTAACCCTAATATCTATTGGATACATTATTTCATGTTGTTATTGACCACATGTGGAAATTATTTGAGTAAATGTTTATATGAAACTTCTTATGGTGAAATCTGGTTGAATTTAGAGCATCTTTAAAATTCCATATATCTTTTTAGAAGATTACAACAAAATGATCATAATAATATCAAAATTTTCTTTGAAATTTGCTGCATACTCAATTATATTATTTTTATATGATTTTAATTTATATGGACAATTTAAATTATGATATTACTAATGAGAACTAGGATTGATTATTATTGAATTTTTTAATATACTTTCATTGTAGTTAGGGATTATTTGATGTATATTAGGGAATCCATCACTATATAGGATGCAAAATCATATTTCATTTTCGGGAATCATCAAATTCCATTCTCAATGGTTGAGGTAAGTGATGTGAATAATGGGTCTAAGATGCATAGTGTAATGGGTCATCCTAAAATCGAATGGAATTATTGGAAAAATAGTAGTTGGTTTATAAGTAATTATTTATCTAACTATGTGGAATGACATAAAACATGAATATATTTCGTACTATGTGATCTTCCATGGATTATATGGCTTATAAAAATATGGTATACAAATTTTATTTATAGTTATGATACAAGGACCCGACCTTAAAAAATTACATAATCGTGAATTAAATTAATAATTAACATCGAGGATCTTTTCTGGTTTAGATTTTTAGAGAATTAGGACATAGCTATTACATCTCAATGATTACAATGTAGACACATCTACTCATTTTCCCTTTTTTTCAAAAAATAAAAACTCTTGAATAAAAGATTCATGTCTAGTTATATGTTATAGACATCAGGATATTTCCTTGATCCCATCCTTGACCATATTCCACTTTATGTCTTGTGAAAAACATTTCAAAAACTTGGGATGAGAATTGATAACTGAGTAAGGGATATAAAAAGAATATTAGTCCATGTATACATAAGAATCAATGAAACCATACTTTACTCATAAAACATAATAACTTTAACATCCCTCATGAAATCATAAGATTTATTAATAAATTATAGAAATCATAAGACATAATGGAGTAACCCTCATGGTTACGTTTGGAATATCTATCAATGTATATTCTATAAATCTCTTCAGAGAAACCAAAGCATTTAACTCCATCGCGTTACCCAATGCATTGGAGAGCTATCTCAGGCTCACCCACCCTATGTTTATCATGGAACCACCCGTATACGTAACAATTCCCAATAACCATAACATATTCATAACCCATAAAATAATCATAAAGGAAATATAATATTTCCACATTGCAATCTCAATATATCATTTCAATATATTGATATAATCAATGATTTATATAAACCATTTTCAAAACCATTTAAAACATTTAATAATGAGAGTTTTGAGTCAAAGTGTTCCATACCAAATTAATGATTTTAAACGAATTAATATTTTAAAATAGTAATGTCCATATAAATAAATCCTTAAAACAATTTTGAAACATGGACATTAATAATAATTATTTAGAAGATTAAATTATTAAGATGATATTTTATTAAAGGCATTCTTAAAAAATAGGAGATGCTTCAATACAAATAATTGAGGACTATAATTTAATAAAAACATAATAATATCCTGAGAATAAAGGTATTCATGACATAATATTCCAAAGGGAATTATATACACCATATCCAAGTGAATTATCACATATCAACAATGAAGTCTCAATGGAATGTAAATTGAGACGAAATCCATTATATTAACGTTATCCTTTGATTAAGGATAAATATATTACATAATTATGTGTAACAAATAATAATACACCCAATGAAAATGGATATTAAGTGTGAAAAAATAAGATTTAATTCACACATATTCATGGGATGACATATTCATGATGTACAATTTTAACCCAAATAATTTAAAATGGGGCAAGAAGTTCCCTAAAAAATTCAACAGCCTAACGACGTCACATAAAAATTCAGAAAATGAGGTGATGAGAGATAAAATGGTATCCCATCACTTGGACAAAAAATATAAATTAATAAGGATATATAATAAAATATCCCAACAAAATAAGTTGTGAATTAAATGATATAACAAAAAGAATCCATTTAAAAAGAGGAGGGTGAATGGTTCCCTTTCTGATTTGGTAACATACGAAACATACACCCCCTAAGAGAAGGACCATAAAATGTTGATGTAAATACCCATAAATGAAATTATATTAAAAAAAGTGTAGAATAGTGGGCAGTACATGCACCAATCAAAGGAGATAGTGACAAATATAGCATGATTCTCACGAGAATAGAAAGTGAGATAAAAACCCCTTACCTATTGGAATCAATCAAGTCTCATGACCATAAGATAATAAGAACCAATTGAATCACATAATACCATGAATATAAATATAATCATGATAATATATCAAATGTCCTTACACAATACAACACATGTAATAGATAATTGAGGAACAATGGAAATCTCATGAAATTAAAAGCGAGATAAGAAATCACTTTACCTTAAGTCCAATTTGTCTTGTTCGTTTTTCTTTATATTCATGAATAATAACCCTTGTCCAATTTTTAATTTCATAAGGAAATCCTTTAATGTTTATTATTCAATTCATTTCACATATTATAATTTTATAATAATTAGTTAATTAGGTGAGTTCTTATTAAACATTTTGTCGATGTTCAGTACATGAGCCAAAATAAACTGGTTTAAAGAGAATTGTCCAAGATGTTATAAGTACATCACCTACCGAATTGTGTTCATTATTTAAATATATTATATATCGAGTATATATGTATTTAATTATATTCCATAATGTTTGGATAAATGAAATGAAATGTACCATTCATGGAGACGGTAGGTCGTACGTACGCATGAATGATACTTTCGGTTTTTGACATATTAATGGACATGAAAACTAATATAGACATAGATATATTATAATTATAGTATAATATATATTTTATATAGGTAAAATATGTTCATTAATTACATTCTTTATAAATTCCATGTTTGTCATCAATGAGTCACATCACTTGAGGGGGCGGTTGTCCACACTTCCTCATATGAAATTATCGCATTTGCAGAACATGCAAAGCATAAAGGTATGTTTTAAATATAAAATACAGAAGCATTGAGTGGAAAAAATATAATATATATCATATATATATATAGTTCCATCATATTGGCCACCATGAGAGGTGTTAAAAAAAGACTGAACAATCATCGTTTCGTGAGGTAGTAATTCGCCATCCACAGAAATAGTATGTTCTTTAACCATTAGACAGAGGTGTGTGTAAGTGTGGGTAGAATAATTTTCATAACAACATCCTAGTATATTTAAAATACTTTTTTTATTATGGGTTAAAATAATAAAAATATAGCGGTGAGTTAATAAGGAAAACAAAAGAAAGAAACTCGAGAGAAGATATTACCTCCTAATCGGGCAACTGTTTTTGATATGAACCAAAGGATTCCTTGGAAAGAATTATGCCCAATGTGAGGCTTATATGAGTGATATAGGGATGTGGATAGATAATATGAGCATAGGTTAGACTATCCAAGGGCTTGAGAGGTGTGGGTATGTGGGTAGATGTGGGGCCTTTTGTAATAGGGAGGAGGGTCACTTTAGGAATTTCATGAAATGTTACTTTATTATAAAATGGTTTTAGGATTTTAAAGGTACCAAAATGATATATTTATAGGATAAGGTGATAATGGTTTTAAATCCACATGTCCGATATGTTTTCAACAAGTTTATGTCTTAGATTTTACCTTATATTTTCATTATATTTAAATCATTCATTAATGAGGTAATCACTGCATCATCCTGGTGTAAAAAATAATTTTATTTATTTAAAGTCTAAAAATTATAAAAAATTACCAAGATTTAGGAAATATCTTTATCATTACAATGAACATTTATAGTCTAAGAGATCATTTTTGTAAACAAAATTAATTAATTTTTACATAGGATATAAAAACCTTTGTTATATTTCTCTTCTGTTCAAAAAATAATGTCATAACTGTCACTATCACATCCATGTGATTATATGGGCCCTCAAGTTTGGTAAAAATCTTCCCATGGTCGACCATGACTTAAAAACAAGTATTTATACACATTTTGTGGTCATTTTATATTATTATGATATTATTTTATTACCCTTAACGACCTGATTACTAATTAATCACGATAATTAAAGACAATTACTATCATTACAATATATAATGTACAAAAACAAAAGAGTGTTAATTATATAATGTGGAAATTATGATTCCAAATATGGAATCCATTTTACCAATTTCCAAAAAAATAAATTGCAGTAATTAATTTAAAAATAATTATCATTGTCACCACCAAAGACGGGTTTTTAAGAAGTAAAATTTATCAAAATATTGACTTGTTTTTACATTAAATTGAAAAGTGAAATTACTTCCAATAAACACTATTTTATTAAGTGATAAAAAAATAATTCAATTACACTTTAAAACAAATTAAAATGAAAATCTATCTATATAATTAAATTAGATTAAAAATTAGTTTGGAAGTAAAATGCAGTATTTTCCACTATTCATTAAAAATTAACATTTGTTAGAAAAATACAAAAAATTTATCCAAAGTAAATTTAATATTCCAAATTCAAAAATGATGTCCATTTTACGAAATTCACAAAATAGATGTTTCATTAATTAATTTTATAATTAATTACCACTGTCAAAGCAAATAGCGTGTTTTTATGAAATAATATCTATCAAAAGATTGTCACTTGTTTATGTCCAATTTCCAACTGAAATTGTTTCCAATGACCACCATTGAATTAAATGGTAAAAATATATGTTAACTAAACTTTATACCCAATTAAAAAGATAATCTATCTATTTAAATAAATTATATTAAAAGGATGTTTTGAATTAAAATACAACATTTTCACCATTCGTTAAAAAATGATCTTTATCAGAAAAATAACAAAAATTTGAACAAAGTAAATTTTGATGACCAGATTCTAAATAAAGATTTTATTTTGACAAATATTACATATAAAATTGTCAAAAAGAGGATTTAAAAAGGGTTCTCCATCAAATGGCGGTTAATCGACCATTTAAAGAATATTAGAATATTTATACTTAAAATTGCATTCATTTGAATTTTATGCCTCTAACATTTATTGGATTTATGTAAAAATATTTAACGAAAATATTAAATCAATTTGTAGTTTGTTCTGTTCATTCCCACCATTATAATGGCTAGGCATTAACTACCATTTAAAATATTATTATTATATTATTTGCGTGAAATATAAGATTTCAAAGAAACTTGTTGTTTCATATTGGGAATGCCATCAAACATATCATTGCCATTAAAGTAATATAAATATTTTATTCATAAATATTAATAAATATGATCATTTCATATTATTTATTTACCTGTAATGTTACATCCTTCCCCCCATTTTGGGAATTTCTTCATTGTAATTTTAAAATTGGGCTCAGAAACTTCTTTGAAAGCCCCACATCGGAAAAGAAGTCAATAAAACTATCACTTTAATAGAATGAAAGTGAAGTACAAGGGTCACCCGAGATAAGAGATACAAGGATTCCATGAAAACATGGATATGGATGTGAAAATAAAGGGTCAAGTTATGATGGAGAGTGATAGAAAACATGTTTATGAGAATGTTAACAACCAGAAAATCACAAACATGTGATGGGTTAAACGGTATTTGATTCCTCTATAGGAAAAGTTAACATACAACATTTTTGTTTTAAGTTACTTTTCAATGAGGAATTTATTTATGATCTTAAATAAATCATAAGGAAACATAAATACATGTCATGTAGACTTTTTCTCTTACTAGATTTCTTATACAAACTCATATTTTCTCCAAAAGTTGATTATTTAGGATGACTTTTTCACATTAAGAGTGCTATAATAAACTTTTTGAAAATTTCCAATTACAAAAAAGATAAACTATATATTTCCCATGCCTTAAGTCCATAACCAAAACCAAAATGGTTAGTACATGATCAGATAATCCCAAAAAATGATAATCTTTCAAGAAAAGAAAAACTACTATTAATCTCAAAAATTTGTCCAAAGAAACCAAAAGTTCATCAAAGAGCATTCAATAAATAGATATCCATAAAATTATTCATTGTAATCCAAACATAGATTGAAACCCAAATCCTTGAAGGGTTTAATCACATAGTCTTCCAAGGAAAATCAAAACATCAATATCCAAATAACATCATTTACTATTAAAGTATCATATTGAAAATTAATTAACCTAATAACATATCCTCCATGATTGGTTAATCATTTCCCAAAATCAACATATTACTGATTCATAAGATAATCTAACTAAAATTAATTAGTCATACTAACCCAGGATTTCATGTTGTCCAGTGGTAGGCGATAAATACATGTCGCACTTTGGTTGTGGGTTCGATTCTGACAGCTTTGTCTGATGCGACGGGTTGTCACACGGTTTGCGTGTTGTCCCTTTTCAAAAACTACATTATTTTATAAGATTCCCAAGAACTGATAAATTCATAAAAAAATACCCATAACATATTTTAGCCACACAGGTTATCTAATAGCTTTCGTTTTGTATCCCAAAATGTATTAACTGGTAATTACCTCAAATTCAAGGATCATACAAACCAAAAAGGTTCTTTATAAATATATCCAAAAAATAAAAGATAATTATTCCTTGAATAAAATTTTCATATAACAAACATCTGGTTTACACATACTATAAAAAGTCTTCTAATGAAATCCAATCATCCAAATATCCTTAATACTTATAAGCATTTCACCATCCTAGAATTTACCATAACTCTTGAATACCATATATGTTGACTTCTTACTCATTCAACATTCTTCATGATCCATTAACCATTCCTTTCAAACATATTTTGAAATACTTATTTCCTACAAACAAAATCGTGAATCATATCATATGATTTCAATAATAGGAAAACATATGTTAAGAAATAACCCATACTTTTAATTGGTCATTGTCAGTTTCTTCATCCTCAATTGGAATGTCATTAGGTATTTGTAAACTAATATTTGTACAATCTTGGTGATCCCAATCCAGAATCTTCTTCATAGGACATGAGTTTTTATTATGACCATGCACACCACATTAAAAACATTCAATTGATCCCTTAGAAAGGACTTCATCCCCTTTCCAAGAGTCAACAAGATGCTTCCAATTTCCATGGAAGGTTCTTGCTTTATGACCTTCATTTCCACATCCATAGCATATTTCTATCCCTTTGAAACATTTTCCTAGGCGTTTCTTTCCACATTATCGACACATACGTTTTTGAACATACATACCTTAATGATTATTACCTGAACTTCTGTAGGGATTTGTTTCTCACATATATGATTCCTTATAAAAATTAATAAGGTACATGGGGTCAATCATGAATCCAGATAGTTGGTTGAGAATAACCACATGAGTTGTTATTGTAGTGCCAATATCATTCAGTTACTCATTCAGAAAACAATCAAAGGTTTCTTTACACCCACTGTTACTTTGGTTCCTGCTAGATCCATCCATTTTCTAAAACCAAAACATTCAATGTGATTATATTAGCAGAATCATCATATAATACTAAGATATAATTATTCATGTTATCTTAAACTCATTCACAATATCTATGACTCTTTCTGAAATCCTAACCATTATTGAAATGTCACTTGTTGTTAAAGAATATCGTAACCTCTAAATTTGTCTAAACTGACCTCTGATACCAACTATAAGGCCCCAGACTTATAACATTACATATGATGAATTTAATAAATAATTAAAATTGAGGATGATTTCAGGTATAGAGTTTTAGAGAATTATGACGTAAATATTACATCTCAATGTTTACAATGTAGACACATATACTCAGTTTCCATTTTTTCATAAAATAAAAACTCTTGAACAAATGTGTCGTGTCTAGCTCCATGTTTTAGACAACATGACATTTCTTTGATCCCATCCTTGACCCTATTCCACTTTATGTCATGTGAAGAAAATTTCAAAAACATGGGATGAGCATAAAAAGCTCAATAAGGGATAAAAAATTACGGAAAGAAAACATTTTTCCATGTATACATAAGAATCCATGAAATAATACTTTACTCATAAAACTTAATAATTTTAACATACCTCATGAAATCATTATATTTATGAATAACTCATAGAAATCATAAGACATAAAGGTAACTTGAGGCATTCATAACATTCTTACATTAGGAGTAACCCTCATGGTTATGTTTGGAATACCCATCATATTATATCCCCTAAATCTCTTCGGAGAAACCATAGTGTTTAACTTCTTCGCATTACCCAATGAATTGGAGAGCTATCTCGGGCTCACCCGCAATAGGTTTATCACAGAACCACCCGTATATTTAACAATTCCCAATAACCATAACATATTCAAAACACATAAAACAATAATAAAGGAAAGATAACATTTCCACATTACAATCATAGTATATTATTTAAATAATTTGACATAATCAATGCTTTATTAAACCATTTTTAAAACCATTTAAACCATTGAATAACGAGATTTTTGAATCAATGTGCCCCATACCACATTGATGATTTTAAAGGAATATATATTTTAAAACATTAATTTCCATATAAATAAATCATTAAAACCTTTTTGAAACATGGAAATTAATAAGAAATATTTAGAAGATTAAATCATTAAGATGATATTTTAGTTAAAGAGTTATTAAAAAATAGGAGATGCTTCAATACAAATAATTGAGGAATAGTATTTAATAATAACTTTATAATATCATGAGAATAAATTTATTCATGATATAATATTCGAAAGGAACTTATATAAACCATATTAAAGTGAATTGGCACATATCAACAAAGAAGTCTCAATGTAATGTGAAATGAGACGAAATCCCTTATAAAGAGAGTATCCTTTGATTAAGGATAAATCTATTACATAATTATCTGTGAAAAATAGGAATATAACCAATATAATTTGATATTAAGCTTGAAAAAATCAGAGGTAATTCACACATATTCATAGGATTACATATTCAAGAAGTACAGGTTTAACCCAAATAATTGAAATTGGGTTAAGAAGTTCCCTCAAAATTTTGACAGCCTAACAACATCACTTTAAAATTCAGAAAATGAGACGATGAGAGAAAAAATGGTAGCTCATAACTTAGAAATTAAATATACATCAATAAGGACATATAAGAACATATACCAACGAAAGATGTTGTGAATTAAAAGACATAACAAAAAGAATCATTTTAAAAAGAGGAGGGTGAATAGTTCCCTTACCGATTTGGTATCTTACGAAACATACACCCCCATGAAATAAGGACCATAAAATGTTGATGTAAATACACATAAATGAATGTATGTTAAATATATATTAGAATAATTTTTAGTACATACACCACTCAAAGGAGATAGTGACAAATATAGCATGAATCTCATTGGAATAAAAAGTGAGATAAGAACCCCTTACTCATTGTAATCAATCGAGTCGTATGAAAAAAAGATAATAAGAACCAAATTAATCAAAAAATACCATGAATATAAATAGAATCATGATAATATATCAAATGGAAGTACATGATACACCACATGGAATACATAATTGGCGAACAATGGAAATCTCGCGAAATTAAAAGTGAGATAAGAAATCCCCTTACCTCAAGTCTGACTTGTCTTATTCGTTTCTTTATATTCCAGAATAATAAACCTTGGTCAATTTATAATTTCCTAACGAATTCCTTTAATGTATATTATTAAACTCATATCACTTATTATCATGTTTTAATGATTAGTTAATTATGTGAGTTCATATCATATATTTCGTCGTTGTTCGGTACATGAGTCAAAAATAATCTTGTTTGAATAGAATTTTCCATGTAGTTATAAGTACATCATCTCTGGAATGGTGTTCATGATTTAAATATCATATATATCTATAATATTTGTATTTAATAATATTCAATAATATTTGAATAAAAGAAAAAAAAATGTACTGTTCATGGAGACGGCATGCCGTACGTACGCATGAACGCTACTTTCATTTTTTTTGTCATATTAATGGATTTTAAAACTAAATTAGACATAGATATATTATAATTACAGTAAAATATATATGTTATATAGGTAACATAAGTTCATTAATTAAATTATTTTTAAATTTCACGTTTGGCATGAATGAGTCACATCACTTGAGGGGGCGGTTGTCCACACTTCCTCATATTAAATTACAACATTTCCACAACATGCAAAGCATAAAGGTATATTTTAAATATAAAATATAGTATGATTGGGAGAAAATAAATATAATAAATATAATATGTAAATATAGTTCCACCATAATGGAAATCATGAGATGTGTTAATATAAGATTAAACAATCATTGTTTGGTGAGGCAGTAATTCGCCATCCACGGAAACTGTATGTTCTTTAACCATTAGAAAAAGGGGTGTGTAAGTGTAGGTAGAATCCTTATCATAAAAACACCCTAGTAAATTTAGGATAATTTTATTTTATGGGATCATGTAATAAAAAAATATTGGTGAGTTAAGAAGGAAAATAAAAGAAAGAAACTCAAGAGAAGACATTACCTCTAAATCCGGTAAATCTTTTTGATTTGAGCCAAAGGATTCCTTGAAACACGTTCTGCACAAATGAGGCTTATAGGAGTGAGAGATGAATGTATAGAGATAATATGGTCAGAGTTTATATAATCCAAGGTCTTGAGAGGTGTGGGTAAGGGGGTAGAGTTGGGGGCCTTTTATAAGAGGGGGGAGGGTCACTTTTGGAAAGTCTTGAAATGTTACTTTATTATAAAATGGATTTCTGATTTTAAAGATCCCAAAATGATATATTTCTAGGATAAGGTGATAAGGGATAGAAATAAACCCATAAAATATGTTTTAGACAAGTTTATGTATTATATTTTACCTTCTCTTTTCATTTTATTTAAACCATTCATTAATGAGGTAATCACTATATTATCATGGTGTCATAAATAAATTTATTAATTTTATGTCAAAAAATTATAAAAATACACATTTATTTAGGAAATATTTTTAGATTTCTAATGACTATTTATAGTCTATGAGATAATTTATGTAATCAAAATTAAAATTTTTTTTACTTAGGATATACAAATCGTTGTTGTATTTCTCTTATTTTTAAAAAATAAGGTCATAAATGTCACTATCAGAGCCATGTGACTCCATGGGACCACAAATTTGGTAAAAGTATTCCCATTGTCGTCCATGACTCAAAAAAGAGGTTTTGGACACATGTTGGTGTCATTTTTTGTTATTATGATATTATTTTATTACCCTTAACTACCCAATTATTAATTAATCACAATAATTAAAGATAATTACCGTCGTTACTATTCATAATGTCCAAAAACAAAAGAGTATTAATTAAATAATTCGGACCATCTAATTCCAAATATGGAATCCATTTTACCAAATTCCAAACATAGAAACTGCAGTAATTAATTTAAAAATAATTCTCGTTGTCACAACGAAAGATGAGTTTTGAAGAAGTAAAATTTATCAAAAGATTGACTTATTTTTACATCCAATTGAAACGTGAAATTACTTCCAATGAACAAAATTGTATTATGTGATAAAAAATAATTCAATAAAAGTTTAAAAAAATTAAAAGGACAATCTAACTATATAATTAAATTAGATGAAAAATCTGTTTTGAAGTAAAATTCAGTATTTTTCACTATTTATTAAAAATGAAAATTTGTAAGAAAAATTATAAAAATTAATCCAAAGTAAATTAGATATTCCAAATTGTAAAATTATGTCCATTTTAAAAAATTCAAAACATATAAGTTTCATTAATTAATTTTATAATTAATTCCCACTGTCAAAACAAATAACGTGTTTTTAAGAAATAATTTTTATCAAAAGATTGACACTTGTTTTTGTCCAATATCAAAGTGAAATTAATTACAATGACCACCATTGAATTAAATGGTAAAAATATATTTTGACGAAACGTTAAACCCGATTAAAAAGATAATATATCCATATAAATAAATTAGATTCAAAGGACATTTTGAATTAAAATACAGCAGTTTCACTCTTCGTTAAAAAATGAACTTTATCAGAAAAAAACAAAAATTTACACAAAGTGAATTGTGATGTCCTAAATCTAAAGAAGGATTTTATTTTGTCAATATAACATATAAAATTGTCAAAATGTGGATTTATAAAAATTTCTCCATTAAAAGGAAGTTAATCAACCTTTTAAAGAATATTATAATGTTTATGCTTAAAATTGGATTCATTCTCATTTTATGTCTTTAACATTTATTCGATACATGTAAAAATATTTAACAAACATATATAATCATTTTTTAGATAGTTCTATTCATTCCCGCCATTAAAACAGTGAGAGGTTAACTACCATTTAAAATAATATTATTGTATTATTTGCGTGCAACGTAAGATTTCAAAGAAACTCATTGTTGCGTATTGGGTATGCCATCGAACATAGAATTCCCTTTAAAGTGATATTAACAATTAATTCACAAATATTAATAAATACGAAAATTTCATACTCTTTATTTACCTGGGATGTTACATATGATGTTCTTTAGGTCAGTATTGAGTCTAATATTATATAGTGGGTGTATATATATCTAATCATTCTTTAGTGATCCTAGGACTGAATCTACATATAATTTTTTGGGGCCCTATAATAGGAATAATGAATGTTTGTATAGAATATTTGTTATATATTTGAGGATAAGTTGGGGGATTGAATCATATAATCATACATTAATCCATGTGGGTTTCTAATTTATTCACAAAATTGTTTTAAAAAATTTACACTTTTGATATGTTATATGCATATAGTTTTCTCTTTATCATGTTTTTTATGTGAGTTATTTGGCACAACTCTTATTTATTTTAGTATGATAAAGTCACATAATAGAAAATCATGTCCTTTTATGGTCAATGTATAATTTTTTTATAATAATATGTATGAGTGTATAAGGTATATTAAGTTATGTTTTTTGGTTAATGAATTATCAATCATATTTTTTTAATGTAATATTATTTGTTAGTTTTTTTTGTATTAGTACAATCAACTATTTTTCACTATGATAATTTATACATAATAGGAAAATCAAGGTTGATCATGTTTATTATTTGGTTGTTTTGTTAGTGAAGACCATTTTGACGAGGTGATATGTCCTATAATATCCTCTCAAGAACATGGACCACATGTTTTTAATATTTTACAACATAGTGTTGATATTTTAAATGTATCAAATATAGATGTTATAAATTAAAATTTATGATTTTTATTTTTTGATGCGATGAATAATCATATATTTTCATGTAATTTCCAATATTTTGTTTTTATTATGAATAATTTTTTTGGATGTATTATTGCATTTTTTTCTGACCCTACATATTTGCATTGTTTCACTAACATGATTCATGTATTATAGGTTAAACCCATAGGTATATTCATTGAAACTATTAAAAAGAATTTGAATATAGTAGTTACCTTTATGTTAGGGTTTCCATACCATTATGAATCCTCATAAAATAAGAAGTTACCTTTATATGAACATAATGATATCTTTTTTTAGTGGAGTAGTTTTAGTTTCCTTTAAGTGAGAGTGGATCACCCTTATGTAGGAAACATTTTTGAGAGATACCATTAAGAATGATGGGGGATACCCATACAGTAGTAGTGAACTAGAGTGTGTTAATAGAATTGGATTCTCTCTCTATCCTTAAACAGTGTCATGGATACCCTTATGTAATAGGATAATTTTCCTTCTACCATTATACATCTAGAAATGTCACCCTAAGAAGGAATGTAAGTCCTATATGTATCGTTATTATACCCCTACACAGTGGGTTAGACCTTTACAAAGTGATTCATGAATCCAAGACATAGTACTGTGTGGACCCTGACCAAATGTGTATTAACCCTTATATAGTATACCTTGAGGACCTTTAGGCGGAGATTGGTTTATTGTTGGGGGTTTGTTACAACAGCTTTATAGGAACACACCTCAACTAAATGTGTTTACAATGTTTGTTTGATGTTTTTTGATGAATTTTAAAGGATTGATCTCTCACTTTCTTCCTTAATAAATATATAATAGAAATATTATAGATTATGTACCTAGAAAAGAAATTGAAGATGAAGGTGATGATCCATTGAGATAATTATTATTGGTGGCTATAACTGGAAACTAAATATATGTTTGTGTTTGAGAGACCAATCCTAGTGGAACGAAGGAGGTTTTGTTGGGTTCTTTTAGTGGATCATCTGTATATAATGAATCATGGAGGGGGATTTCTACATATGATGCTGAAACTACAATGATGGCTGAAAAATGGTTTCTCATGTTCCTATAAATTATTCCCTTATTCATTCACTATTTTTTTGTGTTCTTAAAAGTTAAATAGTATGAATTTTAATGGAAAATTATTTCCCTTTTATTCATCATATACCAACATATTTTAATATAAAAAACATATTAAAAGTAAATCATCATGTAGGTGGTTTTTTAAAGGGAGTAGGATTAAATGAAAAAAAATCATTTGTTATTTTCCTTTCTTATATTATTTTTAATATTATTGTTATAACATATTTATGATAATATTGACATTAGATTTATTATTATAATTTTTTATTTATTTATTTATATAATTTTTCATATGCGTTTTTCTTTTCATGTTTTAATTTATTTGGTGGTTTTTGTGATACTACGACTTTCTTGGGTGTTTCCTAGGATAGTAGTGTTGTCCTACCTAAAATCACTAGAAAATATATGCATTAATATATATCCCTATTGTTAATAGTAGCATTATATATATTCAAATAAATGTTATTTTCTAAAATATAAGGAAAATTATCTGTTAATCACTTTGGATTAATTATTATGTCGCCTCTAATGAATCAACTGTGTGGAGGGAGTAACACTATCCATACCTTCTCCAAAATATGATAACCATTATAATTTATCAATTTGGATTAATGGGTAAATTTTAAATTTATTATATTTAATTAAATTATAATTAAAAAATGAATTAAAAATATTCTAAAATGTTATTAAATATAAATAGGTAAAATTCTAACATGATTGAGAAATATAATATCAATTTTGATGACTATGAATACATAAAAAATTCTAGTATTAAATTATGATATAAATTTAAAATATGTTTAATATATTTCTTTTAAAATCTAAAAATTTGATTTAAATAATAATAATATTTATAATATATTTTAGTAATTCATTAAATGCACACTAAAATGTAAAAAATATAAATTACAAAGCATTATAATAAAAAATGATTAACTAAAACCAATTCAATTAAGATGAAATATTTAGTAAAACAAAACATTATTAACAGAAATGATTCATAATGTGATAAAGGAACAGTTTTATTCTCTAAGAATAAAGAAAAAAAATAGGTGAGTTTATTTCATGATATTGGAATTGTCAATAATACAATTCTAATCCACTAGGATCAATGAAGTTATCCCATTTCATTATCCATACTACCATTAGAATAAGAGATAAATATACATGGATGATGTGGTGGGTTTTATAATATCATCAAAAAATATAACTATGACTCGGATATTTTTTTGCAAGTAATATTCTATCGCATTTATTATCACTTTGATAAATTCAATTTTTTTGAGTTTTATTATGAAAATACGTAATAGATTCGGTAATGATTCATGAACCAAAATATTGATTCTAAAACTATTTGTTTGTACATTTTAACTCTAGGTTCGAGAATGATATTTTGAAGTATTTGAGTACTTAAATGAAATTGATTGATGTGTTTGTCAAGAAATTAATTATTATACAGACCAAAAATCATTTTTTATATGTCTCAAAATGATTCAATTTTTTATGATAGTGATCTATTTATTTTGAAAATAATTGAAAAATTTATGTATGGAATATAAATATAATCCTATGAATTTGTGTATATACATTTATGTGAATATTTTGTCGATGACAATAAATATTGATAAATATTTGAAACCCAGTAATTCTTATATGACCACATGAAGGGAAGTGGTCAATGATTCCTTGTGATGTTACCATGGTAAGGGAACATATATCATATCCATTATGATGAAACTATGAAAAGGGAAGAGATATTTCATTCCATATAATGGAATTGTAAGAAGTAATCAGTCCCAACATGGCTTGTGATATTAAGGTTTTTCCCTAGTCTGAAATAAACTAAAATATAGAGCCTATATTAAATGAATCCATTTTTTTATTAAAATTTGTTTACTGTAATCGTTTTATAATAAAATTTTAATATATTATAATGGATAGTTTTAATGCATGAAATGGATATCATAAAATTTATAACATTCATTGAAATTGATCAGTAAAATTATTTCTTAATTCATTATTAATCAATGGGTAATTGGATAACATTTGAGAATAATTATGACGAAGACTCGTGTGAGAAGAATAATTTTTCTTCAAAATGAATATGTGAATAATATCATTGGATTTTTGAAATAAAATAATACTTCATTTATCTATTCATCCATGATATTCAGTTTCTCCATCATTTCTAAAAGAGATGAATGATGTCTTTTCAAGTATTTAATTAAATAAATTTCTAATATAAAAGATAAATTATTTGAAAAAAATAATTTATTATAGATTGAGCAGTAAGAAACATATTAAAACTTGTTTCCCCCACTTTTTATCTGTACCATTAATGTTTTTCTTTTTTTTATTATGTAAGTAGACATCAACTATTCATTATTATAAATAAGAGTATGTAAATTACTTTTATTATCCTTACTTATTTTTAATAACCCAAGAATGACTATATAAGATGATTGGATTATTCCTACGCACCCTATGTACTTTTTTCATATATAAAACTTGGTACAGGTAGTGATTATGTTTATTTTATACAACTATCAAGGATGGTACTTGGTTATATTCAAGTAGTGAGGATTATGTTCTTCTATCAAACATAACCACTTATTATTAATTTGAATTTTGAGTTATTTATATCTTCCTAAAAATCCAAAAAAAAAATTAGTTAATACTCTATTTTTTTAACTAGATTTACCAATATATATTGATAAATGGTTTTCTCAAAACTATAATCAAATAGTTCACCTTTATTATTTTTAGATATATTATTTTTTTACGAGTAAAATTGGTTCAATTCTTAAAAGGACAGTACATTTTTATGAAAATGTTATTAACATGATGCTAATAAATTGTATCTAAATACATTATTATATATATAATATAATTTTTGACTGGAAAATTTTAAAATTAGGGGATATTTATTAAAAAATTATTATAAAATAAAAATTTTAATTGTATTCCAAAATCATCACCAACTTGAGAACTAAAGTTGGGTGAAAATTCTGTATGATAGCATTAGCCATATCATCCCTATTAATTTAATTATCATTGATATTTTTCATTTCATTAGAATTATATATATACATCTATTTTTTATATTTTTTAATTGAGGACACATCTAAATTAGAATTATGTAATAATAATATGCCTCCCTATATTACTGGTATAAACATTACAAAAATGAGAAATAAAGATGAAAAGAAATTTTGAGTCAATGGGGTTTAATATTTGGATGAAACTACAGAAAAAATATTACTAACTAATAACCATTAAAAAATACTAGAGTGATATTATAAAATATTCATATTAATATTTTTTAATGTCTTGAATTATATTCAATGTTCATTTATAGAAGATTAATTTAATATAATTTATTCTTCTGGTTCTTCATATCAAATTTGGAAAACTATTTCTGAATTTTTAAATGGAACATCCAATATTATTGTCATGAATTTAAATTTATATCCTATACAATATTGTACAACCATGATAAATTAACATGAATCTTTTCTTAAAATTTATATCATCTTCAATGAAATCATAAATACTATAAATGAACATAGGAATATAATGGATGATAAAGTACTTGTGATGAGGATATTAATATGGAACGTACTCTAGTAGAGAGTCATTTCTGTCTCTATTCAAGAATCATGTCACAGTAGTAACCTTCCAATAAAGCCACTAATTGTAAAATTTATGATGTATTTGGATTAAATCAATGTTAATAATTAGTATGTAAAACCCAAGAAATTAAATTCATTAAAAGAATATCATTTAAAATATAACGATGTTATTAAGGAAAAAAATACATGTATTTGTTATGGTATCAATTATAGTATTGTGGAGATTCCCTAACTGAACAAATGGTGGAAGAAGATCTAGATGCAGAAGAATCTTTTCAAAAAAGATAATCATAAAAGATAGCACAGTAGAAATTGAAACCTGAAGAAGAAGTTAGAGATGTATTTTAAATATGTAAAGAACACCCCCAAAGTGCCTATGTCTCCTCCATACAATATTTTGACCATTGAATAACCTTATATATAGGATCTAATTCCTCATGGTTCATCATGTGCGCCTTCTAAAAGTATATCCCCTCCTTCCATGTCATTCAAGGGAAACCTATGTTAGTATCTATTCATCTGATCATGTTTTGAGGTTCTATCAGATGTTTCTGGGGGATCATCTTCTCAATCAGAAGATTAAACCCTAAATCTTGATATCACTGATGTTGGTTTTCATGGATCTTTTGACCAACAACAATGAACTCTGATAGTGATATTTGGTATTGAAAAACCCGTGCATTTAATTCTCAAGTACGTTTTTAACTAATGAAGGATTACTTATCCATCTAGGGTTTCAGTTCTAAAAAATCAATATGCATTGTGCTAACTTTGTAGGATGTCATATTCCCCTATTGGTGTTTTATCTACTAGTCCCATGGTCATTGAAAACTCTAACATTTTTATGGTCAATGTATGTTCAACTTGGTAAATAATCCTCTTTGGTATTGGTGTGGATATTTCTTCCAAGATTTCCTCTTCCATTAATGAATCCATATCCTCTTAGTCATATCTAAAATACTCTAGGCTCTGTTCATTATGCCCATGATTGGTATCTTCATCTGTAATATGCAATGACTACCCATATATTCATAAATATTTATTTATCCTTACCATTCCCTTCCATGCTTCTGATCAATTTTAACGTATGTATTATTTCTCTCAGTCGTTGGTCCTTCCTTGTCCATCATGATTCTTTTCAAGATGTTATCACTAAGAACATGATTCACTTAAATACCATAAATTCAATAATTTGACGGTTTATTTTGACTGGAAGAATTTTCCCAGTAATCTCAAGACCTCTTCTAGTGTTCTCAAGGTCCCTTCTTGCATACCCGAATTGGGTCTTAGAGACATAGTGATGGGATTTATTCTCACACATCTATATTTAAATTCATAATCTTCAACTTCCTTTGGGAGAAATACCCAAGTTGGGGAAGAACCTATATTAATGGATTGGATTACTCTATATTATAATTGTGCATTCATATCCCTTGAGGCATGACTTATTAATTCCAAATAGTTATGCTTGTCTTATCCCTTGGAGCATTGTTTACCATTTCATGCATCCTTGTCCCCATCTTCCCTCACTATCATGGAGCTATACCCGATGATTTTTAGACTCTCTAATGTACTTTTCCTTTATTTTTAGTAGCTCCGCTTCCCTACAAACAGTTACGAGATTCTCAACTCTACCAACTATTGGTATCCTCCATTGCACACTAATGGAGAAAAAATCCAAAATGTACTCTCCTGCTACTCTAACTAACTTTACTAGATATAGAGTTTGGACCTGATCATAGTTGATATCCCTATCCAATATAAGATCTGTAAAGAATCATTATGAACAATAATCTATGTCCATTCCAAATTTTCTTCCCTTTGATGATTATTATCTTTATCAAGAAATCACATGTACTGTGCTCTTAGGTTAAATCTTATTTCATCTGCTAATATTTTCCAAAAAACAAAATTTTATTGGTATTATCTCCTGAACTAAAATATGATTCTTCAATAGTTAAAGTGTTTTATTATCTCCTTGGAGTGAAATTATTCCTCATTAATTTCCCCTATAATTCTCATATCTAGATATTGTTTAATCTAATAAATTTAGGTTACGTCCTCTCTTTTGTCAAATAAATTAATCATCATCAATTTTTCAGCAGTACTATGTACACTAATTATATTATTTGTCAATACTAAATGTTATTCTCAATATCGATTTTCCTTTTAGGATGAGCTGAACTCTTTCAACCTATGGTATCTTACTTGGATGGTCGTAGGAGACCTCAATATTGTTGCCAATCCAGAAGATAGAAAATGTAGTGGTCCCTTTCCTAAGAAAGCATCGAATGTCTTTGTGGTGTTCATGGAAAAAAAATGAACTTATGGATGTTGGTTTTCTTGAAATCATTTTACTTGGTGTAACAATCTGAGTAAATCATCATTCTTGGGTGTGGTTTGATAGATTTCTAGTGAATGATGAGACTCTTTCTTCCAATTGATTCATCAATTACTCTCACCCATTACTAAGTCTCTCAGATCACCTCCTCTTCCAATATTCATGAAGTTATGCAGTGTAAGTTATGATTTCTTCCATTTTCCTTCACATAGGCTGATAATCCAAAAAATTTGGACATTTTGATGAACCCGAATAACTAATAATTCTATGGTAACCCCTAGCATTATGTTCATAATAATATAAGGAAGCTAAAATATCTTTTAGGAGATAGGGATAACATTATTTCCTTATGTGATCAAAAACTAAAGGATATTAAGATGGAAATCCTATTAATAGTGTTATGCTTAGAAAATTCAAGGGATGATAATGTTTTTGGTGCTGTAAGATCCAATAAAGACTCTATAGAAATGATATTGATGAAGAATGAGACCATTTATCATGAAAGTCATGTGTAATGTGGATACCTGAAGAAAAGAAAAATATGTGATATTTTCAAGCTTGTATTAATAAGAAAAAACATAAATATGAATCACATTCTTCCTCTGGATGAAGGATCATATAAAAATGAATGGGATGTTGCAGGTAGTGTGGCAGAAACCTTTTTCATGTCACTTTTGAAATCTACTAACCTAACCATGGTGGGGGATATCCGACTAACCCATCCAATATTTTTTTTAATTACCTAAATATTTTTCTAGTGAAGTTATTTTATAGTTGAAAGATATAGGAAATGAGGAATTAATTCGTGAGCTACGTTGGTCCATAAGGACTGATAGCATTCCAGGGTTGGATTCTTTCCCTTCTTAATTTTATAGAACATCATGTAATATAGTGAAGAGGAGAATAAACAATTTGGTGAATGATTTTTCCCTAGGTTGTCCCATCCCTCAAGGGGCATGTGGTACTAAAATTGTTCTGGTACCCAATGTTAAATATCCATAGTCTTTGAAATAGCATGAACCTATAAGAGTGTGCAATGTACTATATAAAGTCCTTGCTGGTATTCTATAAAATATAATTTCTCTCCTCACATGAAGATAGGTGGCAGAAGAACAACATGGGTTTCTGACAGGAATATCAATTCTAGGATTCATTTCCCTGGACCACGAAGTGATTAGTGAAATAAATATGAAGACCTCTAGAAGAAATGTGTCTATAAAACTGGATACGAGAAAAGCTTATGAAAGAGTATAATAGAGCATCTTCAACTGGGTCTTTCATAGGATGGGTTATTCGATGTGGATCATTGGTATTCTATTATGTTGTTTTAACTGTATATGGGTGTCTACATAATTTATTGGAAAATAGTTTGGGTTCTACAAAGCTACTATTGTATTGAGGTAGGGATACCCCCTTTCCCCATTCTACTTTATTATTTCTCAATATATTCTCAGCCACTACATTAATCATTAAATTGATGTGGGTAAGGTTATCCCCTACTAGTAAAAATATTTGGTTTGGAGTATATGTCATATCATGTTCATGGATGACACCATTTTAATTCTTACTTGTAGTATAAGGTCAATTCAGGTGGTTTATTAATATTTAGATATTTATTTGACTCTGATCAGCCATGTTGTCAACAGTGGCAAAAGTAGATTATTTGTACCAAATAAATACATGGAGAAGAGGATAAATGAGTTGTAATCCAGCCATTGAATGCATAATGGTTATTTCCCTATGAACTACCAGGGTTCCCATATTTCCCCTAATGTTATTCTCATTAATCACTTTGATATAGTTTTTGAAAAAAAATAATTGGTGTCATTATTAACTGAAAAAATGTGATCTCATCATTTGGAGGAGAATCAAATAAATCAATTATATTCTCTTTTCCATCCCTGTGAATATCATATAAAATCTAAAGTATTCGATGAAGGTTCCATCCATCATATAGAACACTCTTATATCTTTTCTATGTGATGGAAACATTGAGGGAATGTACCATTTGGAAGCTTGGATCATGCTTGCTAAACATATTAAGAAAGGTTTATTAACTCTTGGAGTATTTTTTAATCAATGTCACGACTTCATCCCAAACATGATTGGGAGATAATAGTGGGTAAAATTTATGCAGATTATATATGAAATGTACAAATGAAAATCATGGGAGCCAATATAGGTTTATATTCTCTTGAGTTTTGAAGACGATATATCCATTTATCCTTACCCTTCAGCAACATTCTCAGTGTTTAGATTGAAAGGAATATATAACAATTTGTCCCCAAAACATGTTAGGGACTATTTTTGGATTTACACACATCATCACTCCTAATATAATATTTATAAAGGCTATTAAAAATAAAATATTCATTAGTTCTACCTTGAATCATAATCATAAGAAACATTATTGGTAGCATTGTGTGGACTAAGGACTATGACCATCACATTTTCACTAGATATACAGTAGTTAATTTTGATATTACAATTTTATATAATTCAATCTATAATTTTTATTATAGATATTTGAGTAGATACATTATTGCAGAAGGATCTCACTTACTGTAATTTTTCTAGTTGTGGCATCTTTGAAACAATTACTTGCAAATGGAGGAGAGCATCCGGATGAGAGTGGTTAGTAATGCCTCAAAATGAATCAGATATAGGGGATGAATTTTGATTCTATGATTCATCTAATCTTCGAAACTATGTGGTAGAAGGAGGTTTTGGGTTCTTTTAGATAGTTTACATGGAGACCAAATTCCATTATTTCAAGCAATATCTTACATCATCAATGGTTCCATGGTGCGGATAAACCAGGACTTGAGAGAAATGTCAGTTCATTAATATTAATTGATATGTTATGTGTCCTCTAGTCATTATATAATTACAAGCATCATCATTACTCTATAGGGACCATCATTTGTATCCTCATCAAAATTAGAAACACAATCATGGACATTAGAAGGTTTTAAAAATGCTTAGAGAATGGCCCCTCCATCATAGACCTATATCAATCACATCCCTGTTTCATCGATGGAATATCATCTAAATGTAAATAGATCAAATGTAATCTTCCCCTCTCAAGGATCAATCTTAACATTAGTGGATCATGTATTATGGGTTCAATGAGTAGAGATAGAGCAATTAGTGACCCCAATGGCTAAGTTGTGGTGAATTTATCACCTTTCATTAGAAATGAAATATCTCTTTATGTGGAATCCCATCACATCCCCATTATATTTCACTTATGTAATCAATGAAATGTTACTATTAGTGATATATTGATTGACTCTATAACAATATTCAATACACATTCAGAAAAAGGACATATTCCTACTTCTATTGAATACTTCATTAGAATGTAAAACTGAAAAATTAAAAATGACATGACCATCATTAGTATAGGGAAAGACGGTAATTTTTGGGCTAACTTTCTTGACTCTAAAGCATCTATAAAAGAGAATATAACATTTTTCTCTAGTACTGGTTATTTTCACCTAGTGGGTACTTACTTTTTTCAGGATGATTTTCTTGGGATCCATTTTTTGAGACCCCTTAATTGTATCTTTGTTGGCTCTCCAGCATTTTCGATTAAAAAAAATAAAAAATATTTTCTTGGAATATTGAAAAGGATGATTATTTTCATGTGGTTATATGTTATAAGTGAAAAAGATAATAGAATTAAATAGTTCGGTGCCTAAAGATGAAATAAAAAATAGAATATGATGAGATATTTAAGAATTAATTGAAAACCATTATGGAAACCATAATTTATTTTGATGATAACATTAATTACTATCACTCAAGAAAAGGATTATTTTATTGAGAATACTATTGTATCTTTTATATCTACTATAAGAGAGGTCAGATGTTTTTCTAATGATTTATATGAAATTGAAACTATTGATTATTTTTATATGTCTAAAGGGAAATATTTTATTATATCTCAATGCTTCAATACACATTGAAAGAAATAAATGATAAATAAAATAATATAATGATAAAATATTATATTATTGTTCCTATAATGTATGATATATTATTTTAAATATAAAATTTTACACAATTTTAAAATAAAATATTAATTTGAATTTTTTTATGAATGTATGAAAAGGGATATTCTAGGTTTCCCTAAATATAATGAAAGTATCAAATGATTTTTATTAGTCGGGATAGACATAAAATTTGAATAGATTTGGTCATCAACCTAAATTAAGAAACTATAAAAAAACATTTTCTCCCAAATAAAATCCTATATAACCCATTGTATGTAAAATGGATTTAATTTATAGTAAAGTAAATCTATTCTATAATTTAAAGAACCTATCTTTTTATTCATATTATTTTTTAAATAATTTTATAACATGAGTCTAAATATATTTAGATTCGAAGCACATAGTTTGATAAATTGTCAGGACCAAAGAAGGAATGGGTAAGAAAAGAATAACATATCATAGAAATTTTAATAAAATTTAACAAAATGATACAAAAAGTGATTATATTATATGGATAGTGTGTGTTCAAGAAATTTTCATAGAGTCATTGAACGAATAAAGAATTTAATAAATTATATGCAATGAATATAACCTTTGGTGATCATGAAAAATGAAAAACAATTGGCCACTATCAAATTTTTTTATATAAAACTAATCTTATTTCCATTTGTTATTTATTAATGATTTCAAATATATTCTAGTTATCATTTTCAAATTATTAGATGATGGATTTCTTGTAAAATCTAAAAATAATTTAAATAATATTTAGTCTACCAAATGTAATTTATTTTTTACCACATTTTTAAATATTAATGTATAGGTCTATGATTTAAATTCATTATTTTAAAAAATGTTTCATTGTTTAAAATTATTTCCTAATGAATATTAGGTGTGAAATAAAATATTATGCCACATAATGTATACAAACTTAACAATCTAGTTAGCAATATTTTACTCAGGGATCAATCATAACTAGAATTACCAATAGGTAAATTGTGAAATTTTCAAAATGGGAAGGAACAAGAAATTACATTCAATGTAAATAAAGATATTTATACCTCTAAATACCTCTGTATAAATCACATGTATCTATTTATACGATATAGTGTTTCTATTTAATCAAAGACTAATTATTCTTATATCATTATGGATTGTTAGTATTTCATTACATGGATATATTTTATGGATAAAAAAGTGAAACTGGTAAAAAAATTTCAAAATATGGTAAATATGTTAGGAACAATAGTAGAATTATCATTAAAATTTGGAGATGATATAATGATTTCTAATTTTGAAATCACATTTTTAGTCATTATTCTCAAAAAATTAGCTTTAATAATTAAATCTATACAACTCGAAATGCTCAATAAAATTTAGTGGTTGAAAGAATAAATAATATCCTATAATATATTTCTCGAGTAATAAATAGTGAATATAGTCTAGCTATCTATTTTTTGGGATAAATATGTAAATAAATATTAATATTTAATTAATAGATTCTTGTTACGATTACTTTCAAATAAACCTTCACATGCATTTTGAAATAATAAAAACCCAATGGTGTATTACATTAATGATTTTCATTGTAAATTATTTACTATTAATACCAAATAGGTTATATTCAACTCTATAACTAAGACTACTAAAAAAATATCCATTGTTATTCTACAGGCCATAAGTCCTATAGAGATTTTAATATAATAACAAAAGTGGTGGATGAATCCTTTCATGTGATTTTACTTGAAACCAACAAAAATGAACGCATGTATTCCATATAAAACATAGAGGTTGATATGTATAATATGAATAAAAATAAATAATCCATAATTGTTTATCACAATATAAATATACATGAAAAATCATCATCTGCACACAAAAATGACCAACTAGACCTCAAATAAGACTTAGAAGAACTAAGTACATCAATTCAAAAAACAATTAGAACGCCTAAATATTACCTAATAGACGATGTAAGTGGTGATATAGAAAAGGTATTGAAACAAAATATTTAGTATGTCATATTTATGAACATAAATCCATTATATCATATTGTAAAAAATGAAAACATTGATTAAATAACATATAAACATTGCGTAATGGCTATGTAAGTGGTATTGAGTCAATTTTAATGGAATAAGATATGATACTTGTAATCTGTGTATCAACATGAGGGTTAATAAAATATATTTTATTTAAAATTAATTTAAAATCTTTTATATATTATTTTAAAAAGATTTTATTTTCTTCTTTGAGTAATATAAAAAACCAATTTTTTAATGTGTTTCATGTAACATTGAGTTTCTTTCATATCTTTTGTTATATGCACAATCAAGGCTTACAAGGAAACGATACACTATTAATATTATAGTGGTTTTTATATGGCCAATTTAATGGTGGAAATGAATAAGATTTAAATAATAATAAATATATGGATTTCACATTTTTATATAATTAATTATTTTCATACAAATTATTTTGAACAGAAAATAAAATCATATTTAATATATAGGATTTGATTTTTTGATAAACGATTTTTATGGACACAAAATAGTTTTATTTAGAAAAATTATTTTTATCACATCTGTTGAGTCATATTAATGAAATTTATACGTAATAAATTCAATAAAATGATTTTTGTATTCATCCAATGTTATTTATTGGAATTAAATATTAACAAATTCAATTTTAGTCTTAATAACCGTAATTTTCTTAGAGAAAATTTTTCCGCCTATTCAGAGAAAATGTGTTTGAAAACTAAAATTTTAAACTTATTTACAAAATATTTTACCTGATAAAATTAATATTTTAAAGTGACATGTTTTAATTATAATTGAGTGAATTTTTGGTTTTTTTCTAAGATGTTTCAGTTTTTAATGAATAATGAATAAATTTAATTTTAATTGAAATACACATTTCCATATAACGTATTCAAAAATGATAAATGATATTATAAATTTTTTCTATATTATAATTGTTTTAAAAATAAATCAACCAATATAATTTATTTAATTTTAATTAGTTGTAATATAGAAGTTGGATATAAAAATATTTGGAACATTTTCACATTTTTATATTAAAAACATTTTTATCGTTCTGTCAACATGATACAATTTAAATTAATTTCATATTCTTATGTTCTAGTAATTATAATGGAATAAATATTTTAATTCATTATAATTTAAAATTTCAATTATGTTTAACTTAGTTTTTGGTCATAAACATTAGTGAAACTAATTAAGATTTATTACAATGATTAAGGTAAATATGAGTTTACATAGTAGTGAACTAATAATATTAAGGGGGGAAATGAGATAAAAACACATCCAAAACCCATTTTCTATCCATAAATCGACAATTTAACCACTAGTATTAAATTATTTTTATTATTGGTGGCACACTTCATTTTGAATACCTACCGAACACTGTTTTCTTTATGGAATATACAAGAATGATATTCCTCCTCCAAAATTAAAATGAAGTCTCTCTTCCCCTATATTCACAACTCACAATCAATTTTCATCATACAAGATCATCTCAAATAAAGTCAGAAAATACCTCGTATTATCCTAGAATAATCACTTCGGTTTTAATTCAAACGAATTATTTCCTTTGGTGAAAACCTAAATGTGTTACTAGATGAATAGATGACCTTCTTTAATGGGCTATTATTTGTTATATCTCTTGGCATCCCTTCAATTATTATTATATCATTATTATATAAAAAATTATTTATTTAAAATTTAATTATATGTTTCTATGTTATTTTTATGCACATAAAATTCTTACACGTCCATCAAATGGGATACACAATTATAGTTTTTGTGTGTGGTGGATTACAACCTCACGAACCGATGTTGTTTTATCCTCAATTACCACATCTCATAGTTGCAAATAATGATGTATGTAATGATTTTATATGATAAATATAATTTTTAATATATATATATATACATGTTTAATGTTTTTTTACAAAACATAGACCCTAAATCATTTTATTTTGTAGTATTATGAAAACATCATTTTGTGACATGTGGACTGCTACCTCTTCAAAGTGATGTTATTCATTCACACTTAACATGTCATTTATTAATTATTGGTTTAATAAACATATGTGGAATAAATGAAATATATATGATATTACTGACATAATTATCCTCCTATAATATAATATATCATTTTATTCTAATAATTTCTTACACTAAAAGGTGATAATTTCATTTGTTGATGTGTGGACTACAAGCTCCTCGTTGTGATGTGTTTTTTATTTTTTCATCACCACATCACAAAAAAGAGAGATATATATATATGTAAATATTTATAAATAATTAAAATATTTTGTTATTTATGATATAATTATTATTTTATGATAATAAATGTTACATACTTTCATTCCATAATGATATTTTAAAAATTGCAACGTTACTCATGCATACATGCAGCCGACCATCTCAATGTAAATAGTATTGATATTATTTGGTATATATATTTACAAGGATATGAAAATATTATAAATGATATTTTAATTCTATTTTTACAAATCATTTATACATTTTCAAAAGTAGTAATTTGTAAGTGTCTTAAATTGAAGGTTTTGATAAACGATAAATAATGGGTCGTATTTTCAAATAACGTCCACAATGACCTTTAAAGTCATCTTGAATTTTATTTTATTTAAAGATTCATTTGATATCTAACATTATTTCTTTAATGAAATCAATATTTATATTTTTTCATTATTTTGGTAATGAAATTTTTAATGAAAATGGTCATTTTTTATAAAAAATTGTTTTTGAAATGGAAATGGAAGTCTTATCTAAAAGAGTTTTTCACACGATTTTAAAAGATATATTCAAAGGTTTTATATGATGATTTATTTCCAAGAAATTACAATTAAGAGTTATCTAAAATCGGGGATCTTGATATGGAATATGTGAAGGCTTGAACCACATTATAGCTCAATAAAAATCTCTATATAGCTTATTTGAAGTTTCGATCCACATTGTAGCTCATGAGAAAAGAGTGAGAACGATATAGATTATATAAAGGAAAAATACACATTATATATTAGATATTATCCCAATATTGTTTATATGACTATTGATCCCCATCATAAGTCTCCAATGATATGGGTGATAGTAATATTAGAAGTTGGATGTATTGTTATTCCAATTAAATGTTTTTTGATATAGGTTTATAAATATGTTGTTCTAAGTCATTTAAAGGTGATTTAATTTCATGATATGATTTAAAATCACATTCATTGAGAAAATTTGGTTTTTTTCTTGTGATTTTTTTATTTTATAATCTTGGTAATTATTAAATGTGATTTCACGTGTTCATGGGCCTAATAGGTTTTCTGATTGTTAAATACATTATTGATATTTTGTTCTAATCCTACATATTTAATTGATTTTCTCAGTGTTTAGGTATGTGTAATGGACTGGATGAAGTTATCTTTAATGTCATGAATATTTCCAATAATAAAAAAATCAATTTTTTAGTTATTAATATTATTGAAAAAATTGATAATGATTGGAGGTAGATATGTATTTTTGGGTTTTTTATATATGAGAAATGTACAAATTGTATAAAATAGTAAAACCAAAATTATCTTGACACTGAATGAAATAAAACTCATTAATAATACTCATCATTATGTAAAATTAATGGATGAGTTATTCTAGATTTTATCAAAGGGATGTTTAGACAACATATGGTGTATGTACTGTGTTAATATCATGACATTAAAAGATTCTAATTTATAGTTACATTTAAATTATATAACATTTAAATATTTCCATTATTCAACGTCTAAAATATTTTGGTTCTGATGATTTTTCCATAGAGGGAATAATAATGTTATAGTGGTAATGAATAAAGAAGAATATATAAGTAAATATTAGTATCCAAAGATGGATGGAATTAGAATAGATCAATTTGTTTTAGTGATTTAGGTGTTGAAAAAAGAAATAAAAGACAGTGGTATTCATGATAGAGATGAATCTAATGAACCATGAATGAACAAGTCTATACTGGATCATTTAATGAGACAACACCCTTATAATTCAATTGATCATCTTACCCAGTGGTATCTGGAGGATGGATCAATTCCATATATAATATATTTGAAGTCATTAGATATTTATAACATCAAAAGGAAACTATTTCCAATTGTGATTTTTACTGTTATGGTGATTGATGGTGGAATTTGGTTTCGAATACGGAAGAGGGAGTTGATATTGATTCCATTGAATGGTAAAAACTAAAAAATATTTTACATGAGTAAAATATCAATAAGGTTGTTTTTCATAATATGGAAATAAAATTCTTGGAATTTAATTCAAAATGATAAATATATATGTCTTCATAAGAGGAAAACATCACAATATTTTTTATCTATGTTCTAGACATTATTCTATACATTGAGAGTGAAATTAATAAATATTACTAATGTTTAAAACCAAGGATACAAAGGGAATTATGCTCATAATAATTTAAATTTAATTTTACAGATATTTGTTTTTATGATAATCGTGAGTTGGATTTTTCAGACACTTATGTTTCACAGGATAACATGATGAAGAAATAGTCATGGTTTCATGAACAATAAACTATGAATTATATAGGCAATCCCAAAACAAGTTCTATGTGTGGTGAATTAAATTTAAGGGAATGCATGTTTGGTTTTTTTTATTTTTTAACAGTCTAGTATATTTTGTCATAATGTTCATGACTATCAAAAAAATCACAAAATATCGATGAATGAGATGAAAAATATAATAAAAAATAGTAAGATTGTTTACTTTCAAGGATTTCGTAAATTATGTGAATGTGGGTCCAAAGTCACTTACTCAGGGTCGAATTCATCCTGATAAGATACAAAAAATGTGTTAAAGCCATTCACTACTAATGAAGTTCATGCTGGGTCAGTTAATGAAGTGTTAGAATCTCTAGGTTGTTACATTATGTTTTCAAAGGATTACAATGATTATATGGTTTTATACACTCCCTCTATGGTTTAATGTGATGATATCAGAATTTTATTAATTAATTTTTCAGAGAAGATTTGATGGGATTGTGTTTATATAATGAATTTTTTATTAGAATTATTCCATTTATTTTTTCTACTGAGATTTAAGGTATTGATAACCTTTTGTTTTTACATGATATTTTATGGATATTATAATTTTTATCAATGTTATTTATATTTATGAGAATTTTATATGGATGAAATTGGGATTGGTAAATATAAATATATCAAGTGTTTATATTTATTTCTATTCATAAACAGTAAAATAATACCTCAATTCTAGGAAAATGATTATAAACAAAATATTTTATCCTATTACATTCATTTATGATAAACTAATAGACTAATTTAAAATTACATATTAACGGGTTTTAGGCCCCTATATATACAATGATCATTCAATTTGTTTTTTGTGATGAATGACATTAATGATTCTCTATAATTATTTACAATGTTCCTTAATTACCATATTTGGTATCTTATGGGGTAACCTAATTATGTTTTCTTAAAGATGACCTCCATAGATTATTTTTTATCTTATTAAGAGTGTCAAATTAACCCTTTTATAATGTGTGTTTTTATGAAATAATTATCAAAATTCTAAACATCTTATAACATAGAAAATTTTTGAAGAAAAAATGCATTTAAATAAGATAGTATGTAACATTCATATATATTTTATGGAAAATATTTTATATCAAATTATATTAAATTCATTGATAAAATTTGTTACACGTAATGAATTGTTTATTTGGGATTATATGAAGCACTAGTTTAATGTTTTGTTACACATAACATAGAGTTTCATCGATAACATTTGTTATATTCAATGCTATAAACTAATAGAAAAGAATAAAGTATTAATACTATTATAGTTATAAAATAACAATTTGAATTTATATAGTTATAAATATTATCTAAATTTTAAAAATATGGCTGAAACACGATAATATAATTATTCTTTTGTGACCAATTAATTTCAAATGATAATAAAAAACAATTGATTAAAAAGTTGTATTTTTTGAAAAAGTATTTTTAGACCGTAAAGTGGGTTTATCATAATAAATTAAATTAATCAATAGTATTGAATGAAATTAATGAAAATTATATTATATAAATTAAATTAAATTTTTTAAATTCCTCGAATATTTTTTATAGGAATGAAATAAGAAAAAGATCAATTTGTAACCGAAATGATGTATTTTTGTAAAATAAAACATTCCCATGTTTTTATTGATATAATTCATTTTGACCTATCATTGAACATCTATATATGTCAGTTAAACTAACTATTTATGTTATATTGAAATATCAATATTACTTTCCAATCAATGTTTTGTTTTTCAGAGAAGTTTCATTTTGTGATGAAAATTAAAAAATATTGAATTTTAATTGAAAAATCCAGTTTCTTTCTAATTTATATATATAGTTTAATTATATTTTAAATTATTTTTATAATAAAAATGGTTTATAAATAAATAAATAAATTTAGTTTTTTATTGGAATCAATTTCATATTGAATATGGATACAAAAAAATTATAAAAGTTTGAACAATTTCACATTAATAACCCTCTATATTATTCCAACTACTGGATTAATTTTAAAATAAATTATTTCACATATATAATTGCATTACATATTTTGTGTCACAATAATATAAAAATAATGTTTGTGAAAATAATTATTCCCAAAAAAAGTTAGTGAAAGAATGTAAAATTATTTATAGAGATAATGGCAAAAATGAGGTAATATTATGGATAAACATTAATATTATGAGGAATAATGACATAAAAACAAGAATAAAACCTATTTAATAGGAATATATATACCATATACACTCTGATGTCTAATTTTTTTCACTATTTGAGTCACATTATTTAAGGGAGACCTGCTAATAGTGTTTTCCTTTTGGTATTTACAAGAATATGACTCCTCATCCACTATAGAATGGCCATCACTCTACCAACATATTTATCAATATAAAAAATATTTATTATACCAAAAACTACATAATAATTACCCAAATTCCCTCATTTTATCTTTTTTTCTTGACATTGGTCATAAAAGATCCTAGGATGTCCTTTGTTGAAAACAAAAAAAGAGTTACCCGAACTGGAGGTGATATTCTTCAATGACAACATTTGTATTATATCTTTCTCCATAAATTGAATTATTTTTAAATATTTCTTATTAAATAACGTTACTATATTAGATATATAGATATGGTGTTATTTTATGGTTATTATAGAAAAATCGAGACACATCCATGAAATTGAATACACACTCATTATTGGTGAGTACATTGGATTACACCCTCGCAAACTAGTGTCATTTGTTCTTCCATTACAATATCTAATGGTTAGAAATATTGATAGAAATAATTTATTTTTGGTTTATATTTTACATTTATAATGTATTAAAAGTTTTTGAATTTTCTGAAAACACAAAAACTTATTTTTTCCATTTTGTGGAAATACAATAACATCATTTGTGGATGTTTAGACTATAGACACCTCAAATCGAAATGATTTATTTATGATTTACATGGAACATATTAATTATGGATTTAAAATAATTGTTTTATTTATATTAATTTTATATTAATGAAATTATTATATTTTTATAAAAGTAATATACAATTTGTTTCTTGAATTTTCACACGTTGAATAAGTTATAACATCTTTTGTCGGCATGTAGACTACCACCTCCTTGAAGCAATGTGATTACTTTTTTCACTACCACATCAAAATAAAGAAATATATTATTAAATATAATTAAATATTATTGAATTTATAATACAACTATAATTATGGGAAGATAATATTTTCTTACCTTCATTCCTTAATGATCATGGAATGTTAATCATGTGTACGTACGACCTATCATCTCCACGATCGAAGTATTGGTTAATTTTTCATAACCATATTCTATAAATTGTTATACAATAATAATTTATTTATATATACGATGATAATATAATTATTAATATTCAATAGATGAATAAATTATTACATTTTAGAGCTTCCTCGACCTAAGAACATAATTTTTTACACGTAAACTGAATATGGTCAAACACCCAAGATAATATTGATTGATTAACTAATTGTACGTAACATGATAATAAGAGAAATAAAACTGAAAATAACCATTATAAAATTTATAATAAATTTAAATAAAAAAGAAATATTATCTAGGAATATAAAGACTCATGTGACATGATGAGTTCAAGGTAAGGGTCTTTATCTCAATCTCCTTTATTTGAGATGATTTACTATGATGTCTATATAAATACCCATTGACATATCATATCTTGAATTCATTTATTTTCATAATATTTAATGTTTCAATAATTTAATTCATTCATTATTATTCTGATTCACATTATTCCACGTTTGTTGGATAATTTTATTTTTGAATATCATTTAATTTTTTTATGATTTAATTACATATTAATTTCTCCTATTTTAATATTCTTGATATTATTTTCTATGGATTATTGTATTGATATAAAATAATAATAAATATTATTATATATATATATATTTAATAAAATTTATAGTTTATAAAAAAGAATATTTTTAAATTTTATTAAATGAATGTTTTGAAAAATAGTTAAAAAATTTATATTTTTAATGTTTTGTGACAAAAACCATTCATGTAATCTTGAATTTTATTTTATATATAGATTCCATTTAAATATTATATATTATATTTAATTAAAACCCATATCTTTTTTTATGAGTATTATTGTTTTGAATTAATTTTGAGGATAAGGGTGTTTTAGAATTAAAAATGTGTTTCTAAAAGGAAATGATATTTCCATCCAAAAGTGTTGTTCAAATGAGCTTAAAAATAATTTCTCAAAGGGTTTCATGATGAATGTGTTTTCTTCATGTGTTGGTATTTATCAGTTATATGAAACATTTTAGCTTGATACATCTTATAAAAATGTTGGAGCCCTAACATAACTTCTATGTGAGCCTGATATATATATTATATAAAGGGTTGAGCACTAATATAGCTCAATAGAGAGCCTAGTATAGCTTATATAAACGATGAACCCCAATATATATATACAATTCATTGGTTAATGATAAGGTTAGTTTTTACCAATATGGTTTTTTTAATTAAAAGGGTTTTGAGAGGGTTTTGTGAATATGAATACCTAAGTCCCTAAAAGGAAATTTAATTTCTTAAAGTGTATTTAAGGATAGTATTTGATAAAAATATTTTTTCATGTCAATAAGTGTTATTTAAAGATGAAAGAAATAATTATATTATTTTTCTTTTCATTCATACGAATAATGGTTTTCCCTCTCTTTGAATACCATACTATTATTTTGTGGTCATCCCATGTTTTAAATCAATTTTCTCAGGATTTAAGGATTGGAAAGTGAAGGGAATATGTCAAGAAAAAATCCATGGATATTTAAAATAAAAAGACAAGGTGATTTATTTTAAATATTTTATATTATAAGAAAATTGATACATATCGAAAGAGTTAACTTTTTATTTTATGTTTGGGTTATATATATCTATTATGGCCTAATCTTCTAAAAAACCAAACCTGAAAATATACTCAATTTAAAGGAATTTAAATTCTAGATTAAAAATCAATATTGTGTAATTTTTAAGGTAATTTCTATGTAAGAAGACATTGGTACTACATAAATATTTAATCTAACTGAATATATATAAATAATTGTTTTTAATCTAGAATATTTTTAGAAATTAGACTTGATTTGTTTCGTTTATTATTGCCAAGAAGAATATATTGACTATCAAGATACATTTTAAGTAATAGCTATAAATGAAGAAATCAAAAGAATAATATATAATGAATGAAATTTAAATTTCAAAAAATATAAAATATATTTCATGATATAATTATTGAATTATTAATTTATTGAGGTATTTTATATTGAATAACTCACTGAATTTTATGACCCACATATTCCAAATAATTATTTCAAATTATAAAAAAAAATTATCATGTTAAATTATTACTGTAGAGGTTCATATGATGCAATCAACAATATTCAATAAAAAAATGTTTCCCTAAATGAGTAAATAATCCTATATTGGGTTTTAAGATATTTTCAATACATTTATTTTTTGAATAAATTTACATTGATGACATTGTATTTGGAATATAAAAAATTTATAGGTATTTTATTATCAAAAATAATTAAAATTTAATTATAAATATTTTTACATGATAATTAAAATTAATTATTTGATTTAAAATTTTCCAAAATTTGTTTTTTTACCTTTAATAAGTGTAAATATACTAATGAATGTTTGAAACAATTTGGCATGGGAAATACTAAAATTTTTCATACTACAATGAGTACTACCTATAAAATAGATTTTGATGAAATTGGAAAATCATTGGACAATACTATTTAACAAGTTATGATTGAGAGTTTATTATATTAAATATCTATATGACTTCAAATTATGGTTAGTTTATTTATGTTTTTTCATTTAAAAAAATTCTTAACTGAATCACATCATAATACAGTAAAAATTATTTTTAAATACCTAAATACTAATACCAAATTTTGAAATACTTATTCTAAATAGGAAAAACAAGAAATAGTAATTTTTTATGATTATATTTATGGTTATATGTTATGCATAATAATTAAATCTGGTACATGCTACATTTTTTTCATGTCTATACCACCATCTGGTAGTAAAACGTATAATTATGCTTATCTGAATTTGGTAAAAGCTATGTATATAAAAGTAGGTAGTAATTATACAACCATTATGTAGATGAAAGACACTTTTCAGGAATATTTATATTAATTAACATATTTCTCCTTAAATTTTCAAAATACATGAGAAATTAAAATTTCTCAAAATCTGAAATCAAATTCGACAAAATATCATATTGAAACGAGACATCACTTTTTGAAAGATCATTCTCAAAAGGTGAAATTACTCTTGAGTTCATAGGAAATGAAATTCAACATTCTTATTTTTCCCAAATACATAATGTTTTCCAAGATTATGTTTCATTAATGATTATTTAGGAATGATATATTACACATGATCCTTTATTATTGTAATATTTTTATTTAAATTAATTATTTATATAATTCATTAAATAGGTGAATTTTATTGAAAATATTATTAATAACTCATCTATTCTTATATATTGTTTTTCAAAAAATTATATTATACTTATTATATAAAAAAACTAATCCATTTTTGATTCCTTATTTCATAACCTGAACCTCAATGGATATAACATGTGTGATTATAAAATTCATGAAACATGTATTCCATAAATGATGTTGTTAAATAAACCATTAGCTCTCATGATAAAACTATAATATATTAAATGTTCTTATATGAATGTGAATCCAAGAATGTGATTCTATGGACATGGTTCAATAAGAAAATATTATTATTTTGGAAATTTATAATCAATTTCTAATTTCTATGATTCATTATTTTATTCATTTAATCAATATTTTATTGAATAATTTATTTTTTAATATTTATTAATAGACCATAAATAATCAATAACTCCAAGAATCAAATTTTAATCAACAATTTAACACCCTAAAAAATTCTTTGACTCCACTAATTTCACATTTTCCAAACATTAAACTAATTCATAGACAATCTATTATTTAAATAATTATAAATATGGTTTATGGATTAATACCTTTAGTGTTATCTTCACCTGAATAATTTCAAAAATGAATGATATCAGATGTTGGCCTGTGAATTTAAATTGTACACAGAGACACTAGAATTGAATCTCAATAAGCGATTCAATAGAAATATATTGATACTATATGTTTTTTTAGAAGATAATTTGTTTTAAAATATATCTAGTAACATTTATAGATTTAATTGGTCTAAAAATATTATTAACATTTCAATCCATGTTTAATAAAAATCAATTTTGATGGGGAGTTTAAGGTCGGTGAAAGAAATTACTATACAAGAAATAATGTGAGTGGGAAATACCTGATGTTTTCTTCCAAGAAGTGGGATAAATAATTGATGGTACCTCGTGAGGGTGTGTAAAAAGACTATCTAAAATATTACCCAACCATGGACCTTTTTTTTGAAATTTAAAAGGATCTCTAGAAGATTATATTAGATAAAATATAAGAGGACTCAATGAAAATTATCGAGATGGGGAATTAAAAAACCATTTAATGTTTAATCATCATCTAATCTGTGTTAAGAGGTGTGATTTTGGAATACTAGTATATAAATATGTTTATTTATTATATAACATGAAAACTGAGATAGTGTCAACGATGAGAATATATATAATTTATAATGTTTAGTAGTTGATTAAACCTATATATATGTTTAATTCAATATATTAAACAATTTTTAGATGTCGTTTATATGTTTTTAAAAATATGGTCTCAATAGAAGAAAATATGTCATCCTCACCTATGGAATTTTTAATGATATTATCCTTAAAAGAGGATGTATGGAATGTGGAATCACTAGGAAAAAAAATGTGCAGAATGTAATAGCATAATATTAGGTGATTTTTACCCATTTAAACCCCCTATGAGACCATGAGGTGTTAAATGTCATGGATTGTAATGATCTAAAACTGAATAGTATTTATATAAAGAATAATTATTTGCATAAATTATTGGATGTGAGGAAGAAACAACGTATCGTGATGAATTATCAGGAAGAGAATATGATGGTGAAGAGTTTCTTATTTCTATAATAATGGTAGATTATGTTTCACAAGGACCACTTGTATCACTTTTACATTTAAATTATTTTTATAATAATGAACACATAATGAGCCATATAATAATATGTTTTCCATCTCAAATCTCTATGAGAACTCCTATTCTTAATCTGATTATTATTTTAATAAGTATGATGTATACTCTTAAAAGATTTTTGATTCTCTTGAGATATAATTAGAATATTATGAATCCTTTTATTTATGTCCCAAAATAGAATGTACATCTTTAACAAAGGTAACATTCCATCATATACTATGTATAAAATCACATTCCATTTCTCATATTGGGATTGATTACTCAAAATTTGAGCCTTATGATGATAATAATTGGGATAATACACCAATGAATAGTGTCTAGGACATACCAAAATCTTTAAAATATCATGAAGGATTTATTGCTACCATAATTTAATTAGAATAAAGTATTGAACCCACATATTTTTGTATTCTAATTGAATTTGAATACACAATAAAGGTATGTCATCTTCGTCATGTAGTTAGATCTCTTCCAGCATAGGCATCCACTTATCATCTTTCTTATACATATTCCAATGTAAATATATAGGATTTTTTATTGTAGAAAGCTGGTCAATTATCTATTAATAGATAACATCATTTTTTATAACATCTAATATGAAATCATGCATAGAAATATTAAATATCTATCATTGTGTCTCAATTTGGTCCTCACCATTATCCTAAATATTCAATTTGATCTTGAAATTTAGAAGAGGATAATAAGAGGCATCATGAATGTTTTCTTATTATTCCATATGATTTTGTCTAAATTTCACTCCATATTTCTCAAAGGGATCATATAATGTTTCTCTAACGTTCATTTTTTTCACTTATCAAAGAGATATGGTCATGATCCTACTATTCAAACGCCTATAAAAATTCATATTGTTCATATTTGAATGATAAATAGAGAGTAACCAATGTTACTTATTAATGGTTCTCCATGTTCCCTAAGATTATTTACTTTTGGATATCTAAATAACTTATGAAATAATCTATGATTCATTAAATCTAGACCATTAATAGACAAGAGAGGTTAACATAGTGATATCCAAATCATTCACGGCCTGCTGGGATATAATCATTATCAAATATTACCTAACATATTTATTAAAGTATTTGGTAGTGAGTCCCAATGTTCTACATTTATCTAGATTATTTATGGAATACGTACCTTGGCTCAAATTGTTTCCTCTTATGTTGAAGATCTCAATGGAATAAATGTCGTTGTTATTTTCGTCAATGAATTGTGATATATGGGTGATAAATATGTTTTCAACATTAATGGAGACATTTTTTTTCATATATCATACATTCATTTTTTCATATATATTTACCGATTTCATATCTTACTATATCCTCCCTCCTTCAATACCACCTTCTGCCTCTTTAATATTTTCTTTTCACATTTTGGATTTACCCTTGTTAAGGATATTCAATACCATTGACATGTTTCTAGTGGAATTTTATTTAACACCAATTATCATATAATTTTTCCTCCATCCAAACAATTTAAATACATGTAAAATAAACACATTGGAATTTTCCCCCTTATAAAAACATGATTGACTGAGAAATATATTATGCATTTAATAGGGTTTCTAGTTTAATTTCTAAAACTGTACATCAACATCATTAAAAAAATCCAATATTTTTAATGAATATTTCTTCTTATTTTACATTATTCTATATTTTTTGCATTCTTTACACTATTTTTTATTCCTTGTAATGTCAACATCAACTCATAATATAAAAAAGTTTTTTAATGGTGAATTTCATTTTAATCCGTTTAAAAACAATATAATTGAAATTTAAAGCTGGTATATTATAAGATCATACAGGATATTAATTATTATAATTTTTTAAAATCATGTTTCCAATGTTTCTAATTAATTATGAAATTTATTTTAGATATATATATTTTTTTAAAATATGTGAGTTGTTTATGTAAAAAATATGAATCGAATATTATATTCAATCCTAATGAATTCATGTGAAAAGTTTAGTGCCTATAAATGTGTGTGAATACTGCATTCATGCTTATTAATTTATATGAATACTAAAATATCAATATTTACATGGATTAAATGAGAAGTGAACAAGCCATCTAAGACTTTTGTTGTGACCATAAAAAGTGAATATGATGTACCTAAATTTTGATGCAACCATGAGAAGGAATCAGTCACTTTATTCCATATACTGAATCATTCCTACACCATTATGAAGCCTCTTGAAGGACAGAACCTTCAAAATATAAAAACTATCATATCTAAGTGATGACATTCTACAAATGTATCTATTATATAATGAATTATAATTTTATTCTAATATATAGTTTTGAATCATTTAATGGAAGTTAATGCATTAATTACGTTTATAGAGAGTAATCAATATGAGGATTGATTAATAACTAGTCCTCAATTTACAATTTTATATTGTTTGATTAAAAGTATGAGGAATTATAATGTGAGAGGAACATTTTTTATAGAACAAAATATAAGTATATATTCTTTGAAATTCCTCTACATGGAAGGATGTATTTTTTGTTCATGCATCCATGATAATTTATTCCTCATTAATTTATATAATAATTTATTTGATATTTCTCATGAATATATTTAACATCAATTATCCATGGGAGGAGAAACATGCCAATCAACAGATCATAATAGATATTCAGTTGAAGAACACATATAAAATTTATTTTCTCTCTCTATTTTTCCTTACATATAAATATTATTTGTGTTTCAAATGTAATTATATATTTCATATCACATTAAAAAAATATTACATTAATACACATTTCTATATTTAGTTCATTTTAATTTCCTATAACAAACTATGGATGAAGATTCGATTAAGCCATGTCAGATTCTATGTAATTAATTTTTTCCAAAAACAGATCGGGTTCTAGATTGGTTTATTTTCAATAATAAAAGATCATGGAAATAAGTTAATTTTATATTTGTAGGACTAGGTTTCTACATGTAACGTATCCTTCTTGTAAAAAAATCATCTTCTGTAATTATTTTAATGTTACACTATATGATTTTATTCTATTAATACATTGTGTTGTTTAGGTTCTAAAATTTATTTGGTATTTATTATATATCATTTTAAAAACTATACTATAATAGATAACTTCTTCTTGTGATATATATATATATATATATATATTTTATTAAGTGTGAGTATAATTGTTTCAAAATTTATGGTTATTTGACGTTTATGTAAGTTGTATTTGACAATGTCCATGAAAATTGTTTTCAAAATTGAAAATAATTTTTAATAACAACATTAGTTAATTATTTTAATTTAAATTTAGGTATATTGATTTAATATTGTTTTTCATTCTAAAATATTCATTTGATTCTCAATTAGTCCCCATATGGAGTCCTCCACTATGACCAACTATGAGTTTTTATAATCATCATCAAATAAATAAACATAATGATAAGTCATAATATTATTAGTCGATAAAATTCAATTTCTATGTTGTATTCAGGATATCGTAAGATCATTACAGTTAAGTGAATAATTTCTAACAATTATAATCAAGAATCAATTCACTAAGTACCTTTTTAAATGAATGATGGGATACCATTCTAATCATGTATTGTTTGGGATATGTTATCAGAAAGGAACTCATAACGAATAGTCTTATATAGAACCTGAAATAAATACTCATTTTATTAAGAAGTAAATTATAATTGAAAAACGAGTATTAAATTCTTATAGAAATTCTTTATAAAGACATATTTTTTCATTCTTGGTTGTCATGTATTCTTCTGAGAGACTCCTTGTTTGGGATACTAACAAATTAGTTAGTAGTGGAGTTTATCATTCTAATATGTGTATTAGTTTTTCACTATGAATTATGTTAATGAAATTTCACATTATTTTTAACCTCAACTAATGTATTAGATGATTCATATAATTCAGTTATTCTATTAAAGATGATATCAATGGAATGTGTATCATGTGTTGAGCATGTATATTATTGAATTGTAATAAGTTATTTCATTTATCTATAATCATGTTGTATATATTTAGAAAAATGCTAATACTTTCAACAGAAAGGTATCACATCAGTTTCATTGTTATAAAATAAAAATACCATAATTCCAATTTCAGGAGATTTTGTTGGAAAAATCCTATTATATGAATAAACTATTTTATATGTCAGGGAATGGGATTTTATAGCACTACATATTCATATCTAAAGCTATTATTAGATTACCTCATAAGGAATTTCATAGGCATGTGATTCTGTACGACTACCTCTATTATATGAAATGTATAAGGTATAAATCCCACTTTATGAATAAAGTGTTGATTCAATGATTTGTTTTATTGTTCCTATGATCCTTAATCATTTGATATCATAAAATATTTGTTACCTATGTTGTAAAAAAGGGAAATTTTTCATTTATTTGTTTCATGAATTAGCTGATGTATTTACACAAGCATTATAAAACATTTCTAAATAAATTAATTATTCAAGATATTACATAAAGGAACTATAAATGGCCTATTAACATTCATTTGTTAGAGTTAATTTTTTATTGATCCTTGGATGAATCTCCCTAATCCTATATATCAATTCTTCTACAACCTTTACATAGGGTGGTACTAACAAGTAATCATGCGAAGGATGATTCAACTGTTAAGATGAATGATTCAGTTTTATCCCTTGGATACCTCAAGAGTTGGGATGTAATGTGAATTCCTATTTTCTTATTTCAATAAATAGTAAGTTAAAATTAATGAAACAACAATCTATAATGTATGGTTATTTGTTTTAACATTAATATTTTAACATGGTATATTTTTTCTATTAATTTGTTGTATGGACCTGAACATCTACAAAGAAAAAACTATATTTTAAATGAATAAATTTAATATCATGTAATTTTGTTATATAAAATTTATTCTATTTATTGGTTATATGGGTCCATTATATGTTATATCATATCAGACTTTAAATAATATTGAAAATTATAACCACTAAAAATATTTCCATTACATAGTTTTTTATGATTAGTTATGATAAGGGTTACAATAAATACAATTGACACATAATGATGGTATATTGATGTCTACTTCTAGGAACATAATATATGAATAGATTTTATCAAATATTCCAAGGAAGATAACTTCAATGGGTTTCTCCCTTAACCAATGTCAAGATAATATTCATTAAATAAAGCATGTGAGAAACAATTTACGAGAGAAATTTAAACTCACTTAGAAAAAATCATCTACCATGAAAGTCCAACCACCCCTAGAGATTCTAACTGTCACACACCTTACTAAAAGGGAATTCTCCTGTGAAATAATTGATCATATATTGAGAACATAATAGTATATATTTCTATAATTTCTTTTCTTAATAAATAATTAATATATATAAAATTTATTATTAATTTTATATGTTAAAACTTTATTAATGAAAATTTTAAATTTTGAAATGATGAAAAAGAATATATTCTTTTGAAACAAAAAGATTCAGTCATGAAAATCTATTAAAATGTATTAATGGATATTTTAAATAAAAATTATTTTAAAAATATATTTTTGTTATGTAATATTTGAATATATATTTTAATCTAATTTTATGAATATGAAATTAATTTTTATATAGATAATAAAACTATAACTAGAAAAAGGTTTTTTCATTAAAATTGTTTTTTATTTAAGATACATAATTTCATACATAAATTTTTTTTATAAAGTAAAAATTATTTTTTAAATTTGAACATCAGAATTATCCAAAAGTTATCATTTCACAATTTACATAGAATTTTTATTTTTTAGCTAAAAATTAAATGTAAAATAAATATATGGTATGTATTATGACATAATAATAGTCCAATGTGATGTCATAAAGTGTTGAAAATTTTATTCATGGTGAAATATATGTATTCTGTTTAAAATAATATTTTTATGACGATATTTGACTAATTTTATAATCCAGTAATGGTTCAATGAAAATCTATATTATATTTTAAGTTTTTAAAATAAATTAAGTGTGAAATCGAATCACCTTCGACTCTTTAAGGGTATTATATCTAGGATTTTGGTTACTAAAAAATGTAAGAGAGAAATAGAGTCCACTTTCCAAGATACCAGGGGAAATATCATGGGATGGTTTATAGTTTTTATATATTTATTTTATAGAATACAAAAAAAATGAATTAGAAAATGTTTATGAATTTAAATATATTTCTATATAAACACACACCCATACCCATTCATCTTTACTCAAAATTAAAAATCCATTTTATTATGGATATTTTTCTTCCCAAATATACCCCATGTGATGTCTTTAAGTCCTCATGGTGTCGTCCTCTTGTTTTGGGATGAATCACTTGAAAGTAATGGAATAGTCCTCTTATACATTTATATTCAAGAAATTTTCTATTGCATAAGTCTTATAAATTATTTATATGTTTTCTTTAGTATAGTTTTTATGTATCGATTTCTTCATATTGATTTCTTATCAATGATAGAGACTCATCCACTTACATTTTACCCTTCTCTTAACTATTGTTTTACAACCGTCAAGCAACTGAATTCATTCCTCAAACTTCCATTTTTAAATTGATTTGTTTTTATATTGTGAATAATATTAAATATATTTTATTCAAGGGTATTCATATATATATATATATATATTAAAATATAACTTATTTTTTCGGGTATTTAAAAATATGAAACCCATATTCCCTTTCCATGGGATAAAAATTATTTAATGTTCATGTCTTTATGAATATAGGCATCCAAATATTTTATTATGAAACATTTTATTTGTTATACATGGATTATTGATGAAATTATTTATCATGATAAATGTAGATCAGATGAATTATTTAATAAAATTTGTGTTACTTGATAGTGATTCAGTGCTTGGAGTATACAGTTACTCTCTAGAGGTGTAATGTTTTATGATATCTTATTGAATATCCATCGAAATTATGATTTCAAAATCCATGGGGGTAAATGTTGTTGACATTCTTATGAATTTATCGCTTTTATTATGTACCGAGATAACATTTTATGTATCTTGTTTTTTATTTTTTGATATTCCTAGTTTTATTATGATCATTTCAGATTGATATTTCTCATAGTGAAATTTGAGATATCTTTTTTGATTTTTCTATCACTAGGATTAATTTACACCCATTTTTTTTGATGTTATTACCTTTTATATAACACAGAACAAACCTAACATTATATGAATATATGATTAATAACATCAAATGAAATAGAATAACGTTTTTGTTTCTTTTTATTCATTATGTTTCTAAATTATTAGACACAAAACCAAAAAGAACCATAGTATTGGTAAATGATGTAACATAGAAGGATATATTAATCTAATCAAATTGAGGGATTAAAATGTCTGTACCAAAGTTAAAATTAGTTATTTGTTAAAATTAGTATTATAAAATACTTATTTGAATCCTAAAAATATGTCTATAATAGGAAAATATCATATTCTTTTATTGAGGTATTCTGGAATGTGTTTATATAATCATATATCCTATAATTTTAGAGGTACATATTTTAGATAAATGTATAAAGATAAAATAACACATTAAGGAATAATCACATGGTGAAGTAAATTGATCCTTACTACACAACTACTTTGACACTATAATTTTTTTTTGGAAAATCACATTCATTTTATGAATAGTTATAAATGATATAGAAATTTTTTAATTATTATAGGATATTATATATTAATTTATTAAATCATGTTTTTCTCATAGATACATATTCTTTAAAATTTAAATATTATTATAAGTAACTAATTTATTAGTATGGATAACATTAATAATAAAAATTATCTGAAATAAGAGTAACTGTATAAATGGTCAGATAAATGGATAATTCAGCCATGACTATCATAATGTTAGAGAAGCTATAATGGTAAACATAATAAGGATAGTGAATCGGTTTTCTTTTATAATGAATATTGACATGATTAATGATTATTTTCCAAATTCACCTCGAAGGGTGAAACTTTCAGTTGATTCCTTTATGCATCAACGGCCACATTCAATTACTGGATTTGTTGATCCATTAATATATTATTAATGTATTTACCTTAATTATATGATATCATTTTTAATCCATTATTTAGATCTATAGAATGTATCCATGGAATCTTAACACGTTGATGGTGAAGTTTATCATTAGTAGAAAATAGTCAAGAACACAAATCAATGGGGATATATATATTCTTTAGGGTAGGAAGATATCAGTAAGATGATTTTTCTATAAATATTTTCCCCATTAAATGAGAAAAAACATAGAGAAGGAAATTATAGAAATTATTCATATGGAAAAAATAATCATTTAGAATCAATTATATGAACCTTATATGGTTTTCACATTACCCCTTTATATTTTTATTTAATCAGTATGGGCAGATTGATAGGTTCATTAATAGACTAAGAAACCACCATTGGAGATATATAAAAAATATAGGATATGAATGATATGATGAGATTCTATTGATTTTTTCTAAGGATGAAATGGTTCTTGTTGAGACACCATGGTAAAATAGGAATAATGAAAAGGGGATTTTAATGGAGGAAAAATCATGGAATTATTACGATCATATAAGTTAAGGGATAAAAATAAATTATCCTATGAAAAAAATGGGAAGAATAAATCAGAAAAGTCATTTATTATGAGTATAAAGTGGTAATAGTGTGGAAGAGTTGGATATATATTTCACAAATATTATATAGAGGCTAATTATTATTATTTTATTGAAAATTACAATGGGTATATTGTAAAGAAAATGTTTAATACTTAATTCTTCAAGTGTGATAAAATAGAGAACCTTCTAGAATAAGGACCAAATAAAAATATAATGGATAGAAAAATATAACCTAATTCTAGGATAAGAGAAAAATATATTATTTCATAATCATGAATGCCAAAAATGATATTCCTAATGATATGGTGGAAGGTAAGCCCATTGTTTTCTCATTTCTATAATAAAATTTTTCTGAATATGATTCTATTCATTCCTTTATTTCATCAAAAATAAAATGAATATATAAATAATCCCATAAATTTTAGTAGTATATTTCACAATTTATTCTATAGGAGGTATTTTCCATGACTGAAAGGTTCTTAAAAACTCTGTTATAGAATTGGGAATCTATATGGTCAGCAAAAATATAGTAGTCGTTATCATGGAACAATTATAAATTATAATTGGGATAGATTGTAAGTAAATTTATACTTTTATGATCAATAAGTGAATTAATTAAAATTATGTGGTTATGAATGTATATCTAATAGATTACTCGAATAGAGAGGCATCATATCCTGAAAAATATTTTTAAACATCTAAAATAGCCTTTTTTAGGTAAATAATTACTGAATTTAGAGATGGAAATGAATATATAAGGATAGAGAATGTACCAATTTTTGAGGATAAATTGATGTGTTTACTAAACATATATTGTTTCATTAATTATAAATATTGGTGGAAAACTATATATAAAGCATACATGGATCCAATACAATTCCAAACACACCGTATTGAATGGAATAAATGGAGTTAGATGAATTTGATAAGAAAAGTCAATAACTTTTGGTGGAATGTTTGGTTCAACCAACTGTTTCTTCGTGGGAGGAAAATATTCTATTTTGAAATAAGAAGGATTGATCAATGCAGTTATGCATTAATTATAATGAACATAATGGGATCATAGTGACTAGTAAATAAATACTTTCAAGTATTGATGATTTGTTTGAACAACATAATAGGGTTAAATCTTTTCCAAGATTTAACATTGATCTGTGTATATTCATTTGAGGGGGAGGAATGATGATATATGAAATAACTACCTTCTATAAATGATATTTGAATTAATTTTTTTCCAATTTTATTTAATATTTCTATAGCTTTATTTATGGATTTAATAATTTCTGACATTAAGGACTTACATGATAATTGAATTGTTGCCATTTTTTGTGATATTATGATATATTCCAAAAGTCATTTGTAATATGAGGATTATTAATGGGTCATATTAAAAAATATTTTGAAGTAGATTATATATGGTAAACTCATAAAATGGGATTCATAATTACAAAAAGGTTTATTCTTGGTGTATATAATGACTAGTGATGGAATTTATGTTTTTTAGTCAAATATTTTAATACAAACACTTTATATAATTATTTTTTAAAAGCAAAACACAGATTATTTTAAAATATGTATTAATAAAATTATATTTATCTTGTATTGTGGAGTGTTATTGTAGAAATAAATTTATTCTAAGATGAAATATTATATTTCTAATCTAAACATTATAAACATTCCAACCAATGTCTCGTCAATTTTAATGACCATGTTTTTTCTATTAGATTAAAATACTCAATTCGGTTAGACATACTATGTTGTGTCCATCATAATTACAAATTATAGAAAAACATATTGAATTAGTGTATTCTATTTAACTGACAATGTTTAGTTCATAAGACTTTCCACTTGTGATCTATAAGGTGAACAATTGTTTTGATCCATTATATTAATTATAATTTATTTTATTTGAATAATAATTTTTATTATCATATAGTATGATTAAATTCAACCTAATGGAATAAATTTAATTCATTTCGATGATCTTATAAAAATCAAATAAGTAGTCGATGTTCAAAAATTTCAATGGTGTAAGGACGAATCTAATATGAGGTCATTATAACCAACTTTGAGAATCATAAAATACAACCATTATAGATGTACCTATTAATGGAAGTGCATTTTTGGACATCCAAGAATATTATTATTTATAAGTCAACCAATCTGATAGTTACATTGTCATACCATCTCATTACATTATCTATTTTTAAACATAAAATATTTTTTATTCTAAGGAATCAGAGTTATTAGTGAAAATTTTCAACAAAATTTTTCATTTTTATTATTTTTTACAGAACATGTTTTGGATCGATGCCTTTTAAAGACTAGATGACTTCAAATTACAATTTGTAAAATATAGGGGTTTTGGGGATATGATTAATTATTTGAATCTTGTCTTTGTAATCTAGGGATTTCATGTCTTTGAAAGACAAACCGTATGGTTATTTTGAAATCTTGGGCTTCCCAAAGTCATGGTTGTGACTTCTATAAAACATATGGTTAATGTATTTCAATATTTTATAATTATTTATTTATTTTATTAATAAATTTGTTATATTAAAATATTTACCTATTTATTATAACAAGTTATTATTATCATTTAAAAATCTGTAATAATTTTTTAACTCTATTAACATTAATAAAAATTGATATGATGGAAATTATTTGTGTTTAGTTAATATACTCTTAATATTGGATGATATTTGTGACTGATAAATTATAATAATGAGGTTTGGGATTTTAGTTAGTTGATATTTTATATTTAAATTCACTCCCTCTTGTACCAACTAATATTCCATTTGATCCTTATATAGGACTCGTAGAAGGTTGTTCTGCATAACTTTGTAGGATTTCTTTTTTTAGTTTAAGGTATTTTCAAATGTTTTAAAACATTTATTATAAAAAAATTATAGGTTTTTAATAATATTCATTACACTAATGATTATTTTTTAGAAATTGTATATTTATTTTATAAATATCTGTATGTTTTAAATTTTGGAACACAACATACAATTAATTCATGTTAACGTTTATTTTTAATGGGATAAATTATGAAAACTGTAGAGAAAATGTGAAAACATTTTTTATTAATACTTTCAAAGATATCATTATCTACTGACTAAAAATTATAAAATTCTTGATAATAATATTTGATTATTTATTAATCCTGATTGAATATAAATGAAAATTAATTATTAAGAAATAAATACAAGTCATTGTTCTTTGAAAATAAATATATAATGTCAAATAACGTCTTTTTAAGAAGAAAATAGTACCTGGATGAATTTGTATGTTTCTGATTTTGTTACATAGATAGTTATAAAGACTATAAGATCTATGGAAATGGTAGATAATATATCTTTGACTTTGTTCTGGTTTAATTTTTTTTCACAAATACATCATTGTTTTATCAAATTTTTGAATATTTTAAAATATTTTCATGAAAATGATCTTAGGAAAATTATTCTTAATGAAAAAATATATGAAATCTGAATTGGAGAAAGAGAGTCAAAATTAAAATCATTAGATGATATAATAAAGTTAACAAATTTTACCTTGGATGATTTAATTTGGAACTCTCATATAGTATGAGGGGTGACTAAAGAAATATGATCAGTATATAAAGAATGAATATAGAGGAATTCATTTTTCTACTATATAAAACGGTAGTTAAATTTTTTTCCCTACTTAGAATATGTCTAGATCTTTAAATAAAACTAATTTTAATAGTGAAAGATATAGAAGTTCTTCTAAATAGTTTGTTAATATTTTAGGTATTATATCTAACATAATGAAACATTTTATTGGAATGAATGAATTTTGATATAAATATTATAATATACATTTACAAAATAATGGGAAGAATGATTATTCTGATGCAATTTTACATGAGTAATATAATTCTAGTCAAATAATACCAAATTCTCCCAAACATAAGTAGACATATAAGGTGATTAGTCTTGAAAGAAATTTTAATAAGTCATAGATATAAAATAATAATAAATATTTCAAATAATCCAAATTTTGGAGTGTTGGTGGCAGTGATTTATAATTGAATATATTCATAGATAGTGAGAGTTAAGATAAAAAATATTTGTTTCATTAAAACATTACAAAGAATTATAAATAAATTATGGATAAGGAATCTTATAAAACATTAAATCATCTTACTTTGAATTATAATTATACCAATAGATAAATTTAGAAAAATAATATATATTTCGGCGAGGAATCATCTTAATAAATATAAAACAGTAGTTTACCTATAATTGATGATGTTTAATGATTTTATAAGTTTTACAAAAACAAAAGTGAAATGTTTTTAAGAAACATTATTCTTCTGATGAAAAACATAAAAAAGGAAAATCATGAATATCTAACTTACTAACATAATATATAATCATTAAAATTATTAATATAAATATAGAATTTCGAAAATGAATTTTGCTAAACAGTAAGATAAATATAATCATTAGAAAAATAATTTCTCAAAAGAGTTAGAAAAAAATAATTCTTTTAAATCATAAATTAATGATAAATAATTATTTGGGAAAACATATTATGAAATTACTTGTTTGAAAAAACTGCCATAAATATTTAATACTTATAACTAAATTTGTGATAAATAGTATATATAGAAAAACATCATATAATCATGTCTAAAATTTGTTTTATTAAAATGATCCAAATTATCACCAAAACTATTTTATTCCAATGAGTGTCGAATTCTATATTAAATTTCAATGTGGATTAATTTGGAAAAATATGTTTTCAAATAAACTACAATCATCTTTTTGTTCTAAGTATTATTTTCCACAAGAATTAACAAATTCATAAAATAGTAATTATATAATTTTGTGGATTCCAAAAGTCCAATTTTCTAAAAATATTAGTTTGATGAATGTTGGGTTTCAAAATAATATCCTCATTAGGTTAATATATTTTATTATTAGAAAAACAATTATAAAATATAGTACATAAATAGTGGATATTAAATTAATTTGATTATTTAAATGTATTTCTTCCAAAAATTTGTTAAAATAAATGGTTTTAGTGTTTCTATTGGTGATAATTATCATGGAGAGACTATTAAAAAAATTAACAATAATTTTCGTCAAAATTATTATTTCAAATGTTTCATTTATTTTACATTATTAGAAAAACCTTATCAATAGAAGTGAATTATTTGATTTTCAATATCCTTTGAACTTTAGGAAAGATAAATTTACATATCATAGTTCAGAATATAAATTTATTATTTCTTTTAACTAGAATGGGATTATTTACCCACACAAAATAAAGGACCAAAAAAACCGATTTTTACCTTTCCTTATTGAAATTAATGATTAACCATTTTTAATTATTAGAATATATGGATACATTAATGTTAAAACATTAGATAAATTCTTTTAAAAATGTTTCATTAATGATCCACCAGATTATATGTTTCATTCTTCAAATGTTTTAGATCCTTACCAATTTTTAAGGAAACCTAACTAAGCTCTTAAATTTATTAGTTAAGTCACAAAATTTTATGATTTATAGATACAAATAATGGATTTATTTTCTGGTAAAAAAACTTGATTTACTGGTGGAGAATACTATGTATATGTTTTAGTTAATGATTTCAGTAGAGATTCATTAGTCTATTTTATTGAAAAAATTTAAGAACACTTTTTCTATTTCAAATAATTTGTATCCAATTGATTTTTATTTTTAAAATATACCCATTAAAACAATTAATACTGACCACAATAGAGAGTTTTTAATATCATTTTTTATTCATATTATAATAAAACATGTATAATACATATCCTTTCTGTAACTAGAAATTTTTAACAGAAATGTGTCATAGAATAAAGATATAGAATTTTTCCATAGACTATAAGGACAATTATGAGCAAATAATCAGTTTATAATCATTTTTGGGATGATATGGATAGTATTAATTTCTATACCATAAATCTTGTTTTAATTAGAAAATTTATAAATTAATTAAATATTATTGGTGGGATAGAATAAATATAAAACGTTCATACAGAGTTTTTTGGATTCAAGTGTTCACTAAGAATAAAGAATATAATTTATATAAAATCTCTAAAAATTATAAATAATGAAAACTTTTATGAAATTCAAAAAAATATTATGGTATATAGAGTATTTAATAAAAACAAATGTAATATTGTGTAAAAAGGACACATTAAAATTGATGAAAATAATCCTTTTATTTTCCAAAATCCTTAATTAAATTAATTGGATGTTATATCAAATTCATATTTTAGAACCATATTGGATTTTTCTTCCATTGGAAGAAAAACTAAAGATTTTTTTCAATTATATATCATAATGAATATCAAACTATTTTTGAGTAGTAGGGTTCTATAATCCAAAGGAATCAATTTATTATTGTGAATCATCCTTGTGATTTGGATTAAATTAACCTATACGATCATTAGATACATAAGAATTTAAATTGAACATTGAAAATTTTTATCAAAATTATACACTAAAACTTATGATGTGACATTTTTTAAGGTAATTGGAAGATGTATATGTAAAATTACCTCGATGAAATTGAATTGAATTATGTTTAGAAATTATCTGAATAACATAATGATTAAGGTATTATTTGTATAAAATGGAGGTCTTGAAATAATTTTCATGAGATATTGAATTTTGGAAATGAATATAAACAAATACAGATAATATAATATGAAAAAAATTATCTTCTAGTATATAAACATGAATATATCCATATTTATATACAATATGAATCATTTCATAGTATAAAACATTTTTAAAATGGATGTGAAGTCTTATTTTCATAAGGGATATATATAATAGAATTTTTATTTAAAATATCCACTAATTTTGAAAATAAAAAATCTCTAGACCATGTCTCTATACATACTAAGGATCATTTTGAATTTTAACAATCCACTAGAGCATGTAATGTTAGATTAACTAGATTTTTTATACAGTAAAATTTTGTAAAGGGTGCTATGGATGCAAATTTGTAGTAAAAATTATTTCTAAGAACACACTAATTTGTAAAATTTTATCGTTAATATTATATTTTGAACAAATAAAAAACCTCTCATATATTTCATTTGTATGTATTATAAAATCTATGTTTGAGATGTGATAAGGGGTAAACATAATTTCTCTCATAGTTATTAAATTTTTTCAAAACTAAATGGAACATTTATATTTAAAAATCAGAATATATATCATATTTTTATGAATTTTTCATATGAAAATAAAATAGAATAATTAATCAAATTAAAATCTAAAATACTATTAATATTGATGAATCCAATAAACCAGTTGAATAAAAGATCATTATAAGAATGAATATTAACTTATGATACCTTATAACTAGCCATAATATTTTATATTTTCTATATTATTATGTGATAGATATCAGTTGAATACTAATGAGTCCTTTAGTAATGTTTAACAAAAATCATTATCTAAATAGAACTAGGAATCTAGGATTATTTTACTCTTCTATAAATAATTTAGAACATAATTTTGATTTTCGGATGTTGACTTTTGTGGAAGATAAATGGATAAAAAATTACATCCATAACATGTCCTTTTATATATAAGCATTTATATTTTGGGTTTATCGAGAATTTTTTTAGAACATTCAACTACTCAAGCTGAGTATGTGGAAGGTATTTTTTTGAAAAATTATTGTGTATAAAACAAATAGTCACTATCATTGGCATTATTTTTTATTAAAAATCGAATTGTTTTTTAAAACAAGCCACATATCATTCCCTAAAAACCCATTACATCACACACGAACTAGAAAATTGATATTATACACCATTTCATTAAAGATAAAAAAAATTATGTATCTGTTTTATACTAGATCAAAATGAAATAAAAAATTGGTGATTAATATACTAAACAACTCAATTTTAATATATTTAAATATATTAAAGAGAATCAAGGAATGTTCAATAAAAAATAAATTTTCTTATCAACTTCTATTTCATACCTATCCTTAAAATAAATAAATAAATTTTAAATGTGGATTACATATAACATTGTATTATTTTTTGTAAAAATAATGTGGTTTTTTAAAGTTTTGGTTTTTATAAAATGGTTGGATTTTGTTTTTTTATTTCCTCATAAATAATTAGGTTTTCTAAAAATTTATTATATCTAAGAACATTAGTTTTTTTAATTTTTTTTCTCAAAATATTAGTATTACCAATAAGATTAGTTTTTTCAAGACTAATATTTTTTTAATAATTTTTAAAGTCCTTCAAAAATAACATATTTTTTTAAAAAATATTAAATTTATCTAAACAAAATTATCTCATTGATTTTTATATTTTTTTTCTAAAAATAGTGGTTTTAAATTTTATATTTTTGATAAATATTTTTTTCCCAGAAAAAAATGACTTCAGAAAAACAAAATGAATAATTTCTAAAAAAATCATTCCCATAAAGTGTTTATATTTAACAATAAGAGGTAACTTTTAAATATTTATTGTTTATTATACTTTACTATTATATTTGTGGCATATTTAAATTTTATTTAGTTTTATAAATATTCCTATTTTTACATATGTTGATGTATTTGTTTTCAAAAAATATGATCAATGGATCATAGTTTTCATAAAAAACATCATTGATTTATGAATTTAAATTCATATTTTTAAATATAAATACCAACTGTTATAGTCAAAATGGATTTAATTTCAAGAAATCATATTTCTAGAAGTATAAAGGTCACCTTTAAACACATAAATAAAATTTTGTTTCACCTAATCCACAATATTTTTTCTCAAATAGATATAGTCTCTTACTCCTTAAATCTCTCAGAAATATGATTCTTGTTCATTTTCCAAATATTTTTTACTCTCCCAATAAGTAATCTTCCACATTAAATGTAAAATTAGTACAGATAAGTATATTTTATATGGATAAGTGCAGATGTAAATATTGATTTATAATTCAAGGTTTGATAACACTGATTCACTACAAAATTAATTTATCATACTTTAGTGTTGGAAATGAAATGTGTGTAAAATTATGATTTTGATATTCCATGTATAGTTAATGTTAATTAATTTTATTCCTATGGGGTTTTTATTTTTTATGATACCATATGTGTTACTAATTTTTATGATTTTTATGAATTTAATAAGTTGAATATTCAAAAATTTAATGACATATTGGATGTTCATTAGGAAGGGTATGCTTAACTCGTTACACACAGGCTTCTGGAAAAGCAATGGAGTTTTGAAAAGTATAAAATTAAGGCTTCCTTATTTCCTTCTTATGATAATATATGTAAATTTATTCATTTAATATAAGATGAAATTTTAATAACTCTTAGGATGTATGGTATATGATTCCAATGAAATCGGATTAATATTCATTAATAGTTTTTGAAATCTCTCCATTAAATTTCTTATTGAATATAAGGATTTTTAATTTTTGGAAGTTTTTATTTCTATCGATTGATGAACTTATTTAAATTTTATGAATATTAGACATTTTTCTATGAATAGACAATATTTTTTATGATTAAGATTATGATGAATATAAAAAATCAATTACTTATTAAAAGAGAGAAATAATCTTTGATCTATAATGTTTTTATTTATAGAATAATCCTATTTTTAACATTGATGATAAAAGAATTTTTCTAAAAAATATACATAACTCTGTATGATGATGAAATTATTCAAGTAAAGAAGAATTTTTAATAAAAAATAAAAACCTTTACTATCCAGTTGGTCCAAAAAAGAAAGTAAAACAAATATATGAGGATCTGCATAGTTGGTCAATTAACTAGATAAATGAAAGGAATCATATTGATCTAGATTTTGATATTAATATAGATGAGGCCTTATATTTTAAGTAAAGTATTATTTTATTTTATAGCATTAATATAAAAATAATAAGTTAAAAATAATTATTTAATAATGATTTTTTTTATTTCCTGTGAAAGGATTGGAGTGATCCCATGGAGACTTCAATGTTCTTGATTCGAATAGAGCTCATTAAATATCTCTATTATTGGTTCATAAATAAATACATCTTAGATCATTTTTTTTATCATATATAATTATAACAGGAAAATTTTTAATTATAAAAGGTTTCTATTTCTATTGATAAGGGAAAAAATTAATGACATTAATGATGAAAATTCTTATTTTTGAACATGTTCAAGAAAATGTTCAGTAATGTGTAATGAAATATGGGAAATAGGTTTTTAAATTTTATGTGATTTTTTAAATAGATTTGATAATATAAATAGAATACGAGTACAAAGAATTATAATAAGAGGATGAAAAATAATAAGAAGAAGAAGGTGAAGATGAAGAGAGTTTTTTTTGAGACCTCTAATCTTCCCATTATGTCAAAAATGATATTGCATTGGATTTTTTTGAGAATGAAAAAAGTTCTCAGAATGAACCAAAAATTCAGTAATATCATAAATATTTTTGGAAAATTTTATTATTTTTAGAAATTTTTTTGTTGTAATCTATGATTTTTTGAATGTGATACCAAAAGAGAAAATAAATATTGATTCATCACACCATCATGTATTTAAAATGTCATTTGACTCAACCTATTATCCTGTATGTGAATTTTATCTACGGTTTGTGAACATATTTAAATATTATAAAAAATCATCAAGATATCTTATCGATCAAATTATTTATTTTCTAAAAATAGAATCTCCTTAAAAGAACATTCAAAGGAGGTTGATTGATTTATAAAATGTTGATCCTATGAAATAGCTAGCTGATACTATAAAACTATATGTTGTTATTTTATTCTTCTTCCTAAATATTTTCAATTCATAAGTATGTTTAATATTCATAAAACACTCTGTCTCTGTGAAAAAAGCATTGTTATAGGAAATAGTTAAAACCAAGATGTTATACTTAATTTTTCCACTTCCTTGATTCAAATTTTGTAAAACAGACATAAATATTTTTGTTAAGTACTATATTTGGAGTCTCATAGGATCAATATTATTTTGGGATAATAATAACATACCCTTATGAATAGTAATGTTTAATTATGAATAGTAATGTGACTGTTATGAATCATAACCTATCACTTTAATGTATAAATATATTTTAATCACCTTATAAATGAGCATTATTTGTTGTCTTGTGAAAAAATAATCAAATAATAATGAGTAATATATTCAAACATCCCCCTCTCCTCTACTAAAAGAACCAACCCTCACACCCCTATTATCATTACTCCTATTAACGGGAGGCATCTAAAATTTCTTCCCAAAAAATCATGCAAATTCCCTTCACAATGTACATGATATTTTTGTCTTTACAAATGAGAAAAACCAAATCCTTTAAGGAGGTTCATAATGAGGTTATTTCAAGAGATAATTACTGTTCCTCTTTCATTTAATTTCATTTTATTTTTAGTCCCTTACATATTCAATATTAACATTCTCTTCCTGATTAATCATAAAAACTTTAGTATCATATATATACTAAAATTTTATAATTTTAATGTAATAACCATTAAAAATAACTTTACTCTCCTCTTTTATTTTATAAACGAAATCATCCTCTTAAAGGTTCCAATTTATAACTTTTGTGGATGATGAAAATTTGTTCGTCACATTATTCCTCAGAGATGTTCATGAAATGATTTTAATAGTTGTGAAACATTGTAAAATTTATAATATAACCCATTTTAGGTTTGGTAATTAGTAAAATATTTACATAATACTAAATGATAAAAAATGAGTTCATTATGATCTATGATTATCGTAATAATCTAAATGATTATTTCTTAGTGAAATATATAATGATTCATCCTGATACCCTGTAAGGAAATGATATTTATAATATTATACATTTATAAATGTTAATTAACAGTTTCTAAATTTAATTCAAGAGAATTATATACATTCTACATTATCATCTATACACATACACAAGTATGTCAATCGTGAAAACCAATGAAAAAAATGATCCCGGTAAATAAATTTATCTCTTATAACATGTTCTAGAAGCCATAAATGAATATAAAAATATTCTAATAAATAAAATAAATGTATAGAAGTTTCAGAATAAATAAATTAATTTATTTAATCTTATTATTCAGAACATTATTGTCAAGTGAAAAAAAACATTCTGGTATAAGGTAAGGGGTTTCCCATCTCACTTTTAATTCAGTGATATTTCTTTTGCTCACCACTTATTTATTTTTTTTTGTACATTTGATACTACTATATATATTATATTGTTACACTCTTTATATCCATATAATTCAATTATTTATTTGTTTATTAATAATTCTTTGTCAGGTGATTCAATTGATTACGATGTGCTAATGGACTTCATCTCAATTTCCGTTTCTCTGAGACATACATGGTATTGTGAACCTAATAATTTTTATTTGGTGTATCTACATACCCTTGGATATCATTTTTCATTTTATATTACATTCCTATTTAATATTCATATTATTGTATAATGGATGTTATTATTTTCTTATCCAAATTACCTTTTACATACGATGCTTATTTTGAATGTTTTTGAAACTGTGGAAATAATGATAAATCTATACTATCTACTAAAAAAATAAATTGATAAGGAAATTTTTTCTTGAATTAAATTTTACTATAATAATCATTTTTATTTTTAGTGATAGAAGAATCCCTCTATATCCCCTCGATGCATCGACATGTCTCAAGAGACAAAATAGTTGGAGATAAACCCTTCATATATGTTCTATAATATACCTAGTTGGGTTCCTAAACACATAATCAATAATTATCGATGGTATTATAGTTCCTATTCCAAATAAATTACGTCTATATAATTTGTATTCTCTTCAATCATTATTCATTTTTTACTTTCCATGAGATTTTGACTAAGACAAAATATATAGAATCACTTTAATTTTCAGTTTATTGATGGTGTGTGTTTCTAAATTATTCAACATGACATATTGATTGTGTCTAATTAATTATGAATAAATTATTATTGATTTAGGTTTCCAATACATGTATCCCTTACAAAGAAATTGAGCAAACCCATTTGATTTTTTTCCTTCCCAAGGATATGAAGAAGATATTATTTATTTAGTTTTTAAGGATACAATTTATTTTCTTTTGTAATGTATTATATATTGTTTTCATCTACCAATGAAAATAGCTTCCATGAATATATATTGTTTCATCAATACTACTAAACCAATTTGTCCTTCGAGATTTTATTTCATTTAATAATGCCAATGTAAAAAAATAATGCACCGGCTCTAGGATTGTGGGGTCGAGGCATTATAGTTTGTATCAGGGAATATTTAGTAGAAATCTCGGAAACTACATTTAGTAGATATAGATCAGGGATAAAAACCCTAAGATATACATTTATGATGCGTATAGAAGAACTTTATAGATGTTAGGTAAAGTAAATATTATTTTGGTCTTTCTAGGAATACATCCCTTTTTGGATACTATATATGGACGTAGTTCTGCCACATATGTACCTATGATTAACAACTCTAACACGGTGTTCCAGACCAGAATTGGGGTATCCTGGTACCTGAAAGCAATCATTAATTTTCCCTTGGTTTTACACTACATGGGGACATACTTAGGATACATAAAATTTTCATTACAAACCATTATTAATGATTTAAATGTAAACATAAATCATGTATATGATTATGATATTAGATGTGTATAATTTTTCAGATTATGATAATTGTTTTTCTATTTCAATGTTATATAGTATGATTTATAACCTAATTTTGTATATTCCATTGTTTAGTTATGGCACATAATGGAAGAAAGGGAATCAAATCTGACATTCAATATAGGGATTGTAGCACTAATCAATTCAATAGAGTTAGTCATGGAGCTCAGAAAATCCTGACCATATTTAGACAACATTCTCATGTTGTGATGAATAATAATGATACACTGGTGATGGATCATTTCATTCAACACAATCCCTCATATTTTAGTGGGACTACTAATCCAGTAGTAGCTAAGTAATTGATCATCTCCTTTGAAAGGATACTTCAGGAATTACTATGCAATGAAAATGAAAGGGTAGTATTGAAAGTATATTGTCTCAGGTTTGATGTTGATCAATGGTGGTCCTTTATCTGTAATTCCATAAATGAAGATGAAATAGAATAAATAAAATATAGAACTTTTAAGGAAGTATTCTTCAAAAAATACTTCCCTCATGAGTAATATATTGAGATGAAGAGAAAATTACTTATCTTAAATCAAAGGGATGAAGATATTGTTGCATAGTTTGGTGATACTATCACAAGACTAGCCAGGTATGCTATATATTACATACAATATTCAGAATAAAAGTTTAGTCATTTCAACTGAAGGTATTATGACAAGTTTTTAAAGGGAACTATCCTTTTATCTTTTTTCATCATATAAAGAAATAGAATTATGTGCCATAAAAATGGAAAAATAAATTTCTAGGATAATTTTTTTAATGAAAATCAATAGAAGAATAGGACTTTTGATAATCATGTGAAAGAAGAATCTCCAAAAAAGAATAAGGGAATGATGCAATTCCCATTATGTAGTAACTATGGAAAGAACCATCTAGGAAATTTTTTGAAATTTATGGTATTGTTTTGTATGTTTTCATAAAATAATCATGGATATAAAGAAATCAATGGGAAGAGACAAATAAATTATGTTAAATTATATATTTTTAGTTATCTGGAATTGTATAAAAATAATATTCCTAAATATCTTGGAAGATTTCCTCAGAAAAATAAATTGAGGAAAGCGTATGCTTATGTGATAATAAATGTGAATGATGGAGTTCTTAATGATCATAGGGTAGGTACATTAATTGTTCCCTAGAATTTATAAAATTTATTAATTGATTCAATATCAACGCATTTTTTTATATCATCCCATATTTTCATGGAAATTAAACATTCCCAATTTGATTTAATAATGGAATTGTTATTCAATACATATAAGGGGATTATCTTTACAGAAATGATTTGTCTTTCAGTCCCCTTTGAGAGAGAATAATGTACATTATTTTCTATTATTTTCATCATACCATTCATTTACTATGACATAATTCTCAATATGAATTGGATTTCAAATTATGATGCGAAAATAAATTACAATAAGAAGGAGGTTAATTTTTTTGAGAATGATGTAAAATCCCATATCATTAGTGAAGAAACATCATCATATGTATTTTATCGAGATCCACTATTAGTATGTTATTTAATTGAAATTCTTGGGGTGGAAGATAAAACATCATCAATGGGTCATCAAATTTACGATGTACCTACTGTGAAAGAATTCTTTAATGTATTTTATTCTGACTTACATTGACATCCTCCAAAGCTAGAAGATGAGTTATCGATTTATTTAATTATTGGTATAAGATATATGTAAAAGACTATCAAGAGAACGTCCACTATGGAATTAGTAGATCTGAGGAAACAACTAATGGAATTTAGTAAAATGGTATTTATTCACCCTAGTGTATCTTCATGAGGAGCCACTTTTCTCTTTGTTAAGAAGAAATATTGTCCCATAAGGTTGTGGATTCATTACTGAGAAATCAATTCCAATACAGCAAAGAACATGTATTATCTACCTCACATTGATTATTTATTTGATCAACTTCATGGAGCTCAATATTTTTTGAATAACAGGTCTTCGGTTTGGATATGATCATATGTGTGTGAGAAAATAAGATATTATAATGAAAAAAATTTTGAATCATGTATGGGAATTATGAGTTTACAATAATTCCATTTGAACAATCTAATTGGCCCTCAATTTTCATGGACATAATGGAAAGATTTTTCAAGGAATATATTTATTATTTATTTGTTGTATTTCTTGATGATGTCTTGATATTTTACAAATGATAGGAAGACCATGGGAACCACATGTGTTTTGTTTGAGATATTCTAATATGAAATGTGTTATATGAAATGTTTCGAGAATTTAAATTTTGGCATTAAGAAGTATCTTTTCATGTCTATATTGTCTCTATGAATAGATTCTCAGTTGATACTGCGAAGACAATAACAATACAAAATTTCCGTCTCCAATAAACATAAATTTGGTATGTAGTTTTATTGGATTATCATGTTATTATCTTTGTTTCTTATATAATTTTTCCTGATTAGATAACCACTTATCCATGATCAAATGGAATGGGTTATGTTCGTACAAAAGAAATAATGTATAAAATTGTTTGATGAATTGAACAAGAGATTGGTTAATGCTCCAATTTTGAATCTTCCAACTGAAAATGATTGGTTTGTGATATATAATGATGCATCAAAGAATTTACTAGGTTGGTTCCATAGAAAAGAGGATAATTTTATATATTATTCATCAATGTATTTGAATACACATGAGAATAATTAACCAACTCATGATGTTGAGTTATTATCGATAATTATTTCTCCTAAAATTTTGAGACACTATCTCTATGGTGAAAGATTAGAGATATATATGGATAAAAAGGATTTGAAATACATTTTTATGAAGAAATAAGTTAACCTATGGAAAATGAGATGGCCTGAGTTACTCAAATATTATGATTTTTTTCATACACTACAACCAATGAAAGGAAAATAAGGTGGAGGATGCAATAAGAAGGAATGATCATTGACTTTTAACTGAAATGAGGACTGAGAGAGATAATATATTTACAGATCTAATAAATATGGATATGATAGTTATTAATAATGAGTAAACATCATTCATTTATTAATTTATTTCTAAACAATATTTGATGGAGAAGATAAAAATCACTCAATTTGATAATGAGAATCTACAATAGAAAATTAAAGTTGTTAAGGATGGAAGATTATAAGATATCATGTTTGAGGATGGTGTTATAAAATTTTGAAATAGGGTATGCATACCCTCAATATGTTATCTAAAATAAGAACTAATAGTTTATTATCATAGTTCAAATATCTCGGCATACCTTGGTGTCACAATGATGAATAGAGATTTGAAAGAAAATATTTGGTGGCATAACATCATGTAGGAAATTGCTGACTATGTGTTAAGGTGTCTATTTTTTCAACTTTTTCATGCTAAGAGACAACAAACTTTTCGGGTCATGAAATCCTTACATATTATTATGATTATTTGGGATGAAATTATGATTTAATTTTTCATAATACTACCAAGAACACCTATACTGAATGATGCAATATGGGTAATTTTTGACCCACTAACTAATATTTCTCAATTACTTTCTATAAGAGTGGATTTACCACTTGATTTCATGTAAAGACTCTATTTTAATGAATTTATGAGACTATATGGTGAAACACTATTGATTGTTTCTGATCAAGATACCAAATTTATATCAAAATCCTGGAAAAAATCATCCAAAGGCATTGGAAACCGAGATTCATATGAATAAATCTTATCATCCCTAAACCAGCGGATAGTCTCAAAGGAATATTCAAACATTAGAAGACATATTGAGATCATTATCACACTACTTTTAGGGTATGTGCGATCAAAACATAGCCTTGGTGGAGTTTTCATAAAATAATAGTTTCCATTATAGTATTCAAGTGATACCAGATAAATCATTATATGGAAATAGATGTGGAACTACACCCTGTTGGTATGAATTTGGTGAGAGGAGAATTAAGGACCCCTAAATTATTGAAGAGAAAACAAAATATGTAATGACCATTCATGACAACATTAATGAATCCCAACTTAGGAAAAATGGATATGAAGATAACCATTTAATGAATTGGTAATTCCATGTGGATTGTCATGTCTTTCTAAAAAAATCTCTATCAAAGGGTGTCTTAATGTTTGTTAAGAATCTGAAACTACGCCCTAGGTAAATTTGACCATTAGAAATTATCGAATCAATTGGATCTGTATCATACAATTTAGCGATGCCCCAATTTCTATCCAATGATCATTTTGTGGTCCATGTGTAATTGTTAATGAATAAAATTCCAGACCACAACCCATGTACTTAGCAATGAAGAAATAGAACCTCAGCCTGATTTCCCAAACAATGAAGAGACATTCAAGATTCTCGACACAAGACAGATAGAATTGAAAAATTGGAAAAATCGATCGATAAAGGTTCATTGGAGAAACCATAAAATATAGGAAGCAAAGTTAAAACATGAGGATGTTTTAATTTAGAACCCCCATATCTTTATTGAAGGATATATATCCATGAAAAATAGCAAGGATTAAATTTATGAAGGAGGGAAGAATAAAACATACCAATATTAATGATATGCTTCTACTTAAATAATTTTAATTAAATAGAAATAATATTATCCATGAAATTAAAAGTACATATGAAACTAAACATTGATATAAATATAGTTATAACATTTCCATTTAAAATTATTTTTGCAATTCAATGATTTAAATTTTGAAAAATAGACATACACAGTTGAGTTCAGTATAATATTTAGAGTTAGATACGATAAACATAATTTTTAGTGAATAGTAACTTACCCTGATGAATAGTAGTCTTACATATATAAATATTAATAATTACCTCAGCCGCGATAGTATAAATAAAATTTAGCCACTTTATAAATGAATGTGACTATTAGAAAAAAATTTATTAAGTGTTGGTATTTTTTGGATTAATAAATGATTGATTAAAATTTTAATTAATAACTTCATTTAAAATAAAATTAATTTTCATAACATGTAATCTTAAATAAATTTTTTTATATCCCCTAGATTCAGGATAATCTAATGAAACCTTAGCTAATTTTTTATAGTGTTATAAAATCAATTATAAATTCGAAATCTATATTTTCAGGTAAATAATGATTTCAGTTTTAATTTATAATTACCATAATTATAAACTTATATTAATAAATTGGATTAAATTTTTTAATTCTACACATAAAAATTGCTCAGTTTATTTTTTGGTATTTTCTAAAATACATGAATTTTTATCATTAGTAAAATATATTAATTTACGCTATAATACAATATAAGAGAAATAAAATTTTCCTTGCATAATGAATGATGCGAAAAACCATTATTTCAAACACACATGAACATATTATTATTTTGGTTAATAATAATCAGCAAAATTTGTTTTCTTAAGAAAAATAATTATATAATGAATAAGATATAAAAAAATCCCCCTCTCTTCCAATATACAAAATCACCCCTCACAACCACTACTCCTACCTCATCTAATATGTTATGCTTTTCAATGTTATTCCCAAATACACTTCCAAAGTCCCTCCCCACATCAAAGATCATGTTGTATCGACAACAGACCAAAATCCATTATCTATAGGAGGTTCTCAACGAATTTATTTCAAGAGGTAATCATCTTCTTTTTCATTTAATTTAATTTCAATTTATTTTCTTTTCTTAATCTTTCCAAAACTCATATTCCCAATTTATCATTATAAATCAGGTATTTTATATATACTATAATTATATAATGTTATTATAATAACCATTATCAACCTCCTTACTCTCTCACTTTTATTTCATAAACGAAATCATCATCTGGAAGGTTCTAATTTACAACCTTTGTGGATAGCAATGTTTCATTCTTCAAATTATTCATCGAATATATTAATGAAACCATTTTAATGGTTGATAAAGAGTTTAAAATTTATTATATAACCATTCTATGTTTTGGATATATCATATATATATATATATAATATTATATGATAAAACAAAAAAGAGTTTGTTATGATCAATAACAACCATTATAATTTAAACAATTTTAACTAAATGACTTATCTAATGATTCATTCTAAATCCATGTTTCCAAATAATATATATATAAATTTACAATACTGTATGTTCATTAATAATTTATATATTATGTTATGGAGAATTAATTAAATTATATATGAACTTCTATACTGATACACTTGTATGTCGATCCTGAGATCAAATGAATCAAATTCTCTCGAGTGATAAATTTTTATCTTATATATCCTTGAAAATCCCATAAATGAACATAATAAAATAATAATAAATCAAATACAAGTAGATAAGGTTATTAATTAATTAATAAATGGATTTAATATGATTATTCGGGACATTAAGATCATTTATAAAATACATTCGTGCATAAGTTAAGGGGTTTATCTTCACACCTTTATTTCCATAATATTTCTTTTGTTCAAAACTTATTTATTATAGATGGTTGATTAATTCTTATAATATTATATATATATATATATGTCATGATTATTTTTATATATATTGTATTAAAAGATCTAATGTTTTGATTATTTTTCATCGGTCGTGCGATTCGATTGAGTATGATATAGTAAGGGATTTAATCTCAATTTTCACTTATTTGTGACCAACATTGAATTGTGCACATAATCATTATTATGTGGTGGGTATACTACCCCGATGAGTTCCATTTTCATTTTAAATTACATTCTAATTGAATATCCATAATTTTCTGTAATTGATTAGATTATTTTCATTTATGTATACCAACTTCCATATGGTGATTATTTTGAATGCCGTTTTAACTGTGGAATTATTGATAAATATTTATCCTAAACTCAACATAGAAATTGATAAGGAATTTTTTATATGATTAAATAATTGTATGATAATTATTTGGACATGATGTGACAATAGGGTCTATTTATATCCACTTGATGCATTGACCTATCATAGGAGACAAAATAGTCTGTGAAAAACCATTGGAGTTTATTTACAAAACTTAATCAGATGGGTTTCTACCCACAGATTTAAACAGTCTCGATTGTATGATTATTAATGTGCCTGATATAAGATATCAAAATAATGATAATTTTATTCCTTCAAAATCCAATTATAATTTCAATGAGGTTTTCAGTTTGAAAAAAATATATGGGTGCATTTCTTTCTAATTTTTTTTGAGAAGTTGGGGACATGAACTGGTTTCCCAATTCATGTCGCCAATGAAATTTATTAAAATCAAAAGAGTACAAAACAAAAATAAATGTGTAATTAGCTTACACCAGTAGGGATTAAATGGATTAAAAAAAATCTCAAGAAAAGAAAACCAAAATATAACGTTAGCCAAAGAAAATCACCAGTCTTCTCAAAGCCTCAAGGCTGGTTCATTATGAGAGAGCTCTATCCAATAAATCAGGTAGGCTGCTTACTAGACTGAACTATTCATATTTGCAGACCAACTGCACTTCTTGAAATAAACAGAGTAGAATTGATATCCAATAAGCATTCTAGGAGTCATGGAAAAAACATAAGAAACCAACTAAAAACAGAGCGGAATTCCAAAAATCCAGTTCTTTTTCAGAGTAGGTTCTGGAAAATCAGATGTTGATCAAATAAATAAAGAAGAAAAGACTGAAAACTGATTCAAAATGAGAGAAATCTATATTGAGTTGAAACCAATAGCCATCTCATCTCATTCCCATTAAGAATTCCACTGACCAGATCAGAACCAGTTCCAAGAAAGAGAAAAAGATAACTGGTCAGATTCAATTAATCAAAACCACTTCATCCAGATCGATAAAAAAAGCTGACCTTTATAAGAGGAAGTAGAAAACCATAATACTTAGGATCCAAATCAACTGATAAACATTCAGATATGTGAGACAGTAGTCTAGGACATTAAACGACCTCAAACTGAATCCTCAAACTGATCATGACTACCCAGAAAAAATCCAGTGACACAAACTCCAAAAAACTCAGCAACATTCCAATAAATATAAGCTTAAGAAAACTAGAAATAAATGTCTATCATAACAATCTGAAGTCAAGATCATGATATCCAGCAGATTAAAACCAATCAAGTATCATCAAAGATACCAAAAGAAAACAGGCTCTTTCTGAACTACCTTTGAAAAAAACAATCATTAAATCTGCAAAAGGGGACTGAAATCTCTAAATCAGGGATATTCAAGAAAAGAGCAACATCTAGGCCAGCTTCAAGTTGATTTTCTTTTCATATTTGATTTTTCAGTGGAGATGGATATTTTAAAATAATGACAGTGCTCAGTTGAAATATTACCTTCCTGAAGCTCTTGATGAGAAATCTCATGTTGTCTATCCATATGCTTGATCCATTCCTAAATATAATGTTCATCAAAAAGTGGTGAGAAGTAGTACAGTACAGTACTGGAAACTTTCATTTCAGGCATTTCCTGAGGATCATTAGTAGGTTCTGATTTGGGAGTCTTGACGTGATACTTCTCTTGGGAGATTTCTACCTGCTCAGCTTTAGAGATGTCCACTGATCTGGTAACAATGGTATATTCTATGTTTGAGTAGCCTTTACGTCTTCTAGTTTTTCTTGGATGTGGAGTGATGTACTCATCCTCATCTACCATAGGTTTTTGTCTTTTTTGGCTATATTATTTTAGTAGGATTCTTCTAACTGAACTGTTTTGTCAACTTCCTCAACATTGGAATCTAAGGCATCATGATCCTCTTCCTCTATGTTTTCATTTGGTACAATGGAATCATTTTGTTCTTGAAGGGGGAGGGAAATATGAGTTTTGGTCTTCTTAGAATCACTAGATTGCTGGGTTCCATTATGTTAAATCTTAGAGGGGGTAATCGCATTTTCAATAACGGAATTAGTAAAATCTGAAAGTTCATTTTCGGAATTGTGTGTATGATCCAATCTACTTGTGAAAACTTTTTGTTCAACTTGGGGGGTACCATTCTTATGACCTTTTTCAACCCAGGTGGGTTTCTTAACCTTATGACAGTCATATTTTTTGCTACAGTAAATAGAGGGATTACAAAGTCTGAGACAACTATGGCAATAGTCCGGAAATATCTCATATAAAAGCACCTAAGAGAAACCAAGATTACCACTCTGAATCCAAATATGCGAAGGTATGTTTTTTGAAACTTCCACTTCGACGCAAATTCTAGCAATAGAAGGCCTAGAAAGTGACTTTGTGGCAGAATCTAGTCTTAATGGATTACCAATGAGATTAGCAATAGGAAACAATGAATTTTGATTGAAGAGGTGCAATGGTAGTTTGGGAAATCCCACCTAGATTGGCACGACTGGGGATTCAATGTGCGGATCAAACTCTGGTTCCCATTTTAAAAATATCATAAAACAGCCACCAAAGAACCAAGATCTACGGACCCATAACCTATAATATTCACCTTCAGTCTGGAATCTAAATATTATGTGAGAAGAGTTTAGGAGTCTTAAGTTGAAACCTGAAAATCCCATAGATTCAAGCTCAGAACGAAGTTATTTCAAAGAAGTCATGAGATTCATGAATTTTCCAGCTAGAGTAAAGCGCAAACCTTCTGCAAGAGATTTTACCTCATCTTCTGAGAAGGAAATCGCATCTTTCCCTCTATTCCTATAGAACATGGGCGATATTTTGAGTTCGGGAGCCTCATCCTTCTGAGGAATATCATCTACGGATCTTCCAGCAACCACATCTGCAAAGGATCTGACTCGAATGTTAGGGTTTTTCGCATCTGTTGGGTTCGAGAGGTGCGTTGCTGCGGACTCCATCTCCCTTTTCTAAATTTATTGATGGTGTGTGTTTTTAAATAATTCATCGTTCCATATTTATTATGTATAATTGATTATGATTAATTTATTGTTTTTCCATTATTCTACTATATGTGACCCTTATCAAGAAATTTATCTCACCCAATTCATTTGTTTTCTTTTCCTTATTTTTAAAGAAGAGGTCATTTATTGAGTTTTCAATGATGTAGTTTATTCGATTTGGTTATGTATTATATGACTTTTTCTTTTCCTGATGTAAAATAAGATCTATGTATGTATCATGTTTCATATAGACAACTAAATTGGTCGGTCCATTGATATTTGATTCCTTGTAATAATTCCAATGTATTAAAATAATGCACGGACCCATGGTTTATGTGATTTGGGAATTAATGATTCCATTTTTCAAAATAACGATGATTTAAAATCCTTCAATGATGATTTTTAGGTAGATAGATGAGGGATAAATTATAGTGATATCTGGATGATAAAAATAGAAGGATATTTGAAAATTATTGAAATACGAATGAAATAAATTAATAACCCATCTTTGTTTATTACTGATTCTTAGGAAAAAAATATGTGGATGAGTCAAAGAAGGTCCTTATTATTGACAAAATGATATTTTTAGAATCATATGATCATGATGTATCTTATCTAAAGAAATGTAAATTGTATCTCAAATAAGATATTTTGAAGTTTGATGTTATAAATAGAAAATCCAATTTATTGAAGAATAAGTTATTGTTTTTATGAAAGATATTTCAATATTTAATGTTAAGGAAGATAATTTTTTTAAGTACGAGTTATCATTATTTCAGTAAGAGAAGAATCGAGTTGAATTTAATGATATAAATGTTATTATAATTAAAATAAAAAAGTTGGAATGGGTTTTTTCAATATACTATTAATTTCATTAAAATAAAACATTTAATTGAATATTATTTTTGAATGAATCATTCTTTTTATATACTTATTTTCATGGTTTTATAATTGTATAAATTTAAATTTACATTTTATATTATTGAATAAATTATTAATTAAATAAAATTAGTTTGATGCTTTCATCATAAAAAATTTCTGGTATACTTTATACTTCCCATATTCTTTCCTAAAATCAGAAAGGGAAAGAATTTTTTGGAATTTTTTTATTTGGAAGATTTTATATTTAATCAGTCGTTATCATACAAGTGTTTTAAATTAGTTTATAAATAATTATTTATGGAAAAAACTATGTAACAAATATATGGGTGATTATAAATAAAGGGGTGATTTTTTATATATAATAATAAAATTATGTTTGTAGCCGAATAAAGGGATTATATTTTTTTACAACTTATTAATTTTTCTATTTAAGTATTATGTTTTTTTATTTTCAAAAGGGTATGGATTTTTTAGTCACTAATTTTAAATTATATATTGTATATCCTTAGTTTTGTAATGTAATACACACATTCATAAAAATTATGATTAATAACATTAAATTCCCAATGAATTTTATAACGTTTTTGGATATAAAAAATTATTCTACTGGAAACAAAAATCAGTCTAGATGGATAAATTATAGTATTCTATGTAAATTATTGTCTATAAGAACGCTCTTGTCTTTTTCAATGGTTTTACTAACTCTGAACCATAAATAACTACCATGTCCAATCCATCAACGTATCATTGTCTCATCCATCAGATTGAATGTGTATCTTTAATCGAATTGACTATGTCTTGTCAATCATAATTCCTGAGTTTAGTCCATCAAACCTCATGAGATTAGACTATTATATTGAAAATTTATTTGTTATTATAATAACATAGGTTTTTATCCCTTTTACTACAAATAATTTATTCCATATGAATAATATTGTTTATAATCTAATAGTCATAATTAGTTTCACCAGAAAAATAACCTTTATAACATTATGATGATTTAATAAAAATTGCATCAGATGATGATGTATAGAACATACAATGATATCAAGATGGAGCATATATGAGGTAATTGAAACCGAATATAATTATTATAAAATATAACCAATTTCTATGTTCCTATAAATACTTGTTAATTTGTTGATATGGGAGTGGATTCTTTGAGAGTAAACCCATCTTAACCTTACACTATTATATGGTCTATTTACATAATCATTGTAAATATTTAGAGTGGTTCTATCAAAAATAATCCATGTGATGATTGTAAATTCCATTTAACCACCTTCAATTTTAATTTTTTTCCAATATTGGTTTAGATCAAGGAATTAAAGTAATAAAATGAAAAATAATTTTGGTAGGTATGATCAATGGAATCTAGGGATATGATGACCAAGAATCCCACAATCATTTTTTCTAAAGTATTTCTTCATATAGAAAGGCAGAACGTCTGGCTGGTTTAAAAACTAGGATACTAAATTTTAGGGTTTTTAAATTCCATATCAAATAATGTTAATGAGTAAATATATTTTTGAGTTGTTTTTTAAGGAAATATAACTTCTTTATGCATAATTTAAAATTTTTTATTTGAACAAGTTATTATTTCCATTCATCATTTGTTTAGAAAACATTATTTCTTGTAACATTACTAAACAATAATATCTCAAATTTATATTTTTTTAATTAATAAAATCTTATGAGAGGAAAATATTTATCTTTGATAAATTAAAATTAATGAGTTTCATATTTTAATTATTTTATCTTTTAATATTATAACTCAAACCTTGTTCTAGCCATTGATAAATTCTTTGATACTACAAGTTTGTCGTACCAAAACAATTCCATAGACGAGTTTCCATATCCAACTATTTTAACTAATATTCAGAATTTTCTTGGTTTAGTAGGATACTATATGATGTTTTTTTTAAAAACATCGCATATTCCTAATCATCTGATCATATTAACTCAAAAGGGATTTGAGTTTATCAGGTCAAAATAAATTTAATAATGAATCCAAGAACAAAAAGGGGATGGTTAGTACATATGATATAACATTAATATATAATAAGGATATATTTTTCCCTTATATTGATAAATCTAAAAGGGATAATGGATGTGTTATCTTAAAAAATGACATTTTTCATTATTATACATCAAAATAGTTAAAGTTTCATTATAAAATTTTCAAACAGATAACATGGAATTAGCTATATTGAAATTTTATCTGAATATATAAGGATGCTACATTTATGGGGAAATATTTGATATAAAAATAGAGTCACATTGTTATAGAAATATATTCACATTTAATTGTCTCGAAATACATAATAAATGGTCACAGATAACAATGGATTATAGTTGCTCTATTCACTATAGTAATAGGAAGGAAAATATGGTGGATTGCTGTTATATAAAAAAAGGAAATTATTATTTTTCCTATGATGATGATTTGTAAATACCGAATCATCATGTATGTTGAAAGGATATATTTGAAAGTAATAATGGATGTAATGATATACAACCATAACCAACTAATTTCCCAACCATATAATCATGATCAGATATTGGAAGCATAGAAGGATGATATAATGATTCAAAATAAGATGAATGTAGTAATGTATTAGAGGATTAATTATTTCCAAACTGATGAATGTGTTTTCATTTTTATTGGAACTACAATTTTTGGGCCTTTATCACATTATATAGGGAGTGATTTATTAGATGATGCATATTTTAGATATGTTTTATTCATTCCTCTATGTACCAATAAGTACTATGATATTTGAGTGAAATTATGGTCAAAAAATTGAAGGGTGATATTTATCATTATATAACAATGTTCTTGGTATGTAAATTAGTTACAGTAGAGTGACATACGTCAAATCAGATAATGAAACCATTTCCAAAACAAAAATAGAAAAGGGATATCTTCACCCATGTGTTTTTAAATGGCCTCCCAAAGACAACCAATGAAAATAATGTGATATAGTTTGTGGTATAATTAATTACCATCACTTCCCAATTCATTTCCATTCCGTGAGATTTCTCTCATTAACAACATCTCGTGGTGTATATATTGGTCATGGTGAGACTTTATGGTATACCGATTGCAGTCATTTCAAATCAGGATCCAATTTTTACATCTAAATTATAGGGAAGAATTCTACATTATCTAAGTACTAAATTTATTTTTTGGCATTCATATCATCCAAAAACTAACTTCAAATATTAAATGAACATTATGATGCTATATTTCATGAAATGTGATTTTATAATTTCATATAATGTTGGATATGATTACTATATCCAAATTATTGATTCCTATAACAATAAAATAACACATAAGTATTCAAATGGATCCATATGATGTTCTATGTGCGAGGTGAGGTAATACATTGACTTGGTGGGATGAAGTTGGGGAAAAAATGCTTCCACGACCCGATCTTGTCAAAGACATGACAAAAAATATCAACCCATTCCACAATATGTAATAGATTCTCTGGGTATGAAAATAATATCTATAGAAATCCATCATAGGGACTTATGTTTTAATGATGGATGGAAATTCTTGATAAAAATTTCATGATAGAAGAAATTAATGTGACTTTGAAAGAATGGAAGATGTATCCCTAGGTACATTTTTTCCTTTGATATCCTTTATCACAGAGATGTAGTGTCATATCATATAGAACATCCGCTAATCATGGATCATGTTCATGATTTATTCTTTGTATCTCTCTTGTGGAAGTAAATACATAATCCACAATTTTTACTAAATCTAGATGTGATATAATTGAAAATTGATCATTCATATTAGGAGAATTAATTGACGATATTGGAATATTGAGTCGACATTTAATGAAACAAGACAACTCACTAAGTCAACTGTTTTGGAGGAACCACATGTTTTGTAAAGTATCATGGGAATTAGATGAGTTGATAAAACCAAAATGCAGTTATCTATTTTACTGTATGAAAATATCATTGTAAATTTTTCTTAAGGTGGAAGAATAAAATCACCTGAAAAGTTTTAAAATAAACATTACTTTTTTAAATTAATAAATTTCTTATCAATTAATTTATTTATAGAAAAATCATGAATTAATTTAGTCATACTTTGAAATTATATGTTATGAAAATCATATTTTATGACCCTTTTACATCCCAACTATTGATAATATTTCTTGTATACAATGAGTGTATGTTTGTAATAAATAATTGGTTATGATAAATTTAATTTATATATAAAGAAGGATCGATGGCCTCGACTAGTGGGAACAAACCATATGATTCCAATTTATCAGAGCATCTGATGGAGATAGAATCAACTAAATTTACCATTGACCCCACCCAATCTAATATTCAATTAATAATCCATGATAAATATTATTTATGTAAGAAATCCAAGTTCATCATGATCACATCCCATACTATGTATGTTAAACCATCCCAATAAAATCACACCATTACATACCGTAAGATTAGGGAATTCACTAGTAATATAAAGGGCTATATATATTTCCCCTAATAGTATGAATTATTCTATTTTTATTATAAAATGAATTTTATATTTATCAACGGTTGTTACAAAAAAATGAGAAAATAATAATTTAGAGAAAATCAGTTTTTATGGGATGATACATAAATTATAAGATTGGGAAATACATAATTTCAATCAAGTCACAAATTAAAATTTAATTCCATATTTTTTGGAATAATTTTTTTATCATAATATATAATTCTTAATAAATAATATTTAATTATAATATAATTACAAAATTTTATAAAATCATAAATATTTTTTATATGGATGAGAAAAATATTATTTAAAAAAACATATAAAATTTAAATTAATGTGTATTATATGTTTTAAAATTTTACGTTTTAATATTTATTGATTTTTTTAATAATATAAATATAATTTTTAAAGTTATCACGTAAAATATACCAATTGATAATTTAACACATTTTTTTTGAGATACTCAAATTTTTAATTAAATATTAAATACAATATAAATATATGATATCTATTTTGACATCATAATATCCAAAATAGATTTAAAATATTTTATAAAGGGAATTCATGATCCAAGATAGTCTTTTATATTAATTGAATTAATTTTTGAGTTCATTTTACTTATATTACAATCACTTAATAAATCCTCCAAAAAACTATTATATTTTAATTTTTTAAAATATTTTCTATATGAACATGATTCACTTCCACGTAAACTAGGTTATTATTATGAAAATTTTGGTTCATAAAATTATAAAATAATGAAATCCACTACACATAGAATGATACTGGGTAAAAATAATTGGATGGATTTTGGTTTTTATTAATTTATAATATATATACCAAAACATAATCATAGTAATTATTAAATAATTTTCCACTTTTATTCTTTAAATACCATCCCATAAACAATTGAATCCTCTAAAAATTTATAATACATGAAGTTATATACATTTATCATCCCAAAGAGTTCATCTAAGGTGTTATTAATTCATCAAATCTACATCCTCATGTTTTAAAAAGAAACACTTCTGGGTAATGTAATTCTCCTCTTTTACCCTTCCAATCAAGAACATATTTTATTGTAGGTCATTGAAATAGTAATTATCATTATATAAATACAAATTTGATCATAATATTGTTGTAAAATTATGTTTCATAAATGGGATACTTTCTTCCCATATCATTTCACCCCTTCCAAAATTCATGTTTACACCCATCATGCTGCAAAAACCTGTTTCTCAAATTTCTCACTTTTTCATGTTATTTTAAATTTTGAAATCCAAAAACATATACATATCCATTAATACCCATATATAAATAAATAAATATTATTTATGTTTTAATTTATATTAATTTCCACCAAATTCCCTTTTTGTCGATTAAAATTGATATAATGTTCATGTCTTTAAAAATTTATGCATGTAATAATTTTTATATTAAACCTGTTATTTACTATATATAGGTTATTGAATAAATAATTTATTATAATAAATCTGGATCACATGAATTATGAAATATGAGATGTGATCCTTGATATCACTCCAATGAAATGGGTAAATAATTAATATCTATAATTGTTATGTTTTATGTTAAGTTGGGGTATAAAATTTAGAATTTTTATTTAACAAAAACATGGGGATAAATTTTTTTGATATATTGATGAATTTATAATTTTAATAATGTAGAATAATTTCCTTTTATGATTCATGATTATTATTTTATGATATCCCTCATGGGGTTTTGTTAATTTTAAATTTATTTTCTTTATGAAAACATACTTTCTATTTAAAATTTTTATCAAAATACGAGGATTTATAACTAATAAATTCTTTATATGTATGCCCCTAGAATACAAGAGGAGAAATATGTAACTTAAGATAATCCTATAATAAATTATTTCAAGTGGATTAGAATAATTTTTAATTTTTTTAAATGATATTTATAAACTAAAGGACCCCAAACCATAAAATATACTCTTTTTGTTAAATGTTTTACACTTTAAATACTGTTTTATGTATAAAAAGTATGGAGGATATATATTTTCCAACAATTCAATTTCATTATTGTATTAATTAAATTTAAAATGTATTTTTAGAAATATCATAACCCAATAGTGGTATAAGAGTCTTACCATGCCTTTTGAGTCCTGAAATAATGTCATTGAATATGTACTTTCAAAATCATATTCCCTTTCAATAAAAATTATTATAAAATATTTGTTATTTTTTCACTCATTTTCACAATCAAGAGATACAATATAGAGTATCATAAGAAATTTCTTAATATATATAACATTTATTTTTATTATCTATTGGGTAAATGTCATAGATATTTTATTGTGTGATTGTTGAATAGTGTGGTTTTAAAAAAACATATCATTGAATTACTTGTAAGACGAAGATGTGTATCCCAAAATAAGTTAGGGATATCATGTTAGATGATACCATTATTATTCATAAAACCTTCCTGGTATGATACAGTTATCATATTAGTGTAGTTTTCATATGTTTTATATAGTATTTTTAAATATGATTATTATCATATAATAATATCCTAGTTATATCGCAAAATATTATTTATAAGAAGTTTAATTCCAAAAAATATATTATGAAATGATTAATATATTATTAAAAAAATTTATAAACTACTATAAATTTGATTTTTTGATATTTATTTTTTAAAATTAATTATTTCTGGACTCTTTATAATTAATTAAATAAATAAATATGAAACAATTATAAATAGATATTACATATTATTATATGTTAATATTAAAATAAATTTATCAAAAATTATAAATCATTGCTTATGTCATACGTGTAATATATTTAATTAGATATCTAAAATGGAATTTTAAAATGTTTTTATAAATAAAAAAAATCATAAAATGCTAAATATAAATTTAATATGAATTGTAAAAAATGTTTATATCATGCTTAAATATGTGAATTGTTCATTTATTTAATTTTTATTTCCTTATTTAAAATACCTGAATATAAATTGTTATATTATTAATTTTTTTCAACATAAAAAATAATTATTAATGCTATTATATATATTATATTATAGGAATAAAATGAGTTAGATGAAACATAAGATGATGGATTTAGTTTCTGTCAACATTAACATCGATGAGTTATTAATTAAATTACCTTGATTTTTAATGTTGAATACAATTTTGAAAAATTACATATTTTAGTTATGATGACATAGAATCCCTCGTGAGTTAAATATTCCTATGCATTGAGATGTTGGGTTAGACATCAAATTAGCATGGGGGCATATGCCTTGTTTTTTGAATTTGGGCATTAAGTATGGAATGAAAAAACATGGGATCAATGTGTTCATTAGGGGTGAATTTTTGATATACTCTTCTTATGTTTTTAATGCAAAAATCATAAAATATATTTAGAGAAAACTGGCTACACTAAAATAATATTCATAAGCATTCCCATGAGAATAAAATAATTAAGATGTTTTACTACCCATAAAAGCATATAGTCATAAAAATGATCTTGAAATAAAAAAATACAGAAAATCAAAATAAATAATGATTTTTCAAATATAGTATGATAGAAATATCCACCATATTTATATAATGATAATATTTTTGTAGTGCAATATCTTTATGGACATATAATACGATAAGAGATGTTTTGAAATAATTAAACGAACCATCGCCAATGTTATTTAATGTGTAAATATTATACTATTTGAATTATTAAAACCTAAATTATGGAAATTTATTAATAATTGTCACTGATATCTAGAAAAAATTGAGAAACAACTTCCATCAGAATTTATTTATCCAAACCTGTCAATCTGATAACTTCTGTATCCTTATTTTGATTCTCTAGTAAATTTTATCTGATACATTCCATCTGGTTCCCTCCATCTACCTCTCTGATTAATGTATGATTTATCTGATACCCTATTTTATGTTTCACATTGACCGATTATACATTTACTATTGATTCAAAGTATATTTATCTTCATCCAAAAAATTCATTATTGTTAATTCATAACTAGAATCGTGGAAACCAAAACCACTCCAGAACAAAGATACTCCCATATTTTTAGACAATTATTCTCTATAATCAACGGGATAATAATAAAATAAAATTTTATTTTACCTCATCCATATTATTATTACCCACATAGGTATTAATCGCATTGCTACCATCCATCCTCTAATTTAGTTGGATTAAATAATTTCTAAAAATTATTAACTTAAAAAAGCCTAAAATTCACAAATCATCCAAAAATCATATCTAGATGCACATTTTTTTGTTAATGATTATTTATTAATAGTATTCCCATACTATTATCATAATAATGATGGAAATTACAAAATATTACATAATTATCATCACTACTTAATCCCATTAAACATCATACTAACTTCTCTAGCAATTAATTCTTTATATGTTGATCTGTATATTTTTCCTTAATATAATAATTACATGATTCCTCTATATGGATCTCTCAAAATTACATTATACACATAATATATTTATATAGACTTGTATAAGAGCCCATTTTTTAATAAATGTGATAGAAACCTCTATCTAATGCCTCTGACTTCAAACCTCCGTCAGAATCCTCCACTCAGAGAACTATTTTTATCACATTTTCCCCTTTTCATTCTTTTTTTTGTGGAAGTCACAATTATTATTCATCTTATTTATATATGGTAATCCATATATTCCACAAATTCATTCCTTAAAATCATATTTACACTCATGAGAAAATATAAATAATCACGATTTTTTTGTTGAAAAAAATAGATCATCCCATGTTTTAATTTTTTTAAAAATATTTAAAAATGGAACAATGAATTCATTCAGAAAAAACTGTTTCCATCCCCCATATAATAAAATTTATCCATTATAATCCACCTAATCATATTTTTTTTACTATCCAACGTCTGATAACACATTTCTTATGGCATTATTATAATCACCACAATCTATTACAAAATATTTCTTTATCAAAAATAATTATAGATAAATCTCAATATTGTAGGGTTTTTTATGTACTAAAAAATAATACTCAACGAAATCCTTTATAATTGTTAACTGTATTCATGTATTTTAATGATCCCTCAATTTATCATAGCCATAATAATATTCCCCATTTTTTATTTTTACTATGGAACTAAAGTTAGTGAAACCTTTTAACTCATTAAATGGATGACTATCAACTAATTATAGTCATACATGATGAATATTGGTTTAGTAATAAATAATCTATGAATTTAAAATACCATGATATCCATATATTAGTGATTAAAAACTTTTTCAAACTTCATACCAAACTCAATACATCATATTCACATAACCAAAAAAAACATTAACCTATAATGAACATCTTATAGCATCCACTACAAAAATATGATAAAACAGATTACACATTCTCACATAAAAATATACCCCTTTTAAAAACTCTACCTAAATATATTCCTTATAATGAAACGTTAATATGAGAGAGGGGGATAAATATCTCAAACATTCGTCATTATGTGAGTAAGGTTTTACACCTATAATCAACCCATATTTTAAAATTATTCCTTTTATAATGGTGTATTAATGTATCAACAACATTTTCATTTATTGGTATAAGATATAAGTTTTATTCATTAAATTACACATGTACTTTTATAAATTGATATTTAATATTTTGGTTCATGGATATAGAATGTTTTATAAGATTATTCTTGATATTTATTACACTTCCATTATCATAACCCAAGAGTGGTGGTGGGTTCACATTGGCAAAAAAAATTCATCTATATGTAACATCATCAAAATTAATTTTGATGCACAGCGAGTGGAGGCAACACACTCATATTCTATGGTACTATGAATCACTATTTTTAATTTGTTTGAAACCATACACTCCATTCTCACAAAAAATTCTCTACTATATATAGATTATTGTTCATCAACACATCATGACAAATTAACATCAACATTAAAAAATACACCATTACTTATTATACATCCATGTTTCAACATAAAATAAATCATTCCATTAATATTACTTGGATTTCTTATCCCATCCAAAGTATGCGACTCTTTCAGTGTGTTTGATACTATCCCAATAGTTTAACACCATACACTAGACCAGGCCTTATATCTATGAGATATAATTAAACTGTTGTCAAATTCCAAAATTCTACATGATCAATTTTTTTTAATCCATAAAGAAAAAATAATATTGATACCAAAATGGATGTGTTAATATTATTCGAATCTACTAAAAAATATCTTCAAAATATAATTTGCAATATTCTCTAAGGAAAGATAAATATTCCATTTCTTATGAGTGATTTATATTCCAAGAAATTCTTTAATTTTTAATGGCACACTCATTTCAAATAAGTACTCTAAACCATAGAAATATATTCACCCATCTCTTCATCATTCCCTTTGAATATTATATTAATCACATATAAAATATCAATTTGATAAACTTATTGACATTCATTTATTATAATGCTTCAATCAACACCACTTTTTTATAAATTCTACATTCTCAAGAGTTTATCTAGGTTATAATAAAAATATATCATTTTTTAAATAATATATATTCCTATTTATGTTATATTAAAAGAAATCATCCTAACCCAGAAATAATCCATGTTGTATCTCAATATTAACATATGCTTCCAATATACCATGGAGAATATCATACACGAAATCCATTTCAAATAACTTATATATCTACTATAAAATGATATCCAGAATGAATTTGATACGTTGAAGACTTTTTATTGGGGTAAATTTATAATCAAAATCAATACCTTGAACTTGTCATTATTCATTATAAAATCATTTTTCCATGATTCATACAAATTAATATTTCTCATTTATCATTTATTTTATAGGAAATATCTTCACATAATATTTATATAATCCATTTTTGTTATATTTTTACATATCTCATTTTTACCAATCTATATTACTTCATCATTAAAATAATTAATCCACTATTGATAGTCCAATTATTCTTCATCATATATTGGATTAAGATGTGAATAAGAAAATAAAAATCTAAATGTGTCAAATATATTATTATGGATTATAATTTCGTTGACCTAAAATTATATATTTTAACTCCACTTTCTTGACCTTCCATGTATGAGTTGGATAACCCCTCATCATATAAAATGGATAATTCATCATATTAGTTATATAAAACATCAATATCATAACTTAGTTAAGAAAATATTCCATATTTTTAATGACAAAAACATCATCATCGCTTCAAATATTTTGAGTATATGACTGATAACCCTTTCTAATTATTTTTTTAAGGACTTTCACATCTACATTGTCAACAATCATCGAAATTTCCTTGTTTTAACAGATGAAACCTCAACCATCATTAGGGTATCCTTGGATGAAAAAATCCACAAAAATTTAATCAAACATCCCTTGATTCTAATTAAATAAAATAAATATTTTGGACATTATAAACACCCATAATTATTTCACACTTTATTTTTATAATAAATTAGGTATGTAGTCATTTTAGTGCTTGGAGTTTAGAAATGATGTATCATGTTATGAACATGTGACATCCCACGTATTTACAGAATAATATATTTTCTTATTTTTTTATATTTATGAATATGAAATTAATTTTATGTTAATGAGGGAACATTTTTTTATATTTCTCTCTACACACAAGGATGGGTTAGTCCAAAATCTTACGTTGCAGACCACATTGAGATATACCGAAAAATAATTCATATATAATATTTTTATATTGAAGGGTTGTTAACACCTAGTCATTTTAAAGGAAATAATGAATAGAACTTACTAAAATATGATAATACATGTTTTTGAATGTTTTTTATATTTATCCAATAATTTTTAGTTGATTAAAATGAGAATGAATCCAAATATAAGCATAAAATAATCTAATATTTTAGAAAATGTTTTTTTACTTCCTTTTGATGGAGAACCCTTTTGAAATAGTTATTTCCCTTTTATGTTTTCTATTTTTCAAAATAATATTTTTATTTAAAATTGGGACATAAAATTATAATTTGGCTGAAATATTGTTATTTTTATAATAAAATCAATATTTTAATAAATAGTTAACAATACTGGATTTCAATTCAAAACTACCTTGTCATGAAATTTATTTATATTGTTATACATTCTTTTCAATTTTTTTAATGTTTTATTAGATTATTGTTTTAGCATTATATCATAGTTTTATCGTGGGATTTTATTTCACTTTGAAATTTGACATAAACAAATATCAACATTTTGATAGTATTTATTTTTTAAAAATTGGCTTTCTAGTTTTGTCATCATGAGTTAATTTTAAATTAATTAATCTATCTTTAGTGTTTATAATTTAGAAAAATGGATTTCATAGTTGGAATCATAAGGTCCAAAGTATTTAAACAGAGACATTATATTTTCGTACATTATGAATAGTAACATTAGTAATTATTTTTATTTACCATAGTTAAAGGGTAAATCAAGTAAATAAGGGTAAAAATAATATTATAAATATATAAAACGACCCTAACACATGTCCTAATCCTAGGGGATTATATATTTTTTACCATTGAAAACCTTTCCTAAGGTTTATGACCTCATCCATCTATATAGTCGTGATAGTGACATGTTATAATAATTAAATTAATGTAAAGCGAAATATAACATACACCTATGTCTTCCTTCAAAAACAATATTAAGGTGGGGTTTTATAATTGATATCATTGAATATAAATCGTATTTAGAAATATAAAACGATTTCCTATATCATGGTATTTTGTTTTTAATATTTACACAATAAATAAATAAATTTATATATGACATAATTATGATTTAGTGATTACCTTATTAACGAATGATTCAAATAAATGATATTATAAATACTAAAATAAATTTAATTTGAAATTTTTTATTTCATAGACGAATTTTATGGATTTTTATGACAATTTTTTAATTATTTATTTTTGTTAGAAGAAATAATGTTTTTATGACATAAAAAAATTAATTACTAAATAGTGTTGAAATTGACATAAATGAGTTTTTTTTAAAATATTTAATTAAATGACAAAATAGACCTAAAAATATAAAATTCATCGAACTAAATTATATAATGTTGAAAATAACATTAACATTCCAATTTTCTTACTCTTGAAATTTTATAGTTACAATACTAACCATATATTATGAAAATACAGGAAGACGTGGTAGATATAATGTTTTGAACTACAGGTTAATGCCAAATGATATGGTTAATTTTTGACATAAACATATCTAAAACCAATTATTTTTTATAATTTATACCCATACTCATCTTATCCTCGATGTATTTTACTTTTTAACTATTATAATTCAAAAATCAATTTTTAATAAAATAATATTTCATGACATTTTTAAAGATCACATCCTCCCTCTTATAAATAGACACCATATCGACCCACATACTTACATGTCTCAATCAACATGGATCATACAAATTTAGATCAGATAATCACTTATCCTCCCTCCCTTATTTATATAATCCTTAAAATGTGCATAAGTCAATTCAAGAATACTTTGTGGCTCAAACGAAATTGAGTTACCAGATTTGGAGTTAATGACATCTTTCATCCTCCATTTATTTATTTTATTTATCAAACCCCCTAACCTCAATTTCTTCCCTTATTATATAACAAAACCTATATACAAAATATACTATGATTTTTTGTCTTATATTGTTTCTACCTACTCTTACACACACCTCCATCTAATGGATATAGGAAATATTATTTCTGTGTACGCCAAATTACTACCTCACAAAACAATGATAGCTCAATTTTCTCCTAAAACCTATCATGTTGGAAATCATGATAAAAATTTATTTATATATGATAAATTTTATTTTAATATTGTATCTATTAATCTATAATAGTTTTTAAAAAATACCTTTATACTTTCCATAATGTGAAAATATGATAATATAATTAGAAGAAGTGTGGACTACCTCCCCATCAAAGTAATTTGACTCATTCATGCAATAAATGGAATGTATAATGGATGGAGTTAATGAAATTATATAACTTATATAACATATATATTATAATTAAATTATAATATACCTATTTACCAATTAGGATTCATTGCATTAATATTAAAATAAATTAAATTAGTGTTCATGGATACGTACGACCTACCATATCCATGAATGGAGCATTTCATTTCTTATACAAAAAGGTTATGGACTATTATAAATACATATATATGGGATATATATGTATTTTAAATCATAAATAATATTCTGATGATTATGATCTTATGATGACATGGATATAGTTCATCAAAACAAGTTCAATTCTAAATCAATTACCGAACCTCAAAAAAACATCTGATTTGAAATCAAATAATTAACTAATTGCATTAACATTGTAATAAGTTATTTAAAATTAATAATAAACATTACATGGGTTCAAAATATGGTATAAAATAACCTATATTTATTATTAATGAAAATAATAAATGAACGAAACAAATTTAACTAAATATAAGGGACTTCGTCTCAATCTCCATTCATTGATGTATATTTTGATTTATATATGACATTCTTTTATATAGTGTAAAATCAAACCCTATGACAATTTATTTATTTCAATAGTTTTTAGAATGATTTTTTAAAAGAATTATACTAAATGAAAAAAATGAATATTTCTTTTTAACGTACACAGTGACAACTACCTTTCCGCCACCACAAGTGTTATTTGATATTTATATTCCTCTACAATAACTAATTTATTTAAATGAATATTAAATACCATATTCGTATTTTTTTATTTTTTTATTAGAAATGGTTTTAAAAATGGATTTGTTGTTTCAATATCTAGAAATGATGTATTATATTTGCAATGTAAAAATATTATTTTTAAATTATGTTTTTTCATGTGCTATGATTATGTTATGGTTGCTAGGAATTGCTTATGTATAAGTGTATTTCCATGAAAAACCGAGGGTGGGTGAGCTCGTGAGAGATCTCCAATACATTGGGTAGAAAAACACAGATAAATGTTATGGTTTACCCTAAGCTATTTATGGAATATAATGTCATGGGTATTCATAAAATAACCTAATGGTTACTCCCTAAGTGGATTTGAAAGCTACAAACTAAGTATGATATGGTTTCCATATGTTACCTTTAGGATTTAGGGTTTCTATGATGTTTTTTTTATTCTTATGAATTCATGGGTTTATTAATATTCATGGAATAGTTTTTTATTTTCTTGTTTTATCCTTTATTGAGTTTTTGTTCTCATAAAAAAATTTAAATTTTTTTATAGGTTATAAGGATGATTAATATTATAGAATAAATCAAGAATATTATTATCACGAAAAAAAATAAATTTAAAGGGTTGTTTTAGTGAAAAAATGAATAATATTTTGAGAGTATCCTCTTGTAAGATTAAAGGATGTTAAGTATTCATAATGGCCTAATTCTTTAATACTCTAACCCTAAAATGATCCTCAATTTGAATTAATGTAAAATTGTTGACTTATCTTATGATTTTCTAATGTTATAATGTTGGATTCTTATAGTTCGTATCAATTGTTGGTTTAGATAAAATTTAGGGTTAGGATATTGCTGATATAAGACAAATAATTTATTTTTTGATTATGGTCATTATGAAATAACATTTAAGGATTACCTAGTTTTTTCATCTAAGAAATGTCTCTTTAGAATTCTTTTCTGTAGAGGAAATAAGGGTGATTTTATGGGATGGATTACAGAGGAAAAAATCTTCCAAATCATCAACCTAAGATGGTTGGAATAAGAACTGAACAATTTTTTTAAGTGATGGAACAATTGAATCATGCTATAAATTGAGGTGGTATCTATGCATGAGATCACCTAGATTAACAACACAGGAACATGTCTGTAGTGGATAATTTCATGATTCCATTTCATGTATCATTAAAGGGATAATCTACCCCCATTACAATGGAAGATTGGATTAAATCCATAGAAAATATTTTTCATGTCATGGTGTGTTCAGAAAATCAAAAGGTTGTTGTTAATATTTACCATTATGAAGGTGATGTCGATCAGGGGTGGTCTATGGATAAAAATATCCATGAAAATGATGAGATTTATACTCTTTTATGGGTTGAATTAAAAATGAATGTTTCTTGAGAAATATTTTCCAAAGGTGGATTAACTTAGGATGGAAAAACAATTCCTAGAATTAAGGTTGGAGGATGACATAGTGGGTGCATATGAACAAAAATTCCCTTGACTAGAAAGGTAAAATCCAAATTTAATATGGGATATTGATTGTAAAATCAATATTTTTTACTCAGTATTAAACACCATGTATCAAAGGGGGTTAGATTTTCCGTATTTAAAAACTTATGAAAAACATGTTCAATGTGCAGAGAATTTCAAAATGGAGTATTCTAATGATCGTGTATTCTTTGAAAATTGCATAATGAGAGGTAAAGGTGGTGGATAAATGGAATAACTCTTTAAAAATGTTTTATGGTATGAAACATACATTTATGGTTTGTAGAAATTATGGAAAAACACATTGGGAAGTCCCTTTTGAAATTTGGTAAGTGCTACCAATGTGGTAAAATGATACATAAGGCTTGTAATTTCACTAAAATAGATTATTTACGTGGTAAGACAAAATCTAATTTATATTCAGTAAAATTTTATATGTGAAATTATATGGGTCATTATGTAGATGAGTGTTTATAGAAGAACATTAATGATGCAAACTTGTAGGACTCCAAGATGAAAACTGTGTTGAAATCATTTTCAACTACTTTAGTGGATGTTGGTCAATCAAATGTAGTATTATCATCTTCATGGAACTCAATATTATTTGAATATTCACATGAGTTCGGGGTACCATCAGTTTAAATTAAAGGATTCATACATTCTCAATACTTTGTTTCTCACTAGATATGATCATTTTTTATTTTTAGTTACACCTTTTGGGTTAACCGATGATCCAAAAGTAATCATGGATATTATGAATATACTTTTCTATGAGTTCTTGTATATGTATGTGGTCATGTTTATTGATGATATTTAGGTATATTATAATTGTAAATAGGAGCATGCAAGTCATTTAGGGGTTGCTATGAAATCCTTAAATAAAAGGAAACTGTATATGAAATTAAACACATGTGGGTTTTGGTTATAATAAATTTTATTCTTTAGTTACATTGTTTCTAAATATTGAATAACTATTGATATTTAGAAAACAAAAGTTTTTTAAGAATGATGAAGACCAAAAAATATTACCTAGATTTATAGTTTTCATGGTTTTTTAGGTTACACTATAGGATTGTTAAATATTTTTCATAGTTTTCTATCCCACTAATTAAGTTAACATAATAAGTTGATAAGTATTTATGGAAAATAGAATGTCATGATTTTTTTAAGAAATGATAAAAAAATTAGTGAATTCTCAATTTTATGCACTTACTTCCACAAATAGTTAATTTTTTATCTACAGTGATTCACTATGAAAAAGTCTAGGTTGTTATTTAATGCAGAATTATTAGTTAATTTTTAATGTTTCATGTCACTTGGAAACTCATGAGTTAAATTACCCTACATATGATTTGGAATTAGACATCATTGTTTATGCTTTCTAAATTTAGAGGCATCACCTATATGGAGTAAAATGTGAAATATATAATGACCATAAATGTATGATGTATATATTTATTCCAAAATAATAGAACATGAGACATATAAGATGGTTGGAATTAATGAAGGATTCTAATTGTACAGTTCTTTACCATCCTGTAAAAGTGAACAAAGAGGATAATTATTTGAGTTAGAAAAGTAATTCTTTATTAACCATGTTACATTTGGAATATGTATCTTTGATAAATGGTTTATTTTAATTTGGCATGAACGTTTTTGGTCAAGAAATTCCTCTATTTTGTTTCAGGTTTTAGTGAAATCATAGATATATGATAGAATAAAGAACTTGAATAAGGAATCTAGTGTGTTTAAAAAAGAAGAAGAATTATTTTTGAAGGGTAAGTTGCCTAAATTTAACATTGATAAAGATTGTGTTTTGAGATTTGAGAAAATATTATCTGTTATTTGTGATTCAAAATTAATGAAATATTATTTATGTGAAGCTTATAGTTCTCCATTTTTATTTCATCCTTATATTACTAATATGTATAGAGATCTTTGGATGTATTATTATTAATAAGGAATAAAAATAGAAATTGATTACATTACTGTGAATTGTTTGACATTTCAAGAGGTTAAAAAAGAGTTTCAATTATCGAATGGTGGCTTCATCATTTTCCAGTGCCATAGTGGAAATGGGTAACATGTGTTTATTGATTTCTAAATAATATTACCGAAAACATCTTGAAGTAAAAATGAAATCTAGGTTTTTTTCTTCCGAATCAATATAAATAGTATTTATATGAGCATTCATGATCTTATTTTAAATTGAAAATCATGTTAGAGGGAGTTCCTATCTCTATTGTATCATATCCTGATCTCGGGATCACTTTTAACTTTTGGATAGGCCTTTATAAGTCATTGGGAACTGAATTAGGCTTCCGTACATAATTTCATCCTCTATCAGATGAGAAGTTAGAATGAACAATTCATAACTTAGAGAATATGGTATGTACTTGTTCAATGAATTACTTGGGATATATATACCCACATACATCATTTGTTGATTTTTCTTATAAAGATAGCTTTAACTCTAGTATATAAAAGGCACCATTGGAAGAATTATATGGAATCTGGGGTCAAACTACATCTTTTTTGGATGACATAAGTGACATGATGTTTATGGGACCCGAATTAGTAGAAGAGATTGTAGACAAAGATCAATGGATTGATATTCACCTCAGGATACCTCAGAGCTAGTAAAAAAATTATGTAGATAACAAGATGAAGTATCATTATTTTGAGGTCGTTGATTATGACTTCCTCATGGTTTCTCCATGGAAAAGTGTGTATTGTTTTGGTAAGAAGGGAAAGTTGAGTCCATAGTTCATAGGACCCTATGAAATCCTAGAAAAAATATGGATCAGTTGCCTATAGGGTGGATTTACATACATGTGTATCCCATGTAGGCAATGTTTTTTCATGTGTCATTGTTATCAATGAATATGTCATACCTGTAACTTGTTTTGAGTGTAGAGTTAGTTTAGTTGGAAGAGAATCATTTTTATGAGGAAAAACCAATACAGATTCATGACTACATAGATAAGTGTTGTAGAATATGGTTATTCATCAGGTAATGGTTTTATGGAAAACTATATTTTTGAATATTCTACAAGGGAATCATAAAATTATATGATGGATAAAACCCCAAATTTTTTATAAATGAATTAAATTTTGAGGGACACAATTTCTAAAAGGGGGAAGGATGTAACATCCCAGGTATATATAGAATTAAAAAATTTCATGTCTATTATTATTTATGAGTAATATATTATTTTATGTTAAAAAGGAAACACTGTCCAATAGCATACTTGAAATGATACAAAATATTTCTTCAAAATCTTACATTTCACACAACATTGAGTTATACTAAAAAATAATGCGATAATAATATTGTTATTTTAAATGTTAGTTGTTTCCTAGACATTGTATTAGAGGCAATGAAAAAAATAAACTACAATATGATTATACATGTTGATAAATTTTTTATCGTTTATCCAATAAATTTTATAAGACTAAAATGAGAATGATTCAAATTTTAACCATAAAATACTCTAGTATTTTATAAAAGGTCATTTTACTGTGTTTTGATGGTAAACATATTTTAAATATAGTTTTTGTCAATTTTATATGTTCTCTATTACGAAAATAACTTCTATCTAAAATTGGGACATTATAATTTATGGTGGTTTATATTTTTTGTGTTTTTTTCTAATAACATCATTATTTAAATGAATAGTGAAAATGATGCATTTTACTTAAAAAATGCCTTTTCATCTAATTTATTAAAATTGTAAGATTTCCATTTTATTCGGAATTAAAATAAATTTGATTAATTCTTTATCCTTTAATCTGAATTCAGTCCTTAGAAGTAATTTCACCTGGAATTTGGACATAAATACATGTCAATCTTTTGATAGTATTTATTTTTCAAAACCCTATTTTTTGGTTTAGGAAAGGAAAATTTATTTCAAATTTATAATTGAAAATTATGTATTTTGAATTTGGAAATTTTTATTAAATATTTAGAATAAAAAGTTCCAAATTATGTAAGTAGGTTTCTTTTATTTTTGGACATTTTGAATTGTATCATCAATAAGTATTTTTATTTACCATGGTTAAAGGGTAAATCAGGTAAATAAGGTTAAAAAACAATATTATAATAAAATCAAACACCCCTAACATGTGTCTCAATCCTATTGGATGATATATGGACAACTATGGGCATTATTGGGTCTATTTTTGAACCCCATAGTGCCACTTTTTTTGTGACAATGACATGTTATTGAAATTAATTAAAAGTAAAGAAAAATATAACATAAAAATGTATATTTTTACAAAAACAATTGTAATGTGGCTTATATAAATGATATTATGGACTATAAATTTTTTATATATTTAAATATATTTTTACTACAACATGGATTTTTTAACTTTTTAGACCCTAAATAAATAAATTTATAAATGACACAATGATGATGGAGTGATTAACTCATTAATTAATGATTGCAATAAATGATATTATAAATGTTAACATAAATTTAATTTGAACATTTCTATGACCTCCATGAATTTTCTGGATGATTATGACATATTATTTTTTATTAATGATTTTGGTTCGAAGGAATCATGCTTTTATGATTTTAGAAAAAATGAATCGCCAAATAGTTTCAAAATTGACACAAATGGGATGTTAAAACAAAAACTACATTATTAAATGATAAAATAGTACTAAAAAATAATACATAGAAAAATTAATTATATAATATTTCAAATTTCATTAATAATCCACTTTTACTTCTCCTGGAATTTTATAGTAACTGAAGTAAACAAAAATTATGAAAATACTTAAAGACATTGTAAGAATTAATGTTTTTAACAATTTGATAATTCTAAAAGATGGGGTTACTTTTGTGACCTAAATAAGTCTAAAAACATTTGGTTGAGAGGATTTAGACCAATTCTTATATTAACCATGAAATATATAACTTTTTAACTATTAAAATTAAAAAATTAATTTATATTAAAATAATATTTGAAGACTTTTCTAATGTGCACATCCTCCCTCTTATAAGTGGTCACCATCTCTAACCTCATAATCTAACCTCTCAAGCACCATGGCTCATAAAATATTTTCAAAAATAATCACTCAAAATACATACCTTCCTTCATGATTCCTTACTTTTGTCATAATTGTTGAGTCAAAAGTTCTATTTTGACTTTTATATATTGTTTTGGAAATCAGAAATGTCTTTTAACATGCTGATCGTACAGACCATGCTGATTTGTACATACCATGCTGATCGTACTGACCATGGTGATCATACTGACAATACTTATCATACTGACCATGGTGATCGTCTGGACAATGCTTATCGTACTGACCATGCTGATCATACTGACCATGCTGATCATACTGACAATGCTTATCGTACTGACCATTCTGATCGTGCTGACCATACTAATCGTACTGACCATGCTGATCGTACTGACAATGCTTATCGTACTGATCGTGCTGATCATACTGAACATGCTTGTTTTTATTCTTTGTCAACATATTTCAATCGTACCCATGTTTATCATCTTAATATATCTTTTGTTTTAACCAAAATGATGTTGTGGAGATAGTTATCAACTAGTCAAAACGATGTCGTGTTTTCTGTTTCATTATGACTGTTATAATGCAAGGTGTCCATGTCCCTCCGAGTTTTCTGAAAAAATATGAACGTTCGAGGAAATGTGACCGTTGGAACCTGAGTCCTATAAATAAGAAGCCATTTGATGTCAAGAGTACATGTGTGTGAGACTTTTCTTATATCAATTTCTAGAGAGATATACTCTGACTTCTCTCTTGCTTCGTACAAAAGCGTTGAGATTACAAAACGTGAAAGACCCGTTCTTAGTTTTTGTTTTTATATAGGTGCTTTGTTTTGATTTGTACGACTAATCAGGTGATAATGATCGATGGCTGCCGGGGATAAGAAGAAGGTGATACAGATCATCGTTTCGAGGACTTTAAAGTAATTGAAAGACATAGGGGCTGATTACCTACAATATCGAGGGCTTGCGGGGATAGCCAGACAGGCATACCAATCATCATATTGAGGGATTACGGGGATAGCAAGACAGACGTATCGATCATCGTATCATGGGCTTACCAAGGTGGTGGTAAGACAGACCACTTATAATATGTGAAAGGATAACCATACTCTTTGGGATTAAATAGTTGTAATACTTTTACATTTCTTCTACTGTTTTATTAAGAAATGGAATTCTATTATTTTCCTTTATTCATTATATATGAATTTGTAATTATTTCAATAACATTCATAATGTTACATATCATATCGATTGATTCTATACGGTTTATTATAGAATCCTTCACTATTTTATTACTCTGATTATAGTATTGATCTTGAATGAAATTTCTTTACTTTTCATATAGTATTACCCCATATCATACCTTTATATTTAATAAAATTGTGTTTGTTTGTTTTTGTTGTGAATTGTATTAGTTTAAGATATTTTAAAATAATTTGATAATTGTTTAAACACAGTGTTTTTAAACAAAAAATTCACCACCCTCTTGTATTGTTCCATCTAATACACATATACATCTAAATCAAGGAAGATCTATGAATACAAAACTTAATAAAGTACATTCCTAAGTAGGAGTTAGTTGTATTCAATTTCCCATTTAGAGGAGTTTCTAATAACTAAGGGGGAGATAAGTATTTCTTTATGTTTTTACTTTGTGTTTTGTGCTTTTCAAAATGGGGGAGATTGTTGAGTCAAAAGTTCTATTTTGACTTTTATATCTTGTTTTGGAAATCACAAATGTCTTTTATCATGCTGATCGTACTGACCATGTTGATCGTACTTACCATGACGATCGTACTAACCATGCTGATCGTATTGACCATGTTGAACGTACTAAAAATGCATATCGTACTGACCATGCTGATCATACAAACCATGCTGATCGTACTGAACATGCTGATCGTACAGACCATGCTAATCGTACTGACAATGCCTATCGTATTGACCATGCTGATCATACTGACTATGGTGTTCGTACTTCCCATGCTGATTGTACTGACAATGTTTATCGTACTGACCATGCAGATCGTACTAAACATGCTTGTTTTTATTCATTGTAATCATATTTCAATCATACACATGTTTAACATCTTCATATATCTTTTTTTAACCAAAAAAATGTTGTGGAGTTAGTTATATACTGATCAAAACGATGTCATGTTTTCTGTTTCATTATGACCGTTATAATGCCAGGTGTCCAAATCCCTCCGCTTTTTCCGAAAAAATATGACCATTGGAGGAAATGTGACCGTTGGAACCTTAGGCCTATAAATAAGAGGAAATTTGAAGTCAAGAGTACATGAGTGTGATACTTTTCTTATATCATGTTCTAGAGAGATATACTGTGACCTCTCTCTTGTTTCGTGCGAAATCCTTGAGATTACAAAATATGAATGTCTCGTTCGTAGTTCTTGTATTTCTAAAAGTTCTTTGTTTTTCTTTGAGTGTCTGATCAGGTGATAACGATCATGGGCTGTCGGGGATAGTCAAATAGTGCTACCGATCATCTTATCGAGGGCTTTCATGTAAATGAAAGATAGCGGTGCTGATTACCTATAAAACTGAGGGCTTGCTGGGATAGAAAGACAAACGTACTAATCATCGTATGGAGGGCTTGTGGGGATAGCAAGACAGACGTACTGATAATCGTAATGAGGGCTTACAAAGATGTTGGTAAGATAGGCCGCTTATCCTAGGTGAAAGGATAACCCTACTCTTTATGATAAAACAATTGTAATACTTTTACATTTCCGCAGCTATTTGTTATAATAACGGGAATTGTATTATTTTCCTTTCTTCATTCCATGTTCATTGGTAATTATTTCAATTACACTCATACTTTTACTTATTATATCTATTGATTCTATAAGCTTTATGGTAGAATCATTCACTATTGTATTACTCTGATTATTGTATTCATCTTGAATATAATTGCTTTACTTTTCTTATAGTATTACAGCATATCATACCTTTATATTCAGTATAATTGTGGTTGTTTGTTTTGTTTGTGAATTGTATAAGTTTAAGATCTTTTAAACTAATTTCGTATGTGTTTAAACACAATTTTATTAAACATACAATTCACCCCCCCCCCCCTTTTATAGTTCCATCTAATACAAATATACGTATACATATTCGATCCAACAATAAGGCAATCCAATAAATCCTTTTGGCTCAAATCAAAATGAATTTCTAGATTCAGAGGTAACGTCTTCTCTCAAGATTCATTCATTTTTTTTTCTTTCTCCAACCCCCTAATATAAATTTTTTACATTATTTTATAAAAACAATTTTATCCTAAATACAATATGATTTTTTATGCATTGGATTCAACCTACCATTACACATGCCTCTGTCTAATAGATATAGAACATATTGTTTTTGTGTACGACAAATTACCGCCTCTCGAAATGACTATAGTTAATTTTTTTCCTACCACCTATCATGGATGCCATTATAATGGAACTATTTTTATATATGATATATATATTATATTTACACTTCTTCAATGATTATGTAATTTTTACTTACAACATAAATTTATGCTTTTCATAATGTGTAAATACGTTAATTTCATTTGAGAAAGTGTGGACTACCTCCCCCTCATAGTGATATGACACATTCATGCAATACTTGGAATGTATAAAGGATGGATTTAATTTAATTATGTAACTAATATAACATCTATATTATAATATTTTTACAATATAACAATTTATTATTTAGTTTTCATTCCTTTATTATAAAAATAAAGGAAAGTAGTTTTCATTCTTACGTAAGGAATACCGTCTCCATGGATGGTGCATTTCAATTCTTATATCCAAATTTCAAGTAATATTCTAAATAAATATTTACTAGATGTATAGGATATTTAAAAAATTCATAATATTCTGGAGATAATATAATTAGGGCCACATGGATATTTTTCATCAAGAAAAATATATTTTTGAATCATATACCGAACATCGACAAAACATCTCATATGAACACAAATAATTAGTTAGTTTCTATAAAATGGAAATATGATATATAAAAGTAATAATAAACATTAAAAATTTTATAAGTAAATTATAAATTAACCAATGTTTATTTTCCATGAAATTATTGAATGAACGAGTCATGTCAGACATAAGGTATTGGACTTCGTCTCAATCTCCTTTCATGGAGGCATATTTTGATTTATATACAACCTTCTTTTATATGGTGCACATTCAACCCATTTTAATTTTATTATCATTCAATGATTTAACAAAAATTATTTTACTATGCATTTTAGCAAACAAAAAAATAAACATTTCATATTAACTTATGTGGAAATAATGACATTTCTTCCACAGTGAGCACTGTTTGCTATCCGGATTCCTCTACAAGCCGTGATGTATGTAAAATTAAAAGTAAATACCATATTCATTTTAATGGTATTTTTGTATTTAAATTACATTTAATATTTGATTTATTGATTCAATATCTTGAAATGATGTCTTATTATTGCAATATGAAAATGATATTTTTCTTATATACTAGTTCATTTGTAATGATTATGTAATAGTTCATTGACATTGTTTATGTATATGGGTGGTTCCATGATAAACCGGTGAAGGGTGATCCCGTGATAGATCTCAAATATATTGGGTATCATGATGGATGTAAACATTAGGTTTTCTTTTATGATATTTAGGGAACATGCTTTGATGGTTATTCCAAACATCACCATCAATGTTAATCCCAATGTAGATATGAAATCTAGAAAGTATGTATGATATGGATGCCACAAGTTAACATTATGATTTATGAATGGTATGATGTTTTCTTGATTCTTATAAATTCATAGGTATATAAATATTCATTGAATAATGTTTTATTTTCTTTTTTTATACCTTATTAAGATTTAATTCACATTCCATGATTTTTAAAAAAATTTCACAAGTTATAAGGATGAGAAATATTATGTATGAAGTCCTGAAGATTTTTACTAAGAAAAGAAATCGTCTTTTCAAGAGTTTTCTATGCTGAACAATAGTTCCTATTTTGATCGTGTCATTTTCTATTATTTTGGGGTGATAATTATTAATAATGGCGAAATTATTAAATAGTATAATACTAAATAGATCCTCAAAGTGAATTAATTTATGATTATTGACTTATCTTAAGAATATATTTTTTTTTCAGGATGGGGCCTTACAGAAATAATACAATAATAACATGTATCCAACATAATTGAGAGGTATCATGTAAAATCAATATGGTTCAAGTCATTTCAACCAAGATTCTAATATTTCATTTATCTATAAAATTTTATTTTCTTGTTTATGGTGGGTTAATTTCATGAAAAATGAAATTCATTTCAAGATAATATTTTAAGTAAACATTTATTTATTAAAACCCATTATTTTTTGAAATTTTAAAAATAAAATATCCAAATACATTTTCAGTTGTTCTCCTTATACTCTTAATGATATTGAGAGGCTAATATTTAGGATTGAAAAAAATAATACATGTACAATGAATGAAATTATTGATATATAAAATAATGTTTTTATCTCCATTAATTTATTACTTTATCATGGGAACACATATGTTAGAATGAGTTATCTATAATAGATGAGTTGTATAAGTCTAAAAACTATTCCTTACATAATTTTTTATATTAAATTATTATCATATTAGACATAACAAATATCTTCCTCATTTATTATCAAGAGCAGCATACTTTGGTTCCATATTTTTCAGTTTTTCCAATTTCCTATATAAATTATTTCCAATCATTTTATGCCATAAATTATTTTCATTCATCATGATTTGATAATTTAATCCTTATTCATCTCCACCAAGAAATAAAATACCTTTGGTTCGATTCCTCTAATTATAATATTCTCATCTTCAAGAATTTTTATAACAATTCCAACACATACATAAACATCCTTGTTTCTTTCATAAAAAATAAATGAATCTATCAATATATGTTCTTCCATTAAATAGTTTGGAGCCTCATAAATTATGTTTTTCTTTTAAAATGACAACATATCCAATGCCTGTGATTCTAGGTTACTCATAATTTTCCACCTCCAAAGTCAATTATTTATTTTCTTTCCAATTTTCTAAAAATTAAAAATCTCACATCATATTTAATGAACACAATTGATCCATTATATATGAGAATTGTCATTTGATGGATTTTAGACTATCTTCAATAACTAAGGACTTTTCTTTACTTGTGTACTCATACACATGAGGATTCTAATATTTTTATTATAAAAATCATTATTATAGTAGTATTATGAAAAAAAAATTGAAATATTTTTTGATTAATAACATATTTTACATATATTTCCCAGTGGCTGATATCTCTTTACAGTATTCATATTAAGATTTATATTTCTTATTCATTATTGGGGTTGACTACCACATAAACACTACCTCTAATAGCTCATTAATCTTCTGTATTATCAAGGAATAAATTAAAAAAAATAATTTTTATGCTTAATTATTCCACAAGGATAAAAATATATGAATAAAACATATTTTTTCTACTACAAGCTACATATTACATTTAAAATTGTTTTTTGAACTAAAAATTTAGTCAACTTAAAAAATTACTCTTAAACTATTAATTAGTATCGTCATTGACGTAGTATCTAATTATTGCAATTTTTTCTTAAAAATTTCATTATATTGAAATTTTTTTGTTGTTCTTGTTTTGGATATATACATTGAATTTTAGAAATTATTTATTTTTGATGACATTTTTAAAAAAATATCTCATGGGGATGATTTTTGTTAATCATTATAAGTTTTACACTTCTTATAATTTTCACCATCTTCTAAATCCAGTTTTTAAATCTTGTTAAAGAATTAAAATATTTATCTAGTTTCTATTGAAGAATATGAAATTTTTTATACGTCACTTTTATCTTTCCATCAAGCATGATGTTGAAAGTTATCTATTAAAAAATAAACCTCCCCAAATCATCATCTGATTTTAGTGACCTAGTTATTACCTCTTATATTAATTCATATTTGTTTGTTGATATATAATCTTTCTTCAACATCATATTCAATTTCACATGATAAAAAATATTTAAAGTAAATAATTTCAAATATCTATTAAGAATAAATAAAATTTATTTTTCCTATCATTACACATAAACGTTTATAATTTCATTAATTTTAAAATTCAGGTCATTTACTTTCTTAGTAAGAAACATTGATGAACGGAAATTTCGATAGATTCAAGTTTACACTTCACTATCATCATATTTATTACACTATGGTAAAAAAATTATATATTTTCATAGTTAGATAACTTTTTATCCTTTCCATTAATGATGAAATTTTATTTTTCTAACTTCATCTTTTAACTTTTTTGACTTCCCATATTATTCATCATTATTAGCTTCATACATTACAATTGAATAGTTCTTTTTGTAGAATTTCAAATTCATCAATAGATAAGTCCCATCAATTTTAACATTCATTTATTCATCCTTTTACCTATTCATGTTTCTAGAGAATTAATACTAGAATTTATCAAAAATTTTACATAGTTTATCTTCCATTTTAGTTTCATTACTGTATTTTTCAAAAAATTGCTTATACATTACATTCAATATCATCATTTAATGAGATTTCATGATTTGTATTTTCATTATTCATGATATCTTTTCATCTTCTAATCTAATATTTTATGATACCACTATAAATAACTTCATTTTTGAGATCTTTATGACCTCCATATTCAAAAGGTGATAATGTGACAAAAAACATTATTAAGAGTAATTCAAAGAATATTTTCATCATTTTTTAAATATTATAATTTATCAGAAAAATATATGATTGTGGGTATAATTTAATTATCCATTGTAAAAAAAATCAATTGATTAATCATCTCATTTTTATGGTCTTCATGATTCAATATATAAATCAATATGTTTGGATTCACCACATTCTTATTTCTTTCAAAAAATATTAGTAAACTTTACCCATAATAATATAGCTATTTAAACCCATTTACCCCACAAAATATAATTACATATAGATATATAGAATTAAAATTATATATTTTATAACTCATTGATCATTCCCAATAATCAACTTCTCTATATCATGTTATAGGTGAACCAAAAATTATAGTAGTGAATCATTTTGTAGTAACCTAAAGAACATCATAGAAAATGTGTAATACAAAGAAAATCAATGTATCATTCAAAATAAGAATGTAATTCCCATTGAAGATTGAAATACCCTTTTTATTAAATGAGTTTTGAAGATCCATAACATTCTTATTCTTCATGAAACATGAAATATATAACAGTCAATTAGGGAACATTCCATGCAATAATAATTTAAAGGAGTAGTCAATAATAAAATTTTCACTCTTTTTTTTGGGTGACCACATGATCAACTTTTTTAACATTTATGTTTTAAAACATCAGTCACCTCTCATTAGAGAGAATTTATTTTATTGAAAAAAAATAATCTCATATAAACACATTAATTTTAATGGTTTTGTACTCATGAAGTGTATCTAATATATATAATGTCTTATAAAAAATCCAAGACTACAAATTAAATATTATTTAAAATATTTCAGATTATACTAATTATGAAATATCTATCATTATCCTTTTAATATTTTTTTTGATAGTATATGTTCATTATGGAAAAATTATATTATATTTTTTCCATTAATAAAATAAAAATTTACAACTTTATTCAAATATTCATAAATATGTTTATTAAATTATTAACACCTGATTTCCACTATATTGTTCTTCTCCAAATTTAATCTTATGCACAATATTGTGAAATACAATTATTCCAAACATGTTTTTCTAATCCTTTATTTCCGATTTATTTTTTTCAGCTATATATTCAATTAGTACCCTAATTATGATACACTTTCACTTGTACACCGTGTATAGTAAACTCTATCAAGTACCCTATGTTCGGTACCCCTTATACAGTCTCACATTTTTTGAAACTACTATATCTGATTATTTGATAAAATATTTCTGATGTTCTGTAGTTATATCCATACTCATTCATTACCATTATAGAAAAAACATAAACCACACCAAATACGCATACTACATGACTTAAATTTTCTTAAAATATCCTAAAGTCACATATATAATAACAAATTTTTTCATGTTTGGTTATTGGTTCATCGAGCAAACAACTATGTATATTCTTAATGTCTAACATTAAAAAATATTTCATAAATTTCCTCAGCACTTCATCTTATACAACTTCGTCAGTGTAACGACCCAAACTTTCATTAATGTAAATCCTTATTGATCTAATTAAATGTATCTTTATGTAAAATGTTTATATAAAATGTCAACTTCTTTGGTTTTAGGTTTTTGGATTTTAAAATACTTTTAAGAATTGTGACTGTTGCTAATACAGTCGTTTAACAGTGATCACATGATTAGTATTAATATAGGTCTTTCACAAATAAAATTTACACAGAAAAATGAAGCGATGACCTCATCCAGTAGATGTTCCCAATACGAAGACCATTTGTCAGAGATCAGAAAGCGGGTTGCATATTTGGGCTTCTCTCTTGACCAATCCCAAGTCGACCATGAATATGTTACAATCGAGCAGGACTGCCTACGAGATAAGTGGAAGTTGATAGAGATTACCACCCGAGCAATGTTATCCGAGCCACCCCAAAAGTCTATCCCCATAACACACCTTACTATTAGGTCTTATGTGGGTATTATAAGGGGTTATGTAACAATACATTATCAATATGGTAATGTACATTATTTTTTTATATAATAATGAATAGACATTCATTTTATTATTGTTACCTTGTAAAAAGTTTTTAAAGCACCCATAGTATTTAAATTTAATGTTCAACTATGAAATCTATTTTGACGAATTAATGGATTTTTAAATTAAATAATATGTTAATAAAATATTATTATTTTTAGGAAATTAATTTTTATTAAATATTAATTATCGTATAATTTTATGAATGAAATTGTAATTTTTATTGTGGTTTGAAAGCCATTTTTGTCAAAACCCCATGAATTTTTTATAAATGTCGGTTTTTATTATAAAAGTGAAAATTAACATATTTAGAAAATTATTTAGAATAAATGAATATTATTTCTGGAATCAGGATGTTGAAATTATCCAATCGTGAATTTTTCATAATTTTCAGAGACAATCAAATTTTTGGGTAAAAATTAAATACCATTTAAATATATAATGTTTTTTATGACATCATAATGACCTAATTGTGATGTAATAAAATACAATAAACATTATGTATGGCCAATATATGTTTTACCATTAAAATAATGTGATTTTGGGTTTGTTTGATTTATTTTACAATGCTTTAGTGGACCCATCAAAACTTATTAAACGTTTTGTCTTTTTAAATTTTTTTCCTTGGGAGTGTAACTCACCTCCACATAAGAAACCTCACTTTTTTAAAAAGTTCTGACTTTGGAATTATAAAATATTTTATTCCACTCCCCTTATTTAAAAACCATTGGCAAAAATGATGGACTGGAATGTGGTGTTGATTAGTTTAATGTGAGGTGTCCCAAACCTAAGTAATAAACACTTCCCTATCCTTTCCTATATAAACCCACATAAACTCATAATTCCTCCACACTCAAATCCTTTGGAGTTCGTCCAAATTAATACCTCCTCTCCCTAGAGTCCTCCTAAGGTGCCCCAAGCTCCCAAGAATCCTCTCTCGAGCCTCTCTCAATCCTTTGGAAGCACACTTTCGAGTAAGGGGTTTCTTCCTTTCTCATTTTTGTCCAATATTCTCTATGTTTTTGTGCCCTTTAAATTTCAATTTTAAATGTTGGGGTATGGTTTCACGACTCTCCTAGACTACCCTATTTATGTTTGAATGATTGGGGACCCCTTTCTCTCTCATTAAATGTCTCCCATGTACACCTGTACTATGCTGAAATTCTGAAAAGAATTTCCCTTTCCTCATTTACATTCAAGTAATAATTTTTTATTATAAATATAAATTCCATTACATTTGATGGGACTTGTATCTATATGGCCCACTTACTTTCCATGTCATGTAAATATGATGATACACACCTTTCTCTCTCATCAACCATTTTAATGAGTTCTTATGTCAAGCCGTTATGCTGTCGAAATTGCATTGTGTTTTTCCCAGCCAAAGTCCTTGTGTAGTGAATACCATGCCAATTTATATATCAAGAGTATTCACCTATATTCACAATTACATATTGTTTATAGATTTTAATGTTTGTATTCCAAATTCCTTTATCATGTAATTAATGATTATGTTTAATGATTAATTTTTTTTGATCCATGTGGCATACTTATGCATTAAGTGAAATGTTTAAGAATGGTGCGCCCTGATTGCACTCAAATGCATTGGGTAAGTTATAGTATCATGATACTTCATGTTAAATGGGTATTTAATCATACTAATTTAGGTGAAATAAGGGTTTAATTGTGCTTCATGTGAAATGAGGGTCTACTCATGGTCCATGTGTAATGAGCCTTGGCTCATGCTAATTCCATGTTAAGTGTTGTTGCCACATTTACTAGTTATGATTGTAATGATTTATCATGTCTATATGTTTATGTTTCTTTTGTGATCTATATATATTCATATAGAGATAATGTAGTGGTCATGTAAAATAATTTTCCAATTAAGATGTTGTATTTCATGTTTTAAGTTGTTATGTAATGATCCTAAGCCCCAAATACACTATACCCCTGGATCTTCTATTATGTATCATGTGAATTTTATGTAATAAATAATGTTTAATTATGTAATAAAAAGCAGGGTATTCATAGCTAGAATCAGAGGATATGTTTAGTTATTTTATGGGATTATGATTAGAAAACCCTAGTAAAGCCATAGAGACTAAACTAAGTATAATAAAAACATTCCTATGTTTTGGTTAGTATTGAGTATGTGATTTATCAAGAAAATAAGTCCCTATCTAGATACCAGCAGGAAGAGACGGATCTAGAACAAATGAATCTTATGGGTAAAACCGAAAAACACCACTTTAAGGAATACTTGAACATGAACTGGTTGCATGAAAATGGGTCTTACTACACTCAGGGTTATGACACTTTTATTGGATATGCTTTGGAAAATTCATAAGCATAGTATGAACCATTATTAAAGGATAAAAAATTCCCTAAGAATATATGTCAGAAATTAGATCATTGATAACATAGACTGAAGACAATAGATTAATATGATAAGGAAATAAAATATATTTATAAGTCATCTGTTTTGTCCTTGGATTACCCTTTATGTGTTACCCCTAACTTTCCTTTTATTCCATCCAATGGCCGGTAATAATAGGACTCAGGCTAACAATCGATGTGGAGATCAATGTGATGACTATACTATTGAGATTCCCAATCCAATGGGAGTGGGGATCACAAAAGTTTTCACTCATCTCTCTCACCTAACTCAATATTCGAATAGAAACATGGGTCTAGAGGAACGTTCAACCCCCCCCCCCCCCAAGAATGAACTAGTCACTATTGAGTGTTTTATGTGACAAAGGCCTCCAGCTTTTAATAGATCATCTGCTACATTATTCACTGAACAATGGATCAAATTCATTGAAAAGATCTTCTCCATCCTTAAATATTATGAACATGAGATGGCTCTTCTGGTTTCTTATCGGGAGGAGGCTGAAGTTGATCAATGGTGGATGTTGATCAAAAATATGATTCCATAGTGGAGATCGTGGCGTTGGAATGGAAGGAGTTTCAAAAATTGTTTTTTTTAATATTTTCTGTGCACCCTCTAGCTTAAGATTGAATGAGACTTCCTTACCCTCATGAAAAAAGACAACAAATATGTTGGAGAATACGAGGAAAACTTCACAAGGCTTGAATGAAATGCTTCCATATTTGTCATTACCCCCACATGCATGGTTGACCGCTTCTTTGGTTGGCAGAAACCTAACCTATAGAAAGCAATGGTGATCTGTGACTTTGACAGCTATGAGTAAATTTTCTAATGTTCCCTCAAGGTCGAAATGGAGATCAGAGGATCTCAGGGGGTATCATGGGGATAAGAAGCTTAAGGTGGAATTCAATTCTGGTGGTCCAATGGATATATCCAATGGGGTTTAGAAGCTCTTTCACCCCACTTGCCAATGGTGCATAAAGAAGCACCCTGGAAATTTCCTGAAGGGTACGACAAAATGCAATAGGTGTGGATGATAAGGGCCCCTAGCTATTAACTATCGACAAGAAAAACCCATGGATGAAATAAAGGAGAGGAATTCTATGTTCAAACCTCAACATGTTGTTCAGTGCTACAACTACAAAGAACCAGGGCATCTTTCAAATCAGTTCCCTAAGCCAAGGGTTTTCAGAGGCAACCAACAACCTCCAAGGTAGCACGGAAGAGCTTTTTCCATCACTACTACTGATGTGAACCCCAAGAATGAAGTAGTGACAGGTATGCTAGTTATTCATTAAATAATAGTGAACGTTCATTTTGATTCAGGTTCTACGCATTCTTTTATATCTTGAAAGTTTAGTAGAACAATCCCAGCACAACCAAAAATAATGGAAGTAAAGATTTCAGTTAGTACGACAAATGGGGAAATCATTGCATCCAATAAATATAAGTCCACCATGTCATAATCTATGGATTGAAATTCCTTTCGAACCTCATCGTACTCCCTCTGGTAGAATTTGATGTTATTCTTGGAATTGATTGGCTTTCATTATATAGATCCAACCTAAATTGCCTTGATAGGGAAATCACTATCCATGTGGAGAATCGACCCCTGATTCTTTACATGTGTAATGATGAAGATGAATCTTCTTTAGCTCTATCATCTCAAGAATGTATTTTACTGCCATATGTTCATGGTTATGTAGCTATGATGATTGAGTCTAAGGATGTAACCATCCTAGATGAAATTCCAATTGTGAAGGAATTCGCTATTGTGTTTCCTGAGGAATGTCCTTGTCTTCCTCCTAGAAGAGATGTTGAATTCTTAATTTATCTTATTCCTGGGGCATTTCCAATATCCTAGTCTCTCTATAGAATAGCTATTATGGATAATGAGGAACTGAAGAAAAAACTAAAATAGAATCTGGTTAAAGGGTTTATACACCCAAGTGCTTTACCCTGGGGTTCACTATCCCTCTTCATCAAGAAGAATGACGAGTCAATGAATATGAATATCCTATGATAAAACAAAGGTGTTATAGATAAAAGAAGTAGGTGTCCTGATTTGAACATAATAAAAGTGTTTTTTATGATTATTTGGTTTTCTACAATGATAAATGTTTCATATAATATGATTTGTGGTTTTAGTCAATTGAGGGAACAAGAAGGAAATAGGTTAATGTTGAATGTTATGGGAAATTTTCTGATGAATAGTTAAATTGGATAAATTTAGAGTGATGTATGTTGTGATCATGCCTAATTAGTTTTCATATAATGTGATTAAAATTATATATGATAACTATCTATTTGACTTACCATGTACGAGAAAGAATGAGTTAACTAAAATATTGTGTAATAGAGACCATGTATGAATGAATATTGAGTTTTATTTGTGTCCATAATATGGTAAAATTCACCAAAGGTCATTTATAAAATGAACAAGAAGATGCTTAGAATTTTGAAAAAAAGGACACAAACAAAGATACAATAAAGAAAATAGGAAGATATTTGTTAACATAATGGATGCAAAAAATGTCCCCCTAATACATCATCAATGTCAAAATGATTTAATTGTGGACTGAATGTTCATTATGAAAATTGATTTTCTATACGGAAATAACCTAAAGGGAATCATAAAGGTGGAATGAGTAATGGTTATATTGTTGATGATGATGACACTGTAGATCAAATGTTATATGAAATTGTTATTAATTATTATTATGAGGTATAATTATTATGGATATATGATTAAGTGTAATAACAAATGTTTTATATTTTGATTCTATAACCATTTTATATAATGGTGAAATATAGAAGGATTGAATTGCTTATGTTATTTCACTGAGGGTTTACATGAATAGGTTCAATAGTTAAAATGGAATAGAAAATAGATTTAATTGGAAGGTGATGTTCATAGAAAATTAATTATTATGTATAATATTACATAAAATATGTTTCATAGGTAAAGATAATGTTTTTTGGATAAATATATTTTTGATATGAATATGTAAATCTTAAGGTCTTTAATACCTTGGAAATAATTAAAGAACTTTTGACAAGTGATTTATTCTATCATAGATTAAGATTAAAACATTTTTTTTTATTTAATTAAAATATCTAATAAACATTAGAATAATAAAACATGAATGTTTTCAATAAGGATTTTTGGAAATTGAGGTTTTAACATGTTTCCGTAGAATAAATAATGATGGTATTCACATTATTGGTATGTTCCAACCAAAAGCTACTTGTAATATATGGGGGATCAATTAGAAGGTGTTTCTTTGAAATTTAGTAACCTTATTTATTACTTTTTAGACTTCCATATTTTGAAATGGTTATAATTTTAACCATTTATGGAATTGGTTGTGTTAATGTATTATCTCTCTTCAACGCTGCATTTTTTATTATTATTCTAGAAAACCCATCACCCCAAGGGTAGAACATACAAAACATGATTAGGGTGGCCTAAAATAATAAATGCCAAGATTCCCCCTAATCGAATTCAATAATTCCAGATTCAATTAAAGAGAACAAGAAAATCAAAAAATGTTGTTACCTTGATCAGCCACCTCCATGGATGCCATGGACGCCATGTAATCAGCTACTTTATTCCCTTCATTCCATGTTTGGAAAAACTGAATGTTGTTGCTTCCAAGGATGACTCTACACGTCCTTAAAACATAACCAATCGACCATGGAGGTGTAATCCTACCATTCATCAAGTCTTGGATAAACATGGAATCAGTTTCAATTTTACAAAGAAATATATTCAAATCTTCACACAACAAGATAATGTTATACATGGCCTCAACCTCAGCTTGGACAAAATTCCCCCTTCCATAAGATGTGAAAAACGCAAGACGAATGCTTTAACCACCATCTCGAACAACACAACTACATCTAATGCTTCCCCGAATACAATATCCATTAAAATTCATTTTTATTCCAAAATTAAGAGGTAGCAAGCATACCCAGTCCCCACTTGTAACATGTTATGAAGGAGATAAAAGAGAATTATAATATTACATATACCATAAAGTAGGGGTATCACTTGATATTTTTGATCACCTAACCTGGTCAATTAGAAGAAATATTTTCTTCAAGATAATAGGCCAAACTGTTTAATGAATACCCTCAAAACTACACTTGTTTATTGCCTACCAAATACACCAACACCATGCACTATGATTCACTATTTTAGCTGTCATTTCTGGACCTGCATCACTCAAACCATGAATCCTTTTATCCATAAAAGAATTCTCTGTAGAAAAAGAGTCTAAGAAACTCGTGAAAATGGAAAAACAATGCCATACATCCATGGACCATTCACTCCCAATAAATAAACGATTGGAGTTTTCATATTTATTCACTCAACAACAATGACATTGGGAAACAAGAGTAATTCCCCTTCATTTCACATTCTCATCCATGGAACTCGCATGGTTTCAAATTCTATATACAAGGTCATTGGATTTCAAAGTGATAATGCTACACCACCCCATATTATTTTAGATATCACATTTCCCTTGTGAAATATAAACCTTTCTAAACACTTTAGCAGAAAAAATTCTAGAATTAGAAGCAGTGAACACTCATTTGTTACGCTCTAGATTTAAAACAATACGGTCAAAACTCTTCCTTCAATCTTCATCAGGAACAACACTGATAAAATTTGGAAACATACTATCCTCCCAAAAAGAAATAAAGGGAGAGGATATTCTAGAAGACCGATAAATGAACCTTCCCAATGGTTATTCCCGAATGAAATATAACCCCTGCCAGAATACAACGTCAATGTTGATGAATGATAGGAATAATATGCCAAATTAAAGACCAGAAAGGAAAAAACTATTTCCCATCTTCAACAGAGACTTCACCTTGTAAAGACATAATTTCACCCAAAATCATGTGTTCCTCCACAAACTCCCATGTATGTTTTGAAAACATACAATACACCCTATCCCCTAGACTGCTGACATTAATACCACCATCATAAATCTTCCATTCCAATCTATTCCACGAAGACCAATGACATTTCCCCTCAATATGAGAATCCCAAATAAAATCATCCATGACATTTTCAATAGCAGTAATAAATCCCTTAGGAACAATGATTGCTGATTGAACATGAATCAGAATAACAAAAAATACATTGCTGATTAATATAATCCTACCACCAAAGGATAGAAAAATATTTTTTAGTCCAAAATAAGTCTCATGATTCTATTAACTGTTCCATCAATGTCTTTGATACGGATATGACTAGGAGATATTAGAGGGCCATGATATCCCAAGAGAAATGAACCTTTCAGAATGTTCAACAATCTGGATATAGATAATACTTTTATGTCACCACATTAGTTAGAAATATGAAAACTAATATTTTCCATATTTATAACCACCCCACTCCATAAAATGTATTCCTCCAAAACTATAACAAAACCACTAACCAATAAAACACTAGCATTGTTAAAAATTAGTGTATTATCTTCAAACATCTAGTGTGAATTATTATGATACAACATTCTTCTTGTTTAAGGTATAATTTTACATGTTGATATATTTTTATTAATAAGACGGCTCAGATCTTCTTGCATGAGAATAAGAATAGTCTGAGATAAAGGATCCCATTATCTTAAACCACTAGTTTCCTTGAAAAAAAATGACTTTTACCCATGTAAAAAATCCACAACTAGGAAGATATAAAACATCTAAACAGAATATCAATAACCCAAGTAGAAAATCCTATACTTTTAAAGACCCTAATGATAAATCCCCATTCCATTATATCATAATATTTGTTCATATCAAGATTAAAATCTATATTTGATCCAGGAAATTTGATGTTGATATCGCGAAACAGATCATGATCCAAGTAAACCACTCCCTAGATAGAGAGACCTCTAAAAACCTGTGCTGCTCTAAGGATATCCAACGACAAATGAATGTAGACATCCACGAATTGACAATAATTGATAAGATTTTATACTGAAAATTGCACAAAATCACGGGCCTATAGTCCGGAATTAATGAAGGGTTTTTAACATTTGGAAGCATAACTAGAGTATTAGCACAACCACCCCTAGAATAAACCCACCTCTAATGAAGTCCTGAATGGACAGAATATATTCATTTTAACCACATCCTAGGACCCCCTATAAAATGATCCTGGAAAACCATTAGGGCCCGAGGCACTTTCTGGATTATGTTTCATCATTGGGTCATGAATTTCCTTCTCATAAAAAATAGATTCTAGTATGAAATTATCCAAATTCAATATCATATTTGGAATCCCCTCAAATAAATCTCCATCCCTACTATGATAAACATTCACCAACATCGGATTAGAGTCACAAAGAAAATTAATAATGATGTAGAATGGTAAACTCCCAACCACATCCCAATCTCCCTAAGAATAAACCATCATCTATAAGAATATTTGGGTCAACTATCTTTCTCTGTTCTTTTAAACAAGCATAGAAATATGATGAATTTTTATCTCCATCACTCAAACATTTTACTCTAGCACATTCATGGTAAATACACTCCTATTTCAAAATAATTTCATGTATAACATAGTTCATACCATTAAAGTCTTCATAGATCTCATCATCCCACCTGTCTTCTAGCATTCTTTTCATACATTCATCCTCATATTTCATATTTTCTAGATCTCGGTCAATATGAGGAATATTTCTTACCCAATGGTGTAACCTGCGCTTGAGATGTATCAAATTACTATGTATAGATTCCCAAAAATAACCTTGAATTATTTCCTCCCCACAATCTTTGAAAATCTGGTGATAATTACATATATCATTCCAATATGGAAAACCCCAGAAATAATATCTACCTACCTGCCCAGGAGATGAAATAACAAGAAGAGGTGAGTGATCTAAAATCCCACAAAAGAGATTATCCACTTTCGAATTAGAGAATCTAGATACATGAAGACCATTTTCATGACACCGATCAAGAAAACTCCAACATCAATTACTTACCTTCTAATTATTAAACCATGTGAAAAAATCACCAGAATAACCCATATTAGTAAGTCCCTTTCATTCCATGAACAGAAAAAATCTCCTACTATCCACTCGAGGAAATGCACCCTTCCTTTTATTCTCAACTGGATAAGCAATAACATTAAATTCTTCACTGACAATATATGGTAGACCTTCCAAATCAGAACTATTTATCCTCTTCCACAATAGTTCCCTCTTTTGAGCCACCTAACATTCATAAAAAAGAAAACAAAAAGAATATCTTCACCTGTGTGGATTTTTATGATAAGGTATTTATCAACAGCTTTATCCAAATCCATTGAGACAATTGTTTTCCAAAAAAACCCACATATAATGATTATTAGGTTTTTCTTTCAACCCTGTATGTATTTCTAGATTATGGGAATAATCATTATACCTACTTGGATTCTTCTTTTTCTCTAGAATATCAACATCACATAACTTACTATTTATAATTTATGTGATTAAAAAATCTATCTTCACTCATTTTCCAATGACATGAGCATTCCAAATTATAACCAGAATCATTGAAACTATATATTCATGGTTATGGCCCTAGGAATCACAGTCGGACTAGAATGGGATTCTAGAAAATCATTAATATACAAAGGTTTCTCCCAAATACACACTCCAGTATCAGCATATAGAAAAGGATTGACAGGAGAAGCCAACAAATTACAACCTCGACTAAAATCCCTTTTCAATTTGTTCATGGATATATCAATTTCATTATTTATCACAACAACTTCCTTCCAGACTCCTAAACTATCTTGAGAGGGAGTAATAGATCAATGAGAAGACCCATACACTCTCTTTTTAACTATAAATGAAGATTCACTTTTCATACCATTGAAAAAACCCAATTATTTATCATCCTTACCATCTAAACTATATAGGTTTCCAAAGATAACGGTTCAAATACTAGAAAAAAACAATTCATTGGACCATATATGGGAAATCCCTTTTCGACCAAACCCTCCAAATACATTATTGAGATAGATGAAATTATAGAACTCTCAATGATCATCAATGAGATATAAAATCATGTTCTTCATTATTAGATAATGGAAAAACATTAATTACATAAAAAATCTCATATTTTCTAGATCACTCATTAGAACTCTTCGTTGATATCATATTTCTAGCATATAAATAACCCTCACACAGGTATAACTAATCATCAATAACACAATCAGAAATAACAACCTTGGTTACCAGTTCAATATCCACCAACTCACCCCTTTTTGTAGAATTTTAAAAATGAATCCCACCATGATTATTAGATAAAACAACATCACACAGGTTTACCTAGTCATCAATAACACTGTAAGGGATTACACCCTTGCTAACTAGTTCATAATCTATAGAATCAACCCTTTTAGAAGAATTTTGAAAATGTATCTCACCAGGATTAGATTCCCTACAAATCTGCAATGAATGACCTGGCAGGTCGCAATTGGAGAAATACCTGGGAAAAACTAGGTATTCAATTTACTGATTCCAAGAAAGAAAACCCTTCACGTTCAGATTAACCCTTTCCAGAATCAGTAGTGACAAATCATGATCAACACATTTCCGCACATTTGATATATCTGCACACCCCCTGTTATTATTGTCCAAACATAGAGATCCCCCAAGAGAATCCCCAATAGCTTTATTGAAAGAAATTTTATGCAGGGGTAATGTAAAACCTATAAGTTATATCCACAATGCCGCATAAGGACTTTCCATCCCCATATGTACATCAAGAGACCAACTCGGCAGATTGAACCTCCATCGACAAATGATTCGAGAATAATTACACCATTCATTTAAGAAATCCTATTCAGAAGCAAAGGATATGAAAAAAGATGATCGATGTAAAGGAAAAATCTATACTTGAGCAGAAATACCCCAATATTTGACAAACTTTTTGAATATTGATATCGACGGCTTCACTAATCAAAAATGATATAAAAGAGTCCATTTCAGACAACCAACCTCCTCTTTATAATCCCGTAATTGAAATTCCACTATAGAATCTAATGTATCTCAATAGATTTTCAGATAAAAAGGCTGAATATCTATAAATCTGGACAACCCTAAACCCTGAGATGACCCATAAAGAACACCTAAAAATTATTTGAAATACAATGAAGTCGAAACCCTATTCGAGTAAATATTCTCATCAAAAACAGCTTCAAAACCTAGATGATTTGATAGATCAAGCTGAAAAGTGCAAGAATAATAAGATCTTGGAAGAGAAACCATATCCAAATTCCAAGCTTCCACCATGAAGAGCATGTTCTCATTAGACATTATGCTTCTGTGAAGATGATCTATCCTAGAAGTCTGCTCTCATCGGTGGTATAGTGACGATCTTTGAAAGAGGGATCAAAAGGTTTGAATTAGCAATTAATTTTAAGGTATAATCTCACCATATAAGGATTTATTCATATTTTCTATCTTGTGATAGCCAATTAGTTATAATAAATACAAATAGAATGACATATCATTCCATTTTTTGAATCTCATGATCTATTAATGAATCAAGAATGAGAAATTAACATTAATTTCATAGAATAAGAGATGAAGTGGAGGATGATCGGGGAAAAAATAGTATGGTTTTCCTAAAATCATGTAATTTTATATTTTCATGAATATTAATTGACATAAGGAAAAATTACCATGAAAACAAAAATGATATACTAGAATCATTGTTTTTAATGAATCAAATGGACTAATAAATCATTACGGATTTATGGATTCTTGATTGTTATATTTATCATAAACATGTTCACTATCACTATCCATAAGAAATTGAAATATGGATTTCCCTTTTTCATCTATGTTTTTACTTCCAACCTATGTTCTCCTTTTTTGGAATCCTATTTATGTGTAACTTTGGATAAAAATTATGTTTTTTAAATGAATTTTTAAAAATAATTTTTTTTTTAATTTTGAATATTAATGCATGGAAAATTAATTTATTAATCCATTGATAACTCAAAATAATTCTGAGAGTGAAATAAGTTTTAATGGCATTATAACATAACACCACAATATTATTTGAATTAGTTTTTTTTCCAAATTAATTGAATCTTTTTGATATTTTTTTATTCTAAATAACACTAAAGATTTTTTTTGTAAAAGAAGTTCACTAATTGTGGATAGATTTATACACCACAAAAAATCAGTATTTCATTACATTCCACCATTATAATATCTTTAATTACATTGAAGACTATATTTGGATTATAATACCCAAAATATTGAGTCCTATAGAGAGATTTTGTAACATAAAAGGTTGAGTTTTACTGAACAACATGATAATCTTAATATTATTATTAATATTTTATTATTGGTAAAACATAGCCATTGGAAATGATGTAAATAACTTTATTAAATAAATTTTTAAAATATTATTTTCACATGTATATAAAATGAATCCTTTGGTTATCAATTAGTTCAACTAAACGTAATAAATAATTGAAAATAATAAAATTACTTTCAATAGAATAAAATTTTACTATAATAAATTAAAAACCCACTTTTGAATTATATATTAAATAAAATATACATATTATATATTAAATCAATATTTTTTATACTCAACCAATATATTTGATATTTTAATGATAATAATAAATAAAATTTTATTAATAAAAGGATATATTTTTCTTAATGATAATTTTACCTCTTTTTAATAGATTACCCATTTTAAATATGATTTTTAACAGATTAATTTTTTTAAATATACACTTAATTTCTTTAATAAAAAACATAAAAATAACATTAAGTGCTTTTTTTGAATTTCTATGAGTGGATTCATTTTTTATGAATAGTTAAAAACACTGAATTATAATTCAAAAATGTTTTTCCATCAATTTTATTTTTTTAGTTAGTTTATTTTTTTAACATTGTTTATAGTATTATTATATAAATTCTAAAACAACTAATCAAAACTGGGTCACATTATTCAATATAAAATTAAAACTGTATATAAAAAAATACATTATTTGTAACATATTTACATAAAACACCACATTGTTGTATCATCTATGGGATTAATCTTCTATTAATTTGTTCTAGTTTTTTATTGGTATTTGGAAAAATATATTATATATTTCTAATCTTAATAATTTTTTTATAAGGTAAATATTTTTTTAAATTTTTTTGAAATTTGTTAATTTGAAGTATAATGATTTATAGAAAAATAGGGTAATATAAGAGAAAACCATAAACATAAGTCCCAAAATGAAAAATAAAATTTCAAAAAATCAATTATATATTTTTCATTATAACCTATACAATATTTTATCTAATTGGGAACATTATTGGATTAACATTACATTGAAAATTTGTTGGTGGAATTCCCTTTTCAAAATAATTCATGAATGCCACTCCTCCTCCCTTATAAAAAAACATTCATCCCTACAACTTATTCACACCTCTACAGCCATTTGGATCTCCATAATCTACAAAAATATGCTCCAAATGTTCCTAAATTATTCCTAGATTCCTTATTTATTTCATAATTCCTTCCAAGGAATCCTTTCTGTGAAACCCAAAAGGAGTTACCCATAAAAGAGGTACCATCTTTTCTCAAGAACCATTATTTTATTTTCATTCTTCAACCCCTAGATTATACTTATTAAATTATTATATAATAAATTAATTATCATAAATATAGATATATGTTGTATTATAAGTATTAGAATTAATAATAAACAAAATTACCTCTAATCTGTAATGAACTTATCATTTTTTGTAAGAAGAACATCCATCTCACGAAATAATATGATCGGTTTATCCTTTACCTCTTATCATGGATGAAAATTATGATGGGAAATATGTTTTCATATGATTTATGTGATATTATGTATTAATTTTACATTATTTAATTATTATAAAAATCATATGTTCATGCATTCCATTTTCTGTAAAAATGAATACTTCTCTTGTGGACTTGTGGATTGCAACCTCCTCAAAGTGATGTAAGTCGTTAACACATTACATTTATCAGACTAATGATGGGGTTTGAAAATTTATATTATATATATAAAATAATAATGGTATTAGATATATAATATATATATATGTGTGTGTGTGTGTGATTTTGTGTATTATTGATACTTTATCTATTTTGAAAAGATAATTAAATGGAAACAACATCCATGAGAACATACGGTCTACAAAATCCAAGAATTGTGCGTTCCATTTCAAATAAAAATAGGTTTTATATTATTATAAATATTTTTATACTGAATATATATTATAACATTATAATATTTTATATACATCAAATAGGTATTTCCTGATCTAAGTAGGGGAGGTCGATAGTAAAATGTGAAAACATGTATGAAAAAAAATATTACAAGAAACATTACATTAACATGGATTTGTTAGAAACCCGAAAATAAAATGTCATAAAAAATAATATATTGTATTATATATTATAATATGATTCTAAGGTTCATTTATAATAAAATTATATTTATTATATAGTGTTCATTATTGATAAAAAAGAATAGAAAGACTTATGGTTGGGGTTTTCTCATCTCACATCATATATCCATGAGATACATGATTTATTACCCACTCATTTCTTTTGTGTGGAGTTTATACTACCAATGTACGTATTATATTATTTTTATAGTTCAATATATTGTTATTAACATATCCATTTAAGGATATTTAGTTCATGGTAGCTATGTTCCCAATGTTACCTAAATAGTAATATTATTCTATATAAATTTTTCTTCTTTGATACACATCCCATGTTATGAACCTATAATTTTCTATGATGTGTATATACCATATTTGACATGTTATATAATGGATCAAGTTATTTAAATAATATTTTAAACTTTATTAAATTTTATTATTTCTATTTTATTAGGGTTCAATGTTACTAAAGTTGTAATAGTTTATTGCTATAATCTCATTTTCATCAAGATCATTTATGATTACACATCAATTGATAAAATATTATGATTAATATCTCAATAAATTTAATGAATTTTGATAAATACTGGTTATTAATGTTTTATCCAATCAATGTTATAAATTTACACAATATTTTACATATGATAAAGAAATTTTTTTATTAATATATTGAATGGTTTTTCCTTTCGGTCAAAAATATATGTTCCTTAAAAACCATGTCTTCATTAAATGTTCTCATTTTTTCCTATTATAATATGATAATTAAAGGAATTTTTTACACATGTATTACCATTTTACAAACTCATTTTAAATGTATCCTTCTTATATTTTTCTAATAAATAAATATTTATCGTAAAAAATGAATGTTAAACATGTATGGACTTACCCACCTTCATGACCATCATTTCTATGATTCTTCCATTTTATTTATATAATTTTAATTTTTAATGAATATTTTTTCATAATATTATGTAAATATGTTTATTTGAAAATAAATTTCAGTGAAAAAGTTTTTTCAAATATAATTTTTTATATAAACAATGTTTTAAATGATTTTCAAAATTCACTTTATGAGTTATGAATGTTTTGTTTCAAATGAAATTTTTTAAATGATAAAAAGGATTATATTATATTTTTTCAAAAATAGTTTTAATGAAAAATGTTTTAAAAATAAATTCAATCATATTTTATATGTATTCAAGAAAATGATTTCCAAAATTGTTTCATTCTTCCTTAATAGGTTTTATAGAATTATTTCCAAATTTTTTTCAAGATTCATTTATTTATTTTAATGGAAAAAGGTTATAATTATGTTTTATTGATTAATTTATGAGATCTCAAATATAAATCTTTTAATTTTTTATCAATCATAATTATATGTTTTAAAGGTTATTTTCAACGATATTTTTCATGATAATATTTTACGCCTTAAAAACGTTTTTTCCAATATATAAAATTATTTTACTGAAGAAATGTTTTTAAAAGATATTTGATAATTATTTTCCCTATATAATATTTATGTTGGTGATACTCATGGTGGGAAAATTAATTAAATATTCCAATCAAATTATTTATCTAAATAATTTGTCTTTATATCACAAGATGGTTATGAAACCCATTTCTCTTTCAATGGTTATATGTTTATGAATCCTTATTCATTTTACAGGGTTTTCGTTAATGAAATGGCTATGAAACCTATAAATTATCTACAGGTTATTTTAAGATTAAATCTTTATCAAACTAAATTCATTTCAGGGGATTTGATATGATTTCTTATGATTGTGTGGTACATGTCATTATGATTTAGTTATGATTATATTTGGACATATATCACCCTCCATTGAATTGGGTAGTGATTTATATCTCAAGTGATCGGCATGTATTGAACGATGTGTGAAATATTTATGGAAAATTATGTTTTCTTCTAATATGGTATTGGGAGTAAACCTTGAATACTAATATGGTCATTGGAGTTAACCTTGACTTCTAGGATCCTATGGGGAGTGAAGCCATACTAATAATGTGGTCGTGGATGTGATTCCTTTACTAATGTAGAAATCATTTTATATAATTATGTGTCTTCCAAAAATTCCATGACTTATTCATAAGTTATGATCACATGGATTATGAAACAGATTCCATTATGATTAATATCTTATGAAATTCAAATATTTATTAAATAACTCGTGAATATTATATTTGATATTCATGGTATGATCTTAAAATTTCATTCTCATGTACTCATACCCCTATTCTTATGTTTTACTTATTTATCTCCATTTTTACCAATACTGATCGTATGAGATCACCTATTTCATGTGCTCCATCTCTGCATACTATGATGAAATGTTTTAATTTTATTTATAAAAGGGGATAATATAGCATCCTGGAATTTTCTTACATTACTATCAAATCATTTCAAAGATAAAAATAATAATAGTATTACACATAGAGCATCCAAAGGTTTAGTGTCTTGGGAAAACTAAGACCACACATAACAAATACAACATCAATCATTAACATTCATTTAATTTCTTCTTCTTTAGCTTGTTATTGGAACTTGTACTCTTATTAGTACATGTAGAAACCAAAGGATATAAATCCAAATGGGTGATCTAGAATCCCATTAAGAGGATAGGTAAGAAAATTATATCATGGGGTGAGTGTAATCATAACATAGGCAAAAGATCATGAACATGAGAGGAGCAGAAATCAAATACATGAAATGTGGAAATGCATAAAATGAAACATAATGTCTTAGTGGTTAACAACCACACATACTTGTGAACCAAGATATCATATTGTTAACACATCATTTTACATTTACTCATTTGATTCATCACTTTACCCAATGCATTGGATCAATTTATAATTTCGGGCACAATTGCCACTTTGAAACATACATAATTGCGCTATATAATTCCGAGCGCACCCGTCACATCAAAACATTATCATTATCATGATTACCATATAGAACACATATCAAACATTTACATAAATATCCCATGAAAATAAATGGGTTTCATCTCATAATAACGCATTTATAAGCTTTGGGTTCCCAAAAGAAAGAGGGAATAACAAACATGTTACCAGAATCGTCCACGTTGAGTGAGAAGTAAAAGGGGTGTTCTTAAAAGAAGAGTTCATTTGGAAAAGATTTTGATGGACATAAAAACTAGTGACAAACATTTATATCCCATAAAATTAAGGGATATTTTGAACAAATGATATTTGAGGAGTAACCATATCAAAAATGGAGTGAAAGAGGGAGAACCCGAAGGAAGAAAATTGGGTTAGATATTTCCCCTTACCTTGTCCCAGGATGCTTCCTTCTCTTTAATGTCATGTATAATGAAATTATATTCATTAATTAGAAATACAGAACCATGTGTACATTAATAGGGTTCATTCTGGTTTCATTATGTCATATTATGTTCCTTGGGATGACTTGTAGAGTTTAAAAACATTGTCCGGGGATGTTCGTGTTTATGGTTTTTCTTGGGTGGTTCACTTGTATTCTTAAATTGTAGTTTGGGTAGAAAATGAGTAAACATACAGAACTGATATTACATGTTATTAATGAGATTACATGAGTTTTAAGGATCTTATAATGAATCATATTATATCCATGTGGATAATTCATTTGATAAGAATCAAACGAAGATTGGGTGGGTTAATTGGAGCGGGTTTTCGATCACAAAGAACTTGTATTAATTTATCCCTTAGTAATATGTTCATAAGTAAGTTATAGAACATTAAATAGGCCATAATAAATATAAAATATTATGTTTCAACCATAAAAATGGTTTCATGACCAAATCTAATGGGATATAAATGGAAGAAGAGAGCATGTCATTTATTGAAGGTGATAAATTTAACACCTCATGAACAACGTTCTCTATAATAAAATATAAGGAAGAGGGAAAGAGGGTGGGGTGATATAATATCCCATTAGCATCATAACATTATAAAATATTTATAATACTGGAGTTACAATACAATTCAGATGAAAAGATGTGGGGAGAGATCAAGAAATGAACTTGAACATGAAAGGAAAATAAAGGAGAAGAGGGAGAGAAATTACCTCTAGAATCCTCCTCTTGAGAAGCTCCTTAAGGGCCTGAGCATGGTCTTTTGATGAGACCAGAAGCTCTTGGACGTGGAGGAGGGGCTAGGGAAGGTTTTTGGGTAGATTTTAGAGAAGACTTGGATTTTGAGAGGTGTGAGGAAATGAGGGAGTGAAGGGTGGCTTTTATAGTGGAGGGGAGAGGGGTTTCTTTAATATAAAATTCATTAGTTTATTAATTTCCGCTAAGACAAGGAATAGTGACTCTTGAACGACAATGAATATTAATTTTATAATGTAATCCCAACCCAAGTGGGATTACATCATCAGATCATCATCGATGACTCAATTAATCAATTATTTAGCATTTTTTTTAATTTATCGGATTCTACTATTCATCAAAATTTCAAGAATTTCAGAAAAATCCAAAAAAATATAACCCAACCATTTTTCGTTGTGTAAAATCCAAAAATGAACTGAGTTTTTCAATGATTATTTTCTATGTATTATTAATTAAATATTTAATTAAAATCATAATTGACTTAAAAACAATTTTTAAGAATAAAACTGATTTTATAGTGCTTTCAAAAATAACATTGGGTCATATAAAATTATATAAAAACTATAAGTCGTTGATTAAATATTTTAAGAATACATTTTTGGGAAATAAATAATCTTTTAAATTAATTAATTAATAATAATTTATTATTTATGACTTACAAAATAATAAAACTCTTACTAAGGTCAAATTGTCACTTTCTAAGATGTCTAAATTTTATTTAATTAATCCTAGGTAATGTTACTCTTATGTTAGATGATTTACTATTCATTAGGTTCATATTACTATTCATAAGGGTATGCTACTAATCATAAGGGTATGTCACTATTCGCCAAAAATTATTTTTGTTTCATCAGACTCCAAAAATCATGTTAAATAGAACGGTGTATGTCGGATTTTCAAAATTCAAAACATAGAAGTGACAAACTTATGTTTAAAGGTCACTTATCACTTAGTAGTTCATTATTTTGTGTTTTCATGTTATTTTATGACATAAATATAAGAAGGGTATTTCCATTGAAAATTTTTGGGTCGTTACATTCTTCCCCCCTTAAAAAAATTTCTCCCTCGAAATTTAATTTTACATAAACAGGTGAGGGTACTTCTCCTTCATTTCCTATTCTGGTTCCCAAGTTGCTTCCTGAAACATATTGTTCCTCCACAACACTTTGTCAATATGGGTTGTCTTGATGAGTAGAACCTTATCACTTCGGTCCTTAATCTTTTCCGGTTGCTCCTCATAGAAGAGATCATCTTCCAGATTCACCGCCTATGAGTTTAGTACATGTGAGGGGTCTGGTCTGTACATCCTTAGTAGTGATACAAGAAACACATCATGAACTTGAGCCATATTCGGTGGAAGTGAAAGACGATAAGCCACGGATTTTATGCGGTCAAGGATTTCAAAGGGGCCATTATACCTTGGTCTTAGCTTCCCTTTCTTCCTGAATCGCATGACTCTCTTCCATAGAGATATTCGAAGGAAGACTTTATCTCCAACATCAAACTCCATGTCCCTTCGACGGTTGTCAGCATAGCTCTTTTGCCGACATTGAGCATCTTTGATGTGTTTCTGTATTACATGAACATTCTATGTCGTCTCATGAACGAGATCGGGTCCAAGTAGCTTTCTTTCTCCATCTTCATCCCAACAGGTTAGAGTTTTACATCGCTTCCCATAAAGAGCTTCATACGGATCCAACTAAATACTCGAGTGGAAGCTCTTGTTGCATGAGAACACAACCAATGGGAGATTCTGATCCCATCCACCTTTGAATTCTAAAGGGAAGGCTCTTAGTATATCTTTAAGCGTCTGAATAGTCCTTTCAGACTGGCCATTAGTTTGGGGGTGATAGGTCGTGCTGAAATTTAATTCAGCACTCAAAGCATTTTGAAGGCTCCTTCAAAATTTATATGTGAACCTTGGATCACGGTCATAGAAAATTGAGGTTGGAATACCCTACAGTCTCACCACTCCCTTCACATATATCTTTACAAGTTGATCAAGCAAGAGATCTTCCCGAATAGCAATAAAATGGGAAGTCTTGGTGAGTTGATCAACCATAATCCATATCGCATTATTTCCCTTTGATTTCTTCGGGAGACCTGTAACAAAGTCCATAGTAACATTTTCCCATTTCCACATGGGTATAGGCAATGGCTGCATCATACCTTTGGACTTTTGTCGCTCAACTTTAACTTGCTGACATACCAAGCACCTTGATATATATTTCACAATTTCCTTCTTCATGTTATCCCACCAGAAGTGTTCTCGGAGATCATTGTACATCTTGGTTCTCCCATTATGGATAGACAAAGTTGAGATATGTGCATTATCCAATATCTCCTTATTAATCTCGGGTGATGAAGGCACAAAAATCCGCATTCCAAACAGAATCACACCATCATCATCGATATGGAACCTATGCAGCTTCTCCTCTTTTACCGCATTCACCCTCTTTTTTATCTCCACATCATCCCATTGTGCTTCCTTAATATTCTATTTGATGGATGTTTGTGCAATTATTTGGGAAAGGTAGGATGTATCCCATTCTCTTATGATTTCCAAATCCATTCTTTGTATATCCAAGAAGACATGGTCTTTCTCAATCTGCAACATGGATAGAGTAGTAGGTTCTTTTTTGCTTAGAGCATCAGCTACCTTGTTTTCCTTTCGACGTAGATAGTGAATAGAGAAATCATAATACTTGATTCGCTCTAACAATCTCCCTTGACACATGTTGAGCTCCTTTTGTGCGAATATATACTTTAGGCTCTTGTGGTCAGTGTATATGTCACACTTCTCTCCATAAAGGTAGTTCCGCCAGATTTTCAAGGCAAAAATCATGGCTTCCAGCTCTAGATCATGCGTCGGGTAGTTCTTCTCATGGATCATCAAATATCGTGAGGTGTAGGGTTTCATATTATCATTGTGTATGAGTACACAACCCAAGACTTTCTTTGAAGCATCACTGTATATCACAAAACTTTCTCCACTTTTCTGTAGTGTGAGTACAAGTGTAATGATCAACCTTCTCTTTAGCTCCTTGATGCTTCCCTCACATTCCTCCATCCAGACATACTTTTGCCCTTTCCTTGTTATCTTAGTTAGTGGTATTGACAATTGTGAGAAGTTTCTCAAAAAATTTTGGTAGTACCCAGCTAATCCAAGAAAACTACATATTTCTATGACACTAGAGGGCCTGGGCCATTCCTCAATCACATTTTTCTTTGATGGATCCACAGAAATTACCTCACTTGTGATTACAATACCCATGAACGTTACTTGATTCATAAAAAAGTAACACTTGTTGAACATGGTGGACAACTTCTCATTTATAAATGTCTCCAACACAAGTCTTATATGTTCATCATGTTCCTCCTTTCTCTTGGAGTAGATGAGAATAGCATCGATAAACACTACCACAGATTTATCGAGGTAATGTCTAATGACTCTATTCATCAAATCCATGAATATTGAAGGGTCATTAGTATGTCCGAAGGGCATCAACAAAAACTCATAGTGCCCATACCATATACGGAAGGTAGTCTTCTGAATATCTTCCTTCTTCACCTTTACCAGATGATATCCTGAACGAAGATCCACGTTTCAGAAGTATTGAGATCCTCTTAAATAGTCTAACAAGTCATCAATCTTTGGGAGAGGATACTTGTTCTTTGTGGTGAGCTTTTTGAGTTCCTGATAATCGATATATAGCCGCATTGTTCCATCCTTCTTCTTCACAAAGAGCACTGGTGCACCCCAAGGTGATGCACAAGGGCATATGAACCCTTTGTCCAGATGCTCTTGCAGCTGCTTCTTTAACTCTCCTAGTTCGATAAGAGCCATCCTATAGGGACACATCGAGATAGGAGTAGCTCAAGGTATGAGTTCAATTGAGAAATTTACCTCACGATCTCGGGGAATTCTGGGTAACTCTTTGGGAAATACATAATCATATTCTCTCATGATGGGAATTTCCTCATGGTTGGAACTTTCCTTCGACTCAACCATTTGGGAGAGGTATGCTTCTTCATAGGGAATCGACACCCAAACCATTTCAGTATTTCTCAAAGGAGATTCTTGATATTCCTTGCATTTTTAGAAGAGCATGGGATGGTTCGGAATATGAAAAGATATTTCCTTTTCCCAACAGTTGATATGCGCTCTATATAATGAGAGCCAATCCATTCCCAATATAGCGTCGAATTCCACCAAGGGATGTATTATGAGATTTTCTGGAAGAATCATCCCACATACGCCAACAAGAGAAGAGTCAAATACTTGGGTTGTAATGATTGCACCACTTGGTGTTTTTATAGATATCTCTACTTCAAGGTTTCGAGGCTTTGATTCTATAGTTCTAGAAATCTTGCAAGATATAAAGGAATGCGTAGAACCATAATCAAATACGACTTTTTCCATTATTGAGTGAATAGTAAGTGTACCTTGTACGACTTCATTATCATGATCCACCTTCTTAGTAGTGATGGCATAAGACTTCCCTTGTTCCTTTGGATTTGGAGGCTGCTGACACAGATTACCCTCGAGAACTCGAGGTTTAGTGCACTGGTTTGCATAGTTCCCGAAGTCATTATAGGTGTAGCATTGAACCATGAGTGGTTCTATCCTTTCATCGGCTACATTCTCCTTCCTTTTCGTGTCTTTTCGATACTCTTGAGAATGGTTTCCTTCTTTCCCACACTTGAATCATTTCCCTGTCCCTTTGAGGCCATTCCCATGGTGGAACTTCCCAAATTTTTGGCATGTGGGTCGATGGTTTTTCTTCCCAGCTTTGTCATTAGATCCACCAGCATGAAACTCCATCATTATTTTCTTATCACCATATCCATGTGACCATTCTCCAAACTCCATCTCAACTTTGAGAGCACACCGAACAACTTCTTCATAACTCCCAAAGTCTTGAATTGCAAGAGCCTTTCCAAGGTGTGGTTTTAATCCACAAAAGATTCTATCAATTTTTCTATCATTCATGATAACAAAACCCGAAGCATACCTTAAGAGCCTTGTGAAATTCGCTTCATAGGTTGTGATAGATTCTCCTTATTTTTCCTTGAGCTCTATGAATTCTCTCTCCATCTTCGTGCAAAGAGTTCTAGGGAAATACTTTTCAAGAAACATTATCTTAAAGTCTTCCCATTCAATCTCTTCAATTTCCTCCCTTGTCTTGGTGTTCTTAATAAATGCCCACCATTGATCGACTTCTACATCTATACGATAAATGGATAGATTCACCTTCTCCACCTCAGAACAGTGAAGAACAGAAAATATCTTCTCTATGGAGTTGACCCACTGTTCCGCAACTAGGGGATCAGAAGATCCACAAAAGGTTGATGGTCATTGCCATATAAAACATTCAATATTCAGTTTCTCCCTCTTCCGTGAAGAAGGGAATTCCCTATTATTATGTTTATTGTTTTTAACCTTAGATAATTGGGTAAGAATCACCATGATGTCTTGAACTCCACCTCCCAAATTATTGGGGATGTTGTTCGGGCAATCGTTGCATTGGACCTCGCATGAGTTGTTGGCCTGATTTCTCCTGGTTCGCACCATTTTATAAAATAGAAAAGGATAGAAAAAAACATAAGTAAACAAGTCATGAATAAATTATTTATTTAAAAAAATTATACTAAAAACATAACATATGGGATCCCTAGGTAAATATTATTGTGTTCATATTTTTACTTAGTCTCATATTATAGGTTTTCTCTAGGGTTCACTAATACTAATTCCCAAATTAACTAAACCTCCCTCTGATACCAACTATTGCATCCCGGCCTTTTCATACATTACTGTTATATCATTTCAAAGATAAACAACATAATAGTATTACACATAGAGGATCCAAAGGTTCAGTGTCTTGGGAAAACTAGGACCACACATAATAAATACAACATCAAGCATAAACATATATTTAATTTTTTCTTCTCTAGCTTATTATTGGAACATTTCCTCTCCTTGGTACATGTAGCCACATGAGGATATACATAAAAAGTGGTGAGGTAGAATCCCAGTAATAAGATAGTTAAGAACAATATAGAATTGGTTAAGCATAATCATTACATAGGCAAAAGATCATGAACATGAGAGGAGAATAAATCAAAGAACTGAAATGTATCAATGCATAAAATGAAACATCATGTGTTAGTGGTTAAATGCCACACATAATTTTGAACCAAGCTAGAATCATGTTCACACATAATTTTACATTTACTCATGATAATCATCACATTTCCCAATGCATTGGAGATCTGTATAATTTCATGTGCACCCGTCACTCTGAAACATTCATAATTGCGGTATGTAATTCCGGGCACACCCTTCACATAAAAAAATTATAATTATAATTCTCAACACATAGAAAACATATCAAACATGTACATAAATAACCCACGGAAAGTAATTGGTTTCATCTCATAATAACACATTCATAATATTTGGATTCCCAAAAGAAAGAGGGAATAAAAAACATGTTACAAGAACCGCCCACTTTGAGTGAGAGGTAAAAGGGGGGATCTTAAAAGAATATTTCCTTCGGAAAAGATTTTTTTGGACATAAAAACCATTAAAAAACATGTATATCCTAGAAAAGTAATGTAATTGATGAAAAAATGATCTTTAAGGAGTAACCATATCAAAAATGGAGTGAAAGAGGGAGAACACAAAGGAAGAAAATTGGGTTCGAGATTTCCCCTTACCTTATACCCGAATTCTTCCTTCTCTTTAATGTCCTGTATAATGACATTATATTCATTAAATAGAAATCCAGAACCATTTTTAAATTAGTAGGGTTCATTTTTGTTTCATTATGTCATATTATGTTCCTTTGGATGACATATAGAGTTTAAAAACAATGTTCGGGGATGTTCGTTTTTATGGTTTTTCTTGGGTGGTTCACTTATATTCATAAATTGAAGTTTGGGTAGAACATGAGTAAAAATCCAGAACAGATATTACATGTTATTAAGGATATTACAGGAGTTTGAATGATCTTATAATGAATCACATTATATCCATGTGGATGAATCATTAGATAAGAATCAAGCGAAGATTGTGTGGGTTAATTTGAGCGGTTTTTCGATCACAAAGAACATGTTTTAATTTATCCCTTAGTAATATGTTCATAATTTAGTTCCAGAAAATTTAATAGGAAATAATACATATAACATATTCTGGTTCTACCATAAAAATGGTTTCATCCCCAGATTTGAATGTAGAAATGGAAGAAAAGAGCATGTCGTGTTTTGAAGGTGATAAATTTAACACCTCATGAACAACGTTCTCTTTAATAAAATAAAAGGTAGAGGGAAAGTGGATGGGGTGATATAATATCCCATTAGCATCATAACATTCTATTAGATGTATAATAATGGAGTTACAATAAAATTTAGATGAAAAGAGGTGGGGAGAGATCAAGAAATGAACTTGAACTTGAAAGGAAAATAAAGGAGAAGAGGGAGAGAAATTACCTCTAGAATCCTCCTCTTGAGAACCTCTTTAAGGGCATAAGATTGGTCTTTTGATGAGAGAAATAGCTCTTGGACGTGGGGGAGGGGCTAGGGAATGTGTATGGTAAGAATTTAGAGAAGGATTTGAGCTTTATAGGTGTGAGGAAATGAGGGAGTGAAGGGTGTCTTTTATAGTGGAGGGAGAGGGGTTTCTTTAATATCAAATTCATTATTTTATTAATCTCCCCTAAGACAAGGAATATTGACTCTTGAACAACCAAGAATAGTAATTTAATAATGTAATCTTGAACCATGTGGGCTTACATCAACAGAGCATCATAGATGACTCAATTAATCAATTATTTAGCATTTATTGTAAATTATCGGATTCTACTATTCATCATAAATTCAAGAATTTCAGAAAAATCCCAAAAATATACCCCAACCATTTTTCGAGCTGTAGAATCAAAATATGAATTCCATTTTTCAAAAGTAATTATCTATGTATTATAAATTTAATATTTAATTAAAATCATACTTGACTTAAAAAAACAGTTTTTAAGAATAAAAATGATTTTATAGTGCATTCAAAAATAACATAGGGTCTTATAAAATTAACTAAAAACTATAAAAAATTGATTAAATAGTTTATGAATACATTTTAGGTAAATAAATATTCATTTAAATTAATTAATTAATAATAAGTATTTTTTTATGACTTACAAAATAATAAAATGTTTACTAAGGTCAAATTATCACTTTCCAAGATGTCTAAATTTTATTTAATTATTCATAGGTAATGTTACTCTTATGTTGGAGGATTTACTATTCATAAGGGTCATATTACTATTCATAACGGTATGTTACTAATCATAAGGGTTGGTCACTATTCACCAAAAATTATTTTTGTTTCATCAAACTCCAAAAATCATATTGAACAATACCGTGTATGTCGTATTTTCAAAATTAATAACATATAATTGAAAAAATTATATTTAAAGGTAACTTATCACTTTTTAGTTCGTTATTTTGTGCTTTCATGTTATTTTATGACATAAATATAAGAAGGTTATTTCCATTGAAAAACATTGGGTCGTTACATTCTTCCCCCCTTATGAAATTTTCACCCTCGAAATTTTGTTTTACATAAACATGTGAGGGTACTTCTCATTCATTGCCTCTTCTAGTTCCCAAGTATCTTCCTCAAACATATTGTTCCTCCACAAAACATTGACAATGTGGGTTTTCTTTTTGCATATAACCTTATCACTTCGGCTGAGAATCTTTACCGGCTGCTCCACATAGGAGATATCATCTTTCAACCACACCACCTCTGAGATTAGTACATGTGATGGGTTTGATATGTAATTACTCAGTAGTGATACATGAAACACATCATGAACATGAGCCATATTCGGTGGAAGTGCAAGATGATAGGGAATTTCTCCTATGTGGTCAAGGATTTCAAAGGGGCCAATATCCCTTGGGCTTAGCTTCCCTTTCATCTCGAATCGCATGACTCTCTTCAGTGGAGATATTCAAAAGAAGACTTTATATCCAACGTCGAACTCCAAGTCCCTTCGATGGTTGTCAGAATAGCTCTTTTGCCGACTTTGAGCAGCTTTAATGTGTTTCTGGATGACATGAACCTTCTCTGTCATCTTTTGAAAAAGATCGGGTCCGAGTAGCATTATTTCTCCAACTTCATCCCAATAGGTTGGAGTTCAACATCACTTCCCATAAAGAGCTTCATACGAGGCCATCAGAATACTCGAGTGGAAGATATTGTTGTATGAGAACTCATCCAATGAGAGATGATAATCCCATCCACCTTTGAATTCTAGAGAGCAGGCTCTTAGCATATCTTCAAGCATCTGAATAGTCCTTTCAGACTGGCTATCAGTTTGGTGGTGATAGGCTGTGTTGAAATTTAATTTAGTACTCAAAGCATGTTGAAGGCTCCTCCAGAATTTATAAGTGAACCTTGGCTCATGGTCAAAGAAAATTGAGATTGGAACACCATGCAGTCTCGCCACTTCCTTCACATATATCATTGCATGTAGATCAAGCGAGATATCTTCTCAAATAGTGATAAAATGGGCAGTCTTGGTGAGTCGATCAACCACAACCCATATCACATTATTTCCCTTTGACGTCTTCGGGAGACCTGTGACAATGTCCATAGTAACATTTTTTCCATTTCCACATGGGTATAGGCAATGACTGCATCATACCTTTGGACTTTTGTCTCTTAGCTTTATCTTGCTGACATACCAAGCTCCTTGATATATATTCTGAAATCTCTTTCTTCATGTTCTCCCACAAGAACTGTTATCAGAGATCATGGTACATCTTGGTACTCCCAGGATGGATAGAGAATGTTGACCTATGTGCATGATCCAATAGCTCCATCTTAATCCTGGGTGATGAAGGCACACAAAGACGCATTCCTCACCGAATCACACCATCATCATCGATATGGAACTCTTGAAGCTTCCATTCCTTTACTGCATTCACCCTCTTTTGTTTCTCCACGTCATCCCTTTGTGCTTCCTTAATCTTCCCTTGGATGGATGGTTGTGAAATCATTTGGGAAAGTTGGGATTTAACCCCTTCCCTTACGATTTCCAAATACATTCTTTGCATATCCAAGAAGATAGGGTATTTCTCAATCTGTATCATGGATAGAGTAGTAGGTTATTTTCTTCTTAGAGCATCAGCTACCTTGTTTTCCTTTCTAGGTAGATAGTGAATAGAGAAATCATAATCCTTGATTAGTTCTAACCATCTCCTTTGATGCATGTTGAGCTTCTTTTTTTGAATATATACATTACGCTCTTGTGGTCGGTGTATATGTCAAACTTCTTTCCATAAAGGTAGTGCGGCTATATTTTCAAGGAAAAAATCACGGCTTCCAACTCTAGATCATGCGTCAGGTAGTTCTACTCATGGATCTTCAACTGTTGTCAGGCGTAGGCTATCACATTATTATTTGGCATGAGTACACAACCCAAGCCTTTATTTGAAGCATCACTGTATGTCAAAAAACTTTCTCTACTTTTCGGTAGTGTTAGTACAGGTGCAGTGATCAACCTTCTCTTAAGCTCCATGAAGCTTTACTCACATTCTTCCATCTAGACATAATTTAACCCTTTCCTTGTTAACATAGTTAGCAGGATTGAAAATTGTGAGAAGTTTCTCACAAAACATCAGTTGTACCCAGCTAATCCATGAAAACTACAGATTTTTGTGACACTAGAGGACCTGGGCCATTCCTCAATCCCCTTTGTCTTTGAAGGATCCACAAAAATTCCCTCTCTTGTGATCAAATTACCTAAGAACGTGACATGATTCATCCAAAATTCACACTTGCTTAACTTGGCTTACAACTTCTCCTTTCTCAATGTTTCCAACACAAGTCTCAGATGTTCTTCATGTTCCTCCTTTCTCTTTGAGTAGATGATAATATAATCCATAAACACTACAACAAATTTGTCGAGGTAATGACTAAAGAAACTATTCATCAAAACCATGAATATTTCATGGGAATATGTAAGTTCTAAGGGCATCACCAAAAACTCATAGTTCCCATACCTTGTACGGAAGGCAGTCTTCTGAATATCTTCCGTCTTCACCTTTACCTGATGATATCCAGAATGAAGATACACCTTTGAGAAGTATTTACCTCCTCTTAACTGGTCGAACAAGTCATAAATCCTTGGGAGAGGATAGTTGTTCTTTATGGTGATCTTGTTGAGTTCCCAATAATCGATACATAGCCGCATTTTTCCATCCTTCTTCTTCACAAAGAGCACCGGTGCACCCCACGGTGATGCACTAGGGCGTATGAACCCTTCGCCTAGATTATCTTGCAGCCGCTTCTTCAACTCCTCCAGTTCGATAGGAGCCATCCTATAGGGAAACTTCGAGATAGGAGTAGTTCCAGGTATGAGTTCAATTGAGAACTCTACCTCACGATCTGGGGGAATTCTGGGTATCTCTTCCGTAAATACATCGCCGTATTCTCTCACGGTGGGAATTTACTCATGGTTGGAACTTTCCTTCAACTCAACCATTTGGGCAAGGTATTATTATTCCTAGGGAATCAACACCCAAACCATTGAAGGATTTATCAAAGGAGATTCATGATCTTCCTTGCATTTGTAGGGGAGCATGGGATGGTTCAGAATATGAAAAGATATTACCTTTTCCTCATAGTTGATTTGTTCTCTATATAATGAGATCCAATCCATTCCCATTATAGCGTCGAATTATACCAAGAGAAGTATTACGAGATTTTCCGGAAGAATCATCCCACATATCACAATAGGAGAAGAGTCAAACACTTGGGTTGCAAGGATTTCACCACTTAGTGTTTTTACAGATATCTCTACTTCAAGGTTTCTGGGATTCGATTCTATAGTTCTGGAAAACTTTCAAGATATATAGGAATGCGTAGAACCAGAATCATATAAGACTTTTTACATTCCTGAGTGAATAGTAATTGTACCTTGTATGACTTCATTATAATGATCCACCTCCACAATAGTGATGGGATAAGCCTTCCCTTTTTTCCTTTGGCTTTGGTGGCTACTGACGTTGATTACCCTCGAGAACTTGACGTTTAGTGCACTAGTTTTCATAGCGACTTAGCTCATTACAGTTGTAGCATTGAACCATGAGTGGTTCCCTCCTTCCATCATCTACATTATCCTTCCTTTTTGTGTCTTTTCGATACTCTTGAGCATGGTGTCCTTATTTCAAACACTTGAAGCATTTCCCCATCCCTTTGAGGCAGTTACCATGGTTCAACTTCCCACATTTTTGGCATGTGGGTCATTGGTTTATCATCCCACCTTTTCCATTAGATCCACCAGCTTGAAACTCCATCTTTCTTTTCTTATCACCATATCCATGGGACCATTCTCCAAAATCCATCTCCACTTTTAGGGCACACCGAACAACTTCTTCTTAACTCCCAATGTCTCGAATTGCAAGATCCTTTCAAAGGTGAGGTTTTAATCCACTAAAGAATCTATCAATTTTGATATCATTTTTGATAACAATTCTCTAAAAATACCATGTGAGCCTTGTGAAATTCACTTCATAGGTTGTGACAGATTGTCCTTCTTTTTGCTTGAGCTCTATGAATTCTCTCTCTATCTTCATGTGAAGAGTTCTTGGGAAATACTTGTTAATAAACATTGTCTTAAAGTCTTCCAATTCCATCTATTCCATTTCCTCCCTTGTCTTGGTGTTCTCAATCAAAGCCTACCATTGACAGACTTCTCCATCTAGAAGATAAATGGCTAGAGTCACCTTCTCCATCTCAGAGCAGTGAAGCACAAAATATATCTTCTACATGGAGTTGACCCACTGTTCTGCAACTAGGGGTTCAAAAGATCCACAAAACGTTAGTGTTCATTGATACATAAAACATTTGATAGCTAGTTTCTCCCTCTTTGGTGAAGGATGAAATTCCCCATTATTATGGTTATTGTTCATAATCTGAGATAATTGGGTAAGAATCACCATGATGTTTTGAACTCCACCTCCCTAATTATTGGGGATGTCGTTCATGCAATCGTTGCATTGGCCCTCGCATGAGTTGTTGGCCTGATTTCTCCTGGTTCCCACCATTTTCTAAAATAGAAAAGGATAGAACAAAACATAAGTAAACAAGTCATGAATAACTTATTTATTTGAAAAATTTATACAAAAAAAAACATATGGGATCCCTATATAAATATTCTTTTGTGCATATTTTTACTTAGTCTCATACTATAGGTTTTCTGTAGGGTTCAGTAATCCTAATTCCCAATTTAACTAAACCTCCCTCATATACCAACTATAGCATCCCAGCCTTTTCTTACATTACTATTACATCATTTCAAAGATATAAAACATAATAGTATTAAAAATAGAGGATCCAAAGGTTTAGTGTCTTGGGAAAACTAGGACCACACATAACAAATACAACATCAAGCATAAACAATTATTTAATTTCTTCTTTTCTAGCTTCTTATTGGAACATGTCCTCTCCTTAGTACATGTAGCCACGTGAGGATATACATAAAAAGGGGTGAGATAGAAGCCCAGTAAGAGGATATGTAATTACAATATAGAATGGGGTGAGTATAATAATAACATAGGAAAAAGATTATGAACATGAGAGGAGCATAAATTAAAGACTTGAAATGTGGCAATGCATAAAATAAAACAGCATGTATTAGTGGTTAACTACCACAAATACTTGTGAACGAATATAGAATCTTGTTCACACATCATTTTAAATTTACTCATGATATTAATTACTTTACCCAATGCATTGGAGCGCTGTATAATTTCAGGTGCACCCGTCACATTGAAACATTTATAATTGCGCTATATAATTTTGGGAGCACCTGTCACATCAAAACATTATCATTATCATTATTTCCACATAAAACACATATAAAACATTTACATAAATAACACATGTAAAGTAATGGGTTTCATCTCGTAATAACACATTCATAATCTTTGGGTTTCCAAAAGAATGAGGGAATAACAAACATGTTACAAGAACCATCCACATTGAGTGAGAAGTAAAAGGGGTGTTCTTAAAAGAAGAGTTCTTTTGGAAAACATTTTGTTGGAAAATAAACCAGTGAAAAACATGTATATCCCCTAAAATTAAAGATAATGATTAACAAATGATCTTTGAGGAGTAAACATATCTAAAATGGAGTGAAAGAGGGAGAACCTGAAGGAAGAAATTTGGGTTCGAGATTTCTCCTTACCTTGTACCCGAATGCTTCTTTCTCTTTAATGTCCTATATCATGAAATTATATTAATTAAATAGAAACTTAGAACCATGTGTACATTAATATGGTTCATTAGGGTTTCATTTTGTCATATTACATTCCTTTTCATGACTTATAGAGTTCAAAAATATAGTTCGGGGATGTTTGTTTTTATGGTTTTTCTTGGGTGGTTCACTTGTATTCTTAAATTGATGTTTGGGTAGAACATGAGTAAACATACAGAAATGATATTACATGTTATTAATGAGATTAAATAAGTTTGAATGATCTTTAAATGAATCACATTATATCCATGTAGATGAATCATTAGATAAGAATCAAACGAAGATTGTGTGGGTTAATTTGAGCGGGTTTTCGATCACAAAGAACTTGTTTTAATTTATCCCTTAGTAATATGTTCATAAGTCAGTTCCAGAACATAAAATAAGAATTAATACATATAACATATTCTGTTCAACCATAATAATGGTTTCATGACCATATCTGAAGGTAGAAATGGAAGAATAGAGCATGTTGTTTTTTGAAGGTGATAAATTTAACACCACATGGAAAACTTTCTCTTTAATAAAATAAAAGGAAGAGGGAAAGGGGGTGGGGTGATATAATATCCCATTAGGATCATTAAATTACAGTAGATTTATAATAATTGAGTTACAATATAATTTATATGAAAATAGGTGGGAAGAGATCAGGAAATGAACTTGAACATGAAAGGAAAATAAAGGAGAAGAGGGAGGGAAATTACCTCTAGAATCCTCCTCTTGAAAACCTCCTTAAGGGCCTAAGGATGGTCTTTTGATGACACCAGAAGCCCTTGGATGTGGGGGAGGAGCTAGGGAAGGTGTTTGGTCAGATTTTAGAGAAGGCTTGGTGCTTGAGAGGTGTGAGGAAATGAAGGAGTGAAGGGTGGCTTTTATAGTAGAGGGGAGAGGGGTTTCTTTAATATAAAATTCATTAGTTCATTAATTTACCATAACAAAAGGAATAGTGAGTCTTGAATGAACAATAATTGTAATTTTATAATTTAATCCCGAACCAAGTGGGATTACATCAGCAGAGCATCATCAATGACTCAATTAATATATTATTTAGCATTTATTGTAAATTCCCGGATTCTACAATTCATCAAAAATTCATGTATCTCAGAAAAATCCCAAAAATTTACCCCAACCATTTTTCGACGTGTAGAATCCAAAAATGAAGTCTATTTTTTGAAAATAATTTTCTATATATTATTAATTTAATATTTATTTAAAATCATAATTGACTTAAAAACAGTTTATAAGAATAAAACTTATTTTATAGTGCATTCAAAAATAACGTAGGGTCTTATAAAGTTATCTAAAAACTAAAATAAATTGATTAAATAGTTTATGAATAAATTTTAGGGAAAAAAATATTATTTTTAATTAACTAATTAATAATAATTAATTATTTATGACTTACAAAATAATAAAACATTTACTAAGGTCAAATTGTTACTTTCTAAGATGTTTAAATTTTATTTAATTATTCATAGGTAATGTTACACTTATGTTGGATGATTTATAATTCATAAGGGTCAAATTACAATTCATAACGGTATGTTACCATTCATAAGGGAAGGTCACTATTCGCCAAAAATTATTTTTGTGTCATCAGAATCCAAAAATCATCTTGAACACAACCGTGTATGTCAGATTTTAAAAATTCAAAACATAGAAGTGGAAAAATTACGTTTAAAGGTAAATTATCACTTATTAGTTCGTTATTTTGTGTTTTCATGGTATTTTATGACATAAATATAATAAGGGAATTTCCATTGAAAAACATTGGGTCGTTACAGATGATATTTTTGGGAAACATTGAAGGCCTTCCATATACCTAAATGATTATTTCCATGATTCCAATTTAAATGAACTATTATCATACATATGATTTTTTCTAATATTATAAAAATATATATATAATGTGTAATATACATGTTTTTAAGTATTGGGTCACTATAATTTAGGAATTAAGTTTCTCCTTGTAACTTATCATCACTGGGTAATGAAAACAAACATGTAGTTTTATCGTATTGTGTTAGAGAAATCATCCATGAATTTTATCGTATAGATGTTATAGATATAAAGATATAAATATGGTATGTATTTTAGAGTCGTGATTATTTGAAATGATTTTTGAATATAGAGAATGGGTTAGATATCCCTAAGTTGTCCAAAAAAAACCCTACAGTTCTTATTTGTTCCACAAAACCAATGTGTCACATGAGGATTGGAGTTCCATTCAGTAAAGGATGAGATTAATCTAGTGGATAATTCATGGACCTTATGGATCAATATTATTTTTAAACTAGTGTTTCCATATAACTATTTATGGACCTTGAATGATTTTGGAGATGGTACGCGTATAAGAAGAAATATTAGGGTAGCCGAGTCTAACTAGATTGATGGAATATTGGTTGAGTGAGTCTTAACCCAAAAGATAAAATCAATTAATATTTTATGTGGAAGACATGTTGGTGATAAAAAACAACAAAATCTAATGTGTTTTTTTACTATGTCATCATTGATTATGAGTAACATGGTTATTTACCTTAAAAGTGGAGTTTCATATAGTTGGTGGGTCAGGGCCCTTATGCATGATCCCATATAGATTAAATTCATTATGGTGTAAAGGGAACCACAAATTTTTTTCTAGGGCCATTAATTATTTAATATATTCAATAATCTAGATCATGAAATAGGGTATAGAGAAATAGATTATGGAAGAAGGTTTCTAAAACCCTATGGAAGTTTACCTTAAGGATAGGAGGCTCGGGCCCCATGCCATGTTGTATAGAGTCACATAGTGTTTTCCATAATATTTATTGATAATGGATTGTTAGATTCCATAATTTATTAGGGGTATAGTACATGTTTATGTAACATTGAGGACATAAAATCTCAATGAATATTTTTTTATGGATATGATAATTCAGGGTCCAAATTTCATGGGACATGAGTGGTCATATGGGAAAATAATTCCAGGAAAGGCCTAGAACACCCTATGTTGTTGGGTTCTTCAATGATTATTTTAGAGATGATAAGTATTAGAAGTCCATTTATTCAATGATAATGATCAATTTGGTTGATTGATGTGATATCATATATAGGAACTAAGGTAATAAATTCATTATCAAACAAAGGGTCCCACGAAGCTAGGTGTATTATTCAAAGGTCCATTGATGGTTAGTGGTAATCTAAGGAGCTCAAATCATGAAATGATATTTTTGGAATAAGTAATATTCTAGAAGGGTACACAAATCGTAAAGGTTATGTTGTATCTTGGTGAACATGATATCATAATGGGGATATGTGGAATCCATTAATCTAACCACTTTCAGGACCATGGGGTCCCAAAATACAGACATTCCTTTTACTATTGCCCCAATTTGGTACCTATGAGAATTATTCCTCATTTAATTATGAGAATTTTTTCACTACACTCTATAGATATAGATTTTAGAGAGTAGATAATTTCATTTTTCAATAAATACTATTTATGGTTTTTAGTCTGTAATGTTTTTTTAATCTTTTACAAGTAGTTATGGGATGTTTAATTTGGACCATCCATGGAAATATTTTAAGGTCATACAAACACTAGAATTAATTAAGTATATTATGTTCATTATACAAGTGTACCATCTTTGAGGGTAATATTACACAATAATCCAATTAGGATACCCAGGGACAAGGTTAATCCATCATCTTTATGAGAGGGTGAGGAAAATGCTTTAAATTTTTGCTCCAGGTTCTTATTCCTTGAGTGATAATATTTGAAACTCTTTCCATGGATGGCCCAAAACACCACCATGTTTTGATTTCTACCACACTGACATCAGACTCACAAAATTTAGAAATAGACTCCTACAGAACCATGATCACTCTGTATGGTAGGTCAAAAAATTAATGCATATCTAGAAAGGTGAAATCGAGAGATCCAATTTCCCTTTTAAGGGATTTTATTGGATTCTCATAAACCAAGGCACTCATTACATGAAGTGAGATTTATAGAATAAGGGTATAAAAATTGGATGTATTTACCCCATTTTCTAGTTGACTGATTTTTGACAAATGTGGTCCTTGGAAAAAGGAAGATAATTAATTATGATGGCCTACACATATTAACATTATATAGTGGAGAAGTATATATCATGTAGTTTATGGTCATAATAAAATTCAATTTTCCTTCAATATACCACCTTAATTGCAACGATGTTTTCCTTTTCTTTCAGTTTAATGTCATGTGGAATGGATATGGGAATTGGCATGTGAATTTTCAATGAATTCATTTTGGTTGATTTTCACTTGTCAATAAATTTACATTTTGGAATTATCTTTTATTTTTAAAATCGATTATTGGTGAGTTGGTATATCCCAAATCACTTCTTGTACAGATTTAAAACATGTACATGAATGTCAAATGTAGACCATAATCATGCATTGTATTAAGGATCATGTTTTAAAAAAATCTTTTAAATGTTGAAAATGTTACTTTTATGTTCTATTCAACATGATGTCTAGTTTTTGTGTTGTTTAACATCATTCTATAAGGAATTTTGTTCAATAGGTCCACCTCACATGTATTTAGAGGTGTATTTTTTATCATTTAATATATTATTCTATTACCTTTACTGACTCGATGTTTTTTCAGATTTATTTTACTAAATTAATTGGGAAAATAATGAGACCGCAAAATGAGTCAAAATGATATACCAAGGCATAGTGTTACTTGAAAACATTTGTTGAATAATGTGACTTTTTTAAATTAAAAATTCTCTACACCTAACATTGAATTTTATAACCCCCAAATGGGTTCCCAGATCGAAAATTAGAGGGCATAATTGCATCTATAACAGTTGACTTACCTTAGGTAGGGCCAAACATAATCAAGTACGGGGCAGAAGAATATCTTAAACTTTGGACAGAACCGATGTTAAACATATTTTAATGATAATACATTTGCAGTGAAAAGAATATTCTATTTCCCTTTTTGTTAACCCTATAGGCTGGGGTCCATGGTTATAATTAATGACCATGAAATTTATTTTTGTGCTTTGGGGAGAGGGAACCTTGGTAGGAGGAACTAGAAAGAATGAAAGGAGGATTCAAGGATCGAGATCTCTTGATGACGTAGAAACAAATAATGAATAGAAATGTTCATCCTTAGTAGATCCATCCCATAGGTAGGGCATGTGATTTTATTTGATTATATCATTGATCATCATTCTTTACACTATTAAAAAACATGAATCAATTGAAAATTGATTGATTCATTGATTGTGCTTAGATTTTGGTAGGGTTTTTATGTTATAGGATTTTAATTGGGAATAGATTTCTGTTTAGATAGATTCATGTCTAGTTTGATTAAGGTTTAACTTGATGCATGGATATAATTTCACATCAGTCCCACGTTTTCAAATTATAACATGGATAGATCAAGGACGCCATGAATATGTCTTGAGCCGTCCACCTTGGGAGTTCATGTTAATTTTCATCGTCATTCCATTTTGATTTCTCAATCATCATCAATTAAACAATATGAAAATGAATACCAGATCTCAATGATGGAAATGATCCACAGTCTAGGTAGGAACCATGGTGGAGACAGACAAATGATGTGGTAGGAGGCAGAGGAAGAAAAGGAAAGCAGATCGATGTCTATGGAAATGTGGGAGGCGGCCCACATTGGTGGCACGCCACGACAGCAGAGGGGGTATGCAGTAAGAGGCCACAGGTAGTGCATGGGAGACCATGGATTGATAAACATGGAAATACAAGAGGCGGAAAGACGCAACAATAGATGATTCCCGCATAAATATCATGGAAAGCAGACTGGGGCCACTAGAAAAGACCGGTAGCGGTCATTGTCAGATGTTGATGGAGGGTGTGGTCTAGATAAACAACAGGATGATCAAAGACGTGGCACACACGACATCTCAGGTGGAATAGAAAGGCGTACTCTAGTAGAGTATGTTTGATAGGTTGGATGTATTGTCCTAGCAGGTTGGGTTGGACCAGGAGGACTAGGCCGGGTTGGTGGACATAGGTCGCCTCGGGGAAACCAGGCCAGGTTGGAAGACCCATGGATGGGTCGGGTTGGTCCAATCGTGTTGGAACAGGCACAGACAGAACCTGCCCCTTTTTTATAAAAAAAACCCATAACATTCAAACCATAAGTCAATTTGATTATTCTTCTATGGTGTTGGGATGCTTGTGATAGGGTAGTCGTTTTGAGATGGCTTTTGTGTGTTTAGAATATGCTATTATTGGTGAGGATCACCACCTTTGTTCTTTTCTTGAGGGTTAAGTATGACATTTAATGTAAATACCCTTAAGAGATAGAGTCCCAGAGAGAATAATGTTATCCTCCTTGGAATTGGAGTTATAATCTATCACCCCATATGGAGTTAGTTGGGTATTGACGTGACCTCCTAGTGAATGGTGTTAATCCTCCATCTTATTGGTCGTGTCGATAAGATTCGGGGAATTACTCAGAATCCCCAACGTTACAAGCCGCATCATAGGGTTTGTGGTATTCTCTTAGAAACACCTACATTGAGGAGTAATAGAGATTGGGATAATGGTATTCTCCAAGGATATTCCCCTATCTATATACTATAACCCTTAAAAATCATAATCTCATTTGAAGGGCCCTTGTTTGCGGAATCATCTGGCTATGTGGTTGAGATTTATCATTCTAATTTTTAGTTGATATTTGGCTTTATAGTGGTTTCCTTGGAATATGTATGGGCATATACATTTGTAAATATGACTATGAATTCTTTTTTTTTTCGGAGTGGTTTTGGGGTGTCCTACTACGTATTTTTTAGTCAGACCTGGACGGGCTTAGACCACATGTTACAATTCTTGTGTAGACAACTAACACTTTGATGGAGTTCTAGGTGGAGAAGCACAATGGAAAGGACTAGACGATACATTATTGAGATTAGAAAGGATGAGGAATTCCTGAAATCATTCTAACAGTGCTTTAATACCCTCATAAGTAAGTTAGTATTTATACATTTCTTTTTATTGGGTTGGTTTTCTGGCCCCAGTTTGAAGTATTTCTCATTACATTCTGGTTGCACTCTAGATGTATTACTTTTACGTTTGATGATTTTCTTGAATGGTGGTTGGATTTTCCTCTTCCATTTTTCATTGTGTGATTGGAGACGTGTGTGTGTCAATAGGTACTTAGGCCGAAGTCTCCTATTTGTGAGATATGCCTACTCAGGGCTAGTCGCCATCCCCTAGCCAATCGAAGGTGGAATTGGGGTGGTCACAACATGAGCCCCACCAGGATGGGTCAAAAATGATTTGTATCAGAGGAGCGGGTTCAGTTCCACATTTGGACCAAGAGTCGGTGATATTGGTTTGGGGAAAGAGCATTAACTATTTTGAGTTTGGATTTCATGCCCGACAATTCAGTGTTGGTGCGATGACCGATGTATCCATACACTAGGACTCTGGGAACCTGATTTCTGAATTAGTCCATAGAAACACTACTTGTAGGGAAATGAATATAAAATGAATCATATTGGAATGGGTTGTGTTTTCCATAACCTTCTTGAGTTTTCTTTCCAGATATACTCTTTTGACCATGGCTCATCTTGACCTATATTAGGATGCATCCACAAAGATTGCAAACTAGAATCTTGATGTATGATCATGAGGATGATTCACAAAGTGATGTGGTGTCTTGTGTAGGGGCATAAGTCAGACAAAAAACCCCCAAGTTGTCTTCATACTGTAGTACCACTTGATGGACAATAGTTGCTATCGGCACTACCAGTAGAGGATGAATGAAGCCTTAGTGAATTGCATGGGTTCCATAGGTAGTAACCTCCCAGGAATAGGGGTGAGATTGACCCACATATAGTCGGGGATTGGATGGAGGTGGTTATATATATATTTTTCCTTGTGAGGACACTACTCGATCATATGGAAGTCTCAGCTTTGAGCCTTCTATGTGGATAAGTAGAATGGTGGTGGAGTTTAGTGATCTAGACACATAAGATGGAGACCATCACCTGGAGATACTCTTAGTGTCTATTAGGGGATGAGTTCATTGCGACATTGTTATGTTCTATTCATATATAAGAGAAACTATACCTAAATAAGGGTATCCTGATTATTGCAGAGTGCTCTGCAAGATTCACTAATATTTCTCACTACTCCAAAGACATTGTGCAAGAAGCATTCATTAGGGATCAGTATTTTTGAGAGGAACTATGTCAGGAGATCCAGGCATCCATGGAGTAACATAGCATCCCTACTCAGGCTGGATAATTGGAGCTTGGTTTTCTCATGAAGGGCATTCTAGAAGAGAAGACACCATCTGTATAAGCTACCAATATGAACCAAGTAGCTGAGCCTTTAGTGGTGGGTAGCTGATATTAGATAAAGGGGCTCATGTGGGACTGGTTTTCCAAGAGGCATCCCCAATATACAAGATCAGTCGTCTGAGCCTCCCAGGGTAGAGTAGGGAAACTGAAGGATATACTTTGTTTTGTGTGCGAAGGTCGGGGGCACATTCCATGAAATAGCCCAACATGCCATATGGATTTCCAATGAGTGGTATAGGGACCACAGAGGGAAATATAGAGGTTTGAGGAGGGTGGTCCAAAGGGATGTGGATGTAAAGGGTATTTGGTAGAGTAGTAGGTGGTGAAAAAAGGATTTAGGTACTACCACCCCCACCCTTAGGTGGCCCACTATTTGCATTGGGAGCCAGTGGACATGGTAGAGGCCAGATTAAGTAAATGAAGGCTTATGACCCCTGTTTTACATATATTATTAGTGGTATGATCTCTCTATTATCCTCCCTAGTTGTAGTTATTTAAAAAAATTATTATAGTCACTCCTTCCTTGCTAAGAACCATGTTCGGAGCTCAGGGATTCTGGTGGAGCCATTGGATTGATGATTATGTTTAGAGACACCTATGGGAGGGGATTCAATGATCACACACTACTGCCGATATTAAGATCTTACTCTTGCGGGAATGAGAATCGTTTGGGATAGCCTAGTAGCATCTTTGAGGCCTTACAACATCATTCTGGGTATTAATTGGTTATCCACAATCCATTCTCAAATTAACTATTTTAGGCACAGAGTGCGGTTTGTCTATATATATTGGACCTTGTTTTCCATTACTATAGAGAGGGAAATGGATGCACAATAGGAGGGAATTTCCCATGGGAGGGTTCAGCAGATCACTCACTAGTTGGCTAGCCCCCCCCCCATTTTGGTGGGGAATGGAAGTCATTAGTTTCATGAAGTGGTGAAGGAGTCATAAGAAAAATTCCCTAAAAATTTCAAGGACTTCATCCTCATAGGGAGTTTCACTTCTTCCATGATCTATACTCTATGATAATATCGATATCGACTCTAAAATATCAGATGGATCTTGTGAATCTTCGTGAGTTGAGGGTAAAGTTGGAGGATATATAGCGAAAGGGATTCGGGAGGCCCAGTGTTTCACCTTGGGAAGCCCCAATTTTCTTTTACAAGAAGTTATATGAAGTCTTGAGGAAATGGGATGAATACCATTTCTTTAACAAGGTGAATGTGAAGAATAATTTTCCACATCCATTAATTGGTGACCGTTTTGACCAACTGAGGGGATCGAGGTGGTTTCCAAAGATAGACCTCCTATCATGCTATCATGAGCTTCGTGTATGGAATGAGGACATACCAAATACAGATTTATGTGTATTTATTACCACATTGAATAATTTGTTATGTGTTTTGGCACAACCAATGCCCCAACCATGTTCATGGTACTCATGAATAGGATCTCCCATCTATACATTGATCGGTTCGTCATGGTCTTCAGTGAAGACATTCTGGTGTATTCGACACCTAAGGAGGAGCAAGTGATACACTTGAGGATGGTCGTGCACATGCATCAAGATCAACATCTTCATGGGAATATCCTAGAGAGTCAGTTCTTATTTTCGGAGGTCTACTTTCAATGACATGTCATTTTGGAGGATGGATTAGTGGTGGATCTGGTGAATATTTACGTTCTTCTTTCTTGGGAGACACCCATGAGTGTGACCGATATAAGGAGTTTCCTGGTATTGGATAGGTATTATTAGATGTTCGGGCCTTAATTTTCCAACGTAGTAGCAACAATGATGTCATTGACATGTAATGGACAACCGTTCTTATGGATAGAGAAATGCCAACATTTTTTCCAGGAGCTGATATCAATGTTGACAAGCACTCCCATCTCGAGGCTTCTAGAGGAGGGTGCTGGGAATGTGATATTCTGAGAGGAATTAGGGACTGTACTTGGATGTGTCTTGATTTTGGGGAATTTGGTGTATGTATATGGTTCACACTAGCATATGGATAATGAGCATAACTATACAACCCACAATATGAAACACTCATCAATACTCTTCATTTTTAAAATGTTAAGGCATTACATGACGATGGAGTGATTTACCATCAAATCAGACCAAAATAGCCTCATGTATTTCTTTTCTATAAGGGACCTGAATTTTAGATAGAGGTAGTGGCTATAGTTCCACTAGGATTTCGATTTCAAGATTTTATATATTAATGGGAAGGGGAATATGGTAGTATAGGTGCTTAACTGGAGGTCCATCTTGTAGTTGTTGAGTGAGGCTTAATAGATGTTTGTGGCACTATAGATATTCTTTATAGATGGTCATGGAACCACTTCTATTCTAGAAATATATGTCTAACCTACACTCTTTTAGAGATTCTGGGAGGCATAGCTTATGGAAATTGATTTTATGAGCCTACATTCACAGTTATCCTTAGGGATAGCCCTTAAGGGATATTCAATAGTTGTAGAGCATGTCTCTCTCTTTAGAGGCTGCATGGTTGTGCTGGTGGAATTTTGGGAGGATGTCATGAGGGATTTTATATCATACCCCCAGTGGTATATCTGTAATTTGAAAAGATGTAATAGGACCTCAGATGCTGATTCTGGTGGGCGTGGATGAAGAATGAAGTGGCAGAGTTCGTTTCTCAGTGCCAAAAAATTTTGCAAGTGAAGGCAGAGAACTAGGTTACTGCGGGCTTGACACATCCATTCGAGCTGTCAGAGTGGAAGTGGAAAAGAAATCAATTGACATCATGATAGGTTTACCACATATGTCCTGGGTAACAATACCATATGGGGTGTTTGTTGATGGACTCACAATGTTGTCCCACATTCTACCTATAAAAGTGCTGAGTTTCGTGGAGATATTTCAATTCCTTTACATACATGAGATAGTTTGACTTAAAGAGGTGCCTTTTATGATCATTTCAGACCATGATTCTTACATTAATTCCTGGTTGTGGAAGGGTTAACATGGGGCTTTTGGGATGCAGTTGCGGATAAGAACCCCTTTTCATCCCTAAAAATGGTAAGATGGAGTGGAACATAAAGGTGCTATAGGATAACCTTTGTACCTGCATCTTGTACTTTGTTCATTATTGGGAGGACCACTTAACTCTGGTTGATGTTTTCAACAAAAATAGCTACACTCTGCCATTGTCATTTAACTGTTCGAATCCTTGTTTGGGAGAAATTGCATATGACCATTATGCTGGACTAACCCATGGGAGTAATCACATATGGCCACAGATTTGGTGCTGGATACAACTGAGAAGGTGAAGATCATCCATGAGAGGATGTGGATTTCATAGAGATGGATGAAATCATATATACTAATAGGAGATGAAGTCCCTTGGAGTTCAGGGAGGGAGATCATGCCTTCCTTTGGGTCTCACCTTGACTGGTATTGTAGAGATTTGACTGGGAGGATGTTTTCCCCACGATTCATCATCCCTTTTCAGATTATGTGCAGAGTTAGCGAGTTGGTGTACCGCTTATCATTTCCACTAAAGTTTTACCAGGTGTATGATGACTTTAATGTGTCACATCTGAGGATGTGCATGAATGAAAAATCACATGTTATTGACTAAGGAGATCTAGAAATTGATGATCAAGTGGTGTTTTCATTGTTCCCAATTGATGTTGTGGATCGATATGGGCGAACCACTCAAGGGTGGTTGATTCCCCTTGTATGCATTTAGTGGAAACAAGGGATCCTCCCATGAGAACATGGGAGAGGGATGCTCAGATGAATTCATAGAACCCTCATCTTTTTGTTGAGTAGACCATGTTTTGGTTTTCTGGGATGTAATTCCATTTGGTGGGATGAATGTAATGGCTTAGATTTTCATCTGCTATATTTTAAAGAATAAAATGGAAAAACACTAAGACCGCCTGCAAAGATGGAAATAGATTCTATGGACCGGTTTCCCTAGAATAATTTTTTTAATGATATGTTTTTAAATTAAAAACTGTAGGTGGAAAACATTGAATTTTTATAACTCCCTAGAATGTTCCGGATTGAACATCCAATGAAACCATTTCATCCAGAACAACAGATTTACCTTAGGTAGGGCTAAAAATTATCTAGCATGACTAAGATGAAAATGTTAGATTATGGACATAACTGTCATTAAAAATACTGTAATTATAATAATTTTTTGGTGCAACAATGATTATGTTTCCCATTTTATTAAAACCTTAAGTAGGGGTCTAGGGATACAATTCATGACACTGAGATTTTCATGAGAACTATGGTGACAGGGAACCTTGGGAGGGGGAACTGGGAAGTAACAAATGAGGATTCAAGGATAGGGATTTCATGATGATAGATCAATGAATTATTAACATGAATGTTCTTCACCAAATGATCCAACCCTGAGGTACGTCAAGTGATTTTATTTCTTTGTATCATAGGTCTTCATTATTTCCCATATGGAGAACATGAATTAATTGGTAAATTATTGATTTATGTATTTTTCATTGATCTGGGTTGGGGATTTATTTTTCTGGATTTCAACCTGTAATAGATTCGTGTGTCGAGTGAGTCACGCCTAGTTCAATTCAGGTTTAAATTGTTCTATGGTTTGAAATTCACTTCACTCCACCATTTTCAAATTCTAATGTGGAAGGATTAAAGGAGATGTGAAGAAGGCTCGTTGTGTCCACCTTGGGTGTTCATGTGAATTTTCTTCCTCCCCATCCTTTTGATTTCTAGATCTTCATCATCGAAACAATCTGGAAAGGAATCGATGATCGCAACGTCAGTGATGATCTGTGGTCCCAGAGGGAACAAAATCTGCGATAGACAGATGCCAAGACATGATCCAATGGTTGTAAAGGGCCTCTTATCAATAGCCACGGTGTTGTAAAAGGCAATGAGTGCAGGCGGTGCAATGCGACAGTGGATTAGGCCCATAGAAGAAGGTTGTGGGCCGCACAAGGGGGTGGGGAGGGGGTGGCTCAAAGGCTGCGACAATGAGGGAGGTAGTGTGTGCCAGATGAATAATCCGATAGTTAAGTCATGGGATGCTGATAGGGTCCTCCTGTAATGCCTAGTGACGGTCTTCGGTAGACACAACACTCTATCGTGTTAGGTGGATGGATGTTATGGCCTAGATGGACCGTGGATGTATCATAGACGTAGCACACACTGTGTCTCGGGTGGAAATGATCATCCCACTCAAATAGGATTACTTGGATAGATGGGATGACATAGGGTTGGGCACATTTCTTCAGGATGTGTGGAAACTAGCTGGTTCAGGTTGGGCACTGGATGCCTAGATGACCTGGCGAACCAGGTCGTGTTAGTCTGACCGGGTCAGATCAGGGCCGTACACAACCAGCCCCTTTTTAAAAAACACCACATAACATAAAAACTATATGTGCATTTGGAGAACCATCTGTGGATTTGGGACCCTTGTGATTAGGAGGTTATTCTGAGATGTCTTTATGGGATTTTATTAATGGAAAATAGTGGTTAATAAATTTCCCTTGGTTTTTCCTCGATGGTTTGGTACAATGTTGAATGGAAATCCCCTCAAGAGATATAGTCCTGGATAGTGTTTTTAAATCCTCTATCGACACTATTTTGATAATTTATCACCATTTACGGAGTTCATTAGATATTAGAGTTACCTTCGGGTGAAGGGTGTTACTCCTCAATCTAGTGGGCCGTATAAGTATGGATCATGTTTCTCTTCAGAACCCCCTAAGTTACAAGCCACATTACTGGGTTCAGTGTATTCTCTGAGAATCCCCTATGTTGGGGTGTAATATAGTTTGGGTTCATACTATTCTACGGGGAATATCCACCATCATTATATTATGACACTTGACAAGCATCTTCTCTTTGGGTGGGGACCAACATAGAATAATCTTGTGGAAGAGGTGGCTGAGATGTGTTATTCAAACATGTTGATGTTATTTGAGTATATGTGGGTATAATTAGTAAATATATGGGTACATACCCAAGTAGATATGTATATGTATTCTTTGGGGTTCTTGTTTTGAGGTTTTAGGGTGTCCATCTGAGCACTGTTTTACTCACCCCTACACGAGCGTTGCTAGCACCTATTTGTTTCTTGTGATGATGACCAACACATTGACATATTTCTAGGTGGAGCATTACCATGGGAAAAATGTATGGTGCCTTGTGATATTATATTGGATAAGGTGTTCCCAATAGATTTATACCACAAATTCAATGCCCATGTTAGTAGGTCAGTATATGTAGTTGTCATTACTTTTAGGTCTTGTATTCTTTCCTGGTTTATAGTACTATACTATACATTCTAATTTCACTCTTGTTGTATTAATTTTTTGTTTATTAGTTTTTCTTCATGGTGGTTGATGTTTACCTTTCATTTTTTTTCTTTAAAGGCTTTGAGACGTGTGCGTGCATATAGGTTCTTAGGATAAAGCCTCCTATTTGTGATATATGCCTACATAGTGCTAGTCTCTAGCCCCTGGCATATCAAATACTAGTTTGGGGTGGTTCTGGAACATTCCCCACCAGGACAGTTCATGAATGAACCTAAAACATGAGATATGAGTTTCTCAATGTATCATGTGATGATAGGAATCAAGAAATATGTTGTTCTTGTATGAACGTTCATTGTGTAGGTTTGTAACATACAGTAGTAGGGGACATTTTTATCTCATTGATGGATCCATTATTTTGGATATGGGAATCACATTACATCATATGGTAATAGGATTCTTGTCACATGTATTTTTTGAATGCATAACTCCTAGTACAGATATGACCCATATACAAAGGAGAAATTGTTTCCATCTATTGTTTTAGTTAAAATCTATATTTGAGATCTTGGTGCAACTTTGTATCATGTGAGAAAATGAATCAAGACACACATAGTACATTAAAGAAGGTATGTTGGGATACTATCTTCAAGGATAATGGTACTCTTATCCAAGGTCTAGTATAGTGGGTAGATTTCTATCATGTGATATAGATCATCCATGTAATATAACAACATGTGTAATGACATGGTGTGTATATTTTAAGGTCATGCATACAATTCCACAGTAACTCTTTAATTAATTTATACATATTAATCAAGTAGAGAATCCCTTTCCAATATTCTTAAACACATGTAAGCTATTCTTTGTGTGGGAAAAAAGGAATGGAAAATATTTCACACAGAACAAAATGGAAATTAAAGGAGATTGCATTTAAAAATTGTATCATGTGTTGGATGACCAGAACATAGTTTCTAGGAATAAAAACCTATCTTGTTAGAGTAAGAATCCATTCATATATAGTTCTGGAAACCCATGTAGCTTAACAACATGAAGAAAGTATGTCAGCCATGTTGTCTAATGTCTTGCATTATGGATAAAGTAGAATTAATTTGAAAATATAAATATGAAGTTGGACCCATGAACATATATTTTGGGAATCACTATATATCATGTATTAGAAGTAATACATATACACCTAGTTCATGAAATAGCATTTAGTTTAATATCAAGCGACAATGATGTCATCCATGCCTTTCAATGTCATCTGGTAAATATGATTGTTCCCTAAGGTGAAAAAAGGATATAATTTTATTGCATACTATGATTTCCTATGACCAAGATATAACATTTTTATTGGGCCATGTATTTTGGAACTAGGTGTCAATTATTATCCTATTATAGCATGGATCAATTCACACATTGTTCATGGATGGGGAGAATCCCAACATGGATCTGACTCTCACTTAGGGAAGTGGGGACCAAATTTCTCTTTCAAAAATATCCTACACATGTGTGGTGAATCATTAGTGAGATGATTCTCCCTATTAAATTTATTTTCATCGAGAGAGGACATGTTCAATGAATATTAACATAATGAGTAGTGGACATATCATGTAGTTTAACATCATTTGACCAAGATGTGTGACAAAATGTAGTTTAATGTCTTCCTATTATGATTTATTCAATATAGTTTAACATCTTGTTGTTCTGAAATTATACACTATTCAAATTGAATTCATTCTTTTAAAAAATATCAAGTATAGTTTATCATTAGGTATTCAGGACGTGAGAGGGTATACAGTTTAATGTCATAATTACATGAATTATTATGAAAAACATAATGTGGTCAGGATATGAGAAGTTATGTAGTTTAATATCTATCATCGAACATTTTACACTATAATGTTTAAATTCATCTATTAATGAAGATATGTGACTTGATGGTGGTTATGAAATATGTTTATTGTGAATCCTTGCATTGGTGGAGGGTGTATCATGGTCACCATCCATTCTGTAAAACTGAGTAATTGACATTAGAATCAAATTTGATTTAAAATATAAGTCCCTCCCCAATCACATTGTTTATTTAGAGGATTGTTTACTCATATCATAAGTGTTTTAGGGAAATTATAAGTTCTAATTTAATTAAAATACCTAGGTGAAACTTTATATTGAAAAAACATTTGGTCCAATACTGATGGACATAGAGTTTGTTCCAAGTATGAATAGAATTTTCAATGATCCATTACAATTAATCAAACTAATTTTGTGATTATTTATCATTCATGAGTTATCCGTATATTTCAATTCATAGGGGGGGGGAAATTTTAATTCAAATGGAAACCCTGCTTCATTATGTACACAAGTTAACATAAGGATTATTATGCGGAAGTAAACATAGTGGTATGGAATGACCAAAATTCATGAATAAGCTTTTTTGGCAATGGATTCATTCCCTTATTCCCCATATTATATATTATATTTGGTAATATGTTTTTTAATTCTTCTATTTTTTCATTTTCCATTAAATTAATGAGGGATATCTTGTTGGATGTGAAGTTTTACTCCAAGAAAAATTTGATCAACTTAGTATAATAGAAAATGGTTCTGTTGTCCCTGAATTTCATGTGAGGGGATATAAATATACTAATGAAATTGGGCATCACAATGTTAATGATATTATTCATTATAACTTACATGACAATTATTACAATGGTCCATTTGGATAAGAAGTTAGTAATAATATTGATATACATAAACTGTTAAGCTGTGGATTTGGGATCTGGCCCCACAACACCCATTCCCTATATGGAAAATGGAATTAAATGTTATGTATTATGTAAAAATTATGGGGGTTGAGAAATGATGTTTTCAGGAATATCACATGACTAAAATTTCCTAGTGAATTCTATATATTCCTATATTTGTATTTTATAGTTCTAACCAATCATCCCAAATTGATGGGGAGCCAGGTCCCGAACTGATGAGCAACAAATGAGTATTCATGGATTTCTTCATTGATTTAAGTAATCTCTATTTCCAATATGAATCTAATGATGATTCGTTTTAAACATAATTTTTTAGACGTATTTTTTATCATTTGGGCCATCTTGAGGAGTGATGTTCACTAATCAGTGCCAAATTAGTTTTTTCCTAGATTTTTCTGTGAGGAGGGTCCCATATTAGAGATAAAAAATTATGGTATCCATCAATCTTGGTGTGGATATTATTTAATTATTCTCTAGGTAAGTATTTATTTTATTTATTTTGTCCATGTAATAGATTATGGTTGATGAATCCATCTATTTGTGCATGATAAAAAATATCACTAACCCATGATCAGGGTTATAATGTATTTTGGATCCATTATCCCGCATATTAGAAAAAACATTTGGCGATAAAGGGACATGATTCAACATTTATTCAAAAGGGAAATCTATCAGCAGTCCTTAGAAATAACAGATGAGAGCGGAAAACTAATCCTTTTTGATGTCATAGTCACCATTGATTTACTTTATCACTATCATTGAATCGCCATTAATTTTCTAGTAGGCTATCTATAGTTGTAGGGATGGTTCCAAGCTAGTAATTAATTCTTGGTATTCCACCTCATTATTACTGAATCCTTTAAACCATTAAAATTGTAGAGTGAAATTTCAATGACTAGAGAGACAAATTAAATATCTAATCCAAATCAATTGAGCCTTGTGTTCTCTATACAATTCCAAATAAAACATTTTTAGGAATTGTCGAAGTATATATCTCATGATCTGAGAGTGTCATGGGAATATAATACCTCCTCAGTTGATATTTTAGTGTCCATTGGTGTAATTTATAGATTTATATGTATCGAATGGAATTATTCTATGACCCTTCATTTTACTACATTTTCTAACATGAACCAGATGTTATATTTTGTTAGAATAAACATCCATCAGGTGAAACACCCATCCACAATAGTTTTTTCAAATATATAACTGAGAGCTTCGATACGAGAGAAAAAATGGATCTCATGGTTCTCTAAGTAATGACTTATATTTATAACATCAAATATGACTGCGAGGAAGTTCTTCTCAACATTATAATACCATGTCTTATTTATTATCATTATTCAAATGAGATATTATTGTCTCTTCTCATTACCTATATTATATTCCTATAATAAGAGAGTTCAATGTGATCAATCTATGGATGGCACATATATATTAAGGGGATTTCCTTCCACTGGTGGAATGAGGATTAGTGGGTGAAATAGGAACTTCGTGATACTATCTAAGACTTCTTATCATTCTTTCCCCCATTTTTTGGGGACTCCAATATTAATTAACTTTGTGAAGGGGTGAGTTTTTTCAGCCCTAATATCTATAAAAATCCGATTGTATGTATGGCTACCTTGAATCCCTTTTAGTTCATTATGATTCCAAGGGTGTGACATTGCTAGAGGTGTACTTTTCATTTCATGGTTGACCTCAATACCATGGTGTCATACCCCAACCACAGTGAAATTTACCCCATGTTACCTTAAATCCACACTTCAACGAGTTCATCTTCAAACTGTGATGCAGTTACTTGTCAAATATTGTTTGAGGATTTGTGAGGTGATCACACTTCTATCATTATTTGACCACATGGTATTCTATAAAAAATTATTCTATTCTACCCAATATTGTATTAAATATATGATTTATGGATAATTTATATGTTGTTTCAATATTCTTACATCCAAATGGAATGATCTAATAGGAAAGTATTCCATGAGGTTCGTTGAAAGTGGATATTTTATCATCACTAGGACGCAACATTATTTGAGTGTAATATGAATAACCATACATAATATAAATGTTATTGGAATCTAGTATTTTAATCAATCCAGAAATCATGGATTGGAAAGATTAAATCACCATTTTTTAAATGTTGATTAAGGTCAATCAAATCGAATAAGACCCTATCATTCACATTCATTTTCATCACATGGATGTTGTTGGAAAGAATTTTGGGATATTTAAATTCCAAGAAAAATATTTCTATGAATAATGTATCAAATTATGAAATTAAATTAGTTCTGTAAGATGTTTTTAACATCCTGGATGCATTCTTTAATCCTTAATTATCTTTAGTTAAACCTATATGGTGTGTGGCCACATTGGGTTTTAGCCTATAAATTATTGTAGAATTCCCTGAAAAATCATATAATTGTTTCATTATAAATGTTATATACAACACTTTATCCTTGAGAGTTTTGAAAAATATAGTCAATATAGGAGAAAAGTCTTCTCATGTTCCCTGATATACCTAAATGAGTTCATTTATGGAATTAGATATTCCATCAAAATGATGGAGGGTTATTCTAGAGGTCATCCCCCTATTATTCAACCATAGAGTATATATACAAATTTTCAATCATAGTAGATAATCTGAGGGAATATCATTCTTTATCTGGATTGGAGTGGCCATGGGAAAAGACATTTTCATCCCCTACTATGAGATTCTTTATAGAGAGATTCAATAAATGATTGTTTGTACACCATCTCTATAGACATAAAGTGTTTGGACAATTGGGATTAAGTATACAACCTCAATCCGGTTTATGGGTAGCATATAATTTCTATTGAGATTTATCTTTTAATCTATAGTGGAATTCCACAAGCCATTAGGGTTTGCAACCAATATATTTTGATCCACCATTGGTTGTTTTCTAACCTTTTTATAAAAAAATACATTAGTATTTATGACTCCAGAAGACATAAAGGGATCGTTGACCCCATAAAGTGTGTCAAACTTCCCATAGACTAGGTATTTCAATAATTAATGAAATTTTGACGGTATTGTTGCATTAGTATGAAGATAAGTTCTTCTGAACTCAAAATTAGATATATTTTATTTACGTATAAATTTGAACATAGAATTAAATGTGAGATCCTCGAACTATGATTTGATATTAATCTTACCTAGAGTTCATTTAAAAACATTATCATCCTCATGAATTGGTAGATTTATTAAAGATAAATCCACATACTATATCCCAATCATCGAATGGTCTGAATCTGAATGAGGTTAATCCCAGAACCATTTTCAGATTGATCCCTTTAGATTATATCATATTGAGATTTACTAAAACATATTTTGGAATGATATGTCCACAGATGATTTATTCATAATCTAAATTTGTAAATGTCTTTGAGATAAGGAATTATGATGGAATAGTCATTACTCGATAAACCATATCTAGAAAAAATCATTCATAAACTCATGTGGACTTTGGAGGGATCAGATCAGCACCTGATTGAGTTATTTTTTATGATTGAGAGAATCTGTGATTTATTGTTTGGCTAGAACAGTGACCATCACTCTTTGAATATTGTACATTTGGGATGGATTTCAGTGCATCCCCAGGGGTGGTTAATCCTTATTTAGAATCTCACATGAATTAGTATTTGAGCGTATGTGACTGGTTCTTGTGAGGTAGTTCATGAACAATATTTTACTAGTATAGTATGTTAAACCAGAATTCCTGTAATTTCCCGACCCAAGTTACCCAGGGTTGGTGCATTATTTTAATACATTGTCATGATTACAAGGAATCAAGCCCCGAAGGACCGATCAGTTTAGCAGCCTTGGAAAATAGATTACATACATGAATGTTACATCACACTTTATAACATACAAAACAACATAAATATTCCTTTATGAACACCATTATTCCCTTGGCATAACCCTGCATATCAATTAAAATACACTTCTTGGAATCCTGGGAAAAATAAAACATAGAATGGGTCGAGGTCAAATGCTCAGTAATGGAAACCAATACCACAGAAACATTCATCAATAAACATAAACATTTATGGCAGTGTATAACTCAATAAAAATCCTTTTAAACTTGATCTTCAGCATAATATTTAAGAAATAAAATGAAAAAAATCCATTTAATTATTCACATGGATATTCTACTAGTAGAATAATCACATGAAATATCAACAACCACTTTTATAATGATGGAATGCGTAATACAAGACTATCATAACCACATAGTCAAGGCCTTGTGCCAAGACTAAAAATAATATTTTTTCAAGGCCTTGTTCCAAGATACTAGTTTGTCTCATGAGACCTACCGATGCATCGAGGAGCTATAGCGGGCTCCACCCGTCACATACTATGTCCAATGCATTCTACATAAGAACAGGTTTAAATATAACATAAACATTTGTATTAAAACTAGAATAAGAAATGTCTATACTTTTACATAAACCATGAATGGTATAAAAATAAAACACCCATAGTCAAACATATCAAAAAACCTTCAATAAAATATGGAAGATTTGTATCACAATAATTCAACTTCAAATAAGTATAAAATCCATCAATGGAAGTTGACATAGATTAAATCAAAACTATATGAGAGAAATATCTCTTTTTTTGAAATCATTGAAAAGTCACACATTTATAAAGGAATTAATTTAAATGAGATTTTTGAATAAATTTTTCCCATACCACTTTGAACCTTTTGAAAATAAATATCATTTCCAAACATTCATGTCCATATAAATAAATCCGTAAAATCATTTTGAAAACATGGACATGAATTATAAAAATTTAGAATGATAAATCATTATAACCTTTAAATTTCTGATGCTGATAAAGATTACATTTCGCAAAATATTAAAATATTAATTTTGAAATCATTTTTATGAAAAATGTTCATGGATGATAAAAATTTCCCAGTAAATACTTACACATAAACAATCTCATATAATAATGAGATTGAGGAATTAACTCGTACAAATTTGGTAACTTACGAAACATACACCCCATGAAAATTTTATCATAAAATGAATATGTAAGTACACATATATTAAGGTGTATTACATAAAGAAAACAATAATGGGGCGTACATACACCACACAAAAGGTAATAGTGGAAATATGGCATGAATCTCACAGAAATAAGAAGTGAGATGAAAACCCCTTACCTTGCACTTTCCTTTAGTCGAGGGTACGTCTAATGTATTGTATAAAGATCATAGTATGTTATTAAATTATACCAGAACCATATTAACATTTATGAAATCATAAATTATTCATTTTGGACTTTATACATCCCATTTTATAATAATTTCCATGTTAAATTATCATTTCGAGTAATAATCGCTTTCTTTATCGTACGTGTTTTAACTTGTTCCCCTTGATTGTATCACATAGATCATGATTTAAATACTTCAAGAATATAAAATATGATATATATATATATATATATATAATATATTTAGAATATAATTATGTATAATATATATATGTGAAATGGAAAATAATGTTTATGGAGACGGTAGTCCATACGTAAGCATAAATGTTGTTTCCGTTTTCCTGACATATTGAACAGAACTAAGTGAATAAAATATATGTAAGTACAAATATACATATATATATCTCCAATAGAATTATTATGTCATAAATTACAAACATATTAGTAATATATATTTATATAATAGTCTATGAATGGTGAATGTGGTAATGAATCTCATCGCGTTGTGGAGACAGTAACCCTTATGCACGCACAAGCGACAATATCATTTACTAAAAGGTGTGGAATCAGATGGTATATTAATTTTTCAGAGAAATTATCATGTTATTCTCATTATTTATATAAATATTACTCATCATTATATCTATCCAAATAACATAGTGTTGAATAACAAATTACACCACGATGTGGAGACTGTAAGCTGTACGTACGCACAAATGGTGACATTTTCATTCATAAGATAGATAGAATAATGAATATAGTTGTGGAATATTAATAATAACATCAAATTATATAGAAGATACTGGAGTTATTATTTTTAGTGGAAAAAACAAATAAATAATTAGTGGAATAAGAAAGGAACTTGAATGAGGGTGGTGAAAACATTACCTCTTCTTCAGGTTCTTCTTTTTGATTTGATCAGAAGGGCTCTATAAGTCAGCTTTCTGATCAAACTAAGGCATCTACGTTTAATTGAATGAAGCTTATAGAATATTTGGTCAGGGGTTGGACGATCCAGAAATCTTTGAAGTTATGAATTTGAGAGAAGGGGGAGATCCCTTTTATAATATGGGTGAGGGGAACCTTAGGAAAAACATAAAATATTATATTATAATAAATTCATATTCGGTTTATAATGGCTTCAAAGTGACTTATTTTTAGGATAAGGTGGGGATGGGTCCAAATACTTTCAGCCAATAGATTTTAGATATGTTTGGGTCACTATATTAACCTTACCATTTATATTTAACTCTTAGATAAATAGTTTGACATTTACCTTGTCTCTTTGTATTTTTATATTATATGATTAATAATTCTACTATATACTTCCAAGTGAACCCCAAGTGGTTCATTAATGATACACCTATCCTTATATAAGTCCTTTGGCCGAACCATAGATTTTTACAAACATAATAAGAATTAATAATATAATATTTGTTTTAAAAACTCTTTTATGTCAATTTTGAGGGTATTTGGTATTTTGTTTTTTCTAAATTCATAACTTCATTATTAATTCAATAAAAATTCATCTAACCAACCCTAAAATGTTATATAAACCTATAAAATTAGTTTAATTCATAAAAGGTCTCAAATTAAATTTATTTTGATATTTATAATATCAATTATGTTAATATTTCATTAATTAGTTAATTACTGCATCACCATTGTGTCATAAATAAATTAAATTATTTAATGTCTAAAAATTATATAAAAAAATATAATTATGTAGAAAATATTTTAATCTTTCTAATTAATATTTATAATCGAATTTATCTTATGTATAACCTTATATTATTATTTTTTATTTAACATTGATTTTAACTCTTCTTTGAATTAAATAATAATAAATGTCCAAATCTAATCCATGTGGACCAAAGAGGTTCATATTTTATTCCTAAGGTTTATTTTGGTCGAATTATACTTATCTAATAGAATTAGGACATGTGTTAGGGTAACAATAATATCATTTTTACCCTTAATTATCTAATTTACTTTTAACTGTGGTAAATAAAAGTAAAAAGATAGTATTCGCCAAAAATTATGTGTATCTTATTGAACCACATTTTACTCATTGATCTTAACCGTGTCTGTCGGATTTTTGAAATTCCACTCACAGAAGAGGTAAATTTAAGATTTATGTGAATTTGCAAATTATCCTAGGAGATGGGTAAAAGACATTGAAAAGTTAAAAAAACATTATGTGTCTAAAATTATTATAAACTGACTCCAATGAATTACATTGAACTTATATAGGTATTATGTATCTATTTTTACCTAAAATAAATTTCAATAAAATAAATAATTATTCAAATAAACATTTGGTTTTAAACTATAACTATGTGTTTTTCATTAATCATCAAAAATTGAATGTTTTCAGAAAAATACCAAAATTTCACCCTAGGAAAATTTCAATATTCCGAATCCAAAAATTAAGTCCATTTTAAAAGATAAAATTTATATAATTTCAAAATTTGGTTATTACTATTGATAAAAACTATTTTGATTGGTTGTGGTGTGTTAGAACTCGAAGTTCCATACAACACACACTACTGTATTATTCAAATAGAAGCGTACCATGGAAGCATGGGGTATTACATTCTCCCCTCCTTAAATAAATTGTGTCCTCGCAATTTAAATTATTTTTCAAAAAAAAATTATAAAATAGAAAATACCTTTGGGAAAACCCACACCAGAAATTAGGTTAATAAAATTTAGTCTTAATAAGAGGAAAAGGGAAGTAAAAGGGCTACCAAAAAATTATGATCTCAATTAAGTGACCATTGTTGGAAATTAGAGACATATAGTTTTATAGAAAATGTAAATATTTATAGGTAGTGAATGAGGACATCAATCACAAACATGTTTAAAATTGAGGGTCTTAAATTCATCAATCTATGATGATTTAAAATACCATTGGTTCAACAAAACATATGGTATTAAGATAACACATTTTTGGTTTTAAGATCCCTTCACTAAAGTATAAGAATTACTTTCTTCATAGAATAAGAGAAGAAGAAAAATATATACTTGACAAGTAGAGTCCCATCCATTAACTAATTTCTACCACAAACTCATCTTTCACAGAAAAAGATAATAGAACATAAAAATATTCTATTTATCTTAATCGTATAATGTTCCCAAAATAATGAATTTATAATTCACACATCAAACGCTTTAAAAAATATATTATTCAATCCATGACATCATGTGGGTTAGTGATAGGTGATACAAACTAGCCGCTCTTCAGTTGCGGGTTAAAGTCTCGCGGCCTTGCCGGACCTGACGGGTTGCCGCCCGACCTCTGAGTTTTCCTTTTTATGGAAATCCAAAAATAACCTTAATAATAGTTTCCAATTATAAACATAATTCATTACAACCTTTAGAATTATCCAATGTACATATATCCAAACTCTCAATCCTAAGTTTATAAGCAAGTTAAACACAATGAAGATCCTTTTTTCCAGGTACTAACATGTGAATTCCTTCATCGTGTATTCTTTTACAACACCGCAACATCCTAAATTACCAAAATCAACCATCTATTATTCAATAATCACTACCTCATTATCATAACCATATTAAATATTACCTTTCCTTCAACCATTTATTTTCCAAAAAATTTAGCTTACTATTATGTCACTTTTCATAGAACCATATAATCTCAAATCCTCAATAAAATAGTACCACAGTACAATCCTTATTTATCTTCATAATTCATGTACCCCGTATAATGTTGATACAACTCTCAAATGAAATAATTCTATAATAACGAAATAAGAACAATAGTCATTCCTCTTCATCTGAGGTAGTATCCTAACTATATTATTATCCAAAAACATCGTTTCGGTGTACTCTTATGAATGGGACATTGATTCGTGTAGTGTCTCAATGCCTTGCAGATGAAGAATTTTACGTTTTAAAACTTTTTTTTTACCCTTTAAATCACATACATTGTGTCCTTTTTCTCCACACTTATAACAAACTCCCATTCCCTTCAAGCATTTACCAAGGTGAATCATTCCACATTTACCTCATATTGGAAAATACTTATTTTCCCTCTTCCCTTTATTCATCTTTCTTTCTTCCATCCATTTCTTCTCTTTCTTCCCATCAAAGACATATGACTCAAAGAATTATTTACATATCTAATTAACACAATATATTATTTCTTCATATGTTGAGAATACATGGTAGACTATTTCCCTTCTAAATTTTGGCTTAAAACTTTGAATGATATAATCCTTCTTACTCTTTGGATCATACGTATTTCTGGAGTTCGCATTCCTTCTACTAGGCGACATTTCTATACAATGGCATACACTGTGTCAGTTTATGAACTAAAATGAATAATTCGAAACATGTAAAATATATAACATAAATTGAATATTTTATAGATTTAATCCATAAAAAAATTTCATTGAGGAGATATATACTCGTATATCCTTCATAATGATTTGTAAAGAAAATGAAAATTATCAAAGCATATCCTCAGGTGTGTCGTAACCAAGAGTGCAGCAAGGCCCGTTGTCGTGCACCAGTTCCATTTTGAGTCTATCTCAAAGTAGTGTTTTCGTGTTTTACCCCTAGGTACATCTGTGCCAGATCCGCCTCTACCTGCTCATATCCATAGAGGGATGTATTTTATTAGAAAACTCACAAAATCTCTACATTACCAAACTTTGAGGAAGTCCTTCTATACTAATACTCAATGTCTATCTTAGGTATATGTGGTCTAATCCAAGTTTATCTAAATCTATCTTCCAAGGTTATTGCTAAACTTTCTCTGATACCAATTGTAATGCCCTGACCCCATTTACCCAGATTCGTTGTATTATTTTATTATATTGGCATGATTACAATGAATCACGTCCCGAAGGACTGATCAGTTTAGCAGTCTTGGAAAATAGATTACATACATAAATGTTACATTACACTTTATAAAATACAAAACTACAGAAATAATACTTTATGAATGCCATTAATCTATTATCTTAGCCCTACATATCAATCACAATACACTTCTTGGAATCCTGGGAAAACTAAAACATAGAAAGGTGTGAGATCAAATGCTCAGTAAGGGTAATCCACATAGTAGAAAATTTCATAAATAAGCATAAACATTTAAGACAGTGTATAAATAAGACAAAAGTCTTGTAAACTTTACTTCAGCATAATATGGTAGAAATAAATTGAAATAATTCCATTTATTTATTCACATGGATATTCTACCTATCGAATAATCACATGCAATATCAATAACCACTTTCATAATGATGGAATGCATAATGCCAGACTATCATAACCACATAGTCAAGGCCTTGTTCCAAGACTAAAAATAAGTTTTTGTCAATGCCTTGTGCCAAGACAATAGTTTGTCTTATGAGACCTACTGATGCATCAAGATGCTATAGTGGGCTCCACCGGTCACTTACTAAGTCCAATGCATTCCTCATATGAACAGGTTTAAACATAACATAAACATTCGTATTAAAACTAGCATTTGAAATATCAATACTTTATCCATAAACTATGAATGGAATAAAAATAACATGTCCACAGTCAAACATATCAAAAAACCTTCAATGCAATATAAAAGTTTTGTATCATAACAATTCGACTTCAAATAATCTTAAAATCTATCAAAGGATGTTGGCATAGATGAAATCAAAACTATTTGAGAGAAATATCTCTTTTTTTGAAATCATTGAAAAGTCACACATTTATAAATGAATTAATTTGAATGTGATTTTTGAATCAACGTCTTCCATAAAACATTGAATCTTTTAAAAAGAAATAACATTTCAAAATATTCATGTCCATATAAATAAATCCTTAAAATCATTTTGAAAATGTGTACATTAATTAAAAATATTTTGGTAGATAAATCATTAAAACATTTAAAATTATGATCTTGATAAAGAGAAAATTTCACAAATTCTAAAAATATTCATTTGGAAACCATTTTTATGAAAAGTGGACATGGATGATAGTAATTTACCAGTAAATACTTACACATAATCAATCTCAGATAATAATGAGATTGAGGAATTAACCCTTACCATTTTGGTAACTTACAAAACATACACCCCATGAAAAAGGTATCATACAATGAATATGTAAATACACATAAATTAAAGTGTATTACACAAATAATACAATTATGAGAAGTACATACACCACACAAAAGGTAATATTGGCAATATGGCATGAATCTAACGAGAATAAGGAGTGAGATGAAAACCCCTTACCTTGCACTTTCATTTAGTCATGGGTATATTTAACCTCTTGTATGAAGACCGAAGTATGTTATTAAATTATACCAGAAACATATTAATATTTATGATATCATAAATTATTCATTTATGACTTTATTTTACCAATTTAATAATAATTTCCATGTTAAATTAACATTTCAGGTAATAATCGATTTCTTTATCATAAGTGTTTTAACTTGTAATTATTGATTGTATCACATAGATCATGATTTAAATACTTCCAGAATATAAAATATGATTTATATATCATATATATTTAGAATAAAATTATAATATATATATATATATATGAAATGGAAAACACCATTCATGGATACGGTAGTCCGTACTTACGCATAAATGTTGTTTCTGTTTTCATAACATATTGAACGGAACTAAGTGAATAAAATATATGTAAGTACACACACAGATATATATATATATATATATATCCAGTAACATTATTATATCATATATTACAAACATATTAGTAATATATTTTTTTTATAATTGTCGATGAATGGTGAATGTGGAAATGAATCTCATCGTGTCGTGGAGACGGTAATCCGTACGTACGCACGAGCGACAATGTAATTTCCGTAAAAGTGTGGAATTATATGGTATATTAATTTTACAGATACATTATCATGTTATTTTAATTATTTATATACATATTACTCATCATTATATCCATCCAAATAACATAGTTTTGAATAACAATTTACACCGTGGCGTGGAGAGAGTAAGCCGTACGTACGCACGCATGATGACATTACCATTCATAAGATGGATATAATAATGAATATAGTTGTTCAATATTTATAATAACATCACAGTATATAGAATATACTAGAGTACTATTTTAGAATGGAAATAACTGATAAAGAAGAAGTGGAAGATGAAAGGAACTTGAAAGAGGGTGGTGAAAACAATACCTCTTCTTCGGGTTCTACCTTTTGATTTGATCAAAAGGGAACATTAGGTTGGCTTCCTGATCAAACTAAGGCCTCTAGGATGATGTTATGGAAGATTAGAGAATATTTGGGCATGGGTTGGACGATCCAAAAGGCTTTGAAGGTATGAATTTGAGATAAAGGTGAGTTCCCTTTTATAAGTGGGGTGATGGGAACCTTAGGAAAACAGAAAATATTATTTTATTATATATCCATATTCAGTTTATAATGGCTTCACAGTTACTTATTTCGATGAGAAGGTGGGTATGGGTCGAAATCATTTCAACCAATAGATTTTAGACAGGTTTGAGTCACTATATTAACCTTATCATTTATATTTTACTCTTAGTTAAATAGTTTGACACTTACCATGTTTCTATTTATTTTTATATTATATGGTTAATAAACTTACTGTATACCTCCAAGAGGGTCACGACCCGTCCTCGGGACCCGTGCTGTGACTACCCAAAGACCGCCTTCCATAGGCCAGGGGCTGGCGACTAGCACCAAGGCGTAAATCCCGGTAAAAAGGGAAGGCATTGCCTTTGTAAAGTAAACAAACACCACAGAGCAAGCAAGCAGTAGAAGTAAACACTAAGTAAAAACTGAGTACAACAGTAAGTGTGGAAAGGTAAGAGGGCCAGTATACAAACCCAAACTGAAAGTAAAGTACAACTAGAAAGGGAAAACATCAACTGAAAAGTAAAGCCACATCGTCGAGCTATCCACTTGAAATCCCACCTTAAGGGTGGGTACAGATAGCCTCCACTGCTCCTCAGGTCCAGCCGACCGCTTTGAGTACGTCCCGCCCAGTGGTCCACCTCCAGGTACCGTCCTACTCCGCAAGCCTCAACCACGATCAGCGCTGTCCATCGTCTGCAACCAACACAATGGAGTGCGGGCATAGTCCATGCATGAGTGCGTATAAGCTACTCTGTAGGGACCCCGAGACCCTCTAAGGTCTCCCAGAATCCACAAAGGAAAGATAAAATCATGAAATAACATTTGACACTGCTTATGTATATGCCCATACATATACCTAAGTCATCAATTATCGTTCGACTCCAACATCCGAGCCCAAGTACAACCCAGTCCACATAGGAAAGAAAAACGAAAATCCACACAGGATAGCACAACACAACCCACAAAGGAAAGAAAAAAAGGATTCCTCTCACACAGGTATACTTCTTCGTATGATGATAGAGATGATCAGATATTGCCACTGATTCATCTATGTCGTCAGACCCACAAATGATCGATAGGTACTAACCCCTGCAATGACCCACATAGGATCTGACCCACAAAGGATCGATAGGTAACTAACCCCTGCAATGACCCACACAGGATCAGACCCACACAGTATCTATAGGCACTGGCTCACACAGAACCACTGAGCGCTGACCCACACAGGATCAGTCCCACACAGGATCGGTAGCACTGATCTGTATAAGATCGCTGAGTGCTGTAGTCGTTGCCGTCGAGTCCACTGAGGATCTCTGTACAGTCATCGTCGTCACAGTAGCAGTCGCAGCCAGCTCTAGGGTTCCCGCACACAGCAAGCTCGTTCGAGAGGGTCCACTCCACGAGCCGAGAGGCTGATACATAAACTGACACATAGTCCAGAGTTGATGTATCCAAAAGTTACGGATCGTCAACAGGAACTCAACGTCGCAGACGGCGCGTCAATCGGACGCCCGGTCTGAGAGTTATTGGCTTTTTTGTCCCAGGGGCCCGGTTGGTTTTTATGGAAAAACCAACCTGACCGTACTCCACCTGCATCCAAACCTTGGGCGGAATAATCCAAAATATCCGTCTAACTAAGAGGAATCCATCAAAGTCAACGGTACGTCAATCGGATGTCCAGAGCTCAAGTTATAAGCGTTTCTGCTCCAAGAGCCCGGTTGGTTTCGTGTACGAACCAACCAGGCCGAACCCAAAGTATTCTGAAACCTTGAGTGCGATATACCGAAACTACCACCTCGATCTATGAATCGTATCGTCTCTAACATCGCGTCGATCGGAGGTCTGTAGACCGAGATATGGGAAAAAGAACCAAAAGGGTCCGAAAACAGGGGTTTCGAACCAAGACCGACCCGGCCCGAGACCCCCTGGGTCGGCCCAAACCGGGTCGACCCGACTCGGGTTCGGGTAGGCCCGGCTGGGCGCATCCCGACTTCCGTCCTGGTGTTCCGGTGCGCTGGCGCGCGACGCCAGCTGGCTCGGTCGAATGGTCGAGCCGTTCGGTTTAGTGGGGGGGGGGGCTTTGTCCCCCGCGATTTGTAATCGCGGCCCCCCTTAATGGGGGCCCCTTGTTGTCCGGCCGGGGGTTTGAAACCCCGACTGTTCTCCTGTCCTGTCGGCCCGCCCCAGCCGGCCGGTTTCTGCCACCACGGGACCGGCGTCGGCCGGTCCCCTCCCTGCTCCGACACTGGCGGCCCGGAACCGGCCGCGGGTCACCCTGCTCCGCTGCGGCCCGGAACCGGCCGCAGCTTGGTTCGTCCGGCGTGGCACGACAGTGCCGCGCCTCTCCGCCGCGGCCCTGCTCTGGCCACGGTGTCTTCAATTCTCTCCGACACGGCACAACAGCGTCGCGTCCTTGTTTGATTTCACGGAGCCGCGCGACGGCGCCGCACATCCTTTACCGCACGATTCCGCGTGGTGTGTCGGCACCACACCATTCCTTTCCAAACAACAAATGAACTAACAAGGATAAAGGAGGTGGGTCGACCGTTTTTGATCAGTCCAGCCCCCCTCTCGTTAATCTATAGCATTTGGTCATATTACACGAAGAACGTCAAAGTAATATTCACAAACAAAATAAAATTAAACAAACGCCTACCTCGTGCGAGCTTGAATGGAGGTTCGTCGATCGAGGATTCTTCATGTAAAAACTATCCTGGAAAGAGACGTCGCGGAAGGAGGAAGTCGCGTCGGCGTCGCGGTACACGGCGTCGCGTAATCGGTTTCCGAGAACTCGGTGTTCTTTGTCGGAGACCGATGTGTTCTTCGTGTTCTTCATCAAAGCCGAAGAAGTTCCTCAGGTCCTTAGTCTTTTCTCCCAAAAACTCCACCACAAGGTTCCAACCCCAAATAAAATAATCTCACCTCTTATTTTATTAACATAACATAACTTTTGAATTTCAAGAGTTTGAAATTCACACATCAACACATAACTCACTTAATTAATCACATAATTTATTAATATTTAAGTTATCAAAAGTTAATGGTGAGTTTACGGGGGTTGAAGAATATGAAGGGGTGGGGTTACTGTGGGCCCCAACACCCTCATAACCTCCTTTGGGAAGTTGGGTAGTTACCCAACTTCCACCAAAAGCCTTAAACCACTTAAAGAAAATAAAAATTGTAGTTAAATTATAAATTAAACTTCCACAATTTTTATCATCTTCTCTCAAGAAAACACAACTCCGAAAATGGCGTTCCTAAGAAATTATCGGCGCTGCGGTTCCATTGGTGCCCGCATAATTCGATTCCGAGCACCGGTTCAAAAGTTAGAAATTCCCGCTCATTCGTTCATTGAACGTACCAGAGCTAAACTTCGGATAAAAATTTTGGGCACACCGGGCCTCGGAATCATGTGCCGTCAGAAACTGCATTCTTGTAAAATCCCAAAGAAAATTTAGAAAAAAAATTTTCCTTAAATTTTAAGGGTCTTTACATTACTACCACGTCAGGGCTTTACGTCCCCGTAAAGATATATCATAAACTAGGGAAACAAATTTGGGTACTGAGCATGCATCTGAGCCTCCTGCTCCCAAGTGCACTCCTGGAGATTCCCATGTTGCCATCTAATGCGCACTAGAGGAATCGTCCGTCCACGCAGGACCCGCTCCTGTCGATCCTCGATCTCCACTGGGACCTCCGTAAAAGTCGCCCCATTATCATTTTCTAGCTCCCTATGGTCAATGATATGCGTCGGGTCGTGCACGTATCTCCTCAGCTGAGATATGTGGAAGACGTCGTGCACTCGGTGAAACTGAGGTGGTAGAGCTAGGCGATAAACCACCTCTCCAATCCTGCTGAGGACCTGGAATGGTCCGATGAAGCATGGAGAAAACTTTCTGCCTCAGCGAAATCTCTGTATACCACGTCGAGGTGAGACTCGCAAGAAGACGTGGTCACCATCCTCAAACTCCAGTGGCCTCCGCCTCCTGTCCGCATAAGACTTATGCCAGCTCTGAGCTGTCCTCATCCGCTCCTGGATGACCTGGACCTTCTCTGTCGTGGCCTGGACCATCTTCGGTCCCATAAGTGCTGACTCCGTAGGGTCTGTCTATCACATAGGAGATCTGCAAGGTCGGTCGTACAACGCCTCGTATGGTTCCATCCCGTTGGTGGAGTGGTAGCTGTTGTTGTACGCGGACTGCACTAAGGGTAGGTGGTCCTCCCAGCTGCGACCAAAGTCGAGGACACATGCGTGGAGCATGTCCTCGTGAGTATGAATGGTCCTCTCCATCTGACCATCCGTCTGAGGGTGAAAGGCGGTGCTCAGACGTAGCTGCGTACCGAACGCCTCCTTCATCCCCTTCCAAAGCCGGGAAGTAAAGCGAGAATCTCGATTAGAGACGATAGATGATGGCACACCGTGAAGCCGTACAATCTCCTGAACGTAAAGACGTCCCAAGCTCTCCACTGAGCCCTACTCTCTGATTGGTATGAAGTGATCCGACTTGGTTAGTCTGTCGATAATCACCCAAATGGAGTCGTGACCTCTGGAAGTGCATGGAAGTCCAGTCACGAAGTCCATAGATATCCCATCCCACTTCCACTCCGGGACCTCCATGGGATGTACCAAGCCTGCTTGTACCTGATGTTCTACCTTCACCTGCTAGCAGGTGATGCATCGAGAAACGAACTCTGCCACAGCCTTCTTCATGCCCGGCCACCAGTGCTGTCGTCTAAGATCCTGGTACATCTTCGCCACTCCAGGATGTACTGCCAAAGGGGAAGTGTGAAACTCTCTCAGCACCTCCTCTCGTAAAGCGACTGGTTCCAAGGTACGTCCTCTGAAAAGGATGTCGTGCTCTGCTCCAAAAGAGAAACCATCAGGTTCCTATCCTGAGGATATCTGTGCACGCTGCGTCTCACAGTCAGCGTCCCCACAATGTGCATCTCTGACCCGCTGTAGTAGTGGAGGAGAGAATGTGAGAGACTGAAAGAAGGCTGTGCCATCTCTATCCACAAAGGATATCTGCAAGGCGGCTAGCTGCTCTATCGCCTCCTCAAGTAGCTGAATGTCTGCCCTCCTACTGAGGGCATCAGCTACCACTTTCCCCTTCCCATGAGTATAGACTATCTCAAAGTCATATTCCTTGAGTAACTCGAGCCATCGACGCTATCTTAGGTTTAGGTCCTTTTGAGAAAATATGTACCTGAGACTCTGATGGTCAGAAAAGACTGTAAAGCGCTCGCCTATCAGATAGTGTCACCATGTCTTCAAAGCGAAGACCACTGCTGCTAACTCCACTTCATGGGTAGCGTAGTTCTGCTCATGCGGCCTCAACTGATGTGATCGATAGGCGATCACTGCCCGCTCTTGCATCAGGACACATCCGAGCCCGGTCCCTGATGCATCGCAGTAGACTATGTACCCTACTCCCTCATCAGGGAACCTCAAGATAGGGGCACTGGTCAATCTCTGTCTCAGCTCCTGAAAGCTCTACTGTCATCTGTCTGACCACACAATGGGTTTCCCCTTCTTCTTCAAAGCTGAGAGTGGTGTCGCAACTCTGGAGAAGTCTGGTACAAATCTCTGATAGTATCCAGCTAGTCCCAAGAAACTCACCACCTCCTTCACGCTCTTGGGTGGCTCACAAGCTAGAAATACCTCGATCTTTGCAGGATCCACTGCAACTCCCACCTCAGAGATGACGTGTCTGATGAAGTGGTCCTCGTGTATCCAGAACTGACACTTTGAGAGCATGCCATAAATCTGTTTCTCTCGGAGTGTGTCTAGCACAACCCGCAAGTGGTAGGCGTGCTCCTCCTTAGTCTTCGAGTAAATCAAAACGTCGTCGACGAAGAGCACGACAAATCGATCGAGGTATGGATGAAAGATCCTCTTCATGAGGGCCATGAACACAGCTGGAGCATTGGTCATGCCGAAAGGCATAACCAAGAACACATAGTGGCCATACCGACATCTGAAGGTCGTCTTCTGTACGTCCTCGTCCCGAACTCTGAGCTGATGATAGCCTGACCTGAGGTCTATCTCGAGAAACACCATGATCCCTTGAGCTGATCGAAGAGGTCATCACTCCTCAGTAGCGGATACTTGTTCCTCACTGTCACCTGGTTCAGGCGGCGATAGTCAACACAAAGTCTCAGGCTCCCGTCCACCTTCTTGGCAAACAAAATCGGGGAAGCCCAGGGTGAAACGCTAGTTCGGATGAATCCCTTGCCCTGAAAGTCCTCCAACTGTACCCATAGATCTCGAAGATCAGCGGGGGCCATCCGATATGCTGGAGTCGATATCAGGGCTTTCCCAGGGTAAAGGTCAATATAAAAGTCTACCTCTCTACGAGGAGGAAGCCCTGGAACGTCATCTGGAAAAACATCCGCATATTGATCCACCACTGCAGGAAAACTAGGACTCCATGCATCAACTGCTCCTAGGATGAGTCTAGCCAACTGATGATTGATGGGCGGTCCTCTCCTCTACAAGGGTCCATCCTGTGCTGCAAAGGTTCCCTTCTCACCGGTGAAGGTGAACCTGCTCCCGTCGGTGTGTACACATCGCACCTTGCGACTAATATAGTCAATCTATGCATGGACTGTGGACAACCAATCCATGACCAAGTTGACGTCGTAAGGCCTCAACGCCGCTACAAGAAGATCTCAGCCGAATCTCTCGCCTCCTAGAGTAATCTCACACTGCCGGCACCAGTGGGTAATCGTCGAGTCTGATCCCATAGGAGTCTCTAGCCATAAGGATTGAGCCAACGACTCTGTCGGAATCTCCGAGCTCCGAACAAGGGTAGCGGCTATGAACGAATGACTTGCTCTTGTGTCTATAAGTTCTGCAGCAAGGGTGGAATAGACACAGATAGTACCTCGAATCATCTCAGGCGTGCCGTGGTCATAGGCCTCCGCTGCCTGGAGCTTTGCCTTCTCTTCCCGCCAGCTCCCTGTGGCCGGGGTGGACCTCCTGGTGGTGGTGGTGGTAGAGCGTCAAAGCGTCGTCCACCACCTGCTGCTCGGCCTGCTCCTCTGCCTCGTCCGCCTGATCCCTACGGACCGCCACGGTCGACCCTCTGCCTTGGGATCGGTGGTCCCTCAACCGTCTGCTACTCCTCGGCATGACGGGTTGGGCAGTCACGAGCCATGTGGCACTGCCCGCCGCACGAGTAGCACTGCCTGCCTCTCGAAAGGCTGGCTTCGTGCTGTGTGCCCCACACCACTGAGCCAGTGTCCTGATGTCGTCTTCCTGAGGGTCTGGTTTGCCTGGACCCATGAGTCATCCGTCAACTTCGTGCTGCAGAAGACTCTGCTACGTGCTGCCCCATGGTAGGTCTCACCGCTGAAGAATGCTCAGCAAGAAAGCTCTCGATCAAAAGGGATCACTCCAGTACTCCTACCTGGGTCAGAATGCTGAGGGAGATCAGCGATGCCCTGATCTCATGTCTCAATCCCTGCTCAAAGGTCCAGGCCCGGAAGAATGGGTCACGTACCATGTTTGTTGAGTAGCGCGGGAGATAGGTAAATCTCGCCGAGTACTGGGCGACTTTCAAACTGCCCTGCTACAGCTGAAAAAGCTCCTGGATGCGCACCGCACGGAGGGTGGCCGGGACGAACTCTAAGCCGAAGAGGCTCTCAAAGTCCCTCCAGAGAAAAGATGCATCATCGTGCACCTGGAGCATCACGCTCCACCATCGGCCCACTACCGCGTGCAGTAGGCTCGCTGCGAGGATCACCATGAGGTCTACTAGTGTCCTCACTAACCGGAAAACTCGTACAACTGCCTCCAACCAGTCCTCAGCTTCCTGGGGGTCCGTCTCCCCGCGGAACCTGGGCGGTCGCTGGCGCTGAAACTCATGCAGTGCACTAAGGTGACGTGCATCGTCAGCGGCTGGGGCTGGAAGCATCGGTGGCTCGGCGGGTAGCAGTATCACCGGTGCCTCAGCTGTCAAAGGGCCCTGCACCGAGGGCTCATCGCTCGGTGGGCGGTCATAACGCTCAACTCTCGGAACCGTAGCTGGTTGTCGTCGTGGGGCCATCCTGAAAAGGAAACAGGTGCGCCATGGTCAGAACATTATAAATGGTGAGCTGATACAAAGTAATCACAAAAAAACATGAAACACACATGAAATAAATGTTTTCATGCATTATGTCGGAAATCAGAAGTCAGGGTCCTCGTGTACGGATACGTCGGCCGCCACATCAACATTGGACTCCCTGGACTGATAACCACACCCAATATGCTAAACACTATTGCTTCACATAGAAAAAGATCAGAGTCCCAAGTTCTACGGAAGAACCGAACTCCTCTGATACCAATTTGTCACGACCCATCCTCAGGACCCGTGTCGTGACTACCCCAAGCCTGCCTTCCATAGGCCAGGGGCTGGCGACTAGCACCATGGCGTAAATTTCGATAAAAAGGGAAGGAATTGCCTTTGTAAAGTAAAAAACACCACAGAGTAAGGTAGTAGTAGAAGTAAACACTAAGTAAAAACTGAGTACAACAGTAAGTGCGGAAAAGTAAGAGGGCCAGTATAAAAACCCAAACTGAATGTAAAGTACAACTGGAAAGGGAAAATAGCAACTGAAAAGTTATGCCGCATCGTCGAGCTATCCACTGGAAATCCCACCTGAAGGGTGGGTACAGATAGCCTCCACTGCTCCTCGGGTCCAGCCGACCGCTCCGAGTATGTCCCGCCCAGTGGTCCACCTCCAGGTACCGTCCTTCTTTACAAGCCTCAACCACGATCAGCGTTGTCCGTCGTCTACAACCAACACAATGTAGTGCGGGCATAACCCATGCAGTGGTGAGTATAAGCTATTTAGTAGGGATCCTGAGACCCCCAAAGGTCTCCCAGAATCCACAAAGGAATGATATAATCACGAAATAACATTCGACATTACTTAGGTATATGCCCATACGTATACCTAAGTCATCAATTCTCGTTCGGCTCCAACATCCGAGCCCAAGTACAACCCAGTCCACATAGGAAAGAAAAATGAAAATCCACACAGGATAGCACAACAGAACCCACAAAGGAAAGCAAAACATGATTCATCTCACACAGGTATACTTCTTCATATGACGATAGAGATGATCAGATATTTCCACTGATTCATCTAAGCCGTCGGACCAACAAAGGATCGATAGGTACTAACCCCCGCAATGACCCACATAAGATCTGACCCACAAAGGATCGATAGGTAACTAACCCCCGCAATGACCCACACAGGATCGGACCCACACAAGATATGTAGGCGCTGGCTCACACAGAACCACTGAGTGCTGACCCACATAGGATCAGACCCACACAAGATCGGTTGCACTGATCCACATGGGATCGCTGAGTGCTGTAGTCGTCGTCGTCGAATCCACCGAAGATCTCTGTACAGTCGTCGTCGTCACAGTAGCAGTCACAGCCAGCTCTGGGCTTCCCGCACTCAGTAAGCTCGTTCGGGAGGGTCCGCTCCACAAGCCGAGAGGCTGATACATCAACTGACACATAGTCCAGAGTTGATGTATCCAAAAGTTCTGTATCATCAACAGGAACTCAACGTCGCTGACGGCGCGTTAATCGGACACCTGGTCTGAGAGTTATTGGCTTTTTCGTCCCAGGGGCCCGGTTAGGTTTTAAGGAAAATCCAACCCGATCGTACTCCACCTGTGTCCGAACCTTGGGCTCAGTAAGCCAAATGATCCGTATCAGTAAGAGGAATCCATCAAAGTTGACGGTACGTCAATCGGACGTCCGGAGCTCAAGTTATAAGCGTTTCCGCTCCGAGGGCCCGATTGGTTTCGTGTACGAACCAACCCGGCCAAACACAAAGTATTCCAAAACCTTGAGTGTGATATACCGAAACGACCATCTCGATCTAAGGATCACATTTCCACTGAAGGCGCGTTGATCGGAGGTTCGTAGCCTGAGATATGGGCAAAATAACCAAAAGGGTCCGAAAACGGGGGTTTCGGGCCCGGACCGACCCGGCCCGAGACCCCCTGGGTCGGCCCGAATCGGGTCGTCCCGACTCGGGTCTGGGTCGGCCCGGCTGGGCGCGGCCCGGCCCGGCTGCTGACCTGGGGGTCCGGCATGCTGGCGCGCGGTGCCAGCTGGCTCGGCCGAGCCGTTCGGTTTAGTGGGGGGGGGGGGGGCGCTGTCCCCCGCGATTTGTAACCGCGACCCCCATTAATGGGGGCCTCTTGCTGGCCGGCCAGGGGTTTGAACCCCCGTCTATTCTCTTGTCCGGCCAGCCCACCCTGACCGACCGGTTTCTGCCACCACGGGATCAGCGTCGGCCGGTCCCCTCCCTGCTCCCACACCGGCGGCCCGGAACCGACCACCGGTCACCCTGCTCCGCTGCGGCCCAGAACCAGCCGCGACTTGGTTCGTCCGGCGCGGCACGACGGCGTCGCGCCCCTCGGCCGCATACCCGCTCCGGCCATGGTGTCTTTAGTTCTCTCTGATGTGGCGTGACGGCATCGCGTACTTCTTCGATTTCACGACACATCGCGACGGCGCCGCACATTCTTTACCGCACGATTCCGCATGTTGCTTCGGCACCACACCATTCGATTCCAAACCACAAAAGAACCAACAAGGATAAAGGTGGTGGGTCGGCTGTGTTTGTGCGGTCCGGCCCCCCTCTCGTTAATTGATAGCATTTGGTCATATTACACGATGAACGTCAAAGTAATATTCAGGAACAAAATAAAATTAAACACACCCCTACCTCGTTCGAGCTTGAACGGAGGTTCGTCAAACGAGAATTCGTCGTGGAAAACCCATAGCAGAAAGAGACATCGCGGAAGGAGGAAGTCGTGGCGGCATCGCGGTACATGGCATCGTGTAATCGGTTTCTAAGAACTCGATGTTCTTCATCGGAGACCGATGTGTTCTTCGGTTTCTTCGTCGAAGATGAAGAAGTTCCTCAAGTCCTTAGTCTTTTCTCCCAAAAACTCCACCACAAGGTTCCAACCCCAAATAAAATATGCTCACCTATTATTTTATTAACATAACATAACTTTTGAATTTCAAGAGTTTGAAATTCAAACATCCACAGTTAACTCACTTAATTAATAACATAAGTTATTAATATTTAAGTTATCAAAAGTTAAGGGTGAGTTGAGGGGGGTTGAAGAATATGAAGGGGTGGGGCTCGTGTGGGCCCCACCACCCTCATAACCTCCCTTGGGAAGTTGGGTAGTTACCCAAATTCCACCCAAAGCCTTAAACCACTTAAAGAAAATAAAAATTGTAGTTAAATAATAAATTAAACTTCCACAATTTTTATCATATTCTCTCGAGGAAATGCAACTCCGAAAATAGCGTTCATAAGCAATTACCGGCACTGCGGTTCCATCGGTGCCCTCAGAATTCGATTCCGAGCACCGGTTCGAAAGTTAGAAATTCCCGCTCGTTCGTTCACTAAACTTACCCGAGCTAATCTTCGGATAGAAATTCCAGGAACACCGGGCCTCAGAATCGTGTGCCGTCAAAAACTGCGTTCTTGTAAAATCCCAAAGAAAATTTAGAAAAAAAAATTTCCTTGAATTTTATGGGTCTCTACAAAGAGAACCCCAAGTGGTTCATAAATAATACATCTATCATCAAATATGTCATTTGGCCAATCCTTATATTTTTAAGAATAGAATATTAATTAATATATAATATTTGTTTTAAAAACTCTTTTATGTCAATTTTGACACTATTTGGTATTTTGTTTTTTCTAAATTAATAACAACATTATTACTTCGAACAAAATTCATTTAACCAACCCTAATATGTTATATGATCCTAGAATATTAGTATAATTCATAAAATCCTCAAATTAAATTTATTTTTATATTTATAATATCAATTATTTTAATATTTCATTATTTAGGTAATTACTGCATCACCATTGTGTCATTAATAAATTAAATTATTTAAGATATAAAAATGATAAATAAACAATAATTATGTAGGAGATATTTTTAAATTTTTATTTAATATTTATAATCGAATTTATCTTATTTATAACCCGATATTAATAATGTTTTAGTTATTTTACTTTGATTTTAACTTTTTAACTCTTCTTTGAATTAAATATTATTAAATGTCTTAATCTAATCCAAGTGGGAAAAAGGATTTAATATTTATTCTTGTGGTTTTTTTGGTTGAATTATACTTTTCCAATAGAATTAGTACATGTGTTAGGGTAATAATAATATAATTTTTACCCTTTATTACTTTATTTACTTTTAACCGTGGTAAATAAAAGAAAAAAGTCACTATTCACCAAAAATAATTTTTCTCTTATTAAACCTCATTTTACTCCTTGATAAAAACCGTGTCTCTCAGATTTTTGAAATTCCACTCACAGAAACGGTAAAATTATGTTTTATGTGAATTTCCAAATTCTCTTAGAATATGGGTAAAAGACGGTAAAAAGTTCAATAAAATTTTTATATATCTAAAATTATTGTAAACTGACTCCAATGAATTACATTGAACATATATAGGTATTATGTATCAATTTTGACCTCAAATAAATTTAAATAAAATAAATTATTATTTAAATAAAAATTCGGTTTTATACAATAACTCAGTGTTTTTCACTATTCATCAAACATTGAATGTTTTCAGAAAAATACCAAAATTTCACCCTAGGATAATTTCGATATTCTGAATCCAAAATTGATGTCTATTTTAAATGATAAAATTTATATAATTTCAAAAGGTGGGTATTACTATTGAGAACTGCTAGTTTGGTTGGTTGTGGTGTGTTAGAACTCAAAGTTGCGTACAACACACACTACGATATTATTCAAAAAGAAGTGTACCGTGGAAGCTTGGAGTGTTACAATTCCACATTTCATTTGATGACCATAAAATCACTCCACTACCATAATTTTTTGTAAGTCAGCTTGTCTTGAACTATCAATTGAGGGATCTTGGACACCTTCATATCTATGTTGGGCCGTCTGGAGTGCTTTTCCATGGGTATTAGATTAAAATATGTTATTTATGGGCATGTGAATGGCCTAGTGGGTACAAACATGAACGCACTATCCACGTATCACTGGAACTAATACATGTGGCCATCAGATCCTTAATCAGATATAAGGAACTCATAATCTTATAAATCATCATCACCAATGAAAATACATCCCTATAGTATAATGTCAATATAACAAGATAAGAACTATTTGTTTTGCAGACGCTTTTTTAGGTGGTTTCCATTCCCTAGATATTATTGGTATGAATTATAAAAGGGTCAAAACTTAAATTGGGGATTAATTGAACTTGTTATATTATATCTATTCATGTGTAGATTATTATTTCATCCTTTTAGAGGTGTATTAGTTTTCACCTCTCGATGGGTGGGAAACATTAAGGGTTTTCATAGCTGTCCCCTTAGGTTGGCATGAGCATGGACCAATGTCAGTATAATCATCTAACTATTGAACTTGATTCCATGAATGGCTGAAACATCATTCCAATCACCTTATTCATATTGAAAAAAGATACAATAGTCTGTAGTGATAAATAATTCTCCAACATCACTAGTCTAGAATCAACCATTATTTCGAGGACTTTATTGAAAATAAATAAATCCCATATGGTGTGGCCCCACCTCCTATAGATATGGTATTATATGGGATGATCTGTGAGGATGACCTAAATGGGTTTCATGAGATATGTAAATAGACTAGTTCATTTTATTATATTTTTATTAAATAATTGTTCACCTAATATATTCTAGAATATTAGTCATTATTCTTCCATTGCTCAAATTCATGGAAACCCTAATATACTCTTGCTTCTATTGGGGGGGGGTGTTGTTTTTCCCTCCTCTCAAATGAAGGCAATGGATTATTTGGGGTTTTAATATGTTCTTGAATGGGAAATTATACTAGTATTATGGTAATAGTGGACTTCTTTACCTTTTGAGCCTTTTCCCATAGATGAAAGGAATGGATATAGATTTATCTTGAGTCCACTAAAATGATTCCAAATTTATTGGAGTTTCTATAAATTAACTTAATCTTCCTAACTATTTCATTGAGATTAGTGGTGTCGATATCTCATCCATAAAATATTAATCATATAGTTAACATAATATTTTTATCGTAGTGATCCATGATGAGTGATTAGGTTAAATAATTCTATCTAGATATGAATTCAAGCACCCTTTAATTTTCATTCTACATATAGTTTTCCAGGTGAAAAAATGGGGTTTTACATAGTTTATATGAGAGTTATTAATTGAATTAATGATGAATGTTTTTCTATCCCATAATGGATCATTATAGAAGGATAGTGTACCAAATGAATTCAATACCCCTCCGAGTCTATAAAAAACATCTCATCTTTATTTCCTCATATTGATCTCGTTGACCCATTATTAGAAAACGTCTGGAAAAGGAGTGCATGAGATACTATTCAATATCTCAGACACTTTTAAAGGATGGGAATGTTGTATTTCGAAAAATATTTAGGGGAAAAGATTCATACACCCATTTGGCAGATGGATTCTTCTTAGGCTGCATAGGTGCTCATCACTCTCCCATTGATTCAAATTGAATAGTCAGTGAGTGAATGGAATTGAGCTGATCTGGAGGTTCTAATTTGTGGGCTACCTCCCTTATATAAGGGGAGGAAGGTATTGGTTATATGGACTCATTTTCATCTACAACTAATTCTCAATCCATTTATTATAGAATAATATTTTTGAATGAGATAGTTTTTTCCCCAATGTATGGGAACCACAATCAATTTCCACATCTAAAGTTATATAGACCAACTGCCTGGATCTGGAACCAGACTAATACTGAAATTCTACTATTTCAGATGGATTATCCCAATCATGATTTTTTGGGGAGGGATATTCATCTACGCTTAATGACGATACCCATTTGGTATGTTTCCCCTGAGTATCTCCTTATTGAGTTGTCCATGATTGTGTATGAAAAGACCCAAAATTTTATTAATAAAATTTTTTCATGATCTATTTAAATGTATTATTATGTAAAATGGTTATATAAAACAATGAAATTCTTTTGTTTTATGTTTTTAGATTTTAAAAAACCAATAAGAACCATTACCGTTTCTAATGTAGTTGTTGAATAGTTATCACATGAATAATATATATATAGAGCGTTAAAAAATCTAATTTATATAAACAAAGGAAGTGATGGACTCATCAAGTAAAATTGATCCATATGAAGCCCATTTTTTGGAGCTCAGAAAGTAGGTAGTGTCACTGGGATTCTCTCATGACCATTCCCAAGTCGATCTTCAGCATGTTAATCTTGAACAGAACCGCCAATGAGAGAAGTGGAAGTTGATAGAGATAACCACCTGAGCGATGTTATTCAATCTAACCCAAGAGTCAGTCACCAACGCACACATTTCCCTGAGGTATTATGAGGGTGTTATAAGGGGTTATATAATGAGACCTTTGAATTATGATTATGTTCATTATTTTTTGTATAAATAATATACATTAATTACATTATCTTTACTTTGTAGATGATTTTTAAAACACAAATAATATTTTTAGTTAATATTAAATTAAGAAACCTATTTTGAATAATAAATGGATTTTTCAAATTCAGTAATATTTAAAAAAAATATTATTAAAAATAAATTAATTTTTATTAAATATATATATGATCGTGTAATTTTTATGAATAATAATGTAATTTTTATTAAGGATTGAAAACTGTTTTTGTCAAAAACCCATGAATTTTCAATAAATGTAGGTTTTTATTTTAAAATTTAAAATTCACTTATATAGGAAATTTTTAGATTAACTTAATATTATTTTAGGAATCAGGATAATGATATTGTCAAATAATGGATTTTACATAATTTATCGACAGAGTTGAATTTTTGTGTAAAAATTATATTCAATTTAAATATATAATGTGTTTTATGACATCATAATGAAACAATAGTGAAGAAATAAATTCATATATAAATATTATTTCAGTGAATTTATTTTTTACATTAAAATTAATGAGATTTCCGAATTTTCTGATTAAATTTATGTTTCCTTAGTGGACAATCCATAAATTTTTAAAAAAAATTAAATTTTTAAAAAATTTCCTTTAGAGTCTGACTCACCTCCACACAAGAAAGACTAATATTTTAATAAGTTCGTCCATTGGCCTTGTAAAATAATGTTATCTAATCCAAATTGGAAAAAATCTATTGTAAAAATCCATGGTTTGGTTTGTGGTTTTTTTATTTTAATGTAAGGTGTCCAAAACCAAAATAATAAACAATTCACTATCTTTTCCTATAAAAACAAACCCATGCTCCAAATTATCTTCATTAAAAATCCTTGGAACACGTCCCTAGCCTTAAATCTTACTTTAAAATCCTCCCAAGGTTCCCAGGATTCCATGACGCCTCTCTGAAGCCCCTCTCAAGCCTTTGGTATCACACTTTCAAGTAAACGATGTCTTCCTCTCTCATTTTTTCCAATATTCATTCCATTGTCATACCCTTGAAATTTCAATTAAATATTTTGGGGTATGAGTTATCACCTACCTCAAACTTCCCTTCATATGATTCAGTGATGGGAAATATCTTTATCTCTCATAAATTTCTCCCTTGTACACCTGTTACTATGTAGAAATTTAGTAAAGAATTTCACTCCCTTCATTTACACTAAAGCACTTATTTTTTATTATGAATCTAAATTCTATTAAAAATGATGGTACATGTATCTATAGGACCCCCTTACATAAATTTCAAGTAAATATGATGAGATACACATTTCACTCTCATCAACCATTTTTAGGAACACTAATGTAATGCTGTTATGCATCCAAAATTGAATCGCAATTTTCTAAGACAAAGTCATTGTGTAGTGAATACCATGCCTATTTCTCTATCAAGGGTATTCACCATTAATAAAGTTTACTTATTGATTATATATTTTCATGAATTTATTCCAAATTTAATTATCATGGAATAAATGATGATGTTGAATTACTAGACATTATATGATCCATGTGGCACACTTATGCATTAAATTAAATGATTATAAATGGTGTTCCCTGATTGCGCTCCAATGCATTGGCTAATGATTTTTATCATGATAAGTCAAGTAAAATGAGGGATTAAACATTATAATTAAAGTAAAATGGGGGTTTACTCATTCTCCATGTGCAATGATCCTTCGTTCAAGCTAATAGCATGTTAATTGTTGTTTCCACATTTCCATGTTATGATAATCAGGCTATATGATGAATTTATGTTCATGTTTCACTTATGCACAATTGATATTCCTATTTCCTAACATGTAATTTATTCTTTATTTTATCACTTTTTTAATCCCTTAATGTTCTTTATATCTCACCCTTTTCTTATGCATGTCCTCAGGTTATCCAATTCAATGCATAGTACGAAGAAATGATGTGGTCATGTAAAGGAATTTTTCAGTAAGGATGATGTGTTTTATGTTATATGTTGTTATGTAATGTTCCTAATTTTCAAAGGAACATTAACTACCAATCCTTAGAGTTTTCTTAAGTTAATTTTTATATAATAAATCATGCGTATGTTTGATATAAAGAAGAGGTTTTTTATATTTGGTATCAGAGGATATGTTTTTTTTTATTTTTGGGATTATGATTCGAAAACCATTATGAAAGCCTTAGGTAAAATACTATGTATAAGAAAAATATACCTAAATTTGGTGATTATTGAGTAAGTGGTTTATCATGAAAATGTCTCCCTATGAGGATACGGGGAAGAAGAAGTGGATTTGGAACATATGTATCTAGGGGTAAAACCCGAAAACACCTCTTTGATGTAGACTCAAACGGGAACCGGTGCATCCCAAAATTCATTGATACACTCATAGTTACTACACTGCCAAGTGATATTCTTTGTTAAATTAACAATCCTTGTATGAACAATTATTAAGGGAATAAAAAAATTCCACGAAGAATAAATGTTGGTAGGTAGATCATGGATAACGAAGATTGATGCCTATAAATTCATAAGTAAAGGAAATAGAAGTAATTTATAATTTATTTGTTTTTGTCTTTGGATTAATATTTACGTGTTACCCATATATTTCTTTTTATTCTATCCAATGGCCTGTAATATGATGACGCAGGCTAATAACTGATGTGAGGATCAATGTAACAATTGTTCTAATGAGATTCCAAATTCGATGGGATTGGGGATTACAAAAACCAACATGATACTCTCTTAGGAAACTAATTTTTTGAATAGGAACATTAGTCAAGTGGAACATTCAACACCCCTATGAAAAAACAAGCCACAATCGAGAGCTTCATTAGACTATGGCCTCGTACTTTTAATGGATCATCTGATCCCTCAATCACTGAACAATTGATCAAATCCCTTAAAAAGATCATCTCCATCCATCTATGTTATGAATAAGAGAATTTACATCTGGATGATTATATTATGGAGGGTGAAACAAATCAATGGAGGATATTGATAAAAAAATATGAAGCATAAGGAGGAGATCAAGTAATTGGAATGGAAGGATATCTGGAAAATGTTTTTCGACACATGTTTTCCTCACACCCTCTGACTAATAATGGAAAGGGACTTCCATACTGTAAAGAAAAAAAGTGGACGAATTAGTCAGAGTGTATGAGGAAATAATTACAAGGCATGCATGATACGCCTTCAACATTGTCATTACCCCAGAATGTAAGTTTGGATGCTAATTTGGTGGGATAAAACCTAGAAAATAGAATGATCTAATGATTCATGACTATGAGAGCTATGAATGAATTTTCTGATATGCCCTCAATGTTAAGTGGGGATCCGTGAATCTCACGGGTATCATGGGGATAAGAAGCGTAAGGTGGAAATTAATTCTAGTGTTCTGATGGAAAATTCTAATGGTTCTAATAAAATCCATCACTCACATGGTAATGGTGCAGAATAAAGCACCCCCAAAATATCCTGAAGGGGACGAAGAAATGATTTAGATGTGGAAGAGAAGGGAACCTAGGCATTGTCTTCTAACAAGAGAAACATGTGGATACAATAGACGAAAGGAATGCTCTATTCGATTCTCAATGCGTTGTTCATTGTATCAACTAAAAAATCCAGGGCACTTTGAAAACCAGTGCCCTAAGCCAAGTGTTTTTGTAGGAAACCAACAACCTCCAAGGTATAAAGGGTGATCTTTTTCCATCAATACCACAGAAGATAACCGGAAAAAAAGTCCTGATAGGTACGCCAGTTATTCATTTAAAAAAAATTGATCATATTTTTAGATTGTTTTTTCAAGGTATTCATTTACATCCTGAAGGTTTATTAGAAAAATCCCTACCCCACCACAAATCATGGAAGTAAATATGTCAGTGAGTACAAAAAATGGGTAAATCATTCTATCCAATGAATAGTACTCCTCCCCTATCATAAATTGTTGATAAAAAATCCCAAAAAACTACATAATACTCTACTTATTTTAATTTGATTAAATTTATGACATGGATTGGCATTCTCAAAATAGAACAAAAATAAATTTCCATGAGAGGGAAATCACTCTCTATATGGTGAATCGACCCCCGATTATGTACAAGTGAAAGGAGTAGGATGAATCTTTTTTAGCACCATCGTCTCAAGTGTGGATTTTATATCCCTATGAGCATGTCTATATTTCTCAAATAATTGTGTTTATGGATGAAACCATCCTTGAAGACATGCCTATCTTGAGGTAATCTGCTGATGTGTTTCCTGAGGAATTTCCTGGTCTTCCTCCTAGAAGAGATTTTTAAATATCTATTGACCTTATACTTGGGTCTTTTTCAATATCCAAGTTTCCATATAGAATGAATGTTGTGGATCTTGTGGATTTTAAGAAAAAAATATAGGTGATTCTGGATAAAGGGTTTATACCCCCAAGTTTATTACCAAGGGTGCAGTAGTCCTATTCTTTAAGAACAATGAAGGGTCAATGTGTATTTTCATTGATTATCATGAGCTCAAAAAAATCACAATAAAGAACATGCATCCTCTTCCTGGAATGGATGAATTGTTTGATCAACATTTTGGGGCACATTACTTATCCAAGGTGGATTTGCAGGCAGGATTTTTCCATGTAACGGGTCAAGAAGGAAGATATCACCAAGGCTGCTTTTCGAACAAGATACGAGATCTTCGAATTCATAATAATGATTTTAGGACTCGTTAATGCTCCAAAAATTATAATGGAACAAATGAATGTAGTATTTAGAGATTAACTCAACAAATGTTTCAGAGTATTTATTGATGATATTATAATATACTCAAAAACCAAGGAGGAGCATGAGGAGAATGCCTGAATTGTACTAGAGACTGTGCGATAGGAGAATCTATATGAAAAGAAAAAAAGTGTGATTTCTAGTTGAAGGAGGTCTCATTCATGGGTCATATCATAACATGAAATGGGATATCTGTGGAACCCCCCAGGACATATGTAGTTGATGGATGGATGAGTCCAACATTAGTGACAAATATCCATATCTTCTAATGGTTAGCTAGATATTGATGTTGATTTGTGAGATATTTTTCACGATTGTCCAACTCTCTTACCAAGATAACTCGTATGGCAGTGTAGTTTTCATAGAGTTATGAATGAAATTAGAGCTTCATGGAGTTGAAAAAAAGGCTTATCACTATGACAATGCTCACACTACCCACATGTGGAGAACATTTTGTGGTATTTAGTGAGGCTTTGAAGAAGTTCATTGGATTTTTCTAAATGAAAAATTCAAAATTCGTATCCTATGATTCAAGGAAATTGAAATTTCATGAGAGAAACTATCCAACACATGATCTGGAGTTGGTTGTAATAATAATCACTTTGAATATTTGGTGACATTATCTCATTGGGGATAAGTGTGAAATATACATTGATCACAAAAGCCTCAAATATATATTCATATAGATAGAGTTGAATATGTGCCACCGAAGATTGTTAGAGATGATCAAATACTATGACTCCACAATACATTACCACCATGGGAAAGAAGACAAGGTGGAATATTCTATTTGTAGAATGGACCAAGAAATTAATTCATTCATGGGAATTGAAAAGGATCCAGTCTTCATATATTTGAAGAATATAGACATGGGATTCAAAAAGAAGGGAACATCATCAATACTTTATCAAATGAAATCTAAACCATTTGGTTCAGAAATTTTAGATGATTCTCTAAAGGATGGTGTAGAAATACTGAAGAAATTGGAAACTATCAGAAAAGGAAAATCCTCATATTTCAATGTTATTGAAGAAGGAATTGTGATATTTTGATCAAGACTATGTGTTCCATAAAATATGGAGTTAATATATATTACTTTTAGATGATGAACATAGTTTGAATTTCTCCATTCACCTAGAAAAAAATAAGAGGTAACAAGTTCTACGAGGGAATTATCAGTTGGATAACACGAAGAACGATATCTATGAGTATTCATAAATGTGCTTGGTATGTTAGTAAGTTAAGGATGAGAGGGATAAGTCTAATGGTATGATTCAACCATTAACAATAATAACATGAAAATGGAAGAACATATACATGGACTTTGTCACCAGAAATTCGAAGACATCCAAAAAAACAATGATATCTTGATTATTTTGGATCATCTTATAAATACAACACATTTCATTGCAATATGAGAGGATTTGTCATTAGATTAACTAGAAAAATTATATAGAAGAGAAGTGGTAAGCCTATATGGGGTACCACTATCGATTATATATGATAAAGATCCAAGATTCACCTCCATGGTTTGGATGATTCTTCAACATTCTCTGAATATTGAGATAAAATTTATTACGGATTACCATCCTCAAATTGATGACCAATCTAAGAAGACTATTCAATCACTTGAGGTTACGTTGAGATCCTGATCAATGGACATAAATGGATCATGGGATAAAAATCTTCCTCTATTTGAGTTCTCTTACAAAAATTAGTTTCAACTCAAGCATCCAAATGGATCCTTATGAATCCCTTTATTGGAAGAGGTGCATAACAATGACATATTGTGATGAAGTTGTGGAGAAAAACCTCCTAGGTCCAGAAATGGTCGATGAAAAGGTGGAGACAGTTAAGACCATTCTGAAGCACATTAAAGCTTCTCATGGTCAGCAAAAGAGTTATGATGATAATCGTCGATGACACCTAGATATTTATTTTAAAGATATGGAATTCCATTGCATATGCCTGTGGAAGAGAGTTATGATATTTGGGGAGAAGGGAAATATTTGTCCAAGGTACATTACAATTCTGAGATCCTTGATCACATTGGTGTAGAGGCCTATTGACTAGCACTCCCCCAAACCTATCTCATGTACATTATGTATTCCATGTATCATTCTTGAGGAAGTACATTCTTAAAGAGAATGACCCTTCCTATGAAGAGATGTCAGTGAATATCATCGATCGTAGGGAATAAGTTATAAGAAATAATATAATGCCACTCATGAATGTGTAGTGGTGAAACCAAAAGTTTGAAGAAGTAATATGGGAATCAGAGGAATTGATGAAGCAGAGTAACCCTCATCTGTTTCAGAGTGGGAAAAAGAAATTTTTAGTGTGAAATTTCGTAAGGAGGGAAGACTGTAAAAAACCAAACATTTATTAATGAAAATTCTAATGGATCTTTTTAAATTCCTTTTTATTTATAAGGGTAATATAAAACATAAAAGATCCTTGGTTTTATGTTTTTAGATTTTAAAATACCATTATTAATTTTTAGCATTTATAATATTTCTATTGAATTGTGATCACAAGATTAGTATAAATACAGGGCATTAACAAATCCACTTTACATAGACAAAGAAAGAAATTGACTAATCTAGTAGAATTTCTCTATATGAATCCAAAATTTTGAAGCTCAAAAAGGATGTTGTGTCACTGGGTTTCTCTTTTGACCAAGCCCATTCTGAGCTTCAACATGTTAAGCTTGAAGGGAACATCCTATGGGAGAAGTGGAAGTTGATAGATATTACCACCTGAGCGATGTAATCCGAGACACCCAAAGAGTCTGTCACCATCACACACGTTACCCTTAGGTCTTCTACAGGTGCTATAAGGGTTTATGTAACAAGACCGAAAACTATGAATAGGTAATTTATTTTTTTATATAGAAAATACATTTATTTCATTATTGTTAAATTATTAATGGTTTCTAAAATAGAAATAGTATTTGTAGTTAATATTCAAATAAGAAATATAGTTTTATGAATAAATAGATAATTGGAAATAAATAAAATTTTAATAAAATATTATTATTAAAAATTTTGTTTTATTAAATATAAATGATGGTATAATTTTCATGAATACAATTATAATGATTATTAGGGTTTGAAAACTCTTTTTCTCAAAACCATAAATTTTCAATAAATATCAATTTTTATTTTAAAATTGAAAATGCACATATGTAGAAAATTATTTAGATATAATGAATATTATTTTTGGAATTAGCACTTTATAATTGTAAAATAGTGAGTTTTTCATACTTTTTTGAGACAATCAAATTATTGGGTAAAAATTAAATAGCGTTTGAATATATAATGTGTTTTATGACATCATAATGACCCAATAGTGATGTGATAAAATAATATATACTATTTTTTCTGCCATATATTTTTTACATTTAAAATAATTTCATTTTAGAATTTTTTGACTAATTTCATGGTGCCTTAGTAAACCCTCCAAGACATATAAAACATTTTAACTTTTAAAATGACATCCTTTAGTGTGTGGCCCAACTTCACAAAAGCAAGAATAATATTTTAATAAGTTTTCCAATTGGCCTTATAAAATAATTTATTCCACTCCACTTTGTAAGTAACCTTTGGAAAAAATACCATGGGTTTGTTTGTGGTTTTTATTTGTTTAATGTGTGGTGTCCAAAACATAAATAATAATTAATTCCATCTCTTTTCTTATATAAACCCACCCATTATTCCACATATCTTCACAAAATAACCTTTAATCACGTCCCTAACCTTCCATGTTCAATGAGCCCTGTCTCATGCTAATATCATGTTTAATGTTGTTTCCACATTTCCATGTCATGATAATCATGCTATATAATTCCTTTATGTTCATGTTTCTATTATACTCCATTGATAATACTATTTCCTAACATTTACTTTATACTTCATGTTATTCTTTTTTTACTCCCTTACAGGCCTATATATCTCACTGCTTTCCTATGCATGTGCTCAGGTTATCCCAGGCAATGTAAAGTACAATGGAATGTTATTGTAATGTAAAGGACGTTTTCAATAATTATGTTGTGTTTATGTTCATAGTTTTGATGTAATGTTACTAATTTCTCAATACAATCGACCTCTTGATCCTCATAGTTGTCTTAAGTGCATGTATATGTATTAAATCATGTTAATGTGTGTAATAAAGAGCAGGGTTGTTATATTGTATCTCATCTTCATATTTTTCCAGCTACTACTCTATGGAAGAAACTTCATCTCATTATAGTGTCAGGTGGGATACATCCACTACCTTCCCATTATCCTTAGATGTGTTCCACCATAGCAGTGTAATCTCAATATTTAAGGATTCTATATTGTTCACTCTCCTCTTGTTCTTCATACATGCGACATCATTTATTGAATCCTTATCACACTCCTCTCAAGGAATTTTTTCTATATTACATCCCCTTTTATTTTTTCATGATACATATTATTTGATGTGTTTATTGTGAAAATTTTTTATGGTTGTATCTGGTAATTGAATTTATATAATTACTCTTCACGTGATATGGTGATTTTGTAATTCTTGCAATGGCATCATTTCTATATCCCTTGACTAAAATGAACATTGCTAGCTTACAAACCCTACGGGGTTTGGCATTCGTTATTTGATACTCCTCCAATTTATATCTCTGAACTGTGAGCATGAATAAGTATCTTCTATTTCTATCTAAATAGTCCCCACATTGAAAACATTTTTATTCTAGTGAGAGAAATTGATGGAATGTTGGGCGTTGATAATTTCTGTTGTACATGTAAAAGAATGATTCCCTCTCCTATAATGATGATGAAGAAAATATTCCAAGTCATATGTTATGGGGACAATTCAAGGCCACCATTGGTTATTCATAATTCTTTTTTAGGGTTTTGTGATTCTATTTGAGGATTTGATGACTGTTGGAAGGAGAATTTAGATATAATTCCCTCTATCCCTATGGGATTAGGTTGATCTAGAGCCACCAATGATTTGTCTAGGACCCTCATGGGTTGTGATAAACCTATTTATGTTGATTGAGATAAATATTAAACTAATATAGTGGGTTTGGGTTGGTTTACAACTTCTTCTAATATGCTCTAAATCCTTTTTCAGATTTATGATCTAAGGTGTGGATGAAACTGTAATTATTCCCCAATCCATATAGGTTGGGTTCTATTAATGACATCTTCTGTTTTGACCAATTTTATTAGGAAAAATAGTGATCATGAATGATATGGGATCCTTGGAAGAACATGATGAGAGTATATTTTAAAAATTTATTTTTTGACACCAATTTCATCTTGCATGATCGAAATTCATTCCAAATATTTTGAGGTTTCCATATTAAAAAATATTTTGGCAACCCACTCGCTCTATTCGTGATGTATTTGAATATTCAAATTATGTTTATTTTGTTCTATTAACGGAGAAGCATATACATCACTTGTTACCATACTTTTTATGTATAATATGATAATAAACAACATCATATAAAGGGATTTATATAGTTCTATGGGTTTGGAGATGTGAAATAATCCATAATATCCCAATATGTAAATGCATACACCCAAAGAGGCTTCAACAATAAGTTTTTGATGGGTTGTGGTGCAATGATAGAAATTGTTTTCTAGATTTACACTATTCTATTCCAATTTTGGATATTTTTCCATGATAATATTAGCTATTTGAATTTGATAATGAAAAATGTTTCTTATTCAGAAGGTGACCCTCATATCATAGAAAAAAGACTTGTTGATCATTCAATCACAGATTATTATTCCACATAATTTGGTTATGTTATGGAATCCACTCATTCTCTATAATGTCTCTTATATAATAGTTATATTTGTTGAATTACCATAACAAGGTATGGTGGTTATTTCCATATAAATTTCTCCATATTTCCACGATGGCCTCCACTTCATTAGACTTACATGAATCCACCTTACTAGACCATAGGGATTGCATCTCTGTGTTTTATAATTACTGTGATGTAGGGTTGTTGATATTTTATTAGAAAATATATATGATTCACATTGAGATTCAATGAACATATCTATAAAATCGTTTTACTATTTTTAGAACCTCTCTATATGAAGGATTCAAGGAAAGGGGATGGTTTTAACGTATGTGGAAGATATCACCATGCCGAGTTTCCCCATGGGAGATGATTGGAGTAGAGTCCCTAAGATCTTACTCCACACTAAAATGTGGAGGAATATCATGTAAAATATATATTTATTCTTTGATTGTGGATCTGAAAGTCTCTTTAGGAGGTGATAATATGCATTAGAAATCAATAATGAGACATTCATTGAGGAGACCAGTGATATTAGAATTATTGAAATAATATTCTAACATGTATTTTGGGGTTGGTTATAGGTATGACACAACTGTATGGAAAATTTCAAAATATATAAATAACTATCTAGTGATGCATGATTATCATCCTACTGTTGAGAAGAAACTGGTGTAGTTTTTCATTCCTCTATATTTTATTCTAGAATATGAGCCTACTAATGGTTCGTTTCTAGAAATTACTTCTCAAAAATCAATGAAGTGGGGATATTATCAATGTTTAGACATTCAATTCTCAGTAGTATATGATGGTGAACCACTATATTGGGAGAAGTTATATGAGAATCCTTATGTGTAGCCTCTAATGTATGTCAGTGTAGTCAGTAATCAGTGTATGTAGGTATCTGAGCATGGATTCTATAAGTAACTATAATATTCCACATTGCATTACTATTAAGAATATTACCATGTCATAAGGAATATTTCACTATCTCTTGGTGATCCTCTATTTGATTTGGAATATGAGCCTAATTTGGGTCTTTTGAAGTATGGCTCTAGTAATTTTCACTACGAATTGGAGCTTGTTCCATGGTATGGGCTGATATCACTTGGTGAGATCCATTTGGAAATGAAATATGATCCCATTATAGTTCCTTCTTAATATTTTTCTAGTCCTTTTCATCCAGCATATCTGGCTATCTTGTGGCAGTTAATACAATCACTTGGCCATCCGCAGTTGGTAAGATAAAATGATCTTGTTCGTGTGCGACGTTATTTTCTATAATTTGATGATAATCCTTCGCAATGGGTGATAGAATGTGTGATTAATCTAGAGACTCCACTAGGGTATACAAATCAGGTTTTTTCTGTAGAATATAGGATAAGAATATGTTCCTTTCCCTATATCTGTACAAATTCCATAATATTCTAGTGTATTTAATTAGATACTTCTGGAAGGTAGTGACATTTTTTGAAATCATTTTCAAAAATGTATGCGAACACATTATTTTCTACACAAATGTAATGAAATATATATTCAATTAAATAAGGGATATAATCCCACTTATATCTCCATTATTTCATCTGAATATGTTGATGGCCTTCATGGACAAGTGAAGGGATATTTTACTATCCCATTCATGCTTCATGAATATGCATGTAGACATTATTAGAGTGAGTGAGGATATTACCTCTCTCAGTGGCCACCAAATTAATATACTAGTCGGATTCATCAACATATGCTGGGATATTGTCCCACTCATATTTCTCAAAAACATTCCACACCCTATGGGGAATCCTTGGTGCATGTTCTAGATCCCCTAGGTGTTGATGTCCCAATTGGTTACCAATATAGGTGACTGATGGGAAACAATGGGGTGATTTTGTGTATAGAGGTTGACGAGATCTTTCCTTGATGTCTCCTAAACTAGAGTGGATCTCTATTTTACATTATGATCTACCTTCCTCACACACATATGGTGATGATTTTTATGATATGGGGATAATCGTCTGAAGTGATTTATGGTAGCAATGACCACCACTAGTTTCACATGATATTTTCATGGATAGTGCAGACTCATTTTTTCATTATATATTCTCCCTTATGTCAACCCTCAAGGATCAGTCTTGTACCATGTATATTGATGTCATGAACCATTGAATATTCTCACTAGAATCTAAAATTTTGGGGAGGGTGTGATCTTTAGGTGACATGTATGGCTTACAACCACATCTAATATTCTAGAACATTTGTTTTACGATGTCATGTTCTCAGGTTGGGGTGTTGTTTTCGATAAATGATTCTAAATTCTAATATAGAACGAGTAAAATGGTCACTGATCATTTCATCATCACATGAATAATATGTTCTCCATGATATATATAAAAATTACACAATTTCAATTATTATTACTATGTCATACTTTTTTCAAGGATAGATATGGAAAGGTGGGAATGGACTTATTTGATGTGAAACTTCATTGTATCATATTTCCCAATGGGTATACCACTTTTTTTCATCAGATGTTCTAATTTGAATTGATTGACACATAGAAAACTAAACATTTTTTTATTTGAGGTATTTATGTGAGATTCTCCATTTATGGTTTTTTGTACATACGATTTATTGTGAGAATTAAGTGTAATGATGGTAAATGGGAACTTCATCCCTTTTAAACCTTGAAGGGGGTCATAGATAAATGATTTCATGATGGTTTTTCCAATTTTTTCATTAAAAAATGATGAATGGTGGGAATTAAATGGTCCAATGGAAAATATGAATTCTATCCAATTTAACCAAGGAATTGGGTAGAATATCTAAATAATTTTACATTATGTTCATAATATTCATCGTATATAGAAACTCCCAATGGTTCCCACATCTATGACTGGGTACATACCTTTTATCCATAGGTAGGAATCCATTTGGGGTTTCATAAATGGCACTGCTTAAGAACTCACATTGTTTGTGAGAATTTGAGCATGGGATTTTCATATCCTTTTTGTGGGGAAAAATTATATCTTTAGGAATATCATATAGATCTATTACATATTCATTAAAATATTATTGTAATTGATATTAGACTGCTTACCCTAAAAAATAATATATTATGGAATCATCCATGTGTAAATAGTGATTCTCTTAATGGTACCATCTATATTTAAGTGAGGCTATTCATCTATTTCTATGTTATTTCTTTGAAAATAGGAATAATATTATATATTTAATCCATACTACTAAGAGCTGTATATTTTAATACAATCAATGGAGGTGAATTAATTTTTGAGTATGGAATTGAACCTTGACAAAGCATCAAACATATCTTTTTTTTAATCAGAATCATATCCCACATAATTCGTTGAAACCATGCTATTTAAAATCTAATTAAAGTACATATATCATAAAACTCATGAAATATGTATCTAGCTCAAGAATGATTGATTCATACTCCATATCCTTCTTATAGCAGGACTCAAATTCATTGTAGATCAATCACATCCTTATTACATACCACATGGAGGATTTTATTATATGTGAGTTCTCATAGAATAATGTTGAATGCGGCTTACACATTTTGGATCCCATGGATCAGGATATTCATGATGTGAATTATCTAATAAATTAAAATCCCAAAGACTACATGATCCATGATCGATGTGATAAATAATGGAAAACATGTGGTCAATATCATCACATTTAGATTTAGGATTTCTACACCAGGGCATCCCTATGGGGTGTTATATATAGAGATCAAGATTTTGAGAGGAATAATATGAATCCTATTTGAATTGGAGTTAGAATTATTCTTCCTCAATTGGAGGGTATATTAGAATTTTCCCATTGTTCATGGTAATCATGTCTTGGGACATCTTCATGACATGTCTAAATTGTCTGTATGACTTATTTTCTGTGTCTATATGGAAAATATTATGACATATGGACATGTTATAGTATCCTAATGTACATAACTAATGTCAATTACAATGTCAAATCATGTTTTCTGGAAGACATCAATTGATCTGGATGTCATGTCTAGGAGGCTTTCAAATTTTATTAGAATGACTTGTTTGAAGGGTGCCACATTATGTGGATGACAAGTATTGATAGAGATTCATAACAAGGATGAAATATATAAAGGACTCCATAAGGAATGGTTGAATTTCTAGAGGATGTTGTATTATCTGGGATACATATATAAAGGACTTCGTGAGTCTTTAATGACATTAGTTAATTGCTGACGCAGTATATGGGAATCCTATCTGAAGGACACTGCTAGCACTGTCCGTAAATCCCAAAAGGCTTCACATGATTTGTGATAAATGGCATGGTTCCACTATTTGACTTTAATGAATCTTCCATGGCATATATATTGATCCAAACACCATGTTTGGATGGTGTCACATGACTTGGGATACATGCAGTTGTTGTTACATGATCTAGGTAGGTCATTGAAATCACATGATGACTAGAATTTATATCTTTAAATGATCCGTCAATATTTTTTATTCCGTTTAATATATTTATTATATACATTCCACAATTTGTTCAAGAATTAGATTACATTAGGTTTTAATGGACCTATAGAACATGTGGGAACTCCTTATCATAATTTGAAACACATGCCTGAAGTCCTTCGTGCGATCTATATAGTGTTCATGTGAAGAAAATATCAACGCTTAAAAATCCCTTCAGATGTTACACAGGGTTTATCTTGTTGAATAACATCCCAAAAACATGACATTCTACTCTACTAAGTCCTTTAATGCTCTCCCTTATTGTAGTAACCATTATATCATTGTAACATTGTTATGGGGGAGGTATTTATAAATATATCCATCCCTATTACACATTTCCTTTCATTGATCATATCTAAAAATATAATCTAAAGTTGGTAGAGTTATTTTTCTACTATTCTCCTCACAAGGTCTTTTTTTGGGTCATCCATCGCTCCACATGATAATATCGACTTAATGAATGTTTCACTATTTTTATTTTTATTTACACTAACTAATAAAAGCGATTTTTCATAAGAGTGTGGACATATCAAAGAGTATTTTCATGTATACATAAAAATATAAAGCATTATTCCGGAGATTAGGATGAACATGTGATAGATTTTGGGTGATCGATGAAAAATTATTTCAGTTCTATTGTGTGACTATGGAATGTTATCAAGGGGACTCCAGGGGATCAATTATAAAAATTGATGGGTCCTAGTGTGATCAATGTTGAATGCATATGTAACGTAACCCATATCATTTTGATATCACCATATCTTCACATAATAAAAATGTTTTTACTTTTACCTATTTATTTCATTTGGTATTATATAAGGATATGAGATCACATGAAATACTAAGAGCATTGTCAGTGACAATCAGTCTACCTGTCTAAGATGAACCACAATATCAATGACATATCATGAATTGATGTGTGATTATGTATATGTAAAATCCTACTTCATTTCTAGAGATCCATAGTGGTATCATATGCTTTATTGGATGTTTTAGATGTCTATCACATGATGAATGTGACACGTCAACATTCGCTTTTTCAACATGGTTGTCATGTTACCCGAGGCTTCGCCAAGTCATGCGAATCACATGAGTACATCACATGAATATCAATTTAACTCTCCATCGCATGAGGATTACACTTTTCTTCACCTTTATTTTATAATGGGGTTTAGGTTGTTTTCAGGGATTCATTCATTGACAAGTATCATGGTCCAAGGAACTCATCTAGAAGCATCTATATAGTCATCATTAGTCATTGGGAAACATTTTCAAAAGAATAATGTATATTCAAAAGGTACTTCGAGTGATAACAAGAATATCATGCATAACGCATGACCCATTAGAACGATCTTATGAGGGTCATCATATAAATTTTTTTTCTGATGGTTATGTAATCTACATGATTCAACCTCCTTCTCGACCATTTTTTATGGGGATAATAATTCCCATTAATTGAAATATCATTCATTCTTGACTTTTTTCATTTCATTTTCCATGCATCAGAACAACCCTATGATAATTAATATTTATTAATTATGCATGTATTCATATGTGATTTTTTACAATATTCAATTTCATACAAATCAACATCAGATATTTCCATCGTTGTATTTATACATTCACTCAAACATATATTATTTATATAATGGGATTGAAACATATCTAACATTAATATTAAAGAGTAACTCAATTATATTACACATTAAATGGATCATCCATTTTTTCATGAGTAACATTTTTAAAATTACATGTAGTATCTATTCTAACTTATGGAATGTAATATATAATTTTCCAATGCTTATCAATATTTCAAAAATATACAATTGAACAAAATTACAAAAAATGAGAATATCACATAAAATTAACACAAAATTCATCCAAAAAACACAAAAACTATATTAATAATCCAATTTATGTTCAATAATATAATTAAATGAAAATTATACCCCTAAGACGTCTAATGGGACTGAACTCATAAGGATGACCGAAGGTCCAACCTAAATCATCATCTTAAATACCAAAGAACATTTAAATTTTCTTAAAACAAATATTTGACGATGTTATATTTTGATAATATGAAAAAATACTATAATGGTTAATGGGAAACATCTCTAACACACTCATCTTTTACCCACATGCCTCAAAATGATGCAAAAATGTTGGATAGGGAACACAACCCGTTAGAAAAAAATGTGTATAATTTTTTAAGCATCTCTCAATTATTATTTATATATACTCTATATATTAAATGTCATTAATAATTAACAAGAACATAGTTAGGGCCTTATTGAGACAATTCATATCTTCATCATCTTAATGTTGATTTCATAGAAACAATGATACATCACATCTTGAACAATTTCAACGAGTTTCAAAAGATCATTTAATTCATTGAAAAAGTATAGGGAAACATTTATATATATATGAATAGTAAGTTCATTATGTGTATCATTAAGTATTGATAAAATATATTTTCACCATGACCAATATTAAAATAGATCCAAGTTGAAATTTATTATAACATTTAAACCCTTTCAAGCAGCATCCTTATTGAAGCTGACACATCTACCTACAACCTTATTAAGTAAAGGTATGATAAGAGTGAGTAGTGAAAAATCCAAATAATTTAGTGAGAACCTAATATGAATATATTATATTACATTTAAATATATTTATGGTTCATAGTTTTAGGGATTTTTTCATCATTCTAGGATTTCATTGGTTTCATATGAACATAGTATTGACCATTTCAAATAAAAGATTTCTAAATAACATTTTAGAGTGTATATATAGGTACCCAATGTTGATTTTTCTTTTTTTAATCATATTGATATAAGTACATCGATTTAGGATAAAATAAAATTGTGGGTAATTATTAACTTGAAAATAATTACACATAGATTTATATTCCTAATTTCATAGAAATATACAATGAAAATCCAAGTAGTAAACTAAAATTTTATTATTTGTTTCCTATTAATCTCATTGATGAAAAAAATCTAGATCATTGGAATAACCATGTCATCTTGGCCGAAAACATAGATCATTTGATCACAATACTATTTTATCCTAGGTAGGTGTACATTCTTATTAAAAAATAATCATAAATTTTATATGTTTTTTTATGATCGAGCAAACATATGGGTGTGATAATTGTAGGGAAAAGTTGAATTTTTTTTCTTTTTAAAATGGAAAATTTCGAGATGGATTTTGGTAGATATTATTAATGTGGTAAAAAATATATGTTTATTTTGGTACATGAGGAATCATTTTAGGTGTTTGTAAAGATAAATAGAGTGAAGGTGTTGTCCTAGGGAGGTTATTCTACTAATAAAAAATAGATTATAACACTCTGATCTCCATTTGTATTGCAACATCTAGTAATTATTCTTGTATTTACAAGAGGGGGAGTATTGAAGGGTTTAAATTAAATTTTTGAATAATTAAATTTTCTATTGTAGTTCCACTACTATTACATTAATTTATCTCACATGATCTAATTTAAAACCCTCTCCCTCTTCCCCATTACCCTTGATTATAGAATTTTCTAGGAAGAAATTTCATATCCATTAATGTATGATTCTTTATTTATTTGAATCATTCCACTCTTTCCATAGTAATTCTTTAAAATATTTATATAATCATCTTGGGATTTGATCCTAATTATACTAGAGATTAGTAGAATTAGCTGACCATCAATTAGATTATATCCATCTAGTGATGATGGTGTAATATGATAACATATTCTTATTATTACACATCTTATAAAAGTGGTCAGGTCTCATAGTGTTTTATTAGGTTTTTACTTTTCTTTTAATTATATTACTTGTTAAAATGGTTCTATTTGACTGATAATTTTTTCTGGATGGTTTTGGGAGTATGTCATGGACCTCTCTTAGTGAGGGTTATTTTCTAGATACGATGAGGGATCTGAGTTGGTGATTACACGAATAATCAAAAATTAATAAATTTACAAGTGAATAATTAATAGTTAAATGAAATATGCTTTGGTTATAATTTTTTAAATTGAATCGTATAAGTTGGATAGATGTAATGGTGATGGCTGGATCTTGGATAAGGAATGTTTAATTCATGGTAATATATTTAAAAATATGGTTTAATGTTGGATAATTATTTTAATATATTATGATGTCCTTGTAATCTTACTTTCTCAATATGAATTTGTAAGTGTTGTTTCTCCATTAATGAAATGGAATGTTTTTAATTTATTTTTCTTTAATTTAAATAATTTATTTTTAATTAAAATTTTAATAATTAATGGTCACCTATGAATAAAAAAGGAAAATATTTCTAGTCCATAACATACCAGGTTCACTAGCATGAAGCCATATCCTATGATGTATAATTTTTAGACTAATATTCATTTTTTACTCTTAAACCCCATAATGTATGTTCATTACAAAAAAATAAATAAACAAGACCTAATGTCCCCATATTAGGTTACAATTATTTTTATTTCCCAAATTTCTATTTATCATGGACCTTATGACACATTTAATCTCTTCATATTGATGATCTTTCTTAGGGGATGATCATTCCTTTGCATTGAAACACATTTTTCTATACGCTCAGACCATAGGTATAATAAAATGGTTGGGATAGTGAACCAATACTAATAATTATGGATATTTATATTGTTCATGAGATATCTATTATGACTAATGTAAATAATAAGTTATGTTCAAGTCCATCAATCATGGGAAACATTATGTCAAAACATAGGGACACTAGTAGGTATCTGTTGTGATGATGAGCTATGTGAGGATTTGGGGTGGTAAATGTGAATATATGCTGTCGATATCACATTTGAAAATTAAATGAACATTTAATTCCCATGATTCCATGTTTTAATAATAATAAATTTAATAATAAGTGATAAGGTAACAGTGGTGAGATAGGTGGCTAAGGTATAGGTGATTCCATGTGTTCTAATTTATTTATTTTATGATAACTTGTGATGTTTTTACCCGAAGGATCTCATGAATATTTTGTTTTATCATTTTTAAAGATTTTTTTAAATGGAACATTATAATGATGAGGTTTTTACATTTTTTTATTTGTAAACACATGTTGCGGTGGTCTAGAATACTCACATTATATTGTTGTCTTTGGTACTAAGGAAAACGACCCAATTATGGAGGTCTATATTACTAATGTTAAGGATTACATGAATTTGGAATATATAATATATTATTTTCAATATGTTGATATTACTTTCCCCAATGACGATGTTATAGTTTGTTGGATATTTTTTGAGTGTGTTATAGAATCAAATATTTCGAGGGATAAGTTCTCATGAACCATTAATTAATATGATAGAGAATATTATGGGTTGTTATTTTAGGAAGAATAATGTACTAAGTTGTTATCTTATATATGAGGGTGAGTATACACCATATTTTTTTAACACTATATATTTAGGGCAACTTCCCTTGATTATTTATTAAGTTTGGAACAATCATCACAATATGCTCAGACACACTATGTTACACTTCAAAGCCAGTATGGTACTTTGAGGTTTCATACATGATGTTCAATAACGGAATATTTATCTTCTTTTCAACAATTATTTTTATATTATGATTAAAAAACATGAACATATCAATATATTTTCAGAATATATTGGACCTTCATGGAAATTTAATTTTTTATTTATTGAATCACACTCTGCTTGAGTTTCCATTAAACATAGGCAGCCTGGTAGAATCTCATCAGGTCGTAGTTATACTTTCGGATGAGGCCCAATATTAAATGATAAATCCATAGTAGATCATATGGAATTTGATTAGTATGATGAGGTGGGGATCATGTATTGTAGTATATCAACCTATATTTTTATTTTATTCATAATTTATTGATTATTTTTTATTGTTATATTTGATTAACAAATTGGGATATCTATCTAATATACTAAAGTGATTATTTGAGTTTGTATGTAAAATTTCATTTATTATTTCATATTCTAGTTTGTTGTTTATATGCATTGTAATGGTTTCTCATTAATGATGTTTTTTGATTTTATATGATGTGAAACACTCTGATATAATGGGTATAGTTCATCATAAGACCTCCCGGTAATCCAACAACAGTTTTGAATTATATGACATTCGAGGAGGAAGTACTAAGGTTGAATTGAGCCACCAATCATGTTATTGTTCGTAGTCTGATGGGATATGAATGCTTTTACTATGGAATATTTATTTATTTTACTATTTGGGATATAGTATCTTGTATATTTAGGAATGTGTTGGAGACTATAATCAATATATACTTAGTAATTTCAGATCATAGGCACAAATATGAAATCATGGTTACATAGTGTTTGAAGGTACAATTCTTAGTATTCATTATTATGATTATATTATTTCACCTAATGTGATACACATTTTTTGAAATTTATAATTTTTTATGGTATTTTGGATATTTTCGTATAACAAAGAGTGTAATTATAAATTTTTATCCTAGACTAATGACGTAATATGTATCTCAAGCATCACAATTTGGAATTCATAATTAACACAAATTTTTTTACTACTACTGTGGTTTTTATCACTATAGGTACATGTTTGGATATTTAAGGTTTCTACAATAGATTATACATCATTTTAATATGTATTATTATTTAAAAATTCTAAATATATAGAACTATACAAATATATCTTCTTCTAAGTGAAAGACATGTGGACCAATGATAGGACCCTCGATTATTAGGATGATGATGTAGTCCTTGTTCATGGTGGCATATTAACCATAGTAGGTAGATAGAAGAAATGGATACCTTTATGATAAAACATTTTTATGTTACTATTGTATAGGATTGGTTATTTTGAGTTTCATTAAACTATATGGTGTTTAAATATATATATATTAGGATTGAATTATATATAACATAATCATATGGTTATAGTTCTATGAAATGTATTTCCTTGATAATAGTATTTTATATATGCCATAGTGGTGGGGATGTTAATCATGAGAGAGAAAGAATTTTAGAATATTATGAGGAGAATGTTTTCCCTTTGGTGTAGACGATTTGGAATGATATTTCATTTTATACATATGTGAGACTTTCGATTTTTTGATTTAAATTGGAGTTACCTTGATATAGTATCATTTTATTTTTGAAACCAATAGTGCTTCTAATGAGTTTTGATCAATATGTGTTCCTTAGGATATTAGAGATAATGTAGTAACCTTGAGGAGTGACTAAATATATTATTGATTCAATGGTTTGTGAATGTGTTTGATTAAGAAATAGATGGGTTAGATCATGTTAATTAGTGCATTTGAGGTGAAAATTCTAATTATATGGTTTTGTTGAGATCAATGAAAGATATGTTATATCATTTATGTGGTAAATGAATGATTTTTTCTTGGGGTTTTATGTAATTTTTTTTAATTAATGAGATATTTATTGAGGTTATGAGGGAAGGGACAGATCAATCGAATTCCTAAACATACGGTTTCTGGAGGGGTCTATATTAAACTATGAAAATGAGTAGATTCCATTGATTTTGGAGTAATTATATTGATGAAGAGGTCTGGTGATTGACCAAGACATTAAGGAAGTGCCCAATTTTTTTAATGTGCCCCATGGAAACATGGGTTATATGTGGAAGACTTTCATAAGTAGCATGGTAGTGTATTTATGTATGCGAGTTTAGATTTTTTATGTGTTGAATTTGTTATCATGATTTGGTTTGTGTGACCAGGTAGGAAAATTATTGATGGTCGTTATATCTTGAGGAGATTAGGGCATTGTGTGATGATTATGATTGAACTTATCGTATCATGCATTAGTGATGGTTCAGACATAGATTATGATCAATGGATTTGATAGGTGTGTCTCTATAGTATTGAAAAATATGATATGGTGTTGTAATCAAATAGATATTATGGTTGAGGATTATTGTATTTATGGTCATGGATTTGGGAGTGAACTATTAATCCTTGTGGGCGTGTTCGTTATTATTGTGTTGAATATTGGTTTTTCCTAGAGGGGGGAATTTCCTCATATAGGTAGGGGCGTAAAATAATGTTTCTTATTGGTTCTTTGGTATTATTGGGTTCATATGAAACCATTAATCATGTATAGGGATGGATGGAGAGTGGGTCTTGGTGTTCCATTTTTTTAACTATTTGGAATCAATTTTTTAAAAAGTTATAGTATGATGTCTCATGTTGATCATTTAGGTAGACATCTTTATGTTTAGAGTGTTTTTTGGAATATAGGATCAAACATTGGAAAATATTCAATGAATTTGAGTTCCAGTACACTGATGAATATGGTTTCATATGTATTGATCACTAAATCCCATATTTAAATTTAGTAGTGATTTCAAATGGATAATGAGTGTTTCATGTTGGAAAATTGATAACATTTGGGTAACTTCACCCATGGTACATATTGATGGTGTGTTAGTGATCTATTTAGAGCATAATGGTAGGTTTAGTTGTGTATCAAACTACGCAAGGGATTCCATTCAACCTAACACCTGACCAATCCAACGATAAGTCTTGAAGGGCATTCCTGATCCCCATATGATGGGAACACATTCCAAGGTATCAAAATAATGATTTTTGAATAATTTATCTCATTTTTCTAAACATAAATGTATATATAAATGAAAATACATACCCAAATAATCATAATTAAAATGGTGAAAATTTATAGATTTGAGATTTTTGATGTTTAAATAAAAACCAAATTACTAAAAAAGGAAATAAAATAATTTTTTTCCAAAAACATTCATTCAAACTGATGGTAATCACCCTTTATACACCACCACTAATACATGTACCATTTTGAACATAAGAATACTGAACTATTGAATACTCCACAACTCTTCATTCCATTACCTAGGTTACACATAACATTTTCTACAATCACATAAAGGTGCATGTTGAGGGGTTTCCCAAATCCTAGTAGGATGCAACACAAATGAAATGTTTCCATTATATAACACTAAAAGATAATTTAACATGCTCTTTTATGTAAGATAATTTAAAACATTATTAAATAAACATGTTATGAAAACCCATTTTCAGTTAAACAAATTTAAAAATAACATTCCAAAAGAAAACATTTACTAAAATAAACATTAAAAAAAATGAAACATTTTCACGGTCTTCCATATACCGATGGATGGAAGCACAACAGTTAATTATATTTTTATAAGATTCAACACTTAGTAACTTTATATTGGTATTCCAACACGAGTGAGACACTATATACATAAAACATATTGAAATGAGGTATAGGAAGCACAAACATCATCTTTCTTATGAACGTGAGACTCGAAGGGGGTACCCTATGGGAATAGTGGTCTCCTATCATAATACATGTTTAATTAGTGTTGTAATCCTTAATATAGCTATATAGAACTCGGACTATCCACTTATGTATCACTAGCATATTGTATATATTCATCCCTCCTTGATACCCATGATTCCCTTGTGCTCACTCAATTTATCTAACATGTATCACAAATAATAAAATTCATAAATTAATTCCAATGATTTCAAATACATGAGGATATCAATTATTTCAAAAATCATTACATGGAACCCAATATTTTCCATAAAGAACCCAATTTTTATTTTACACATTCTAAAATCATATAAATACACTATTAACACTACTTTAACAATCCATGAAACCCATTTAGAGACATGATAAATACATATATTACTTGACATTATAATTGTACATGCCCCTTTTAATTCCGAAAATAATGTAATTACACATTGAACATGTTTCCCAACATTTAGAAATTTTAAAATACAAATTAAAAGTAAACAAAAATTAATCTATCCTTCATTAAAAATCAATTTCCATCTGAAAAAATAACATTCAAACACATTCATACCTCATGTTCCTTTGAAAAAACATTTTCATCCTTCAATAAATTAATAATAAAATCCCAAGGAGACTCGTAAAAAATGACAGAAAAACATAAAAATTTACATTTAAAAATACACTCTTATAATACATGAATGTCAAAATATTTCCATAATAGATATCCCACCACCCAAATAAATCATGGAACATTTTTATAAACTACTTATGAAATCTAAAATCATCAAAAAATGATAAATAATGGAACCAACCACATCATGTGTAGAAAATTCTAGAAAATGATGTGAAACCCCGACTACACCACCACAAGACCCTATAATGTCTATATTGAACACTAAAAATCAATCTTGAACCCAAAAGAACCCTATTCAACCTTAAAAACTCCACATAACCTATTCGAGATATGAATCCCCAAAAGATAATAAGAGAAACCCTGCAAAAATAGGGGGAAACAATGAGGCCGTACACATAAACAAAGATTTCATTGATTTTTCAAGGAAAATCCACCAAAATGATTATATACAATGGATCCATAGGAGGGGGAGGAGGGAGATAGGGTTGGAGATTCCAAATGGGAGAGAGGGGTGGATTTGGGGATAAATTCCCAAAGGACAAATTTTGAGTTATTATATTTTAATGACTTGGAAATGTCGTAAAATTTTCAAACATGTTTTTCCAAATGGTAAGGAAACAATTAAACACTTAATGGCCACATGGAACATGCCACATTGATTACATATTGATTTCTAACCATGTTTTTATCCACTTACAAACTACACCACATGTCTGCATGGTCAACAAGGAAATAGCACACTGTTTCCAAATAGTGTTCCTATCATGCTCCACTAGCTACAAACCCAAAAAATTCCATTTTCTCCAATAAATAGAAGGGAATCTAAGGGAGATATCAATACGAAAAATAAATATTAAATTACTTCAATATTTTAAAAAAAGTTGCACTTAGTTCATGATAGGAAAACTGATACCCAAAAACAAACCATAATAAATGAGGAAAAAATATGGTCGAGACAATTTTACCCACCATTATTCTTTATGCCACTAAAATCCATTCAAATATTTCATTGAAAATAGAAAACCAATAAACCTACACATCTCTAATAAACTCTTCACAATCATCTAAATTAGTAGAAACCAAGAACCCCCTGAACTAAAATAGATGTTCCTAAGATTTAGTTTGGGAGGCCATTATTGACTCCACACCATATGCATTTTCCCCCAAAAATCCAAAACACCTCCAATAGATCGATTCAAATTAAAAAATAGTTCTCACAACCACACAATCCCATATCGCAATCCAAGGGAACTATATACATTACAAACTAAAATCCATACCATTTACTGAATTGAACAAAATACTTTCTACATGTTCTTGAGAAACACATTCACAACCACGTTTAATCAATACACAAGGTGCCCTCCAACCCCAAAATTTACTCATGCATGGATCTCATAGATATGCAACTCCAAACCAAACTACCCACTTCTAAAAAACACTAGAAACTGATCTATATTATGAATAAAGAGTGGACCAGAAGAAATCCCCAAAAATTAAATTGAGTTGTCACTAAATTACTCAAAAATGAATTTCAACGAGACCCAGAGTGTTTCTCCCCAAAATTTATGAACCAACCTAATATGGGCCAATAAAGAACAAAACTGATTTATAAGAATAACCACATAGAAAAAAACCTAGGGAGATTTTCATTAAAAAATGATAAACCACATTAGTTCAAGGAAACGAGACAACCATTACTCTTTAGAAATTAGAACAAAATCTTCCACCCACATGGTTCATAACAATGAATGGAGCCTTCACTAAACCACCCACAAAGTGGGAAATTTCCAAAATAAAAGAGTTACAACAGTGAATATTGATCTATCCCCATTCAACAATGGAGTCCACGCCTGACCGAATTCCATGTCACTTCATGCGATTAATGAATACATTCCACCTTCAATTTTTCTCCTATGGCTGGAGATATATTATTTGAATAATCTCATTCCTTGTAGTTAGGAACTGAAAATCCCATGTTTGAACACCATATTTTTTCATAAAAGGATCCTCAAAATGTTCTATGTAAAACTATCATAAAGAAACACACCATGAGACTTTCATTCCTCCAGCATAACACTTTTACCAAGATGGGGACATTGAAGATGCAAATGCATCACTATTTTCCATCAAAATAATAAAAAACCATGATGAAACCTCAATTTATAATAGAAAAATTCATGATCTGTAGAAAAAATCATCTCTATTAAATAATGTTCTCAGATGATGCAAAATATAACTCTTAGAAAAAAAGAAAAAAAATAAACTCCACAAAACACCAGTAGATACAAAATTTATAAAAAAATGTGAATTACAATGAAAAAACATTAAAATGATCCCCAGACCTCACAATACTTATAAAAATGTGTTTGTGTGTTCTTTGAAGAGGTGGACATAACCCCAAAACTTTTCATTGGGTCATTTGGACAGAGATTTTGTATGTAACATGTGCAATCACAGGTAAATAAAGTCTTTAGAACATTCAAGCATTATAGAATCTTATGAAAATAATTTGTAAACTAATATAACTATATGATCATACACTCAAATGAAAATTATAAAAGATACAAATTATTTCTTATATCCCATTCAACATCAACAGCTTTAGGAAAAATTATATGATATAGTTCCATTCATAAATTCTAGGAAAAAAATCCATGAATAATGGTGGAACACCTCACCTATAACGACTCTAAAAACACAAGGAAACAAAAGTTTTATCAATTTCGCACATCCACTTATACACATAAAGAGGTTCCACTAGACTAGAAATAATATGAGGATTTAACATATGAAACTGAAGGAGAAAGTATTCACTTTTATCAAATATAGAGACTACTGATGTTAAACCACATGTGGATGCACATTTTATATCCATCAAATCTCATGTGGGAATAAACTATATAACATGAAAACTGGTAACCCAATAAATATTACCCATTAGTCAAAACTCACCAAAAAAACTCCGACTATGACAGAGTAAACTAACTAATTAGTTTCCCAAATTTTTCTAAGAGGACCTAATAACCATTATATCAAATCCAAATCAGTAAAAAGAAAAAAAACCGGAAATACCAATCCACAAAGAATAATCATCAGTCTCAAAAACCCTTATAGGGATTATTCCCAAATCAAATGGAGACACCACACAACTACTAATTAACAAAACATCACATTTTCTCTAAAAATATCTTTTAAATATAAAACTGAATTTGAGAGTTTCCCACTATAAAATAGAATTTTTTGAAGCCTCAAACATGCATATTCCTGAGGAAAATAGGTCATTAATTAATATTTACACACATTTCCATGCATGTGATCACTTAAATAAATGAAAAAGGTAAGAAAAAATTTCCAACTTCTATGATAAAATATTCAACCTACTCTTTCATCTTCTCAATTTTTTTAACTTATTATTATAAGATCCTGTATAAAAATATAAAACTCACTCAACCCTGAGTAAAAATAACATTCAAATCAAAAACATAAAATAATTTAAATTCATTCAAATATAAAAATCCCCTGATTTCATTTCAAAACAAAATTCATTTCATTTAAAAAACCCCTAGTTAAATAAATTATATTAAATCAAATATAATTTTTCAAAATACATATTCCAAAACCTCTTTAAAAAATGTCTACTATCAAAATAAATGATTTCATTATACTCTTGATCATGATTATAAAAATATAACATCACAAATACATTCTTGTTTTACCCCAATGTTCATTTCATAAAAAGAGAATTTTTTACTACCTTCCTCAAGGTTATTAATGAAAATAAAATTTCCCCTTTCAAATAATCAAATCATTACCACCTTAAAAAAATAGTTTTTAATTCAAAAACATGGGGTTTAAAAACAATTTTCAGAGGCCCTGAATATGCAAAATAATTAATAAAATGAAACTATTGTTGGTTGGTGACAATTTCATATGGTTTGAGGCAATAGACCAATAATCCAACTATCAAGAAGATTATTTTAGTACCAAGGCACCAACAAAAAATTTCATTCCAACCCCTATGTTCTAACTGAGACCTTTATCCCAACGCTAATTTAATTTCCAAACACCAAAAAACAGCAAGAACTGAATAAACTAAAAGAAACCTAGCATCCCATAATAACTTCAGTATCATGGTGATGTGTGTTGTCCATGCACTCTATTCATAACCAGAACCTCAATCCCCAACATTCTGAGCTTCGATCAATCCAAAATCTTCATTAAATAACATGGATCTTCTCTGATAGTATTTTTCATGAACCATGTTGGGGATCCCGATCAACTTGATAACTGACCCAGCAAATGAAATTCCCAAAGAGAATTCTGGATCCCCATGTTCTAACAACTAGTTCCTCGGTATCAACATTGTGCATTGGGAATTATTTCACCATTTCAATTCTCCATAAATAACAATCAAAATAAAAAATACATACCTGAATAACCATGACCGAACATGGTTATTTTTATTAAAATTAAGCATTTTACAATTTTTAATAATACCTAAATTATAAAAAGGAATGGAAGACATAAAAGTTCCCAAAAACATCCATGAATTATGAGGGGAATCACCCTCAATCCATGACAAACAATAATTATAACATGTGTAAAACATGAAACCCTAACGACTAACACCACCCCAACTCATCTCACCATTACCTGGGTCACACATTCTATGGTCAAAATACACCCAAAGGTGCATGTAGGGTGTGTTCCAATTACCAGTATGATTCAATAAAAAATAATGGATTATATGCTACAACATTATAATATAATATTAAATTATTCTTTGTGTAAAATCCTTTGAACCATTTTAATAAAAAAATCTCAAGAAAATCCATTTATAACACCAAACATTTAAAGGTAATTTTTCAAAAGTAAAAATTTAAAAAAAATAATCATTTTATAAAATACAATACACTCAATGTACACCACATTTTTATGGATGGGGCCACAACTAATAATTCCCATGCAACAATAAAGAACCATTGGTAAATCCTAAGAGGTAATCCAGCTCCAGTGAGACACTAGAACCTCATAACTAGGTGAAACATGGTATAGAAACCACAAAACTATACTTTCTCTTGCAGAACCCCCTTAGAGAGGATTCCCCGTGTGAATAGTATTATTAGATCATAATACATGTTTATTTATTATTATAATTGTTATTCCAGCAAAGTGAAACTAGGACTAGTGACTTCAATATCACTAGCATAAAAGATCTAGAAATCCCAGTGAGTTACCTAGGATTCAACTATGATTAAATTCTCCTTTCAAATTTATCATCAATCACCACATTCAAAAATCAATTTCAAAATTTTTAAATACACAAGGAAATTAGTGATTTCACAAATCATTAGATGGAAGCCGTATTTTTCTATAACAAATCAAATTTCATTTTACACTTGCCAAAATCATTAAAGGATATTTCTAAAACTACATTCATATACATGAAACCCATTTAAAGGAATTCCAAGAGAAACACATAATTAAAATAACAAATTTCTTAGTCTAAGACCCTTTTAAATCCACACATAAATTAATTCTACTTTAAACATGCTTCCCAAAATTTAAACATTTTAAAGTCAAATTAAAAGTACACAATAAGGATTCAATAATTGTTTAAAAACCAACAAACTTTTCAAAAGTCATTTCCAAACACAGTCACACTGGAAGAGCCTTTGAAACAACATTATGCGTCCTTCAAAAAATTCATCAAGAACACCCAAGGAGCCTCATAATAAGGAACACAAGAAAACATAACAATTACATTTAAAAATTCAAATCACATCTTACAAGAGTTTTGAAATATTTCCATAACATACTTCACACCACCCTAATAAATCATAGAAGATATTTATAAACAGGGGAAATAAAGATAAAATTATTCAAAAATTCTAAAGCATGGAACCACCTACCTCATGCATTGAAATTTCCGGAAAATTATGTAAAACCCCAAATTACCCACAATAAGACTATTTAATGGAAATAATGAAAACTAAAAACTATTATCAATCCCTAATTAACAAGATTAAATCCTAAAAATACCACCTAAACTATTAGAGATATAAAACTACAAGAGATATGAAGATTAACCCAATAAAAGAGGGGGAAACAAGGATGAGATCAAATTACAAGATTATTTATACACGTTTTCAATCCAATTTCATCACAAAAAATTGAGATCCATGGGAACCATGAGAGTGGGGAAGGTTACTAGGGTTGGAGATCCCGAAAGGGGGAGAGGGGGTGGATTTGATGTTAAATACTAAGAGGATACATCTAGAATTTTTGGATTTCTATTGAACTGCAAATGTAGGACTGTATTTCTGTTTTATTTACAAAATTGTATGATAATAGTGGATACCTCAATGTCCAAGAGTAACTCACCACACGATTATCCCACATGGTTTATAGACCGTGTTCTAATTGTGTGGTTTTCCAATGCCCATTAACACCACATATCTGCACGATTTCCTGGGAAATCTTGTATGGTTTTCCAAATAATGCTCCATCCTTATGCCACAAGATGCTGAAACAAATTTTTTTTTTCTAAAAACCACTATGGAATCCATTAGAAAAAAAAGACCTCAAATAAATAGGAAATTTCCTAAAAAACATATACCCATCAAACCTGGTTCCGGAGAGAAAAATTGTTACTAAATAATAAACCGGAATCAAAGATGAAAACAAAATTTTGGTGTGATGGTTTGGTTGTGGATCAAACCAATGATATTCACTAAGATTTAGTTTTATACTATAGTGAACATGTTCAGTTAACCATGGAATTCCTCTAGTGATAATGAAATTATGAGTATTTAATTAAAAGAACATCAGTGGCTGAGAGTGAGCATTATTTAGAAAAATTAGCGAGTGGATATGAATAGTTATATTACATTCCATTGGTGATGGTGGACTAGGATCCATGTCATATACATCGTACCGAAAGTAATTTATGTTTTGGGAGTTTTCATTTATTTTCAATGAAATTATTGTGTGTTTTGTCTAGCCTCATGGATTGTGGGTATGCATCCATTTAAATTGGAACTATGAAATATTATTCAATAACATTGTTAACCATCCATTTCACATGTATTGTGATGTTTTTTATTGGTAATTATGTATGGAATCTTGTGGAACCATTAAAAATGTTCTTAGACATGCAGTTATTATGGTGGGGAGGCACTATAGTATGAAATTTAGTTTTTGATATATGTCCTATGGTGAAGATCCCCAAGGTATGAATAATTAAATGGATTGAGAAACCTTGATTGTCTCGGGATAGATAGTCATGGGTGAGAACTAACAAGATGTTTGTTAATTAATTTTACTAATGGGTCATGTTTTAGTAGTTTGATTTCCTAATATTGGAGATTCACTTGGGTTATAAATTTAGTGTTTTCTAGTAGGATGTTTCCATTTCGTGTTGAATTGATGATAGACTATGGTCAATTGATATAATTATACTCGATATTTCATAATGACCCAGATTATTATGGATGTCAATTTTTTAGATCCGATGTTCGTATGGGTTTTATAATTTTGGAGGGAATTTAAAATTATACGGCTATTTGATTTTGGTTATTATGTTAGGATTTTTAGTGGTTTTATAAAGGATAGATTATATTAAATATTTTTTTTGTACCCAAAATGAAGTCCATTGCATGTTAGGATGTCTTGAGATACTGTTGGAGTTAGACTGAGGAGGTTGTGCTAATAGTATCTCACAATCTATAACCATTGACTAGGAAAATTGTTGGACAGATCCTCCTTTTAAGAAATTTCCACCAGCAAGCTAGAGGTCCAATACCAAATAGTTTTTTGGGTATTTACGGGAGAAAATTATTTTCACCAAATTATTTTTAAGATGGGAAAACTCCTCATCTCCCCATTATCTCTCTCACATGAATATGATGTCAACCCCCTCAATAGTACACTTTTCCCATGACTATGTGGTTTTCTAAATGGATAATTATTTGAAGTTAATGTAAAATTCATCCTCTATTAGACTCTATTCACCCTTTCATTCATTATTCATTGATTTATTTTCAAATTACCTGGGGATTTGATGATGATTCCACAGGAATGTTGTGGAATCAACTTTCCGTTAAAGGGATTTCATTCTATATAAAAGTGTTCTTAAAATTTTCTCTTCATATACATTGATGATGATTCGATGATGGTAAATAAAATAGTTATTTTTCATATCTATTAAATTAATATTAATTATATTTTTTAATGTATTGAATCTATTTTATAAGTAATTTACCTAGGATTATATCCTGAGCATGGAATGGACCTTCGGTCAGCATGGGTTTCAGTTTCGCTGTGATGATGCCAATCGATAGGTTTTTACTCGATAATGTTGAATTGTGTAGAAATATATTTTAAAAATAATTTGTAAAATAAAATATATATTTATTCTAATTTATTATTTGGGATATTTAGAAATAGGCTAGATGCTTAGGTGAGAGATCAGGCTTCGAAGTGGAATTATTGATTCTTATAAGTTTCTAGAGTGCTATGTAATTACATGGGAGGGAGATTTTAATTGGATGAGATCTCCGAGAAGTAGTCATATAACATTATGAATGTGTTTTATACGAAGGTATATCTAAAATTTCACCATAAATGTGATGGAATTAATCTATTTAAATAATTTATTAAATTTAAGTTTTTTATTCTAAATAATACAAAAATAAAGCCATGAACACCAAATAACAAAAAAGATAACATTTCATAGTCCACCAAAGGCCAAGTTCACTATTTTAACACCTTAACAACTTATAGATACTTCATAGACTAGAGTTATTCCTAAACACATAAACCCTATAAGTACTATTAATCATGTCTTTTGAAATTTATAATACTTTGTGTCTCTTACATAGTCTCCCTTTGTTTTTAATAGAATTAGTGGTACAAATCATGGAACATAAAATCCATTGAGAATATAGTCTTGATGATATGGGTTATGGGGTATGAAATCATTTCTATGGAGTTTTATGTGGTTAGATCATTGATAGGATAAACAAGTTTGCTAATCAGACCAGTCTAGGTGATCTTACACCTTGGGACGGTCCACATGAAAACTATTGGAACTAACAATTTTTGTGTTATTATAATAAGGACAATATGTACCTGACACCATTCTAGTGATATTTTGGGACCCTTGTCAACCCATGGAGAAATTATGACCTATGTTAGATGATGACCTCAATGATGGTGTGTGGTGGGATATGGATAGAGATGATGTTATTCCATCTTATATCCTGAACTGGAATTGTAAGGCCCAGGATCCCATAAAATAGTTGTAACAAAATATAAAATTATTCATATAGTAAGCATTATAAGATATGATTTTTTTTTGTATGGGAGATCCCCTATGAACTCATTTACTTATTATGATGTATCCTAGAATAGGAATTCACTAGGGTTTTTAGGAATGTTTTATTTTATTGATTTATGTGTTCTTTTTAATTGAAAAACACCGATGGTGAGTAGTTATTAGTAGTGGATATGGAAAAAATTAGTGGATATTCTGTAAAACACCCCTTGTATGGAGGTCTATAATACTATAGAAAACACTACATGTAAGGTTATCTTTAGTACTACTGGTAGGGCTTCCATGGATTATGAGTTATGATTATATTGGTTAGGAAAAGTTGATAGGATCTATAATGTAATTATATTCATAGTTTCTGGGGGATTTTCTAGGTGTGGTAGAGTGTCCCATAGTCTTAATTCTTAGGAGCTAGGATCCATTCTATATTATGATGGATAATTCCCTGGGAAATTATTTTTGATAGAAAATTTCCGAGGACATTATCATGTATCCATGGTTGAGTTTACCCCGTAGTTAATTATAACAATATACCATCATGAAATACTCTCATTTAATTATTTTGGATGGATCATCTATCATGACTTGTTTTAGACACTATGACCCTAGCTAGAGAAGGTATCATGAATTAGGTTCATGAACCTGAGGATGGATGGTTGAGTATTTATTTTATTTTGGAAACATATTTTTTATACATATCATGTCAAAAACATATATCATTATCTTTGTAAAATGTGTGATACAACATTGGTTGTCTCGTATTATGATTTATACTCACACCTTTTCATATAATTCTATTTCCCTTGGACTTTCATGGAATCACTCAGATCATTATATGTATAGGTTGGGATTACCACAATATATTTTTCAGCGATTTATTCCACCATTTATGGGATTTTGTGATTAGTATAAGGTGAGGTTTAAAAATTTATGTTGATCCCCCAAAATATTAATTTTGAGAATAATTTATTTATTTATATTTATTATTTTATATAATCTACTTAGTGGGTGATCTAGCTTTTATATAACTGTGGACATTTGAATCTATATATACAAATTCATTTATTATTAGTGATTTTTATATCTTTCATCCATGTACTCTAATATATGTGAATCGATGATATTTGGTTATTTCATATGTTGTCACACACTCTAATATAGGTTTTATAGTTTTAGTAATTAACCAACCTAGCCCCTCACAATGAGTTGACAACCTTTGGAGTACATCCATGACCAAATTCGTTCAAATGGCACCATCGGTCTGGGTTTTAAAAATATTGAATCTAGTTTGGATATTATAGGGATTCATATAAAACCCATGTGTATAAATCTAACCCAACATGTAATCTTTTCATATTTGGTTTCCAAAAAAATATTTAGTGAACACATCCCAGACACTTTGATATTCTTGGTATACACCCTAGTCAATGAACATGGAGATTTAGTGATACATCTTAAATATTGATGATATTATAATCACTAGTTAATACCATTCATTATATATAATGATGAGGTAACATTTTAATTTATTATTCTCCTATATCATCTCATATATTTTATGGTGTCGATTTATTAACTTTTACTAAAAATAGGGAAGAGTAAAATTAAAAAATAAATGTTTCTCATCCAATAGTTTTGGAAGTGATTTTTTGACTACACATGATAGACTACAATAGGTGAATCTTGGTATATATGAAGAAAAATGGAATATATTGATAAGTACCACCAGAATCCAAAATAATAAGAGAGAAATATAACATTCCTTAAAAAATAGTGGGATGTATTTTCATGGAATTTAATTGTAATTATATAATTATATCCCCATGTATTTATTCATAAAGTGGGTTTTCTAAAAAAATTACCAAGACTATAGGCATGTAGTAAGAAGGATATATTCAACCCTTAAAAATAAATTTTATGGTAAATTGGATAACAATATAAATGATATTTTTATTTGGGGTGGTTTTAATCACTAATTGGATACCAATAATTTCCCTAATAATAAAAAAAGTTGTAACACTAGAGTCGTTGTCCATTTTAAAAATTATAATGATTATTCTAGGAAATATTATTTCCTTATCCCATCCATGGAAATGTTGATCATTGAAAAAATGGATTTTAAGGAAACTAAATTTTGATAGGTATTCTAGATATACTTAGATTGAAATGAAACTAGATGATGAAGAGGAAACAACCTTTAGGGAATACCAATGAGAATATTGAAACCATGACATTCCATTTAGATTAATGATTGATACATTTACCTACTAATATTCCACGAACCATATTTTGATATCCATTATAGAGAATACAATGTTGATCCATGTGGGTGATCTGTTAGTCAAATGTCAATAAATCTATGATCACCATATAGATCTTAAGATAGTATTAAGAAAATTAATTTAACTATGAATTAATATGAACCCATTGAAATGTGATTTCTAGTTTACATTTTTAAATTTACTCCAATTTAGTGTATTCTTTAGTGACACCGTTTTTTAGTAAAAAACTTCTAATGAGATAATAAATATTCCTCCGATTAGAAAACTAAAAAAATTCAGAGGACTCTAAGGAAACATCATTTACACAAGATTCCTAATATCCAATTTCATTGGAATGTTTTTTCAATTGAAAATTGTTATTAATATAGGCTAAACCTATCTCAATAATTATTATTAATAGGGATACATCAATGATCTAGAATAGTATGAACTTCTCTAACTGGTCATGAATCTTTTTGATGAATGAAAGACCATCATCCAACATGTTGAAATAAAAAATGTAATGTTTGTCCCCAATGACATACTAATGATATAGAAATGTTTAATAGGATTTAATATCTCTATATGAATATATTTGGAATGAAAAAAATTTCAGATATCGAGTAGAACTAAATTGTATTGTTTGTAAAAGTACTAATGTTGAGACACTACTTACAAAACAATGTGTTCTTGTAGGAATATTATTTCAATAATCTCAAATATAATATCAAATTAACAATGAAGACATTTTTTGTAATGCAATATGTATTAATTTTATAATTATTATAATTCAATTTGAATTTTCAAAATGTGATGATGGGGAACGTGTTATCATATTTCCTCATCTGGAACCCATCCAGGAGAAGTCATTATTAGTCATGGAGAGCCCTTTTGAAGAAGTATTATCTATTTTTAAATCATATTATATATGAATTATTTACAATGATGGTTCATATATGAGTAAAATATATAGAATAATCGCAAATAATAATCTAACTAGGGTCGGCTTATAGAATATTTTCATTTCCCAAATGAAATTAGTCCTACCATGAAATTTACTGTTATCAAAAATATGTTCAAAAATTGAGGTACAATACCAAAACCACATTTTAGTCTTATAATAGTCCATACAAATATAATTTAACCAATTATACATTACAAGTGATTTGTATTTTTTTATAAATAAACTCAATGTGTATTGGGAAATAAATAAAGATGATTTGATTCCCATTTAATATTATATGTGATGGTTGATAGATAAATTCAAATAAAAACCAATAAAATCATACATTTCTTGTTCATAAAATGACTAGGATGATACACTATACAATAAAATTATATTCTAGGATAATCTATACTATTATGAGAAATTCATTTCTATCACACATCATAGATTTGTCTCTCTTTTTGTTAATAAATACGTGGTAAAAATAAAAGATGTAAATACCATTAGAGAGAAATGTGATTCAATTATTTATAAATTTAATTTCATAATTGTATATATGTATCCCATTTTTTAATTCCCTTAAAATCTTACACTCATATAGGATCATGAAAAAAGGGAATATCTTTTCTAGAATGTACCAAGAATCATTCAATATGATGAAATTAATTCCTAAAAGTTCCATAAAAAATTAGTCATTTCGTATTTCCTTGATAGGTTAACTAATGGGGGAGATACCATCATCATTGTTCTAGATGTCTAGGACGATTCTACATTTACCAGTAATAAAAAACAACGATCTTAATTTTTTTTATGAAATATGTGTTCCTATAGAAATCAATATTTCAATAGACTATTGAGTTGATTATTATTTTTCATTCCTTTAGGATGCATTATAATTGCAGTTATAAACTTATCTAGTTATTTCACAAAGTAACAAAATACTCTATTTTTTTATATAGGTAATACATGTCCTGGATCCATACTCTAAGATCATAGGAAGGTATTTTATGCATTTTAATATTAACACCAACATTTTCAACAATTGTTATTTATATCAACACTAAATTGATTTGGGAATTAAATATATATTCAGATTCATTACATTATATATCTTTACAAGATATAGAGTACCAGAACATAATAAATATGAATAATGTCTCCAAATATTCTTATTGATTGAATATGTTGTATCTCAAATAAAAAGTCTCGATAGAATTATATACCAAAACAATTCAATTGAATTGTAGGTAAATAATAGATGGATTTTATGGATAATTACTATATTCATTATGGTATTATATCATAATGAGACATAATTCCACCTAGGTAAATCTGTACCATCTTGTGTACAAGATAAATGTAGTCATTCCCATTCAATATTATTTTACCTTTCTTTACATCACCAACTTTTAACACATTTCCAATGATGGATAGTCTAGGATTCGTCTACATGAATTGGATTCAATCAATGAGAAAATATTATGAACACTATATAACATTGAGATTCATCATGTCATGTCATATTCATATTCAATGATATTTTATATATTTATTTCCTAGTACATGTAGAATTAGTATTGTCTATGAGTACTAATATGAAACATAGAAGGATACATCCATTGTTGAGTAGAAATTAAATGGAATACATATAAAAAATATGGAAAATTAAAATGAATCTAAATCTCTAATTACAATAGATGTTTATATAATTACTCTTTCCCAGAAATCCCTGATTTTCAAATATTATTTTTCATTATATCTTTTTAAGCCCATTAATTTCCATTGTGTATGACTTTAAACTAATTAGAGATAGTCTAATTCATAGGAAATTAAATTATAAGACACAACACTCCTTATTGGATGACCGTAAAATGCATTTAACTTTATTTATTATTGCATTCCATTAAAATATTTACATATAATTTATTAGATATTTATTTTAAACTACATTGATTAAAACACTAAATATTAAAAAAATTCATCACAAGAGATATAAATACATGTAATGTTCCACTACCAATGGTTCCTTATTTTTAAACCAATTCCAGATTAAAAATATTATGATTTCCATAAATTATTAGCAAGGGTTTGGGATATATTAATTCACAATGGCATTCATATTATATAGTAGAATCTTGACATGAGGTCATTATATATTTCCCCCATTCATTAGAAATATATAGTAAGGGGATATTTATAGAGACCATGGTTAATGTGATTCCTATTATATTCAGATACACAGTGATGAATATGATTCTTAAAATGAGTCCATCCCCAAAACATATATATTGTAATATTCTTCTATTCGGTAATATTTGAGAATTCCTCTCATTCATATCATGTTTTCATCTATATATAAACAGTATAGTGGAATTATTTATTAATTCCATTGTATTTAATATATATATATTTATAGATATATATATATATATATGAAAGGATAATTTCAATGAACTTTTCACAATTTGATCAATACACCCCCATGATAGGGTTTTATATTCGATTTTGCAATCATGGACCTAAGAATAATATTTAGCTCATTAGTATCCCATTGCAATATAGTGTTTGAAACAAGACCATATCTTTTTTTTAACATGGTCATTTATTTTTCTTAAAAATTTTCATTTTTATCTTATCGAGGAGGCCATTTTCATTTCATGTTTCATTTCAACTCTCAATGGGATAATCATCCATTTCACTTTAATTCTCCCTACATATGAGTTATATCTATCTAGTGACATTATATGAACTATGTGTCTCTTTGTCCAATTCATTAATGATAAATATTAATCACCCTGTAAATAGAGGTATTTGTATCACAAAAAACATATAAATATTTTGCCCCTAAATATGAATTATAGAAATACCAATGTTATTAATTATGGTGGATACTATCTAAATTCAAAACTAACATTTTGGAGAAAGAAAATTATTAATGAGTATGAATTATGAATAAACTTTAATTAATGACAAAAAATGGAATCTAAATTAATTGAAATTATTGGGTGAATTTCGAAAATGGAGAATACATTTAATTTATTTGAATTTCCCAATTAGATTTATAACATCAATAATGAATAATTTTAAACCCATTAAAAATAACTTATTACATTTTAAGAAGTTATCCTAAAGGAATTTATCAATGTCCCATAAAGAACACAATGTTTTAAAAAAATATTTCTCAAATACCATTCCATCATCTGGTATGAGTGTTTTTCCTTATATAGTTGTTATTTTACAAAAGAAATGGTTAAATATTTCTAAGACTAATTGAAATCATATTAATCTAATTATAAGACTTCATTAGAAATATTTAAAATGAAATCATTTATTTTTACTTCATCAATTGGAAAACATTTTTATTTAAATTTGAATAAAAATTACACTAGAAAAAAATCTACTTTTTATATTAAAGAATTATTATTCAACAAAAATCAGCAAGATCCCATAATAGATGTCAATCACTAATAATGAAATCTTCATGGGGTATGCATTACTTCAAGTTTCTAGAGAGATTATCCAAAATAGAAATAAGAAAAATATAGTCTCACTATTTCTATTATTATCACTACCTTGTTAATGCGGTTTTCTATTCTTCTCATCCTTATGCTTTCTATTCTATGATTATGGATAAACATTCTATTTACAATGGAGGTAAAAAACTAAAAAAAATAAATCTCGTTAAATTTTATAATCATGAATATAAACCACAAATGATATATGTTTATTTATATTTTATTCAAAGATAATTGAAAATATTTCATCAATATTTGTTTGAATTTTATCTTGTATGAATGATTTGTAGTGGTTTTGACATTGATTGTAGAATTTTAGTCTTACAAAAATACTCAAATGAATCAAAACATCATCATCTACAGTTCAACTGTATTCGTGTATTCATGATAGTAGATTTCTTAGAAAATATTATTTTGTGTGCAATGAATTAAACAACAACATGAAATGAACCCGCACAATCCAAGGCCTTCATATATGGAAGCATCTTATGAAATATTCATCAATTAATTGTAGAATGGATGAATTAATTTCAATGAAAGATTATTTTTCTATAATTCAATTTAATCCTATGTGGATCATCTTTATGTTTACTAGTGTGAAATTTTAATTTTATGAATGTTTAAAAAGTTAGTAAATCATATAAGAAAAGAAATGAAAATAAAAACATTGATGTATAACTTGGTAAATATATTTTTAATAAAAGTTATTTTAATCTATAAAAAATAAATATTTTAATGATACATAAAGACATTATCACATGCATTAGCTAATAAAGATTTTACATAGTGTGAATGATGTAAAACATTACAAAAATATCAATTCAAAAGTTTATGTTATATGCAATCTAAATACATATAACCCTGAAAATATTATGTTAAAAAATATGAAATTTCATTCTTCTCCAATTTAATTCATAGTTAATTTGTTTATAAATATCTAAAAATATGAACATAAAAATATTTTTAATTCAGCCCAATATTTAATAAAATGTTTTATGAAAAAGTTCAATCTTTTGATCATAAATAATATATTATGAACCAATATATAGAATGATATAATTTAAATCATTTTTTATTTTGGTTTCATAATCTTATTTATGGAGAATGATTTAGATATTTTATCAACTATTAGACCTCATACTTATGAAGCAGGAAAGAGGAAAAATTAAAAAATTTAATTCATTAATGTGTTTATTATTGAAGAATACATCAATTAAAACTGGGATTAATGAAATGGAAATTATTATTATACATTTTACACATATTTTTAGAGAATTAATTGAGATGGAAATGATAAAAATGTCATTAACTGAATAATTATTGAATATTGTCCTTCCTATAAATAAATCCATAATTATTGGAATATTTTCATAAATTCCAGTGTTTTAGTGCCTTAATTATCAAAATTAAATTAATTTTAATTTCTATATATATTAAGAACAACATATTCTTGATTTTTTATATTATTATTCATTGAAACAATGATTTTTATATTATTTGGAAGAGATTTTAGGTTTGAATATTTATTGTCATGTTTCATGAATTTGTTTTTGAATATGATTATTGGATCACATTTATTAAATATAACATTGAATTATTTTCTAAAATGAACCATTATTATATAATGTTTCAGTAAACTTTTTTGATGATTCTTATTTAATTAAATTTATATCAAATCAATTGGTTTTAGGAGTGGGATTAAGATTGGAAACATACTACAACGAAGGTAGGGTACAACCGATCAATTGGACGAATGTAGAATCCAAGACCTACTCTACAATATATCCATTATAGTGTCCTTGAAAACACATAACCAAAGGTCAGTAACCAAACTACCAAGGAAAATATTAATTTTCATTCTAATCTACTAAATTACCATTCATCACAAAATACATCCATGAGAACTGATTTAATATCTACCACATGATTTGAAGGGTGTATCAAACATTAATTATTCTTACGTTATAAATAGAGACTAAACTAACACTATTTTAACCTAAATTCATGTTGATATAGTTGAATTAAATACTATATAATGAATAAAAATTTACCACTCCCTATGATAGGATCATTCACCATACCAATGAAATCAGTATTTACTCGTAAGTGTATCATTTTCCAATAAATAAAACAAATGGTAGTTTATTTGAAGAAGGGGTTTTAGTAAATGTGTTTGTAATAATAATTTAGAAATCCATGTTTAATAATATCAACCAAAATTAATGAATTTTTATAACATATATTATCGATATCATGATGGAATATACTCATTCAAGAAGAATCAAATCCGAGTTCAGGGAAAACCTAGGGTATAAAATCTAACCATAGTCGACTGAATAGAACATAATGATATAGATTTGAAAAAAATGAATGAATTTGATAGTGAATGAAGATGTTTGTGTATATGTAATTCACTATGAATATATGTTTTTTAAATTCATTGAATATTGATGTTTCATGGTATATAAATTATCAATTACAATTAATGAAGTTGCTCCAAAGAATTAGAAAACCGTGGATGAATCCACAATTAAACAATTATAGAAGGAAGAATCATATAAATATGAATAATAATAAAGATTGAGAGGAATCCATGTATATTATAAGGATTTAATTCGTAACCGAGGAACTAGAAAATAACTAGAAAAGAAAATTATCATATTGATGATAAGTAATCTATATTATTCATGTTCCCTATACAGTTTTTAGAAGATAAAGCGGTGTAGAAACTAACATTTTTGGGGATATGGGTGGTTGTTTGGATGCACATTGGGTGAAAAATGAAATTACTATATTATATTTCAATTTATTGAATATAATCAATTGAGGCATATTTTTTGTATGGGGTGTTTATGAATATAGAGCATGATTAAGTTCAAGGAAATTATTTGGTGTTCAAACAAAGAATACGATTGGTATCTCACTAGGATAAATAATAATTAATGATATTTTGTGGTATTACATGACTATGTTTATTAAATTAAATTGTATTTAACTAATACAATATGATTTTAATGTAGTTATTATTGTTTTTGAATCTTATATATTCTATAATATTTTCTATTACAGATTGGGGATGCAATAAAAACTATATAATGTTGGGCATGATTAAGTGAATGTTTGGCCGTTGTGAAAACAATGTATTAAGATAATGTCAAGTTCAATGTGGGACCAATATCAAGGTAATCAATGTTAATAAAAATCATGATGGATTTTATGCATAAATGTGAAAAAATAAAACAATTAGATAATGAGATTTCATAAAACTAATAATCTAAAACCCAAGGTTTAATGAAATATCCATGAGTGAAAATGCTAAAGGATTTTGAATATTTTGAGAGAAATCAAGTGAATATTTAGAGGTATCCGATCCAACAATGGATGGTAGTCCAATTGTAAATTGGAAATTTAGTTTTAGGATATTCATTTATCTCACATGATGGATAATGTTTCTAGTTATAGTAATTATAGTTTGAGGTTGTTGATGTATGGTCAAAGGTTAGTATCATTTATTCATGTTATGAGGATAGAATTGTCCTTTCATTCATGAATATGGCCTATAAATTTTGTAGTTAAGGGGAAACCTTGTTCTCAACAATTTCATCATATTATAATTCCCATATCACATTCACCTCAATCATTCTACCTAATCATTCATACATTTAGGAGGCATATGAAAAATGGGAGAGAAAGTAAAGAGGCCAGAAAATAAACAAGAAGGTGTAGCATATGTGTTCAGATCTAGAGGAAGGGGATGATTTGAAAATATATGTTTTTATCCTACATTCTCTCAATTTCATTTTTTCTATAAATAGTTATTAAATTTTAAAATATTTATTATTTATTCTAACATGTGTTACAATGTACATTGGAAGAATTATATTGGATGGTTTGATAATTATTTTTCATATTTTTTCTTCCGGACAATAAATTAGTTATGTAGGCTTTCAACGTGATTCCTCATCTTTTCATCATCGTGGTAATATTATCAAAATATTATATGTATCAATTGGGGAAATTTAGAGTATATTTTTCTTAATAATTATAACAATTATTATAATGTGAAATAGTTTTTATCATATCTTTACATTAAAGAATAATATTCAACATGGATTCTAGAATTAATAGATATTCTTAGAAGATATATATTAAAAAGTAGATTAATCATTTGAAAATATGTATTACAATAAACCATACAAATCATTATATCCTCTATCATTGATAACATGTAATATGGATTCCTATTAATTTATATTATGTCCACTCCAGTTCCCCTAACTCAATAAATTTTCATAGAACTATCTCTATTAATAAGTCACCTTTTTTTCACAAGTTGTCACATTCATTTAATAACTCAAAAATCAAATTTTATTTACTATTTTATTTCTATTTTTAGTATGTTCTTTTTTTGGCCACTCAACAAAATATTTTCTTTTGGTTTGACACTACATACTTAAATACAAGTTGTTGGTAGGTTTATAAAAAAATAATTTATTTTTTTATCTTTTTAATGTCACATTTATATCCCTATTCCATTCTATCATTATTTTTGAGGTAGAAATGTGAGACTAATTCAGAAAAATAATATAAAATAATAAATCTATTATAAAATATTATAAAATTGAAAATATGAATTTGTATTGGTTTTTCACTATTGTGTTAATGTTTGATTTTATTTTAACTATATATTCATAAACATTAGGGATTCAACATCATGAACAAACATTATAACATGAGTTATTTAGAAACATTTTTATGAAATTATAAATAAAAATTTATCATAAATAGATAATATAAATGGTTAAATAAATGAAAATTTGAATGAAAATAAAAACTATAAATCCACAAAAAAACACATAAATCAAGTACCTCTAACACCTATACATAGAGATACCCAATATCAATCTTTCTCAACAAATAATTATTATTTAAGGCTCTCTACTAGGTCTGGGAACATTGTTATTAAATGTTCTACCATAAACATTATTCCATCCATTATTTGTAATTCTAATGGTGATTCAATTAGTTTATTTTAAATTTTTATTATTTTGCGAAATTATGACATCTCTAGGGGTTGAGTGAGGATGTTATTAGGCTGAGGATATTACCATTTATTCATAAGGGAATAGTAATTGTATTGTAATAGAACATATATGAAGATATGTTTTATACAAAATAAAAACCATTTGATTCGTTTTTTGAAACATTCTACCACACAAACTCCACCATTATTGTAAGGCACAAGATCATAGAATTTATATAGGATAATGGACAAATATTTCTTAATAAATTTTTTATAAATTGACCTATACAATTCCATAATTAATAATTGGATCCCCATATTTTTATGAACACTTCTTGCAACAGTTTCCTAGGTTATAAAAAAATATTTTATATCATTCATTTTAAGTCACATTTTTTACATTAAAGATGATAATATTAATCAAATGTTCCGAAAAAAACACTCATATTCATATAAAATGTGAAGTATGATATAAGATATTATTAAAAAACAAGAAAACACAAAGAATTGTACTATATTTAATACCAAATAATAAATGGATAAAAATAGTAACTATGGGATGTGTTGTCTCAATATAATTAGTGTCCCACCATTGACCTTCATTTTTTATCCTAATGAGATTTCAGAATTTAAATATTTTCAGGATAAGAACCTTAGGAAAAATATTATCCTTATCAAAATAAATAATCTTTTTATTGAATAATCACCGAAAAATTTAATGGGTGTTATTAAGGGGTTATCCAACCATCTTCTACTACCAATGGATATTTAAAATGGATAAGAAACTAACATAAAAATAATTGCTGGATATAATGGTTTTGGTATTAATTTAGAGGATTTTATTATGTATCTGATCAAAAAGATATATCCCCGACCATGTATCAATAAAAATATTACATTTCAAACGGTAAAAATTGATAGGGATTGAAATTTTAGATTTAAGGGAATGAAAGACAACACAATATTTATGAACTCAACATATATTTAAATATTTTTCACTACATGAATTGGCTTGAAAACACGAAAAACTGTCTAATTGGTGCCTAGAAAATATGTTACTAAGGGTATAAAAAACCTAATAAGTTGAATATGTAAAATTAAAAACATGTATATATTTATTTCAATGTTAAACATGAACAAAACCATGGTAATTCACTGCAACCCGATATCAAATCAAGGAAAATGAGGTGGAAAATAATAAAAGAGGGAAATAAGAATGTATGGAATAAGGATAAGGTGACCAATAAACCTATTAATAATAATTACTTCCCAAAAATTGTTTCTCCAAAAATAATTTATAAGAATTATGAAAACAAATACTCATTTTTCATAAAGAAATTATTAATTTTACATTTAAAAGGATAATCGTGCAAGTCAAAGAAAAATTTAAATCTTATGATAAATTATTAAAAATGATTCTAGAAAACAATTGAAAATGTAAATTATTTAAAACCATCTATAATTTCACTAAATATATTTTATAGTTTTCAAGGAACAACCTCAAAAAAATACATTGGATTGTTTTTATTCAAAAAAAATAACAGGACATGTGGAATAGAATTACTATTATGATTTGATAAAATTATGATTTTGATGATTCCCTATATATTTTAAATGATTGTTCTAGGGTACATATAATGAACCACCATTTACCTTCAGTTAGATCATATGAAAATACAAATTATCAAACAAATGGGAAAAGTAATTTTAGTAAAAGAATAAAATTATATATTGTTTAATGATTTTTTTGTAAATGACAACGATTTTGATGAAAAGGTTGTAATTATATGGGGAAGAAATTTCATATAAACTACTGGTAGAATCATTAATGTTTCCAAAGGTAAGAATACTATTTGTTTTATGGTTGATGTGGAAAAATTATTATTTTTTAAAATCCCAATACTAAAGAGAGTATATAATTTGTGATGTTTCATAGGATGAATTTTTTTAAATTAATATTATATCTGAGTATAGACTGTTCTCACCTAATGTTATAGAATTTATGGTTCCCTGAATTACTACGATTACCACATAGGAACTTGTACATGAGGTATATCCCTCCATTTAAACCAATATATAGTAAAAAATTTGAATTCATCTTCTTGAAAACTATAATATATTTTTCATATTATTCATCTATAACTGTATTTTTTAAAATATATGTTATTTTTTAATTTTATAGGTTATATCCTACTAAAAAAGTATTTCCAAATTACAAAAAAAATATTATTTCATTAATTTTCACTCGAATATTATATTTGATGATCTATTTTATTTTAATTTACCTATTTTTTATAAGAATAATTTATTTGAGATATCAACTATTCATCATTCTGGAGAGTATGAGTTGATTTCATAAATCATTTGTACATTTGGTGGACTTTAATTTGTGAAAATAATAATGGATAGAAATATCAATCAAGAAGTATTAGATGTATTTTGTAATACATTTAAAATAGATGTAGATTTTGATATATTTAGGGAACATAATATAAATTTCACTATAATCATTGAAAAATAGATAATGAATAAATCCTACCCATAGAATGATATTCATGTAAATGTGTGGAAGATAATGAATAATGTCTCTAAATTTAGTGATTCATGGGATGAAACCAACTATTTCTATTTTTAATTTTTAATTTTCCTTAAAAAAATGTTTTTTTTCACTATGTTTCATTACAACTCACAATTTACCTTAGGATTAAAGGTAAGAAAACCTATAAATTGATGTGGATAGGAGGTATGAATGATCAATTGAATGGGTATAAAGTGATCCATCCCCATGAAAAAATGTATCAGGAGAAAAGTTCATAAAGGATTGACCGAACACTTAATGTATTAAGTAATCATACATGTTATTTGTTCGATTGAAAGGTCAATTGATTGCATGAGTAATGGAGTGACCAAAATTAGAAAGGATTTATTAGGTGGTTAGTCAACGGACAAGGAGATATATTTCCCTCAACAAGGGAGTTTATCTATAATCCTTCTCCATGTTTAGTGAGTATCATTCGATATAAATAATGCAATAATTAATTTTAATCTACTATGTTAAATTTGTACTTTTGTTCAAGGCCCAAAAAGCTGCAAGCTATAACATACTGGGAACAACCTCCTTTGACAATTATTTTTATTGGTATTATATTCAAACTATACTCTAAGAATATACTGTAATATTTTTTCTATTATAGTTGTAGCGAATGAGAGAAAAACAGAGAAATTATCAATGAGATAAATGGTTGATACATTTGGTTATTTTTTAATGGATGATTATTCTTCATAGGGGAGTAATTATTTCAATTTTTTAAAATATTATTAACTTCCATATAAATGAAATTTCTTCTGATGGGGTGTGTATTTAAATTCTAAACCATGTTTATGTATGTGTTATATTAAATTAAATAATCATTGATAAATTTTCTTGTAAAATTAAGTAAACCAATATATTGTGTGACAATCATTGATGGTTTACTTGTATTCTGAACAATCATGTAAATTCCTATCGTAATTCAATGTAATTTTATAATTCTGGGAAATTGTGATGAGATGAATGATGTTATTCAATATTCTTGTGGCGCTAAAAATTTATTTTTCACGAATTCATTCCCAATTCTTGTTTAACAAAACCATAAAAATATTTACTCCACCATAAGAGTAAACATTTTGGATGTCTTTTATTTTCAAGCTTGGGGAGAGGGTATTTTAAAGATCTATGTTTCACTTGATTCCATTAAATATCATCCCCCACCCCAATTTCAATTTGTAAATAGAACCCTCTCTATAATTTCCAATTTTTCATTCTAGTTTCTCATTTATAGTGAATATTTATATTATAAAATTTCAAATAAATTATTTATTACTTATGGAATAATATTTCACACTAGTTTTTTGGCATTCAACATAATATGACAATTCTAAAATTAAACAATTTTATGACTAAATATTTCCACTATTTTCATAGACTATTTTGGTTTATATATTTGAAGAGGACCGATATAGTGATGGTTGTGGTTGATGTAAAATTATTACAGGATAAATAATTTAATTTTCTTCTCAAATATAAGAAAATTTTCTGTAATGAAAAATTAAATGATACTATTCTAATGTAAAAGAAACATAATTCCATTGAAATTTTTTTATAATAAAAAATTGTGATCCATCTATTAATTTCATAGAAAATATTCCCAATGTATGTGAGTAAAAGAAACTAAAACCAATTTATTAATCTAATAAGTTTTTTTCATAAATCACAGATTGGAATAATTCATTGGTTTCATCATAATAATAAAATATTTCATTCATGGGATTAGAAAATTGAACCCAAAATATGAAATGAGAAATTATATTATTAAAATATAATTTTAGGTTTTTCAATGAATTAGACATTGGGGTCCGGGTTTAAAGAATTTAAGATAAAGGAATAAATGAACATTAAACTTTTTAATGTCTTCATTACACTCTTTTATATTATGTTATCACTCTTATAATTAGAACTAATGATGAACTAAAGTAGGGAATTTGATATGGATGAACATATTAGTCGTGATTTTTTTAATAGATGGATTTTTTATTTTATCTATTTATGTAATGTGAATTTGATCTTATTTAAGAAGATAATTTTTAAATGATCATTTTGAATGGAATTCATTACATTTTCCAATAGTTAAATATGCTATCTGTGAGGGAATTTAATGTGGGTTTTATTTATTATTTATTCCACATCTGTTTATAATTTTATATTTTCTTAAAATTAAATAATTTGTTATCATTACATAATTATTGAATTTTTATCATCTTATGATGAAATATGTAGTTAATCAAAAATATTTTGATACAAATAAGTTATTTTTGTGATTTTATTATCATTTTTTCGATTTTACCATATATTTAATAAAAAATATTCGAGTTATTTTTTGGGTGATATTTAATTGAAACAAAACATTCAATATATTTTTAATAAATTTTATGTAGGAATGGTTTTTATCATTTTAATTAAATATATTTTAAAAGAAAATTTTTCAATAACAATTTTTTAATTTATACTTTGAGATTTGGAATAAATTTACTCTTTATTTTGTAATATTTCAATTAATATATTTTCATGAATTGATATATTTTATTATGTTTTGTAATATATGTGTTTTATGGAACTATGTTTAGGTGGTTAATAATATATTATAAAGAAAGTGAATAATTTAACATCTAGCCACAATGAGAGTCTGTAAACTGTGTTGATTGGAATCCAATATAATACACTTGAACACATGTTTTTTCAGGAAAAAATAAATCCTTCCATGGAAGAAAAGTGTTGAAATGTGAATACATTAAGTGACCCTACATCAAACCATCCTATTATTCAAAAGTATATACAATTAAAATCATTTTATTATTGTTGTTTCAACCGTGAAATACCCTTACCATATGAGTGTAGTATAAAATAAAACACTTCAGACCTACCATAAATCTTCCAAGGTTCGTTTAATATTATTATAGAGTATACCAATCAACGGTGTCATTTGGTAAGAGCATTTAATGTTCCCATTAAATTATGATTGACATTAAATAAACGTGATATTGAGTATCAATTTAAGAATAATGAATTCATTTATAGGAGAGAGATTAGGCGTATATGACGTACTGTTCATTATGAAATAAGAGTTCACAGAAGCGATGGTTTTTGAATATAATTGAAAAAATACTATAACTTGTGGGTGAATTGTAGTTTGAAAACAATTATCAATTTTCAGCCTTCGCAAAGTATTTATGTATCAGTACTATAATTATAAGATAATCCAATTATAAAAACAACATAAATATATTTAAGTATCAATATATTAAAAGTATTTATGAATTTAATTTGTACGATATAAATAATAAAGCTATACATATTTTATAAATTATAGACATAAAAGTTAACATAATGTAAATTATAACAAACTAAACAAAAACTATTAAAGAAAAAATAATCTAAATTGTAATCCATTATGTAATATTATATATATTATGGATTATAATACAAAATAATCATTAAATTTGAATTAATAAACTCACTATTAAACAAAAATGATAGATTGATATTGTAGCCCATGTATGATGTATTATCAACTATAATAATATCAAAAGGTAACAAGTTCATACATAGGGATGATTAACTTTTTCAATATAAACATATAAATCCATGGTCAATATGATTAGTATTTTCTATCAACTATTACCATAAAATTGTTTCACCCTTTAATTTTAATGATATATTGGTAGTTTTTCCACTACAACATGTATATTGATATTCATTCAAATTTAGGATATTTATCGAAAAATCTTATACTTAAACCTGCAGCTTATTATTCCATAAATATTAACCAATATCTTGTATAAAATGAATTGAGTAGAAATTGTAATATATTTACAAAGAAAACCTCACAAAATGCATTATCATAATATATATTCCCAAAAAATAAATATATTAAATTGATGAGAAGTTATCTATAAGAAAAAAAATTAATTACTAAAAAAATCGATAATGTTTTGAAAGATCGATGAGTATGTATAAATGTTTTTCAAACCCTTGAGGTACAACTATATTTAGATTTAGAACTCTGAATAATTAAGTACATGAATATAATGGTTAGTTATAATGACATTTGTAGTATCTTACTTTTCATCTAATAATCGACTCATCATTTTTCTATATCTTATAGTGAATTGATTAAAAAACCCACATTACGTTATAAAAACAGTGGTGTTAATATGAAATTAATTATCAAGGTTAGTATTTTTATATAAAATTCATAAACTATCTATTTTAAAAAACTTTTGATGTTATTACCCTTTCATAAACATGTACCATGAATATTATGTTAATCCCCAAGTTATCAGAAATTAATATAATGATTTTTTATTTTTAAAACATTAGAGATAAAACAAATATTTTTTGATTATTTACATTTAAAATGATGTTATTAAAGGTTTTCAAAACTAGTTATATGAAGTGGGTCAGTGACTAAATAATTACATTGTTTTGGTTAAATAGAAACACTAAAAAAATTTAAATGATCAAAAAATAATCTTTGTATATCTTATGATAAAAATATATATATTTCCATTTTAGGGTTAAACTGATAGTTTTTCCTTTTTGTAAACTATTTCCTTAATATATTATGTTGGAAAAATATTCCCCCCTCTATTTTTATGTCACACATGGATTTTCATTTTCATCTTTTGTTTTGAACTTTGTATTGGTTCATGTATTTTCTATCACGATCATGGTGTTATGGAATCAAATTTGCTGTTTTGGTGTTCTTAACTAAAATTTTGAGTCATGAATGTTTTGGGTGGTATTTGTACTTTTTTATTATTACTTTTAAGGTATGAGAAGTATGTGGGTTGGTTGAGAGTTTTTTTAACCCGTAGTTTAACTTCTCTATGAGTTGTTTTTAATGGATGGTTTATCTATATGTGTTAGAAGTGTTTGGGGGTGAAAAGGGTGATGGTAGGGGGATTTTCTCTTGGTCACATAGTTAAGGTGCATGGTTATTTTATCCATGTATCATAAATACTAAGGGGTTACATGGTTGGGTTGCACAGTTTAACTAACCAATCATCATATGTGTGTAACTTCTGCAACACTAGACAATAGAAAATTTCACAACATGTTAAACTTTGTGATCTAACAGTGAAAACAAATCAAGAAATGAATTTTTTTCATTTACCCATCTTTTAATGTGAGGCTTCTTACCAAGGACTCGCCATTCAAAACATATGGCTAGGATGCCTACCAGGGTATTTTTTTTAATCCTAAAATCCCCTCTAAGTGTTATTCAAGTTGGTTTCATGGTTATTCATTACCCATATTTAAAGATTCATGGTACTCTCTCTTTCTCCATTGGGATTATTATATTTTACCACTGTTTTAAAACCATTGTTTTCATATTTTGTTTATTCCTATAACTAGGGTGGTGTGGATTTGGGTGTGTTTCTTGCATAGGGTTTTTTGCGGATGTTTTGGTAACTCAGAATGATTGTGGTGTAATTTTGGGTCTGTGTTGTTGAAGCACATGTAATTTGTGCATAGTTTTCATTTTCATTAGACTTTTTAATTTAAGAATCATTTTTTCATTCTTTTAAAACCTTACATATATGATATATATTAATGTGTGATGTTTTAAATATTTTTTTGCTATGTAATGTCGTGATTCCATCCTTGTTTTGTGATAATTTTAATTATCTGTTAAAAGTTTCACATAAAGAGTTTGATAAAAAATTTGTTATATTTTAAAAGTAATTTATAAGGAATCTTTATTTGTTTTTATATTTTAATGAATACGAGTCATGTAAAATAGTGAAATTGATTTATTAAAATAGTTTCAAACTAGTTTTGAGTTTATTAGATATGTGTATTTGTAATTTGAAGTTGGTTTGACATGTGATGGTGGATTGTTGCCCATTGGGACTTTTGATGTATATATATTTATATTGTAATTATTGTGTGTGTTATTAATGGAATGATTCTAAAAATGAATGTGAAATTGAAATCAGTGTGATTACTCATTTTTTGAAAGGGTTTTTTCATTTAAATTTGATAATTATATGAAGTGTGCTTGAATCCCATATGATACTTTTATGAAAGTGGTGAAAAGTTTATAATTATTACCCTCATTAGATATTCTTTCTAAATGGGTAGAACATTCTCATTGTGGAGTCCTCATGGAAAATTTACATTTTGTGCAATGTGAGACCAGTGTAATAGACTCCTTTGGAATATATATTCATGTGGGAAGATATTTATCCTTTGGGTGACTAGGGTGATTCATGTTGTTTGAATTATTATTAAATATATACATATCATTTGATTCTTGGAATGAATCAATTGTCTCATCCATTTCTATAATATTGATATGCAGAACCACTCTAAGATATTAAATCTTATGAGAACAATTACAGAATCAGCTAGGTTACAAAGATTCTAGTGGACTATACCAGGGGGTATATTTTGTTTTATTGATATGGGATTTGGATCCTCAGTATGCACTGTGTGAGTTGTGGATTATAATTTTTGGTGATTTGATTTTATTGATTGAGGGGTTCATTCCTAGATGAGTCAACACATATTAGTATGATATAGATTATTCCTAATATACTAGGTTTCTTCTATGTCTATTGGGACCTAGTTACATAGGGTGGATGATTCAGATTCATGATTGGTTGGTTAATATTGTGTTTGAATTTATATTTCCCTTATATTGTGATTATTGTTATTATTTCATGTGTGGTATGCTTTTTTGGGAACCGATGATACATGTTTCAATGTTTTATGTAAATTGATTCCTCTTATAATGGTTTTATACTCAATTATTTTATTTTTTAAAAGAGTGTATCAATTCCCTCATTGATAATGTTAATGCATTCCTTATGGAAAAGAAATTGGTTTTGGAAATGAAACTTTTCAATGGACCACAGTTTTATTAATGTGGAAAATGTGGGGAATGTTTTACATTTTTATTACATATTTCAAACATGATGTTGATTTTTCTTTTATTTTAAAGTATGTTCATTAAGAATCTATTTTTTTTGGGAATGTATGTTGAGTTTTATTGTATTCTTATAGATTTTTTTATCTTATTGTAAATGATTTTCAGTAAGGATACCTTTCTATTATTTGAAATTATTTGTTTTTCTTTCCTCTATTTTTTATATTGGAATTAATCATTCTCTTATATCTCTATTGATGTCAGATAGTAGTTTCTACCCTATGGGGATCAAGAACGCCCTTTGGGCCATGTTTTGGATCTACTCTAGTGACCAGTTCAGGGTCGACGTGGAGTTTTTCATTAGAAGATTTTATTAGAGTAGGATCTCGGGGATGATATATCTCTAAGAGAGACTTTTAATATTTTGGATGTAAAGGTATATGAATTAGTACGGTCGAAAGATACTGTGAACGTATAGTAGGGCGGTGTCTGGACATCACTTTATGGAACAAATCATTAGTTTCCACGGGAAGTCAGAATTATTTTTGTATCATTGGTTCTTTGGATTTTTTTTGTGATTGGGATACGAAATGGGAGTTGGGAAACAAGTATCAGTGAGATCATAGGGCTGGCTAAGACATGTTGTTCAAGGGACATAGTCCTATAATACTCTCTATGAATATGGCGTGTTTGGAATATGTCCACCAACCATATGGTCATGTAACCCACCAACACTCTTTTTCTATTCTAATATGTTTTGGTTCTTCGTGTTTATGATTTTTTAATGCACATTGATTGGTAATTTAAAAACAAGATCATTAGTGGTAATATTTGGATTTTTAGATGGTGGGAAAATGTATTTTCATAGTCATCTTTGACGAGGGCATTAGAGAACTGAGTTTTTGTAAAATGCCCTATTTGGGTAAATTAGATATTTTTTAATGGGGAGTTTGGAATTTTTTTTAATTGATAAGAAATGTGTTTTAAAAATGATTTATATGAAATAAGGATTGTTGAGTTTCTGAGAATGTTTTGAATTGTATGAGTTGGGATTTTCAGTAATGTGAAATGGACTGAAATATGCGATTTCTAAATGTTTTTGGCATGGTGGATGATGAGGTTTTGAAATTATTTAATTATTTTGAAATGTAATTTTTCTGGAATTTGGTATTCTTATCGGGGGTTCCATCCATGGTACTCTCTAGAATTCTGAATGAGTTCCCGAATTTTCATTAGGGGACAAATTTTTGGATTGGAATGAGTTGATGGGTTCCCGATGTGGAAATAAAATGTGCATGTGATTTAGACTCCAAGTAATAATATTGATGAGTGTGTGACCCAACATGTCTTGGTTCTATCAAATATGTTTTTAAGCGGTATGTTTTGATATTTTGAAAACTAATTTTTTATGGTTAGTATTCTCATGATCAGAGAAGTGATGTTTATGAAGTGTGTTGAGTTTTAGAACTATTTTTGATGAGTTAGTTTGGATTGAACGCTTGTTTTATTTTTGTATAACATCCCCCCCTTAAGGATTATATGGATATTTATGGTGTAGATATGGGTGGATCCTCATTAGTTTGATTTCTTATTAATCAACATACTGATATTTTTCTTGAGTTTCAGATGTTGAATCCACATCTCTTTAATGGTGTAGAGGATTATCTCATAGAAGAATAGTATATGGAGATGAATCAATGAAATATTAGTTTCTTTGAGTTTCCTTAATCACTAAAGTTGTTGTTGGATACCATCATGGTTGAAGGAATGACTTAGATTGGTTGGATTTTAGTCTCTTAAAACTATCTTAAAGATGAACTTACATAGGATTTGTTCATGGATTCATTTTTCAGTTAGTATTTCTGTTAAATGATGAATGTAATAAAGTTAATGGATATGTTTTATTTGAATAACGATAATGGATCAATGTTGGAGTACTTTCATCACATCATAGATCTTGTTCTTTTCCTTCTATAGTATGTTACATATGAATCTATAATGACTAAGTGTTATGAGTTTGGAATTCATCATGATATAGAATAGAAAGCTTCAATGTTCAATCTAACCAATTTTGTAGAAATTTTATGGAATGTTATTCATTTTAATATTGTGTTACTAAGATTTATTTTGGATTAAAGTCTTATATAGATCTTGGTATGTGGTGAATTGAATTCTTGTATGGAGTTAGGGATGTGGCCTAAAGCTATTTGTGTTGGTCATGGGAAGAAAACACCCTCTGAACATTTCCTTGGATTCTACTTAGTGCATGACTAGGATGTGTCAATAGTACAAAAATAAATATCATAATAACCCATTGTTTCTGAGTCCAACGATGACCATCCATGCTTGTGGGAACCTAGGTCACTTCCAATAGTTTTACAAGGGTCATTCCAAGAAGTAATATAGAGATAATTTTTTGGAGTAGTATACTGGTCTATGCTTAGTTTAATGTAACATTTATATGTTCTTTTAAGGTTGTAATGGATGTGTCTTGTAGAGTTTTGTGGTGTGGCATTTTATTTAAATTTCAAGAGATACTATTGATTATTTCCCTATGAATTTTTGGTTCAATTCGATTGTGCTTGTAAATTATGAATTTTGATTATCAATTAGGGGTTATTATCATTTGAATGAAATCTAGGAGATGCTTCAAACATCATAACACTAGCCATCAGCCCCAAAGTGAAGATCATGAATATTCAGAAATCCTAGGGGTGTGAGTGAACTTTTCTGATCATTTTACTTTGGTATGATAATGGAGATGGTATATATATCCCCTTAACAACTTTTTTCTTCTCCCATTGGGAGGGGGTGTTGATCAACATGGGGAATGCTTCCATGATTTCACACGCTAGTTTTTGTATGGATTATAAATGTTGGGGAGACCCCCCACGGGTCTCGTTGAGACTTATCCTATGATAATCAGGGATAGTTTTTTTCTAATAGGGGGAGTCCATTCAGACCTATTTTGTGGATTATATACTATGGTTATAGTGTTTTATTAGAAATATTTGATTTTTTTTATATTATTTATTTTTGGGTTCCCCTATGTTGGGGTACTATTGTGATTTCATAGCAGACCCTTCATATCTATCTATGTTTGGGTTGTGCATAATGTAGTTTGAGTTTCATGTTATTTTTTGAGAAGTAGTTTTGGTTCATTGGTTCATTTCAAGAATGAGGTTTAAATTTCATCTTGTCATGGTTTAGATGTTCATGGAATACGAGGTTGGATAACATGGTTGTGGAATCCTTAGTATTTAAATAATAAACTGTAATATTTAGTTGCATTTTTAGGGTAGAAAGAATTATTACGGGGATAATTATCACACTCATATTTTCATTCTATTCCTTTTTTTGAACTATTATTTGGTTCTTGGGTTTTCTCTCTAGTTTAAGGATTTCCAAAAATAAATTTTGTTTTTCATGTTTTATGTATTTAAATTTTGAGTCATGGATATTTTGTATGGTATTTTACCTTATTCATTGATAGTGTAAAGGTATGGGAAAGAAATATCTTGGGGGAGAGATTGTGAAACCCCCAATGTCACTCCTCTATGTCATGTGTTTTATGAAAGGTTTATTCCCATAGGTAAGAATTGTTTTTTGTTGAAAAGGGTGATGTTTGGGGGATTTTCTCTAGGTCACACAATTAAGGTGCATTGATAGATTAACCATAATGTCATGTTCTCTTTAAGGTTCACATGATTAGGTCACATGGATTATATAATCATACAGCCTTGGTGTGTATCCCGTGTAACACATGATATTGTTGAATTGTACTCGTTGTGCATGGTTTGTTAAACCACTTGATTAAACCATAAAAACCATGGGAGAAAGGGTACTTTCTAATTTTCAATTAATTTTTAAATGGTATTTCATCCCTTGTCTTCTCCCATTAAAGCCTAATGACCAAGATGCCTCCCATGGTGGTTTTTATCTCTTCTATGAACCTCCTTCTGGGATTCAAGGTGGTTTCTTAGTGATTAATCACAAGAATTGAAAGGTTATGGATCCTATATCTTTCCCCTTTGGGTTTCATTAATTTTACCAATATTTTATAACTCTAGTGTCCAGGAATAGATGATTTTGATAACTAATATTGTGTGAAGTTTGAGACTTTTCCATCATATGGTTATTTCGTGATATTTTTTCTTCACAGAATCATTATGGAGTTCCTTTGAGTCATAGTTGTTGAAAAACATGTGTTTTAATGTCGATTTCCCATTGAAATTACCTTTTTAATATAATAATCATTGTTTTCATGATTTTCTCACCTTCCTTATGTTCTTAATATTGATCTGTGATCGTTGGAAAAAACAATTTGGGGTGAAAAGATAAATTTTCTTTCCTTGTTATGTGATAAATAGAAATAATTGTTAAATGTTTCACAACAAGTGTTAAATAAAATACCTAGTTGGTTTTTTCATGTTATTTGTGATGTATCAATCATGGTTTTTTATTTTAAATGATATTTTGAAATGTGAAATGGTGAATTTGGAATCATGAATGAATTTCCAAGTGGTTTTGAGTTTATAAGATGGCTTTAATTTTCTTTTCAAAGTGGTTTGACATGTGGTATTCGATTGTAGACCATTTGATATTTTCATGGAAATGGTTTTGGCAACAATTTTTGGTTTCACTTATTTAATGGAACTGTTTTAAAAAAATTTGTTTAATAGAATGAATTGTGATAACAAGTTTTTGAAAATGTGGTTTTGTTACATTGAAATGGAATGGTAATGTGAATTGTTCGTATGCTCGATGGGCAATTTTATGAATATGGTAAAAATTTATATCATGAAATCTGTTGGGAAATAATATTATTATTTTTATTTATAATGAATTATTGGGTATCCTCCCTATTGAATTATCATCACCCATTTACATTGTGTGAAATTTGAGATCCTCATAACAAAATTAGTTTATATATATATATATATATTCATGTGGAAATAGATTGATCCCAGCTGTGACTCGGGTGATTTCTATTATTTGAATTATTATTATATATATTCATGTTATTTGATGATCAGTTTGAATTGATGGCTCACTCACTTCTATGCTCTTGACATGGTGAAAATGTCGTAGTTATTGAAATTTATGAGAATTATTAATACACTAGTTAGTTTACACACAAGATAGTGTCCCATAGAAGGGAATTATTTTTGGTTTTATTGATGTTGGTTTTGGCCCCTCAGTCGGTACCATTTGAGGTGTGGCTGAGCTTGTGGGTGATTTGATATCATCATGTGAGCCATGAATTCATATATGAGTCAATATGTTATAGTTTGTTCTAGATTATGCATGATATCCTAGGTTTATCCTATGTCTATTGGTACATCATTACTTATGTTGTATGTTTGATATAAATTATTTTTTGGTTACTCTTGTGTGGTTATTTTTATTGTCCATATATTGTGATTTTTGTGATTTTATCATATGTGGTGTGATTATTTTGGAATTTATGACTTTGGTTTTAAATATTAATAGAATATTTTTCCACATCTAAATGGTTTTTTATACTTTATTGTTTTATTTTGGAAATTAAATAATCACTTACATACTTGAGAATTCAAAAGGATACTTTTTTGGAAAAGAACATAGTTTTCCAAATAACTATTCCAAGTTATTTTATGAATGATACAAATTTTCATTATGAATGTTTTAATGGACATATTCAATTAAGTAAATAAATCATATTATTAAATGATTTAAAGACTCACTTGAATGTTTTTAAATGAAAATATTGATGATTTGTTCTGTGATAATTTTGGAGCTCGATCGTCCTGGAGTGGTTTGATCTATATTATAAATATCAATATGTTATTAATCTTTATATATAAAGGAAATATAAATTATAAAAAATGTGTGTTTTAGCCTTCTGAGCTACACATTATAAATATTCATGGTTTTCTATATTATATCAAGTTACTAACCAGAAGTGTTCTGTGACCTGCATGTATTAGACTGGTTTCCCTCAAAATGGACTCTTTAATGAAGTAAATAGAGCTTAATGTAATATAGAAAATAATATAATTAAGGCTCACTGAAAAATGTGTCCCACTCTAAAGAATATATATATATATATATATATACTAATATAGTTTCATTTGATATGACATTATTTAACAAAAAATTAAAAGTAATATAAGGGAGGAAAATGGTTACTTATGCACCAAAATATAATGGGATTATGTAAGAATTTTGAATAATATAAACTCCATAAATGAATTTCAAATGAAAAATTATTATAGAAGGAAATATCTGAAACACTATACATAGTGATACTTTAAGAAAATAAATGATGTTTTTGGGCCCCTATAGTTATTTCTAGTGGTTTGATCACAAGAAAAAAATCTACATAAATTTTCACCATTTACATATCATCAATGTCTTGAATTACGGTGATAGGTGATGAAGTAAATAAGAAACCTATAAGTATGATGTGGTATTCATATATGAATAAAGATCTATATTTTTGATAAGTGTTGGATTAGAGTTTATTTTTATGAACATTGTAATACATATGGATACTATTGTCAGGAATGATTGTATAGAACAAACCAACATGGGACATATTCTAATAAAAAGAGCATCCCCCAATAACAAACAAGACATAGAGATGAAATAAGTCCAATCATGTTATTTTGTGTTAACACCCTCTACATCCATTTTTTTTATAAATTAGAGGATGTTATGCAAAACCCCATATAGTCATTGAATTTAGAGGGTGTTCACAGCCCCCTCTAAATTTTTTATCATTGTTTTTAATATTTGATGGAATTTTAGAGGTGGATATTAAAAAACTACAACTAATTTAATTATGGGAATATATATATATGTATATATATTATGCTCATATAGATTTTAGATGCATTATATATATATATATGTAGTGGATTTTTTTTAGAATAGTATGCCTCTTCACAACCCCATATAATGTCTTAAATTTGAGGGGGTCATAGCCATCACTAATCAATGAGAGTAGTGATGGTTCACAACCCCCTATAATTCCATAAATGAAATTCTATAATATATTAATATTGTTAATAAATTATATATAAATGTATTTCAATACATTGTATGAACATATTATATAATATATATTATTATATATAATTTAAAAAATTTTAGTTAATCTTATTTATATGAATGCATTAACATTTTATCTTAATTTGTATATTAATATGTATTTGTTTGTATAAAATTTTATTGCTTATAATATTGAAAAATATTAAATTTAAAATTATTTAAATAATATATATAAATAAATGTATAAATATATATATTAATGTATTTATAAAATAATTAATATATATTTTTATAAATATATATATGTAATATATATTATTAAATCTTCTATATTATGTAGATATAAATATAATATAATTATTTATCCAGTATATTTATGTAGTATAATAATATATAAAATAAAATATATATTTTCTCATACATATAGATATATTAAAAAAATAAAAATATAATATATATATATGTATGATATATTTTTATATTTAGATTTTTGAGTTGTATACAGAAAAATATTATATATATATATAAATATATATATTTCTGCAAATCAGTATAAAATATTATATATATATATATATATATATATATTTAATATATATGTATATATATATTTATTTATCTTTTTATAATATCATATATTTTTTTATATGTATATATATATATATATTTGAATATAAAGTATTTCATCATAATATTTAAATATATAATATATAACATATCATTGATATATATATAATAAATATAATAAATATTATATTATACTATATTATATTATATATAATAATAATAAAATATAATATCTGTTAATATATTATATAAAATATTCATATTTATATTTTATGATATATTTATATAATTTAATATACATTTTAATTTCTACGATATATATATTTTTATAAGAATAATATATATGTGTCTTTATTTGAGTTATATATATATATATATATTAGAATAATATATAATACAAATGTATATAATATAAATATATACATACTATGAATATGAATAACTTAATGTATAATAAATAATATATTTTAATAATATATACCATATTGGAATTTTTTTCAAACATTAGTAGAAAAAATTTCATATATTATATTAATATATATAATATAAATATACACATAATATATATCCGAATAAAGTATATACATATTAAATTATAGATTCGGATGTATATTTAACTATATTAAAATATAATATTCAAATATTTATTATTAATATAAATATTTTAATATACATAAATATCATCATGTGTATATAAATAACATAAAATCAATCTTCTGAAGTGGGGGAAGTTTGCATTTTTGTACTAAGATGTTGGTGTTTTAATATCACAAGATGGAATATTTAAATCTTCCATCAGTTTAGCATTAAAAAGAGTAGTTTTCACATTCATAGCCCCCATTCATGAAGTAATTGAGAGGAGGTGCATTTGAGTGGGGGTGCATTCTTGAAGCATATAACAGCAGAGGTATATGTTCATCAACAAAAATTGGGAGGTCTATTTAGTAATTTCTTTTTTAAAAAATACATAAAATTTTGGTAGTGGTCAAACTCCCAAAATATTGTTAATTTTTTTAAAAACAAACATTTCATTGTTGATAACCAGCACAATTTATTTTCAATATTTTTTAAATTTTTTCTGATGGGGATAAAATTCCCTCTAATTTAACTACTTTTAAATTAATTTTACATTAAAAGAACCTATACAAATCCAACACTAATTTTAGTGGGTTTCCACCTTATCATATGTTAGTTATAACTGTTATTAATGTGTATAGAGGATTTATAACCCTCTTTAAATGTAATCATAACCCATTATAATCACAAATATATTGTCGATAATGATGATAAGTTTTTCACTACAACATAAACATTAATTTACATTGTTAAGAAATGAGAAATCATAAAACATTGTATTATGACAATTAATATCATTAATAAAGTATGAATGTTTGAACCTAAAAGGGATGCAATTCAATAATGAGATAGTCAAATAGGATTGGGGGTACACCCAAAAAAATAATTTCCCATGAAAATACCTAAAATATGTATATACAAATATAATGAATAAAAATTTGAAATGATTAATCATGTTATTGAAAGTGAAATCAAATATATGACATGGTTTCCAAGTAAAAATTAGTTGATAAGAGTCAAGGAAAAAGAACTAATGACACCATTTTCTAAAAATGGTATAATGAAGATATAATCTACACAAAAAATTAATGTTTCAAAAGATTAAAAAAATTCATAAATTTATCAATATATCAATTGGAAGACACTATGAAAATGTAACAGTTTGAAAAAATTGAAAATTGTATGATTGGTAAACTAGACAATCCTATTTTAGTTAATAATGAAAACAATTAAAAATATTAATCTATGATATCAATTAAAAAATTTATTTCAATTTTTTTTTTACATTAGGCATGAAGATATTATGAAATTATTAAACATCAAGGGATAGAGTATTTGGGTTTTGGAGGAAATATCAACCACGATGATAAAGTTGAAGAGCTACTGATGTTCACCTTAATCTCTAATATTTGGAATTATGGTTTATGATAATGAATTTAAGGTGATTCATAAAGAAGATGATTTTTAAGGATGGGTATATTATATAACAAGAAAAAAATTCTTTTATAGAGAAGAATAAATTGAGGTCCCCTTACCAAATCACAGATTATATCAACCATGGAGAATAATGGAATGCATCACATGAGAGGTTGACAAAAAGGGATAAGATTCCAAATATTCATCAGTTTCAATTAAATTATAAATTCTAGATTGTCCCAAAAAATAGTTAATGATGTGGTATGATTCTAATGTTCCCATTTCTATAATATTTTATTATAAATCTTATTACAAGGGAGAGTGACTGTTACTCAAAAAATTAGGGAGAACATAATCTTATGTGAATAATTTAATATATTAATTCAATTGGTGTGTAGGATTATAAAATATATTGAAAATATATTTTGAAAGACCAAAATATATTAATTTCAACTGGATTGAAAATATTGATGAATATTGATAACATTATTGCAAAGATTAGTCAATATTGTTTTCTACACCATGTTAGATCAAGTAGACTTACTATAGATTCATTTATTTATCTTTTCTAAGTGATATGTGGTTCTACACGTCTCATATGGAATCATGTTATCACAAATAAATTATGAGGAACAAAATGGTTGCATAATATTCATTAATTAAAGTGATAATGGTAGAGAAAAATATTTCTTAAAAGGAACATCCCATGAATATATTGTAGAAAATAATGGAGGGAAAAAACATCCCCAAGGTATTAATTTCTAGTGCGGGATATATGAAATTTGAATTTTCAATGTGATATTAACAAGAATTTATACAATTTTTACATTCAAATTAATGAAAATATTGAAATAGTGGGATTTAAGATCAAAGTAAATTTTATTTTTATTTCTCATATATGTCTCAAAGATAAAATTAGATTAATTGAAATTTGACATAATAAACATGATAATTTGGATATATAGTTTTTAGGTAATATTGAATATTTTTTGGTAACGTTGGAAATAAATTGGGAAATTGATATGATCTAAATATTATTGGTGAGGGGAATATGTATTTTGAGGAACATAATAATTATATTATTGACTTGTTAGGCATTATTATATAAATATACATTTACTGGTTTATATGGAAATATTTTCTATAATATTTTTAAAGTTGTTAAAGTACATGATTGTTCAATAACTTGATAAAGTTGTTACAAATAATGTTAAAAGATAATTTAAATCGGGAGATGAAGTGATGATGTTATGGAGAATCAACCCCAATGATACTATGTATTTTTCATATAGTAATTAGTTTAATAAATCACATTAATGGCTTTTTATGAAGTGTATATGTGTCCAAATGTCATTATAAGGGACATGGAAATGATTTTAAAATTTATAAATCATTTTAAAAATTGAAAATTATCTATGGATTCTCATGTAGAGAGAAATGGATATAAATTTATGCTTTGTGGGGGTTATCAATCACTTTATAAGTATGATATCTAGAGTTTTATATACATAATTATGTATCAGGTGTATAAAAATACCAAATTAATGCTCTATAAAAGATCATATAGCAACATTTTCTAAATTAATCTAGAGATATATAGGATGAATCCCCTTTTAAGGATCATAATGACAATGAATGGTTTAAAAAAACCTCATCTTTATACATAAAGAATATTTTTACCCTATGGAAAAACATTTATAAAAATGTAATCATGAACTAGTACTATTGTAAACATTATTTCATATTTTTATAGTGTTAATTAGTTAGGAAAGTATAGAAGATATATTAATTAAAAGGATGTATTTATAGAATTACATTTTAATGAATAAATTATAATGTGTTGATGCCAGATATTTTTAATCATGTTCTAAATATAATGAATATTTTAGGATCCAATATTCATTATTGATTTGTTAAATATTTTAAGAGGGGAAGTGGAATTATATTAATGTTTTATATGTACGGGTTTTTAGATGATAATATTTAAAATTAATAATTTCTAATTAAATAAGTGAAATAAGTCAAATTTCTTTATGCTGGTCATTATGGTTCTAAACATCTCCATAATAATTATATTCATAATACTTGAATGGGAATATATGAATCAATTTTCTGAATAAATATTTGATAAATACATTTATCCTAATAATGAAATTAAAGATTTATAAATCAATAAAACATATTTGAATGTGACAGATACAATAATTATGAATTTAAATATCAAAAATATATTTTCAATTTATTATAGAGAATAACAAGACATTTCTTAGCTAAAATATTGGATTAATTGTTTCAATATTAATGTTGTATTTTTTTTATTTTTAGCTCTCATGATGCACTAAAACTGTCCATGTTGTGAGAGTTCTATATTTTTTTAACTTAACTCTAGAGAATTGTTTATGTGGGGATATAGGTGGTATAATTTTTATACAAATATTTATTAAGGCTATATTGGGATACTATGATGATATATTAACCATAGATAGAAAATGAGATGAAAATGAAAACAATATTATTCGTGTCATTTTAAAGGGGACAATTGTTCAATTAAATAGAATATAAAATCCTTTGAGAAAATTTGATGAACACCCATAGTAACTGTAAAATATTTTAAATATCAAAATATAAAATGTATATTCTGGAAGATCATTATATTAAAAATACTAATAAGGATGATAATTAGTTGAATGAGAGATAATATAGGGAAAAATTAAATATCTCGATGAAGAGGAAAGAAGAGAAAAATATGATAAAGATGAAACTCAAGGTACCAAATGATGAATATAACACTAAAGTATATTATATAGAATAGATCTTGTTGGTGTAGATAGAATATGAAATATAAAGATTAGTTTAGAAAGTATAACATCTTGAAATTTCTCATATCATCCATTAGTGGAAAAGTTACATGAAGAATATTGATGAGCTACTAGGTTTTAAAATCATAATTGGCTTATTAACTAAGAACTCCACATTATCATATTCTATGCATGTTTTATTATATTAATATATATGTGAATATTGAGATTCTAGAAGACTAGCTATCAATTAGATGGTAGTGGAAGAATATATAATGGGAAAATATATATAATATTTGGGATACAGTTCAATCCTTATATGATATATGATAAACATCATAAGATCTAGGAGGAACCACTTATTTGTACACAATGAGATTCTATGAAACTTGTGATACTCTAGGTGTCTAAGGAAGTTATATTTTGAAGCTATGGTTCTAGAAATTAGTAGTGTTATATATAATGAGATGATTGAATCTATAAAATTTGTCACAATCTACGAATGTTATGGATAAACCAAATCCATTGGAATCTGAGACCTATTACAATGTATAATACATGATTGGGGAAAATAACCAATCATGAAAAAGAATATTTTTCCATCAAAGGGGAGAAGACTAGTAGAAATATCTTATTATACTCATTATATTTTATTCTTCATTTATTTTTTTGTATCATGTCAGAAAATGGATAAAATGAGATACAGTCATTATATAACACTTAACATAGGTAATTATATTAAATGGGTAACATATTTTATGGTTTCTTAATCTAGTAAATATAGGTTTCCACGAACAAGATCTGATAATCATTCAAAATGGCATGCGACCCAGTCTGTGAAAAACATGAAGTTTGTTCACAATCACCACGGGATGGAACAGGTTCCAGTGTATAATAAAAAAAGGTTTGAGAATTATTAATTTAGTTTAAAATAGTAAACAACAAAAAATGATAAATAAATCGATTCTAAAAATTCGTACTAACGAGGTAGTAAAATATATATGTAATTCAATTACAAGGTTTATATAAAATCCCAAGTACTACCAAAAATTATTAAAGAAAAATAGAACAGCTCATGATCCACCTTATGGAATGGGGGCATCACCCTCAACCCATATCCCTGACACTACACAACGATGGTCCACTAGTAAACCAAACCAACAGCTCTAAAAGCATTACGTTGTTCTATGTCAAAAAAATTTAAGTCTACTTACACCCAGGAGTATATTTATGGTGTGATCCTAATTCCATTAGCATTACACCCAATAATATTCCACGTGATAAACATTGTATGAATCAATTATTGAAAATATTTATATGTTATAAATGATAGTAACAATTATCTAAAAGATTCCGCTTTAAATAAAGATTTGTTTATAGAGGTAAACATTAATGAATTCACACTTATAAATAAAACACACATCAAACAAAATTTACAAATCAAACCCATCGTATTCTTCCTATATGTATAATATAGGAAATTAGCATTAGTGATGGGGACACCCCTTGGAACTAGCTAGTTGTGGGGCCCAAGAAACATTGTATCATATTGTAAAAGCCACCATAAACAATAAGATTATCATGCATGAGACACTGGGAGGGAATATCCTAATGTCTAAGGTGTTCCCAAACATCATCTATGTTTAGTTATTGTTTTCATAGTCAAATGTGCTACGTGAAAAAGGGATGATACCAGTACCAGATCTCTAGCATTCTAGTCCTAGTCTTCCAACTAATATACTCAGGTTTCCCTCTTTGTGATCAATCGGGTTACACATGTTATCAAATGCACATTTCACATGAAAATTCCATTTCCAAATCATACAAACACCAAACATCCCACACACATGTAACATAATAACATTTTCTCCTTCAAATTCATTTTTACCTTATACTCACACCAAAACATCCCACAAACATATCTCGCACCATTCTCAAAATTCAATAAATCATTTCAACAATCTGTAAAACGTTTTCAAAACGTTTGACACAAAAAATCATCAATTACTCTTTCAATACCCATTTTTAAGAACATATACCCTAAAAAATAGTAAAAAAACATGTTTTTCACCCTTTGTGAAACTTAATAAATAATATAAATTTTTCATAAAACACTTTAAAGAAGTATAACATGCTTTTTTCACATTAAACTCATTAAGGATCCCTCTTTGAAGGAAAAAATGCAAATGGAGACCCTACAAACCAAAAAATAGACACCTTACTAACATTAATAAACAACTTGAATATGTTATAAAAGGACCTCAAATGATACAGTAAGAGTTACCCATCAAAAACACACAATTTCATACAAAATTAATCTTTAAAATTAAACTCTTAACCTATTCATCCAAAATGGTTTTCTCACCACCAAAAACATATGAGGAACATTTTAAATAAGTAAATCAACCAAATATATCTCGTTAAATAATTCCTACACATTGAATCACCTACCTTATATGTCAAAAACACAAAATAGTTGTGTCAAATTTCTACTGCACCATCACTATACCGCAAAAGAATAAAATCCCACCTATACAAAGAATATTACACACAAACCCCCAAGGTTAAACCCTATGGAAGAAAACCTAGTTGTTGGATGCATATAAATTCAAGAAAGAGGGACTGAAACCTAACTATATAAAATAACCAAGATATGAATTAACGTAATTAAAATATCTTGACCTTCCACCAACAAAAATGCCTTGAAAAATGGGTTCTAATGGATCTTGAAGGAGCATGTGAGTCTTTCCTGGTTGTAATGGTAGTGTGATGGACGAAAGGGGTGAATTTTTATAAATAAATAAGGGAAAAATTGTAATAACATATATAATTTAATGTGATAGACATTGTGCATAGTTTATCCACATTATTTTGTTAATTGCTTGGCCAAAATGTGCATCCGGTATTGACACCCAAAAAATTTCATTTTCCCTAAATTCAAGGGGAACATATGGTGGAATTCAAGGGGAACGCTCAAGTGGACCCTATGGGGGAATTCAAGGGGAACTCAGGGGGCTAGGTTTAATGGGAATATATGGTCTGAATGACAGTCTAAGGAAATGTGGAAAACATGCCCCCAAAATTTCAATCCTTTCACACCATGTTCCCTATGATATGAATAAGAACCAGAACGAATTGATAACTAAAACCCTAGTTGTGAAAATTCTTCCCACAATTATTATTTCCACCACCATAAATCCCAAAATGGTCAGATGAAAAAAAACCCAATACTATTTCCATTTTCAAAGGAGGGTTCCCAATGAAAAGGCAACAAGGACACTACAAGCTGGAAAAAGGGAAATGAGAAAACTAGAGATTCCATGATGGACCCCTTTCAAGGGTCACCATCCCCAAAAATCCAAACCACCACAAGTTGAAAAAAATGAAAATATTCTCTCACCATCAAATATTTACACCACATTCTTGAAATGTGTAATCATAATCAATCAACATCCCAAGACAAAACTCCATTAACACTACCTGATGAAACTCATGAATTTTACCTGAATCAATAAATTTCTTCGAATAAGGTCACCACAACATTACTTTTACCAAATCTTTGGTCACACTCCAATTCCAACATTTACCCAAGAAAGAAGATGTGGGTTAGATTTCTCTAATTGAGACTACCTACCACCAAGCCATCATCAAAGAAAAAATCAAGTTACTAATAAAGGGAGACCCGATTGAATTCCCCACCATAGAAACAAATTAAAAATATGAGATTCACCCAAAAAACCAACATATTGAGGTCCGAACAAACTCCCCACTATATGGGATGACCTAATTTCATGAGAAATATCCATGAAACCTTTAGGGGAGGCCTTAATGGAATCCCCACTATAAGGGATTGTATAACTATATACATATTTAAAAAGAACATAAATGAAACTAATGGTGGGTCTCTCAACCCTAAAAACCAACTATACTATGAGTAGCACCCACAAGGGTTCAAGAACTAGGGTCTGAGAAAACAAAATCACCCCACTTATTTAAGAACAATGAGGATCATTTCCTCAGACACATATTACAACCTAGAGGAAAAGGGTCCACATGTCTCTTTCTACCACACTGTAACACTTGAAAAGATACTTCCAAATTGAAACTTCATATTGTCCCCACATCCCACATTAGATATACAAGTTAAACTATTAAAATTTACCCCTAGGGTATCCTGAACATAAACCAGCTTCACTCAAGGACCTATGGCTAGAGATCAGATGAATAAAGCATCTCCTGCCTCACTGTCAATCAATAAAAAACCGTAAACATACATTCTTCGTCGGATTCCTCGTGAAACTACACCATGATCGAACAACATCAACTTATGAAAGAACATATAGAAACCTCTACCCCTTTCCGAAAACCTCCACCAAGTTTTTGGCCTTGGCGACGTATATATATTTCCCATCTCATATTGAACAAGAAACAAATAAAGAAAAAACACAATGAAGATACCTTCACTCATAATACGGTATTTATAAATTCATGGTAGAGAAAGATACATTCATTTAAGAGGAATCCATCGAATGGTTTTTCAACACCCATCATTTCCTTTAAAATACTATTCCACACAACAAGACCCCACGGAAAATTACCCAATTATGTGACAGAGACATTTTCAAGAGTGAAACCTTAATCCAAGTCCCAAGCATCATGATATTTCATCAAGTAACCATAACAGCCTCATGAAACCATATTTGCAACATTAGTGGTATAACATGAATCATTTTGTTTTGAGAAACCAATGAATGACCCAAATTCCTTGAAATACTCATCCACAACCATTAACTATGGACTTCATTACCTTTATTCACAAGATATATGCTTCACCTCTAATAGATAAAGCCTATAGACAAAACTATGTCAAACATCACCTTTAACAACTCAGATAACATGAGAGACTTTGGCCTATTTCAACCTACCACAACCACTCTCCTGCTACAAGAGGAAACACATGATGGAAAATGAATATAGATAAAATCAACCTTGAAACTGGAAAAGAGAATCCATACATTGATCAACTGGAGAACCTTCCAATGGTGAATCACTTATGGCCACACATAAATCATGTATTAACTCTCTATGGTTGAATTCCTTAGCCATCATGAAGAACCTAGGACCCATCAATGTTGATCCTTTTTTAAAACAAACCACATACTAGAACTAAACATCCAATGGGAACGTCCAAAAATGATTCCCAAAACATTTCTCATAAAATACCACCTACCAACACTTTATCCCAACTCACACAAAAAACCAAAACCCAAAGCCTCTTTCCAAAAATAGGGGTTCACAAATACCAAACAAGCCACATCAACAATCCCAAAAGTGCATAAAACACAATAACCAAACATCGTATTTCAAAACATATATTCTTCTTTAAAAAAACCTTTCCCTGAAAGTATATGGGGTTGTTGGTTAGAGAATTCACCATTGGTACCCCATGGGGATCACATATGAATATATTTATGCCACACAAGGCATCCTCCACATATCTATACCAGCACACATTATATCATGCTATTAACCATCCATATTCTTATGTAAACCCATGCTTGTGGTGACTCACAAATATAAGAATGGTTAAATTTTTTTTTCCACTATTCAAAATATAAACATTCAACTGACACTTCATTTTTCTCAAAACCATTAGGCACAAAATGGAAACCCAATTCAAATCCTGGAAATATTTTATGAAAATAACCATCCATTCAAATAAAAAATCACATTAAAGACATTCACATTAATTTCTAAACTTATCATCTCATTTCAAAAAACATCATAAATATCATTTCCACGCATTAAGAAATCAAACCATTTCTTCTTAACAAGAAAATAATTTCAGAAACATTCATTTTACGTAAAATAATTTCATTGTTACAAATGAACAAAGTATCTCTGATACTGAAACAAAAAGGCACAAGATAGTGAGAGAAGAATTTAGTGTTAGGGGATGTCTTAGACATATGGTTGGAAGTCATAAGACCATTACTTCATCATCACAGAGAGTGTTCAAGGACAACATCCCAGGAATAACATGGCTTTCTAGGCTTTGTGATCTCATTGAGACCATTGGCCTAAATCGCTTTTCATTCCCCCAATAATAGATGAACCATGATGAAAAAAACTCATATAAAACCAAACTACAACTAGTGACTTAAACCGCATCATGAGGTGTATTTTCCTGGAACAATACTCATAATTGGAATGTCATGTTCTGAAAATCCTAGCCTCGGTCTACCCAGACTCTTTCCCAAAATAACATGACCCAAAAATAGTGAACGTGCTATGATACCATTATTTCACAAACCAGATCTGGTCAACATAAAAAATGGCACCCAACCTGGTCTATGGAATATATTGAGGGTGTTCCCAATCCCCACAGGCTGGAACATGTGTGTGGGAATAATAAATAATGGTTTTGAAATGATTTACCCAAGTTTATAAACATTATACAACCAACAATGATAAATAAATTAAACCTAAAAATTCACCTCAACCATGTCTTAAAAAAATTCATAATTGAATTACACGGTTTATACGAAATCCGAAGGACTACCAAAAAGGAATAAATAAAAAAAGAATATCATAATTAACACCTCATGGAAAAGGGGGCATTACCCTTATGTTACATCCCTGATACTGAACCAAGAAGGACTTCTAGTAAATTGAAACATAATATCTAAAAGCATTACCAATACACAAGAAAAACATTACCAATTATAGTTACACATAAGGGTATATGTAACATGTGATCATATGCCCAATAGGATTCCCCCCAAGAATATTCCATTTGATAAAAATTATACAAAAAAATATTTCTTGATTTTATAAAAAATAAATGCTAATAACAATTTTCTAAAAGATGCATCTTTAAATGATAATAGTTCTTAAGAGGTAAATATTAAATAATGAACACTTCAAAATAAAAAACATGGTTCCAAATTTACAAAAAACCCCACCATTTTCCAATGGTAAGTAAAATATATCCAATGATCACTAGTCACGGGGACATCCCTAGGAACAAGTTAGTTGTGGGAATCTATGATCATCATATATCAGTGTTAAAGTAAATATAAACAATATCCTTCTCATGTATGAGACAATTTGAGGGGAAAACCCAGTGTCCTTGGGGTCCTTAGACATCATCATAGTTTAGTTAGTGCTGTCACAATCAAACATTATATGTGAAACTAGGACGATACCACTACCGGATCCTTAGCATACTAGCTCTAGTCCACCCACCAAGATACAAGGGTTTATATCATTGTCCTCAATCATGTTCCTCATGTTATAAAATAGACATTTCACATGGAAATTAAATTTCCAAATCATACACATGCCACAATTCCCACACACATGTCCTGTAATACCCTTTTAATATTGAGATTCATTTTAACATCATGCTCGCACAAAAATAGTTAACAAACACATATCTCACCTTTATCAATATTTGATAATTCATTTCAAAATTTTTTAAAATGATCTAGAAACGTTTGACACAAAAAATCTTAAATTACTCTATAAAACCACATTTTAAGAACATACGACCATAAAAAGAGTACACAAACATTTTTTTCACACTTTGTGTAACTGATAAATTATTTAAACCTTTCATAAAATACTTTTAGGACGTATTACATAGTTTTCCACATAAAAACCATTCAAAACCCATATTTCAAGGACAAAATAACATTAAGACCCCACCAAATTAAAAATTGGAAACCCTAGAATCATTTTATAAACTCCTTTTATATGATATTAAATGACCTAAAATTATACCACAAGAGTTGCACATGGAAGACACAAAATTTATAGAAAAAATTTAACAATAAAATTCATCGCATAAGCAATTCCACAAAAATGGTTTTGTCACCACATAAAAAAATGTGAAACATGCTAAAAAAAATAAACAAAATCTACCTAACAAATAATTTTTAATCCGGGTATTCCTTACCTTATTTTTCAAAACCCCAAAATCACTTTGTGAATCATAATCCATAGTATCGTTGTACCACTAGTGAATAAAAATAAACCTTAGAATAGTAGATTGAACCAAAAAACCCAAGGATAAACCATAAATAAGAATCTTGAGGTTCTTGGAAACATTTAAATTCAATAAATAAGGAGGAAACACAAAGTAAATGGAATAAAAAAAAGGGTAATTCAGTTACATGAATGATCTTGATGTTACACCACCAAAACCCCTTCCAAAATGGGTTATTATAGATATTGAGGGATATTGGGAGACTTCCATGGATGTTATGGTCGAACAGGGTAAGAAATGTCTACATACGGTTTAATCATACAGGAAAAAAATTAATAACAAAAAATAAATTAATGTGATGGCCACTGTTCATGGTTTTGCTGCATGGTTTAGAAAACCGTATGGCCAAACCATTGTACATGTTCTGTCCACCACAAAACATACCATTTTGTCCGAATTCAAGGGGATCTAGGCAGAATTAATGTTGAAAACATGGGGGTTCAAGGGGAAACTTGGGACATAAATTTAGGCTATTTAATAGAGGAATAGATGCACCAAACTTTCAATCATATAACACCCATCTTTCAAGGAAATGAACAAGAACCAGAACAAAGTGAAAAATAAAAAACCTAGTGTGAATATGGGATAAACAATTTACCCCACTCTCAAGTTTATATACTATATAAATATGTGTATCATATGGGTTTTAACATAATTTTTAATAATTATTTAATATTATATCCTACTTTTTAGATTTTACATTTTAATCCACTATTATTCCTAGAAAATATTGTAAGATGTCCATCATAAAAACCTAAATCCCCATCCATCATGATTTATAAGTAAATTCCATGATCCTAGTGGAAATCATGTGTCAATGAGATTATTATACGATGGTTTTATACATAAATTGATGTTTATTTTGGTTGAAAATATGAATTTAACAAGCTTTTTTGAAGGTATTTTAACTAATTTTTTATTGAACAATAACTTTTAATGAAATCATTGTATTGATATGTTTTTATGTTAAAAATTATTTTAAAAATTAAATATATAATTTGGAAAATAGGGAAACTGATTTTTCAATTGAATACTATTATGGGATGTTGATACAACATTTTAATGATCAAAATAATTATTATCTATCTAAAATAATATAATTTTCAATCAAATTTCTTGAAAACAATGAAAATGTTGTTGAGGGTATAGGAATAAAACATAGATATTTATTACTAATGGAATAATAAAAGTGTGAAAAAATTGTCAAAAATATTAATTATAGGGAGATATTGATCAATACTATAATAAAGAGTTGGATTCCAATATTGATTATAAAACCAGATTCATTCGTTATACTTCAACTATCGCCCAAAAATCTCAATTTTACCACAAAAGTATTTTTATTTTTTGTAAACTAACATCCATAAACCACATATTATGGATAAAAATTACACATTATTAATAAAATTATTTAAATTAATTAATTATAGATTTTATAAATCATCAGGCATATGGTGACACTTTCTTGTGATTGAATGAGATTTTTTTTACTAAAATTAATTATTTTTTGATGATAGAAATAATTCTTGGCTGATGTGTTTTTTTGAATTGTGGAATGAAATAACTATGAATAATGGTTACTGAAGATGAATTATATGTTATAGTACCTTGTTAAATTTAGTGAAAAATTGTTTCATATGTTTTTAATTTACTTGAGTAATATTTTTTATTCTTACATGACAAGTATTTCATATCCTAAGTGTGGGGAAATTGAACAAGATTATAATTTCACAACAATTAAACATAAATTTCTGAATTAATCAATTTATTTTTTTATTTTATGGGATATTAAGTAATTTATAGTGTTTTGGAAAATTTTGGTATTTATAATTAATGTAGAATAATTATGGTTTTTTGGTGTTTTATTATTTTATATAAATAATTGAACACTTTCTAATTATGATTGTGTTTTTTCTTAGTTGTTGGGATAAGTTTTTTTCATCATTGAATATTATATTTTTTTAAGACTTGGAAATTTTATGAAGTATTTATATGTTTTTTAACAGACATATGATTTTAGAAAAAATTAGAATTAAAATATTTCTATACACACTTGTTATTTTTCATATAACATGATGAACATCTTACATATACACGAAAATACTGATTTTGGGAAATAAGAACATTTTATGAATCATATAAGATATTCATATTATAATGTATTTTTAATCACTTTCATCCAATATAATAATCATTTATTGATCAAAAATCATCTTATTTATCAAATATTATGTTAAACATCTTATCAGGATCATTGACTATGAAAATTGTTAATGTTAATAATTTTATGTATAAAATTAAAATCAGCATATTTGTAAAATAAATAAGTTGTGTAACATAAGAAATAATAATTTTTCTAAGGTAAACATATTATTCATAACATAATATGTGGATGAAAATATGTTTGAGTGTGAATTTTGATGAAATTTCAAATTTTATATTATTTTTAATATTTTTTTAAAAAATTTATATATTGTTTCATTCATTATAACTTCAAAAATTTTTACAAAAATACACATATAGTCAGATGATTTATGAAAAATCATTTTGAATATGAATATTAGTCACACCACAATGTATTCATTTTAAATTTGATGGGACATTAAAAAATTACTTCACAGTACTAGTGTGAGAGATTCAGACACTATGATTATTCCTATTACACTAATAGTGTAAAGGGAAAAAATAATTGAATTAAAACATAATGAGCTGACCTATTGCACTAAATTGTATATCCCATCGATATTTCAACTTCTCTTATTCCATAGAAACATTATTTAATTGAAATGGGATATCATGATTCTAAATCCATTGGAATACTATAATAACAACAACATTATTTATAATTTATGTGGAAAATTAATGTTATATAATATATACAAGTGTGGAATATAGCTCATACTATTCCCACATGAAGAATAATCATATGACAGTGTGTATCACTAAAGAATCCATGGAGAAAAGTATAATATATTTCAATTTTTAATAAAAACTCCCCACCTTTTTGGAGGATATACACACACTTATTTAAATAATAAAAAATGACATATCATCCAACATAGATCAATAATAAATGTGATCAAAATAAATATGATGTAATTATTGATTAATTTTGTTATTAATTTAACTAGTTATAGGAATCTCCATGATGTATTATTGGTAGTGGATACACCTAAACATCCAATTTTGAGTCATTAATGTCATTCTATAATGTTATTTTTTATATAATTATTATTCTTAAATGAAACTGATAGTTAGTATTACCCCAGGACAAACTTTGTGGGGTTGTGTTTAATCAGGGTGGGGACCAAATTAATCATTTCCTTTAACATGTATAATTATCATTCATGATATTTTATACCAATAATTAGGAACAATGTTCAACCATTAATTATTGATATCAGAGTGACCCAAACAAATAAAATTATACAAGAGTGTATGGTAAGCACATTAATTAAGAATTTAATCAGAACACCATAATAATCTATGTAAAAAGATAATATACTGAATATTTGTATATATCCCAAAATTCACTATGTTTCACCAGTTTTGTGGAATATAAGGGGTTTTTTTGGTCTCATAATGTTAGGATTTATAACATTACAAAATTTAGGGTACAATGACTTGTCCACCTAGATGAACTCCTTATTCATGACTCTATCCATGTTGATCTCCCTTATGCTGGGTATAGTTGGAATATTGGGCCTTATTTAGGAAGAGTATATTTCCTTAGACAAAAGATATTGTGTTGTTGAACCAAACAATATTGATAATGTCACAAAGATGTCAGAAATAAAAGGATGACTATCATCGGCATATGAATATTTTTATGATGGTGATTGGGTTTTTCTTAGTGTTTCACCTTACATGGGACATTATAAGTTGGGTATGTGTAGTATGTTGAAATAGAGGTACACGGGGCACTTTGATATTGTAAGAAGTATGGGGAAGGTTTCCTATCATCTGTACATTCAATCTTGTTTGACATATATCCATTATGTATTTCGTGTCTCCAAAATGTGAAGGTGTATACTATATCCTTCCCATGTGATTGGATGGTAGGATGGTTAGGTTAACACCAAAACATATTTGGTTGTGTAGCCACTTCAGTTTATGGATTTTCAATGGTAAGTATGCCTTGGTAAAATTATTCCTCTCCTGTGGGTACTATAGAATTTCAAAAGGGATATCCCTGAGACATGGGAGTGGTAATATTTTACCAGGTAGCAATTTTCTTCTCTTTTTGCGTGCCAATGAATATGTGGGATTCATGGGAACCAAAAAAATTAAAGAATGGTTTATTCTAACACCAACTTATAGTTTTTAAATCCTCCATTGTTAGTTATTTTTTATCAACCATGATTGGGACTATTTTTGGATTCTTACGGATAAAGGGCCTTTTATTGGAAAAATGATTGAAATTTCATATATTTTTGTTTATTTGAATAATAGAGTATAGGTTTAAACTTGGAAATTACATATTATTTTTCTTCCCAACTATGAAGAATTCGCAGAGTGGGGTTTATGATATTTTTGACATAATCATGATTTTTATATGGTCTTATGCGCTATTATCTATTGTTTATTGGTATTAAATTCCATATAATTTACTCTAGGTAGATTCCATGAAATCATTTCATGTCTAAAAAGGTTTACATACCTTTTAATAGGTTCATATCATATACCATTAAAAATTATCTTTTTAATGGAAATCGGTTTTTAGAATACACGAGATTTGTGGATTGCACTATATTAAATGGGGTTAACCTCCATCTATTCATTACAAGTTATAATTTTATAGTTCAGCATATATTTTTTTCTTTCATTCATTATACATATTTTTCCATATCAATCTCATAGATATTAGGGGAGATATTGTGTGATTCTGTTGATTCGATATCCCATAATTTGGCGATCATTCTTCCAGGTTATTGTAGTACACCACTATTAGTAAGTGTTACATCTAGTTTTAATTCCATTTTCACTTTTATATTTTTTGAATCAATTATTTTTTATATTCATGATAGTATAGTTTTCCAATTTATATTTTTTAATATATTGTTAAACCTTGTCTATTCATGCCTTATATCATGTATTCTAATCAAAGATATCGATGGATGAAAGGTTTATACCATTCAGAAGTTTCTGTTTTCATAAATTGGGTTAATTAAATATTTTTATTTTTTTATTATAAATTAATTTTGGGATTTCATTTATTTCATTTTATATTTTGTTATGGAATTCATTATTAGAAATTTAATTGTTTATAAAACTATATTCTGTTTTGAAAATGAATTTGATTGATGTAGAAATAGGGATTCAAATTCCAATGTATTTTTTCGTGTACTTTAAAATGTTTTATAAAATTATTAACTTTATTTATAATTTTTTTTGAATATTTGAAAAATGGGAACTTAGGTGTGTTGGTGAAGAGACTTGGGTAGCGATAGTGCTTGTGAAACCATTAACAAGTATCCTTTTTAATATCAATGGATTTTTGTGGTACACGATATGTTTTTTCATCCAAGGTTATGGAAATTTATGCTATTTAAAGTCAAACACAAATTTTACCATAGTCTAGGGACCTATATGAGGTTCTTTTTCATTAACATTTATTTATTGAAATGTTTATTTTACCCTGGATTTTTTATCAATTGATTTTTTATGAGTATTCATCACATTACATCACTTGATATATTGTTTTATATATGTGGGTATACTTTCTTCTGTTAGGATGCATGGATTTGCTTTATTTTTTATATCAAATTTTCTTGTCACATTTCTAGTGTGATAATAATAATGGATATATTGAAAAACAAAGTGAAAATTATGTTAAAATGACTACGATTCAGAACAATTCATTGAAAATTTGTTTTTTTAATGTTGAACTGTTGTATTATTGTTATTAATCCTTATATGGACCCTTTGGTGGAATCCTATAGGGGGTTGTGCTCACACTATAAATTTTCATGTGGGGTGATTTCAAACATTCCAGTATATGATAAATGTAATAGAATGGGAATGACATAACATGTCAACTTCATATTTTGTATTTTACACCATTGAAATATGGTTTGGAGGTAAAATTGGTCACATAACAACTTTTTGGTATTTATTTATTCATAATTACAATTTAGATTTTTTGGATTGGATTTATGGATCTAGTTGTATCTTATTCTTCAAAATAGAACTCTAGTTGTAAGTATTGTTACATTTTATACCTGACCATTTCCTATTTTGTTCCATCTCCTCAGCATGTGAAGGAAAACTTTGGTGTACGAATTGGTTTACTGGGGTTGTTATGATACAATTATAATATTAAAATAAATAACGATTATATAATTATATAATACTTTTATTTTCATTTTTAAGAGGAATGAATGCATATAATGACTGATGATATAATTTTCTTAGTATATGAGCAATTTTATATTGAAGAAAATATCCCCATGATGATAACAGATGAACAAATTACATGTATAGATCTTCAAATAATATACTCCAAAGAAGAACATTGTTTTTATTTCAATAATTCCATTAGTGTTGAATCATTGAAATTATCTTCCATCACATTAATTAAGGGGTAATAAATTTTATGACATAATAGATTTAAAATAATAAATAATCGTAAAATATTTAATAATTTAAAGGTTATACTGAAAGTGATAATGAAAAGATACCAAATTTTGAGAAACAATATTTATTGTCATAGGTAGTGAATCCAGGATTGTTGAGAATACTTGGGAGAAAAAAAGAATGATTGAATGTGTATTGAATAAATTAATTATTAGATAATTCCATCTATATGAAAATATAATGATTTTGTAAAATTAATTTAGAAGAACAATGTGTTACAATGATACATTCCAAAAAATAATTTTCAAAACCCATTAATATATGATGGGTTCCAATGAATGTATTAGAAGAATTATTTATGTGATCATTGTGTATTTCAATAATGAAATTATAATACAACATTGAAACATAATGATAACAATTCATCACGGGTGTGTAAATTGTAAAATGGAATGAATATTAGGGGATTACAACTAATAAAAGAGATGGGTCCAATAATAAAACTATATATAATATTTAGAGTGTGATGGAAAATTATATTAAATGGAAATATAAAATTTAAAATATAAAAATATTATTTAAATAATGTTTCTTTAAAAATACAATTTAATGATTTTTTAAAAATTATCAATATTATCCAATCTAGAATAAAAAATATAATAATTTTAAAGGGGGAAATTTTATTGTGAAATTAAGGTGATTGTAAAAATTATTATTTAAAATTTAGATCATTCAATAAAACAATGTCTAAATTAATATGGAATTCAAAAGTGGAAAAAAAGTTCATTTAAAAAAATATAAAAGTCTTATCATACCTTATTTTTATCAAATAAAATAATTTTTTTGTGCGTTGAATGAAAATATGGTACATTAGTGAAAAAATCATTCTAAATATAATTTTGATTATTGACTAATTATACAAAAAAATTAAATAGGATCAAAAATACTAAATAGAATATTAAGGGGTTTAAGTTCCCTCCCTCTGTTATATATTTGTATATTATTTTATATTAGTATGAATTAGATTTGGTATCACATGAAGGTTTATCTACAAAATGAAATAGAATAAAATATATATATTCAACTACCTAAAAACCCATAAATATTTATTTTATTATTGAATACCAATGAAAAAAACTAATGACATGATCATATTATTAATTCGTAAAAAGTAATTAATTTACATATATTAATTTCAAATTTTTTATCATGTTGTTGTCTAATGTGAGATTAATATATCTGTTATATGGGACATAATTTAATGTTGATTAATTTTCCTAACTTCCTTTAAAAAAAATTCACAGTGTGTTGGATTTATGTTTTATTGTTAATTATTTAAAAAATCCACATAAATAGATGTGATATCTTAAATTTTTTCATTAAATGGAGATAAAACATTTAATTATTCTATGATTATAGTTTTAATGGTTATTTGTGGATAAGTCAAACTTATATAATTGTGATAATATGATATAATTATACAAACATATTCATCATTAAATTTTCTTCAATCAATATATTATCCAAGAAATGTGTTATAAATGACTAAAACACACATCAGACATAATGAATAGAATGAATCTTTTAATGTGGGTAACGTTATGAGAGTTATATGAGATCATTATATACTATTTTACTTGAATGTGATTATTTTTTGGATTTAAACATAGAAAAATAATTTTTATAGTATATGATGATTCATGTTTCATTTAAGAAGTATTATTGATGAAAAAAAATCCAAATGTAATTTTTTAAAGTAACCATGAAGGATTTATATAATATTGAGCATAAAATCAATACAAACATCACATATTATAGGGATAGAAATATTATACAAGATTTATAAAAATCAGTATTTTTTTATATTTAAATGTAGATAATAATTATGGAGAATTACTCCAATGGGATGAGAAGATAATAGGAGTATTAAGACAACCAGACCACATGATTACTAAAAATAGTATGAGAGAATCTCATACAAAAACCCAACATAATATTTACCCTATGTGTATATAATTTTTTTGATTTATTAAAATATTATATGTTGTGATTTTATACTATTTGGATTGATGGAAAAGGACTCTTAGATTTTACGATTCTTATAATGTCTATAGTTCCATTAAAGACAATATTATAACATTATATACAAAGTGATTTTTATTTTTTACCATTATGAACATGAATATATCACTTTTAGGTGCAATAATATTGATGAATTAGATTTTTTAGTTATATATATATATATATATCTCTGTGTGTGTGTGTGTGTGTTTTGAAGAAAAAGTGATATTGTAGAACTTTAGATGTATTTTTTTAAGAAGTCACTAGGAAAAAAACATCCACTCTCCAATAGAAAACGTCACTTTATAGAAAATTTTACAATAAAACTATAATCAAATAACGATTAATTGGTGGTATGTAAAAACCTAATTGCATAATATAATTCTTATTCTTATATTACTATTAAAATTGGATAATTGGAAATGAATATAATGTTGTATTTTGAATTATTTATGTTCATCTATCATTTTTATAGAACATATAAAATTTTATTTATAATATTAAAAAACCAATGACATAGTCAATAATTATGTATAGAAATTAATAAAAATATTTCTTATTTTTTATGATTTTTTTGATACATATATTTATAATAGAAATAAGGAAATCAACACTTTTTATAATAAATATTATATTCTAAAGTAGCATAAAATACATCCCATGATGAGAATAAAACATTTCATATATATATATTTATATATATTGAATGATATTTTATGTAAAATGATAAATAATTGATCAATGGTCAATTTCATATGTTTATTAATTATTTTTTTATATAAGGATTTTTTATCAAATAAAATAAGTAAAAAACATTGTGATAGAGACTATAAACATTGAAATATCATTTAATGTATCTATTAAATAATTAAAACATTTATATTAAAATAATATTATAATTTTTTAGAAAACATTTTTAATAACTTCAAATTATTTAATTTTGGATAACATGGCCACATTGTCAGTTTTTCTATATACTAAAATTTTAAAAAATAATGCACACAATTTTTTTTAAAAGGAGAAGTATTGTATGATATATATTTTAAAATGATTCTTAAATTATAGTATTGTAAATAAAATGAAATGTATGGATTTTTTGAACTTGAAAAATAAATTTTCATATTTATAATTTGATTGAAGGGGTTATTTTTTTTAAATGATTTTATTATGGTTCTCCATAAAAGTAATTGAAATTTATAGTAAAATAAGAAAAAACATAATGACTTTTAGAATTCTAAAATAATTTGAAGCATATATTAGGTTATAATATAATATATTTAAATTTTTTAAGTAGTATATTTTAAAATAAATCCAAAAAAAATTCATGATATATTTCAAAAAATGGGCAATAAATGAATTTATCTATAAATAAAATGAAATAAAATGAAATTTATTCTTCCAAATATGCATGAGTTAGAGTATATTTTAATATATATATATATATATTAGAAATATAATGTGATTATTTTGAAATTATATGATTTGAAAAATTATTCAAAATTATAATGATGTTCAGATCTATATTTCTAAGAGATCATGTAAATTAAATTAATTATTTATATATAAATTATTGGATATATTATCTGATATAAAAAATCAAATGATAATATTAAATTTCTTAGTATCTATATTGATTTAACTGATTAAACAAATTTTGTATTGTTTTGTTAAAAATATTTTTTTTTTGAAATTTCTTAAATTGAGAAAAATAATGGAATACTAAATATTATTTTTTTGTAAATTTGATTTTTTTTAGATAAATTTAAATTATTTTTCTATTGTTATAAATTACTTATATAATTAATGATGTAATTTTTACTATGTGATGAATCTTTTCTCGAGTGGATGCACAACTATTTGGTGAATTTGAGATGAAAAATTCATAGAATAATATATTTCAAAATTTAGTGGTTTTATCTTAGTGAAAAATATAAAAACTATTTTTAAACAATACATCATGTCACAAGTATTATATTAATAATTAATGATTAGAAATAAATCCAAAAATCCATTATGAAGGCAACAAGTTTTGACAAGTAATCAAAGGGTTGATTTGGTGATTTCATATCCATTATTCCATTAATGTTATCATTCAAGGAAATCATAAGAGAATGATTTTTTACATAATAATATAAACTAATTTATTCATTAAAAATCGAATTTTATTCATATATTATTTTTTATATTACTTATTGAATGGATTTGCAGGATATTTTAATTATTACTAGTATCCCATTCACATTGATAAAAACGATGAATTATTTTATTTTTAGTGGTATGAAAAATATTGTTTCAGTTATGATATATTCCCAATTATAATAGGATTTATAAGAAATGGTATATTATTTGTTATCATGAAGATAATAGGTGTTTAAAAGATGTATCTCACACATTATGAAAATATCTGGTGAAAATAACATATTCTCTTAGTGTTCTTCAAATATTTATTATATAACAATGAGGTAAAGAGAAAATATAGTGAGAAAATATATGTCTAAATAAATAATAGTAGATGGGTTAGTTGAAGACTAATATTATGTTTAAAATGTATATGAGAGAAATTAATTGTTATAGAATACTTATTTATCCCTTTTTAGTGTTCATAACATTTTTCTAAGCACCCTGGTTTAGGGGACATTATAATTTGTTATCAGGGTAAATTTTTCATTAAATTAACAATATAAAGGTATAATGTACCCACTATTATCTTATTAATAATTTAACTATTATAATTGATTGGGATTGTCTTATTGGTAAGAACCCTGTAATCCTACAAGAAAAAATGGGGGTTCAAAGCCCATTGGGCGTAGGCACTATAGCACACTATAGTAGCAGTGGTACTGTAGTAATGGTGGGAACTGTATTGGTGGCAGGTCAATGTAGCAGCGATAGGGCACTATAGTAGTAACAGGTACTGTGCAATACCGCAACAGCCAGGTTAATGTAGCATTACTATTAAAAAAATGGGCCCAGGGACATAAATTAGGGCTTATGGCCCATGTAATGGGCTAAATTCCCATTGGGCCCTCAGGCAATGTAATGGGTCTCCCTCTACCCCATTAAAAGAGGTCATTACTTTGCTTTAATTATAAATGATGCTTATGGCCCAACCTTTTAAAAAAATAATGTAACTGTTATACAATACAATTGGATTTAAAGAGTAAACATAGGTGTGATGGTATGAAAAAAATATCGATAATATGTATACAAAATGAAATCAATTAGTAGTATAATCCCATATAAAAAAGAATTATTTTATATTCGGTTTGACGTAATATCCAAATGGTTTTCTTTGGATGAAACAAAATATTAACACTAACATGTATTGCTTGGAATAAATTATCTATGATAGAATATTAAGATAATAGTGATGAAAGTTATGTTCATATATAAAAGTTAGTTCATTCCCCTCCTCATCCATAGATTATAATATCATAAAATCAAGGTATTATATGTCTTTAAAAATGGTAGTAAATATTTTCAAATTTATGTATATTTTGAAACAATATATATGATTATTAGAGTGAAATCTCTCTCCAAACTGTCAAAATAGGGGTTCAAGGACTACTAGGTGAAGAATGGAATATATCATGTGACCATTTGGAGGGTCTTAAAATCTTGGTAACAGTCATAAAATGGAAATATAAGAGAATAAATAAATTATATGTTAAATTAGTCATGAGTAGAATATTAATTATATAAATGTGTTCAAAAATATGGAATCATGTTACTAAAATTAGGTAAGAGAGAATATAATTTCATTTGAAAAGTAATATATTATGAATATAGTGATATTAGGTATTATTCACAATTACATCTCCGAACATGTATGAATGAAGTTTAATAATTCTTGATGATACTGATATTAACATTTTCCAAATATAGTAACTAAATATTATATTATATCATTAAATATTATATTCTAATTGATATATTTATTTTAATAATATTGTAATAAATTTTTTTAACTAACTTTCACTAAACCTATAAATATTCACAATTCATAAAACATTACCTCATTTTAAATTCAAAATTTCCCCGGATTTTTTTCTTAAAACTGCCCTCCCATATTAAATTATTAATTTTAGAATAATTTAGATACCTCAAAGTGTTATTTCAAAATCTAGGAAGTGAAATTGGATATGATCCCTTTATTTTAAATTTACTTTTATCATGAATATTTTTCTATTTTTATACCTCTTCATTTTAATTTTATATTATCTATTAATTATTTTATAATACATAAAAGTTATTTATTAAACATTCTAGTATGTGTTTTGAAAATATAAGATAAATAAATCTTATAATGAGATTATATGGATTCCCATTATGTCCCATTAATTCATATTCAATATTATTTTATATATTTTTTGAAACTAGATTTTGTATTTTTGAGAAACTCTCTAGGAATCTCATCCATGAATAATATTTAGATATAAAGGACAATATATATATGTGTGTGGATAAATTTTTTTTTGTTATGATAAATATTTTTTTCTTTTTTATCATGATAAACATTTATTCAAACCTTTGAAACAATCCCAATTAAATAATTATACTTCTATATTTTACCCATTCAAGTGTTATTCCTATTGAAATAATGATTATATTAACTAATAAAAACATTATGGTTATTCCTATGAAAATTTCAAAATCATATCTAATAAATAATTTTCCATCATTAGAAATCCATTGATTCCTTAGAATAACATTATCAAAAACAAGGCCCATTATAAAACATATGTAGTCATATTGTAGGTTAGGGTAACCATCAATTCAAGCCTCTAATAGGAATCAAGTTATTGGCAAGCACCAATGGTATAAAAATAGAAACTGTGAGTACAATTTCTTATAAATCAACGAAATGTGAAATAAATCATCGATCAATAACATTAAATATAATTCAAAATATAATAATATATAATATATATATATATATATATTCTCTAAAATAAAATAATAATATACAACTCTAATGGTTTTTAGCTTAAAAATACTATCAATCACCAAGAGTTATCCTGGTTCATCCTTATTTTAAACACTCTCACTGAAATCGGTTATATATGAACCCATATATACGACTGGGAATACTATAATATTTAGTAGATCCCTCTCTAAATCATATCATTATAATTTTTATGAAATATATTTTTTCCCCTTTTAGTAATCACTTGACCAAACCATTATTTTTTATCTGGTCAATAACCACCCATCCTTTAAATGTCTCAAACACCCGATATCACATCTAGCAATTATACCATATCTTCAAATTTAAATATCATCATGTTTCCATTAATGTAATTCTCTACTGATCTATTGGATCTTTTTCCTCTTTGAAATATGTCACAATACTATGATACCTTCTATATCTATAGAACCCCAAAACTAAATAAAATGTATTTCTATATATCTCATTCCAAACTAAATAATACACATCATTACCACATTCTTGTCATTATCATATCCCAGCTTGAAATTGTTATATTTGTTTTATCATAAGAAAACATCACATATTTATCAGAGTATAGTATAATTAACATAAAATTCATTAACCATGTTATATCTTCTTTCCATGCATGTATCCAAATATAAATCGAACCAAACCCACATCTTATAAACTCTTACATCAATTCATTACAACCCATGAATCATTAAAAAGATCCTCAAAGACCTATGTTTTTTCAGGATGTTAGAGACAAATCATATAACTGATGTTCTCATATAAACATTGTTAATTATTTTTCTCTTTGGTGATGTAGTATAAGAAATATAATGGAAAAGACAATGATATATAGGCCATAATGAAGCATAACATAAATATCAACTCCTAAATATGGATACATCTATTACTATAACCTATAATAACCAAAAAACATAACCATCATGAAAAAACTACCATTTCCATAACTTCCACAACTTTGACCAACAATATTTTATCCTATATAAACAACAAACCATTCCTAAAATCTCATTGTATACAATATCTATCATAATATTATTTTACATTTATAATCTAAATTATATTGGATATGTTACATTCATCACCACCCACTACCATTTTTCATAAACATATTCTATACAATGTTACCAACACTTTCTATGAAACTAAATTTACCAAGTACAACATTCATTCATTCAATCACACCAATAGTAAATCAAATTATTCTAATTATAAATAATTGTTTAGTGAATTCTTTAATTTATGAATTAAAACATATTTCCACATGACTATTACGAAATGAAATTTGACACATTCCCTTTCAAAATCAACCTTTCCAAACCAATTCAATAATGATAAGAAACATCTTTCCCTGTACTAACCAAAATGAAAGAGAACCTCATATTTAAAAAATAAATCCATACCAAATAAAAAATATAAAAAATACCTCTCAACATTAATCAATATATCATATTAATATAGAATTATATAGATAAATAATTATACTAAATTTAATGATTTATATAAAAAAAACTCAGTACAATCAAAAATTGGATATCCATTTAAGAAATGTGATTAATACACTTCTGTTGAGAAATTTAATTATGATAAAAAATATCTCTAAAAAATAATTTACATAGAAAAAAACATGTAATCACATAAATCACATGTGAATCAAAACCTTCACTTTAAGTTTTCTAGTTTTTTTTCTTGTTTCCTAGGATAATTCAATACATTCACATATTTAATTTAATGTATGGGTAATCTCCCAATTAAAAAAATTAATATGATATGTCATGAATATGATACCTCAATAAATTTATTGACTAAAATATCATTAGAATAAGAAGTAAATTATGATCAAACAAATCAAAAATAAAAATGATCTACTCCCAGACCAACCCATGTCGACACCCATCATAAATGGGACAAAATTTATTGAGACTGTGAAGTCTTTTTGTGATTAAAATACACATATTAGGTGAATAATGACAATATGGTTAGTCAATATTAATGATAGTCGTAGTGATAATGAGATCCAAAATTGATTCACTGTTGATCAGATGATAGAATCGTTTAATTGGAATCTCTTTCTAATTATATTTTTTTTGTTCAGATGTTACATGAAAATTTTAGTGATTCAATGAAAATAGTTATAAGTTACATCATGCATTAATTATTTACAATTAAATAGTGATAAATATGCCAATAAATTCATTTTCAATAGATATTAATAAATATGTGTTCACAATGATAGGATTTTTTGTCCAGCAATATGACATGATGAAAATTACTATAAGTAATTGGGACATCCGGTTCATTATAATTGTGATAACATAGAAATCCGTGATATATGTATTTGAATAGTAATAGTTATGGTAATTTCTTATATCTTTATCTAGAAATTGATTTCTTAAATGATTCTCTCATAGAATTAAGATACAATATTTGTTCTATGTTAAATCAAAATGAAAAAAATTCCATTCATGTTTAATTAACGATAATTTTGAATTTTGTGTGAGTTTGTTTTTTCTTGATTGGGTATGAAGGATAATTAAGGACTTAGTAGGGTGTTATTTCCTCATATCATCTGGTAAAATGTTTCATTGGATTCATATATATTATTTTTTCTACAATGTGTATTTTTTTATGATTAAAAACTTATAATCTGATGATGAAGTAGATTCCTAATAAATGGTATTGGATCTTATAGTTCAGTGATAACTCAATTAAACACTATGAAACATTTTAGGTAACAGTTACTCTTTTTTTTAAAAATGGAATTCTATATTTATTGGGATTATATATTTATTGGAATATTTGATGTCAAAATTATGTAATTTATATTTATATAAGTTAAGAAGTTTAAATTTTGTATTCTATAGAATTAAATTTAGGTATAAAATTATTTTATAGAGCCACAATTTTTTATTAGTTTGATTCATACTAGATTAGAAAAAAATATGGAATGAAAATGAATGGATTGGAAAGAACTCAGACTATTCTGAATATCAATGGCATGGAATGTTGATTTTAAAATAGAAGAGTTGATGAAAATTATGGAGGTGATAATGGACATGATATGAATATACGGGATACCAATAACCCATAAAAAGTGTATATGATACCCAAGTTATTTATAATGATAGTAATAATAATTACACCATTGATTGATGTTGTGACCAATTTATACAATATTAGAAGGTAGATTGAATAATTAAAGATAATTTTTAGGGATGATGTATGTATTTATCTACTGCTACTCGGAACATACTTCAATTAATGAGATATGTTGGCATTACTAGAAAAATGGGATTTGGAGACCCCTGACTTGGGCGACCGCTATTGGTGGTCGCTAATGGTACCCAATAGTGACCGAAAAAGGTGGTCACAGGGCTTCCCAAAAACATTATCACCCCCCAACATCCCTCACACTCTTACGATTTTGAAACCCTATGCCTCACTCTTGTCCCCTCCCTGGTCGCAGCGTCGTAGTCGCTCATCCCCTCCCTTGTCACCGCTGACGACACACTGCCTCGACATCTCGATCCCTGCATGTGTCGATGCTCGTCCCCTCCTTCAACACACCATTGCACCGCCTCTTCCATCTACTCCCCACATACACTACACCGCCTCCTCCCCTCCCTTTCTGCACCGCCTCCACCTCTGGAACCCCACCACTGCTGCACCATCTCTGCCACTCCCTCAATGCACCGCCTCTGCCTCTGGCACCCCTCCTCTTCCACTCCTCCCCCTCGCAGCACCACCTCTAGATCCCCTCCATTTGGGATTTTCAATTCTATCAGGTATTCCTTATTTACCATTTTATTTTATTTATTTTGGGCATTTTACAACTCAAATTGGCACTCATATTTGAGAAAATGGTTTCAGGGCAGCATGATGAATGAAACATGCATGCATGAATATTATATGAATATTGTGTGAAATTAAAAGTGTATAAATTTATGTTCATGTGTATATAGGATTATGTGAATTATAATTATGAAAAAATGTGCATCTAAATTGTGTGTATTAGAAGACGTCCCACTTTCACAAATGTAATATGAATCCAAGAGGTAGTGAGACATTATGTTTACAAAGATACAATTTGTCTGAGATTAAGAATACTATATATATTCTTGCATGACATATTCACTGTTTGAGCAAGATTGAAAAAGGCATATTGTTTGAATAGGTTTCATGCATTCTTATTTAGTTTAATGCACAATAAAGTGTCTATGCACACTTAAATTTAATTTTTCATTGAAAATTATAAGTGGACAATGTGTGATTAGATGCTGTGTGGGTGAAGAAATAATTAAGTGAAAATGTGTGTGAACAAGTTGTGTGTGTGATGAAAATAAGAAGTGAACAATTTATCATATATATACATACCCTATGAAAATTAAATATTTTTATTCTACATACAAATAATACACATACATTAGAGGACATGCATACTTGAAAAGATAATTTCCATCATACATGTATGAATTCCAGACAATGTACATGTATGTAGAAATTTAAAATTGGAACATTCAACTCAAATTTAATTTTGGAACATTCATTACACATTTTATTTGTTTATTTATTGGTAGACATTAACTTAGTCGCTAAGGTTGATAGATCAAGATTGGTATTCGATTATTGTTTTCATGTACCACATATGAATACAGGTTATTATGTATGTTTCATTTTTTGTGTTTTATCATTCAACATTCTATACCTATAGTTTCATTATATGTTTGGATTATAGTGTATCATAATTTATGAATTATGATATTAGTGGACCACAAATTCCTTATTGTTCTTTTTGGTTTTGTATTTTTTAGTACACCCAATATAATATATTTTCATTCTTAACTGGTCAAATCCCCCACCCATCCAATCAAATGAGTTATGTAATATAACTTTATATGACCCATGAACTATCATATGCCATATTATGAAGAACAATATATTTAAGGGAACCGATTATAATGTTTATATAAGTGTGATTCACATTACAGAAACACATTTTAGAACCAAACCAACAATTCATAGTTCCATGCTGACAAGAATGTTCTGGATGACCCAATAAGTTAACTTTGGATAAAATTTAACCAATGATTTTTCAAAATTAAAAATTTTTAATGAAAAATTAGTATACTGGATGATTGAATAATCATGTAAAATAACTATAATATTAGTTTCTTGAAAATTGATTACTCTATGGAATTATAGACCAAATTCATTCTCAATGTAGTTCTTCATTATACATATTTTCTTATAATATTTCAAGAGTTATGAATTATTTCATTTCCTTTTTTTTATTCTTATTAAAAATATTATTAGGGTCACTTTAATATATAATCATCATTATACTTACCATACCAACATGGTGTCGAGGACATGGACATTCATGTCCATTCCATAATCTATTCTCTTGTTTATTATTCTGAGATATAAATTGCTTGTTTTATCAGTAGACCACGTGGATTTGGTGAGTCTTAATTTTAAATACATTTGATATAAAAATGCATGTAATATGATGTCTTTTGTACATGTTAGTTATACAGATGTTAATGTGCATAAGAGTTGGATTGATCTTCCAAATCAAATGTCTAGATAATATTTCAATGGAATTATGTAGTTTATTGAGTACACTAGTGGATTTCCATGTAACTGTATTAGTTTTCCCTGCCGAAAATGTGAAAACATATATCAATTAATACGATATGTTGTGGGGGAGCACATATTCATGAACAAATTTCAAAAAAATTATAAGAGATAGACTCGTCAGGGGTAAGAATATATTATTTCTCAAAATAAAGATACAGTCCAAATAGATGTTGATGTGAGGATGAATGATCCAATGCAAGAAATTATTACTGAAATGGTATGTGAGGTGGCTCTTGAAAGCATTAACAACCAAAATGTTGAGACTGATGAGATAAATCTGGGCTCTGATGTAGAATGTTATTCGATGTTGTTTTACAAAGAACATTATGATGAAAATAATAGAATTATATCATAGATTTACATCTTACAAAAAATTGTCGTTTATCATGGAGTTGTTTCATTTTACGAATTTGAATCAATGGTTATACACATCGTTCGACATGCATTGGGTGTTACTGAAAATGGAACTTCATGTCAACGGTAAGATTCCTTATTCATATTACCATTCTCCTATGTTCTTAAGGAATATAGGTTTTATATATGAGACCATAGATGAAAGTGAAAACTACTATATGTTTTTTATAAAGTAAACTTTCAATTTGAATATTTGTATAACCTATGACACATCTCGGAGGAAAGAGAACATGGGAAATCACAATTATCAATGTCAGACTTTGAAACAAGGATAACTGATTTCTTTAATTCAAATGCTTTTCATTCGATTAAATATTAGGATGAAATGATTTTTTGTGTCATCTAATGTTTATAATTTAGTTGATATATCATGAGGAATGAAATCAGGCAATTGATGTGCTATCCCACCCAGTAGACTCTCTTGCATGGAAGGATTTCTATTGGAGACATCCTGACATTGATAAAGATGATCATAATGTATAATTTGGGTTGGAAGAAGATTGATTCAATCCTTCAAGTATGTGGTTTCTGAAACTAATTGCACATGTCCCGTGGTGTTGGTTTTTTTAATCTTTTATTATGGATTTGATTGAAACAAAAATTAATATTACTTTTCACTCTTTTTGATGGATGTAGAAGTCTAGGGGATACAATTGATGTTTACATTCAGGCATTGATTGGCGAGATGAATGAATTTATGGGTGATGGTGTGATTCAATATGACTGTGAAATGATTGAAATGATCAAATGAAAAGCATCATTATTATTGAAAATCAATGATTTTCCAACTTATGAAAATTTATCAGACTGGAGTACAAAAGGGTAATTTTCTTATACTCGTTGCAATAAAAGTAAAAATTAAGTATGTCATAAACATTCAAAAACATGGGCATACATGGGTCACATATATTTTCTCTTTTCTCAGCACAGGTTCTAAAAATATAGAGTGACATTTAATGGTTCTAGAGAGTTAAACCCAAAAACAAATATCATGACTAGTGTAGAAATTTTATCGCATATTGAGGAAGAAGACATATGTACAGTATATGAATTTTAGGATTTGGTGGCTCATCCATTACCTAATATTTGTGGTGCAGGTAGACTATGCAGTAACAGTTGGAAAAATATAATCATTTTTTACATTATATCTCATTGGGAAACTAACTTGATAAGGCCTAATTTGGATTTCAACCACATTGAAAAAATGTTTGTGATAACAAATTGTGGACTATTTTAGGCATCAATGGAAAATAAAAGGACCATGTTAATGCACCTAGTGATTTGGAAATAATGGGTTTAAGGAAACCGTTACATTTATAGAAATCTGAAGATAATAAGGCTTATATGCCTACTGTAATGTATACAATTACTAAAATGTAGAATGTGATTTTTCTTTTCATTTTAATGATTCTCAAGGTTTTTGATGGTTACTATTCTAATATTTCAAAGTGTTTGAATCTGATAATTTGGACATTGAAAGGGTTGAAAATTCATGATAATCACATACTACATCAGTAGTTGATTCTAATCGAAAATTGTTATGGTATATTCCATAATGCTTTTTAAACGTTGATTTAGATGAGTAATTTATTGATAATTCATTGTTTAAATAATAAATGAATGAGTGATTTAAAAAGTTTTCATGACTAAATTATACTTACGCATGCTCACATTGAAAAACTATTCCCCCCCTCATTTTTTGATATTATTGTTCACTTGAATGTTCACCTAACTAATGAAGTAATGGTTTCTAGTCCAGCGCAATTAAGGTGGATGTATCATATTGAGTTGTATCTGAATACATTGAAACGATTTGTACGCAACAATGCTCGTCCGGAGGCATCAATAGACAATGGTTATTTTATGGACGATTGTACTACATTTTTGGGATAATATCTTATAGATGATGAATAAAATAAATAATACATCACAGATTGATGATGATCTCATTGGAGAGAAAACCATAGTCGGTGTGGACATCATTGAGTGGATACAAGCACATCGGTATATCTTGTTCAATAATCCATCGGTTGCACAATTAAAGCAGTAAGTGTCTTATCACATTTATTTTTTAAATTTTAAAAGTTTTGTTTCAATAGTTTGATAATTTATATGTCATGTTATTATTTTTAGAAAACACATTAATGGTCTAAAATAAGAGATGTATCGTCCGAATGAGTATCAAATTCAAAAATCTCATTATGATTCATTTCCTAATTGGACCAAGGATTTTGTATGTATAAATTGATTTTATAAATCAGTAAAGTATAATAATAATTTCTTTCTATAGAAATCTTTAATGAATTTTGTGAATTATGTAGGTTTATAACTCGATAGAGTTAGGTGACCCCACACTAATTGAAGAATTTAACCAACTACCTAAGGGTCCATCAATAACAACTCATTGTTATAAAGAAATAGATGCTAATGGATTTTGATTTCGTATTAATGATGTAGATGACAAACGAGCTACATAGAACAATGGAATTAGTTGACCATTTGTTGATTTAGGTTATTACTATGGTCAATTGACAGACATCATTGAAGTTTTATACACAAAAATATAGAAATATATATTGTTAAAGTGTAATTGGGTTGATCCAGTTCCTAGAGGTAAAGTCAATCAATATCAGTTCACATTGGTTAATTTTAACTATATGATATACATAAATTAGTGAGTTGGTAATGAACCATTCGTTTTGACATCAAAAGCAGAACATGTATTTTTCATTACTATTCCTTCGAATCCCAGTTGGGAAGTTGTTGTGATAATGTCCCAGTGATGAGTGTTTTAATTTTAAAAGGAAGAACCCGAGACAATTTCCATTGTATCCCAATATCTTGATCAACATACCATAGTTCAATGTGAATAAGATGTTTGCGGGTTATAGCAGCTATTGAAAGAGAAACAATTGATTTGAATATTTAATGCATGGTAAAAAAATCACACTCATTAGTTTAAATACATTTTTTAAAACTGTTTAACCTTTTATGAACTATTTAACCTTATTTTATTTTATTTTTAACTTCTATGCGTTCAATCGATATTATAAAATCAATAAATTTCAATGATATTTCAAGTGGAAAATCTGCGAAGGATTCAATTATATGAATTTTTAATAACAATGTAATATAGTTATCTATAATAAATTAATTCACATTAAAATAACCCTCTAGATACATGCCTTTTTTGAATATAATTTTATATATGTTTGGTTAAATTTATGATGTTTTATAAACCATTTACAACTAATTATTCTATCCCTTTTTGTATTATTAACAATTGAAAATGGTTTGTTTTTTTTTTAAATATAGTTTTTATTTTTGACACTACCAATTGTCCCCTTACTAATGATTTCTACAACTAAATTCTTGTCAGGGGAACATGCATTAGATCCATATCATCAATTTAAGCCATCTACATCTCAAGGTCAAGGAATATTTGAATGTAACTATGTTTATTTTTTTATGTAATTTCTAAACACACACACACACAGATATATATATATATGAACATATTTCTAATTATATACAAATTGTTTTTCAACAGGATCAGACTCAACCGACTCTTCCTCCTATAAGAGAGGTCGTGGTTGTGGAATTTCATCATGGAATTCAAACACGACCATAAATGTTTCATTTGACAAGAAATTGCATCCTATGAGACTTACTTCCCCTAAATTTATTCATCTATTGGAAAAAATTACACGTGATCGAAATCATTTTCCATTTACCACACTTGACTGGGATTTTTTCCCTTGAGATACATTAGATTGGCATTGGAGAGAAGTTCAGGCAAAAAGAAAATTTCAGTTTCGTCCATATATATATATAAAAAATACTTACATGTGAGATTTTTTTCCTAAATATAATAAACTAAAATTGTTCCCTGATGATTTTTGGCAAGCGTGTATGGGAAAATGTTATAAGATATTGAAATATCATAAAGTAAATGCCAAGAGTGAGCAATGGGTACCAAAATTGGCTGCCCCAAACATCTGAAAAAATTCCCAAGAAGTGTTCTCTCATCTCATTGGAATGACATAGTTGCATAACGGTCTACTAAGGATGTTTCAGTTAGTATATTTTTTATTGGATATATATTTTTAATAATTTATGACATTTAATTTGTTTTAAATTTTAATTAATTGAATGTAGGAGGTGTCAGCATGCCATTATGAGAGACAAGCTTTCCAGGGACCACCTCACAGGCTCAGTACTCGTCACCTATCTCAAATTTGCCATTATTTATTTATTATTCATTTAAATTTATTATTTAATATTTTCTTGTGCTATAATTTTATATTTTATTGGTATACAGTTACGAGAGACAGGTGCACTAACTGATAAAATGTCTGTGTGGATGAGGACCTGTGATCGAAATAATCAAAATGTTGCAGCTCTTATAGTAACTTATTGTACTCATTACCAATACATACATGCATCTGTATAAATATAAATATGAATATATATATATATATATATATAATACACGTGATCAATTTTAAGCTGAGTTAGAACAACTACCGAAGGACCAGCGACATCTTCCCCTAAAACTGGATGAGATATTCCCCCACATTATTGGTCATGATGGGTATGTATATAGTTTTACCTATGGAAAATGGATTCATCATTATGTAGTATCACACAATGAGGTTTTCGGTCCTGTTGTTATTTGTATGACAGAATAGCTATTAGATTTCGAGGCATAATTGCGCGCTTCCAAGGAGTTAAATGTGCAACTGGTCGCAGAGGTTAGAACACTATAGGAATATGTTCAGTTAGGTTATTATAATGGGGATCATACGATGGAGGTATATAATGAATTTATTAATTTATTTTCTATTTTTTTATTTAAATATTCCAATTTTTTTTGTTGTAATCCCCTACCACACTCGATGGAGGTAGCATCCATGGCCACTCATGATACATCTTATTCAAAATGTGGGTTTCTTATATATATATATTATTCAATTACTGATTTATATTTATTTATTCTTTAAATGTATAATTGATTGAGATTATATATTTTTATGTTAAAAAAAAACAAATGTTTTTAAATTTAAGGTTATTACTAGTAATTGAATACGTTATTTAGATAAATAATTTTTTATAATCTGTATTATAGTATAATCAGATATGGTTCATCATTGAATATAAATGGTTCTATTTTATAAACCCTCAATCATATATAATTCTTTACGGGGGTTTTGTAGGTGAGGACGGGGGATGGCTGTCCAGGGGGGGTATGTGCAAGTTGGATAGGGGGTGGGGTTTGTTCATATGGGGAGGGGTGAAGAGGCTATTAGGGTGGGAGGGTTAGGGTTTGTTTGGGGGGGGGGCTTTCTGGTGGGGTGTGGGGATGGAGGGGTGTGTATGGGGGGTGTCCATTGGGGGTCCAGGGTTGTGGGAGTGTGGGGGATATAGGGGGGTTATCTGGGGGGTCCAAGGGGGTGTGGGGGGGGGGGGCTATCCTAGGGGGGATGTCCAAGGGGTCTGTCAAAGGGGGATATCTAGGGGGTTGGGAGTGGGGGTTATCTTGGGGTGTGGGGGCTACAGGGGGGGGATGTCAAAGGGGTGGGGGGGTGTGGGGGCTATTTGTGGGGGTGCTGTCTGGGGGGAGTTTTGGGAGGGGCCTATCCGGGATGGAGTGTGGGTGGGGGTTACCTTTTTTAACAAAACATGAATTCTGGAGGGGACTTTTTACTAGGGACATTATGGTGTGTCCAAATCTATTTCATTGTAGTTTTAATTAAAAATGTAACCATTGAGACATGGCCAAGGTATTGCATCATGGTCTACTATTTTTCTAGAATGAGTATAAATTCATAGTATTTACAAAAATACATTCATCACCTATGTTTCCCTCAACTCTTGGAGTGATATTGTTATTCGGATAATCTCTTCATTTACTTGTTTTCTCACAAATATCCGGAATTATTTGATTGAGGTTGGGGATATAAGATATATTCATTCTTTTGTTTAAATTTTATATTACCATACTTGTGTTCTTCATAGGTGAGGAGTATGGATTGTCTTGATAAAGATAATGATATATATATAGTGAAATTTATGGGAAGTATATGTTTCACATGTGTTTACATGTTTTTTGTGATATTGTTTTAATGTTGATGTTTGTTGTTATTGTTGTTGAATATTGTTGTCACAACTATGATTTATGTATCCATATTGTGATTTAATGATGGAAAATCATTAATAAAAGTTTGACAAAATAAAATGGTAAGTAACCCAGTATGTAGAATAAATGAATTGATATGATGACTTTCCTTAAAATGGGATGGTACTTGATGGTGAAGTTGTTGATGTCTATCAGGAAAATCATATTTTTGTGGCTATGATTTTGTGATTTTGCAGGGATGTCATGTGGCAAGGTTGTGGGTAGATGTGGGCGTGGTCAGGGAGGGGTGGGGATGTATAGGTGGAGAGGGTGTAGTGTGGGGGCTGCAGGGGGGATGTTAGGGTTGTGGGGGGGCTGTCAAGGTGGTGGCGTTGTCCGGGGGGGGGGGGGATTTTGGGGGGGGGGGGGGGTTGTCCGCAGGTGGGGGTCCAAGGGGAGGTTTGGGGGTAGTCAGTCTAGGGGTTGTAGTGGGGGCTACCTTGGGGGGTGTCCAGGTGGTGGTGGTGGATCTGGGGTAGGGGGCGTCCAGGGGTGTTTGTAGATGTACAGGGGTTGGGGGTGTCTGAGGGTTGGGGAGCTTGTAGGGGGGCTATCCAAGGGGGTGTTTAGGGGGGGGGGGTAGTGTTGGGGTTGTCCAGGGGGCGTTTCGGTGGTGGGGGTCTAGAGGCTGTATGGGTGGGGCTGTCCATGGGGGTCTAGGTAGGGTGTTCGGGATGGGAAGTGTTGTCTTGGGGGGGGGGGGGGTTCAAGGGGGTGTGGGGATGTCCGGGGGGTATGAGGTCTGCAGGGGGGTCAAGGGGTGTCGGGGTTGTCCAAGGGGGTGGGGGTGGGTGCTATCGAATGGGGTGAGTGCAGACTATCTCGGGGTGGGGCCGGAGTTTTTATGGGGGGAGTGTGCTGGTGGGGTTGTGCAGGTGCAGTTGGGGCTGCATGGGGGTGGGGGTGGGGATGTCCATTGGGGGAGTGGGGGATGTCCAAGGGGGAGGGTGGATGTTGTAGGTGGGTGTTGTAGGGGTGGTGTCTCGGTGGTTGGGGGATTCAAGTGGGGTGGGGGCTGTTTGGGGGGAGTTTGGGTGTGGGTGTTTGGGGTGGAGGTGGGGGTTGTGGGGGGGTGGGAGTGGGGTCTATTCGGGGGGGGGATTCAGGTGGGGGGACACGAAAACAAATTCTATTTGACATGCAATGTTAGTATAAAATTTCTTAAAATATTTATCGTTTATTGATATCAACAGCACATTAATCTGGATCGGTACAATTGATTGATCAATACAATTATAAGTTCGCTTGTAGATTTATTATCATTGTTATAATAATGATAAAATCATGTGTGTAGGTGTCAAAACCCACCAAACAAGCACCGATTGACATGAAATATAAGGACAATGATATTAAAGACATTTATATTTTGTAGGAAGAGTCGGTATATGGATCAGATACCTAAATACCTCGGTATGATCAAATGTGGCATTTCTACACAAATTATTAGTTTATTGATATATCATTTGAAATATGTGAATATCAACTTAATGAACTTTGGTTGTAATGAAATAATGGAGCAACAATCACCAGGATATTTTGGATATGTAGGAATCAATGCTGCATCAATATCATGCATGTGTCATTCGGTATGAAGGAATAAAATAATTAATGTTTCCTATAGTTATTAAAATGACTCATCTCCCAGGAAGGGGTAAAATTGGGAAAATGAATTCAATTTGGCATCTAAATTTATGAGAACATTTCTCAAAGAATTGGGGGTCTATTGAAATCAATCTCATGTCAATCCAATGCAGGGATTGATTGGTACAATTAAAACATTATTTTCTGATTTTTTAACATTGTTTTAATAATGATAAAATCATGTGTGTAGGGTTAAAAACCAACCAAACTGTAATGACCCATAAATTTCAATGAAATTTTTTTCATAATTGCTTTGGGATTTTACGAGTACGTAGTTTCTGATGGTACCTGATTCAGAGGCCCGATGAACCCGAAATCAATTTCCGAAATTTATCTTGAGTACATTCAGTGAACGAACGAGCGGGTTTCTATAACTTTTGAACCAGTGCTCGGAATTGAAATCTGAGGGCCCTGATGAAACCGCAATGCCAGTAATTTCTTAGGAAGACCTTTCCTAGAGTTTTGTTTGCTCGGATGAGGTGGATAAATAAATGGGTTAACTAAAGAGTGAAATAAAAATTTATGCTACAATTTTTATTTCTATTATAACTAGTTATAACCTATGCAGGGAAGCTGGAGTGGGACCCACTACATCCTAACTCTTCTAGGTAGGATATTAGTAAAGTGGGGTCCACACGATCCCCCACCCTTTTTCAATTTCCCCAACACCCCATTTATTTCCCCTCCAGAAATTAATTTTCTAACTCTTCCACATTAAAATGCTTTCCAATAAAATGACTCAGTAATTGGACAACACATGTTAATTAATTCAGTGAATTTAATTTGAATTTCAAATTAATTTTGGCATGTGTGTGTGTGAATAAAATAATACAAGGTCTTATTTTATTGTTGGTGGATTTTCGTTGTGTGGAATAGAGAAGAGAACTCTTGCGGTCTTGAAGAACGACTTCTTCCTCATTGAAGAACGCGAAGAACGCCGGAGCACCTAGGAGAGCCGATGTGATGATCTCTCCCATCTATGCAGCCGGTGTGGGACGACATCCTCTTCTTGGAAGCTCGCCAACACCATCTTCGAACCACCCTCACGACACTGTTTTTCCACGATGATCCTGGTACGTCAACTTATTGAGGTATGGGTCTATGTTCAAATTTAATGGATTAAATCTGTTCTTTCTTGTCGAAGTTGATTAATTTTGGGCCTGCTGTTATCATTTTAATGGGAGGAGGTCGGACCGCATGAACACGACTGATCCTCCTCCCCATTTGATGATTTTCACCATTGCGGTTTGGGACGGAGGCGTAGCGGTGCAAGGTCACGGTGCAGGAACGTATAATATCACCGCGCCGTTGAGGCCGCGACCGGAGCAGGGCTGCAGTGGAGGGGCGCGGCCCTGTCGCGCCGCGCCTATCGGACAAAGGCCACGGATGTTCATAGAAGGTCGGTCAGAATCACCGACCACTGACGCTTCAGAGGGGCGGGACCGCAGGGTCCCGCGGCAGCGGAACCGGTCTGCCAGCCGGGTCGGACGTTCGGAAGAGGTCGGGGGTCGTAACCCCTGGTAGCAGGTAGGCAGGCCCCCCATGGGAGGGGGGGGGGCAGCCCCCCCCCCCCGTTTTCCACATCCACTCGGACAGCGCTGAGGCACCCCACTCGGCCAGCGGCGAGCCGCCCAGGCCGAACCGACCGCACCTTATCCGGCCGCCCGAACCGGGCCAGGCCGCCCGCGCCGGGCCAGGCCCGGCCACCCCCACCGGCCAGGCGGAGCCGTGCCCAAATGGGCCATATCTGGACCCGGGTCAGGTCAACCGGTTTCGGGCCGACCTAGGGGGTCTCGGGCCGGGTCGGTCTGGGCCCAACACCCCCTAAAATCGTCTAGGTTCGTTCAAATGCCCATAACTTGGGCCACAGACCTCCGATTTATGAACTGTCAGTTGAGATGTGATCCTTGGATCGAGATAGTTGTTTCAGTATATTAAACTCAAGGTTTAGGATGACTTTTTGTATGGCCGGGTTGTTTTGAACACGAAACCAACCAGTCCTTCGGAGCGGAAACACTTATAACTTGAGCTTCAGACATCCGATTGATGTTTCGTCGACATTGTTGGTTTCCTATTAGTGATACAGACCTTTTGGATTACTTCGCTCGAGGTCTGGGCGTAGTTGTAGTATGGTCAGGTTGGTTTTGACTTAAAAACCAATCGGGCCCCTTGACGAAAAAGCCAATAACTCTCAGACGGGGCATCCGATTGACGCATCTTCGGTCACGTTAAGTTCCTATTTTTGAGACAGAACTATGGGATACATCAACTCTAGACTACATGTTCGTTGATGTATCGACCCCTTTGGCTCGTGGAGCAGACTGTCCCGGAATCGAGCATGCTTTGTGCGGGAACCCTAGAGTTGGCTGCGACTACGATGACGAAGACGACTGCACTAAAATCCTCTGTGGCTTCGGCAGCGACGACGACTGCACTGAAATCCTCCGTGGGTTCGGCAGTGATGAAGACCATACTGGAATCCTCCATGGGTTCGACGACAATATCTATGGTTATTGTATCCTTTGTGGGTCAGGCAGTATATGACCACTATTCTTGTATCCTACGTGGGTCCGGTAGTATTTGACTCTATACTTGTATCCAACGTGGGTCCGGAAGAGTAGCTAGTCTTGTATCCTTTGTGGGTCTGATAGCTTAGCTGGACTTGTATCCTACGTGGGTCTGATAGCTTAGATGAATCAGTGGTTACATCTGATCATCTCTATCGTCTTACGAAGAAGTATACCTGTGTGAGCTGAGTCTTGACTTTCCAATAATTATCCTCGATATGACTGACTTGCTTTCCTAAGTGGATTGGTTTGTGTTATCATGTGTGGGTGTTTGTGTTATCCTGTGTGGACTATATCGAACTTGGTCTCGAATGATGGAGCCAAACTGGAATTTATGAATTAGGTATATTAATGGGAATATACCTAAGTATATTTGGTTGTTACTTCGTGATTGTATATTTCCTTTGTGGATTAACTTTTGTGGATTCTGGAAGACCTTCGGGGGTCTCGGGGTCCCTATTCAGTAGAGTTTACTCACCCCTACACGAACTATGCCTGCACTACATTGTATTGGATGCAGACGACGGACAACGCTGAATGCGGTTGACACTTGTGGAGAAAGTCGGTGCTTGGAGGCGGACTATTGGGCCGGACATTCACGGAGCGGACAGCTGGACCCGAGGAGCTGAGGAGGATATCTTTACCCACCCTTCAGGTGGGATTTCCAGTGGACAGCTCGACATTGTTGCTTTACTTTTCAATTGTTTTAATTTCTTTTCAGTTGTACTTTACTTCAGTTGGGTTTGTATTCTGGCACATTTACATTCTAGCACTTACAGTTGTACCCAGTTTACTTAGAGTTGACTTCACCTTGCTTACTCTGTGGTGTTTGTTTACATTACAAAGCCAATGCCTTCCCTTTTTATCGGGATTTACGCCTTTGGTGCTAGTCGCCAGCCCCCGGCCTATGGAAGGCGGGTGTGGGTTAGTCAGGACACGGGTCCCGAGGACGGGTCGTGACAAATTGGTATCAGAAGAGTTCAGTTCTACAACAGAACTCAGGACTATGATCTTTCTTCTATGTGAAGCAATATTGTTAAGGGTATTGAGTGTGGTTATCAGTCCTGGGAGTCCAGTGTTGGGGTGTTGGTTGACGTATCCGTACACCAGGATCTGGACATCTGATTTCTGACTCAGTGCATGAAAACATTGATTACATGTGTGTTTCAAAGGTTTTCTTTGTGATTAATTTTGTCAGCTCACTAGGTATACTTTTTTGACCATGGAACACATGTTTCTTTATAGGATGGACCCATGATGGTATCCAGCTAGGGTTCCGAGCTTCGTGTGAGACGACAACCCACCGAGCGACGAGGCCTCGGTGCAGGGCCCTTTTACAGTGGAGGCACCGGCGATACTTCTACCCGCCGAGCCACCGATGCCACCAGCCCCATCCGTTGAGAGTGCACGATGCCTTAGTGCACTGCATGAGTTTTAGCATCAGATACCTCCCATGTTCCGTGGGGATATGGACCATCAGGTATCCGAGGGTTGGCTGGAGGTTGTAGTTTGAGTTTTCAGGTTAGTGGGGACACCATCTGACCCCATGGTGATCCTTGCAACGAGTCTCATACACGCGGCAGTAGGCAGATGGTGGAGCCTGATGCTCTAGGTGCACGATGAGGCATATCTCCTTTGGTCGTACTTTGAGAGCCTCTTTCGCTCGAATTTCATCCCAGCCACCATCTGTGCGGTGCGCATTCAGGAGCTACTATAGCTACAGCAGGGTATCATAACGGTAGCCCAGTACTCAGAGATATTTACGGATCTCTCTTGTTATTCGACGGACATGGTACGGGACCCCTTCATCTAGGCCCGGACCTTTGAGCAGGGACTGAGGCATGAGATCAGGGCATCGATGATCTCCCTCAACATTCCAACGCAGGTAGGAGTACTGGAGCGAGCACTTCTCATAGGGAGCTTTCTTGCGGAGCCAACACCAGCAGCGAGACCTACCACTTGGCGGCACGTAGCAGAGTCTTTTTCATCTGGCAGTCGACGGATGTCACAACGGTCCAGGCAGACCATACCATCATGCAAATGACCTCAGGACACTGGCTTAAAGGTGCGGGGCACACTACGCAGAGCCAACCTTTCAAGGAGCTGACAGTGCTATGCATGTGGCGGGCATGGCCACATGGCTCGTGACTGCCCGACCCGCCGTACAGAGGAGCTGCAGACGGTTGAGGGACCACCCAGGTAGAGGTAGAGGGTCGACCGTGGCGGTCTGCAGGGAGAAGGTAAATTAGGCCGAGGAGTTGGCTGAGAAGCAGGTGGTGGGCGATGCATTGAGGCTTTTCCACCACCACCACCAGGAGGTCCACCCCAACCATAGGGAGCTGGCGGACAGAGGTAGGTTCAACATCAGGTAGACGAGGCCTATGACCACGGCGCACAAGAGATGATTTGAGGTACTATCTATGTCTACTCCACCCTTACTTCAGTTCTTATAGACAAAGGGGTGAGTCATTATTTCATTGCCACTTCCCTTTTTCAGGGCTCAGAGATTCTGACGGAGCCTTTGGCTCGATCCTTACAGCTAGAGACTCCTATGGGAGAATACTCGAAGATTATGCACTAGTTCTGGTAGTGTGAGCTTACTCTAGGAGGTGAGAGCTTTGGCTGGGATCTTCGTGTAGCGGCGTCGAGGCCTTAAGACGTCATCTTGGGCATGGATTGGTTATCTACAGTCCATGCTCAGATCGACTATATTAGGCACAAGGTGCAGTGTGTCCGCACCGATGGGAGCAGGTTCACCTTCACTAGCGAGATGGGACCCTTTGCATCACAGGATGGACTCACGCAGAGGAGAGGACAACCAACTCATCAGTTGTCTAGCCTCATCCAAGGAGTAGTTTACGTATGGAGTCCATGTTTTCCTAATGTGTTGGATCAGTATGAAGATGTTTTTCCGAATAACGTTCCAGGACTACCTCCTCGTAGAGAGGTAGACTTCTATATTGACCTATACCCCAGGATAGCCCCGATATCCACTACAACATATAGGATGGCTCTCGCTGAGCTTCAAGAGCTATGGGTACATATAGAGGACTTGCAGGGCAAGGGATTCATCTGACCTAGTGTTTCACCCTGGGCTTCCACGATTTTGTTCGCCAAGAAGGTGGACAGAATATTGCAAATGTGTGTCGAATATCTTCGCCTAATCCAGGTGACCATGAGGTATACGTATCTACTACTGAGGATTGACGACCTCTTTGATCAGCTCAAGGGAGAATAACAGTTCTCAAAGATAGACCTCAGGTCAGGCTATCATCCGCTCAGAGTCCGAGATGAGGATGTGCAGAAGATGGACTTCAGATGTCGGTATGGCCACTATGAGTTCCTGGTTATGCCTTTCAGCGTAACCAACGCTACAGAATTGTTCATGAGTCTCATGGACATGATCTTTCAGCCTTAACTCGATCGATTTGTCGTGGTCTTCTTCGACGACATATTGATATACTTGACCACTGAGGATGAGCACACCTACCACTTGCGGGTTGTACTGGACACACTCCGAGAGCTCCAACATTATGGTAAGCTCTAGAAGTGTCAGTTCTGGTTACGTGAGGTCCACTTCTTGGGTCACTTCATCTCTGAGGCAGGTGTTTCGGTGGATCTTATGAAGATCGAGGCTATGCTAGATTAGGATCCACCCAAGAGAGTGACGGAGGTGCCGAGTGTCTTGGGGATAGCTGGTTACTAACAGAGATTTTTTCCCGAATTCTCCAGAGTTGTTGCACCACTTTTAGCTTTGACGAAGAATGGGAAACCATTCGTGTGGTCAGATAGATGTCAGCAGAGCTTCCAGGAGCTGAGACAGAGATTGACCAGCACACCCATCTTGAGGATACTGGAGGAGGGAGTTGGGTACATAGTCTACTATGATGCATCCGATACCGGACTCGGGTGTGTACTGATGCAGGAGAAGTCTGTGAGCGCCTATGGATCATGACAGTTGAGGCAGCACGAGAAGAACTAAGCTACCCATGACCTGGAGTTAGCAGTAGTGGTCTTCACTCTAAAGACATGGTGACACTATCTGATGGAAGAGCGCTTTACAGTCTACTCATACCACCAATGTCTTTGGTTCATCTTTGCGTAGAAGTACCTGAACCTGAGGCAGCGGCGATGACTCGAGTTCCACCAGGACTATGACTTTGATATAGTCTATACTCCTAGAAAGGGGAACGTAGTAGCAGATGTTCTCAATAGGAGGACGAGCATCCAGCTACATGTGGGTGTGATAGTGGAGCTAGCCTCTTTGTAGATATCCTTTGTGGACAGAGATAGAGCATGCTTTCTTCAGTCACTCACAGTCACTCCTCCACTAATATAGTGGGTCCAGGAGGCACAACATGGGGACTTTGACTGTGAGACGCGGCGTGCTCAGATATCCTCAAGACAGGCACCTGATGGATTCTCTGTATGAGGAGAGCACAAAATTCTTTTCTGAGGACGTACCATGGTACCAGCTACTTTATAGGAGGAGGTGATGAGGGAGTTTTACACTTCCCCTTTAGCGGTACATCTAGGGGTAGCGAAGATGAACCAGGATCTCAGGATACAACACTTGTGGCCGGGTATGAAGAAGGTTGTAGCAGAGTTCATTTCTCGATGCCTCACCTGCCAGCAGGTGAAGGTGGAGCACCAGGTACCAGCAGGCTTGGTACATCCCTTGGAGGTCCCAAAGTGGGAGTGGGATAGGGTATCTATGGATTTCGTGACTGGACTTCTATGCACTTCTAGAGGTCACGACTCTATTTGGGTGATTGTCGACCGACTCACCAAGTCAGCTCACTTCTTACCCATTAGAGAGCAGGGCTCAGTAGAGAGCTTGGGACGTCTCTACGTTCAGGAGATTGTATAGCTTCATGGTGTTCCATCTTCTATCATCTCTGATCGAGATGCTCGCTTTACTACCCGGCTATGGAAGGGGTTGCAGGAATCATTCGGGACGCAGCTATGTCTGAGCACCGCCTTTCACCCTCAGACGGATGGTCAGACGGATAAGACAATTCAGACTCTCAAAGACATGCTCCATTCATTTGTCCTTGACTTTGGTCATAGCTGGGAGGATCACCTACCATTGGTGGAGTTTGCATACAAAAATAGATACCACTCCACCATCGGGATGTCACCATACGAGGAATTGTACGTCCGACCTTGCAGATCACCGTTGCGCTGGACAGACGCTGTGGAGTCATCACTTGTGGGACCAGAGATGGTCCAGGCCTTGAAAGAGAAGGTCCAGGTCATCCAAGAGCGGATGAGGACATCTTAGGGCCAACAAAATTCTTATAATGATTGGAGGCAGAGACTACTGGAGTTCGAGGATGGCGACCATGTTTTCTTGCGGGTCCCACCTCGACGTGGATTACGGAGATTTTGCCGAGGCGGCAAGTTATCTCTACGCTTCATCATACCATTCTAGGTTCTCTACAAGATTGGCAAGGTGATTATCTCCTAGATATACCACCTTAGTTACACCAGGTGCACGACGTCTTCCACGTATCTCAGCTGAGGAGATACGTGCACAACCCGACGCATATCATCGACCATGTGGAGGTGGACATTGATGATGGGGAGAATTTTGCGGAGGGCCTGGTGGATATCAAGGATCGAAAAGATCGGGTCCTAGATGGGTGGTCGATTCTTATATTGCGCATCAGGTGGAAGCACAGGAACCTCCAAAAGAGAACTTGAGAGCTGGAGGCTCAGATGGATGCACATTACCCTCATTTGTACCCATAGTTTGTGATGTATCTTTACGAGGGCGTAAAGCCCTGAGATGGGAGTATTGTAAAGGCTCAAAAATTTCAAGGAATTTTTTTTCCAAATTTTTTTTTCATTTTACGAGTACGTAGTTTTTGACTGCACGTGATTCTGAGTCCTGGTGTGTCCAGAATCAATTTTTGAAGTTTAGCTCGGGTACGTTCAATGAACGAACAAGCAGGTTTTCCTAACTTTTGAACCGGTGCTCAGAATCGAAATCTGAGGGCACCGATGAAACCTCAGTGCTGGTAATTGCTTAGGAAGACCTTTCTTGGATTTCTGTTTTCTCGGGTGAGGTTGATAAATAAATGGGTCAACTGAAGAGTGAAATAAAAATGTGTGCTATAATTTTTATTTCTATTCTATGTAGTTATAACCGATGCAGCGAAGTTGGAGTGGGACCCACTACATACTTACTCCTTTAGGTAGGATATTAGTTATGTGGGGTCCACATGAGTCCCCACCTCCTTCAATTTCCCCAACATCCCATTTATTTCCCCTATATCAATTAATTATGTAACTCATCCACATTAAAATGCATGCCAATAAAACGCCTCATTAATTGGACAACACACGTTAATTAATTCTATGAATTTAATTTGAATTAAAAATTAATGTTGTCATGTGTGTGTGTGAATAAAATAAGACAAGGTCTTATTTTATTGTTGGTGGATTTTTGTTGTGTGGAATAGAGGAGTTAACTCTTGCGTTCTTGAAGAACGGCTTCTTCCTCGTTGAAGAACGCGAAGAACGTCGGAGCACCAAGGAGAGATGACGTTCCAATCTCTCCCTTCTCTGCATCCGGTGTGGGAGGACATCCTCTTCTTGGATGCTTGCCAACGTCGTCTTCAAACCACCCTCGCGACGCCGTTTTTTCGCGATGATCCTTGTACGACAACTTCTTGAGGTAGGGGTTTAAGTTCAAATTTAATGGATTAAATTTGTGCTTTCTTGATGAAGTGGTTTAATTTTGGGCCACCTATTATCATTTTAACGGGATAAGGTTGGACAACACGAACACGGCTGATCGTCATCCCCCTTTGTTGATGTTCACCATTGGGATTTTGGACGGAGGCGGTGCGGTGCAACGATACCACGTCGGAATGAATAATATCACCGCGCCGTTGAGTCTGAAAGAAGCTGCGACCGGAGCGGGGCCGCGGCAGAGGGGCGCGGCACCGTCGCACCACGCCGGTCTGACAAAGGTTGTGGCTTAAGGCCGCGGAGGTACAAGGAAGGGCGGCCAGAATCACCGGCCGCCGGTGCTTCAGAGGGGCAAGACCACGGGGTCCCGCGGCGGTGGAACCAGCCGGCCAGCCGAGCCGGCCGTTCGGAGGAGGCCGGGGGTCGTAACTCCCGGTGGCCGGTAGGCAGGCCCACCATGGGGGCGGGGGGCAGTGCCCCCCCCCCCTTTCCACGTCTGCTCGGCCAGCACCAAGCCACCCCGCTCGGCCGGCACTGAGCCGCCCAAGCCAGACCGGCTGCACCGGGCCAGGCCGCCTGCGCCGCGCCAGGACGCCCCTGCCAGGCAGGTCGACACGGTTTGGTCCAACTCAGGGAGTCTCGGGCCGGGTCGGTCCGGGCCCAAAACCCCCTAAAATCAGACAGGTTTGTTCAAATGCCCATAACATGGGCTACGGACCTCCGATTGATGCACTGTCAGTTGCGATGCAATCCTTGGATAGATACGGTCATTTCGGTATATTACAATCAGTGTTTCAGAGAACATTGGATATAGCCAGGTTGGGTCGAACACGAAACCAACCGGCCTTCGGAGCGGAAACGCTTATAACATGAGCTTCGGACGTCTGATTGACGTGCCGTCAACTTTGTTGGTTTCGTCTTAGTGAGATGGACCTTCTGGATTACTCCGATCGAGGTTTGGATGTAGTTGGAGTATGGTTGGGTAGGTTTTAACTTAAAAACCAATTGGGCCCCTAGGACAAAAAAGCCAATAACTCTCAGACCGGGCGTCTGATTCACGCGCCGTTGGTCACGTTAAATCCTATTGTCGAGACGGAACCTTGGGATACATCAACTATGGACTAAGTGCCAGTTGGTGTATCGAACCCCCTTGGCTCATGGAGAGGACCCTCCCGGAATCAAGCATGCTGTGTGCGGGAACCCTAGAGCTGGCTACGACTGTGACGACGATGACGACTGCACTGAAATCATTCGTGGGTTCCGCAGCGATGACTATTGCACTGAAGTACTCTGTGGGTTCACCAGGGATGACGACTGTACTGGAATCCTCTGTGGGTTCGACGATGATGACTATTGTTCCTGTATCCTTTATCGGTCCGGCAGTACGTGACTACTGTTCTTATATCCTACATGGGTCCGACAGTATATGACTTTGTACTTGTATCTACGTGGGTCTGTCAGAGTAGATGGTATTGTATCCTTTGTGGGTCCGACAACTTAGTTGGTCTTGTATCCTTCGTGGGTCTGACAGCTTAGATGAATCAGTGGCTACATCTGATCATCTCTATCATCTTACGAAGAAGTATTCGTGTGTGAGATGAGTCTTGAATTTCCAATAATTATCCTCGATATGATTGACTTTCTTTCCTAAGTGGATTGGGTTGTGTTATAATGTGTGGGTTGGTTTTTCTATCCTGTTTGGACTGTATCGAACTTTGGCTCGGATGATGGAGCTGAACTGGAATTGATGACTTAAGTATATGTATGGGAATATACCTATGTAGAGGTGGTTGTTACTTCGTGATGGTATCTTTCCTTTGTGGATTCTGGAAGACCTTCGGGGGTCTCGGGGTCCCAACTGAGTAGCGTATACTCACCCCTACATGGGATAGGCACGCACTACATTGTGTTGGATGGAGACGATGGACAAAGTTGATTGTGGTTGAAGCTTGTGGAGCATGTCGGTACCTGGGGGCAGACCATTGGGCGGGATGTACACGGAGCATACAGCTGGACTCGAGGAGATGAGGAGGCTATCTATACCCACCCTTCATGTAGGATTTCTAGTGGATGGATCGGCATTTCTGCTTTACTTTACAGTTGTTGTACTTTCTTTTCAGTTGTACTTTACTTCAGTTGGGTTTTTATTCAGGCCCATTTACTTTATAGCACTTACAGTTGTATCCAGTTTACTTAGTGTTTACTTCATCTTGCTTACTCTGTGGTATTTTTTTACTTTATAAAGGAAATACCATGCCTTTTTATCAGGATATAGGCCGTTGTTGCTAGTCGCCAGCCCCCTGGCCTATGGAAGGTAGGCTTGGGGTAGTCACGGCATGGGTACCGAGGATAGGTCGTAAAACAAACGATCATCAATTGACATGAAATATTAGGAAAATGATATTTAATATATTTACAATAAATAAGAAGAATTAGTTAGTGGATCAGATACGTGAATTTCCTGGAATGATCAATATAGGTTAACTTGATTTACATTTAAAAGTAAATTTTTAACTGTAAAGTGGTGTTAAAAGATATTTGATGTTAGATTTGGACTCATTTAGGTCAGTAATAAATTATAATATTTTTTGATTATTCTATATATATTCACTAACTAAATAAATATGACCAATTTGTATTCCCTTTTTTTGTTTTTTGTTTTGAATCTTATTGCAGGCTTATTGAAATAGAACATTGGAATGCATTGGAGCCGTTGGATTGATGGACATGCGAAGAAGTATTTTTTTCATTTATTGTTTTTGAGTATTCTGGTGTTTCTACTATTTGGAATTGATTTTATTTGTGATATTTGGTTTCTTTTTTCTATTTGGGAAGTATAATTGTAATTTTAAAAAAAATTCCCAGGTTAGAGACTACTATTAGTGGTGGAAAATCGGTTTGAAACATTGCAACCACTAAAGGCGGACATTTTAGGTTGAATATTGGGAGGCCTATAGAAATCACTTTTGGAGGTCTCTATTGGAAAACCTATAGTGACTACTATTAGAACATGCAATAGAGTACCTACAGAGACCGCCATTTGCAAATGCAGTATAACCATCACCGACGGGCCTATTGTTACTGCCAGTGGCAGTCACTAATGGTTTTATTTCTTGTACTCTATTTATAATGATTATAATTTTTTTGGAAAAAAATCATTGGTGATTGGGTAAATTTATATTATAATCTTAAATTTAGAAGTCAATATATTTAAATACAAAATACTATTTAGAAGTGAACTAAATTTTATGTTGATTTATATGATATTCTGTTTAATGATTTTATAAATTTATAAAAAATATTTCATGAAATTTATATCTAAAAAAATAACTAGTCCAATCCCTTTATTTTTGAATGTGGGATGAGAGGAAACGTCATGTGAATTATTGAGGAAATAACATGGGAAAATATTGAATGGAATCTTATAGAATCTCAATTTCCATGTGTACATATAAGGGTTGTAACCAATATATTTTTAGTATTGATATTAGCATTGATTCATGCCCTACTAAAAAAATTGGCAGTGGAAGCGCTACCCTTTTATCAGCGCTAAAAGAAGTGTTGATAAAGTGTGCCTTTAGCAGTGCTAAAAAGCGCTGATAAAGGGGGTCCTTTTACAGCACTAAAAAAAGAACGGTTAAAAGTGACCCTTTAGCATAGATTTTTTTAGCACTGATAAAGGCCCCCCTTTATCAGTGCTTTTTTTAGCGCTGTTAAAGGTGACCCTTTATTAGTGATTTTTTTAGTAGCGTTGATAAAGGGGAGATTTATCAGTGCTTTTTCCTAGCGCTGATAAATTTTATGTTTCAAATAAAAATTTCATGAAAAATAATATATTGTTATATAAGTATATTTATATTGATATAAATATAATATATATATTTTTAAATATGTTTTACGATAGTATAAATAGACTATTACATTTAAATATATATGAAATTCATTGGATATGGATTTAAAATATATTAAAAAATTCAATAAATTAATAATTTTCTAATGATCATAAATTAAGAATCATTTAATAACAACTTGAAGACACAATGAATCAAAAAAATAATAAAAGATCTAAAATAAGTTGAAAATATAACTCAAACATCAAACGACCATAACTTTTGATTCTTGTGTCTGTTTGAGCTCTATAGCATATCATATCGAATCCAACGACGAGATCTACGTTCCTGTCACCCAAGAAAAGATTTTGTCACATATTTAAAGCCAAAAAGGCCTATAAGGCCTCCAAAACTGAGCTTTTAGTCGGGAAACCTTGATTTGTAAACATTCAAACAAGTATAATTTTTGATCTGAATGTCCGTTTGGCCTATACCACATATCATATCGATGATTATTTCATTTTCTTCGATTTGATTGGTTTTGGAGTTGAAAAACGATTTTGTATTAGAAGTTATTTTAGTTTTAACATTATATGGCATTTCAAATATGCATATATATGTATTTATTCATAAATAAGTGTGTGTGTGTGTGAGTGTTGTATATATGTATGTATGTATTTATTTATTCATTTATAAACACACATAAAAAACATCTTTTATAAATGTATTTAAAATTTGTCTTGTAAATATATATTATTATACAAATTTAAAGATGGATAATAAATTATAACTAAAAATATATATATAAATAAATATACGAATAAATATATATATACTAATATATGAATAAATATATATGTATTAATATAAATAAATTTATTTATATTAATATGAATATATATTAATATATGAATAAATATAACTATATTTATATAGATATATCATTAAATAGGGGAAAAATGAAATGGATTAGTGGTAAAGGTGCGGGCGCGCAAGGGGGAGGTCGTGGGTTCCAGTTCAGGTGGAAGCAAGGAGGTGCGCACAGGGGAAACCTGCTGGACGCGCGGTCAAGGGAAGCATGTGGGAGTGGTGCACCTAGCGATGATAAAGGGGGTCAAGTGCTGTTAAAAAGGGGAGTCACGTACTATTAAATGATCCCCCCGAATTATATATGATTTTTAATATTTTTATTTCAACCCGTTATCAGTGCTTTTCTGAGCGCTGATAAAATGGACCTCCCCCTTATCTTCTCCTCGATTAATAGTTCTTTTTGTAGGGCTGTTAATGAAATTTTCTAGCACTGATAAAACACATATTTGTAGTAGTGATGGGTGATTGAATTTAGATCATTCCTTACTCAGAAAAATATTATTGATCCATGGTAATATTTTGAGGATGTTTATAAAAGAACATATTGAATATTTGAAGATCATAATGCAATTTGAAAAAGTAATAATAATTCAGAGATGAATAATATGAGCATAATAAAATTTGATGATCTTAGAAACATCATATAACTATAGAACAAACCGACATTCAAATGTTAAATAGATTTTTTTTCAATACGGAACAAGCATTGATGAAATATATTTGAATGTGATAGAGGAATCTATTACGGTGGATTATTGAGTAAAACATGCAACTGAATAAATGATCAAAAGATTAAATATAGTTTAAATTTCATGAGAATTCATTTCAAATAGTGTAGAGTTGTTAAATTATTTAATTTTACTTCCTAGTGATAATGCTGTGATTATATTAATAGAAATTCTTATATGTCCAAATCAATTTAATTTTTGTATTTGTGAGTCTTTTTTTATTATGGTATAGAATAGAGTCATGTTATTCTTGAACTAATCGAAACATGGGTCTCAAATGTTAGTCCTTGTTAACATTGATTCTTCGGGACCTACCCTAATATAATATCATTGTGGGTAACATTACTTTTTTACTTTTATTTATTATAAGACTAGAAAATTATCTATTTAAATTATAAAACACAAATATAACATTTTATTAATAATTAATTAAATTAATGCACATGGCTGAGGGGGAAATTAGTTAATAGATAATAATACTATGATTTCAAGCTGATGGAAATTAAAATAGATTTAAATATAAAAAAAATATTAAAATAATAAAAAATTAATGTGTATAATTATTCTTTATATATACAAAATAACATTTAGGAAGAGTTAATGAACCATATTTTAACATAATTGTCTAGATGTATATGAGTATACTCAATAATTCTGAAGAAAAACATGGTTCATGTACAAAATAAAATAACATTCTTGGTTAATACAATTCAGTTTATTCCAATGGTATAAGATGATATATAATATATATTATACAATAAGAAAATATTTGTATTATTGTTTTTGTGAAGCCTTATTATGTTTATATAGAATCTATGTATTATGATACACTCTTGTAATAATAAAATTAAGGAATTATGATTTTATTTTGTCATTAAAATATTGATTTTAATCTATGAGATAATGATGAGAGAAAATTAATAAAATTATGATGTTTTCTCTTCAATGAGAAGTTAATTTGGGAAGACCAAAACAATGTTCATCATGAAATCAAATTTAATGGTTCAACCAACAAATACTATATTGATTTAAATAGTTACACCATAAGGGGATTATTTTATATATTCTCATATAGTAATATATGATGTCTGGAAGAAATAAAAGGAAAATATACTCAGAATGCTCAAGAAATACTAAACATAATGGGAATTACCAAATCTTAGATCTTAATAAGTTTGAGATCATTATGTTATAGAACAAAAAACATAAAGAACTATATATATATGGGTGAAATTTAAAATTATTAAGATCATCCATAGTTTTTTTGTTCGTCCAGAGGTTTGTGCCTAAAAATAAACTCATCCTTCTAATGGATGATGGAGATTGAAAAATTCCTAAAGTGGTAACGACACAGTGATTCCAAAATGATGGAATATTTGATGCAAAATAAAATATCTCCATTTAAATATATTGTATAATGGGTGACATGTGACTTAACATAGGTTAAAAGAGATCATGAGAAAAGATATTAGTTATTTTTTGAAGAATAAGATGATAAATGATGTTGAATAAGGTATGGAAATTTTTTTAATTGAATCCAATATTTGGTTATAATTGATAAAATATAAATTTCCTTATTACTAGTTATATAGGCTATGATTGGTACATTACTGAGTGTAGTTGTGTTTGATCATTATCACTTGCGGAAGATATACGTAAACAATAATTTTATTAATTGAGATATAGATAAATAAATTTTCTTGAATTAATTGAATTTAATCAAGGATTTGTGAAATAAAAACATAATATAATACATGATTAAATTCCTCTCTAATGTGAAGTATGAACCAATGCCATGATATGAAAATATAATTATTTCCTGGGTGAGGTATACTTTATTCCATGCACCACATATCAATGTTTCTACATGGGGAATGTGTTTATGGAAATTTAATAATACATATTATATATGTGGATGACATGTTCCCATGTAGTATATACATTATAATGATTCAGATGCTTTGAAGATAACTAAAGTGATTATTTTTTACATATAAGGGAATAATAGTCATCCAAATTCATAGTTGCAACTAATGGTTATTCTATATACTAAGGAATTGTATTATATTTATATAAAATAATCAATGAAGGAGTAGGTATGATGTATATTTATTCTATAAGTTCATATAAAAATCTGATATGGTAGTGTTTTATTTTATTATAATTATAGAGTTCTTAACATGGATCCAAGTAATTTGATTCATGTTACGGATATTCAATTTTAATTAAAATAAAATTTCATTTTAAAAAGTATGAAATACATAGTATTAGAGATTTAAATGATATCCTAAAATAAAAAACATAATAAATTTTCACCACCATGTATTTTCCATGAAAATACATGGAGACACTATGCCTTAGTAGGGATTGGGTGAATGGATAATAAAGAAAACTAATTTCTTCTACTTTTTTTTATGTGTGAATTTTTTTCTGTGAAAAAGTATTAGAGAATTTCTTTGATTTATTATATGGAATTATCATGTGGTATATTTTTTAGAGTGCTGTTTGTTTATGTTCAAATCACCTATATTAGATATGGAAATTCTAGTCGATAGCTTAGTCAAGTTGATTGTGGTAGTGGTAGTGAAATATCATGTGTAAAGTACGTTTGGTAGATGATAGAACCCAAGGATTGAAAATGTTAAACCATGCCCTCCAATAATGTTTAGTAGCCCTCTAAGTGTCCAAAATAGTTCCATAGATTCTATAAAACCTTTATACTCTATAAAAGAAACAAAATCCACTAAAAACATTAAGGGGGATATATCTAGATTTAGGGACCTCTCATTAGATACCTCAGTAACAACTCTCATCAACATGAATCAATACATACCAATGATAGAATGATGTTATACGTAATGTTTTAAACAACAATTCTATGGGTTACCTCTCCAGGATCTCATTATAGACTAAATATAACTATCATATAACAATAAATATCAGTAGGGAAAATAACATTTCATAATTCCCTAACAACCAAAATGTTACATCATCCAAGAGAAAAAACCGAAACACAAAAACACATGGGAAAAAAAGAATTAATATTGGTCCGATAATCATAAAAAATATCCAATAATATGCTATTCCTCTATAGTGAATGAAATTATGAATGAAAAAAATCACACAACACTCTTCATTGTGGACATGGAGCTCAGTTAGTCATTCCACAAATGTTAAATTGTCATCAGTATCAACTACACCACATTCATTGACATGAGATTTATCATGGAGATAAAGATCAATATATGATTCATGGATGATATAATGGATTTTATCGATCTATAGAGGAAGAATCTACTGATACTCCACCACACCAATGGACTCCAAAATAATAAAAATACTAGAAACCTGGGTGAAAAAATTCCTTCAATACCCAAGATCTATTTCACATGATGCAAGGAACACTATAATAATACATAGTCTCTATCCTCACACTCTTAGAACCTCCACATCAAATTATAATAAGATTCATGATGTTCATGCAGTACCCTCATCCTTTCATGATCCATATTTACATTCCATTTCATACTCTCTACCACATTAAGAATAAAAAATATGACTCCCGATCTAAATATTGATATAGGTAGCAGTGACTTGGCCTCTCACACAACTGCTCATGTAGAGAGAAATAAATTAATAAAATGAAACTGTTTTTAAAAGAAAATTAATAAAAGGAATGTTATTGTCCCCTGATCTATGGAATTCCATTATTTATTCCCATGATATGTCCACAACTGTCTTAATGGTATGATAGACCTATCTATTTATCTTAACGTGGAAGTAGTGTTTTGTCTTAACCATGTAAAATATTAATGATTCAATACTCTACAATGTAGAAATGAATAATAATCATCATTTTCATGGATGATGGACCTTGAGAATCCATTACATCCCATTACGTAATTTACATAGCTACTTTCAAAAAAAATTCCTGATGATCTACTCCTTTAATTGATAAAATTGGATCATATTTGATCATGAGATTCATGATATCCAAAATATCCTCTTATAATACATATTGTTGTGGTAATCTTATAAGGAATTCTGTCAATATTTCTTTCCACATCAACTAATTAAAATCCAAATGATGCAAAAACCCATTAGGAACATGATGATTCCCCATTACATACTATAAAACTAGACACCATTACATGAACATTGACAATAGAAATTTCAACCCAAGCCAGCATAACTACATCATCAAACAATTATATATTTCTTATACACATTGGTTCAGAACTAATTATTAGTGGAGAAATTCATGTATAACTCCCACATTCGTCAATATTTGTATGGAAATCCTCTTCTAAATCATCAATCAATATTTTTCATCCTCCGTCCACCTTTCTGGGGTTTCACCGTGAACAAGTTGATCTCACAACACATTCACCTCTAGATTTACCCACTAATACTCCTATAAATATTTCATTATTTATGAATTCACTATTATCTAAAATATTAAATATCCACCACATACTACCCCTATATCTTGATATTTTGTTGAAAACTCATACATTTCTCTCTACAACCCCCCAAACATCATAAAAAAATCATTCGAAGATTTCCTTCTTAGTTTTTGATCTATGATATTCCATTTCCCCAATTTATAGGTGATGTTGATTTATACTTAGGGAGAAACTACATCTATATCCAATTATGTATTTATTTATATGTTGAACTAAGATACATTACATCTCAAAATGTTGTTACTAGTGAAAAACAGAACATTCCATATAATGATTCAATGTCACCACAACTCATGGAAAACTCCACATCCTACAATTTCAGATCATGGGTGGAAATATTATTTTGAAGAGGGTGAAACTATCTAGACCTATAGGTAATTAATACCGACTAATAACTCAATAAGAAATATAATACCAAATATAAAATTTCACATAACACAACAAAACATTCCCCCTATATAGGAAACCATATAATAATAGTGCATACTAACAACCCTTTTATAGTTATAATCTTCATGATATTAATTGTTCTATGTGAAATAATAATCTATCATGGTTATATATAACAATAGTGGAACAATACAATGATATTCGGATAAAAATCACTAATAATATCCAGTAATAATATGAAATGAACAACCCCTAATCACTTTATGGGGCCCCCAAGACCCAACCAAATCAACCATTGATGGATCCAGAACTACTCCCTACTGAGAAACCACATAACTATTAAAATGAACCACATGTATCCAAAACATACAAATAAAAAAAATCTAATACAATGAGTGTTTTATTAGAGTATTTGAAATGATCATTAGATTCCCACTATGATTCTCCTTAGAAATTTAGTATATAAGATTTTTTTATGAATAATACTTTAAAAATGATTTGGAACTCAAAAAATAAAGAGTTCATAAGTCCCAAAATTATTAAAGATATGTTTCTAAAATAGTATCATGTAACCACTCAGTCAAATATTTCATATATATATCAAAAGGTGGTAAATTTTATATCTCCCACCTTTACCAACAACTGATGATACCCATACTATAGATAAATCTTAAAAAAAATTATATCCTCTAAAATTATCAAAAAGATAAATAATCCCTGAAATATGGTAATTGATGTTGTAAAAACCCTAATTTAGGCCATAGTTGTCTATACAGTCCCAATAATAATATTCCCCTTATTTTGAAATAACACTTTGGAATCCCATGATGATACACTCATCCAGATGAGACCATTATACATATGATCATATATCTAAATAATTATTTTCTGCAACATTATATGTGTTATTTGATAAAGAGACCATGAAATTAGATAGACATCTGGCTATAATTCTATCCCAAAATCTATGTCACATTAATGTGTAATTTTACAAACTGCTCTATAAAAAATATTGAAAATTTATTTGATAACTCTTACTTAATCAACCATCATAGAACCAATTGACTTCACCATCAAATATTTCATCAAGGAAAGAAGGGGGCCCATACACCAAATACCTATATAATAACCCTTATTACTAATTAATATTTCATTATTACCATGAAAAATGGGACTATACTCTATGAATAATATATATCATCAAATATGTAATACAAAAAATTTATTTTAAGGATGAAATTTTATAGATATATTTATATTAAGAAGAAAATACCACATGACTAATTATTTCTGATCATCTTTCAATACATCTAGCAAATAGAAAAAAAATAAGGTCTGTTATATGACACGATTAGTCAATAACTGGGGAATGGTAAGTCTCTCCTTGACCATCCCAAATGAAAAAAGAAATGTGGGTGAAATTTTGGAATGTGTGATAAAGGAATAAAAATAGGAAACCAAAGGGTATATGACCTAATAATTTGGAATATTATGATCCCAAAACCTTCTGGTGTCATAATCTATATGGTATGAAATAATATACACCTATGTACTCCACTACACTCCTATAGAACACCTCCATGACCAAGAAATTGTTAGGGTGTCATAAAGTGGGAAATAATTATGTTATATCATTTCCTACCCTATCTACTCTCAGAGGTCCATTTTCATATATCCACCTATGAAATTATAACTTCACTAGACACATCTACTAATACTAATGCTGAAAAATGCTTCCACTACCATCCTAAGATTTTTATGGACCATTGGTCTCTGATTCAAGTGAAAAAATAGGACCCCAAAAAATAAAGAACATTGTTCTAAATTACCTTAGAAAATAATATGGGCAACTTCACACTGAAAATAGAAATATAAGAAGCTGAGGAAAATTACCCTCATGCCAAAACATTGGTGGAGCCTATAATTGATATTGAACACAAACTGACATTCTAATCAATATACCTTGTTATCTCAGCAATCAAAAAATACCACTTGAGATTGAATACATAAAATCAAATATGTCATATTTTGATCCCTCATATTGAACAAGAGTATAATTAGTTTAATCATATACTTTATATAAATCATAAATACATCCTTAATACATTATTCATGGGTTACATCATTATGAATTAGATCAGTGGGGAAACACTAAACATCCCAAAAATTGATGTCATGGACTCACATAGTAATAGTGCCTTATAAAGGAGAAATATGTTCCTAAAAAATTTCTACCTTCTTCATCATTGATTTTAATTAAATATAGAACTTATTTTGGTTATTTTTCTACAAAACACCTTTCTCCTTAATCTCCCAAGATACAATATTTAACATTGATTCACTACACCACTCATATAAATTATTTCCAATGGTACCCAATACTCTATCTGGTCTTAATTAAATGTGTTGGAGTACTCTATCTCTTCAAAATAGTAATACATCATTAGATTAGTTACAATTACCATATACTGCTCTAGAAAATACCATTAATCGGAACATAGAACCCTATGCCATTTATGATCCTCTTTAATTGGGAAACCCCCTTTTTTTTGGAAAACTAATCTTCTCTCTAAACCTCACGAACATGAAACAATAATGGAAAATTTATATAAGATAGAAAAAAATGGAAAAAATGATTTCTATAGTTTGAAAATATAATATATTATGTTCTTTTCATTAAATTCATTTAAAATATAATAATTTACATCACTCAATTAGAATATATTATACTTTCAAATGAGTTCCCATTAATATGTCTCTACGTAGTTACAAAAATCTCAAAACCTATAACATTTGGAAATATTTAGTTCATTATGTTAGATCATAAGGGCCCGAAAAATTAAATTTATTAGTTATTCTCCTTTTCTATCGTTAAATTTAGTGTTCACTATCACTGTTTCTCTACCATCCCACGAAATTGACATAGTCCTACAACCCTAGATACATATTTTACCATAATAAACTGATGATACAAATTTATAATGGATCTTCCATCTATTTCTACACCTCTTAGGGTATGAATGATGGAAAAGAGATAGTGAAGCCTAATTTCTACACCCAATAGGACCTGGGATAACAACTTGCTCTGAGGGTATAATGAATAAAACAAATATTAGAGGAATTAACCCCAATAGATATCTAGGATATGGAGATAAAATACCAGCCAATGAAATATTATATAACATATGATATTTTAAATCAATAAATATACTAAAACTCATGTAATATTATATGAAGATGAATGAAATTATCCACAAAGAAAATGATACCAAAAAAATATACAATTAAAACAACAAAACTAAAAGATCCATGTTATCAATTTCTATATTAGTCCCTAATTATCTCATGATAAAACGAAATAGAGTTTATATATTCATTTGCGTGACCATATAATTAACACTCAATAATATCATACACTAGAATTCTCATAAAAATTTGAAATAAGAACACCAATTCCCAAGTGGATATACAAAAAATAAAAAATAACCAACTAGGTTTACTAGTTCTGGTCCTCACCAAATAACATTTATATGTATACTAATATAATAGATAAAATATCATGAAAATTTTACCATGTACTCCAAACCCACATATTTTCTATTCGAGTAACACAATTTCATATATCATGCTACACATATCCCGTCTGTTTCCATCAACCTGATTCTATTAGAGCAGTCACCACAATGATAAATACCTCTATGTAAACCCAATCTGTCACCATCACATCCAAATCATCCAATAACAACTTCCATAAAATGTAAATGTAGGGTATCATGAACATAAATGACATCAACCTTGGCCCCCCAACTATGCATGACCACCACTATGAACTACCAAATACTATTTTCAATCATCATGTATATTGAACTATATCTAAATGAAATAATTTCCAATTCATAAAAAATTCACTTATAATAGAGGGTATTGGAGACGGGTTAGCTAGTTATCCATCCTTTTTATGTTTTTTTTTCAGAAATCATCGAGAACCCAAAACCATTGGGTTTCGATGTATGTACAAATCTTAAGTGGTGTCGAATATATAATTCACAAGTAAAAATAAAATTATAATTTTTACAAAAAACCAACCCAAGGATTAAAAAATATCATAATCCTACAATATCTTCATCACTATGATCAAATGATAATATCACATCCATTTCACTATCCACCAATAATGTCCCACTTATAGAGTACACAAATACAATTAAATTCCAATGTACATATATAATTACATTAATTACAAACAAATTACCTATTATCTTACAATATAAAAAAATTTGAAATTAAAATTAATTAACCAATTTAATTCAACATTTTCATTAATCATTTCAAATAATTCATAAAATACAACATATTAGTTTAAAAATTAATATTTTAAATTATTTCCAATGTCATTTCAATTAAATTTTATAATATTAGTCAACTTATTTTAAGGAAACTACATCAACACACTAGACAAAAACCCTTCTCCCTCACACCAACAACCACACATTATATCTCAATATACAGTAATTTGGACATCTCAATTAAGAAACCTCACATTATGACAACCACATGTTATCCCATATAACATATCACAGAAACCATCAATAGCTTCACTACAAATAATGTTCTGCATCGAACCTAATTAGAACAATTTCCATTAAAATTTCCAGAATTTATAAATAGTTAAACTAAAATACCTCAAAATCAAATAAATAAAAATTATAAAGTCCAACTACAATGATACGACATTTTATATTCAATAAAATGTCTTTCATTAATTAACTTTATTTTTTATCCTGTATATTCTAAAAAATTTACTGATTTATGTGGGATAATAAGTAATTTCCTTTCATAAGTTTTAAATAATTTATTATAGTTGAGATTATATAATAAATATAATAATCGTTTTATAAGTATAACAACTACCAAACAATGAAGGACCCCCAAAACTATGATTTTATGGAATATTTGAGATCATAGATAATTCCATTATCAATATCAACAAAATATTTAAAAACATGTGAATACTCCCTTTCACGTTAAATTTTTGATTAATACAATTCATGTCACTATTTTACAAATCCATAACAATAACCTAATGGATGAATAATTAAAAAAATACAATGGATTCACATTAAGGAAATCGAGATTATGATCTCATATATAGATTGATTCTTGAAAGAGATTCAAACTAACAATAGAGGAATATGAGGATTAAACAACACCAATATCGAAGGGATAAACTAATTATATACTCATAGTATTCCATGCCAAACCAGGATAATAAATAAAATGAAAACAAGGGGTTCTACATAATTAATATCTAGATAAAAATAGAAGAAAAAAATAGAGAAAAAGGAGAAGAGGGTACATGAGTAAACAAAACATGATTCACTATTAACAATTCGGTTTGGTTCATCAAATGAGGTGGTAAAGAAGTTACAAGGTGGATTGAAGTCATAAAATAACATAGTACATATACTTGTATCAATATGAGGGATGATGTACCATATATTTTTCATGGAATTTCAAATGGAATCAAAAAAACGTGTAGGAAACTCACATCACCATGGCCACCCACTAACAATGGAGATTTGAATATCCCAGGGTTATTTCACTATTTTTATGACAAATATAATTATTTAACCATAATGAATTCTTCATCAATGAAATTTTCAAGTCCACTTTATGTCCCCTCACAACCACTAAGACCATCTATAATGGATTAACACAAGAGGATTGTTTGGTTTACCTCAACACACTCATGACCATGGTTTGGCTTGATCTAACTCCACCGTTTAAAAATATTCCCTAAAATTTACTACCCCTAGCACCACGCATTTCTGTTGGAATTCCCCTGCTACTCATTTCATTGGTGGATACCACTGATGAACCATGCCAATCACAATATGAAATAATTTAGTTTCACTCACTATAGAATATCCTATCACTACAAATATCCCTCATGAAAAACCTATAATATCCTTGTTCCACATCCGAGGTGGAACATTTTGTGGGCGGAGTAGATATGGAACGACGAGGATCACCAACCATCCCTTTTTCCCTAGGGACAGGTTCCTGTTGAATTTACCATTCCTATTTCATGACCCATTCAATGTCATTATCCTTTAATGAAGGATTAATTGACCTCGTTGTAACCATCGTCCCTAGTGGGTGATCACCTGGGGGTCATGCACTCACACAATCAGTCCTTAAAAGATATAAATTTCCCATATGGTTTCCAATGGGTTTATTAGTGGAGCCAAGAATTACCAAGGTCCCTGGTATCCATGATTCACGAACCTGCTTTCCAAAGGAAGGAGCTCATTGATAGATGATTTGGCCAGAAACACTTAAGGACTCCATTGATCAAGAGGATGGGAGGTCAGGCTCACCGTACCCTTTCGGGGGAGTATTGTTTCCTATTCAAGAACTATATTTTAAAATTAAGTTATGCTCAAATGTTCATGAATCCATGGTTCACTCTCGATGAGTGTGTCCACGGGCTACCCTTAGTTTAAAAAGTCATCCTAAGAATGCATGTGTTTGATGCCACAAATGTGATGTTGATTGAGCTTGTTTATAAGGAGATCTGGAGTTTATTATCATCCAGGTGGGAAAGAAGGTGACTTGATGTTTGGATCAGGCCTACAAGAAAGGCTTCCTAAATATCCTTCAGAGAGGAATCAGAACCTAAATAGTTCGGATAGGTTGGGGCTTATACCTAGAGGCTTTCCATTTGAGAGGGAATGATTGGGTGTAACCTTTATGTATGGGCACCCATTGGAACTCAGGCCTTCTGGAGGCATCATATGTATCCTGTTATGTCTTGGAATCCTATTTATTGTTGTTCATAATGTGTGGGGATTATACATGTAAGCTACCCATTTGATAGACATGATTCTGTGGCACCTTTTGGAATGGGCACCCTATTGAGCTCGGGCCTTCTAGTAGGCATCCTACATATCATGTTTTGATTTCGAATTTGTGTTCTTGTTTATCAGAATGTTTTCCGATTTTGTGAACTTCACAAAACTGTAAGCCCACATGACTCATGCTTGGTGCGAGAAACAATAGGATTTGAATGAGTCAACAATGCACACTCCTCCTCCCTTGCTGGTGGGAGAGGGAGAGCCCGTCACTGATGAGGCCTCGACAACGGTGGGAGAGGGCAGAGAGCAGTGAAACATTCCATGTGAAATGGTATTAAACGTCACACAGCCCTGCCTCGGACGATTGGGGACATACCTTATTATGAGGGCCCCAAAATAGCATATGAGGTACACTACATTTTAAGGTCATATATCTTGGACGATGGCATCACAGTTTAATGTTGTATGGAAAGCACTGTTTGGGGTCTTGCAGTTTAGTGTCATGTGATGAGGACCACTTTCTATAGAAACCATGAAAAACTAGAATTAATTCATGATTGGATATTCTAAAGCACTTTGAACATCAGAGGGACAAAATGTATAAACCCTGATTATGGAGGATCCCAGATCAACTGAAATGATATGAGGCATGGAAGCCATTAAGGCATACAGAGGTAGGAAGGGACTCTCCTGAGGATGAATTTTCTTTTCATTGATTGTTTTTTGGGAAATGTAAGCAGAGACACTAGGGTGTGATGTGTATAGTCAATAAGAGGAGTCCCCATGACATTGGGCTTTCTTTTATGATAGCCAGGGATGTTTATGAAGATCTGAAATTACCCATTATACTATAGTTTAAGGTCATATAGCTACGATGAATACCGCACCATTTAATGTCATGTGGTTTGACTAGTTCTATACATTTTAAAATCATGAGGTGAAGAAATTAACTCATAGTTTAGGGTCATAGAGTTTGGACCGTGGAGGGAAGGATCCATTTTTAACTGAAAGATAATCATGCTATGATGTTCTGACACGCTTCAAACATTAGAGGAATGGAATGTGTAAACTATGACTTTTAGGAATAACGGATCAGGATAAATGATATGGGGAATGGAATCCATTGAGGAATTTATAGGTATGAAAGGACACTCTAGGGGATGAATTTTACTTTGATTGATGGAATACATTTAGGATTCATATGTAGATCCATCGGGGAACGATGTCCATAGTCAACCAAAGGTGTCTGCAGGACACATTCCTCCCTCTTCTGATTTCCATGGAGGTTAATGATGATCCAAAATTACTAGATACAATGAGTTCGATGGATGGAAAGGATGTGTTTTGGAATTTAAGAAACATTGAGGCTGTGATAGTATATTGAGTTCTGGGTCAGCCTGGCATAAGAGGCAGGTGATAGGATTTTCGAGAGATTCCTGAAGAATATCTCTTCTCATGGTATTTAAGGGACAACTGTTTGCATGACATAAGTTCGGAATGGAATTTTCATCGATTCAGCTCGAAACATTCATGGTGAGACTGTCCATTATGAATGGGGTTCAATGACGGATGTCATGGGACCAGCCCAGAGTGTCGGGACGGTAGGCTGACAATGTTCCCAAGTATGGGTTTAGGGGGACGACCCCTGCGGTTTGGACCAGTGGGCGCAAACTATTATCTACACAGGCCTGGCGGAATGGGAGCTAGCAACATATCATGGTACATGGAGGAGTCATCCAAGTATGATGGTACAGTGATGATTTTTCACAAACTTTCTTCCATATAAGGGGTCTATGTGCTGATTTATGCATATGCGCATCTACAAACCATTGTCTACAAATGGGCATCCACGAACCGTCATCTGCATATGGGAATCTACGAACTGTTTTCCTATAATATTTTATTGGTTCTCTAGTTGGTTGTGGAGGGTCTTCCAAATGTGGTTCATGATGAGGACTAGTGTGAAATGTTGTATCTATATGGTTTTCTATATGAATTCCACATTATTTTTCAGATGTGGGTTGGAGTCCTGCACACTTCTTCCAGTGTAAGAGAAATATCTCCAACACCCTCTACATTCTTCATTCACTCTTTTCCCTATTATAGAGCTATATCTCCCATTCTTCCTTCGTCTCCCCCTTTGAATCCAATGGTGGTAGTTTTATAGTTTTCTAGAAAATTTGTATCGGTGGTACATGTGACACCTTCTCTGGAAGCCCATTGAGGAAATATGATCCTTAAAAGACTCGTTCAATCCATGGTTTATGGATGTGCAGTATTCCATCAGAATCTCCACATCTACGAACCACGTCGTTTTCCAGGATGTTATGTGGGGCACACTTCCTTCAGATTCTGCCGTACAAAAATAGTTCGCTGCGGCTTCAGTTCATGGGAGGAAATTTACCGTGAACTACTACCTTCACCGCCTGACATCGCATGGGCCAGTGTGTCATTGGCCATCCACATACTAAATGGTTTGAAGTTTATTCATTATGTGAAAAATTCCCAGTAATAGATACATGGTCCAGAACGATTCCATTGAAAATTTTTATTTCTTCAAATTCTTCTAAAATTTGTAATCAAATTTGTATTTCTTTAGGTTTCCCAACATGAGAAAGTATTTTCTTTCCATTAGATGGATTTTTGGGACCCTATATTTCAATGGATCAACCATATATAACCATGATCTCCACCATGGTGTGGAAACTCTCAAAATGGACATGAAACATCCCTATCATCATGAAAACCTCTATAATCCATATCGGTAGTGCCAAGACCTTTAAAAAATGTACAGTTTCAGGAATTTGTTACCATACAGAAAACTCTCTATTCAGACAACACATGACCATAAAAATGTACATAAATTTTGAAAACATATATTCTATTAACTACCCATATAGCATATTTAATTAATGAATATATAAAATTTCAATTTAATTCTCAACATGATCCTCCTTAGAACGTGAGTAACAAAATTTGTATCTGATGAAAATTACAAAAAACTAATCTAAAACATATGGAATACTAAGTTCATAAAAAAGATAAAAATAACACGGTAACTCATGAAATTTTGTAAATAAAATATAATTAACTGTGAAAACAAGATGTAAAATTATTCTTTTGTATATCATCTTATTTTAAAATAATATGAAAATATCAATATATAGTGTTTTATTTAGAAACTAATTTATCTTAGTAAAAAAATACTTATAGATAATCTATACTCGTGAGGGTATAATTGTTATTCACCCTCACCTCAATCCACCACTTATGGTGTACACATAACATTTTAATAAATTCCACCTTCATAGAAAATAATATTATTACACCCTATAGATGAAAATATATCTTGAATATACCCATCAATAATAGTAAATTGATTGTTATTCTATAATCTAATCAATAAAATGTACCCATATTATAATGAGAAATAAAATATATGGATAAACCTTTTTAGATCTATCATAAAATGATTTTAAAATGTATTGGATCACTTTATAACCATTTATAAAAATGATTTACTAAAATACCTGATGGCTCCTATAAGAATCCGTACATGAACATGAAGTAGTCCAAATATAAGTATCTAAATTAAAGGAGTTATGTTATCAATAACTTTTTAACACATTTAATTATCAATCTTACCAATTAACACATCACTAACTACATCTATACAACTAAAAACAACAATTTTAAACCTATAAAAAAGAAAACATAAAATATGGAAAATCAAATATAATGTTGGAATTGTATTGTTGTATCTACAATAGGAATAAATAAAAAAATAACTGATTCAACACATCTTTATCTAAATAACCCAAAACACCACAAGAAATTTATTATGAACTATCACTATTATAGAAAAAAGGAATAGAAATCCATTCTATGAGAATTCGTAAGGACTTGACCATGGTAAGAGTAACATAGTAGTGTGATCATCCTAAATAAATGAATTCAAAAGATGTGGAGAAAGATAAACTTGTGGTCCCTTGCATGATATTTTTTATTCCTTTATCAGAAAACACTATGCCACTCAAGTAAATGCACCCTAATAATTTTATACACTATCCGGATGATGACCACATACTTGACCATGCTCAACTAAAGGTCAATGAGTAAAAAGAACATTATGGGTTTATCCTATATAATCTTTATCTCCCCGATATCATTTATAAGACTACTTGAAATATTTTATTTATGAATAATTCCTTATAGGATAAAATAGATATAGATGAATAATAAATTAACCACATGGATCATTTTGGCCACCAATGATGGTTAGAAACTATAACTGAAAATAAAAATTACACAAACATGAAAAGAACACTGAAATGGATTTACTTGAATAAGACCATGAATAATTTTCCCTAGAGAAGTGAGATGATTAAGGTTTGGGTTTGAATCCCCATTTGGTGAAACCATGACTTTCCAGATAAATAATAACCTCAATTTACAACCACCCCATTTAGGATGTTTTGAAGAATTCCCTATAAATATGATATAGTCCATACATTGATCTTTTTAATCATCAAATTTATTCCCAACACCTCATGACACTCCCAAAACATAATGAATGATAACTAGTATTGAATCTATCGAATAAATTACTCAAAAAAATTAATTACATGCCCACTTTATTATAATATAAAATATTGGAAAAATGTTGATGAATATTTAACTGAAATATAAGATATTTCACACTAATTCTCACCAAATGAGTAGAGGTAATATCCTAAACATGTCTTTCATTAGAGAATAAAAATGAAAATCTACCCCAAAAAACATTAATTAATCAACACATGAATCCTCATAGACCTAACAATTAACAAGAACGTAATCCACCATTTACAAAAAACAAATATCATCTAACTAACGACCATCATGATCCATTTCTACTTCTAAAAAATGTCTTTTAAAAAAATAATGTGATCCAAAATCCAATATTTGATATATTAAAGGGAGATAAACACATAAAAAATTTTAAACTGACACTAAAACACATTCAATTTAATTTTAAATGATTCAAATTTTCAACTTCAATAATATGTTGTTGAGTCCCATTATCAATCTCTATAATATGGAATAGGAGATCTCATATTCCAATAAGTATGAAATCCTGTTATGTTTAATTATTTATATTATTTTTAATTCCCCAAATTCAACCAATTCAATCAAATGGGAAATCAATCCTGATTTATATCCCTCTCTTAGTTATCTACACTTCTATAAACATATTTATTATTTTGATATTTTGTGAGATGAATCTCCATTTATTATATCACATGGGTTCCTAGACTATTGTTCCATATATTATGTCCCCAGTTATGCATCATAATGAGTTCAATTTTCATTTTTACCTATGAAATACATGCATTGTTTTATAATACCTATCTACACTCTATTTCTAAACTCTCAAACTAGATCCATTACCCTGATGTCTTGACGTACACTCCAAATAAGTCCTCTTAAGATTAAAATGAATGAGATAGTTCCCCTAGGGATAACCACTAATTGAACATGTGTTCAAGACTATAATTGATGTTATTGAAACACACATATGGGCGGCATTATCCTCACAAATCATAGGAAAATTAAAGGAAAAATTAATCAAATCCATATACTATAAATTAAAGCATGATACATAATGCATTTAAATATTATAAGTAATTAAATATCAATAAAAATAAAATTCAATGGTGTTTAATCTACATTGAAAATAATACTAACACCAATAATATATTTGAGCTATATCTAGACCCATCTTAATATGTACTGAGTAGAAACAACCCCATTCTCACCTCCAATTGGACAAGGGTTGGGGGCTAGCGCATAGTAGGAATTTCACACATATAGGAGACATTGGAATTATGTATCTATAAAAATGAACACATATCTATGCACATAAAATGTCAAAATTTAAAACAAATAGAACCAATGGATTCATACATCAATAATAGCACAATTAGATAATGATTTCAAAGTATAGAAAAAAAATAATGTGGCTAAATACAAGACCAACTAAAAACATATGATAGGCCAACAAGAATAGAATAAGAGAAATATAATAAAATGAAACCACCAATGAAAAACATGGTCTTCCTAGATAAAACTATGATCCATATGTTCTATGTCATCTTATGAAACTGAAATAAGGTTTGTCATATGCATAAGATAAGATATTTTTACAAAGATCCCATGATGGGGTGAGTATTACAATCCCTTTTCAGACATCATGAGAAAACATAACAGATATTATCATGAATTTTCATCACCTAATGATGACCTAATAATCAGTCCATAAAAACAACCTATATACACTGAGCATGGACACATAGCTACTAGGATGTCACAACCAGACTACGAGCCACATGATTATTCTTAAATCATGTTTTCCACACTCGTTCCAAGAGAACCCACCCACCAATCCATGAAATTATAAGACACATATATACAAAGGTCATGAACATTGGGAACCAACTGATAAAACACATTGATCTCTCATGAAATTGATATATAGATAGGGGTCACATCCAAGACCACGTGGTGACCCCAAAACCCTATCTATATCAACACTCTATATAGGGGATCATATACCAATGATAATATGAACCCTATAGACAAGGACTTATAGAAGGGTGTTTAATACCATTTCAATAGTGGTCATGATGATACCATAAACCCCACATTGGCAATAGTATGAAATGATATAGGATCTCAGTCTAATATCATGAATGGGAACTAAGAAATTTTTATAAGACTCATCCTATTGTGGGGATCACACTAGAGTGATGTGGAAACATTGCCACACTGAACCCTTCAATGGATGGTCCAATGGAGCACACACAACTGACATTATTCCAACATGACAAAACAAAGAGCCCCAAACACAATAAAAGGAAATGTGAAACAAATACTTGAGACTACAGGATGGGTCCAAACAATCCCCAGTCTTCTTGTATGGTTATTCCTTACATATTTTGTAGACATAATATTATACTTAGTGTTAGTAATTATACAATGTGTGTAGTGGTCATCTAGAAACATTCCCATTCTGAATGGACATGTCCATGTACACAGATCTTCCCATGTAATCTGTCAAATTGATTATACTTAGACTGTTCCATGCTTGGGTTCCATTTTTGTGATATGCCAAGATACTATAACGGTTCGAATGACCTGTGATATGTGTCACATGGTGTGTGATATATTATTCTATGTGGAAAACCTAATGTCACAGTGGGTGTCCCACATAATATGTAATTCCATATTATAAGTGTTGTAACCCAAAATTTCCAAGAACCTAGATGTTATTCTCTATGTCGCAATCTGAGGTTTCACCATCACATTTATCACTAGAAAATAAGGATCTGGGGTTAACCTACCCCTGTCATTGCTAATCACAGTTATATGACCATTGAAATCGCTTAAGAATCATCCACATGCATCATAAGTAGCTTCACAATTGATTCAGATTGAATGGAAACTATTAATATATTCCACTAATACTATGATTTTAATCTATCTCCATCGCCTAGAAATGATATCCTTGTTCACATTTCTCACCCATGTTGTTAATCAGTAAGTCCAAAAAACCGTCCTACAATGATCAAATATCGGGTATTTCATAGAATCACATGATGATGAATTTTCCAGTGAGGAATTTTATGAAATGGGGGATAAATCCATTATCCATAATATATGAGGGTCAACTATGAGCATCCTTAATATTTAGTTTAATAATTAGAGAAATTAATATGAAAATAATAAATGAATAAATAAGTCCATTATAATCAAATATATCATCTATGATTGAATTAATTATTGTTGGTGTTATTGATCTATTTTTGAATGAGATAGAGGAATGGGAAATAATTTCAAAAATAAAACATTCTACTAAGATATATGGAACAATTTTTGGTGAGGAATAGTCATGTGTTATAGTCATTAGTGAGAACATTGAACTCTGATTTCCATCAATCCTCTATCCAATTTCATCTGCCAAAATATCATCCAATTATTATCTCTAACAACACCTGTCCATTTGAATGGTAATATGGTTAATTTTAAATATTTCCTATAGAATACAATTTATAGTGGATCCATTGGATTGTTATATTTTAATCAAAAATTAAAATAAATATAATTAAATTTTTTTAATCATTCACTAACAAAGGTGCTTAAGACCAATGTTATGACAAAATATATGTTTTCACACATAAGATAAAACCAATGATATACAGTAAATGGAGGCAGCATATTCTAGATTCAATACTGAATTAATAATTTTTTTTAATTTTTTAGTAAATATGATTTTCATTGATATTTATATTTTTATTATTCTTCAGATAAGAATTTTGGGCTCACTGAGCCTTAGAATCTCATGTTGTTTCAAAACAAGGATATAAAAATTAAACATATATTATTCTTATGTATTTTATGTAATAACTTTATTCATTAACTTCCATCCATGTAAGGGGGTTTTTCCTGAATAGTGAATAATATTCTAAGAACATTGAGTGTACTTGGTTAGTATATGGGTTTCTCTCTCATAGGTTTTCACTCCACTATTCCCATTCATACACTAAAAAAACATTTGACTAATAGATCTCTTATAAATGGTCTTATCCTTCCAATACATGATTTACAACGTGTACTCAAAAATGGTACACCTATATTTTATTTCTTGATCACGCCATTCGATAACATGGCATGGGTAATGCATGTGCCTCCTCAACTGTGACAGCTGATAGACATCACATATCTAGTCAAACTATAGTGGTAGATCTAAGTGGTATTCCACATCTCCAAATCTACATATTATCTATATTGGACCAATGAATCTCTAATATATATGTTCTCAATGAAAAACTCCCCATAATCCATATTGTGGTGAGACCCCTAAGAACCCAATATATTCCTCCTAAAACACATTAGAGATCCATCATTAGCCTCCATAGGACATATGATAGACATATAGAGTCATTATCCACTCTTATATGATATTCACCTTCTCTATATAAGCTCTCCCTGAAAATGATCCCATGAGTTTTGAATCCCCTAAATCATAATAATATAGTGTTAACATATTGTGTTTCCCATATATGGCCCCAAATGGTTCCATCACATTGGTTTAATGGTAGTTGTTTTCTTTTCCCAAAAACCACCAAGGTTAGGTGATCCTCCCAAATATAGCCAAAAATCTAATATGCCAACCCATATCATGACCTCCATGCTGTGGATTGTCCGCTCAGACTAGAAATACAATTTCGGGTAAAATGTTATACTTAATGAAAACTGATTCACAGAGGCCTCCTACAATGCTCTACATAATAATGACATAAAAAGAGAATCATTTTTTAAAATTTTCATTGGGTAAACACCATGGAGTCATACTATCATTTTCAAACAAACTAATCACAAGCTCTCTTCTGCACACTTCTCTCAAATGGAAAGGAAGTGGTATGACATGGTGATTCATTATTCGATAACTTATATGGAATCATATATCCATGAAATATGTAAGATCCTCATCATGAATTCAATGAATATCACATCCCACATTGGTACCTCCAGGGGTTGAGATAAATCTGATGGAACCTGATTCTGAGTATGAATTTACTAACATGTGAGGAATTAAGAGAGAAAAATTGCAACAAAACACTTCATTCAAGAAAAAAATAACATTAGAAGTCATTATATATGTTTTCAAAAACTAGATGATCCCTTAAAGGGAATGAATGAATCTCCATCATCACCACCTCCCAAAATGTCACTAAGCCAGTGTCCATCCTCTGAAATGGATAATGTTCCACCACCTTCATAAAATCAACAAGGTGAATATCCAATGGATATTTGAATATTTTATTTTTCACAGTTTTTGTATCCACAAATAGTTTTCCTACCTATCTATTCTATTTATGTAGTAATAACCATCGACTGAATAAATTATGCACTACACTTGTCCACTCAGGACATCTATAATGAGGCTAACTGATCTAATGCCTCAAAAAATGAGAAAAAGATATTTTATTTTGAGTTTCATCAAAAAAAATTCCCCTTCCCATGAGTATATAAAATCTCAAATTCATAGCTCTATTGGGACTCCAGAAATTTTATTTGTCTCATGCTATGATCCTTCTATGATAGGATATACTTGTGACACTTTATTCAGAATATATGATACTATATTTTCACATCAGGTAGGGTCACCACATATTTAGTGCAGAGAAGTCTATTCTTAGATCAAGATCATGATAAAATTAATTCAACTCTTATATTATTGACATACAAGACACATAGTTATTCAATTCCAACCTATGCTTCAGAACACAACCATTTTGAATCCTTGATGGATCACTAAATACTGCATGCATGGAACACTCCTTTAGAAAAATCATGATGAGAGAGATTCAAAACCTCTTTCTATATACATAAAAAAACATATTTAACCTATACATTTTAAAAAATCTTCCCCTTCCTGATTATGGATAATGGGTGCTGCTTCTTTTGGAAAAATTGGTTATAAACCTCTGATTGTACCAATCCAATCTAAGGAAACACCCCACATCACTCTCTATTTTGGGTGTCTCCCAATATTGAAATCCCTCAATCAAGGTGGGATCCACTATCATTCCTATAGATAATATTATATTTCCTTAAAATTTTCCATATTGAATAAATAATTGACCAATTTTGACATTCCCATATGGATGGTTCACTTTTAGTGCGTTCAGGACCGTGTAGAAGTGCCATGTGCTCCTCTTTAGACACTGAGTACACTGAAATATGTTCTGATGTAGTAATCAAGAAGAAGAGTTCTCATATTCTATGAGGTGTGATGACGTTTTAATCCTCACAAACCTCTAATCCCATGTGGGTTAGGCTTGGTGTAACAAACAAGGTGATTTGAAAGATTCCACATTTCACACGCCTGATCCCCTATTGGTTGGGGAGGGAGATCCCATGGCGGAAGAGGCATGTGTGATGGTGGGAGAGGGGGAAGGGCAATGAACCATTCCATGTGAAAATGTTACAAAAGGTCATACATCACTGCATCAGATTATTGGGGACATACCAAAGTGGAAGGTCCCCGAAATATCATATGAGGTATACTACAGATTAATGTCATATAGCTTTGATGATGTCATCACAATTTAATGTCGTATAGAAAATAATATTTGGGGACTTTATGTTTAGGGCCATGCATTGGGGACCACTTTCTATAGAAATGATTATTAACTAGAATAAAATCATCATTGGATGTTCTGAAGCACCTCGAACATGAGAGGGATGAAATGTGTAAACAATGATTATGGAGGATCCCAGATCAGGAGAAATGATATTTGGAATAGAAGCCATTGTGGCATACATAGGAAGGATAGGACTCACTTATGGACGAATTTCCCTTTGATTGATGACCATTTTTGTGGGAACCCTACGTAGTGGCACAAGGGCGTGGAACATACATACCATGGAGGACATGCTTTGTGCATTTTTCCTATATTTTGGTCATAGTTGGGAGGACCACTAACCCTTGGTGTATTACATCTACAACAATAGATATCAATCCCCCATTGGTTTGGCCCCCTTTTAAGATGTTGTATAGACGACCGTGCAGATCACACTTATGGTGGATGGATCTAGAAGAGCTTGCACTTGTGGGCCTAGAGATGGTAAAACCTACCACTAAGAAGGTGTAGGTCATCCGAGAGCGGATAAAGACTCCATTGAGCCGATATAAGTTCTATGCTGATAGGCGACATAGACCACTGGAGTTCTAGGAGGGGAACCATGTATTCTGGTGAGTCTCCCCTCAATAGGGACTATGAAGACTTGGATAAGGAGGAAAAATCTCACCATGGTTTATCAAAGCATTCCTGATACTTCGGATGATTGGCAAGGTGGCGTACCGCTTGGCACCACCACAACAGTTAGAGTGGGTGCACAACGTCTTCTATGCATCCCATATGAGAGGATATGTGATTGACACATATCACATCATCGACCATGGAAAGGAGGAGATTAATGACGAGGCAACTTTTACGGAGTACCTAATGGAGATAGAGGATTTACAGGAGAAGATCCTTCGTGAGAGGTCAATACCTCTGGTGTGCGTTCTGTGGTAGGACATGAATCTCTATGAGAGCACATGTGAGTGAAAGGATCATCTGTGTGACCCGAACCCCTCTATGATTGTGTAGTATGGTTTAGATTCGGGGGACGTAAATCCCCAAGGTGGGGAGAATGTAAAGACCCATAAAATTCCATATAATTTTTATAATTATTTTTAATTATTAAGAGCCTGCAAAAAATAATGGTGAATCATTCAGAGATCTGGTGTGTTGGGATTTAATTTCATAACTTTTTTAGGTATGTTCAGAAAATGCACATGCAACATTTTTTATTTTATGAACCATTGCTCGGAATTGAAATATGGGGGCACCGTTGAATCCACAGTGCCAGGATTCTCTTAAGAGAAGCTTCACATCGACCATAGTTTGTTGGGAGAAAAAACAGTTTTAGTAACTTGATAAAGTAAAATAAAATAACAAGTATTTTTTATTTTATTTTATTTTATTTTTCTCAAATAGTTATGCTGCAGTGGCGATGCCAGTGACATGTCAAGCCATTTATTGACCTGAATCATCTACTCCATAACTCCACAATTTTTAATTAATAGTGTTTCATTAATTCATTTAATTAACATCATTATTTCTTCAATGCATTACTCACCTTTCCCCCTCTTATTTAAATGGAGTTCGAGGTGGGGTTTTGGAATGACTTCTTTAACAAAAGAAAAAACTGGATGATTTCTGAGGCATCATCTACCAATGCTGGATGAATGCTCAGGAAACAATGATTTAGGACCAATGATTGCTGATGACTCCATCCAAGGTGGATTCTCCACCTACCACAACATTAAGACCTCCAATGGATCTCAAGGTAGTGGGTTTAAATTGTTTATGAGTTTAAATGATTTTATCTATTTATTATTGATTAATATGAAAGAACATAGATCAACTAACTAACAGGTTGATATGCAAATCATTTGTTTTTTTAGAAGTTTTTAGCGGGGATTCATTTTGGGTTTTTATCAAATATTATGATGATTTTTGTTTCACCCATATGTTATAATGCTAAAGTGGAGGGCGCGAGAAATATGAACAAGGATTGGACCATTTGTTTCACTTTTTTTATGTGTTTTTGTTGGAAAATGATGAAATAGTGTAAAACGAGAAACCGAGGTCCACACATTGAAGGTGGCATCTTGTGGGGCTCTTAGTTGTAGATGACATAAAGAATGAACCATCAGAGCCCATATGGCGGCCTTCTGAAAGAACCAACGATGTGCCCGACCTGTAGTGGGTGGAGGCTGTCGGAGGAGGCCCATGGAAACAAGTCACGGAAGGTGGGGAGGTGGCACACTAATGCACACTGGGGAGGGGGAGGCACAGGAGGCCAGCTAAGTCACCCATGTGGGAGAAGGGCGATGTCTGCAAGTATCGTCGGTGGTAGAAGTAGCGACAAGAGGGGGAGATGTGACCCCGCACCATGTTGCATTGGCTGGAGACTGGTCAACGCCCCTAGATGACCGTCACACGCAGTGGAAAACTACACCACCAGCCATAGGAGATGACCCCGCATCTATGGGGTCAGCTGGCGATAACAGCCTGCCTTCAAGCCGACCATGACGGACCTGCAGCCCAACGAGCCTGCGTGAGTGGGCTGATCCCCACTCGGTGGGCTGGGCCAACCACTACCTAGGCCCGTGAAAAAGCTGAGCTGATCAATATGGGCCAAACCCAATGAAACGGGCTGACCAATAATGGGTTGGGCCTGTGTGGGGTCTGCTAGACCACGAGACCTGTTGCATCGGGTCGGCCTGAACGAGTCGTACCGGGCCAAGACCCAACCTTCCCCCGAATAAAGAAACACCAAAAAACTAATGAACAGTGTGTCCGTTTGACATTCCATCAGGGGAATTGGGACCCCTTTTGGGAAATGGTCCCTTTGGAATTTTCCCGCCGGCCCGACTGAGCTGGGTAGGACCGAGGTGCAATCACCCCCATTTCACATAAAGGTGTGTAACTAATAGACTGGGCACCCGATCGATGATCCATCTGCGGTATAAGGACCCTTTGTGACATTTATGTCATTTAGAGGTACTCTAAGTGGGTTTTTATGGTGTTTTACGTGTGACCTGGGTTGGATCTGACTTGAATCGAACCAGGGATTTTTTACCCAAGTGCCAATATCTCATAGACCGGACATCTGATCGATGGGTCGTCTAACATGTTGGGACCCCTATGATGGGGAGGTGCCTTGGGTAAGATTTTTTTGGGACTATGTACTAGTTGAAATATGACCAATGGCTTGAGGAGCAGTCTTCCGGAGATCAGGCATGCTTTGTGTGGGAATCTAGTGGTAGGATTTGACATGAAGAAGAATAAGAGCGACCAATACAGGTTAACATCAGAAACCCAAGAGTGGAATGATCAATCTGTATGACTAATCATCCCGACCTCGGTACCAGTGTCCAATACAAGTTAGCACCAATGGACAATATGGGTCAGCACAAGTGGATAATGCAGTTCCGCACCATCGACCATTATGGGTCAGTATCTAGCGACCAATACGGGTTAGCACCATCGACCAATACAGGTATGCATCTGGAAATCAATACAGGTCCTCCTAAAGTGACCTCAATGGGTCAACATTATTGTTACTATGGATAGAATGATCTGGATTTACAACTAGTCATCCCTATGCCAGTATCCTTGAAGTTATACTGTTAGAGTGAGCTGTCTCTTTTGCTTTATGTTTCACAATTTAGATCACGCTTCTGATATTACTTTTGTGGTATTTCTTGTGATGTTTTTATTTTGTGGATTACTGAGAAACCTTTGGTAGTATTTGGCTCCCATACTGAGTTGTTATACTCACCCAGGCATGGGCTTTTCCCACACATGTGTGTCTGGTGTAGACTATTAATGCTCTGAGGTAGACTTTGGAGGTTAGGTACTTGATTGATCTTTGTGCGATGAGAGCAGTCACAATCCACTTCTTCAACTTCAAACATTCTGCTAATACACTATAGGTATAACTTAAGGGAATATGTGACAACTGTTTACATTCTTTTCAGTTTATAGGTCTTGTATTCTAACACACTACATTCATATTTCAGTTGTACTTGTGGTTGTACTTTACTCTCATGGTTATACCTTACTCTTGTTAGTTTTTTACATAAATTTCCCTTTTTGAGTGTCAACAAATCTCTATAAAAATTCCGTCAATGTACTAGAAAATACATCAGGTACTAGTAACCAACCCCATCCCTATATAAGGTGGGCTAGTGGTAGTCATGTTCGGGCCCCATGGGATAGGTCATGACTCCAATGGTTAATAGAATATGATAAAAAAAATATGAATTTTTACAATACTATTACTCATGGATTTTTCTCATCCACACAATCTTACAATACATGATGAAATCAGTTTTTTAAAATATCTTCATTCATTTTTTAAAAATTTTTTTGAATATTTAACTAGAAGAATTATTTAATGTATTAAAGTGCATCCAATAGTTTTTTATTTAAATAATACATAGATCACTTCCTAGTTTATCAAATTTCCTCATTTGTTAGAATAATTTCAACACTTAATGTTAAAATCAATTCATTAACAAAATGAGACAAGTGATTAAGAATAGATATATTTTATATGACTAATTTTTATACACATTCATTAAAATCAAAATTTATATGAATTGAATGGTCTAAATAGATTTTCATGTAACACCCCTTAAAGGAAAAATTCCATAATTACATCATCATGATTTTTGACATAATATTGCATAATTTTTTATTATAGTTGTTGAGTTGACACAAAGATTTTGGTATTTATTGTTTTTTAGCATGGTGAATTATCATATTTAGATAGAATTTTACTAATAGTATATTTTATTCATAAAAATATTGATACAATTATATATCATTTTTAGTGTCAATATATTCTTCACTATCTTCTGGGTTGGTCCATTTACCATATTTTTTGTCCTTGTGGAAATCTCTAGAGAGGGAAAATTGAGCTTTCATTTAAATTTCCTAGATATATACAAATTTAAAAACCAAGAACCCCATTTTTTAAATACATCCATGTAATAAATTAATGATTTTATATATATTTTTTTTCTATTAAAATATCTCCCAATAAATCAATGACATCCTTGTTAAACACTTTGAAGAATTTTAATTTTTTGGAAAAAACTAATTAAATTAAACACATTATCTATTTCAGAATAAAAATATTAAAATTATAATATTAGTTTTTGAAATATATATATATATATATAAAATAATCCATTATTTAAAAAAATATATTTATGTATAAAATATAACAAATTGAAATAAAAAAATTAATTTACATAACAGAAAATAAAAAAAAGATGATCAGTTCCCAGAAATAACATAATCATATCTATTTAATGGTCATCTATTTATGTGAACATTAATTAAAAATAATTAACAACATACAAAACATATATTATATTTTAGATATGTAATAGTACGTAGGGATTCCAACATACAACTTTCCTTTTCTATAGGTATTCATGATACGAGAACTATTAAAAGTGAATACAAATAATATCTATTTCAATACAATATAGTGTATGATAATATCATAATAGACATAAAATATAATTAGATCATAGCTCAGATGTAATGTATGAAAGAAAAAAAAATATTTTAATGAACTGTTTTGATGTAGTTATCATTAAATATACACTTAACAACATATGAAACAAACAATGATATTTTTTCTCATTTTTGTGATGAATACCAAAAAATAGATAGACATATAGAAGAGTGTATACTCATAAGTCCAAATATCAATATACTTAGGTTGTTTAAGAATGAAACTTATTATTACCCTATTAATTTATAGAGTCTTCATATAAAAATTAGTTATTTATGAATAATAATTCTTAAATACTCATACATAAATAATTATACCTCCAATAATTAAAACCTATCACTTGAATTAATGTTCGAAAAATAATGATGCTTAAATATATTAATATATTAATATATTAGGATTATGAATGAAAAATAGATAACTCATATAAGAATTCATATAACATGATTATATTGTATCCTCTTGGTCACTCAACTTTATCATTACCACACACGATCTCAGAACATCCTTACATTCATAGTTGGAGATACGTAGTGGCATGTTTCATTTCATGCATTCACCTACCATGAATAATCACATGAAATAATTTGTGAATATTTATCATGTATAAATATATGTACAAATTATTACTCATATGTCTTATTTAAGTCACATTATTCCAAATATCTTCAATGATATGGCACATGGTAGGTGAAATGATAATAGATTCACAAAATGTCATATTAAAAATCATACATCCTCCATGGTATTATTTAATTTTCACTGTATTAGTTACATTCTCATTATGATAGTAGTAGATCTCAAGATCATGAAACATTATTATATAATATCATTATAATTTCATAAATATGTTATTCTCTTATATAATATTCAAACCAATAGTAAACATGTAATAATTACTTTTTTTAATTTTTTCGGAATTTTCAGAATAACCCAATGATCTTCCCCTTTTTTGATCACAAATAATGGTTTGAAGACAAATTAATAATATTATATTCAATGATATTTGAAATCAAAATAATACTTATATTTCAAGAGAAAAATTACATCAGTTACATAACTCTATATCATTTTACCTATTTTGGGATTATTGGGAAGAGTTAGAGGAATTATGGAGAAATGATAATATATATGTTAAAAAGGAATTACATAAAATAGTATGTAAATACATAGAAATTGTGAATAATAGTTTAATAATGAATTAATAATATTTTATTAATATTAGTAATATATTTATAGGGGAATAAAATTTTTCACATTCCATATTAGTGAGTTAAATAATAAAACTGGTCATAATCCCTGCCAACTAGACTATTTTCAATATATGTGGATGTAATATGTGAAAAGATAGATGAATGGGTAGGAGGATTTATGAAAATTCCCAAATCTATTAGAATGAGGTGTTTCATTACCTCAAATAGGGTAACCCAATAGGGGCCAACTAATATGGAAGTAGTCAAAATAAGAGTGGAAGTAGATAACTGTTAAACCGAAGTAGTCATTAGTATAAGGATTTGAGGAAACACCAACATTCATGAAATACAGATTTATTTCTCTCTCAATTAAATAAAATTATTGTTTACTGAAAACAAATTTCCATAACATGAAAAAACATCCTATTCTCTTCCCATAATGGTTTCAATATGGTAGTTATATGCATTAATTTTTATAATTGTTCCTTAAAGGTTGTTATTACAAGAATAAAATTTATATTTTCATCCAAATTATGAAAATATATATGATATTATAATTATTTAATATCATATAATGATTTTATTTCTTATATATTGATACCTATAAATTTTCATCATTGTCATTTAGAAGTCATTATCTTAGAATATAGTATCTATTTTATCTAGGATATTTGTTTTCATTTTAAATATTCTTCATGAGACATTGAAGGTTATCCAATGAAAATTCTTCAATATCCCCTAATTTTTTTATAAACATAAAAATATCAATATAATTAACAATATAATGAGAATAATGTTATTGAGATGATGACGAAAATTTAGATCCATGAGAATCAAGTTAATGAAGTTGAGTGATAATTGTTTTGTTGAGATCCACCTCTAATTCATACATGAATATATGGATTAACCTAATATTGTTAATAACATCTTATTATATACATAAAAACCCCCTATAAACAATACTACATTGTTCATAGGGATTTAAATAATAGGAGACCTAATCAAATAGATTTCATCAGTGTGGGTAGCCTTAAATTTAGAAATATATCAGCAATAAAGATCATCAAGAACATATAAAAGATCATCCAAAAGGTAAGATAATAATAAATGGAATTATAGTTGGATTGAGATGGAATAATTATGAGTAGAAGGAAATTCCATTTTTGTAATAGGTACATTAAGGATAAGGTATAATCCTCTACTAAAATCAGCAACTCTTGTATCATTGTTTTCCATTTATGTCTCAACCACATCTCCTTGAATATACTAAATATTAGTTGGATCACTATAGGGGAATTGTGGAAGAATACATGAATTGTAAATTCAGTATAATATATATCCCATATGATTTAATAAAGGATACAAGATTAAAGTTCCACTGTCCCCAGGTGGGATACTTCCACTATCATTCAAATAAGTTTCTTTGGGTTAGTAATCCATTGAACGAATAGAAGTCCAAGGGGATTTCACCCATTTAGTTGGTTCTTCCTTATTCCATGTATTACTAGATATTATAAGATCCTCTAATTCATTAATGATACCATTATGTTCATCTTCCTAATTAGATAAAAACACATCAAACTCATGTTCATATTCCCTGATTTACTTAATATCTACCTCTATAATTCCCATTAAAATATATTGGGAAGAAGAAGATAATATCTATATCCAAATGGAATATATCGAGTTTTTAAAATCTCAGAATCAAATTAATTATCAACATTATTAAATAAAAATAATTTTTAAATATCAAGAAAAATATTTTCCTCTATATTGCATTCAAATGAAGCTATAGAATCTATAGTTTGGTCTACTAACTCAACCTTTGATTCATATTCTGAGAAATATTTTTCAATCTGATTGTGTTCCATATAATTTTCATCCATTCACTAGTTATAAAAGTATTATATACTAGTTTTCAATTATATTACATCCTATCATTGTACATAACCCATGATTTTATCCATGGTTTCAGGTTCACGTTCATTCTTGTGAAGTAATACTAGACTAAACAGAAGTGACCTAACAATATAAACCATTCTACAACTTCCAGGAAGAGTTATTTGAATTTTTGGAGTGTATAAATTCTCTTTGGATATCATAGGGAGATTGAGTTTGAAATAGAATTTAGAAACTCTATCATGTTATAGATAATTTATATATTCATCCTCACAGTAAACCCATAATTATGTATATATAGAAATAATGAATCTTGAATGTACAAAATACTAAAATCCCCCTTCCTAATGTTTATTATGTGTTGGATAAAGATAAATTATATCATACATTCAATATTTATCTTTATATAGTTTTTAATCATGGATTTTCATTTCTAATTATCTTATAGAGACCATTTTTGACTTCAAATAACAATATACTAATAAGGAACTGACACTATCAACCCTCAAACTCAGCTCCCTGAGGAACCAAAAGAATATTCTCCCACTAATTTAATGAACAGAACCACTCTTTACCATTAAAAATAGATCCAATAAAATTATTATGATGCATATATTTATATTTTTATTAAAAGTATAAATATTGGAATAACCTTAGAGAAAATGTTTTAATAATTAATATAAATCATGTAGCCTATGAATTTTCATTAAACACTCCAATATAGAAACTGGTAGGTCTAGAACCCTTTTTCATCCCAATATTTTTTTTCAATAACTCCATAAGTCATTAAATTGGGATTTCATGCAATTAAAGGAACCCTCAGAATAGATCTAGTTATATTATGTGGTAATGAATCTTCAAATGAATATTATACTAGTGGCCTTATCATTGTATCCATAGTTATAGGAATCAGTTGGGTAAATGTAAATGGTTTGTTTATAGATAGAGATATAATAGGTTTAAATAAGACATATTAGAATTTATGGTTTGATTCAATTTTAGAATAGGTTTTTTAGTCCTTTATAGTGTGGTTAAAATACTTATATAAAATGAATAATTATTTAATCTAATAATATAACTTATACATAAAAACAAAATAATAAAATAAATACCCACGTTTTAATATTTTATTGTGACAAAAATACAATGTAATCATCCACGAATAAAAAAAATCTAATGAAAACCCATGATAGTACTTCATGGTATTACACCATAGCAGCACCCCATGGTATCACTCTATGTTTTAACTCCTCAATTTTCCAACTTAAATTAACAACACAGTTGTATACAACGGTGGTTCACTATGGTAGAAAAACATGGTAGTATACTCCTTATATATTTATTTCACAACATTTAATCAAAAATATTATATAGGATTTTGATCATAGGAGATATAAAATAAATATTGAAAAACTATTACTTTGAAATAATAAAAAAATATTAATACCAAATAATCCAATGACTAAATATTATTACGAATGATTAATTATTTTGTGTTCATTATTGATATAGTGTATAATCTCACATTCAAGGATGTGTTAAATATTTCAATAAGAATATTAAAAATTAATAAAAATTCAATAGATATACCACCCTTTCAAATGTGATCCATCAAAAAGTGATGTCTTATATAAATTTTATTTATTCTACAATGAAAAACCAGATTCATGGAAATGTTAATATAAAATTTATTGTTATATATTATTTGGAAATGTATAAAATGATTGTCATATTCTAGAAATGGATGATTCATATGTAGAATCTAAGCACAACCACTAATTATATTTATTCACAAAGCTTCAATAGTGGATAGTAAAATACACTATTTCTATTTTATTAATCATAGAAACTAGATACATGTGTATCCACTAACATTTTCCAAATGTTTTTTCAACTTACAATAAGAACATTCAACATCTGTATAAATAAATAATGAAATCCATGCCCTCAAGAATTTAAAAATCTTATTTGTCCTGTACTTTTGTGGAATTTAAGAATAATTTGAGTAGAGTTTACATGATATTATCTAGTATTTGATTGAAAATGTGAACATATACAAATATTAAACTTGATATCAGGATGGTTGTTAGATAAGTAATGCATAATTATAATCATACATTTGTAAATGGGTTGTTTAACTAGATTCCTAGTTTCATTAATATCAAACATATTATTGGAACTAATTGAAATATCACTTCTTTTTGTGATATCGATACCAAAACATTTTGAATTTTATTTTAAAGAAAATATTTGGTTTATAAAAGATAAATATTTATTTTGAAAAAATTGAATGATTAGAATGAAAATTATCTCACCCATCAATATTAATTTGAAATCATTTTTAATTAGTTTTAAATATCCTGTACCCAAGGGATTTTTTGAAGAATAAAAATTATTATCATTAATATAAAAGTATACCACCAAAACCACTTTTGAATAATACTTATAAATATGGAAGGATCTAAAAGTCCATTTGTAAAACCATTGTTGGACTCCTCATGTGTTAATCATGTTTTAATGATCACAAATCTCATTACTGTTGATTAATCTTGATCTTCATTTCACATCTTGAGAATTCTCTTCAATCTCAATAATATCTATACATCATGTTTTTATAATAACAAATCTTATGGATGTTAATTACTCTCCTTATTATTTACAAGTCTTATGCATATTCACAAATCTCACATATATTATCACACCTTTGTAATTATGATTCACATTCTCTTACTCTCTAATGATTTACCTTAATCCATATTCTTAATATCAATGTCTTAGTACAAATACAGATATTGGTCTATGTATGGAGACACCGTAAAGGACACACCATGAAGGAAAAACCGTGACCAGACACCGTGACCCAGACACCATGAAGGACACACCGTGAAGGAAAAACTGTGACCAGACACCATGACCAGACATCGTGACCAGACACCGTGACCAGACACCATGACCAGACTCCGTGACCTAGACACCATGAAGGACTCACTGTGAAGGAATCACCATGACCCAGACACCGTGAAGGACTCACCGTGACTGACTCACTGTGAACCACACACCGTAAAGAAGACAGCGTTTCCATAATCACTGTGACACCGTTTTTTAATCTTTTTTCAATATTATTTAAATAATGATAATGATCATATTTGTTGTTTTTAATGAAATTAATGTTATTTAATGATAGTTGTTGGCATGTCAGGAAACCGTATCTCGAACCTATGAAAAGGAAATCATTCCTACTGCCAGAACTCGTGGAATATAAGAAAGAATGAGATTCAGTACGCATGCAAAAAAGCAACAACAAAATAAGAAGAGAAGCGGTGTCCATGTGTGAATATACAACATGAAGAACTTACATACACCCAAGTGCACTGTGCTGAAAAAGAAGAACAATACTGAACAAGAAGGTGAGTGAAAGACCTTAAAAGAACTCTCATGAGTACAATACAATACTGTTGAAGAACACACGAAGAATCAAGAGATCTTTCTCACTCCTGAAGAAGACAAGCTGAACTATGACACTCTGTTTTTCAACAAAAAAAACCAGAGAAGGACTCAGAAGCATTCCTGTTGAATCCAACGAGTCTAGAGCGATATTGATAATCACTAAGAGATTTCTAAACTCTCATTAATATTCTCTACATGATTTATTTATTAACTTTCGAGCAGTGTGGTGTACTCTGTATATCTTTACACACACAGTCTCCTGCATTGAACTGGAGGATATCAAAATCCTCACTCAAATTATCTTAACTTCTGTTTACCCATGTCAACTGTGGAAGACGTCCTTGTATGACCTGGTCTTTGTTTTTTTTCCCACGAAGAATAGTGGTAGAGGTCCCTACGTGGCATGGACAATTTTGTAAAACCGTTGTTAACCCCGATCCAGGGTGTGGATCAAATTTATATATATTTGAGAGGACTATGTATCGGCTTGGGACTGAACCTCTTGTTATATCTGTTGTGCATATTTTATTTAAGTTTAAAGTATACTACATATAACTTATTTATTCCGCTGCTATTACTTTTAAATACAAAAATTTTTTGAAGCTACTTTGATAGTTAAATTAGAAAGTGTTTACACTTATTGTCAATCAATAGGTTTGCTTCAAAATTTAGTTTGAACATATGGTTAAATTAACTGAGACCTAATCGATATTTGATAATCTAAGTGAACATTTACAATCTGTATAAATTCACTATAGTTTACCTTATTTTATAAATCGAGGGATTTTAACTAGGCAACATTTTAACAGAAATTTTAATTAGAACTCAATTCTCCCCCCTCTTGGGTATCCACTCCGACCAACATTTGGTATCAGAGGATTAGTTTTTGTTTAAAGATTTATGAAATACTACGTTTTTCAACTGTGATTTTAGTTGCATCTTTAAAGATCTTAAATTTCTGTTAATTCTAAATTTTTATCTCTTTAAATTATCTTTCTAAAATCTAGTTATGGATAATAAACTAGAGGGTGCTTCTACTAACAGGCCACCTTTCTTCAATGGTACAAACTATGCTCAGTGGAAACTTAAAATCAAAATTCATGTAGAAAGAAGAGGTTTTGATATTTGGACTACCATAGAATCAGAATATAAACTTCCCACTACTGCTAGATCCACTTGGGATGAACCTACAAAGACTTCTTACAATAATAATTTTAAATCCATGAATGCCCTATACTTTTCTTTAGGAGATAAAGAGTATAACAGAATTTCTGCTTGTAAAACTTCTTTTTAAATTTGGGATACTTTGGGTGTTTCTCATGAAGGAACAACCAATGTTAAAGAAATGAGATTAAATACATATACTATTAAATATGATAATTTTAAAATGAAAACTGATGAACCTATTTCTGACATGTATCTCAAGATTAATGATATATTCAATACAATGAATTCACTTGGAAAGGTCGTTCCAACAATGGAACACATTATGAGAATCTTGAGATGTTTACCAGACCGATGGAGAGGCACATCTATTTCAATCAGCGAGTCATGTGGCATTGCTGATCTACCTATCAAAGAACTCATTGGTAAGCTTATGATGTATGAGGAAGAACTCAAGGTGAATAAAGAAGACGATGATGAACCTAAGAAAAAATTAGTGGCTTTCAAGACTACTGCTTCAAAGAGCAAAAAAAAAGGTAAAGCTTAACTACCTACTGACAGTTCAACCAGTGAAAATTCAGACTCTGATAGTGATGCTGAAATGGATCAGATAGCCAGAAGGTTTAAGAAATTTTATAGGAAGAAGAAATTATTTAGAAAATCTAATTACAAAGGAATGTATGACAATAAGGGACATTGGAATAAGGATTGGAAAAAGTAAAATAGAAGTGATGAAGTTGTCTGTTATGATTTCAAAAGAAAATGACATATTAAAGAATACTGCCCAATGCTCAAATTCAAGAAGAAATATGATTACAAGGACAGTAAGTACAAAAAGTCTATGAAGGCTACTTGGAGTGCTTCTGAGGATAGATCCAGTGAATCTGAAGCTTCTAAGACTGAAACCAGAAATAAGGAAAACTTGTGTTTTATGACAAACACATCTAAGGTAATCTTAGATACTCCTGCTTTAAATTCATAAATTCAAGAAGAAATATGATTACAAGGACAGTAAGTAAAAAAAGTCTATGAAGGCTACTTGGAGTGCTTCTGAGGATAGATCCAGTGAATCTGAAGCTTCTAAGACTGAAACCAGAAATAAGGAAAACATGTGTTTTATGACAAACACATCTAAGGTAATCTTAGATACTCCTTCATTAAATTATTAGTATTCTGAATATAGTGCAGAATCTGATTCTGATTCTAAAAACATGACTAGTGAGGAATTGTTTGAATATTGTAATATGCTGGATGAGACATGCAATGGACTTAAGGATAAATACAAATCATTAAAGAAACAACATTCTCTCACAAATACTTTTAAAACTAAACTTACTATTGAAAAAGAGAAAAATGCTCAACTATTAAAGGAGAATACTGAACTGTAAATGTCTAATGACCAACACCGAAGGGATTTAGAGAAATTCACAAATGGAATGGATACACTAACTCAAATTCTAGGAAAGAAAGTTGAACCAAAATACACTACTGGAATAGGCTGCAAACCTGGACAGACACAGTTTACTAAGAAAATATTTATTCCTAAATCTGGATAGAATAATGATAGTTCTAGTCCATGATATTTATATGGTTCAATAGTTATATTAATAGTTACAGATCTAATAAGGTTTATCTTTCAACGTCTGTTGATTCTAAAAATTTTATGAGACCCATAAGAAAAATTTGGGTACAGAAAGCTTTGATTGCTAACCTGTCTGGACCCAAGAAGATATGGGTACCACAATCATTTCCAATCTAAATCTGTTTTGTAGGAAACCATCTTAAAGAGCTCCTGTAGGAAGACTTGGTATGTGGATAGTGGATGTTCAAGACATATGTTAGGAGACTTCTCATGCTTTAAAATCTTAGTCAGAATTGATGGAGGCTTTGTCACCTTTGGTGATAATTCTAAAAAGAAAATCATCGGCTTAGGCCAGATTGGTAACACTGACTCAGTATTAATTTCAAAACTTTTATTTGATGATGGACATAAATATAATCTGTTAAGTATTTATTAGTTGTGTGAAGATGTTTTTAATGTTAAATTTGAAAATGAATCATGCAATGTTTGTAATTCTAAAATTGATTTAGTATTTTGTACCCTGCGAAATGAAAATGTTTATGCTGTTGATTTAAATTATTTAGCCATGCAGAATATTACTTGTTTAAATGATTTTCATAAAGAGTCTTGGCTTTGGAACAAAATATTAGGACACTTCAATATACACTCACATAGAAAACATACTAGGAAGAACTTAGTTAGAGAGCTACAGAAACTTGATTTTCTGATTGATAAAGTTTGTAATCCTTGTCAAAAGGGAAAGCAACACAGAATCTCTTTAAGCTTCAACTTCTCAACCTCTCGAGTTGGTTCAATGGATTTTTTGGGACCATATAGAGTTTCTATCTTAAATGAGAAGCACTATGTCTATGTCTTAGTAGATGACTTTTCTAGATATACTTCGGTATACTTCTTAGCTAAAAAAAGTGGATCCTGTTCTTACTTTTCTAAATACTCCAAATCTGTAGAAAATCTTAGTGGACTTAAAATTAAAACTCTAAAAAGTGATCATGGCCGTGAGTTTGATAATCATGAGTTTCAATCATATTGCTCACACAATGGCTATAGTAATAACTTTTTTGCCCCTAGGACACCTCATCAAAATGGTGTAGTAGAAAGGAGGAATAGAACGCTGCATGAAATTTCCAGAACCATGCTTAATGAATATGACCTGCTTATTTATTTTTGGGGTGGAGCTGTAAATACAGCTTGTTATATTATCAATAGAGTCTTGATCAGAAATATTCTTAAGAGGACCCCTTTATGAGATGTGGAACCATAGAAAACCTAAATTCAATTACTTTAGAGTCTTTGGCTGCAAAATATTTATCCTTAATGCCAAAGATAATCTTGACAAGTTTTCATCCAAGAGTGATGAAGTAATTTTCCTAGGTTATTCTATTTCTAGTAATGCCTATAGAGTTTTCAATAAAAGAACCAAGTGTGTGGAAGAATCTGTTCACATCAAGTCTGATGAAACTGATCCACATGAGCCTAAAACATCTCTTGAAAATCTTGAAGAAGATTTATCTATTCTAGACCTTAATGAAAAATCAAATGAACCTTCTATAAAGACAACCAATTCTGGAAATTTTCCAGAACCTGCTTCTATTGATTCCCATCCTATTGATGAATCTGATGTTTCTAGTCCTACCTTTACTAGATCAACTAGAATTCTAAAGAATCATCCTTTAGATGCTGTTGTAGGAAATCTTGATAGAGGGGAACATAGTAGAGCTTCTCTTAGAAATCAGGTTGAACATCAAGACTTCTTGTCACAGCATGAACATAAAAACATTGATGATGCAATTAATGATGAATTATGGGTAATTGTTATGCAAGATGAACTCAATCAGTTTGAAATAAATAAAGTTTGGAATCTTGTTGAAAGAACTAAGGACAATTTCCCAATAGGCTCTAAATGGGTGTTTAGAAATAAAGTAGATGAATATGGAAACATAGTTATAAATAAAGCTAGACTAGTTGCACAAGGCTATAATCATGAAGATGGTATTGACTATGAGGAGGCTTTTCCTCCAGTAGCCAGATTAGAAGCTATTAGGATTTTACTTGCTTATGTTGCACATCTAAATTTCAAACTATATCAAATGGATGTCAAGAGTGCATTCTTAAATGGATATATTGTTGAGGATGTTTTTGTCGAACAACCTCCTGGATTTTCAAACCCTCATTTTCCAAGTCATATTTTCAAACTATCAAAAGCTTTATATGTTTTAAAGAAAGCTCCAAGAGCTTGGTATGATAGATTAAGTACTTTTCTAATTTCTAAAGGTTTTACAAAAGTAATAGCTGATCCTAATCTGTTTATAAAATTAATTTCTAAAGATGTTTTAGTTGTAAAAATTTATGTAGATGATATTATTTTTGGATCTTCAAAAACTACATTATGTACTAATTTTTCTAAAATGATGCAAAATGAATTTGAAATGAGTTTAATGGGTGAACTTAAATTCTATCTTGGTTTTCAAATATTTCAAAATGATGATAGAATTATTTTAACTCAATGTAAATATACTAGAGATATTTTAAAACGTTTTTGATTGGATAGCTCAAAAAGTATTGACACTCCCATGAGTACCACCTGTAAGATGGATCTTGATGAAAATGGTAAATCTATTGATCAAACCACCTATAGCGGAATGATTGGAAGTCCACTCTACATGACTGCTAGTCATCCTGATTTTATGTTTAGTGTGTGTATGTGTGCTCATTTTCAAGAAAACCCTAAAGAGTCACATTTAATTGTTGTAAAGAGAATTTTCAAATACCTCAAGCATACTCCCAATTTAGGAATGTTCTATCCCAAAGGACAATCATTTGAATTAGTTAGTTATTCTGATACTGACTATGCTGGATGTAAGCTAGATAGAAAAAGCACCTCTGGAATTCACTACAAAAGCCGAATACATAGCTACTGGCAGCTGTTGTGCACAAATTTTGTGGATGAAACACACAATACTAGACAATGGATATCAATTCAGACATGTCTCAATAAATTGTGACAACACAAGTGCTATTAATATTTCTATGAATCCGATTTCTCATTCTAGGACAAAACATATTGATGTAAGACATCACTTTTTGAGGGATCATTATCAAAAAGGTGATATCAATTTGGAATTAATTGGTACTGAATATCAACTTGATGATATATTCACTAAACCATTAAATTCTGAAAGATTAGACTACATCATACATGATATTGGTATGATTAATCATAAATCAATATCTTACTGCTCTTAATACATTATTGTACTTTACTTTATGGTTTCATACTTACTGTTTCTATGTTACTGTTTTATGCTCATGGTCTGACAACTCACTGTCTCACCGTGACTATTTAAAATGCTCACTGTCTCACCATGACGACTACAAACTGTCTCACCATGACGACTACAAACTGTCTCACCGTAATGACTAGTTTTATGTCTCACCATAATGCCTACTCACGGTCTCACCGTGAAAAAATTTTTATTATTTTTTTTACCCGTATCACGGTAATTTTTATTTCACCACTATTTGATTTCTCGCATCTTTGTTTTTATGACGTTTGATATTCCCAAATGATAAAACATAAGGGTTTAATTTGATTCCTTACCCGAACTCTCTCCTGAACCTTCTCTTCCCTCTCGCCCGAACCTTTAGTGAATGCCAAGGATGAAGCGTCCATATTCACCCTCGTCTGAGAAGCGCCGCTCTAAGAAACAAATGAGGATACCGAGGATAGCTCCCGAAGGACCTCTAAAACCAAACCTGGTAAGCCGTACAGTTCTACCTGAAAAATTGGTTTGCCCTTAATGGGTTTTGTCTAGCAGATCGTTAGTTTTGAATGTTTTAAGAGAACAAGGATGGATTGAATGGTTCACTGGACAGAATAGACCGATTTAACCGAGATTGGTATCTCAATTCTATCAGTATGTGAATTTTTCTTTTGAGTTTGGAGAAAGAATTATGGTGACCAGCTGGATCGATGGTCAAAAGTGCTCTTTCTCTTCAAGTTTATGGGCTGCATGCCTAAGAATTCCACATGAAGGAGTTTGTGAAGATTACCAGAGAGACCCTCCTCCAACAATAGAAATCTTTGACCTGGAGACTTCTTTGGAAAGTCTAACTAGAAATGGAACCAAGCTAAGGGCCATAGCTGCTAAACTAGATGGGGAGATAATACTTGTATTCGAGTTTGTTCAGAATTTGGTTAGTCGAAGAAAATGAGATTTTTCTGTGATGAACTATCGGGATGTGTTCCTGTTTCACCTGTTGAATAATGGCCATAAGATCAATCTGTGTAAGTATGTTATCAACAATATCTGTGAGCTGATCAAATTAACTTCTAAATCCACCTCCCTATTTTACTCAAGGATGATTTCAGCTATGTTAGTTGCAAAAGGGATGGTTGGACCGAATGAAGAAATGTTAGAGGACCATGATTTCTGCCCATCCATGCATATCATCAGAAGGATGAAGATAAGATGGAACCCCTGGAAGAAGTAGTGGGTTGAGGATAGTGATCAAGTGTATAAAAAGTTTAATCTTATTAACTATCCAAGAAGGCCTAAGAACCTAGTTTATCCTGGTTTTCAACCAGATGAAGTGGCTGAGTATTCAGAAGAAGAAGAACAAGAAAAAGTAACAGCTGAAGTACCCCATAGAGAAGAACATGTAATACCTCCAATGGAAAGAGTTCCGGTTGAAGAGTAAAGGTCTGTTGTCCCTGCTGTTATCCCTTCTGAAATTCCTCAAGGAGAGGAAGTTGTTGTTGAAAAGGAATGGACTATGGATCCTTCAGTTGTTCTTCATGAGGAAGAGTCTCATCCCAATGCTGCAAGGAAATTGGTTTTTCCTGTTTCAGAACAGTAAGCAACCATAGAGGTAGATCTTGTTGAAGAGACTCTTTATGTTGAGAAAGAAGAAAGTATGGAAGATTATTCATTGGAACAATCAGTTCTCAAGATTATTCCATCTGCTGAATAAAGAATGGAAGTTTCCATTCATCTGTCAAGGAAAGAGTTTTCTAAAGAGATTAGGGATGATCCTGTGGATCTTTTCCAAGTTCTTGAACATCATGAATCAGGAAGGGAAGCACAATTTTAGGGGGAGGAACCTCAAAATCTTGATATTGTGGAAGCTAGATCTACTAAAGCTTCTCAAACTTCTATCACTTTTTCTATGTTCTCTCAGTATGAGTTCCCAAGTTTTTATGATGTGAATGAGTCACAGCAAGTGACTGCAACTGGAATGGATCTTTCTTCTCTGTTTCAACTGAAGTCCTTAGCTCATTCAGAACCAGAACCAGAGCCCCAACCTCAATCTGAATCAGAATATGAGTCTTAAGATGACTCTGAACCTCAACCGGAATCTAAACCTCTACCTTTACATGAATCCTTACCCAAGCTTCACTCCATTGTGACCAAACATGATCTAAATTTTTTTGGAGATACTTTGGTAGCTGGAGTTGAGAAAATTGTCTCCACTCAACCTCTCCCAGTGACTCAGTTAAGTCAAGAAGATGCATCAATTCTCTTGGAAACTATTATCTTGCATATTCAACCAAGGATGATCCAAGAAATTCAAGAATTCATAGTAGAGAATAAGCTGCTGAGTGATGATGTTGCAAATATGAAAAGTATGGTAGCAAGTCTGCAGAATGAGTTATCTTTGAGATCAGAGCCTGGTCTTATTTCTACCCCTGTACATGTTGTTTTTTCTCCTAAGTCTTCTGATTCCCTCCTTTCTAGGGATATTGTCTCTCAAGTTCATCCATACCTACTATATGTTGATGAAAATATTGGAAAAAGGCACACCAAGATGCTGGAACGCATGAGAGAGAATTTGGAAAATATGAATAAGCTTACAGATGAATACAATGGATGTCAACAAAATGTTCTGAAACAGCTCAAAGTTCTTACCGAAGCTGTCAAGGCTTCACCTGTTTCTGGTCAGACCTCCACACATTCTATGGATGCTTCAATGATGAGATCCATAATAAAGGAAGAATTTCAGAATGCCTTCAGTGGCTTGGATCTATCTACTTTGTCAGAAGTGATTAAGAATAGTGATAGTGCATTGGACTTGGTTAGGATTCATTCTAAGATAGACAATGATGCTCAACAAGAGATCTCCATGAAAATAGATTTGTATATCTCCCGGATTTTCTCTAAAAGTGATTTGACAGATCACTTTAGATATCTTGTGGAATATTTGAGAATCCCTCCGGTGACTCAAGCTTTTAAATCTCATGTTCAGAAACATTCAGAGTTCACTAGATTGTTGGATAGATTTCTGGAGAATAAGGATGATTTTGAAAAGGCTATGAAGTATGGTGGTGAAATCATTACTGATTTCATCAATATTTTGAAGTCATATATTCATGTGAAGAGTATTGTTATAGTTGCTCCAGTTGCTACACCCCTTAGACCTGGATTACCTGCCTTAGCCTCAACTGCCATGACAGTTAGCCAATCTCTTTCTCAGATCCGACCAGTCATTCCTGACCAACCATAGCCTAAATCTTCTACTGCTCCTACTTTGGCTCCATCTGTTTTTAAGGTCTACACTTACCCTCATTGTCTACCACATCTATGCCTTCTTCTACTTCAGCACCAGCTCCTGCTGCTGATACAGGCAAAGACAAGTTGGATCCCTGAAGAGTCTGAGGACTGTTTTTCTCTTTGATGGGATGTATTTTGTTGTTTCATGTTTTATTGTATTCTGATCCCTTTGTTTAATACCAAATGCAGTGTTTCATTTCATTCTTTGTACTTTTTGATAATCCCAAAAGGCGGAGAAAAACTACAGGTGTGAGTTCTATAATAGTATAAATGGGGGAGACAAACTACAAGTATCAGTTCTATAATGTTTTTTCTATGCTAGTATCTTTAATATTACATGTCATTTATATTCTGCCTATATATGATTTGTGATCATCAAAAAGGGGGAGATTGTTGGACTCTTCATGTGGTAATAATGTTTTAATGATCACAAATCTCATTACTGTTAATTAATCTTGATCTTCATTTCACCTCTTGTGAATGCTCTTAAATCTCAATAATAGCGACACATCATGTTTTTTTAATAACAAATCTTAGGGATGTTAATTTCTCTCTTTATTATTTATAAGTCTTATGCATAATCACAAATATCACATATATTATCACACCAGTATACATATGATTCACATTCTCTTACTCTCTAATGATTACCCTTAATCTATATTCTGCGTATCACTATCTTAGTCCAAATACAGATATTTTCCTAAGAATGGAGACACCGTGAAGGACACACCGTGAAGGAAAAACCGTGACCAGACACCGTGACCAGACACCGTGACCAGACACCGTGAACCAGACACCGCGAAGGACTCACCGTAAAGGAATCACCGTGACCCAGACACCGTGAAGGACTCACCGTGAAGGACTCACTGTGAAACACACACAGTGAAGAAGACACCGTTTCCATAATCACTGTGACACCATTTCTTAAGCTTTTGTCAATATTATTTAAATAATGCTAACAGTCATATTTGAGGTTTTTAATGCAATTAATGTTATTTAATGATATTTGTTGGCATATCAGGATACCGTATCTCAAACCTATGAAAAGGGAATCATTCCTACTGCCAGAACTCGTGGAATATAAGAATGACTGAGATGCAGTACATGTGAAAAAAAAGCAACAACGAAACAAGAAGAGAAGCGGTGTGAGAGTGTGAATATACAACACGAAGAACATACAAACACCCAAGTGAACTGTGCTAAACAAGAAGAACAATCCTGAACAAGAAGGAGAGTGCAATAATTTAAAAGAACTCTCATGAGTGAAATCTAATACTACTGAAGAACACACGACGAATCAAGATATCTTTATCACTCTTGAAGAAGACAAGTTGAACTATGACACTCAGTTTTTCAATAGAAAAACCAGAGGACCTATAAGCATTCCTGCTGAATCCAACAAGTCCATAGCTACATTGATAATCACTAAGAGATTTCTAAACTCTCATCTATCTTCTCTATGTGATTTATTTATTAACTTTCGATCAGTGTGGTGTACTCTGTATATATTTACACACAATGTCTCCAGCACTAAACTGGATGATATCAACATCCTCACTCAATTTATCTTTACTTATGTTTACCCACGTTAACTGTTGAAGAGGTCCTTGTGTGACGTAGTCTTTGTTTTGTTTCCCACGAAGAATAGTGGTAGAGGTCCCTACGTGGCCTGGACTGTTTTCTAAAACTATTGTTAACCCTGATCCAGGGTGCGGATCAAATTTATATATATTTGAGAGGACTAAGTCTCAACTTGAGACTGAACCTCTTGTTTTATATGTTATGAATCTTTTATTTAAGTTTAAAGTATACTACATATATCTTATTTATTCTGCTACTATTAATTTGAAATACAAAACTATTTTGAAGCTACTTTGATAGTTAAATTAACAAGTGTTTACACTTATTGTAAATCAATAGGTTAGCTTCAAAAGTTAGATTGACCATGTGGTTAAATTAAATGAGAGCTAATCAATCATTGAAAAGCTAAGTGAACATTTACAATCTGTATAAATTCACTATAGTTTAACCTATTTTATAAATCGGGGGATTATAACTAGAAAATATTTTAACAACAATTTTAATTAGAACTGAATTCACCACCCTCTTGAGTGTCCACTCCGACCAACAAATATTTCAAATTAAAAAAATTTTATTTGAGTATACCATGTTTTTAGTGTCTTTTTCAATATATAATGATATTTTTAGAAATAAAAATAATATTTGGAAATTAATTCTTTAAAAAATTATTTGGAGTTTTTCAATGATAACCTTTTCAATAGTATAACCATTTATAACTGCACTATTGACATCCATTATGTTTAGCTTTAAATTTAGAGTTATTGCATAAGGAGGTAATATTTTAATATCACCAAGTCCAACTATATGTGAAAAGATTTCCACTTAAAAAATTCCATATTCTATACTTTAAACACATGGATACAATAATTCTTTGATTATAACAATATTTCACAATTAAAATTTCTTTTTTCTACAATAAAATTTATTTCCACTAGTCATGTAGTCTATGTATATCTCAATTATTTCTCATAATATATTCTTTCAAAACATATTTATATTTTATAACATAGAAATTACCTAATAATAATAATTTATTTACTCATTCATGGTCTTATGTTTAGGATAATACAAAAAAGATTTATGTTCAAAAAGATTTGTTAGTGATACTACGGTTTTAGTTCCATTATCCAGGTCTCATTTAAAGGCATCCATAAGATGATTTTTAGGGTTATAATGGTTCAAGGAGTTGAAAAACATGGTTATCCAAAGTATTTGTACATGTTTAGGTGATATTGATGTTATATGGTAGAATATTTATTTGGGAAAATAGTTGAAATATTGTAGTCTTTATAGATATTAATGATAATATAATTGGATATATCATCCACAATGTTTTTAGAGAAGATTTGGTATCATGAGCATCTATCTCATGATAATTAAATCAGAATATTTTTTCACAATACTAAATTTTATTTTAATGAATATATATGATTTAAAAGTGATTTAATATATATTAAAAAACCTTATATATATTTTCATGGAAATCTATCCAGATTATTCATTGTATTAACGATGAAGACATTCCATGAAAAAATGGTAAATTAATTTACATTGGATATTTTAACCATTATATAATTCATTTTACTATTGTTGATGATTTCTATTTTAATACCACTATGTATTACATAACATGATGTTCTAACATCATCAGACCAAAAATAGAATGAAAATCCATGACTGATCATAGTTTTATTTCACAATTGTTTGGATTCGGTTGAAAATTCAATGTTAATTTAAACGTTTCTTATTTAGTGGATGATGATAATATCAAACTAAACCTAAAAAATTATTATGATCATTTTATCAGTTTATAGTTATGTTTTTCAATGAATTTAGAGTATCTAGAGGAGACATTACCGTTCTAATGTGCTTTGGATGTGTCACGCTTTAAAAACATGATTTCGTGAGGAAATAATAATAGGTATATTGTTAGTGAATTGTTATGTCAAATTTGTTGGTCAACTGCATAGGTCAACCATGAGTCCCCTTTTCATAAGGTGAATAGTTTTATAAACCTTGAAACTACTCATGTTTAACTGTGCACCTTGTTTTATGTGTGAGGAGGTGATCCACCTAGGATTCACATGGTTTTCCAAAACCAAGTCCCTATACCACACTGTTAGTACCACATAAACAATAGTTAATCACAGTTTCTGCATAGTGATATCAAACTGAGTGACAAAATCATGCACGATGTGGATTCTGAGAAGAGGAGGTGGGAAGTTATGTACAATGGTCACCCAACCATGTTACCAAACCATATTAAAGATAAATGAGATGGAATTCATCATTTCCCCATCATCTATTTTTTTTCCTCATCTTTTTTCCTCATCATTCGTGCACAGTAGCTGGGCTAAGTGAGAGATCATCCTCATCTCTATTCATGGATTTGAAGAATATTCCTCTTCTATACTATGTTATCATCTCTATTTGTATAATTGGATTCCTCTAGGTATGATATTTAATCCTTAGATCATTTCACAATGTAAAATCTTCTATAGGGAGGTATTTTGGTGAGATATAATTGAACATATTTTCATATTATTTGACTAATATTATTTTTTCTCTCATTTCAGATTGAAATAAATATCTATATTAGATTAGTGTACCTTCAAAAAAATAGGGAGGCGTTTTAAATCATTTTCCATTTTTATAGACTTGACTATATGATATACTAACTGTTCTGCACACAATAATTTCACGGTTTCACTTCTAAATGATGAAATACCACAAATTTAATTACATTATAACCTTGTACTATGTTTTAGACCCCCCCCTTGGTGGTGTGAGGTTATGATCTCAAAAACAACCACCACATAGTGTAGGCTTGATAAATAATTTAATAATCATGGTTGGGGTTATGATTAAACCACCCATAAGGTGTGTTAATAAAAATGTTTTTCATATATTAACAACCCCTGTTTAGCTTGAATTCCAACTCACACTGTTTTGGCGTATTAAATTACTCATATTGATTTCTATGCTTAATTTTAATTAAATTATTTTCTTTATGAGGATAATTGTTTTTCTAATTAAAATTCCTTTTCGGTGTGATATCTTATGAATAGAAGATAAAATTTATCCATGATCTGTGTGGATGTGGTAATTGATTTATATCATTGTCACGTGTTCTTCCCGTGGAATTAATAATTGTTAAATGAAATGACCCCCTTGTGATTTATAAGTTCTACAAATTTCTGATATAAACAGAATTTATTATTGCTTGGATAGTCTTACAACATTTTTTTATATTTTTAACGTTGATTATACTGAAGAGGGCCCACAATTCCTTGACCAACGATGCATCCCTATATTCAAACCATCACACTAATGGATCATAGGTCATGTGGGATTACAATATGTTATTATTATGAACAGAGTAACCTTGGTTAGGGTCATTGATAATAGAATCTCACAACTGCCATGTATAGGATGATGGGAATGGAATATCACATAGGATTAGTTGTTATGATAGGAGTCTCATGCCCCCTCGATTATGATGTTGAGTATGGATGTCATATTCATGTCTTGGATAATAGAAATAAATTATTTATCATGTTTTTAGATGTTTGGATAATGGCCTGTTATTTTCATGAAACTATTTGATTTTTAATAATTTTTCATCCAACAAATGTTGGACATGACGTCCTTCTCATTCAATGAGTTATTACATGCTTAATTTCTCGTACAATGTATAACACAAATAAAATTATAAAAGGATTACTGAGTTAAACCTTGGTTCCATACAATAATGATGTATTTATTTATATACTGATATATAATATTGTATGAATGGAGTAAATATATATAAATAGACACTTATATTTATAGTGTGACATGTTCTAATATATACCAGTAAATGCTAAATTAGGTATAGTGGACCAGGTGTCCATGGGGATCCATAACCATATTTTTTTAACATTTTTTAATAAATCACTAATTTATATTTTATATACTAATAAACATCTTTATTATATATTAACCCACTGGATTATGCATTGGACACCATTAGTTTTTTCCTACTGCTCTCATGGGAAGCTATTTAACGGGGCTACCCTAACATACCTCTAGATTATAATATCAGGATCCTGGATTCTTCTTTATTATTATTATCCATCTTTGATAATATATAATAAAATTAAAGAGGATCATTCCTATGAAAATTATGGTATTATAGATAGAAGTTGTTTCTTGTGTTTATTTGTATCCTTATTTAGTAATTCAAAGTAATATATATAACTGTTTTTTATGAAGAGTGTGTTCATGAATGATCAATTATTCATTATTTACTAAATACCAGTTGTTTTTATATTCTTATTCACTTGTATATTAATGATTATTTTATATTTATTTCTGATCCATAGGTTATAATGTCCCCACGATACCGACATTATTCATTAACTAGTTATTGGATGCTTATAGATTATAGAGAGTCATACCTGGGGAATTGTGGCCCACAATCTTGGAGCACTATTTGAGTAACTCTTTTACCAGCATGCTAAAAATGGAATTAGAGGGTTTATTTTCTTCATCACTTTTTATTAATATTTGGATGGTTGATATTAGAATATGAATGTATCTAGAAGTTCATAATATCTCACCAATGGGATTGGCATACTATTGAATGAATGAAAGGGAAAGTACCCAGGGAGTGTGAAAATTTTTCACGATGAAATTATTATTGTTGCACATTTTTTTACCATTATTAACTGTTATATATTTTCTTATTAATAAATTATGGATTTATTTTCACCCATTTCCCATCATGTAAATGAAGTAATACTGAATTCATCCTTTTAAGCATGTGTAAATTCACATTACATTTCTTTTCAATGCCATTTATGTGGAATTATTGATTATATATTTGTTTTTTATTCAATAAGTACATTTTTATACCATGAATCTATGATAACATAACTTTTTTATACTTACATCATTTTTGGGTGATTTATCCCATTTTTTATATATTTATATCTTTTTATATCATTCAAGGCGATTATTTTGGCATATGGTTGATCAAATAAAATATACCCATGAACCTAAAAAGTAAAGTCTGTCAAAGCATTATGATGGGATTATATCTAATAAATAATTTTTTTTCTATGAAATCTTCTATTTGTTTCACAAGATGAAATAATAATGTATTTTATTAAATTTGTTTCAGAGTGCAACATTCATATTGTATGTGTGCTTATTAAATTAGGTAACTTTTACCCAAATAATATAACCATCTTTTATAATCTAGTCATAATTTAAAATTAAAAGTCCAAATATAGTCGAAATTAAATTTAAAACTAATGGAACAATTTATAATTTATATGAGCTATTGTAAATTTGGGAATGGTAACCCTTATAATTACATCATTACTTGCATAGACTTTTTAATTCATAAACAAAATGTCAAAACTAGGTTGTAGTTGTATAAATGTCATTTGTTACTTATAAAGGGAAAAACCATTATATCTTTTTAATGATTTTTCATCAAAATAATCCACTAATATTATATATTTATTTATGATTGTGTTGAATTATTTTAGAAAATAACTACCCCGTATGGGCTGTTACATGAATAGTTTGGGGATGAAGTCCTTTGTGACTATTTATTTTAATGGCCAACTATACCAAAGTAGGATGGTTAGGGCATGTTTCCTATGAGATCATTGGATTTGACCAAAGTATGTAATATAGGGAATGAAATTAATATATTCTAATCCCATTAATGGTATTATAAAAATATAGAATGAGATATTGGGACCTGTTTATGTCTCCTTACCCATTTTTATGAATTGGTAGTTCACCCAAATGTGGTATTCTTATACTAATTTTATGGTTATTTAATGTCAATATAACTACATATAATGTGTTACATATAAATGTATGGTGTAATTTTACTTAATAAATAACATTAATTAATAAAACCCTTATTATATACTTTTGATTTTAAATAATATTGGGAAATAGTTATTTGAAATTACAATTAAAAACTATATATTTTTTCCTATGTATTAAAAATGAACATTTTCATTAACTGGTCCAGTTATGGAAAAAATTGAATCAAATAAATTGATGAAAAGGAAAATATAATATTATTTTCAAAAAATATTCAATGGAATATGATAAAATATTTTCTTATAATTGTTGTTTTACAAATGGTACATGATGTCCCTTATATACAAGAAGTTTAAATGCTTAATAAATTATCTGAATTTAAATTCCTTAAAAGTGAATCATTTTATAGGTAAAATTAGAGGAAACCTCCAATTAAGGGTCATCATTGGTAATTCCTTGGATTAAGAAAATATAATTTCCCCATGAAATAATGTGGAATTCTTCCTAGGATGTGTTATAACTAGAGGTTAGCCAGTAAGGACTCATTATCTTCTCCATAATGACCTAGTTTTAAGATTGATCCTTTATTCGTACATAATGGGATATCCATGTACAAGATGCACCATTAGATACTTCAATATATATAAATGATTGTGATATAATTTTTTATAAGAGTATCCATTTGTCCGGGGTGTGAATCTTTGTAATGAAAGGATACCAATGAATAGTTGTATAGTTTTCAAGGGAGTTGACCATCATGGTGTATTCTCAGATATGGGCACTACTGACTACCATATCTCTACTCATTTTTTTAGTGCAGTAAAATTTTAAAATACACTCCCCTACTCTAATTCTCAAAAATGATTTGGGATTGGTGGAGAATGTTCTCAGGGGATTCTGTTACACCTATGATGATAGATTATGAACCATTTAATTCAATTCATTCATACATTTTTTAAACAAATTAGAAAGTGTGTTTCAAATAATGGTAGATGTTGTGTAACCGATTCCCATGAACGGGGTATAGTTCTCATGCAATATACCTTATGTATATGTTGATGGTCTTTAATTCCCTTGATATGAGTTAAACCTAGTAGTTCAATGTTCTTGATCTATTAAGGAAAACCATAGAGGTGGGTTGGGACTACATTTTTCACTAACGATTTTCTTCATTTGAAACCCTATTCAAAACTAATCTATGATATTTGTTGAAGTCTTTTTATTCAGGTATGGTGATACTCTATCCATTGAAAATAACCCAATGTGATTTTTTATCCCAACACTTTCTGTTGGTTAGACTATTCCGGTTTCTTGTCTAGTTGACTAGTAGATTAATGTTTATTATTACCTATAATATATGATGTAATGAGGAGGATTATCATTCAACCCATTGTGGCTCATGTTGGATACCCAATTTTGTAGTGGAGTTTCAAGGGATTTACTTGTGTTTTTAATTAGTTGTGATACATTATGCCTAGTAAATTTGACTATATTTATTAACTATCTAGAGAAGTGTGTGTATGGTTTAGATCATGGTGGTATGTGAGAGTAAACAAACTATGTAAGGAAGGTTTGGTACACACATGTTGTGTGGGGGGACATTTAATGTCATTACCAATGATAAAATATATCCTGGTATAACTTTGGGGCCCCATAAATTGGTCGAACCATGTTTTAATCTATGCACTCATGGTCGGGAGAAATGGATATGATCATTGAATAAGTCTATTATACCATTTTATCAATATGAGTGTTTATCAGAAGAATAATATTTCATCAATTGATAAAATAATTTTGAAATTCATGTTTAGAGATGTGCATGAATCGCGTATTTACATCATCATTAGTATGATAAAAGAGAATTGGTTATAAACTAAGATTTATATTCTTAATGGAGGCTATGGTTGATAAAAGGACTCCATGGATGTTGTTATCAAGGATAAGTCTAAAAAATAGTAAAAATAATCAAATGTACTAAATTTTTTATTTATGGGTGTTGACCCCTATTATTATAAAATTTCGAATTCATACCTAAGAAGAAATATATGGATATGGTAATGGGTGACAAATAACACTAACATTAATGTTTGGGATGAGATAGTTCTGGATCCTTGATTTTGTTATGTCTATAATAGATTCAGAATGAAATTTTTGGACCACATCCTCTTTTCATTGATGTGACGGACATTATAATCCTAAAGTGTGCAATTGTGTGTTAGATTCTATAATATGTCACATTTTTTAGAAGTGTTTGGTAATTTCAAGAATGGACATATAACAGAAGTTTGATGAATTTTTTTTTTTAAAAATAACCATGAATGGTTCGACAAAGAGACATCACCAATAGTCAATTATAGGCTTTGGTGAATTTTCTAGATTTTATATTAAGACTCATCTTCTTAGAGGTGTTGGGATCTATCATTTGTAATGCACCGATAGTCTATGTCGAGTATTTTTTGGAATATTCAACTATAGTTCCTTTTAAATTATCAAATTATAAGGGAGTTATACAACAATTGTCGAACAATTTACATTGTTCCATGAATTCCGGAATGTTATCAGAAATGATCTTATAGGATTTTAAACAGAATCCAATGTTACCGGTTATTAAAAGGATCAATATTAGTTTACTATTGATATCATAATTTGATATAGGGATATTTCCCTATCATCTAATTGGTTGTGTAATTTTGATAAATGGTCCATGAGAATTGATTGCATTGTATAGACGTATTTTAAATGAAAATCCCAATAAATTTGATTGCATGATTCAAAAGTGGTAATTCATAGGTGATGATCTATAGAATATAATTCTATAGGTCCCATAGTAAAATAGACGATGAGAGGATCATGTCTCGGTCTAGACAGGGAGGGGACTTCATTTGGGATATTAATTATCTTTTTATGTGAGTTTTGTGTGTTTTAATTGTTTATGTACTGTATGATTGGAATTGTTTGTGGAGGTGTGTTTGATTATTGGAAATGAAACACGTCCATTTAAACAAAAAATCAGAAACCAGGTTTTTGGGGTCATGTTATAGTAATTTCATAGGTCTTATCAAGGATGATAAGTTCTTTGGTGATGAAATTTTCATGTACCATGTTTTTTACATTATTTAAACTTCTGTTTGAATTTTAATGACACTTATATACTTGATGATTTGATATATAAAATGATATTTAGATTGTAATTCCAAAAATTCGATCACCTGAATTTTTTTAATGAGTTTAAGATCTATAGAGGAGTCCTAAGAATTTGGATGAGTTTTGGATGAATCGTGCTCTAAATATTTAGTCTCACGAAAACAACTATAGGTCCACCAACAATGTTTGGTTAGTTTAACTGTGTGTGGTAATTGTGAAGACATTTTTCATGGGGGAATGGTTTGTTTAATCCATGAAACTTCCCAGGGGTAACCATGTTTATTTTTCTAGGTGTATAGAGGCAACCCACGTAAGCTATGCCTTGTTTTCCCAAACCATAAACCAATTCTGAACCCTTATATCCACTTATTTTCTAACTATATGTGGTTAGATCAAACATCATAAATTAAATTTCATGGTTAAGTGTCTAGAATTTGGTGGATATTTGGTCAGATTAAGGTTTTCCTAGACATATAGAGAAACATTATGGATTTTGAAACAATTGGAAGTGACCATTTTTCCACTTCCTATAATTATTTTCCTATCCCACCACTCTCCACTTTCGTGAAAAATAAGGGGTTCACAAGAGATCTCCTCCTCCTCTAATTTCCTAGGCTTTGAAACATCATCTTAGTCTAGAAACCATTTTCATTATGTTTAGAATTATTGGATTCCATTCAGTAAGAGATATGATCCTTTATCTCCTTTATTTATTTATCTTCTTCTTGAGTGAGTTATTTTAGTGTGAGATATTTCAACCTAATTTTAGGATGTTAGTTTCAACTTATGGTTTCTATCATTTTTTCTTGAACCAAATCTTGATATTTCACGAGTGGACCATACTATGAATTTGGAAGGTGGTTTATAAGCCTTTCCCATAAATTTGTTTTATTTACATGATATAGTCATTACTCCATGAATTTTACACACTAGGGTTTTCTTATAAATTATGAAATTCCATAAATTAAATATCTTAACAACCCTATATTTTGTTTTAGACTCCATTTTATATGTTTAATGGTTATTAACACTACTTAAACTTCCCATTTGGTTGGGTTTGAAAAATTAAGTAACTATCAAGGTATTATTTATGAATGAACCTCCCTTGGAGTGTGTTAATTATGATGTATGTTCTAAGAGTATCTTCCATTGTTTTTCATTCCATCCTAGTCCCCCCTTTTTTGTATATTTAATTACAAATCCTAAGTGAGATGCATAATTTGAATCAATTGATTTTTTGATTAATATGACTTGATTTATAATAAATCTACATTTGGAGTGTTATATCTTATAAAAAATCTAATTTATGTATAATTTGTGTTGATTTTCTGAGTTATTTGTATCAATAAATTGGGTTATCCCCATGGCCTCTACAGTTTTTGATCAATGTAATAAACCTATTGTGGCTTATAAATAGAATTTAATAGTAATGTGACTTTAATTGAGTATGGAATGGATGTTTATATTACTTGTTTTTAAAATGATATGGTGGATTATACTAAATAAGATCCACTATGCCTTCATTTATGTTTTATATATCTTTATAAAATGTCTACATAATGCCTCTTAGGGAACGTTTTATTACCATGTTTTTTTATTGATGAAGGAAGGAACATGGATCAGATTGTTGAGAATAATGTATCACACAACCTTCTAGAAGATGATGGTAATTGAGTCTCACATATCTCGAGTTGTTGGGAATGGAGTCTCATTACCATTGATTAGGATATTGAGCATTGAGGCCACATCCATTAAAAGGATGAAAACATGACTTTCAAATTCCATTTTAAGATACTAGTCATATACCCAATTTTTAGAGCATTTGTCAATTTTATTATTAATTTTTTCAATTAAGAGAATTGGATGATATTTCTATATTCATTAATTGAGATATTATATGCCTGAAATCCCATGAAGAACATGACACTCATATGCTTATAAAAGGATGTCTGAGTTTGGCATGCAGTCAAAACTGGTATGATGTATTTATATATATATTTATATATACACTTGTACGAATAGAGTAAATATTTAATAATACACACACAACCCCACACCCACAAATATATATATATAGGGTTACATGTTTAGAGATATCAGGAATTAGTTCACCGCAGTTATAGTCAGCTAGGTGTCCTTGGGGGACCTATGTCTGACTTGTTTGCATTTTTTATTATATCACCACATTAATTTTTGTATACTTGCACCGTGATTTAATTTATATTGATAGAATTTATTGTGAATTAGATAGAATTGGTTATGGCCCACTTATTATATCTCACACCCTGTTCATGTAACATGTTCACAAGAGTACACAAATAGATATGATGTTCGTAGGATTAAGTTATTGTATTATTCATTATCATTGTTATAATTATTATTTATGAAAATGTATGGGAGAAGAGTTCAGGTCTTATTGTAATTATTCTATTGGATATAGTTTCTATATTAGTTATTTATCTATTTCATTTTTTAGTCACGATATGTACTATTTATACAATCTTTTATTATGATGGAGAATGTCCATGCATGATCATTTATCAAATATTTACAAAATTCTAGTTGTAATTATATTCTGACACCCTTATACTTTTCTACTTATTGTTTTTTTATTACTAATCCATGATGTATATTATCCAAATAGTGCTATAATTAGACACTCACAAATAGTTGGAATCCTCTAGGGTACATGAAAGAGCACCTGAGGCCTAGTGGCCCACCAACATGGGTAACTATTAGAGTGGACCATGGGTCATGATGCTACAATAGTATAAGTAAGTTTTGGAAGAATTATATTTCTTTTTTATTCAAATAAATTTTTGTAGGTGTTATAGGTGCATAGAATATATGTGTATACCCTTTTAGATAATAGAGAGTTTAAAATAAATGATTTGAAAACTGTTGACAATTTTTAAATCTCATAGTCAATAATTAATGTCTAGTAATGTTATCTAATAATTTTTCTTTTTTAATAAAACATGGAGCATCGCATTTTTGAAATTGTAATGATACACATATATCTCTTCTGAATATTCCAAATTTATATAAGGATATGGTTTTCCTCCTATTATATAAAATCTATATGGCCCCAAATAATTATATGAATAACATTTAAAGAGATTGAGAGGTACAAAACACATTGTTTTTTTTTGAAAAATATTTTTTCTCTATTAAATTTTTATAGTGATTGGATGAATTTTCTTTATAGAATTATAGTTTCAATAGATCCTTATCTAATCCTTTATTATATATATTTCTAGGAATGAATAAAATTTATTGGGGGAAGCCTTATATTTCACAAAAAATATTATATATGAATGATAATCAATAATTTAAAAATTTTGGAAAATAAAAAAAATGTATATTAGCATTAACATTATCATTTCATAATGAAAAAAAATTTAGAACATGCTTCAAATCCTATATTTTAAATTAATTTTTATAAATTTTTACATGAAAATCCTCATATGTTATTATAAAAATACTACATTTCTTACACATTATGCCATAAAAAATAATATTTTCCCATAAAAAGTTGATAAAGGGCCCCATATTTTCCCAATTATAATAATTTCAATTTCTCATTGACATCAAAAGAGACATGTCCACCATCAATATTTATAAGGATCATTAATATTGAGTAGTATCGAGTCATATTCATGGAAAATCCACTCTCATGATACCATAAAAAATATCCATAACATTTGAAGTATTTTTTCATAATATAATCAAGAAAAAAAATTGGTAACCATCTTTTGTTGGCTCCATAGATGTCATAAAATAATGATTTTTGGGATTTAAATCTGTATAAAATGATTATTGTTACATTATTATAAGATTTATCCAGAAGTATTTTTTCAGTCCAAATGTTGTTTAATTATTTCCAATAATAAATTATTTCTTAGAAATACAGATTAAATTCATATTTTTTGAACTAGAGTAAAATTAATTTTTTTAAATATACCCTTCTCATACAAATCCATATCCAATGCCAAATTTGGATTTATGATTTATTTTCTCACCCAAGATAATATTTATGTTTTTTCAAATATCAAAAAATAATTCCAAATGTTTTGTAATCTATTTTTAGATATATATTTTCATCAAAAAAGATAAATTATTTTACTTTTCGAAATAGATATCTAATATATCAATAGTACATAAAACATGGATTTTTTCTAAAAAATTTAATTTTTCTTTTCATTATTTTATGGCGTATTCTATCATAGAAAGTTACTCTTCCAATTCTTCGATTTATGTATCTAAAAAACTAGTTATACCAGCATTAGAAATATAATTTACCTTTCAATCAATATCCTCAATGAATACAGTTTCTTTTTTAATTGTGTATTCTTAGTTATAGTCTCAATCAAAAATAATATCTTCTGATTCAATCCATGTTAACATCATTGATTTATTTGTTTTTTTATATTTTTTTTCCTAACAATTGTTTTTATTAATGATTAGGAAGTCATTATTCACATATCATTTCTATTAAACTTATAAAATGAAATTACACTAATTCAATCTTCCATTTTCTAGTTTTCATCCCATTTCCTCTTTTATCATTAATCCCAATATAATTTAATTTTCAAAAAATTGTATATCTTTTCTAAAAATTATAAATAAATTTTTATAATAGATGTATTTCACCATCTATTTCTATATCAACTTTACTTATAGTTATTATTTTATCTTGGAACATCATTTTATTCTTATATTGATTATTTAAAAGCAATATACATTCTTTTTAAATCATTTGCATCATTTTTCACTCTCATCACTTCCTCATACATCAACTTATGTAAAATTATATATTTAGCTAGTAGTTTATTTTATATCAATTCAAATGTAAATTTCAAAATATCTACCACCCCAATGATTTGTAATGTATATTGATATCCTTTGAACATGAACTTTCACATCGACCATTTTTCATATTCAATTATTTTGTTTATTATTTGATTTATGTAGAGATGCAGGTCATGGATTGGTTCAACAGACATAATTATAAATGTATCATACATATTAGTATATATATTTGAATTCAATAATTTAACATTATATCAATCATCATTGACACAAAAAAGTGTATCCAAAATTTGGAATGCAGTATAAAAATATGATAATCTATTACATATATCATCTGTGAAGGAAAAAAATAATGCATCAATGGATTTATAGTTATAATCATATATAGATTTATCAATTTCATCGTAATCATTTCATTAAGTATAATGTTTTGAAATTAGTCATCAAATAATATTCATATTCCAAAATACCTATTTTCCCCAAATTACTTTTCATTTAAAATTCCATTTGGCATTATTGTTACCATTAATGTAATAAGCTATTTGTTGAATAATCTACATAAATTGGATAAATAATGAAATAATAATGAATTAATATTAATTAAAAATATATTATTAAGAACAAGATAATGGTCAATGATAAAGAAAAATGAAACAAAAAAAGCACTATAATGCCTAATTTTGGTTAAATTGGAGAAATCATGGGTAGAGTGAATTAATAATCATATTATCTTTAAAAACCCAAATTAAAAACCATGAAGGCCTAATATTTTTTATTTTCTAGTAAACTAATGTATTGTTTATATATAATCGTTTACTTTGGAAAATATCTGTGAAATATCATTCACAACCTAGTAAAATATATTTAAAAGGTATAATGAAATATATTTATAATAATTATTATGTGACCATTAAACATAACTTTTCCACTTCTATGTTTTGAATTTCAAAAATCTGACATACACTATTGTGTTCAAGATGAATTTTGAAGTCTAATAAAACAAAAAGAATTTTCATTGAATAGTAAAATACCCATATGAATATTATCCTACCATTATGAATACTAATATGACCCTTATGAATAATAAACCATCCAAAATAATAGTAACATCACCCTGGAATAATTAAATAAAATTATTGTATCTTATAAGTGACAATTTGAAAATAGTAAAAGTATTGGTATTTTTTAAGTAAAAAATAAATCATTATAATTAATTAATTAATTTTAAAGAACATTTATCTTCTTAAAATGTCTTAAAAATTTAACAAATCATTGTCTTCTAGATTTATGATAATTTTATAAGACCTTATGTAATTTGTGAAAGAATTATAAAATCAGTTTTAATTTTAAAAAACATTTCAGTCATGTAAATAATGATTTTAATTAAATATATATTGAAATTAATTTTTAAAAAAATGGACATAATTTTTTGATTCTAATGATTGAAAATTTGTTGGGGTGAATTTTGGGAATTTTCCTGAAGTACGTGACTTTTTTATGAATAGTGAAATACAACAATTTACAAAATAAGCTAAATAAGCTAATTATGGAGTCATGTATGATGTTCAGATAATATAAGCCCACTTTGTTCGGGATCACATGATAAAATTACTATTCTTCGTCATGGAAGACTCATTTTCCTTTTCTTTGGGGGAAATAATAAACTAATGAATTTTATATTGAGAAAACCACTCTCTCCTCCACTATAAACACCACCCTTCACACCCTCATTCCCTCACTCCTCTCAGGCTTCAAGACTTTTCTAAAATATGCCCAATAATTTTCCCTATCCCCTCACCCACTCCTAAGAGTTTTTTGTTTCATAAAAAGACCAATCCTAGGTCTCTTAAGGAGGATCTCAACAGGAGGATTCAAGAGGTAATTTCTCGTCCTCTTAGCTTTAAATTCCTTTCAATTTCAAGTTCGTTTCTTATTATCTCCCAACATATCATCATACACATGGTATTATAACTCCATAATTCTACATATAATAGAATTTTATGAAACTAATTTTTTATTATATCATCCAACACCCCTTTCCTCTTCCTTTTATTTTATAAAAGATAACATTGTTCGTGAGGTGTTAATCTATCACCTTCAAGAACGACATGTTTTCTTTTTTCATTTCTACCATTAGATATAGTCATTAAATGATTTTATGGTTGATGCAGCATATTTTATATGTAGTAAGTCCTATTTAATGTTCTAGAACTAACTTACATACAAATTACTAAATGATTAATCAAAACAAGTTCGTTGTAGTCGAAAACCCCCCAAATTACTTTAAATAATCATCATTTACTTCTTATCTAAAGATTCATCCATATGGTATACCACAAAATTCATTATAAGATCATTTTAAGTTCAATAATATCATTAATAACATTGAATATACGTTTTGGAATTTTATCCATGTTCTACACGAACATGAATTCCTGAATACATGTGAAACACTCAAGAAATCCATAAATACATTCTCGAACAATGTCTTTAAACTCTGTAACTCATAAAAAGGACCATAAAATAACATAATGAACCCAAAATGACCCATATTAATATATAAAAGGTTCTTTGAATTTCTTATTAATGAATATAACGTCATTATTCAGGACATTAAAGTGAATGAGGCGTTTAGATATAAGGTAAGGGGAAATTCTCGAACCCAACGTTCATCCTTCAGGTTCTCCCTCTTTCACTCCTTTTTGATATGGTAACTCCTTAAAAATATTTGGTTCATCATTGTATTTCCTTTTCTGAGATATAAATGTTTTTCACTGGTATTTATTTCAAACCAAATATTTCTTGAAAGCACCCTTATTTTAAAAACACACTATTCACTTCTCATTCATGATTGACGGTTCTTATTACATGTATGTTTTTCCATCTTTATTTTGGGAACCCAGTGTTAATGAATGTATTTTTTTGAGATGAAAACAATTCCTTTACATGGTTTAGTTATGTTCAATTTTCTTATAATTTCATTGTGTCACGAATGATAAATGATAATGTTATGATGTGATGGGTGTGCCTGAAATTATATTGCACAATATGAATGTTTCAATGTGACAGGTGCGCCTAGAATTATACAGCACTCCAAAGCATTGGGTAAAGTGATGAATCGTATGAGTAAATGTGAAATGATATGTGAACAAGATTATAGCATTTTTCACAAGCATATGTGGTAGTTAACCACTAAGACATGATGTTTCATTTTTATGCATTGCCACATTTCAAGTCTTTTATTAATGATTCCCCTCACATTCATGATCATTTTCCTATGTTATGATTATGCTCACCCATTGTTATATTTTTCTTATATATCCTCTTACTGGGCTCATAGCTCACCCCTTTTGATGTATATCCTCAGGTGACTACATGTACTAAAGAGGGGTCAAGTTCCAATAAGCATCTTTAGAAGAAGAAATAAAAAAACGTTTTTTTCTCGATGCGGTAATTATTTTGTATGGTCCTAGTTTACCAAAGACACAAAAACATTGTATCGTTTATGGGCAATACTATTATATTTTTATATTTAAAAGGATGTAATAGTAATATAATAAAGAATGGGTTTCTATAGTTGGTATTAGAGCCAATGTGTACTTAATTTGTGTATTAGGATTACTGAACCCTAGAGAAAACCTCTAGTAAGAGAATAAGTACAAATATGCATACAAGAATCATTACATAATGATCCCATATGTTATGATTTTAGTATAAAATTTTCAAGTGAATACGTTATTTATTCAGGAATTTTTGACTGATGTTTTGTTCTATCCTTTTCTATTTTAGAAAATGTTGGGAACCAAGAGAAACCAGGACAACAACTCATGTGAGGTCCAATGCAATGATTTCCTGATTGAAATCCCCAATGATTTTGGAGGTGGCGTTCAAAACATAATGGAAATGCTTACCCAAATATATCAGGTTATGAATAACAACCATAATAATAGGGAACATCTTCTTTCACCAAAGAGGGAGCAACTTGCTATTGAATGTTTTATGCAGCAACAACCTCTTACATTTAGTGGAAACTACGATCTACTAGTTATAGAACAGTTGCTCAACTCCATGGAGTATATCTCTTCTGTGCTTCACTGTTCTGAGATAGAGATGGAGACACTAGTCATTTATCATCAAGTTGGAGAGGCTGATCAATTGTGGGCTTTGATTAAGAACACCAAGCCAAGGGACAAAATCAGTGATATGGAATGAGAAATCTTTAAGATCATATTTCTTAATAAGTATTTCCATGAACTCCTAGAAAAAATATGGAGAGAGAATTCATAGACCTCTAGAAAAATGACGGAGAATCTATCAAAACCAATGAAGAAAATTTCACAAGGATTTCAAGGTACAATTCTGGTTTTGTTAGAAATAATGATAGAAAAATTGATAGATTCTTTAGTCGATTATAACCACACCTTCGAAAGGTTGTTGAAATTAGAGACTTTTGGAGTTATGAAGAAGTTGTTCGGGGTTCTCTAAAAGTGGAGATCTTGTTTGGAGAATGGACCCATGGTTATGGTGATATGAAACGAAACATGGAGATTCAAGCCATAAGATATGATGAAAAAGGTGGGAAGAAAACTCAACAACCCACATACAAAAAATGTGGGTTGTTGCACCACTGGAACTGCCTCAATATGACTGGAAACGGCTTTATGTGTGGGAAAGAAGGACCCCATGATCTAGAGTGTTGAAAAGACATGAAAATGAAGGATAATATAGCCCAAGAATGGAGAGAACCACCCATGGTTCAATGCTACTGTTGTAGGGAGCTAGGTCACTATGCAAGCGAGTTCACTAAGCCTTGAGTTCTCATGGGTAATCAGCATCAGCTGTCACCAATGCCAAAGGAATAATGGAAGGATTATGACATCACTACTAAGGAAGTGGATCAAGATAATAAAGACGTGCAAGGTACACTTCCTATTCAATCATGAATGTAAAAAGTCTTATTTGATTCAGGTTATACTCATTCCTTTTATATTTTGCATGTTTTTAAGAACTATAGATTCAAATAACCAAAACCATGAAGTAGAGATATCTATAAAAACACCAGATGGTGCAATCATTTCAACCTATGTGTTTGACTCTTCCCATGTTGGAATATGTGGGAAGATTCTTCTAGCGAATCTTGTAATACTTTCCTTGGTGTAATTCTAGGCTACAATGGGAATAGATTGGCTCTTAATAGATAGATCACATATCAACGATTGGGAAAAAGAAATATCCCTTCATATTCCGAACCATCCCATGCTCCTTTACAAATGTAAGGAATATCATGAATCTCCTTTGACAAATCCTTTGATGGTGTGGGTGTTGATTCCCTATGAAGAAGAAAACCTTTCCCAAATGGTTTTGTCAAAAGAAAGTTCCAACCTTGTGGAAATTCCCATAATGATGGAATACATTGATGTTTTTCATAAAGAGTTACTCAGAATTCTCCCAGATCGTGATGTAGAGTTCTCAATATATCTCATACACAGAGCTACTCATATCTCAAAGTGTCTCTATAAGATGGCTCTAATCGAACATGAAGTGTTAAAGAACCAGTCTCAAGAGCATCTGAACAATGGTTTCATATTCCCTAGTTCATCACCTTGGGGTGAACCAATGTTCTTTGTGAAGAGGAAGGATGGAGAAAAGCAGTTGTGTATCGAATATCTCGAACTCCACAAGATCACCATAAAGAACAAGTATCCACTTCCAATGAATGACGAATTGTTCGGTCTGTTAAGAGGAGCTCAATACTTCTCAATGGTGAATCTTTATTTGGGATATCATCAGTTAAACGTGAAGAGGGAAAATATTCAGAAGACTGCCTTCCATACAAGGTATGGGAAATATGAGTATCTAGTTATGCCCTTCGGACTTACTAATTCCCATACAATCTTCATGTATTTTATGAATAGAGTCTTTTGAAATTACATCGACAAATTTCTGGTAGTGTCCATTGATGATATTCTATTCTACTAAAAGAGTAAGGAGGAACATGATGATTATATAAGACTAGTGTTGGCGACCTTGAGAAATGAGAAGTTGTATTCCATGTTCAAAAATTAGGACTTTTGGATGAAGCAAGTCACTTTCTTTGGACATGTGATCACAAGTGAGGCAATTTCTGTGGACCCTTCAAAAACAAAGTCAATTGAGGATTTTCCTCGGCCCTCTAGTGTCATAAAATACATAGTTTTGATGGATTATCTAGGTACTACCAATGTTTTGTGAGAAATTTCACATGATTGTAAAGTCCACTAACTAAGTTAACTAGGAAAGTGGTAAAGTATATCTCGACAGAAGAATGTGAGGGAAGATTCAATAAGTTAAAGAGATGGATGATCACTACACTTATACTCACACTACCAAAAAGTGGAGAATGTTTTGTGTTGTACAATGATTCTTAAAAGATTTTTTTTGGTTGTGTACTAATGAAAAATGACAATGTGATATCCAATGCCTCACTACAATTGAAGATACATGAGCCAAACTACCCCACACATGATCTAGAGCTGGAAGCCATGATTTTTGCCTTGAAAATTAGGCGACACAAAAATTATGGTGTGAGGTGTGACATATACACCTACCACAAGAGCCTAATGTAAATATTCACACAATAAGAGCTCAACATGCATCAATGGATATTGTTAGAGCTAATCGAGGATTACGTTGCTCTATTCACTATCATCCTGGAAAGGCGAACAATGTATTTAATGCTCTAAGAAGAAAAGAACCAACTACTCTATTGATGTTACGGATTGAGAAAGACCGTATCATCTTGGATATGAAATATGGATTTATAAAATCATAAGGGAAGAGGATACATCGTAAATTTCTCAAAAACAAAATTCAACCATTGATCCAAGAAAAGATTTAGGAAGCACAAAGGGATGATGTAGAGATGAAAAAGAGGGTGACTACAATAAAGGAAGTGACACTACAAGAGTTCCATATCGACAATGATGGTGTGATTTAGTTTGGAATGTAGCTTTGTGTGCTTTAATCACCCGTGATAAAGAAGGATCTATTGGACAATGCACGTAGCTCAACATTCTCTTTCCATCCTAGGAGTACCAAGATGTAATTTGATCTCCAAGAACACTACTGGTGGGGTTACATGAAAAAGGAGATCGCAGAATATATCTCAAGGTGCTTGGTATGTCAGAATGTTAAAATAGAGAGACAAAATTACAAATAGTGAATGAAACCATTTCCTATACCCATGTGAAAATGGGATAATGTTACTATGGACTTTGTCACAGGTCTCTCGAAGACGTCGGAATGAAATAATGCGATATGAGTTGTGGTTGACCGACTCTCCAAGACTGCCCATTTTATCGCTATTTAGGAAGACCTCTTGTATCATCCCAGGAAAATAAAGAATATGACTTTTTCGTGTTTTTTAATTTTTGAATTAAATTTTAATTTTTACTTTAAAAGGGTTGGTATGCTCGATAGAGAACCCGATACGCAACAACAGGTTTCTTTGAAATCTTACGTTGAATACTAATAATATATTATTATTTTAAACGGTAGTTAACTCATAGCCATTTTATTGGTGGGAATTAATGAAAAAAACTTCAATATGAATGTAAATGTTTGTTAAATGTATTTTAATTTATCAAATTGAAGGTAGAGGCTTAAAATGTGAATGAATCTAATTTTAAGCATAATTTACATTAAAAGGCCGATTTATAGCTTTTTAATGGAGAACCCTTTTTAAAATCTAGTTTTTGTCACTTTAATACATTATATATGACCAAATAAAATCCTTCTTAAGAATGGGGACATCAAAATTTACTTTGAGTAATTTTTTGTAATTTTTCCGATAATGATCATTTTCTATGAATAGTGAAAAATATGTATTTTAATTCAAAAGTTCCGTTTAATATAATTTATTTATATGGGTAGATTATCTATTTAATTAGTTTTAAAGTGAAATTAAAATATATTTTTACCATTTAATCCAATTTTGTTCATTGTAATTAATTATACTTTAAAATTGGACAGAAACAAGTATCATTCTTTTGATAGTTATTGTTTCTTAAAAAGACACTATTTGTTTTGATAACATGAAATAATTTTAAAATTAATTAATTCCACTTCTATGTTTTAAATTTGGAAAAATAGACATCAGTTTTGAATTCTCTATATCAAATATAGCTGAATCTGAATTTTTGTTATTTTTTCTGAAAAACATCAATTTTTGATGAATAGTGAAACCACTTAATGGTAGTTAAAAAAGGATTTTTTCATTTAAATGAAATTTTACCACTTCTGTGAATTGAATTTCAAAAATCCGACATACAAGGTTGTTAACAAGAAGTAAAATGCGGTTCATTAAGATGAAAATAATTTTTGGTGTATAGTAACTTTTGACTTTTATTTACCGCGGTTAAAGGTAAATAGGATAATTCAAGGTTAAAAGAATATTATAATAAATAAAAATTACCTTAAAACTTGTCTAAAACTTATTGGTTTAGTCATTGACGACCATGGGCATCTTTGGGTAGATTTTGGGAGCCCATTGGTCCACTTTTGAGTGGTAATGACAATATAGATTAATTAATATAATGTAAATACAAAATTGACATTAACAAAACACTTTTAGTAATTAAATTTTATATGGTGTTATATAAGTCGTATTTTAGACTATAAATATTTATTAGAAAGCTAATAATATTTCCTACATCATGGAATTTTTTTTATAATTATTAGACAACAAATATATTAAATTATTAATGACACAATAATGATGGACTATATACCTCATTAATAAATGATTTAAATAAATAAGATTATAATGATTAAAATATTATCCCAAACATGTCCAATTATGATTTTATGACTTTATTTTGATCACATGTAATCTTATCTTAATCATTAATGATTTTTGGAACTTTTGAATCCAAATATCATTATATAATAAAATAATATTTTCACACATTCCTAAAGAGACCCTCCCCTCCCTTTTAAAAGGAGCCCATTTCTATCCAATTTATGAGACCTGTAAATCCATTTGTCTCGTCCATACTCTGACCAATTTATCTCCCTACATCCCTCTCCTACCAATATAATCCTTACCTTAGGCATAAGGCAATTCAAGAAGTCCTTTGGTTCAATCCAAAGGAAGTTACCCAAATTAAAGGTAATTGTTTCTCTTAAATTGTTTTCTTTTATTTTACATCTCCAACCCATAAACTCTTTTTATTCCTATCTTTTATAAAAAAACTAGTATCCTAAATATACTAGGATGTTGTTATGGGATGTATTAGAAATACAATTACACACACCTCCATCAAATGGATTAAGAACATAATGTTTCTGTGGATGGAAAACTAACGCCTCACGAAATGATGATTGTTCAACTATCTCCAACCGCCTCTCATGGTGGCCATTATAATGGCACTGTATATATATTTGATATATATTATGTTTATGTTATCTTTATTCTTATGTCTTTTCCATTTATATCATTACTTTATTGTATCCATAGTAGTTAAATACGATAATCTCTTTTGAGGAAGCGCGGACTACCGCCCCATCAAAGTGATGTGACTCGTTAATGACTTATGTGGGATGTATAAATGATATAGATAATGATATTATATATGATATAATACTGGAATTATAATATACCTATGTATAATTATGTTTTAATTAAATTAAAATAAGAAATAGAAATGAAAGTAGCGTGTTTGTGTACGTACGGTTTACCGTCCCCATGAACGGTGCATTTCATTGCTTACATCTAAATGTTATGTACTATTATAAATATATGTATCTACTGGATATATATTCTATATATTATATCTAAATATGAATATAATTCTGGATATAATTAACCTTTGACCATATGAATAACATGTAATTATAAGAAGTCCATTTATGACTCAAGTACCAAATATCGACGAAATGAACACTATTAACTTAAATGATTACTTAATGGTTATAACATCGTAATAAGTGATATAAAAGGAATAATAAAGATGAAAATTTTCCTGATAATGTATAAATTATCTTTAGTTAATGATTCAAGAGATTAAAGAACGATCGAGTCAAGTCGGACACGAGGTATGACATTTTCTTATCTCACTTTTAATTCAGTGAGATTTCCATTGTTTGCCACATATTTATTACATTTGATGTAATGTGTACTGACATTTATATATATTATCATGTTTAGATTTATATTCATGGTATTATGTGATTACATTTGTGGTTATTAACTTTTGTTCATACGATTCAATATGAATATAATGAAGTAAGTGTTTTTCATCTTACTTTTTATTCTAATGAGATTCATACTATATTGTGAACTATTTCCTTTTGTGTGGAATATGTATTGTACATGATTGTATTCTTTGTGTAATATAATTTTATTTATGAGTGTTTAATTCTTCTTTGAATGATTCTTCTTTCATGTGGAATATGATTTGTAAGTTACGAAATCAGAAAGGAATCTTTCACCCTCCTATTTTCTTTTAAAAAAAGACTTCTTTTGGTTATGTCTTTTAACAGATATCTTATTATGTTCAGATATGTTATTTTATATCCTTATTGATTTAAAATTTATGTCCAATTTATGAGATTCCTTTTTTATCTAATCAACTCATTTTTCGAATTTGAAAGAGACGTCGTTAGGTTGTCGAATTTTTACAAGGTAAATTCTTAACCCAATTTCAATTCTTTGGGTTAAACTTGTACTTTTTGAATATGTCATCCAAAAAATAGGTGTGAATGAACTATGATTGTTTTTAACATAATATAAACTTATATTGGGTTTATTTATATTTTCTACACATAATTATGTGATTGATTTATCCTTTATTTAAGGATACGATTTTTATAAGGGATTTCATTTCAATTTACATTTCCATTGAGACTTCATTATTGTTATGCTCCAATTCACTCTTATATGGTATATATAATGTATTTTGACATATTATATCATGAATAAATTTATTCTCATGATATTATAATGTTCTTATTAAATGTTATTCCTAATTTATTTTTATTCAAGTGTCTCTATTTTTGTTAAAAAAACTCTTTAACTAAAATATCATTTTAAATGTTTTAAAGATTTATTCTTATAAATAATTCTCATTAATGTCAATGTTTTCAAAAAGGGTTTTAGGATTTATTTATATGGAAATTAATGTTTTCAAATGATAATTCATTTAAAAGCTTCAAAGTGGTGTGGGACACTTTGATTCAAAAATCATTTTTTAAAGGTTTTGAAAATGATTTGATAAAACATTGTTTATTTCAATATCTTGATTTGATATATTAGAATGTGTAAATGTAATCTTTCCTTTATAAATGTGTTATATTTTATGATTATTATATCGTTATTGGCCATTGTTTACGTATACAGGTGGTTCTGTGATAAACCTAGGGCGGGTGAGCCCGAGATAGCTCTCCAATGTATTGGGTAACATGACGGAGGTGAACGTGATGTTTCACCTAAGAGAATTAGGGAATATACCGTGATGGGTATTCCAAGTGTAACTCCTTATGTATCTGTGATAGCTACAATGTATGTTTGATATGTATTCCATAAGTAACGTTTAGGATTAATGATTTTTGTGTGTTATTCATAAATCATATGATTTTATAAGGTATGATTTAAAAGTATGGTTTCATTGATTTGTATTTATTGATGGGATAATGTTTTACTTCCTTATTTTATAACCCTTAATGAAATTGTTATTCTCATCCCATGTTTTTGAAATGTTTTCCACATGACATAAAGATGAGTAGGGTCAAGGCTGGAATCAAAGAAAATTCATGCTATCTAAAACATGGAACTAGACATGTTTCTTTTAAAGATTTTTTATTTTTTGAAAAAAAAATGGATACTGAGTTATAATGTCTACTTGTAATATTCAAGTTGTAATGTAATAGTTTTGGCCTAATTACCTAAAACATTAAACCAGGAAATATCCTCAATGTGAATTATTCATTTAATTAAATATTATTTAATGTTTAAGTCTAGGTCCTTATTGTTGGTATCATAGGTCGGTTTAGATAACTTTAGATGTTAGGGAATTCTTTAATCATAAGTAACATTACCATATTGGTTAGGATTTCAGAAAGAGTCATAGTTTTTTTAGATAAATTGAATGAGTTTAAGATAACATGAATAAGTATATCTTAGTGTTTACCCTCCTCATAAGATATTATATGATAATTTTACTGATATACTCACACTGACATTTTTGGTTTTAGTAAATGGATGGATCTAGCAGGCACCAAAGTAATAGTGGATTTGAAGAAAACTGTGATGGTTTTCTGAATGAGCAACAGAATGATATGGGAGCTGTAATGAGAACACTTTTGGTTATTCTCAACCAACTATCTAGAGTCATGATTGACCACTTTAACTTTAGTGATCATTATAAGGCATCAACTATGAGAGAAAAACATCCCTACAGAAGTTCAAGTAATAATAACAAAGGTAAGTGTGTTAAAAAACCTATGTGTCAAAGAAGTGGAATGAAACGCCTAGGAAACTGTTTCAAAGGGACAGAAAGAGGCTATAGATGTGGAAATGATGGTCATAAAGAAATAACCTTCCATGGAAAAAGGAATCATCTAGTTGACTCCTAGAAAGGGAAATAAGTTATTTTTTAGGGATCAATTAAATTTTTTAAATGTGGTGTGCATGGTCATTATGAAAACAAATGTCCTACGAAGAAGGTTCGGGAATGGGATCAGTTGGATCATACAAATATATGTCTACCAACACCTAATGGCATTCCTATTGAGGATGAAGAAACTGACAATGACTAATTAAATTAATGGATTAATTCTTAACATATGTTTTGATATTATTGAATCATAGGACATGATTCATGATTTTTGTATGTAGGAAATAAGTATTTTAGAATAAGTTAGTAAAGAATGGTTAAGAGACCATGAATGATGTTGAATGAGTAAGAGGTCAACTTATAAGGGATTCAAGAGCTATGGTAGATTTTAGGATTGTTAAATGATTAAAAGTATTAAGGCTCTTTTGATGATGGGATTAGATTAGAAGACTTTTTATAGTATGTGTAACCATGTAGTTTAAATTAAAAAAAATTCTTCAAGGAATAATTATCTTTTATTTTATGTTTATAGTTATAAATAAAAATTTGGTTTTATATGATCCTTGAATTTGAGGCAATTACCGGTTAATACATTTTGGGATGAAAAATGAAAGTTATTAGAAAAAATTTGTGGTTAAAAAATATTATGGTTATTTTTGATGAATTTATCTCTTTTTGGGAATATTATAAACTTATTTAGTTTTTGAAAAGGGACATCACACAAACGGCGTGACAACCCGTCGCGTCGGACGAAGTTGTGGGAATCGAACCCACAACCAAAGTGCGACTCATATTTATCACCTACCACTGGAATACATGAAGTCCCTGTTTAGTATGAATAATTCTTTTTAGTTAGATGATCTTATGAAATCAGGAATAAGTTGATTTTGGGTTATCTATGAAAATGATTAACCTGTCATGGAGGATTTGTTATTAGGTTAATTACTTTTCAGTATGAGACTTTAAGAGTAACTGATGTTATTTGGATATAAATGTTAAGATTTAACTTGGAAGACTATGTGATTAAATTTTTCAGATATTTGGGTTTCAATATTAGTTTTTATTACATTGAATTTTTTTAAGGATAACTGTTTATTTAATGGTCTTTCTCGAACCTTGGGTTCTTTTTGTTGAATTTTGGAGATTAAGAGTAGAATTTCTTTTTATAAAATATTATCCTTTTGGTGATTATATGATCATATACTAAACATTTTGGGTTTAGTTAATATCTAAGGACATGGTAAATATATAGATCATCTTTTGTGGATTATGTGATTCTCTTGAAGTCGATTATAGCGCTCTTAAGGTGAAAAAAAGTCATCCTGAATTTTCATCATTTGGAGAAAATATGAGTTCATTTTAGAAATCTAGTAGAAGATAAATTTCCACATGACAAGTAATTACATTTCCATATGTTTTTGTTTACCTCATAAATAAATTCCTCCACAAAAATTAACTTTAAACATAAACCATGTCTGTTAATGTTTCCTACTTGGTAATCAAAGACTGTTTAACCCATCACAAGTTTGTGATTTTCTAGTGGTTAACTTTCACCTAAACATGTTTCCTACAACTCTCTATCAGAAATTGACCCTTTTTTTCTCCTCTATATCCACGTATTCATGTAATATTAGTATGGGTTAACTTGGGTGCCATTTTACTTCTCTCTCTTTCTTTTAACGTGATATTTTTACTGACTCTTTTTTCCGATATGGGACTTTCAATAATGTTTCCAAGACCATGTTTTAAAATTGCGGGGACCCAACTTCCAAAAGGGGGGAAGGATGTAACATTCTAGGTAAATAAAGAATATGAATTTTTCATATTTATTATTTTGTGAATTAAATATTAATTTTACTTTAAAATGGATGGTATGTTCGATAGCGTACCCGATATGCAATAACAAATTTCTTTAAAATCTTACGTTGCACACTAATAATATATTATTATTTTAAATGGTAGTTTACTGCTAGCCATTTTATTGGTTGGAATTAACAAAACTAACTACAATATGATTGTACATGTTTGTTAAATGTATTTTCATTTATCCGAAAAAATATAGAGGCTTAAAATGTGAATGAATCTAATTATAAGCATAATTTACATTAAAAGGACGATTTATCGCATTTTAGTGGAGAACAATTTTTTAAATCAAGTTTTTGTCACTTTAATACATTCTATATGACCAAATAAAATCCTTATTTAGAATGGGGATATCAAAATTTACTTTGTGCAAATTTTTGGAATTTTTCTGATAAAGTTCATTTTTATGCATAGTAAAAAATATTGTATTTTAATTCAAAAGTGACTTTTAATCTAATTTATTTATATTGTTAGATAATCTTTTTAATTGGTTTTAAAGCGAAATTAGAATATATTTTAACCATTTAATCCAAGGATGGTAATTTTAATTAATTTCACTTTAAATTTTGACATAAACAAATATCAATCTTTAGACAGTTATTGTTTCTTAAAAACACAGTATTTGTTTTGAGAATGAGAATTAATTTTAAAATTAATTAATTCCATTTCTATGTATTTAATTTTAAAAAATAGACATAATTTTTGAATTCGGAATATGAAATATAGCTGAGTCTGAATTTTTGGTATTTTTTATGAAAATCATCAATTTTTGATGAATAGTGAAACCACTTAGTGGTGGTTAAAAAAACCGACTTTTTCATTTAAATGAAATTTTACCACTTCTATGAATATAATTTCCAAAATATGACATACATGGTTGTTATCAAGAAGTAAAATTTTGTTCATTAAGATGAAAATAATTTTTGGCGAATAGTAACTTTTGACGTTTTTTTAACGCGGTTAAAGGTAAATAGGGTAATTCAAGGTTAAAAGTATATTATAATAATTAAAAATTACCTTATAACATGTCCAAACCTTATTGGTTGAGTCATCAATGACCATGGGTATCTTTGGGGCATTTTTGGGACCCCATTAAGCCACATGGGAGTGATAATCACAATTTAGATTAATTAATATAATGTAAAGTCAAAATTAACATTAACGAAACTCTTTTAGTAAATAATTTTTATATGGTGTTTTATAAGTAATATTTTCGACTAAAAATATTAATTGTACAGATAATATTATTTCCTACATCATGGAGTTTTTTTATAATTTTTAGACACCAAATATATTATATTATTTATGACACAATAATGATGCAGTATTTACGTCATTAATAAATGATTTAAATAAATATGATTATAATGATTAAAATATTATCCAAACATGTCCAATTCTGATTAGATGATTTTATTTCAATCATGAGTCATCCTATCTTCATCTTTAATGATTTTGGGACCTTTTGAAACCGAAAATCATTATATAATAAAATTATAGTTTCAAGCTTTTCTAAAGAGACCCTCCTCTCCCTTATAAAAGGAGACCATTTCTATCCAATTCCTCACACCTATCAAGCCATTTGGATCATCAAAAATCTTCCCAATTACGCTCCCTATATCCCTCTACTCCCCTTAAAAGACTTACCTTATCCAGAAGACTCTTCAAGAAGTCCTTTGGTTTAAACAAATGGAGTTAGCCAAAATAAAGGTAACAGTTTCTCTTAAATTGTTTTGTTTTATTTTACTTATCCAACCCCTAAACTCTTTTTATTATTTTCTTTTGTAACAAAACCAGAATCCTAAATATACTAAGATGTTGTTATGTGAATGATTCGATCTACACTTACACACACGTCCATCTAATGGATTAAGAACATAATGTTTCTGTGGATGACAAACTAACACCTCACGAAACGATGATTGTTCATACATCTCCAACCGCATCACATGTTGGACATTATGATGGAACTGTATTTATATATGATATATATTATGTGTATATTTTCTTTATGCTTTTATATTTTCTATTTATTGCATGACTTTATGGTTTCCGTAGTGGGTAAATATGATAATCTCTTTTGAGGAAGCACGGACTACCGACCCCTCAAAGTGACGTGACTCGTTGATGCCTTATGTGGGATGTATAAAGGATATAGATAATGATATTATATACGATATTATACTGGAATTATAATATTCCTATGTATCATTATGTTTTAATTCCATTAAAATAAGAAATAGAAATGAAAGTAGCGTTCATGGGTACGTACGGCTTACCGTCTCCATCAACGGTGCATTTCATTTCATACCTTTAATGTTATGTACTATTATAAATACATGTATATACTGGATATATATGATATATATGATATCTAAATAATTAATATAATTCTGGATATAATGAACCTTGGACCACACGAACAACATGTAATTATAAGAAGTCCATTTTTTACTAAAGTACCAAATATCGACAAAACGAACATTATTAACTTGAATGATTAAATAATGTTTATAACATTGTAATAGTGGATATAAAAGTAATAAAAACATTAAAAACATAATTAAGAATTTATAAATTAACTTTATTTCATTATTTAGGAGATTAATTAACGATCGAGTCAAGTCGGACACGAGGTAATGGATTTTCTTATCTCACTTTTAATTCAGTGAGATTTCCAATGTTCGCCACTTATTTATTACATGTGGTGTAATGTGTACTGACATTGATATATATTATCAAGATTATATTTATATTCATGGTATTTTGTGATTCATTTTTTGGTTATTAACTTTTGGTCATACGATTCAATTTGAATAAATTGTGGTAAGGGTTTTTCATCTCACTTTTAATTCCCGTGAGATTCATGCTATATTGTCCACTATTTCCTTTTGTGTGGAATTTTTATTGTCCATGATTTTAATCATTTTGTAATATAATTTCATTTATGAGTATTTACATCTTCATTGAATGACTCTTCTTTCATGTGGCATATTTTTTGTATGTTACTAAAATGGTAAGGGAATCATTCACCATCCTCTTTTTTTAAAAAGACTTATTTTTGTTATGTCTTTTAACATATATATTATTATGTTGGGATAAGTTATTTTATATCCTTTTTGATTTAAAATTTATTTCCAAGTGATGAGATGACCTTTTTATCTCATCAACTCATTTTCTGAATTTTAAAGAGACGTAGTTCGGGTATCGAATTTTTACAAGGTAACTTCTTAACCAAATTTCTATTCTTTTTGTTAAACTTTTACTTCATGAATATTTCATCCAAAAAAATATGTGTGAATCACCTTTGATTGTTTTAAACATAATATCCACTTATATTGGGTGTATTTATATTTTTCAAACATAATTATGTGATTGATTTATCCTTAATTTAAGGATACCATCTTTATAAGGGATTTCATCTCAATTTACATTTCCATTGAGACTTCATTGTTTTTATGCACCAATTCACCATTATATAGTGTATATACTCTATTTGACATATTATATCACTAATCCCCTTATTCTCATGATATTAGAATGTTTTTATTAAATTTTATTCCTTAATTATTTGTATTCAAGTGTCTCTCTTTTTGTTAAAAACACTTTAACTAAAATATCATTTTAAATGTTTTAAAGATTTATTCTTCTAAATATTTCTCATTAATTTCGATGTCTTCAAAATGGGATTTAGGATTTATTTATATGAGAATTACTTTTTTCTAATGATAAATCATTTAAAAGAGTCAATGTGGTATAGGACACTTTGATTCAAAAATATCTTTTTAATGGTTTTGAAAATGATTTGATAAAACATTGTTTATTTCAATATCTTGATTTGATATATTGGAATGTAGGAATTTTATCTTTCCTTTATACATGTGTTATATGTTATGATTATGTTCTGGTTATTGGGAATTGTTTACGTATACGGGGGTTCTGTGATAAACCTAGGGTGGGTGAGCCCGAGATAGCTTTACAATGCATTGGGTAACGTGACAGAGGTGGATGTTATGTTTCTCCTAAAAGATTTTGGGAAGATACCGTGATGGGTATTCCAAGTGTAACTCCCTATATAGTTGTGATAGCTACTATCACAACCCAGCCCTACCCAGGATCGATCTGCAACTACTCTAAGCCCGCCTCCATAGGCCAGGGGCTGGAGACCGGCGCTGAAGGCACAATAACTTGGGGAGGCCTTTGCATAAGTACCTAAACACACACACGAAGCACACTCAATGCGAAAGTGCAGAGTAAAAATAAAAGCAAAGGGAAAATTCTATATATAAACCATAAATGTTCATCAACTTAAAAAAAGTACAATGTAAACGTTGAAGGTACACTGAAAAGGAAAGGGAAAAAACACGCGCCCAACCAGAAAAGTGCCACAACCCGAGAACAGGTAAACAAAAAGAAAACAGCTGGAAGGGTCCCCCACCTAGAACCCGACTCCGACCACTGCACGCGGTCCAAGCTCTCAAGATCCTAAACTCATATGTTTCCACGACCAACCTATCTGTCGTATGCAAGGACACACTAAGTGGGGGCAAAGCCCAAGAAGGGGTGAGTATAAAAATACTCAGTAGGATACCTCGAAGGCTTGAGGAAGCAACAAAGTAGGTACCGAAGGGTGAGTAGTAGAGCAGACATGAAAAGTAAAGGAGTATAACTGAAAGATAAGTAAAAAGTATAGCTCAACCGAACAAGAGGTAGGAAGTAGACTCATCCAAATGTAAGGAGATGGAAATGGTGAGAATATGAACTTCTCGTCGATTCTTAGCTACCTATAACAGGAGTGTAGACTCGTCCAACCATGAGAAGCTAGACACTGGAATCACATGGCATACCCCGCGTGTCTTCGCCTCTCATGGAGGGGGAGTAACCAAGCCTAAGAAGTGGGTACTCGAACAAGGTATATACATATATATTTTCTTAACAAGAAGCCCGAACAAGCTTGTAAGGGGATCTCCATCCCGTAGCTCAACCCAAGAAAGTGAGTCACCAACAGTCCCAGAAATAACACCATTGATGCCCAGTATCCCGCTCGTCTGCCACGAACTGCATGTCAAGGAGCTCAAATCACCGCACCTTAACACTATCCTCTTTGGGAGGCACTGACTCGCCTATACGGTTTTAGGTCGCGTCGTAAGGATGTGTCTCGGTGGGGAAAGTGCCCCTCGTACATGAGGGTTCCTGGGAAACGTCAAACCACACCTCATCACTGCCCCGCGGTCGAGAGGTCTCCTCAAAGTCAAAGTCTTCACATCACTAACCCGTACAAACAAGGGTCCCACTCCGGTAGTCATGGAGTAAAGCCACAGACTAGCCTAGTAGAATGGACTGAGTCTGGAATGTCAATGGGTGTCCCACTACCCAGCCCTACTAAAGAGTAATTCATAGTATGATATCGGGTGACCCACTGCCCAGCCCTACTGGAGGGTAAACCCTAATACATCAGCAGACGACCCACTGCCCAGCCCCACTGGAGGATGGACCTGGAATAAGTCGACATATGTCCCATTTCCCAGCCTTGCTGGAGGGTAGACCTGGACCTAGATGACGGGCGACCCACTGCCCAGCCCTGCTGGAGGGTAGACCCTAAGAGTTCGTCGGGTGACCCACTGCGCAGTCTCTGCTTGAGGGTATACCCTAAGTGGTTGGGTGACCCACTGCCCAGCATTTGCTGGAGGGTAGACCGTAAGAGGTCGGGTGACCCACTACCCAGTCTCTGCTGGAGGGTATACCATAAGAGGTCGGGTGACCCATTGTCCAGAATCTGCCGGAGGGTAAACCCTAAGAGTGTCAGGTGACCTACTGCCTAGTCTCTGCTAGAGGGTAGACCCTAAGAGATTCGGGTGACCCACTTCCATGTCTCTATTGGAGGGTAGACCCTAAGAAGTCAATAATCGACCCACTGCCCAGTCTCTGCTGGAGGGTAAACCCAAAACTGCTCTGGCCATCTCTACTGGAGGGTAAAACACTGGCCAACCAATCACAGAGTGGGTATAATGAAACCACCCGACTCCGGAACGAAACTAGGGGAAACCACTCAACCCTGTAGATATAAACCATCTAGCATAGAGCCAGGGGAAAAACCTCAACCCTTCTGGTCAACAAACAAGAAAAGAGGAACCCTCTACGTTGCGAGAGGTCAAAAGTATGCAAAGAAGAACATGGAACACACATTGGACCCACACAACGTGTGGCGCCAATTCAACCCCAACCGATTGCACAAACATCCTCAGGCACATCAACCACATTTATCTCTAAGCGTTCCCGTATACTCCTTGAGTATACCAAGTTCCAGCCCAAATGCTACCGTGCACACTGCACCCAACGTCAACGCGAAGGCGTGACGTAGCAACTCCAACCATCCACCCCAACGACTGAGGTAGATCCAACCACATCTCTTCAAGCACTTACATCAGTCACACGGGAGTGCACACGATCACACGCCAAGGGTCCACTACAAACACGGTATAAGAACCGCCACCAGGGCACCCATCATATTTCCACACGTAATAAGATCGCGTATGAGGCTTCGCTCTCCTGAAAAGATTAAACAATTGTAATCCTTGCAGAAAAACACGCGAGATCCACTACTTACTCGCCTCAAATGGATATCCGATGAAAAATTCACCAACACCGCCTCACGCCCAAACAACGTCTCGTGATCCTGAGCCTCGGCCACAAAAATAGTCGGGCGCATCGCACCATTTTGATCCCCTCCGGAAAACAAGTCAAAAAGACTGATCAATTGAGTGCAATGGATATTTGGGGGAAAAGATGCACTCCAATGCACCGCGCATGATCGGTGCTTCGTGGGACGCACAACCTGTTCCTAAAACACAGAAAACGGATCGCACCGTTGCGATCCTCTCAAAAAAGTACAGAAGAAGGACTATTCACTTGTCCAAAACGGTCGCCCGGTGATAGAGATTGAAAAATAACCATCAACACCCAAACGACCCTCGTGGGCCCCGCACCATCGTGTCGAATTAGAGCTGGCGGATTGCACCATTGCAATCCCCTCTGAAAACCATCCATAATCGACTGCTCGCACACCCCGAATGGACACCTGATGAGAAAGTCACTAAATGCTACTCACAGCTCAAAAGACGGGCCGTGGGGTCCATGACTCAACTTCGGCCTCAACACCTGAAACAACCCTGGTAAGCTCCGGCTCGGTGCCAGGGTCCCAACACCACTGACAATGCTTAAAACGGACGTTGGACGCATCCGTGCCTTCCAAAACAAGAATTCCTGGGAAGCCCGCTTAGCTGCTTTACACACGTGCAGTGCCCCCGAGCCCCTCATCTCGGAAGTTAAAAATCATGGAACCACCTAAAGGAGTCCGCCTCGATGTCAGGTCCACGCAGCCGTAGACAGCGCGCAAAACGGACTCCCATAGCAAAAGTTACAGGCATTCAAATTTTTAAGGGGGTTTACCCTTGGGCCGGACCGGCCCGGTCCGGCCGGTCTGCCACGCTCGGGCCGGCCCGCTCGGGCTGGCCCGCTGAGCCATGTCCCAGCCGAACCTGGGTGTCAAGCATGTGGCCCGCCACCTCCCACGAGGCCCCCTCGCCCGTGCGCCGCGCGGGCGCCTCCACCACCGACTGGCAGACACAGGTGGTATTTTTCCACGCGGAGACCCGCCTGTGGCGGGTCTCGGTCTACCTAGCGGGGCCGCGAGCCGCGGCCCCGGTTGCCCCCCTCACCGGTGCCCTCGGCCGGTGGCCTCATCCTATCCGCCTATGCTACCCCACACCGATGCGTAGCCGCCCTTCCGGTCGGATGGCCAGCCGCCCTTCCGCCGCTCCCACTGCCGCGCCACCGTGCCGGACTGCCGCGCCACCATCCCGGAACCTCTGTCTGCCGCCTTGAACCGCCGGAAAACCAGGAATTCTGCCGGAACTTCTCGGGGCTGGACAGGGGACCCCAGCACTCGGATTTTCGACCCGAGAAGAGAGTTGGAAACCTTAGAACATATAATACACATCTGTGGGCTTCGATCAATGATTGGAGTAATTGAACAGTGGAAATTGGGTTCAAAGGTTGCGGGAAATTGAAAAGGAAAATTATAAACCCCTACCTCAAAAAGGCATAGCCCGACGCTTCGTGTGCGGACCATCAGAACCGCTGCGCCTCACCAAATATCTCCTCGCCAGAGCAGCTTCTCTAGAGCTAGAGGAGAGGGGAGGTTTTGAGGAAGAAGAATAAGAAGAAGAAGGCGTGGGGGTGTTTAAGTAGAAAACATTTAAACACCCGCTCGACAGCCCCGAACCCAAAATTTCGGCGGGGTGGGAGTTAAGCCTCCCCTATGCTAAAACCCACGCTTCGAGCGCAAAGATGGTCTCAAAATTTTTATCCGAGGCCCCGTTTAAATGTTATAACGCCCACATCGGAGGCTTCCATATTACGAAAACGCCCCTAGGGCCATTTTCCATTGACGGCCCGCGCCCACAAGACTTATACCCCTCCTAGGGTAAACGAAAAACTATGAACTCAACAGTGCCCTTAGTTTCCCAATCCAAGCCACTGTTTATGATATACTTTAGATTATCCATAAAATAAATAAATAAATAAATTAATTTATCAGTTTTACGTTCCAAAAGAGAGCGAGGGGTCCGAACGTCCTGCGCCGACATGTTCTATGTCGTTCCTAGGGTAAACACCCCATTAAAGACCCATCATTACACTCGGATCTCTGATCTGAAGATTCTTTTATGATTTATCCCATTTATTTGGCATTTCTAGTGTGAACTCACAGAAAATTTAATTCCGGCCACTCCGGGGTTCGGAATCGCACGCCGCTTGAGGGCGCTGCCCTGGAATATCATCAAGAATATTCCAAATTCTTTTATAGCCAAAAAATGGGTTCTTACAGCTACAATTTAAGTTTATATGGATTCCATAAGTATACTTTATGATTTATGATTTTTGTGTGTTATTCATAAATCTTATCATTTCATAAGGTATGATTTAAAAGTATGGTTTCATTGATTTGTGTTTATTGATGGGATAATGTTTTCCTCCATTATTTTATAACACTTAATAAGATTTTTATGCACATCCCAAGATTTTGAAATTTATTCCACAAGACTTAAAGGTGAATATGGTCAAGGAAGGGATCATGGAAAGGTCATGCTATCTAAAACATGGATCTAGACATGTTTCTTTTTAAGAGTTTTTATTTTTTGAAAAAAATGGATACTGAGTAGTAGTGTCTACATGTAATATTCAAGTTGTAATGTAATAGTTATGGCCTGATTCTCTAAAATTCTAAACTTGAAAAGGTCCTCAATGTGAATTAATCATTTAATTCAATATTATTTAATGTTTAAGGTCGGGTCCTTATACCTCTTGCTAGAACCACTTGCAAAGGTATATGTGAATAATGTGGTGAGACTACATAGTGTTCCAATATCAATTATCTATGAACATGGTCCAAGGTTCACATCTAAATTCTAGAGGTTCCTTCAACATGATTTGAGTAATGAAATAAATTTCAGCACATACAATCACCCCAAACCGATGGCCAATCAAAAACGACTATTCAGATGCATGAAGATATTATAAGATCCTGCTCACTAGAATTCAAAGGTGGATGGGATAAACATATCCCATTGGTTGAGTTATCATACCATAATAGCTTCTACTTGAGTAATCAAATGGCTTCATATGAAGCTCTGTAAGAAAAGTGACGTAGAACTCCATCCTATTCGGATGATGTTGGAGAATGAAAGGTAATTGCACCTGATCTTTTGAAATCGAAGACATAGAAGGTTAAATTTAACTAGAAACACATCAATGATACTCAGAGTTGGCAAAATAGCTATAGTGATAGCCGTCAAAGAGACTTGGAGTTCGTCTTTTGGGATACAATCTTCCTTCAAATAACACCATGGATGAGAGTCATGTGAATTTAAATGAAAGGGAACCTAAGCCCAAGGTATATTGGCCCCTTTTAAATCCTTGACTACATAGGAGTCGTGGCCTATTGGAATGAACATCCACAAAATATGGATCATGTTCAGGATGTGTTTCATGTATCACTACTAAAGAAGTACATACATGATCCCTCACATGTACTGAACTCAGATGTGGTACAACTAGATGATGATCTCTCTTTTGAGGAGAAGCCAATAGAGATTCTGGACCAGAGTGATAAGGTTCTACACAAAAATTCAACCCATATTTTAAATTTTTTTTGGAGGAATGAAATGTTTTAATATGCTACATGGGAACTAGAGTAGGTGATGAAGGATAAGTTCCCTCACCTGTTTATGTAAAACAAAATTTCGAGAGAGAAATTTCATAAGGGGGAAGAATATAATGGCCCAATGTTTTATAAATGGAATTTCTTTATTATAATTATTATTTATAGTATAATAACATTAGGAATCACAATGACATATAATTATACTAAATATTATGGTACCATTAAACATAACTTTTCCACTTCTATGTTTTGAATTCCAAAAATCTGACATACACGGTTGTGTTCAAAATGAATTTTCGAATCTAATAAAACATTAATAATTTTATTGAATAGTAACATAACCTTATGAATATTAACCTACCCTCATTAATATTAATGTGTCCTTTATGAATAGTAAACCACCCAAAATAACAGTAACTTTTCCCTTTAATAATGAAATAAAATTGAAGTATCTTATACGTGACTATTTAAACCTAGTAAAAGTATTTGTATTTTTGTAAGTCATAAATAAATATTTATAATTAATTAATTAATTTAAAAGAAAATTTATCTTCTTAAAATGCATTTATAAATTAAATATCTCTGTCTTTGAGATTTAATATAATTTTAGAAGTCAATAATTAATTTTTAATTGAATTATAAAATCAGTTTTAATTTTATTTACTATTTCATTCTAGTAAATTATGTTTTTAATTAAATATATATTGAAAATTATTTTTGAAAAATAGACATCATTTTTGGATTCTACAAGTCAAAAAACGGTTTGGGTGAAGTTTTTGTATTTTCCAGAAATACTTGAATTTTTTAAGAATAATGAATTACAATAATTTACAGAATAAATTATATAAGCTAATTTAAGAGACTTTTATGATTTTCTACATATGTATGCCCACTTGGTTTGGGATCACATGATAAATTTACTATTCTTGGTCATGGAAGACTCAATATTTTTTTTCCTTTTTGGGAAATAATTAACTAATGAATTTTATATTGAGAAAACCCCTCTCCCCTCCACTATAAATACGACCCTTTACACCCTCAGTCCCACACTCATCTCAAGCTTCAATCCTTGAATAAACTCTACCTAGGTATCATCCCTAGCACCTCCCTCATGTACTAGATGTTTTGGTCTCCTAAAAATTCCAATCCTAGTTCCCTTAAGGAGGATCTCAAGAGGAGGATTCAATTTATAATTTCACTTCCTCTTTCCTTTAAATTCCATTCAATTTCCAGTTCTTTTCTTACTCTCTCCCCAACTATATTCATCCACATGGTATTGTAACTATATCATCCTACATATAATATAATTTTATGGTACTAGTGGGATATTGTACCATCAAACCCCCTTTCCCTCTTGCTTTTATTTTATAAAAGAAAATGTGGTTCGTGAGGTGTTAATCTATCACCTTCAAGGACGACATGTTTTCTTTTTTCATTTCTACCTTCAGATATGGTCTTAAAAACATTATTATGGTTTAAAAATAATATTTTATATTTATTAAGTCCTAAATAATGTTATGGAAACAATTTATGTACATATTAATAAATGATTAATCAAAATAGTTTCATTGTGATCAAAAAACTGGCCAAATTAATTTAAACAATCACCGTTTAATTCATATCTAACAATTTATCCACATGGTATACAATGTAACTAATTATAAGATCATTTCATCTTCTAAAATATAATTAATCACATGGGAAATATGTTCTGTATGTTTATCCATGTTCAACACAAACATCAATTCATGAATACATGTGAAACTTTCAAGAAAACCATAAAAATATTCCCGAACTAAGTTTTCAAACTCTATAACTCGTTAAAAGGACCATAAAAAATAATGAATCCAAAATGACCCCTATTCATGTATAAATGGTTCTTTAATTTCTAATTTATGAATATTATGTCATTATATAGGACATTAAAGAGAAGGAAGCTTTTAGATATAAGGTATGGGTAAATTCTCGAACCCAACTTTCATCCTTCATGTTCTCCCTCTTTCACCATTTTCTGATATGGTTAGTTCTTAAAAATCTTTTGATCACCATTGTATTTTCTTTTCAAGTATGTAGATATTTTTCTCGGGTATTTATGTCAAAACAAATGTTTTCCAAAATAACTCTTATATTAAGAACACAGCATTCATCTCTCATTCAAGAATGACGGTTCTTGTAACATGTATGTTATTCCCACTTTCATTTGGGTACCCAATGTTAATGAATGTATTCTTATGAGATAAAACCCATTACTTTTCATGGGTTAGTTATGTGCATTTTTGTTATATGTTCATAGTGGCATGATTGATAAATGATAATGTTTTGATGTGATGGCTGCACCTAGAATTATATCGTGCAATATTAATGCTTCCATGTAACGGGTGCACCCAAAATTTTACAGTGCTCCAATGGATTGGGTAAAGTGTTGAATCTCATGAGTAAATGTGAGATGATGTGTGAACAAGATTCTATATTTGTTCACAATCATGTGTTGTAGTTAACCACCATGACATGATGTTTCATTTTTATGCATTGCCACAATTCAAGTCTTTTATTAATGATTCCCCTCATGTTCATGATTTATTTCCTATGTTGTGATAATGCTCACACATTGTTATATGGTTCTTATATATTATATTACTAGGCTTTTATCTCACCCCTTATTGATGTGTATCCTCAGATGTCTACAAGTAAAAAGGAAAGGTCATGTTCCAATAGGAAGCTAGAGAAGAAGAAAAATAAAGTTTATGCTCGAGGTTGTAATTGTTTTCTATGTTCCTAGTTTACCAAAGACACAAAACCTGTGGATCCTTTATGTGTAATAATATTATTTGGTTTATCATTAAAATGATTTAATCTTAATTTAAAAAAGTTTGGGTCCCTATAAATATACTTAAAATACACAATATAAATATAACTGTTCGAAGAAAATAGCATAGAATTATTTTAGGAAAATATATTGAAACTATTAATATGTTATGTATTTTCCAATTATCATTGAATGCAGGGGAACTCAAAGATAATGAGTAATAAAAATGATACATTTTGAAAAAATAATTTTCGAGACTATGTATTAATCATGAACATAATCATGTCTATTTGATAATAAACCACAATAATATTTTTAGTAAAACCTTATATAAAAGATCTGAAAACTAGATAGGGGTTTAAAAATACATATTCACATAGGTATTATATGAAAAAACCATCCTATTAAATATTTATTTTTGGGATGAAAACTGTCAAATGAATAAATAATGAGTATCATGGAAACATAAACACAGTTCAAGAGCATGTGATAATAGATATACAAAATAATATGTGAATGAGTAAAAAAATTAAAATAAATATATATTGGATTAAATAGTGTGCCTTGTTACATCTCAATAATGGATAATGTTAATTGATCGATTTTTTTAAATGGGTCCTTAAATAAATAAAAAATAAATGATGGTTTCTGGTTCGGTAATGAAGTTTAAAATATAGAGAGTTAAGTCATGGATGATATCATCATATGTTCATAGTTATTATTAATTTAGTTTTATAATACAACTAAAGTTATAGGAATCCCTTTAATTTATAGGGGTCTTTATTTGAAAGTAATAATTTACAAATCATTACTCTTGAATATTTATACTGAGAAATTTAATCTCAAAAAACTAAATCTCGGTACATGTATTAAATTCATCAAAATATTGATATTGAAAAATAATAATTTATTCATGGTTTTGGATTGGATATATTATCATATTAGTCATTTTAGTAGATATATATAATGAAATCACAACAACCCCATAGTTACATAGCTTGCTAGAAGTTTCACATTTTGTCAACACTTCCTCATAGCCATATGCTTAAACTCATGTCAAAACATCAATTTTTGACTGAAACACATTCCATGAAAGGCCATTAGCTAGTGTTTGTGAACTTAATTCTTGTAATAAAAAATGCATGAACAAAAATTTAGATGTTCTATAATGGTTTCATCTTCCCTTTTCCCAGTAACATTTACTCCATACAGAAGTAACATAATCGATAGATATAAAAAATATCATATTTTTGGCCATGCTTACTTCATGGATGTAATTAATTTTCAAATAATTATTTAATAATTTATTATAGTGTTATATTTATCTAATATTCAAAAATTATACGTAGATAATTTACTTAAAATTCATTGAACGGTTGTTCTATCATGACACTATTAAAATGATATTAATAAAGTAAAAAATAATTTATGATTAATGTTTGAGTAATTGTTTGAATAAGCCAACAATAATGTTCTTTGAAATAAAATATGTAAAATAAAATGAAAATGGTTACTTTATTTTCATCTAGAATAGTTATTCTAACATACATAATTTCATTAGTCCCCCAACTACGATCCAACGTCGACTCCAGTTACAATTATAGGTATTATAGAAATAAAACATAACTAACATTGGAATATTGAGGAACATCATTTATCATCAATTTGAGATGTATAAATATTAATTTTTTCTCATATAGGTTTACAATCCAATTTATATCCAAGTTTCAATGGACCCATTATTCTTTTACAATAATATTTCAGTAGTAATTTTTATTTCTAAAACATGTATTTCATTCTTATCAGCATGTGTTGGTTATATTGTTTTTTCTTGATCCATAAAGGCATATTGATCCACTAGGGAAGCTATAATGTTTTTAAAGGATTCATTTTAAGTAATAACAAATGTTACACAATTGTTTTTATTAATGAAAACATTTTTGAACATTTCACATGACACCTCACAATATTAAAGGTTATCCATTTTTGACATTCATTAAATAAATTTAATTTATTATTCATGTGGAATCCATTTTTTTATTTTTAATCCACTATTTCGTGGCATTAAAATTATAATGATTATTCTAAATTAGTATAATAGATTTACATACACACATCTGGAATTTCTCATCACTTCTGGATTTACACATTTATTTTCTGATGTGATCATCACCATTCTATCCTATCATTTCTCTCATGGATTGTACTTTCATTCTTTTCAAAATTAGTCCATTAAAATGTTTAGTTCATGTAATATTTACATGTTTCTATGATTTGTTAAATTCTGGAAATAACAAATTGCTTCTCCCTTTTTGGGAATTTTATTTCTTTGACTTCTTAGTATTGTTATAAACATTACAATTTTAATTCTTTTAACCTACGTATAACTCACCATAACACATTATAATTTTTCCCTATTATTATGTTTTTTATACTTTTTTAAATACAATTTCTAGAAAAATGAATGAATTATTTATACATTAATGCTTATTATTTATGAAATATAATGATTTTGACATATAAAAAATTTATTTTATATATATATTTTTTCATCATAACGAAGGTATTTTTTATATTCTTGGGTCTAATACCTCTAACTAGAGGTACTATATTTCATTTGTAGCTTAAAATTTAATATACACAATCTATAGTTATGTTAAAAGATATTTTACTATAATACAAAATAACCAATTTAACCTGGTTATTTTTTTATGAATTTCAAACTTTCTGGATTTTCCAAAACATATATATTACTTCATTTTTAATGTGGTAGTGGTTTTTTTTGTTTTTAATTTTGGAATGATCTATAAATATAAATTTTTTAATATATCACATGATGGTAGGATTCCTAAAACATTTCTACATCCATCTTAAAAAAATTTTAATTGAAATATTTACAATTCAAACAAATAGATTTAACACGGATATTATATTTGGAAGTGTATGGTAAATTTTCCATTGAGGCCATTATTCACATACCTATTATAATTTTTTGACTTCTTATAAATGTTAAGGTGGTATTTATACACAAGATTCATATTTTCTACATTATATGCATATAAATTTCTTCTTAACATATTCTGAAAACATTGATTCAATTATTTCTAGGTTTCCTAATATTATTACAAGATCAATAAATTTCACAGTGAGAATATTTCAGCACAATATAGAAATTTTAGTTTCCCTTCACCATCATATTTTATCTCTTAATTTTTATCTTCCTGATTTTTTGTTAAATTTCTCTAAACGAATTTTCAAAATACATAATCATCTTGAATTTAATCCCTAGTTAAGATTCATTGATTTCATTTTTTCTCTAAATATAGGGTTAATGTATCAAGACTCGTCTTCTCTTATTATATATGATGAATTATAGAAAGTTATTTATATTCAAAACAAGATAATGTTTCTCTATTCTCTTAATTCATGAATTTTAATGCTTCTTCCATTTTCAATAGATTTATAACAATTAATATTCTATCATTCAGGTCATTATCCATCCTTTCACTCTCATCTATGAAATGGTATATCTCATCCTACATAATTCATAAAATGGGATAAATATATGAGCCAACATAATTGGAGAACTTATGGATTACAACATTTATATCATTAATTGTTTCATCATCTGAATAAACTAAATTGTAATAATCCTAACAAATACATGATATATGAATAGATAAATTTTAAAATATATTTTTGAACATCTTAAATAATTTGTGGATAATAAAACAAATAAAACCATAATAATATTTAAATCATTGGTTGTGGATTAAACCCTATGATACGTATCTTACAATCCTAATTAGATTGATGAGGAGACTAATATTTCATAATTTTCCCATAATTGGGGTATCTAATAAAAATATTTATGTGAGTTGTTAATAAAAAGTTTTATGCAGTTATTTCAACTAAATTTTGGATAGTATAACTTCTTTGATGATGTCTTTATAAATTTATATTCTTCTATTTACAACATAATTTTTATTAGATTTGTACACATATCTTACATGATTATATTGATATTTTATTCCATTGATTTTTCAAATATGTGTTTAATATATCCTGTCAAAAATAGTATATAAATCCATCACATATAACATCAAACATGTTAATACTATAGAGGTGTAACCTGCTATGATACAATTGGAAATGATCACTTTAGGATATTCCCACATAGGTAGGGTATCATCATTATAACCTGAATTCTTGTTCAATTTCACATTAAACCCTTAATTTCATACTCACTAATCATAAAATGAACCTATATATCATTACCAATCCTTTGGTTGATATAAATATTAAAAAAATGATATAATAATATGATAAACACATGGTTTATTAATTCTGTTTTCCTAATTTCAGATTACAATGTCCTTGTTACATCATGGTTTTTTTCCATGTCCAAGACTTCATTCTTATTACTAACAGAATAAAAAGAAAGGGTATGAGTGTGATCTAGTAATCCTGGAACTAACAAATTACAAATAAATAAGGTAATTTATACCATAGTGTATAATAGAAATATTTTATACATCTTTTTAAGCAAGATAACATTTAATGAATTGATTTCCTTCATTAGTATCTTTATGATCATATTTCTCAAATGAAAAATTAATATATATAGATTTAATGTTCCCTAGACTTATAGAACATGATTTTGTAGATTGTCTCTCTCGTGAAGATTCTACATTAAATAAAGGGTATACGATGGATCTCTCAATATTATTTATATTTTATTCTTTAGTGTGTGTGAGTTATTATTGAATCAGAACACCTTCATCCTTCATAGATTTAAAAAATTTATAACATGAACTTAAATAGTTATTATCCCCCTCTTATTATTTTATATTTTAATACATCCAAACATATTCATAGCAGAGACTCACACACATATTCCATAAATTTATAAAATTTCCCCAATGTTTACTTACTAAATAATATTAATTTATTCATCTTTTATCAATATGTATATATATATAAGATATTTTAATGAAGAATTTTTTTTTCATATACATGCTCCCGCATATATCTTCCATTAATTCAAAAAACCATCCCATAAAATACTCATTTATATGTTAATAAAATTTAACTGGATTAATTTTTTTCATTCCTATGATATTTGAAACATTGGGGTTTCACTAAATTAATATCCTTTACAAAAACATATATTTTTATTCAACTTATATATCCACATTATCATGGTGAGGTGTATCTTGTATTATACATAATATAAATTTCCATATAATACAAAATTATACACCTCATAAAACATCATTGATATCATCAAGAACCATGATCTTGTGTTTGATCCAGATTTTGATCCATGAATAACATCACCCATCCATCATCAGATTTAAATATCATTATAGTAAAATATTTACGTATGAATTTAACTTATTTATTTCTATTCCACATAATTCTTGATTATAGGTTCTCTTAATTTCACCAAGTAAATTAATGTATATAATCCATATATCTCAATTTTATTATGAAATACTATTTTAAATCAATTATATTATCAGACAATCAAGTATCATTTATATATATATGTTAAATTATCATAATTGATTCATAAACCACAAGTTCCTATGATAAATCCAATTAATTATATGTTATATTAGACGTATAATAGACCACTCATGCCTATAACCAATCTGTAATATTTTATTTACTTGATCATTGAAAGTAATTTATATTCTATCATAAAATGGTTCCATCAGTAAGCTATAAAAAATTCTCTTATCTAATCTATTTCAACCCCCAACAACATACATCATAGTTGTACCATATTATTAGTTTAAATATTACCACATTTCAATATCATAACTATATTTTTGTAATCATAACCACATGTCACAGACCATATCACAATCACATACCAGTACCACATAAAACATGACCATGTTACAACCGTACATCATATTATCATCATTATAGGGTAACACGAATATAGAGGACATAAATATCTTGTTTCCCCCTTCCATGTGATTCCCCAACCATATATACCCCAAAAACACATCTTATGAACTCAATCCACAATGCAATATATTATGTCAATCATAATAATACGTCATTATAACCTAGATTGTTTTTGGAATTGAGAGTGGGGTAGAGATATCATCCATCCATCCATTCTATAAAAAACATAGATTTCAGGGTAAAAACATGAAACTGATGTCATTATATAGGAAATAGTAATAATACATAACTTGGGTGTTTGTGAATATAAAATAAAAAAGAAAATTCAATTATATATTTACCACACAGAATTAAAATAAAAGAGATATAATTGAAATAATGTTTTATATATTTTCAAAACATCATATAAGAACAATAATGTCAAAACCCTCATTACATAAATTACCAAAACAAGATAGAATCATACCATCCTCCACATTAACATTTATAAAACAACTCATTTGATAACATATTTATTTATTTAGGATTCACTATTACTATATTTAATAGATTATATTTTCCACATAAGTCTATAACCACTGTAGTTTTATATAAACCCTTCCAGTATGATGTTACCATCCAAATATACCATATATTATTTAACCATAATAGGAATAATTTATTTTTACACAACATTAGAACATCAACCCACTTCTCTTATAATTATTTATTAATCCATTCTATCATTTTAGAAGTAAACCATATTATTGTTATACTATCATAATCTATATACCCTACTCACCATTTCTCATTAACATAGATAAAACACCACCAAAATAATAATTACCTATTATCCCAAAAAAAAAAATCAAATAAAACTATTCAATATTGAATCAGGGCTATAATAATGTTATTAGTAAATTATGAAATTCAATTCAAACTCATCAAAAATAACAAATAAGGGATTTAAAAGAGATAATATCGATTAAAATGAATCAATACATAAAAATAACATGGAGTCTTATAAATTCTACGTGATTCCCACTTTAACCATTTAGTCTCTTTAGTCTGTTTCATTATCATTGTTACGATAATTCAAAAAACACAAAAAATTAATAAATTCAGGATAATCCAATAATAATAAACAAAAAAAAATTAATGTTCTTGAATCCCCTATGTTAATTTAAATGTAAAAAATGAAACATAAAAATAATAATAAATTGCCGATCAAACCCCTTAAATAATGATTGGATCAACCTTGGGACCAAACCATATTGAATCAAAACAATAAAATTGAAAAATACATCACTAAATGAAATTACATTAACTACTTATGGATCTCAAAAATAAGATTAAATTGAATAAATGTTAAAATACAAGAACATTAGAATAGAAATGCACATTATATCAATGAATTTTGATCATGAAAAACCAAGAATCAGAGATTTACCAAATGATACCCAATGGGTAGTCAATATAGGAAAAAGATTCATAGGGTTTTATAGAAGGTGGAATAATAGGATACAACCTAATAAGACACCTGAAATTATTATTAAATATAAATAATAAATCATCAATGTGTGATACTCTTGGTTAGAACACAACAATGATCTTATTTCAAATTCACAATGTGATCTCCCCAATTTCATAGGGAGTCAATTATACATGATTTAAGGAAATTTAGGAATTTCCATGTGAAACAGTATAATTCGTTATAGAATTATTGGGTATATATAGTTAAAAGAACATTCCTTAAACTCCCACTCAAACCAGATAACCCTCCTACAAAAATCAAAATGCAACCCCATCCAATGCATCATAATGATCCCAAATATGGAAAATTAAAGTAAATTGTTATCAATGGTATCAATAGTGTATTGTATAGACTCGCGTGGTATTACGTGATGCCCCACAATGGTGAAATACCACATCATAAGTTCATTAATGATTAGATAACAATATTGACCACAAGATGATCAAAACTAATAGTTGAATTGTAAGAGATTAATAATAATTCTTTTGTTAAAAGTCTCCCATAATGCTAATATTTCCAAAAAAAATTAATGTCTTAGAATTTATAGACCCTTAAAAGTCATCTACATTTTCCATTATAGACCATTATTCATAGTATACTTATGTAATTATTTTAAACTTCTACATTCTAGTGAAACTTCTTATTTTATGACCAGGAACAAAAATATAAATCGCCAATACATTAGTATGTCTAATGAGAATATTGATAATGGAAAACTGGACCATCATTACTACTTAAATATTTTTTATTTGAATGATTGCATAATTATAACTTTATAATTTCTAGAATTTTGTACACTAAAATTATATTATATATATTTTATCATGAATTTATGTTATGTAGATTAATTTTTATTAATATATATGAATATAATAATTATTAATTTGATAATAAATATGTTTATAATATACTAACCGTAATTGTCTAACTAAACTCATCCATTTAATTATATTTCTATATTTAACAATGAGATATTAGTAATAATATTTGGGGGATTCTTTTATAAATATATAATTTAATAGAATAATGTCTTATTTGGATACATTTTTACATTTTTCAATGAATATAATAAATATTATTATCTTTTCAGGCCATAAACTATTTATTCTAAGGAGATATCTTATATTTTCAATTTTATAGTAATTAAGGGAAAATTAATTGTTGGTGTCTAAATATACGATAATAATCGATTTTAATATATTTAGTTTAGTTCTGAAAAATAAAAAATATTTTTAAATTCATATGTATGGAGAAAAAAAATTCTAATGAACATTTATGAAACATTAAAAATTATTCTAGAATTTATTTTTTGATGTGTCAAATAAATAAAATATAAGATATTTTGTAATAAGGTTGTATGGAATAAACATCATATTTCATATTAATTATAACATAATACTAGTATATTATATAGATCAGTTACTAATATATATATATATATATTTATAGATGTTATAGTGAACATTTCCTTTCAATATTTGTACCTATATTATTATTAATTAAGAAGGGTTTGGTTGAACATCTACCTTATAATAGGTTTTGGAAACCATTGAATATTCATTATTAGAAATAGTAATTTTCTATATACATATCCATCATGGATTTCTTATACATTAATGATTCATGGAACTATATAGAACATTGTTTATAGATTGATAATGTCCTCCAATTTCATATCAATCTAACAACAATGATTTTTGTATTACTTGGAATTTATATTCATGCATAATGTTATATGTATTTATAATACTCTAAGGATTATTATTTTTTATAAAGAACATTATTTTACTTAATGGATGTATATTATACTATAATTTTAGTTTTGTAGAAGTTTATATTATAGAAAATTATATCAATGATTGAAATGATAGACTAAGTATATAATATAGATTGGTTGAGAAAATAATAATAACATTAGAGGATATGTTGAGAGCTTGTATAACAAATTTTATAAGTTATTTGTTTTATTTTCCACTACTAGTTGAGTTTACCAACAATAATATTTATCACTGATACATTTGTATAGAACCATTATAGAATCACATATGTATACATGTTGATCACCTATATATTGGGAAGATGTAATAATATTTATGATTAATATGTCTAATTTAATATTATATATGACAAAAAGTGTTTATTTAATCATACTGTAAATAAAAAACTATAAGATTATCAGATGTTATAAACGGTTTGATGGAGGAGACCATCAGAGTTTGATTTCATTGATTCTGCATTCTTGATGTCCTTAGATTGACATAGATACCAAATATTTGGTCAATATAGGGATTTATATTTGAGGATTATGAGGACATTTGAGTTTTTGAATCTATTATTGTGGTTGAGTTTAGATTTAACAACATCTATAATTATATATTATTTCAATGATTTAGATTAGTAGTTTCAAACAATGTGCATTAATGAATATTCGAATTTGGTTGATTTAGGAATGTTTGATATTCAGGTACATGTGTTGTTTATTGAGATAATGGTTTAAATTTTATTAATATTAGAGGAGGTGTTTTATTCATAGGTCAATAATATTGTTCGGTTTTTGAGGATCCTTTGTTTATTAAATAATTTTTTTTCATAAGGAACAATGATAAATATCATTTGTATTTCTAATCATTATTAGATAAAATGGATTAAAATTTTAACCTGGATTTAAAATTAGTTTTTCAACAACTTATGTCTATAATTACATGGATATAACTTCTGTTATTGGATAAACATTGAATGTTATCTCATGTGATTTTTAATGACTGTAGGTATTAAAAATTTTCATTTTATGTTATATGTTTTATATTTTTCATGCAGAAATTCATTTCAAAGTCATATTTTAGATTCCATAATATTCACCATATTATTTAATTGTGGGTTTAATGGATGAAATATATGTAAGGGGAAGATATAAGGATGAATATTTTGCAAAATTATCATTATGTCAACAAAATTGTAATGTTTGGGAAAAAATATCACAGAAAATTCATAAAATTGTGGTTTTAGTATTCAAAATTTTATGGTGACTATGATTTATTACATTGTTAGATGACATGACTTTTCGAACACATAATTATTAGAGAAATTATTTCATAGATTAATGTAGACATTATTGTATATACTCACAATTTATAGGTAATTTTCTTATTGTAACATTATATATTGGGTAATAAAATAAAAAATAGATTAATTAAATAATCTCTCCAGAATATTCTATTTGAGAATTGGGAAATCTTCAGATATATTAGAAATGGGGGAATGTCATGATTGTATGTCATGGTTATCAGAAAATTCACTAAAAATGTAGTTTTATTCCACAAAACATGTTAGAGGTAAGATAAGGGTGATTTTAATTTGGAATATCGTTGCAAATATTTGGGAATGAAATAATAAAAATCAATAAAATCTATATTAGACATTGATGAATGTAAACAAATATTTTTTTATGTGTATAAAACATTATTTTTTGTGGTCAAAAATTAAAAATAATGCAATACAATCAAACCCTTTATACATTCTCTAATGATATCTCCTCAACAATGAGATTGATTATAGGGTGAATTTTGTATTTTTCAGAATACATTAGGAGCTCTTTTTTAATGATAAAATTATAGATCTGATTTTATTTTCATGAAATTTTGAGGCGGTTTTTTATGTATTCATCAAATTATACCTTTTCATAGTTTATATTTTTATTAAATATCAATGGGTTGATCAGAGTAATTATTTTAATGGAAATTAATTTATTTAAAGAGGTATTTATTAAAAAAAAATACAATGATATAATAAATTGTATGATTATGTAGGTTATATGTAAAAAATATTGTTATATAGGGGAGATTATCATTTTACTGTGGATTGGGGATTATGTGTTGATAGTACAACATGCTTATCAAGTTAAGATTATAGATTATGTGATTGTATGGTATGATTGGTAGATGTTTTTTATTTACAATTCATAATAAAATAATTTACTTACTTGATAATTTGGGATTGGATGTCGAGAATAGTGATGAATAAGTATATAATATATCTTGATTATCAGGAAATTTAATTATGAATTGTATTTGGGGGAGGTAATATATACTGTATTCTATAAAAAATTTATAAAAAAGATAATATAAGTTTTTTCCAATGTTATATTCTATGATATTAATGATAATTTTGTATTTTAATATGTGAATTGATTTATTATTCTAATGACATTGAAAATTAATATTTTTTTGAAAGGTGAAAGGATATTTTATTCATTTTGTGATAAGGTGAGTAAACATGATAGTATAAAGATGATACATATGAGACACTATGTTTTCCAAATATGGTAAGGAAATGTGTTTATGTAGAGTTTTAGAAGTTAGTAGAGACAAAAAAATTCGAATCATGTTTAGTTTCATAATATCTAAATATATTTTATAATAATTGTTACATCATTTTATTTCTATACTAAATAATTGAATATAATATACTATATACTTTTTATATTATTGAATATTATTTTATTGAAATGTTATTGAGGTGAAGGGATGATACATAGGGGATTGATTTTTATAACTATATCATTTTTTATTATGTTTTATGTAGTATTATCCACAATTAATGTGACCAATACCTGTTATGACCTTCATAAGATACAACATCAACATTTTAATAGGTTCTAGATGAATCCCAACAACTTAGTATTATTGGATAGAATTATAAAAATATCCCATGATATTTATATGCAATATTATCCCCCAATGTATTTTATATTCCCTCATGGATATTATATTGCACTACCTTATATACATAAATTTTTTAGTATCCCAATGGATTTTATATTTCATCACGAGATGATTTTAATTGATGTTTATTATGGGAGATTAATTGTTACAATTATTTTTAGAATTATGTTATAATTATATAAATCCAAATATTCATAAGGGAGTGTGATTACGGTGAAATGAGATGTTTATGAATTTACATGGGATGTTTAGGATTTCATATTTTCCATTTTCAATCCTAAAAACATTATTATGCTTTATATTGGTGGAATTTAGTATTTCTTGGGAGAATCCAATTGAGTTTTTTTGATGAATCACTCAAAATTTTATCATTTACAAATCTAAAATTTATAATATATATTAGGATGGTAAGAAAGTTATTTAATCCGTTGGTGGTTAGCTATATTATTAGTAGTCTAATTAATTTTCCAAATTTTATTATGATTGTAATGGATTTTTTTCTCCTTATATATTATGTTATTTAGGCTCTTTTGTACAATTTTTATATATAAAATTTCATAAAATGTTGGTTTCTTATAGGTATATTTTAGTATAATGTTGTTGATAATGATGATGATGTATACTATTTCTTGTGTACATAGGATGAGGAAATCAATATTATTAATTTTTTTCTATTCGTAGTGACCTATTAGTTTAGGTTGACATTCAACTCCATTTCCGACCTAGGTGGAGCACTACAAGGGCCGAGATTTGGCATATTTTCTATATTTTGTATAATAATCAATTATATTTGATAAAAATATTAATTATTGTTTATAACCCAAATATTTTTAATGATATCGATCTATGTGGAGTAAATCCATTATATTGTTAAATAAAATTTTTATATACGGAGTTTTCTATGTTATCTATTTAACATACTAATATTACTGTAATGATACATGTCACAAGACTCAAAATAAGTCACATATAACTTTCTATACAACTTTAGTTTTCATTGAAACTTTATTATCCTTCAGGGAAACTTCATTATTCCATATAAAATTAACATCCTCTCTTTATGTCTTTGTCACTTAAACATTATATTTAATGACCACTCCATAACATCACTTCATAAACACATTAAAAAATTTAATTTAATCTAATGAAAATCATCTTTCATAGTGAACTGTTACATGTAGTAATTTTAGATTTAAACTATATAAGGTAATTAACAGTCATTATAAATTAACATGAATTATAATTGGTCTACCTCACACATTTCGAAACATTATTATCCAACCCAATGATATATATTATGTAATAAATATTTACCATTTTTGATAGATTCATTTGTAAAATTTTCTAAATACTGAAAACATCTTTCTAAAAAACATCCAAATAACATTAAAACATTTAATAGACATTATTATATTAATAAAATTTAATAAATTTAATTAATAGTAATTTAAAATATTAGAATGAAATGGAATTCCAAATAAAAAACTAATATCATTTATAATGTTACTATTAATCATTTTTTTTGTGTGAATCACACAAGGTTATTGAATCAATCCATGTATTATTTGAATAATTTATTCACTTGATATAGATATATAAATTTTATATCTGTGCTACTAAATGTAATTTTTGGAATAACTGATTGTATAAAATGTAAAACATATTACATGATGAATTTTAATTTCTTTATCATGTCATATCGTATTATCATGAATTCATTCCCCTATATATAATTTACCTTTTTTAGTGATCAAAATTACTTTTCAAGGGATGAAATAGATAATTTGATTAAACCATCGATGATGGTTTCAAATTATTAATTATTGTTTTCATAGAAAATAATTATCAATCCTTTATTACTGAATAATTATATCTCTAATAAAGGCTTATATCTAGTATTTATAAATTTTTATATTGATAAAAATATATGTTAAAATTTAATATAATATTAATATATTGTAAAATAATAAATAAAATTAATTAAAATATAATAGTTTTGAATAATATCAATCATTAATTACAATTAAAACAACCTAATAATAGAAAAATTCATTTTTATATCAAATGTAAATATAAAAATATCATTTTGTATAAAAATAAGAAAATTGATATGGTAATTGAGATAATATAAAATATACAAGAATCCAATTTAATGAAAAAACGTCACAAATTTTTTTTAAAAATAAATATTTTCCTCCATAGTCATAATTAAATATAAATAAATTATATCAGATTTATTTTAATTTCCCACACATAAAATATAGTCAATGTTTTTCATGTTGAAAAAAAATTGGGTATAAAGAATATGTGGGACATTAATTTTTTGACCCATGCATTGTTTTTCTAAAAACCTTATGGAGTATGTCTTGGTTTAGAGAGGGATGGGTTTTTTTAGCTGATATTAAACATTATAGTTTTTATCGCAATATGAGGATTTTATTCTTGCATGTGGGTTATCTTTTTTATATGGGTAAGGGATATAAAGGATACAATTTATTTTTCATTATCTGTTCTTTGTTTTTTGCAATATTATTTGTTTTTATAAAAAGTAATTTTTAGAATGGTGTGTACATTACATGATGCGGAGATAGTTCATGGTGTGGGCATGGGTTCCACATCATGAAGAGATGGCCAAAAGAGGTTTTTTTTCTTTGAAAATTCATGATCAAATAGTACATAAGATAAAGAGTGAACTCTAATTTATTTCACATAGATTAACCACTATATAATCAGAACATAAAAATCATAATTATTATATATGTTACCCTTTCATATCATCCGTTATTAAAATAATGAATACATTATTTATAGATTAATAAACTTATGCATGAAAAAAATATTATCTATTCACAATGAATTCATTCCACTACCACGTTTCAAATATATTCTACTAAATTATATTATAAAAAATTCATTTATGGGTATTATATATCATGATGTGAAACATTATTTTTAAAAAGATTAAATATTTATGAATTGTTACAATAATACATTTGAGATAGAGCATTACCACCTAATAGATATTTCATTACCACAATAGTTAAATATACAAATTTGGAATGAATTATATTTTTTATTTGATATGGTTATTTTCATTCATAATCCTATCCTATTTTATAAAATATCCAATTTTAAACAATAATAATCTATTTTAGAAAGGTTTTTGTTGCATTTCTATGAAGTCATGTTATCAAATTTTTTGGTTCTACTAAATTTTTAATAATTACACTATGGGAGTTTCATGATATAGTGATGATTGTATTGGGGATGATTAGTGTTGAGGGGGATGTGTGAGTTTTTATCAATGGTTATAAAGAATAATTATAATAGGATAATGTTATATTAATAAAAAAGTTATCCTCTATGGTTGTATTGAATTTTAGAGAGTTGAATATGTTAGAAAAGTGGGATCTTCCAGGGGAATTATATTACGACCCCCTAAAGTGTTCTTGAAACCCTCTTGTCTCACTGTGAATATGTAACACCACATGCTTCCACAGTACATTTCCCTTTTTAATAATGAAATAGACAGAATTGTATGCAACTTTGAGATTCTAACACACCGTGACCAATCAATGTAGCTGTTAAGAATAGTAATAACCACTTTTTGAAATTTTATACATTTTATCATTCAAAATGGAATTAATTTTTGGATTCTTAATATCGAAATGATCCTAGGATGAAATTTTGGTATGTTTCTGAAAACATTCTATTTTTGATGAATAGTGAAAAACACTGAGTTATAGTTTAAAAACGAATTTTTATTTAAATAATTCTTTATTTTATTTAAATTTAATTAAGGTAAAAATTGAAACATAATACCTATATATGTTCAATGTAATTCAATGGAGTTATTTTGGAATAATTTTAGATATATAAAAATTTTATTGAAAATTCACCGTCTTTTACCCACCTCCTAGGAGAATTTAAAAATTCACATAAAACATAATTTTACCGCTTCTGTGAGTGGAATTTCGAAAATCCGAGAGACATAGTTAATATCATGGGGTAAAATGTGGTTCAATAAGATATAAATAATTTCTTGTAAATAGTAACTTTTTACTTTTATTTACCACAGTTAAAAGTAAATAGGGTAATAATGGGTAAAAATGATATTAATATTAACTAACACGTGTCCTAATTCTATTGTACATGTCTATATAGGCCTAAAAAAACATAGGAATAAAATATTATCATTTAGGTCCACTTGGAATAGATTAGGAAATTTATTATTATTTAATTCAATGAAGAGTTAAAAGAGTTCAAATCAAAGTTTAATAACTAAAACATATTTAATATAGAGTTATAAAAAAGAAAAGTTCGATTATAAATATTCATTATAAAGATAGAAATATTTCCTACATAATGGTATTTAATTTATAATTTTTAGACATTAAATAAGTTAATTTATTTATGACTCAATGGTGATGGAATAATTTCCTAATTAATGAAATGTTAAGATAATTGATATTATAAACACCCAAATAAATGTAATCTGAATCTTTTTATGAATTAAATTAATTTTCTAGGATAAGATGATATATTAATATTGGTTATACGAATTTTTTTCGAAGTAATAATTCTGTTATGAATTTATGAAAAAACAAAATACCCAATAGTGTCTAAATTGACATAAAAGGGTTTTTAAAAAATATTATATTATTAATTGATATTCTATTCCTAAAAATTTAAGGATCGGCCAAAAGACATATATCATGATATGTGTATCATTAATGGACCACTTGGGGGTCGATTGGATGTTTATAGTATGTTTATTAACCAAATTATATAAAAATGTAAAGAGACTTGGTAAATGTGAAACTAATTAACTAAGAGTGAATACTAAAATATAACGTTAATATAGTGACCCAAACCTATCTATTACCTATTGGTTGGGTGGTGTTCGACCCATACCCACCTTATCCTCGAAATACGTCACTTTGGATACATTTTAAACTGAATATTAATTTATTATAAAATAATACATTAAGTTTTTCCTAAAGAGCCCCTCCACCCCCTTATAAAAGGACACCACTTCTAACCAATTATTCACACCTTAAAAGCCTTTTGGTTCGGCCAAACCCTCCAAAAATATTCTATAAAATTCTGTCACTTCGACCTAGAGGAATTAGTATGATCATAAATCCAACCTATGGAGCCTTTTTGATCAAATCAAAAGGATGAACCCGAAGAAGAGGTAATGTTTTCACCACCCTCTTCCAAGTTCCTTTCTTCTTCAACTTCTTCTTTCTTTGTTATTTCCATTTTAAAATAATAACTCCAGTATATTATATATAATTTGATGTTATTATAAATATGGTACAAGCATATTCAGTATTCTATCCATCCTTTTTATGACATGTCACCATACGTGCCTACGTACGGCTTACCGTCTCCACGTCGTTGTGTAATGGTTATTCAATACATTATTATTTGGGTGGGTATAATAATGATGTGTCATTAATGTAAATAATAAATTTAACATTATATTGATTATGTATATATGATATTAAATCCAATTATATATTATTTTAATATCAAAAGAATTATATTGTCGCTCGTTCTTACGTACGGACTACCGTCTCCATGAACGCGATGTGATTTATTCCCTATCGAATCCATTCAAGAATAATTTTTATTTTATAGTAAAAAAAATTTGTAATGACTTAATATCATTCTAGATATGAATAAGATACCACCTATCCATAACAAACATGTCTTACATAACAAATAATATAAAGTAAAACAAATTCATTACCACCCAATATGATGATAAAACTTAGATATTATTAACATAATAATGTTAAAAGATCATATATGATATCATATTAATGTATAGGATTCTTGTATAATTTAATAATTATTATTTCACCATTATACAGAAGTTTAACCTATCCCCAACCAAGGAAAAGTACAAGGTATGGGTTTATTTCATAATCCCTTTATTATCTAAGGTTGTTTATACGTAATTATCTACTGGGACATCTTTATCATCCATATCCATGTTTCTTAAACATGTATTTCAAATCATTCTTACTATTTTACAGAATATGTGTTAAAGTCATCTATACCCTTGTTTACTTTTTATAAGAAGTTTATAAAGGAATCATTCTGTCGTATTCAATATAAGGTCCTTTTTAACCTTTTCGATAGAATTAAGGTAAGAATGTCATTTTTTAACTTATACGGTGGGTACGGCTATTTTCTGACATTATAGAATATTCAATGCTTCCCTTACAAACTTATAATAATATTTTTAATGTATGTGGTTTATTTTATAATTATGTGACTTTTAAACTATTTAAAAAAAAGAGATATTTCTCTCAAATAGTTTTGAATTCATCTATGTCAACATCCTTTGATGGATTTTAAGCTTATTTGAAGTTGATTTATTATGATTCAAATATTCAATATTGTATTGAAATTTTTGTGATATGTTTGAATATGGATGTGTAATTTTTAAACCATTAATGGTTTATGGAGAACGTATTGACATTTCGTATGCTTGTTTTAATATAAATGTTTATTTTTAAACCTGTTTATATGAGGAATGCATTGGACTTAATAAGTGACTGGTTGAGCCCGCTATAGCTCCTAGATGTATCGGTAGGTCTCATGAGACAATATAGTGTCTTGGAACGAGACCATGACAAAATCTTATTTGTAGTCCTGGCAAGAGGCCTTGGATATGTGGTTATGATAGACTAGCATTATGCATTTCGTCTTTATGAAAGTGGTTATTGATATTGCATGTGATTATTCGACTAGTAGATTATACATGTGAATAAGTAAATGGAATTATTTCATTTTATTTTTTCCATATTATTCTGAAATTCATGTTTAAAAGGCCTTTGTTTTAGTTATACATTCCCTTAAATGTTTATGCTTAATTATGAATGTTTTCACTATATTTTTATCATTACTGAGCATCTGAGCTCACCCCTTTCAATGTTTTATTTTTCCTAGTATGTGAAGAAGTAATTTATGAATAACCTGTAGGGTTAGTATGAGGGGATATTAAGACATGATGTTGTTGTAGTTTTTTTACTTTATGATGTAATGTAAGACTTATGAATATATCTAGTGTTTCCAAAAGTACTAAACTAATCGGTCTTTTGAGACTTGATCTTTGATGATCTTGCTAATGTTATGTAATAATGCATGAACTCTGGGTAACTGGGGTCGGGGCATTATAGAACATTTTAATTCTATTCTAATAATTTTGGTCAAGTATTACATTATAATAGTTGTGTTCCATTGGGTTTATAATCCTCATTCTTCATAATAATTAAGTGGTCTTGTATTTCATTGTTATGGTCCTCGCTTTACCTCGATGATATATAACCTTCCTATTCCTATAATAAATTAATATTCTAGTAATGGTTCCCCTCCCATATTTTTTTAATTTTATCATTCTAATTAATCATTAATTAAACTGTTTTAATAGTAAAAGTATTTTCATTTAATAGAGTATTTGATGTGGGATAACATGATGTAGGATGGTGGAATCTTCTCATTGAATCATATGTTTATGGTATCAATTCACTTATTATGGAATCGAATTTATATATTGAGCGAAATATTTCATTTAATTTTCTCTATCTTATCTAATAATAGGTTTTAATATCATGTTGGATGATATTTTAAATTTATATTGATGGTCCATAGTCACTTTAATTGAAAAAGTCTTCAAATATTACCATTGTATTCCCCTTCAATCTGACCAATAAACATATTAAACAAAAATTCCCTCCGAGTTAAATATTTCTGTTGAATACCAGAAGTCGTGACGTACATTTTTTACCAATTGATTATGTTATTATCTTCCCTATTCCTCATTTTTAGTGATTCATTTATAAAATGATAGGTTCGTACTCATCCTTTTGGACTTATATAGATCATCTGTTCTAGGAGAGAGGAATATTTCATGCCTTATTTCATTCCATATATCGACCACATATCTCTTCAAATATTTTTGGTTCAAAGGGAGAGGATATTTTTTTCATTATTTTATTTATATTTTTCGTTAGGATACTACTATTATCATGTTATAATATTTCATTATTTATGTAATTTGTTTCTTTGGTGACACTATATGATTTCCCATGTTATTTGTAATGAATTTTGGTAATCGAATAGAAAAGTATATCAGTATTTATAATGGCTAATATTGATGGATAAAAATGATTCATATGAGTCTTTATTATAATATCATTATTTTAGGTATATTAAATATATACTATTGTATTACCTTGATGAAACATTTTTTTTATCTTATGTTAAAATAAGAAGTGACTTTTTTATGTAAATATAATTATATTAGAATGGAAGAAAGAACTACTGATTCATTTATAAGGACAATGATTATATATTTCATTTTTTTATGTTAAGAACTTTTATCTTGAGATATATTTTTGGGTTGGTATATGATTGTATTCTATTCCACTTCCCTCCATTTCCCAAAATTTACATTAGGTAAGTTAATTCTATAATATTTATATGATATGGGGTGTATTATTGTTAGTAAATTGATGTTTGTGGTTTCTATTCAAGCTGTATCACTTCCACTGGGTTTTGTCATTGGATTCTAGTTTTGATCTGGATTAGTTGATGTTTAGAAGAATGGTCATGTGTTCTATCATATGGTAATTCCAATGGTTTTTTTTCTTTGGGAATTTTATCTTTAGTTTATAAGGGTAGTTCATCATTTCATCCTTGGTATCATAATTTTGTGAGCTATTTTAATTAAATAAAAAATTTATTTTAATATAATGGTTTTAAAATCTATGAGAATGTTATGATTTTTTCATGGTGTTTATAAATAGAAATACTATAAACCATTTATGTTTTATTGATAAATATTATATTGTGAAATGATTCTTTTAAAGTGTTATATATTTTATTGAAATTTGTTTCTTCATATTCCTTGTGATGTTGCATTGACTACAATTTTTTAGGATTCTATATTTGTTTTTTATTAGTAATTAATTGTATTGATGCCGCTATTTTATGTTATGTTATTGTATTATAAATTCATGATTTATTTTATTTTAGTTATGTTTATATTTTCGAAATGAATAATATATTAGGCCATAGTTCATATAGGCATGACCTATAATGAAACATAGTTTTAAAACATGAATTTCGTTTTAGGGGAGAATGGATCATGGTTATTAAATGTATGCATATCCCTAGGATAAGATAGATTTATTTTATGTCATATATATATTAAATGATTGAAATTTTTGTTGTAAAAATCATTGATATGGGGATGGTATAGTGGTTATTATGTGACATTTTTTGCAATGAAGTGATAGTTGTTGTGATATTATTGTGGTTGTGGTGATGTGGTTGTTGTTATGAGTGGATGTGGTTCAGATCATTAGATATTGATTCTATTATTTTTTGTGGTTGATGATATAGAGGATCAATTGTAATGGATTAATTAGTGGTGATATGTTTTTTCCCCTCTCATTATTATTAAATTTTTATAGAAATAAAACATCAACCTTATTTCAATATGATAGTTTATTTTTTAGGTATTGTGTTCGTTAAAAGTTTTGTGGTTATAAAAGACCATTGTGTTTACATATTTCTCAATAATATAATATATATCCCTTCAAATAATACATAATTTATGAAATCATAGTTGATATAAATCATCTCTATATTAATACATTAATTACATTTTGATGAATAATTGTGTTGATGTTTTATCCTACTGGGTACCCCAAAATTCCCATCCCCCCTATTGTTTTTTCAGAGTTTTTTATTGGTTTTTTAGAGATTTGGGATTTTTATATTTGTTTATATGGAGTACAATCTGGGATATTATCCCATTATATTCCTTGGTTTCAAAATATTTTGTTGTCATTTATATAACGATTAGTAAGGGGAATGTATATATTTTTAGTATATATGTAGAATTAATTGGTGGATCAACATTTTTTCCTATGATTTTTGAGGTTAGTGCCTCATTTATGTGTGATACATATTATTTCTTTTTATAAAGATGTTATGATATATTAGGAGTAGGAGTAATGGGTAATTCTGGCCTCCACTATTAAACTGAGAGGGGTTTTAGGTGGGTATGTCGTGAAAAAGTTGTATTTTATCTTTTTTGATGAGAGATTGGATAATATTTATTGTTAATGACATGTGGTGTTTACAAGGGTTTGATAATGATTAAATGCCAGTTTCTATACATATAATAGAGGGGCGATATCTGTATCACAGCTATTTAGCTCCGATTTTTCTGTATTAAAAACCCTTTAATGTCAATGGGAGACCTACTAGGGCACAAATATCATCATCTCATGTGATCCAAATAAAGGATTAAGGACTTAAATAAGGAATTTTTTCAAAAAGAAATATTATACTAGCTATGTGTAAAATATAGGATGGGTGTGAACTACATTTTTATAGGTAACATATATGTTCAAACATTACATTCATGATTTTTGCTAGTATATTTTTTTTATCATAAAATATTTTTATATTAATTTTCCATTATACTATTATAATTTTTATTTTTATTAAATTATATCAAACTAATTTAAACATGTTTTCTTATAAATTCAATTCTTGATATAATTTTTTTAAATAATAAATTAAATGAAATTTTAGGAATTATAGTTAATATATTAATAAATATTAATTTTGAAATATAATATGCTTTCAAGAATTAAATTTTTTGTTTCATTTAAGATAAAATGCATGACAACATGTTTAAATTTATGGTGATGTATTTCAAACATATCATTATTACTTGAAATAGTTTTTTGAGAAGATTAAATTATTTAAAATTTCCTTGATGATTAAATATTTATTATTATAAAATATATTGAATGAAACATTTCAACATTGTGTTTTCGTTTATAAAATATCATAACATGAAACATTATTAAATATGTCATGAATATAACACTATATTCATGAAATTTGTTGGAAATAAATTCTAGTTTATTTATGGGTTATTTGAATTGAATGTTTTGTGGTACATAACAATTTTGACCAAATTAAGTGTTATGATAAATATTTATTTCATATTGTAATTTTATGAAAATTAATAGCTCTGATTTAAATAACGATTTGATGGGTTATTCAATAAAAAAATTTATTAGAAAACCATTATATGTGTGTTAAGTGTTATTAATGATTTCTTATGTATTGTATATGAAATTTTATTTTAGTTTATAACATATTGATCGTGATGAGTTCTAGTCCATACAAGATGATTTGAGTTTTCTACCTGATTTTTTGGGCTGATTTTTGATTAATTATAATGGTTTAAGGAGAAATACGTGATTCTTAAGAGATGAATTAATAAAAATCCTGAAAATTTATTAGAATAAAAATTATAATGGATCATATATTATGATGTGAGTATTATAGGAATGTAGTAATTATGATATAATTTTTATGAATATTCCAAATTCACCTCTAATTAAATTGTTAACCAAGATATTGTTAATAATATTTATAGATTTATTGATTGTTTATTGATTGATTAAATATTATAATAAATTGATGTTAGTATAATTTTTTGGCCGCAATTGTTGTTATTAATTCCGATTATTTTATATTTAAGGTTTATTAAAATGTGATGTTGCTGATTTCAATTGTAAGATTTGATATCATATTATGTGATGGATATGGTTAATGTGAAAGAATATGTATCAGGTAAGGAAATGATATGGTGGAAGGGTATAGTTCACATGGATATGTTTTATGAAATAAAATTGTGGTGGATATATTGATAAAGATGTTGCGTTAGTTACTATAGAGTTTTTTAAAAAATAATTTCATTATTTTTTATTATATCTTTTCAATATAACATGATTTTGTCAAAATTTATAATAGTGGATGACTATGTTAAGTCATTATTTTATTTACTATTTTATTATAAGTTTAAATTAGTAATATCTATTTTATTGTCATTTGATTCTTTTATTATCATGATTGTAAAATAATATAAACAAGAATATAGAATCATTGATATTATTTAATGTTGAAAACAAATTCAATGTTTTTTAAATGGTATGTGATATGGGGTTACTCATGATGTTCTATAAGAAATTGTTGAGTTGATGGTAAAGTATATGTTTGGTAAATGAATTTGTAAATATATCCTTATATAATGTGATGTTATCCATGTTGTTGATATAATTCAATAAATAGTTTATAACATTATCCTTTTCAATGAAAATGATCATAGATCATGTATAATGAAATATTTCATCCTATATGAGGTTTTATTATAAAATATTTTTGAATTGGTCATGTTTATCGTAACATATTCATGAAAATAAATGATTATATAAATTAGTTACACAACATTATAAGAGTTCAAGGTGAATTCAAAAGGTTTTGAATCACACGACCCCGAAATATAGAGTGTGAGATGATCTAAAAGTGTTAGTGTGTGTCTTATATCCTTATTAATGAGCAATTAGAGGTGTCCTGATACAAGTTAGTAGTTCTATTATTGATTTTGGTTTCGAAGGGTAATAATTGATGTGTAGTTTATAATTCTTGAATTCCTTTCATCCGATGGATTGTATTTAATTTTGTTGTGATATTAGATTATTTTTCATATTTTAGAAGTACTACTCCTTCCATTAAATAAAGTTACAATAATTTTATATATGATTCTAAACTATGGTATTAAAATAGTGGTTATGAATTATTTTCTATTAACAGAAATTTATTCACCACTTAGTTGAATTTTTATTAGTTAGTATAAATTTCATTTAGATAATCAATTTTCATGCAACAGAAATAATATTAAAATGTTTTATAGATTATATCATAAGTGTGATTTTTTAAAATGATGGTGAATATGCATACTAGATTAGTTATAAATATGTAAATTGTGAGTTAGGTTGGATGGTTCCTTGTTCAACTAATTATTTAGATACACATTTTGTTTAGTCTCTTGATTGTGATGTCTTTTTCCTACTTTACAGATATTTTTAAATTTAGTGTTAAAAGTGACATTGATCTGTATCCAAACACATCTTTATTGATTATATTTATTGTTTCCATTATACTTTTACAGGTATCCTGTATATAATTCTATAATATGAACTCATATTATATGGTAATTTGGTCTGATTCATGAGGATTGGAATTGATTGAGAGATATTTAATGTGGGGTAATAGGTTTATTTGTCATTTATTTGGGATAGTAAATCATTTTATAGGTTTTATTTTAAATCTTGAGGATGTGAATAATTTGAGAGGTATCTAATATAAGGGAATCAGTTTTATTTAAAAAAAATTCATTTTCTATGCACTTTAGGTTGTGAGAAATATTTTGGAAGGATAATGGTTGAGATTTATCTAATATTCCATATATGATTTTTTATCACATCATGAGTATTGCATTGTGATGTTGGGTATCACTTGTAACATTGGATTATGGTCATAAGATTGTTTTTATATTTAGAGGGGGTATTTTTGGTTGTAGTGATATGTTTATGCTATGATTTTATCACTAGTATGGTTCATTCACTAAACCATGTTGTGTTATTTTGTCTTTTGAGGATTTTCATGGATGAGGGACTTTGGTAAAATTTATTGTTAACAATCAGATAATTAGTAAAATTAGTCTAATATATTTAATATTTATAGAATACCTCTAATTAAAGTATACATTATTTATCATCCCTATTTTAAATTAAATCTATATGAATCATATAGTTTGAAAAATAAATAATATGTTACTTATAAATTAATAATATTATTTATGAAGGAAATATGTTAACATTAAATATTTGATCATGTATTTTCCACATTTTCACATTATTAATTTCATCATAATATTAAAAATAATTATAATATTATGTGTTATTTAAATTATATTTCTATTCATTATTTGGAATTCCACTTTTTTAATTTTTTGTATGAAAGAATCATTATTGTAACACGTTATGATTAAAACATGTGATACAAAAGTGAAATTCTAATCCCACCTAAGTGATTCCTTGTTTATCTACATCAACCATATTCAATTATTCATTAATGTATTATAAATATTACACCTATAATATCTAATGATATATATATATTTTTTCACTACAATCATAAGTTTCCAGGATGTTATATCTACTTAATAACAAAATTATGTCATTCAAAATCATTGGTTCTTATATCATTGGAATTCTAGAACAATGGGGTTTCCTAGAAACATGTTTTCTATCTTGAGGATTATTAATCATAAGATTTAATAAATATATAGAGACACATTTTTCATATATATATATATATTATCTTATTAGATGAATGTTAAATAAGTTTCCTTATGATCAATGTAAGAACAATAAAGGTTAAGTTTCTTTGAGAACATCGACACATAAAATGACTATTCATAAAAAAATTTCATCTTCCTCCCCATATAGTTATTTATAATTATCACTCATTCCTTGAAACAAAATACCTCAAATATTTCTTCATATACTATGGAAAATAAAACTTAATAACTTTCATTCCTATATGATCTATAAGGTTATATAAGGGAGATATCAGTGATCATTTAAACATAACATGAGGATAAAAGGTATCAAAACATGATACTAACCTTTGAAAATAATAAACATTAATGATTATATCAAAATCATGAGTCATTGAATTATGTATGCCAGTTTTTTAGAAATAAATCTTATAAAAGTCAATGAACATGACACATGGGAACATTTAATTTTCATAATATCATGTTATAATGGAGTACCATAAATGTGATAAATATAGTAATATTTTTTCAATGATACCCAAAAAGATATTCATAACATTTTTAGTCATGGGATAACATCCCATATTTAAGTATCTATCTTGGGATAACCTCTTGTGTTCCATGTTGGGGACACGTGATCAATTCTCAAGTACCTTCTTTTAGGTTTTGAATAAACACGTGTGGGTTCTCTTTTTTAGGCATGAAAAAACCTCTTGTAAACCCATTGATATAATAGAACATTATTATTCACCAAATTCATCGAAGATAAACATAATTTTTTGTTAAAAAATAAAATAATTTTCAATCCATTGATATATATGCTATAACCTAAAAAATATAATAATAATAATTTAGCCTGTGGAAATGGAAAAGGGTTTCATTTATATTTAATCATTGTAACCATAAAACACAAAAAAAATGAATATAAATCATATCCCTAGATATTATCCCCCTTAATTAATAATTAACATCAAATGATGTAATCATTGATTAAAATTAACAGAAAATGATCAATGGGATATTTCATGAGGAAAATACAAATTTAATTTTGCAATCCCATATTTAAAATTTAAAAATTTCCCAATTATTAAGGAAAACATTTTCTATAAAATAAAACTCTTAAAATTTTAATTTTTCCTACAAATAATTTTGTGTTCATAATTTAGGTCTGTCAGAATGGCTCGATGGCCTCCGTTTTTCTATTATATTGATAAACCATCTTTCAAGGGATGAGGTGGAACCCTTACAGGGCCCGAAGGCTCAGATACAATTATTTTTCTCATAGGTATTAGAGGGAATCACCCGAACAAGACAACTTGGAACTGGCCCTCCCTAACACGTGTCTGATATCAGCACTCCACCTTCGTAGGGCTGGTCAGCTAGCTGCCCTATGCAATGTTTCACTGGCCCGGTACTGATAGAAAATCCATACCCTCCCATTCTTCAAATTCTAGTTAGCTCGGCTCCAGTGAAAGCGCCTACCCTAAATTCTCCTCTGAATCCTTCTCCCTTTTATTCTAACTAGTAAATCTTCATTCATGTGGGACGAAGGCCTTGGGGTTTCCAAAAGGCCTTAAGGTGGCCTGAAAGCCATGATAATAAACTGGCCGGAAGGCATTGGGAGGCCCGAAAGCCTTACAGGACCCGAGGACAAAACATGTGTCCCAAATGCCTAGATGGATGTATAGTTCCGGCTGCTACAGTACCGAACAGTGCCTGTCACAGTACCGAAGAGTGCCTGCTATAGTATTTCTACTGTAATTCTACAAAACTTGGGAATAATCCCCCACCCGGATTTGATCTCGGGTCTCTTGGATTCCCTTACCGAGTCCTCACCAACCAGGCTAAGGCTCACATGTGTCATAATGTTGAGAAATTATGTTCAGGTCAACTAATTTAAAATAGATATTAATTTCATATTTTTGGTCAAACATCAAAAGTACATCAGTTTAAATAAAAGATACCATTACTTTTAAAACATTTTTAGAAATTAAAAAAAACTGAAAAATGAATTTTCAATTTGTAGGATAAAGGTAAAAAATCATGAAAATATTTTTATAAAACATAGATATGAATTAAAATTAATGTCTGACTGAAGGCATAGATAATATTACTTTTTTTAATGTTATATTTTTCCACTATGTACATTATGTAAAGAAAATCAAATAAAATAATTTTTTTCAATAAAAAAATATTGTATAAGTTATATAATCTGATTATTAAAAGATATATCATGATTTTTCATCATCACAAACATAATAATAAACTATCATGATAAAAATTGACATTGAATCATAAATCCCTTACCAACCAAATAAATAATTGAATAATAACATCATAACAAGGAGATACGTAAATATCTATAATTATCATGTTATACCTCAAAAAATAGAATAATGGGAATACTATACTCTATATAAGATAAAAAAGTGGTGAATAAGTTATCTTTCTTGTAGAAAAAAATAGTGAGAGAAAATTTGAATACATTTTGTTCAACCTGATTTAGAAGCTCTTTCACCTCCAATATAATAAATTTAAATTTCATATAATTTTTTAAAAAATTGGAAAATAATCAAAATATCATATATAAACCAATTTTAACATTTCAAAACACTTTTATTAATAATTCCTTGATAAATTGATTGTTTTTCGGGGTAAACTATTATTTTTTCATGAGAATTTCAATTTGGTATTTCGTATCCTTGTATATTGATGATGGGGCCATCATCTCTATAATTTTATATAGGATATAAATATCATTTATATATTTATATTATAAATATTTAAAATCTCTAATAAAATTATGTTATATAAAAATGAATTACACTATTCATGGAGATGGTAGGATGAACACAAGCTTGAATGATGCGTAAAATTTCTAATAGATTGAATGAAAGAAAGTTAAACAATAATTAACATTTATAGAATCATTATAATATCATATATATAATATATATTAAATAATTATATCATATTTATTATCAATGTAATGTGGAAATGAATACAAAATCGCATCGCTTCATGAATGTGGTATTCCACACGTTATTCCAGATGACTTTAACGTTTTCCAACAGATTGGAATGTAAGATGGTAGATATAATAGTATAATTCCAAATGGAATAATAAACCAAATGTATCATATATAATGTCTAAATCCATCATATAACCATCCATGAATAATTGTTACAGAAATTGTAATGTATCGCTATGTGGATCCAATACTCCACATGTATACAAGTTGGGTACTTTCCCTTCTCATTTAATTTAAAATAGTCTTGATAATTTAATATAAATAATAACAATTCAATTTGTGTTTATTTTTAATAATAAAGATATTATGTTACGATGATTATCATATATTTTGAGAAGGTAGTTGATGAAATAAATTCAAAGAGTTTGGGTAGGATGGTTAACCTTGCTTTGGTAGACCTCCTTTATATCCCTTATAAATGACCCTTCTAATATTTATTGAAAATTAAAAACACCACTTATTTGTGGATTTGTTAATCTATATAATTATTGGATTTGTTTTGATCCTGATAGATTACTATCATTTGTGTAAAAAAAGAGGGAAGGGATGCACTTTTATAATGGTGGGGAAAGATGTACAAGGAATTACAGATAATATTAGCATATAATTAAATCATTTTGATGATAAATCATCCAAAATAGCCAAAAATATATGAAACTATAATTTTTTCTCAATATAATTACATAATTAAATTAATTTAAAATTATAGGTAATTTTAAATTTCATATTTTTTCTCCAGCCCCTTGGTTAATAAATATTAATTTTAACCATGATAATTATTTATTAATTTAAAATGGATTTAGTTTTAATTATAATGTAATTAATATTTTATAAATTGACTTATTTGAGATTTTACACCATTATTCATTGTACAATTCCTAGTCAAATGTTTAAAATATTGTAAATAATATTTAAAAATACTATATATTTTAAAAAACATTAATTTCATTTTTGAAAATATTCATTACTTTGAAATTTAAGATAACATGATCAAAAGGAATTGAAATATTAACATTAATGAAATTAAAAAATATTATTAAAAAATAATATTCATGGAACACAATACTTCTGAAAAATTCTATTACTTTTAATATTTACGAAATTATTTATTTAGATTTTTAATAAATTAAATAAATACCATTCTGACGTTGTGTCGGAATTTATGTTTATTTTTTATTCCCAAAATTTTTGAAATATATTAATTTGAAAAAATATTATTTTATCATTAAAATAAACATTAATAACCAAACTTATCCTTTATTTTTTCCACATAAAATTATAGAGATATCAATATCAAGAGAGTGATATTGTGAATTTATCCTTTTCTGAAAATAATATAAAGGATATAATCAATGAAAAATCACACCTTCTATCATAATTTATTTTTCCCTTTTTACCCCTATAGAGGTAAACAATTTAGAAATGATACATTTCCAAATGAAAAAAATAAAGTGGAATTAATTAGAAAAATTCAATATAATTATTCACATTATTCGATACATTTTTCAAGGTTTAATTTTTATAATTGGTAGTTATACATTATAAAATTAGAGGTAAAATGCAAGGAAAAATGTTTTTACAAAAAACCAATTTTGAGGGAATAATGATGTAACTATAATCACATTACATGAAAAAAGAATTTGTGAATCTTAAAAAAATTGTGAAATATATAATATATACATTTTATTAATATAGTTCACAAGAATTTATTACTTTTATTTATTAATATAAAAACACACTGCACACATAAAATTTACCTTTCATAAAATAAAATCTCTTGTACTTTCAAATGATTAATATTTTAAGTTTTAATGAATTTATCACCAATTGATTAATGATTTAAATGTGTAAAATGTATTTATATAATAATTATATTAGTCTAATTTATACACACCATTCCAACGATTGAATAACAATTTTTAGGTTAAATATTAATATTTCAGCATTATATATACGTTTGTTTAAAATCAGTATTGTATGTAATGATATATATTAAAAAAATAAAATAAATTTCTAGGGAAATTTTTCATAAATTATTGAATTGTTTTATTCTAACCCCATTAAAATGAATTTTAGTATGAAAATTTCATCACGCTATCACAATAAATAATGATATGTCTATGTTATCACAACTGTTGGTTTTGAAGATGCTTAATTGAATTTATAATTCCTCTTTTTAATTTTAACAATGTGCATAGTATTGTTCAATAGATATTTATCAATATATTACAGGATTTATATTGGGTTTTCACTATATGAAATATCATTAACAAGTGTTATGACCTTTGAGTTTAGCACATGTGAAAAATAAGGTATGTACTTCCATTGGAATAGATACATGGAAAAAATTTGTACCTATGAAAGGTTCAGTGGAATCTCTCGGTGAAGTGATGTCATCTATATTAATTTAATAACATTAAAATGTCAAAATATATGGGTCTCAAAATTTTATTATTTTGGGTAGCAATATATAATTACATGGTGGGATCCATAAAAATACCAACTCACTAATTTCAAATTCCAATCCCCACAAAGAATTGTCTCCAAAAAATTCCGATTGAGTATACTATTTGTTGATATTGCGCGTAATGAATCCGAATTGCACATGTATTTATTTAGTTCGATCATGATTGAATTTCATTATTTTTCCATGTTCATCTTGTTATACTGGAGTTATAGAGTTTTTTTTCATGGAGATAATCATAAACAGAATTATAAATTTTCAAGTTATATACTTTTTCATATAAAATGATTACAAGAGGAATGTTTTTATCCATTCCACCATCAAATTCAATATAATAATATGTCATTAAATTCTATAGGGTTTTAAGGGTTCTCTTAGAGTAATCATATTTTTGAGGATGATAAAATGCACTAAAACTCAACTATATACCTATATCCAACTAAATTATTGAAAATAACATTGTGGTAAAATATCATTATTGATAAGATACTATATAATTTGGTACTACAAGAAACATGAAATATTTATTATAGAACAACATGGATTATTATTCAAGATAAAAATATTACTTGACCGAAACGAAGTGTTCTGAGTTTGTAAAGAGATGGGTTATATCAGAATATTGTCATTTACTTCAAACGTTTTGGGGAATTTTGTGACAAAATCCTTAGTGGTGTTCTCTAATTTAGATTTTGTAATAATAAATAGTTGTAACATACCCTCATATATATGTCTCTAAGACATAATGTTACATCCTAGGTATTTAATGACTATGAATTTTTCATATTAATTAATATTTATGAATAATTAAGCAATTTTACCTTTAAGGGGTGCTATATATTCCAATAGAGCTGACACACCATAATGGGTTTCTTCAAAACCTTATACTGTACACAAGACTGATATATACTAAAATAATATTATATGTCATAATATAATTATTTCAAAGGGTAATTATCACATTTTTGTTGTATTAGAGAGACTAAATAGAACTAACTATATTTTGTTCACACATGTTTATTTTATTCTTGTACATTCTTTCAAAAAATTATAGAGGTTTAAAATAACAACAAAAACAATTTTGATCATAAAATAATCTAATATTGATTAACAAGTTATTCTAACACCTTTTACGAGTGATCCATTTTTAAATCTAGGTTTTGTGAATTTTATATGGTATATTTTAGAAAATAAAATTATTCTTCAGAATAGGGACATCGAAATTTATTTTCGATTAAGTTTTGGTATTTCTTCGGATTATATTTACACATTAATTAATAGTAATGCATACTTCATATTATTTTAAAACTGATTTTTGACATATTTTATTTATAAATTTATATTGATTTTTATACAGTGTAATTATATGTTGTTTTTATCATTTAATTCAATTTATTTTATTGGAAGAAGTTTCTTTTAGAAATTGAAAAGAAACATTATGTGATCTTTTAAACGTTTTATTTGTGAAATTAATTTTCTCATTTCGACGATGAGATTAATTTAAAATATAATTTTTCCGCTGAATTATTTTGAATTTTGAAAAACATAGTTACATTATTGTAATCATTATGATATATTTGACACAATTAGATAAAAATGATTTTTGTTGAATAGTTACTTTTGTACTTTATTTACCATGATTACTGGTAAATATGGCAATTAAAGGTAAAAATATAATATTAATTTAAAACTACATTAACACCTATCCAAATAATTTTGGATGTTTTATTGTTGAGCAATAATATGATTGGTTCGAATTTGTGGCCTTTAGAAACCTCTTGGGTGTGATTATTACATTTATAAAAGTTAGGAAAATGTAAGGAAAGATATGTCATAATCAGGCCACATATTAGTAATATAATTTTAATATGGGATTATATAAGTGATATCATCAACTATAAAGATTATTTATAAATATATAATGATTACCATCATCATGGAAATTTATATATAATTTTTTATGAATAATGTAATTAAATTAAATTATGACAAAATGATGATATATTAATAGATTTTTTAAGAAAGAATCAGATAAATGATATTGATAATTTTAAAATAAATATAATTTAAATATTTTATCCATTATTGAATTTTTTGCATTACTAGAACATGTAATTATTGATTTAATGTATTATTTTAGAGATAAACATGTTTTATTGATTTTAAATAAAGTCATGTAATTAATAGTGTCAAAATGGACATAACTCATATTTGAAAATATAAAATATGTAATTTAATGATATAAAATTAAAAAAATTAATACATCAACCAAAAAGTATGTATAAATCAAAGAATTTAATTTATGTCTTATGAATAGGTTGTTATACATGATTTTGTAAATATTTTAACTCTTATTGTGTAACATACATAAAAAAACTGCATGTGTTAAAAGGATTCAATTAAATATAAGGATTAAAAAATATCCAAAACTGTATAATTATTATTATATGATTCTATTTTGACTCCTCATCACCATATATTATAACTAAATATTATTAAACCATTTTTAATGAATTAATTTTATATTAATTTAATTATTGTACAAATTTCAGGGGTGTCCCACCCCTCTCCAATAACATATATCTCATTCCTCTCAACTAATCACATTTCAAAAAACATTTTTTTGGACAAGATCTACCAAAAACCCTTTCTATAATCTCTATGAAAATTATATAGGTCTTATTTTAGTCATAACACCCTTTCTATAGGGGTTAAGGTGTTATGAAAGGGGCTCATCTGAAGGAAAGTTAATGTTTTTATTTAAGTATTTCTATATTATCTATTCTTAAACATAAAAAAATATCTTAATCACAAAATAAAATGAAAACTAAAGTATTATTATTTTATTGAGATTTTATTATCTTAATATAATCACCAAAATCTATCTCTGCTTCCATGAAATGGGAAATGAATTAATCGTTCATGTGTTTCTGTGAACTAACACCTCCATGAACCGATCTAGTTTTTTACATAATCGTCTCACATGAATAGTTATAATAGTAGAATTAATATTAATTTGTGATATTCTTGATATATTAGTCATTATAAGGAAATAATATATACAATACATTTTTACTTTCTTGGGTAATAAAATTAATAACAATGTTCGTGTGTACATGTCAACTATCACCTACACAAAACGATGTTACTCATTTTTTCTCCCCATGTCTTCTGTATAATATATATGAGTATATATATATGATTAATATGATATTAATGATCAATTTGGAAATATATAATAATATATAAATTCATTCCATAACGATCATTGAAAAAGGAAAACTGTTACTCATGCGTACATACGACTTACCATCTAAATGAATATAACATTTTAAAATTTTCATAACCAAACATTTTGGTTTTATATAAAGGTATAATTTATGTATAAAACAATTATAATAATTTTAGGAATATTATTTTGGATATGATGGATGTATGACCATATAGACTCGTGACATCTATCCATGTTCATTTTCAACTCATGTAATGAATTTCGACCAAGCATCCAATGAAAAAATAAATAAATAATTATTTGTTATAAAATTATAAATTTGTGAAATAAATTGAATAATAAATATGATAAAGTTTCCCATACAGGAATAAATAAACCTACTTTTATTATTGTGAATACAGAATAATCATACATGACAAATTGAACAGAAGGTAAGGGGATTGATCTCAATCACCTTTCACTGAGGAATATATTGATGCTTTAAACCACTATATTTTATAAGGATTATAATGAAACCCTAGGATTTTAAATTAATTCAATGGTTCTAAAAAGAAATATTTTTATATAATTTTTTTAATTTCATTACAAAACAAAAAATAAATTTGTTTACGAATGTACTAACAATGACTTCTCAGCCTCTTTGACCATTGTTTGATATTTGTTTTCCCTGAAAAGAATTGTTTTATTAAGTAAAATATGTCACATATTCAATTTTTGTCTATTTTGGTATTGAAAATTATTTTTAATGTGTAATGAATATTTTCAATTTCTTGAAATGATTTCTTTTGATTGTAAATGGATTTTTCTGAGTGAAATGTTGATAATTGAAGTCTATTATGTGTTATAATTATATAACTGTATTGGGACATTTTACTGGGGGTTTCATGAAAAACCAATGATGGGTAATTAGGTTAAAAGACAATTATGGTTGGTTCTGTGATAAACCAAGTATTAGTTGTTATGTTATGACCTCTAATTCATTTGGTAAGGATGTCGGTCGAATGAACATTTCATTTGTATGTGTGATATGTGTTGAAGTTGAATGTATGCTTATTCTATTTAAGTATGATTACATAAAAAGTTACCTTTATATGATATATGTTGGTTTCTAAATGTTTTAAAGTAATATTTTGATTAAAAAATTGTATTAAATGATCTTATATTTTGTGAAGTGTAATTACAACTTCTTAATGGTGAAAATTATTTCTTTATATTATGTAATAATGGTTTACATGTGTTCCCAAGACAAATAGTTTTCCTTATTACTATATCCCTTACCGATGATTTTATGCTAATACCATGTTTTGAGATGTGTTCTATAGTATTAAAATAAGAGTAGAATCATGTTTGGGACCAAGGAATGGTTATCAATTTTAAACATGAAATGAAACCATGATTCATTTTAAACTATTTATTTTGTTTTATTAAAAAAATGTATAGTGTGAAGAAGTGTATATATTTTAATAGATTAGTTGTTATGTTATATTTATAGCCTAATTCACTAATGAAAAAAACAATAAAGTTTACTAAATGTGAATGAAAGTGAAATTATTGACTTTTGTGAAAATTAAGTCATATTTAAGGATATGGAAATATAGTGGGTATCATAGGTATGCATAGATAACATTATGAGTTAAAATATTATTAATAGAATATCTATAAATATTTTAACATTAATATAAAATTTTAATGAATTATAAGAATACAATTTTTCTTCATCTGAGATATTTCTATTGATAATAGTTTTTACACAGTGGAAACATAGAAGCTATACTGGTAAGGAATTCATTAGGAAATAACCATCCAAATCAGCATCCTAAGATGATCGGTATCGAAATTGAATAGTTTGATGCATTGATGGCTAATTTGAGTCATGCAATTAATTATGGTGGTATCCATACAAGAGATAAAATAGATTAATAGTAGGGGAATATGTCAGTAGTATATTATTTCATGAGGCAATTCCCCACATAATTCAGAGTATAATCTTACCCTATAAAAACATAAATGTTGGTTGATGCACTAGAAATGTTTTTTAATGTAATGGTGGTTTTAGACAATAAAAAGGATAATAATGTTTTTATCATATTTAAGGTGAGGTCAATCAGTGGTGGTAAATAGTTAAAAATATAAGAGGATTTGAATATATTTCTTCAATGGAATGTGATGGATTTAAGAATATCATCATTATAAAATACTATCCTATGGTTTTTCGACTTAGGACGGAAAAAATAAGAGATTTGAGACAAATAGAGGAATATTTTTTAGTACTATATGAAGAAAACATCACTTGTTTCTAATGATACATCACAAATTTTTTCTGGGATATTGATTGTAAGATAAATATGTTTTACTCTTGATTAAAATTGAAATATCAAAGGGTGGTAGCTTCTCGTGAGTTTGAAAGCAATGATAAATTTATCTAATGTGATTGAAAGGGAGAAATAGATTTTTTTTATGAACATGTGTTCTATGATAGTAAGAAAAATATGTGATCCAATTTAATGGAAATGGGATATTATTCCTCAAATAAGATGGGAGGTAAGAAAACTAAATTTTTATCTTGTCAATAGTGTGGTAAAAATCATTTTCGAGAATGTCTCAGAAAGACTAAGAAGTTCTTCTTATGTGTTAAGACTGGGCATATTTCTCATGAATTCAAGGTAGAGGATCAGGAATGAAATTAAAAGTCTGTAGTAATATGTTTTAGTTGTAATGAGATTGGTAAATACTCTGATGTGTTTCCAATGATGATGTTCTAATTGCAGAAATTGTCAAGATCAATAGTAGAAGGAAATATACAAATAATTTTCAATGACTATAGTTGATGTGGGACCATAAAATAAAGGGGATACAGATGTGGAATATGTTTTTTCAAGATATTACAATGCTCTATTTGACTCTAGATATTCACATTCATTCATTTTTGAAATCTTAGAAATTAAATTGGAAATATCGCCTCAAGAATGTGATAGAGAACTTTTGGTAAAACCCACAAGTGTAAGTATTAATAAAACTATGATTTATGGGAATCATCCAACTATCATCAGTAGGATTATATTTCATTAATTTTTTTTAACTACCCCTTGTGGAATTTGATATCATTTTGGCTATCGATTGACTTTCAATTTATCATTTTAAAATAGATTTCTACTCCAGGATCATTTTATTCAATGATTTCTTATTATTTATAACATACCAAGAAGCCGATAAGATAATTTAAGATGGCAGTCAAATTTATCTATCTCATTCTGTTGAAAAGGGATATACACTTTTTATTAGTGATATTCCAGTAGTGAATGAATTTATAGATGTTTTTCTAATGAAACGCCTAGTATTGTTCTAGAACAAGAGGTTGAATTTACTATTGATATAGTGTATGATGCAAAACCTTTTTATAGACCCCATAATTAAATGGATCAAGTATAATTTTATTAATTGAAAAAACAATTACATTAATTGGTTGATAAATGTTTCATTCGACCAAGAACTTCACTATGGGTTATCATATTTACTTTCTGAAAAAGAAAGACGGTTTTATAAGACTTTTTATTTTTTAAAGATCCTAGAATAGCATCACAGTTATGAAAATGTATCAGTTTCCTCATATAAATGATTATATTTTATCATCACCGAGGAGCTTAGTATTTTCTAGAGATTGATTTGATGTCTGGGAACCATCTATTAAAGGTGATGTAATATGGAATTCCAAAGACATCATTCTAAATTGAGATATGTGTATTACGAGTTTGTAGTTATTCCCTTCGCTCTATATATTCCACAAATATATTTTTGAATCTTAAGAATTGAGTATTTCATTTTTTGATTAGTTTATGGTTTCTATTATATATGATATTTGGGTATATTCTAAGAGTGGGGAGGAACATGGAAGTCACCTATGGATATTTTTTTCAAACCATAAAAGAAAATAAAATCGATGGAAATTTTATTAACTGTGATGCTTTGTTGAAAAAAAATCCTCCCATGGTCATATTTTTTATTAAGATAGTGTAAATATTGACCCATCTAAAACAAAAGTTGTTGAAGAGTGGAAAAGACCTCACAATATCACATAGATTCAGGGTTTTCATGTATTAGAAGGTTATTACTGATGTTTTCTTGAATAATTTTCTTGGTTATCAATCCCACTAAATATGTTGACTTTTATTAGATCTAAGATCACCCGAAAAAAGTAATTTAATGTCTATTTTCATGAATTGAAGAGAAGATTGGTAAATTCCCCAGTTTCAGACCTACCTTCTAGGAATGGTAAATTTCTTTTCTATAGTGATGCATCTTTGAATGGACTTGGATGTGTCCTAATAAAGAATGGTTAAGTAATTTATAATTCATCACGTCGGTTGAAACCAAATGAGTTAGATTACACTACACATGATTTGGAATTAGCAATTGTTGTGTTTGCATTAAAAATTTTGAGGCATTATTATTATGTTGTAAAGTGTGAGGGATATACTAATATTTAATTATTGGAATATATATTCACTCATAATGAATGGAAAATGAGAAAAAGAAGATAACTAGAATTAATAAATGATTATTATGGCATGATTCATTACCATCCATAAAATATAAATAATGTCACTGATGCATATAGTCGAAAATGTAATGTTAAATTAACCATGCTAAATTTATAATTATATTCATTGGATAATTAATTGATGAATTTTTGCATGGATATATTTGCTGTATGAAATTCCAATTTTTAGTTTAAGGTGGATGTGAAGTAATCTCTATTATATAGAATTAAAAAACCATGTAAGGAAGACATTCAATTATAGTAAAAGGTATAATTGGTTCATAAGGGTATGTTTTTTGAATATACATTCATAAAGATGGTGTATTGAGGTTTGAAAAAAATTATGTGTACCTTGTGAGCCATATACTACGAAATATTTTTTATGTGAAGCTAATGGTTATCTATTTTTTGTTCATATCGGTTGAACTAATAAATAAAGGGACCTTCAGGAGTATTTCTGGTGGGATGGAATGAAAAGAGATATTACTGATATTACCCTAAGAGTATTATTGGTCAACACGTTAAAGAAAAGTTATATTTACCTAAATGGATGATTTATACTATTCTAGTTACATAGTGGAAATGGGAAAATATATTCATGGATTTGAAAGCAATATTACCAAATAATTATTTAGGTAACAATGTGATTTGGTTTATTGTAGATCGAATGACTAAATATTCTATTTTTTTACTATTCAAATACACAATCTATAGATTTAAAGTTTCCATTTTATATTAAAGAGATAGTCATGTTACATGGCATTCTATTTACCAATTTTTCTGATCATGATCCCGGTTTCACATCTAACTTTTGAAAAGTCCATCATATGTCATTGGGTATTGAAATAAATTTGACTACAACTATCCATCATCAATCAGATGGGGTGTCAGAATGAAGAATTCAGATATTGGAGGATATGATTTTTACATATTCAATGTATTATTTGGAAAGTTTGTATCAATGCATTTATTTGGTTGAATTTTCATATAATAAATGTTTTAATTATACTATATAGATGGAACCATTTGAGAAACTATATGGAAAGTGGTTTCAAACTCCTTAATTTTTTGATGATGTGGGTGAAAGGAGGTTGATGGGACCTGAATTGGCAGAGGAAATGATAGATAATTTTCAGCTGATTCAGAGAAAATGGGGGCAAAACAAAGAAGTATGAAACATTTTTTGGATAATCGGAGGAAGGATAATTCATTTGAGGTAGTTGGTCATGTCTTTCTCAATGTTTCTCTATAGAAAAGTGCAATGCATTTTGGTAAAAGGGGAAACTAAGTCTACTATTCATTAGACCCTATAAAATCCTTAATAAAGTTGGATCAGTTGACTTCATAGTGAATTTTCATCTGATTTTATATTAGGTACACAATGATTTTCATATTTCAATGTAAATAAACTATATGACATATCCATATCATTTTTTTAGCCTAGATGTAGTTTAGTTAGAAGAGAATATTTCATATACAAAACAGTCTGTCCATATTCTAGTCCATATAGAGAAAGTGTTGAAGTATGTGAAAATTTATCTGGTTTAGGTTTTATGAAAACCCATATGGTTAATAAGGAAACATTAGTATCTAAAAATTCTTGGAAGAAGAAATACCCCAACTTATTTGATATGTATATAAAATTGCGAGGATGTAATTTCAAAAAGGGGGGAAGTATGTAATGTCTTAGGTATTTATTGAATAATAAATTTTCACAAATATTATTATTTATGAATAATTTTTTAATATTACATGTAATGGTCACTATGTTAGATAGGGTACAATACACACAACAATTTGTTTCTCTGAAATATTACGTTTAATAGAAGACATAGTTATACCGAAAAAATATGATGTATTATTATTATTTTAAATGGTATCTATCTCCAAGTCACTATACTAGTAAGAATTAATATTAATAAATATATTATGTTTAAAATTTATTACTTAATATTTCTTTGTACATTCAATAAATTCAAGAGGCCTAAAATTAGAATAAATCAAATTTTAAGAAAAAAATACTCTAATATTTTAAAATGGGTTTTTACCACCTTTTGATTGTGAAAATTTATTAAATCTAAATTTTTCCACATTTATATGGTAAATTTGAATAAAAAACATTTTATTAGGAATTAGTTCATCAATATTCAATTTGGCTATTTTTATGAAAATTTTATGATTAAATTCTTATATTATAGTATAAGGAAAAAATACTGCATTTTAATTCCAAACCACATTTTCATCAAATTTATTTATCTAAATAGATTCTATTTTTAATTTTTTTAATATGTAATAATTTTTTTTTTAAATTTTATATAATCTAGTTCGTTGGAAGCTGTTTTATATTAAATTGAATAAAAAAAGTATGTGATCATTTGAATGTTTTATTTAAAAATCAGTTTTCACTTTCCAAAGAAGGGATTAATTATATTTTTAATTTTTCTAATTTTGGAAATTGAATTTTCAAAAACTAACATACATGGTTGGAATCAGTAAATATAACGTGGTCCAGTAGGATCAAAATAATGTTTGTTGAATAGTAAATTTTTGTATTTTATTTACCACAATTGAAGGTAAATAGGGAAATTAATGGTGATAATAATATTTTAATAATATAAAACTACCCTACAATTTCCCTAATCTTATTGGATGAATTATTTTCAACCATAGAAATCCATGGGTCATAATTTCATACTTTGGAAACCACTTGGGTATTATTGTGACATTTAAAAAAATTATTTAACATAAAGGTAAATATGTCATAATCATGTCTCTTATTACTAAATAAATTTTAATATCGGGTAATATTAGTGACATCATCGACTATAAATAGTCTAAAAAGTTAAAATTATTACCTATATCATCTGAATTTATTTATAATTTTCGAAAATTAAATAACTAAATTTAATTATGACACAAATATGATGATGTAATAGATTTATTTATGAATTAATTAACTAATAGATATTAATAATATTAAAAAAATAATTTTAAAATTTTAAGTCATGAAATTGATTTTTTGTACGGATATGAAATGGTAGTATTGAGTTAATTTAGTTGTTTCCAAATAATGATGTTTTATTATTTTTAAAAAATTAATGTATTGACTAGTGTCAAAATTGACATAATTCATATTTTAAAATTCAACACATTTAATTAAAAGATATAAAATTATAAAAATAAATTTATCTTCCAAAAAATGGATATAACTCATCAAATATAATTGATGACTCATTCATAGATAGATTGGCATGATTTTCTAATCATTTTAACTCTCAAAGTGTAAATTACATAAGAAAACAGAAAGAGTTAAAACGGGTTAAAACAAAAAGGTGAATATTAAAAAAAATCCCACACATGTAAAATTATTATAGGATGATTTGATTTAGAACCAAAATCTTATTATATTCTAATTAAATCAACATGGACAATTTTAAAATTAAAATTAAAATTACATTAATTTAATACATGCAATAATTCCAAGGGGGACTCTCCCCTCTCCTATAAAACAATTACATAATCATGTCTATTATGTTAAAATATGAAACCTTTTGGCTCATCCAAACCATTCCAGTATTCCCTACTCACATTCATTAATCGTTACTTTAGGAATTACACCCTCTCTAGAGGTGTTAATGTGATAAAAAATGTCCCCATATCTAGGAAAGTTAATGTTTTTATTTAAGTATTTTTATTTTATTTCTTCTTAAAAATCCTTAAAATATTATTATTCTCAGATGAAATAATATCTTCAGTATTGTAAATATACTAGGAAGTTATTATTTGAATATCACCAGCGAAATCAATCTTCACTTCCATTTAATGGGAATAGAATTACTTATTTCTGTGTATGTTTGAACTATCACCTCCCCAAACCGATCTAATTAATTTTTCAAAACTGTATATCATGAGTAGATATAATAATGGAATTAATTTTTATATATTATGTTAATTAAATCTTAATCATTCTTTGATAATAATATATAAATTTTATTTTTACATTTCATGTGCATAAAAATGATAATGTCCTTCTTCTGTACGTGTGAACAATCGCATCCATGAAGCGAAGTGACTTATTTTTATACATTATATAACTTTTATGATATATATATGTATATTTAAGTAATTAATATGATATTATTTATTTTATGATCATTCTGTAAAGATAAAATTATACATAACATCATTCTATCACGATCAATAAAAAATAGAAAATGTAAATTATGCATTCGTACAACTTACAGTCTACATTACTGTAACACTTTTAATTTTTCATATCCACTCATCATGGATTGATTTAAAGGTATAATTTTTGTGTAAAAATAATAATAATTTCATGGATATTATTCTAGAGATGATGAAATTTTGACCACACGGACTAGTGACATCTAATCATGTTCATTTCTGACTCATGTAACGATTATCAAAAAAATGACTTACATTCACATAAATAATTATGTAATTGTTATATTAGTGAAATAAAGGGAATAATATACTACCTGATTGTTCTAAAGTAAGTATAAATTAACATAAGTTTATTATTTAGGAAGAAAACACATCATATATGACAAATCAAACATATGTTATGGATCATCACCTCAGTCTCCTTTCATTGAATCATATTTTGATATTATACACAATCTGGTTTTATAAGGGGTAAAATAATTTCCATTGAATTTTAATTTGTTCAATGTTTTAAAAAGATTTTTTTATAATTAATTTTAAATTCATTACAAAAGGAAAAAAGGGAATGATTTTAACATATATGGAGACAATCACATATCTTCTTCTATATCCATTATTTTAAATTTGGATTTGTCTACAAGAATTACATTTTCATGAAAATGAAATCCCTTAGTCAATTTATTGGTATTTTTGTATCGAAACTAGTATTGATTGTGTATTGAAAATTTCAATATCTTGAAATGATTTCTTTTGATTGAAAATGAAATTTTATGAGGGAAATGAAGATAATATCAATGTTTTATATGTTATGATAATATAATTTTACTTGAACCTTTGATAGGTGGTTACATGATAAACCAAAGACTGGTGGTTCCTTGAAAAACCAAAGATGGGTGGTAATGTCATAGCCTCTAATGCATTGGGTATGGAAGTTGGTTGTATGGATATTCCATTTATATGAATGAAATGTGTGGAAGTCTACCATATGATTATTCAATTTATGTATTATTATGTTACCTGTTACTATTATATGGTATACAATTCTTTCTATGGGTTTTAATCTAATATTTTGATTACAAATAATGTTAACCAATGAGCTTTTATTTAGTGTTGTTTAATTATTATTTCTTAATGGTTAAAATTTTTACATTATTATAATGTATTGGTGGTTTACATGTTTTTAAAAGTCTAATAGTTTTTCTTATTTGTGTATCCATTACTATGAATTTTATACTCATCCCATGTTTTGAAATGTTTTTACGTGATATAAAGAATAAATGAGGCATGTATGGGATCACCGAAATTATATTAATTTTAAACATGAAACCAAACCATGATTCTATTTTATTGTTATTAGTTTATTAAAATAAGGATATCCATTATAAGTGTCTAATTTGTAATATTTTAGTTTTTATATATGATCCATTTTCAAATTAACTATATTTTTAAATCTAAAAAGAACCTCAATATAAACGATTGTCAAATTATTATCTTAACTCAAGATTATGTAATGTTAAAGGATGAAGCCTTATATATAACATGCTGACATACCATGAACTAATATATGTAATATACAATAACAAAAATCATGTTATTCTATAGTAAATAGTCTATAAAATATCTATATGTGATTATACTTCTAGGATAAATATATAATAATTAACAATGAGCCTCATATAATAAATCATTATTCCAAATTTGTATTGAATAATTACATACATGGTTCTTATATCATGGTATAAAAATGAATATTAAAATCAAGAAAATTTATATCCATCCTCTATAGTTACACATCATCATTATACTTCAACTGAATATATTAAATTGATAAGTGTTTGAGAAATCAGATGAAAAATATATCATTTTTCACTATACATCAATATTTTTAGATATGTCATTTTCAATCCAATAAATACCACATATTTTTTGAACCTCATCCTTTATATGTGCACATGGTTCTTTCGCCACAATATATTATCCATTATGTTCAACTATCTAGTTTGGTAATGAGTTGATACATATTAATCATTAATCAACTACAACATTATTTTAGCATTCATATTCAACTCTTTGGGATTAAATACATTCTTTAATATATTAGTTTTAGTATATATATGTCACCTTTCTACATAAATATAATTCCTTGAAATAGTCATTGAAAACATTAATGTAACTAACTCCAAATATGAAGTTTTTAATTTTTCACAATAATAATAAATTGGAGTGAGGGATAAGATGCCACCATAACATTATGAAATAGGAAATATCATAATGCATTATTCAATAAATCATGCATGTACACAAACTCTATTCCACTATAGTATTATTTAATCCCATGTTCATTCACTAAACTTATCTTATGTTCCCCTAAAATTTAATCCCCTTCATTTTTATAAAGGAACTATTATCTTTTCCGAGATAAAAGGATAATCTAATTAGATATCTAGGATATTATTTATACAATGTATTAATAATATCAACAAAGCTAGGAGAACTATGCATATTAGTCATAGTGATTGGTATGTGCCAAAATATAATAATATATAACTTTGATATATCCCTTAATATGCCCCAATTAACGATTCTATAACCCATAAATGATACTTGTTTTCGGAAAAATTATATTTTGGTAAATTATCCACACTACCTCTCCCACATTATGGTCTTTAGTAAAACCCTTGTGTTATATTCATACTATTTTTTAAATCTTTTTATATATAATTATACCATATATAATTAATACAAAACTGGGTCCACATAATCTCTAAATAACCTATTTATTACATTGATTATGATAACAGGTGAATTAGTATGACCAAATATAATCACTATGTATTGATAGTGTCCATAACGTGTATGAAATAAATTCTGGAATGTACTCACTTTTCACCACCTATTAATAGTATTTAGATTAGAGATCAATATTTGAAAAAAAAATTCTCTTAATAATTAATCAGAGCAATCAAACGTATTGTGTATAAGATAATTAATTTGGATTCCTGTGTAAATTTATGTGGGATTTCATTGAAGAATGGAAATCCCTACCTATGATAACATCAAATTCATCTATATCAAAAGTAATAATATTTTCAGGATTCTCATTCCATGAATCTTAAATTATAAAATAGTAATAGACCTCATATGTGATCATTGTACCATGATGATTTTTTCCTAAAAATTAAATATCTAATCAATGATGATAAGAATTAAAATTGATAAATAATTTGAATGATATAAAGGCATTATTATAATTATGATCATATCATATACTTCAACATTTTCGTGTATGTATTACCATAAAAACTTCACCATTCTATCAATAATCCATTAGAAATACTTGAATGGTTATCCTAAATTCCATGCATTGTTATTTATAGTGATTAATTGTGAAAAAAATTCATAGTATGTCAATATATTTCAACATCAATTCAGTATATCAAACCTTAACATTAATATAGTTTATCTATTTTCAAAATCTATTAATATCTGTTATAATTGTTTTGTATAAAATGTGGATTACCCCGATCATATCCCCAACTGTGTCAAATTTTGTGAGTAGTAAGGAAACACACATCATGGACAAGATTGATGGTTGGGATATAACATACCAACTCATTTAGGGTTTACTTATCCTATTTTAATAACATTCCCAACCCACATCCACATGTACTATATATAAAATCTGTTTTTTCTCAAAAAAATATCACTCCTTTTGGTACAATAAGATATAAAATTATGTTTTTTATAGGATTATCCTAAGGTGTATTAGTAATGTTTTTTCATCCTATTTTATGAATCTACAAAATAATTTCTCTTATAATAACACTATATAACCATACATTCTATACATAACACTTACATATTATTATTAGAAAATTTATGACATAACATTATGCTAAAAAATTAAACTATAATAGTTTATGTCTTCAAAAAAATTGGGCACATGAAAAATTTCTACATAAAATCTATACAGAATAAACAAAATAGATATCAAAAACAAACACCTTATTAGAAAAATCATACATTAAAATTTTTCTCATATCTAAGAGAAAATAAAACATAATAATAAATGATATCAATTTCTCATATGAGATAAACAAGAGATATATCATTTTTTATTCAAACATAGATTAGATGAATGAATATGAACATGATATAATTATTTCAAAATCAAACTCATAAATTGTTATATCTTAACAATGTGTAATTTCATAATTATTGAATGATCGTAAGATATGAATCATAATGTGGAAAAATAATTTTATCCATGAGAACAAAACATTTTCAAAATATCTTGTCAAACATGAAATGAATACATGTGTAATATTCAAAATCCGAGAAAAGATAAATCAAAAAAATAAATAAAAAGAGATTTATAAAATTCTAGTCACTTGATAAACACCCTTGCGCTTGCTCTTTTCTTGGTATAACCTCAAATTTAAAAAATATTTATCTTGGAATGACCTAGCATATACCCCCAATATCAAAGGATGTAACCTCTCATGGACCCTCTTTCTTTCCACATGGGATAACCTCATATGTACTCTTTTAGATTATATAAAATTAATATTTATCTAATATGTTAGAGGTAGAAATTATTCTTCACCCACTAATCACATAATCATATATCCATTAATATATATTCAACAATACCAAAAAAACATTGACCACTACATAACATGTGGAACATTAAATGTGTTTCATTGACATTTCATCATTTCCACCATAAAATATCTTTATAAAATTTCAATATGTTATATTCTGATCAAATACCATGTAAATTAAATTTGACATCTAATGATGGAATTATAGAAGAATATATCTGCAAAATATTTCTTCAGAAAAATATTCTTTTCATTTTATAATCAAATATTTGATATGTAAAAATTTTAATAAAATTATGTAAATGAATTTATATAAAATAAGAATTATAAATTTGTAAGTTAATATTCAAATATTTTTTTGGTCATTATGGTTATAAATTCCATTCATGTTGTCTATGTTAATATATGGGTTTCATTAATATTTTTATTAAAAAGTCAACAATAAATTCTCTAAAAAATAAAAGAGTATTAATATTTATAAATTTTTAAAAAACTAAAAAATTTGAAATAAATAAACTAAAAATCATTTATTTGATATAAACACATTCATGTCATTTTATAAAACTAATATATGGGTAATAATTATTTTAATCATATGATAGGAATAAATAAATTTTTAAAAGTTCTTCCAGTATCATGTGTTCTTAACGTAAAGATAATTATTGGATAAAATATAATCAAATGAAATATAAAAGTTAGACTAAATGTCAGGATATTATTCAGAGATAAATATTTAAATTTCACCAACACAATCTTAATTATAAATAATTCTAAGAAACAATGTGATTGTAACCTAAATTTTCTATCACTTGGTTATCTTTTCACTAAAATACCTATAAAAAATGAACATAGATATAATTGTAAATCCATATAATATTAATTATATGTACCATGAAATAAATTCAAGGTTTGTTTCCAAATAATATAATGTAAATATTTGGTGAATATGGAATTTTTCACAATGAAATAAATATGAGATGAAAACTACTTAAATTGAGTGCGAAATTCTTCCAAAGCAGTGTAGTTACCTATAAAATAAATGTACATTTATTATAATACTATAAATTATTCATTTACATAATTAAAATATATTATATAAGATACATATAATATTTCAACTTTCATTTATTAATAAATCCTAAATATATTGATTTTTTGGTGTAAACATTTTCCTTTCTAATGATAATTGGTGTTCGGCAGTTCCATACATTATATATTGATCATGGTTAATTGATATCAAAAATGGTATTTATGATAACTATATATTACATATTAGTTATATTAATATTTTAAATCATCCATGAAAGGAATATATGAAAAAATGAATTTGTAGCATTATGGAGATGGTTGGATATATGTACTTGTGAAAATTGTTTTCACATATTGATAGAAAGAATAAAATAGATATTAAAATTAAATCACCAAAAAAATCATTATAGAATAATATAATATATATATATATATATAAATTAAATATAAACTTATTACCATAAATATAAATTATAATATGTAAAACAAATCACATCGCTTCTTAGAGATTGTTGTCTACAATTACACATGAATAATGTTATTGTTTACAATTGATTGGATGGTAAGAAGATAAATATGATATAAAATTTAGAAAATAAAAAATAGGCCATTAATATCGTATTTTTTCTTTAAATAAAACATAATAACCATCAATTAATGATGATATTGTAAAACTAATTGTATTGAAACACGGTTGGGGGTAGTACACAAATACAGACATGCAATACATTCACATGATAATTGATTTAAAAAGGGTAGATAACGATAGTTATATAGTCATAATAAATTATATGTATATTTATAATACTAGAGATGTTATTTTATAACTTATATAATTGTGTTATGTAATGTATATGTAGAACAAAATCAAAATAGTTGTAGTAAGAAGATTTCAAATTCTTCGACAAGCATCATTTAGATCCCTTATTAATGGCACATGGCATTGTCTTAAAGAAGAAAAGAGAATTTAATTCATGGATAGGAAATTTTATAATATAAGTTTGAATGTTATAATCGTATTAGGTGGATCATATTAAAGTAATGAAAATAAGAAAAGGGATTCATTTTCTAATAATGGGAATAGACACAGCTGGAAATAAAAAATGACAAAAATAAATAACTGAATATCAAGAACAATTGTTCAGAAATTATACATATTTGATGTAAAGGAGGATAATGTAGAAATACATTAAAAATTATTTTCATATATGTAATATTTTTTCATTATAGACATTATCTTTTGGCTTGACCACACTATAAAAAAAATTTAATCGTTTTAGATATAATGACATTTTCAATATTTATGGGTTATAATTTTACTGATAAGATAAATATTATCACAAAAATCACAATATATAACCTACTATTTATTTTATAATCAAACCTACTGTCTGAAAATATTATTATTATTTTTGAATTATTTAAAAAAATATTATTTGATATAAATTATTATTAATTTCATTTTTAAAACAATTAATTAAATATAAATTTAAAGACAATATAACAAAAAATGATATGAATGTAAACCATAAATGATTTATTAATATGTTATATTTATCTATAAAGGTTTCTAGTATATGAATTCACCCAATATTTATTACTATTATGATTTTATAAATCCAATATATTATTTTTCTATTAATTGAACACATACAGTGTCGATATTATATTAGAATATAATTATAAATAAAAATATTAGAAATAAATTTTTCTGATAAAACTAATTAATTTATATTTATTATATAAACTATTTACATAAATTATCCTCTATTTGTATTTACGTTAAAAATAATAATTATAAAGTAAATAAATATAGATTCATCATTTATCTTTTTCTAAATATAACATAAATTTTATAATAAATAAAAAATGACAACAACTGTTTGTATATTTAAGATAAGGTTACAATTTTTCTTTCTCCAATAATATAACAGAAAAAATTCTAATTTTTGAGATGTTTTAAATCCATAACCCAATTTTTTAACCCTTTTTATCTATTTTCCCAGATTGGGGTAAATCGTTTTACAAATATTATTAAATATAATGGAAAAAATGGAAACAATTTTAAAAAATTAATCTCATAATTCTAAACATGGGATATAATTTCTATTACACAATTTCTATTATTGGAATAAATTCAGTATAAAATAATTTCACATAATGTTATGAAATCCATTTTTTAGGGAAATAATTTTATAAGTATATAATTGGATCTAATCTCATCGAATTCCAAGAAATCAAATTAGATGAAGGTTAAAACATATGATTGAATATATCATATATATTTTTAATAAAAATAGTCTCTATTAGATATTAAGGTAATTTATTAATAAAAAACGTAGTTCCCATAGGAATTCAATTTTTTTGAAGAACAATTATTTTACATTAAAATGATTTTGATTTTAATTTCTAATCAACTGATAACCAATGAATTTATTTTACAAAATTTTAAACAATATATTTTTTTAGAGTGTCATTAGTCTTATTCATAAACTCTACTAGGCTGTAATTTTAACATTAAATAATAATATTTCTATTTTATATCATAGTTTGTTTAAAATTATTGTTTCATCTAAAGAAAGATATCAATGAAATTGATTTATATTATAGGGAACTATATAATTAAATCTCATGGTGTTCCACATGAGGTATATTTTTTGGAATTGATAAATTGAGATGTTTTTGTTAGGATATATATTTCACTTTAAATCAATATTGAGTGTATCAAATTTAATATAGTTTAATTATTTTCAAGAGTGGGGCCTCTTGGGAGAATATTTTCATGATCCCTATAAGTGCACGCTAAACTGATAATTCATTCCCTGTTGAGATATTTGTTTCCATGAATCATTAAATAAAAATTTCAATTATAAATGTAGGGTTTCCATTACATGGTTCCATCATCCCCATAAATCTCAAACCGTAGGTGTCCTTGTATTTTATTTATATTCCATGGATGAAATTCTATTTCATATACCCAATTGCTTAATAATTTTAGGTTCCCTTATCAATTCTTCTTAAATCATTTTAAAAAATCATCTATAAGTAAAGGTTACACAATAAATTTTATTTAGTGTTAAAGGACTATTTGATGTGGATATACGGGACGCTGGTTGGTGGAAGATCCTCATCGACTTATTGTTGATCGACATTAGTTATTATGATATTTAATCTATAAACAACCTTATAGGTTGTGATTTCAAATAAAATCATCTATCTTTTGTAACAATATTTTTTTTTGGAGTTTTTTGTTGTCTTATAAATTTCCCTCAGGGATCCATAAGATCTTTAATTGTTATCCAATTTAAATATATCAATTGAATTCTACATTAATGGTCTTCTCATTCTTATTAATTAACATCAAATTTTTATGGAACACTTTCATTAAATTCTAGAAGCCATGACCCTTTTGTTGTGCTACTCAAATGTTTCATTGTCTAAAATATTACCGAACTTCTGAGAAATATCCCAAATATAGTGTGGTCATACTCATCCATTATGTTGGCTATATATTTTTTTTGATCTAGTGTCGATATTATTATATTCATTTTTTCCTTCAATATATATCAATGTAATGTTTGGATTTGGGTTAAGTGTTTTGGTTTGAGGGATTAGGTCGTCAAATATTTATTATTTAAAGGATAATGGTATTAATATTACATACTATTATGATAAATATGATTTATTTTTAAATTACTGATACTATATAGAATCCCTTGTTATATGGTAAGTATATTGAAATGGAATTGAAAATGGAAATATAGAATGATCATGAGTAATATTAAACAATGAACATGTTTAGATGGATTCTTCGTTATAAATTCATTATTAATTTTGCATTAAATATATATTGATTAATTTAATTGATTATACAATATTATATCATCAATGGAATTTAGAAGTTATTTAATAAAGGAAATATTCATGTATCAAAAAGAATCCTAGATAAAAAGATTCATGAACATAGAAATGATATAGTTATTGAGGGGTTTTTCATATTAAGAGTTTCTATCATGAGAATGATATTGGAGGTGGTTTATGAACAAATATGTTGTTCCATCCCTTTATTTGAATATTTTTTGATTAGGATTTTTCTCATTATAATATTTTTATTATTATCTTTTTGGTCTCTTGATGCGAGCCACTGCAATAACTGTGTTTTTACATCCTTAGATTTATATATTTTGATTATATAATAGATTTTTTTGGAGTTAGAGGTTTGAATATGTCTTTGTTATTCCTTCTTCGAGTGATTCATTTGGATTGTGTTTTATTTTGGAAATAGTGTGTTAGATTATATGTTATGGTCTTTCCTAAATAATAGTTATTTTATTCATATGGTTCAGCTTAATTTAATAAATAATTAATATTAATGTAGGGGTTATATAAGTAATGGGTAATCTAATAATATTGCATAGAGTTTACAATAATACATTATAGTAATACCTTTTATGTTTTATAAATATTTATTTGGTCCTAAAATAAAGTGTTTGATGTAATGGTTATTGTTATAAAGCTATTTTAAAATGATAAATTATGATGTTGCATTTAATATAATTATTTTATGATTCTATATCTATTTTCATGGTTGATAGTTGATTATTATTAAATATAATTATTTTTGTGAGATCATATGGTATTATAAATACATTGTGTAACAAATTTTCATATTGTTTATACATTTACGAGCAGTAATTTCACATGTAAAAATTATTATATTTATATACTATAGTGAATAAATTTTATGAAACATGAATTTATTTATATTCTATTAGGTGATTGTGGTTATGAATGTACACTTGTCCCTGAGCATTGATATACTAATGTTATGTTGGGCATATTTGATACTTTGGATCCTATTTCAAGAATGAGTTTTTTAGAAAGTGAAATGAAGGTGATTTTGATCATGGTGATGAGACATAGATGCAGTTTTAGTAATGGAGTGGGGGTTTTAATGTGTTTGTGGTCATAATTAGTTGATGGCGATAATGTGATTATTCAAAGTTGATTATATTTTTGTCTAATTTTATTGGTCTAAAGCATGGTGATATATTTATTTACATCTCCTGTTTTTGTTATATGATTCCAAAATCATGATATCGCAATTTTTTGTTTAACATTGTGGATATTTATTATAATGTGGTGGGTTTTGGTGATGCATTTGGAAATGGTAGTTGTGTTTACATTTTGGTATTATATATTGATTATCCCAACCAATGATATATTATTTATCATTTTAAATGTTGATCTCACTCAATATATCCCAGAACATATATTTCAAATATATATTTAATTATTTAAAATTTTGATAATACATAGAACTCCTAAGTGATCACCACTTTATAATTTTCATGATTTATTTTACATTGTAGTTAGATTGAGGTTTGGGATACATTTGTTTAGTGAGAAATAATAGAGTATATGAGGTTATCTTTTTATTATTATTTGTTTCCCTCATTTTACTATCATGATAAAAGGTGTATGGATATGAATTAAGATTAATTTTTATTATATATATAGTTGATTGGTTGTTTACATTATTTTATGTATTTATTTGGATAATTCCTCTAATGTGGGTGATATATACCCATGGGGCATGTTATCAACCAACTACTTATGATAAGGTAGGATGTTGTGGTCACATTAAAATCTACTGCCAAACTATAAGGTATTTCTGGGAGGTAGGTTGTCAAAATTCACATCAGATCAATGCTTTGGTGTGATCATACATGTTTGATATTATTCAATGATTATTATTCATAGTTTCTCCAAAAATTATATGTTATTTTTTATTTATTTTTTATTTTTTGATATTCATTTATTACATAAATGTGATTATTGATTAAAAAATATTCATTTGGATAATTTTAGGAAAAATTACATAGTATATTAGCATGATTCATTTCGAACGTATCAAATTTTAACCAATAATAACTTTCCAAATTTTCAATATGAATTATATATTATTTAATCAATATAAATACCATATTCAATTTTTGTGTAAGATATCAACATTTTATGAAGTATATCTATATTGAATTAAGGTAATTTATTTATACTTATTTATATACCTTTGTAAGATATTATTATCTGGGCTGTGTTAGAGAGGATTTTAATGAAAAATATGAAAATGGGAACTTTTCCTCTATGGCTCACATTTAAGTGAAACTATAGGCTTATCCATGATAACCGTGTGATTCCGGGTAGAGGGGATTCTCGGGGAAAGTGTATGGTTGGGATAACATCCAAAAAAGTCAAGTTAATCATGAAACCATGGATAGTGAGGTATACTCCATTGGAACACAATTAATAAAACTATGTTCCCCTACGTTGAAAATACTGTAGGCAGTTTTCTTTTATCTAAAAATTTGTTGTAAAATACTCTAAATGCCTAAAACTACCCCATTTCTATCTAGGCTCGGACTTGATGATATTTATACAACTAATGAGCTTCTCTAATGGATTTCAAGTTCATATGACCTTTGTTCATAAAGATTTGAATCCCGAATCAATGATCCTCTCTTCTCTAGGTAAGTAGATCTTATCAAGATCTTTATCATGTTGATTATTTATTCTTCTCTAAATCCATTGGTGGAATTTATCCTCTGGATATTCATATCTAAACCATTTTGGTGAGATCTAGAGCATGGATTGTAGATATAGATCCATATTTATTGGATCATGGTATCTTTGATTTTGGTTTCGGAATATAGAAATGGAACATAGATCTACATTGTTGTGTTGCACAGATTTTGGATATTTCCATTGAGCGAAAATCTATCAAAGTATCAAGGTTGGTTGTATACAATATAATTCCATATTCTTGATTTTGATTATGTATATTAAAGAATATAATTGTTAGATATTATTATCAATTGGATTTCCAAATATAATAAATTAATTCGATGAATTAATTAAATATGGATTATTATGTAATCGTGGGACCATGAATCAATGAAAATGATAATTTACTTAAGAATTGATTATTATATTTTGTGAATTTGGAATTTAGGATAATTTATTTCTGAATTATTTATCAAATAACTAATTGGGGAGTTCTTTTTGGGAATGATTATTGAGAATTTTAAATTTAGGATAACTAATTGATGAATTAATTATCAACAATTGAATAGGGTAATTGTGTTTTTCATTGAATATTGAGAATTATGAATTTATGATAATTGTATAACATGTTAATTATTGAATGATAAATTGAAATTGGTAATAATTTATTTATATATTATTAAATTCATATTAATTATGTGAGTGGTTAATAAATTTTTTAATTCAATAAAAGAACAAAGTATTATTTATAATTAGTTAAGTATTGAATTAATTGTTGAGATTTAATTAATTAATTTGTGAATTAAATGATGGTTTTGATTGATTGGTAGATAGGAAAAAAATTATATATTGGTCATAGAATATATATTGTTTTTTTGAATGAGGTATTTACATGGTGTTCTTTCTCGTGGTAGATCTTTCAAGTTGTCAGGGGGAAAACATGACATTCTACACCAGCGATGATAGCACAAAAATTAGAATTGGGGTGGAAAACCTGACATTATACAACACTTATTTGTGTGAATTAAGGATAACTATGTGTTGGACATGATGTTCTACACATGATGTATATATATATGGTTATATTGGGTGGATAGATATGATATTCTTGAACACAAATAACTCTGAGATATGTCCTCTCATGAAAATAATTCGAACCCTGGTATGAGTCAAATTTTGTGTTGTGATATAATATCACCTTTAAATACTTCAATCATCGGCACAAGTCATAGAATTCATTATATTATTATAGAATCTAAGGATCTATTAAGGTATTAGAATTAAATGAAGTTAGTATTGAGTTGCGGGTGTCCTCGAGATACCTGGAGTTATTTGGATTAAATAACGAATAAATGAAAATGTGATAAATGTTAAATTATTCATTGTACTTATTTCATTTTATAATTGTATAAACAATATTTTGAATTGAATTGTTTTATACATCATTTGTGGTGGTCTACTGAGTTGTACTCACACAAACTTGGGCTGCTTGATCAGTACCTGAATAGACTTTATTGTTGTAGGAAAGTGTATGGGTTAAGGCCCTATATTTGACTTCTTATTGAGGATGGAGCTTGGTTGATAGAATGTGATGTGGTTTGGTACCCTTCTCGGAGTGGTATGTACCATTAATTTTGTTTTTTCCATACACTTTGACACTTATAATATCATTTTATATTTCCAATTAAGTTGATTATTGCATAACATGTCTTGTTATCTTGTGAAATCTCGACTACTAAAATTATATATGATTACACACTTTTTTATTTATTTTTTCAAGTATATTGCTCTGATGAAAAGGGTGTATTCTACCCCCCCCTCCCCATTTTTTCATACAATATCCTCACTGTTAGCATTAATATGTTATCATTTAGGGATATCCATTTGAGTGTAGTGTCCCACCAGCTTGGGTCACTATTGCATGACAATCGGGTCTGGATGTCACAATGTGGTATCATAACTCTAGTGTTATTTCATCTTATTTTATATTACTATTTTGGGGAAAGGCATACATGAGAATAGGATGATTCAGAGCTTGGAAATGGGCTCGTGTATGGGAGTTTCAAAATCATGTATAGGGTGAAACCGGAGTACTTTTTGTGGTATTATTTGTGTTAAAGATTATTGTTAAATTTGAATATTATTTCACCTTGGGTGATGTACTAATTGTGTAATGTTATTTTTACTTCTATGATTTTATCGGTATTTTTTCTTGGACTAAAATTTAATGGGTGTTGATTATGAATTCATCATTATATTCACTCGATATTATTGGTACATGCATCATTTTAGGCATGCATTGAAAAAAATTGTTTTTTGCTGAGTTGTTGAACTTAAAATTTATTTCCTTTTTGTTAAAGATAAATGAAAATAGTTCTTAATTGTAATTTAAAATTATTTTATATTTTTTCTTGATGGGAATAATTTTATTTCTAAATGAGAATCTTAAATGTGAAAAAATGTGTTTACCATTGTTTGCAAAGACCAATATGTAGTATAGTTAAGGGTCGTGACAACGCCTCATTTTTTACTATGTAAAATTTTTTTGTGGAAATGAATATTTGGGACTATTTGTGATTATTACTCTTAGAAATATGTAATAATGTTTTGTTACATGGCCTAAGAAATGTGTTTGGTATTGTAGATATGCCTCCATGATACATTTTTAGAGGGAAACAAGGGGGAATTTCTAGGAATGGTCCTTCGGTGATGGAACCTACGTCACAGATAATTCTAGGTGAGGAAGTGGGGGAGATGATCTGATAGATCACTACTCAGATAATTAAATTCATGGATAGATACCCTTGGTGGGTTGTGAAATACATGTACGATTAGATTAGGGAGTTTCATTTATAACACCCTTATAAATTTATAGGGGAATGTGGACTGGAGGTTGCGGTGTTTTGGGTTGAACCAATCGAGATGATAAATGACCATTTTGAGACCCTTACTGTGAATAGAGTCAATTTTGATGCCTAAATGCTTTTAATATTAGTGGAGAATTGGTGTGATGTCCATGTTCAGGCAGGATAGACAGATGATATGTTATTGAGGTGTTTCCTGGAGATGTTAATTGTAAAATTTTACCAAGAGACCCAAAAGGCCAGAAAGTGTAGCTATGTTCATGAGATTGACTCATGGAAATGTGTTTGTGATGGACTATGCTAGAAGAAATACATATTTACTGAACATTACTTATACATTTGGTGCAGAAAATTCTATTATGTACAAATAGTTTAGGATGGACTTAGATGTGAGATTATGCCCCAGAAAAATATATTTAGGTTGAAGAACTTATATGAAGTTGTAAACCAGTATCTCATTTCAGAGGGGATCCAAAATGAGGATTCATGTGGTGGATAACAGACTTATTCTAGATGATGTGGATTTCTAACTTATGAGAGTAGAGAGTGTCATTATAGGAACATTGTTTAGTGTGGTGGAAAACATGGTGGTCAATCCGGAGGATTTTTTCCACACGATATTTCTCATGTGATTTCTAGGGGTGTGGTAGGTCAATACACTGTCATACAAATTATCATCGAAAACCAATGGAGTTTTGATCATGAGTAAGGTTGGGATATCTACATAGGTTTTGCAAGATCCTACGATAGATGGTCAGTGATGGAGTAGCTAGGTAGATTCCGAATGTGGGATGTGTATCTTATAAAACATAGTAGTACCATAGATGGAGTTTTATTCTTATATGTGGAAAGGTATTGGACGTGGTGATTATGGGAAATAATAAATATATCAGCAGATATATACTAAATAGGGTGGTGAGATGTAATCATAGGGAATAGGGACATGACAACTTTAAGAGGAACAACCTACACGTGTGGAGAGTGAGATAGGGTCATCGATAGTGAGAGGTACTATTCTAGTAGCATATTATTTATATACTAGATTATTTGATACTAGTGAGTCTCATTCCATTCTATATACAAAAATTATTAGTGGTCTGATACTGGGGGTTTAGTTTCTGAGAATAGCAATGACTATAGATACACCTTTGTGTGTATGATCTAAAGATATCTATATGTGTAATGTATGTTCTATTGAGATTAGAGAGAATCATTTTCAATGGGATCTCAATATACTTCTAATGATGATATTTGACCTAATTATAGGTGTGGACTGGATAATCAAATATTGAGAACACATTGATTGTTACCGCATGAGAGTGATGTTTAAATATCATAATGGTGACAAATACATTCACCATGGATAGTGGGATATTTATATAGGCCATGAATGGAAAAAAATTAATAATAATTTGGGATATATCATAACCCACGATTCTCATCTTCTACATGATGACGACAATTCTAAGAATGATGTCATTTAATCAGAATTATAACATTTGAATGATTTGTTTCTTGATGAATTATGGGGGATTCCACCTTAGAGACATGTGGAATTCACTATTGAGCATCTTCCTGATGCTGATCCACTATGTATTCCACTATACAGAATGGTACTGAACAAGTATCAAGATATCAATGCTCAGTTAGAGGTATTGATGGATAAAGTATTTATCAGACCGAGCACATCACCTTGGGGATCACCCGTGTGTTCGCGGAGAAGGTGGGAAAAGATTAAATTTATGTTTTAATTTCTCGTAGTTTAGTTAGATTAATATGAAGAACTGATATCCTCTTCAATGTATCAATGGTCTTTTTGTCCAGTTAAGGGAGCATGTTTATTCTAAATTATCAAATTCATATTAAGGTATCATCGGTTTAGTGTTTGGAACTCTGATATAATAAGGACTGTTTTGATGAGTTGGTATGAGATTTATGATTTTTTTCATAATGTTGTTTCGATTGAAAAATGTGCCACCAATTTCTATGGGCATGATAAACAGGATATTTAATCATTATCTAGTTTATTAAGCAGTAGTTTTTATGGGTGAAACCTTGGTGTAATCCGAGACTCAAGATGATTATTCACAACAACATGACATCATCCATAATACACAGAGAGATAATAAGGGATAATCCAGGATCTCTAAGTGTTAGTTTTGGAATTAAGAGGCACACTTCATGAGACACATCACATGGAGGAAGGTGTGTTTATAGACCTAGAGAAGGTTCAGGAATTGGTTTCTTAGGAAGAAGTGAATTTTTTTTGATATCTAATGGTTTATTGAATTATTTTTATATTACGAAAAAATTCATCAATGAATTTTACCATTTTGTAGTGCCACTCTCAGGATTGAATGAAAAGGGAATAATGGTTGAATCGTCAAGGGCTTGCGATGAATCTTTTCAGGAGCTGATAAAGCATTAGATGTCAGTACATATTTTGATCCTACCATAGTCCTGTGAGGTGTATATGGTGTATTTTGATGATTCTTGGATTAGAATCATAGTTGGGTTGATGAAAGGGGATATTGTTGTGGAATATGTGTTTCAAAAGTTTTTTCCTCATGTATTGAATTACCCTACGCAAGGCCTCTTGTTGGATGAAATAGTTTATTCTTTGATGTTTTGGTGATGCTATCTATTGCGTGAAATGATTACATTTTATACTGACCGTATGATCATAAAGAATATATTTTACGAAATAGATTTAAACCTTCAGTACCTAAGAGGGGTAGTGTATATATAGTATTTTGATTTTGAACTGGCATATACACCAGGAAAGAGAAATGGTGTGCCTGAATCTTTGAGTAGGGAAACATCAACTCAAATTGTTCCATAATATATTGATGCATGGAATATGATGACATTACTAGTTGAAATTCATGTGGTGGTTCATGAGAGTCATAAGAATATGACTCTTGTAGTAGTTTTAGTGGAGACTAAACTGTTGAGAATGATATAGGATAGGACTTGTGAGTAACCAGAGTGATTTTCCTTGGGGCAAACCATTGAAGGAGGGGAACCAACTTCAGAATGGATGATAGATGAGGATGATATTATCTATTTTAAGGATTGAGTTGTTATAACTATAGGATGGAGTGTGGAGCTCATCTTGTAATTTCATGCCACCAAGTGGTCAGTGCATCTAGGTGTGACCAAAATGTATCGTGACATTTGGTAATAGTTTTGGTCATTGTGAATGAAAAATGATATAGTAGGGTTCGTGACATGATGCTTCATCTATCTGTAGGTGAAGGTGGAGTATCAACAACTTGGAGGTTTACAGAAATTGTTTCAAATTCTATAATGGAAGTGGGATATGTGACTATGGATTGTGTGGTAGGTCTTCCAAATAATTGTATATTGAATTAAGATCTTTGGGTAATTTTGGATTGAAAAACAATGGTATCATATTTCTTTTATATAAGGTAAACCTTCATAGTGCAATTTTTACGAGAACTATATGTTCAAGAGATATTACCTTTTAAAGGAGTGCCTTAGAATATAGTTTTATAACATGAATCAACCATTCATTACCTATTTGGGAAGGGCCTTCAAAATTATTTTGGTATGATTGTTTTATTGAGTATGATATTCCACCCACATATAGATGGGAAGTCAGAACCTACTATACAGGTGCATGAGGATATGTTGCGGGAATGTGTTCTTAAGTTTGGTGGTTCATGGGAGATTAACATGAATTTATTCGAGTTTTCATATAAATACAATTATTAAAAAGTTGTATAGTAGGAACCATAATAGGTAATTTATGGAAGGCAATATAGACCACTTTTATGTTGTATGGAAGAAGTTGAGTAACAGATGTTGGGGCCGAGTCTCATGAATGAGACGTCGAAACATGTGTAATTTTTTTGGAAATGTATAACTATGGATTAGAGTAGAAATAAGTCATATGTTGATAGATTCAGACAGCTCATATAGTTTATAGAGGGTGATAAGGTATTCCATCAGGTGTCACCTATGTTGGAACCCTACATGATACTGAGACAAGGCAACTTTGTACCCAGATTTTTTGGACTGTTCGAGTTTGTGGAGAGAATCGTGATAGTAGAATACCGATTGGATATTCTATATAAATATAGTTTAATGAATGATGATTCCTATGTGTCAAAACTATTGAGGTATCACCCATATCCTCTTCATGTGTTTTATTTGGTTGAGGATGATCTTGAGATAGAAGCATACATTGAGGGGCATTATATTCATGTGTTAGATTGTAGTGAAAAAAGTGTTACAGGGAAAGACTACAGTGATTTTTTTTGTTCATGGTATCGTGGAAGTGTTCAAGAGGAAAAAAAGAAACGTTGAGTATATATGAGGGATCTTTGGCCTGATATTTTTTCTCAGGATCATATAGATGAATATATGTGCAGCTCGAGGATGATCTATTATATGGTGGGGAGATTGTAAGATCTCGAACATTTCTAGAAACTCATGGGATAGAATTCAGGTATTTTTCAACTTATTAAGGTATCTTTTTTTGAATTTATGACTTAATGTGTCTTAAGGTGTATTTTCATGAAATATATGAAAATGGGGACTATCCATAGTTAGTTCATGGTTAGGGGAAACCGTGCACCCATCCCCACAAACCATGTGATCCTAGATAGAGGGGATTTTCATGGAAGGTGCACAGTATTATAATATATGCCCCCAAACAAATGTAAGAATGAAACAATGGAAAGTGAGGTCCTCAATATTGAATTATACATTATCAAACCATGTTCCACTACCCAAAAGATCAAATTTTTTGTTTTATTTTAATTGAAAATTTGTTTTGAAATCCTTTGAACCCTCAAAACACCCCAATTTTGACCAATGCTCGTAATTGAAGATTTTATTATCATTTTGGATCTTTTAAAAGGGTTATAAGTTGATATGTACTACTTTATTAAAGATTAAATTTCCAAAATAAATATCTTCTCTTCTCCCAGTATGTGGATTTTATCATGGTCCTTATCACTTTGATTCTTTCTTCTGCTCGTAATCCTTTAGTGAAGTATTTCCTATGGTTATTCGTATCTACATTATTTTAGGGAAATATGGATCTTGGATTTTTGATCCAGGTCAAGATTTATTATATCCTGGTATCAATGATACTTTTCTAGGGATATAGATCAAATATTCAGATCTATCTCATTGTGATTCTCAGATTTTGGGGATTCCTGATGAGTGAACATCTATCAATGAATCGAGGTAGGTGGCCTCAAATTTAATTACTATAGTTGGGATTTTGAATTATTATATGAATGTTGATAATTTCTAGATATTTTTAGATATTTAATTTCTAAATGAAATTAATTAATGGAAAAATTAATAATTTATGGATAGTTATAGAATAATGGGACTTCAAAACAATAAACAATATAATTAATTTGAAAATTAATTATGGGATTTCAAGAATTGTGAATTAAGGATAATTAATTTATTAATTATTTATCATGGTATAAAATGAGGAATTATGTTTATGATTGAGTATTGATAATTTTGAATTTAGGATAATTAATTGATGGATTAATTATCAAGGAATGAATTTGGGAATGGTAGATTTAATTGAATATTGGGAATTATGAATTTATTATAGTAACATGAAATAATAATTATAAAAATATGGATTGAAAATTGTTAATAATTAATTTTTATATTAATTATTACATATTAATTTTGTGAATGGTTAACCAATTGTTTATTTTGTTATAGTAAAATGTAATATGATTATTTAATTAATTTTTGAATTAATAAATGGGCACAATTTAATTAATTTATGATCTAATAAAATTTTTTCATTGATTGAGTGAATGACATGATGTTTTAGGCCAATGATAATATTAATATAAGGTTTTTGAATGAGGTATTGACATGATATTATTTTGAGTGATATATTTATTGGGCTATTGGGTTGTTAGACACGATGCTCTACACAAGAGATGTGAGCGCACCTAGATATTTTGGGTGGAAGACCTGATTCTATACACCTAGTATATGGAAGAAAAATTGAGTATTGGGTGTTATAAATGAATATATACACCATATGTATATATACATATTGAGATTTAGTGGATAAAAATTTCATTATATATAATAGAGTGCACCGACACATGGCCTCACATGAGAATAATTTGAACTACGACATGAGTAGAATTTGGTGTTGAGATATCATATCAACTTCGAATACATAGATCACCAGAACGAGTCGAAGAATGTTTTATGAAATTATATTACATAGGAAATGCATCGGGATAATGTATTAGAGGAAACTAGTATTGATGTATGGGTGTCCTCGACAACCCTAGAGTTAATTTGATTTAATAATGAATTAATGATAATGATATAATAGTTTATTTATGTATTTTTCTTCTTTATTTATATAATTGAATATGCTATATTATTATTATACTTGTTTAGGCATCGACCTACTAATTTATAGTCACACCATACTCGGGATTCCTAATCGGTACCTGACTACACTTTATTGTCGTGTGACATTTTATGGGTAATGTCACTGGATTATATTTATAGTTGGGGATGGAGAATGGTTGATGGAACTAGACATGGTTTAGGACACACTTGGGAGTATTTAGTGTTTTCTATTTTAGTTGTTTTATGGAAACATTGACCCTTATATTGGCATTTCATATTTCTTTTTCTGTTGAGTATTGTATTACGTTTTTCGATATATTTTGACATTATTATTGTTATGATTATATATTCTTCTGAACATATTTATTTATATTTGATAGAGTCTTACTCTAAAGAAAATGATGTGTATTCTTCAAATTTTTACTTTCTGGATCCAAACTTCTATATGGACGGCTCTAGAATTTGGGTATATAATCTTGATGTCATGTGGCCTAAATGATCAGGGAACTATTGAATGGAACACTGGTGGGGACCTCATAGATTAATATTTAAAAAATATTTTCTTATTTTAAAAAATTAAATTTACGATATTTTTTAGGAATAAAATAATAGAATAATTTCTCATATTCTCAAATATTTAATAAATTAGTTTATAAAAAAGTTCATTTTAAATATTATAATGTTATTTTCTAGATTTTGGATATTTGACACATGTTAGTAACTACAATGTATAATTTGAAAAAACACACATTGGATCATTCTAATAATATCTCTAATCATACATTAGGTTCATTTTCATTAATATTATACAATATAATCATCAATCATTTGTCTAGTTTTATAAAAAATATAGTAAATCATTTTTTAAAAAATTGATTTGTTTTTACGACCATTGAAATTAACTTAACTCAAAAAGGAATTTTTTGGGCATTCAAGGAACCTGGAAAAGAAATATTTTTGTGATGTCTATTTTAATAAGAATAAAATAAATTAATGATCATTTTATAATATGGTCCAGATATGTACATATTATTTTAGTAGTTTCGACACATTAATTCTCTATTATTACATAAACATGAATGATTTTTAAACTACAAATTATTTTAATATTATTTGATAAAATATCAAAATTATATGAGGTTATTTCCAATAGGTCGTCATATAATAAAAAAAATTCCTAAATTTTTTATTTATTGTTCAATAACTGAATATATATTTTTTTTATTTGTAATGTATGAAAAAATAAAATTTAAAACAATACGTCTCGTCATTCTTCAAAACATATGATATTTAATCGACAAGGGTTTACTCATAAATATATGAAATTAGCCTTTTATATATAATTAAAAAATTTATGATTCACTCCGTTATTTTACCTTATCAAGACATATCTAAAATATTTTATTAATTAAATAATATAGAAATTAAATATATAATATTCTAGTCATTTTGAAAAAATCACATAACTAATTGATGTTTAGTTTCATGTTAAATGTATCCAATTAAATGAAAATATTTTTTTGGAAAATATTATAGATAAATTGAGATTGTTTTATTTGTTCTATCATTTAAAAAACTATAATAATAAAATATTTTGAATACCCAAATTTGGGTGACTATGATATAATAACAATTACGACTGATATATGTTTAAATAATATTAGATAATAATCAGTCAAATATTTTTTCCTAATGTTTTAGGATAATTCATGTTAGATATCTCAACATTCATAAATTGGTTCCTGTTCATAACATAAAATATGTTTCATTTTGATAAAATGACATAGATTTATTTAAATACCTTTCAAATTATAATAATTTGATATAAGTTCATGTTAGTTAGAAACATAACTATTTTTTCTTATAAATTTATTGTAAAAATTTATGTTATTTATTTATTTCTATAATTGTTATTTATTTGGGACATATGAATTTATTTATTATTAAAAAACATTTTTAATAATTTTGAGATCATATAATTTTAAAAAAATATATATTACGGTATATAACAAATTATTTGATGAAAATGTTCATATTTGTTTTTATAATAAAACAACATTTACTTAGTTATTATCATTTTTTTCTTGTATATTTAATTGTTTAGAATGGTTTACAATTTAAAACTCCAAATTTATCTTTTTTTCTTTGATTTAATTTTAGACTGATGTGATTATTAAGTCACAACACAATCATCTTTATTTTCTATTTTTTTTAATATTTTAGCTTATTTACATTGATTTAATAATTTAATGATAGTTTGGAACATAAAACTGTAATAATTTTAATTTATTTGGATATTCTGAGAGCCTAAAATTATGGATTCATATTTGGTTTATTTTAGATACCCTAAGACCAATAATTCGATATCATTCAATAATAATGTATACTTTTCATAAAAAATTCAACATTTTTTATATTAAACAATTCCCGAAATTATATTAAAAATGGATTTCAAAAAGGTGAATATTAAAATATTTTAACCTATGTAACACCATAAAAATGTAATCAAACACCTCATTATGGACCTAATATATGGTTAAGTAATCCTTATAAATAAAATGTATTATCCTCAAATATTATCAACTTAATTGTTTTAATAAAAGTCCAATTACGGGGAAGTAAATAAAAACTTGTGATATATAATCAATATGAGATATATAGATCTCATTAAGGATTACATGGGATCATTACACAACTGAGAAATAATTAATAAAATAGGATCATTAAATATGTTGGTGGTGTACCTTGACATTTACATGTTTATTAATATATTATATGATAAATTTTAATCACCATAATAGATCATGGAAAAATAAAATTGAATTCAATGAAATATGTACGTAATAATGAAATATCAAAAACATAAAAACAAACTTATAATTAAAAAAACATAACATAGATGGGATATGATCTCATTGATACCCTCACATATTATATCACATTATAGAAAACCATTTTCATAAATATACAATGAGAAAATATAACTAAATAAGAATAAAATAGATAACATATAGTGAATGATAATAGATTTTCATAACAATGTATATTCACATGAAATATCATCAAATATTTTGGAGGATATAAAATGAATGAAAATTTAAAATTAAAATTTATTTGATATAGATAATAATTTGTATGAAAAATATGAACTCCTTTATAATCAATTGATAGAAGATGAAAGCCATAAAAATTAAATGCACATAAAAGGAGGCTTGAAAAGATATCTGTTATATATATATATATTATATTATTAAATCCTGATATATAAGTATAGGTTTTAGGGTATATAATTTTTATGTTAACCCATAAAAATATACTAAAATATAAATAATTTGTAACACTTCATAATTAATACATAAATTGATTTCGAAAAAAGTGTAATAGTAATGGAGACACAAAAAAATTTAAAGTAGAAAGGGGGAGAAGATGTGATTCTATTTTTTAGTTAAAAAAAGATATTGTAAGAAAAAAATAAAAAGATTAATGTTATTTTTTAAAATATATGACAAATATATAATAAAATTTATTGAATAATGTAGAGGAAAAAAGATTAACTGATCTAAAAGGAAGATAATATAGAGTAAATGGTATTTAAAAATATTAATATATGAAAACACACTAATCAAAAATGTAATCATTAATGGAAATTTGAATATACATAAAACTAATATTACACAGGAATATGGTAAGTGAAATTAGAATTACATATAGACGTTTGAATGAAGTTATTGGGAAATAGGAAGAGTTATATAGTGAGGAATATGGTAGTTTCTATAAATTCATTTATTTACTAAAAATTGGTTTTTTAAAAGGAAAAAATACCCCCAAATTTTATAAAAGATATTTATATGAATCAGTAATATCCAAAAATTACTCGTGAATAAGAAATATGATTTGAAGCTAACAATGATAAAATCATAAGAAATAACCATTAAACATTTTAATTTATTAATTAATCCCAATTTTTAGGATGAAAGTATATTGTATTTTAAATATAAAAAATATATAAGAAAATTATTATAATATCAAAAAAATATTTTATATATAAATAAATTAAAGAGAATAAAATAATCGGATAAACACTTGTGTAAAAAGAGAAATGTCAAGTGGAACCCATGAAAATTAAGTAACATATTAAATATTGACAATAGAAATGTGAATATTATGGATTAAATGTAAATCCCCATAAATTAAAAAAATTTAAAATATGAACATTTTAAAGAAATATTTGTACGAAACATATAAGATGATAGATATTAATCATGGTACCAGATTCAAAAATATCAGAATATGTAAAAAACCATACCTCAAGCTCTAAATTTCATCAACATGAATAAAACTCATATATAACCCACTACTATTTTTTAAAAAATTTAATGTAAAACTAGAATTACATTCATAGAACATATTATTTTCTATATGTACTTATTTAAATATGTTATAAACATATTATTGAAGATATAATTTATATATATTAAAAATTTCAAAACATTCTAGTTTGATTTTGATATTAATGTATTATTCATTATTCATTATCCATGAATGACATGTTCCACATAATATTAAACATTAAAAAACTAACTATTTAAAAATTATATAATAAAAAATTACCAAATATAATGTAATCGTTAAATAATAAGGATATATCATTAATGTAGGTGTTAAATTTAAATATATAAATCAAATGTTGGGGAGGAGATAAAAAATGAAAATACATTTTATACTATATATATTAAAATTATTGATGAAAAATAACAATAATATTTTGTTTATATAATTTTTTATTTTATGGATTTATATTTATATGAGGAATATGAAAATATATTAAATAAAATGGTGAAATTTAATACATATTAGTTGAAAATAAATTATAAAAAATGATATTTCAAAAACAATATCAATAGAATATTATGTATAAATAGGTTGTAAATCATTGTTTATAGGATTTATGTATTATATTTAGTAGATTTTGAGTATTGGGTGAGATTTTAGAATGGGTTTCAAAAGAAAGTGATATCTAAAATTAATAGGTACGATAGAGTTCTATTTTGAAATAAAATATTCAGTATAATATAATTATATATCCATGACATGAAATAATAATCTTATTTGTTACAATAAATAGTATTATAGTCCCCTTAAAAAACCATGATATTCATCACCTATAATTTGATTTATTTATATGATGATGCCATATATACATAATATCTGTATCAAAATTGTAATGGTTTGTCCCTTCACGATAGATTAGATTGTTGGTTTAGGTGTTGGTGGTGTTTGGAGGAAGAAGATATAACATTTAGTTAAATTTGGGGATGAATTATTGTTAGATATGGATATTCAAGGAATGAATATAAATTCATTTATTAAAGGGATGTTTGTATTATTGATTCTTTTGTTTAATGACTTGATGTTTTAGAAATTAGTTTTGTACTAAATTAAACATGTTGTGAAATATTTTTTCATGGAATGATTGAATTATAGGATGACAGTCCATGATTTTTTGCAGATTCTTATTATGGGTTTAATTGAATCCAGTCAAATCCTAAATTGAATTAATTTATAGATTTTGTGGGAATCAATAATATTAATAAGTTTAATCAGTATTTTTTCCATTAATGTGATGTGTTCCATTTAAATTATAAATTTTTTAAACCCTTTGATTTATAAAATATTGTCTCATACATCTTAGGTGGTGAGGGAAATATATCCAAATTTGGATGACCTTATAACCCCCTTTCTATGGGTTTGATCATTTTATTTATGATCCATATCTTTGAAGATATATAGTGTTGTTATCTAATAAATATATTGATTAATCCTATTTATTTTTTTCGTGAATTCTTATTGGTGATGTTTTCTTATCCTATTATGTTTGGGAATTTATTTTTATTATAAAATTATAAGATTAATGTTTATCTATGGCTTCCCTATGTGGTTTTGGTCTTTTTTATTCTTATGTTCCCTTCTGTTATTGAGTGTTTAAAAATATTCATTGGTTTATAGCTTTTTCATCTACCCTATATATAGGAATATTCTCTGATATCATAATTTTATCATTATTTGGGTGTATATTATTTGTCATTGCAGAATTTAATTAACTTGACTAAAATAAAAATCAATGAAAATTTTAATAGTTAAATTAATTTTCTTCTTTTGATGATATTTCAAATGGAGTTATTCTTAATTGTTCATATTACATAATGTAATGGATCTTTTGAAACTATTTTTTTGTATTCATTATTATTATTAAACCCTTGTTGGGTTAATTGTTCTATTTCATCCTAAATAAAAGGATGATAATATGTAAGTGAATAATGAATTAATTTCCAAATGAAATATAGAATTTTGTTAGAATTCCCAATTTATGTTGTGATGTATGGTGACTAAATACCTTTTATTGAATATGAAATGTGGCGTTTTGAATGATTCAATTTTGTATATGTGTTATTTTTTTTGTTATGAACCAATAGTGGTCATTTAAACTTTATTAAGGCCTATATGGTGAGAGCGTTGATCATCATTGGTGTTAATGTTGTTGGGAAATTAGGAATCTATTTTTTGAATGGGATTGGATGAGATATAATGTGTGATGATTGGATTTTGGTTGATGTAGTGAGATGATTTGGTGGTAGTAAGGATTGTTATTGGATTTGTTATTTAGATGATGGATTTGATGTTGTGGATCTATTATGTGGTTTTTATTGTGTTAGTTTTCCAATTATCCATGGGAAAAATTTGAAATGATGAAACTGATATATCATGTGTTTGTAAATGAATGACGTCTGTGAATAAATATAATAAAAAATGATTGAATCACTAAATTTAATATAATTGAATAGTTGTTTAATTTTATTTACAGATTTTATAGAAATTTATGATCATTTAATTGAATACAAAATTTGTATAGATGTTTTTGTGGGTTATGTTGTTAATTGAATTTTGTGTTAGAATCAGCTCAAATACATATCGTGATGTTTGGTTGTAGTGTTTTGGAATAAAATAGTGATGTTTAAACAATCCCATAGGTTGGGTATAATGTTCTCCCACCCTTAATTTTATTTTATTTTTTATTTTTATATTATCAAAATACAGTTGGACAACCGTTCATAAAACCAAATTCTTTAGATTCATGGTGTTTTCTACAGTATTCTAGATATTAGTGAGTCTGATATTTTTATACCCCTTCTCCCCTTTCATTCATCGATACTTTTGATAACGAAATGGGTAGGAATTTTATAATAACCAAGTGATGAAGGAATTGTGTTTGACATTTCCCAATGAATATGATTGTGAGTTAGGTGGTGGGTTTATGCATGTGGAGTAGGGAATGAGGTTAATTTCATTCACAGTCATGATAACCTAGAACAATAGTTATGAATACGAGGTTTTGATGTGATGAAAACTGATACATCCATCAAATAGTAGACATTTTGAGGTAAGTTTAAGAAAGTATACATCCCAAAAAACTTCACTGATGGATGAATATGTGATCCGATATTTATGGAAGGGATGGGAGAATGTGATTTTTGATTATAGGGTGTGAATGTGGAAAATTAATGGGGAAATTGTTGTGGATTTCATTCATTTAATTTATATTGATAATATATTAGTACATTGGATGGGAAATTTAGTGATTATGCTATAGTGAGACTGATATTTTTTATTTGAACATAATAAGAGATTTTTAGTTTTTCTATTTATTCATGGATTCATTATTATTATTATATTCTTTCATGTTCTCTTGAGAGCATCAGTAGGCTTTGGTAGAGTATAAATAGTATTATAACCCTATATATATAAATTTTATCCCAAGATTCCAATTGGATGTTATGGATTGATTTTAACATTACTAGAGTAGAAATGGGAGAAGTTTTTATGACTCTATCATTCTATCTATCTTTATGTATTTATATAAAGTTTTTTTTGACATTGTTCTTGTATTTTATTATTTTTTTGGTTCCCATTAATTTAATGTTTTTTGCTTGATTTTCATGGGGTTTATTCATTTTATATCTCAATCCTTTATTATTATTATTGTTAATTCCTTCGAAATGTGATATTTCTATATGAACAAATTTATTCCCTATCCCAGTAGCAATTGATGATGGGACACATGGGTCCTTATCTAGAATACATATTTTTCAGCCCATAATTCCAATCATCAAAGTATGGGGTCATGAAGAGGTAATATCAAAGGATATGTTTGGGTGATATTATGTATATTGTAAATTGAAACATTATGCATTTCATGGGGTCATAGGTAAATAGTTCTAGTTCATCTTTGGCCTAACCATATGTAAATAAATAATCTTAAACAAGAAACCGACTTGTTATCACCTAGCCAAATCACACCAGAGTTATATAATGTAATACCCCTAGGAATGATATGGATTTGTTCTAAATATAATGATTAACAGTAGATTTATTATTGTACATTATGATTATAAATCACACTAGATAAATGTAGATACCTCTAGTTTAATATTAATATCATTGTTAATGTGTTTTTATGCTATGAAAATAATCTTACTATAATAGGGTCCCTAGAGAAGGGATTTGTTTCACATCATAACTCATTGTTTTCGAAATCAATAAATAATCTACCACTATTTTTGTTAGATCATGCTAAAATTTTATGATATTTTCCCTACACATTAAGATGGTGTTTTTTGAATAAGTATTATCTTCACAATGAAGTTTAATCAATTCATGAGACCATATTAAAAAATAGATAAAAAAACATAAGTTCATTTAAAAATAATAATTATTGATTTCAAAACTCAAGGGGGATATATCATAATTATGAGATCAATATGGAAAAAATAATTGTGTAAGATGATATATTTATTTTCAATCTGACATGAATTATCTTAAATCCATCATTATTAAGGTTGTAACCCAGTCTCCCCCCAATTACTACTACATAGGAGGACTCTCAGTCTCGTATATTTTTAAAATATCATGGGGGAACCCAAAATCCACCTATTCATAATTAGTATGAAAAACAATGGACTGATATAAAAATTGGGATAAAATTATTCCTTTACCATTGATTTCAATCATGAGGAAACACCTTCAATGATCTATGGAATCTAATACTTTTAAAAATGCCAATATTATTAATTTTTTTAATATTAATATACTCAAACACTACATTATTAATATTAATTCTTCTTTTAACATTATATAATAAAATTATATATTAATGAAAAAATATGTGTGATCACCAATCAATATCATATCATTTTCCATTCCTAAACTACATGTATTTGTGAGCCAAATACACTTAATATCTATTGAAACATGATGAATATGACATTGTGTCTAAGGAAATACACAAACACATTTCCAATAAGAAGTATTTAACCAATTTATCTATCCCCTATCCTATGGGATGGTTTTACATATGGATTTTATATAATCGTGAATAGGGATACAAATTATTAAATAAATAAGGAAATCATTGTCAAAAGATTTTGACAAAATATCCATCCATGATTTGAAAAACTGATGTCAACTTCAGAGAGGAGCTTATGCCATACCATTTTACCACAATGTCCTCATTTCAATAATTATGGATTTGAGTCAAAAATATTTTTTAAAATCATCAAAATGGAAATAAATTTACCACATAACAGCTCAATACATTTCAATAAAGACCGTTAAATCCTATTCAAATACCATCCCAACAGATGTGAAATCCTACTTGAAATTCAATTTTTAGATGACCATTTTATTTAAAATTTTCAATTTACAAATATATTTTCCTTATAATAATAATTTTAAAAATATATCTTCTATTATAAAATTTAGTAAAAAACTAACCTGCATTACTATGTGATCCAAAATATCTTCAACTAACAGCATCTTAACAAATGTTCCATAAGAAAAAACATATTATTACCTATAAAATCATTCTGAGACTATTTTGATTATGTGATACCATCACAATTAGTGGGTGATATCATTACACAATGAAATTCCAATATTAATAATAATAATGTAGAAATAATTTAAATAGTATATGTGACGAACCAATCTGGGTCGACCCTGAACTAGTCACCCTGGCTAATCCGCGACAAGTCCCAAGAGGCATTACTGATCCTTCCGGGATGGAGAAAAACACTAAGGGAATTAGTTATAGTGAAAAGGGAACAATTTATACCATATATAATGAATAACTAAGTAGCACAATGAAAGAGACAGAGTAATATGCATTTAAATAAAACCGAACTGAACATAATTTATTAAAGAAACTGAATGTACAACAAAAAAGTATTACCAACTAACCTAACCTGGTGACCAAACTAACATTATATGACCCCACTAGTCAGTCTCCAAAATAATGAATACTACTTTCCTAAAGAGACCAAACATAATATGAATTCTTCGCAAGGGATAAAAACAAAAGAAAACTATATATGGGAGTATTAAAACATAGTGGGTTAACCAGGTATTCTATTACCAATATACATTCATTAAAATATAGGAAACAACAATTTCATTTTTGACATAAAATATAAATAATTAGGTTTCTAAATGAGGTTCCATGCTATAAAAATTACCTGACAAAATCATTCATGATTTATAAATAAGAGTGCTAGTAACAATTATACAAATATGTGAAACGTAAAAATTAAAATAGTTTTCAAGATGGATACTATAAATAATGTACATATATAAATAAACAAGCACATGCTGTTGTATTTACCAACTAAACAAAATGCATGAAAATGTTTAGTAGAAAATATCTAATGATCACAGGTTACATGAACACCACTACAAAGTAGTTAGTTGTGAGCCCCAGGAACCTTGTATCATGGTTAATGTAACCATTATAAACATTAATTCTCATGTAAAAGAGCAACTAGAAGTAGAATAATCAATAACCTAATGGTCCCCAAAAAAATCATCGTCATAGTTTATTTGTTTTTTTCATCATCAACCATGATATGTGAAATAGGGACAAAACCCTTCTAAATCACTAGCATACAGGTACATGTTCGCCCACCTAGATACCCGAGTTTTCACTTTTTGTTCTTAATAAATTTACACATATATAAAATAACATTTTCTCCGGGAAATTACTTTTAAAAATCATACCTATAGAAAACAACCCACAAAAATGTCTCATATTTCTTTCATGGATCAATAAAACACCAAAATTTTCATAAAACAATTTCAAGAAGTATAACGAGGCTTTGCACATAAAATCCATTCAAAAATGCACTTTTAAGCTAAAAATCCCCGAATACAATATCAAACTAGATTGGGTAGCCCAATATCTTTTTAATAAGTTAATTTCATTGACCGTAAAATGTCCCCAAATGATACAACATAAAATTCACATGGAAACCATTTTTTGACTTGAAAAATGCCCAAAATGATGTTAAGAATTTCTCAAAAATAAAATTTTCCAAAAATAAAAATTTCACATTAAATAATTTGATGTATACATACCATATACAAAATTAAAAATCTTTCACGAACCCCTTAAATAATTTAGGGTACACATCCAAAACCTAACAATTATTATAAGGATTCCAAATGGTCCATTTTCCAGCAACTCTGGCCAAAACATGTTTACCACAAAAAACCCATCTCTATATAAAACCAAAAATACATTGGATTTCCAATAAAGGATCCCCAAAATATGATTTCTCAATCTGAAAATTTATTTTTAAATAAAAAAAAACTTTTAAAACACACTGAGCATAGAAAATCCAACCATGCAATTTACCGAACACATGGAATTAAACTTTTTAAAAACAAATTATTTTAAGAATGTAAATTGGTATAAATTCCAATTTTCATACCATATATTTAATCAAGATACTAAAAAAATTTCATGTATACCATAAATAATGTGTGTAAGCTAGTAGAACATTTATGTAAGAATGTTGTGTACATGTTCTTAACAAAACAAAACTGTTTTTCACAAAACAAGGCTTAAAATTCATTTTTCACACCATGAAAATTACACAATGGATAAAAAAAATACCAAAAATATATCTCAATTTCTAATAGAAATATAATTATGAAAATAAAATAAAAAATTACTGTTCATGGGATATCGTACCTCAAACCCGTGGTAAAAAAGAAAAATGCACACCTGATATAACCCACTATGGTTCCCCACACTATAGATCTATGAAGACCATCCCTAAAAGAACCAAAATCCCATAAAGAGAGTGGTATAACATAACCCTAGATCATTAATGACTAGGGGATAAGATGAAAACAAATGAAATTGGGAGGGTAAGGAAGAGGGAGAATAAAAGGAGAATGAATCTCAACTTTGAAACTAGAGAACTCTTCATCTTCTTTGAGATAATCATAATTAGAAGAAATGGAATTTATTGGAACATCATGGAGGATATCCATCGCCATGTAAGAAGAAAATAAATAATATTTGGTAGATATTTAGTATGGAATAAAGAATATTTTAAAAAAACTAATTAAATTCTCATAGATACAAGATTTGAGATACCATGAACAATTTTTCCCTAATCTATGACCAATGTGTGCTCCAATAAAGAAATATGTAATATGGGGGTGAAAATTGGATTATTCTTCTCGGTTGAGTGGAAGAATCACAAAAAAAAAATTAAATACTAGAATGGGATATTAATGATTCATTTTTTAAAAAAACTGGAAATGATATCATTGAGTGGCCTAATACCTCCACGCATAACCCAAGTCCACTATGATTATGAATTATTGAGGGTTATAAATGGAATGGGTGGTTTGAATAGGTTAGGGAAGACCAAGTGAGTAGTGTAAGAAGTTAAAAATATTAAATTAATAAAGGTTTTATAAAAGAAACCAATTTTTTTAAATATGAAAATGGGCCCACAGTTGGACAAAATCTGGATGTAACCACCATTTTCTCCGTGAACTACCATAAAATCTTTGGGAATCCCATGGTAAGATGATTAGAAATATATTGAAGTTCAAAACATAACATTAACCTCAGAAAATACCAATGAAAAATATCAATATTTCCAACTAATTGGATCACAACTAAGACATGGAAAACTGGGTGTGACAATTGTCCCCGCCATTAATGTTTTCCTCCTCCAGAAATCCACAACACATTATACCCTATTGATAAACACCTAAGTATTCCTTATCAATATGGTCTGACCTCTGATGCTAATTAATCCTTATTCACTATTAATAGAACATAATCTTTTATCCTCAACCTAAAATCCAGCTCCTAACCACTTCTCGAGAATAAACTGAATGATCGAGTGAATACCTCCTCAACCTAACCAAGAACAAGATTGTTGAGCCTTCTCCTAGTGATCCAAATAATCACCCAATCCGCAGAGAACTCCATAAAAGAAAATATTATAGGAGATTTGAGAATAGAATCCCTACAATTAAGAAATTACTAACACTCAACATAATCATAAGAGGGAACTATACGAGACTCGTGGTGGTTCTCCCCATTGTTATAAATAAAAGAACAATGACCAAACCATAATTCTATATGAACTAGGAAAGTGTCACTTCAAAAAAGGCCAACCTATAATATCGCACAAAAACATACCATCCCAAGTTAATATCAACACATACTAAAGATTTAAACCACCAACTACTGAACAAAGGGGGAATAAACTAGGCTAACACTATCTGTACAGATCAAAACCCCTACCACATAGGGTAGGAAGGGAAGGGGACTCAGTCATATGGAAACTAAACCCAAAAAATAAAAAAAGGAACTACCTCACTCCAACGGTAGAGGCACGAACTTATAAATACAACCCGCATTCCTGTGACACATAACTACAGGACAATTTCAATCCCATACCTATGACTAGATCTCTGATGGATGAAGAATCTCTTTCCTTGTAGTCAGAAATTGATAATCCAAAACTTGAACTCCTCCCCTTAGTTTCACACAGTGACACATAACCATCCCAAACTAAAAAATTGATCAAGGGGAACAATGAAACTCTCTTACTATATCAAAACACTTTTACGCAAAAAATTACATAGAGATACACAGAACTATTTTCTATCCCTCTGAATGGGGAGCATAAATGACAATGTACATAGATTACACATCAACCATACCAAGAACAACTAACCCAATCGAGAGGGAAATCATAATAGAAAGGAACTTTAAATCAAGCCCGGTGATATCTTAATTCGGACATATGGGCTGGGGCATCATTCAAAGGGGAGGATTTAACAATTTTAATGAATCCATAGTTTGATCATATAGAAATCATGCTAAAGTAGAACTATCTGTGGCCACATCACAACATCCAACACATAATTAGAGTCCCACTAGACATTTCCCCAATACCAAGCCACTGATAAGATGTTATATCAAGACACAATAAGAGAATGAATTACATATCACAAGGATTCATAACGAATAAAAAAATTCAAATAAATAGGAAAAAACAACCAGATAACCATCACTTTATAACAAACTGCACAATGTTTCAGCAGAAAAAACATTGGAAAAACAATCCAACATGGTGGATCTTGGCACTCACCAATTGTGTTTCATCAAGTCTCACCCATAAGCACATTTCTATTCCACCTGGGGTACCCAACCACAATTCCATATCTTCCATTCATCCATATATCAACAAAACCATGAATGTGAAAACCCAAGAAAATGAAAATGGCTGGAGAAAATAATAATAACTCCAAAAAGAATCATATACCTTCCAAAATCACATTATCCACAAAATCAAAACCCATTTTCCTATTTCACAAAAAAACCAAACATCCTCAAAAACAATTTGAATAAAAACTCAATAAATTTCACTAAAATGAATATCCAAAAACAACCATTATATTCCGAATAGTGGTTTCCAATTTTAATGAAATTCAACAAGGCATCTTTTCATAATTTGATAACCACAAAGGAAAAAACCCCTTCCAGAAAAAAACCATATACTCAAACCAAAATTTCCAAAACCAGTTCATCATATCTAAAAAATTTTCCATAGCCCAAAAAACCCCAATTAAAACAATGTTGAAAATTTAATTTAAAATACTCCATACTTTCCAAGAATTTTATTTCAACCTACCATAATTTTAGATTAAAGAAAATCCAATCCCAAAAAATCATTTCTTAATTTTCCCCATGATTGGTTTCACAAAACCCAAAATTACAAAACCTTTCACATATTAAATTTTAAAAACCCATTTTACACATTTCATCAATAACCCATTCCTTTGAAACCCATTCTCACAATTCCCTCATGACGATTTTCAACACAAAAATCATAATTCAAGAATGGTCCTTGAGACCCACAAAAGCGAACTAGTATGAGTGGGTGACTTGACCATATGGTTGGCAGCCACATGTCAAACCCACCACCAACATAGAGAGCCGTCATTGGACCATTCCCCAAATTTGAATGGATTTCTAGGCCAATAAAGCTCACAGATACAATTAGTATCACTCCACATTTCATATCCCAACACCTAATAAACAATAAAAAGAAAAGACACCAATAATACAAGACATCCCATGGACACTTGAGGGTCGGAAAGAGAAAGAGTTTCCAGTGCTCTTCCTGAAAAACCCCCTCAAGTCACTAATATCAAACTACATCTACCTTAACATCCCCAAATAAAAATGCTAACACTGAAAAATATAGGTCTTCTAGAATCCATCCTCCTCTGTAACCATTTTTCCATGAACCAGTCTCAGTCAACCCTGAACCGGTCACTCGAGATGCTTCCCTACAAGCCTTAAGAGGCATTCCCAATCCTATCGGGGTGGTGACAAGAACCGAAGGAATCTATTATATAGGCAAGGTAACAATTGTTTTTCTTATATAGTCATGATCTAAGTTATTGAAAGAAATGGACAACCCAACATACGTTTATATAAACTGGAATTGAATATTATTTATAAAATAAACTGAATATTAAACATAACAATAAAAACAACCAACAAAATATCACAACCCAACTAACACCATGTGACCCCATTGGACACCCTCCATCAAAACAAATACTCATCGCCCAAAACGACTGAACTTAAGTTGAAACCTGCACTAGTGCTAAAGCCTGAAGAAAAATATAGGCATGAATACTAAAACTCATTAGGATAAACTAATATTCTATACCTAATGAATATACAAAAAATTAAAATAAATATCAATTTAAAGTTTGAGATAAAATATATAAAAATATTATTTCCAAATTTGGTTCCATGTTATTAAAACTAAAAGAAAAAAACATGCATGTTTTATAAATAATAATTCTAGAAATAATTTCTTCAAAGAGGTGGAATTTTAAATTTAATATAGTTTTCAAGAGGGATACTTAAATGAATAGATATTTTAAATAAAAAAACACACCAGTCAATTTTCTAACTAGACACACCATATGATGATGGTGATTAAAAAATAGACAATGAACAGAAGTTACAGGAACACCCCTAGGCTATAGTTTGTTGTGGGGCCCAAGTACCTCATATCTCAGGGAAAGAAACCACATTCAATATCCATTCTCATGCACATGTTCCAATAGTAATAGAATAATCTATGAATTATTGGTCCACAAAATCATCTTCATCATATTTTGTTTAGTGTTTTCATTGTCAAACATGCTACGTGAAATAGGGAATACCCCCTCTAGATCAAAAGCATAGTTGTATACATCCTCCCACCTAGATACCCAGGATATCAATTTTTCTGCTCAAAGAAGTTACACATCTATGAAATTACATTTTATCGTGAAGATCACATTTACCAATAATGAACGCATCCAACATCTCACACACATGTCTCAAAGTTCTTAAAGAGATAAATAAACCACCTCAATTTTCAAAAACAATTTCAGGGATTATAAGGAGGTGTTGCACAAAAAATCCATATAAAAATGCTCTTTCAAGTCCAAAAACCCATCAATTGCTTATAAAAACATATTTTGATGTCCATTCAACTTTTAATAAATCAATATCATGGATCATAAAATTTCCCCATATGATACAACAGAGAATACATATGGAAACCATTTTTTACAGAAAAATGACAAATGGGCCTTTTACTATGTCTCAAAAGTAACATTTTTCAAAGGTAAAAAATTCAATTTTAATAAGAGGTGTATAAACATCATGTATTATAGAAAAACCATTAATTTAACATTGAAAACATTTAGGTCAATCATCTAATGAATGACAATTTTTTAAGGATTTCAAACTCTCTATTTTCCGTCAACATGGGAAAAAACATGTTTACACCAAAAACCCATTTGTTTATAAAACTAAAAATACTTTGGAATGCCTTAAAATTACGCCAAAATACCATTTTCCTGGATGAAAATGTATTTAAATTAAAAAACTAATTTTTAATGCCACTATGAACTTAAAAAAGAAACCATGGAATTTACCGATCACATTTTTTGCACTTTTAAAAAAACAACATATTTTAAGAACGTGAAAAGGGATAAAATTTCATTTTTATGAAATAAATATATTCAAGATACTGAACCATGTTAAAAATAATATAAATTAGGTGAAAAATCTAATATAACATTTAAGTATGCAAGAAGTGTATACATTTATAAAAAAACAAAAGTATGTTTCACAGAACAATGATTAAACAATTATTTTTCATAAAATGAAAATTATCCAATGGATAAAAAAATACTAAACATATATATCAGGTGAGAACAGAAATATAATTAATAAACATGAATGAAAAGATCATTTTCAAGTGATATCCTACCTCAAATCTATGGCATAAAGAAAAACGCAAACCCGATATCACCTATCGTTGTTCCCGACACTCTAGATCTAGGAATAACAACACTAAACGAACCAAACCCCCATAAAAATCTAGGTATTAAATAAACCTAGGTCTTCTATGAACATGTGGGAAGATGAAACCAAAATAAAGTGGAATTTTAAGGCAGAGGGATATGAAAGGAGAAGGATTATCACCTTAGAAACAAGAGACATTTTCATCTTCTATTAGATATTCACCCTTAGAGGTAGGGTAATGACATGGATATTATTGTATAGGATCTATAGTCATATAAGAACCCTCCAATTAATATTGGGTGGAAAAAGAGTATGAAATGAATTAGATATGAAAGAAACAAATTTCATTCTTAAAACTGGATGATTTGAGAAACCTTGAGAAATGTTTCTATAATCCGTGACAATTATGTGTTCCAAAGAGGGAAAATGGATTATGGGTGTGCGCCTAGGTTTTTTGGGCTCATTTGAGAGGTGTAATTACTTAAAATATAAAAAAATAATGATATATTAAAGAAACAAACCATTTTTTTAAAATTGGTAATAGGCTCATGGACAGGCTCAATTCTTGACAAAATAACACAAATCAAACATGATTATCAATTCATAAGGGTTCAAAATGGATACAGTGGGATTAATAGGTTAGGGAAGGCCAAGTGGAAGTGGAATGATTAAAAATGTTGAATAATGATGGATTTATAGAATAATTTTTTTTAATATGGGAATGGGATCATGGTTGGCCCACATCTTGAGGTAATCAACCATTTCAACAAAAACTCCAAAACGATATATGGGGAACCAATGGTAGTACGATTAGACTTATATGGAAGTTAAAAACTCCAAATTCATCTCCCCAAAAACCCATTAAAATTTTCATGATATCCAAAGTACTAGATCAAAACCAGGTAATGAAATATTGAGTGTGATAGTATCCTTGTAAACACATTTCAATTAATAGCCACACACATTATGAAAAATATTGAAAGAAAAATTACGAATACAATTATACTATCATGATTATATTGACCAATATCCACTTTAGTGTGATTCTATATTATAAAAATAAAAAATAAATAATCTTTTTGTTCAATTGAAGTTAATATCCATGTGAGTAATGGTTTCAAAACTCATAAAACATTAATATGATGAAGAAATATCAACAAATATTATACTGAGCACTACCAGAGTTCACCCAAGTATAATAATAAGAAATTAAATAATTTATGTCAAATAAAAAGTTATGAATTAAATAATAATTTGGTAAATATTAGAATAAAAAACCCGAAATGTGATTCCTCAAGATAAATGTTGAGAAACTATGTGAAATAACCTTTCAAAATTCTTATTTAGTGACCACCAATTGAATATTATTCATTATGATGTTATTCCACAACATATTGATGGAACCATAAATCAAGAAATGATATTATACATTTTATATAATTTGTGTTATATTGGATAGTATAAATAATATAAGAATAGAACATTTTAGACTACAATGATGAATAAAACACAGTAATATTTCAATAAATTGTGGGGGAAGAATGTAAGAGAATGAGAGAGAAAATATGAGGCTCCTCCCTTCATATGGATTACAAAAATAAGAACCCATGAGTGTGTTTCTATAAAATAATGTTATAAGTACCATAATTTATCTTTTTGAAAAAGTGTATTTGGAATAGTGAAGGCCTCATGTCTATTACCTATGTTTTGTACAGTGAAAATATCATCAGATATGACATTAGGGCTTTATGTGGTTCCAATTTCCAATAATAAAAAACTGATGATACATTGGTGGCCTTTTATTAGGGTTATAGGGTGGTTGAAATATCTGACCTCATCACTTTCACCTACTGTTAAATTCATTAGGAAAAAAATTTCACATGAAATTCAATTTCAAAAACACATATTTAGACTCTAAAAATATATTTAAAAAATATCTATCCCACTCTCAAAAAATTATAAAAATATAAAATAACACAGACTATATTGACATTATAATTATATTATTATAAAAATTAATATTCATACAAACATTAAAATCACTATAAACTCCCCATAATAATGCTTTTCAACATAAAGAAAACACACATAGTGTTATATAATAAATCCCAGCTTATATAACCCCTAAATACAACATTTCCATGTATCCAACAATATCAGAATGGTCATAAAACAATTGAGGTGTAACTATCAACAACATATCACACTATTAATCCAAATACAAGAGACATAATTATTGAAATTTACAATAATTCATCATTGGTCCCCAGAAAATTTCTGTAATCATTTTACTCAAATTTTTATAATCTAATTCTGTTATACCTATATCATTCTAACTCAAGAATGTTTCTCATTCCCACTGTCACAAAACCAATACACTTGAATAAAACTCTCATTGATCCAAATATTGATGATCAACCAACTATTAACATTAAAAAACATTCCAATATAAGAAAATCATATAAAAACTAGAACAATATTAATGATTCAATCAACCAATACAATCTATCATCATACGAGAATTCATATTTGTTATTCCCTATAATTATTAATTATTTTACTTGGTGTTTATATGTTTATAAATAACTAACACCCATTAAGACAATATCTAATTTTTATATAATGAATTCCATATAAAAAAATTCAAACAAAAAATTTATAATACCCATGTATCCCATTATGAAATAAATGGAAGCAGGTGACCCATTTTCGTATGAAATATTTTTCTACACTAAAACCTGTCAAAACAAATTTAGTGTGTTGAAACATACTTATTTTTTTCAAAACATTTAGAATATAATGGTAATTATTTAGTGTAATTAATTATGAAATTATTTTATGATTCAATAATTCCATTGACAATTACATAATTTTTAAAACCGAATATGATATAAATTTTTTAAAAAAATATTCTTGGTTTTTTAGAACAAAAAAATTACCTAACTTCTTGCAACATATTCTATTTTAAATTAACACCCCCTCGAGTAAAAAAACTGATATGAACTATGAAATTATAAAAAAAACATTATTAAAATCTAGATTTTATATTAACAATTTTAAACCATTTTATAATGAAAAAAGTCTAAATTAGTTATAATTCACATCAATGAAAAATTAAAAAAAATTATTAGTTTTGTAATACATAATATTTTATTTTTTAAAATAGTAAATATATTAATATTTCTTTTAATTAATATATTGTTTTTTGATGTTTTATGTCAAATATCACCACCCTAGTGTGCATGTATCATGTTACTAGAATGATATTAACATGATGGAATATAGAAAATTGATATAGTTTATCTATATAAAATTAAATAACTATATCCAATCAAAGAACAACTAAAAAAAACTTACTCATCATAAAGTTCGAATTATAAACCATAGTCATCCTTTGGAATATTAGGATTCAACAAAATCTCTGTTTGGAACAAATTATGACGATATACTTATCATGTTTTTATACCGTATCATCACTTTTATCTAACTATATCACCACCAAAAATCCTCTCTGATACCCATTTAAAAAACCATTCTTGCAGTAATATAACAGTTATAGGATTCACATATAAATGAAATTTTGTAGGGATCCATGTATTATTGTATATATTAACTATTTTAGAGTGCCTAAAGTAATTTTGGGGAGACTATTCTCCTAATGTAAATGTATATGGCTAATTCTCAAATATCCTAAAAATTTATCATGGCTCATATAAATTTTTAATATTCCAAAAACATTACGGAAATGAAACAGGGTTCTAAAACACCATAATATTATCTAATATTTAATATAAATCATTCTATATTAAACAAAAAATACTAAATTTTATTAGAAGAAAAATTTTGTTAATTGATACTGTAAAATAAATAAAAAATTTGTACTCAATGTCATTACATTCATAGTACACTAAATATTTAACAACTAAATAAATTTTCCACCATTAAAATCATTTTATTCTATATAGATATACTAGAATTCAAGAGATATATAATCCCAAGTCAAATAACATTATATATATTGAAAACCATTACAATACATAAATTATATAATATTCTCATATACATTGAATCCCATTTTCTGAAAACGTATAGGGGTAGGTATTTGAAGATAGTTTTATTCCCATACTCGACTCAACTCATTGAGTGATAATGATTATGTTGTTTTATGTGATGGTTTTTTTTGTGTTTCATTCATTAAATTTCAAAGTATAACTCATCTATGATGATGTAAATCAATCTTATATAACATCATTTAAATAATGACACACATATACAAATGAATCTTATATTACTTCCAAACAATTTCATGTTCTACTAGTCTACAATTAATGAATTATAAAACATCACATAAAAGATTGGTATTGAGTGATTATATTATAGTTTCCTCAAATGTTATCATTTTGGGGAATTAAATTATATCCCTATAGACTCAAACCTTTGATTCCCACTTAATTATTGATTAAACCCATTAAACATTAAAATTCAAAACCCAATATATCATTGGAGATATTATTATTGTTATTATTATTATTATTATTATTATTATAAAAAAAAAAGAGTAATGAATGATGTATAACAATTTCTGTCAACATGAAATAATTAAAAAACTAGAAATGGGAATCCAAAGAGGGATTAAATTAAAAATATACACTAATAATATTCCCATAGTAAAACAAATGGTAAAATATAGAATGAAATCCCTAAAAATGAAATGATAACACCAACTATAACATCCCACCCTCTCTCATCATTCCATTCATTTCCAAATTTATATTCTTAACTACTTTTAAAGGTCGATCGTTTTGGTCTTGTATATTGAAATTACCATAGAAGTTGGAATCCCATTAATGATAATGATGGACTCTGAATATATATTCATACCTATTACTATATATCAATGGCATCTTTATCAAATGTGTAATCACTATACATTCTATCACATTTTATGTATCCCTAAGGATGGTATGTTTGTATCACCATAACTTGAAGACACGTAATCATACAATGATGATATAATAATAGTTACTATAATCAATTGATCTTCCATTGAAAATCTATTTTATATATATATACATATATCAAACATATAATAATAATAAAATAACCATGGTGGAAATATATCAGAACATGTGGAATAAGAAAAAAGATAATCATAATCCTTAGGCTCAGATAAATATCTTATTTCATATTATACATTACATCACATAGGATTAATACCCTAGTTAAGTGATCTATCATGAAAAATTCTTTACCATGCTGGTGATAGGACTATTTTCACAGACTCATTCAATAGTAGAAACAATCCTATTAGAGAAGGAATCTACTCTACTCCTAACAAAAGACACAATGAGAGAAGAAAAATCTACTTTTAGTAAATAACATATTATTGAGTAAAAAATTAACGCATATTTTTATACATTGTATTTAATGAGAAAATTCATAACTCTAGGAATATTTACATCCCAAACTATTAAGATAAATCATGAATACATTCCTACAAGTAATTAAAGAGTAAAAAAATTATTAACAATGTCCCTTAATTTATATAAAATAATGGCAGTAGATATTATTAATTAAATAATGTATTTCTTGTTATCTAATATTATCCAATAGTTCTCCCATGAAATTAACACAACCTGAGTGTCATAACCCATCAAGGTACCATAAATAAATTATTGCTTGTGGTTTTCACCGGGAGTCTTAGACTCCATTCAAAACTGATGTTTATATGATGTTTCATATTTACATCTTCCATTATGGTAGAAATCAACTTTAAAATTATAATATAACTATCACATAACCCAATAGAATGTTTTATATATATATATTTGATGATATAATGAATACATACATATTTAGAAATTACATATTTTAAAACCATCAATTATATGAGTACATATTTTGAAAATAGTTCTATTCCCATTAATGGTCCATCAAACAAAAAATATTTTCATACCATGCTTGATATTATTTATATTCAGTAATATCTAGAAAAATTTAATAGTAATTTAAAAGTTCATCTTATAGAATCCTACACACAGAATACCCTTTTCCAAAAACCCTATAACACTCTCTAAAAGGTATCACTTTTTTATAACCATATTTCCCAATAATTATTTCAAATTTCATTTTTGATTAGGTATTTATATTTCAAAATAATTACACATACTATTTCCCTTTTATAGTTTAATCTTTTATATTAAAAAAATTCATAAAAAATCCTCACACAACTAAGTTATCTATAATATTGTCCACTAGCATACCATCGACATAGGATAAACCAAACATATTTTTTATTAACGTATATGGTGCAATGTAGAATATTAGTATAATGTGGTCATATCCTATATATGAAGTGATATCATGTAAAAAATAATACTAATGATAATAATTAAAATAATAAAATGAATATAATAATTGTAGTAATCATACAAATCAAAAAAATCATGATACTCAATATTTAAAGGGAACCATACTAAATTGTATATCATGTAACATCAAAAAAATATTTTATTGATGACGGTAAAATCTAAAGTGAACCTATATTAGAAAAATCCATCATAAATAACTAATCTATACATTAAACATTAAACTCTCCACTAATATAAATGAATTATAACACACCGAGAGGAAATTGGATATTATAATCCAAAAAAAGAGTAATAAGGAACTCCCAAAAAGTATCTACAAAATAACAAGAAATTAATTTATGTCACCAAAACCATAATAAATTAAATTATAATATAATAGATATAATAATACATTCAATATGAAAGATTAACTCATGATAAATAGTGAGATAACACTAAAAGTAAAATATATCTAAACTCATTTAGCATCCAATAATAGAATCTAATTCATTATGATTCCATTCCACCATACTATGGTGGAATTTGAAATCCAAATACATGTTTAAGAACACTATACTATAAGTGTACGTTCAATCAATGTAGGATGATAATAAGGAATATTTTACATTATACAAGTGAAAATCAATTATATAACTATATATTTACTGAAAATCATAGAGTAGAAACAGATAAGAATGTTGAGGCTCAACTATTAATCTGAAAATGAACTTGGTTAACACTAAAGTGGGGTTCCCTGTAATTAAATTTGAAATCCCGGTTAAAAACTATTTTTTAGAAATTATTGCTGGAACAGGTAGGTGTTTTTTAGCCATTACCAAAAATATATTGGGGTTTTTAGGGTCATGATTTTATCCTGAAGTATGTTTGTAGTATTGGTGTATAGTAATTTCTATCCATTAAAAATATAATATATTTTAATTGGGCTTTTAAGGATCTTTTATCATATTAACTGAGCACCATTTCGCCTACAGAAAACAAAATACTTCAACATAGCCTTTCCCTCCACGCCAAATTTTCTGAATACTATATTTAGTGTTCATAATGGCTAGATAACAATATAACCCTTAAAAAGGTATTGAAATTTAAATTCTCATTGACTCTATTCCAACTATAGTTCATCTCTTCTCCTTATTAACGGAAACCCAATATTGTGGGTAAATAATAAATAATTCAATAAATATAATTTTTAGATTTTTATAGTTTACAATCCATATGTTTCTAAATCCTTGTGTTTATAAATTATAATAAATTTCATTGATACAAAACAAATCATCACTAAAACCAAACTATTATATTTATAGTTACAATAACATTCATTTCAGACATTACATAAATATTTATTTAAATAAACCATCCCCATAATCATATTTTTGGATTTAATGACTAATAAAATATTGACTCTTAAATCTATATAATAAAATAAAATTTTATTCAAATCATTCATCGGTGAACTTGAATTACATACATAAGAAATTCAAAATACATATGATTCTTTGTGAAAATACATAATTATAAGGGGTGAGATGAAAATCCCAATAATTTAAAAGAAATGTAAAAAATAAATATAATCCAAATAGTGTGTAAAATAGAATTATATATTACATTATATCATAACATTCTGAAAACACATGTCATATTAAATTAATAGGGCATAAAAAGGTGTAATACCCTAGGATTTTAATCTACATCATGAAATTATCTATAAATATAGATTAATGAAAACGGAATAATATTTTCTTAAGGAAAATATATTTCATTTAAAATGAATCATTCATGATAAAAACAACATTAAAATGATTACTATGAAGGGAATTAAATAAAATTGTTAGGAAATGTTTCCAACCTATTTCCCATACATATTATCTCATGAGATACAAAAATTAAGAAATTTATTGAGGGGTGTATAAATATGGTATGAACATACCTATTATAATATTATAAAAATAATTTATTCCATATATAAATTAAAAAATATCATAATTATATCTGAATCATTAATCCTAACAAAGACAACATGTAATAAAATCACAAACCTTCATTAAATTGTCAAATCAAAAAAGATATCACGAAAAAATAATGAGGATATAAATTTAGAGCTAATTACTCAAGGAAAAAGAGGAAATATAATTTATAAATTAAAATAGAACTATTATACCCCATTATAAATGTCATGGATGGATGGAAACCCATAAAAGTGAAGGGCATACAATAATGGAGTAAAATGTTTTTTAGAGTAAGAATAATTCTAAAACATAAATCATTGTAGGTATGAATAAGAAATAAATTATATAATTAAATTATAAATCTCATTGAAAAATTTTTAAAATAGATTTCACAAGAGTGTTTAAAAAAACTAATATTTAAAAAAAGTGGATAAAGAAAGAGTTCAAATTAATGAAAAAAATAGAGTAGTTTTTGGAAATATATATTTATTGAAAATTAAAAATAAAAATTCATTAAATATTAAAATTAATAATTTTTTTATTACTATATTAAAAATATAAATTATTTAAAAATGTTCATATATATGTAATAAATATTAAAATGAAAAAATAAATAGATATCTCATGGAATCATAACCTGTTGTTAATTTCCCCTTAGCACGAATTCAACGTTAATCTACATTGACTCAAGAAACATTTCATGTAATAATTTTCACTAATTAAACTAAACAATTTAAATAATTTCCAACTCATACCTAGGTGGATACAATAATACTTTAAATGATATAATCAACTATCAATGTGGCAGCTCAACCTATTAAATTCAATGGGGTTGAAGATAGAAATCCCTCCATTGGAGAGGTCATTAATTTAACAGAAGTAATATGTCGGAATGTTGCATTAAAATCCAATTATTTTAGTAATTTTATGTAGTATGGTTGTGATTTAGGTGGAAGTATAAATTGAAAATAAATATATACTATGTGAGAAAATATTATTGAGTTGAAATATATTAATCCATCGGTGACTACTGATAATCATAGTGATATAATATATACTAATTTTATATAAAAATATTTTTATACTAATTATTGGAGGTATAATAAAATTAATTAAGATATAGTTATGAATAGATACATCAACTACATTGTATAAAAATTGTGAAAATAATTGTATTATTTTGAAGGGTTTATTTTTGTCTCAGGGAAAAGATTTTTAAAATATAATAATTATTCATAATTTTCTAAATCACAAGACACTCATTATTTGGAAAGGTTATTCCATTTAAGGAGAGTTTGAGACCTCAATTTATATAAATAAAAAACAATTAAATTTCCCAAATTATGTTCTTAAATATGGTTTCCTAAATCTATTAGATGAATAATTAATAAAAATAAAAAATAATAAGATAAAATGGTTCATTTTAGATGAGGCGGTAGTCTAGATTTGTAAATAACAATCTATCATACTCTAAGTCATTAGATATAAATATATGGGTTTGTAATAATTTAAATTAGATAGACATATTTTTTATGCACATGTGGAATGTAATATAAAAATACCTTTGAACGCTCTTCATTCTTATTTATCACATTCATGATATAGAACCCCTCATGTTTTGGACATTCTGAAGTGATAATGTGGTTCTAGCTATTTTAAAAAAATAATTTTGGCCATATTTATATATTTGAATTATGAAATAATTAACTATTTAATATTAATCTTATAAAAAATATTATTTTTTAGAAAATAATATATATTTTTTAATAGAATATAATACATAAAATAGAAAAGACTAATAAGGGATGTTTTGAATCCAAAAGAGAGGAAATTGGGTGAAGACGACTTATGAATAATATTGTATGAAAATTAAGAATAATTAAAAGGGATAGAAATATATTGTACTCAAAATATCTAGAAAAGTAAAATGAAGAATGAATAAATAAATTTAATCCTCAAATAAATAAATATATTTTAATTTATCATTATTTAAAGGGATAGAAGTTTGAATGAGATAATGAGCCTTAAAGTGATCCCCTTATAGATTTTAATTTAATAAAATATGTTTTTAAGAAAGGGAAAATATTTATAAGGCATGTTAAATCAAAAAAAACAATGAAAAGTTTATAAGATAATATATAAAAATAGAGAATATGGTACATATAAATTGGGGAAAATGATTTAAAGAGTAAAAATTGAGTCATGAAACCCATTAACATAACTCTCTATTTCATTATCCAGAAAATAACTAAGATATAAACAAAATTAATTATTAATACATTAATATATTAATTAATTAACATTAATATAACTTTTTTCATTTCTATCTCTTTAATTGTTTAATTATTTTGTTTTTTTTGATAGGTAAAATTCGTGTGGAGGTTATTGTTAAAAGAATCTATTTCTCTTTAAAACAATTTTATTGATATTTGTACCTTATAAATAGAATATATTATCTCTAAAATTTTAAGTAAAAATATATAAATATATATATATATATATATATATATAATATATATGTTACATTTTCCAGTAATATAAAGGTTATAATTAAAGAAAATATAATGACCTTTTATGTGGTACAATCAACCTTGTGGAGGGATTTTCAAGGGCTATGAGAAAAAAATTAATTACTTTTATGCCTCTGTATTTTATTTTATACTAGCATTATAAAATTTATAGTATTTTTATGTTTTATTTAATAAGATGGATAAATATATTTAATAGGTATATAATTGAAAACAAAATGGATATAATCATATCCATTGTAGATTTGATAAATTTTTATTTATAATTTGTGACCTCCCAAACCATGTTTTAAAAGAATATTATATATCGAAGTGAAATTGAAAAAATAAATAAATTATTTTGATTTAAATTTTTTTATTTTTTAGATAAAATTGAATATTTCTGGAGTATATTTTATATATAAGTGACAAATGATATTCATAATTATACGGTGGGGTATCGTAATATAAAAAATGATTATAATACAGTTATATAGAAAATTTATGAAATAATGAACTTCCTTATGGCTCTAAATATTTTAACACCCCCTTAAAAGAATAAATCTATTAGCTATATTTTGTATTATGTATTTATATGATATTTCCATTTTACATAGTTTCGTAAGATATTTCAAATTTTTAATTATTTATTTTATTATTTTTCTTAATAAATAATAAAATTCACCCTTTACAAATTTCATGGATTTTTATATGATGAATTTTATCTAGAAAAATATTTTTTTGGATTATTTAACCTTTTGAAATGATATTTAAGTCTACGTTTGTATACCTAAAAATTTGTTAAAGTCATTTTGATGAAGCAGGATGATTTTTTTATTAATTATTGAAAATATAGTTTTCCAATACATGGGTAATTTGAAATGTTATTTTATCCTGAGGTATTTCTGAAGGTATAATATGGTAGAAGAGGAATATTGATAAATATAAGTATAAACATCAATCTAAGAATCTGGTGAATCCTTGTTAGTGAATGAATATCTCTTTAATTAATAGTGGGGGAATTCTTTTTTTGGAAAAATTTAATTAGTAGAGAAACAATTTTCATCTATTGTGGATCTTTAATAGGAGGAATATTTGGAGTTTTATAATCTCTTAAAAAATAATTTATATTTATTATTTTATTATTCTATGATAGACATTTTAATTAATCAAAACTATATAATTTATGTACGTGCATCCATTTTCTTTCATTATATAATTATTATTTATATGAATGATTTCATGTGGTGATTTATGTTTATTTGTTTTTTCATAATTTCTAGCATAATGTGTGATGGTTGTAAATACTTTCAAGAAGTAGTAATTTAGAAGTAAAATATTATAAATTGATATTTTATGGGTTATTTTGGTTTTTCCCAAAATATTATATGAAAAGAAGGTCTATTTGTACACACATAGTGGAAAAATAATGGTATCATATAGAGGAAATATTTAGGTTTCAATCATTGATAGAGATTATTTTGGATTATAATAGATGTAGTTGGATGTTATTTTGACATATAGTGATATGGGTGTGTAATTTTCTAGATAGTGTCTAAATAATTGGACAAAATGGATGGGGTGTAGATTGATAATAATTATCTTGAATTAGTATGAAATTCCCGTCTATAGAATTTGGATTTAATAGATTTCGAGAAGAAAATCATTTTGGATGTTATGAAAGTCTTAATTGATATTCATAACAATAAAGGAATTTCAATAATGTCTTTATTATATAACAATTGTTCACTTTGAGTCTGTTATTATAAGTCTATCAATATAAAATGAAATTGATTTTAACATAATATGAGGAAATATCGAGTACTTAAAGGTTAATTTCATGGATTCTTTTTTGGACAATACACTTTTATCATCACTATTAGAATGATGGTGTATTCTATTGACAATTATTTATAGTTCAATAATAACTAAATATCTTTTTATTGATAAAATTAAAAATTTATTCCTTCAAAAGTACTAAATGTGTATGGAATCCCATTTATTATCCTGAAATTCGCTCATTTTTGGCCGATAGGGATGGTCAACTCAATGGATGGACGATCCAAATAATTCGTCGAAACATAACTCCAAGTATTGATGTTAATTTATATCAGTTGTCTGAGGACCTACTGTTTTTATTTATGGAATGAGGGTATAAATCAAGTACAGATAGAAAAATCAATAGGTTTCAATTTTAAAATATTTATTATGTGTTTCTAAAAAATTATATATGCATGATTGATGTTACATACATTTTTTTCTGAGTGAGAGTTTATTGGTAGTGTTATGGTTTATTGAATCATGTACATCATCTCACTCAACATGAGAGTGAGGATGTGTGGGGGAATATGTATTTTGAATCTTGGTTAGATTATATCTATCAGATGATGATTGATTTTAGTAGTTAGATATAAAAATTTTACAAATAACATAACAAGTTGGGTTGTATTAAACATGACTAAGGTTATACACACACATATACTCTAGGTGAAACAAAAATCATTTGGAAAACCAGATGAAGTTGGATTGAGAACCTAATTTTTTTGGAATATGGAATATAAACATTGGGTCTATAATTATTTCAGAGGGGTTGAATGATTGTTCATTATAATTTACTAAAAAAAGACAATGATACAATGATAAAATGAAAGTAATAAGAATCTTTTATATGTTTTTAATGATTAATATATATACCTCATTATGAAGAATATTATTCCTATAGAACCATAGGGTAAACTCAAATTCAATAACATGGTGATTGAACAAAATTAATATTGTTTTCTTTAGAATAAGAAGAAGGTTTCATTTAATTGTTATGGATATAATCCTATAAATTAGAAGTTGTATTTGTCCATTTTTATGTTTGGGGACCTTCCTTTATAAATTATATAGAATATTATAAAATTCTTAAAATTTATTAATATTTCTACATGCGTGATCTATGTATTCATCCTAATGAGAAAATATATTTTTCCATAATTTCTTTAGTTGAAAACATTAGTAGGAGGGTATTACAATCCTAACATAATGTGACCCATTGGTAATGATTTAAGGAATATGAATCACAACTTCAAAAAATTTCCTTATAATATGCGACTCAATAATTAATTGAATCATTCTTGAACTCAAAAATATTTTGGAGTAATTGATATAATTAATATGACTTGATATGGTTAATCCTAGTGTGTTATAATTCCTTTATAAATTCGTAATGGAATTTTGGGGAAGCATTAAAATGATGAAATAACATTAAAAAAGATGTCATATATACAATTTTGGAAAAGAATTTATAGATGATCATTTTTCAGGTAAAATAACATTTAGTGGCCCAGCAAAAAAAATAATTATTATGTAATATTTTTAAGATAATTCCATTGAAATATCTATGTTGTGGGATAAGTGTGGTTTTCTTTTTTATATGGTTATGAAAACATTAACTCATTTTTTGGGATGATAAAATGAATCAATTCACTGATATCATAGGTGATACATTTAATGAAATACATTAGTGTAAATACTAAAACATGGTATTTGAGGAGGTTGAGGTAAAATATGCAATTAATTTTTATACAAAATTCGTTGATATAAATTTTTATGAACATAGAAGAAAGATAAATATGATATAATGCTACTAAGACTCATCAAATTGTACTAAAACAATTGGTTTATAAGAAGTTTTAGAATGTTCTTTTCATAAAATAAAACATCAGTTAAGTTTAATTAGTAGAATGGGGGAATTTATTTATAGGATTGGGAACTATATATATATTATTTTTGGAATATATGTTAGTGAACTAGAAAGTAAATATGTAGAAGCTTACTTAGTGACATAGAGTAGTGTTAGTTAAACATGAAAGATGAATTGAATCACTTGAATCTCAACAAAATATGGTATCAGGAGTGACATTGGGAATAAAATCAAAATTTATAGAGTAAATTGGTTTTCCACCTGATATAAGACAGTGGTATAAGTTATTATCCCATATTACATTTTGTGAAAAATGGTTTCTGAAAAAATATCATAAATTTTAAAATATTTTCTCCAAAGACATCATGAATAAAACTATTTGAATATTTCTTTGAATTATTTCTGTGAAAAATTTTCACATCGATTTGACGGATTTGAATACCAAATTTCCACATGTGATTTCGAAGAATACATATTCATGATTTACCACAATGGTTATGAAGATTATCGGAAGGATAAATTGGTATGTATATTGAAAATATGTCTATATGGAATAATGAATGTTCCTCAATAAGGGAATTCTAATTTTGATACATTCATTCTTGAATAAAAGATTAAATTGGGGTGAATCTAATCATACATTCTATAAGAATAAATATAATTATTTAACCTTAATTCTACTTATCTTTTATTTGGATGATATGATTCTTGAGTGACAATAAATTAAAAAGATTTATTATTTCAAGAAAAAATTCTCATGATAATTTGAAATTAATTGTCTTTTATATTCAATAATATTCATAAGGATGAATATTTTGTGGGATTTGAATGTTTTATATTTTTTTTTATCCCAGAATAAACATAATCAGAGGTTGATTGAAAAATTAAAAATTACTACATGTAACCTACCTTATCTCAAAATACAATAAATTTCATACATTAAAAGGAAATGTCACCATTTTTGAATGAGTAATTCCATATCCTGGAAAATATTCATCGTGATTTATGTATTTTATATTTTATGTATACAATTATCATCACCTAGATTAATATTTTGATTGTATCAATATTATTTGGTCACTTCATATCAATTAACATAAGTTGGAATTCTGTGACAGTGGAATGGGAAATCTGAAATTATTCTGATTAAAAAGATAAAAAATATATTTTAGTGATAATCTACAATTTCTTGATATTATGGATGTATATTTTTCTATATAAATAGAGTCTCCAATTTTCATTATATATTTTTTAATGTTAGATCCCCTTTTTTAGTTAACCATTATATCCTAAAGTATCACATGATCTGCACTATAAAGAGCGTTTATTTATAGGTATACTTATATTTTTACGATTTTTTAAATTTTATAATTTTAATTAAATAAAATAATATTTTGTTTTCTTATTATTTATAAATATATTATCAAAAGAGGAATTTTAGAGATTTATCAAAAAAATAGGTTTTCTTTATGAAAAAGTAAAACTTATTTTCCATAAATGTACTTCATTAATTTAATAATATGGAAATTATATTTAGAATCGATAAGTTCAAATTATATAACAAAACCAATCATTTTTTAGTCAAGAAAATTTTAAATATGATAATGATTAATCACCTATTTAAAAGGAAAATGGATGTTATCGTTAAAATAAATTTCCAACTATTATATAATTTTAAATTTCTATATTTTATATTAATATAAATTAAAATATTAAACTAATATGATGATTATTCACATAAGAACATATAACCACTCATTAAATTTATAATTAATTGGAAATAAAATTTATAATATATTAAATGTTATTTTACCTATAAAAATTGATTTTATATATATGAAGAATTCATTTAAAATTTTATATTCCCAGATTTAAAATTTGAAATAGAAATAATATATCAAAAATTTGTATTATTATTTACTATATTAGTCAATAATAGACATAATATATTTTTAGTAGTAAAAAATAACCATGTTTAGTTTTCTTCAGGATTAATAAGTGTGAAATAGGTAAATTTGGTATCTAAAATTTTTAATAATTAAAATTGAATAAACACCTTCTAAAAATTCTTTTTTGGTATTTATTTTATTTAAACATTTCCCTCCAAACATTTCTCCACCTATCTAAAAAACCATATATCCTAATATGAGTCCATTCTAACACCTTAACTAACACTAGTTTCCTTAAAAATCCCTCTTTTTAAATATGAAAGCTACCTATCACCACCTGTTAAATAAAACAATAAAATTTTTCCAGATAATAAATACCCTATTTACTTACCCATCTATTCCATTTCACAATAATATGGTTTTTATAATTTATTATCTAAAACTCATCCTTCTCTACGGAATCTTCCAGGATAAACACAATGTTCTCTACATAAGTTCATTCATTTAACTAACATAATATTCTTTTTCATCCTTCTTTTGAAATTTATTTTTCCACAAAAAATGAGTAATTTTTTTTTATAATGTTAATAAATTATTTAAGAAGAAACACTAACTAAATTTTCCCTTCCCCTGAATAATAACACAAGTTTCATCCATACAATGTATGTACTACCACCTCCACGACGCCTTGCATATCATTTTTTCTTCACTAAATAACAATTATGTATCTGTGTATTGTATTAAAGGACTTATATTTTTTTTAAATCAATATTTTTTTGGTATGAAAATGATTAGAAATTATTTAAGATATGGCCAATAATGATTCATCATTAATTTACTAATTTATAATACAACTTTATTAATGATAACCATAAAATCTTATTTTATTATATAATTATATCAAATATTTTTTCATAGAAATCATTATAATTATGTTACATCATAATAATAATCACTATGTAAGGTTATTACACATCATTATTAATTATATTACAATCAAGGTACTTCATAATCAAACATTAAATTTTGGCCTTTTCATGTTTGGATCAGTTTAACCACCATGTTAAAAAATATAATTAATTTATGTCATGAATAAAAATGGTAACATAATTAATGGTATTATAAGAAGTTATTTTTTAAATATTTACTTTTTTTGGAGATATTATATTAATTTTTATTACACTAATTATGAAAACAAACTTCTATCATGATAAATCATCGAAACATTCATGATATCTAATTTGTATTCAATGATAAATAAATATCATGTAATGAATTTTATACATCATATATTAATAAAATTATTACATAAAATAATAAAAATTATCATTTAATGAGGATCTACAAATTAAGAATGAATGTGGATATAATTTTAATGAAACGTGTACAAACTATCAAAACAATAAACATAGAATGTTGAAAATAAGAATATTTCATGTTGAGAAGGAATATTAATGAAGATTATTAATGAAAATGTATAGGATAAAATTTATAAATTAAGTGAATATGAAATAAAGGTTCATGAAATATGAGGATAATTTGTATTCATGGTTTTCATGAAGATATTTAAGTATTTTTCTTCTCTAATTCCTCTATTTTGGATATTTTTGGTACTACGAATTTATCTTGATTTATGTGGTACATGTTTCCCCATTTAAGATTTTATATCCTAAAATTATATTATTAATTGAATTTAATGATAAATTTATTTCCCCCTATTTCAAATTTTTTAATGAATATCTACCCAAGCCATGTTTCTGGGTTTTCTTTCCAAATGATCTTTGTTAAAAAACCACGTTATATTCACCAACTGTTTTCATTTGTGGGGTGCTTACATTTCCATGAAATAATTTTTCACATATTAGTGAAAAAAATTTATTCACAACTATTAATTTAAATCCCTCTCACATATTATATTTAATCATTACTTAACAAAATAGTTTTACAACTATATCATTTCAGTGTTAAAAAAACCAGCCTATGATTTTGTAATGTAAAGGTTTTTGTAATTTCCTATAAATAAATCTATGTATTCCTATTGGAAATTTCATGTTGTTTTCAAACAATATTATCTATGATAAATCACCCTGGATAAGGTTGGATTATTATTAACTCAATCATAACTAAGATTAATGATGAGTGGGAATATTATTTAACACATTGAGATACACTCATAAAGGATAAAATTTTGGATATTTTTAAATTCATAATGAACCATGATTAAAAATATTCACAACCATATCATTAGTATAATTCCAATAAAAACTATTAATCCCCACAGCTATATTCAATCGATAAGCCAAATAATTAAAATTTCCCACTCTCACATATTTATGTAATAATAGTACTTCATGTTACTTTAATTATAACCCAAAAATAATTTGTTGATTAAAGGGTGTTCACAAAGAAATACACATTATTTTCATTATTGTGCAGTATTAGCTTTCTCTATTTCTCATTATATATATATCGATGATTTAGTTAATTAATGGTTTAATAGAAAATTGTATAAATGGTACTGATAACTAATATGGTAAATTTATTTGACTTAATCAAGTGAAAGGTAGAGCCCAGAAATATATAGTAATATGACGCATCGATATGCCTCGTAAAACAAAATATGTTGATTTTTTTATACCTCTTCCCTTAATAAAGTTCCGGCTACGCAAATGACTTTGAAAAAAAATATAGTTTTCTAACATTATGTATACTATTAGTATGAGTTCAAAGAGTATTGTTATCCGTGCTTTAATTCTTTATCATGGATATATAAATTTCTTATATTTAGTTGATTATGGATTCATTTTTTTCATTTATTCATTATAAATCACTTAATACATGATTATGAGTGAATTATTCTTCAATTTTCCACTCCTTATGTAGTATCAATGCTGATCATTATTTTTTTCATTCCCCAGGAAATATAAATGAAAATTAAGTGAAAATTTCATATAAATGATGAAAGGAAAAGGGTTTTATTACCATGTGTACATGTTGTATCTTATGTTTTCAAATGTTTTGTATATATGTATCGAGTCTTAAAAATTACTATGACATTTGATCCTACATAAAATATTTTTATTCATAACCAATAATGTAGTATAACTACCTTATATATTTTTCCACAGTCCATGATGGACAAACTTATAAGAGTGCACATTTATTAAGAAGCATGTGAATTATATTTTGGGGAAGTAATATTGATAACACAAGAATTAGTAAATAACACAAATATTTCTATTTAAATTTACAAAAAATAATAATTTGTATTTTATTTTACAATTCAATGTCATGTGATAATTGTTTTTTTATCATTGTCTATTGTTTATGAATAACATGGGGGAATATGAATCCTATAAAGACGCATAGGGAATGTAGGATTTCATGTATTTGAGAATGTTTGTAATTCTCAGTAATTACAATCTGGCATTGGTAAAATTTGAAGTCTTTTTGATACCTCATCTCTATCAGATAATCAATATTATTTTAGATGGTGCTTTTAACAGAAAACAGAGTACCTCCGGATGAGTATCATTATATTGGGATCTTGATGAAAATGTAAAGGGTATTTTTTATGGATATTTTTGAGTGAATTTATCATCATGTAGAGATGATTGGGATTATTCATGATATATATTTTTCCAAAATGAATAGATTTAAAAAAAACGGGTCAAATATTCAACCTTGTACTTTCATGTAGGCTACCAGAAATGATGAATTTAATCATACCTAGATATTTACAGCTCAATTAATAGAATGCATGAATAATATAATTAGCATTGAATTAATTTTTACACTAGTCTTTCGAGAGGCGAATATGGTTTTATAATGTATTTCTAACAAGGTCATTGGTATGGATCACACATGGTAATATTCTCTCATAGGTGATTTTATAACTCATTATGAAGGAGATTATAATAATCATACATACATTCTTCTTTTATTGTGCTTCTTTTCATTACTAAATTCTAGGTCCTTTTTGGACAGGGTACTATTGTTAAACAATAACGGATCACATAATGAAACAAAAACCTAAAATAATTCGTGGAAATATTAAACCATTGGAATTTGAATAGTAGATCATGTCCCTAGATAATATCAATAATTATTTGGGAGGTATTGAATAGGATTGTTCATCATTTAGGTATATCATCATCAGGGAGATGCAGACCGATGGTGGTATCTAACTCAAAACATTAAATGGGAAGATGATATAAAAACATATAATGGTGAAAATTTACAATGGTATTATAAAAAAAATAGTTTCCTTATCAGAGAAAAATAGAAATGAAAAGTATAGATATTATAAAAATAGTGGAGGTAATTTTTTTGGTCTATGAGGATAACCTTATTTGGTTATCAAGGCATGTTACAGACTATGTAATTAGATCAAAACCATAGTTGTTCATTTAATTGATGAATTAAATCAAATACTTTATTGGGTTTTTCCTCTAAAAAATTTAATAAAATTAGTATTACCTTAATGAAACATTAAAAAATAAAATGATTTCTCTATGATATATTTATTCATGTGAAATAATGATAAGAAGAGTTTGGTTGGGCATCATTGGATAAACAATTTGGAAAACTAGAAGTAATGAAGGATGCATTTTCCCACATGATATAAGTGTGGGAATAAACACCTTGGGATTTTGTCGAATGTGAAAATGTGTTTATAAAAGTTCATATGAAAATTACATCAAGATCACTGATACCATGGAGGTGAGAAGAAATTTTTGTTCAAGAATTTGACTATAAGGAGAAAAGACATAATGCAAAGAAATAAACAAAATTTAAAGTGATCCAAACATTGAAAATTTTAAATAGATTAAGGCCAATATTATGTGATTCCCATATCTTATGTGAAAATTTATATTATCTTTGTGATTTCTAATACATGGATAGCCTCGAATTTCAATAATTTTTTATTTGAATCATGATCATTCCAATCTTTCATATCATCCTTATTTTATAAAAATAGGAGATAATTATATAGAAACCTATTGTTATAGTTATGAATTAAAAAAATAAGTGTGATTCTTATGAAAATAATGATACGGTATGTGGTGATAGTTATAATTAATTACTATAATATATTTTCCAAATTTGTTATTATACCTACGATATACATTGATATAATTTTTGGTATGGATTATCAATCAATTGACTATAAAATTTTAATTTCTAGGAGAATGAAAATACGATTAGAAATATTGAAGTGGAATCTATTTTTATTATATGGAAGACTGAATCATATAAATTATTTATTCATTCATCCATACATTATATCTTTAATTAAATTATTGGGAGAGAATAAGATAATATAATGATAATGATGATATACAATGGATGGAGGATGTAATTGTGGTATAAAAATTCATTTATTTATCTAGAGTAATTTATCATTCATAAATGGGAGAATTAATTTTATTATCCTACTAAAATCCATCTTAGGTCTAGTCATATGTCACAAAATCTACATCGAATGAAACCAATGGGGATTGTAAAATTGAAAATATTGTAGTATAGTAATTCATTGTGTATTTATATTATCTATTATTTCATCATTGGGTGCCCTTATTTCATTTATGAAAATAAAGGATGGGACAATGGGAGTGTTAAATGATTGTAGATCTTTCAATTGCATAAAAATGGATGAGTACCCATTAATACACATTGATGAAATAATTTATCATTATTATAGATACTAATAATATTCAAATATTTATCTTTTACCATTTAACATATAATAAGTGTGAAACATGATGGTATACCAGAGAATGTATTTAAAACATGTTATGGAATAGATAAGTTAATTATAGGGAATTTTGGATTGAATAAATCACCTTATATCTTTGTGGATATGATGAATACAATGTGGAATAACTATGTATATTAAATTATGGTGGTATTATATTATGGTATAACAATGTTCTCTATGATTTATGATGAGTAAAACAGTCATCAGAAAATAAATCAAGTGACCCTATTCAAAAATGAATTATATTGGATATATAGTTCTTTTGAATTTGAGCTTAATGAAGTTTATTTTCAAAGACATATTGTCTAGAAGGATGAAATATCAATTAACCCTTCATTAAATATGAGGGTCAAAGATTTTAATACAATGAATAACCTAATAACTATCCAATGTTTCTTAGATTTACTATGTCACTATCATTTGTTTGACCATGGTTTTCTGAGTTCAATAACTCATTATCCAAATCAAGATGAAAAGGGGACAAATTCACATGGTCAAAAAAATGTGAGTAAATTTCTAAAAAAATATGATATAGAAACTAAATACTACAATTTTATTAAATATTCATCATAGTAATGAAGGATTTGTAAAGTATAGTGATTATTAGATGAATATAATTGGTTGTATCATTATTCAAAATGTCATATTGATTGAAATCCTGAAAATTGAAAATCCATAAAAATAATATTCAAAATTGTGACCTTTAATTAGAATCCTTAATAAAAAAATTATAAATATCAGGAAAATACCTCTACATTGTGATATTCTCTATATATATGTAAAATAAGTGGTTTAAATATATCTTTTTTTAAATAGTTCTCAATAATTGACAAAGATGGTGGTTGGAACTTCCCAATGACTGTGGTTTACCAATACACTATAACCATGGGGGAGAATAAAATTTGATTCATTGATTATGGGGGACCATGGAGTTTAAATAATGACAACTATTAAAAAGATTAATTTGTCCTAAGATATAGTTAGGATACACATGACGATTTTATGGTAAGGGGACCAATAATAACATTTTCATGAAATTTGAATGATATTATTATGAAAAAATATAGAGACATCCAAGTATTATGATGATAACATAAAATGAAATATTAAATTAATAAATAATGGTGAGTTGAAATATTTAATATATATATGTGTGTGTGTGGAGTATTGATTATTAGGATGGTTTATGGTTTGAATTCATACAAAATTTTAATATAGAATTGCAATATGGAAAACCTCGATGAAATATATATATACCATAGTAGGAAAGAGTTTTATATGGGTTTATGAGAACAATTAACTTTTGATGGTATAAAGAGATAAATTGAAAACTATGTGTCCTAAATTTTTATTACACAAGTAGGAAAATGCAGAAAGACAACATCCTAATGGAGTCACATAACATCTATATGTACTAATATAAAAGTTCACAATGTTGGGATGGTATTTTAGCTAGTCATCCAAATTCACCCAGGAATAATTATTCTATATGTTTCTTCATTTAATTTTTTAATAATTATGATCATTTATTAGGGATAATGAGGTATCTAAACACTTAGGAAAACAACTTTCTATATACCGATGAGAACATGTGGCTTCCCGAGAATCTTTTTTGAGTGGTTCATGCCCCTTAGTTTAGATTAATATTCTGGAAGGGTCAAAAATGAAATCCTAACAATAAGACACATTTATGCACAAACTATCATTCTAATATTGATGCGAATCTTGAAAAGACTATCCAAAAATTATGTGGAATGGTGCGATAAAATTGTCTTAATATCCATGGTACATGGGATATGTATTTAACTTTGTTATATTTTTTATATAATAATAGCATCAATTATTGAATCAATATAACACTATAAGAATCATTGTGTATAATAATGTGTAATACTATTATTTTTTGTGAATAATATTTAAAATGAATGATAGTAGGAATTTAGGTTGTTGTTGGTATGATTATTAATATATATACTATTCAAAAAAATATTAAATAATAACATAACAGACAAAAGAGTTGTGCTGATAATAAATGGAATGATTTTAAAATCATGTCAAGGATATCATTATCATGAAGGATTTACCATGAAATGGAGTTATAATATTTTTTAAAATTTGAAATTTTAGGACCAATAACATTTTAAAATTTTTAAAAACTAAGATAAATGTGTGATTTAACTACTCAATTGACTATGTCACCCAACTATTATAAATTAAATAACATCATCCCTATTTCATTTCTGACAAAATTTATTGAGGTCTAACTATTGTTATCACATCTAATGGAATATGATTAGAGCTTGACATGTCTTATAATGAATATTATATCATGATTCATGATCCTAAAGAGAAAGTGGTGTTGAATCAACTAACTCTATTAATATAAATCCATTAGAGATATAAACGACTATAAGATGAATAATAGTAACATGAATATATTTTGAGGAAGGTGTTTCCTAATGTATTAAATTTCTTATATACACTAGAACATCTCAAGAAAAAAATATTTTTGTCCATAAAATATAAAACTCGAGACTCCTGTGGTAAATATACCATATATTCAGAATGATTACATGGTACTAACTCTAAAGAAACATAATTCATGTGTATTTTTAATAGTTTTTATTTTAAATTTTATAACATTATTTTTTCAAAATAATTGCAATTTTTTAATTCATTATAAATTTAGCATCAAAAGAATAATGTTATTTTAATTTTTATAAACTTGTTTAATGTGAGAATATATTGAAATGATTTTTCCTAGAACATATTAATTTTATTTACATAATTGGAAATTTAATTTTGAATTATTAATATAATGTTTTTAACTATATTATTCTAATTATTAGTCATCCCTAATAAATAAATTAGGATAAGGATTAATTACAATGGAAACAATTAAATGATTATTTTTAATGACTTAATTTTATAAAAGTCATATAGATTTTATCAAAATAAATTATATTATTATAAATGAAAATATGAAATCAATATGATATTCAAAAATATAATAATATATATAATAACTAATTCAATTAATAACTTCTAGATGAATAAGATTACAAAACAGTTAATGTATTGGTTGTTATTTTTCAACTAAATCAAACTTTTATATATCATATATTTTAATTTAATAGTTAATTATCATATATTATGATATATTAATAGTATAAATAGATCCCAAATATGTAATTAGACTGTAAATTTTTTTAATGATATTCATATTTTATGTTTTATAATAAAATAATTACCATAGAAAATATTTAATCATGATTTATACGGGGAAAATCGGTAAATGAGGTATCATTCATTTTAAATAATTAAAATCTTAAAAATAATATACAAAGTATTCTTATGTAATAAATTAATTCCCACATTTATAAACTACCATTTCTACAAATAACACACTATATCCAAATAGAAACTGTATGATTCTATTCACACCCTTGACAAAAATTAGTTTCCATGAAAAATACCACAATTTGAACTTTTAAAATGGGTATATCAACACTCATGAAAAAAACTAAAATATAATTTTTTCTCTAGAAAATTCACCCTCATTCAATACCATATAATCCCTTTTCATCGTCATAAAAATCTATTCAAAGAAAATTCATTCCTTTTGTTTCCTAGAAATCCTCAACGATAAACCCAGAGTTCTGAATGTATATTCAATCATTTATCTTATTTCCTTCAATTTCAAATTTATTTTGAAAAATGTTATACATTATTTCTGTATTTAAATTTTACAATTTTTTTAAAAACAATCAGAAATTAATTACATCTACATTTCCTTTATCCCTTTATAAACACAACAATATCATTCATAGGTTCTTCTTGCTACTGCCACCATGATGTAATTTGTTTAATTTTCCTTCACCACCACACGAGGATTTTTAATAATTATGGGGTTAAAGGATAAATAAAATATTTATAATATCATTAATGAAATAATTTGAATATTTTGAGATCATATTAATTATCTTTTCGACAAACAATCATAGTTAATTATATCATTTAGCAAACTATAATAAGAGGCTAATTTTGTATTCAAATTCTATAATATTTTTTAAAAACAGTACATAATATAATAATTCCTTCCAATTAATGGAGATCCAAATTGTGAATAAAAAGGGGATCATTATTTATATGGTATTCTACCTTTACAACAAAATTACTTCATAATCATTCGTTAAATCAAGGAATATTTATGGTTGGTCTGATTAAATAACCTATATAAACAATACTATGAATTTATGTCAGTAATGATAAAAGAAAAATTATTACAATTAAAATATGATATAAATGTGTAAATATTTATTCATTCATGCAATAGATACATTATAATAAAATTTAATTTATAAATTTGAAAAATATATTTCAATCACGAAGAATTGTTGAAACATTAATGTTATTTATTTCATCTTCACAAATAATGAATAAAAAAATCAATGGAATTTAACACAAACATATGTTATTATAATTCATAAATAAAAGTTAATTTAAATATTTAATAATTGTTAACATTAATTTAATAATAAATATAGTAACCGCTATAATGAATCTTTTTCAAACGATTAAAACTATAAACACATGATGTAGAAAATAATAATAATTCATTCATAAAATAATAATTTATGAATATTGTTATTGAAAATCGATTTTATGACTAATATAAATTAATTTAATTACTTTTGTTTGCTTTTTTATGTTATAGTATAAATAATTTTTGTGTATATTTGAATCAGGGATTATGGGTTTTATCTCAAATCCTTTTATTTGGGACTTTTTTTGGTATTATTCAACTAACAACAATTATGTGGGGTATATAATGCCTTTTTGAGATGTTATATCATGGAATAACTTCATAGTAATAATTAATTATCATTTTTATTCAATAAATTTCATTGGTATTTTATTTAATCTCTCTCAAATATATATGTGGGGTTTTCTCTCTCAATTTTCATTCATTGGTACTCATGTTATATTAACCAACCATTTTATTGTATGTGGTGAATAATATTACATTTAATACATTTTTACCTATTAATCATGGAATATATTATATTTAAATATCAATTTTTTCTTCCCTCTGTCATATTTTGTACTCACTAATTACCAAACCTTTTTTAAAACTCAATCTTTTACATGGTTGAAAACCCACCCAAAAAAAGGTAAAGTAAAAGTGTGTTCCTGTTAATATAAAATCCATCCATATATGGATACTAGAATGTGTATGTGGATATGTCAATGATGAAACTAGGTTTAATAACATAAAAAATGATTGTTTTAGGATATACCAAATGCTAACGTTGAATGATAGTGAGTGGGCCTTAGACAACACACCTGGTGAGACACTACCATGGTATATGACTTGGAATATTCAATCAATTTTTATGAACCATGATGACAGATTTTCCATACTATTCCCTTTTTCTCAATACCATTGAAAATTGAAAAACATAATTTCTATCTTTAATTGATAACTCAACACATTGAATGAGTCCTCAACAATATGTTTTCTCGATGAGGGTATATCATCATTATAGACAATGGGGATTTCAATACATGTATATTACATTTTTTTAGACAAATATTGATCACATTAAAAAATTAAATTCCCAATGACCATAATAATTTAATATCTTTTGAATCATGAATCAAAATATTCAAACATGGTGAAATATCTTCATTGTTTCCAAAAAATATATTCTCCTTAGTAATTTTACATAAAACCTTATTTATAACCTGGGGAAAGGATAAATAAGAAAGGGGTGATTTAAGATTTTTATTAAGGGAAAACAAAGTAGATATATAATCATAACATGATAATAAGGTTATACATACTTGATAATTACATTTTATAGCAATACCCTATATATAAAATATAATATAAGTGAGTCATGAAAAACTTATTGGCATTCAAAAGACATGAATAATAAGGAAATCAAGAAAAGAATCCATGATACAATAACATAGGAATAAGAAATATAATTTCTTCTCGTACATAGTCATATAAATTTATTTCTATAGTAGTAAATTCATCACATCCAAGACCATCTCTATATTGTTGTTTCACTCCCAATATCATCTTGGCAGTCATGGTTAACTCTCATGATGATATTATTTTTCAATTATCACTACCAACCACTTATTAGTGTAAAATTCGTTAAATGAATTGAGTTCACACCTAATTTCATCCATGTCTATCATAATAGATATAAATTTGAACCCAATGCATTTGAAGAAGATATATTTCACAAACATATCAAAATTAAATCACACAAACATGTTCCATAAGATCATAATAAATAATATAGTAAAAAATTAAATAAATTGGGTATCATTAAAAATGAAATAATATCATATCATGTGATGTATATAATGTATTCATAATTATATCATCAAAGTAAAACCCTTCATAAGAAGAGGGATTCATAAACATATAAAATAAGAAAGAAAATAGGATTCATAACTTTAATACCATCAAAACATCACCCATTCATAGAATGTATATGAATGGAACCATTGGATCATTTCACCAGAAATGAAGAAGAAACACCATTATATTTCATCTTATAGGGAAAATAGTATTAAAATATCTTTTAAAAAATCATGTGGAAAATATAATTCACGCTATGAGAACAAAATTTTAAAACATAAAAAAAAAGTGAAGAACATTTTTATTTGAAAATAACCATGAAAAAACATATATAATATTGACAATACTTTTAGAGACCTCTTACTAAAAAACATGTAATCTAATATTGAAAAAATTTCCAATCAATTTCCCTTAAAACGAAATAAAATAAGAATTAAAATATTTCAGAATAAATTTTCTTTGAACATTTTTAAAATAATAATGAATAGTTTTTTTAACAAATTTGAAATTGAAAATAATATTAAATCCTATATATGAATATTTAAGATCATTTAAATCCTTTCCCTTTAGTACAATCATTTAAAAAAATATAAAGGGTCCTTTGGAAATAATATTAGATTCTTTTTAAACAGAAAACAATTTTTCAAAAAACAATTTTCTTGAAAATCATTTTAAATCAACAAATTTTGAGAATACTAAGAAAAAATATCCATTTATAAAATATTAATATTAATTTAAAATTAAATAATAATAAAAATGGTGGTCATTATAGTGGTTATTTCTATATATTCCAAACATTCTTTTCACAACTAAAAGGTTTAGAAAAATGCACTGATCAGAAAAAAATGTATTCCAATTAAATTTTTTTTAGAAAAGGTAATAAATAGATACAAGTGTATTTTAAAAATAATAGAATTATATTAAATAATTTTTCAAAACAGTTCTATAATATTAAATTTTTAATGAATGGAGATTTATGACCAAAATGAGAAATAATTTCAATTTTCAGAAAACACATTATATTAATTATGTTATGTACAAAATAGTGGTAAAATGGGACCATTACATGGATATAACATTTGTAACCATAGAATAACAAAACTCATGAATTTCTGGGTTATGGATAAACACATTTCATCAGTAGAAGTAGCATCATAAACAATATAGATAAACAACGAGAACGAAGAAATAAACTTTTACCACATTGGTAAATTTTAATGATGCTACACTGGAAAGGATAAAATTAAATGATTATAAAAATATTATTAATATTAGGAAACCCATGATATAAAATTTCAAATACAGTATATAAACCTCCTAGAATAATATAATATTATAACAAGACATTTGTCTTGAAAAATGAAATTTAATAAAGAATTACATTACTGATTTGGTAATTGTTGAAACATTGATCCCATGGAATAAATATAATAATATAGATATTAATATACCCATAAATATAATAATCATAAACATATAATATATATATATTATCATTATATAAACCACACATAAGAAAATAAAGGTTAATAAGAAATATAACTCACAGGTATAAGTAGTGAGATAAGAACACCTTACCGTAAGTATTGACATTCTTTGTACACATTTTATGTAGTTTTATTACAAATAAATGATTATTATTAATATAAATTATAACTATAGTATTATATATAATTTTATATATGTTTTGCTGGCTTTATATGACCTATTTTTTAACAACTCCATGTTAATGTATCATTTCAGGTAATTTTAGTATTTTTTTTTGTACATGTTTTGATATATTATTCTTGATACTCAAACATAGATAGTGGTATTATATCTCTATAATATTATAAATTATATCCATATCATATATATTAATTATAAAAATATTTATAATAACAAATAAATGATATAAATGTGAATGTGAATACACCGTTCATAGAGACGATAGGTCTTACGTACACAAGATCATTGTTTTTGTTTAATAATCGCCATTAAATAATGAAAATAATGTAAATAATGTAAATATTTATATATATTATCATTAAATTAGAATAAGTTTTTCATATATATAATTTATATTTACTCATCTCTTCTATACTACATTCCATTTAAATTATGAATGAATCATATAACTTCAAGGAGGCTGTAGTTCACACGTCCTCAAATGAAGTTATCATTTTTACAAAAAGTAGAATACATGAAGGTATGTTTAATATAATAATTATATGAGATTAGATAAATACTAAATATAAAATATATCATCCAAAAAAATGAGTTTTCTTTATAAATCTAATCCATGAGTGTTGGTAAAGGGAATACATACATTATCGTTCTATAGGGTGATATTTCTCTATACTCAAGAATTATATTTAGTTAACAAATATGAGGAATTGTGTGTAATTTTAGGAAGAACCACTATAATTAAAAAATATAATTATATATATGATAATTTAATTATGATAAAATCACGGAATGAGAATGTTTGAGGGTGTGGATATTGAAAAACAATTGAGGTTCTTAAAGAGGGATGTTAAATTTTCTTTGGGAAACTCCTTTTGGTTTTCACCAAAGGGATTCCATTGATGGATTTATTATGAATTGAATGATTATATGATGAAGGGATGTAATTTTGGATATTTTTTTATCATTTTTTATCAATTAAATAGAATTTATTGGTGTGAATATGTGTGATAGGTAAGTTCTATTTTATAGTGTACAATGAGTGGTTTTATTGTAATTTTTTAAAAGGGAATTCCACACACGGTTTAACTATGTAAAGATTCTCCAATAATAGTCCCAATTCTATAAATGTGAGTTTAGGGAAAAAAATATTACCATGAAATGGATTTTTAAAAATATTGAAGTCATTTTGGGTCCTACATTTAAGGTCATGTCAATTGTTTAGAAAATTGTTTATCTTAATCGTTGTAAATAATATTAATCACTTTCACAAATATTTTTTAAAATTAAAACTAGTTGTAAATTATTAGATATTATGAATTATTCTAATTACTAATATGGAATCATTTTCTCAATATTTCAATAATAGAATTGGGGAATATTTTTTTTAAATTTAATCCCGCACAAGGTATGATAAAATCAGATTTTTAAAGTAAGAATGTTCAAATGTTTGATATCATTATTATCCAATTTATTTTTGAGTATTATTAAAATGAAAAAATAGGAATAGTTTTTCAAAATTTTATCCAATTAAACTCTCAATCTGAACTAAACAAATTATGATTATAAGTAAATTTGATGAAAAGAAATGTTTTCAATTATAATTATGTCTTTTCAACTATTTTAAGAAAAATAATCTTCTCAACAAAATTATGATAATTAAAATAAAGTACATTTTTATATTCATATCAGAATAATAATTTATATTTTGTTAAATATGATTTTTAAAAGAGTGAAAAAATATATTTAAAACGGGTTCTCTATTAAAAGGCGATAAAATTAACTTTTAGAAAAATTAATCTTTTTATTCAATATATTTTATTTATTAAAATAAAATCCCTATCAAATCAATTGGATGATTATAAAAAATAATGAATGAATATATAATATAAAACATTATATGAAAAAAATTAAAAAAAGTAGTTTTTTTAATTTATTATACGAAAATATTTTTCATATAAAAGTAATTTATTCATTTTCAGATAGTCAATACATTCACTCCTATTAAATGATAAAAAAATGATTCCTTTTTTATATAAACACTTAAATAATATTTTATAATTCTAAATTAAATTTATTTGTAACATGCATTAAAACATCAATGTGTTAGCTATAATAATAATTCAATAATAATATTAATATTATCTTTTAGTTTGGTAATTCATGACCATGCTTGTAACAAAATATATCAATCGGATTCGTTACTTTGTGTAATATAAGTCAAAAAAAGTCTTGTATGTACTTCAAGATAATATAGTCTTTGTATGTAGAAAAATATTAATATAGTGATGTGTATAATCCAATACACGCGTTGTTATATTGTATAACTAAAGCCATATATAGTGTTGCATGAAATAAAAAATATAATAAATAATAAACTTATTTGAAATAAATAATTCAAAAAATAGATGGTTGTTACAATTTTATATTGATGACAACCCGCACATTATATGTTGATTAATGTATTTTTAAAAAATGAATCTGTGGTAGTATATTTAATGGGGAAATAATTTTTTCCTCTATTTCACATTATATGGATAACTATGTTTTACTTAGTAAGGGGTTACTTTGGGAATGTTATGAATGTTCATGATGACTCTATTTACAGAATTCAGGAGACATAATTACGTAATGGTTAAGGATAAGAATTATATATACCCTTTAAGAATCGACATGTCTTAATGAGACCAAATTTGTAGGGTAATGATGTATACTTTTTTAAATAATAGTACAATGTCATAGAATAAGGTTTTGCCAAAATTTTTGATGTTCATCATAATGAATTCCATCACTATGAGATAAATGAAAATTTTTATAAGTTTTTTCCTATAATTAAATGTATATATAATTCCATTTGTTTCATTATATTGTAGTATCTTATTCATTATTATTTCAATACCAACTATGACATGTTTATTATATGAAATGTTCAATTGTATAATACACTTTAATATGAACTTATGAAAAATGAGATTTTACTTCTTTTACCCATGAAATCAAAAGGAGTCATTGTGTAATTATTAATGATATGATAGATGGTCCAATCATGTTCCCTTAATGTTATAATTTTTTGTATTCTTTCATATGTTAAGGTGGTATGAATGTTGTATACATAGAATACCAAGATATTTAATCCTATGGAATTTTTTCTATTCTACACCGCTAACAAAATATCACGTGTTACATAGGTAAATGGAGTCCTGGATGTTGATGATTGTGTTAAAGAATGTTATGTAAGTTACATTGAACTATATTAATGATGGTCAAGTGATATAGAATAATCAATGTGAAAAAATATCAACATCTATATTCGATAATCAGAAAATAATAATATGAATTGTATTATACAATTCACTATCATTAGGTAATTATGTGTATAAAATTTTTGAAATACTAAGACTAATGGATGGAATGAAAAACATATAAATTCACATAGTTAATGTAGGACAATTCTTGATGGAACTCTAAATAGAAATGGATCAACCCAAAAAGAATGTGCCTCACACACCTCCATAATTTAAAATTCCCCTACCTGTTAAATTAGTCTCACCCATACTAGAGGATTCTATATCGCCATCCTCATCATTCCTACCATTACTGCATCTCTACATACTCACTATCTCATATGATCTTTATGATATTTTACATGAAGCTCTTCCTCAAGTAATTAGTGAAGTATTCATTTGGGCATACCTAAAATATGATCTCATACATCTTGATCCTTCTAGGTTAGCCTATCATAAACCAACTCCTGAGATCTAACAAGTTGGGAATACAGTGTATTTAGTGCATGGATCTCCATTGAATTACTTTCCCCAAGGGTCCTTTGTGGTGGAATAGGGTTTTCACAAATGGACTTTTGTTCGAATGGTTTTTGTGGGTCAACACCTATCCCAGTTTTCAATAATTTTATCACTTCATATGGTCTCTAATATCCACAGTATGAGTTTATTCACAATCTAAACGCCTTATATTTAGTTGTTTAATCATTTAATGATTTTGTGATGGCATGTTTTGGTGGCCATTGACCCATTTTGAATAGATGACTCAATAATTTTTCATGGTCTATGGACAAGCACTATAGTAATGACCGTCCCATAACAGTTGTCTGGATTAACATACCGAGTCTCCCTATTCATTTTACAATTTTTATTTCGGTCAATGTATAAGACATACTCATTGACCCTTATTAATTGTAGATATGTATATACATCATCTTCAATATATTGGTGTGTCCTGGATTTGTGTTGATATTGATTTATAATGGTCATTCCTAGAAAACATCCTTCTTAGATGTATAAGAGTGGTGTCTTGCTGGAATACTTATGTTTTACTCTCCCAATACTGGATTGGTAATTAATTCCATATTCAAGGTGATTATCTCTCATCATTCTATATGTACCATCCCATATTTTCTCCCCACCCATCTTTTTTGACATTTTAAACATTGGGTTCCTCCCTTGGAAAGGTGAAGGTAGTATCCGAAAATGACCATTTCACGATAGTTTTTTTCAAATGGTTGTGGTTTTAACCACCGCCACATGATTATGCAATGGTTATAAAATGATGTAGCTAAATTTGGTGTTATCATACAATATGCGGCAGTTTCCACGATTAGAGGCGGTTTTTGGTAACCTTCATAGAGGGTGAATTTAGTGGTGCGATTTATGGTTCTAGTAGTGGTTTCTCCAACGAGAAGGTTTTGTAGTGGCGGTTATAACCTCCACTAAAAGTGATATCAGTTTCTCCAATAATACCCATGGCTAAATCCATGTTAACTGCCATGATTTAATAGAATTATATGAAAACATTTTAAGGTTGGTTTTAACCATCGCTAAATTATTGTACGTAGTATTATTTTTAACCGCCATGGATAGAAAATTACTATAATTATATTGGTGGTTAAAACAACCTCTAAATATATTATATGTATTTGGTAGTGGTTAAATCTGCCTCTAAATCTAGATTTACAAAAAACAGTAGCTAGTACTGTAGGCCCATTACCAATGACCTAAAAACCCATTCCAATTAATATAACATACAACATGAAGATGATAATGTGATATTTGAGATGAGAGGATCTATATATGAATGTGAAAGGATGAGTCTAATGATACCTGATGATTTATTAATATGGTATTGTGATATTTGAGTCAATGGAATAGAACAAATGAGAGTTATAGGGTTTCATATAAAGAATGATAACATATATCACCACATCACCAAAAGGATCCACAATTGCCTTCACGTTCATTTCCACCTATAAATTCACTACACCGCATAAACAAGAAAAGACCGCAAGCATCGATTCATCTTTCTTTTAAATCCATCCAATTTACATATTTTTTTAATTACAAACCATATTCTTTAAATAAGTACATTCATTTCATGTTTAATGATGATCACGTTAACCACATGTCTTAATTTAATTATAAGATTTCATTGATCATTCCATACCACTATATATCATTACCTATGATAACATTATGATACGTTTCTATATTTATCAAGATACTGCAAAATAAAACATGTAATAAACCATTCAACCATTCCAAAAAACTCACTTCACAACCACCCCACACCACCCACACCACACATTATAACCACAACACATCGCAACCACCCCACCTCACAACCACCCCACATCAAAATAACCCCACATCACCACCACCCCACATTATAACCATTAAACATCACAAAACCACACATAATTTAGTTTCAATAAGGGGGTTTATGATAATTACTAATTTATTATGAAGGGAATTCACACATATATACAATATTGCATGGGAAACAAATTTATTTTTTTGATATATATTCTTAGTCATTTTTATATGTGGTGAGGTAATACAAATATAAATAGAAAGTTTTATAAAAACCCAAACAACACATTTTCTCAAAATAAGTCATAATTGGAAAACCGAATAATTGTGGGCATATAAAATTAAATAATGAGAATAATTAAAAATCATGTGATTTCTCCCATTCCTTAAAATTTAATTAATATTGTTCATTATCATTATTAATATGATAAGTTCCATTTAACCAATGAAATACAAAAGCATGATATTTCCAAATGTAAACATTAAGAAGGGGGGATTATGGATCCCCAACCTAGACTGAATCTTCAAGGAAAAATAAACAAGAACCGAGGATAAACTACCACTAATATCAAGTGAATAACAATTTAATCCAAATAATAATAAGACTCCATAAAAAACACCAAAAAGGAGTAGAATTAACACTACATATGTATTGACCCTAAAATTCGCATTGGCTTGAGAGCTCAACAAGTCATTACTAGGCCATAAACAACATCCCTGAGGCACCAAAGGCTGGAAATAAATGCTGAAGGGTTTCAAAATAAGGGGGGATGATTTACCATTTTTTAACAAAGCATAGAACCTACTACCATAACCAAACTAATCAAATAAATGATGCGTGATAACAACTAAGGAAACTCAACCATTTATACTATCACAAACATTTAAGAGTACCATAATAGAAACCAACACTAAATCAGAGTAAATAGCGGAAAGAAAAACTCAAAGACTACAAGACAACATCCCAACACCATGCTCCACATGATCCATACTCCAACATCACGAACCGTCCCTAGCATCACAAATTAGTATGCAACACATTACCTTTGCCAACATCCTGGTACATGACATCTGCAAAAGCACCAACGTGCCAAAGCTGAGGGTGATTAATGAAACTCAGTAGGTTTTCCCCGATGAATTCCCAACCCATGCCTCTAGGATAAAACATATTATCACATTTATATAAAACAATTAACATAAAACAATTCCAAACCAGTTCACAATATAGCAAGTTCCATGTCAAAACCATTTTCCAACAAAAACCATCTTTCTCAAGAATCATATCCATGCAAAGTTTCCAATAAAATTCCTATTTACATTTTGGCACATTCATTCCATTTCACAAATCCACACAACCAACCATGCATACAACCCGGACCTCCCAATACTCGAGAGTGGTGAGTTATCCTTCCACTAAGTCATCACTTAGTGAAATACCTTGATAGGGGTACTTCACGACCTTATCCATCCCTTTTAATGGGGTTACATCTTTCCCTTATCCATCCCAACATTTTTGATGGGGGTACTTCTCTCCCTTATCCATCCTAATGCATATGAAAACACAACACAACCCTTGTATGTCCATGCCCAAAACCAAGTGTGTTCAAAACCTTTCAATAAAGCATCACCCTTTTATTGAAAACCATTTCTTTAAATAAGAAAAACCATAGCCAATTTAAAATCACCATTTCAAATATACTTCAAAAACCACTTTTCAAAAACACAAAATTTCCATCACCTGTTACTAAAAAGGGGTTTCACCCATTATTTCACAACAGATAAACAAAACAATTCAATCAAGGATAACAATTTTAAACTAATCCTTCAACTTCTAAGAGAGAGGAATTGAGAGTGAAGACACCTACCACAAAAAATTAGTAGAAACCAACAATGGAAAAATAACGCCAACAAAACCGAGTCAAGTAGTCCATGAAACCTCCTTAGATTCCTACCCCTTGCACCAATAAAACAAAAAACTGACTTAAAATTCATCCACTAACTTAGATATACCCACCTTGGGCATAGATCTAAGGATACATCAAGAGGGAAGAAGGAGATATAAGGAAACTAAATGAAACGAGACCTACCTCGATCAACTGGCCTCTAAACGCCAAGGCAACCCTTCAGATCGCTTCCAAAATGCCTGGTAAGTGTTCTCCCAAAATCACAAGAGAGAAATCCCGAGTTAGGGATGTCTAGGAGAAAAAACGAGTGGGTTTAAGGATAAAATGGATTAGATCCTTAAAAATAGGATCTAAGTTGAATTCGCGCACGGTTAGTCTGCACGGATAGTCAAATTGTGCGCTAACCATGTTGTAGTCACTAATTGGAAGAGGTGCTCTACACGGCCTCCTCGCACAGTTTTCCCAAACCGTGCACACACTGTGTGGTCTCCGCTATCCAAATGACCCCCATATGCATGGCTTCAGCATGGTTTGGGAAAACCGTGCGCAGCCCATGAATCCCCACATTTTTCCCTTTAACACCTTGAAAGTGTCCAAACTTTCCCAACCATCTCTCTAATTCATCATGTATTAAAAAGCCTAAAACAAGGGATACCTTCCAGAAACCAGGGGTACTACATTCTCTCCACCATTGGCCTTTCTGTCCTTGGAATGTAGAAAACCATCCCTTGCATGAAAGAGTATTGACCACTGCTCTTTCATTTCTTTCTCGCGTTCCCAAGTCTCTTCCTGAATCTGACCATGCTTCCATAAAACCTGCACTATACTGATGCTTTTTCTAAACAAGACTTTCTGTTGCCTATCCACAATCCATACTGGGATATGTATCAATGAAGAATCTGACTATAGGTCAACGTCTTCCTATCTGATCACATGGTTAGGATCAGGCTGATACGTCTTAAACTGAGATACATCGAACACATTATGCAATGCACTGAATTGTGGTGGTAATGCCTACCGATACACCACCTCACCAATCTATTCCAGTATCCCAAAATGTCCTATACATCAAGTAGACAATCTTCCCTGCTTTCCAAAATGATGTTGTCCAAGACATGATCACTCACCGCAAACGAAAACAGTCTTAAATGATAATCCACATAAGATTTCTGACAACTTTGAGCCATCTTCATCCTCTTTCTAATCAATTGGTTCTTCTCCATTGTTTCTTGGACAAGGATCACCCAACTAGTGAAGTCTCATTTGTTTCCACCCATAATAGTGGATAATGACATGGACGCCCATATAATGCTTCAAACAGAGCCATGTGTATTGAGGCTTGATAGCTGTTATTGTATGGGAAATCCACTAAGTGTATATGATCCTCCCATGAGCCCCCAATATCCATTACACAAACCCGTAGCATGTCTTCCAGTTTTTGTGTCGTCCGCTCGGATTTCCCATCCATCTTAGGATGATACACCGTGCTCATCGTCAACCGAGTCCCAAGAGATTGCTTTAATGATTTACAAAAATGATATGTGACCCTTGGATCTCTATCTGAGACTATAGATACATGTACACCATGCCTATTTACCACTTCTTGGATATATATTGTTGAAACATCTTCCACCATATGAGTTTCACGAATCGGGATGAAATGGGTGGACTTGGTTAGACGATCCACTATCACCCAAAAGGAATCATTTTTCCGGACCATTCTTGGATGTCATATAACAAAATCCATTGCTATTTGATCCCATTTCCACACTGGGATAGGTAAATATTTTAATATACCAGTTGGCCATTGATGTTCTCCTTTAACTCACTAACATGTTAAACACCTTGAAACAAATTCAACTACCTTTTGTTTCATGTTACTCCACCAAAAATGTGCCTTCAATGCCTTATACATCTTATCTATACCCAGATTTAAATACCATATTGAAAGGTGGTAAGCATGAAGGAGTTGTTCTTGAGCAGTTAAAGGTACAATTATCCAATCTTGAAATCGCCAAACTGATCTCCCATTCATCTTCCATCCGTCAATGGTCTCTCCACCATTTAGTTTTGAACTCATTGCAACACAATCTATATCAGAGGCCTATGCCTCCTTTAATATCTCCACCAAATCAGGAACAAGAAAAACTGGAAAGAAAACTGCAACATTAGCTCGATCTTCACATTCCATATGCATGTCGGCTAGGACCGACATCAATTTCCACTCATCTGAAGCTTCTTTCACCAATTGAGTATACGAATTCCTACTTAATGCATCGGCCACCGTATTTCCCTTACCCCGTGTATACATCATGTCAAAGACGAACATTTGAAGATACTCAATCCATCTCCTCTCCCTTAGATTCAAATATCGCTGTGAGAAAACGTGTTTCATGATTTTGTGATCTGTAAACACAGTAAATTTCTCACCAAAGAGACATTGTCTCCATATTTTCAAAGCATGGATGACTGCAGCCAACTCCAAATGATGTGTTGGGTAATTTTTCTCATGTACCCTAAATTTCCTTGAGCCATAAGAAACTACATGGTCTCCTTTCATGAGAAAACATCCCAACCTAGATCCTAAAGCATAACAATACACCACGTACCCCTGTCCTGATTCTGGAAAAATCAAGATGGGTGGTAATGTAAGGCGAACATTCATCTCTTGAAAAGATCTCTGACATTCCTCATTCCATTGAAATGCATTTTTCTTCTTTTTCAATGCTTTTGTAGGAGAAGCTATTCGTGAGAATTCATGGAAAAGGATTCAGTAATAACAAGCTAGAACAATAAAACTTCATATTTCAAAGACATTCTTCGGCTGTTGCAAAAAAAAGAACAGCTTCAATCTTTTCTAGATCCATTGAAACACCTTTCTCAGAAACAACATGGCCCAAAAATCGTACCTCTTGTATCCAAAAATTGAACTTTGATAATTTGGAAAACAACTGATGGTCTCTCAAGATTTCCAACACAATCTTCATGTGTTTATCATGATCAGCCCTAATTATTGAATACACCAATATGTCATCCACAAACACCACAACGAAAGAATCCAGATATCGCTAAAATATCTGATTCATCAATGCCATAATGCCTGTTTGTGAATTCATAAGACCAAAAGGCATGAATACATATTCGAAGTGGCCAAATCTACTTCTAGAGGCTATCTTCGGAATATCCTCCTTCCAAACTCGCAAATGGTGAAATCCTAACTTCAACTCTATCTTGTAGAACCACTGAGCTCCCCTTAATTGATCAAACATGTCATCAATACGTGGAAGTGTATTTCTATTATTTATCATAACTTGGTTAATTTTAAAATAATCTATACATAGCCTCAAAGGTCCATCTTCTTTCTTTACAAACAAAAATGTTGTTTCCCACGAAGACACACTTGGCCGAATGAAACCTTTGATTTATAGATCCTCTAATTGCACGTTCAATTCTTGTAACTCTGTTGGTTCCATCTTATAATATGGAAGTGAGATATGACTGGTCCCCAGAAGAAGATCAATCGTAAACTCCCCTTCTCTTATAGGTGGTAACCCTATGAAATTTTCAGGATAAATGTCAGGAAATTGATCCACCACTGGTGGGAAACTATTTTCCGCGATCTCTTCCAACGATACCAAAGTCAACACTGCGAGTTGGTAAGAAATAATTCCCACCAATGGTGCCAACAAGCTCTTTGCACCTTTCATTACCATCCTCTATGTAGAGACCCGAATCATGACGTACATGGACATTACATTACTTTTGTGGAATACTTAGTACATAACAAAAAACACACACACATGGACCGTAATAGTTTAGTGTCTTTGAAAACACAGAATATAATATTCTAATCGTGGTGAAATATCTCTAACATCTCCCATAAAGATCTTCCTTTTATTACCTAAAACCTTTATTTATATCCTGGGGAAAAGAAAACATAAAAGGGGGAGCTCAAATGCTCAGTAAGGGTAAACAAAATAAATATCAATCACATCATATTCATAAGAACATAACATTTTGTAAATATTAACCTACAAAAGAGAGCATAATTTCATAACATGGGATAAATCATAGTAGTGAAATGAAATCCAAATAATCATAACTTAAATCATGAAACTTTGTGGCTTACACACATAATAATAGGGAATCATATCTTATTAGTCAAGACTCATTGCCAGGACTATCTTAGTGGACAAAGTCTATTTCTGAACCGAGTCACCCTCATTTCAGTCCTGTTTCACTGAACTGGTACAACCTACCATTCCAGCCATGTATATCTCATGAGATATAAAATCTTTACCCAATGCATTGGAGGGAGATATATGTACCACCCATCTCATAATGATACCATTCTTATGTGTGCCACAAAATCATAAATCATACATCATTTCATAACTCATGTAGTAAAAATAGGATTCTTAAACAACATGACATCATAAATCAATTCATATAAGATAAAGGAATTCATAAAAATATTTCCATTACAAAATAATTAAATCCATGTAATAATAAGGATAGAAACAGAACCCTTTATTATCTTAGATGGAAAATAATTTTGATAAAACACTTGAACTCCATTCTTGAGGAAAATAACCTTTCAAATTCAAAAACATTTTCCTTTCTTAACATGTCATTAAATTTTAAACTAAAATAAGATGATTAAAAATAAAAATGGAAACTTGTAAAGGAATCTTCTTGGAAAATTGTTTTAAAAATACATTCATGCCGTATAAGTTAAAAAAACATTCTTCTAGTACTTTTTGTCGGGAAAGTCAAAAAGTACCTCTTACGAAAAACGACAAAAGATTCCTTTCATATATTTTACTAAAAAACTCACCGAAGGGTAAAATTGGATTTAATAAATTTTAGGTGGATGGAAATAATATTACATACTGAGGAAATATGGATGTGGACGATAAAATACACCCCAATAAATACCAAAGGATAAACAATCTCAGATAAAAATGAGAATGTGATATTTTCCCTTACCTTAAGTCCGATTTTCTTCGTAAGTGTCCAAATCTCCTGTATAATGATTTAAATAATGTCATTAACTTATTACAGAATCATATTCATTGTTATGATATCATATATGGTTCACTTATGACTTTATATTACCCGTTCTTTTGTAAATTCTATGTTAAAGAAGTGTTTTGGGTAAAATCGTTTCATTTATCGTAGGTGTTTGGACTTGTTGTTCTTGACATTATTATTACTTATATCATGATTTACTTATTTCCAGAATATAAAATATGAGTTAAATATAATATATATTCATTATATATATATATATAATAGATAGATAAATGAAATGAAACACACCGTTCATGGAGACAGTAGTCTGTACGTACGCATGAACGATGTTTTCCTTTCCTTATCGTCTTGAATGGAAGTAAGTAGATGACATACATATATATATACATAAATCCAGTAGCTTTATAATGTCATATATTTCATGATTATTTCTTATATATACTTTATAATCATTCTTAAATGGTCAATATGGAGAATGAATCTCATCGCGTCGTGGAGATGGTAGTCCGTACGTACGCACGAGCGATGATATCATTTCCATAATTATTGAATTGAATTGGAGTGGATGATACAATATATCAGAATCAATATGATGTTCTGATAACTATGTATAGTTATTATTTACACCATTATACCCATCCATGTAAGGTGGTGGTGGAAAATATATTACACCACGGCGTGGAGACGGTATTCCGTACGTACGCACGTGGGGTGATTTATTTTTCCGTAGGATGGATAGATGGTGAAATAGGGTTGTTTCATACTTATAATAACATATCAGTATATGAGTGATACTGATGTTATTACTTCATAGTGAAACAACCTAAGAAGAAGAAGTGGAAGAAGAAATAAAGATGAATGAGTCGGTAACGGACATTACCACTTCTTTGAAGTGCTTCTTTGAGACCTCCTTTTAGGGCACTAAAATGGGTCTTTTAAGAAGACCAGAACCTCTAGAATTCTTATAGGGTAGTGGAGGAGAATTTGTCATGGGTTGGCCGAGCTTGAAGGCTCAAAGTTGTGTGAGTAAGAGAGGGAGGAGGTGCCCTTTTATAAGGCAGGAGAGGGGCACCTTTGGAATAACTAAAAATATTATTTTATTATAAATTCAAGTTCGCTTTTAAATAGCTCCAAATTGATTTATTTCGAGGTTATGGTGGGGATTGGTCGAAATACTCTCAAACAATAGAATTTAGACAAGTTTAGGTTCCTATTTTAACCTTATCATTTAGATTTAACATTAAGTTAAATAATTTTACTTTTACCATGTCTTCTTGTGTTCTTATACTATAAGGTTAATAAACTTACTATAAGAAGCCAAAAGAACCCCAAGTTGTTTATTATTAATATATATAACCTTATCTAAGTCATTTTTCCGAACCTTAGATTTTTAGGAATAAAATAACAATTAATAATATAATATTTGTTTTAAACACTATTTTATGTCAATTTTGACACTATTTAGTAATTGATTTTTTTGAAAATCATAACAGAATCATTAGTTCTAAAAAAGTTACTTAAATCAATTATAACATATAATATTAACCTATAAAATTAGTTTAATTCATAAAAAGGCTCAAATTATATTTATTTGGGTATTTATAACATCAATTATGTCAATATTTCATTAATAAGATAATTACTGCATCATCGTTGTGTCATAAATAAATTAAATTATTTAATTTCTAAAAATTACACATAAAATACCATTATGTAGGAAATCTTTTTAGATTTTTAATGAATATTTATATTCTAATTTATCTTATGTATAACCCTATATTAAAAATTATTAACTTATTAAACTTTGATTTTAACTATTTTAACCCTTCTTTAAATAAATTAATAATAAATGACCTAATCTAATACAAGTGGGCCTAAATGGTCCTATTTTATTACTAAGGTTGTTTTTTGTCGAATTACACTTATCCAATAGAATTAGGACATGTGTTAGGGTAATAATAATATCATTTTTTCTCTTAATTACCCTATTTACTTTTAACCGTGGTAAAAAAAAAGTAAAAAATTACTATTCACCAAAAAATTATTTTCATCTCATTGAACCACATTTTACTTACTGACATCAATCGTGTTTCTCAGATTTTCTAAATTCCACTCACAGAAGCGGTAAAATTATGTTTTATGATAAATTCAGTTTTTTTAACTACCACTTAGTGGTTTCACTATTTATCAAAAATTGAAAGTTTTCAGAAAAATACCATAAATTAGGCCTAAGCTATATTTGATATTATGAACTCAAAAATGATGTCAATTTTACCAAATTCAAAACATATCAGTTACATTAACTAATTTAAAAATTAATTCCCGTCGTTAAAACAAATAGCGTGTTTTTAGGAGATAATAACTATCAAAAGATTGACACTTGTTTATAACTGTTTTAAATGTGAAATTACATCCAATGACCAACATTGTATTAAATTGTAAAAATATATTTTAAATATACTTTAAAACCACTCAAATTAATAATTTATCACTATTAATTATTTCGATTAAAAAATGTTTTTTTATTAAAATTTAGTAATTTTAACTATTCATCAAAATATGAAAGTTATCTGAAAATCACCAAAATTTCACCCTAAGCTAATTTCGATATTCCGAATCCAAAAATGAATTCCATTTTGAAAAATAAAATTTACAAAATTTCAAAAAGTGGTTATTACTATTCATAACGACTAGTTTTAATAATAACATATCGTTGTTTAGTGAAACTCGGTTTTGCGTACTACACATGCTATCAAGGAAGGTCGTGATTGCGTGTAATGCAAGGAAAGTCAAGGATGCGTGTTGTGCAAGCTTCTTTTGGTGAAGCGTACAACACAAGACATTAATGAAATTAAAAAGAATATTTTTCATAAAATCTCGTGGTGTTACATTCTGCCCCCCTTAAAATGAATTTAGCCCTCGAAATTCGTCGGGGTTATAAATGATTTACTATTCAAAAGTTTCTTTAATAGAAACCCACATCGTAAAAAGGAATACCAAAACCAATCTTTAAAAATAAAAGTATGAAACGTAACGGTTACCCAAATAAACTAATCACTGGGTTTCAACATAGGTGAAAATATGGATATGGAAGAGAAATCTAACCATCATGTTCTGATGGAGAGTGGTAGAGAACATGGCTATGAAAAATCCAGCAATCACAATGCCATAAATTTTTGACGATCTAGGGTACCATCTGATTCATCGGATATAAGGCACTAGGAAAACATTTTTGGTTTTCAAGATCATTTCCCTAAAGATGAAGAATTTGAATTAGAATAAATACTTACTTTATTTTGGTACAATCTCACTGTTGTTCATGCCTTGAACAATTTCCACTTCATCTCATAAATAAATGAAGTTGAATTTGTTATTCGTGAAGTGTTAGCAGATCATGTGATAGAATGACGAGTCATTCCATCTGTCTCAAATAAAAGGTTATCAAAAGTTATTAAATATACATAAGTTGATCTATAATGAGATTAATCATATATGGTTCCTAAAATGGACTTATACTTCATATATCATACTGCTTAATATAATAAAACTAGTTTCTACTAAACAGGGACTTCCTGTAGGCCAGTGGTAGGTGATAAAGGCCAGTCGCACTTCGGTTGTGGGTTCGATTCCCACAGCCTTGTCCAAATAGATGGGCTGTCGCCCGTCCTGCAGGTTGTCCTTTTTCTAAAACTATATTACTATAACATCCCATCAATAATATCGGAAAAAAACTACTATCCTTAAACAATAATAACTTATGTCCAACATAATCCATTCCAATCTTTAGGCTTATCCATAATACTGCAGTCCACTCTCATAATATAGTGAAAACGATTACCAGAGATTTAATACCATCATTGATCCCCATATATCATAAGATATGTCTTGTTGGTCACATTCCAAACATTCAAAGGCCATAATCATATATTCTCTTCAATACCCATTGAACCTTAGTGAAAACATGAATGCAGTTAAAAGTTAACACCTTCCACATACCAAAATCCTCAAAATTCTATATACTCAAACCGTAATATCACTTAGTCCTTATATCAGTCATGGGCTCATGAATACTGTCAAACATTTCATTTTCTCCTTATCCCTTCATTATGCGCATATCACCTACTTTCCAAAATATTTGAATCACTTTTCATGGTTACCAGTACCTTAAAATTATTGAAAACCACAATAGACCAATACATAAATATTCCTATACACCATAAAAGTACCTCAACAACATTATTCTCGAATACCAATACATAAACACTTCAGTCCATCCACTTCAATGATTGTCCTGGAATAAGTCCTTCCTTGATTTAGAAGTAACTTTTTAGGTCAGGGCATTGAGTTGGGTAATTCCCATGTTCTCCACAAATAGGACATTGAACTCTATAATAGTCTGTCACTCTATGACCCTTTTCTCCACACAGATAACATCGGTCCCTCCATTTGAGGTATTCCTCAATGATCTTCTTACCTTCTTTAGAAATCTCAATCTTCCTTTCATTGTGCTCCCCAACATGCAAACATGCATAATAGTTTATCTTCCTCTTCTTTGATGAATTAGGCATACCACTAAATTTCACCTTGTTAATCATATATCGCGACTACTGATTCGGCATAATCACAATATATTTATCTCTAGGAATTACACAATTTTGTTTCTCATAGTCACCAATTTGTTCATTGGATTCAACGTTAATCGAATTTCTTCTGGTTCCCTCCATTTACTAAAACACAAAAAGAATTCTGTGAGAGGAAAAAATCATGCTAGAGAAAACAACAAAATTAAGGGGGAGTACCCTCAATATCTAACATCTTAGGTTAAATTCTAATATTGTTAGAACAATTCTAGGACTATAACCTATACGTATACTTATCCTTAGAGACATCCCTAGACATACCTTAGAAATATCTCTAGGGATCTCACTAACTTTTTCGCATCCTAGTTTCCAAAGGTTGACTAAACCTTTCCTCTGATATCAACTGTAGAGACCCGAAGCTTGAAGTACATGGACATTACATTACTTTTTCAGAATACATAGTACATAACAAAAACACACACACAAGGACCGTAATAGTTTAGTGTCTTTGGAAACTCGTAATATAATCTTCTAATCATGGTGACAGATCTTCAACATCTCCCATAAAGATCTTCCTTTTTTACCTAAAACCTTTATTTATATCCTGGGGAAAAGAAAACATAAAATGGTGATCTCAAATGCTCAGTAAGGGTAAACAAAATAAATATCAATCACATCATATTCATAAGAACATAACATTTTGGAAATATTAACCTGCAAAAGAGAGCATAATTTTGTAACATGGGATAAATCATAGTAGTGAAATGAAATCCCAATAATCATAACTTAAAACATGAAACTTTGTGGCATACACACATAATCATAGACAATCATATCTTATTAGTCAAGACTCATTTCCAAGACTATCTTAGAAGAAAAAGTCCATTTCTGAACCGAGTCACCCTCGTTTCAGTCCTGTTTAACTGAACCGGTATAACCTACCATTCCAGCCATGTCTATCTCATGAGATATAAAATCATTACCCAATGCATTGGAGGGAGATATAGGTCCCACCCATCTCATAATGATACCATTCTTATGTGTGCCACAAAATCATAAATCATACATCATTGCATAACTCAAGTAGTAAAAATGGGATTCTTAAACAACATGACATCATAAAACAATTCATATAAGATAAAGGAATTCATAAAAATATTTCCATTACAACATAATTAAATCCATGTAATAATAAGGATAGAAACAGAACCATTTATTATCTTAGATGGAAAATAATTTTGATAAAACACTTGAACTCCATTCTTGGGGAAAATAACCTTTGAAATTCAAAAACATTTTCCTTTCTTAACATGTCATTAAATTTTATACTAAAATAAGTTGATTAAAAATAAACTTGAAAACTTGTAAAGGAATATTCTTGGAAAAATGTTTTAAAAATCCATTCATGTCGTAGAAGTTAAAAAAACATTCTTCCTGTACTTTTGTCGGAAAAGTCAAAAAGTACCTCGTACGAAAAACAACAAAAGATTCCTTTCATATCTTTTACTAAAAAACTCACCGAAGGGTAAAATTGGATTTAAAAAATTGTAGGTGGATGGAAATAATATTATATATTGAGGAAACATGGATGTGGATGATAAAATACACCCCAGTAAATACCAAAGTATAAACAATCTCGGATAAAAATGAGATTGTGATATTTTCCCTTACCTTAAGTCTGATTTTCTTCGTAAGTGTCCGAATATCCTGTATAATTATTTAAATAATGTCATTAACTTATTACAGAATCATATTCATTGTTATGATAATATATATGGTTCACTTATGACTTTATATTACCCGATCTTTTGTAAATTCAATGTTAAAGAAGCGTTTTGGGTAAAATCGTTTCATTTATCGTTGGTGTTTGGACTTGTTGTTCTTGACATTATTATTACTTATATCATGATTTACTTACTTCCAGAATATAAAATATGATTTATATATCATATATATTCAGTATATATATATATATATATATAATAGATAGATAAATGAAATGAAACACACCGTTCATGGAGACAGTAGTCCGTACGTACGCATGAACGTTGTTTTCCTTTCCTTATTGTCTTGAATGGAAGTAAGTAGATGACATACATATATATATATACATAAATCCAGTAGCTTTATAATTTCATATATTTTATTATTATTTCTTATATATACTTTATAATCATTCTTAAATGGTTAACATGGAGAATGAATCTCATCGCGTCGTGGAGACGGTAGTCCGTACATACGCACGAGCGATGATATCATTTCCATAATTATTGAATTGAATTGGAGTGGATGATACAATATATCAGAATCAATATGATGTTCTAATAACTATGTATAGTAATTCTTTACACCATTATACCCATCCATGTAAGGTGGTGGTGGAAAATAGATTACACCACGGCGTGGAGACGGTATTCCGTACGTACGCACGCGCGGTGATTTCTTTTTCCGTATGATAGATAGATGGTTAAATAGGGTTGTTTCATACTTATAATAACATATCAGTATATGAGTGGTACTTATGTTATTACTTCATAATGAAACAACCTAAGAAGAAGAAGTGGAAGAAGAAATAAAGATGAATGAATCGGTAACGGACATTACCTCTTCTTTGAAGTGCTTCTTTGAGACCACCTTTTAGGGAACTAAAATGGGTCTTTGAAGAATACCAGAACCTCTAGGATGTTTCTAGGGAAGTGTAGAAGAGAATTTTTCAGGGGTTGGCCGAGCTTGAAGGCTCAAAGTAGTGTGAGGAAGAGAGGGAGGAGGTGCCCTTTTATAAGGGAGGAGAGGGGCACCTTTGGAATAACTAAAAATATTATTTTATTATAAAGTCAAGTTCGGTTTTAAATAGCTCCGAATTGATTTATTTTGAGGATAAGGTGGGGATGGGTCGAAATCATCTCATCCAATAGAATTTAGACATGTTTAGGTTCCTATTTTAACCTTATCATTTAGATTTAACATTAAGTTAAATAATTTTGCTTTTACCGTGTCTTCTTGTGTTCTTATACTATAAGGTTAATAAACATACTATAAGAAGCCAAACGAACCCCAAGTTGTTTATTATGAATATATATAACCTTATCTAAGTCATTTGGCCGAACCTTAGATTTTTAGGAATAAAATAACAATTAATAATATAATATTTGTTTTAAAAATTATTTTATCTCAATTTTGACACTATTTAGTAATTGATTTTTGTGAAAATCATAACAGAATGACTAGTTCAAAAAAAGTTACTTAAATCAATACTAACATTTAATATTAACCTATAAAATGAGTTTAATTCATAAAAAGTCTCAAATTATATTTATTTGGGTATTTACAACATCAATTATGTCAATATTTCATTAATAAGATAATTACTGCATCATCGTTGTGTCATAAATAAATTAAATTATTTAATGTATAAAAATTACAAATAAAATACCATTATGTAGGAAATAATTTTATCTTTATAATGAATATTTATAGTCGAATTTATATTATGAATAACCCTATATTAAAAATGATTTACTTATTAAACATTGATTTTAACTATTTTAACCCTTCTTTAAATAAATTAATAATAAATGTCCTAATCTAATCCAAGAGGGCCAAAATGGTCATATTTTATTCCTAAGGTTGTTTTTGGTCGAATTACCTTTGTCCAATATAATTAGGACATGTGTTATGGTAATAATAACATCATTTTTACCCTTAATTACCCTATTTACTTTTAACCGTGGAAAAAAAAGTAAAAAGATACTATTCAAAAAAAAATTATTTTCATCTCATTGAACCACATTTTACTTACTGACATCAACCGTGTCTCTCGGATTTTCAAAATTCCACTCACAGAAGCGGTAAAATTAAGTTTTATGAAAAATTCAGTTTTTTTTAACTACCACTTAGTGGTTTCACTATTCATCAAAAATTGAAAGTTTTCAGAAAAATACCAAAAATTATGCCTAAGCTATATTTGATATTATGAACTCAAAAATGATGTCTATTTTACCAAATTCAAAAAATATCAGTTAAATTAACTAATTTAAAAATTAATTCCTGTCGTCAAAACAAATAGCGTGTTTTTAAGAGATAATAACTATCAAAAGATTGACACTTGTTTATAACTGTTTTAAATGTGAAATTACATCCAATGGCCAACATTGTATTAAATTGTAAAAATATATTCTAAATATACTTTAAAACCTCTCAAATTAATAATTTATCACTATTAATTATTTCGATTAAAAAAAGTTGTTTTTAATTAAAATTTAGTAATTTTCACTATTCATCAAAATATGAAAGTTATCCGAAAATCACCAAAATTTTACCCAAAGCTAATTTCGATATTCCAAATCCAAAAATGAAGTCCATTTTGAAAAATAAAATTTAAATAATTTCAAAAAGTGGTTATTACTATTCATAACGGCTAGTTTTAATAATAGCATATCGTTGCTTAGTGAAACTCAGTTTTGCGTACTACACACGCTATCGAGGAAGGTCGTGATTGCGTGTAATGCAAGGAAAGTCAAGGATGCGTGTTCTGGAAGCTCCTTTTGGTGTACCGTACAACAAAAGACATTAATGAAATTAAAAAGAATAATTTTCATAAAATCTCGGGGTGTTACACTCTCTCTTGTGAAGTGATGCTCAAAGCCGTCCTCAGTCATGAAACTAACTGTTCTCCCATAACAGTAGATGTTAGCCTTAAACCTTTCCAACCAATCCATACCTAGGATTACATCATAGAAATCCATATCCATCATTGAGAAGTCCCACTCCATCTCAGCTACATAAACATTTATAGTACATGATCAACACACGAAGGATTGACATTCTTTGTCACCAAGAGGAGTTTGTAGTTTCAAGATAGAATGCATAATTTCTGGTTTCAAACATAGAAAGTCAACAGCATGAGAAGCAATGAAGGAATGTGATGAACCAGTATCAAAACATACTTGAACAAAGGTAGAAATCAAAAGAATCATACCTCATACTACTGATGGTATGGCATGATCATCAACAATAATCTGCTCATCTCCATACAATTGCTTTGTCATTGCACTGTTCTCCTTGCTGCCTTGGTGAGATTGCCCTGGTTGAAGAGTCATGGAATAATGAGAATCACCATGCCTAAATTTATTATGCTGATGATATTGACTATGATATCCTCGTCCTATCGAAGCATACGATGCTTGCGATGCCTGGGAAGTGTCATGAGCACCCTACCTCGGAGTATTTATACAATATCAATTTAGATACCCCATCTGCTTACAATTGTGACATCATCTAGGTTGGACCGTATAGTCTCAATTTATGTGATTAGTCGAGCCACATTGAAAACACCTAGAATTCATTATGGGTCATGGAGGAAGATTCACCAATCCATGAGTCTGATTTTGATTCACCCTCCCACCTTCGAAGTAGGTGTCTCTCTTCCGCTTATTCCTAGCATTAGAGTTCCCACCCGTCCCTATGGGTATCATTAAACTTCATCATTCCATAACTCCGGAGATGTCTCCTTTAGCTTGTTCTGATCTGTTTACCATTTCCGTATAATCTGTAATACATAGCACAACTATCTTCGAGCGAATCTCCTATCGCAACCCTGAATCAAAGATGTGTTCCTTTAGCGACACACATGTAGCAACTTCGGGTGAAAAGTGCACCAAATTCATAAATTTAGCCACAAACTCTGTGACAGAGAGATTCTCCTGCTTCAGGCTGAAAAACTCAGTAGTCCTCTAGATCTTGAACGTGTGAGGATAGAAATGTTTATTGAACAACTCCTCAAATTCCTCCCAGCCCAAGCCTTCATCCACAATAGCCCACACCACTAGATCCCACCACTATCGTGAAAGATCCTCCAGCATATACGTCACCAACTTTACATTGAGTTCTGCTGTTGTGCCGATGAAATTGAAGATATGACTCATCGTACTCAACCACACCTCCTCCCTTTCGAGTTTAGAATCACCCCGAAAGATGGGTGGATTTTTCTTCTGGAACTGGATGGAATGGTATACATTCCTGGACTCATCCCTCTAATTCCCCGGGTCCATAGCCTAGAATGCTTGAACAATACTCTGAACTAGCTCTTGGTTCACATGTAGTTCAGGTGCAACCACATTCTCCATAGCTTCTTTGGGTTGGTTTCTACGACGCCTAACAGGTTCCATTTTCTATACAAACAATGCACTCCATTAGTCTCACTTCCAAGAAACTGAAGTCTTAGAATTTCAATATCAATCACATAAACTATCACTATATTTCTTTTCAAAACAACCATTTCCCATGTTCAACCATTTTTGAAAACTTCCCACAGATTTTTTGAAAATCAGACCATTTTCAAAATACACCAAATATCCTATTTTGGAAATCTTTTTATTTGAAAAAATTTTCTACATTTTTAAAAAATTGGCACCTTACACAAAGTCCTTAATTATTCCACACAATGAGTTATGAAATCCTAGATGGAATTCATTCCTATATAATGTATGTCATGCACATTTCATTGGCTAAACCCATGACAAGGATAATACGAACATTCTAGAAGTGTATCCAAAACAGTTATGTACCCAACACCCTGGTAACTCTATGTTCAGCATTAATGAGGTAACTACGTCCTTTTATTCTATACATTTGAAGTTCCGAAAATCCAAATCCTATATAAGATTCCAACCCAAGGAATAGACGAAAAGGAATTTCAACTCCATGACTAAGAACATCAATGACCACTTGTAAGGAAAGGACTGAAAAATCGTATACCATTTGTAATGACCAGCCTATTCTCATTGGCTTGAGAGCTCAACAAGTCATTACTAGGCCTTAAGAAACATACTCAAGGTGCAAATGGCTGGAAATAAATTCTAAACTGTTGAAAAACAAGTGGGGGACGATTTTCCATTTTTGAACATACCATAGAACCCACAACCATAACCAAACTAACCAACTAAATGATGCATGATAACAATTGAGGAAACTCAACAATATATATTATCATAACCAACCAAGAGAACCACAATGGAAAACGATACTAAATCAGAGTAAACAGCAGAAAGAAAAACTCAAGGACTACAAGAAAAAAACCCAAAACCATGCTCCACATGCTCCAAGCTCCAAAATCACGGACCATCCCATTCATCACGATACAGTATCTAACACTTTACCTTTGCCAACATCCCGGTACATGACATCTGCAAAAGCACCAATGTGCCAAAGCAGGGGGGTGAGTAATGAAACTCAGTAGGTTTTCCCCAAATGAATTCCCAACACATGCTTTTAGGATAAAACAAGTTAGCACATTTATATAAAACAATTTATATAAAACAAATCCAAATTAGTTCAAAATATAACATGTTCCATGTCAAAAAAAATTTCCAACAAAACCATCTTTCTCAATAAAAGCAACCAACCAATGTTTCCAATCAGATTCCCATTTCCATTTTGGCACATTCTTTCTATTTCACAAATCCACACAACCAACCATGCTTGCAACCCAGACCTCTCTATACTCGCGAGTGGTGACTTATCCTTCCACTAAGTTGTCACATAGTGAACTACCTTGATGGGGGTACTTCACGTCTTTATCCATCTTTTTTGATGGTGGTACTTCTCTACCTTATCCATCCCAACCTTTTTGGTGGGGGTACATCTCTCCCATATCCATCCCAATGAATATGAACACACTCCACAACCCATGAAAGTCCATGACCAAAACCAAGTGTTTTCAAAACCGTTCAATAAAGCAGCACCCAATTATTGAAAACCATTTCTTTAAAGCAGAAAAAACATAGCCAATTTAAAATCAACATTTTAAATTTACTTCAACAACCACTTTCCAAAAACACACAATTTCCATCACCCATTACTAAAAGGGGTTTCTACCATTCTTTCACAACAGATAAACAAACCATTTCAATCAAGGAAAACAATAAGAAACTGAGCCGTAATGTTCTAAAAGAGAGGAATCGAGAGTGAATCCACCAAAATAAACAAATTAGGTGAAACCATCAACGGATGAAGAATGCCAACAAAACTAAGTCAACTAGTCCCTGAAACCTCCTTAGATTCCTTCCCCTAACACCAAAAAAACCAAAACCCAACATAAAATTCATCCACTACCATAGATCTAACCCACCATGGGCATAGATCTATGGATCCATCAAGTGGGAAGAAGGATATCTAATAAAACTAAATGAAATGAGACTTACCTCGATTAACCGGCCTCTAAACACTAAGACGACCCTCTTGATTGCTTCCAAAACACCATGTAAGTGTTCTCCAAACATCACCATAGATAAATCCTATGTTAGGGCCGTCTAAGAGAAAAACGAGTGGTTTTAACTATAAAAGGGATTATATCATTAAAAATAGGATCTATGTTGACTTCACGCAGGTTAGTCCCCACGGTTAGTCAAATCGTACGCTAACTGTGCGGTAGTCACTGCTTGTATAAGGCTCTCCGCACGGCCCCCTCACATGTTTTTTCCAAACTGTGTGCACACCGTACAGTCTCCTTTGTCCAAATGACCACCACCTTCATGTCTTACATACGGTTTAGGAAAATTGTGCGCAGCCCATGTGTCCCCACATTTTTTCCTTTAACACATTGAAATTATCCAAACTTTCACAACATTCTCCCTTATGATTCATGTACATAAAAAGCATAAAACAAGGGTTACTTACCAGAAACCGAGGGTACAAAAATAAAGAACTCTTGAATATAATAGAAAGATAAAAATGAGTGATGGGGAAAGACATGTATATCATAAATCAAGTAACTTAAATCTAAATGATCCAATATGATCCAAGTGGTTTGGAACACCATGGGAGGCGATTGGGGATTGGGAGGAGGAGTCAGGGTTAACCATGAATTGAGGGAAATTCAAAAATTCAAAAAAAGGAGGTAATAATACTCTTATTTATAAGTGAATCACATTGGACTATACATAAACATTGTTAATATCCATAAATTCTGAGATGCATTCGGTAAAAGTTTGATCTAAAACCCTAATGGTCCATTTATCTTTTTTCCCATTTTAAAATTGAATTCAGCCTCCCACAAATCTTAGAACATGGAGTTGTCTAATCCATATTAGTTATTCTATATTCACCCATTTATTGAATCCAAGACCTAGTTCCCATTTCATTACCATTTTACCTTCACCATACCCAATGCTACAATATAGTAGGATTGGGTTTTCTATTTTGGACATGTGGTCCTCTGAGATTCCATACCCACCCAAGGGCATTTCAAGATTCTCATGGTTCATAGGAAAACCAAAAAGACAACATGAATAGAACAATTTCATCCCCATTTCATTGTTATATATCCCATTTTAAACAAGATCATTCCCAACATAAAACTATATCCCTCATATGTGAACAAGTCATTGCACAAGCAATGGTGGCCTTCAAAAGGCTAAAACACCGCCCTCAAACCTAAAAATCACCACAAAACTCTTCGAAAACATCCCAAAGTCCTGATAATGTACAAAGGGATGTTTATGAAGGGTATGTACCACTACACACATTCTATTTATTTTTTTTTTTCGAATAATTTCTCAATTCTATGTCAAGGTGATCCTATTTTACTCAAAATTATAATAACTATGTGTGGTTTGAATCCCATTTTCATGGGATACATAGTAATTCCTAGATCTCCTATCTCAAAACCTACCAACAAAACGATATCAAATCCCCCACATTATCTTAGTGACTAGGGTTCTTCTTTCACATTGGTTTTCCATCCATAGGGTTGGAATCAAGACAAGTTCATTTCATTTTAATAATGAACATAAACTACATAATACCTCATATATATGGTATTTATCATATGATACTAAACTATAGATTATTTTTATCATTTTCACATGATGTTAAAATATATGATTCATGGTCCATCTTGTAAGACAAGAAACTTCTTAGAGTAGTCTACCTAGTAAGACATGTCTTCATCTACATATTACCCAAATTTACATAAGGATCCTTAGCAAGTGGTTCTTTATCTATTAAGCTATGATTTGAAAAAAATGACTCTAACCCTATGAAAGATCCTAATATGCATAACGATATTATATATAAAATATACATGGATTGATTCATGATGTTTCAATCTATTTAATAATGTTGGGATCTCCAATAATATGCCTTGGTGAAAATTATAATCACACTAGTAATAACCTATAAGGGAGACCCTTCATTATTCACATAAATCTGTTTATTTTTTTCTCACAATATGGTTATCATACAGCTCATCCTTCTCCTCCTATACATGAGACAAAATTTTATAGAGGAACATTTCCAGGAACTATGAATTGATTGATTTCAGTTACTATAGGATATGTTTTTGATCATTCATCCTTGGGTAACGAACATAATAAATTTAGGAAAAATGAATCATAGAAATGATTAATGATAATAATGAATCAACATATATGGTGTATACAAAAATGGAGAAATCATGAATAAAAAGAAAACATCAGAAATCAATAAAATACATAAAATGAAACATTATAAATCATGAAAATGTTTGGTTATTAAAATGTTTAGTGAAAATGCTATTCCACACATGATATATATACAAACTGATCGTTACCATATTTTTGAAACATATCAAAAAAAAAACTAATCATGGTTTGATGATGAACACAGCTCGTCATCCTCTCCACCTCCATCTATACTTCCTGTTACCACCTTAAAGAACATTATATTTGAAAATTAAATACTATTTTATATTTATATGTAAATGTAAAAAAAATAAAAGATTGAAAAATAAATGGTTTTGATTATTTTTTATTTTACTCCTCACCACCAGTAGATTAAATACTTCTATGGGATGATCTGGTCATCTTATTATATAAATCAGTCCACGCTTTCTGCAAAGGGGATATCTTAGCCCCATGATCTTGAAATATGTATTTTTATGAAAAAATCTATTTATGAGTATCTATAGATATATACTAACTACAACCAATAGTATATTCAGCTACAATACCAAGTGGCTTTCCAAATACCTCAGATGGTGTGGGTCCCAAAACCATCTGGCACACTCTACTAGGTTTCTCCTTCTAATGGACACTAGTAACAAGGTAATCCTGGGAGACTGACTATGACTAATCTTGATTGGCATCCCACAGTTCATTAATTTTTAGATATAAATAAAATTAAATTCATTTTAGAAGAAATATATATTAACATATTAATAACAACTAATTAGTTATTATAATTAAAAATGTGTTCATACCCCAAATTCAATGGCAGACTCATTAAAAAATCATTCATCAAATTTTGGGTGAACATTCAACCACACTACTGTTTGAAATGCTTCATGCCCGAAAATATTGGACTTCATTACAAAATAAAATAAAAAATTTAAAATATTACACAAATAATATTGTCTTATAAATATTTAAACTAATTAAACGATTACCAGAGAAAATCTGCTTCCCAAAAAACTCTTTGACGCTGCAGTGTGGGAGATAACCTTCTTCTCCAGGCGTGATGCATTCTTTCTTGAATGATATTTAAATAATTAAAATTAAATTTAATAGTATTAAATATCATCTCCTCTTTATATAAATGTTTAAATGTAAAAAGTGCTTATTATATTAATATATATTTAAATACCATCTTCTTCTCCTCACGATGTCTCTAAAAAAACATTCCATTGCTCTTTAGGTACCCCATTGGGTAGCTTTTCATACATCTTTTGGGTGGTAAATGATGTATTGTTGACATCTCCAAACAATCTCCATTTAATTTCATTACATTTTTGGAAAAGATTTTTCAAATTTCCACTTTTTTGATCTCACATCAGCAACCGTAAAGTGAAAAAACATTTGTACACCAAAATTTATTTTAAAAAATATTAATAACATGACATTAAATTACACCATAATGTATTCAAATTACCTTTATATAGAAATAAAAAACATAATTTTCCAACCTCCAGGAATATGTCACCAATAATCATATGAAATAAGAAGGGAAATGGGATTTATTTCCAGCTGGCCAGAAATCTGGACAAATAATACTATCATGTCATCCGTAAGAACCCAATATGAATCAAATGGGAAAACTATATTCTCTCCGGTCAGATACTATACATCTAAACTTTTTATATTTTTTTCCACAGTTTCATTGTTTCCATCATTAATGATAAAATATTTTGTATAAAGAATTTCAATAAATTTAATCATAATAAAATTTGTACATCTAATAGTTACCCTCCGGTATCCCTGCGAAGAACTAGAAGTGGCGCACCACTCCCCCACGTCTGAGACTCCTGAATAAGGAGGGGACAAATGAGCTACCAATGGGATTCTCACAGAGGGTAAGAGGGATGGTGCGGGTGGTAAAGGTGCATGGGGAGAGAGGATAGTAGCTCAGAAGTCATACGAAGGGGGACTGATGGATCGTCATCTGTCTGAGTGGTCGGTGAAAGAGTGTATTGCTTTTTCATTGGAATTACTATCATAAAATACAATAAAATCAATTTAAAAACAAATATTTCAAAAAAAATAATGTAATAATAAATTAAAAAAGATAACATACACATAATACAAAAAAAAAATACATGATAGTGCTAATAGGTGATTGCATTATTGAAATACATCGTTGTTAAATGAATGCATAACTATTCATATAATCATTTTCTCCTTTAATTATATCATATTCATAATCCATTAATTCATCCATATACATCATCCTTGCTAGACTAATATTTTCAACATCGTGGTGGAAAAATAATTCTAATTCTTATTGTTGATGAGATTCAACCTCAGAGGTCAGATCGTCCACTTCAACACATATATCCTACAAATCACTTTATTTTATTCGAGAAACTACACTTCATGCTTAATCAACGACATTATTCATATAATATTCCATTTTTTACTATGATGGTAAGATATAAGGATCATGCAGTTAACTATCACCAACATCCATCAAGAAAGAGAAGTTCATAGAAGTAAATTACACGGAATCTCTTTTAACACCTCTAATAATATCAACCCAATTTTATTTGAATAAAACAACTGAAAAATGCCTATGGTAGTTTAATTCAATAATATCAGTCATCTTTCTATAGTATCCCACTTCATAAAATGTAAATATACCACTATTCTATGTTTTCGAAGCTTCTTCACCATCAACAGTATGAAATCTAAAGGCCTTCGTGTTTTAAACCTCAAACATTCTAACTTCTTTTAGAGGAACTCATACATGAAATATCAAATATTCTGAAAACATGGCTCGTGTATTAGTATTCATGATCTAAAAAAGTAATATAAATTAATAGAATTAGGAAATATATTTGTCAACTTAATATTCATATTTTGTTCAAAATTTATATACTAAAACATCATGTAAAACATTCTACAATCTCTTTATTAACAGTTTTTATTATATATTTATCATTTTGTGCTTGGCCTCCCATTCGTCTCTTTGTTTGTATCATCAGGTCTTCAATAAATGGATCTGCAATTTCATTATTAATCTGCAAATAACTATCTACCTGTAGTAATTCCATTTATATCAGTGTAACATTTGATGTCCTCTCAACTAATCAGCCCATAGCAAAAAATATTTTTGATTTTTGATGTATTTGGGATTGAGTCGTTGTGTTTTTAACATGCCCAACTAGATTAAAACTTTCGTCAATATCATCCAAGTATCTAGAACAAATTGTATGACACTCTTATGCCAAATATCCATAAACAATAGATCCTTCTGGTTGAGGTTTATTTCTCACATATGATATCAAAATCCCATGATATTTATTAAATAAAATAGAAAACCATAATTATGCATTTAATTAAGTAACGAAAATAGTTTACTTGATGGAAAAAATATTTATAAGGTACCCCTCAATTGGATACATCCATCTTCAATGAACAAGGCCTTCTAATTTAGATTCCTCAACCCAACTGATAGTTAAATATTTGATGATAGTAAAAATGACAGAGTAAAGAGAATGTCCCTTACACAATGTTTCAATAATAACCTCTCTTGATGGTTGTCAAGCTCAATTGGATGTAGAGATATCTCACATAGTTTTCTGAAATATGTAGAGAATTTGAGTACAATATTAATATCTTTTTTAGGTAATAATGTACACAATGAAAATGGTAGTAACTTCTATAACAAAATATTTGAATTGTGAATTTTCTATCCATGTAAAATGCAATTATTTAAGTCAACATACCTCGAGATGTTATTTGTTAACCATAAGATACTATTACATTGTTTAAAATTTCAATGGAATATGTCTTTATTCATATTTCCTACTGCAAAAATTTCTAGAGCATACTTTTCATTCGCATCTGGGTAGAGATATCGTTTTAAGTTCATTACTTATAAGAATATATAAGCATTGACATGATCCTTCAACATTACATACTCAATATTTAATGTGAAGATAAAATTTTCACATACATTCTTCTCAATATGCATCACATCATGAGCATCCTGAAACAAACTAAATTCCCAATATGGATTTGTGAAAAATATACTTTTTTTCTTCCATTGTTGCATTTTGATTTCACTTGACGATGCACATTAAACCAATTTCCCATTATCATTCAAATTATAAACCATCCCAAATATTTTTTCTACTTTTCCATGTTGTGTAAATATTTTATCACTGGAAAGAATCATTGTAAGTGGTCTATGATCAAAGAAACTATTAAATATTGATATGTTCATCCGATATATATGAGATCCATTTAGAAATATCTGATGGCACAATAAGACCCATTTTCTTCAATGAGGTAGCTTTTGTGATCAAAATAAAAGTTAAAAATAGGACAAGACAAACCAATGTATGTGTTCCAAAAAGAAAAATTCCCAAGCCTATGTAATTCACTAATGTTCCACGTTAATGCAACATGCATTATAAACATTATTTTAGGAGATTCATTAAATGTATCCACAACGTTTCTCCTAAACTTATATAATTCATCAATTAATTGCTGCTGGTATACATCAATATAATTTACAATAATCTCTTTTCTAGGAATAATAATCGAAATGATAAAATAAGAATATTTCATACACATCCCCAGAGGAAGATTTTAAGGGATCAAAACATCTAGCCAAATGTTATAACTTGTACTCAAAGTCCCAAATGGGTTGAATCCATAAGCATCCAATCCCAATCCAACATTCCTAGGATCAACTGAGAAATCTTTATATAATGAATCAAATGTATTCAACAATTGTGAATCTTGAGGATATCACATTAACCAATCATTTTTATTATCTACATAATGTCTCTTCATGTGTACAGTGTTTTTCGATGACATGAATAATCATTGCAATCAAGGATTTAAAGGAAAGTAACACAAAACTATTGCAGGTGTGTTCATATTCTTAATCGTCAAGGGAGAATGTTGATTCAGACTTCTAACATCACTCATTGACTATCATCAAGAAGAAATTTTTTTTATAAATCCTGTATAATTGAATCCACTCGCCAACAAAGCATACAATTATTGGGACACACATGTTATTGTGTATAATTCAAACCACGCCTGTTAACAACACTATTCATATCATAAAAAGACTCGGGGATGATTGTGTCTAGAAATGCATCACACAATATTTCCAATATCATAGACATTGCCTCATTTTTAATTCCACAAAGACATTTGATATAGTACAACTTCATTAGAAAAGAATGTTTTTAATATTTTAGACATCCACTCTACAACTCTTGATTTTCATTGTCAACTAAATCATGAAATTTATTTTCCTCTATGATGTTTTCACTTATATTAGTCTCCACATAATTAAGAGGATGATCCACTGATATGTTACAATTTCATCTAGTTGTCCAAAAATCTCAAAAACATTACATGTCACGTTGTTATTTTTATCACCCGCATTTGGTTGTTCTAATCTGTTTCGATGTTGATGGTCATTTCTAGCAGTGCCAAATGCATCATTTATAAAGCTTTGAATTTCATTTTCCATGGTCGACGATGTTGGGAGCTCATTCTGTGGATAGACACTAGTGTTCAACCTTTCTATAATGTTTGATTCTCTGTACCAAATCCATCACTAATATTGACTAGGGAATAGCTTTAAAATTAAATATTATTAAACATTATCACTCATCAATCATCTTCTAAATTTACATTTAGGACATGTACATCTTATACTCCCTTCAATGGATTGATTGTAAATTGTAAAATCGAAATACTCTTCCAAACCCATAACGTACTGAGGTGTGTTTCTCTGTAATGTGATCGAGCTTTTATCCATGTATATCACAATGTGCCTACACATAATAAAAAAATAAAACACATAACTATTAATAAATAGTTAATGAGATTTATATAAAATAGTTTAAAAAATATATAAATATGATAATGATTTGGAAAAGGTTTAGGATTAGATCAAAATATCCACAAAAATATTTTTCCGAATAGCCTATGGTAACTTTTCTCACTTTAAGATATAATATAGAAATGAAAATTTTCAAAATATACCTATTAAGTCTCAAAAATAATATCTCATGTCTACTAGGACATCCCAAACTAAATAAAAATTTCATTAAAGAGGCATGCATGCATTTGATACCAATTTTTCACAAACCAACCTTGATAACCTACCTATGTGGCACAAAATATAGTTTTGAAATACCCTAGTGGTATTTTCAAATCCCCAAAGGATGGTGACTTCTGTTTAAGAATAAAAAAAACATTATGGAATCATTTCACCATAAGTAAAACTAATCAAAAAAAATTAAAGAATATAAAATGAAAAATATTTTTTATTTCAAACACTCCATGATGGATAATAGAACAAGTAAATAGAAACAAGTTTAAAAAATGGTATGTTTCATTAATTTAACCATGAATATCACAACCCAGAAACTCCATTAATAATAGTATTTCACATTCCACCGGTCACCACTAACTTCCCAGGTCACTCTAATTAAGAACATCCACCACCTCTGAGTAGATAATTCCATATTTTGGACCGTGTATAATAAAATCTATAAATTACTAAATGAAAAAATTCAGTTGTGATAAAAAAGATCATTAGGATATCACTATGAATTTCATAATTGATATATAACAAATATACCAAATTTAATCAATTTTAAAAAATTGCATGGAAATATTTTTTCAATTTGAATAAAAACATTCTTGATAAAAAATTTCAGTGTCTATGTTAAAACATATTTCAAAGTGAATATCCGTAAAATTTGGGAGTCATAAGAATAAATTTCAAAATAAGAATGAATAAAAAATTCTATCAAAAAATACATGGCTAAATAATTCTTATAATTAATCAATATGTATAAAACATTTTACATCATTTTTAATAATCGAACCATGGTGATAATATATAGGGTTAGTACCAGTCACAAGGGATCACTAAATCTCAGTGAAATATGCCTCTATGTTTAAACACACTCCTTAGATCTTCTAGCATAGGGGTAAAATGATAACACCCCAAAAAATGATGTACCTTCACTCAAGTAGTTTGGTTTCAATTTAATCATCAAGTCGAATTAAGATATCAATGTACCTAGCATGAATATTATTTCTCCTAAGTACCTTTAATCTTATGTGCTTCAAGGAAATTAGTCATAATTTGGGATATCATTCAATAAAATCTCTAATTCAATAAATCAAATTAATTTTCCCAAAGTTAATGTTTCTAAACATGAATTTCATTTCCAAAACCAATATCAAATGGTTTTTATCAAATACTCATGTCTTTGCTTTAAAATAATTTATTTTCAAAACCTAAAACCATTTATGATTTTATATCTCATTAAATCATTGTTCTAATATTATCTTGAGGTATTTTATTAATTTTTTATAATATATACCATTTGAAAGATCATACTTCTTAAAGAAACATCCACTAGAAATTTTATATTTTCAATATTAAATTAGTTTTAAATAAGAACTATCTCTAAAGAATAAATATAGTTATTCTATAAATGGGATAAAAATTAAAATAAAAAAATTAACATTAAGGTTAGAAAAATAAATTTCTCCCTAGTGCACATATATTTCCACTAATATAATTGAACAATGTTTTAATAATTCCCCTTATAACATGAATCAAAAAAATTGGAATTTTTATTTCTTGTATTTAAGTCAATGAATTTGTATTAATAATACATAGAAATTTAATACTTTTATAATTTACGGAATCAATGAGGAGTCAGCTAAAATGAAATATTAATAAAATTCTATTTTATTGAAATATTAGGGAAGTGGATATTATAAGGTATATTAATTTCATATAATATAAATGTTACTGATAGTATGATATTTATTGATATGGATTTAATTAAAGTGAATTAAAATTCAATGATTGATGGATTGTACCCATTTTCAGAAAACATTGATATTTATCTATTAGTTGAAATGTTTTAAAAATACTAATGACATAATCTAATCATGTATTCATAGTAATGGGGCCCCAAAATATTACAAATCCACCAGAAAATTAGGGGAACCAAAAATGATAAGTAATTTCATGTAACGAAAAATAATATACTAAATAAAAAATAAAAAAAAACCATAATCAATGCCCAAAAATCATCAATGAAATTATAAGGACCCAAAAAAAATTGTCATTATAAAATGATTATGAATGTAACAATTTTTTCCCAAATAAAAATACTCACAATGGTACATAATTAGATTTAAGAACTACGAGAATTGAATCTAGGTTGTATTAATTCCAACACACCAATATATAAGATAATAATAATCATGTCCATCTATATTTTATGTGATAACTCCTAAAATTCACACCATAAGTATGATACACAAAATGTATTAAAGAATATTAATCTCGCCTCCAACCTACCAGAAAGTTGCGAAGGTGGAGAGGGGATAGGGATTTGAGGGTCATTGGGGGAGGGTTCATGGGGTTCGGTGGGAGAAGGGGGTCTCACGGGGGTCAGGGTAGGATATGTTTTGGTATTGAAAAAAAGGTTTATCATATGTTTATTAAAAACTTCCGCAAAATCATTTATAAAAAAATTAGTGTCGATTTAATAAACCGCTGCTAAAAACCCACCGCTAAGTCTATTTCTGTTATAGAGAGAAATATCCCAGAGTGAATACAAGCCTTTAACTATCTCCATGGTCTCAAATGATTCTTCCACCAGAGCCTTAAAATGTTACTCTTTGGCCAGTAACCATTGAAAATAAAAATTCATGTAATATCATTTTGTATTTTATCCCCCCATCATTTCACCTCCATGATATATTTTGTTGTATTTACATGAGTTAGATCATCCAATGAAAAAATGGTCATAATTATCTAGTTATGTAGCTTGTAATATAGTTTCATGTAAGGATAAATAATTTATCATCCCTTAAAGTCTCCATAATTTTGTCCACATAAACTTATTCTCTTCTAAAATTCTCTTCAATAATTTATTTACTATATTATATTATGTGTAAATAGAGGTGTATATCATTCTACAATATCTTCCACACACCAGTGTTCACACCAAATGATGATCATTGTGTTGGAATGTCTACTAATCCCATAAATAATAGTTCCCATCCATTACTGGGGCCAAAATCGGGGTCCTAAAATGTCAATGAACTCGTTTTTTATTTTTAATGCTCTAGGATTGGGGGCCTGGGTGAACATAGAATACCCAGTTTCTGAGATATGATATAACATGATCATGTTGGTAGAATTCCATGATACTAATCATCATCCATAAAAAATTTATGATTTTTCAATCCTGATTGGGCTTTGTAACTTTATTAATGGAGAACCATACAACTGACATATACACATTTTCTAGAGTGACTCCATGTCAATTGAAAAATGTGTTGTCTCTAATAAATATATCTCGACCAAAATATGTGTTCACAATTTCAACTCAAATATATATTTTTTTATTGAAAATATGTAATAATGGATATGTAATATCTCATTCATTATCATAATAGCCTCATCCAATGGTTAGAATAATGGATAGTAGAAATGGACACTAACACACTCAAGGACACATCATATAGGAATGGATGAATTGGGTATCCATTGAAAAATTGGAAAAAAATTAGGGGTTTCTTCTAATAAAGGTATCTTAGATGATGGTAACTATGGGGATAAGTATGCATGGTTCACTAATCCAAAAATAAACCAACATATGCGTTCTCAGATAGATCATTGTTTTGAAAATATACAAGTCATCTACACATACCCTAGTTCCATGGAAGATCACTTAGTTATAAAACTACCAGAATATTCTACTCAACATTTTATTCTTACAAGTAGTTGTAATAATTTTTATAGCTACTTATAATCTTGAAGATAGAAGGGAGACACCCCATTTACTATGTAGTTTTCTTCCTGGGATAAACAATTTCATGATAACTCGTGTTTGTTATTTAAAAAAAATATATTATATGAATAAAATAATACCTCAAAAGTTTGGAAAGAGACACGAATTCCCACTTCTAGGTCATGGAATGACCTTAAAGAGGCCATTGATAAGCTATAAAGGCGTTTTATGCCCAATAGGAAATTGGAATGTTCAAACATCTTATTAGCATAAAGAACCATCTGGACACCCGGATTATTGAAAAGGAATGAGATGTTATGGAATAATCAAGGTTGAAATGGATGATGTATGGTGACAAAAACACTACATTCATTTAGGTGTACCTTAAAGAGAGGAGGTTTTCTAAATTCCCAACTATTCATCTTGTAGACTGATCTTTCATCAACAATCATGTTGTTATTGGAGGAATGGTTATATTACATTTTAATTCATTGATAGCGGATGTTAACCTACACATGCAAGATAGTTACCACTAAGGGATGACTAACCTTTTGGATTTTATACCTCATGTGTTCTCCTCTGACATCAATGAATCCTTCAATTTGAATTCAGATGAGTAGGAGATCTAAAAGGAAATTATTATCCTTACTGTTTGGAGTTTCCCGTGGATGGATGGTTTCCTAAGATAGTTTTATATTTATTCTTGGGATATCATTAAAATGGGGATTGTGGATAGCATTTTGAGTATTTTTTGGGTTGGTAGAATACATAGAGTCTTCTATGAGACCACCTTGATTATTTTCCCCAAATTTAAAGATAAATCATCAAGGAAATTGTTTTTAGAATTTAGTCTATGAAAATTAAGATATAAAATCTTTTTAGATGTATTAAACTTTAGGATGGAGATGTACATTCATAATTATAACTAGAATAACAAAAAATAATCATCATATTTATGAATACTAAAACATCAATCTCCTTGGATCAAGAAACGGGGGAGGATATAAAGAAGATGTTCTTTTGTTCTAAAATTTCCTTAAATATTGATATGGAAAAACCTAATGAACATTTGGAGGGGATATTCAGTATTAGTGTAATGAGGTACATGGTCTTCATTGAATTATTAATTGATATATTATTAGTTTTCATTGGATCTATATAGTTATTAGTCACCTTCCTGGGAAAATGATATGGATTAATTATATTGGTAAGAGGGCTATTTATGGGGACCCCTTATCCCATAGTGTATTAATTTTGGTGCAAGATTCATTTAGAAAATTTATGAATAAATGAACCAATGTTGGGTGGATCATTCTATTATATTGTATGCCTAATATTATTGGTCTTACTCACATATTCTTTGCGAATAAAATTCTACTTTTCAATTATATAAGAAATGTGATTACCCAAGAATATAACTAGAATCCTGATATTTATAGAATGTGGAGTTGTAAAAACATCGAATTTGAAATGATTAGTATAGGATTATCAATATCATTTTAAAATAGAATAGATAGGAAGATTAAATAATCATTTGGGGTCCTCATTATATAGTTTATAATGAGATATTTAGTGGCTCGATTTACTCTATAAATATGAATATCCGAAAAAGTTATATTAATATATATATATGGACAACTCGCATATCCAGAACAGTAAAAATGACATTCAATATTTTGTGGGAATATAACCATAAATTATAATTTCCAAACTTCAATGCCCATGAATTTTTTTCTATCATTAATTCACATATGACTATGCTATGAAATATAGAAAACATCCTGTTTAACTTCATTTGAGATGTGAATGTGGAAGGGAGTTATCATTGGGAATATTTTAATACGATGGGCCACGAGTGTGATGAGTGCCTCATTAATCTTCAGAGTGTTAAAGACACTATGAACTACCAATAATATTAGTTGGAGTTAGATTCAATGGATGAACATTCATTATGTCTAGCTACACATACCTGGAATTTGGGATAAACACAAACAACATGAGAATAAGATCCTCAAAACATTGAGCATGAATGTGTCACCACATTGAACAACTCCCAATTCACTGATGGTGGATCTTGGGTTGTGGCCAGACCATTTTCTGTAATTATAAATTACTGGAGAACTTGTTGGGATTCTCTAGTTTAATGGTTCATGACTTCTCTCTTTCCCAGTCCATTTTCTTCCCTTCCACCATCCATGTTGGGATTAATCCAAATAAAACATATTTCTTTCATATTATTATTATTATTCCTGCAGACCATGATATATTGTTTTTCATGAAAAAATCATCCGAATTCATCTCCTCGAATACATAAATATGTAATATGCATGAGAACAAGTTTCCTAATACATGTTGATGTATACTGTGATGAAAATATCTTCACACTAAGCTGAATTCCCTCATCTGGGGAATCTATAACCAACATCTAATGACTGGGGTGGAGGTATAAAATATCAGAGTATTTGTCTCTTCAAAATTCACTTAATATCATGCACCCAATTAAGGGGTCATCCTCACACATATTCATTTAATTTGAACGGGATTTGATCATTTGGTATATCTTTAGTATCTTTCCTGGGATAAACATACAAAATCATTATGATGATATTGTTCTCCTCTGTTGGTTTCATGTCTCATGAGATAATTACAATAAATGCAAGGAAATTTCATTTTTAATAACATCTTGTTATTACTGTATCTCAAATACATGTTACAAGTCACGTCATATAAGGGTCTATAGTTAATGGGTGACAATGACATTTCGAGCTAGTTAAATGGTTTTTGAGCTTATTATGGTAATAAATCAGTGGGATTTATCTCATTCTATATAGAGGGTCACATATTCTAGGGAACTAAATATCTTGGTTCAAAAGATTCCATCTCAAGTAGAATGGGGTAGATGGACCCCCCCCCCCCTCAAAGAGGTCTAATGTTGAATATTGATAGCTCATGTATGGATGACTTCAATAATTAAGAGGGGATATTCAAGATTATTATGGATCATTAGTTTATTCTTTAATTTATTCTTTTGTTAGAGATATCCTATCGCAGATGAAGTTGTAATGATGTTTAAGGGGCTAGAACTATGTATTTCACATGGATTTATTATTTAATGAGTGGATACCGGTTTCTATATTATCCATTGGTATATATTGGTATTGATCACCATTTAACTGGCTATCATTTATCTATTTTAGAATAGCAAGAGTTTACTATTCATGATGATTGATATTACACACATTTGATAGAGGGTAACTTTGTGTCATACTACATGGATTACTGTGGAAGTCTAGGTAACCCACACATCATTTAATAATATTAAAGGTCCCCATCCCCCTGGGGTGTGTCAATCATATATGGGTGGATTACCTTATGATTCCTTATTGTAGACCTCCATGACATGTTTGGATCTACGACCCTCCCATTATATTCAATAAAATATCATTTAATTTCATTTAATTTATGGATATTCCCCATAAAAATGGTATATTAGTGGGATTTAAGGATTATCGGTTTAGAAATATATTACCGAATTATAAATTTTATATGAAAATAATATCTATTAAATAGAGTAGGTTTTTATTCAAAATATAGTGTAATTATGTTGGATCACATTGTAAAATAAAATCACTTGTCATTTACGGGAAGTAATAATACCTCGGTAGATAAACAATTGATCAGGACCCCATAGAAAACCATTCTCTCTTTGGGAAGTATTGAAATAGAAGCATTTAACTTGGTGGTCAATCCTATGAATGGAGATTTAAAGTAATAGTTCTTTGAAATTCTAAACACAAAATTTTATAGTGAGATAAATCAATTGAATTGGGACCTTCTAAGAAATTATTTTATAGAAATTAATTTTATTTTTATAAAAGAAGAAAAAACAGTATGGTGATTCCACAATAATATAAAATTTTATGTGAAAATGTTGTGGGTTATGAGGATATCATCATAATGAAATTTGTACATGTTTTGAACTATTTATATCAACTAAAAACCAAGATTGATTTTTATTGTTTAATGTTTAATAATTAAAGGATGTTGGTCTCTTAATCATTTCACCATATGAGGATATCATCTCAAGAACCATTAATATTGGAAAATATTTGTCTATGAAATGGGATTTAAAGGAAAATATAGAGAAGAAGGGGTCATATGATCATCATGGTGAGAAAAATGTGTTGAAGGTTAATAATGGAAGGATGTGATTTCCCATGTGATATATGTCTGAGAGGAAACATCATGACACTTATAATAATGGAATTTAATTTTGTTTATAGTGTAAAGAATATGTCCATCAATGTTACCAACGAAATAGAATATAATATGTTAATAATGTTCAATGGTTAAACTATTGGGAGAAGTGACATTGCGTTTACCAATTCCCTAAATTTTAAGGGAACATAATTTTTAAAAGACCTTGGGAGAAATTTATGGCATATATGTTTACAACATTTGAATATGAAATTGATAGTGATGTAGTGGTAGTTAATTTAATCATAAACTCAAAGTTAGCTATTTTTTATTTATATAAGAATATTCTAACTCGTTCAAATCTTCCTATATTTCTATAAACATTTGATATTTTTATTTCATCCTATAAATGGTGTTATTAATATTACATAGAGTGATATTATTATGGAAACACAATTATGTCAGTTAGTTTCAATTATGGTGAGTGGGAATTAAATATTCAAGACACGGAAATTATACATATGGTTGATTTTTATGATAATTTTTATAGAATTGATACTAAATTGAAAAACAATTCATGTGATGGAGATTAAGATTCATGATTTTGAGGGGGGTCTCTTTTCATTAGTGGGGAAATTACATCATTTAATACTTATATGGATCCTCCCTTAGTATCAATACTAATATAAATTCTATAGTCTATAGATAATCAAGAATGATATTTGTATATTTGAAAAGGCCAAAGTATAGAGGATACACATGTAGATAAAAATTCAATTATGTTTTTCTATAATAATTATGTTTCACCCAAGACTTTAGGATATATTTCCATTTAAATAAATTCAATCTCAAAAAAAATTACGATACAGAAAATACTAAGAATAATATATAGTTTGTGAAAAATATATATTAATAAATCAATAATTATATCCATATTTAAATATTTTTGGGATAATAAATTCTTATTTTAGGTGATATGTATCAATTTTGAGCATACATTTTCAAAATAATCCTAGAACGAATGTACGAAAATTTCCTCTAAAAATATGTTTTCACGAATAATAATAAATATACTATTAACAAATTAATATTTTTTATAATTTTTTTTATAATTTTTTTAACTAAAATCAATATTAACTATAATTTTATTATAAATATTCATAATAAAAATTTTATTTAAAAGGGATATAATTCTGAAAACGGATTATTTTTCCAAAAACAAATTTTTATTTAAAAAGGTGTAATGTCCGTACATTTTAAGTAAGTAGAAGAATATTCATTAATGAATTATAAAAACTAAATTAATATATTATACATCAATATATAATAATTTAAATTTATATATTGATTATTACTAGTAATATTGAAATATAATATTATCTATTGTTACATCCATGTATTTAAATATATGGAAATCATGTTTGGTAGAATTAATGATAAACAACACTAAGGTTATGTGATAATGAAACTTCACAAAACATTATGATATATTTATTTTTAAATAAATCTAATCTCATGGATATCATGTATTATATACATTCCAGATATTTTTATGTTTCATAGCTTATTCAACACAAAACACTGAGCTTAAATGACCCACAATATCTATAACTGTTATAAGAAAGCCATTAAATTTGAAGGTATGAATAGTATTAATGACATTATGATATATATATATATACACAATATGAATTACTGTAATATATTTGGAAATAATAATTTAATTTTTAGTAAATAAATTTTTTTAATTAAAAATATGTTTTCATCAAAAAATATTTTTATTACATTTTCTCAAAAAATATTATAATTGTTATCTAGAAGATTTATTTTTTTAATAATATTAATATTGTTTTTATATTATAAATTCAAAATTTATTTTCAATGGTTTTTTATAATATTTTGGAAAATATTGATTTTCACTAAATAATGAAATAAATATGATTTTGGTAAAAATGATATTTCATTTCAATGAATAAAATAATTTCAGACACAAAATATGTAATGAAAATGATATAATGTAATGTATATATTATTTGGTTATATTTTATACACTTAATTTCATTTCAATAATTTTTATATTTTATTTTATTATCAGTTGGTTTTTAATGGGGTTTTAATGAAAACCAATTTAAAGGGAATAATGATTATACATTTTAAAAGAAATAATCCCAAATGAGAATTATTTGAAATGAAATTTATATATTATATATGCGTAAATTTTAATTGATATTTGAAAAAATATTATTATTATACATATATTTATAATAAATTTATCTTATGCTTGAAAAAATAGACTTCTCGTAAATCGACTATTTTGTCTTGTATGGATGATTTATTTTAAAATTTTACTTTTATAGAAATTTTAGAAAAAATATTTAAAAAATATAAGATCATTTTTGAAACCATATTTTCAAAATTATATTAAGTTCTTCTATTAACATTTTTATGAATTTTTATGAAGTGTTGTGAAAACTAATATATTTTTATTGAAAATTCTATTTTCATTTTAATAAATTATAAATATATGATATTTATAAATTTTTTAATGTTTTTTTAGTTTAATTAAATAAATATATTAATTCAATTTAGTTTACTATAATAAATTTTATTATAACAACCTGGTGTTTTCTTGTGATATATATGCTTTTATTTTTTGTTATAATCCCTTGTTTTATCCTTATAAACATGAATAATTTCTTATGAAAGGTTTGGGAGCGTATTATGATTTTTTGTATCCTAAAAAATTAGGTTTATTAAAGAAAAATTAGAGGTTCATAGTTAGTGCATAGTTAGTGAAGACCATGAAACTCAAACATTGCAGCCCATTAAGTGTGCCACAATGATTTTTAAAAATTGTGAAATGCGGGATTATGTCCTACGGGGTTGAGAAAAATTGTTAACTTTGGTTCAACAATGTTTTTCTAACTAGGTAATATAGTCTATGTCGGATGTTCCCCAAAATTAATGGGGTGTTCTATTTTTGTGAATTTTTTGGATACCATGCGTCCAAACTATGTGACTGCTTAAAAAGATGTCAATTACCATTTTATCGTCATTCTACTTCACCCACCATCCTTCTTTATTTATTCTCTATGTGCACAAATTTAATTTTTTTACTTTTAAGATCATCTAAAGCCTATACTAGGATTTGGATTTGTTTCTCCATCTAGACTCTGATTCTAGTTTCACCGTTCATATTGGATCACCACTAGTATGTTCTCATGTCCATTACCATGCATCGTCATTTTGTTCCCATCGACGAAGTCAATTTGGTGTAAGAAAGTTTTACATATTTTTATTGTGTTTATCTATAAATCCATTTTCATCAAATTTTATCAAATTAATAGCCAATAGAAGGTAAATTTTCTTCAATATAAATAAGTTATATGGATTATATCTTTTTCATTTGGTTTTATCATTTATTAAAAAAATAAATAATTTTCTACACACACAACTTTCTAGTCATTAATATTTTTATAAAATAATTTTCCTATTTAACTTTTATAACGTTATATGGGTTTCCCTATAATCTCATAAGCATTGTTATAGGATATCAAACTCATTCCAATACACCATGAATGTGTGTTATTTCTCCCAACTAGTGTTAACTACTCCTTTGTGTATGTGATCTCTACATATTTTAGTGGGATCCATTCTAGAAATTGCTTATTCTTTTTGAGATAGTCATTTCTCCTTTGATCAGATGAATTTTTTTATTTAATTTATAAAATACTAAAGTAGAATGATATTGATTTATTATGATTTGATTATTTTTATAAAAATTCTTGTAATTTGGTATAGATACTACAATGGACATTGAGAATATTTATTATTTTCATGGTGTTAGAAATCTTTATATGTAACAGAATTCATATGAATGCATGCCTCCTATTTCATTATGGTAAGGAACTAATTTAAGAATTGAGGTATGGAAAATTTTCACCCAATGTATGATAAAAAATGGTATGTAACTAGATTGGGTATCATGGAATGGAACGTGAGACCATATGTATGATTATTTTATGAATGGAACAAATTAAAAGGTTCAAGTTATGGAACCTTTGACCACCAAATAAGTTCTTATAAATAGATAAAGGTTTCCATGGTTATATTCTTTGGGACTAGACCCATGTAGGTATGACACTCTCATGTCTCATATATTGAACTAGTGATAACCTAGTATTAATATTTCACATATATATATATATATATATTGGCACTCATCTGTTATATCCATCGCTTATTACATATATTTTTTTCATATACTTGATATGTCTGAAAAATTCCTTACATTATTACTTTTTTTGTTTCTACAAGACTATATTTCATATGCACAAACTATATTTTTTATAGACACCACCGGTTATAGCCTAATGAGATTATCTCACCGACAATATATAATTATCATAGGACCTGGGAAGATTATGTGGATGTAGGTAGGGAAGGGTTAATGTTCCCAGTTACTAATACATTATTGATTATACCATGTCATGATGTTATCCGATGATTTTTCTGGGTCTCATGATTCAATATTGAAATTGATATTGGGTATTTTTGGTTATTTTAATATACCATTATGTATGTGTAAATAATACCATGTTTTCATATTCATTTTTTCGATACATTACGTTATGTCATTTTTTATATGGAACTGGATGTTACTAATAATGGATTTATTATTATTATCTTACATTATTTGTACCTTATTGTTTCTAGTTATCATTTATAATGATTCCATTGATTATCCATCTATTTATAATTTTTTTTCTACTCTGATTATATGGGTATAGTCCCCTCATTATACCACCTTAGACCACTGTTGCTAGTTAGAATACTCTTGAATATGGGAAGGTGCGATTGAGTCAATGTGACAAACTAAATTTGTTTATATGTATGTGAAATCGGTCCTGGAGTTTATGAACTGGAATCTGAGATTTTTTTTATTTTAATTATTATTTTTCAGTAGTATAAAAGAATCTAGCACTACAAAGAATGTGTTAATGAGAATTTTCATTAGAGTAACATACCCATGTATGGGGAAAATCAATGTTTTTAGGGATGATATATAGAGTTCAAGATTAGTTTTGTTATAGTTGTTTTGATTCAACAATTGAGTTATCCAAATGGTATGTAATTTTTATTATTATTAATATGTTGGAATAAATATTAGGTATAACCTAGTATAGAAAGGATTCATTTATCATCCAACATATTAGGAAAATTCTAGAGTGAATACAAAATTCATTATGTCATTATATATAGGTTTAATTACTATACTCCACGATTCTTGTTGTATGTGACTTTAGTTATATATCTACATTGAAAATAAAATTTTGTTAGGAAAATTGAAATTATATTGTGTGTTCATAAAGTGTCATTATCAAGCTAAATGTTGATTTTCAATATTGATAGATGATTCCTCCTTAATTAAATAATTATTTCATATTTGAGTTATGTATCTTAGGTTACGAAGACTAGAACATCAGTATATTTAACATACATTAATTTCATTTGTAATTTAATGAAGGCACATAACTCCATAAATTGGGAATAATGATTAATTTAGTTCGATCATATTATTGTTCTTTTAAATTATGTTATTTAAAGAAATGTTCTGGATATAGCTAATTGAACTAAAAATTTCGTTTTTTGAAAAGTGTATTTTATGAAACTGGAAATGATTCATTAATTAATTGGTCTATTATATGGCATAATTCATTAATAAAACTTAAAATCTAATATATACACCAAAATATGGGGATTCAAATTCAAAATTAAACGGTGTTTTGCAATAAAAGATTGATCTAAAAGTCCTTATACTAGGCCCCTGGTAGTAAAAGAATGATATTAACCAAGATCAAACCATAGTTGTGTGTTGTAGACATTATCTCGCATGTTCATTATGCTCATTTAATTTTCCGACCCTGTATTTTTGTTTATGTAGATGATTGGGACTTTTGTTTAGAATTTTTTTACCTATCGTATTCTTATTTTTCTATTCTTACTGTAATCAAATCACATTTGAGGTGTGTACATTACTGAAATACTGAAGATTCTCTTTTTTATTATCAAAAATATTTTATGGAAAAAATTGAGGAAAAAAAAGTATCATGTAGAGAATGCATCAAATGAAACCGAGTAATTATTTAACGATATCATGATGTGTGTAAATTACATTTATAGATATATTCACCATGATGAACTCAAGACATGCACCAGGTGGGTGGTGATAACCATGCTCCAGTGGTTTTTGGTATTTGGCCACTAGTGTTACTTCTAGTAATTATAACATTATAACCACATACTTACCCTATTTCTGGTGATGATTCTAGATTTCATGGTGAATTTATATAACTTCTGAAAAATATACATGGTTCTCTGTGAACTTTCACTTATATATTATATTTGACATGTGTGTATCGAAAATAAAATCCCCCCATTGTTTCATGGTATGAATTTCCTTGGATTGTGGATTCAAGGATATAGGTCATGATGGCTATCTTATAATACCTTGACACACCTCCTGAGATGATAATGATTCTCTCTAAAAATATGATTTGGGACACTTAGAAGCGGTTGTGATATTTTGTCACCCATGTGGATTGTAATCATTTAATGGATGTGATAGGTTTTTAGAAAGTAATCAATGATTATTTACTGCCTAAGCTCTTTAGGTATGATCATTCTAGGGAGTTCATGCTCCTATAATAGGGTACAATGCTCATTTTGGATAACTTATCTTGTTTTATAGAGATTCATCATTTTGTACCTAATAATACAACTTATATGAAATTAAATTCTTGAATTTTGAGGATGGTATAAATAATCCCATTCTTTAATATTTTAATATTTTCTCATCAACTATTTTTTTTATATAGAATAGAATATAATTTTTATTGTGCGAATATCTTTGGAAGTTGGAGGTCCATTTTAGTGTGAAATAGTTTCTCTTCCCAAAAGTGTAGTATCTAGTGTCAATAAGGATCACTTTGATATATTTTGGGTGGGATGAACCATTAATATGTCACATAATTGTGTTTCATAGTATACCATTAGTTTGAAAGGTATTTTATGTCAAACCACATTGTGAGAATTCCCCAATTGAGTGTACATCAGGTGGAATGATGATTCATTTAAATAATTTTTGTAGAATATTCACTCTAGTAGATAGTGAAAGAGAAAAATAATTATCTCTAACTACTACGATGAGATCAAATGTTCTTTATTAGGTAAGGAGATAGAGTGCTACTAAATGGCCAGGGTGATGAGTTGGTCATTCTTGGGGGATGCCAATAAGAGTTTCATATTTTCATAAGAGTAGTCCAATAGAATGAAGACATGATGAATCATAGGGTTTATTAATAGATAGTTTTTTTGAATATATCATTTGATGGGGTAATAGGATCTAATAATTTAATTAGCATGAGGTATGATTTTAGTAGAATCTAAATTGAAATTTTCATTTTTCGGAAAAGAGGTTTTGAATTCTATTATCATTACAGTAATCTTGGAATATATCATTATCTAAATACAATACTTTTGTTAGGAGGTCACCCTTGAAACCCCATTGTGTATAACTTTTGAGTGTTGAATCTAATGTATTATGTTCCACCTTGGGTAGATTGTTATCACATTATATGGAACCTTTTCATTGTTGAGATGTTAGTATTCAACATTATTTTTTGGATTGACTGGTTGGTTCTATATCATACCTGCATGGACTATTATCACCACAGGGTGTATCTTACATCACTAGAGGGTGGTACATATTTTCAGAAGGTTGAATATATTTTCAATGAATGTAGTAATGGAGGAGATCATTGTGGGATAGGTGGAGTAGAGTCCCTGATTTTTAGACATTATCTAAAAGATTAGGGATAACATTAGGTTGATTTCACTCCCCTAGTAGATAATTTTAGGGATGTTATACCAATTTAATTTTTTAGTTTACCATATATGAAATTGGTGGAATAATCTATTGTGATGGTTCTAGGAGCAACACTAGTTTCCATTCCTCCTTATAGGATGTACAATACTGAGTTGCGGGGGCACAAGAGATAGTTGGGGGACTTGAAATACAAGGATTCTATATTTCCTTACACTTATAACTATGGTTGACTAGTCTTTTCACCAATAATTTATATAGAAACCTCATACTCATTATGGATCACTAGATGATGAATTTGATGACAAGGAATAATTAAAATAGCATTCATCATATTGAGGACCACTTTTATCAACTCTTAGCATCTCATGTTTTATTATTGATTGATTTGATTTCATGTTGACACCATGTATGCATTAGAGTTACAGATATACATTTGACAATGTTCATTATTAGTTACAATTTTTATCAGTATCTTACAATTTCATTCAATTTAACAAATTCACATTCAATTTTCATGGAACTGATGAATAAATTTTCCATCAAGTTGTTTGGATCCATTTTTGGTGGTATTTGTAGATGAAAGAATTGAGTATTTTCATAATAAAATATATAATGAAAAACATATTGGGATCACTATGAATACACTAAGATAAAAACAGTTGTATTTTATTCTCATCAAATGAAACTTTTGGATCGATAAGGTTCTCCCCATGTACCATATTACAATAAAGGTAGGAGTAATAATGTAACACCCCAAGATTTCATAGTGTGTTATTTCTGCAAAATAATTCAATAAATTTCACTACATGCAACATCGAGTTCAATCCCACCATGACTTACCAAACAAGCCATTCAAAAGAGGTTATGAATAGTATTAACAAAATTTTAAACTTTATATAATCCTTATAATTTTAGAATACATATAATGAGTTTCTTAGACATAATGTAAGAACAAATTCATTTACAGTATTGCACTTTTACTAACTTTAATAGTGAACCCTTTTTAATACAATATTTTAAACTTTTATATATTTAATTTGACTATATAAAATTATTCTTTAGAATGGGGACTTAAAAAAATTTACAATGTAACACCCCAAGCTTCCACGGTACACTTCTCTTTGAATAATACAGTACTGTGTGTTGTGCGCAACTTCGAGTTCTAACACACACCACAACCGATAGAACTAGCCGTTATGAATAGTAATACATAATTTTTGAAATTATATATATTTTATATTTCAAAATGGACTTCATTTTTGGATTCGGAGTGTCTAATTTACCCTTAGGTGAAATTTTGGTACTTTTTGGATAACATTAATATTTTGATGAATAGTGAAAGTTACTAAATTTTAATTAAAAACAACTTTTTTAATCAAATTAATTAAAAGAGATAAATTATTAATTTGAGTGGTTATAAAGTATATTTAGAATATATTTTTACCATTTAATACAATGTTGGTCATTAGACAAAATTTCACAATTAAAACGAACATAAACAACTATAAATCTTTTGACAGTTATTATATCTTAAAAACACGCTTTTTGTTTTAACAGCGGGAATTATTTTTAAATTAATTTTTTCCACTTCTCTATTTTGAATTTGGAAAAATGGATTCCATACTTGGAATCAGGATTTTAATATTTTTTGAATATGTAACTTTTATTTTTAGACATTTTGAATAAATACTGCGGTTAATATTTTATTTACCATGGTTAAGGGTAAATCCTGTAAATAAGAGTTAAAAAATAATATTATAAGAATACTAAATTACCCTAAAACGTGTCTTAACTTTATTGGTTGATACATGGTCAACCATATGAATCTTTGGGTCGATTTGGGGACCCCATGGAGCCACTTGTAGGTGATAGGGCCACTTTATTTTAATTAAGTTAAAATGAATACAAAAATGGCACAAGCATATTTCGTTTAGCAAAAAAAATTTACATAGGGTTATATATGTTGGAATATAGACTATAATTATTCATTAGAAATATAAAAAGATTTTCTACATAATAATATTTTATTTATAATTTTTAGAGATTACATAATTTAATATATTTATGACACAATGATGATACAGTAATTACAATAATAGTGAAAATTTCAAATAATTGATTTTATAAATACCGAAATAAATATAATTTGAGACTTTTAATGAATTAAAATAATTTTATAGGGTAATATGACATATTAGGATTGATTTAATTAACTTTTTTCTAAGTAATCATTCTTTTATGAGTTTCAAAAAAATCAACTATTGAATAGTGTCAAAATTGACATAAAAGAGTTTTTAAAACCAATATTATATTATTAATTGATATTAAATTCTTAAAAATCTAAGGTTAGGCCAAGAGAATTATATCATGATAGGTGTGTCATTAAGTGACCACTTGGGGGTCTCTTGGATGTATATGGTATGTTTATTAACCATATAATATAAACATACAAAGAGACATTGTAAAAGTGAAACTAATTAACTTAGAGTTAATACTTAACGATAAGGTTAATTTAAGTACCCAAACCCGTCTAAATTCTATTGGTTGAGTGTTTTTCCACCCATCCCCACCTTAAAATTTAAATAATCCACTTTGGATCCATTATAATCTGAATATGAATTTATTATAAATTAATATTTCTACATTTTCCAAAGGTGCCCCCTCACCCCTCCTATAAAAGGGCACTCCTATTTCTCATTTCTTCATACCATCAAAGCCTTTTGGTTCAGAAAAACTCTGACCAAATACTCTCTCAACGTCCCTAAATACATCCTAGAGGCCTTAGTTTGATCATAAAGCCAACCTATGGAGCCCTTTTGATCAAATCAAAAGGAAGAACCCGAAGAAGAGGTAATGATTTCACCACCCTTTTTCAAGTTACTTTATTCTTCCACTTCTTCTTCCTTTGTTGTTACCATTATAAAATAATAACTCCAGTATCATATATATACTATTATTTTATTATAAATATGGTACAATCATATTCACTATTCAATCCACCCTTTGAATAACATGTCACCATACGTGTGTACGTAAGGCTTACCGTCTTCACGTCGTGGTGTAATTGTTATTCAATATATTATTATTTGGATGGGTATAATAATGATGTGGAACTCATGTAAATAATAAATATAAAATGATAATGATAATGTATATATGATATACCATCCAATTATATATTATTTTAATATCAAAAGAATGATATTATCGCTCGTGCGTACGTACGGACTACCGTCTCCACGAACGCGATGAGATTCATTCTCCATCATATCCATTCAAGTATAATTCTCATTTGATGATTAATAATAGTATCTAAGGACTTGATATCATTATGGATATTATTAATATACAACCTATACATTACAAACATGGATTACGTAACAAAACATATACAAGAAAACGAGTAAGTTAACACCCGAAACGACAATAATTCTAAGATATTATTAACAAAGCAATGTTAAAAGATCATATATGATATCATATTAATGTATATGATTATTGAATAATTTAATAACAATTATTTCACCATTATACAGGAGGTTAACCTACCCCAACCAAGGAAAAGTACAAGGTAAGGGTTTATTTCACAATCTCTTCATTATCCAAGGTTGTTTATACATAATTATCTACTGGGATCTCTTTATCATCCACATCCATGTTTCTTAAAAATGTATTTCAAAACATTTTTACTATTTAAAATATTATGGGTTATAGTCATTTATACCCTTTTTGACTTTTTGTAAGAGTTTTATAAAGTAATCTTTCTGTCTTTTTCCAAACAAGGTGCTTTTTAACCTTTTGACAAAATTATGGTAAGAATGTTTTTTAACTTATACTACGGGTGAGGTTATTCTCCGCCGTTATTACACCTTTGAAGCATCCTTCACAAGCTTATAAAGATATTTTCAAAATAAAGGTTTTGTCTATAATTATGTGACTTTTAAATGATTTCAAAAAAAGAGATATTTCTCTCAAATAGTATTGATTTCATCTATGTCAACATCCTTTGATAAATTTTAAACATGTTTCAAGTTGATTTATTATGATACAAATCATCCATATTGTATTTATGGTTTTGTGATATTTTTGACTATGGATGAGTTATTTTTATGCCATTAATGGTTTATTATTAAAGTTTTGACATTTTGAATGTTATTTTTAATACGAATGTTTATGTTATATTTCATCCTCTTATTAAGATAAAAGTGTTGTACTAGTATGTTCCAGGTTGGGGACCGGTAAAAGTAAGCCCTCCAGGTTGGTGTTCGGTTATTAGAGGCACTCCGGGTTGGTGTCCGGTTATTAGAGGCACTCCGGGTTGGTGTCCGGTTATTAGAGGCACTCCGGGTTGGTGTCCGGTTATTAGAGGAACTCTAGGATGGAGTCCGGTTACAAAGGCTCCCCGGGTTGGGTTCCGGTTACAGTTATCCCTTATGTCTTGGCATGAGGCCTCAACACAGAAATTAAAGTTCAGCATCATGCATTCCATCATTATGAATGTGGTTATTGATATTGCATTTGATTATTCGCTTAGTAGAATATCCATGTGAAATAGTAAATGGCATTATTTCATTTTATATTTTCCATACTATGTTGAAATTCAAGTTTAAAAGGCTTTTCTTTTAGTTATACATTGCCTTCAATGTTTATTCTTAATTATGAAAGTTTCTGCTATATTGCTATCCTTACTGGGAATTTGAGCTCACCCCCTTTCGATGTTTTATTTTTCCCAGGATGTGAAGAATTAATTTATGAATGGCCTGCAGGGATAGTATTTGGGGATATGAGTGTGGACTATGAAGAAAATATGTTGATGTGTTTTTCATTTTTATGATGTAATGTAAGACTTTATGAATATATCTAGTGTTTCCAAGTCTACTAAACCAATCGGTCATTCGAGATTTGATCTTCTTGTGATCATGCCAATGTTATGTAATAATGCACCGACTCTGGATAACTAGGGTCGGGGCGTTACAGTTGGTATCAGAGGAAGTTTAGTACAAACCTTGGAAGCTATATTTAGATAAACTCTGATTAGAGCACATAGTCCTAAGATGAACTTTGAGGATTAGTATAGAAGAACTTTCTAGAATATTGGTATTGTAATGATTTTGTGAGTTTTCCGAGCAATACATCCTTGTCTGGATACGAGCAGGTAGAGGCGGCTCTTGCACAGATTTACCTAGGGGTAAAACCCAAAAAAAACCTCTTTGAGCTAGACTCGAATGGAAACTGGTGCACGACAATGGTCCTTGCTGAACTCTTGGTTACGACACTCCCGGGGGATATGATTAGGACAACTCTCATTTTCATTACAAATCATTACGAAGGGTTTATGAGTATATACTTCCTCAATGGAGACATTTTTATAATTATGGATTATATCCATAAACTATTTAATTTATGTTATGTATTTCACAAGTTTGGGATTAGGTATTATTATTCATAAACTAATCTAGTGTATGCCATTGTTTAGAAATGGCACCCAGTAGAAGAAATGAGAACATCAACAATGCACATGATCCAAAGAGAAAGAAGGATCATATATTTCATGGTCTTAAGACAGAATTTATAAGAGAAATAGTCTCGCAAGTATTATCATCATATGAAGAAATAATAGCATGTGCTGATAAGATAATTAAAAAGTTTACTGCTTCCTATGGCTTTGAAGGGAACCATGATAAGAAAAGAATGGAAGAGGGAAAGATGGATAAAGGGAATAGGGAAAAGAAGAATTTTCCCATATGTGATAACTGTGGGAAGAAACCCTCTGGAACGAGCCTGAAAGGAATGGGAGTTTGTTATAAGTGTGCAGGAAAAGGGCACAAAGTACGTGACTGCAAGGGTAAGAAAATGGTTTCAAATGTACAATGCTTCATTTGCAAGGAGTTTGGACACTACGCGAAACTATGTCTCAGTCATCAGACTATGCCGCAAATGATGCTATTAGATAATAATCAAGTTATGATACTACCAAAGATGAAGAGGAATGATTAGAGTTATTATGTTGATTATGTCATTTTAGTGTTGTTTCAAAAATGTAATTGTTATAATAATTATGGAGTATATAAGGATTGTACTGCAGTACTATTTCATTATAGACTTGAGATTGATTGGAACAACGAAAAGTGACTCAATAGAAGGTTAACTTTTTGGAAAATATATGGTTGAGAGAAAGATAAACCATAATATGGTTCTGATACCGAGGTAGTGATTTTAGAATAATACATTATTGTTTTGGATAATTTATATTGGATATTCTTGACTACCTTGAAACTGATTAATGATTTGTATCTTCCATCATTGATGGGTTTTAAAACATTTTTGGATTAAGGAGTATATCTATTATTCTTTAAGGAATAAGGGATCATGAATGTAATCAATAAGGTTTTATGGTAATTCAGGATGTTGCAGTGTTTTATAAGAATACATGATGAAGGTATTCACATGTTATTACACGAAAAAAAGGATCTTCATTGTGTTTACCTTCCTTATAAATTTTGGACTGAAGTATTTTGGATAGTTCTCGTTTGGATTATTTTGGATTGCCATAAAAGGACAACCCGGAGGTCGGGCGGCAACCCGTCGCGTCCGGAAAGGCCGAGAGACTTGAACCCACAACTAAAGGGAGACAAGGGTGTATCACCTACCACTGACCCACGTGATGTCTGGGATTAAATAATGTAGGTTTTTAAAAGATCTGGTAGATGAATTATAAATTCGTTTTTTTGGATCCCAATACGAATAGGATAAATAGAATATTTTTTTACGTTCTATTATCTTTTAGAGTGAAAGATGAGTTTGTGGTAGAAATTAGTTAAAATATGAACTCTACTTGTCATGAATATAGTTTTCTTCTTCTCTTATTCTATGAAGAAATTGATTCTTATACTTTATTTAAGGAATCCTAAAACCTAAAACGTGTTATCCTAATACCCTATGTTTCGGTGAACCGATGGTATTTCAAATCATCATAGATTGATGAATTTAAGGACCTCAATTTTACACTTGTTTGTTATTGATGACCTCAATCACTACTGATAAATATTTACGCTTTTCCTCCAATTCTATGTCTTTAATTTCCACCGATGTTCTCCTAATCGAGATCATAATTTGGTGGTGACCCTTTTATTTCTCTTTTCCTCATATTAAGACTAAATTTTAGTAACCCAATTTCCGATGTGGGTTTTCCCACAAATATATTTTCTATTTTCAACCTTTTATTTTCGATGAACAATTTCAAATTGTGAGGATTCAATTTATTGAAGGATAGGAGAATGTAATACCCCAAGATTTCATAGTGTGTTATTTCTGCAAAATAATTCAATAACATTCACTACACGCAACACCGAGTTCAATCGCACCATGACTTACCAAACAAGCCGTTCAAAAGAGTTTATGAATAGTATTAACTAAATTTTAAACTTTATATAATCCTTATAATTTTAGAATCCATATTATGAGTTTCTTAGACATAATGTAAGAACAAATTCATTTTCAGTATTTCAATTTTACTAACTTTAATAGTGAACCCTTTTTAAATCCAATATTTTAAACATTTATATATTCAATTTGACTAAATAAATTTATTCTTTATAATGGAGACATAAAAAATTTACAATGTAACACCCCAAGCTTCCACGGCATGCTTCTCCTTGAATAATACAGTAGTGTGTATTGTACGCAACTTCGAGTTCTAACAAACACCACAACCGATAAAACTAGCCGTTATGAATAGTAATACCTAATTTTTGAAATTATATATATTTTATATTTCAAAATAAACTTCATTTTTGGATTCGGAGTGTCGAATTTACCCTAAGGTGAAATTTTGGTACTTTTTGGATAACTTTAATATTTTGATGAATAGTATTAATTACTAAATTTTAATTAAAAACAAATTTTTTAATCAAAATAATTAATAGTGATAAATTATGAATTTGAGTTATTTTAAAGTATATTTAGAATATATTTTTATCACTTAATACAATTCTGGTCATTGTACATAATTTCACAATTAAACCGAACATAAACAAGTATCAATCTTTTGATAGTTATTATATCTTAAAAACACGCTTTTTGTTATAACAACGTGAATTATTTTTAAATTAATTTCTTCCACTTATGTGTTTTGAATTTAGAAAAATGGATTCCATATTTGGAATCAGGATGTTCATATTGTGAGAATAGGGAACTTGTATTTTTAGACATTTTGAATAATTACTGCGGTAAATATTTTATTTACCATGGTTACGGGTAAATCCGGTAAATAAGGGTAAAAAAATAATATTATAATAATACAAAATTACCCTAAAACGTGTCATAACCTTATTGGTTGATACATGTTCGACCATATTAATCTTTGGGTCGATTTTGGGACCCCATGGAGCCACTTGTAGGTGATAGGGACAGTTTATTTTAATTAAGTTAAAATGAATACAAAAATGACACAAGCATATAACTTTTAGAAAACCAATTATTACATAGGGTTATATATGTTTTAATTTCAACTATAACTATTCATTAGAAAGATAAAACTATTTCCTACATAATGATATTTTATTTATAATTTTTAGATACTACATAATTTAATTTATTTATTACATAATGATGATGCAGTAATTACCATAATAGTGAAAATTTAAAATAATTGATATTATAAATAACCAAATAAATATAATTTGAGAATTTTAATGAATTAAAATAATTTTATAGGATACTATGACATATTAGGATTTCTTTAATTAACTTTTTTCGATGTAATAATTCTGTTTTGAGTATCACAAAAATCAACTATTGAATAGTGTCAAAATTGACATAAAGGAGTTTATAAAACAAATATTATATTATTAATTGATATTAAATTCCTAAAATTATAAGGTTCTGAAAAGAGACTTATATCATGATATTTTTATCATTAATGTACCACTTGGGTTCTCTTGGATGTATATGGTAAGTTCATTAACAATATAATATAAAAATACCTAGAGACATTGTAAAAGTGAAACTAATTAACTTAGAGGTAATACTTAAAGATAAGGTTAATATAAGTTCCCAAACCTGTATAAATTCTATTGGTTGAGTGTTTTTCGACCCATAACCACATTAACATTTAAATAATCCACTTTGGAGCCATTGGAAACCGAATATTAATTTATTATAAATTAATATTTCTATCTTTTCCAAAGGTGCCCCTCACCCCTCTTATAATCGGGCACTCCTCCTTCTCATTTATTCACACCTTCAAAGCATTTTAGTTCGAACAAAATCTGCCCAAATACTCTCTTAACATCCCTCACTACAACCTAGAGGCCTTATTTTTATCATAAAGCCAACCTATGGATCCCTTTTGATCAAATCAAAAGGAAGAACCCGAAGAAGAGGTAATGATTTCACCACCCTTTTCAAGTTCCTTTCTTCTTCCACTTCTTGTTCCTTTGTTGTTACCATTATAAAATAATAACTCCAGTATCATATATATACTGTGATGTTATTATAAATATGGTACAATCATATTCACTATTCTATCCACCCTTTTAATAACATGTCACCATACATGCGTACGTACGGCTTACAGTCTCCACGTCGTGGTGTAATTGTTATTCAATATATTATTATTTGGATGGTTATAATAAAGATGTGTAACTCATGTAAATAATAAATATAAATTGATAATGATTCTTTATATATGATATACCATCCAATTATATATTATTTTAATATCAAAAAATGATATTATCGCTCGTGCGTACGTACGGACTACCATCTCCACGAACGCGATGAGAATCATTCTCCATCGTATCCATTCAAGTATAATTCTCATTTGATGATTAATAATAGTATCTAAGGACTTAATATCATTCTGGATATGATTAATATACAACCTATAAATTACAAACATGGATTACGTAACAAAATATATAAAAGAAAACGAGTAAGTTAACACTCGAAACGACAATAATTCTAAGATATTATTAACAAATCAATGTTAAAAGATCATATATGATCTCATATTAATGTATATGATTATTGAATAATTTAATAAAAATTATTTCACCATTATACAGGAGGTTAACCTACTCCAACCAAGGAAAAGTACAAGGTAAGGGTTTATTTCATAATCTCTTCATTATCCGAGATTGTTTATACGTAATTATCTACTGGGATCTCTTTATCATCCACATCCATGTTTCGTAAAAATGTATTTCAAAACATTTTTACTATTTAAAAGAATATGTGTTAAAGTCATTTATACCCTTGTTTGAATTTTTATAAGAGTTTTATAAAGGAATCTTTCTGTCATTTTCAAAACAAGGTTCTTTTTAACCTTTTGACAAAATTAAGGTAAGAATGTTTTTTTAACTTATACTACGGGTGCAGTTATTCTCCGCCGTTATTACACCTTTGAAGCTTCCTTCACAAGCTTATAAAGATATTTTCAAAATAAAGGTTTTCTCTATAATTATGTGACTTTGGAATGATTTCAAAAAAAGAGATATTTTTCTCAAATAGTATTGATTTCATCTATGTCAACATCCTTTGATAAATTTTAAACTTGTTTCAATTTGATTTATTATGATACACATAATACATATTGTATTTAAGGTTTTTTGATATTGTTGGCTATGGATGAGTTATGTTTATGCCATTAATGGTTTATGATTAAAGTTTTGACATTTTGTATGTTAGTTTTAATACGAATTTTTATGTTATATTTCATCATCTTCTTAAGATAAAAGTGTTGGACTAGTATGTTCCGGGTTGGGGACCGGTAAAAGTAAGCCCTCCATGTTGGTGTCTAGTTATTAGAGGCACTACGGGTTGGTGTCCGGTTATTAGAGGCACTCTAGTTTGGTGTCTGGTTATTAGAGGCACTCCGGGATGGAGTCCTGTTACAGAGGCTCTCTGGTTTGGGTTCCGGTTATAGTTATCTCTTAGGTCTTGGCACGAGGCCTCGACACAGAAATTAAAGTTCGGAATCATGCATTCCATCATTATGAAAGTAATTATTGATATTTCATGTGATTATTTTATTAGTAGAATATCCATGTAATGAATTAAATGGCATTATTTCATTTTATTTTTTCCATACTATGTTGAAATTCAAGTTTAAAAGGCTTTTGTTTTAGTTATACATTGCCTTAAATGTTTATTCTTAATTATGAAAGTTTCCTCTATATTGTTATCCTTACTGGGAATTTGAGCTCACCCCTTTTTGACGTTTTATTTTTCCCAAGATGTGAAGAAGTAATTTATGAATGACCTGCAGGGATAGTATGTGGGGATATGAGTGTGGACTATGAAGAAAATATGTTGTTGTAGTTTTCATTTTTATCATGTAATGTAAGACTTTATGAATATATCTAGTATTTCCAAGGATACTAAACCAATCAGTCTTTCTAGATTTGATCTTCTTGTGATCATGCCAATGTTATGTAATAATGCACTGACTCTGGGTAACTAGGGTCGAGGCATTACAAATAATTTCCTAGATAAGTATAGTGTGCTTGTTACCCAATATAATCCCATAAATAGCATTGACTTATTTACTTTATTTATAAATATATGGTTATTATAGGAACTCCATAAATGATTTTCACAAATTCAAACACATTTTATTATCATGGATAAGGATTGTGTCAAATTAATTTTTTTTAGAATAATAAAGAACATCCATTGTGTAGTTGGAAGGGAGACTGATTCATAAGCTGATCAGGATTTTTTAACATCATGGTAGAATCTAAATATTCTATTATAATGCATCGGGTGTCATTCTTGGAGAAGTTGTGATATAGGATGGTCTATTCATATCATAAGGTTCACAGTAGTTTAGATAACCATGATATGAGTTATCTAATGAAGAATTTCACGTTATTAGCATGAGTTCTTTCAATGCATTACTGGAAGCATTACCTTCTGAAGATCAATTTTTTCCATTTACAAACCTCAAAAGCATGATATATATTTTCACACAGAAATACGAGATCTTTATAATTTTTTGGTATGTATAAAACATATAATCCTTTGATTTTGGCTTTGTATATACATGTTGTAATTGAAATGTTGTAGTAGATTTGTTGAGAAAAATCACTCATACATTGGTAGTTTGAAAGGCTAGTGATGATGGAAAGCTTATGGACATGTTTTGGTGAAGCGCATGGTGGTTTATGACGTTCTTTGAGTTTATATAAATGCATCACTATTAGGGAGATCATTAATTTTAGAGAGTGTTAAGATGTTTCAGCTTTATGATCCTGGGGGCTTGATCCGGAGGGACAGTTTTTTATGTTCATATCTACCTCCATAATTGATCACAGGCAAGGATGATGTCTTCGTAATATATGGATGTGTCCGTGTTCCTATAGTCATAAAAGATGAATTAATTTAAGAATATCGTGATTAACATTAATAATATCATCTTGGTTATAAAAAGAGGTATCAAGATCAACATCTCTAAAATAGTTTATCATGGAAGAGAGTGGATATAATTGTTTTTGTGACAATTTGTTCTATATATTAGTAGGTGAAGCTATAACTCTATTTTCTAGTAGGTCTTTTGCAGTAATATTATATTCTTGGGTGGAAATGGTATAATTTTATAATATATTTTTTATTGGAGACCAATATCCCCTTGAGGTGGTGATGCAATATGGGAGATCATTAATAGGCTCACTAAGGTTACTCACATATATCCTATGAGAGATATATTCTTAGGGGATGATATTGGTAGTTTCACGAACCAAATCATGTCAACAAGAAAACTGGCACCAAACCCATCCCTTGAAAAATCATAAAGGGAATTCCTTATCCCCACGGGCTGGAGTAAGTTATCGAGTGTCATAGATTTTTGTTTGGGAATGATTTACCTGAGTATGTAAATAGAAAAAATCAAAACCAATTGATAAACTGAATTTGAAAAATTCATGCCAAAAATAACTTAAACAAAATCTAGAACAAAATACATATTTTCAAACATAAATCAATAGGTAAAAATGCACATAAAAATATCAGTAAAACAACCCCATGGACTCCACATGACAATGGGTCATGACCCATAAGCCGTCTTGACAACATCGCACCATGGAAGGGAACTAAGAACCTGAACCACTACCTCCCATGGCCTTTCCATTAACTATGTCATACATGATCAAGTCTTTTTACAAAAAAGGGGTGTAATTAGGGTGTTATTATAATCCCAATAGGACACCATCAAGATATTCCATAGAGTAAACAGTGCAAGATAAAAAGCATTCCTGTTTTGATATGCATGAAATGGTGGAAATAATTTCTATAGAATGAAACTTTCATATATAAATAGTTTTCAAAGGAAATTTTCCATGATCCATCACATTTCAAAAGAAAATGTAATCTAATTTATTTTACATCAATTTTTACCGTATTCCAAAGATAAATACAAAAGATTCAATGAGCACTAATATCGAGAACACCCATAGGCACTAGTTAGTCTCGGGCCCCATGTACGTCGTACCTCATTGTAAATTTACCATTGAAAAAAATTATTCTCATGCATGATCCACTAGTAGGGAACATACCCATAATATAGTGGTCCCTAATTATCATAAATATAGTTTTTCAATGTTCTTGTTATCTAATTTCCTTAGTGAAACATGCTTAAAAATCCCCCTGAATCACAAGTGTACTAGTACAAATTCTCCCTCCTAGATACCTGGGCATCCCCCATTGTGCTCAAACCAATATCCCATGATATAAAAATACATTAAAACATAACGACATCATTTACGGTCATAATAAACACAAACAATTTTATACACATTCTTTTCACTTATTAGAACACTCAAAAAACCTTTTGGATTTCTATAAAATAACTTCACAAAATTTAACGATGTTTTGCCCACAAAATCCATTAAATAATCACTCTTACCACCATGTTCATACACATAGTTACCTAAAAATAATTTTCAGCACCCAAAAAATTTATATAAACCCATTACCTGTGTTATAAAACAACCCCAATTGGCATAACATTAAATAGACTTGTAAAACACACAATTTAACACAAAATTGGTACCTAAAAATCATTTTATTAACAAACGTCAGCGAAAACTGATTTCTCATGAAGTATGATGAAGTTGAAGTATACTAAAAAATTAAATTTGTAAATTATAACTCATATATCATGTATTACCCATGTAATCACCAAGAACATGTGTCAAAACCCTTGAATCATTGTGACAAAATTTATTGCCCCACCGTCGATCCCCAAGGGGCTTAGATCATGGCAATAACCAAAATAATAGACCATGAAACCCATGATCAAACCCTATGTTCGAAACCCTACTTTCTGGACATATAGACCTTCAAGAATAAGGGATGAAACCCTAATAATATGGAAGAAATCATAAGAAAATTGGAGGAAGAAGGATGGAGACCCACTTACTTGTGTTATATTGATGAATTCACCCCAAATACAGTAGTAGTTGAATATATGAATGAACAATAATGCACATGAGGTTCTAATAAGGTTAAGAAGGTCAAGAGAGAATTAAAATGGGGGAAAGGAGTAACAATTTAAGGAGTTATGAAGTAAATAATTTAACTTTAAAAATATAGAATATTTGAGAATTCCTAATAAGTTTTTCCACAATTTTAGATGCATATGAGATCCCAAGAGGGGAAAATTGAATGGGGGTCCACCTAGGTTCAGTGGTCTTGGGTGAGAGATTTATTCATTAAGAATTCATAAAAATTTATTATGATAATAAATAAACATTTTATAAAAAAATTGGAAATGGGATTACGGGCCATCCCAATTCCTTAAAAAACTCATATCCACCATTATTGTTGATTCATAAAGGGTAAAAATTGATATTGTGGTGTTAATTGGTTAGGTTAGGCCATTTTGGATGTGTAATGGGTACAAAATGTTGAATATTTTGTGACTTATAAAAGAAACAATATTGGTTTTTTAAATCTAGAAATGGGATCACGGTTTTCCCCAAATCATGAAAACTGACACATCAGTCAAAAAAACATGGGAAATGCCAAAAAAAGAATGTAAATTAAATAAAATTTTACTTTAAAATAATTCATGGATGTGGGAATTCTTCTCAAAATGAAAATATGTTGTCCCATAAGGTCAACCTGAAACATTATTAGAAAAAATGAATGAGTACTTTTCATCGACCCATGAGATATGGTCCCATGTATCATGTGTATCGTTCTCATGTTTCCAAATAACATGGACTACTATAATAGACTTTCCATGAAGCACCAATTCTTTGAAGTCCACTATTCGCAGAGACCTCTCAAAAACTGAAAGATTATGATCGAGATCCAACTCCTCCCAATTCAATACATGGGATGGATCCTGGTTGTATTTCTTTAAGTGGATGACATGGATGATGTCATGGATCGATGTCAACTAAAAAGGTAAGGCCAACCTATGTGCCACCTTCAAAATATCATCGGTAATCTCAAAAGGTCCAACATAAAATGGGGCCACATTCAAGAATACCCTATCACACATAGAAATAACTATTTCTTGATTCCTTTGGAAACATTATGATTTGGGACACACTGAGCTGTCAATAAGAGATGACGGATCAACTTGACCTTCTCAGAAGTCTCATGCACCATACTTGGACCCATCTTTGTGGTCTCACCTACCTCATCCCAACATAGGAGGGCCAACAAGGCCAACTATAGAGTGCCTTAAAAAGATCCATTCTAATCGAGGATTGGTAACTTTTATAATAATAAAACTCCGCAAATCCAAAATGGATATCCCCGGAACCTCCAAGGTCTAGAACACATGAACAGACCATGTCCTAAAAAATCTTGTTCACCCACACTATTTTACCATACATTTGAGGGTGGAATGTCATTATCATAATAATCTGAAAGCCCAAGTCCTTCTGAAGGCCATCCCAAAACCAAGAAGTGAAACAAGGGTCTATATCGGAGACATCTACTAAGATCACACCCTGGATCCTTACCACCTATTAAAGATACAAATGTCCCATCTCATCCACCTTAGTTGTATCTCATAACATAATGAAGTCGGATGATTTTATCAAAAATAAATCACCACTATAAAGGAATTCATACCCCAAGGTGTATGAGGTAAGACCAAAATGAAGTCCATGGAAACAAAATCCCACTTTCAGGTAGGAATGGGTAATGGCTGCAGAAAATTGGAGGGCCTTTGATTCCATGGTTTCACCTTATAGAATTTTTAGCATCTCGACACGATGTCTGTGTTTTCTCCCCTCATACCAAGCCTCCAGAATAGCCGACAGATATCATAATACATATTGGTTGAACCTGGAAAGAAAACCCACTAATATTTGTGGCTATCCTACATCAACACCTTCCGTAAGAAATAATGACACTACTGAACATACCTTGATGAAAAGGATTCCATTTACAGATGATGACCAATCAGAAGAAATATCCCCATAATGAACAATCAGTTTCGAATGCTGAAAAATCTCAACACTGCCCTATTCATGCAAAATTATCTCCACCAGAGAAGAATTCAACTAAATGATCCTCAAGAACAAACCACCATTATTATAATTGGACTCCACATGCATCTGAACAAAGAGTTCCATAAGAGTCAAATCATCACTGGACATCCTCAACGAATGTACTAGGAAACTTATGCTTCAGTCATCGGCCACCACGTTACCCTTTCCTGGGCTATAGACAATGTCAAATTAAAACCCCTACAAGTACCTGATCCAATGACGATGCCTCGTGTTCTGATCCATCTATGAGAAGATATAGGCCAAGATTTTCTAATCAGATTAGACTACAAACTTCTCCCCAAAGAGGTAGTGACTCCATGTCTTCAAATCATGCATCAAAAATACTAACTCCACATCACTAGTTGGGTAATTATTAATGTGTGGTTAGATATGACGAGATCTATATTCCACCACATGATCTTCCTACATAAGAATGAACCCATGAACCATACCTGAAGTGTCAAAATACTCAACATACCCCTTTCTAGCCTTTGGAAAAATCAGAATGAGTTTGGTATTCAAACACCTCTTCATCTATTCTAAGGATGCCTAATATTCTAGACCCCATACAATCTTCACACCTTTCTTGGTGAGTATGGTCATCTGTGATGCAAGATGAGAGAAATACGAAACAAAATCCATGTAATAACCTTCTAGGCCAAGGAAACATCAGATTTAGAACACGTTCTTCGACTTCCCCATGACATTACCACATTGATCATCTCGAGGTCTGCGAAAACCACCAACTCTGCGATCAAAACCCCAAATTTTCACCTCCCTGATCCAAAAAGTGCATTTGGACAACTCTTCATAATGGGGATGCTCTCAATAAGTGCCCAAAACGATCCTAAAGTGATTTGTATGTTCCTCCTCATTTCCTGAATACACAAGGATGTCTTCAAAAAATACCATTGACAAAATAATCCAGATACTGATGGAACACCTTGTTCATGAGTACTATACAGTCCGTTGGAGCATTAGTCAACATGAAGGGAATGTACAAGTTCTCGAAGTGGTCATAACTACTTCAGAATGCTGTCTATGGGATATCTACCTCTTTCACCCTTTGTTGATGATAGCCTGAAAACAAGTCTATCTTAGAAAACAACATTTCCCCTTCAACTGATCATAAAAGTCATCTATTATGGGTAGAGGATATTTTTCCCTAATTTTTACAATATTTATATTTTTGTATTCAATGCACAACAAGAGGGATCCATCAATCCTTTTCACAAACAACACAGATGCGGCCCAATATGAGATTTATGGGAAAATGAATCCTTTGGATTCTATGTCGTCCAGTTGTATCATTAATTACATCAGCTCGGTGGGGGACACCTGATATGAGGGAAGTGATATTGGTTGTGTTCCTGATGCCAGATCAATCAATAATTACACATCCCGCTCTAGTGGAAAACAAGAATAATCATCTGGAAATACCTTTAGAAAATCATCAACAACATAAGGGAGTCCACCGTCAGGATCCTGACCATCATCCTCAATCATGAGCAATAAAACTAAAAAAACATCTCATAACTCTCGGAGTGGAGGACCCACACAACTTGACTGAGTATCACATTCCCCACAAAATAACATATCGACTCCCATCAGGTGCTATGAAACTAACCCATCGCCTATAGGAATTGATGTACACCATTAAGTGAAATATCCAATCCATGACATGTATTATATCAAATAGATAAATATCTATGACCATGGGGTAGCACTCCATCTCAACTCCTGACACAGAATTCATGTGCGATAGGAACCTAAGACCCTACTCCTTCTTTCCCATCATTGTCACCAAATCCATCACAAAAGACAAAAACTCTATTTTCAAATTAAGTGTGTCAACCAAATGGGAATAAATGAATGAAATAGTGGCACCAGTATCAAAAGGAGAACCCTTTGTAGACGGTGCAAAAAAATGGTACCCAGAACTGTTGACAGCACTGTCTCTAATACTATAGGTGCATGATCCACTGCATAGAGATGTCTGGTCTCTGCCTGTGGATGACTGCTAGTATAAGGCTATGCCCTAAACTATCTCTGCATAGAATATGACCCAACCCAACCACCATGAAAACCAAATCAAAATCCCCCCCAACCAAGAATGATCTGACTCGGTTGTCACTCCTCTTGATTCCAATGACCCAACCCAACTCTGAAGTGGAAGTTCCACCCCACAAAAGTGATTCATGTGACCCATACTACCATATTTATGAAAGTTATTTGGAATAAATTTGCAGGAATGTTGGATGTGCCCCAACCTCCAACACTAGTGACACATGACGAATCCCACATTAGAATACACATATGAAAACATCCTAGATGAGTGGTATGAACTACCACCACCCTTCTTCCTCTACTCATACCGCTTCCTTTTCTTCTCCGAAGAGCAACCACTACCCAATAATGATACTATCCGAGAGAAACCATCCCTCAATTATCTTTCAATTTTTATCATACACAACTGGTCAACCAGCTTAGAATAGTTTCTCTTCATAACTAGAAATATTGAGAGTATATCTCTGTTTGTAAGCCATTCTCAAACTTTTGGGCCTTCACTTTAATATTAGAGATGATTTCAAGAGCATACTGAACCATCTCAGTGAAACGGTTGGCATTATCCATCATAGAAATATCCCCCCTGAATAATATCCATGAAATATTAGGATCTAGCATATTCCAAGACATTAGTGTATTACTTTTCATCGAAGAAGACCTTGAAATATCCCCATCGCTTCTGCTCTTTACTCCTAGTATGAATTCCTGATTCCCACCACCATTGGTCTAGACCCTCCATTAGAAAATAATCACACTTCACCCTCACCTCCTTGGGTGTGTATATGAACTCGAACATGAATTCGATAATTTCTAGTCATTCGTCTTCTTCTTAGGGTTTTATGCTTCCTCGGAATGTAAGAAGATTATTTTTCAGGAAGTCATGGACTTTTCCTTCCTAGGAATAGTCTCATCCTCTTTAGCAAGATTTGGAACATAATCTGGTCCGTGTCCTAGAGCTTGGTCATCCTGAACCATAGCCTCTACAATTGTCGAATCAAGTGGTGAGGGAGAACTCTCTATGGCTTCCTCTCGTGGGTATGTGAGAGCTTTTTAGGGAGGCATGTGGATACAAAAGGAAACAGTCGCAAGAAAAACAATATGTACCAAAATTATGAAACATTAATCAATAACATCAAATATAAATAATTCAATCACTTTACAATGATTAAGAATCAACTACCCCACCCCCACACAATGACCACTTGTAGTCTGCAGCCCACACGTCTCACCTGAAAGAGAAGTCAAACAAACAATTCCAATGTCCCATGGTGACTCAAGGAAATCCAATAGAGGTGTGTGACATACACCCTATTCATTACAAAAACTCTATGTCCTAACAGTCATAGCTCTAGTATAGCTCGACTCATTGCAGAATAATAATATAACCCAAAACTATTAACCACATTTGATACCATTTTATCGCAAACTGAATCTGGTTGCCAACAAAATCAGCACCAAACCCTACCTATGACAAGGCCCGAAGGGCAATTCCTATAACCATGGGCTGCAACAACCTTACTGGAATCATTGATTTTGGTTTGGGTATGATTTAATCGAGTATGAAATCATAAAACATCAAAACCATTTGATAAACTGAATCTAAAAAATTCATGCCTAACAAGACATAAAAAATCCATATATGAATACATTGGTTAAAAAAATATAAAATGGTCCAAAGTCACATAAAACTCTAGAAAAAATATCCCCTAGGACCCCACACTACATGTGGTCATCATCCACAAGTCTTATCCACAACGCCACACCATATAAGGGAACTAACAACCCAAACGGCCATCACACAAGGCCTTGCCATTAAATTTGTCAAAAATAATCAAGTATACATACACTAATGAGGTATAAGTAGGGTTCTACCCTAAACAATTAGGATACCACCATGATATTCCTAAAATTAAAAAATACATGATAAAAAACATGACAATTATGAAAAGAATGAAGTTATGGAAATAATAAATAAATAATGAAACATTTAAATGTAAATAGTTTTCAAAGGAAAGCTTTCATGAGTGATCAAATTTCGAAAAACATGTAAGCTACTATATTTTTCAAAAAAATCCACTATATTCCAAATATAAAAAAATATCCATTGAGCACTAATATCTTGAACACCCCTTGGCACTAGTTAGTCTCGGGCCCCATGTACCCCTGGGTAGGGAACATACCCATAACATAGCGGTCCCCAATAATCATTAATATAGTTTTTTTCATGTTATCGTTATCCATTTTTCTCAGTGTAAAAGGAAAAAAACCACACGAGATCACTAGTGTACTAGTACATATCCTCCCTCCTTGATAACTAGGCTTCCCCCATTGTGCTAAATCCATTATCTCAAGAAAAAAATCTATTAAATTATAAAAAAATTAGTTATGGTCATAATCAAATAAAAACAGTATCTACACATGCTTTTTTACACTTACAACACTAAATAAAAACCATTAGGATTTTAATAAAATATCATCACAAAATTTAACAATGTTTTTCACCAAAAATCTCTTAAAACCCCCAATTTTTAAACAATTTTCATACCCATAGATACAAAATATAATTTTCAACACCAAAAACATTTCTATAAATCCATTTCATGAGTTATTAAACAATCCCAATTGGAATAACAAAAAATGAACATTTGAGACATGTTATTTAACCCAAAATTGGTATTGAAAAAACATTTTTTATCCAACATCACCAAAAATAGATTTTTCAGAAAGGATAATGAATGTTAAGTGTGCTAAAAATAAGAATTAAGAAATTATAACTCATCTTGAAATTATTACCCATGGAATAACCTACCAAAAGTGTCAAAACCCTTGAATATTTGTGCGAAAATTCAACCGCACCACCATCGCACCACAGAGGACATAGATCTAGCATAATACAAAACTAATAGACCAAAAATCCCAAGATAAAACCATATGTTATAAACCAAACATTCCGTACACTAGGAATAATAATAATAAGGGAATAAACCCTAAGTGAATTGAAGAAATCCTAATAAAATTGTTGGAAGAATTAAAGGGACCCACTTACTTGAGGTATCTTGAAAAATGGCCACAAATACACCAGTATAAGATTTAAAAAATTGACTAAAATTAATGTGAGGTTCAAATAAGCATGATAAGGTCATATGAGAACTAAAATGGGGGAAAATAGAAAAAATTAAAGGATTTATAAAGAAACAATTTACCTCTTAAAATCTGGTCGATTTAGGAGATCCTAATAAGTTATTCCCAAATTCGTGATGCATATGACCTATAAATAGGGTGAAAAGTGAATTGGGAGTTCCAAGGGTAAGTCTTCTCGGGTGAGAGTTGGAATCACTGAAAAATCATAAAAATTATATATGATATTAAATAGGAAAATTTTATAAAAAATGGAAATTGGTTTCTAGGCTGGCCCAATTCCTTCAATAACAACTCAATTCCACCATGATTATGGTTTTCTAAGGGGACCAAATTGATATGGTAGTGTTACTAGTTCATGGGAGGCCATTTTTAATGATTAATGTGTGAAAAATGTTGAAAACTGAAAATTTTATTAAAGAAACAAAATTTGTTTTAAAATTTGGAAATTGGCACATGGTTTGGAACAATCATGAAAACTCACCCTTTCCTCAAAAAATGCATGAGAAACCCCCAAAATAAATAAAGAATGGAAATTAAATTAAATTTACATTTAAAATATGTCATGGATTATATAGGTATCCAGTCCTTCACTAGGTCACTTGTACTATTATTTCTAAAAGGGATTCCCATTTTACATCAAGGTTTTATAAGGGTTTAAAAAAATCAATGGGGTACATAGGTTCCTTAGAGAATATCCACTGACCCTCATTGTAATATTTATTCAAAAAATTATGTAATTATTTTAGTGGTCATTCTCTGAGCAGCTGTCCTTCCGTTTGGAGGTTCATGGAAGAAACATTTTCCATTTGATGAGTTTTTTACACTAATATATTTTAGGTGAAGATAAACATGTCTCTTTGTAATGAAATATATGATAAGACATTACATTCATATATGTTCCTATTATAGGTTGGTGTGGAACTTCTATATGAACCTCATCACGTAGATGGGACCCCATAGAAAGTCCAATTTAATAATCAGCATATGTCTACAAATCTGACTAGGAAACCATCATACACCCATTATTATTTTTGAACACTACAGTTCGATGTGGGGATTTAGGTTTTATTATGTGTTTCATATAGAAAATGGAATCTATATTATAAATGGTAGTGGAAGATTTATCCTCTATTCAATTAACTTTGGAGGATATAGATATAATCGGGTACATATCCTCTTGATTAAACTTTCCTTATAGGGACCATTCATTTCATGGTTTCATTATTTTTTCACATCTTTAATGTTACTAGTAATATCTCTATAATATATGTTTTTCTAATGAAGTTATATTCATCCATTTAATATAATCATATCCATATTATGTACAAAGTCCTGAAGTCTCTCCCTGGAAAGTCAGTTTCTATAGTATGGGTCGTATAGAATAACTAATGTATACATGACTATACATAAGAGTGATATGATGATGAACATGCTCAGTTACAAGAGTTATTATCAAATGATATTTTACCACCCCTGGAAAGAAAACTTTTGTTCATGTTTCTTTAAAGGGGGATGACCGTAAGGACTGTGATCTTATATGAGGTATGTAATATTTAGTTTTCCTATTTTGTGATACTATAAATGTGCAAATTTTATTTTGGAAGGACTGAGGAGTGTTTGTGAATTTTTATGATGCTAAATTAATGAATTATGATGAATATAAGATAGGTGTAAAGGTATTTCATGGTTTATTCTAACCGTCAACTTCAATCCATGAATCCGTGTAAGGGTGGCACTGGGTTTGCATAAACCCTGATAGGGAGTGTTGGTCAATTTATGAATAAGAATGTGGGTGCACATGGTATGCGCACATTTTTTCAGTTAGTGATCTATTTACAATTATGATGTGATCATTGTGCAGTGGTGTGTACATGGTTGATGAAAATTTTGACCAACATTATGAACTAACCATGAGACCACACAAAATTTGTGAATTGAATTTTTCTCTATCATTAAATTTAACTCACCCACCGCCTTTATTTATTTTCCACATTCATAAAAGTCATATCTTATCCCATGGAGCTCTTCTCAATCCTACCTTAGGATTGGATGTTGTTTCTCTACCACACATTAAACTCGAGTTCCATCTATCACATTGGATCACCATAAGTAATCTCTCATTTCCTTTATGCTATTTCCACATTTTTATTGCCATTAGTGTAGTTATTTTAGTGTCAAATTGTACTCTATATTGTCATCATGTTTGACAATTTTTTAATTATATTCCTATTTTGGTAGAGAAAAGGGTAAATAGTATTCAGGTGTTCTAGAATATGCATAATTTGGTGTTCTATTCCTTTTTCATTGGTTTCATTGTTTGGTACACAATCATCATTGTAATGTACACTGGTCCTAACATCCATTGTACTTAAAAAATTAAATTCATCAATTAATTATATTAAATATTATATTAATTTCTGATATATCACTAAGACCTCTTTGTAGGTTTTCAACCACTACCCAAGACACATATGATGTGTTTTAATTCATATTTTTATTTAAACCCACCTCTTTTGGAGTTTGAGATTGACATATTTTTGTGGGATCATTTTTTGAAAATAAATTCTATATTTTATTATGGGAATTATAGAGAACAATTCATGAAATAAATAAGAATTACATTACTTTTATAGAATACCAAAAAAATTTGAAAGATAGGAGTTTTAATGAAGTAAAAGTATAGTGCCTTTGGAAACTTGGAAACAAAAACATTGTTATATAAATGTGCCTCATTATCTCCCACTAGGTTCTTATTGAATGGAACCATTCATAGAACCATAAAACATAATACATGTCATCATTACCCGGTGAAGGAAATATAAAAATAGGTTAGCACAAAATCTCAATAAGCATAAACAGGGGATATATGTAATCATAATCATGACAAGAATGGAATGACAACATGATCATGAAAAGAAAATAGCATACCCTTTATAAAAAATATCATATACATGAATCATAGAATAATTCATTAATGTTATTATGAAATGAATAAATGATGAATAAAGAACATAATCCATGAAATCATAAATTAGGAATGAAACATGTAATTGTGTTAGAAACATAAGCCTATAATATTAGTTTTATAATATCTAAGGCATCGGTATAAAGGCAATTGTGGTAGTATAGATTCACTACACGTATTATATTAGTTATCATGGTTCACTCCCATATCCAACATGGTAGCATTAGATCACACCCCATACCCTATTGACTATCATGGTTCACTCTTATGGCCATATTAGTAGTCAAGGTTCATTTCCAAGTCCATCTTATTTTATCTCATTATATAAAAATGTCACCCAATGCATTGGAGTGAGATATAGTCCCAAACATCTCATAATGAAATCAAACATTCATGATACAGATGATCAAAAATAATCGTATCATAACCCATGATGTGAAATTGGATTAATAAACAAGTAATCAATTATAAACTATGGAAATATATGGTTTTCATAATCATTTCATCATAAAAGTAACCCGTGAAAAAAATTGGGTTTCAAAAAAATATAACCCATGAATGTGAAACAGGTTCTATAAAAATCATTCCATCATAAAATAATTTATTCAGAGTAAGAATATTAATGGAAATAATGAATAAATTCCACATAAAGGTATGAATAATTCAAATGTATGTTATCTTATATGGGAAATAATTTGGAACGGTCTTTTAAAATCATTTCATGAGGAAAATATCCTTTCTTCTTTGATATAATGATTTTTATAACATAATACATTTGGAAAACCTTTACATTGAAAATATAATGGAACACTTCTAAAGGAATATTTTAAATTAATAAAACATTTTTAAAATCATTTCTACATGAAAATGATAATCAAGGATCTTTTGAAATCATCTTTTAAAGCATTTTCGAAAACATGTTTTTTCAATACAATATATTTCTGACTGAACAGAGAGACCATCATATTTTAAATAAAAATATTATATTAAATACCAATAAGTAGAACAAATTATACTAAAAAAATCAGGATATCATTAATAAATAGAAGAAAAATAAACAAATGAGTATTCTTGAGATATGTATCAGAAGATTTCGTCAAATATTCATAGTCATTAATAATATCAAAAAGCGATGAGACAATTTACATAAACTCTTAGTACTGGTTTACATGGGAAAAAACACATCATGAATTAAAATTAAATTACAAAAAGTTTAAAATATCCTGAAACTAAGGATATTTATTATATATCATTGAACTATATACACTTCAAAAGAGTGTTTAGGTGCATAACAATACATGAGTCTCAAAGATTTCATTTTAAAACTAATAAATTTTACCGATTTGGAATATTTTAAAACTTTTTACCTATTTAATAATGATTGTAAAATGGATATTTTAATTTCCATATATTTATACACAATATTAAATGAATAAAATCATCATAATTACATACTCTACACAAAAGTAATGAGTGGTGAACATAGTGTGTATCACAAGAAAATAAAAAGTGAGATGAAATCCCCATACATTGTATCTTGACTCTCATCATACTCATTCCATACAAATGTATAATAAATACAAATTTATTATAAACATTTTAAAGATAAATATAATTATATATAATAGTTTATATTTTAATATTTTGAATTTATATTACCCTCTTGTTAACGATCCAATTTTAAGGTTTTACTTCAGATAATATTCACTTTTTCATTCGCATGTGTATAAATTAATTATATCATTAGTCCTTATACATATATCTTGCTTTATGAATGTGGAAAATGATGTAATCATATTTTATATTCAGTATATTTATATTATAATTTTCTATATATAATATAATCCTGAAATAGAATATATTGTTCATAGATATGGTAATTTGTACGTATGCATGAACGATGTTTCTATTTTTATTTTCCTACTAAATTAATATAGGAAGATGAAATATAAATATATTTATATATATGTGTGTGTGTCTGTGTATCTATAATTAAATATAAAAATATCATTTATATATCATATATATAATATAAATTTACTAAAATCATCTTTAATACATTCCATGTGGTTCATGAATGAATAACATCACTTTGAGGGGCGGAAGTCCACAGTTCCTTAAAAGATAAAATCATATTCATACCAAATAAAAAGTAAAGGTTAGAAACTATAAAAATAAATGAAAAATCATAAATACATAATCCATATCATATATAATGTATATAAATATAGTTTCCATTGTAAGTTCCACCATGAAAGGTAGTAAGGAATATTGAACAATCATCATTAAGTTAGGGGTAGTTCGTCGTACACATAAATAGTGTGTTCGTTATCTATTACATGGAGGTTTGTGAATTTTTATAATGAATAAATAGAATTTAAAATCCTATTATATTGAGGATAATATTTTTTATGCATTTATGGAAAACTGAAAGAGGAGGGTTTTCACAATGTAAATAATGAAAGGACTTGATATAAAACATTATCCCTTTATTAGGTAATTCCTTTTTGTTTGTACCAACAGACTTCCTTATATTTCCTTGTTGCCAAAAGAAGTATTCTTTGAGGAATATAGGGATGTAACTAAGTGAATTGGGTAGGTATTGTGGGATCCCTGTATGTTTTATATGTATGAGGAAGTGGGAGAGAGTGTAGATTTTTATAATAAATAAAAAGGATTCTAATGTAATTTTTAGAAACAAGTTATGTGTACACATGTTGTTACCTAAGAGAAGTCAAAAAACAAAAAAAACACAATAATTAATGGATTATGTACTATATATTGACCCAAAATGGGTGTTGGAATATTGTTTAACTTATTTGGTCCATTATTTTTTTGATTTTGTTCTGAATTAATCTTAATTTGGCCTTAATGGTTGTGATTTATTTTAAATACTATTACTAATAAATCGGTAATAATTTAACATGGTATTATTAGAATAAAAATATTATATTGAATAAAATTTTTCATGTCCTAATTTCAATATTAAAATTTTATAAGAAGAAAAATTATGAATAATACTAATCATACCGACGAGATGAAATAATGAGTTTTCAATTTCTAAAAATGATCAAAAGATTGTTAAGATATTATATTCATTTTTAGATTGAAATTGATTACAGTGAATTAATATATATTAATATATGGAATATTAATGTAATTCATCCTTAAAAAAATTTATAATATCATTTATCATTAATAATTAATTAAAAAAATAAAAATTTTAACTAAAAAGTAGTATTTTCCACTATTCATCAAAAATGTAGTTTGTCATAAAAATCCCAAAAATTCAGCATAAGAAAATTTTTAAATTTTGAATTCAAAAATGAAGTTTAATTTATGAAATTAAATTTGTAAATGTGCATAAATTATTTTATTATTAAAATATATCCATTCGAGAATACAGAATTTTAAAACAAAAAAGGATATTTCAAAAAACATATATTTCATATTCAATATTTTTTATTTATATAAATAAATAACAAAAAAATATTTGAAAAGTGGTATTTAAAATTATTATTAAAATTTTTAATATATAAGATATAATTATCTCATTTAAATAATTATATAATTAAATTTATGTTTCATAGAAACTCTGTGTTGCATGGGGTGCACTTTATGTCAGTGTTGCGCATATAATTTTTCAAGTCAGTGTTTCATATAACAAACCCAAAAGTGGTGTTGGGTGTAATTTTTTCCAATTTGGTGTCATGTGAAAGGAATTTTGGACTTAATCCTTTTTAAAACACAAATGAATATTTAATTTATTAAAAAATCCAGAAAAATGTGGGGTGTTACATTCTACACCCCATAAAATGAATTTTGGCACACTAAATTCAAAACTCAAGTAATAATATAGTATAATTCTACATCATCTTATCATATAGTTCTGAAATTGGATCCTCTAATTTTTTATTCATCCACAAAACATTTACCATGTGAGTGGTCTGCTTTTGTAGAAATTTCTTTGATCAGTTTTCACTTTCAACTTGTGATTCTTCATACAACATATCCTACTCCATTCGTTTGATCTATGAGTTTAGTACATATAAAGGGCCGGGTATGTAATTCCTCAAGATAGATACATAGAACACATCATGTACTTGAGAGATATTTGGAGGAAGTTCTATTTGATTGCCCACTGTCCCAATATGATCAATATTATCCAAGGGATATATATACATTGGGATTATTTTCCCATTCTTCTTGAATCCCATAAAATTATTCTTGGGTGAGATTAATATAAAGACAATTTCACCAACATGAAATTATAGATCACATGTAAGGCTATCATCATAACTTTTATACTTACATTGATCTGCCTGAATATGTTTTACAATTGATCTACAATTCTAAGTCATTTAATTAGTGACCATAGAATTTAATATACTTCATTCTCCAACTTCATCCATGCACATTAGAGATCTAAAATGCATAGCATAAAGGGCTTCATAAGGATCTATATGAATTATTGAGTGAAATCTATTGTTGTATGAAAACTAAAATAGAAGATGATGTTAATACCACCCACAAATGAATTACAAACAATAGGATCTCAACATATCCTCTAGGATTTCAACTGTTCTTCTAGATTGACCAGCTGTTTGAAGATGATAAGAAGTTCTAGAACTCAACTCTGTATCAATTTATTTCTTATTAATTCACCACATCTTTTTGGTAAATCACATATCCCAATCATATATAATGGAATGTGGTACTCCACACAACCTTACCACTTTTTTAATGTATATCCATTCAAGATGATCTAGATAGAAGTATTATATAATAGAGATGAAGTGTGATGTCTTAGTAAGGTGATCAACTACCACCCACATCAAATTATCTCATTTATCTATTTTTGGTATTCCAACAACAAAATCCCTAGTAATGTCCTCTCATTTACATTCTGGTATGGGTAATTAATGCAACATCCCATTTAATTTTTTTCATTCAACTATAACATATGGGCATAATAGGCCATGAGATACAAACTATATGATATCTTTCTTAATTCCATTCCACCAAAAGTATTTCATAATGTCTATATACATCTTCATACATCATGAACAAATAGATAATGACAAACTACAAGCTTCCTCTAAGAACTCCTTCAAATATGTTTTTGATAGAACACCTATATAGTTCTTTAATATTATCATTCCATAATAATCATAGTTATACATAGGAACATTTATAACATTATTTTTCTGCTCTACATCTTCCTTTTTTTCCTAACTTTATTTTCACTAGGATAGAGGTTTGATCAATCATTTGATAATGATATGATTTCCCCTTCATTTAGTATTTCTAGTTCCATCCTTTAAAAATCCATAAATATTGGACCATTTAGATCCTAGTCAAGGATAATCTAGCATGATTCTTCCAAATCAAAGCATTGGACACCTTATTTTCTTTCCAAGGGTGGTAATGTTTTGATCTGTCATAATACTTTATCAACTTGTACCATATTCTCTAGGAATTTTCCACTCCATTTGTGTTAATATATATTTTAGACGGTTATGATCTGTATATATATCACACCTTTTCCAATTTATATAATTCCTAGATATATTTAATGAAAATTTATAGATTCTTACTCAATAAAATTATATGGGTAATTGTTATCCTGAATCTTTAACTTTCCTGAGCTAAAGGATATATCAATTTAATTTTTCATAATTAAACATCACAATAACTTATTGGAAGTGTCACTGTAGATTACAAACCATTATCAACTACATGTTATTTTTAATAAAGTTGAATTGACCAACCTTCTCTAGTGTTCTTTTAAATATTCCTCACATTCATCTCTATAGAGAAAAATGAATCCCTTCTGAGTTAACTTGATCAAATGATTATATAAATGTTATAAATTCATTGAAAATCATCAACAATATCCTGCTATTCCAAGAATGATCTGGATATCAGTCAGTATGGTTGGCCTAGGACAACATTAAATATATTCCATCATTGATGTATCTACAATATAAAATCTATTGAGATACAGTGACCCAAAAAATAAAAAAAATTTGTATAAAAAATTAAAACATTTTAAATATTTCAAAAATATTATCCTTCCATAGAGTATATAGTAAAATTCTAATGTGATCTCCAAGGTCTTCCTTTCTCATTGAATATATAAGAATATCATCTATGCTGACTACCACAAACATATTAAGGTAATCTTTAAAGACTCAATTAATTAAATACATGAATATATAAGGGGAATTAGTAAGACAAAATGGAATAAGTATTTATTCATATAGTACTACTGTGTATGGAATTTCGTCTTGGGTATTTCATACTTCTTGACCCTCAATTTATGAAATCCAAAAAATGGTCAATCTTGGAAAATTGTTGAGCTCCGCAATGTTGATCAATCAAATCATCAATACCTGGAAGAGGAAACATTTTCCAGATTGTGAGTTTATTCAACTCCCTATTATCAATGTAGAGTCACCTTGATCAATAAATATTTTCACAAAAGAACCCAAAGGACCCTAAGAAGACACACTTGGAGGTATATATCCATTATCATCATTTTCTTGGTGTTTCTTATTCATTTCATGAAACTAAATCGATGCCATTCTATTAGGAGTCATTGAAATTATTGTAGATGAATTTATAAGTTCTATTGAAAACTAAACATCACATTTTGGGGGAATAAATTGGAACTCTTCAGGAAATACATACACAAAATATATAACAATAGAAATATCATCAATATCAATTCTATATCTAACTGTTTCATATAAACAACCCATTTTTAATTGGAATTAATACCCATAAACAAGATGTAATCTGTATAGGAAGTTCATAATTATTATCCCACGGATATATGATGATGGGAGGGTTTTAAATATAAATAGTATCTTCCCTTATGTGACAATTTATGTAGGAAGGATGTACAGAAATCCCATACATGCCTATGTTGAAAACAAATCCAAGTAAAAGAATAATGAAAATATTTACAGGAAGCACATTCTCACAAACATCAACAAGAGAGGAATTATATACTTGAGATGAAATCAACTTACCATTAGGGGTTTTCATTTATAATTACACATCTAATTTTTTTGGTGGAATATTAACATCCTTATATAATTCATTATACATGAATTAGTAAGTAGATATAAAATGAAATACGACATTAGCAGTTCTAGATTGGATGTAAATTGTACCTTTCATCACTTCGCTATCACACCCCTCATTAAAATAGATAATTCATAATGTTTCCCCATTTAACATAGATAAAGTGGTTTGTAATTTTAGTCATCCTCATAAACCATTGGGATTGGGATGTTCTTATCATAATTCACATTATCTTTACACATATACCATCAAATCATGGGAGATGCATTCTTTTCAGCATTTTCCCCATTCACAATGTTAGATAACTTCTTATCATAACTTTCGTAATCAAGTGCCTCAAAGATTACCCTTCAACAAATAAAACATTTATTGTACCCCTTAAGGAAATTCCCTCTATGCTTATTCCCAATGTTATATAATAATGTAATGGTCATATTATTTTCTTCATGGTTTATTGATTTTTCATTAAACTCCATCATTCTCTACTTGTAAAAACCATGATATCGATTTGTGACTCCAACCCCCATTTCAACCATGACTGTATAGTTCATAGTATCTTCAGAGATACTAAAGTCTCTTATGGCCAACACCATTAGGAAAATTGGATATTTTCCATACAAGAACCTATCATCTCCACTTTAGTGTTGGATGATAATTCCTGAAGCGTACCTTGCATGTCCTGTGAAATTATCCCCATAGGTACCCACATATTCATCACCCATTTAAATAAAATTAAGTATCTCTTTCTCCACTTTGGAAAAAAGAATATGGGAAAATTACTTATCGAACAATATGATGTTGAACTCTTTGCTATCTATGGATTCAATATCATCTTGATGCCATTTATTATGTATTAGATTTCACCATTGATCTACATTTTCTTTCTAACCAATAAATAGACAACATTACATTCACATTCATTAATCACTGATGAATGTAGAATATATTTATATTGGAACATGTCTATTATTCATAAACATGTGGATCTGAAGACCCTTTGAAATATGGTGGATGTTTCCTCAGGAGTGACTCAATAGTATTTTGTTCCAACCATTTCTTATTTGGATGTCCACCATGTTTCATCGCTTGAGAAAGTTATGTGAGCTTTACAAAAAGATTTTTCATTCTAGCTTCCCATAGAATTCAGTTTATCAAATGGAAAATCACTGTGTTTTACATCTCAATCAACATTAATGTGGTTCGTTGAGTTTTTAACCATTTAATAAAACAAAAAGTATAGTCTAATAAATTTTTGTGATAATGAGGAAACACATTGTAACGACCCGACCCTAGATTCCCATAGTCGGTTTATTATTTTAATACATTTTCATGATTACAAGGAATCAAATCCTGAAAGCCCGATCAGTTTAGCAGTCTTGGAAAATAGATTACATACATGAACGTTGCATTACACTTTCTAACATACAACACAATAAAATAAGCCTTTCAGAATCCCATTGATCCCATAGCATGACCCTGTACATCATAAATAATACACATCTTGGGATCCTGGGAAAATAAAACATAAGAAAGGGGTGAGATCAGATTCTCAATAAGGGTAAATAATTTAGCAGAAGAAATAAACATTTAAGGCACGATATGTAAAAAAACAATAGCCTTTCAAACATAAACTTGAACATAATATGAAAAAAAAATCATACATTACTATATAAACATGCACCTAGATATTCTACTTGTTGAATAATCACATTTAATAAAAAATTTCATAATGAGGGAATGTATAGTACCAGAATTTAATTTCTGTGTCAAGTCCTCATGCTGGGACCATGGGGATAACTTTAATTGGGCCCTAACCTGGAGAGCCTCTGTAACTGGACTCCAACCCGGAGGGCCTCTGTAACCGGACTCCAACCCTGAGAGCCTCTGTAACTAGAGTCCAACCCGGAGAGCCTCTATAACTGTAATCAAACCCGAAGGGTTTGCTGTAACCAGACCCCAACCCAGAGGGCTTACTTTTACCAGTCCCCAACTCGGAACATTCTATTTAAATACATTAATCTTAAGAAAAGGTTGAAATATAACATAAACATTCATATTAAAACTAGCATATGAAATGTCAATACTTTATCCATAAACCATGAATGGCATAAAAATAACTCATCCAAAGTCAAAAATATCACAAAACATTAAATATAATATGAATGATATGTATAATAAGAAATCAACTTCAAACAAGATTTATATTTATCAAAGGATGTTGATATAGATGAAATCAAAATTATTTGATTGAAATATCTCTTTCTATTTTGAAATAATTTAAGAGTAACATAATTAAAAAGAGAACATTTATTTTGAAAATATTCTCATAAGATTGTAAGGGAAGCTTAGATGATGTTATAATGGCAGAAATAGCCGCACCTGCCTTATAATTTAAAACAAATTCTAACCTAAATTTTTTCAAAATGGTCATCAAATACCTTGTTTGGAAATCAACGAAAAGATTCCATTCAAAAACATATGGTCAAATAAGGCTATAAATTACATTAACCCATTGCCTATAAATTCTTCAAAATGTTTTGAAATACATTTTTAACTATCATGGATGTGGATGATAGATAAGTCCCAATAGATACTTACGTAAAAACAAGCTCAGATAATAAATAGATTGTAAAATTAACACTTACATTGCATATTTCCTCGGTCGAGGGTATGTTAACCTTCTGTATAATAGTCAAATAATTTTTATTAAATTATACAAGAACTATATACATAATTATCATATAATATATGATCCATTTATGACATTATACTACTCATTTAATAATCATTTCCCTGTTAAATTAACATTTTACGTAATAATCACTATCTTTATCATACGTGTTTTAACTTGGTATTCTTGATTGTATCATTTAGATCATGATTTAAATACATAAAGAGTATAAAACTTGATTTATATATCATATATATTTTTAATATAAATATTTATAATAGATAGATATATGAAATGGAAGGCATCGTTTATGAAGACGGTATGTCGTTCGTGTGCATAAACAATGTTTTGGTTTTCATATCGTATTGAATGGAAGTAAGAAAATAAGATATATGTAAGTATATATATATATATATCCAGTAGAATTATTATGTCATATATTAAATACTTATTAATAATATATATATTCTTATAATCAACATTGAATGGTGATTTGGAAATGAATCTCACTGCATTGTGGAGATGATAATCCTTATGTACGCACGAGCGACAATATCATTATATTGATGGCGAAATATGATTTAATTTAATGTTATATCATATATAAATAATAATTATCATGTTATATTTATTATTTACATTAGTTATACTCATTATTATACCCATACAAATAATGAAATGTTTGAATAACAAACTAAAACACGATAAGGAGACGGTAATCCGTACATACAAACGTATGGTGACTTGGTCATTTATAGGATGAATAGAATAATGAATATGGTTGTACCATTTTTATAAATACATTATTTTATATATAAGACACTGTAGTTATTATTTTTTAATGGAAACAATAAAGAAAGAGGACGTTGAAGAAGAAAAGAACTTGGAAGTGGTGATGAAATATTTTCCTCTTCTTTGAGTTCTTCCTTTTGACTTTATCAAAAGTACTCCTTAGGTCAGATTTATGACCAATGTAATCCCTATTGGATAATGGGAGAAAATTTGGGAGGATATTTGGGAAGGGTTTGGCTGAAATAAATGTCTTTGAAGGTTTCAATTTGAGAGAAGTGGTAATGCCCTTTTATAAGAGGGGTGAGGGGCACCATATGAAAAGATTGAAATATTATTATATAATAACATCATATCTGTTTTATAATGGCTCCAAATTGATTAATTTTGAATCAAAAGTGGTTATGTGTTGAAATACTTTCAACAAATATGTTCTAGACAAGTTTAGGTTACCATTTTATCCTTATCTTTTAGATTCAAATCTGGGTTAAATAATTTATATTTTATCGTGTCTTATTGAATTCTTACACAATATGGTAAATAAACATACTATAAACATCCAAGAGAACCTCTAGTGGTTCATTAATGACATGTATAGTATTTTTTAAGACCATTGGACGAACCATATATTTTTAAGAATAGAATATCAATTAATAATATAATATTTGTTTTAAAAACTCTTTTATGCCAATTTTGACACTATTTTATATTTTGTTTTTGTTAAATTCATAACATCATTATTACATCGAAAAAAATCATTTAATAAAATATATCATGTAATATATACCTATTTAATTTGTGGAATTCATAAATTGTATCAAATTAAATTAATTTGGATATTTATAATATCAATTATTTTAATATTTCATTAATAAGGTAATTACTGTATCATCATTGTGTCAAAAATAAATTAAATTGTATAATGTCTAAAAATTATAAAAAAAATAAAATTATGTAGGAAATATTTTAATCTGTCTAATGAATATTTATAGTAGAATTTATCTTTTGTTTATCCCTATATTAAAAATGGTTTAGTTATTAAACATTGAATTTAACACTTTTAACTCTTTATTGATTTAAATAATAATAAATTTATTAATCTAATCCAAGTGGTCCTAAAGTATCTTATTTTATTCCTAAGGTTGTTTTTGGTATAATTACACTTATCCAATTGAATTAGGACCTGTGTTAGGGTAATAATAATATCATTTTTACCCTTAATTATGTTATTTACTTTGAACCATGGTAAATAAAAGTCAAAAGTTACTGTTCAAAAAAAAGACGTTTATCTTATTGAACCACAGTTTAAATACTGCTATCAACCATGTCTCTCGTATTTTTGAAATTCACTTCACAAGAGCAGTAAATTATGTTTTATGCAAATGTGAAAATGCTTCTAGGAGGTGGGTAAAAGATGTCAAAAAGTTCGATAAAATTTTTATACATAAAAAATTATTAAAAAATGACACCATTGAATTAAATTAAACTTATATAGGTATTATGTATCTAGTTTGACCTAAAATAAATTTAAATAAAATAAAAAATAATTTAAAAAAATTCATATTTAAACAATAACTTAGTGTTTTTCACTATTCATCAAAAATTGAATGTTTTCAGAAAAATACAACATTTTCACCCTATGCTAATTTTGATATTCTGAATTCAAAAATAAATTCTATTTCAAAGATTTCAATACATATAAGATTCATTAATTACATTAAAATTAATTCATGTTGTCAAAACCAAAATGCGATTTTTAAAAAAATAATAAATATCAATAGATTGACAATTTTTTATTTCCTATGTCAATGTGAAATTACATACAATGACCAGAATTAAATTAACTAGTGAAAATAAAATCTTATTATAATTTTAAACCATTAAAAAGTATATTTCAACACTATAAATAATTTTGATTAAAAAGTTGTTTTCAGTTAAAATATAGTATCATTCATTATTCGCTCAAATATGAAAGTTATTAGAAAAACACCACAAATTTATAGAAACCAAATTCATTTTTCCCGATTCTTAAAAAGAACTTTATTTTGTCAAATTTAATATTTAAAAGTTTCAAATATTGTATTTAAAAAGGGTTCTCCGTTAAAAGGCGGTAAAATTGCATTTTTTTTAAATTACTTCTTTTATCTAAGAAATGAATTTGTTCTTACATTATTTCTAAGAAACTCTAAATGAGGATTCAAAAATTATAAGGATTATATAATGTTTAAAATTCAGTTAATATTATTCATAACATCTTTCAAACGGCTAGTTTGGTATGTCATGGTGCACTTGAACTCCGTGTTGTGTGTAATGCACGTTATTGAATTACTTTGAAGAAATAACGTACTATGAAATCACGAGGTGTTACATTATTCCCTCCTTCAATAAATTTCATCCTCTCCCTTTGAATAAAAAACGAAAATGAAAGGATGAAAATAGAAAATACCTTTCTGTGAAAACACACATCAGAAATTGGGTTAATAAAATATAGCCTTAATAATGGGAAAAGGGAAAAGAAAAGGTCATGACCAAATTATGACATAGATTTGGAGAAAATTGATCGAAATTACAGACATATAATTGGAGGGAAAACATAAATATTTATAGAGTTATTGAGGTCATCAATCAAAAACATGTGTAAAATATAGGTACTCAAATCCATCAATTCTATGATGATTTAAAATACCATCGGTTCAAAAAAACATAAGGAATTTAGGAAACACATTTTTGGTTTTAGGATCCCTTCCATAATGTTTATGAATTAATTTATCCATATAATAAATGGTAAATATATATATATATATACACTTCACAAGTATAATTTCTTCTTTCAACTAATGCATACCACAAACACATCGTTTACTCCAAAAGATTTCAAAAAAAACTCTATTTATCCAAATCGTAACGGGTTCCAAAAATAATTAATTTATAATTCACTTATCAGAGCCTTTTTATAAAAAAAAGAAACTTCATAATATAATACAGGTCATCATGTATTCCAGTGGTAGTTCATGCACCCTTATCTCCCCTTCGGTTGCAGGTTCTTGTGTCGCAGCCTTGCCGGACGTGACTGGTTGTCACCCGACCTCTAGGTTGTCCTTTTCATGAAAATACAAAGGTATACTTAACAATAGTATCCAATTTCAAACTTAATCCATTCCAACCATTAGACTTATCCAAATTACTTCTATCCAAAATCACAGTCCAAAATTTAAAAGTATGTTGAACACAATTAAGATCCTTTTTCCACGTAATAACATGAGAACACCTTCATCATGCATTATTTTAAAACATAGTAACACCCTGAATTTCCATAAAACCATATTGATTACATTTATCCTCCTTTATTATTTATTGAATACTAGATATATCATTTATATAAAAAATTATTGAATATTCCTACAATGATGAAATAAAAAACTATTAATTAGTTCCAAACAAGTAAAGAATGTCAAATATATTTATCCAAACCAATAATCTCTTATTCCAAAATCTCTACATCATTGTCAGGACCATATTAAGGATTACCTTTCCTTCAACCATGTATTTTCTAGAAAGTGTATCTTTCTATTAAGTAAATTTTCTTAGAACCATATAATTTCAAATATTTAATAAAATAGTTCTGCAATACAATCCTTATTTTTCTCCATAATTCATATAAACAGTATATAATTGATACAACACTCAAATGAAATAATTCTATAATAACAACATAAGAACATAAGTCATTTTTCTTCATCTGAGGTAGTATATTAACAAGATTATTATCCAATAGCATCATTTGTGGTATACTATGATGTCTGGGACATTGATTAGAGTAGTGTCCCAACGCCTTGCATATGAAGAATTTTACATTTGATACCTTTTTCTTACCATTACAATCACGTACACTGTGTACCTTTTCTCCACACATATAACAAAATCCCATTCCGTTCAAGCATTTACCAAGGTGGATCTTTCCACATTTATCACATATGGGAAAATCCTTCACTCCCCTTTTCCCTTTATACATCATTCACTCTACCATCCTTTTCTTCTCTTACGTCCCTTAAAATCCATAGGACTCAGAGAATTCTTTAATTATCTAATTATCACATGACAATATTTATTCATATATTGAAAGTACCTAGGATATTATTTCCCTTCTAAAAGATTGCTTAATACCATGAATGATATGATCATTCTTACCCTTTAGATCATACATATTGATTTTTTTCTCATTCCTTCTACTGGGCGCCATTTCTATACAATGGAATACACTAGGTATGTTTATGAATTGAAATACATAATTCCTTATTTGTAAAACACTTAATATAAATTGAACAGTTTGTGGATATAATCCATAATCATAGAAAATTTTTCTTTGAGGATGTATATACTCAAAAACCCTTCATAATGGTTTATAACGAAAATGATAATTATCCTATGGAAATCCTCTAGGGGTGTCGTAACGAAGAGTGAAGCAAGGCCCATTTTCGTGCATCAGTTCTTGTTCGAGTCAAGCTCATAATAGTGTTTCCGGGTTTTACCCATAGGTGCATCAGTGCCAGAGCCACCTCAACCTGCTCGTATCTGGACATGGATGTAATGCTTGGATAACTCACAAAATATCCACAGTACCAAAATTCTAGGAAGTTCTTCTATACTATTCCTGATAGTCAATCTTAAGGTAATGTGCAATGATCAGAGTTTATCTAAATCTAGATTCCATGGATTGTACTAAACGTCATATGATACCAACTTTAACTCCCTAACCCTTGATTCCTAGATTCAGTGGATTATTTTAATACATTAGCATGATTATAAGGAATCAAGTCCCGATAGACTGATCAGTTTAGCAGTATTGGAAAATAGATTATATACAAGAATGTTACATTACACTTTTTAATATATAACACACAAAAAATAATCCTTTTATAATTCCATTGTTTTCTTAGCTTAACCCTGCATCTCAAACATAAAACACTTCTTGGGATCCTGGGAAAATAAAACATAAAAAATTGGTGAGCACAGATGCTCAGTAATGGTAAATAATTTAGCGGAAGCTATAAACTTTTAAGGAATTATGTGTAACAAAAAAATAGCCTTCTAAACATAAACATTAAAATAATATGGAAAAAATAAATCAAACATTACCATAAAAACATGCCCCTAAATATTCTTCTAGTCCAATAATCACATGTAATAACAAATTTCATAATAACGAAATGTATAGTACCAGACATTAATTTCTATAACTAGGTCTCATGCCTGGACCTTGGGGATAGTTGTAACCAGACCCCAACCTGGAGAGAATCTGTAACCAGACTCCAACCTAGAGAGCCTCTGTAACCAGACTCCAACTCGGAGAGCCTCTATAATCGGACACTAACCCGTAGATCCTCTATAACCTGACTCCTTCTCGGAGGGTCTTCTGTAACCGGGACCAAACCTAGAGGGCTTACTTTTAATGATCTCCAACTCATAACATACTAGTCTAATGCATTCACATTAAGAAATGGTTGTAATATAACATAATAATTCATATTAAAACTAGCATAAAAAGGGTCAATACTTTATCCATAAACCATGAATAGAATAACAATAACTCATCCATAGTAAAACATATCACAAAACCAAAAATACAATATGGATTATTTTTATCATAATAAATCTACTTCAATCATGTGTAAAATTTATCAAAGCATGTTAACATAGATGAAATCAAAACTATTTTAGAGAAATATCTCTTTCTATTTTGAAATCATTTAAGAGTCACATAGTTATAAAGAAATAATTTATTTTAAAAATCATTTTATTATCTTATAAGGGACTCTTAGAAGATTTTATAATTGTGGAAAATAGCCGCACCCTTTGTATAAATTAGAAAACATTCTTACATTAATTTTGTCGAAAAGGTCATAAAGTACCTTGTTTGGAAAACGACTGAAAGATTCCATTCAAAAAATATTAGGTCAAATAAGTGTATAAATGACTTTAAACCATTTTCTATTAAATATTATAATAGTTTTGAAGTAAATTTTTAAGAAACATGGATGTGGATGATAAAGAGGTCACAGTAGATACTTACGTAAAAACAACCTCAGATAACAAAGAGATTGGAAAATTAACCCTTAACTTGCACTTTTCCTTGGTCGAGAGAATGTTAACCTCATGTATGATTGTTAAATAATTATTATTTAATTATAAAAGATCCGTATACATAATTATGATATCATATATTATTTATTTGTGACTTTATATTACCCATTTAATAAGGATTTCCATGTTATATTATAATTTTAGGTAATAATCACATTCTTTATCATACACGTTTTAACTTATTATTATTGATCATATCATTTAGATCATGATTTAAATAATTCTAGAATATAATAATTTATTTATATATCATATATATTTAGAATGTAAATACTTATAATTGATTGATGTATGAAATAGAAGGCACCATTTATGGATACAATATGTCATTTGTTTGTATTAACGTTGTTTCTGTTTTCATGTTGTATTGAACGGAAGTAAGAAAATAAGATATATGTAATTATATATATATAAATCTAGTAGAATTATTATTTCATATATTACATACTTTTTAATAATATATATATTTTTATAATAATCATTGAATGGTGATCGTGGAATTGAATCTCATCGTGTCGTGGAGACGTTAATCCGTACGTACGCAAAAGAGACAATATCAATATATTGATGGAGAAATCGTATTTAATTGGATGGAATATCAAATATTAAGAATAATTAAAATATATATTTATTATTTACATAAGTTATACTCAATATTATACTCATCCCAATAATGATATGTTTGAATAACAAACTACCCCACGACGTGGTGACGGTAATCCGTACGTACGCACGCAGGGTGACTTCGTCATTTATAGGTTGGACAGAATAATGAATATGGTTGTACCATTTTTATAACAACATAAATGTATATTAGAGATATTGGAGTTATTATTTTATAATGGAAACAACAGAGAAAGAATAAATGGAAAAGAAAAGAACTTGAAAGAGGTGATGAAATATTTACCTCTTCTTTGAGTTATTCCTTTTGACTTGATCAAAAGGGCTCCTTTTGTTGGATTTATGACCAATGGAATGCCTCTAGGATGAAGTGAGGAATATTGGGAGGATATTATAGTAGGTATTGGCCGAGCCAAATGGATTTGATGGTGTGAATTTGAGAGAAGGGGGAGTTCCCTTTTATAAGAGGGTGACTGGCACCTTAGGAAATGATTGAAATATTATTTTATAATAAAATCATATTTGGAATATAATGGCTCTGAATTTATTTATTTTGAATCTAATGTTCTGGTGGGTCCAAATCCACTAATCCAATAGGTTTTAAACTAGTTTATATTACCATTTTAACCTTATATTTTAGATTCAATTCTATGTTAAATAATTTATCTTTTACTATGTCTTCTTGTATTCATACACTATATGGGTAATAAACATACTATAAACATCCAAGAGACCCTAAAGAGGTTAATTAATGACATATATAATATTATTTAAGTCCTTTGGCCTATACATATATTTTTAGGAATAGAATATCAATTAATATTATAATATTTAAAAAAAACTATTTTATGTCAATTTTACACTATTTTCTATTTTGTTTATGTTAAATTCATAACAGCATTATTACTTCAAAAAAATCATTTAATAAACCCTAACATGTAAAATTATCCTAGAGAATTATTTTAATTCATAAAAAGTCTCAAATTACATTTATTTTCATATTTATAATATCAATTATGTTAAAATTTCATTAATAAGGTAATTACAGCATCACCATTGTGTCATAAATAAATTAGATTATATAATTTATAATAATTATAATTAAAATACCATTATGTAAGAAATCATTTTACATTTCTAAAAAATATTTATTGTTGATTTTATCTTACGTGTCAATCAATATTGAAAATGATTTATTTATTCAACTTTGAATGTAACACTTTGAACTCTTCTTTGAAATAAATAATAATAAATTTCCAAATCTAATCCAAGTGGACCTAAATGATCATATATTATTTCTATGTTTTTTGGTTTAATTAAACTTGTCCAATATAATTTGGACATATGTCGGTGTAATAATAATATGATCTTTACCCTTAATTACCCAATATACGTTTAACTGTGGTAAATAAAAGTCAAAAGATACTAGTCATAAAAAATTATTTTTATCTTATTGAGCCATATTTTACTTACATATATCAAACGTGTCTTTCAGATTTTTGAAATTCAATTCAAATAAGCTAGAAAATTTTGTTTTACGCAAATTTTCAAAACCTCCTTGTAGGTGCGTAAAAGACGGTAAAAAGTTTGATAAAATTTTTACGTATATATAATTATTATAAACTGACTCCAATGAATTAAATTGAACTTATATAGGTATTATGTATCTATTTTTAACTAAAATTAATTTAGATAAAATAAATAATTATTAAAATAAAATGTCGGTTTTAAATAATAACGGTGTGTTTTTTACTATTATTCAAAAAAATTAAAGTTTTTAGAAAAATACCAAAACTTCACCCTAAGCTAGTTTTTAAATTAAAAATTCAAAAATGACTTCTATTTTAAAAATTTTAAAACATATAAGTTTCATTAGTTAATTTAATGTTAATTCCCTATTGTCAAAACCAAAAAATGTATTTTTATGAAGTAATAAATATCAAACGATTGACACTTGTTTATGTCCACTTTCATAGTGAAATTACTTAAAATGACATGAATTGGATTAAATGGTAAAAATATAATCTAATTATAAATCCAAACCAATAAAATTTATAATTAAACACTATATATTATTTTGATTAAAAAATCTATTTTCAGTTAAAATATAGTATTTTTTACTATTCAGCCAAATATGAAAATTATCAGAAAAACAACAAAAATTTATTGAAAGTAAATTATAATTTCCCTATTCTAAATAAGAACTTTATTTTGTCAAATTGAATATATAAATGTTTCAAATTTTTTATTAAAGAAGGTTTCTTCATTAAAAGGCGGTAAAATTGACATTTTTTTAAAATACGTTTTTATCTGAATAAAATGAATTTTTCCTTACATTATGTCTAAAAAACTCATAGTAAGTATTATAAAATTATAAATATTATATAATGTTCAAAAATCAGTTATTGTTATTCATAATCTCTTTTGAACGACTTGTTTGTTATGTCGTGGTGCGTTTGAACTCGGTGTTACGTGTAGTGCATTTTATTGAATTACTTTGAAGAAATAACGTACTATGAAATATTGGGGTGTTACACACATGATCATGGAAAATAAATAAAATAGTTTCTATATTATGAAACCATACTTTATTTATGACACCGTGTTTTTATCCTAGGTTATTCATAGGCAAATTCTATTTAAATCATTCTTTATTTTTCACGATGTGTTTGTGAATTTCCAAATCATATCCCCTATGACTATCAAAATAGGAAGCAATCATGGACAATTGTCAGGTACTAGAATACCCTGACTTAGGCCGTGAACATCTTGTACATTTTCTTACCCCTAGGTATATTTTTTATAGATCCACATCCACATGATGTATCCAAACAAGGATGTATTTCTAGGAAACTACTCACTTTGTCTTTTACCAAAACGTTAGGGTATTTTCATAAACAGTGAATCATCAATATACATATCCATATACATGTCCTTCATGTTTTCCCAATGTTTTTCTCATTCTTGATTCCAAAGGATACATAAAATTCTCCTCAGATACCAACTATAACAACCCATCCTTGACATACATTAACATTACATAACTTTTTTGGAATACTTAAAACATTTTACAAATAGACAAATTAATACAGTGCTACTATAGTGGATTTGGAAACATGTAATAATAATAAAAGGTACATATATTAGATACATTATCCCTCACCAAGTTCATCTTGAATAAAACCCAACATAGACACATAAAACACAATACATGTGTTCAAAACATAGGGAAGGAAACATAAAATTGGGGGACTCAAATTATCACAAAGGTTAAACAAGGGAGGCATATAAGTGTAATATTAAATATAAGGGTATCATAACATGAAAAGGAATATTTACGATCATACATAGCATCTAAAATATCTTATACATGAATCATGGAATAACACTTGGAAGATTATAAGGCATGAATAATGAGGGAATAATGAAAATATGCCATGAAAGCATAAATTAGGAATTGAAATCATAACTCTAGCAGTCACATAATCATATAATATGATATCCAAAGAATCCAATTCATTAATTCCAAGGCCATCTTGGTTGTTTAGGTTCAGTACCTATACCATCTTAGAAGTCATGGTTCACTAACATGTAGATGTTGGTAGCATGAGTTCACTCCTCATATCATTTTTGTAGTCATCATTCACTCCCATGGCCAATTTAGTAGTCATGTACCATTATTAGGACCATCTTAGTTTATCTGATTGGACATAAATATTTTCCAAATGCATTTGAGGGAGATATTGGTCCCACCCGTCACATAATTAAATCATACATACATGTTTTAAAGGATAATAATTAATCATATCATAACATATGAAATGTAATGGGTATTATAAACATGTATTCATATAATAACCTATATAATGAGATAGGTTTCATAATCATTTAATCTTAATCATAACCCATGAAAAGAAGAGTATTTTAAAATCATATAACCTGTGAATGTAAAACAGGTTCCGTAAACATCATTCCATCAAAACATAATTCATTTAGAGAAAGAATATGAATGTAAACATTGAATAAATTCTCCATTTGGGCATGATTTACATGTATGGATTTTATCATAGATTTTATATAATTGTTAGTGCTCTTTTAAATACATTTATTGAGGAAAATATTCATACTTCTTTGAAAGAATTATTTTTTTTACATAAAATCATTTGAAAAAAAATTATTTGAAAAATGATTATAAAACATATAAAAAAAATCTTTAAAAGCAATAATTTTTTTTGAAATCCTTTTTCCTTGAAAATTATCTTCAAGTATCCCTTGAATATATTTTTGAAATCCTTTTAAAAATGGTTTTGGAATACAATACATTTCTGATAGAAAAGATAGATTGTCAGATTATACATAAAAATATTATATTACATAAAAAGTTTGGTAAAAAATATTACCAACACATGAGGATATCTGTAATAAAAATGTATAAATACAGTTTTAAGTGTTATTGAGCGATGGATCATAATATTTCATCAAATACGCATCATCATTGACAATATCAAAAAGTGATGAGATTATTTCAATAAAATCTAACCACCTGGTTACATGGGACCATACTCATCATGTAGTAAAATGAAATTAAGTGAAGCTCATAATAACGTGAAAATAATAAGATTCATGAAAAAACAAGGAATAATATTCACCTAAAATGGTTTAGGTCTATAATAATACATGCGTCCCAGTGAAGGCTATTTGAGAGAACATATTTTTTTTCCAATTTTGTACAATTTGAAACTTAAGCCCCATTAAAGAATGTTATTAAAATTGATATGTGAATATAAAGATATTTAAGTACCATATAATTATAATAAAATCATGCTTGGTATATACACCACACAAAAGGAATGATATGTTATGTTATCATGTATCTCAAGAAAATAGAATGTGAGATGAAATCCACTTACCTTATATATTGGATGTCCTCGTACTTATTAAAACCACATATATAATAAATATAAAAATATTATAAATCATGTATAAGACAATATAATTATATATAATATCATATATGTTCTTATTATGACCATATATTATCAACCTGTTAATGATCCCGTGATAAGGATTAACATTGGGTAATATTCGCTTTGTTCTCTCATATGTCTTAATATTAAAAATCACTTGTAATTATCAATATATCATGATTATAGAATTTGGAACAATATATAAAAAACATATATATTCAGTATATGAATATTGTAATAATATATAGAATATACACATATGAAATAGAGTATACTGTTCAAGGAGACATTATGATGTAGGTACGAATGTACATTTTTTCCGTATTTTTATCATAATAAAGGAAAGTATGTAAATGACATATGTATATATATATATATATATATATATCATTATTCTATTAGCATTATAATATCATATATATCATATATGTTCACAAAACCCATCGTTAATACATTCCATATCATCTGTGAACGAATCACATCACATTGAGGGGGTGGTAGTCAACACATTCTCAAATGAGATTATCAAATAAACACCAAATGAAAAGTATAAGGTATGTGTTGTAAAAATGAGTAAATATTCTAAAAAATAATAATTATAATAAATTTCCTATTTAAATTGTTTTTCAATCATAATTTTCACCCTGAGAGGCATTAATGTGAGTTAAACAATCATCCTTTAGTGAGGCGGCAGTTCACGGTACACATAAATAGAATGTTCATTATACATTAGATGAATGATTGTGTATGTTTAGCTTGAATACATGGAATAAAAACATAATAATATAATTAGGATACATTTTTTTATGAAATCACATAAAAAAGAAATATGAGTAGGTGGAGATGGAAATAATTGAAGGGACATGAGAGAAGCCATAACCTCTTGATTGGGTAAAAACTTTTGGTTTGTGTGAGAATGCATTATTGGAAATCATTATATCCAAGGGAATGTCTATACAAGTAATAAAGGGATTTTAGGATGTGTATTATGAAATAACTTTCCTAGAATATTAGGTTTTGTATGTGTGAGAAAGTGGGAGAGGTGGTGTCTTTTTATAGTAAAGGAAAATGACTCACTTGGAAATTTTAGAATCAAGCTAGGTGAACAAATGTAACTATGAAAAAACACTAAAAAAACACAAAACCTCAATAATGTATGTTTTATGGAATAAATATCAACTTAAAATGGGAATTGTACATGTGGATAGGTAATTTAACCCCTTAATTTATGGGTTTCTATCTAATAAAGCTTAATTTGGCCTTAATCGCAATGATTAATCATAATCACTTCTGAAAATTATTTTTTTTAGAAAAATACATGGCCTTATTAGAAAATAAATATTATACTAAATAAAAGGGGGTATGTTGATTTTTACGAATTCCAATAACATATGAGGAAAAATTATTATTAATGATAACATCATTGAGAGGATGAAATAACAAATTTTTAATGTAGAAAACTATTCAAAAGATTGTGATGTTTTTTTGTTCGATTTAATAGAGATAATAATTCTTGTGAAATAAATAGTATTAATAGATTTAATATTTATCTAATGTGTCTATAAGAAAAATTATTATATAATTTCATATTAATAATTAATTAAACAAAGAGGAGGTTTTAACTAAAAGGGGGAATTTTTCACTAATAATCAACAAATGATGTTTTTAAGAAAAATCCCATCAAATCAACAAAAGTTAATTTCAAAGTTATAAATTAGGAATTTAATTTAATTTTATAAAATTAAATTTTGATGTGTTTATAAATATAATTTTATTATAAAATACATTTAATTCTAGAAAATTGTATTTTAAAACCTAATTGAACATTTCAAGAAATGTATCGTTCATTATCAAGATGCCTTAGATAAATAAAAAATTATAAAAAATATGAAGAGAAATTATATATAACTTTTCATATTAAAAATATTAATATCTAGGTTATAATTATCTCATTTAAAAAATAATATCATTAAAACGATGTTTTATTAAAAATTTATGTTATGTGTGACAGATGATAAGTCTGTGTTTCATGTATCGTTTTCCATGTCAGTTTTTCATGAAACATATTCCATGTCAGTTTTGTGTATAATTTATGCCAATTTGGTGTTGTGTGAATGTAATGTTTGACATAATACCTGGTAATACACTATAGAAATTTTAATTTATTCAAATAAAAATCAAGAAAAACTCAGGGTGTTATAAGAATGACTCCTTTGACAATAATTAAAATATTATTATTGTTGTTAAATGATAATATGGAATGGGATAGAATTTTTTTCATTTATTCCAATTAAAAAAGACGACTATAATTGGGTATGGAGACTAACAAGTCCCTTTTCATTATTTATTACTTTCTCCATGTTTGACATCTCAGTACTGAGCATAATTTTTACGAAGGAATGAAACCTTTTTCATTAATGCATGGACCCAACAATGTAATTGATGTAGAAATAATAAAAAAACCTATGATTGAATACATATGGAATATAATTAGATATGGATTCAAGTTATGGAATTTGTGATCCTATTTATGATTATTTACATTATTTCACTCATGAATAGGTTTGTGTATTGAACTTGAGACATATCTATACATTCACATCACTAGTTATAGGTCACCATTGTATTTTTCCTTAGGACCGATCCCATTTATGTTTGAATATCAGTTCTCATGTGTTGTATGTTGAGATTTTTTACCTTCCATTGACATTTTATTTATTTATATATATATTGATGACCATATGTTATACTTATATCTTAAAAATAATTTTAATCATAGAATGGTCTTTCATGATATTTTTTATATATATAATGTTTTTTTACTCACATACTTTTATTTTATATGAAAATACTATATTTTTTATGGAAACTATTGGTGGAATCCGAGTGAGTTTATCTCACACCCTATCTGGGTTGTTGATGACACTAGGATAGATTATGTTGATGCAGGTATGGGCAGGTTATAATACATAGTTTCTAGTGATTGATTAATTCTATAATGGGGGAATGTGAGAAAAGGACATAGATATGACTCTTCAGGAAATATAGAGAGAGAATTTTCTATAATCAAGTTCATTAGATATACCTGTATGTATGTGTAAATGCATTCATGTTTTCTTGTTCATTTTTTGGGACATGACATTTCATCCTTTTGTTAGTGGTATTTGATGTTACTATTAATCGATTGATTATTATTATTATATGGATCATAAAAATATTATTTTCTATTAATCATTTATTATAAATTATTTTTTTCATCTATTTATTATATCGTTGTGCTACTTTGATAAAGAGGGTTTAACATTCCCATTATACCACTTAAAAACCAAAATTCTAGTATGATGTCTCTAGAATATGGTGAAGTGACCATGATTCCATATGAACAACCAAGTTAGGTTTTATTTAATTGAATCATGTATGGGAAATTACATTAATATTGAAAAAAATTAATAATTAAAATTTAAACATTTAAAAAATTTCTTATAGAAAACAATATTTATCTTCACATATAGAGGATTAAATATAAATTATATTTTCCACATCTATGAATTTAATTTGGAATAAGTAATTTCATATTTAGTATTTGTATATTTTATATTATCTAATATGTTATAATTTATATTATACAAAAATGAATAAAAAAATTTGGAAAAAATAATTACTACAGTCAATGTAAAAATGGGTTTACTCGGGGAAGGGTTAAAATGATATATAAACATGTCTAAAATATATTTTATAGAAATATTTATACTATATCCCTTCTATTTTCTTTATTTTTATATTATTGGACCCTTGTGAAGTGGAAAAGACATGGGTGTAATTCTTTATTTTCTAAAATTACAAGTGTGGCACTTACCTAACATATAAAAGGCATTATTAAATCATACTATATTAAAAAAATCAAATACTAATTGATAATCCATTAAATTAACCTATAATTTCTATATATCCCTATTATTAACCTATAATAATTAGTGTGGGATGAAATAATACCATGGATGTTCATATGTTCAAACCCGAATAATTGACCTAAATATTTTGTAACGTTCTTCTACGAGAATTTTTATTATTTTTCATTATCCACATCCATAAATATAATTTAAAACATTATTATATAAATAACTAAGTCTCTAAAATATATTACAATGTTTTTATGTTATTTTAAACATCTAAATAATTCTCCGAGTCCATAAAAGGTTATATGAAATCATTATTTGGGTGTACGGTGTACTACCGCCTAACGAACTGATGTAACTCGTTTTCTGATTACCACCTCACCTGATTGGTTATAATTACCGATATAAATTATATATATATTATTTATAACCTAATTATACATATTTAGTAATTATGTATTATATAATTTTTAGGGGTTATGATAACATCACTTGTGTGTATGAAGGACAACCTCCTCACAAATCTATGTGATTCGTTTAAAATAATTTTTTTACATGGAATGTAATATGGAAATTGTTAATTAATACATGTTATATAAATGAAATAATTATTATATTCATTTATTATTTATAATTCTTTATATATAATATATCATTTTATTTATTAAATTTTTCCCCACTGAATGATGATAATGTCGTTCGTGTATGTGTGGACTACCACCTTCACGAAGCGATATGACTACGAATATTAGCTCCAAACATCATGGATGATATATAAAATAATATTTAAATAAATAATATATTATTTATTATATAGTGATAATTCTATAAATATAAAATATTATATACCTCTTTCTATAAAAATAACTGCTAAATGGATAATTTACTCAAGTGAATGTATGGCCTACCATCATCATGATCATAACACATTTAATTTTTCAAAACCATCATTCATAATTTTTTTTAAGAATTTTAATTTATCTAAAATTATGATTTTTTTTTATTTTTACTATTGTATAGATGAATGAATCACTGAATTTTTTTTTTATTTTTAAAGAAGTCACTTTCTGGGTTAGTGAGAACCGAACAAGCAATAAGAACCATAGACAGGTTGGGTTTGGAACCATGCCCAAATCCAGACCCGCCAAAAAGAGAAACCAGAAAACAACAACAACAAGAATCACTTTAAGGAAAAGTGAGAACCATCATGCAGACAAATTCCATATAAGGGCTGGGAAAAGAACCTTGTCCATGAACAAAACCACCCAAACGACAGATCAACACACAGAACCAACAAAAGAGAACTCAAGAAGTTCAATCATCCCTATAACCACCTGCACACTCCAAAAAATCATGGAATCCATTGATCCCAACAAAATTGTGGTTGGGCACGATGGAGCATGATGCAATAGCAGAGGAAACCAAGGAAATTCAGAACTTCTCGACATCCGTAGTAGCTACAAACTGGTTCCAGGTTGAACCGCCAACGTCCGTGAAAGCACCTACATGCGTCCCGCACCACGACTGCCCACATAAACCCTAGCCGATGAACCTGCACATTAGAAGAGACAAGCAGACGTCGAAGCAGACGATAATGAAAAAACCAGATCTGAACGAATCTGGAAAAGTGGGACAAATAAGATCCTGGGCAGAAGGGTGGTCGACAACATTGACGTCACAGTTGCGGAATCAAGGAGTGGCATGATCAGTGGGGGACAACGCTCTCAGGGAAGAGTCCCGGGATCGGCGTCGGGTTTCCTGATATCGGAAACGGGCAGGGTCGACGTCGCCAGTGGGATCCAGGATCGATTAGCAATGTGGGTTGTTGGATCGCACGTGCGATGGAGAAGCCGAGAACATTTCGAAGTGGCGGTGGACCTAGTCGCCAAAAATCTCTCCCCCCGGTGACTGTGAAGGCCACCATACACGGGATCTGGGGGAAAAAGGGCGCGCTCGATGGCAGTGACCTCACAACGGCATGATCCAGGAGAAAGGTTGATGCCATCAGCACCGCTCGGGGAGGGGTCATAGATAGTACCACACGGGGAGGTCACGGGGTCGTCATCGGTGACATGAACTAGGGGGCGACTATTAGTTTGGGAGTCATACTCGATCCCATCTCAGGCGAATCCAGCAGCGGGAGGGATGAAAGCGGCGCAAACCCTAGGAAGCAGAACCCTAGGTCACCGCCTGTAGACCTCTCACGCAACGCCCCTTATGGGCATATCTAGGATAACAATCTCCCAGAGATTATAATAATATATTATATGATCAATAATCATATCATTTGTAACATAAAATTAATGATTAAACATGGAAATTAATAATTTAAACAATGAAAACAATGAATTATTATTAATTAAAGGGTGATAAGATTTTATCAAATGATCATATAGGATATTAAAAAATTTACTATTATTATGGAATATGTTAATAACCCTTTTAAATCATATATACATTATGTAAAATCTAATTCTAAAAAAATTAAGCGTGAGGTATGTGATTTCATAACTCAATTTCCACCTATTGGGTAAAAAATGTACATAAAAAATTTGTCATGATAAAATTCAATGGCTAATGATGATTTATTATTTTAAATTTTCACCCAATTTTTTATTTGGATTTACATGTGATACAAAAATTCAATTTACCGATAAATCCCCACATTAATGATATCATATTTTTAAGGTATTTTATACTGATATTCTTTTCATTGAGACTTTTGTCATGTTATTCACATATATTATGATATTAAGAATATATAAAACATATTTGAAATGAAATATAATGAATTAATTATTTATAATCATTTTTTTATTTAATTTAATTTTTTCCGGGGTCATAAAATTCAATATTACCAAAATGGGAAGAGTTTTATAATAAAAACAAATCGATAATCTGGATTATTAATGATTAAGCCTCCATTTTTGAAATATTAAGATATATATCTCGAAAACGTCACATGGTTTTTATTAACCTATAATTTTCAAGATATTTAAAAATAATATTACATTTTTTCACTAGTTTGTACATAATATGATTGTGAAATTGTTTAAGAGAGATATTATATTAATTTCCATCTTCAGTTGAAGTCATTTTTCCATCCAAAATCAAGATTCATAAAAATAAATAAAAATCTTTTTAAAAATCTTGAAATGATTTATTAAATATATTTTTACCCAGCTATGACTTTAATAAAATTGAAAGCAATTTTTATGTATTTTTTCAAAAAATACACATTTTTTATAGAAAGTGTGAATGGAATATTTGTTTTGAAATTTATGACAATAATATAATTTTACAACTTTATGAACATTATTTCATTGAATTAGTATTTATATGTTTTAAAGGATACTAATAATTAAAATATTTATAAAAATGTGTAAATAATGTTTTTTTAAAAATGGAATAAATATTTTCTTTATTAAAAGTTATAAATGATTTATAAAATTGATTTACATTTTTTCAATGTAAATTATTTCCTAATTGTTTTGTGAATTTTGAGTCCCAAAAAATAGATTCCTTTCAACTTGAAAAGATTATATTCATCAAATTTTTTAATGATATTTTAATGGTGTTATCATTTGACAACATAAAAAAACATTGTTATTACTTATGCTCTAGTAAGGTTATTTTTTATTTATAAAATCCTCATTCTTTCTAAAGATGTATAGATATTATTTCAATGATATTTTTATGGATCCCATTTTATTTCCAACGATGATTAATATTTCAAAATATTCTAAAAAAGAAAATTTATTTTCATCGAGTTAATCACATTTCAAATATATTATTATGAAACCGATATATCTTCCACATGTTATCCTTTTTTCACAGAAAATTTTATTGAAGCCTTTTATTTTTAATCGGTTCACCATGTTAAAATTTGATTTAATTTAATCCCATTTCATAAACATCGTTAAATAAATTATTAAAATGAATAGTGGTAGTGTCTATTGGTTTTACCATTAAATATCTATGAACGTTATTTATGATGTGGTCCTTGGACATTATTTGCGATGGTTTAAACTACATAAACTGAAGGGATACTTTTATATCTTATAATATGGATGCACCCAAATACCATCGACTAATTCCGATATATATTAAATTATAGTAAATCCTATATAGTAGTCAAATTCATTGGTAATGATTTTGTTCTCTGGAAGTTTTTATTTCAAGTTGAATGTATGGATGTTCAATTTGATAGTGTTATGTAAGGGATTTGTATGTGTTTAAGGAATATTATGATAAATAATAACAAAATGTTTATATCTATTCTTTATATGAGTCTAAAATGTATCTTTTACTCATGATTAATATCACATGTACCATTTTATTGATTCTGATTACTTTTTATTTTTTTGAAACCATATGCCATGTTTCATGATTGATGATTTTCCCATTAAAGTGTACATTTTCTTTTATGATTTGGTTATTCACACTTAATATGTCATTATAACCTTATGTACTTATTATGTTTTTTGTTTATATATAGTTGTTAATGATTATGGGTTTCCTTACTAATAATTTTAACATAAATTTCATATGTTATAATTTCCCTAGGATAAAAAGAAATGATGATGATTTTTTTATAGAATAGATTTCATATAGATAATGATGATAACATAATATGGAACAAGATAATATGGGTTATGTGAGAGAAATTATTATTTATGGACATTCGTATTTTTTATGTAATAGTTTTTCCTATTCCTATAAAATACTAAACCTAAAAGGTCCAAGATAATTCAAGTGATCCAATTTTCACATTTCATGTTTCTTAATTTATATGGAAAACAAAATTCGCAATTATTGGTATCAATGCATAAAATTTAATGTGTCTCATTTCAACACTAAATATGTGATTGTGGGTTTTTGGATGTTGTAATTTTTATAAGAGGAATTGATTATATTAGTTCTTATATTATTATTTTATCATATGAGGTTATATTATTATTTATGGACACCATTATAGGTCTATAAGATTAAGTATGGTCATTATTTCAAAGTCATAGATTTCACATTTTTGGTTTATTGTGATGATTACTTATTGTTATTAATAAAACAATATGATAAATTTAATTAGGATTAATTATATATAATGATTTTTTATAATTCAATGTATTCATTTACTGTTTTTGGAAATAATATTTTAGGTATTGATAAACATTATATTTTATATAATCATGGATATTGAGGTTAATATGGGAACATAATTTTTATCATATTGGTAACCTTCGGATTAAAAATAGATTTGGAAATAATGTGATTCATACTATTTCAAATATAAAGATCATCAAATTTTAGGCTTGATAGATGAAAAGCAGTAGATATAAATTATCGTTAAACACTATTTAATGTTTAGGGTTTTTATGAATTATTTAGTTTTAATAATAGGTATTGTGGTTGAATTTTGAATAATAATGCATTCTATTACCGTATAACGGTATTTCCATTTTTAAAATTATCTTACCATGATAAAACCATTTTGTTTTTTGTTAATATCATAAAATAGGAGTAATATATTGTATACAATTTATGGTTTCATGATCTTTAAAAGAAATATTTTTAGTCCATCATGGATAAAAACATCCTCTGTAATAATCAATTTTTATAGAAATGTGTGATATTTTGGTGTTAATATATTAATGGTTGAATTATACTATTCATGTATATATATTTCAATATTTTTTTCCTATCTATATGGTGAATGAATTCCTAAACATTAGAAAAACATATCTTTAATTAAAATTGTTACAGTATTCAATTTATAAATGATCAATCACGAGGTCTTTTAAATCACCACAGATTTACTTAATTGAGGACAATAACATTACAATGATCAGTGAGTTGTTTAGGATCAATGACCTTTGTCACCCTTTATAATTATTTATTCTTTCATTACATTTCAAAATCATTACATCCCACCTATATTATCTTCTTTAGAAACATAGTATGGGTTATTCTAGATAACCCTCATACTTTCCTTTCACATTTATCAATAAACGGTTTTAGTTACCCTTTTTTACAATGTGGGTTTACAAAAAATGTATTTCCAAATTTCCATCGCTTGATTATCGAGATAATGATCAAATTGAATGGATTATATTTATTATTGGGTTGATGGAAATAACACCTAGATATTTTAAGCAAACATCATTATATTTGATAGAAAAAACTACAACAAACACATTGTATATATGAGATTGTAACTCCTGAATAATCTATTATATATTCTATTTTATAAAAATAATCTATTTGATATATTATGTTAAAATAAATCCTATGTAATTTAGGTTTTATAATTCTTTCACCACTCAACACCAACCTTAAAAAAACTACAACATATAAAACAGTTATAACTTAGCAATTAAATTTTTGGGTATTGTAAGGGGTAAGATCTATATTCTCTAACCCATTATGTGTTTCCAAGGTTTATGGTTCTTGGATGAGTCTTGGTGTGATTATGGTGGTTTAAAGCCACAGATGGATGGAATAAATTGTAGTATAAATCTTAGGAAGAAGTTTGACATCGTGTGTGTATAGTTCACAATTTTTTAAGGTTAGTTCATATGGTTTCACACAATGTATATTTATAATAGGTTAAATTGTTTAAGGTGACTTGTTTTCCAGTGATATGTAAAAACTTTAATTTATGTGATACCTGATAGTGACATGTTGTGAAAATCATCTATGAAAAGTATATTTATATTTGGGTTTGTATTGGGTATTAATAAAAGCCTACAACATTCTCCAGATTCTAGGCGATGCAATATCCATATCTTCAATATTTTTGGGAATCCTTGGATAGATATCAATTATTTAGTTCCTATCATCGATCCATAGTGATCAATGTTAATAATGACTTCTTACGGATAAGTTATATAGATCCACAACATTGGTTTATTCCCTTGTGAAGAATGTTAATTTCATTGAGGATGGAGATTCATTGATTAAATTTTATTTCTATAAAATTTTAAAATGACAATTATTTATCCCTTTGTAAAAAAACGGAATAAACATAATAATGTTAATATTGATTAATAAAATTAGTTTTGATCACATTTGATAGTGATTCTATACTATAAAATGATTGATGTTTTCATCAAGATTATCTATATATTATTATGTCTATGATATGATTAATTATATTCTTCTCATTCTAGGATTAATATGATGATCTTTTTAGAGAATATAATGCTAGAATAATTTATAATTAATTCGATTAAAAAATTAAGGAATTTTATTTTTTGTAATCTAGTATTTGTTGACATTTGATAATGATCAAATTTATGTAAGTAAAATGTGATCTACCACATGATTGATGTAATTTATAAATAATATGGTTCTTTTTTTTAGTGATTAAAAATTAATGATAATGATAATGGATGGATTATTAAAATAATTTTTATGTTAATTTTTTATTTAACATTATAGCTTGGTATATCTTGGTTCTTTAGGATTCTATAGTTAGAAACATTTCATAATGAATAGGTTAACTCATGATGGAATAAGAACCAGTTGAGTGATAAAGATAAACATTATGGCTTGAGTTTCCCATATTTTTCAGAAGTCCACGTGAATTGAATTTAGATATATTACCATTGTTTTATCCTTAAAGGATGGGTACCTTGTATTGGTACCAGATTTCCCAATTTGTTATTCATTCATGTTCCTCTACCCTTCTTTATGTACTCTATATAACAGAATTTTGATATGATACTGGAATGACAAAGACATGGATAGATTATGTGATATGGGGTATGTAATGCCCCGACCCCAGTTACCCAGATTCGGTGCATTATTACATTACATTGGCATGATCACAAAAGATCAAGTCTCCAAAGACTAATTAGTTTAGTAGCCATAGAAACACTAGATAAATTCATTAGTATTACAGTACATCATAAACTGAAAATCTACAACAACATAGTCTCCATTGTCCACACTCATATCCCCTTAGACTATCCCTGCAGGTCAGTCATAAAATATTTCTTCACATCCTAGGAAAAATAAAACACAGAAAGGGGTGAGCTCAGATGCTCAGTAAAGATAACAATATAGCAGAAACATTCATAAATATGGATAAACATTTAAGGAAACGTATAACTAAAAAAAGACATTTAAACATGAACTTAATCATAATATGGAAAAAAATAAAATGAAATAATTTCATTTACTTATTCACATGGATATTCTACTAGTCAAATAATCACACACAGTATCAATAACCACTTTAATAATGATGGAATGTATAATTCCAGACTATTATTACCACATAGTCAAAGCCTTATGCCATGACTAAAAATAAGATTTTGTTCAAGGTCATGTTCCAAGACTCTAGTTTATCTCATGTGACCTACCGATGCATTTGGGAGCTATAGCGGGCTCCACCTGTCACTTATTAAGTCCAACACATTCCTCATCTAAACATGTTTAATCAAAACATAAACATTTGTATTAAAAACAGCAAAAAATGTCAATACATTCTCCAAAAATAATGAATGGTATAAAAATAACACATCCATAGTCAAACATATCAAAAAACCTTCAATACAATATGTTTTTTTGTATCATAATAAATCAACTTGAAATTGCCTAAAATCCATCAAAGGATGTTGGAATAGATGAAATCAAAAGTATTTGATAGAAGTATATCTTTTTTGAAATCATTTAAAAGTAAAATATTTATAAAAGATAAAATTTACTTTGATAATATTCATGTAAGCTTCTATGGGAAGCTTCGGTGATTTTATAATGGCGGAAAACAGCTGCACCAACTGCATATGTCAAAAGAATACATTCTTACCTTAATTTTGTCGAAAAGGATAAAAATGACCTTGTTGGAAAAACAATGGAAGGATTCCTTTATAAAAATCATTATAAAATTCAAACAATGTTATACTTGACTTTAACCCATAGTCTATAAAATATTATGAATTATTTTAAATACATTTTAAGAAACATTTATGTGGATGATAAAGAGGTCACAAAAGATAATTACGTATAAACAACCTCATATAATAAAGAGATTGTGAAATTTACCCTTACCTTGTAAATTTTCTTGGTAGAGGGTAGTGTAACATCCTTTATAATGGTGAAATAATTGTTATTAAATTATACAATAATCATATACATTAATATGATATCATATATGACCTTTTAACATTTCTTTGTTAATAATATGTTCGTATTATCATCGTTTCTGGTGTTAATAGATTCGTTTACCTTTATATTCATTATTATGTGAATCATATTTGTTATGGATGGGATGTATCTTATTCATATACAGAATTATATCAAGTCTTTAAACAATATTTTTAATCATCTAATAAAAATTAGTCTTGAATGGATACGATGGGGAATGAATCTCATCGCATTTGTGGAGACGGTAATCCGTACGTACACACGAGCGAAAATATCATTATTATGATATTAAAATAATATATAATTGGATGGTATATACTATATACAAAATCATTATCATGTTATATTTATTATTTACATTAATTACACATCATTATTATACTCATCCAAATAATAATGTATTTAATAACAATTACAACCCGATGTGGAGACGGTAATCTGTGTCTACGCACGTATGGTGACATGACGTTCAAAGGATGGATAGAATAATGAATATGGATATAACATTTTTATAATATCATCACAGTATATAGAATATTCTGGAGTTATTATTTTAGAAGGGAAATAACAAAGAAATAAAAAGTGGAAGAAGAAAAGATCTTGAATGAGGGTGGTGAAATTATTACCTCTTCTTCGGGGTCTTCCTTCTAATTTGATCAAAATTCCTCATTAAGTTGGCTTTATGACCTTAGGTGGGAATATTAGATGAAGGGAGGAAATTTTAGAGGGTATTTGGGAAGGTTTTTACGAAGCCAAAATGCATTGAAGGTTTGAATTAATGAGAAGGGGGAGTTCCCTTTTATAAGAGGTGTGAGGGGAACCTTAGAAAAAGCTTGAAATGTTATTTTATAATAAAATCATTTTCGGTCTCTAATGGCTCCAAAATGTTTTATATAATGTATAAGGTGGGAATGTGTAGAAAAACACTCATCCAATAGGATTTAGACAAGTTTGGTTCACTATATTAACCTTAACATTTAGATTTAACTCTTTGTTAAATAGTTTGACATTTACCATGTCTCTTTGTATTTTTATATTATATGGTTAATAAACATATTATTTACATCCAAGAGAACAACATGTGGTTCAATAATGATACACCTACCATTATATAAGTCATTTTTATTATCCTTTTATTTTTAGGAATATAATATCAAATATTAATATAATATTTGTTTTAAAAACACTTTTATGACAACTTTGACACTATTTGGTATTTTCTTTTTGTTAAATTTATAAAAGAATTATTACTTCGAAAAAAACTCATCTATCCAACCCTATCATGTCATATTAACATAGAATATTACTGTAATACATAAAAAGTCTCAAATTACATTTATTTGGGTATTTAAGATATCTATTAATTTAATATTTTGTAATGAGGTAATTACAACATCACCATTGTGTCATTGATAAATTAAATTATTTAATGTCTAAAAATTATAAATAAATTACTACTATGTAGGAATACTTTTTATATATCTAATAAATATTTATAATAGTATTTATCTGATTTTTAACCCAATATTAAAAATATTTTAGTTATAAAACATTGATTTTAACTCTTTTAAATTTTCTTTGAATTAAATAATAATAAATGTCTTAATCTAATCCAAGTGGACCAAAGAGGTACATATTTTATTCCTAAGTTTGTTTGTGGTTGAATTATACTTATTCAATATAATTAGGACATTTTTTGGGTAACAATAATATCATTTTTACCCTTAATAACACTATTTACTTTTAACCGTGGTAAATAAAAGTAAAAATTTACAATTCATAAAATATTATTTTTATCTTATTGAAACACATTTTATTCCTTTATATTATCCGTGTCTCTTAAATTTTCAAAAATCAACTCACAAAAGTGGTAAAATTATGTTTTTTGTGAATTTAAAAATTCTCCGAGGAGTTGGGTAAAAGAACGTGAAAAGTTCAATAAATTTTTATATATCTAAATTTATTATAAACAGACTCCAATGAATTACATTTAATTTATATAGGTTTTATGTATCTATTTTGACCTAAAATATATTTAAATAAAATAATTATTTATTTAAAATAAAATTTGGTTTTAAACTATAACTCAATGTTTTTCTCTATTCATTAAATATTGAATGTTTTTAGAAAAATACCAAAAATTCACAGTAATCTAATTTTGATATTCTGAATTCAAAAATTATGTCTATTTTACCAAAATCAAAACATAGAAGTTTCATTTATTAATTTAAAATTAATTCCCGTTGTCAAAACCAAAATTTGTATTTTAAGAAAAAATAACTATCAAAAGATTGACACTTGTTTATATCCAACATCAAAGTGAAATTACATAAAATGACCAGCATTGGATTAAATAGTAAAAATATAATCTATTTTTTTTCAAACCATTAAAAATTATAATTTAACACTATAAATTATTTTGATTAAAAAGGTTGTTTTAAGTTAAAATATAGTATTTTTCACTATTCACCCAACTATGAAATTTATCAAAAAACTCCAAAAATTTATTGAAACTAAATTCATTTGTCCTGATTTTAAAGATGAAGTTAATTTTGTCAAATTTAATATATAAATTTTCATATGTTGGATTTAAAAAGGGTTTACCATTAAAAGGCAGTAAAAGTACATTTTATGAAAAATACTTCTATTATATGAGAAAAATGAATTAGTTCCTACATTATGTCTAAGAAACTCTTAATATGGATTCTATAATTATAAGGATTATATATAGTTCAAAATACAGTTAAGACTATTCATAACCGCTTTTGAACGGCTATTTTGGTAAGTCGTGGTACGCATGAACTCGTTGTTGCATGTAATGCAAGTTATTGAATTAAATTGAAGAAATAACAGACTATGAAATATTGGGGTGTTATAGAGTAGGGAGGAATAGATGTGATATAGTCCTGATATGCCTGAACATTGCATGTATGGCTTTATTTTTTGTGGGGGGGGGGGGCATATGATGTGGATGCAATTGACAACTCTGATGTTGAGTTCCATAGATACATGCATGATAGTGTCGGTGGTGAAACTAGAGGTGACTGAATGGTTTGATTATAGGATTACCCATTAATTGGATTCTATGATATGGGATTCTCAATTATAAATCAATTTTATGGCTATGGGATGGGTGTGTTTTCTTAATTATATTCCATTCACCACAGCATGGGAAACTTGCATTTCTTTTTTGTGTGTTTCTTCTTAGTGAAAGATTATGATGGTTTTACAATAGTACTAGTTTGATGGAATGATGATTATAATTAATAAATATATGTTTATCTTTTGGGTATGGTTGATTTTGGAATGAATATTTTAAGAGATGTTTATCTCATGAAACTTTGAACATGGATTTGATTATGCATGGGGGCATGAACTTTTCTCTGATTGTAATTTGTTAATGTAATGTGGAATAATGTTAATTATAAGTCAATGGTAAATGATATAATTAAATAATGAATATTATTAAAATGTATGAGTTAATTAATTTTCTTATTTAAACTATTCTAGTATTATAGTATATATAGTCCTAACAGAGGCATATTAGAGTATGACCGATGTTAGATGCAGTTGAGTCAAACAATGGGATATTCCATAGTGTGGTTATGAAATATATCATATAATGTATATTATATTAATTAATAGGAAATACCATTCATGTTAGTTTGGGTGACTAAAACCTAGTACACTTAGGGATGATGTTTTCCCCAACATCGTTGTGGGAGGATGGATAGATGACTACCCTTGAAGCCATATTCTCTTCTCTTAGAGTTAATTTGGATGAAATTAATAATGGTTTTTTTCCCATATTTTTGTTTGGAAGGGTATGACGGTTTATTTTTATTTTAAACACATGTATTACCACATATAATATCCAAAGGATTATTATAGGATTGAAAATTATATGATGTGATGGATTTAGGTACTTACTCAATGTTTGGGTTGTAATGGCACGAGGTATAATAATTGATTATGATATTCATAATACAACCTTTGGTGGTTCATTAGACCATTTTTATACTATATATGTATATGTGAATGGGATGGTGAGATTATGTGATTTAAAATCCATCCCTTTTTATTCCATTCTCATGTGCCTTTGGGATGTATTACATTTTGAGAGAGTCAGATCAGGATGTGTGTCATTGGATAATAGTGGAAATCCAGTTGGTAAAGTGGAATAAGGTTTCGTTAATTTTTATTAAAATTTAGTATGCTCTGATGTATATGATACTACGTGAGAGTTTATCATTGTGAGGAAGAAACATAGTATAATTGTTTATTTGATGAGTTATTTCCATTACTTTTCACTTCGTATTAGTATGAATTAATTATCTTTTGAATGAGAGGCTCAAAGGAGGATCCCATTGAGTGTAATTTTATGCTCACCCTATATAGATGTATACTATTTTTATGTATTGTTTTAATAAGTTGTATATTCAGATGTACATTAGTAGTATGTGGTTTGCAGGATCTATTTAGGCTTTGTGGTCACTGTAGTCATTACCTTTTTGGTACATGTAGTCTCCTTTCAATTTTTATAGTAGTGTATGAAATTTCATCATTCAAATTACTATATATATATCACTGTGTGTCTATGTGTGTTTTTTTGTAGTAGTTATTTAGTGTAACCTTTTTATTTCATTCTTCATTATGATTCTGTTAGTGTTTAATGCCTCCCATTGTCAGGTTTATTATACCCTCAGTTCAAGTCACCAACCCAAAGCCTAATAGAGGAGTGACTTAGGAAGAACCACACCTCTCTACCATCATTATGGAATCATATTTATTAAATGTTTTGATAAAGTCTTTATAGAGGTACTAATTGAGAGATATGAGGGATTTTGGATTTTGGAACATTTTTGGTTTCATGGGTAATTAGGGAAACTATGTAGAATAAGAGTATTTAGATATAAAAACACAATATATCTTTTAATACAAGGGTCATTAAGGCCCCCATGTGATAAGATTTAAAAAATACTAATTTTACTGAACCTTCTAAATTAAGTGATTCTATATATTTGGTAGATGCATTTGGAAGGATTATACTTCATTATTCTTTTTAATTGTGTTTTAAATGGGTAGACCTTAGGATAGGTTAAAATTACAATAATATAATACATAATTAATTAATTAATATTAGACATTCCATATTCTAGGTTTAGGAGTTATAACATTTCATTATTTTATGGATATATGTCAAGGTCGATTTCCTCATCAAGTTTTCATTGAAGATGATGAATATGATGTTTCATTAGATTATTGAGGAGTAGAGATAGAATAAAATGACACTCAGTTGGGGATACTATTTGATTTTCTGTGATAGAGACTACATAATTATTAGGACAAGATTCAAGAATTAGTTATGGAATTTTGGTTGTAAGAGGTTGTAATTTCTTTTAGTTTGAATCTTATTTCTATGGAAAACGAGGCTTCATCTACTATGAAGACACTATGTCGAGTTGTGAGGATGTTTGGGTCCTGTCCCTTATTGGTCACGAGGATTTGGTATTGTCATTGGAGATTTTTGGAGATAATATTTGAGAATAGATTCTTTATTTTATCAAAAAGGCAACAAATTTCTGTGAACTTCATTTCCATTTATACAGGAGCTCCCTTTAATGTGATTTTGAGACATATTTTAGGACCCTTATACGATATTCATCAGACCTGACCCTATATGAAGAGGCCATGGTATGGAATTTAGATGATGAATTCTATATAGTGATCCAACAATACGTCACCCCATATATACATAAAATATATCATTAGGTTTTTTTTGAGATATGAGTTTAATTATAATTTGATGGCTACCACTTGGTCATCATGAGAATTTAGTTTTCATCATATCTAATGAAGTAGAGTGGTGTTATAGTTATTCTAATTGATAGGAAATATTATTTTTTTGGTCAGTAAGGGGTAGGTCCTTGCCTCCATCATCACAATTCTTAGTGGGGTTATTATTACACATATTTTAAGGGATCAGTTGTGTGTTTTTATATTGGTGTATGCAATAAACACTAGTGACAACGTCGAACATTTTGGAGTAGTCAACATTTTCTTGGTGTTTAGTTCCAGGTTCCTCTTTTGATGTAGTATCAACCATGGAAGTTGTTGATAAGTGATACTATTTTGGTTTAGGATATAGGGGATGGAAAATTTAATGTATGGACATAGAATATTTCTCTTACTGAGATAGAAGAGTGTTTCCTTGGAGATGGTCACCGGTAGTGTGAACAATGTTATGGATTGTGATGTGGTTAACCTCAAGATTTAGTATTGTTGGATCGATTTGAGCAACACAACATTGAATTTCCCCTTTTATTGTTTTCTATGTGTTTCCTAGAATTTCTCTAATATTGAAAAAACACACAACATTATATCACCTTACCCATTCCATGGTTTGGGACATGGGGTAGAGAGGCTTCTAGTTAACTTGGTGTTGAAAATAAAAATTGGGGGTTGAGATGATATGGATAAGGTATATGGCATTGTTAACTAGTGGTAGGGTTTATCCTCCCTTGTGGGATATTTACTATGATTATGGAAATATCTATCTGAAATTACCCTTATAATGGTTTGGGTGTATTTATTAAAGTCAACCATGGATTAATTCAGGAGGAAGGTTGTGTATTGTGTTGGAGATAGAGAGCCAGTGGTGTTTGTTTGAATGTAAGACCCTTAAATGGGTGAAATGAATGTTATATCATTTTCATCATTTATGGTTTAGATGATTCTAATCATGTTAATGGTTAAATAGTGAGTATTTATCTTTTTTGTGGGAGAGTACAATGATGACTTTCTAAAGAAGGTTGTAGTGTTACCCACTTTATGGGATATTTTTTTGGATCAATGTAAATCTAGGATTGTCTCATATCTCAATTTCTCCCATTAGGATGGATCCTTTAATTTCCATGTTATTCTTGTATAGTTCCATGATCTCTTCCAATAATGTTTTTTTAGGATATGTTTTCCACCATGGGGTACACCAGTTTTGTTAGTGAAGAAGGATAATATATTTTTTCGGAAACGTATTGATTATCATTTTTGGGACAATGTGATAGTAGTGAACCAATAACCTCTTCTACTGATTTATGTTTTTCTCTTTCATCTGAAAGGAGAATATTGATTCTGAATGATTGATATGTGGTCAGGATGTCATCACATGTGGATTAAGGTTATTAATATTCATAAGACTATATTCCTTTATCATCATTGACATTATGAGATAATTTTAATTTAGTAGTGTGTGATGAATTATACATTATATTCATTTGTTTAATGAATATAGTTTTCAAAGAGTGTTAGATAATTTCATGTCATCTAAATAGAAAAATTCATTATGTACCCTATTTTTGACATAGAGCCTACAGATCATATTTGTTTTGTTTTGGATGTTTTTCATGATGATAATATGTTCGAAATGCTTTCAATGTTTGAGTCTTTGGAATGGGATATACATTTCTTGGTGCATGTTGTGTAACATTAGAGAGGATTTGTGGATCTAGTAATATAGATGTGGTTATATCTTACGTATCCACCAAGGTAGTTCTAGAGGTGTGTAATTTCCTTGGTCTTTTAGGATATTATAGGACATTCATAGTTGATTTATATTATGTTCTGTATCCTCAGATAACCTTCACCCAAAAAGACTAGAAATTCTTATAGACGGATCAGTGTCATGTATATTTTTAGTACCAAATGGAGATGTTGCTTGGTGCTTTAGTTATTTGTTTTCTGGTATATGGAGTTCAGTTTGGGGTTTTCTATAACACTTCATGTCATAGCATGGGGTGTTTTCTGATGTAATTGAGAATAGTTAATTGTTATTGGACATTAAAGATACATTCCCATGATGAAAAAATTAAACCCATGATATTGATTTGGTGGAAATGATGTCTTCATTGGATTTATGGTGATAAAACCTCATTGATGAGTTTTTCATTGTTTTTACTGATCATAAAAGTGTGGGGTATGTCTTCTACCATTGTGATATAAACATGAATAATTGACCATGAATGGATTTCTTATAGTATTATGAATATTATATTTTATATACTCTATTTAAGTAAATTGTTTTAGTAGATTACCCAATAAGAATGTCAAATAGGGATTCCATATGAAAATACATATCATTATAGAGAATGAAGAATGATGCATATTGATATTGGAGAGGATGGAGGTAGATGTTCAACATACAAGATGGTGTTGTTGTTTTCTTTGGTGTAGTATGTTGATGTGTCCCAGTTGGGTGATAAGGAGTTGGCATTTGGAGAGTTAGATTTGTTTTCAATGAATATACTAATGGTTGGTCTATGGGTGGATAACACTATATGTTATCATGGGGAAGGATTTTAATTCCTTTAAGGATGTGTTATTCAATTTTTCTTAAGTTAGGTATTTCACCTTTGGCACAACATTTTTACATGAAAATGGTATACCACACATTGAGAGGGATGTTTTCAGGGAATTTTATAAAGAATGTAGTTTTAGTGTTTTTTTCTCAATGTTTGGTCAGACAAAATGTAATGGTCTGGAACCCTATTCTCAATGTATTTTTCTGGCCATTATATGTTCCCAAATGGAAGTGGGGGTAAAAATTTATAGACATCATTAATTTATTATAATGATATTATAAGGATATGATTCTTTAAGGTTGATAGTGGATCATTTATTTAAATCATCCCACTCTATACAAATCATGGTGTTTTTCTTAGTTGAGGTCTGGTTGAGGCATTATATAAAGGAGGTTTAATGGGTCTATGATGTCCATTGGAAGAGAATATTTTATCAAGATCATTATTTTACATCTAGGGTTTGGAGATTTATCCATCATTATTATGAAGAAACATTTATTTTCTTCCATATACAGATGGTCAAACTGGATGGACCATCTAGACTCTAGATGTCATGGTTCTCTCTGATTTCCCAGACTTTGGAGGTTCATGGATGAGAAAAAATTACCATTTTTGTTTTCAAACAGTACAATTTTCCACACCACCATTTTTATTTTAACACTCGTGACTTTTATATGAAATATTTTGTTTTTATATAAATCATCAAAAGAATCTATCACTACTCACAACACTAGCTTGGCTTGCTTTTCACGCAATTGCGACCTTCCTTGATAGCTTGCGTCGTACGCAATACCGAGTTTCACTAAACAACGATATGCTATTAAAATATTATTAAAACTAGCCGTTATCAATAGTAATAACCACTTTTAGAAATTTTGTAAATTTTATTTTTCAAAATGTAATTTGTTTTTGGATTCGGAATATCGAAATTAGCATACGGTGAAATTTTTCCATTTTTCTGGAAACTTTCAATTTTTGATGAATAGTAATAACATTGGGTTACTATTTAAAAACCGACTTTTTATTTAAATAATTATTTATTTTATTTAAATTTATTTTAGGTAAAAATTGATACATAATACTTATATAAGTTAAATTTAATTCATTGGAGTAATTTTATAATAATTTTAGATATATAAAAATTTTATTTAACTTTTCACCATCTTTTACCCACCTCCAAGGAGAATTTTCAAATTTACATAAAACTTAATTTTACCGCTTCTGTGAGTGGAATTTCAAAAATATGAGAGACACTGTGGATTTCAATAGATAAAATGTTGTTCAATTAGATGAAAATAATTTTTGGTGAATAGTAACTATTTACTTTTATTTACCACGTTTAAAAGTAAATAGGCTAATTAATAGTAAAAATGTTATTATTACGTGTCCTAATTCTATTGGATAAGTTTAATTCGACCAAAATAAACCTTAGGAATAAAATGTGACCCTTTAAGCCCACTTGGATTAGATTAGGACATTTATTATTAATTTATTTAAAGAAGGGTTAAAATAGTTAAAATCAATGTTTAATAAGTAAATCATTTTAAATATAGGGTTATACATATGATAATTTCGACTATAAATATTCATTATAAATCTAAAAATATTTCCTACATAATGGTAGTTTATTTTAAATTTTTAGAATTAAATAAGTTAATTTATTTATGACACAAAGATGATGCAGTAATTATATTATTAATGAAATATTGACATAATTGATATTATAAATACCCAAATAAATGTAATTTGAGAATTTTTATGAATTACAATAATTTAATAGGTTAATATGACATGTTAGTATTGATTTAATTGACTTTGTTAGAAATAATCATTCTGTTATGATTTTCACAAAAAAATCAATTACTAAATAGTGTCAAAACTGACATAAAATAGTTTTTAAAACAAATATTATATTATTAATTTTTATTTTATTCCTAAAAATCTAAGGTTCGGCCAAATGACTTATATAAGGTTATATATATTAAAAAAACAACTTTTGGTTCGTTTGGATTGTTATAGTAAGTTTATTAACCTTATAGTGTAAGAACACACAAAGACACGGTAAAAGTAAAATTTTTTATCTTAAAGATAAATCTAAATGACAAGGTTAAAATAGGAACCTAAACTTGTATAAATTATATTTTATGAGAGGATTTCGACCCATCCCCACCTTAGCTTCGAAATAAATCAATTTTGAGCCATTTAAAACTGAATATGACTTTATAATAAAATAATATTTTTAGTTTTCCCAAAGGTTCCCCTCTCTTCCCTTATAAAAGGGAACCTCCTCCCTCTCTTCCTCACACCACATTGAGCCTTCAAGATCAGCCAACCCCTGAAAAAGTATCTTCTTAAATTCTCCTAGAAACATCCTAGAGGTCTTGGTATTCTTCAAAGACCAATTTTAGTTCCCTAAAAGGAGGTCTGAAAGAAGCACTTCAAAGAAGTGGTAATGTCTGTTACCGATTCTTTCAACTTTATTTCTTCTTCCACTTCTTCTTATTTAGTTGTTTCATTATGAATGAATAACATCAGTATCACTCATATACTGATATGTTATTATAAGTATGAAACAACCCTATTTCACCATATATCCATCCTACGGAAAATGAAATCACCGCAAGTGCGTACGTACGGAATACCGTCTCCACGTCATGGTGTAATCTATTTTCCACAACCACCTTACTTGGATGGGTATAATGGTGTAAATAATAACTATAAATTATTATTGTAAAGTGATATTTATTCTGAAATAGTATATATACACTCCATTATAATTTTACGATCATGGGAACGATATCATTGATCGTACGTACGTACAGAATACCGTCTCCACGATGTGATGTGACTCATTCTACATGATCTCCATTCCATAACGATTATATAAATAAATTGAATGAATGAATATGATATATATTACACTAATACCATTCTGGAAATGAGGTATCTATAACCCTAAAAGAAGAACAAGAATTTATTCGACAAAACACGCATAAGAACAAAAAGTAATAAACACCCGAATAACAAGTAGTAATGAAATATTACTAATAAGAAGCTAAGAATATGACCATATACGATATCATAACAATGAGTATGATTCTGGAATAAGTCAATGATATTATTTAAATCATCATACAGGAGTTTTGGATACTTATGAAGCAAATCGAACCTAAGGTAAGGGAAAATCTCACAATCTCAATTTTTATCCGAGATTGTTTATACTATAGAAAATTTATCATCCACATCCATTTTTCTTCAATATTTAATATTTATATCCTTATACAATAGTTTATATCCTATTTTACCCTTCGGTGAGTTTTTAGTAAAAGATATGAAAGGAATCTTTTGTCGTTTTTCGTACGAGGTACTTTTTGACTTTTCTGAAAAAAGTACGAGAAGAATGTTTTTTTAACTTATACGGAATAAATGGATTTTTAAAACATTATTTCCAGGAAGATTCCTTTACAAGTTTTCAAGTTTATTTTTAATCAACTTATATTAGTTTAAAAATGTATGACATGTTATGAAAGTAATTTTTTTTGAAGTAGAAAGTATATTTTCCTCAAGAATGGAGTTCAAGTGTTTTATCAAAATTATTTTCCATCTAAGATAATATAGGGTTCTATTTCTATACCTATTTTTACATTTATTTGATTATGTTATGATTGAATTATTTTTATGATGTCCTTTTATCTTATATAAATTATGTTATGATGGCATGATGTTTATGATTCCCATTTTTATTACATGGGTTATGCAATGATGTATGAATTTTTATTTTGTGTCACAAATAAGAATGGTATAATTATGAGATGGGTGGGACCTATATCTCCATCCAATGAATTGGGTAATGATTTTATATCTCATGAGATAGACATGGCTGGAACGGCAGGTTAAACCGGTTCAGTGAAACAGGATGGAAACGATGAATGAACTTGGTTCAGAAATGGACTTTGTCCACTAAGATAGTCTTGGCAATGAGTCTTGACTAATAAGAAATGATTCTCTATGATTATGTGTGTATGCCACAAAGCTTCATGTTTTATGTTATGATTATTTTGATTACATTTCACTACCATGATTTATCCCATGTTATGAAATTATGATCTCTTTTGTAGGCAATGATTTCCAAATGTTATGTTCTTATGAATATAATGTGATTGATATTTCTTTTGTTTACCCTTACTGAGAATTTGATCTCATCCTTTTGTATGTTTTCATTCCCCAGGTCAGGAAGATGGTTATTAAGTAAGATATTCCAAAATGGACTATAGATATGATGTAATAAATGGGAGATAGTGTAGACGCTTTATGAACCAGTTGTTTATGTTTCCCAGTTTCTAAATACACTATACTTATACGGTCCTTTCAATGTTTTGTTATATGTTGTAATAATTTTAATTCAATTTTGATGTACTAACAAGGTATGTAATGTATGGATCGTTATAGTTGGTATTAGAGGCAAAGGAAGTAGGAATGTATCCGATCCTTGGGAACTCTCACATGTGAGCGTTGAACGAAGCATGGCTCTCCGCCCAAGGGCTTCATGAGGAAATGGATTCTAATGGGGATGGTGGTGTGTCCCGCAAAGGGGGTGTATCAACCCATGAAGTGCCCTAATAGGTATCTATTATAGACCACTTGAAGTAATTCCAGACCGTTATAGTTTGTATCAGAGGAAAGGTATATTCAACATTTGGAAACTAGGATGTGAACGCCTTAGTAAGAATCATAAGGATAAGTCTAAGCATAGAACACAATCTTAGTGTTCTAGAAATGGCAATGAATAACCTAAGATAAGACCTTAGGTGTGAAATTTTATGCATGATTATGTGCTTTTCATATGATAATTAGGGTTTCTCACACTATTCTTCTTGGTTTTAGTCAATGGCAGGAACCTGAAGGAAGCGTGTTAATGCGGAATGCGACAGGCAATGCAATGATTGTCCCCCTGAGAAACCAAACGTTATGGGAGATGGAATGAAAATTCTTGTAGCCATGCTCACACAACATTCTCAAGATATGAATCATGAAGAACATCCAAACGAGCAAAGGAAGGAGCAACATTCTGTTGAATCCTTCATGAGACAGCGTCCACCTTCATTCAGCGGGTCTACTAATCCATTAGTTTCTAAACAATGGATCAGTACTACTGAAAATATCTTTTCAGTTCTACAATGTTATGAACATGATAAATTCATCTTAGCAGTGTATCATTTGGACGGTGATGCTGATCAATGGTGGAATCTTATCAAGAATACAAGGCAAAGAGATGAAATTGAGTCCATGGAATGGGAGAAGTTCAGGAACTTATTTTTCAATAAGTACATCCCTCATATTCTCTGAACAAAGATGGAGAAGTAGTTTCTTGAACTAAAGCAAAAGGATGATGAATCTATTGGTACCTACGAAGAAAATATTACAAGACTTGGAAGTTATTCTTCTGGTATTATTAACCAACCTGAGAGTAAGATCGATCAAATCTTTAGTGGCTTAAAACCAAGCCTTCGAAGGGCATTATCCATAATGGACTTCAATAGATATGAGGAAATCGTTCGATGTGCTCTCAAAGTTGAGATGGATATTTGAGTAACCCATCAGTCATATGGGTTTGATAAGAAGAGGAAAATGGAATTCAAAGGAAAATCTAAAGAGCACACTGAAAAGAAGATGAGTTTTCCCTTATGCTCAAAGTGTGCAAAGAAACATGGAGGTGGTTTTATTAAAGGGACAAGTAAATGTTTCAAATGTGGAATGGAAGTTCATCAGGCATTTGAATGCCGCAATGATGGGAAGAAGATGTCTAGTGATGCGAAAAATGAAAAGGCTACACATAGTGCACCTCCTACACTTCAATGTTACATGTTCAAGGTGATGGGGAATTATGCCAATCAATTCCCAAATCCAAGGGTTGATGATGATGGTCGATGTCAACAAACTCTTAAGGCCAAAGACAAAGGAAAGTCACATGCAATTTCTATCAGCGATGTGGAGTACGATAACGATGTGGTGAAAGGTACACTTACCATCCACTATAAAGTAGCAAATGTTTTATTTGATTCTGGATCAACCCACTCTTTTATTTCTGACGAATTTTCTAAGGGTATCACCGTATTACCTAAACAATTAGATGTTGAGTTAGCTATGACAACCCCTAATGGCACAATAGTCGCATCAAAAGTTTATAATTCTTCTCTGATTGATGTTTTTGGGAATGTGCTTCCTGCAAATCTTGTGATCCTTCCTATAGTGGAATTTGATGTGATTCGTGGCATGGATTGGATTTCTTTATATGGAGCTCATATCAATTTCCAAATAAGGGAAGTCACATTTCATATTCCAGATCAATCAATGATCTTCTATCGATGAAAGGATGAACATAACCTTCCAGTGGAAATTTCTTCCATCTTATGGGTCTTGATTCCACTAAATGAAGGTTATTTATCTCAAATGGCTTGTGAGAAACTAATGATTAAGAATATTCCCACTGTACGGGAGTTTGATAATTTCTTTCCGGAGGAATTACCAATTCTTCCACCAAATCGTGAAGTTGAGTTTTCAATAGTACTCATACCGGGTGCTTTTCCTATTTCAAAGACACCTTATAGAATGGACCCAATTGAGTTGCAGGAATTGAAGAAGCATCTGCAAGAGAATCTTGATAATGGATTCATACGCCCTAGTGCATCACCATGGGCAGAACCTATTTTGTTTGTTAAGAAGAAAGATGGATCAATGAGACTCTTCATTGATTATCGAGAACATAACAATATAACTATCAAGAAAAAATATCCTCTCCCGCACATTGATGACTTATTTGACCAACTACGCAGAGCTCAATACTTTTCCATGATTGATCTTCGTTCTGGGTATCATCAATTAAGGGTCAAAAGGGAGGATATACCAAAGACGACTTTCCATACAAGGTATGGACACTGTGAATTTATAGTGATGCCATTTGGTCTTACTAATGCCCCTACTATCTTCATAGACCTGATTAATAGAGTCTTTAGAGACTATCATGATCAGTTTGTGGTAGTCTTTATAGATGATATTCTTGTATATTCAAAGAGAAAGGAAGAACATGAATATCACTTGAGAATTATATTGAAGACCCTGAGAAAGGATAAGGATTATGCCAAATTTACCAAGTGTTAATTTTGGCTTCAAAAAGTTTCATTTTTGGGTCACATAATCTAAAAATAGGGGATATATGTGGATCCTGCAAAAACTGAAGTTATCTAAAGAAGCTTGAGACCAACTACAGTAACTGAGATCCGAAGGTTTCTTGGTATGGATGGATATTATCGACGTTTTGTGTCAGATTTTTCACGATTATCTAATCCACTCACCAGGTTGACTCGGAAAGGTGTTACGTTTGTTTGGATAGAGGAATGTGAAGAGAATTTCAAGGAGTTGAAAAGAAGGTTATCCAGTGCACCTGTGCTCACACTGCCTTTTAGTGGAGAATGGTTTCTGCTCTACAATGATGCATCCAAGAAGGGATTGGTGTGTGTTCATATGTAAATGATATGGTGATAGCTTATGCCTCACGACAGTTGAAAATGCATGAGGAAAATTACCCAACTCATGATTTGGAGTTAGCTGTGGTAATCGTTGCATTAAAGATTTGGAGGCATTATATTTATGGAGAAAGGTGTGAGATTTATACTGATCAAAAAAGTTTAAAGTATATTTTCACACAGAAGGAGCTGAATATGCGCCAAATAAGATGGTTGGAGCTGATTAAGGATTACGACTGCTCAATCCATTACCACCCTGGGAAAGCAAACTAGGTGGAAGATGCATTAAGTCGACAAGACCATGCCAGTTTGTCCATGATGAGGATAAAAAAATATCCAATATTGATGGATTTACAAAGGATGGATCTTGCAATTATAATGGAAGGGGAAAAATATTATCTTTCTCAAATGAATTTTCAACCATATATACATGTGAAGATTAAAGAGGCACAGAAAGAAGATGTAGAGTTACAAAAGAAGGTAAGAAATGTTCCTGAATTCAACCATGATTGTGATGGGATGATAATGTTCAGGAATCGGGTTTGTGTTCCTCCCATCCCTGAATTAAAGAAGGAGCTGCTGGATGAGGCTCGCAGTTCTTCATTCCCTATTCATCCTGGAAGCACGAAGATGTATAGGGACCTGAAAGAGTACTTCTGGTGGGATGGAATGAAAAGAGATGTTGTTGAATATGTCTCTCGATGCTTGGTTAATTAGCAAGTTAATGTTGAGAGACAGAAGTCTATGGGGATGTTACAACCATTATCCATACCCGAATATAAATGGGAAAACATCACTATGGACTTTTTTACCGGACTACCTAAAACATCCAAAGGCAATAATGCTATCTGGGTCATAGTTGATCGTCTTACAAAGTCTGAACACTTCATTTCTATTAGAGAGGATTTCTCTCTGAATCAGCTTGCCAGGATATATGTAAATGAAGTGGTAAGATTGCATGGTGTACCACATTATATTATATTTGATCAGGATCTGAGGTTTACCTCAAGGTTCTGGCAAAGTCTTCAGCACACTCTGGATACAGAGTTGAGTTTCAGCACTGCTTATCATCCTCAGACAGACGATCAGTCTAAGAGGACAATTCAAACTCTAGAATATATGTTGAGAGCTTTCTCTATGGATTTCCAAGGTGGTTGGGATCAACACCTACCTTTTCTGGAATTTTCTTATAATAATAGCTTTCACTATAGTATTCAGATGGATCCTTATGAAGGTATCTATTGAAATAAATGAAGGACTCCAACTTGCTGGGATGAAGTTGTGGAAAGAAAGCTATTAGGACCTAATCTTGTTGATTAGATGGCAGAAAATATCTGATCTATTCAACAACACATAAGAGCATCTCAGAGTCGACAAAAAGGATATGCCGACAACGGAAGAAAAGACTTAGAGTTTTATGTGGGTGATAAAGTGTTCTTACGAATATCTCCTTGGAAAAGAGTAATGAGATTTGGAAAGAAGGGAAAGCTGAGCCCTAGGTATATCGGTCCTTTCGAAATTCTAGATCGTGTTGGGAAGGTAGCTTACCGATTGGCGCTTCGACCAAATCTCTATCAAGTTCACGATGAGTTCCATGTATCTCTCCTGAGAAAGTACATACCTGATCATTCACATGTACTCAGCTCAGAAGTTATACCGCTAGAACAATATCATTCTTATGAAGAACAACCGATAGAGATTCACGATCGTAGTGAAAAAGTCTAATGAAACAAGACCACTCATTTGGTGAAAGGTTTATGGAGGAACCACCAATTAGAAGAAGCTACATGGGAGCTTGAGGATATGATGAGGGAGAGGTATCCTCATCTGTTTGTTACAAGTGACGAATTTCGAGGGCGAAATTCATTTTAAGGGGGGTAGAATGTAACACCCAAGACTTTAATAAGAAATATTTTGTTTTTATATAAATCATCAAAGTAATCTTTCAATACACACAACACTATCTTGGCTTGCTTTACATGCAATCGCGACCTTCCTTGATAGCTTGCGTCGTACGCAATATCGAGTTTCACTAAACAACGATATGCTATTAAAATATTATTAAAACTAGCCGTTATGAATAGTAATAACCACTTTTTGAAACTTTTTAAATGTTATTTTTCAAAAACAGACTTCATTTTTGGATTCGGAATATTGAAATTAGCCTAGGGTGAAATTTTGGTATTTTTCTAGAAACTTTCAATTTTAGATGAATAGTGAAAACAATGGGTTACTATTTAAAAACCGACTTTTAATTTAAATAATTATTTATTTTATTTAAATTTATTTTATGTCAAAATTGATACATAATACCTATATAAGTTCAATGTAATTCATTGGAGTAATTTTATAATAATTTTAGATATATAAATTTTTTTTAACTTTTCACCGTCTTTTACCCACCTTCTAGGAGAATTTGCAAATTTACATAAAACTTAATTTTACGGTTTCTATGAGTGGAATTTCAAAATCAGAGAGACATGGTTGATGTCAGTAAGTAAAATGTGGTTCAATGAGTTGATAATAATTTTTCGTGAATAGTAACTTTTTACTTTTATTTACCACGGTTAAAAGTAAATAGGGTAATTAAGAGTAAAAATGTTATTATTACCCTAACACATGTTCTAATTCTATTGGATAAGTGTAATTCGACCGAAAACAACCTTAGGAATAAAATATGACCATTTAGGCCCACATGGATTAGATTAGGACAATTATTATTAATTTATTTAAAGAATGGTTAAAATAGTTTAAATCAATGTTTAATAAGTAAATAATTTTTAATATAGGGTTATACATAAGATAAATTCAACTATAAATATTAATTAGAAATATAAAAATATTTCCTACATAATGGTATTTTATTTGTAATTTTTAGACATTAAATAATTTAATTTATTTATGACACAAAGATGATGGAGTAATTATCTTATTAATGAAATATTGACATAATTGATGTTATAAATACCCAAATATATGTAATTTGTGACTTTTTATGAATTAAAATAATTTTCAAGGTTAATATGAAATGTTAGTATTGATTTAATTAACTTTTTTTGAATTAATCATTCTGTTATGATTTTCACAAAAAAAATCAATTACTAAATAGTGTCAAAATTGACATAAAATAGTTTTTTTAAAAATATTATTTTATTAATTGTTATTTAATTCCTAAAAATCTAATGTTTTTCCAAATGATTTATATAAGGTCATATATATTAATAATAAACAAATTGGTGTTCTTTTGGCTTGTTATAGTAAGTTTATTATCCTTATATTATAAGAACACAAAAAGACACGGTAAAAGTAAAATTATTTAACATAAAGGTAAATCTAAATCATAAGGTTAAAATAGGAACCTAAACTTGTCTAAATTATATTGGATGAGAGGATTTCGACCCATCCGCATCTTAGCTTCTAAATAAATCAATTTGAGCTATTTAAAACTGAATATGACTTTATAATAAAATAATAGTTTTAGTTTTTCCAAATGTGCCCCTCTCCTCCCTTATAAAAGGGCACCTCCTCCCTCTATTCCTCACACCACTTTGAGCCTTCAGTATCTTCCAAAACCTGACAAATTCCCTTCTCCACTCCCCTAGAAACATCCTAGAGGTCCTGGTCTTCTTATAAGACCAATTTTATTTCCCTAAAAGGAGGACTCAAAGAAGCGCTTCAAAGAAGAGGTAATGTCCGTTACTGATTCTTTCAACTTTATTTCTTCTTCCACTTCTTCTTATGTAGTTGTTTCATTATGAATGAATAACATCCATATCACTCATATACTGAAATGTTATTACAAGTATGAAACAACCATATTTTTCCATATATCCATCCTACGGAAAATGAAATCACCGCCCGTGCGTACGTACGGAATACTGTCTCCACGCTGTTGTGTAATCTATTTTCCACCACCACCTTTCATGGATGGGTATAATGGTGTAAATAATAAATATAATTTTTATTTTAAAGTTATATTGATTCTGAAATAGTATACATACACTCCATTACAATTTCACGACCATGGGAACGATATCATCGCTCGTGCGTACGTACGGAATACCGTCTCCACGATGAGATGCGACTCATTCTACATGATATTCATTGAATATTGATTATATAAATAAACTGAATGGATGAATATGATATATATTACACTAATACCATTTTGGAAATGAGTTATCTATAACTCAAAAATAATAATAAGAATTTATTCGACAAAACAAGTATAAGAACAAAAAGTAATAAACACCCAAATAACAAGTAGTAATGAAATATTACTAATAAGAAGCTAAGAATATGACCATATATGATATCAAAAAATTGATTATGATTTTGTAATAGGTAAATGAAATTATTTAAATAATTATACAGGAGGTTCAGACACTTACGAAGAAAATCAGACCTAAGGTAAGGGAAAATCTCGCAATCTCAATTTTTATCCGAGATTGTTTATACTGGGGAATATTTATCATCCACATCCATGTTTCCCCAATATGTAATATTTATATCCATATACAATAGTTTATATCCAATTTTAACCTTCGGTGTGTTTTTAGTAAAATATATAAATGGAATCTTTGGTCATTTTTCGTACGAGGTACTTTTTGACTTTTCCGACAAAAGTACGAGAAGAATGTTTTTTAACTTATACGGAATGAATGTATTCTTATAAAATCATTTCCAAGAATCTTCCATTACAAGTTTTCAAGTTTATTGTAAATCAAATTCATTTATTTTAAAATTTCATGACATGTTAAGAAAGGAAAAATATTTTTTAAGTAGAAAGGATATTTTCCTCAAGAATGGAGTTCAAGTGTTTTCTCAAAATTATTTTCCATCTAAGATAGTACAGGGTTCTGTTTCTATCCCAATGTTTTACATTGATTTGATTTTGTTATGACGGAATTATTTTTATGATGTCCTTTTATCTTATATGGATTATATTATGATGGCATGATGTTTAAGATTCCCATTTTTATTACATGGGTTATGCAATGATGTATGATTTTTGATTTTGTGGCACACATAAGAATGGTATCATTATGAGATGGGTGGGACATATATCTCCCTCCAAATCATTGGGTAAAAATTTTATATCCCATGAGATAGACATGGCTGGAACGGCAGGTTAAACTGGTTCAATGAAACAGGACTGAAACGAGGAATAAACTCGGTTCAGAAATGGACGTTGTCCACTAAGATAGTCTTATCAATGAGTCTTGACTAATAAGAAATGATTCTCTATGATTATGTGTGTATGTGACAAAGCACCATGTTTTATGTTATGATTATTGTGATTATATTTCACTAAAATGATTTATCCCATGTTTGGAAATTATGATCTTTTTTACAGGGTAAGATTTCCAAAATGTTATGTTCTTATGAATATGATGTGATTGATATTTATTTTGTTTACTCTTAATGAGAATTTGAGCTCACCCTTTTGTATGTTTTCTTTCCCCATGTCAGGAAGAAAATTATTAAGTAAGATATGCCAAAAGGGACTATAGATATGATGAAATAAATGGGAGACAATGTAGACGCTTTATGAACCAGTTGTTTTTGTTTCCCAGATTCTAAAGACAATATACCTATATGGTCCTTTCACGGTTTTGTTATATGTTGTAATAAGTGTACTTCAATTTTGAATTACTAACAATGTATGTAATTAATGGGTAGTTATATTTATGGAATCATTTTATAATTTATATGGATATCCATGTAGTCCTCTATTATTCAAGACTAGATTCATAGAGGTGGTGATTCTCCGTCCAGAATTGGTATAGAATATGATATATGTTGATCAAGTAATTCATGATATGCTGAAGGCAATGATATATAATTATAAATCCTATAATCTTCAATGGAAGAGACCGATGGAGTTTTATTTCAGTGATTACATGATCATTAAGGTGACTTCTTATCATGGGGATCAAACATTTAGTGGTGGGAGTGAGCTTTCTTCTGAGTTTTTTTTGGGAATTTTAACGTATTGTCTTGTATTGGTGACCTTCCGTATTACATAGAACACTATTAAAATGACCATGATACAAGTTGTTTGTCTATGGTCATATATCCATAATTATCTTCATTAATACTATCTTTTCAACAATTGGTAAAAAGATCAATGTTGATGGTGAATCATCCTTTGATGATGGGACTATAGTGTTCTATGACATAATGGAGAAGGTGTTTCACAATAATGTTATTATCATGGTTCATTCCATAGGGTGTAATGGTGGTGGGAGGAAAGTACATGAGAAGGTGAGTAGAAGATGCTCACACAATACCCCAATATGTTTTAATTTCATCTCTTCTCTTATAATCTTGTTTTCATGTGGATGTCAACCATTTTTATTATGAGACTATTTTCTCTCTTTTTTTCTTAACTATCATTTGATAGGTACCTCTATATTTATAGTGGTTAGTATTGAGTAGTTTCATTTTAATTTTGGTTTGAAATTATAGTTTTTTATGTGCTTTATCTCTTGTAATGGAGGGATCCTTGAGAGGTATCTTACATGTGGCTATTCAAAAAACCCCTTTTCGTTTCCTCTCTAGGGTTGGTTTTGGATTCTTTATGATGTCAATTTTATGAGTGGTATCTAGTTCATGGGACCTAATCGATGTTGGATGACCTTCTATATTTTTCTAAGGATCATGGTGCTTATAGAAGGATTAGTATGAGTCTAGATGGTTTCATCTCTTAATGGATGAATGTCGGGGGATATATGATGTGTAATGGAGTTTCCAACTGTGTGGGTGAAGCACCCTTCATATTTAGGATGGACCATGGGGTTATACTTGATCATTATTTATTCAATGATTAAAGGATATAGTTGATATGTTTTTTGTGAGATCTAAATCCCAACATTCACATGGCGTATAAGGGTTACACACAGTGTAAAAACCCTATGCATTTTATCTTTAAATAAATCAGTGGCTATGGATTTCCCCAAACCCTGCTTCTTTCTCATGATTCCAGATGATCTAGCAGCATTCTCTTCAACATTTTTGGATTCCATTAATGGGAAAAACCATTGGATTACCCTCATCAATATGTGTTTATCATGGTAATCCTAGCTTCTTTTGAGATATATGATCATGATCCATATCCTCGGTATGCTCTTGGTTAGAGAATATTGAAAACACTAAGGTATGGGATTTGTAGCTTCCCTTTTATTTACATGATATTCCAAATTTATCCTTCTTTATCCCTTAGGATTGAAATTGAATTAACATCAAAATATTAAACTAAAAATAATGAATTTTTCGGATCGTATATTGATGATATTCCATTTTTTTACCAATATAGCAATTTTCCTCCGGCTTTTCTAGATAGTACGATATCATGGTTATGAAATAAAAGTTATTTTTGATTCATTGAGTAGAATGTTAAAATTTTTAATGAACATAATGAATGAATTAATGTATAATTAATTGTATTATAAAATTAATAAAGTGTAATGTTTCTAATCAGGTGATTGGTAAAATTTGATAATGATAAACATATTTTATTTAACATGTGTAATTGATTTAGTGATCTTCAATGTGATCAATATAATGGATAAATAATTTCAATAATGTTGATTCATGTTGATTATAATTTAAAAATTATGATAATGGTATTTTTATGAGACTTTAAATCATTTTTCAATTTATTTTTTAATTAAATTATTATATAGAGATATATTTATGCCATAGTTTTATTATGGCTGGAAGCTTTTAATTTTGAATCAATAAATTAAATATGAAAATAGAACTAGTTTATTGATCAGTATAATTTATAGTGACAAGATTTCTCATCTGCAGGACAGTTCCAGGTGCCTTTATTTTTGATTTGTGAGAGATAATTTATGTGTGAATATAAGGCCCCAGCCTTAAACCTTACTTAATCTTGAGTTATTACAGGATTACACATTGAGGATCTTTTCGAGTTTATAGTTTTAGAGAATTAGATCATAAAACTTTCATTACATTCCACATATAAACAAAGTGGTTACATAAAGATAGTATTCTTCATTCCCATCAATGGAAACACATTTAAAATAAAACATGGATTATTTCTTGACACATCCTTGACTCTATCATCTTATCATGTACCTTTCCCTTGACCTGTGAAAAACATTTCAAAAACTTGGGATGAGCATAAAAACTCAGTATGGGTTATAAAAAAACATGGAAAGGAAACATGAGTTCATATATACATAAGAATGAAATCATACTTTACCCATAAAACATAGGCACTTTAACATACCTCATAAAATCATGAATAAATCATAGAAATCATAAGACATAAAGGTAACTTGACACATTCATAACATTCTTACGTAGGGAGTAACCCTCTTGGTTACGTTTGGAATACCCATCACAGTATATTCCCTAAACTATATTCGGAGAAACCTTAACGTTTCACTCCTTCGCGTTACCCAATGCATTGGAGAGCTATAACGGGCTCACCCACCCTTAGTTTATCACGGAACCACCCGTCTTCATAATAATGCCCAAGAACCATAACATAATCATATCACATAAAACATGCATAAAGGAAACATAAAATTTCCACATTTCAATCACGAGATATCAATACAACACATTGATATAAAAACATTATGAAAACCATTTTCAATACTAAAATAAAAGAAAAGTAAAACATGGTATTTATTTTTCTTTTAAAAAGAAGGTATGGCTTGTAGAGGAAGCCGAAACTCAAATAACGGTCACGACGGCGGAGAAGTCGTTGTCGCCGCATACGTACGACAAAAACATTCCCTTTTTTCTTTTAGTAAACGCTTCGTATAAAAAATATTCCTTTTGAATAAACGTAAAAGTCAAAGGGGTTTATACACCGTATAAAAGAAAGTTGTGTATAAAATAAAATATGCCTCAACGAAAGGAGATTGAGACGATGTCCCATACATCGTATCCGACTTGACCCGACCGTTCTTTAATCTCTTGAATAACAAACATGAGTTAATCTCTACTTGATTATGAATCTTTTTCAAGTTCATTATTCCTTTTATACCATGTTATGAACATCATGTAATCAGTTAAGTTAATAATGCTCATTTTGTCGGTATTTGGGTCGTAAATCAAAAATAGACTTCTTACACTTACATGTTGTTAATTTGGTCAAAGGTTCGTTATATCCAGAATGGTATTCATGATGTAGATATCATATATGTCATATATATCCAGTACATACATGCATTTATAATATTACATAATCATTTAGAGGTAAGAAATGAAATGCACCGTTCATGGAGACGGTAAGCCGTACGTACGCATGAACGCTACTTTCATTTCTATTTCATATTTTATAGAATTGAAACATAATGATATAAAGGTATATTATAATTCCAGTATAATACCATATATAATATCATAGTTCCATACTTTATATGTCCCACAAATGGTATTTAACGAATCAAATCACTTTGAGGGGGTGGTAGTCCGCACTTCCTAAAATGAAGATTTCGTGTTTACCCATAATGGAAACCAAAAAGGAATGCCCAAAATGAAAAAACAGAAGCTTAAGGAAAACATAAACAAATAATATATCATATATAAAAATAGTGACATCATAATGGCCACCTTTTAAGGTGTTAAATGAGTGTTGAACAATCATCGTTTCGGGAGGCAGAATTTCGCCATCCACGGAAACCGTATGTTCTTTAACCATTTGATGTAGTTGTGTGAGATTGTAGCTCAAATATATCTTATAACAAAATCCTAGTATATTGAAGATACTGGTGTTGTTACAAAGGAAGTAAATAAAAAGAGTTTAGGGGGTTGGAGAAGCAAAATAAAACAAATTAACATGAGAGAATGAATTACCTTTAAAAGTGTAACTCCTTTTGATTTGAGCCTAAAGGCTTCCTTTGAAAGGATTCTGCCCAAATGGAATCCTCTAGGATGAGGAGAGTGATGTGGAGAGAGTAAATGGGCAGGGGTTGGCCGAGCCAAAGGCTTTAGGAGTGTGTGAAATGAGGTAGAGGTGGGGGCCTTTTATAAGAGGGGAGGAGGGGCACTTTTGGAAAGTAAAGAAATATTACTTTATTTGAAAATGTGTTTCGGTTTCAAAAGGTCCCACATTGATATAATCCGTCGATAAGGTGATAAGGCTTCGAAATCCACTCATCCAATTTGTTTTGGCCATGTGTAGTTCATAGATTTTATATTATCTTTCCATTTTTTTAAATCGTCAAATAATGATGTCATCACTGCATCATTATTATGTCATAAATAATTTAATTTATTTAATGTCTAAAAATCATAAAAAAACACTATGATGTAGGAAATCTTTTTAGCTTTCCAATTACTATTTATAATCAAAAATCTGATCTTTTTAACCCCATGTAAAAATTGTTTTTGTAAAACATCTCTTGTTTGTGTCATTTTTACTTTAACATTTAATAAAAAGTTATTTATGTCATTTCCAAACCAAAGTGTCTCCATGGGGTCCCCAAGATGACCCATGGCTTGTCTTGGTTGGCCATGACACAACCAATAAGGTTGGGACATGTGTCTAGGTCATTTCCTATTATTAAAGCATTATTTATACCTTAAACTACCCTAATTACCACTAATCGCGATTAAGAACCTAATAAGTTACTATTCACCAAAAAATTATTTTAATCTCATTGAACAAAATTTTACTTATTAATGACAAAAATGTATGTCGGATTTTCAAAATTCAATACACATTAGTGGTAAACTTTCATTTAACTGAAAAATCAGTTTGCTTGATTACCACTTAGTGGTTTCACTATTCATCAAAAATTGAAGTTTTTCAGAAAATTACCAAAAATTTACCCTAAGCTATATTTGATATTCCGAATTCAAAAATGAAGTCTATTTTACAAAATTCAAATCGTATAAGTCACATTAATTAATTTAATAATTAATTCCCGCTGCCAGAGAAAATAGCGTGTTTTTACAAAACAATAAGTACCAAAAGATTGACACCAGTTTAAGTCTAATTTAAAAGTGAAATTGATTCCAATGACCACCATTGGATAAAATGGTAAAAATATATTCTAATTTCACTTCAAAACCAATTCAAAACATAATCTAATCATATAAATAAATTAGATTAAAAAGCAGTTTTGATGTAAAATGCAGTATTTTTCACTATTCATTAAAAAATGAACATTGTCAGAAAAATACAAAAAATTCATACAAGGTAAATTTTGATGTCCCAATCATAAAGAATAAGTTTATTTTGACAAACATAGTATATAAAATTGTCAAAATATAGATTCAAAATTGGTTTGCCCTCAAAAGACAGTAAAACAATCTTTTAAGAATATTAGTGTATTTCATGCATAAGATTGTATTTATTTTCATTTCAAGCCTCTATAACACTATCTTAATCATTAATAGACATAGATAAAAATATATATTATTCATTACTTACTTGGGACGTTATATCCTTCCCCCCTTTAGAAAATTGCATCCCCGCAATTTATTTACTTATCAAATAAATGAGGGTACTTATCCCTCATTGCATTTTCAGATTCCCATGTTGCCTCTTCAATCATGTGGTTTTTCCACAAAACCTTTACCTGCTTAATCAACTTATTCCGTAACACTTGCTCCCTGTGGTCAAGAATCTGGACAGGTTGTTCCTCATAAGATAGGTTCTCTTCCAGCTGAACTACCTCAGGACTCAAAACATGAGATGGATCTGGCATATACTTTCTCAACATCGAAACGTGAAAAACATTGTGTACCTGAGATAAACTCGGAGGTAAAGCCACTCGGTATGCAACTGATCCAACTCTCTCCAGAATTTCGTATGGTCCAATAAACCATGGACTCAGATTTCCTTTCTTATCAAATCTCATCACACTTTTCCAAGGAGAAACCTTGAGAAAAACATGATCACCTACCTCGAAAGATAGATCCTTCCTCCGGTTATCCGCATAATTCTTCTGCCTGCTCTGAGCTGTTCTCATGTGTTTCTGAATCATCTGAACTTTTTCTGCCATCTCTTCTACCAATTCTGGTCCCATCAACTTTCTTTCACCCACTTCATCCCAGAAAGCTGGAGTTCGACACCGCTTCCCATATAATGCCAGAAATGGTGCCATCTGTATACTAGAATGGAAACTGTTATTATATGAAAATTAAACCAAAGAAAGATGTTGGTCCCAACTTCCCTGATAATCCATAGAACAAGCTCATAGCATATCCTCCAATGTCTGAATTGTTCGTTCAGACTGCCCATTTGATTGAGGATGAAAAGCTATACTAATATTTAATTCAGTACCCAACAACTTCTGAAGGCCTTTCCAAAAGTTAGAAGTAAACCTGGGATCACGATCCGATACAATGGAGAGAGGAACTCCATGTAACCTGACTATCTCTTTAAGATACAAACGGGAAAGTTGATCAAGAGAGAAAGTATCTCGTATAGCAAGGAAATGAGAAGATTTGGTCAAGCGATCAACAATAACCCAGATTGCATTATTACCTCGAGATGTTTTCGGTAATCCAACAACAAAGCCCATGGATATATTCTCCCATTTCCACTCTGGCACTGGTAAAGGCTGTAGCATCCCTTTCGGTAACTGCCGCTCTACTTTAACCTGCTGACAAGTCAAACACTTCACAGTAAAATCAGCAATATCTCTTTTCATTCCATCCCACCAGTAATACTCCCGCAGATCTCTATACATCTTAGTACTCCCCGGATGAACTGAAAACGGAGAACTATGAGTTTCACATAACAACTCTCTCTTCAATGGTGAATCACAAGGCACACACAATATCTTCCCAAATCTCAAAACACAATCATTATCAATGTTGAATTCAGGCAAATTACCTTTCTGAACCAGCTCTACCCTTTTCTGCAACTCACTGTCTTGCTTCTGTGCTTGCTTCATTCTATCTGATAGAGATGATCTCACTGATACCTGAAACAAAACAGATGGACTTCCTGCACCAACAACTTCTATGCCAAAGTTCATCAAATCGTTAACCAAAGGATCACGTTCCAACCACAACATTGATAATGAAGCATTACTTTTTCGACTCAAAGCATCAACCACTTTATTTGCTTTTCCCGGATGGTAATGAATTGTACAATCATAATCCTTGATTAATTCCAGCCATCTCCTTTGTCTCATGTTTAACTCTTTCTGAGTGAATATATACTTTAAACATTTGTGATCGGTATATATTTCACACTTTACTCCATACAAATGATGCCTCCAAATTTTTAAAGCAAAAACAACAGCAGCTAATTCCAAACCATGTGTAGGGTAATTTACCTCATGAGTTTTCAACTGTCGTGAAGCATAAGAAATTACCTGATCATTCTGCATTACGACGCAACCAAGTCCTTTCAATGAAGCATCACTGTATATAACAAACTCACCATTCCTGGAAGGTAGTGCCAAAACTGGAGCATTCACCAATCTTCTTTTCAATTCCAGAAAACAATCATCACATTCTTTTGTCCAGATAAACTTAACACCCTTCCGAGTTAGCTTAGTCATTGGACTAGATAACCGTGAAAAATTTCTAACAAACCTTTGGTAATAGCCCGCCAAACCAAGGAAGCTACTAATCTCGGTTACATTTGTTGGTCTTGGCCATTCTTCCACAACTTTTGTTCTTGCAGGATCAACAGTTATTCCATCTTTAGAAACAATGTGACCAAGGAAAGAAATTTGTTGTAACCAAAACTCACACTTTCTAAATTTCCCATACAGTTTCTTTTCTTTTAAGGTTTGCAAGATAACCCTTAAATGTCTTTCATTCTCCTCTTTACTTTTAGAAAACACCAAAATATCATCAATGAAAACCACCATAAACTTATCCAAGAACTCATGGAAAATTCTATTCATTAAGTCCATGAATACAGCAGGTGCATTGGTTAGCCCAAAAGGCATTACTACAAATTAATAATGGCCATATCTCGTACGGAACGCGGTCTTCGGAATATCTGCCTCCTTTACCTTCAGCTGATGGTACCCCGATCTCAAGTCAATCTTTGAAAAAAACTGAGCTCCCTAGAGCTGATCAAACAAATCATCGATATGAGGCAATGGATATTTGTTCTTAACTGTGATATTATTCAAGGATCTATAATCAATGCAAAGTCTCATAGAACCATCTTTCTTTTTAACAAATAAAACAGGAGCACCCCATGGTGATGTGCTAGGTCTAATGAAACCTTTCTCTAATAAATCTTGCAATTGCTCCTTCAACTCTAAAAGTTCAATTTGTGCCATTCGATAAGGGGGTTTTGAAATTGGCTTAGCATCAGGAACTAAGTCAACAGTAAACTCAACTTCCCGATCTGGTATTATTCCAGGCAACTCATCAAGAAAAACATCAGGATACTCATTTACCACTGGCACGTCATTAATCTGAACAGTTCCTTTATTTTCAATGACGTGTGCAAGGTAACATTCATTTCCATCTTTTACAAGTTTCTCGGCCTCTTGATATGTTATCAAAAGTAAGGGTTCATTCTTGTAAACAAACTGAAAGTATTTCTCAAAAAAACGTCTTTAGCTCTACAGTTAATCTTAGCATGGTAGATAGAGAGCCAATCCATACCCAGGATAACATCAAACTCAACTAGAGGTAGAACAATAAGGTTTGAAAGTAGGTTCTTTCCACAGATAAGGATAGGAATATTCTTATAAATTCTTTTTGCCTCAACATTTCCCCCAGGTGTTTTTACCAAAAGTTCAGGAGTCATTTCTTGAGATGGTATTCCCATTTTACTAGAAAAGGTTTCAGAGATGAAAGAATGTGTAGACCCCGAATCAAACAACACACTGGCATAATCTGAGAAAACAAACAAAGTACCTGATACAACTTCATTTGATCGCCCGACATCTTCTGAAGTAGTTGCAAAGGATTTCACCATCCCTTTCTGATTTTAGTCTAACTGATTCCCATCACTCAAGCTCCTTGTCAGACACTCGTTTGCATAGTGACCCATCTCATTGCACTTATAACATTTCACTAACTGTAAATCAAATTTGTTCTTACCTTCACCTTGATCCTTTTCAGTGCAATCACGAGCCTTATGTGCCATCTTACCAGATCGGTAGCACTTCCCAGAATTCAGAAGACATTCCCCAACATTCCTTTTGCCACATTTATCACAAACTGGAAACTTAGTTCTCTTACCATCAGACTTTTTTGAAGAATTCTTACCTTTCTCCTGCCACCTCGGTCTCTTCTTTTGCTGGTTGTTATAGAAAACTTGGTCATCAGAAAACTCCATTTCCACCTTCTCAGCACATCGAACAAGCTTTTCATAACTTTTAAACTCACGAGAAGCTAATGCCCTTCGATATTTTGGCTTTAATCCTGAGTAAAAACGATTGATTTTACTATCAAGGTCCCGGATAAAATTTGGAGCATACCTTTCCAATCGAGTGAACATTTCTTCATAGGCAGCCACTGAGTCTTCCTCTTGCCTCAATTCCAAGAATTGCTTTTCCATCCTAAGTCGAACAACCTTAGGAAAATACTTCTCAAGAAACATACCTTTGAATTCATCCCAGTCAAGAGCATCAATCTCATCGGCGTCCCTGATATTTTTAAACATAGACCACCACTGATCTGCTTCACCCTCCAAACGGTAAATAGCAAGACTAACCTTTTGATTGTCTGAACACCCCATGACATCAAAAATCTTCTCCAGTGCTTTAATCCACCCTTCAGCTAGCACAGGGTCAGATGATCCTCTGAATGATGGTGGATGTTGCCTCATGAAATATTCCACCACTGACATGTTCCTCTGCGGTTGAGCTGGCTGATCTCGTGCACGGATACCACCGCCATTTATCGCTTGAGTCAACTACGCCATTACTGCAACAAACTGTTCAGTTCCAATTCTGACCATCTCAGGATGCTGATTCGGAAGGTTATTTCCTTCTGTATGCCTTCCTAGCACTGCTTCCCTGTTTCCTCTGCGGAAAACCATTCTGAACAAACATGTCTTAGATGAAGCAACATGGTAATCTTTAAATGCTATATCATTTCGAAAAAAAAATATTTTTGGATAATCATTTAATAGAATTCTAACTCCTAAAGTTATCTAAACCTCCCTTTGATACCAACTATAAGGCCCCATCCTTAAACCTTACTTAATCTTGAGTTATTACAAGATTACACATTGAGGATCTTTTCGGGTTTAGAGTTTTAGAGAATTAGATCATAAAACTTGCATTACATTCCACATATAAACAAAGTGGTTACATAAAGATAGTATTATTCATTCCCATCAATGGAAACACATTTAAAATAAAACATGGATTATTTCTTGACACATCCTTGACTCTATAATCTTATCATGAACCTTTCCCTTGACCTGTGAAAAACATTTCAAAAACTTGGGATGAGCATAAAAACTCAGTATGGGTTATAAAAAAAACATGGAAAGGAAACATGAGTTAATATATGCATAAGATTGAAATCATACTTTACCCATAAAACATAGGCACTTTAACATACCTCATAAAATCATGAATAAATCATAGAAATCATAAGACATAAAGGTAACTTGAGGCATTCATAACATTCTTACGTAGGGAGTGACCCTCTTGGTTACGTTTGGAATACCCATCACAGTATATTCCCTAAAATCTCTTCGGAGAAACCTTAATGTTTCACTCCTTCACGTTACCCAATGCATTGGAGAGCTATAACGGGCTCACCCGCCCTTAGTTTATCACGGAACCACCCGTCTTCATAATAATGCCCAAGAACCATAACATAATCATATCACATAAAACATGCATAAAGGAAACATAAAATTTCCACATTTCAATCACGAGATATCAATACAACACATTGATATAAAAACATTATGAAAACCATTTTCAATACTAAAATCAAAGAAAAGTAAAACATGGTATTTATTTTTCTTTTAAAAAGAAGGTATGGCTTGTAGAGGAAGCCGAAACTCAAATAACGGTCACGACGGCAGAGAAGTCGTTGTCGCCGCATACGTACGACAAAAACATTCCCTTTTGTCGTTTAGTAAACGCTTCGTATAAAAAAGATTCCTTTTGAATAAACGTAAAAGTCAAAGCGGTTTATACACCGTATAAAAGAAATTTGTGTATAAAATAAAATATGCCTCAACGAATGGAGATTGAGACGAAGTCCCATACCTCGTATCCGACTTGACCCGACCATTCTTTAATCTCCTGAATAATAAACTTGAGTTAATCTCTACTTGCTTATGAATCTTTTTCAAGTTCATTATTCCTTTTATACCATGTTATTAACATCATGTAATCAGTTAAGTTAATAATGCTCATTTTGTCGGTATTTGGTTCGTAAGTCAGAAATAGACTTCTTACACTTACATGTTGTTAATTTGGTCAAAGGTTCATTATATCCAGAATGGTATTCATGATGTAGATATCATATATGTCATATATATCCAGTACATACATTCATTTATAATATTAAATAATCATTTAGAGGTAAGAAATGAAATGCACCGTTCATGGAGACGGTAAGCCGTACGTACGCATGAACGCTACTTTCATTTCTATTTCGTATTTTATAGAATTGAAACATAATGATATAAAGGTATATTATAATTCCAGTATAATACCATATATAATATCATAGTTCCATCCTTTATATGTCCCACATATGGTATATAACGAATCAAATCACTTTGAGGGGGCGGTAGTCCGCACTTCCTAAAATGAAGATATCGTGTTTACCCATAATGGAAACCATAAAGGTATTCCCAAAATGAAAAAACAGAAGCTTAAGGAAAACATAAACAAATAATATATCATATATAAAAATAGTGACATCATAATGGCCACCTTTGAAGGTGTTAAATGAGTGTTGAACAATCATCGTTTCGGGAGGCAGAATTTCGCCATCCACGGAAACCGTATGTTCTTTAACCATTTGATGTAGTTGTGTGATATTGTAGCTCAAATATATCTTATAACAACATCCTAGTATATTGAAGATACTTGTGTTGTTACAAATTAAGTAAATAAAAAGATTTTAGGGGGTTGGAGAAGCAAAATAAAACAAATGAACATGAGAGAATGAATTACCTTTAAAAGTGTAACTCCTTTTGATTTGAGCATAAAGGCTTCCTTTGAAAGGATTCTACACAAAAGGGAATCACCTAGGATGAGAAGAGGGATGTGGAGAGAGTAAATGGGTAGGGGTTGTCCGAGCCAAAGTCTTGAGGAGTGTGTGAAATGAGGTAGAGGTGGGGGCCTTTTATAAGAGGAGAGGAGGGGTACTTTTGGAAAGTAAAGAAATATTACTTTATTTGAAAATGTGTTTCGGTTTCAAAAGGTCCCACATTGATATAATTCGTGGATAAGGTGATAAGGGTTCGAAATACACTCATCCAATTGGTTTTGGCCATGTGTAGCTCACATATTTTATATTATCTTTCCATTTTTTTTAAATCGTCAAATAATGATGTCATCGCTTCATCATTATTATGTCATAAATAATTTAATTTATTTAATGTCTAAAAATCAAAAAAAATACTATGATGTAGGAAATCTTTTTAGCTTTCCAATGACTATTTATAATCAAAAATCTGATCTTTATAACCCCATGTAAAAATTGTTTTCGTAAAACATCTCTTGTTTGTGTCATTTTTTACTTTAACATTTAATAAAAAGTTATTTATGTCATTTCCAAACCAAAGTGTCTCCATGGGGTCCCCAAGTTGACCCATGGATTGTCTTGGTCGGCCATGACACAACCAATAAGGTTGGGACATGTGTCTAGGTCATTTCATATTATTAAAGCATTATTTAAACCTTAAACTACCCTAATTACCACTAATCGCGATTGAGAACTTAATAAGTTACTATTCACCAAAAAATTATTTTAATCTCATTGAACCACATTGTACTTCTTAATGACAACCATGTATGTCGGATTTTCAAAATTCAATACACATTAGTGGTAAACTTTCATTTAACTGAAAAATCAGTTTGCTTGATTACCACTTAGTGGTTTCACTATTCATCAAAAATTGAAGTTTTTCAGAAAATTACCAAAAATTCACCCTAATCTATATTTGATATTCCGAATTCAAAAATGAAGTCTATTTTAAAAAATTCAAATCATATAAGTCACATTAATTAATTTAATAATTAATTCCCCCTGCCAGAGAAAATAGCATGTTTTTACAAAACAATAAGTATCAAAAGATTGACACCAGTTTAAGTCTAATTTAAAAGTGAAATCGATTCCAATGACCACCATTGGATAAAATGGTAAAAATATATTCTAATTTCACTTCAAAACCAATTCAAAACATAATCTAATCATATAAATAAATTAGATTAAAAAGCAGTTTTGATGTAAAATGCAGTATTTTTCACTATTCATTAAAAAATGAACATTGTCAGAAAAATATCAAAAATTCATACAAGGTAAATTTTGATGTCCCAATCATAAAGAATAAGTTTATTTTGACAAACATAGTCTATAAAATTGTCAAAATATAGATTCAAAAATGGTTTTCCATCAAAAGGCAGTAAAACAATCTTATAAGAATATTAGTGTATTTCATGCATAAGATTGTATTTATTTTCATTTCAAGCCTCTATAACACTATCTTAATCATTAATAGACATAGATAAAAATATATACTATTCATTACTTACTTGGGATTTTACAGTGAAGGTTGGATGCCATGATTTAGGGCCAGGATTTCCCTGTTGGTTTTTATTTTTTTAATCTTCTTTATCCTGTGATGTACTTTAGGCACAACCAGTGTGATGTGATTCTTGTATAGATGATCCTAGAAATACTAAAATTATATGTGTTAGGGAGGCCCATATATGATATGAAGCTAGTATGGATGATATAAAGATGGATGAAGTGATATATGGTGAGGATTACCATATGATGTGACACCAATTTATTATTTGGATAAGGGATACATTAATGTATTTATTTGGGTGTTAGGGATAGAAAAATATGTGACTGAAATTGTTAAAAATAGGCTTTCCCATTGATGTGATTCGGAGAGATGGTATTCTTTCTTGAGAATATGTTTAATGGAAAATGATTGATGTTTCATGTTTTTGGTTTCATTAATTTCCCCACTACTTGATGTAGTTGGTGGTTATTTGATTCATGACTCCTTTATCGTAGAAAGAGAAAATTTTCCTTGAGTAAATAATATATTTAATGATTCAAAAAATGAATAAATTAATATTTAACCATTAGGTATGATTTATTCTAAAATTAAAATAATAAAAGTTCAGGCACTAATGAAATTTTGTACTTAGATTGGATTATTTCTAGAGGGAGTGGACATTACTCAAATGGTAAATATTTTAATGTTTTGTAGAATATTTTTCATTGTTAATTAATTTTTATTGAATCAAATAATAATTGGAAAATATAAAATGAAATGAATAATTTTTTTGTATCTTTATAAATGTTGGATTTATTATAGGATATCTATTCATATAAAATGTATTATAGAGTCCGAGCAATGTTAGTTTCATATGAGTCTAATACACGGTTTTTCCATAGTGTGGTTTTCAGCTATATTATATCATGTATATTATTTGTTTTCATACACTGCCTGATCCATGTTAGTTAGGATGACATACACTTAGTGGACACCTATAGAGTTTTTTGAAGCATCTAAGTGTATGGATAAATCACGAACTATCCCCTCTGGGCCCACTTGATTATATTGGTAGTCATTTCCGGGAGCACCAAATCTTTCCCTGACTATGGTAGAGTTCACATAGATGTTCCAGTAACTACATACTCCAAATTTGTTAGGGTATGGATGAACAAACACTCTAGTGTATTGGTTAGAGGCCATTATTTCTATCTAAGAGAATTAGGAGACACCACCTGAGAATAGGGTGACTCTCACGACTTACATGCTACATGATTCCACTAAGAGATAGCGGGATGTTATCTCACATGTGGGACTTCATTGGGATATGACTTGGGATTATTTTTTGAGTACCTTCTATGACTACGTCTAACCCGATACATTGAGGATTTACTAGTCCATAAAGTTCATGAATTTGGAGTAGGGTTCCCTTTTAGTGGTGGATTATTCCGGTAACATTATAGTGCTTCAGCACTTCAAACTAATTTTGGGAGGTGATGAGTTATCCCTAGATAGGTGATTTAAGGATGGTATCAGGTACGAAATCGGATCATAGGTGAATTTTTTCAGGCTGACTTCAGTGACTACTATAGTAAACTGGGTTTTGATTATTGAGGGAAATCTGAGAGAGTTTGGAGCAGTTATCTAGGGCCGTTCAACATCTCAGGTGGGTAATCCTTCAACAAATATCAGGAAGTGCCACATGGATTTTTCTTCAAGAATCCAAGTGGTGTGGTACCATTGCAAAAAAGTGGGATTATAAGACCAGATTACCTCAAGGTCCTAGTCAAGTGCCATTCTTGTGGCAATATTGTTCATATTCAATGTTTTTAAGGAAGTTATCATGAGGAGTGAGTGAGTGGGGATCTGTTAAGACTCTAAATTCATGAGCAGGACCACCAGATTCTCATCTATTATGGAATTGGGGTTTTTCAGGCTGAGGTGGTGGTCGCTGCCATGGTAGCCAGAGGTCTAGTTTTCCATGATAGCAGGGTGGAAAAGATTAGGGTTACCAAGTAGAGTCAAAAAACCACAGTATAAGTCATACTTTTTTGATAGAATAGACCAATAATAAGTAGGATCCCTAACCCTCTATGTTTAGAGATACGATTCTAGTTGACTCAGTTTTTTCTCAAGCTCATTTTTATACACAGTATACCCATAGTACGGTATTAGTTTCCATTTTAGAGAGACTTGGGATTTTTATATTTACTTTTAATGATATTTTGATCTGAGAAAATCAATTGGGGATTAGGATGACTATTGTATGTTAGTGCAGTGAGTTCCCTCTTGAGGTTGCTGGGTGTAACATCTTATGGGATATTAATGTAATAGAGATTATAGGCATCAATGTCATTCTTAGAATGGATTGGTTGGTCCCCTTTTAGGAATATTTAGACTACTATCATCACAGGGTGAGTTTCACATCACTAGTGGGAATATATTTTCTACACAAGGGAGAATGGAATGTCTAAGAGAGAGGTATTAGACTAGATCATCATGGTTTGGGAAGAATTAAAACCCAGAATTTAATTTTTTATCGGGATGACCAAGGGACATCACAGTTGGAATTTCTTCCCGTGGTGGATCATTTTATAGTTGTCGTTCTAGATAACTTTTTCAGTTTACCTTCAGAGCAAGAGGTTGATTTCTCTTTTGAGCATATTCTAGTAGTGGAACCAGTGTCCATTCCTCCCTATTGGATGGATACACCAATGTTACAATATCTCAAGAAGAAGTCTGAGGCGTTGCATGTAATGGGTTTTATCGAACACAATAATTCTCATTGCTGTTTGCCAAACCTTTTTGAGAAAAATGTGGATGGTACCTTCAGAAATTGTGTTGATTATCAGATTCTCAACCATTTGACGGTCAAGAAATTATATCCCTCGCTGAGGAAGGATGATCTCTTTGATTAGCATTGAGGAGCCTATGTGTTTTTGTCTATTGTATTGAGATACGGTTATCATAATTTTTTGTTAGAAAATTAGATATACATCTTACAGGATTCCAGATCATGTATCATATATATGAGTATTTGGTTATCTTGTTCGGTCACACGAGTGCCCCAGCAGTTTTCATGGGACTGATAAACTGAGTATTCAATCCAAACATAGATTATTTTGTGGTAGTCTTCATCTTGGTGTACTCCCATACTCAACACGACCATACAACCCATCTTGAAATCATATTGAGTACGCTAAGAGATCATCAGTTATATTATATGCTTTCAAATTTCCACTTGTAAATGGACCAGATTCACTTCTAAGGTCTCGTCATCTTTGAAATAAGAGTATCAGTAGTCCCCGAGAAGGTGAGAGATTTGGTTCCCATGGAGTAGCCGAAGAATTTCATTAAGGAATGATGTTTTATAGGGCTTCTTGGTTAATATAGAAACTTTATTCAATATTTATCATGCTTAGAAGCAAAAATTATGGGCACGACTAAGAGGTGTGGGAATGACTTGCGGATAGACTTCTATGATTCATCCTTTCAATAGCTGAAAGGAATATTTACATAATCACTGATCATTGTTTTATCAAAATCAAAAAAATGTTAAATCATTTTCTAAGACACATCATGTATCAGGCTGGGATCTGATCTATTGTAGTGATAAGTCATTATTTTGTACATATCCCAGTAGTTGAGGCTTCATGAGAGGAATTACATGACACATGATCTAGAGTTAGCGACAATTGTGAATACTTTTCTTTGATGGAGATATTATCATTTTGGTGACCGGATTATGGTCTACACAGTCAAAAAAATACTCAAGTACACCTTTACTTAATCAGATGTACATTTGATACAATGAAGGTGGTTTGAGTACCTTCAGTCTTTGGACTTTGATCTTGCCTACACCCCTAGGAAAGGCAACGCAGTAAGTGATGTGTTTAGTAGTAGGAATCTGATACATGCAATTCTAGAGGCTAGTACTAAGTGGCTTATTATATATTTATTCTCTAAGATGAATTTGTAGGTACCTTATAGACAGTGGTAGACATGTCATTCTTATATATCAATTACATCTACTATATTAGATCACGTGAGAATGAGGCAGCTATCATATTCCAAGGGCATTGTCCTATTGGAGAGTGTGTCAAATGAGGACACTAATCCTCAGTGGACTGTAGGTGAGGATGATGATTTTTATTTTAGAGGGAACGTGTGGGTGTCTGAAGACATACATAAGAATTTGATGCGAGATTTTCATGCTTTGTATGTGCAGTTCATCCTGGTGACACCAAGATGTATCAAGATTTACATTATCCATATTGGGGGCCAAGTATGAAGAGGGTTTTAATATGTTTTGTTAGGAGATGATACTCATATTATTAGGTGAAGGTATATAATCAAGGAATGGAATGGCTATTATCCATTTACCCATTCCCAAGAGGAAGGGGACTGATGTCGTGATGGACTTTTTGATAGGTTTAAAGTTGTTGTCTTGAGGGATTGATGAAATTTGGTTTGTTATCAACATTCTCATTAAGGTTTCACCTTTCCTTATGATTAAAGAATCAATAAGGGTTGATGAGCTTGAATGGTTATACATTCGAGATACTATATGTATACATGGGATTCTACACTCCTTCATTTCAGATATGTATTCCCGATTTACTTCTCATGTATATAAGGGACTACAAATAGATTTGGGTACAAAAGTACTTCTGAGTACAGCTTACAATCCCTACAAAGAAGGCTAGTCCAAGTGCATCATTTAGTTTTTGAAGGACTTTCTTCATGAATGCATCCTAGATATCAGGGGATCATTGGAGAGACACATAACCCTAGTGGAGTTTCCTATAATAATACTGTCCATGAAATGATTTAGATGGAACCTTATGAGGATTTGTTAAGTATTCCATGCTGATCACCACTAATTTGGATGTAGGTAGGAGATGTAGATATGTTGGGACCTCATCTTTTCATGGATACCACTTAGTATGTGGAGTTGATTCAGATTAGAATGGGTACTATGAAATCATGCCTGAAATCTTATGCAGGTCGACAGAAATGACCTCTAGAGTTCTAGGTGAGAGATCAGGTTTTCATATGTGTCACACTAAGGTTAGGACATAATAGAATTTGGAGACAATGAATGAATTCACCAAGATATCTCAGACCATTTTAGGATTTGGAATGATTCCGGCCAGTTTCCTATCAGTTGTAGTAACCTCATAGGTACAATAATATTCACTAAATCATTCATGTTTCTCAACTACACAACTACTTTTCAGACCCATCTCAGGTTTTTTAACCATAGGAGGTTTGGTTCGAGGTGGATGCATTGTTCCAGGAGCAACCTATTCTGATTTTTTATCATAGCACGATGGTTCTTTGTGGCCTATCTGTTCCTTAGATATGGGTGCTGTGGTATCACAAGAAGTAGTCAGATGAGACTTTGGAGAGGGTGGATGATGTGATATCGCAGTGGCCAGAGTTGTTAGATGATTCTTCTTCACCACCCTTTTAAGGAAAATTAGGGGATAAATTTTTTAAGGGAGGATGTTTTTCAGAAGATGGATCCTCATTATAGGTATGGATGTTGATTTCATGTTGTTTTGAAGAAAAAGTAAGAAATATAGATTTTCAATGTACACATCGTGTAATTTTGTGTAAATGTCGTGTAATCAGTTGGTGCATACAACCATATAATTTCGGGGTAATGGTCAAGTACAAGGCCCTGTGGTGACCTGGAAGACTGATTCTGTCAGGGTCTAGTGAAGGGTATAAGTATGTGTGTAGTTTTTGAAAAAAATAATTGTTTAGTATTCTCTTTATTTGATATATCAGAGTGTCATTGTGTCACATATTCAGAACAACAGTCTTCTAGCATTGATTCATACAGGACTGATATAGAACGATTGATGAACTCTAAACCCCTCTAGATTATCTGTTTGACCTCTGATTGAGACACATTAATGTGTATTAGAATGTCATCAGTGATTTCTCAAAACCCCATGTACCACTTTTACAAATTCATCCTCTATTGTGAGTTATTCATGTATTTTATTTTTTCATATTTTTGTAGATCTATGCTAATATAGGATGATTCAAGTGCTAATGTTCAAGTATATCGATCGTACAACATCATGGAATGTGTTTTTTTCCTTTTATTATATTTTCATGGTATATATATGCTTGAAGTGCCACAATTTCACATTTGGGGTATTGATTGATTATAAGGACCCATACTTTACATACATTGTTAGTACTTCAAAATTGAAGTACACTTATTACATCATATAACAAAACCATGAAAGGAACGTATAGGTATAATGTCTTTAGAAATTGGGAAACATAAACAACATGTTCATAAAGCGTCTACACTGTCTCCCATTTATTTCCGCATATCTAGAATCCCTTTTGGCATATCCTACTTAATAACGTTCTTCCTGGCCTGGGGGAAATAAAACATACAATAGGGTGAGCTCAAATGCTCAGTAAGGGTAAATAAAAGAAAAATCAATCACATCATATTCATAAGAACATAACAATTTGGAAATCTTACCCTGCAAAAGAGATCATAATTTCATAACATCAGATAAATCATGGTAGTGAAATGTAATCACAATAATCATAACTTAAAACATGATGATTTGTGGCATACACACATAATCATAGATAATCATTTCTTATTAGTCAAGACTCATTCCCAAGACTATCTTAGGGGACAAATTCCATTTCTGAACCGAGTTCATTCATCGTTTCAGTTATGTTTCACTGAACCGGTTTAACCTGCTGTTCCAGCTATGTCTATCTCATGAGATATAAAATCATTACCCAATGCATTGGAGGGAGATATAGGTCCCACCCATCTCATAATGAAACCATTCTTATGTGTTCCAAAAAATCAAAAAAAATCATACATCATTTCATAACCCATGTCATAAAAATGGGAATCATAAACATCATGCCATCATAAGATAATCCATATAAGATAAAAGAACATCATAAAAATAATTCCATCATAACACAATCAATTCAATGTAAAAATAGGGATAGAAATAGAACCCTATATTATCTTATATGGAAAATAATTTTGATAAAACACTTGAACTCCATTCTTGAGGAAAATATCCTTTCCACTTCAAAATTTTTTTTCCTTTCTTCACATGTCATACAATTTTAAAATAAAAGAAGTTGATTAAAAATAAACTTGAAAACATGTAATGGAAGCTTCTTCGAAATAATGTTTTAAAAATCCATTCATGCTGTATAAGTTAAAAAAACATTCTTCTTGTACTTTTGTCAGAATAGTCAAAAAGTAACTCGTACGAAAAACGACAAAAGATTCCATTCATATCGTTTACTAAAAACTCACCGATGGGTAAAATTGGATATAAAATATTTTAGAAGGATATAAATATTACATATTGAGAAAATATGGATGTGGATGATAAATATTCCCCAATAAATTCTGAAGTATAAACAATCTTAGATAAAAATTGAGATTGCGATATTTTCCCTTACCTTAGGTTCGATTTTCTTTGAATGTGTCTGAACCTCAAGTATAATGATTTAAATAATGTCATTGAAAAATTATAGAATCATACTCATTGTTATGATATCATATATGGTCATATTCATAGCTTCTTATTAGTAATATTTCATTGTTACTTGTTATTCAGGTGTTTATTTATTTTTTTTCTTATGTGTGTTTTGTCGAATAAATTCTTATTATTCTTTTTGGGTTATAGATACCTCATTTACAGAATGGTATTATTGTAATATATATCATATTCATTTGTTCAATTTATTTATATAATCATTATGCAACAAATATCATGTAGAACGAGTTGCATAACATCGTGGAGACGGTATTCCGTACATACGTACGAGCGATGATATCGTTCCCATGATCGTGAAATTGTAATAGATTGTATGTATACTATTTCCAAATCAATATAATTTATAGTTATTATTTACACCATTATACCCATCCAAGTAAGGTGGTGGTGGAAAATAGATTACACCATGGCGTGGAGACGGTATTCCGTACGTACGCACGCGCGATGATTTCGTTTTCCGTAGGATGGATATATGGTGAAATAGGGTTGTTTCATACTTATAATAACATATCAGTATATGATTGATACTGATTCTATTACTTCATAATGAAACAACTAATGAAGAATAAGTTGAAGAAGAAATAAAGTTGAAAGAATCGGTAACTGACATTACCTCTTCTTTGAAGCACCTCTTTGAGACCTCCATTTAGGGAACTAAAATTGGTATTTGAAGAAGACCAGGACCTCTAGGATGTTTCTAGGGAAGTGGAGAGGATAAATTGTACGGGTTTGGCCGAGCTTGAAGGCACAAAGTGGTGTGAGTAAGAGAGGGAGGAGGTTCCCTTTTATAAGGGAGGAGAGGGGTTCCTTAGGAAAAACTAATAATATTATTTTATTATAAAGCCATATTCGGTTTTAAATAGATCAAAAGTGATTTATTTCAAAGCTAATGTGGGGATGGGTCGAAATCCTCTCATCCAATAGAACTTGGACAAGTTTAGTTCACTATTTTATCCTTATCATTTAGATTTAACTTTAAGTTTGATAATTTTACTTTTACCGTGTCTTTTTGTGTTCTTACACTATAAGGTTAATAAACATACTATAACAAGCCAAACGAATCCCAATTTGTTTATTATTAATATATATAACCTTATCTATGTTATTCGTCCAATATTTAGATTTTTAGGAATAAAATAACAATTAATAATATAATATTTGTTATAAAAACTATTTTATGTCAATTTTGATAGTATTTCGTAATTGATTTTTGTGAAAATCATAATAGAATGATTAATTCAATAAAAGTCATTTAAATCAATACTAACATGTCATATTAACCTATAAAATTACTGGAATTCATAAAAAATCTAATATTACATTTATTTGGGTATTTATAACATCAATTATGTCAATATTTCATTAATAAGATAATTATTGCATCATCTTTGTGTCAAAAATAAATTATATTATTAAATGTCTAAAAATTACAAATAAAATAAAATTATGTAGGAAATCTTTAATCTTTATAATTAATAATTATAGTCGAATTTATCTTATGGATAACCTTATATTAAAAATAATTTACTTATTAAACAATGATTTTAACTATTTTAACCCTTCTTTAAATAAATTAACAATAAATTTACTAATCTAATCCAAGTGGGACTAAATGGTCATATTTTAGTCCTAAGGTTTTTTGGTCGAATTACTCTTATCCAATAGAATTAGGACATGTTTTAGGGTAATAATAATATCATTTTTACTCTTAATTACCCTATTTACTTTTAACAGTGGTAAATAAAAGTAAAAAGTTACTATTCAGCAAAAATTATTATCATCTCTTTGAACCACATTTTACATACTAACATCAACCGTGTCTCTCGGATTTTTGAAATTCCACTCACAGAAGCGGTAAAATTATGTTTTATATAAATTTGAAAATTCTCCTAGCAGGTGGGTAAAAGACGGTGAAAAGTTCAATAAAAAGTTTTATATATCTAAAATTTTTATAAAATTACTCCAATGAATTACATTGAACTTATATATGTATTATGTATCAATTTTTACCTAAAATAAATTTAAATAAAACAAATAATTATTTAAATAAAAAGTCGGTTTTTAAATAGTAACCTAGTGGTTTCACTATTCATCAAAAATTGAAATTTTTTAGAAAGATACCAAAATTTCACCCTAGGCTAATTTCGATATTCCGAATCAAAAAACGAAGTCAATTTTGAAAAATAAAATTTACAAAATTTCCGGAAGTGGGTATTACTATTCATAACGGCTAGTTTTAATAATATTTTAATAGCATATCGTTGTTTAGAAAACATAGTATTGCGTACGACACAAGCTATCGAGGAAGGTCACGATTGCGTGTAAAGCAAGAAAAACTATTGTTGTGTGTAGTGAGAGATTTCTTTGATGATTTATATAACATAAAAAACAAAATATTTCTCATAAAAGTCTCAGGTGTTACATTCTACCCCCCTTAAAATGAATTTCGCCATCGAAATTCATCACTTTGTAACAAACTAATGAGGATACCTCTCCCTCATCATATCCTCAATCTCCCATGTAGCTTATTCTAATTGGTGTTTCCTCCATAAAACATTCACCAAGCGAGTGTTCTTGTTCTTTTGGACTTTTTCACTACGATCGAGAATCTCTATTGGCTGTTCTTCATAAGAAAGATCTTGTTCCGGCAGTACAACTTTTGAGCTGAGTACATGTGAAGGATCAGGTATGTACTTTCTCAGGAGAGACACATGGAACACATCGTGAACTTGAGAGAGATTTGGTCGAAGCTCCAATCGGTAAGCTACCTTCCCAACATGATCCAGTATTTCGAAAGAACCGATATACCTAGGGTTCATCTTTCCCTTCTTTCCAAATCTCATACTCTCTTCCAAGGAGATATTCGCAAGAACCCTTTATCACCAACTTCAAACTCTAAGTGTTTTCATCGGTTTTCAGCATAACTTTTTGTCGTCTCTGAGCTACTCTTATGTGTTGTTGAATAGATCGGACCTTTTCTTCCATCTCATCAAAAAGATCAGGTCCTAATAGATTTCTTTCCCCAACTTCATTCCAGCAAGTTGGAGTCCTGCATTTCTTTCCATAGAGAGCTTCATAAAGAGCCATCTGAATACTGGAGTGGAAGCTATTATTATAAGAAAATTACACCAGAGGTAGGTGTGGATCCCAACCACCTTTTAAATCTATAGAGCAAGCTCTCAACATATCTTCTAGAGTTTGAATCATCCTATCAGACTGACCGTCTGTCCGAGGATGATAAGTAGTGCTGAAACTCAACTCTATATCCAGAGTATGCAGAAGACTTCGCCAAAACATTGAGGTAAACCTCGGATCCAGATTAGATATAATAGAAAGTGGTAATCTATGAAATCTTACCACATCCTTTACATATATCCTGGCAAGCTGATCCAGAGATAAATCCTCTCTAATAGCAATGAAGTGTGAAGACTTTGTGAGATAATCAACTATGACCCAGATAGCATTATTGCCTTTGGATGTTTTAGGAAGTCCGGTGACAAAGTCCATAGTGATGTTTTCCCATTTCCATTCGGGTATGGGTAATGGTTGAAAAATTCCCTTAGACTTCTGTCTCTCAGCTTTAACTTGCTGATAAACCAAGCATAAAGATACATATTCAGCAACATCTCTTTTCATGCCATCCCACCAAAAGTACTCTTTCATGTCCCTATATATCTTCGTGCTTCCAGGATGAATAGAGAATAAAGAACTATGAGCCTCATCCAGTAGCTCCTTCTTTAATTCGGGGATGGGAGGAACACAAACCCGATTCCTGAACATTATTATCCCATCACAATCAAGGTTGAATTCAGAAACATTTCTCACCTTCTTTTATAAATCTACATCTTCTTTTTGTGCCTCTTTAATCTTCACATGTATATATGGTTGAACATTCATTTGAGAAATATAAGATTTTTCCCCTTCCATTATAATTCCAAGATCCATCCTTTGTAAATCCATAAATATTGGATCTTTTTTTATCCTCATCATAGATAAACTGGCATGGTCTTATCGACTTAATGCATCTTCCTCCTTATTTGATTTCCCAGGGTGGTAATGGATTGAGCAGTCGTAATCCTTAATCAGCTCCAACCATATTCTTTGGCACATAATCATCTCCTTTTGTGTGAAAATATACTATAAGCTTTTATGATCAGTATAAATTTCACACCTTTCTCCATAAAGATAATGCCTCCAAATCATTAATAGAAAGATTACCGCATCTAACTCCAAATCATGAGTTGGGTAATTTTTCTCCTGGATTTTCAACTGTCGTGAGTCATAAGCTATCACCATATCATTTTACATGATAACACACCACAATCCCTTCTTGGATGCATCACTGTAGATCACAAACCTTTCTCCCCTACAAGGAAGTGTGAGTACATGTGCAATGGATAACCTTCTTTTCAACTCCTTGAAATTCTCTTCACATTCCTCTGTCCAAACAAACCTAACTCTTTTCTGAGTCAACTTGGTGAGTGGATTAGATAATCGTGAGAAATATTTCAAAAAATGTCAATAATATCCAGCCAAACCAAGAAAACTTCGGATCTCAGTTACTATTGTTGGTCTCGACCATCTTTCAATAACCTCTGTTTTTGCTGGATCCACAGATATCCCCTCTTTTGAAGTTATGTGACACAAAAATGCAAATTTTTGAAGCCAAAATTCACTCTTGGTAAATTTGGCATAATGCTTCTCCATTCTCAGGGTCTTCAATATAATTCTCAAGTGATCTTCATGTTCTTCCTTTCTCTTTGAATATACAAGAATATCATCTATAAAGACTACAAAAAACTGATCAAGATAGTCTCTAAAGACTCTATTCATCAGATCCATGAATATACTATGGGCATTAGTAAGACCAAATGGCATCACTATAAATTCATAGTGTCCATACGTTGTATGGAAAGCCGTTTTTGGTATATCCTCTCTTTTGACCCTTAATTGATGATACCTTGAACATAGATCAATCTTGGAAACGTATTGAGCTCCTCGTATTTGGAAAAATAGGTCATCAATATGTGGGAGAGGATATTTCTTCTTTATAGTGATCTTGTTATGTTCTCGATAATCAATGTAGAGTCTCATTGATCCATCTTTCTCCTTAACAAACAGAACAGGTACTCCCCAAGGTGACGCACTAGGGCATATGAACCCCTTGTCAAGATTATCTTAGACTTGATTCTTCAATTCCTGCAACTCAATTGCGGCAATTCTATAAGGTCTCCTTGAAATAGGAAAAGCACCCGGTACGAGTTCTATTGAAAACTCAACTTCACGATTTGGTGGAAGACCCGGCAATTCCTCCGGAAAGACATCGTCAAACTCTTGTAAAATGGGCATATTCTTAATCTTGATTTTCTCAACAACCATTTGAGATAAATAACCTTCATTTAGTGGAATCAAGACCCATAAAAAGGAAGAAATTTCCACTGTAAGGTTATGTTCATCCTTACATTGATAGATAGTCATAGATTGATCTGGAATATGAAATGTGACTTCCCTTCTTTGGAAATTGATATGAGATCCATATAGAGAAATCCATTCCATGCCAAGAATCAAATCAAATTACACTATATGAAGGATCACAAGATTTTCCAGAAGCACTTTCCCACAAACTTCAATCAGAGAAGAATTATAAACTTTTGATGCGACTGTTGTGCCATTAGGGGTTGTCACAGCTAACTCAACATCTAATTGTTAAGGTAATATGGTGATACCCTTAGGAAATTCTTCAGAAATAAAGGAGTGGGTGGATCCAGAATCAAATAAAACATTTGATACCTTAGAGTGGATGGTAAGTGTACCTTTCACCACTTCATTATCGTACTCCACGTCGCTGATAGAAATTGCATGTGACTTTCCATGGCCTTTAGCCTTAAGAGTTTGTTGACGTCAATCATCATAAAAAACCCTTGGATTAGGGCATTGATTGGAATTATTCCCCATTTTCTTGCACTTGTAACATTGATGTGTAGGAGGTGCACTCTGTGTAGCCTTTTCATTGTTCGTATCACTAGACATCTTCTTCCCATCGTTGCGACATTCAAATGCCTGATGACCTTCCTTTACACATTTGAAACATTTACTTTTCCCTTTAAGAAAAATCACTCCCAGTTTCTTTCCACACTTTGAGCATAAGGGAAAACTCATCTTATTTTCAGTGTACTCTATAGATTTTCCGTTGAATTCCATTTTCCTCTTCTTATCAAACCCATATGACTGAAGGGTTACTCCAATCTCCATCTCCACTTTGAGAGAACATCGAACGATTTCCTCGTAGCTATTGAAGTCCATTATGGCTAATGCCCTTCAAAGACTTGGTTTTAAGCCACTAAAGAATCGATCGATCTTACTCTCAGGTTGGATAATAATACCAGGATCATACCTTGAATGTATTGTAAAATGTTCATCGTAGGTACCAACAAATTAATCATCCTTTTGCTTTAGTTCAAGAAACTCCTTCGACATCTTTGTTCGAAAAATATGAGGGAAGTAGTTATTGAAAAATAAGTTCTTGAACTCGTCCCATTCCATGGACTCAATTTTAACTCTTTGCCTCGTATTCTTGATAATATTCCACCATTGATCAGCATGACATTCCAATCGATACACTACTAAGATGTCTTTGTCCTGTTCAGAACATTGATGAACTAAAAATATCTTTTCTGTAGTACTAATCCATTGTTTAGCAACTAATGGATCAGTAGACCCACTGAATGAAGGTGGACGCTGCCTCATGAAGGATTCAACAGAATGTTGCGCCTTCCTTTGCTCGTTTGGAAGTCATGCATGATTCATTGCTTGAGAATGTTGTGTGAGAATGGCTACAAGATTTTTCATTCCAGCTCCCATAACGTTTGGTTTCTTAGGGGGACAATCATTTCATTGCCTATCGCTTTCCGCATTAACACAGTTCCTTTCGGTTCCAGCCATTGACTAAAATAAAGAAGAATAGTGTGATAAACACTAATTATAATAGGAAAACCACATAATCAAGAATAAAATTTCACACTTAAGGTCTTATCCTATGTTATTTCTGGACATTTCTAAAACACTATGATTATGTTCTATGCTTAGACATATCCTTATGATTCTTACTAAGGCTTTCACATCCTAGTTTCCAAAGGTTGACTATACATTTCCACTGATACCAACTAAAACGACCAATAATTTAAATACATTGTTAGTACTTCTAAATTTAAGTACACTTATTACAACATATAACAATACAATGAAAGGACCATATATGTATAGTGTCTTTAGAAACTAGGAATCATAACCAACTGGTTAATAAAGCGTCTACATTGTCTCTCATTTATTTCATCATATCTAGAGTCCCTTTTGGCATATCCTACTTAATAACCTTCTTCTTGACCTAGGGGAATGAAAATATAGAAAAGGGTGAGCCCAAATGCTCAGTAAGGGTAAACAAAATAAAAATCAATCACATCATATTCATAAGAACATAACAATTTGGAAATCTTACCCTGCAAAAGAGATCACAATTTCATAACATGGGATAAATCATGGTAGTGAAATATAATCACAATAATCATAACATAAAAAATAAATCTTTTTGGCATACACACATAATCATAGAGAATCATTTATTATTAGTCAAGACTCATTTCCAAGATTATCATAGTGGACAAAGTCCATTTCTGAACCGAGTTCATTCCTCGTTTCAGTCCTGTTTCACTGAACCCATTTAACCTGTCGTTCCAGCCATGTCTATCTCACGAGATATAAAATCTTTACCAAATTAATTGGAGGGAGATATAGGTCCCACCCATTTCATTATAATACCATTCTTATGTGGGCCACAAAATCAAAAAAATCATACATCATTTCATAACCCATGTAATAAAAATGGGAATCTTAAACATGATTCCATATAATATAATCCATATAAGATAAAAGGACATAATAAAAATAATTCCATCATAACATAATCAAATCAATGTAAAAATAGGGATACAAACAGAACCCTATATTATCTTAGATGGAAAATAATTTTGATAAAACACTTGAACTCCATTCTTGAGGATAATATCCTTTCTACTTCAAAAATATTTTTTCTTTCATAACATTTCATACAATTTTAAACTAAAAGAAGTTGATTAAAAATAAACTTGAAAACATGTAAAGGAATATTCTTGGAAATAATGTTTTAAAAATTCATTCTTGCCGTATAGGTTAAAAAACATTCTTCTCGTACTTTTGTCGGAAAAGTCAAAATGTGCCTCATACGAAAAATGACAAAACATTCCTTTCATATCTTTTACTAAAAACTCACCGAATGGTAAAATTGTATATAAACTATTGTATAAGGATATAAATATTACATACTGGGGAAACATGGATGTGGATGATAAATATTCCTCAGTAAATTCTGAAGTATAAACAATCTTGGATAAAAAGTGAGATTGTGAGATTTTCCCTTACCATAGGTCTGATTTGCTTCGTAAGTGTTCGAACCTCCTCTATAATGTTTTAAATAATGTCATTGACTTATTACATAATCCTACTCATTGTTATGATATCATATATGGTCATATTCTTAGCTTCTTATTAGTAATATTTCATTGTTACATGTTATTCGGGTGTTTATTGCTTTTTGTTCTTATGTGTGTTTTGTCGAATAAATTCTTATTATTATTTTTGGGTTATAGATAACTCATTTCCAGAATGGTATTAGTGTAATATATATCATATTAATTCATTCAATTTATTTATATAATCATTATGCAATGAAAATCATGTAGAACGAGTCGCACCACATCGTGGAGACAGTATTTCGTACGTACGCACAAGCGATGATATCGTTCCCATGATCGTGAAATTGTAATGGAGTGTATGTATACTATTTCAGAATCAATATAATTTATAGTTATTATTTACACCATTATACACATCCAAGTAAGGTGGTGGTGGAAAATATATTACACCACAGCGTGGAGACGGTATTCCATACGTACGCACGCGCGATGATTTCGTTTTCCGTAGGATTGATATATGGTGAAATAGGGTTGTTTCATACTTATAATAACATATCAGCATATGAGTGATACTGATTTTATTACTTCATAATGAAACAACTAAAGAAGAAGAAGTGGAAGAATAAATAAAGTAGAATGAATCGGTAACGGACATTACCTCTTCTTTGAAGCGCCTCTTTGAGACCTCCATTTAGGGCACTAAAATTGGTCTTTGAAGAAGACCAGGACCTCTAGTATGTTTCTCGGGAAGTTTAGAGGAGAACTTGCAGGGGTTGTCCGAGCTTGAAGGCTCAAAGTGGTTTGAGGAAGAGAGGGAGGAGGTGCCCTTTTATAAGGGAGGAGAGGGGCCCCTTTGGAAAAACTAAAAATATTATTTTATTAATAAGTCGTATTCAGTTTTAAATAGCTCCGAATTGATTTATTTCGAAGCTAAGGTGGAGATGGGTCGAAATACTCTCATCAAATAGAATTTGGCCATGTTTTGTTTACTATTTTAACCTTATCATTTATATTTAACTTTAAGTTAGATAACTTTACTTTTACTGTGTCTTTTTGTGTTCTTACACTATAAGGTTAATAAACGTACAATAACAAGCCAAAAGAACTCCATGTTGTTTATTATTACTATATATAACATTATATATGTCATTTGACCGAAACTTATATTTTTAGGAATAAAATAACAATTAATAATATAATATTTGTTTTAAAAACTATTTTATGACAATTTTGACACTATTTAGTAATTGATTTTTGTGAAAATCATACTAGAATGATTAATTCGAAGAAAGTTAATTAAATAAATACTAACATGTCATGTTAACCTATAAAATTAGTGTAATTCATAAAAAGTCTCAAATTAAATTTATTTGGGTATTTATATCATCAATTAGGTCAATATTTCAATAATAATATAATTACCGCATCATCTTTGTGTCATAAATAAATTAACTTATTTAATATCTAAAAATTACAAATAAAATACCATTATGTAGGAACTAATTTTAGATTTCTAATTAATATTTATAGTCGAATTTATATTATATATAACATTATATTAAAAATGGGTTACTTATTAAACTTTGATTTTAACTATTTTAACCCTTCTTTAAATAAATTAATAATAAATGTCCTAATCTAATTAAAGTGGGCCTAAATGGTCATATTGTATTCCTAAGAATTTTTTTGGTCTAATTAAATTTATCCAATATAATTAGGACATGTTTATGGGTAATAATAATATCATTTTTACTCTTAATTACCCTATTTAATTTTAACCGTGGTAAATAAAAGTAAAATTTACTATTCAGAAAAAATTATTTTCATCTCATTGAACCATATTTTACTCAATGACATCAACTGTGTCTCTCAGATTTTTGAAATTCCACTCACAGAAGCGGTAAAATTAAGTTTTATGTAAATTAGCAAATTCTCCTAGGAGGTGGGTAAAAGACGGTGAAATGTTCAATAAAAATTTTTATATATCTAAAATTATTATAAAATTACTCCAATGCATTACATTGAACTTATATAGGTATTATGTATCAATTTTGACCTAAAATAAATTTTAATAAAATTAATAATTATTTAAATAAATAGTCGGTTTTTAAATAGTAACCTAGTGTTTTCACTATTCATCAAAAATTGAAAGATTTCAGAAAAATACCAAAATTTTACCCTAGGCAAATTTTGATATTCGGATTCCAAAAATGAAGTCAATTTTGAAAAATAAAATTTACAAAATTTCAAAAAGTGGGTATTAATATTCATAACGACTATTTTTAGTTATATTTTAATAGCATATCGTTGTTTAGTGAAACTCGGTATTTCGTACGACGCAAGCTATCGAGGAAGGTCGCGATTGCGTGTAAAGAAAGCCAAGCTATAGTTGTGTGTAGTGAAATATTCAATTGATGATTTATATAACATAAAAAAACAAAAAAAATCTCATAGAATTCTCGAGTGTTATATTGATTGGGAATTTAACATTGTTTATCGCTTGAAATTTTTTAATTATTTCATAAAGGGTAGTTGCTTATGTGTAAGGATATATACCTTGTTTAGGGGAAACCCCATGGTTGCATTTCCCTTTGTTTTATATTCATGGTCGTTATGGGTAAAATTATTATTAGGTTTTTTTTTCATGATTTCTTTTTTTATGATGGAGTTTCTGATGATATAAAATGCCTTTGATATGCATTATGAATGTTGACCGAGGGGATTTGACTATGAGATCTTCCCAATGGAGTAGAGCATGAGATCTATCATAGTGGTTGTCTATAATTAATCATGTGAATATACACCCAAGGGTTTTGACCATAAGAGCTTTTCCAAGTCATTATTGATAATTAATTGATGCTATATTTGAACAAAGGGGTTAGACCATGGGTGATTCCAATATGGTTATTTATATTTGATTAAATTAATCATTTTCCCAGGGGTTTTGACAGTGAAAGGTTGTCCCAAAGGTAGATTATAATTCTCTGATAGAATTTCAGACTAAATTTGTAAGACTGGGTATGAGTTAAAAGAGGGTCAATTTTAAATAATTTTTTTATCTCACACCCAATGGATTTGATGGTGAGAACTTTCCCAAAGGGTCGTTATTGAATAATTGAATGATCATGAAGCGTCTTCCCAAACAATGAACAATATTGGATTCTTTCTTACATGATTGTTAGATGGGCTTATGAGACGTCTTTTCTAGTTACTTGACAATTGGGATACAAATCTTAGGCTAGATTTCAAGGTTACTTGATTCAACAGATTAATAATAAAAGTTCAATGAATGTAATTGAAATGTGTAGGATGGATTACTTTTTAGTACTTCCTAGCTTCTTGGTTCATTCTTACATATTCGTTATATATATATATATATATATATTCATTGATAGTTAGGCATATATCATTTGGTGGTAACCCGCTTGGATTCATCTAAAAACGTATTTGAGTCCGGATTTTAGACCCAAATAGATAATATGATTTCATGTATAGATAAGGGAATGCATCCTTCTTTATAAGGTATATTATTGCTATTGTAGCTGGAGAGCATGGGACCAATCAGAGGCTTGCGATGCTGCAGGAGTTTACTTGTTAATTTAATACATTGATTTATGTTTTACTTCCCAGCATTGTGACTTGTTTGGATGTTTTCATAGATACATATTCCATGCATCTTATATATATATATATATATATATATATATATATTGTGCATTCGGTTGGATTAAAATTACGTCTTCCTCTATTATTCCTATTTGATATTATTGCCTCTGCTATTGGTAAATATTAAGTTTACACTATGTATAATCTCCCAATGATGGAATGGTTTCCAAATTATCACACCTTTGACCTCACTGCTAGTCAGGAGCCTCTAGATTTTGGGGGAAATGCTCTTGAGGTTACGATACCAATAGGGTTCGAGGCACCATTAGGAGGCACCAAGATCCGAGACATTACATGGATAATTACAATAAAATTATAATTTCCTAGTATATTAAAGGTACTAGAGTTATCATCTCTCTTGGATAAGAGGATATGAGGAGTGAAAAAGAAAAGAAATGAAATTCAAATGATATTAAAAGAAAATGAAAGAGGTTTTTACCTCTTGAATTCTCTTTCATGATATATTCATAAGACACATGATTTTGGCCTTCTGGTGAGAATATAAGGTATTGGAAATAAAGAAGAGAATTGGGAATGTAATTGGGTAAATATTGGACTATCTAAAAGACTTTTTTTTGTAAGGATAAGGGGTGGTGAGGGGTTGTATTTATTATGGTTTAGAGTAGTGTTTTTTATTAGTATATTCATTAATTTATTAATTTTTTCCTCAATACCCTTAATAGTTTTAGTATTATTAGTAAATATATTAAAATACTGAATGAGATATCAAGATTTTGGCCAAACACCAGCTTTACATAATCTATGACTCAATAGTTCCTGAATTTTTTAAATACCCTTAATTAAATTATTTGACTATTCAACTAATATTAATTTATCCTAGAAAAATTATCCCAACATCACTTCAACCATTTTTCGATGTGTACGATTAACTGATTTACTCTATTTTTTGAAAATAGCTTCTATTTATTAGATATTTAAATAATAATTTAAATAATCATTTATTCAAAAAATACTAAATCTAAAATTATAACTAATTTTATGACACTAAGAAAAATTAAGAACTGTATCATAAAATCAACATAAAACTATAAAAAAAATAAAAAAAATTAATCTTCTTTAAGAAAATATACTGTATTGTAATTATTTATGTTAACTATAAAATTGTAATTAATTATTTATGAATGAAAAAAATCACAACACAAAATGTTTTATATTCCAATAAAATAATTGACTAATTCAAGGATATAAATATATCATTTTATAACATATAAGATACAGAAATTGCTTTTTTCTCTCATAGACATGGTCTTTATTCTAATGTTTATATTTCCATTCCTTCTAGTCAAGTTACTATTTATAAGGTCATGTTACTCTTCCACCAATATTAATTAATTAATTTATATGAATGAAACATATTTAAATCTAAATTTATAATGATTTGGACAATTAATTTAACTAATGAAATAAAATTATACTATAATTACCTAGGTTGTTATATAGGGAACATCTATTGATTGATCTATTAAACATAGATACCAAGATTATAAACCATGTGTGAAATCAAACCTCTTTCGAACGATTATGAAAAATTATTTATTTTAAAATGATAAAATTATATCAATGTGATGATGAAATCTTTTAGAAGAAAACGATTGATATGAATGACGGCAAATTAGCAGGGTTTTTTTGTGAAAAATCCCTTCAAAAAGATGGACTAATTTTATGTATTCCATCTATACCAAAACATAAATTTTAATAATTATAAGATTTTCATTATTTGAATCTCACTCAATGAACTTGTATAACTATTATGTATACATATTTGAAGAAAAAAACAATTCAGTAACATGAAGTGGGAAATTCTTGATTAGGTATCAAGAATAATTTTTTTTCATATATTCTATGTTTATTAACATCATCATATTGGAGTTATTAAATCTATTCATCATCCTCGATGGAAACGGAATGTCATTAAAATATACTACATCACTGTATTACCAATTAATCCTATATGTAATGATATAATATGGGGTATTGCTGATTGCATTACAAAATATGAATTTTTTTAGGTTATAATAGAATATTTCTTCTTGATCACCTCGAATGACATTATATTAATGATGATTTTAGACAACATGGTGAACGTATTTCATTTTCTTATGACCACAATATTTTTTAACATAATGATTTTCGAAAATCCTTTCAAAATTTCATCATATTTAACATCATTTTAGCATGGCCTACCATCCTTAAACTAATAGATAGTCTAAAAATACAATTCAAAATATTTAACACATGTTTTGATCATGATAATTTTACTTTAATAGTATGTTGGAACATTATTTACCTTTGTTAGAGTTTTCCTATAATAGTATCTTCTATTTATAAATATAAATGTTACAATTTAAAATTTATATTAAAATGGTTATTGTACTCTAAAATGTTTTCACTATTTTTATGGAAGGAAGCATATAGGACCACATATTTTTATGGAGACAACAGTAATGGAAATGAATATTAAGGCTCATATTAATTTATGTTGGAGTACACCAAGGTGATATTGTTTAAAATAGGGGGAATTATAATTTCGATATGGATATCTTGTTTTAATAAAAGTGACTCCCTAGAATAGGGTCACAAGGATAAATAAGATGGAAAAACTAATAGTCCTTTGAATCATACTTGATGAAATATTAGTAAGGATTGGATCGATGGATTACTTATTGGTAATTTTACCAGACCTTTGTATATTATATTATTTGTTGTATATTTTATTATTAACAAATTACAAGTCATATCCAGTGCATCAGATCATCTCTATTGGAATAGAACTGGAATATTATTTATCATATAGTTAAGATCCCATTAAAATTCATAATTATAGAGGGAAAATTTTGAGAAATAAGACGACTCGAATGGTAGTGGTATTTCGGAGAAATGATAAAATAATGGATGAAACATGGGAACCATATAATGTATTGATGAATAAGGAACCTAATTTATAGATGTTTATTATCTAGAAAATTTATAGGATATAATTTTTTTTGAGGGAAGAATTAAACATGAAAATTTGGGATATAATTTTTTTGTAGGGATGTATTTAACAACATGAAAAGCATGTGCCACGTGATTTCATCTAAATTTGTAATATATTATGAGTTCTTTTATTATACACCTATTTAATTTTATGTCATGTACATACACCTCATTTGATTTTATTTTACATTTCAAATAATATATCATTTAAAGCATAATACATTTCAAAAATTGATAATCCCTTGTGTTTTAATTAGACAAGGGTGAATATTTATAATAAACCAAATTAAAAATTTCAAACAAGGATTGATGATTATGAATTTATTTTAATTTTTGTCGATTGACTAATTCACATTCTAACTTTATAGATATGATTAAAATATTAGTCAATGAGTTCATTAAAAAATTATTTGGTGTTATTAAATTATTTTACCATGATAAACTCAATGATCTATGGAGGCCATGATATCTATTTGAAAATAATTATTAATAACCTCAGGAAACACTATTTATATGGTAATATTTTAATTGTGAATTTTTTCTTAAGGGTGATTATTTTCATTATCATATTTCCTCCATTTATGGAATATGTTATTTTCATTTGAATGATGATGGTTTTCTTGGAATGAAATAAAGTAATTAACGAAATAGATATCCAAATTTTCCATTAATTAGCTCATTACAATCGAAGGTTTATTGATGATTATTTCTAACAGGCCAATAAATTTAGCATGTTAACAAATAAAGCGTTAAAATTAACCTGTTCAACAAAAAGTGAGTACTTTTTTAAAATCTAAATAGGATATTTCCTATGTTTCTAGTATTAACTATACGAACATGTGAGAAATTTTTTTAATATATAGTTATGCATTGAATAATGGACTTAGTTGTGTGCTTGTGAACAATGATTATGTTCTTCTCTAATTTTTAATGATATTTATTTTTCATGAATATATATATATAACTAATTAAAATGAAAATTAATACATATTCATTAAATTTATTATAATGTAACACTACTTTTATGAGGAAAACTAGAATTTACATGTATGTACGAAAAGAGATAGAAGTATATCTTCTCTATGTAAGAAGTCAATATGAGAAAAAAAGATTGTTGAAACAACGTAAGGACTGTTATTACCTCATTAAATACAACCCTAGAAAGTAAAACAAGGTGGCTAATGCATTGAGTATGATGGACCATGGAGTTTTGACAGTGATGTGGATTAAAAAGGATCATATTTTTATAGAGAAATTAATGATGGAAATTGATATTTTTAGAAATTGGGAACAATATTTTATTTTTAAATATTTTATTACACAATCATTAATATAAAATAAATGTATGACCCTAAAATAAGAATATAACATAAAATATGATGACATAATTAGTATATAAGATGAAGTAGATATATTTAGTTTATAAATATGGAGTGTTGAATTCTTGGAATGTGTTTGGTGTTCCAAAAAAACCAATGTTGAATAGGGAGTTGGTAGATAATTAACCAATATAATCTATATATTAACTCTCTTGTATCACAATGATGTATAGTTATTTAAGATATATTTTTTCAAATGGTGTTATGTGATAAATTGTTGATGATTATTTTATATTCTTTTATTTGAATCAGATAAAGGCTGAAATAAGACATTAAAAGGGATCCATGAATCATTTATTTATTCCTATATGGATGTGTGAAAATGTTAAACAAAATAACTAGACTCCCAACGTCTCCATGATATGATGATGTTATATGTTCGATCAATGATTTCACTTCTAAATATGATCATTTCAAAGTGATTAGAGAGGACATACCACTTCATATTTTTAAAAATATCTATACCAATGAAATAAAAATACTACATGTTGAACCATTATATATTATATTTTATAATTACCCTTTGTTCACATAAAAATTATTGAAGATTACTATGTTGTTTTTTAAAGCTTAGATATATTATACTAGCATATATCATCCCTAGACCGGTGGTCTAACATCATGGGTTTTCAAGACACTGAAATACTTATTGGTATATAGTTATATTAAATTACATGGTTTGTGAAATTAGTATATACAACTAGACAAATATAAAAAAAATCCATCTGAGTACCTAAATAGAGTCATAAAAAGAATTGGGTTGTAATAGGTATACTACTCTATCATGTTGGGAATAAATTTTAGAAAAATAAATAAAGTGATCCTGGAGCACATAGAAGAGAGGATTAATAATATAGAGAAAATTTATTAACGTGTTAATGGAGACCAAGGAAAATAAAATAGTTATTTTGATAATAGAAATAATGAATTGGAATTTTATTGGGTTCATGTATTCTTATGGGTTTTATCATGGAAGGGACTTATAAGATTTGGTTAAAGGGGGAAATAATCCATTCGAAATGTTGGTATGACAACCCACAACATTATTTAACATTAATTCATGATTTACACAACAAAATAACAAATATAACATTAAATAATATCATGAATCCTATTTCTATTAAAAATTATGTATTTATAACTTCAATATATCATGAAGACAAAAGAACATTGAAGAAAACGTTGTTAACATTCTTCTAATATTACATTTATTATTAAAACATTAATGTATAACATGGGGAAATACATAGGACATGGGTGATCAATAAATCATAGTATGGGATTAAAAAATCATGCAGAGGGTACGGAATAATATGTGGGTCATGAGGCATAACAATGGAATATAAGAGATGAGAGTCATAATCATGAACAATAAGGATTAATATAACATGATAATATAAAAGCAACATGTAGATGTGGAAAAAAATTAAATATGACATCATAATAACAAGTTATAGACAAGAATAAATACACCATAACATAATGTTATTAGGACATCCTCACATGCTCCATAAATGGAATGTCATCAGATTAAAATATTACTCAATGCATTGGATCATTATCTGGTTTCTCTCATTCATAATTATATATTCTACATGGATAAGTGAGACACATATAATATCTATCTTTGATCATTTTAATCAAATTTAATCCCAATATTATGTAATATGGGTTATAGAAAATTAAATAACAATATATTATGCATTTTTAGAAAATTGTGAATACCCTTGAGTAAAAATGTGTAAAGGTATACACATTATAATTGATTCGGTTTTAAAATCACAGTGTCATTTTGGTTGCATTATGGAAGTAAACAACCATGAATAAAATGGTTTAATTAGGGTCCAATGGCTATTTAATAACTTGGATAAAACAATATTATTATTACGGATATTTATGAACATAATCCAACATCATAATTTGGTAATTAAATGGAATTAAATATGAAGGGTTTGTGAATAAAAATATATCATGGAGGATTTATAATGTAATTTTGGAAACATAATGGGGGTTTATAATTGATGATATTATGAATTAAAGTAATTAAAAGATGTATCTCATCACATATACATCATAAGGTAAGTATTAATTTTGTGTGAGAACATACCCCAACCTGAAAATTCAAAAACGAAATTTCATATCACGATGGAGGATCTTGAATAAGGTGATGAACCATGGGTTACCATACTATATTTTGGCATTAAAATACTTATTTAAAGGGTATAAAAATAGATTATAAATAATATATCATTATAATAACACTAGTGGGATGGTTTTGGGAAATTTTTAATGGAATTAAAACATAAAAATTGATATTCTCAACAATAAATACTAAAATTTTTTTAAATTGAATTGAAGAGAGAGAAGTCCCATACTAAATTCCAACATAGTAATGGTTTATATAAAGTTTATAAAGTGACTGGACAAAGTTTATCTCTTTATAATAAAATATATTTTATATTAAATACATCATTATAAATAATTGAAAATATATCCAATTATGATTCTATATTCTAAATAAAATGAATAATCATGAATTAAAAAATACAAAGAGATCACATAATAAATCTCAGTGTAGTAACTACTTATGTAAAGGTTATAACAAGATGCAATACATGATATATCATCATTGAAAAATAAATTGGATAGTAAGCGTAAATTTATAATTTTTTGAAACCATCACTAATTAAGACTAAAATTTATAAATACAAAGAAGAAGCTAGAATGGAAAAAAGAGAAATATATTTATTACTAAATGTTTGAATACCAATAGGATAGGTAGACATTATAAAAAGACTGGATAAATGATATATCATAATAATAACATAAACTTTATAGTTAAAGTAAAATAATAACATCTTGATAAAAGTTCAAATTTAGATTCAAATTTATAAACACAAAGAAGAATATTTAATTGAAAAAATTGATAGATATCCATTAGTAAATTTCGGCATAGTTACTAACTAGGTAAAGGTTATTATGAGAGGTTAAAAGTGATCACTCAATATAATATAAAGGATTGTAATGTAAAATGAAATTTATAAAGGCTGTAAAAATGTAGAATTTAGATTTAAAATGATAAATACATTTATTAGGAAGGAATGGATGAGAAGATAAAGAGATATATTACAATGATGATTTTCTTCCTGTATTGTGAGGGTGGCACCATGAAACCTCGATGGAACCATAGAGAGACTGTATAAGAGGGGAAATGACCATAAATTATTGAATTATGAATTTTAATTAGAGATAATTATATAATGTATAGTATTTCTACATAACTGTGGGAGGGTTTAAAATATTAAAATATTGATTATTTTATCATATAATCCAACCAGGTGTGGGTAAATTGAATTCCAAAAAACAATTAAATATAATAAATGAGTGTGATAGTGTTTTATTATGTTCAAGGCATTCCAAAACATAACCACACCATCCTTCAAAAAAGATAAATAAAAAAAATGCAAAAAACGATTTCATTTCAAAAATATAGTTCTTTGTATAAAAATCATGAATAAATTTTATTACTGAAAATTGAAATAAAAAGTTTCATTTTTATACTTATTAATTTATTTTTTTAAAAAAAAATATTATATAATTTTTTTAATCATGTTGACATATTAATTATATTAAAATACTACAATTCCTGTATAACGGTAATATTATCCATTTTCAGAAAATTCAATTATCCAATAATATTTCCAAAAAACAACCCAATCTTAATTTTGACATGTATAGTGAAAAAATGAATTTATTTTATAAAAAAATATTCTTTGAATGAGAATTTTAACATTAACTATATCATTATGTTAATAAAATTAATAAATTTAATTGAACAATCATTATTCACACCATTATGAAAATAATTTTGGGTTTAATTAAAATATATTTTCATTTATGAAAATAATTTTATTATATTATTTCATGAAATATATTTTTATTTGACACCTTCACATAAATCATAAATTAAAATAATATATTTATTTTCAACTAAAATAATTAATATTTTCTTATTCAATACTCCTAACTGTCATTTAAATGTGTATTATTACCCAACATCTATAATATCTAACCGTTTTGTTGAATAATGTAATTTATGTGGATTAAAAATAGTAGTTGACAAAAATAAATTCTGATGGTAATATTTCAATAACAATATACCATAATTCTTAGTCTTCACCCTGAAATTTGATTTTAAAGAAGGTTAAATATCAATTCCTAAAAGAATATTACATTACTCTCCCTCTCTCTGTTCCAATATTATATTGATATTCACGGGTGTAATGATTCATGGGGATTTTGGTGGCCTATATTTATGTATATACCTTTATTTATCACCATTTTAAATTCCCAAGTTAATATTTTGTATGATATTGGGTATTGTTTGATACTAAATATAACATTATTAAATAATGAAATAATGGGTGGGTGGTATATAGTGAATGATTTTTATCCATTTATTGTTTATAGTTATACTATTTCATAATAAAACATGATGTTAGATGTTTAAATGAAAATAAAATGTCCCTAAATGTCATACTATTTTAAAGCATTATGAAATTTGAATCAAGTAAACAAGTCGATTTTATAATGAGGAGTATTTGTTGTGTTGTTAGAGTGGTCCATTTTAATTATAGAAAATAATTAGAGTCATATCATTCTTATGGGATATACTAATGAACCATTGTAAAGTGTGCAAGATCATCCACGATTAAATAACAAGGAAATAAATTTTGAATCCAACTCATTAGTTCCCATAATGTTGAATAAAAATTACAGTTGACTTATGTTATAATTAATAGAGTCTCCAAATTTATAAAACCATAGAGAAGGTATTGTGGAGTCAAACAACATTATTGGTGAGATTAATATGGATAAATCAAAAATTAGAAAAAGAGACCATGGATAATTCAGAATCTATTAGGATGGATTGTTAATAATTTTTTTTTATTTAATATACACTCCAATATGGCATAAAAAATTATTTATATGGTGGATAGAGATTAAATAATAACCAAGATCTATATTGTAAGAAAAAAATCCATCCTAAAATATCACATGACGATAAATTAAATGATACACTATTCATTAATATATTTAATGGTTAAAATTTGATTTTTTTTAAAAATACCTTTTTTACTCATCATAAATATTATATCTGAATATGATGTTTATGGATTTGTTTTAACATCAATTTTTTTAAATGCTAAAAATAATTTCCCTTAAAAACTTTAACTTTTTAGGTTAAAATAAACATTATATTTATAATCAATCAGTAAAAATAATTTTTATATAATAGTATTATATTTATTCATCAACAACAAATTAAAAAAATATAATTATTAACTTCCGTATTCAAGGTAAAGTTGTTTTTTAAGAAGAATAAATTTTATAAGAGTCGTATAATTTTAATCAAACAAATAAAATATCAATATTGATAAATATTATTCTGATATGTTTTTTAAACACATAATAAAATATATAAACACTTAAAAAATAGAAACTAAGGGGAAATAACTATAAAAATAATTAATATATAAAAAACATTTTATACAAAAAATGTACTCCCAATATCTTATGTTTTAATTTAAAAGTATTTTTTTATTAAATTTAGAAATTGAATTAGGATAAATGGATACAGTATTTGGATTCATCTTGTTAAAAATTTCTATGAAAATCCATCTTAGGTTTATTTTAATAAATAGTTACAATGGTTATCTTTTTTATCATGATTAATATTGTTAAAATGGGTGAATGATTTTTCAATAAAATTAAACAATTAAATATACACACACACCTTTTCGAATAGTTTTTTATGTTCAAAATTTTTAACTACGTTTCTCAAATATTATCTCTCTACCGTACTCTCCAACCCAACAAAAATCGATATGATTTCCCTCTTACCATCTACCTATCTTTAGTTACGATTTAAAATACAATCTTTTCACCAAAAAATGTGACCTCTCACCACACATTCAATTACACTATAACATTTTTTTCCTTATAAAAATATTCCCTATTTACATCCAATAGAATACACTTTAACCCTAAAAATATTTTATTCATTTTTTTCCCAAGCCCACACTTTTCATTGAATCCTCTACAAGAATCCCAAATGTCCCAAAGTAAGTTTAATATTTTCTCTAACAACTTTTCAATTTACTATATACATTAAATTATTTTCCTTAATTAATATTATGTAATTATTATTTAAATTGAAAAAAATATTTGTGAAATAAATACTGACCACCAATTACATTTCACTAAAGAGAAATGAAACAGTCATTCTGGAGTTGGGCGGACTACCACCCCCACAAAGCTATGTGTTTCATTTTCATTCACTGTCATAAAATGATAGATATAAAGATTAAATTTAATTATATATGTTTTAGATATTAATATTTTTCTAGACGTTAAAATTTGAGGATATATTTATGATATGATCAAAAAACAGATTTTATTAATTTAATCTCTTAAAATGCACATATAAGGGGATGATAATGTGTTCAAATTTTTTAATATTTTCATATACATTAAATTATATTCTAATTATTTCCATTTATGATATATCATGATAAAAATAAATAAAAAAATCCAATATTCTTTTAGTTTAAGGATATAAAACATTCCACTTCATTATCATACCTGAAATCAGGGCATGTTCTTGTTTGGGTTAGTTTTACATTATAGTTAAAAAATTATATTAATTTATATTTTTAATGATAATGGGAAAATAATTACTTTTATAAAATGATATCAATTTTTAAATGAATAATTTTTTGGGTTTTCGAGAAAATATAATAATATTTATTTTATTGATTAGGAAAAGACTCTTCAATCTTGAAGTATCACTAAAACATGATTGTTATCCATTTAATCATCAAGGACATATATTAAAAAAATCATGTCAAGAATTCGAATCATAATAAATTATTATAAATCATCATAATCCATAATATTACTGACATCATAATTTTGGAATCTAAACTATTTTATGCATAAAAATTAAAATAAATTGTATAATTTTTAATAACACTTAACTCGATTTAAGGTTTAGTTTCCAAAATAATTGGAAATTAATACTTGAAAAATATTAACTTTCATACAATCCATAAGAAGGGTTTCTTCTAGACACTTTTTATGCAACTTTTACCATCTCATATCTTGGGTATACACAATAAAATAAGGGGGTCATGATATATACTAGTAATGGAATAACAGAGGAAGTATTTATCATGTGATGATGAGGTATAACAATAGGAAATGAACATGAGAACATGTGGAATATAACTATATAATTTTTATGAATAATAAATTGAAAATATTGATATTACATGAAAATGAAACATTTATAAGCATATTACCATGGTTTATTTCCAAGGTGTCATAAAATATAATCTTCAAGTTTATTCATATATATATAATAAAACAAGTAATATCACGATATTATTTATTAACCATAAAAATTGATGTTCTATCACGGATCAAGATCTATATTTTTTCATTAATGTGTTCTAAATATATCATAAAAATAATTTCATTATTTTTCTATGGGAAAAAATTAAAAACTAGCATGTAAATGTGATTAAATTCCAACATTCACAATTCCATGAGCATTAAATGATTTTTAACCCCTGAGAATGGAATATGGCATTCATAAATAGAATTCTCCATAGATGAATCATGGATAAATCTTGGTGAATAACCATGAATAGATAAATGGTTTTAGTACTCATAGTAAAATAATATATAATTTTAAATTGCAAAATCCATGAAATTTATTCGACCGTAATATTTCTTATTTCATATATTCTAGGATACCATATTGAATGAGCTCATAAGGGGAATCATCGCACTAGGTTTCCCACTCGTTGCCACCTCCTTACTCCGGCCCAGTCCAGAGCAGCTTTCCTTTTTCTCATCTATTCGTGGTGGATTTTTCTCTTCTACTGTGGTGTCGTGAGACTGTGGGGATCAGCTTTCTCGACATCGCACATCATTTCTAGTATTCTCTTGGCCAACTCCCCTTTGATGTATTTAGTTTAATGGTGGCGTGGTGTTGAACCAGAGGACAAGATATAGGGGTCACGGTTTGGGGGTTCCTCTTTATTTCTGGATGTGCATCTGGTGGTTGATTTTGGCCTCTGTGAGAGTTCTGGATAGAGGCGACGAGATTTCTATCTAGTTTGTGGGTGGGATTTCTACAAGACTTCTGGCGATGGTTTTATTTTGTTATTTGTATTTTCATCTATTGTTTTTGTATAGATATGTTTTTTCCATGCTCCTTGGATTGTTCTTCATGCTTATATTTGACGGTGGTGATTCGAAAAAGGTCAGGTCGAGCTGGGGATCTTTTATGTACATATTGGCATAAGTGAAACCATATGCATGATTTGTTTTTATAGTGATGTATGATACTATGTGCTGATTCTCCGGTTGTTGTGTGATGATGGTGATGGAACATGTTCGGTGGAAGAGAATGTTTGGAGTTTTGATGTTGGAGTTTTCTGTGGAATATGCAGATTGATCTTGGAAATTTTCGGGTTTGAGTTTGATTAATTTTTGGGATTTTTCATTTTTTTTGTCTTGGTTGTGAATTTTAGTGTATTGAAACTGGTACCCTACATGGATCTACATGAGATGTGGGTCATAGAATGATTCATTCACCTTTTTATGATCTATGGATAGAGAAGACTAAGAATGTATTTCTCTTCCATCAGTTCCAGCTCATGCAACATTGCACGAGACAGCTACCTTAGCGGTCATGCGATGGTGAAGGTTTTTCATCATGTTGTTGCAACTAGGGAGTGGCAGATTCCTTTGTATTGATTTGGGATACCGTTCTTATGGTTTCATTTATTTTTTATTCTGTTTTCAATTTCACATAATTTCCACAAAAGTGTTATGATAATAAAAAATAGTTAATTTTTAGTATTCGACCGTAGGATGAGTATACAATGTCGATTTTGTTCAAAGAATAATTGGAGGAAAAAATTATAAAAATTAAAAAACATTATTTATGATGTAATGGGATTATAAGAAGTTCATATTAAGTATTTAATAAATTATTTAGAAAATATTTACAAAATGACGTACAAGAAAGGAAAATAAGAAGAAGAGAGTTCCCTTACCTTGAGAAGTAACTTACTAAATCATGGATAGTGAATCGTTAAGACCATGGAACACCATGTAGGGGTTTTAGAAGGGAAAATGAGTATAAATTATAGATTAAGAGGTTTGGAGTGGTGAGGAATGGGGATATGGGTGTGTATTTATAGTTATTGAGGAGGCATAGTTTAATAATTTCAAAAAATATGTCGTTGAATATTAGTTGTTGAGAATCAATAACCATTGTATTAACAATAGATTTGGAAAATTATTTCAGAAACTGATTTTGTGTTTTTGAATATTTCAGTAAATTATTTTTAAAATAACTTTTTTAATTTTACATTGGACATGGAAGAATAATTACTCCACAAATTAGATTTTTTAAAGTCACAATTTCAGTTTTTTAATTTTTATGTCATTTTAGGTACTGAAATTCAATTATATAATTTAAAATTCATAATTTTAACATTATATCATTATTTCTATGAGTCATTATATTTAAAAATTTATTATATAATTATTTAATATATATATATATATATATGTGTGGTCACACTGAAATTTTAAAACATTATTTTTATTATTAAATGAAAAATATTTTTTTAGAAAATTATAAAAATTTTACCGAAAACTAATTTTAATGTGTTGAGTTAAAATAAAATTTTTATTTTTCAAAAATATTTCTATAAAGATGTTAATTTTTACATTTTAATAACAAATTTTAGTTTTTACCAAATAAAAAAAATTAATGACATAATCATCTTTCTGACACTTAAAATAATTTCCGTGGAGAGTTTAATAATATATTATCTGTTATATTTAAATTAATAATTTTTAAGTCTATTTAACGTAAATAAATATTTTTTTAAAAAACCTAATTTATAATTTATATATATTTGTAAAACTAATTTTATGTTTTATTTATAATAATATATCTTTTTATCAAATTCAAAATCTATTATTCTGAATGTTATTATATAAAATATAATGAATATCTAATTCATGAAATTAATATTTCCCATATACAAAAGAAATTTATATTTTATTATATGATGGTCAATATAAAAAACCAGTTATTGTATCATCATACTCTTTAATGGTGAGGAGTGTGATAGTGGTGGTTTCCAGGGGTGGCCTAAATAATATTTACAAACTATTGTTCTATATTAACATCGAATTCTAGTGTAACCATTTATTCTTGAGAAATAATATTTGAAGATATGAATGGGAATAGTAATGGAAACCATCTTGGGATAATACCAAAATACAATTTTATAATAAATTTGATTTAAAAGGTATGACCCTACCAGTCGAGGAAATCACTTCGTACTTCTGCATTCCATTACCCTTATCATTACAATCAAAATAAACTAATCCTAATGGTCACTTTATAATGACTACGTTATCAAATATAAGAATTCCCAAATAACTTTTTGAGAAAGGATCATGTATATTTAATTTAATAACAATATCTTAATACTAAAATTTATTATTACATCATATATATACCAGCAAACATCAATATTTCCAACTACAATAAGAAATTATATTTTAATTAAATTATTAATATAAATTATATTCCTAATGATTCATTTTAATTTTAATTGTTATTTTGTATGATATAATCATGATTGATGAGTTTAATTCATCTGACTAAACCATTTTTTGTCCTTATTCATCAATTTCTATATCGTTATACTAGTATATGTTATAGTAATCAATATTATTACATCTTGCATAATATTCATTTTTAATTTTCCATTCAATGTACATATATTGAAAAAATTAATAAAATTGAATAATAAAATTGTATATTAATTAATCATAGAAGGAATTATCAGGAATTCATATTCTACCCACACCTTAAGAAATATCAACCTATAAATTTTATTCCATCCTCCAAAAAATGGGGGTGTTTTTCCATTACTTCTTCTTCAAGATCTGAAGAAGATTCTTTAAACTTGTTTTTTCTATAATACAATTTTACAAGTTCTTTTCGTCTTATTAATTAAACAATTCTCATATAATAATTCTCTAGATCATTTCATATTCATAAATGATTTTATATTCTAATTCTAACCCAATAATGTCAATTATATTTATTATTTTGGACATTTAAATTCTCAATTGTGACATTTGGAAAATAGTATGGACATTGAATGTATTTAGAGGTAGTGAAAATAGATATGAAAATAAAATAATAAGATCCAGAACATAAAATGGTTAAATGTACAATGGACTTAACTTCCATTTAATTGAGAATATGCTAACTCATTAAAACAGTTATGTATTTAGAGAAACATGATCCCTAAAATTAAATTTTATTTCCTTCCACCAATTTTGAAATTAAATTTCTTAGAGACTATATTTTTCCTATACCTTTTTATAAATGAGTTTTATCTTTTTAATAGTCTAATCTAAAATGTATAGGCCTCAACATTTCCCCTTCCTGTACATCAAACCAGTATTTTAGAGTTCTACATTTTTATAGTGGGTTTTAAAAGTATTAATTGTAATAATCAAGAGAAAACCGTTGTTATAATACAATTGAAAAAGTGAATTATGTTGTCCCCAACAACTAAGATAATTAACTAATCCATGCCTTAGCACTTATTATATTTTTTTAATTTACCTCTCAGAATTTCCATCAGTATAAGGATGGTATTTAGTTCCCATGATTACCATTGTATTCATAGTATTTAAAGGCACCTCTAAAAAATAGAATTAATTCTTGGATCTCATTCACAATAAATTATCATTGGTAATGCATGGTGTCCCTCAAATTCATGAATATAGAGGGAGGATATATAATACATGATGAAAAAATCTCTTATGGAAATGGAATCGGTAAAATATTTCAATATATTCATCATTGACCATATACAATTATTTACCGTGGAAGTATTGGGATCTCCTAAAACAATTTTAATTGTGATGTTTCAACACTTCCATTGAGGCATGATTAGATGTCTAAATACCACTTACAGAATTTGTCTCTCCACCTTCACTTGCTAACATAGAATTCACCATATAGTGTACTCCATAATCAAAATTTTCATATTATTCCAATAATAATGATAAAATAAATTTTTTCTTGTGGGATATATATAAAATATAATGTTATGTGCATAACCCATCATATGATTATTTATATATATAATATATTTTGAATAAAAATCCTGGTTCCAAATTTTATTACACCTTCATGATAAATATTGAATTCTAGAAACTTCATATTTTGTTATTCCAATTTCATCTTTGAATCGATGATAATATATATGATATTTTATGATATTCACTAGTAATAATGATTAAAACCATTTGAATTATGATTTTTTATGTTTATTATCATATGATCAATATTTAAAACCTTTCTATATCATTGATCAATTAATATCCTTCAATCCATATCATTCGAAGAACATCATGATCATTCATACCAAATTTATCTGAAAATTTGTTTTAACTTTTTTTGGTGATAAATAATTAATCAATCATAGATTTTAATAATCTCTATGCATCTCTATTTCCTTATGTTCATATCAATTTATTTTAATATATACATTAAATGTTAGTGTTATTTTTATATATCACACTTTTACCCAGAAATATAGTTTTTTTATCATTATTGAAAAAATGTGAAAAATTATATCACTGACATGTGTAGAATAATTCTTCTCAAGATTATTTCATTATAGAGACTAAAATACAATTACCATGTCATTTTTTATAATAACACATCCAATCCATTTCCGAGTGTCATAACTAAAGATAAAAAATATATATTCGACAGAGTGTAGAGATATAATAGGTGAACTATGATACCACATCCTTAATTTAGGGAATCAATCCATACACCCCTTTTTTCAGATAAACCACACTCTTTTTCAGTTAATCATAGTTAGTGGATAATAAATCATTGTAAAGGTGTTGAAAACCATTAAAAATATCCCACTAAACTAAGGAAACATTGAATCTCAGTTACTATTTTTGGATTATGATACTCTTATATAGGCTTTTTAATGGAAGTATCAGATTATATTAATTCATTATATATAATGTACCACAAATGAAACCTATCTAAACTATAAATCTGATTTAATATATCTACCATATAGAATCTCATTCCTTATAGTTTATAATACACAAATTAGATGATCCTCATGATCGTCATGATGTTTATAATATATATTAATATCATTTAATATGTCTAAGAAAATTCAATCAATGGTGTCCTTAAAGACTCTTAAAATCAAATTGTGAAATATAGTAGGAAAATTCATAAAGAGAAAGAGAATAAAAACATACTCATAACACCAATATCATGTTTAGAAAGAAGCCATTATGATATATCCTTTATTCACCCTCATCCTATGACACTCTGATCTATGGTCAAACATAGTGATATATTGATCCCCATGTAATTGTTAAAACAAATCATTAAACATTAAGATATGGTAATTGTTCATTATTATTATTCCATTATGACCTCAATATTCAACTCAAATGGAAATTTAACAATATTTATTTTTAAAAAATATAACAGGTATCCCCCAATAAGAAACACATGATCATATAAAACTTATTTAATAGGAATTGTAGATTCTTCTTTGATTCCAACAATTCAACTTATTCTACTATATAGTATGGTCATTTATATTATATTCGATCCCTGTATGATTTTAATTAATAAAGTTATAACGATTTTTGGTGAATTCATATGTAACTATTTCAGAAGTACATTAATGAATTCCAAAAAATGGTTACATCTCTATACATTCTACATTTTCTTTGATTAAACTGATATACAATAATTTATATAAATTAGTGATTAAGATGTGGTACTATTTAAGTATCATGCTAGGATACATCCCCTTAGAAAAATATTATGTGGTGTCCCATAGAGATAATATAAATATCCTTACATCTATAGATGATCTTGGACTAAAACATTGATAATTAATCCAACCCATTTATTATGTTAGATTATATCATTGGAATAACCACCTATATTGTGGAGAGAGTACACTCCCCAATTTAAATAGGGTAATCCCTATATATCTTTGATTATTTATTATTTACTATTTATTTTTAAGTAAATTAACATTCTACAATATGATTATGGCTTAACATGATGTTCATTGAATACATAAATCAAATTTAAAATTGTAATGTATTCCAATAAAATAATTTATTATCTAGAATTGAGTATATCATTAATATACCTTCCACAAAATCATTTATATCCTCAAATTCATCCAGTATCACTTTAACATACTGATCATCCTCCCATGGACTCATATTTGATAGATTGATGTTTCCACCCAATGCCTTATAAATTTTAAAATTATTTGAAAGAAATCCATGCTAAAAAAATGTGAAATATGAAATTTCTAAATGTGATTACACCATCTTCCAATTTTCAATGGAATTCATATGTTGATTAATAACGTATTTATGATAGTTTTATGGTATATGGACTTCTCTACCATACATGTATCGTTTCCTACATATTTTATATAAATTTCAAAAATTATTCTTCCCACATTTGATTAATATTGGATGATATGATTTCCTCTCATTCAGATACATTCAAAAATTATCCCTTGTTATTTTATTCTATTCATTCTATCCATGAGCCCAATTGGTATATGTAAACACCGTTTCAACATTTATATCACATCATACTATCTCTTTAATACTAAAAAATTATTATATTTCTTATGCATTCCATTAATGGGGTATAACACTTTTAAAGAATTAGTCAAAGTCCATATTGTAATCAAGGAAAAATATTGATGTCTATCATGAAACCCATGTAATTTTCACCTCATAATTCCCCATAAATTCACTTTTGGATTCTTTTAATGTAAGGAATTCCATCTCCATTGTGGTTATAGGGGTTGGGGGAAAATACTTTTTGAAATATCTTTTTCTATGTACTCCTCCACATCCCATGGATTCAAATTCTTTATTATTATATATAACTGATAAAAATCTCCTTCTACATCATTTTACACAAACATAACATCCTCTTGTTGATAAAAATGGTTTTTGGAAAACATATTTTCTATATTATTGATCTACTAATAAATGAATCTTAATATTGAAGTTCCAATAAACAATGTTCATGGAAACGTGAAGGATTCAACTATAATTTGTTCCTTCAATGGTGAAGTAAAATGATCCATGTGGTTTGCGTTATTATGCATGACCTTAGATAACTAATATATCATCCTCATGAAATTTTCAACTCCATCAAACATAAAATTATGAATAATATCATTTCATATTCCATTTCATATTTTTTGTACATGATTCATTATAATTCAAACAGTTTTTAAAGGACGGAACCTTATTTGTAAATGTGTTACATTTAGAAATAGGTTAATTCTAAAATTATTTCACTTCTTAATGAAAAATTATTTTATTGTATTATTCATTAATATACAATAACAATAATAATATTTTATATATATCATTCATAAGGGTTCCCTATAAGAATGTGATTAAACAAGCATATAACATATGAGTGTCAAATCTGGTGTCCCAAAATGGATGTCTTTCATGGACCAGGTTATTATTGAGTTAATTTTCTATGATCTTTAATTAGTTTTTTTACAACCTAGGGAAAATATTTATAGATCCTCATAAACTTATTGTATACAAACATGGATTTTTCTCTCAGATCAAATCCAAATTCATACTTATCCAAAATTATAGGATGTTCTCTGATATTTAGACTTATATTTATGGTTCTTAATATTGTTTTTCTTTTAATTATTTTAAAAAATAACTTATCCTTCATTTGATAGAAATAAAGGAGTTCCAAAATTTTAATGAAAAAAATATTAATTATAAGGTACAAAATTTGATAATACAAAGGATCTTTTTATCATTAATTTCTTTGAAATTTGAAATGTAATAGAAAGAAAACAAAAACATTATTCTAATTCACTTGAGAGGCTTCTTCATACATTTATAGTAGGTTATTTTTTATATAGGTCATATGGTAGGGACATATATTATAAGAAAGGTGTGAGAATAAATCTGTGTATGGGAATAACATATAAAATAATTAGCCTATGACAATTTTATATAACTATAGGGAATGTACCTAGGATAAATCTGTATATCATGATATAATAATCATGAATTATAAAATGTAAATGTGACTAAAAAATGATTATTTATTTTTTTCATCAAGGTGCCACAAATTTTATTACCCTTTTTATTCACCCTCTTATCATAAACAATGTTTAATATAGTTATTAAATATTTATGAAATTTATTGATTAGCTACGAAGGTGGGCCTTTAATAAACATTTCCATAATAAAAAACTGGTAAATGAATGGGATTAATTTAAAAGTAATTAAATTCAAAAATTCATAATTATATGAGAATTGCAAAAAAATTAACAAATAAGGAAGGAATGAATGCATATTATTTCATAGTACACAACCATTAAATTATTGTATGTTCTATGATAATACCCATGATTATAGAAAATAGTTCAGTATCAGTAACAAAATAATACTTCTTGTAAAATAAAAAAACGATGAATTGAATTATACCGCATGGTTGAAATACAATATTGATTAGGTAAAGGGAATAATGGGAGAGAATGATGGTAATCCATTAATAAAAACAGTGTGTTGGAAGTAATGGTTTCATAAAAAGTTTATTAGAATATTGTAATTCATCATTTAGAAGTCACAAAATAAAAAATTACTTATATGAAAAATAAGAAGATTAATGTCCCCTCACATTTCGAAGTAACTTTCTAAAGCTTAGAGAGGGAGACCATATGACATTATAGACATCTTGGATATAATTTTTATTGTGTCAATAAGAATAATTTTGGGAAAAATGTATTTGGAGTGGAAAATAATGGGGGTATGTGTGGGTATTTATATAAAATGAAAATGTATTATTTAACAATATCTAAGTATCGATCTATGGATTATATATTTTTGAACATGAAAATACATTTTCGTATCAGTGTATTTTCAAATGGTTTTAGTAATTTAATAAATGTTTTATAATATTCTAGTCATTTATAAAAATATTCCATTTTAAAAAAAATAATTTATATATGGAAATGTAATATTTCCACAAATTTTTTTGAAAATCACAATTTTCATCTTATACATTAGAAATGCATTCAAAAATGTAAATTTTTTTAAGTCTATTAAACTGAAATAAATGAATGAAATGACATATTCATAGTAAAATAATATGTTTAAATAATGTTTTCATCATTATTATATATATATAAAGTCACACCAAATACAATAAAAAGAAATTTTAATACTAACTAAAAAATAACGTTTTCAAGAAAATTATCCAAATTTCTCCCTAATATAATTTTTCAATTTTAATTAAAAATATATTTCTTATTATACAAATATAATTCTATGAAAATTAAATGTTTTCCCATTAAATAATGAAACATGATTAAATCAATATTTTTACCTGGTCACCTTTATAAAAATATAATATGTCCCTATAAATTTATTAAATTATATTATCATTTATATATAAATATCTATTTTTTATATTTTTATTTTATGAAAATAAATTCTATTTATAATGAATTGATTATAAATGGTTATATATGATCTATAATGAGAATGGTATTTGATTTTTATTCAAAAATATCAATATATCAAATTAAACATAGATTCATGTCTATTTTATTAAACAAAATAATAATGATCATGGATTTGAAAATATTACTATTTCATTTATACAATGGGAATTAAATTTTTATGATTCCAATGCCTAGATACATAATCTCTTATTATACTAGTATATGTCATAATTATATAGGGTACGATTTAGATATTTTCGTGGTGAAGATTAACTAATATTGACCAAGTGGTGATTTCTACTATCATAAACATATCCTCTAATGCATTCTACTAGAGTTTCACTTTTTGAAGATATCCTAATGTTTGGTCAAGTATGAGCCATTTTGATTCTACCTCCTTCCCATGTTCTGATAAATTATCTTCAAAATGCATGATCCTACTATTTATTTCCAACGTTTACTCCTTCTATATTACATTAGTATAAACTAATCATAATTGTAACTTTATAACAGCTATATTACCAAAACTAAGAATTTCCCATGTATATTTGGACCAATGGTCATATTGACCCATAGTCATGTAATATTAATGTAATATTCACATACTAATTGTCTCATTTATATTTACATCCTATATATGTCACCCAACATCAACATTTTATACTTTATTCCAATATGTTTTTATAATTATTTTATCCATGTCGACTATATTCTCCGTGTTTCGTTTTATTTTAATTGTTTTTTTTTGGAAATTTTAATCATTTTGGAATTGATTCAGATTATGTATTTTACCATTTTTAGTTCCATGCTCATGAATTTCTATATCATAGTAATATTCATAGCTATAATAATCTATATTATTCCATGAAATGTCTTATTATTTTTTGAAATAGTCTTTCTATGTTCTAACTTCTTGAAAATTAATAAAATAGATATTGGGAAGATAATTTTTATTATAATATTTGATATAATTTATAAGAAATTATATTACTATTAATCTTCAAAATAATAATGATTATATGCACTTCTAATATTTATAGTAAAAACAACCAAATCAATAAGCACATGATGTGGAACATAAGATGAATTCATATAGATAATTACTTTTTATAAAGATAGTACATTAATTTGGATATGAGATTATTTTTAAATTAAGATATTAAGAAAAAATTATTTATTATATAAGATTTTAAAGTATGTTTTAGAAAATAATGAACAGAGGTTATGGTAGTTTGCCTCAAATTCCTGTTTTGGGGTGTGTTTGTAATATTGCATCAAACATTTTTTATATTGTGTATATAAATAATTTTTCAGTTGTTATATAATAGAATTATATAATTAATGGAATTTATATATTAATTTTATTCCATATCTTCCAATTGGGTTTTATTGAATTTATACACAATCTTTAAATTTGGTTTTTCCACACAAATTTTCATTCATATAGTCTCATGTCATATTAACTACCAGTTTTATTTCGTATGGAGAATTAATTTACATGGAATAATTTTTCTATATTATGAGAATAATTTATGAGACCTAAAAATCTATGTATTTATCCCAATCATATATTTATTTTATTTAATTATTACCAAAACCATTGTAAAATTCATTATTTTCCTTTTTTGAAAAATTGTTCCTTTCTTTTAGAAAGGTAAATGTGTTTGTAATTTCCTAAAAAATAAGTCCCCATATGGATATGGTAAAGTGGACACGGTTGTAGATGAGATACACCTAGGTGTAATCATAAAAAAAATTCTACAGTGGAATCAATAATCACCCAATAGCACAGTTACTGGGAAAAATACCACAAAATTTGTGATACAATATCCTGTATATTCATTGAAATATTCAATAGATATTAATTAACCATGATAGTGTATTTTTACTATAATTCCCTTGGTCAAAATACATTAAATTTCATTTGAATAATTTTACCATATTCCATTAATATATTTTCATATTGAATGTAATATTTCGAAAAAAAAATCATTGATGGGAATACATATTGTTATATTGATGATTTACACAGATTCTAAATTAACGGATGTTTTATTATAAATCCACATTGTTCTGTTGAATGGAAAGTATTTTATTTTGATATTTCACATTATATGGATATCCATGTATTATTTAGTAATAGATATCTTAGGGGATTTTTTGAAGGGTCTTCAATGATCTTATTGGGAACGAATTGGACATAAACAGGTGAAAGGTGGGCTATGAATGTTTTATCCTCTTGATTCGTTAACATGTAACATGAGGTAAAATATGTTGGGTTTTAGAGTATATCTCTTCCTATAATTGGTTATTATTTTGGAAAAAGGCCTTGGATAAATTATTTTATGTCAAGAATCACTCATCCCATCAGATCATGATCGATGAATTTATATTCATGTTTTTAGTTATTACGATGGATATAAAATTCCATCAGGTTAATTTTATTATTGATTTGTGTTTTTAATTTATTTATACCATTATATATCTTCCATGTATATGCTTTTAAATCTTATCCTCTATTCTTATACTTAGTGGGAATCTAAGCATACCCTTGATTTTTTCCACTCACTAGAAATCCTATAGGAAACCTATGTGTAATGTTCAGGATATTATAGAAGGATTATTCATTCATTCACTTTTTGTTCATGTAGTATCATATGATTTTAAATTTTATATATTTAATTATCCATTCATTCATGAAATCAAATGTGTTAGATACTAATAAATCACTTATATTGTATTCTAATAATGTAATATATGTACTAACAATGGTTTTATGGATGTTAGGATGTTACAATTTGTTGTTTAAATTTATAAGGATATATTTAATTTAAATGCCTATATTTATTAACGTGTTTAATTTATCAATATTAAAAGAGTAATATGTATATTTTTATGAAGTTAGAAAATTGTTAGTATTTTTCATGATATTATAGACTGTGATTTTGTGACGAATCATAAAGATGAATGTTTTTATATGGTGGTTAGAGTGTCATTAACATTTCAAAGAATCCCATTCTTTATCCATGTAAGAATCAAATTTACTAGAAATTCCATTTTATATGGTATCTAAAAGATAATTTAATGTTGGAAAATCACAAGGTGTATAGAAAGTGGAATTCTATGGATATGTTAACATAGGTTCTATACATTCATGTGTTATGGAATCCATGTACCTCATTTGGAATTAGCTGAAAAGAAAGAGATGGACAAATAATTATATTCCCAAATTTTTTGAATTATTTTAAATGTTGTAGGTTGATATAATTTATAACCTAGACATCAATTTGAATATTTTTGTTATTTTTTGTGAACCCTCTTCGGTTTACCAAAATGAGTTTTCCAGAATGAGTTTTTTAGAAAATGTGACATTTTATACAGAAATTTATGATAGTGGCCATGAATATCATATTTTATATAAGGTGTCTAGATGAATAAGGATGATCTAATTATTCATTAGAAGTTTCATAAGGATATTTTTTCAATATAGTGGAACAGTTAAATTTCACTAGTTTTAATTATTCAATTTGATGGTGAAATAGTGTATTTGAGTTTCAGTAGGTCAAAAAAAGAATAACATTGAATCATGTAGGCTGGTGAAACCATTCTATATAAAAAATATCTCTATTAAAATTTTTTGGGACAATATTCCTACAATAATGTAATTATTAGAGATTAAAGTGTCATATTTTTTTAAAATATGAGATGGGTAAAGTTGATTATTTAAAAATCCCATTTATATTAATTAATAATATTGATTGTAGTATTTTCCAAACGGTGGAATATTGATATAAAAAAAACAACTCTTATATTTCATTCCATTTTTCATTACATAGAAAATTAGTGTATTTATAGAGGGTATATTATGGTTATTAGAATTATTATTTTTTCTTTTATTTAAATAACACTTAGTTAATGGGAAATGAATTCATCCAAAAGATAGGAATTTTAGGGGAAGTTCATCCAAATTTTTTATGTGAGTTTTGTTATGGGTCAACACTAAAAATCTTCACACTAATATTCTAGATATGAAATTTATTTGACAAATATAAATTATATAATATAAAAAAATTAGTATATCCCATAATATATTAAGTACACACTTACATTCTATAAAACCTTCCATAATTATAAATAAATATTATTTTACTCTTATGAAGTTACTTTATATGTTGTTGTAATTAAAATTATCATTTTAATATAATTTATTTTATAATTATATAATATTTTTATTTTTAGAAATTATTCTCTTTATATATTTTATTCAATAAATACTATTCACAAAAAAAGATTTTTTTAAAAAAATTATAAATATATAAATCTTTGATAAATTCAATGTACTTATTCCAAATTATTAAACAAAATTATCATAATAAATTTTTAAATGAATTAAATTAATTGTTAAATAGAATATAAAATAATAATATTTATAAAATAATGATAGGACATATTAAAAACAAATCATTATTTATTTTAAATAAATAAAAGCATTATAGTAGTTATATTAAATATATTTTGTTATTTATATTTTCATTTTTATATATTTTTTCTCATAAATATTAACTTTATCAATAAACAATAATGGTCACATTATCCTTCCAATATTGATATTACAATTCATGTGAGCATATTTCAAATTATTTTTTTATCCTTATTATTGTATACTATCGAATAGATACCCCTCAAATCCATTACCATTTATTCAATGAAATATCTATCGTGCTTATTTATATTTTTTTATAAAATACATACATATTGATAATATTTCACTCTAATATTATAATGAAATTTTTTGTTGTAATATAATAGGGTGGATATGACCACATAGATTGTACATATTTTTCAAAATAGTTTTTCTATAGTTATTGTATCATCATACAATAAACAACCTTATATTAAGGAATCATTTAAATAACTTTTGAAGCATCCAAGATTCATGATAATCCAGTAGACCCTAACAATAAGAAAATATTATTTTTTGAATTTTAATTGAGCAAGGGATCATCTATGTGACCATATGTTATTTAATGAATGATTTATGAAATAATGTCAAATGGTAAAGAGGTCATCAGAAGAGAAATCCTCATTGTATATATTAATATATTCTTTGAATTCAATAGTGGAACAACAATCAAATTATATCACCTTGGTTGTCTAGTTGGTTTTGCTATTGACTTACAACCCTACCCATTTCATTGAGAACTGGTGGACATATAACTACTAGGGGGCCTCTAGTGGTTCATTGGAGCTCCTCCATCCACATTTAGGTTAGGGGATATTTTATCACTTTCAAGGTTCATTTTACCCCAACATTTCTTCTGTGTAGAAAAATAACTCAAGGTAACATTTCAGCATTTTTGGGTTGATTGTGTTTGTTGAAAAAGCAGGTTTCCAGGGTGAATTGTCGAGTTCCAGAGATGTTGTTGACAATCCATATTGACAAAGAACCCGGAAAAAGGAACATACAATCTGGAGATGGTACAAAAAGTGAAGTACAAGGTGGCACTGTTTTCCAATGTTTACCAAATTTTTGGGTCCAAATTTTGGAGTTTGGTGAGCATCATGAAATTGGATATCATTGAATATCTCATCAAAATATGGAAAAGGCATGAATTTTGTGAAGATAGGATTCATATATTGAATTCTTCTAAGGCAAGAAGAATGTTGACGGTGTTCTTCGCGATTATCTCCAACTTCACGAACGATAGGGGTTGAAGCGCATCGTGGCAGTGAAGGGCTTTGCGAGGGAGCTTCGTGGGGAAGACATGAAGGGATTGACAGTGATGCTCCATGATTTCATCACGATAAGCAATCAGAAAATTGTCGAGGTGCTTCACGATATTGAGATAATTTCAGCGGTAACTTTGGAGATTTTGCGATTTGAGATGATGTAGAGTTGAATTCATGCAGAAAGATTGAGGGTTGGTGGAATCACCTATAAATAGGCCTCGACCCCTTCAAGAGAATCAGAGAGGAAGAGAGAATTTTCAACAAAAATATTTTTCTCTTGGTTCAGGATGGTAGTTCGCGAAGGCAGTGTGCTTCACGAATGAAGTGCTTCGCGGCGGCTAATCTAGCTCCGCGAAAGTTACGAGCTCTATGTTTGCTCAGTGATCATCATGATGAATGTCGCTCTGCGACGACTTGATATTTTATAGAGTGATTCACAAGAGTGCTTCGTGAAAAGGCAGGAGCTTCACGAATTCTTGTTTGAGCTTTTCGAAATCGGGAGACTCGCGAAGTATGGTGCTTTGCGAAGGATATTCCAAAGGTATTTTCCTAGTGTTTGGAGGAAAAGTTTTATTTCTTAGTGGATGAAGTTTGGACTTCAATAGAGAATCTATAAGCAGTTAAAGATGTGTTCATTCATGAAAATGAACAGACCTACTGGTCAATAAACTATGATTGGATCCCTTCCAAGTTCAGTGAGCCAAGGAAGAGGAAGAAGGGAATCATTTCTACTGGTAGTGAGCGAGTGAAAGAGAAATAGGGAGTGACCATTGGGAAAGCAGTGAGTGTACCCTAATCTTTGTAAAGGCTGTGAGCCTGGGCATAGAAGTTTTCTGCCTGAACATTATTGGCAGTGTGCCTTAGTGGATTTGGTACAGCGGAACATCGTCATTGTATGCTCCTTGAACATAGCCCTCTGAGGGTGAACCAAGTAAAAATCTATGTGTCTGCCTGCTTACATCCCTGTATTGCAATTAAAGCATCATCATTGGATAAAGAATAAAATAATTGGTCATAATAAACACACAAGTGAAAACAATGTGACCATTATAATTAAGAGGTCTTGATCCAGTGGGGAAGTAATAATTTTTTAAAAGAATATCCATACCCTGATTCACCCCCCCACCTTAGGATATATAGGCCCCTATTGGTCCTAACATCTTCATTTAGTTATTAGTTCTCCATAAGGGAAATTAATACTTCCCTTCTTCAATTTCATTCTTCTATGTTGTCATATAATTATATATAATGGATACATGTTTGATTCTCATTGATTATAATAGTTTTCTAAAATCATATTTTCCTCTAATTAACTTTTAATATATTCCTTTATTTTTTATTATAATTAGCTAGATATTCATTTCATATTATATTGGAATATATTGATATCCTACTAGTATGATTGTTATTTTGAGATATATGTATAGTGGAGGATGTGATTGGATGAACACACCAAACATATAAATATCTTATTGATTGGAACTCACATGATGAATAGTATTTTTATTTTCTGGTGGCACACATCCACTCATTTCTGATAAGTGAGAAACATATCTTCTCACATAAGACATAAATTGTTTATGTTACAATCTAAGAAAAAAATAATCGGTCAGAGGAATTATAAATTCCACTTTCCTAATTTTATAAAAAACTCAAAATTGTATAACTCTCATTCATATAGAAAGGTTATTTATGGGTATGAAAAAATTGTATGCTTAATAAATGCTAGGCGGAAAGAAGGTTCTGATGAAATATATTTTCATCCTTATTGATATGAAGTTAGTAGATTTAACTATAAATCAATGAACTCAATAGAATTATCTCAACATGAATGTATAGTTACCTACCAAATTGATAAATCCTTTAGTAGAGAGGTAACATTCAATATACAACTGACATCAGACCCAATTGATCAATCCCCATCTCATGTTAATAAAATCTTTATAGATGTTCTACGAAGTGTCTCATATTAAGTAGGAATAGCATCCCATGGAAATATTTTCCATATGAATATATATGGGTGACCATAGGAGTAAATATTATCATATCCTATGGTAATTTATAAGCAACAATAAACCCAGATTCAGTAGTTTCATCAAAGCCTACCAAAAATAAACATGTGGACAAAATTTAGTATCATATTTAATTGAATAATTAGTATATAAGTTTTATGTAATTACTTTATATGTTTAAGATTTATATTTACATGTATATTAATATAAAATATTTTTAACTATGTTTACCTAAGTCAAACTCCATAAAACAACATTAGAGGTTGGATGTTTGGGAATGACACTATCTATGGTGCCTTTTGGGTTTTTTCTAATGGATTTTATAGTTCTCATTAAAATTAGAGTGGAATCAATGGGTTCTCCAAAAACAATCACTTCTATAGATGACATAATATACCCTCATATGGGATGGAAAGAGTCAGTAATATTGATCCTCTAGTCGATGTAAGGTAGTACCTATGTCATTGGCTATCTTATTACATTTCATTACAACTACAAACATACGCATGGAATTCTATTTCATAATTATAGTATAGAAATATGATGTTACATATATTAATAAATTAAAATATCCATCATCAACGAATTTATGTATACCTACTATTATGGGGATGGTTCGTTCAATGGTTATCGAGACTAGTTCCATGTAGAGTGATCTGGTCCCCAAATACATTCCTCATATCTTGATTGATAGTAATCCAAACATGGATAAACTTGAGAGACTATGTGTTTCAAATAAATGTTTATTTTTGGAAATATAGATATTAATCTCTTTGATTCCCCTAAAAGTATTTCTTCTAGAGATAATATAGCTCTTTCAAATGTTCTAAACACTAATGTATGCTGATTTTTTTGTAATTTCATTCCATCAAATGTAAAAGATAATATTACATATCCATATTAATTTAAAATACATTAGTAAAATATTATATCTTTATAATGAATGGGTCATTTTGTTGATTCAATGAATCTTATGATCATTCAATCCTATTGAAAATCTAGTGCAGTAGTAGGATTGTAGTGTTGGGGAATAAAATACATGCTCTAGTGGATTGGGTTCTATAAGAGTTGGATTAATAGATTTTATTTTAGGATTAAATCTATTAGAAATTTTAATTCGTTGATAATGTTATATATGGGTAGAAATGACTAAATAAAGAAGTTAAAATGGCAGGACATGTTTTCATTATGAGTTAAAATACATAAATATCAAAGTAAATAGAATATGACACAACATTGTATTTGTTGTGTCAAGTCGAATATTATTCTGAGAACTTAATGATTAAAATTTAAGAGTTCACACATCATTCCCTATGATAATATCCCAATAAATATGGAATCAAATACATAAAATTAAATTTACAAAATATTTTTTTGACAATATAAATCATATATTTTTCTAATCAGTTAGAAAATTTGTTTATAAAAATTATAATTTTAAAATAATTTTCAATTACATGTAATGAAATGTCATTATAACATGAAATTATTGGAAAAATGAATTTAAAATAGACATAGAAAATCATGGTCCCTAGAAACTAAATTTATAATTATTTTCTATGGTCCATGGATCATCAATAAGTATAGTTATATAGATGAACACCATACACTATAGTTAGGTATTTAATATTTTGATGATATCTTCATAATCATAATGGAATGGTATAGCCGTAAATATTTTAACTATATACTATATTTGACATAATATGATGTAGATAATTTGGCTAAATTTGAGGAGGATCATGGATGGAAATCATTAAATTAGGATTAAACATTACAAGAAAGAATAACGTTCTTGAAGTTGTGGCATCAAATATTTTACATGGATCTACCATACTAGTTTTCCTATATTGAACTAATTATCTAACATTTTTAAAATAACCCTACAATTTATTTCAAATTTAAATGTTTTTTAATAAAATAAAGCTTAATAAAAACCAAATGGATGATAGTTCTATTTTATTTTTGAAATTATGTACATTAAATACCCAATTAAAGCATGAATGGAACACCATTGTTAACACGTCCACAAAATTCCTTTGTACTAAACACTAAATTGGATAACATGTACACATACATAAAAAGGGGTGGGATATAAAGCCTAGTAAGCATTAAAAAAGGAATAACTTGAATAGTAATATATATGTTTGACAATAATCATATCTCTAGTGAATAAAAGTATCATGTATAATGATGTGTGATATAACATGACAATCATATAATGGGAAATGTGGAAACAACTTAAAACACTCCATCATAAAGATAGGTCATGGAAAAATAAACCAAAAGACATCATGGTGGACAATGTATAGTTGAGAAATCTGGTAAAACCCATGTACCAATATGATGTATCATGATATTAACCATTACCCAATTCATTGGGGAGCTATCAGGTAAAACCATTCATAACAATCTCATTCTCATGATTATGTTTTGCACATAGCTCATATAACATTGATTCATTCATCAAGATAATTTATTCCATGATCAAGGATAGTGGAATGAATATATATAATTCCCCAATGAAATTATTATTTGTCTATAACTTTTAATACCCATGATAGAAAAAATAATATGCAATTCACTACAGAATTATTTTGGCATGAAAAATCATGGTGCAATTTTAGCATCATAATGATGTCTCAAATATAACCCATAAAATGGTTTTATGAGAGTGAAATAGGTCTCTCATAATTTATAAATGACAATAAATAAATAGGTACATGGAAATAAATTATCCTAAATCAATAATTGTAAATAGAAGTAAAAACATAATAAATAAACTTAATGAAATAGGAGAAAGGAAGGAACCCTTACAAAATTTTGACATGGTAATGGTTGTGCATAATGGCTCATACGAGGGATAAATGAGAGTGAAAGGGGATCGTTTCATTTATAAATAAAATGGATAGAGATTTGGATATGGAATAATATATCCTAACATAATAAAATTCTTATTAAAATACAGAACCTTAAAAGATATATTTATAAAATAGGAGAGTAGAAGATGATGCCCCTTAAATAATTTCATCATAGAAACATCATTGATAAATATCAAAAAGTGATAGGATAAATAATCTATTATTAAAATAACATAAATTATCAGTTAGAGAATCATTGTAATGAATTAATATATAACTAACTGAAATTATAAAGACTAATTTCGTGGATGATTCTTCAATTGAAATAAGGTGATAAAGGTGAAAATTAAAAACCTGAATGTGTGACTTCAAAGGATTGTGAAGGGATTATTAAGAGCTCAGGTGAACCATAGGAGGAGTATAGGGAGTGGAGTGAATATGGTGGATGTTCTCCAAGGATCATTAATGAAGAGAAATGGGTGCTTTGGTGGGTTCATATGGGATTAGATGGGGATTTCATTATTATATTTGTATACTACATTATATAATATCCAATACCACCATATATACAATGGGTTTTTTCAATGGTTTCTAAAAAATGGGAGTGGTTTTCATTATTTTTTATGGAAAAGGGCCAAATGAATTAAAATATTACCCTTGGTGATTTGTAAGTGAGTTTTACTCTTAAGGAAATGATTTTAAAACAATTAAATATATTATATGTCTTGTAGGATTCATTATGTATTTTCAAAAAAATCTAATATACTTAAAAACAAATTATTTTAAAGTAAAAATATATATTTTTAGGTCACATTTATATTACTTATTAAATCACATTTATTTCCATATGATGTCATAAAACATAGTGTATATTTATATAGAATTTAATTTTACCCCAAAAAATAAATTGTATATGAAAATTATGAAAAAATTACTCTTTGATAATTTTGACTTAATAATTCCAAAAATAATATTAATTTTATGTAAATAAATTTATAAATATGTTAATGTTCAATTTTAATTTAAAAACTAACTTTTTTTAAAATGATGGGTTTTTTTACAATAAATTTTTTTAAGCATTATAAAAATCACATTTGACTTCATAAAATATATATGATCATTTATATTCAATAAATGATATTTAATATTTATATTTTTAAAATATATTAATTATTTCAAAAATCCATTAAATTAATTAAAATAGATTTCTTAATTGAATTTGAATATTTACAAAAATACTCATTGTGATTTAAAAATCATTTAAAATGTAATAATAATAGGATGGGAATATATTCATTTTTTATAAATAATAATTTACATATTCCTACATCATGGGTCTTGATACATATCACTTCAATAAACTATTATATTCCCTAAGATTAAGGTGTAGGATAATGGGGATTTCATGGGGTCATTTGGAAAACCTGGTTTTGGTCGTGATATCCATGAGCATGAACTTATCTTGTAATTGTTTTTTCTCATTCTTATGTTGTTGGATATTAGATTACGGTTTTTATAGGGAAAATCCTAGAAACACTACCTCCCTATGATGCTTTAATAAATGTGAAACATGAGGTATGATCCTATTGGTTTATGTCATCCCTTCATTTGATAGTTTCAAACGGTTTTGTAAACACCCTATATTTATACTCATTATGTGATCACAATTCAATGGATACATTATTTATTGTAAAGATACTTAATTTTTTTTGAAATACTATTTGACCTAAAAAAATAGAAGAAGTGCATCTGTCTTTTATAACCATATGAGATATAATTATTCCAATTTGGGAAATTTAATTCATAATAATGTGGTTCATTACAATCTTCCCCCATTTAGAAATTTTACCCATGAAACTTCTTTTTCCCACACTAAAATAATTTAGGGTAACTTTTCATCTTACCATCCTCCAGTTCACACATTTCATCTCCAAATTTTTTTTTCTCCATAACACACTGTCAAGGTGTATTGTCATTTTCTGATGGAACTTTTCTCTATGATCTATGAAAAACCCAAGTTGCTCCTCGTAGAATTGTTTTTATCCAATGGTACCACATTTGGATTTAATATATGTGTTGGTATTTTAATATATAGTCATAAGAAGGATATATTTAATACAAAATTTACTAGAGATAGGTTTGGTTCGAGTGTTAGTCGATTGGCCCCTAATTTGATTAGAGGAAGGATCTCAAAAGGGATGATGAACATTTGACTAAGCATTGACTTCTTACAAAATATTATCACACTCTTAGTTTGTGATATGTTGAGGAAAACCATGTCTCCAACTTATAACTCTATGTCATGTTGATTATTTTCGACATATCTAATTTTTCAACACTAACTATAATTTATGTGATACTGAATATTCTTAACATTATCCAGTATTTCCTCAAAAATACATGGTACTAGAGGTTTTGGTTCTCCAACATCATCCCAACATTCTTTTGTTCTGAAACTCTTCACTTAACGGGCTTCATATAGATCCATTTGGTCTCTTGAGTTGAAGCTATTGTTGATTGAGATCTCGAACAGAGGATTATGTTAGTCCCATCCTACCTTGAATTCAATTGAGTATGATATCAACATATATTAAATTTTCTGGATAGTCATCTTAGATTTTCAATCTATTTGACGGTGATAAGATGTACTGAAGATCAAATTAGTTTTTATAGAAAACTCATCACTTTTAAAAAACATAGAGATAAATCATGGATATTGATGATAAAAAAATAGATAGTGGTACTCCATGTATACTTACCCCTTATATGATGTAAAACCATGCTAGTTGATCTAGTTATAAATCCTATTGAATCAAAATGAAATGTGTTATTTATATAAGATGATCCCCAAGAACCTAGATAGTATTTCTTCCTTTGAATATCTCTAGATGTCTGGGGACATATTCCATGGTGATTTTTTCTCATTTCCATATTTGTATGGTTAATGTTTGCAACTTCCCTATAAACGTATGCCTTTCAAACTTAACATTATGACATACTATGAACATTTATGTGTAATAAATTCTCTCTATGTTCATGTTATACCCCATATAGTAATCTTAAACAAAATGTTACATATTTTTGTTTCTTGGGTGAATGGAGAAATTTACACTATTTACATCATCTAATAGTATATTCTTTAACACATGATTTCATGGAATAAAATGTTTGTACCCAAATTGCATAATTCATTCTTTATTTACATTAAACTCCAAGGATTTCCCATTTAATATAGTTTCAAAAAAATTTTGTGTTCCCAAATCATATTTTTGAGAATCCATTAACCTTTTAATAAGAGACAATTGATAAATAATTTGTGAATGGATTGATTATCATTATTCATTTATGATTCCCATGTCTATCCTCGTAAAATCTTATAGGATCGATTCCTTCTAAATTATAATTGATCATAGATTTACATAATAACTTATACTTAGAGAATGTACTTCATTTTTTTATTTCCCATTATAGTAGTGTATTGAGATGTCTTTATCCTTTATGGGATCTATCCATCTTCATTGGTACATATTCATCTCTTAATAAGAAAATATATATTTAAGAATTTTAAATTTTTATAGATTCCACACATCTCCATAAATTGATAATGGAACCAAATATTCAATGTGAATATCACTTCTTCAAATTCCGTATCATGTGTGAGATATTATATCTCATGAATCTTCAACTACCATGATGTTTATAGTGTGATTTTTCATTTTTCATCAACACACAACCCAATATATTCTTCAAAGAATCACTCTAAATTTTGAAACATTCCCCACTTGTGGGTAGTATTAGAACATGGGTACTGAAAAGAATCCTTTTCAACTCAATGAAATATTCTTTACATTCCCAATTCCTATCAAATTTGAATCCCTTAGAACATACCAAGGAAAGAGGGAAGGAAAATTGTGATTACATTTTAAAAAATTGGTGAAAATATCAATCAAACCCGTGGAAACTATGGATAAACATTAGGGATGTTGGACCCTACCATTATTCAATTTATTTTTTTATTTGAATGATCCATATATATCCTCTTTCATGTGATGATATTCCCCAAGAATGATACTTCCATCCACTTCAAATCCCATTTTTTACTTTTCATAGAGATTATCCATTCACAAAGTCATTATAATAGAGCTTAAAATCATCCTCATGATCCTATTTATTTTTAGAGTATATTAGAATTTCACTTATAAGGACCTCCATAGACATGTTGAGGTAATCAGTAAATACACAATTCATTAAATCCATGAGTATTGATAGAGAATAAGATAGTAAAAATGGAATTATTATGAACTCCTAGTTCCCATACCATATAGAAAATGTGGTCTTGGGGGATATCCTCCTAATTCACCCAAAAATGGTAATATACTTACCACATATCCCCATTATATAAGTACTGTGATCCATGTAACTGATAAAACAAGTCATTAATTCATTGAAAATGAAATTATTATTTATCATTTTCTTTTTTAGCTCACAATAATCAAGGAAATAATATATCTTCCAATTTTAGCTTGGCCAAGGTTAAATTATATTGGGGTCCTAAGGTATGATGTGATAATTAGAATAAATAAACATATTTTTCATTAATAGTATCATTTTCATCATATTCTCATAGATATGGGATTCAAGGATGATGGCTACAAAATAAATATGGATCATATGTAAGAGACGAGAATTATTTTTGATATAAATCACATTTGGATCATTAATCATAGATCCAGGTTCCACTATGTATCTTGGAAAAATAAGATTGATGTCCTATATTTTTCTCATTTTGGGGTATTCTATCTGAATAATAATCAATGACCTAAAAACCCATGCATAGGTTTAAAACTCATGTAATGTAAATATGTAACATCAATGAACTACATAAAATTGTTTGATAATTCATATATGGTAGAATTTATGTTTTTTATTGGGATATCATATGAATCAGTCAAACATTCCTACATTTGAATATGTTTCACTTCATCGGGATAAGAAACGTGATTTTCCTTGAACTGTATTATAATGTGATTCATTCTTGGTATGAGGAAAACATTAATAACATTGATATTAGTAGAGAAATATAAGATTTTATAACAAATAATATGCTAGGATCATTTCAATGTAGATGAATCCAATAATATCTATATGTACATGGATCATTCATAGATACACGATTTTGAGGGGGAAGAAAAATCATGGTTGGTCCAAGGGAAAAATTCGTCTATCACAATATATCCTTATATAAGAGGAAATAATATATATGTAGTTATATATAAATATATGGGAATTTTCTAAATATATATTTTAGTTTACGTAAAATCAATTTAATATGGTATCTTACATATATCTAAATATTCTATAAGAGAGGAGAGCTAAAAAAATGTTTACCACTCTGCTAAATTTATCATCTTAAAATACTAAATGTTATGTTTCGATGTTTAATACCATGATAATAGGATTAAAGGAGGGGAAATTATAACTTGATGATGGCTAGATGTTATTTAAAAAAATAATGCTTCTATGGTCCAACACATATCTAGATCTTATGAGTTGATAGACCATAATTATGGGACGTACTAAGATATTTAAATTCATACATGTGGGACTCAACATCATGTAGTTTATTTTTGTGTGACTACGATTAAATCAAATTCAATTTACATATTTCATAATAGGCAGTGTTTCAGGATCATTAATTATAATTTACGTGGTAAAACAAGTAATTTTTTCATTATTTTGAGTTTTCCATTTGGTATGAGCTATTTATCAAGGAATCCATAATGATATGTCACTATTTCTATGGACAATTCCATGAATATATTTGCCTTCTTTAGTTTAATGTCATAAACGGTGTAAAAAATTTCATGAGGTTTAATTTCATGTGAAATTATCTAACAATGGGTGGTTTTATGCCAAGAGGAATTGAAATGTTGGTGATTGATATTTTTTTGATATTTTGAACAATATATGATAATTTTGAAGGCTGCATTATAATTTCCTCTACAAAATTTTAATTCAAATTAAATATGGAAAATAGCTATATATCATAACATCTTGAAGTAAGGATAAATATAAGTGGAATAAAATCATAATATTTATTATCTATAGAATCCTTTTTTGGGATGGAATGTAATACAATAATTATCCTTGGAAATCATGGGGTTTCCCCATTACTATAGTCCTCATGTATAGTGTATGATCTTCCATATATTTTTTTGAGTTTAAAAGGATTCATTTAAAGGATCATGACCGTTTATAGGGATATCAAAGACTATCCCTGTTGGATTGAGTGAATACACACTATCTTATTCAATGTGTACATGACTCAGAATTGCTGGAAAAATAGGTTGTGAAATATGTGAAACCTTTAATCATCAATTAATTCCATCTTACCAATAATATTATTGGAATTCTCATTAGCAGAGAGATGATTTTAGATATTTACCTATTTAATACATAAATGATCCTCATAGGGTATGATCATAATTGATTCTCATGTGGTATGATAAAATATATAATATAGAAAATAAAACATGTTTTTTTGTGTAGTTATATAGGTCGCGATGTGGTATTACCACAAAGAATATATATGTATTTAGGTCTATTAATTCTTATAATATCCACATTTCACTGAATGAGATTCAATAATTTCTTAATCCATTATATAAGAATTTATTATATGTTATGAAGATAAGTTTATAGATAATATATTTTATATTTATACCTCCCTTTAAACACTAAATAATATAATTTTGAGCGTTTTCTCATATATTTCATGTGAGGGGAACCAAATCTGGTGATGATATTCAATTTCACAATGGTGATAATAAAATTCATCCTAACATCATAAATATGTATATCCTTGATCCATTTAGCTGAAAATTAGGTAGAATTGAGGATATAATTATACATCGATTATGTAGTTTGGGGATATCAACCCATTAAGTATATTCCACATATGGTGAATTTACAAGAATATCTAATGGTTTACAGAAACATTAGGGGTTTATAATTGAATATGGAATGCCTATAGAATTAATGGATTTTTATGGAAAACTCGATTTTTCTTAGAAACATTGACATTAAAACTATACCCAATACTTCTAATTTGATAGAATTTTTGGTTCATAGATTATGGGTGTTATCGACACATACATGGGCTTTATAAAAATGGTGAGTGATTCTCCTCCTTCAATTTATATGAGGAGAATTCCAAAAAATATCCATTTATAGAGGAATTATTTTGTGCATTTAGGATATCATAATAGAAGATGATTAATAATTTTAATCTTTTCTTTTCTTTTTTTCACGGTCAGATGGAATAATTACATTTTGGATATAGTACCAAATGAGAAACATCTATCATGTTATGGGATTTATTGGTGAGGGTATGCAGTCTCCTTATGATGGGGTTAAACTAATTGCATTGATCTAAAAAATATAATAGATAATGAATATTGATACATCACTAATCGGTAAAACATGGATGATTGTCTCATCCATTTCCTAAATATAAATAGTTGTGGTTACATTATTCCATTCATTATTGTAGTCATTCCATGATTGATAAATTTTTAACTACATTAGTTTTGTGGATAATTGGTCAATAAAATCAAAGTTATTAAAAAAATGGACCTATTATTAATTATTAAATGCATACGGATCATTAAAATTCATGTTTAGGATTTATTATTCCACATTGACATTCAGAAATCCAAAAAGAATCGATAAATTTATCTTCATACATAAAATAATTTCATGGTACCTTACCAAATTATTTGTTTATACCTCTAATATATGGAATGGTAAAAAAGTTATAAATAACGTATTAAGGGCCACTAGTATGATTCCAATGTTGGATTGTTTCAGTATTGAGTTATCTAATATGTTCCCATCTTCTATTAGGTAGGTGACATAAAATTACATCTCTTATATATATGGAGACATCTGAATAATGTAAAATTCCTCATCCTAAAACTATGTGTTCTCTATGGTGCTCTTGTGGATTGGGTCATATAAATGAAAATAAATAAATAGATACCTTTTAAATATTTTATTTCACCCAAACTAGAAGATAAAATAATAAAATAATTGAAATTCTTCAAGAATACCTATCAATATTTAATGACTAAGGAATAGATGAAATTATAGGTGTAGTAGATAATTCCAAAAATTTTGTAATATACTGAAAAATAAAAGGAATTTGTTATCAATATCCGAGTTTCTAAATAACAGATAATTTTTTCTCACATAGAGTCAATTTTTATTATGAATGGAGAGCACGAAATGATCACTCCGAGGTCACCAGATTTAGAATGTGTGTGGTCATATTGATTGGTAGTATCAATATTGAATTGTTTGGATGTACTTATTATGTACATAATAATTTTTTTTCAATTATAATCTCCCTGATATGATATCACATTCTTCAATAATGATCTGATGGATAAACAATATCAAAGGTGGTTAACAACAAACCACCATTTGTAGTTGAGACATCGTAAAATCTATACAATCTGATTCAGGTTTCAAGGACGACATATATGATTGGTTGAATATTTTACTTCTATATTTACTTCGATACACTAATGGTGTACCATGATGTTGAGTAAAATTCTTATTATAAACATATAATCACATCATGGGGTACTTCTTCAACATGTCATACTACATTGTATTGAATCTTTTATCATGATAGGAAAGAAGATAAAACTATTGTTAAAATTTGTTCACTATTATATATATATATATATAATTCCATGATATTGACAAAATAGAGCTTCAAAATTGGGTGAGTGGTTTTATGATATATGCAACCATCATTTTTAAAATTATTGATTTGAATTTATTCATAAATACCCCTCAGGGTTTGCAATAATTAACAGATTCGTTAATCTCTATGACAATTTTTATCTAAATATAACCTGAATATAAATTAAAACATGAATGTATTAGAATATTATAGTATAAGAGATCAGAAGAGAATTAGTTATACCCCGAAAAACATTTTTGGGAACATCCCTAAAATCAATGAAAACAAAAATATACCCATTCTTCATCGTGATAGGGATTATTTTGGAATTCCACATCATACATTGGACATTATGGATGGTGGTGGGTTTTATAATCTTGATAATTTTAGCTTCCAAATTGTATGATAGGTTCAGACGCAGTCTTGATTCCTTTGTATAGTAACCATGGTTGTCGTATGGTAGTCCTAGGTGTTGGGTGGATAGCTCAAGGTCAATCATCTGTGTTCCCTTATAGTTCTTAAAAATTTTATTTCATTTATTTCGACAAAAGAATAATATTATTTATTTTATCTAGAGTATAAGGTTGAACATATCACTTTTTTATGGGGATCACTTCATGGAGGTCATCAATAGTAGTTATCACACCTTCATTACATTTTTTAATAGAATGTCTATGTAATTCATCCTCTCCAACCACCTCATATTCAACCTTAGGTTCCACAATATTGGGTGAGAAGATTGAATGAGTGAATACTGATTCAGTGACAATTCACTATAAATTTGGGAAGAGATTTAGTATTTAATATCCAAATATATAGGTAAAATTTTTATTTAAATATAAAATGTTAAATTTCTTATAGAGATTATAAAGAAGACATAGAGGTATAAAATTTCAAACATCTTCACTCTTAAAATAAAAAGGTTATGTTGAACTCTTAGACAATTTTAATTTCACGGTGTCATTATTAGTACGATTACTAACACTATGTGGTCCATATTTAATAGAAAATCAATCTCTTTAACATTATATTTCAATATATTATATAGATGAATAATTATTATAGGATTTATCACATCCCAAAAGCTCACATTCCACTAATGTTTATATAAGTCTAGGTGATATGGATGATGTAATGAATATCATGACAATGGGGGTCAATCTACATGATCCTCATTTAACATTTACAACATGGATGTCTCTTATATTCAAATTTATAATTCTTATATGAGGTTTCATAAGAAGAAATTCCTCAACGAGTACACTCCAAGAATTGGAGGGAGTTGATTTCACGCCATTTGGGGTCATGATCTATGAAAACACCATTATCAGTAGCTACATACCATATCTTCTATATAATTATTCCTCCAAATACTAAGTAATTCAATAATCCAAATGAGTGTTTTTACAATAAAACATCCCAAATATCCCATTGAAAGCAAAAATGTGTCACTAATGATAGGACGATGAAATAACAACATGTATAATCAATTGAGGATATCCAGATAAAATATTTAATAAGGTTTCTTTTTAAACCATCACTAGCATAGAGTGGAACCTAAGGTCCCCAATTATGAATATTAATATGATCATCCTATAGGGACTCTAATCACATTTATCATATCCTTGAATGTTCATATTGAAGGTACACACATTATCCTGATTATGTCCCCAACCCTAGTTACCCAGAGAAGGTGCATTATTACATTACATTGTCATGATAAAAGGATTCATGTCTCGAAAGACTGATTAGTTTACTAGCCTTGGAATCTAGAAAGATAAATAAGTTCAGAATTACAAATTGAAAATAAATAAAACCCTATTTTTTTACATTCGAAACATCCAAACCTCCTAGATTATTCTTGCATGTCACTCATAACTAACTTCTTAATTTCCTTGGAAAATGAAACATAAGGAAGGGGTGAGCCTAATTTCTTAGTAGGCGTTAGCAATATAGTGGAAGATAACATAAAAATATGGCGTGATGAATAATTCAAAACAAATTCCTTTACAATCAATAAACATGAACACATTATAGAAGGAATATGAGCTAGGTAAACAATCCCATAATAAAACTTAGTCATGATTTTTATACTAGTCGAATAACCACATGTACCATAATTGTTAATTTCATAATTAGATAGTATATAATGTCGGACATTCTGAATCATTTTGTCAAGGCCTCAGCCAAGACATCTAAAATTGATTATTGCCTCATCCAAAACCACATATCTAATTGGGAAAGGCCTCAGCCAATTCCATGTATAATTGTATCATGAGTCCTACCAATGAACTGAGAAGCTATAGCGAGTTCCACCCATCACATACTAAGTCCAATACATTCCTCATATGGAAAGATTGAACCATAAATTAAACATTCATATTAAAACTATCATACCAAATGTCAATAATTTAGCAATAAACCAATAATGGTATAAAAATAACACATCCATAGTCAAACATATAAAATAACCTTCAATACAATATGGAAGATTTGTATCTTAATAAATCAACTTCGAACATGTTTAAAATCCATCAAAAGAGGTTGACATAAATGAAATGAAAACTATTTGAAAGAAATACCTCATTCTACTTCGAAACCATTTAAGAGTCCCATAAATATAATAGAAAATTTCTATTTTGAAAATATTCTTATAATATTGTCAGGGAATCTTCAATGATGTTATAATGGCAGAAAATAGACGCACCCGACGTATAAAAAACATTATTAGATTAATTTTGTTGAAAAGGTCTTGAAGTACATTGTTTGGAAAAGGATGAAAATATTCCATTACAAAAATATAAGGTCAAATAAGGGTATAAATGACTTTAAACCACCGTCTAGAAAATAGGAAAAATATATTGAAATAAATTTTAAAGAAAACATGGATGTGGATGATATTGAGGTCACATTAGATACTTACGTAAAAAAACCTTGGATAATAAAGCGATTGGGAAATTAATGAGTACACTGTAATTTTTCTTAGTTGATGGTATGTTAAAATCATGTGTAATTGTAAAAACGTTGTTTTAATTTATACATGAACTATATACATAAATATGATATCAGATATGATCTTATAATATTGTTTAGTTAATAATATTTTAGTAGTATCATTATTTCAGGTGTTAACTGATTAGTTTTCCTTTATATTCTTTGTCACATAAGCCATGTTTATTAGTGATAAGATTTATTTTATTCATTTACAGAATGATATTATGTTCATTAACATTAGTTTTAAACAGAAAATGATAATTGTTCTTCAATGATTACGATGGGGAATGAATCTCAACCGTTTATGGAGATGGTAATCAGTACATACGAACGAGTGACAATATCATTATATTGATGGAGAAATCATATGTAATTGGATGTTATATCATATATAGATAATAATTTACATTTTTATTTGTTATTTTCATCGGTTATACTCATTTTTATACCCATCCAAATAATGAAGTGTTTGAATAAAAAATTACACCACAACGTGGAGACGGTAATTTGTACGTAAGCACGTATGGCGACTTTGTCATTTATAGGAATGATTGAACAATGAATATGGTTGTACCTTTTTTATAATATCATCACATTATATATAATGTATTTAAGTTAAAATTTTATAATGGAAACAACAAAGAAAGAGGAAGTGGAAAAAGAAAATAACATGAAAGAGGTGATGAAATATTTACCTCTTCTTCGGGTTCTTCTTTTTGATTTGATCAAAAGGGATACTTGAGTTGGATTTATGACAAATTCAAGGCCTCTAGGATGAGGGGAAGAATTTTTTGAGGATATATGTGAAGGGTTTCCCTGAGAAAAAATACTTTAGAGGTGTGAAATTAAGATAAGGGAAGTGACCTTTTATAAGAGATGTGAGGGTCACTTTAGAAAGTGATTGAAATAATATTTTATAACAAAATTATTTTCAATTTATAAGGGCTCCAAAAAGAATTATTTAAAGGTTACAGTGTAGATGGGTCGGACACTCTCAACCAATAGGTTTTATACTGGTTTAGGTCATCATATTAAGCTTATCTTTTAGTTTTTACTCTTAGTTAAATAGTTTGACATTTACCCTATCTCTTTGTATTTGTATATTATATGGTTCATAAACATACTATAACAAGGAAAAAACCCCATGGGGTTAATTATTAATATATATAACCTTATTTAAGTTCTTTGGATGATAATTATATTTTTATTAATATTATATCAATTAATAATATAATAATAGTTTTAAAAATTAAACTAGGTCAATTTTAACACTATTTAGTATTTGATTTTTTTGAAAGCCATAAAAACATTATCAAATCGAATAAAATTTATTTAACCAACCAATATATGTCATATTAACCTATAAAATAATTTTAATTCATCATATGTCTCAATTTACATTTATTTATATATTTATAATATCAATTTTTTTAAAATTTCAATAATATGTTAATTACTGTACCATCATTGTGTCATAAATAAATTAAATTATATAATGTCAAAAAATTATAAATAAAATAAAATAATTTATGAAATATTTTTAGATTTATAATTAATATATATATTTGAATTTATATTGTGATTATCCCTATATTAATACTGGATTAGTAATTAAACATTGAATTTAACTCTTTTAACTCTTCATTAAATAAAATAATAATAAATGTAAAAATATATTAAAGGTTGACCAAAGAGGATCATATTTTATTGATAAGGTTGTTTTTGGTCTAATTATACTTATCCAATAGATTTAGGACGTGTGTTAGGGTAATTATGATATTATTTTTACCCTTAATTAAACTATTTACTTTTAACCATGGTTAAAAAAAGTCAAAAGTTACTACTCACCAAAATTAATTTTCTTGTTATTGAACCAAATTTTAAATAATGATATTAATTGTGTCTCTTGGATTTTTTAAATTCAACTCACAGAAATGGTAAAATTATGTTTTATACAAATATGCCAATGCTCCTAGGATGTGGGTAAAAGACAAAAAAAGGGTTGATAAAATTATGTTTTATACATGGAATACATCATTATCTTTGGGGAGACTAGGGGTAATTTCCAAATGGTGAGGGATAACTCCAATTCATTCTAGAATTTTGAAAGTTTCAATGTACCTAGGACTTAATTTACACTTCTTACTGAATCGTATAACACCCTTCCATGGATATACCTTCAAGAAAACATGATCTCCAACCTGAAAATCCAAATCCTTCTATCGGTTATCGGTATCGATCTTCTACCTACTTCGAGTTGCGTTGATGTGATTTTGGATAACCTTCACCTTTTCCATATTTTCCTCAACAAGATCTGGGCCTATGAGTTTTCTATCACCATCATCCCAACAAGTTGGTCTGCAAAATATCTATCACGACCCGCCCTCGGGGCCCGTGTCGTGACTACCCCAAGCCCGCCTTCCATAGGGCAGGGGCTGGCAACTAGCACCAAGGAGTAAATCCCAGTAAAAAGGGAAGGCATTGCCTTTGAAAAGTAAACAAGCACTACAGACTAAGCAAGCGGAAAAGTGAATGGGCCAGTATACAAACCCAAACTGAAAGTAAGTACAACTCGAAAGGGAAAACAGAAACTGTAAAGTAAAAGCTGGTACACCGAGCTATCCACTGGAAATCCCACCTGAAGGGTGGGTACAGATAGCTCCACTGCTCCTCGGGTCCCGCCGTCTTCTCCGAGCATGACCCGCCCAGTGGTCCACCTCCAGGTACTGTCCTGCTCTACAAGCCTTAACCATGATCAATGTTGTCCGTCATCTGCAACCAACACAACGTAGTGCGGGCATAACCCGTGCATGGGTGAGTATAAGCTACTCAGTAGGGACCCCGAGACCCCTGAAGGTCTCCCAAAATCCACAAACTATAAACCACAACGGTGAGATACAAACATGAAGTAACATCTGACACGGCTTAGGTATATGCCCATACATATACCTAAGTCATCAATTCCAATACGCTCTAACCTCCGAGCCCAAGTAAAACTCAGTCCACATAGGAAAGTATACGTATTCCACACAGGAAAGCAAAATGAAATCCACACAAGATAGCACAACACAATCCACATAGGAAAGCAATAGGATTCATCTCACACAGGTATACATCATCGATAAGGTGAAAGAGATGATCAGACATAGATACTGAATCATCTAAGCTAGGACCCACATAGGATACAAGACCAGTTGTCTTCATTGATTCATATATACTGAGACCCACATAGGATACAAGACCAACACATCTAGGACCCACATAGGATACAAGACCAACTGTCTTCAATTATTCATCTATACTGGGACCCACATAGGATACGAGACCAGTATTGAATCATCTAAGCTGGGACCCACATTGGATACAAGACCAGCACAGCTAGGACCCATATAGGATACAAGACCAACTGTCCTAATCGATTCATCTATACTGGGACCCACATAGGATACAAGACCAGTATTGAATCATCTAATCTGGGACCCACATAGGATACAAGACCATCACAGCTAGGACCCACATAGGATACAAGACCAACTGTCTTCATCGATTCATCTATACTGCGACCCACATAGGATATAAGACCAATATTGAATCATATAAGCTGGGATCCACATAGGATACAAGACCAGCACAGCTAGGACCCACATAGGATACAAGACCAGCAATCCTCATCGTCGAAGTCCACTGGGGATCCCTGCACAATCGTCGTCGTCACAGTAGCAGTCGCAGCCAGCACTAGGGTTTCTGCACACAGCAAGCTCGTTCGGGAGGGTCCACTCCACGAGCCGAGAGGCTGATACATCCACTGTCACAAAGTACAGAGTTGATGTATCCAAATGTTCTGTATCACCAACAGGAACTCAACGTAACAGACGGCGCGTCAATCGGACGCCCGGTCTGAGGGTTATTGGCTTTTTCGTCCCAGGGGCCTGGTTGGTTTTTAAGGAAAAACCAACCCTTCCGTACTCCACCTGCATCCAAACCTCGGGCGGAGTATTCCAAAAGATCCTTCTCACAAAGAGGAACTCAACAAAGCTGACGGCACATCAATCGGACGTCCGTAGCTCAAGATATGAGTGTTTCCGCTCCGAGGGCCCGGTTGGTTTCCTATACGAACCAACCCGGCCGAACCCAAGTATTCCGAAACTTTGAGTGCGATATACCGAATCGACCGTCTCGATCCAAGGATCGCATCTCCGCTGACGGTTCGTCGATCGGAGGTCTGTAGCTCAAGTTATGGGCAAAAGACCGAAGTCGATGCGAAAACGGGGGGTCCGGGTCCGGGCTGACCCGTCCCGACCCCCCCTGGGTCGGCCCGAACCGGGTCGACCTGACCCGGGTCCGACCCGGCCAGGCCGGCGGCATGGCCTAGGCGCCGCTCGGGTGCCACGCGCGGGGGGAAAACCCCTGCCTTCCTCTGCTGGCGGCGCGGCAAACTGCCGCGCCTTGGATTAAACGGCCCCCCTCACGTGGGGGCTTGCCTTTGAGAAAAATGGGGGGGGGGGCGCCTGCCCCCCCTTTGTGAAATCGGCCCCCCCTCATTATGGGGGGCCAACTATGCAACCCGGGGGAATTTAATTCCCCCGGTTTCCACCCTTCCGGCTTGCCTGACTTGGTCAGCCGGCTTCTTCTCAACAGGACCGGCAAGGGCCGGTCCTGATCCGTCTTCCGACACCGGCGGCCCGGCTGGCCGCCGGTCATCACGTTCCGCCGCGGCCCGGAACCGGTCGCGACCTTCATCGTCCGGCGCGGTGCGACGGCACCACGCCCCTCCGCCGTGGCCTCGCTCCGGCCGCGATGCCTTCAGTTTCCTTCGACGCGGCATGACGACGTCGCGTTAATGATAATCGTTCCACGGCGCTGCGCGACGGCGCCGCGCAATAATTGTCGAATGATATCTGCATGGTGCGACGACACCATGCCATCACGTTTCATCCGCAAGAAACATTCAAGAACAAAGGAGGGGGGTTCGGTCGTGTTTGTGCGGTCCCCCCCCCCCCCCTCTCGTTAGACGATAGCACATAATAATTTATTCTCAAGATTGTCATGCTAGAACCAAGAACGAGAATAAATAAATTAAACAACAACAAACCCCTACTTGGTTTCAAGAACGATGATCGTCAACGACCCGCAGAAGACGAGCGTCGCGGTGGTCGGTGTCGCGGAAAAAGGACGTCGATGTCGTGAAGCGAGTATTTGAAGCTCTTTGACGGCGATTTCCTTGCGGGAAACCGTCGCGGAAGAGATGACGCGGAAGGAGATGTCGACGGTGTCACGGGTATGGCGTCGCGGAAGACGGTTCCCGATAACGTGCCATTCTTCGTCGATGTCCGAATGTTCTTCGCGTTCTTCGTCAAAGTTTGAAGAAGATGGAGAGAATTCTTCAAAACCTCTCTAGATGGTTAAGGAGACCAACCAAAATAAAATAAGCTAAGGATTATTTTATTCACACAAAATAAAAATTTGAATTTCAAAGGTTTGAAATTAAACAACTCAACCAAATTAATAACCAAAGTTGTCATGTTCATTAAAAGAGGAGTTTAAGGGAGTTTAAAAAAATAAGGTGAAGAGTTAGGGTTCGTGTGGGCCCCACCACACTTAATCCTCTCAAGGGAGGTTAAGTGGGTGTGGGTCCCACCCCTAACTCCCTTTGGGAGAAGTTAACCAACATGTTAAAAATAAAAAGTGTTTCCACATTTTTATTTAACTTCTTATAATTTTTCCCAAAACTAACTTTCATTCCGCATAAAACGCAACCTCGGAAAAGGTCTCCTTAAGCGAATATCGGCGCTGTGAGTTCATCGGTGTCCTCGGATTTCAATTCCGAGCACCGGATCAAAAGTTAGAAATTCCCGCTCGTTCGTTCACTGAACGTACCCGAGCCAAACTTCGGAAATTGATTCTGGGCACTCCGGGCCTCGGAATCAGGTGCCGTCAGAAACCGTGCTCTTGTAAAATTCCAAAGAAAATTAAGAAATAAATTTCCCTTGAATTTTACGGGTCTTTACATTACTCCCACCTCAGGGATTTACGTCCCCGTAAAGATACATCAAAACTAGAGAAACAAATGAGGGTACTGAGCACGCATCTGAGCCTCCCGCTCCTATGTGCTCTCCTGGAGGTTCCCGTGCTATCATCTGATGCGCACAAGAGGAATCGATCACCCACGTAGGACCCGCTCCTGTCGATCCTCTATCTCCACCGGGACCTCCGTAAAAGTCGCCCCATCGTCAACGTCAAGCTCCCCATGGTCAATGATGTGCGTCGAGTTGTGCACGTATCTCTATGCTGAGACACGTGGAAGACGTCGTGCACCCGATGCAACTGAGGTGGAAGAGCCAGGCGATAAGCCACCTCGCAAATCCTGCTGAGGACCTGGAAGGGTCCGATGAAGCGCGGAGATAACTTGTCGCCTCGGCCAAATCTCCGAATACTACGTCGAGGTGAGACCCGCAAGAAGACGTGGTCGCCATCCTCGAACTCTAGTGGCCTCCGCCTCCTGTCAGCGTATGACTTCTGTCGGCTCTGAGTTGTCCTCATCCGCTCCTAGATGGCCTGGACCTTCTCTGTCGTGGCCTGGACCACCTCTGGTCCCACAAGAGCTGCTATGTTTTCTTCTTTTCCAATTAAGAGAAATCTGGTCTCATCCCTTGGATGAACCACGTTTTTTGACTAATACAGTCAATCCTGACATGGATGATACTAATCCATACCAAGGATGATGTCGTAAGGCCTGGACCCTACTACCAAGAGATCCAACCGTTACTCTTGCCTCCAAGGGTTGAGTCACACTATCGGCTTCAGTGTGTGGTAACTGGGTCTCCTCTAGTAGATGTCTCACAAGTGAGGGTCGAGTCAACAGTCAAAACTGGAACCTCTTAGTAACAACACAAAAGAGGACAGGAAAGAAAACATCACAAAGGTATGCGTCTTTTATTATTGCAGCTCATAATACAAAGACGCTACACAATAGCAACAAGGAACTAGAAGTACAAAAGACGTATCCACTAGTTCCGCTCCTGTCCATTTGCACCCAGAGCTCCATGATCGAAGGCCTCAGCTGCCTGAAGCTGAGCTCTCCCATGTCCACCAACTCCCTGCGGTCGGGGCGGACCTCCTGGCGGTGGTGGTGGAAACACCTCGAAGTGTCTCCCACCATCTACTGCTCGGCCGGCTCCTCTGCCTCGTCCGCCTGCACTCTGCGGACCTCCATGGTCGAACCTCTGTCTGGGAGGTCCCTCTACCACCTGTTGCTCATCTGTAGGACAAGTCGGGCATTCTCGAGCCATGTGACCTTGCATGCCGCATGCGTAGCAATTCCTGCCCCTCGTGTAGCTGGCTCTCCTTCGTGTTCCCCGCACAACCGAATCTTCATCCAGTGTCTGCCCATCTGATGGTCTGACCTGTTTGGACCTCTGCATCACCTGTCTACTGCCAACTGCAGAAGACCCTGCTACAGGCCGTCCTGCGGAGGGCCCTGTCACTGGAGCCTGCTCGGCGAGAAAACATTCCACTAGAAGGGCTCTCTCCAACACCTCTGCCTACGTCGGAATGTTGAGGGAGATCATCGAAGCCATGATCTCATGCCTCATTCCCTGCTCGAAGGTCTGGGCCCGGAAGAACGGGTCCCGTACCATATCTGTTGGGTAGCGCGAGAGATCAGTAAATCTCTCTGAGTACTGGGCTACTGTCATGCTGCCCTGTCGCAGCTGAAGAAGCTCCTGGATACGCACCGCACGAAGGGTGGCTGGGACGAACTCCGAGTGGAAGAGGCTCTCGAAGTCCGTCCAAAGTAGAGATGCCTCATCGTGCACCTGGAGCATCAAGCTCCACCATCGGCCCGCTACTGCGTGCAGTAGGCTCGCAACGAGGATCACCATGAGGTCTACAGGTGTCCACACTAGCCTAAAAACTTGAACCACTGCCTCCAGTCATTCCTCTGCTACCTGGGGGTCCGTCTCCCCACGGAACCTAGGCGGTCGCTGACGCTGGAACTAGTGAAGTGCTCCAAGGCGACGTGCGTCATCAGCGGCTGGTGATGGAAGCATCGGTGGCTCGGCGGGTAGAGAAACTGCCGGTGCCACTGCTGACAAAGGGCCCTACACCGAGGCCTCGTCGCTCGGTGGGCTGTCGTCACGCTCGACTCTCGGAACCCTAGCTGGCTGCCGCCGTGGGGGCCATCCTGAAAAGGAAACAGGTGCTCCACGGTCAGAACAATATACCTGGTGAGCTGATATAAAGTAATCAGAAAGAAAACTTCAAAACACACACACAATAAATGTTTTCGAGCATTATGTCGGAAATCAGTAGTCAGGGTCCTGGTGTATGGATATGTCGGCCGCCGCACCAACACTGGACTCCCTGGACTGATAACCACACTCAATATGCTAAACATTATTGCTCACATAGAAAAGATCAGAGTTCGTGGTAGAACTGAACTCATCTGATACCAATTTGTCATGACCCGCCCTCGGGGCCCGTGCCGTGACTACCCCAAGCCCGCCTTCCATAGGCCATGGGCTGGCGACTAGCACCAAGGCGTAAATCCCGGTAAAAAGGAAAGGCATTGCCTTTGAAAAGTAAACAAGCACTACAGAGTAAGCAAGTGGAAAAGTAAATGGGCCAGTATACAAACCCAAACTGAAAGTAAGTACAACTTGAAAGGGAAAACAACAACTGTAAAGTAAAAGCTGCTACACCGAGCTATCCACTAGAAATCCCACCTGAAGGGTGGGTACAGATACCTCCACTGCTCCTCAGGTCCCGCCATCCGCTCCGAGCACGACCCGCCCAGTGGTCCACCTCCAGGTACTGTCCTGCTCTTCAAGCCTCAACCATGATCAACGCTGTCTGTCGTCTGCAACCAACACAACGTAGTGTGGGCATAGCCCGTGCAGGGGTGAGTATAAGCTACTCAGTAGGGACCCCGAGTCCCCTGAAGGTCTCCCAAAATCCACAAAGGATAAACCACAAAGGTGAGATACAAACATGAAGTAACATCTGACATGGATTAGGTATATGCCCATACATATACCTAAGTCATCAATTCCAATACGCTCTAACCTCCGAGCCCAAGTAAAACTCATTCCACACAGGAAAGTATACGTATTCCACACAGGAAAGAAAAACGAAATCCACACAGGATAACACAACACAATCCACACAGGAAAGCAACAGGATTCAGCTCACACAGGTATACATCATCGATAAGGTGAAAGAGATGATTAGACATAGATACTGAATCATCTAAGCTGGGACCCAAATAGGATACAAGACCTGTTGTCTTCATTGATTCATCTATACTGGGACCCACTTAGGATACAAGACCAGCACAGCTAGGACCCACATAGGATACAAGACCAACTGTCTTCATCGATTCATCTATACTGGGACCCACATAGGATACGAGACCAGTATTGAATCATATAAGCTGGGACCCACATAGGATACAAAACCAGCACAGCTAGGACCCACATAGGATACAAGACCAACTGTCTTCATCGATTCATCTATACTGGGACCCACATATGATACAAGACCAGTATTGAATCATCTAAGCTGGGACCCACATAGGATACAAGACCACCACAGCTAGGACCCACATAGGATACAAGACCCACAGTCTTCATCGATTCATCTATACTGGGACCCACATAGGATACAAGACCAGTATTGAATCATCTAAGCTGGGACCCACATAGGATACAAGACCAGCACAGCTAGGACCCACATAGGATACAAGACCAGCTGTCTTCATCGTCGCAGTCCACTGAGGATCCCTGCACAATCGTCGTCGTCACAGTATCAGTCGCAGCCAGCACTAGGATTTCCGCACACAGTAAGCTCGTTCGGGAGGGTCCACTCCACGAGCCGAGAGGCTGATACATCAACTGTCACAAAGTCCAGAGTTGATGTATCCAAAAGTTCCGTATCGCCAACAGGAACTCAACGTTACAGACGGCGCGTCAATCGGACGCCCGGTCTGAGGGTTATTGCCTTTTTCGTCCCAGGGGCCCTGTTGGTTTTTAAGGAAAAACCAACCCGTCCATACTCCACCTGCGTCCCAACCTCGGGCGGAGTATGCCAAAAGATCTGTCTCACTAAGAGGAACTCAACAAAGCAGATAGCACGTCAATCGAACATCCATAGCTCAAGATATGAGCGTTTCCGCTCCGAGGGCCTGGTTGGTTTCTTGTACGAACCAACCCGGCCAAACTCAAAATATTCCGAAACATTTAGTGAAATATACCGAATCGACCGTCTCGATCCAAGGATCGCATCTCCGCTGACGGTTCTTCTATCGGAGGTCCGTAACTGAAGTTATGGGAAAAAGACCGAAGTCGATTCGAAAACGGGGGGTCCGGTTCCGGGCCGACCCGACCCGACCCGGCCCGGCCGGCGGCGCGGCCCGGCACGACGACGGGGTCCGGCGCGGCCCCGCGCGGCGGCGCGGCATAGGCGCCGCTCGGGTGCCACGCGCGGGGGGCGAAGCCCCCGCCTTCCTCTACTGGCGCCGCGGAAAACTGCCGCGCCTTGGATTATACGGCCCCCCGTACGTGGGGGCCTACATTTGAGAAAAACGGGGGGCACCTACCCCCCCTTTGTGAAACCGGCCCCCCTCATTATGGGGTCCAATTATGCAGCCCGGGGGAATTTAATTCCCCCGGTTTCCACCCTTCCGGCCGGCCCGACTTGGCCGGCCGGATTCTTCTCAATAGGACCGGCAAGGGCCTGTCCTCATCCGTCTTCCGACACCGGCGTCCCGGCTGGCTGCCTGTCATCACGTTCCGCCGCAGCCCGGAACCGGCCGCAGCCTTCATCGTTCGACGCGGTGTGACGGCATCGCGCCCCTCCGCCGCTGCCCCGCTCCGGCCGCGGCGCCTTCGGTTTCCTTCGATGCGGCGCGACGACATCGTGTTCATGATAATCTTTCCACGGCGCGGCGCGACGGTGCCGCGCAATAATTGTCAAATGATATCTGCGTGGTGCGACGGCACCACGCCATCACATTTTATCCGCAAGAAACATTCAAGAACAAAGGAGGGGGGTTCGGCCGTGTCTGTGCGGTCCGCCCCCCCCCCCTCTCTTTAGAAGATATCACATAATCATTTATTCTCAAGATTTTCATGCTACAACCAATAATGAGAATAAATAAATTAAACAACAACAAACCCCTACTTGGTTTCAAGAACGATGATCGTCAACGACCCGCATAAGACGAGCGTCGCGGTGGTCGGCGTCGCGGAAAAAGGACGTCGATGTCGTGAAGCGAGGATTTGAAGCTCTTTGACGGAGATTTCGTCGCGGGAAACCGTCGCGGAGTAGATGACGCGGTAGGAGACGTCGACGGTGTCGCGGGTATGGCGTCGCGGAAGACGGTTCCCGAGAACGTGGTGTTCTTCGTCGATGTCTGAATGTTCTTCGCGTTCTTCGTCAATGTTTGAAGAAGATGGATAGAATTCTTCAAAACCTCTCAAGATGGCTAAGGATACCAACAAAAATAAAATAAGCTAAGGCTTATTTTATTCACACAAAATAACAATTTGAATTTCAAAGGTTTGAAATTAAACTACTCAACCCAATTAATAACCAAAGTTGTCAAGTTCATTAAAAGAGGAGTTTAAGGGAGTTTAAAAAAAAGGTGAAGAGTTAGGGTTCGTGTGGGCCCCGCCACACTTAATCCTATCAAGGGAGGTTAAGTGGGTGTGGGTCCCAACCCTAACTCCCTTTGGGAGAAGTTATCCAAGAAGTTAAAAATAAAAAGTGTTTCCACATTTTTATTTAACTTATTATAATTTTTCCCAAAACTAACTTTCACTCCGCATAAAACACAACCTCGGAAAAGGTCTCCTTAAGCGAATATCGGCGCTGCGAGTTCATCGGTGTCCTCGGATTTCAATTCAGAGCACCAGATCAAATGTTAGAAATTCCCGCTCATTTGTTCACTAAACGTACCTGAGCCAAACTTTGGAAATTGATTCCGGGCACTCCGGGCTCGGAATCAGATGCCGTCAGAAACCGCACTCTTGTAAAATTCCAAAGAAAATTACAAAAAAAATTTCCCTTGAATTTTACGGGTCTTTACAATATCCTTCCATATAACGCATTATTTGTTGCTATCTGAATACTTGAATGGGAGTGATTGTTAAAGAAAAATTATTCCAAAGGAAAATATTGATCCCAAAAACCATAAAAGTAAAGTGAGCAAGATCTCAACATGTCTTCTAATGTTTGAATAGTGTGTTCTGATTGTCCATCTGTTTGAGGGTGGTAGGCAGTGCTCAAATGATGTTCAGTATCCAGGGCTTTCTAAATATTTTTCCAAAATCTTGATGTAAAATAGGCATCACGATCAGAAACAACTGATAGGGGTACACAATGGATTTTAACAACTTTAATAATATATAGTCTTTCTAGAGTTTCAACTATTAAATATTTTCTTATAGAAAGAAGATGTGCTGACATGGTAAGATGATCAATAATGACCCATATAGAATCATTCCTTCTAGGAGTCTTTGGTATCCCCATGTTAAAGTCTATCTTAATATTATCTTATTTCAACTTAGTTATGGGAAGAGGTAGAATGAATCCTCCATGTTTTTCCTTCTATCTTTTCCTTGTTGAAAACCCATACATCTAGACACAAAATCAGCAATCTCCCTTTCCATGGTGTCTTGCCAAAAATGTTATTTCAAATCTATATACATCTTAGTGCTACATGGGTTCTTCCTTCCACAGTTACCACATGGTGGAAATTCAACGCTTCCCTTATTCCTTGTTTCCTTATTTCCTTTCCCAGAGATTTCAGTAGATCTCTTTTTCTCTTTCTTTTCTTTAATGTAGTAAGAGTTATAGAATTCCTTTTTTGTCTTGAAGGAACATGAGACAATGTCTTTATATGGTGAGTTGTATTTTCAGACTAATTCTCGATAGATAAATGGTTTTAACCCATCAAATAAACTTTCATTCTCAGTTCTTGGGTTATGTATATAATCTATTTTATTCCTTGAAAACCTTGTAAAGTTAACCTCATATTTTGCGACATTTTCATCATCTTTTTTCCCAAGGCTCAAAAATTTTCTTTTACATATCCGCTCGATAGTCATGAGGAAAATATTTTTCTAAGAAAATCTCTTTAAACTCCCTCCATTTAATATTTGATACTTCTTCATATTTCTTTTTGTTTTGTATCAATGAACACCATTGATCTGCGTCTCCTGTGAGGCGATAAACAGCCATGAAATTTTTTTCCCTTCCGCTCCTCCCAAAAGTATGAAATATTTTCTCTATGGAATCTATCCATTGATCAGATACAAATTTATTTTTACTCCCATTTAATTTTAGTGTTTTTTGACTCATGAAGTGTTCTAACATTGATCCTCTTCCTTGTCGATCAGGGTGCTCTATACGGGTAAGGTTATTATTCATAACCAAAGTGAGGTGTCCTAGTACGGTGATAAGTTGATATGCACCAGTTGCATCACTAGATCACATATAATTATATTGAGAATGATGGAAATCCCTACCTAGATTATGTATGTTGATATATTTTCCATTCCTCCCCCTAGGCAAAATTTCTAAATGATGGCATTCACTAGATTAGTTTATGAATCACAATACATAATTACATACATATAAAACACTTAACATAAATTGAAATGTTTATGGATATAATCCATAATCATAAATATGTTTTCATTGGGGATGTATATACTTATAAACCCTTCATAATGGTTTGTAAAGAAAATGAGAGTTATCTGAAGCATATCCCTGTGGAGTGTCAAAACCAAGACTGTAGCAAGGCCTATTGTCGTGCATCAATTCTTGTTCGAGTCTAGCTCAAAGCAGTGTTTTCAGGTTTTATCCCTAGGTACATCTATGGAAAATCCACCTCTACATACTCATATACAGATATGGAAGTATTTCTTCGAAAACTCACAAAATCTCTACAATAACAAAATTCTAGGAATCTCATCTATACTAATCCTCAAAGTCTATCTTAGGGTAGTGTTTTCTAATCAATGTTTTTCTGAATCTAGTTTCCAAGGATTGTACTAAACTTCCTATGATACCAACTATAACACCCCATCCCCAGTTACCCAATGTCGGTGCTTTATTACATAACATTGGCATGATACAAGGAATCATGTCCCAAAAGGCCGATTGGTTAGTAGACTTAGAAACAAGATACATATATAAGTTCAGCATTACTACTTGAAAATAAATACAATACTAATTTATTTCAATAGAAACATCCATGACTCGTAGAGTATTCCAAGAATTCACTCAGAACTAACTTCCTTATATCCTGGGAAAATGAAACATAAGAAAGGGGTGAGCTCAAACACTTAGTAAGGGTAATAAATACACTAGAAGATAACATAAACACTAGGAATGATGAATAATTCAAAACACATGCCTCTAAAAATAATAAACATGAACACTTTATGGTAGGAATATGATTTCAGTAAATAATGCCATAATAAGACATATTCATGGGTATTCTACTAGTTGAATAACCACATGAACCATCATTATTTTTTTCATAATGAGGGAATGTATAATGTCAGAACATCTGAAACATTTTTTCAAGGCCTCACCCAAGATGTCTAAAAATGATTAAGGCCTCGGTCCAAACCATATATCAAATTTGGGAAAGGCCTCAGCCAATTCCATGTCTAATTGACTCATTAGACCTAACGATGCACCGAAGAGCTATAGCGGGCTCCACCCATCACATACTGAGTCCAATACATTCCTCAGATCAAAAGGTTGAAACATAACATAATCAATTGTATTAAAACTAGCATACGAAATGACAATAATTGAACCATAAACCATGAATGGTAAAAAATAACACATCCACAATCAAACATATCACAAAACCATCAATAAAATATGGTATATTTTTATCATGATAAATCAACTTCAAACATGATTAAAATCCATCAAAAGGATGTTGACATAGATGAAATGAAGACTATTTGAAAGAAATACCACTTTCTATTTTGAAACCATTTAAGAGTAACATAATTATAAAAGAAAAATTTATTTTGAATATATTCTTATAATATTGTAGGGGATGTTTCTATGATGTTATAACGACATAAAATAGCTGCACTCACCGTAAAAAAACATTCTTACATTAATTTTGTCGAAAAGGTCATAAAGTACATTGTTTAGAAAATGATAGAAAGACTCCATTAAAAACATATAAGGTCAAATAAGGGTATAAATGAATTTAAACCATAGTCTAGTAAATAGTTAAAATGTTTTGAAATACATTTTAATGAATACGTGGATGTGGATGATATAGAGGTCCCAGTAGACATTTACATAAAAACAACCTTAGATTATAAAGAGATTAGGAAATTAACACTTACCTTGTACTTTTCCTTCACCGATGGAAAGTTTAAATATTATATAATAGTTAAACCATTGTTTTAATATTATACATGAACTATATACATAAATATGATATCATATATGATCTTATAATATTGCTTTGTTAATAATATTTTAGTAGTATCATTGTTTCGGGTGTTAACTGATTCGTTTTTCTTTAAATGGTCCGTTATGTAAGCGATGTTTTTTATGTATAGGATGTATTTGATTAATATAAATAATTATATTATGATCATAAACATTATTCTTAATCATAAAATGATAATTATTCTTGAACTATTACGATTCAGAATAAATATCATCGCGTTCGTGGAGACGGTAAACTGTACGTACGTACGAGGGACAATATCATTATATTGATACAGAAATCGTATGTAATTGGATGGTATATCAAATATACAGAATCATTAAAAAAATTATTTATTATTTTCATCAGTTATACTCATTATTATACCAATCCAAATAATGATGTGTTTGAATAACAAACTACACCACTACGTGGTGACGGTAATCTGTACGTATTCACGTATGGTGAATTTGTCATTTATAGGATGGATATAATAATGAGTATGGTTGTAAAATTATTATAATAAAATCATAGTATATATAATATAATGGATTTATTATTTTAGAATGAAAAAAAGAATGATGAAGTTGAAGAAGAAAAGAACATGAAAGAGGTGATGAAATATTTACATCTTCTTTGGGTTCTTCTTTTTTATTTGATCAAAAGGGCTCTTTAGGTTGGATTTAGGACTGAAGGAAGGACTCTAGGATGTAGGGAGGAATGTTGGGAGGATATATGGTCAGATTTTGGCCATGAAAAATGGCTTTGGAGATGTGAAATTATGGGAAGGGGAAGTGCCCTTTTATTAGAGAGGTGAGGGTCACTTTAGGAAAAGCTTGAAATATTATTTTATGATAAAATAATTTTCGATTTTTAATGGCTCAAAAATGAATTATTTATAGGATAAGGTGGGTATGGGTCGAAATCCTCTCAACAAATGGGTTTTAGATAGGTTTAGGTCATCATATTAACCTAATATTTTATATTTAACTCTTAGTTTAATAGTTTGACATTTACCATGTCTCTTTGTTTTTTTATATTAAATGGTTAATAAATTTATGATAACAAGACATGTAAACCACATGTGCTTAATTATTAATATATATATCCGTATATAAGGACTTTGGATTATATTTAGTTTTTTAGGAAATTTATATCAATTAATAATATAATATTTGTTTAAAAAACTCAATTATGTAAATGTTGACTTTATTTAGTATTTGATTTTTTTTAAAAGCCTTAAAAACTTTATCACTTCGAATAAAATTTTGTTAAACAACTATGAAGTGTCATATTAACCTAGAAAATTAGTTTAATTCATCATAAGCCTCAATTTAATTTATTTGGATATTTATAATTGGAATTATTTTATAATTTCATTAATAAGGTAATTAATACATCGTCATTGTGTCATAAATAAATTAAATTTTATAATTTCTAAAAATTTAAAATAAAATACCAATATGTAGGAAATATTTTAATCATTATAATTAATATAGTCTAATTTGTATTGTGTTTAACCTAATATTAAAAATGGTTTAGTTATTAAACTTTGAATTTAACTCTTTTGTCTCTTCTTTAAATAAAGTAAAAATAATTGTCTAATTCTTATCAAAGTAGACCAAAGCGGATCATATTTTATTCCTAAGGTTGTTTTTTGTCAAATTATACATATATAATAGAATTAGGACTTGTTTTAAGTTAATTATGATATCATCTTTACCCTTAATTACACTATTTAATTTTAACCATGGTAAATAAAACTCAAAAGAAACTATTCACCCAAAAAAATTCTTATTGAACCACATTTTACATAATGATATTAACTGTGCCTCTAGTATTTTTGAAATTAAAATAATATAATTGGAAAAATGATGTCTTATACAAATTTCTAAATGCTCCTAGGAGGTGGGTAAAAGATGATAAAAAGTTCAATAAAATTTTATATATCTAAACTTATTATCAAATGGCTCCAATGAATTATGAAGAACATATCTAGCTATTATGTATCAATTTTTACCGAGAATAAATTAAAACAAAATAACTAACAATTTAAATAATAAGTAGGTTTTAACCAATAACACAGTGTTTTTCCACTATTCATCAAATATTTATAGTTTTCAGAAAAATACCAAAATTTTACACTAAGCTTGTTTCGATATTAAAAATCCAAAAATGAATTCCATTTGGAATGATAAAATTTAAAAAAATTTAAAAGTGGGTGTTACAATTTATAACGGCTAGTTTTATTGGTTGTGTCGTGATTGAACTTGATGTTGCGTACAACACAAGCTATTGTAATATTCAAAGGGAAACGTACCTTGGAAGCTTGTGGTGTTGCATTCTCCACCTTAAAATAATTGTGTCCTCAAAATTTCTAGAATATTACTACATAAAACTAATCAGGTGGTTCTTCATCATAAGTTTCTTATGTTCCCACATTGCCTATTCCATCATATGGTTTCTCCATAGAACTTTTACCAGACGAGTCATCCAGTTTCTCAACACTTGTTCCCTTGTATCAAGAATCTTGACATGATCTTCACCATAAGACATATCAGGTTCCAATTAAATTTCATCATAGGTGAGTACATGATTTGGTTCAGGCATATATTTTCTAAATAGTGATACGTTGAACACATCACTGTCTTTGGAAAGACTTCGTGGAATTTCAAAATGGTAAGCCACAACCACAATTCGTTCAAGAATTTTGAAAGGTCCTGTGTACCTGGGAGATAATTTAACCTTCTTACTGAATCATATAACTCCTTTCCATAGATATACCTTCAAGAAAACAAGATTTCCAACCGGATATTCCAAATCATTCTTTTGGATATCGACGTAGATCTTCTTTCTACTATATGCTGCTTTGATGGAGGTTTAGATCACCTTCACTTTTACCATTGTTTCCTTAACATGTTCTAGGCCTATGAGTTTTCATTCAGTAACATCATCCCAACAAGTTGGTGTGCGACATATCTTTCCATATAACGCTTCATATGGTGTCATTTGAATACTTCAATGGAAGTTATTTTTATAGGAAAATTCTACCCGTGGTAAATATTGATCCCACATACCTTGAAAATCATGTGATCAGGATCTCAGCATGTCTCCAAGGGTTTGAATGGTCTTTTCTGATTGTCCATCAATTTGAGGGTGTTAGGAAGTGCTCAATGAAATTTCAGTATCCAAGTCCTTCTGAAGACTATTAAATAATTTTGATGTAATACAATGATCATTATCATAAGCAATCAATAGGGGTATATCAGGTTGTCTGGAATCTTCATTAATATATAGTCTTCCCAGACGTTCAAGTGGTAAATCTTCAATTATTGATTGAAAATGTGTTGACTTGGTAAAATGATCAATAATGACCCATATTGCATCATTCCATCAAGGAGTCATTGGTATCCCCATGACAAAGTACATCGTAATATTATCCTATTTCTACTAATGTATGGGAAGAGGTTTTAGGAATCCCCCATGTTGTTTCCTTTTACCTTTCACTTGATGAAAAACCGTACATCTCAACACAAAATCAACAATATCACTTTTCATATTGTCCTATAAATAATGTTCGTTCAAATATCTATACATCTTAGTCCTACCAGGGTGATTCCTTCCACTATTAACACATGGTGGATATTCAACTATTCCTTTCTTCCATGTTTCCTTATTTCCCTTCCCTGAGTGTTCAGTAGATCTCCTCTTCTCTTTCTTTTTTGTAAAGTCATAAAAATTAGAAAATTCCTTTTCTATCTCGATAGCACATAAGAAAACATATTCATACAAGGAGAAGGATTGAAAGACTAATTCTTTATGGAGAAATGGATTTAACCCATCAGTGAAATGATCAATCTTACTTCTTGAGTTACATATATAATCTACAGCATGCCTTTCAATCATTGTAATTTTGGCCTCATATTTTGAGACATTCTCATCCTCTTTTTGCATCAGACATAAAAATTTCCTTTCCATGTTCGCTCGATGGTCATGTGGAAAATATTTTTCAATGAAAAGATCTTTAAAAACCCACAATTCCATATTTGATACTTCATCATCTTCCTTTCTGTTTTGAATCAATGACCATCATTGATCTGCATCTCCCATGAGGCGATAAACTACCATAACAACTTTTTCCCTTTCACTACTCCCCAGAGCATAAAATATTTTGTCTATGAAATTTATCCATTGCTCAGATACTAATTAATTTGTTATCCCATTGAATGTTGGTGTTTTTTGCCTCATGAAGTGGTCTAACATTAATCCTTCACATTGTGGATCAGGTTCCTCCATACAGGTGAGGTTATTATTCATAACCTGAGTGAGCTGTCACATTAAGGTTATAAGATGATCAGCACCAGTTGTATCACCAGCTCCACTATAATTATCTTGGGTAGGAGGTAAATCCCTATATGAATTATGTGCGTTTGTGTGGTTTCCATTCCTTCCACTACGCACCATTTATAAACAATGGAATATAATAGATTAGTTTATAAATCACAATACATAATTCCAATCTTATAGAACACATAACATAAATTGAACCGTTTATGAAAATAATCCCCAATTATAAACATGTTTTCATTTAGGAAGTATATACTGATAAGCCCTTCATAATGGATTGTAAATTAAATGAGAATTATCCAAAGAAATCCCCCGAGAGTGTTGTGACCATGAGTACCGTAAGGGCCATTTCCATGCACCAATTATCGTTTATGTCTAGCTCAAAGTGGTGTTTTCAGGTTTTACCCCTTGGTACATCTATTCTAGAGACGCCTCTACCTATTCGTATTCACACAGGGATGTATTGCTTGGGAAAATCACTAAATTTCTATAGAACCAAAATTATAGGGTGTTCTTTTATACTAATCCTCAAAGTCTATCTTTGGATAGTGTTCTCTAATCAGTGTTTGTTTAAATCTAGATTCCAAGGATTGCACTAAACATTCTCTGATACCAACTGTGACTCCCCGACCCCATTTACCCAGAGTCTGTGCTTTATTACATAACATTGGTCTGATATAATGAATCATGTCCTGAAAGACTGATCAGTTTAGTAACCTTGGAAACAAGATACATTAATATGATCAACATTACAACATGAAAAGAAATAAATCACAAGTTTATTCCATTAGAAACATCCAAGCCTCCTATATTATGCCAACAAGTCACTCAAAACTAACTTCTTCATATCCTGGGAAAATGAATCATAAGAAAGGGGTGATCTCAAACACTCAGTAAGGGTAATAAATACAACAGAAGATAACATAAACATTAGGCATTATGAATATTTCAAAACACATGACTTTACAAATAATAAACATGAACACTTTATGGAAGGAATATGAGCTGAGTAATTAATTACATAAAAAACATAGTCTATGGTATTCTACTAGTCGAATGACCACATGAACCATCATTTTTATTTTCATAATGAGGGAATGTATAATGACTAACTTTCTGAAACATTCTACCAAGGCCTCGGCCAGGACATCTAAAAATGATTACTAGCTCGACCAAAACCATATATCAAATTGGAAAAGGCCTCAGCCAATTCTACGTCTAATTGTCTCATGAGACCTACTGATGCACCAAGGATATATAGTGGGCTCTACCTATCACATTCTACATCCAATAAATTCTCATATGAAAAGGTTTAAACATTACATAAACATTATTATTAAAACTAGCATACAAAATGTCAATACTTTAACCATAAACATTGAATGGTATAATTTTAGGATTGGAATGATGATTTAGATGCTCAATATACAAGAATAGGTTGAATTTTATACTTCAAAAAGTTATTTTGGAACTTTTAAAGAAGGTAATTTTTAACAATGCTAAACGTGGTAAATTCACAAGACCTCATAGTTCTACAGACAATCTTGAATCCGGATATAAATCCAAAGAAAAGTTTACCATGATAGAGATTCTACCATAATGTGTATAGAATAATACTAAATAGTGTACAAGTATAAGAAAGTATAATAGTGTTATACATTCCTTATCAATCAAAATACAGTGTAAAAATTGAAACAATATAAGTAACAAGTAGTAAATCATTTAACACAGTGAGTAGGGAATCCAACAACTTTCGATAAAGGTCCATTGATTTGTACTTTCAAGAAAGTATGTCTTACCCACACCAGGGTAATCCCTCTATATGAATATCTGAGTCTATCTTAATATCCCCGCTAGACCTTGAACATCAAGGTAGTCGAAACCTCTTTCTTCCTATCCCCGAATTCACTCGAATGTATTCATCAACATTCAGTGTCACACGAAGCAATTCTGAACAAGAGGTTTAGTACACACAAAGCATGAAATTCTATCCATAGAAGTCTCTTCAGCAGCATGTTATCTCTAGATCCATAGAACAGTATTGAGCTCATTCAAATGATCTCCTATTTATAGGCACATCTTTAATGGTCAGATCCCTCCTCCAACTGTCATATTTTCCCTTAAATTTCTGAGGGACCATTACACGTGTCACTCAAACAATAGTTTCTTAGATTCAGAAAGCATGACATCATTTTATAACTAAAACAAGAGTAAGAGAAATATGGTTTCTTCGATAAATTCATTTTTTCACTGTGTAAGGAAAAAATAAAAGTTTTTAGACTATCCAAAAAACCATTCAGGGTCTATAATACATGAATATTCAGATTCTTTCTTCAAAATAATTCAGAACCTCAATTCTATAGTATTCCGGAATATGAATTTCAATGAAATTCAGAGTCTGAATTCATAAGAATTCAGCGTCTGAACTCAGAAAGTTCAGAGTGTGAATTCTAAAGAATTTAGAGTCTTAACTCAGAAAGTTCAGAGTCAGAATTCAGAAGAATTCGGAGTATGAACTCAGAATGTTTGAAGTCTAAATTAAAAGAATTAAGTGTCATAACTTAGATAATTTGGAGTCTGAATTCATAGAATTCAGTGTTTGAATTTGGATCCTAAAAAAATAATTCTCTATAACTAATTATTTATATGATTCTGAGGTTTTAGATACAAAACTGAAATTTATACTTATAAATAAAATGATTTATTTTCATAGAAATTAGGACATAAACAATGGTAACAAGGTAAGGATAAATTTTCATTTGAATTGAATCTTTTTTATGAATATAAAATATAGAGGGAATGAAATTTTCGTTAATATATTTTGCTTGTGAATTTAAAAACAAGAAGAAATGGTCAAGTCATAAGGAATCCTTTTTTACTCAAAAATATCGCCCTTTTTGGAAAGCACAAACATCCTTATGAAAAAAATATAAGGACATAGAAAATATTTTCTAGGACTTTGAAAATAAAATATATCTCCCATAACACTTGGAAAAAGAGGAATACAAATAAATCCCCTTTTGGATTTGGAAACACTAATGATCATATTCACGATTTCAAGATTGAGGTTTATCATTTTATTGCATATGTAAATCTTCATGGATAAGTACTCCCCCTAATATGAACCCCCATACTTAGGAAAATTTCTCCTTTTACATAGTATTTTTTTATCATTCCTTTCTCCCCCTTTTTGATTTTCAAAAAGGAATACAAGTAATGGAAAAGGAAATATGGTACCTAAAATATTAGTACTAAATAACTAAAATAAGAGAAACCAATAATTTCATTAGGATTGGAAAAATTTATACAAGGAAGAAATACAATAAAAGATCGAAATTGAACAAGATTATCCTTCCTTCTCCTTCGGTATCAACTTCTTCACTATGGTTTTGAGCTTTTTGAGTTCCTTGTGATCTTCCTCTGAATATTTGATAACTTGATCCAGATCTTCTGTTTTCTTCTCCAAGGAATTTATTTTCACTTCATGAGCCTTAAGAGATTCTGCCTGACCATTCAAAAATTCTTTTTTCCTGACTGGATTCTCTTTTATCTCAATACTGAGATCCCTTTCTCATATCCGACTCATAAAAACTGAATATAACTTTGAATTAAGATGTTCTGCTTCTTTCTTCCAAGTATATTCTTCAAGAGATAGCTTTTCATCGAAATACATGTTGAGATATTTGAACATTCCATTATCAGTTTCAAATGTATCTTTGACATTATCTTGATACTCATCAAGAATTATCATGTCTTCCATAGTTTTATTTGACCAGATAGTCATCTTCCTGCAAGATCTATTGTGGGATTCCTAATTTATGAAAAAGGTTTTTAAATCAGCCTCAAGTTTAATGAACTTATACACAAGGAAAGAAGAAACTATGATATTCTACTCTGAGCATGGATCTTCTAGTTTCAATAACATTGGATGTTCCAAAATGTGTAACTTCAAGCTTCTTCCAAATACAATTTTCTGTTTCAGAAAAAGAAATGTGGCTATATATATTTCCGGTTAGGGAACACAACAAAGTATTGCATACTTTGTAGATTAGTTGAAATTCTGACTTCTATTGTTTAGTACATGTTCGGACATTCTTATCAGGAATCTTGTAATCTCCCGTAAGCATAACAATGTTGTCCAATCCAGTGTCAATAATAAAAGTCTTCATACGATCTCTCAAATATTCATAATCATTCCCATAAAAAATAGGTGGTCTATTAGGTTTAGGATTTTCAATTGAACCAACATTCATTCCTTCCATCTCAAAAAAATATCATTCCACACAAACTTATTTGTAATAAATGTTTGTAAATAAGGACAAAAATATCCTAATCAAGGAAAAATATAACAATGAAATACTTGAGCAAGGAAACTTATATGTGAATGTAAGTATTTCAGAAACCTGGATTTGATACCAATTTTAGGATTGAAATAATGATGTAGATGCTCAATATACATGAGAGGGGGTAAATTTTACACTTCTTTTCGAACTTTTAAAGAAGGTAATGTTTAACAAGGTTAAAAGAGCTAAATTCACAAGACCTCTTAGTTCTACAAAAATTTCTGATTCCAGAAGAATGTTTCTGGAAAGGAAACTTAAAAAAAAGTTTACAAAGATAGATCTTCTACCATAAAGTGTATATAATCATAATAAACCGAGTACAGGTATAATAATGTATTAGATTGTTATACATTCCTTATCAATCATAATGATGTGGAAAACTTGAAACAATACATGTAACAAGTAGTAAATCATTTAACCCAAAGAGTAAGGTTCCCAACAAACTTGGATAACGGTCTCTTGATTTATAATTTCAAGAAAGTCTGTCTAACCCACACTAGGGTAATCCCTCGATACAAATATCGAAGTCTGTATTGCTATCCTTCAAGGCCTCAAACATCAAGGTAGCCAAAAACTCTATCTTCATATCCCTGAAAGCCATTGAATGTAATCAGAAAAATTCAGAGTCACATGAAGCAATTCTAAATAAGATATTCTGTACACACAAATCATGAATGTCTCTCTCTAGAAATCACTTCAGCAGTATGTAATCTCTAGAGTCGTAGAACGGTATTGAGCTCATTCAAATGATCTCTTATTTATAGGCACATATTCAACGGTCGACTCCCTCATCCAATGGAAATATTTTTCCTTTAATTCCAGAGGTACTTGAAAATGTGTCACTCAAACAATGGTTGGTTTGAAACAGAAAGCATGATATCGTTTTATAACTAAAACAATAGTTCTCAAAATATGGTTACTTGGATAATTTAATTTTTTTGGAGTGTAGTGAAAATATAAAAGTTCAGAGTCTTACCAAAAAAAACATTCGGTGTCTATAATACATGAATATTCAAATTCTATCTTCTAAACATATTGGAAACTAAATTCTATAGAATTCAGGAATTTGAATTTCAAGGAAATTAGGAGTCTAAATTCATAAGAATTCAGAGTGTGAACTCAGAATGTTTGGAGTCTAAATTCCAATGAATTCAGAGCTTGAAATAAGAATGTTTGGAGTCTGAATTCAGAAGAATTTAGAGTCTGAACTCAGAATGTTTAGAGTCTAAATTTAGAGAATTCGGAGTCTGATCTCAGAATGTTCAGAGTCTGAATTCAGAGAATTTAGAGTCTGAATTCAGATACTGAAAATAGAATGCTCTATATCTAAGTATTTATAAGGTTTCGAGGATTTAGATATGAAACCGAATATTATACATAGAATAAAAATTAGTTACTTTTAGATAAATAATGACATGAACAATGAAAACAATGTAAGGATAAATTTCCTATTGAAATGAAAATTTCCTTATGAATGTAAAATATAGGGGAAAATTGTTTTTCCAAAAGATAGAGTGTTTATGACTTTCATAACAAGAAGGAATGGAGAAGTCATAAGGAAACCATATTTACACAATAATAAAAATAACACATCCATAGTCAAATATATCAAAAAAACATTAATACAATATGGAAGAATTGTATCATAATAAGTCAACTTCAAAAAAGTTTTAAATCCATCAAAGGATGTTGACATTGATGAAATGAAAACTATTTGAAATAAATATATATTTATATTTAAAAACCATTTTAGAGTCACATAATTATAAAATAAAACATTTATTTTGAAAATATTCTTATAATCTTGTAGTGTAAGCATCGATGATGATATAACGGTGGAATGTAGCCACACCCTCCATATAAAAAAATAGAATTATCTTAATTTTGTCAAAAAGCTGATAATGTACCTTGTTTGGAAAATGATGGAAAGATTCATTTAAAAACATATAATTTCAAATAAGGGTATAAATAACATTAAACCATATTCTAGAAAATTGGAAACATGTTTTGAAATACATTTTATAGAAAACATGGATTTGGATGATAAAGAGGTCTCTATAGATACTTAAGTAAAAACAACATAGGATAATAATGAGATTGTGTAATTAAACCTTACCTAGTAACTTTTCATAATATATGGTATGATAAAATGTTGTATAATATTTAAAAATTTTTATTAATATATAAAATAACCATATACATAAATATTAAATCATATCTCATCATATAATATTGCTTTGGTAACAATATTTTAGTAGTATCATCATTTCCGGTGTTGACTAATTTGTTTTCCTTTATATGCTTGGTTACGTAAGACATGTTTGTTATGGATAGGATGTGTTTGAATCATATACATAATGATATTATGTTCATAATAATTTTTTAATCATAAAATGAAAATTATTTTTGAATGATTACAATGGGTAATTAATCCCATCGTGTTCATGGAGACGGTAATCTGTACGTAAGCACGTGTGAAAATATCATTATATTTATGGTGAAATAATATATAATAGGATGGTATATCATATATATAGAATCATTAACATGTTATATTTATTATTTAAATCAGTTATACTCATTATCATACCCATCCAAATAATGAAGTTATTGAATAACAAACTACACCACAACGTGGAGACGGTAATCCGTACGTATGCACGTATGGTGACTTTGTCAATTATAGGATGGATAGAATAATGAATATGGATGTAAATTTTTTATAATAACATCACAGTATATATAAGATACTGGATTTATTATATTATAATGGAAACTACAAAGAATGAAGAAGTGGAAGAAGAAAATAACATGAAAGAGCTGATAAAATATTTACCTCTTCTTCAGGTTATTCCATTGGATTTGATCAAAAGGGATCATTAGGATGGCTTTATGAACCAAGAAAGACCTCTAGGAAGAGAGGTTGAAATTTTTTAGGAAATTTGGGCAGGTTTTGGCCTATCCAAAAGGCATTGGAGGTGTGAAATTAAGTATAGGGGAAGTGCCCTTTTATAAAAGAGGTTAGGGTCACTTTAGGAAAAGATTGAAATATAATTTTATAATAAAATAATTTTATGTTTCTAATGGCTCAAAAATGAATTATTTCAAGGATAAGGAGGTTATAGGTAAAAAATATCTCAACCAAGTGGTTTTATACAGGTTTATGGCATCATATTTACCTTATCTTTTAGATTTAACTCTTAGTTATATATTTTGACATTATCATGTCTCTTTGTATGTTTATATTATATGGTTAATAAAATTACTATAACAATACAAGTGAACCCTATTTGGTTAATTATTAATATATGAAACCTTATCTTAGTCTTTTGGCCTATCATTATATTTTTTGGAATATTATATCAATTAATAATATAATATTTTTTTAAAAACCCAATTATGTCAATTTTGTCAGTATTTAGTATTTAATTTTTTTGAAAGCCATTAAAACTTTATCAATTCAAATAAAATTTATTGAACAATACCTAACAAGTCATATTAACCTATAAAATTAGTTTAATTCATCATAAGTCTCAATTTACTTTTATTTGGATATTTATAATATAAATAATTTTAATATTTCATTAATAAGTTAATCACTGAATCATCATTGTGTAATAAATAAATTAAATTATATAATGTCTAAAAATTATAAATAAAATAAAATAATGTATGAAATATTTTTATCTTTCCAATAAATATTTATATTCGAATTTATATTGGGTTTAACCATATTTTAAAAATATATTATTTATTAAACATTGAATTTAACTCCATTAACTTTTCTTTAAATAAAATAATAATAAATGTCCCAATCTATTCCATGTGGAAAAAATAGGAATAAATTTTATTCCTAAGGTTGTTTGGGTCGAATTATACTTATCCAATAGAATGAGGACATGTGTTACGGTAATTATGATATCATTTTTACCCTTACTTACCCTATTTACTTTTAACCATGGTAAATAGAAGTCAAAAGTTTCTATTCACAAAAAATGATTTTCATCTTATTGAACCACATATTACTTCTGATATTAAACATTTTTTGTGGATTTTTGAAATTAAACTCACAGAAGTGGTAAAATTATGTTTTATACAAATTTGCAAATGCTCCTAAGAGGTGGGTAAAATATGGTAAAAAGTTCGATAAAATTTTACATATCTAAACTTATTATAAAATTAGTCAAATGAATTATGTTGAACATATATAAGTATTATTTATCAATATTGACCAAAAATAAAATCAAATAAAATGACTAATTATTTAAATAAAAAGTAAGTTTTAACAAATAACGTAGTGTTTCTTCACTATTCATCATAAATTTAACATTTTTAGAAAAAAACCATTATTTCACCCTAAGATAATTTCGATATTCTGAATCACAAAATGAAGTCCATTTTGAAAGATAAAATTTAAAAAAATTTAAAAAGAGGGTATTACTATTCATAACAGATAGTTTGATTGGTTGTGGTGTGTTTGAACTCAATGTTGCGTACAACACAATCTATTTGATTATTCGAAGGGAAACATATCGTGGATGCTTGGGATGTTACGTTCTCCCTATAGCCTAATAATTAAGAAAAAATTGAAATATTATTGATTATATAGAAAATTTAATTTACAACCCAACCAACCTTTTGATCCTTAATATTGTTAGATATGTAAATAGTACTAAGATGAACATGTACACTAGCCACTTTTTGTTGTTCGGTAAGAAATATGACAACATAGTTTTCAGAAGTATTGGTTTTAGCACGGTAAATTTTCTATGAATCTACCTCATTATCAAATTCCAAAGTACAAAAAAGGCCCATAATGATGAAACCTCTTACATCATTAGAGATATTAAAACCATAGAGAATTTATTTTTTTCAGATGAGAACATCGATTTTTTTTATAATTATGTACCTATGGATGAAACGAATATTCTTATTTACAAGGTATTTTTAATTTTATTTACTCATTGATTTTGATGTTGTCTATATAGAAAATTTTCTATCCTGATTGGTGTTAGTGTTTTTGTTTTCATCCTAAATATTATATTGTTAATTCCTACTCACAAGATAATGTTTTTTAGAAAATAGATTTTTTTTTTCTAATAAGACAACCTTGATGATAGGATATGAGAGATCAATCGAATATTTTATAATAAAGTAAGGCTCTCGATGATATCTCTTAACCATGTACAGTCATATGTTGACCCTACATATGGCTTTATTAGTGATGTTGCAAGTACATTGAGATCGGGTATCATTGTGTTTCAACCTATCACCTCATTCCATGTAGCATCTCTCTCCACATGACATTTTTTTTGGAATTCAAGTTCACTTACAACTTATTTATCATATAATTTTCATACATAGCAGATTATGTTGACTAATCCACATAATTACTCTACTTAAAATTATGATTAACTTTGAATGGGTGGTTGTGTTCCTTGCAATGTTTGGAAAAATGATGGGTTTGAAAAAAATAGGAATTATATAGATTTAGTTTCTCATTCATTATGATATTAATATTAGTTATGCATGTCTTTGGTAGATGGATCAAACTCTGTAGCTAGAAATGTGTGCATATCTATTTGATGAAGTAGGATTTTTAGTATGGATTATTGTTAATAATCCATTTTCTTATTCGACTACTCATTTAATATATTCATTACATTGGGGTGGATATAAATTCATTATCTTTATTCATTTAGAAAAATGGTGGGGACATATATCGTCTGTTTTGATGGATATCCTATTTTAACCACACCAAAATCATCCATTTTTTTTTAAAAAATCATTACTTATAAAATAATTCATTATTTTGGGTCTTAATATTCTATGATGGTGATAATAATCTAGGAATCCATTTAGACCAATTTCCTTAGAACCTTTAGATTTTGTATTTTTGGTTAGTTTATAATCAATTATTTTCATACAATATACCAAACAATTCTCTTTTCAAACAGGATAATTGTTTTCATATTCCATAAAAGTCAAGAGTTGTTTCTCTTCCCTCACACCCTAGTGAGGACCATGTTGAAATTGGGAGTTCCCATGAATGGTAACAATGTAAGGTTATAAATAATTAAAAAATAGTAATTTTTTTGTATTATAAATTAATATTTATGATTTTACATTTTAACTTCTTTTTTACTTGAGTTTCTAAAAATGGATGATTATTTTTCCACGGTAACCCAAAATGTATCCTTGAAAAATAAGTCTATTACTACCGACTCAGTAAATCTTCCATTATGTTTCATGGGGAATTGTGGTTTTTTCTAACCATCCTAGATGTTCTATAAGAATTTATCAAGTATATGTTCTTATGAGAGGTACAAGTCTATATAGTAGGTGAGACCATTTCATTTTTCAATATATTCTAATATTTTTTCTTTTTCATGATTCATGTAGTTTGAGAGGCAACTCAAAATGATTTTAGTATATATTTTATTTTAATTAAATATTATGTTGATTTGAAACCAATACACTCTACGCAAAATTGAAAATAAATGCGATAAATTTTATTATGTTAATTAATTATAATTACATATTTACATTAAAACACTGTGAATACACAACTATAAGAACCAAATAAAAGTAAAAATTAATGAATAATTATTACATTGACATTAAAAATATATAATATGTATCCTTATGGTATTCTATGAAGATGATTACTAATATCATAACTATGAAAACATTCCTTACTAATAAAACTATTATAGGATTGAAAATAATAAAGGGAATGAATGGGATGAAATATATTTGAATATATATAGTAAGAAAATAACACGGTTAAAAATATTTTCATTATGAATATGTTAATTGGAAATATGGTCATTATATATACATGTATACAATGGTTATATTAAGGGTATTTATATTTAATAATAATTTTAAATAATAAATAATAAATAATGAAGTAAAAATATATTAGAAATACGTTATTTAAAAAATGTTATTATCTGTTGAAATTTTATTTATCAAAATTATTCATGATTTAATTCAAAAAAATATTTTTATGGTTATTTTTGAAAATATAAAATGAAAAATATATATTCAATTTTAGTTCTATTATGTATAAGTATATTTATAATGAATATGATATTTTCCCAGGAAATATTTTTAGAATGATGTGTATATTACCTAATAAATTAAAATTAAAATTTTAAAAATTTATTTTGATAATAAATAAAATTTCATTCTAATATATTAACACATAATTATTTATAAATTTATTTTAAATAAATATAAAATATTTTATGATTAATTATTATTTTTCAATAAATTGATTTCACATTATAATTTTAATTATCCTTTGAAAACATAAATTAATGAATTTTATAATTTTATATTTCTAATGTGAGGATTTTTTTTAAATTCAATATGATAAAATTAAGTTTTCGTAATTTTTTGGTAATTTTTGAAAAGAGTATATTTTAGGTCAAATGTGGAAAATACTGCTTTTTCTAAAATAATAGGGTTTAAAACTATATCATAGGTAAGTTACAACTCATAAACTTATAAAAAATTACTCATGGAGAAAAAAATATCGAAATAGTAAAATTGCTAGTTAAAAAAATATGTTGTTGATGTTAGAAAATTCAGGTTTTTCATTTTTGTAAACATCAGTTATCATTCATCCTAATACAATTTATGTTTCATATCTTCTTTTTGTTATGATTTCTAAAGGTGATATTAAATTTTTTAATACATTAAAATACTTAAAACCCTAATTTATATAATAATAAACTAATAAGTATATTAAAGATAAATAATATTAAAAACAAATTCAAAACCCCATTGTTAAACATAAAATATATCATTTCTAAAAATTATTTTCAATAAGTTATGTAATTATTAAATTAAATATTAATATTTTTTGATGTTATAAATAAAATTTAATTTTTTTAAAATTTTTTAAAACATTTCGTAAAAAATATGTAATAATAATTGTTTTATTGTTTAGAATAACAGTTTAATTACATTTATATAATGTATTTGTTACAATATAAACTCAAAAATAAAAGTAAAAGATAAAAGATTAAAAGACCTAAAAATGACTAAAACATGTGTGAAAATGGATAGTTTTGGGATTTTAGTCCATAAACATTCACCCACAACATTTTATTCTAATTTGGATCAACATTCTAAAAAAACATATTCACTCATTATATTAAATATTTATATATACAAATATCTGACTCATTTCAGCAATTAATGGTGGAATACTCTATAGCATTTCTCCAATAATTCTGCATTATTAACTCAAAAAATATCACATTGATTCTTCACTACTCAATCTCAATAGTGAAGAATATGTGGTTTTCTGAAGAGCACAATATATGGCTTCATTGGATGTTACCCAAGGGAGAACATCAAAAGAGAGCCGGAATTTTCTACAATGATCTCTCTTAATTCATTTATTCTTCTAACCCCTCAAAGATGTTATATGTATAAAATTATGCTAATATAAATATTACTATTATTATAAATAATTTATCATACTAAATGCATATCCTTTTTCATTCTATTTCTAAAAAAATGAAAAATGAATCCATCTTCATGAGTACATGTGGAGTACTGCCTCCATTAACAATGATATTTTTTTCATTTTCTTACATAGATTAATCTATATGAATATTGAAAGGATTTGTATTGTTTTGGAAAAATTATTATGATTTTTGGTTTATAAACCATTCTTTATCATCCTTTTCATTTAAATAAAATAGTGTTTTCCCGTGCTATGTGCAGAAAACCACCTCCACAAGAACGTGACAGAATTTATTTTGAACTATAGTCAGATAACATTCACAAAATTAATTTAAAATATAGTTCACCAATAAAATAGAATCTGACTAATATCATTATTATTATTTAATAAACATATTACTCTAAAAATTCGAATTCTTGATGATACTCACCCATCGATTATATCATGTTCTATTTTTGATTGTTTAACCGCTTATAGAAAATGTTTTATAAATTTATATAATGGATAATTAAGGGAAAAAATGTTTTATTGGATCATAATATTTAAATATTAATTTTTTTTGTTATGGAAACATAACATAAATATCTCACATGTGATTAACTATCCATTATAATCTTCAGAAAAAACGGCATCACTAACCTCATCGTAATTAATCGTCATAGATATTCCAATGGAATGAAATTATAAAATTGAAATTATTTATTAATAATTTATTAAAAAAATATAATGGTCATCTCATAATGATGAATTTAGAATTTCTAAATATTAATTGACAATTCCATTATCAATCTATTACTAAAGTTACAAATGATGTTGATAACATCTGTTAATGGGAATAAAATACAACAACATAAAATATTTTTTAATAAATGATTGTAAATTGATTTTATGAATGGATATATGCATGAATAATTTTCATCAATATTTTATTAACATAATAATTTCCGAAATACAATATGTTATAGAGAGTTCAACTGAATGGGATTAAAGGTATGGGTTTACACTTCTCTATTTTATATCCAATAAATATGATTTGTATGTAGTAAATTTTTACCTTTTATCATTCAAATATATACATTGGATATCATTTATCATAATTTTATTTATATATAATGTATTTGTAAAACCATATAGCATTCTACCATTTTATTTTTCTTATTTAAAGATTACAATGTCATAATTGGAGTTTTATCCCAATTTTATTTCTATTTGGGTATCAATAACTTCTCATTACAATTTGTTAATATGTTCCATGGTTCTTACAATTATATATTCAATATGGTATCTCCTTTTTACATTTCATGAAATACTACTTTAAATCAAAAAATAATTGTAACAGCCTAGAAAATTCAAAACATAAATTTATTACAAATATATTTTAATAAATTGATTTGGTTATAATAAAAACAAACAGGTACTATTTCCAGCCAATTTCACTTAAAAATAATAATTAAATTGATCATATGTATGATTATAGCTAATTTTCAATTTTTTTTAAAGGCTTAGTTTTTTATTGGAATATTTTAAAAATAATAATAATAAGAAGTATTAAATTGAAATACATTTTTAAAATATTACTAAATAAATTATTTTAAAAAAGTAAATGGAATATTATAATATAAACTGATATATATAATTATTATAAACAAATATTTTACAGTTAATATTTGTTAATTTCGTGTCTTACCTTTAAATAATAAAGAAAATGATAAGAATAATATATTATTATTAATTTTTTTAATCACAATAATGTGATATGAGAATAGAATATTGAATTAAAGATAAAATAGTAATATTAATAATAATAACACATTTTTATTTATTTCAAGAATACTTATTATTATTTTTGTAATATATATATATATAAACTTATTAAAAAATTGATAATTTTTTTTTAAAAAATAGAATAATGTAAATAATAGTATTCATTTAAATATTGTCTCTGAATATCTTTTATGAAAAATGATAATAAAATTTCTTTTTATATTATGATATTTTTTTGGTTTTCAATTTATATGAAAATGAAATGAAACTATGATATAAAAATGTAATCGGGTCTAAAGGGGTGTCAAACCTTGGGTTCACGGGGGTCTACAGGTTGCCCTCTGAGAAGCACTACCCTTGGAGGATTCAAGTAGTGTCGAGGGATGAGGTTGGGTCTCACTGCAAGGGGGGGTGTTGAGTAGGTCCAAGAAGAGGTCCATGTTGAGGGCGTGGTGCAGTCAAATCTGATGGCTTTGGGGGATGTTGCATTCTGTTCTTTTTCAATCCACTAGAAATCCTTTTTTGTGGACGGTCCAATTCGATCAGATGATTTTTTGGATGTTAACTCTTTCCATTTTTATTATTATACATTCAATCAAAATTTTCTTTATTATTCATTAGGTTTAATTTAACGCATATAGGGATAGTTTTTTGTTGTCTTGATATTTAATTTCCAAGACTAAAATTTCAACAAGAATGCTCAACAATAATATGATAATTTCTCTTACACATCTGAACAAACAATATAATACACAACAACCTATTTTTTCAACCATTTCCCGAAAAAGAATGTAAATGGCTATAAAAACCCATTTTTCTTGTCTAAAAATAAAATGATTAATCTTGTGCATCTAAGAATGGGAGAAGGTGTCTTCTACTAAGATTATGAAACTACTTTTAAGTAAGGGAATTACACATTAATTAAAAATTATTTTATAAGGGTTCCAATGTAAGCATGAAATTATGAGTTTATTTTTTATTCATATTTTGGAAATTGTGTTAGTTCTATTTCTAATTATGATTTGGTTGTGTGGCATTTAAATGTTTCATTTTTCCCAAAATTATTAAGGGATATGTTATGATCTTTAATTTTAATCTTGATTTTGGAATTCACTTTTTTAGAGTAAAATTTATGTGTTAGTTTTATAAGATTTTAAAATCAACATGTACATTAATTGTTTTTTTAGTATGGGAAATTTATTTTATTCCCAAAAAGTATTAAGATCATTAACATTTTCATGACTAAACAATTTATATACATGTGTGTATGTAATTCCTTTATTTATATGTGAGTATTATACCATATATAATTCTAAACCATGTATGTATTTTTATCATATTAGGATTATATATCAACATCTATATATATATATATATATATTTCACAATTTATTGTGATCAAATAAGTAATGTATATGAATTTTTCAACATTGAGGATCATTTATTTTTTATGTATTCTTGTTCATGATTAAAAATATATACATATGGATATATATATATATATATATATATTCATGTTTACTGCTCTTCAAATTTTACATGCATGAAATTTTAAATTTAAATCTAATTCATTTAAAATTAAGGAGTAAATTCCAATTTTATTAACATGTAAGAGGATTTCATTCATGATTACAACATGATAGATCCCACTAAAAACCTTATAAATATAAGGGTTATTATACATTGATGTATTCATTTTCTTAGTGATGATTTTCTTTCTTAAAATCTTACCCTGATAATTTTGTGGGGGTATGTTACTACATAATAATATTCTATAATGCCAATATAAATTTTCTAGTATTATGAAAAGTGAAGAGTTCATATTTTAGGTCATAAACTTATACAATTGTATGATCAATACATTTATATCAGATAGGATTTTTATAAAATTTATTGCTTGAAATACAAAATGGTATTTTGGTGTAAATGGACGTTTTGTTATTAAATGTTCACGGAAAACTATATGGCCTGAGTTTTGGTTGTATCAAACTATATACAGTTTTTTTAGAAAAAATCACATATAAATGTATACACAAGTATTATCATCAAACCACGGGTTAGTCATTTATATGAGATAATGTATATATATTGTGTAATTAATTTAATATATTTTCTTATTAAATACCTAATTATTTTTCAAGGAACACTAACTCAATGTATGATTTCTGAAAAATTATTCCACTTATATAAATATATATAAGTTTATGTATTAAAATTTGATTACATATTAACTCTTTTAATGGACATTTTCATTTATCAAATTTTTGATAAAACATGAATTTATCCCATGAATTATAAATACAATGTCATATATATATATATATATATACACACACACACAAGGTATATAATTTTTATTAAAATGTTATAACACTTAACGTTATATTTTTAGAAATAACATAACATGTTGTTGATTAATATTAATCTTAATAATATTGTATCCTCATATAGTCATGGTCAATCATCAAGAGTTACATTGACTAATCATTCATTCATAATAAACTCATGGATTCAAATAAAACCCTCTAGTATTTTCAAGAACATTGATTTATTGAATAATTAAAATGTTTTATTTCTAATATATGGCGGGAATCATATTTATTTGTTATTTGGAGAATTCAAAACTATGTATGAATTATTGATAAAATGTAGATTTATTTCATTACTGATTTTATTGATGAAGAAAATTATTTCTGGTATGGGATTAATATTTTTACGATATTAAATGGATGAAGAAATAAACTATTTAATGTGTTATAAAACAATTTGTATCGTCTAATGAGTTTATTTCATCTATGAATAAGATTTAAATAAATCAATTTGGTATGGGACACTTTGAATTGTTTAATGATCTTATTTCACCATTGATAATTATTTAATTAAATCAAAGTGGTGTGGGACAATTTTACATACAGTTATATTTTTATATGACATGTTATGAATGAATGTGACTTATTGTGAGACGGGTGTGGCCCGTTATATCCTCTTAATGCATCGGTAGGTCTCATGAGACAAACTGGGTCTTGAAATTAGTCATTAACAAAATTATTACGCATGTCCTTCGAACTAGGCATTATTGAAATTGTTATGTATGGAAATGGAATGTGGACTTGAGAGAATATTTATGATGTCATGCATTATTCATTCCCTTGTAATAAATTTAGAAAATGAGAGACTATGTGATTAATAGACTAGTATAATAACCATGATTAAGAATCATCCTCTTATGAACAAGTATTAATTAGATATACATTTTCAAGTAAACATGGTGTAACATTTTATAGTTATATATATATCATTTCTTATGATGGTTATATTTTTCATTCCAATCCATACGAAAAGTATAAGAACTTATCTATCATTTCATGGTTTGAATTTATGTGATAAATTATAAATGATATAATTATTTGGTGTAATTAAAAACAAGTAACAATTCAAGTTAAAATTTTTATCCACACACCTAACCTATAATTGATGAATTTCATGAATTTCTGTTAATGTTCGTGCATATTTTATTATGTATTTTATTCATAACTCATTAATATTTTATCTATTTTTAGAATGATTTTATCCTAATAATGTCATGATAACTTCTCAAGAAAATGGTGAGGACATGTTATAATAAATACGAATTACATGATTTAAAATAGGTATTTCTAAATAAATATTTTAAAGAAAAATTATTTCTCAATTGTTTTGTTTTGAAACCCCTTACAGGGAATTTCCCATGCTGACCCCTTGTTTAAAATATTTTTCACCAGTCTCATTAAAGTCCAATGTTGGACTCCATTTTTTTTATGCACACGGAAGGATGTTTGGCCTTCGTGTGTTTGATATTTTATTTCAAATTTGATAAATAATTGGATTATATCAAACTCTCCAGAACCTAGAATTATAAAATATTCCCTTCTATATAATGTTTATGGCTGGGTCCTTATAGATATTCATTGGTTGAATTCCTTCTAGAGATTTTTTCATTTTTATGATTAATTCCATTCATTTGTAATGTATTTTTCTTCTCCATGACCATATCATCTATTCCATCTAATGTTATCCATTAATAAATGGAAACCAAAATATATGTTTTATCTTTTGTGATAATTATATTTTTCCATACCCATTATGTAACACATCTAGATTTGTAAAATATGTCTTTCAAATTGATTTAAAATTTATAATATTTTACATTTCACAGATTACTTGATATTTCTTATGTTATATGAAAGAAATATGATTGGATTGCATGATATGAAAAATAATGTTAATATTACACAATAAAGAACACATAGATTAGATTTTTATACATAAATCATTGTTTTGATTATGCTACATGCAATTTTGAGTTCCATCAATATAGTGTGTTACACACAACGTCAATTTTTATTGAACTCTAATATACTATAAACATTGTTATTAATGTATTATTTTATTACCACCTAGCCATTGGAATAGAATGTACAATTAAGGATGAATAATGATTGAAAAAATTATTAACATGTGTATTTAAAATGAGTCTTTGGTTATTTATTAGTTATAATTGAATGTAAAAACTATTTAAAAATAAATAAAAAAGTAATTTTCTATGAAAAATATTTCTCATTATAACTACACTATTTTATCAAATTAAATTTAAAAAACATTTGATGAATTATTTTTGCAATATTTTTATATTATATATTCAATTATTATTATTTTTAATTTCATAAAATATATTTTATAGGCATTATATAAAAATTAATATAAATTTATGAATGAATAGATGTATTCATCGGAAAAAAGTAATTTTACAACAATTTAATGTAGAACCATTATTATAGATTAATTTTTATACATAATTAATTTTTATATGAAAAATAAATCATCATTTTTTTAATGAGGACTGTCAAAATTTACATTGGGTTAATATTTTGTAGTTTTTGGATAAGTTTCATTTTTTGATGAATTGTGAAACCCCTGAATTTTAAATCAAGGATTCTTTTAAAACTAATTTATTTATATAGATAAATTATATATAACGTTTTATCTACATATATTTTGATAAATTATACATATATTAATATAATATAGGTTATTATAACCAATTCTACTATTAAATTTGGTATAAAATCAATTCGAAATTTTGAACATTTTTATTTTAAAAACACATTGTTTCGCTTCATCTATTGGATAAATATTTAATTTATTTCATCCACATATGTGAAAATAATTTGAAAAATGGATTCCATATTTTTACAAACAAAAATATAAGATATATGTTATGTTAAACTTTGTTTTTGACTAAAAACAATATTGAAAGAATTTAAAATTAATTACAGTGATTAATGTAAAAACAATATTACATAGTGGTTAAACATTAATTTTCAATGGAAAATAACATAGATACATTAATAAAATCCATTAAATGGAAATATTTCATATAGAAATGCTATTATATAGAATTATTAAAATTATTGGAGGCACGATATGTAACAGAGACCCCTAAATAAGGATTACCTTTTTATATTTACTAGAATGCCACTCCTCCTCTACTATAAATAGGACAGTCACCCCCTCACTTTTTTCACAACATTAAATCCCATTGAAATGTCCAAAACCTGAAAAAAAATGATCTAAAATTCAATAAATTATTCATATGGTACTAAATTTTGTAATAAATCCATCAAAGAAATCCCATTCGTGCCAACAAATATGAGTTTCTTGAAAAAGAGGCAACATTCATCCACATGCATTATTGTTTTATTTATTTCTTCATCTATTCAGTTATTATTACTCCATGATTATATAATAACATAATTATTCCCATTATATAGAAAATTTTTTATTCTATGTTTTCTATCTAAACTTATACACACTTCTTCTAAATGATTAATGAACATATCATTTGTTTGTACGGTGGACAACCGTATCTCAGAACGATACTGTTCAATTTTTTCACTTTCTCATGGTTGATAATTGTGATGAAAATAATATTTTTTTAATATTTATAAGTTATTTTTTATTTAATTATTCAAATTAAATTATTTTATAAAAAATTCTTGTCAATATTTCAAATTTTTGGAAAAATGATAACGTCATTTATTGTCATTTGGACTGTTGCAATCTCAAAGCAAAGCGATTCGTTCACACTCTACATGGAATGAATTAATGATGGGTTAAGTAATATTATATGATTTGTATGAAATAATAATTTTACTATAACAATTTAATAAATATATATATTTTTAAATTACATTTTTATTTCAATGTGATAAGAAAAGATAAACAACATTCATGCGTGCATGTGATGAACCGTCTCCATAAACAGTGAAAACCAATTCATATTTAAATATATTATAGAGTATTATATGTTCATATATAATTAATATATATTATATTTATATAATTTATTAAATTCTATAATTAATTAAATCATGATGTGTGTATGAGGATAAAGATTAACAAAGTCAAAACATATAAGAAAATCAAAGTGGTTATTACTTGAAACATAACATTAACATGGAATTTTAAATAGATGGAAAATATTAATACATAATAAAATAATATGTGTTATGATATATAATAATATGTTTCTTTTATATATTTATAATAAACATATATTTGTTATACAATAGTTTTTAATGTATAAGATGAATTTAAATACCTATGGTAAGGGTTTTCTCATCTTACTTTTATTTCTATGCGACTTATGCTTTTTTCACTAATCCTTTATTTTGTGTGGTGTATATACATCCCATTAATTTTTTATATTTTTATTATAAATTAATTTATGTGACTTTAAATATCAATTTTATGATTATTGTTTCATGGGGTATTAGGTTCAAAAATTAACAAATATGAAAAGTAATTTTTGTCTCCATTTTCATTCTTTGATATACATGCCATGTTATATACCTATAATATTCTACGGTGTTTAAATAATAATATTATACATGTTACATAATGAATATAATTATATTAATGAAATTGTGATCTCCATTTAATGTTATTATTTTATGGGAATTATGATTCAATGTTACTATTGTGGTATCACTTTATTGTTACAATGTCAATGTTTAGCAAGATTGTTTATGATTATGCATCCATTAATAAAATAGTATGATCTATATATTATTAATTCTCATTAATTTTCATCATATATGGTTTTTAATTAATTATTTATGTCATGGACCAATTTTTCCACTATTTGGTACATTTGTTAATTAAGAAAACACATTTAGGAATATCCAACATCACATCATTTTTTTCAGAAATCTATGTTCTAAAATTGATATGTTTTTTGAAAATTTTTTTAGATAATTTATATTATTCTACTTTTTTCATTAAAATGAGTTTTTTCAAATTATATATCATTTTGAAAAAATTTATTTTAAAAAATAATATTCTTGTCATTTTATTATCAAGTCACTTTTCTAAACATTTTAAAAAACATTGGGAATTTTTGGCATGTACATATTTATCCACCATAATAAACTTTATTCCATTGAATCTTCTATTTATAGTTTATAATATTTATATTTAAGAAATTTTACTCTGAATACTATATGAATTCATTGTTTTTTATGTTTTCTAAAATAAAAATACTTTCAAAGACGATTTATTTCCAATAAGAGTTTTAAATAATTTTCAGAGTTTTCATTATATGTTTTCCAAGTTATTTTAAAATAAATAGTTTTGAAAAAGATTTCAAGATTAATTAATAAGTTTTCAATTTAATTTTCAAATAAATATTTTATAAAATTTTATTAAGAATTATTTATATGTTTTGAAAGTTATTTTAATAGGTTTAACAAAATTTTCATGAATCCTTTATAAATATTCTTTGTTATTTCAATGAAAAGGTTTTCAAATTGTTTTTAAGAATCATTTATATATTTTCAATGTTATTTTGAAAGAACATTTTCAAAAAATTATTTCATTATTCCATATATGTTTTCACGGTTATTTTTGTTTATATGTTTTTAAAATAATTCATTATCAAATTTTGAATTATTTATTGAAGAATTGTATTTTTAAATGTTTTCATGTATTAAAAATTCATTTTTAGAGATATATTATTTTTATTTATAAAATTTCCATGTTGTAGTTTGAAATGCTTCTCAATTTTAAATTAAATCTTTTGAAATAGTTTTTGATATACTATCGATATGATCCATGGTTTCCATTAATATTATTTCTATGAATATATTATGTTTTTATGGCATGGTTTCTACGATACTCATTTATCTTCCATGAGTTATAGGATTATGAAAAACACTTGTTTTTATTAGTAATGATTTGATGAAATGATTATGAAAACATTATCTTTTCCACATGATCTGATATCATTACTTGATTATGATACCTGTGTGTTTTCCAGGGTTATGTTATAATGCATATGAAACCCATATTTTTTTATGGGTCGTGAAAAGATGAATGTTTTATAATATTATTGAACTTGTATGTATGATTTCATTATGTGATGTTTGGGACCAATATATCCCTCCAATGCATCATGTATTGAATTATATTTCATGGTATAGGGATGGATGGAATAGGTAGTAAACCTGGTTTAGTAATAGAATTTATTGACTAATATACTCTTTGGATTAATCCTTGAATACTATGATTTTGTTGGGTTTGGTCCTTGATTTATAATATTATTTTGGATGTGAACCTAGTCCCCTACAAGGAATGGACTGTTGCGGGGGATGGCGGTGTATCCTACCTAGTTGGTGTATCCCACACAATGTTTCATGGAAGGATTTGGAAATGGGCATGGAGTCATAGGGAATTATTTTATATTAATATGTGTATGCCAGAAATTCTACATCTTATTTCCATGTCATTATATCTTGTATAATGCTCTTGATTCCCATTTAATTCGTGTCTTAAAATCATCAAATCATTATTCCATGAATCTTGCATATTATCATCGATGTCTATGGTATTTTATTCAAATGTTATTCTCATGATAAAATACTTTCATTCTCATCTTAATTTTAAATATATCTTTATTTATCATTTATGAGAATCTATGATCAACAATTCTTATGTATCCTTTCCCTAGGTATTGTAGAATGTTTTTAAATAGAGATAATAAATGGGAAGATATTTGCGGGAAACATTGATGAACTTTCACCAAGTTAAAATGCTATGTTACAAGATTCCAAAGACACTAAAATATTATGATCCTAGGTAATGTAAATTTTTAATGTGAGGAATATTTATATATAATTTTAACATCCTAGATCTGAGGACCACTCAACGGGTTCCCTGAAACTGGTTGGTCACAGGACCTCAAGCGCATTTCTCCAAATGCCAGATGTTGCTGACAAACAACGAGGGACAAGGACTGATTGTGGAAAAACTATGCCCTCATTTTTCAAAGTGTATCACAATGAAAATAAATATAAACATACAACAGTAGAAGCAGTAAACAATATAAACCTGAAAAAGACAACAAAAGGAAAGATAATTATAACTCATACATATATGATGATGCAATATGTATCTAATTCATAGAAAAAAAAGCGGAACAAAAAACCATGAAATCAGATATAATATAATATAATGTACAAGTACAACAAAGAAAAAAAATGGTGCAGCCTGAACTCAGCAGCATCAGAAGCCTATGCTCAGTCCCATGCTCTCCCAATCCTCTACAACAATCAGGTGCATGTATAAGGAATCATTCCCTTATCAAAACTTGAATCAACATAATCTGTTTGGGCCCAATACATGACCCAACTATGGTGTGATAAATAAATCCCAGTAGGCAACCACCATAGGCTCGTGCACAACTGACAGTGAAAAATGTGCAATTATAGTGTGCAGTAATGTAAAGCAGTAAAATTGGAAGTACTCAAAAGTAAGTATCCTATCAATTACATTACCATTTTAATATTTATTTAACTACTAAATATAATTGAATCATATGTTTTTGAGACTCAGCCTCAGCAAACAATCTCTTATACAGCACCGCAACAAAACTACAACATGTTATCTAACAAATAGAAGGTAATAGCAATACCATGCATGTGGTTTAGCTTGGCAGGTATAACATAATAAGTCACCACAATTAATATTTCAAGTATTGAGTGTCCTCAAACATGAAAATCCTTACCCTCAGCTAATCTGAATCATATCCCTCAGGAGATTTCCCTCGGGATAAACGAATATTTCCCTCAGGTAGAGAAGTATAGCCCATAGGCATATGAAATGTTGCCCTAGTGCTAAACTAAACAATGCCCTCAGGATAAAAAACACTTCCCTTAGGCAAAGCATGTAACTGGGCCAAGCCCAACATACAATCAAGCAATTATATATGTTTCCTCTATTGAAAAATCAAAACATGATTATAATCATGGCATACCCACGGGTATCCTGGCCAAATGGTTAAACAAGGGAAACACACCGACATGGTGGCCCTGGATCCATGAAATGATCCCAAACAGCGGTTTATATTTATCATTAGATTATCTATGAAATTATAGATATCTTATTATCTAAGTCCTTAGCTATAAGAAACCCCGAACATGGTCTCGTGGAATAACGGTACACAAAATCACTAGAAAGTTTGAAATAAACACCAGACCACCTACCTCAACCTCCACTGATCGATATACATGAACGACACCTCCAAAAATTTCCGAGAACAATGTAGATTGGGGAAGAATGATAAATCACTCAAACCCAAATAACATACCCTCAAGAAAGAATTTGAAGGAGACACAAAGAAGAGTGAAGTGCTTACCCGCCCAGTCCAAACGTGATCATTGGCGAAGGAATCAGATTCTCGGTGTTTGGTTTGGAGCTCTTCAAAGGTCCGACCATCTCACTTATGGCCTCCTGGCGTTCTATGAATCCTCTATTGAAAGAGGAGGCTAATTCTGGTTTATAAAAAAACACAACTACATGTCTTGTACTCTCAAGTACACAACATGTACTTCTAATTTTTTAACTGTTCCTCTGGTGGATACTTTTCACCGCCACACTATTCATCTGTTGACATGATTACATGGCGTTTATTTCTGAATACATTACGTGTACTACTGTTCGTTTGGGATCTACTCCCACCGCCTTATTGTTCACCTGCCGACTAATTACACCACAAGTATATACTAAGTACATGACGTCTAGTTTTTTTTTACACCCTTGATCACCGACATGCCTACATGCCCATTGTACTCATACCACACTGCCAAAGTACATGGCTTGTGGAAAAGGACAAGGCGTGTACCCACCAATTTTGGGATTTTTCCCCATTTTCCTTATTTTCCAGAAAGCACTTATGGAAAAAGGAAACGACGAAACTCGTACATCAAGAATAAGAACCTTGTCCTTTCAATCTTCCCACCATAAGTCAATTTATCCCCGAATTTCCCTTCCAAGGGTTGTGAAGATAAATCTGAGAACAACTTAGGCCACTGAGCATGTATGTCGGTCTCCCGCTCCTAATTTTCGTCCTGCACTCGGCCATGCTGCCATATCTACCGTAAAAGAGTAACTAACCAGCCTCAGAGAACCATTGTGCTCCTTTCAACAATACGAATCAGATGATCCTCAACGGATGCATCTACCTGAAGTTCAACCTCCTAAGGATGCATGACATGAGACGGGTCAGAGTGATAACCGCACAGCTGAGATACATGGAAGACATCGTGCATGGATTGGTACCTATGTGGTAACTACAATCGATAGGCAAAATTCCCGACTCTCTCCAGAATCTCAAAAGGCCCCAAATACCGCTGTAAAAGTTTACCCTGTCATCTGATATACCTGTGTCCTAACCTCAGCGAAACATGCAAGAAAACCTGATCCCCGACAATTAACTCTAAGGGTCATCTACGGTGATCAGCATAAGATATCTAATGAGACAGGGAAGTATCCGTCTACTTCTAAATCAACTAGACCTGCACTGATGTATTCTACACAAGACATGGTCCTAGTAAATCTACATCACCTGACTTTAACGAGCACAAAGGTGATCAGCATAACCTAAGATATAAAGCCTCATAAGGTGTCATCTCAATTGTTTCATGGAATCTATTATTGTAGGATAAAATATTCCAGGGGTATGTTCTTCTCCCAAGATCCACCAAAGTCCAGGAGGCATGCACGCAGCATGTACTCTAGTACCTGTATCATATTCTCTGACTAACCTTCGGTTTGAGGGTGGTAAGTTATGCTCAAAATCACCTCTGTACCCATTTATCTCTAAATAATCTGCCAGAAACGAGACGTAAATCATTAATCCTGATTTGAAATGGTAGAACAAGGGAAACATGAAGATGTAATACCTCTATGATATACAAATTCCAAAGCATGTAAACACTGAAGGTCTCCAGGATCGGAAAAAAGTGAGTAACCTTCAATAGTCTGTCCACAAAAACCCATACAGAATAATTGCCTCGAGGTGAACTTGGCACCCCGGTCACTAGGTCCATCGCAACATCATCCCATTTCCAAACTGTAATGGGTAAGTGTTGTAACAGTTCGGCTGGCCTCTGATGCTTTGCCTTCAATTGCTGTCAGGTGGAACATCTCGTAACAAAACAAACTACCTCTCTTTTCATACCCGACCACCAATACTGACATCTCATGTCACGGTACATTTTGGAAAATCCGGGAAGCACTTCTTAGGTTGAAGCATGAAATTCCCACATCAACTCCTCATGTATATCCCATGTAAACCACGCTCATCCATGGACACGCATAACCACATCATTTCCTATCGTCAAACCAGGAGGAGAGTCCTCACATTCCACCGACTCCCGTAGAACGAGGCCTTATGAATCTAATAGATGTCTCATCCTCACTCTATTTAGGAGGGTAGAAGTCACAGCTAAGGAAGAAAGATAGGTTTTCCCCTGATGATCGTGCACCTCCAAATGTGTCTCAGAGAACAAATCCATAAGCTGCCACTCACCGCTGGCCTCCTTCACTGCCTATATCTGAGTCCTCCTACTTAGTGCATCAGCTACTATATTACCTTTACCTGGTGTATAGGAAAGCTCAAAGTCGAAGGACAGAAGATATTCAACCCACCTTCGCTATCTCATGTTCATGACACGCTAGGTAAAGATGTAATTAAGGGTTTTTTGGTCTGTAAACTCCAAAAAATGCTCTCGCAAGAGAAAATGTCTCCAAAAACGTAACGTATGTACAACTACATCCAACTCGAGATCATGCATCGAGTTATTCCTCTCATGTGGCCTCAAATCTCGAGAACTATACGGAACTACTCGATCACCCTACATCAACACTTCTCCTAGACCAATACCTGATGCATCACAGTATACTGTATAGCTCTTCCCTTTCCCTAGAAGTATCTGGACTAGTGAGGATGTCAACCTTCCTTTCAGCTCTTGAAAGACTATCTCTCAAGCTTCTAACCAAAATAACTTCTCACCCTTCTTATTCAAACCAGTCAATGGCACTGCTAAGTGGGAGAAGTCCTTTATAAATACCATGTAGTAACCTTCCAACCCTATGAAACTTCTTATCTCAAACAAGTTCTTAATCTTCTACCAGGAAACTAATGCTCTCACTTTTACTGGGTCTACTGCAACTCCTGCATCTAAGATAATATGTCCCAAGAGGTGAATCTGGTCCATCCAAAAGTGGCACTTTTAGAGCTTAGCATATAACTGTTTCTCTCTCAGTTTACTTAGTACGATCTCAGGAAGGGTGGTGTGGTCATGTTGTGTTTGAGATTACATGAATATATAGTCCACGAAGTGTACCACAAATATATCCATATATGGGTGTAACACACGATTCATTAGATCCATGAAAACTGCTACCACGTTCATGAGTCCGAACAAAATAACCAAGTTCTTTTATTGACCATATCTGCTCTGCAAAGCTGTAATTTGTATGTCAGATGATCTAACACACAACTGATGATATCCAGATATCAAGTCAATTTTTGAGAGAACTCTTGCTCCTCGAATATAATCAAAAAAATCATCAATCCTCGGCAAGGGATATCGGGTCTTAACCGTCAACTAGTTCATTTTCCAATAACCCACACAGAGTATGAGGTTACTATCTGCATTCTTCACAAACAAGACATGTGACCCCCAAGGGGATATACTAGGTCAGATAAAACCCTTTGCTTGCAACTCATCCAACGTCCACATGAGCTTCGGTATCTCTAGAATATCCATCCTTTAATGATGAATGAACATCGGTGCCACTCCTTGAACAAGCTCAATAGAGAAATCCACCTCTCGCTCAGGAGGTAGACTTGAAAATTCATCCTGTAAGACATCTCTGAAATGATTTACCACTACAGGGAAATACTTCTTACACATTCCCTAGTCATCCAGATATAAACACGCAATATGGGCTGTCACACCACCTTGCCCATGATGCTCAGGTCCAGCCTAGCTCACCTGGACTACCCATTTTCCCCTGTATAGACTCTCTCCGCCCTCTAGTAATGAGAAACTCACCACATGAAGATAGAAATCCACAAGGGCTCCAAAGGTTTCCAACCAGTCCTTCCAGATAATGACATCATAGTTCATCGTCTCTACGACATAGAGGACCCATAGGAAGTGACACCCACCAACCACTAGGGGTCACTCCTTGCACTGACGCACACCTGTCGTTCTAATCCCCAACGGAGTGTCTATCATCATGGTATCCGAAGAAGAAGAAACATAGATCCCAAAGCTCTCCACAATGGGAACAGACAAAATGATATTCGTAGTACTAGTATCGAAAAGCACAGAAGATAAAACAAATGAAACTAAAATAGTACCTATGATAGTGGAAGGTCCAGCATCCTACTCTTGTTGGTTCTGTTGCACTGCATATGCCTACCTACTACCACAGCCCTGCGACACAGCCTAGCTACCCTGAGCTGACACGCCTTGTTGTCTCTGTAATCCTGGTTTCTGGTTACCACGAACATGAACACTACCTCAGCCTGAACGCCCTGACGTATCCCAATTTCCTGGCTGATAAGTAGTTTCTGGACCTACCCCCTGTAGGCTAAGTCTGCACTGATCCTCTCTCACTAGCCACTGGTAGAAACACCCTCCAAAAACATTGGAGATTACCCACCTTGATGCAAGCTCAACACTCTACTGGTTCATGTGGACACTAAGGTCTCTTGTTCCCCTCGTTACCAAACTGGCATCATATTTCCTATCCAACTGTAGAATTCATCTCGCTAGTACGTCCACCATGAGAAAAATCTATCTACCTCTTCCTATTATGGATAGAAATAGTACCCGTGCCTGGTTCATAATAACATGCACTATAGGAAACCTGAAAACATTTTCCGGCAGCTGGATGTCATATCAAAGACCATACACAAAGCGTCTAGCCCTCAACGCCTCATCAACCACCATAATAGGTTAAAAACATTGATACTCAGTGATTTGGGTAGAATAATCCATCACAGACATGGTACCCTACTGCAGATTCATGAAATCCTGAGCTGGATCTACCCATAGCGTCTCCAGAATGAAAAATTCATATAATACTACCTGAAAATTTCCCCACTCCATGTCTCAGTGATGCACAGTCTGAGTGGTAACATCCCACTATCTCTTGGCCGAATCACGCAGAATATATATAGAGAGCAAGATCCTCTTCCCAGGAGGCATCTCCAGATGCTCGAAGATAGTCTTCATAGAACCCAGCCAAGACTCTGGAGCCTGTGGTCCGCCATCCATTGAAAACGTAGGTGGATGATGCTGATAGAATACACATGTTAGAACTTCCATAGATGTGGAAGCCGACAGTGATACCTGGATGGTCAACATGAACCGCATGAAGCCGTTACAGAACTAAGCATATGTTCCGGCATCTAGTATAACAGCTGGCACCGCATCTGACACTGCTGGACAATCCATTGGTAGCTCATGGCCTACCGTCTCTAGATTATAATCATTCTCTCTCTCTCTCTCTCTCTCTCTCTCTCTTGTCTATCAATTTTTGGTTGTCTTAGTGGCATGACTCTACATGGTCAAGCACACACCTTAGATTTAAGACCATCAAGAACCAAGAACTGAAAACGTATGAAGGGGGTAAGAGAAACAAAACCATAATATTTTACAAAACAAGACTATACAATGTGTATAATCACTACAAGATGTGTTCATTTAATTCTTTCACATGGGTGTGTACTTATGCCAGAACTAGTCATGTAACACCTCAAACACATGACCTGTTGTCCACACACACGACGTGTACTAGCATTTCCATCCCTTGTCTGAGACCTTCTACATGGCCAAGCCACACGGATCTATTTTTAATGAGACTGCACAACATGTATATGGTCTACACGGTGTGTACTATTATGCAATTACATGGCCGGGTTCTGATGTTGTCCTGGGTGTGTCTCAACCCTAGGTACATGGCGTGTTACACATGCAGAAAGCTTGTACACCACTCTATATCCCCGGCCACATTCCCAAGTCCACACGGTCTCTCACTGGTCGAAACTACATAGCATGTCCCATAGGTACACGACTTATCCTAGATGAGCTTCACCGACCCGTGTAGTACGTGACACGGCCGGATACATGGCTCACACTATAGGTCATGTTTCATATGGACAATACATGTACAAGAATAGGTAGCACCAACCTGTGTTGTTAGTTACACAGTCGGGTGCCAAGATTAAACAACACAATGTGTTCTACATTGACGCGTCGTGTTTAAGCAATGTTTTCTCCGTCCATGTTGTCAGCCACACCGCGGACATAGGGTTAACACGACACGAAAATTACGACCGGTACAAGGCATGTTCCCTCTAGAGTTTTCCCATCATATGTTTCGATTTACACGGCCTATGACATGGTGATCAACTACACGGAGAGTACTTATGGTACATGATGTGTACTTTAAAAAAATATCATTTCGTCTCGAACAAAATAGTACTTGGCGTGTGTTCATAGAACCACACGCCATGTTGATTGGGTTTCTAGATAGTACACCTCAGAAACTACTCTGAAGGCCCATTTTTTTATAAAACAATTCAAGCATTGGTATGCCAAATTCTGATCTGTGGGGGCCCATACTACCCTTGAATCAAAGATTAACACCTGACCTTTCACTTTATAGTACAAAACACAGTAGAAGTCTAGATAATGATCTGCTAAATTCGGTTCTAAGAGAGCCCATAATTCTTAAGAACCAATGTTTAGCATCTATAAACCCAACCATAACATGTACCAATACCCTATCAATATTAGGCATATATAACAAGGTACCTATCACAATGGCATGTATTTTATAGAAAAAATTCTATCACAACAACATTAAATTTCCAATTCACCTACATGTTGTGAAACTATGCATGGCAGGTGATTCTAACATTTTTCTAAATGATGCATGAGATGGCATATCCTCATCCCATCAGGTTGTGACTAAAATTAATCCCAATATAAAAATATAAATAGAAAACCACCAGATTTTCACCCAACAGTTAAATCAAATCAACTATAAAAGAGAAAAACCAGAAAAATTTCTACAGGAGGTAAATTGGATTTTCCATCTACACGGGTTTGCTACTCTGGGGAATAGCTTATTAACAAATACCAATTCCATCTTATCCTTGACTATAGGCTCAATGTTGTATGTCAAAGAAAATAAATCCTATGATACCAATTTGTAACGTCCCAGATCCGGGTGCCACTCAACGGGTGCCCCGAACCAGGTTAGTCACATGACCTCAAGTGCATTTCCCCAAATGTTAGATGCTACTGACTAGCAGTGAGGGCCAACGACTAATAGTGGGGAAACTATGCCCTATTTTTTCAAATTGTAACATAGTGGAAATAAATATAATCATACAATAGTAGAAGTAGTAATCAATATAAACCAGAAAAGGACAAAAGAAGGAATGATGAATTCCATTCAGACATATATGATGATGCAATATGTCTTTAATTCTAAGAAAGTAGTCAAAATAGAATACACTGCAATCAGATATAATAAAGTATAAAGTAAAAGTATAGAAAATCAAAACCAAACAGTGCAACATTATATCAACAGCATCACAAGCCTAAGCTCGGTCACATGCTCTCCCACTCCCCTACAACAATCAAGTACATGTATAGGGACTCATTCCCTTATCAACTCCTGCAGAAAAACAATTTTTTTGGGCCCAAGACATGTCCCAAATAGGATGTGAGAAATAAATCCCTATAGGAAACTACCAAAGGCCCTTACGCAACTGACAATGAAAAATGTGAAATAGAGGTGTGCAGTAATGTAAATAAGTAAACTAGGATGTACTCAAAAGTAACTATCCTATTAATTATATTACCATTTTAATATGCATTTAAAAATTCAATATAATTGAATTGTATATTTCTGAGACTCATCATCAGCCAACAGTCTCATATAAAGTGCCGTGGAAAAACTACAATAGGCCCTCTAACAAAGATAAGGTAATAACAATACCAAGCCTTTGCTTTAGCGTGGAAGGTATAACACAAGAAATCACCACAGTGAAAATTTCAAGTAGTCACTGTCCTCAGACTTGAAAATCCGTAACCTTAGGTAATCAGAATCAAAACCCTTAGGTTATTTCAGTTAGTGTAAATGAATATTTCCCTCAGGAATACGAGATATTTCCCTCAGGCACAGAAGTACTTCCCACAGGCATAAGAAACGTTGCCCATAGGCTAAACTGAACAATTCCCTCGGGCTAAAAAAAACATTTCCCTCATGCTAAGAAATTAATCAGGTCGAGCCCAACATACAATCAAGAAATTCTATTTGTTTCCTCTCATGAGAACTTACAACATGCTTATAATCACAGTATACCCACGGGTATCATGTCCAAACAGGTAAACCAAGGAAACACATCCACGAGGTGGCCCTTGATCTGAGAAATGATCCCAAACAGTAGTTTATATTTATCATTAGATTATCTATGAAATTATCGATATCTTATCAGCTAAGGCCTCAGCCACACGACACCCTGGACATGGGATCGTGGCACAACGGTACACAAAAATCACACAAAATATGCAAATAAACACTAGAACACCTACCTTGACATCCACTGATCGATATACGTGAACGAAGCCTCCCAAAAATTCCTAGAACAACATAGATATAAGAAGAATGATAACCCTCTAAAACTCAATTAACATCCCCTCGGGAATGAATTGGAAGGAGAGATACTAGAAGAGGGAAGGGTTTACACGTGTGGTCCAAATGTATTCATCGCCGACGGAATCAGAGTCCTAGTGTTCGGTCAGGTTATCTTCCAAGGTCCGGCCTTCTCTCACATATCCTCCCAGTGTTCTAAGCTTTCTCTATTTAAAGAGGAGAGTAATAATGGTTTATAACAAAAAAAAAACAACTAAACAGCATGTACTCTCAAGAACACGACATGTACTTTTCATTTATTTACTTTTCGTCTACCATCTACCTTTCACCGCTACACTGTTCATCTGTCGACAAGATTACACGACATGTATTTCTAAATTCACTGTGTGTACTACTGTTATGCTGGAGGCTACTCCCACTGCCTTACTATTCACCTACCGACTGATTACACAACATCTATATACTAAGTGAAAGGCGTGTAGTCAGTTTCTACACCCTTCATTGCTGATATGCCTACACGCCCTGTGTTCTCATCCCACACAGCCAAAGTAAATAGCGTGTGTAAAATATCATGGTGTGTACCCAAAATTTTTGGGATTCTTCCGCATTTTCCTTATTTTCCCGAAAACACATAAGGAAGAAGGAAAATAAAAAACTTGTACCTCAAGAATAAGAACCGGGTTCATACAATAATGATGTATTATCCATGTATGTTAAGCCTAGGTCTCTCTTATTGGTATCAAAGCAATGGTGTAGTAAACATTTGAAATCATGGAAGTGAAAACATTATTTGGATTCATGTAGATATTTCAAAGGATATGACTAGGGATGTCACTATGTATAACCCAAATGTATAATATATTTTTAAAAAATTCATAATTTATACATCTTATAATAGACTTATCATGATTATGGGGTTTTCGCTATGATAATTGATTCTTACACTATGATTTGTAGATTTATTATATTGTGGGATCCAAAAGGAACTAGGTTAATGTTTTATGTGATATACATATTGATGATGCACAATTAAATAGAATATCAATAATGTGAATGATGTGGTGATCTTGCCTTTTTATTTCCCATAGAAAATGATTAATAATGTTTTTCTTCACCAACTCTTAGACTCACCAAATAGGTGAAAGAAGAATTTTACTAAGATTATGGGTAATGGAGACAAAGGGGAATGAATATTTAGTATCTATTTTTTCAAAATGTGGAAAGAATCACCTAAGTGACTATCTTGGAGGAACAAAATTTTTTTTAGATTATTTAAAAGAAGTATAAAATATATGTAAATTTAATGGAAAAAATTAAAAGTTTGGTTAATGATATGGATAGGAATATTGGCCTCACAATGTCAAAATTGATGGTAATTTTCTTTATGTGTGGAATGAATGGCCATAATGAAAATCGATGACGAAATTTGTAATTTTATAAATAGAATTAACAAGGAGGTCTGAGTAATGGTTATATTTCAAATGATAATGAAAATGAAGTTGAAATATGAAATGAAAAAGTTACTAAGTAATTTGATGAGGTAGGCTTGTTAATGTATTTAGGTGGAAGTGAAATAATAAATTTTTTCTCTGTATTTGGATTCAACAATTCTATTATATGAATGGAGAAATATATAATGATTATTTATTTTATGATACATTCAAGGGAATTACAAGAATATATTTATTGGATTTGATGACTAAAAAAGTTATTTAATTGAAATGTGATATTCATTTGAAATTAATTTTAACGTAATAATAACCCTTAATATGTTCCTAGTATATAGATAATTAAGTGTTGACAATATTTGATAGATTTGAATAAGTAAATTGAATGGTACGTATTATGTTATAAATGAACAATTATTTAATGGAAATTTGGATTAGGATATCATTAATGATGATGAAATCATTTTTCAATTTACATAATAAATTAAAAAATATTTTTAATAAAGAAACATTCATGTTAAAAATAAGGATTTATCATCATTTTTTTCATTATCATGTTTCAAGGGAACACTTGTTGAAGGTATTGACATGTTTTTATGTAAAAAACAAGATATTATATGATATATGGGGATAAATGTTTTGATTTTTTTAATGTATTTACATTATTTATAAAATTCATGAATTTAATTATAGAAGGGGTTATAAGGTTAACCATATATAAAAATTTTTCATGTCAAACATTATATGAGGTTACAGATGATAATGTATTATCTCTCTATATATGGTTTTATTCATATTTGAAAACATAATATATCCTTTTTTTGTTACTATAAAGGCATATGGAATGAAATATCATTATTTTTTTGGATCTAAAGATCAACTAATTCTTCAGGAATGACACGTTGACCATCATTTTTTAGAATAATAGATGATGAGGAAATTGTTTAAGGCACAACAAACATTGAGGTTTTCTTAAAACCAATTAAGTATATATTCTTATGAAAATAATTCATCTTTTGGTAAAAATCATTGAAATAAAATTTTATCATATTATCATCATTTTTATGATATCAATGTCCCTTAATAATCCATTTTATGCCTTTGTGATCATTAACCATCTCTTGACCATGTTCTCTTTCACAATCTATCTAGCCTTCATAGTTTGATTTCTCCTCTATATCTATGTTTTAACCTATAACCTATGTTCTCCAACATGGAAACCTAGTTCTATGTTACATTGGGTAACCTTTATAGTTCCAACTTCTCTCGTTTTAAAGGTATTATTAACATTCATTTTTATGATGTGTGTTTCTATGAAATAAAATTTTAATCACTAAAAATTATATAACATAGATGCATTTTTAGGGTGAAATTAATCATAAAGGGGTTTATAATGTAATAAAATTATATTTTTTGATATAAATAATTTTGAATTAATTTTATAATTTTCATATTTTATATATCACACATCACTGAATATATCTGTCAGTATTTGAAATCACTAAGTTTGTATAGAATTATACACAAAAGGATAATCTTACACTACATGAATAACATATATTATATTTAGGTACATTAGAAATTATATTTATCATATGTTAAATACGATGTTGAGTTCCATTGATAGATTTTGATACATGCAAGGTCGATTTTTAACAAATAACAATATAATTTTAATATTGTTATTTAAAAATCAATAATGTTACCATAGAGCCAATGGAATTGATTCTATGAAAAATATTATATAAATTTTGAAAAAAGTATTTACCCATGTCTACAAAATGAGTCCCTTGGAAAAAAATTAGTTATAAATAAAAGTAAGAACTATTAAAAAACAATGAAATCCATTTTCTATGATAAATAATTATATATCAAAAAAAAATTAGACCCAATAAATTAAAAACATCTTAGGATGAATTATTTAATGAAATTTAGATATTATAAATTCAATAATTTTTTACACTCATCAAATATATTTGATAGGAGTAACATAATAATAAATCTTATTTTATATATATCATGTTGTATTTTTTAAAATGGCATCTTTATCAACATTTAATAGAAAATACACATTAAATATATTTTATTAAATTTATATATATTTTTTACTAAATAATAATAATATTCCAAATAAGAATATAAAAAGTTAATTTGGGTGGATTTTTAAATTTTTCTAATATGTTTTATTTTTTAATGAATAATGAAAAAAATTGTATTTAATTGAAATATTTTTGCTCTCATTTTTTTTAAAAACTATAATTTAAATTTGGTTTAATGTTAATAAATAAAACTTATAAATGTAACAATACAATTTATTTCATTTTAATTATCTTCACATTGAAATGGGATATTAAAATAATTCGATCTTTTGACCATTTTTAGTTCAAAACCTCGTTTTTTCATCCCTTCTATGGGATTAATTTTAAATTAATTTTTTCACCTTATTTTATTTTTATTTATAAAAATAGATTCCATATTTGGAATCCGTATTTTCTGATTTCTAATAATATTATCTCTTTTTTGAAAATCTAGTTTAATTAATTAAAATTAATTACATTGTTTATAGTAAAATCAAAATTACATAGTGGTAAAAAAGGTTATTATGGCGAAAAACATCCAAGAAACATGTCCAAAATATATTGAATGGAATAATTTTAATAAAATTTGCAACATTATAAAAAATTATTAATTATTTGAGTCACATTCTCTAAGGGATACATCTCAATTGTGTTTACCTTTTTATATTTTCAAGAATGACACTCCTCCACCACTATAAAAACAGAACTCACATCATCAATTTTTTACTCCTATAATTACATTTAAATCATAAAATAACTTACCATATATTCCCAAAAATTGACATTATACACCATAGAATCCTAAAATTGTTTTGAATCAATCTAAATAATACCATTGGAGAAAACTAATAGGAGTAAGCTAAAAATAGGTAACGTTCATGAATATAAACCTATGATTTATTTCATTCTAAAAACATTTATTTATTCTTATTAAATGATTATATAATGAATTCAATATCCCAAATTATTTTTTATTCTATGTTTTCTACACACACCTATAGAAAATTCTATAAAATGGGTAACAAACATACCGTTCATGGGTATGACAAACAACCATCCTGTTAAAAGATGTCATTCGTTTTTCCTGTAACACCTCTCATGGTTGGGAATTAATTATTTCATACTGATTTCATATGATATATATGATAATAATGATGTATTTTTTCTTTTTTAATTATTTTATAACACCAATTTTTTGACTTTGTGGGAATATGATAACCTCATTTTTGGATGTGTGAAGTACCGCACCCTCAAAATAATGTGATTCATTCAAACTCTGCATAGAATGTATTGAAGACAGGTATTGTAAAATTATATGATAAATATAAAATAAAAATTATAGTTTAATTATAATATATATACACATATATGTAATTTATATTTTTTTTCAAAATGATAGTAAAATGGAGACAACATTATTGCGTACGTACGAGCTACTTTCCCCATGAATAGTACCTTATATACCTAATTTTTATATTTTATAGATTGTTATAAATAATAATAAATTGAATATATATATTATTAATATATATATATATATATTGTTATAAAACAATGAAATATCAAATCTTGATATAATTAAGATGGTCAGGAATAACAAAGTAAAAACATATATGAAAACAAATTGGTTATTACCTGAAACATAACATTTACCAGAAATTGTTATAAAATGGGTAAAATAATGTCATAAAAAAAATATGGTATGATATATAAGAATATTATTTTTATTGTATTTATGATGAACATATATTTATTATATAGGTTGTTTAAACATGTACAAATAAATTCAATGCATATCGTATTGGTTTTCATATCCCACTTTTATTTCCCTTTGTTTTATGCCATGTACGCCACACATTTCTATTCTGTGGTATATATAATAAAAATGAATGTATTAAATGTTTTTAATATTAATATTGGGTATATTTACATATATATTTGATATTGTTTCTTTAATAGGCTTTATGAATCTAAAGTTACCAATTCGATAATGAAATTTTTATCTCAATTTTCTTTCATTGATATACATTCCATTTTATGAATCTATATTTTCAAATAGTTCATAGACCTAAATTTCACAGGTTATATCATGAATATAATTATTTTAATGATATTTTAATATTAATGTTATTATATTATTTCATGGGTATTGTGATTCAGATCTACCAATGTGGTTATAGTTTATTACTATGATCTAATTGTTTTTCAATATAATTTATGATTATTTTTCCATTGATTAAATGTTATGATATATATCTCATAACATATCGTTAATTTTCTTATCCAAGGGTTATTCAGGATATATTATTGTAATGGTTCCATTTCCCACTCATTGGTACATAAGATAATTATGAAAATGATATTAATAATAGTGTAATTTTATTCTCTTATTAGTGGAAAATATGCATTCATCCAAGACAATGTTTTTTAAAAATATTTTAAATTTTTTACTATTATAAAATTTTTATAAATTACAATTTTTCCAATTTTTACTTTTTTAACAAATTGGTTTTTAAAATTGAAACATTATGTAATTTTCTAATGGGTTTCTTTTCTAAACATTTTACTAATCGTATTGAATGTTCTTCATTTACATATTTATCTACTATCATTACCATCCTTAAATTAAATAATGGATTGATTTTTTTTAATGTTTTACTTTTATGAAAAATATTAATACAAAATATTCTATACATTCATTATTTTTATATTGTTTTTCAATGAAAATGGTTTTTAAAAAAGTTTTATGTTAGAATAGTGTTTTAAATAATTTCTAACGATTCGTTTATATGTTTTAAATTTTATTTTCCATGAACTAGTATTCCAAATGTTTTCAAGATTTCATTATAAATTTTCATAGTTATTTTCATAGAACGGGGTTTTAAAATGATTTCAATAACTCTATATATGTTTTAAATGTTATTTTAAATTATATGGTTTTAAATATGATTTCAATAATATTGTATATATTTTAAATTTTATTTTAATATTAAATATTTTCAATACATTTTATAGAATCCTTCACATGTTTTCAAAGGAATGGTTTTTTGTAAATATTTAATATTCAAAATATTATTTTAAGTTAATCTTCAAGTAAAATGGTTTTAAATAAGTTTTATGTTTTAAAAATAAATTTTAAAAGAATAATGGATAATTTACTCTCAAAATAGAGGGTTTATAATGAATCCATTATATGTTTTTCAATGTGGAATTAAATTAAATGGTTTATTGAAATAGTTCATGTATTAAAAAGTTTTTTTAATAAAAATTAATATTTATTATAAATTTCCCATGAGATCCTTTAAAATCCTTCTCCATTTAGGATGAAGTCATTTGATATAGTTTATGATATATTGAGGATATTATCTAAGGGTTCCATTCATATTATTTTTGTGAATGGTTTATTATTTCATGGTATTATGTCTGTGACATCTATTTCACTTTCACTACATATATGATTATGAAACCCACATATTTTCACATGCTATGAATTGATGATATTGTTGAAAAACCTTTCATTATATCAGATATTATGATATGATGAAATGTAATTAATTTCCATTCCTTTTCATGCATTATATTATGATGTTTCTGAATCCAATTTCATTTTATGGGTCATTATATGAATAATTATTTAGTATATTTTGGGAAACACATGTCTGATTTTATTATCTGATGTGTGGGGGATATATATACCTTCAATGTATTGGATAATGATTTATATCTCATTAGATAGACATGGGTTTAATTGGAAGTGAACTTCGTATAGTTAAAGACATTCTCTGCTATGATTCCCTTGGGAGTAAACCATGACTAATAAGATAGTCTTGGGAGTGATCCCTACCAACAAAATGGTTTTGGTAGAGAACTCATTCCTATATAATGAAGGGATTAATACTAGGGATGGTGGTCTATCTCTCCCCGTATGTGTAACACCCATCAATTTCTTTATTAGGTTTTAGAAACAAGCATTGTTTAATAGGGAATGGTTTTATATTTTTATATGTATTCCAAAAATTATAGGTCTTATTCTTTTGTTATCATCTCAAAGATTTTCCTACTGATTCCATTATGATTCATTTCTTATTATAGGTCAATATATAATCCACTACTCATGTATATGATCCTTGATATGGAGGGAATGATGTTCAAATGTTATTCTCAAGTTCTCATACCATTATTCTAATTTTATTCTTATGTATATTCATTAGTTACCATTATTGTGCTTCTAAGATCATTATTTATTATGTCCTTTTTCCCTATGTTATGAAGAAATGTTTTAACTAGAGGTACTAAAGTGTAAGATCAATTTTTGGAAACACTGAATAACCATCAACATGTTTGATGAATGTGTTCAATAATTCCTAATAAACTAATACATTATGGTCCTGAGGCATGTAATATTGTAATTTATAGAATAATTATATAAAATCTTGTAATATTCCAGATTTCTATTCCTTGTTCACTTTGAAATATCCAATGAATGTTTTATTCTCTTTTTTAATGATATGCTTTTAAATAGTGTTATTTTAAAATATAAAATGGAATTTCATTTTATATAATTCATTTTTATTCTACCCTAATTTTTTTGAATCGATATTTATATATCATAAAGGACATATTCATTGGAATTATTTAAGTGTAATATATTATTATTTCATCTCTTCATATTAATAAAACAAATTTTTTTTAAATATCTCATAAAACCCAGTTCTTTTAAAATGATGTTATGAAATATTAAAATAGAAAAACATTATTTGATTTCACATATCTGTTACTCTCAATAATATAAATAATCCCCCAATCAATTTTTAATCACTTATTTATACTCTATTTATGAACAAAAGTTTTCTCCAATATTATTTCCTCATTGAATTCATAATGTTTTTATTTTTTAATTAGAGTGTGGTAAACAAGATACTTGTACCATGATTGATTGGTGAATGATATGACCAAACCATTTTCACATTATCTATACAATATAAATAACATGTACTTCATCGTATTAATTTATTATTACTTACAACAACCGTTAGATGATATCATTAGAGAGAAATTTAATATTCATGAGTAGTCTTGTTATGATTATCAAGGAATTTATGAATGTTAACTTATGAGATTCCATAAAAATTGGATATGAAACGAATTTTCATATATAATGGGGATTAAGATAGAATTATTGAAATAATGTGGGTCATATATGTATGAATTTATTTATATCATGGGTGGGACTGAAATTATAAAACCCTACTTTTCATTTAATATTGCTTCATATCATGAGATACCGTGTATGTTTCACATGTGATTAACTCAACATAATATGTTTTATAATCTTAGCGGGGATACATGAATTTATATTCTTATTTGATTATTTTTATTTTCTTTATATATTTAACATTTTATGAAATTATGATATATTTCCCTAATGAAATGTTCTTCTTCTAATCTCACACCCTTAAGTCATCAGGCACGTTTTTTCATTTGAAATTTCATGTTATGCGAAATTAACATATAGAAACCCCTTATACATCTATATTCATTTTAATATTATGAATTTCACATACTAGTGTTATTTAATACTCCTATGATATTACACATGATGACATATGGATGTTAATTTCCCATAAAAATCATTTAAAACCACTACATTTTTCTGTTTCGACTCCCTGTTTTATGAAAATGAGCATTCAACATGATAATTATAAATGGTAGTCTTGTGTGGAACAATTATGGATAAAATATCATTAGTATTATAAAATGAGTATCATACATAGCTATTACTGAAATACCCTAAATCATCTATTTATTTTATTTTCATATTATATTCAGAAGTAATGTTTATATTATGAAAATTAAGTGAAATATTTTTATTTTTATAATGGTTCATGTAACATTATATCAATTCCACTATGTAATAATTTTTTATCACGCCACATGAATGTAGGTTTCCATTGAGAATTACTTGGTTTCAAAATATGGTTTATATATTTTTTAAAAATAATAAATTTTTCTATTAGGATTTTTTTATTTCATAGTATTATTGTTGTTTTTTAGGATTAGGAATAATTATATTCAGTGAAAACACTAAGGATGAGTCTATGTGTTTGATAATATACTGAAATATTGGTAAAATAAGGATTTTGTGCATTCAAATCAGTTATATCCCTTTCTAGACATATGAATGTGGAAGTAATTGTGGAAAACAATTACTTTTGGTAATTAACCGGAAACATTTTCATTGAGTATCAACGTAATCATCACTAAATGAAATATTAGTGGGCCTATGATTTCACACAAGGATTAAAACTACTAAGGGATAATATTTTTTCATTAAAATTAATTTGAATTACATTAAGAAGGATTAAATATATTAAGGAATTAGGATTATTAGTATGATGGAACCGAAAATAATTATATTGATATTGAATTTAGAGTGGTATTTATCAAAATTAATCATATTTTTTTGGTTTTAAATTTTATTACATTTTGAGGTTCAGTTCTTTATGATGAAATTTATGATAATACACTTATAATGTAAATTAATCAAAACGAACAATTATTCACATTTTTCTCTATTAAAGGAAAAATCATAGGAGAATTATATTAATAATTAATGAATGGAAAAATGGATATATTATCCCATTAAGAATGAAAATAAGATTGGATATTTAGTGAACAATCTTGTGTTTATTCAAAAAAATTTATTAGGAATTATAATTAAAAATATAAACATAGTTGAGTTTCTAAACACATCAATGAAGATAAAGATGGAGTCAAAAAGTTGTTTATGTGATGAAAATATTGAAAAATAATAATATTCAATACTCTTTTGGTAAAAAATATTGGAAGTAGAAACCAACGAAATGTCTTAATGTATCTAGAATATATGTTATCTGTGTTAATGGAGAACATCGGGTAATAAAATACTAATGACGAAGGAAGTCTTTTGTTAATAAAATGGAACAAAATAATGGGCATCATAATGTAGACATGAAATCCAAATATCATCATTGTGGGTAACATAGGAATTATAAATTTAAATTCCCTAAGACAGGGGCTAACAACAATGATATGAATACAAAATTTTCAAGACCAAGTGAATAGTGAAAGCCAATTTAACCAAAACTACTGATTTTATTTTTAATGGCGTGTGGAGTGAGTAACATTGATCATCCACTAAACAATTATGAGTTTTGTATATTTTTATTTTTTAACCAAATCCATTTAATCAAGAATATTTTCTAATAACATTAAATAATTACATGGATGAATAGATAATGATTTTTATAATATACTCTATAAGTATAACTATTTTATAAAAAATATATTTTGTATAAAAAATAAATTTTATAAATAATAATATTCAACATTTAGAAAAAATTATACTGTGTTTTTTTTAAATTTATTGGTTCACGCTAATGATAGGAAATCATTTTCAGAATAAAAGGATGACAATTTAAATCAATATGTGATAATATATCAATAAAAGGATGATTATTAGCACAATGTTTACACAACATATGTGATGTGGTTATTGATAAAGAGTAACAATAGACTCCTGACACAAATGTTTTTGAGAAATACAAAATTTAAAGATAATAATATTCTTATGAAAGATGAATTGTTTCTAGGTTTATGGGGTTGATATCACTATAAATCCAATATCATGATTCATGACTATTTTTTTTGAACATATATGTTTAAATTATTAAATTCTATTAACAATTATAATTACTCAATTTATTTAAGTGAAGATATTGGAATTCCCATGACTTTAGTATATATTTTACATTAATTAAATTACATTTTGAATACATTCCATCACACTCAATACTAAACAGAGGTGAAATGAAATAATTTTTGCTGAGATAATAAATTATAATGATATATAATTAATACTCCATTATGGTGAACCACAAATAATAATCAATAATAAAAATATCGATTAAATAAATAAAAAAGTATATAAAAATATAAAAACATACAATCATTATCCCCATGGCCCCCATGATGATATTATACATTCTAAAAAATTTAGAAATTAAGCTAACCCCTAATACTATTATAGGATTGGTGGGAATTAAGTGAATAAAGTTTGAGAATGATCATTGGATATATATTGTAATAAAATATAACTATTATTCAAATGGCCATTATAAATATGGTCACTAGAAATTTGTTTGTGTGGTTATAGACAGATCATATTGGTATACATTATCTCTGTATTTTTTATATTAAATTTTATTACTATATGAAATTGATAACAAAAAAATTATTACTTAGATATTTATTTAAAAAAATGTTTTAATTACATATAAAATAATATTGTGGAATATTTTATGAAAAAATATATATATATTTTTAATATAAAAATATTGAAAAAAATAATTTTAAAAAATAAATTAACAGTTCTAATTTTATTTGGAATATTAACTTTTAATATAATAGGGATATCTTTTGATGGACTGTTTTTATTATGAAGTGTATTTATCTTATAAATTGAAAAATTATCTTTTAAAATATTATTTTGATAATAATTGAAATTTAAAGGTTATATATTAACACTCATTTAATTAGAAGTTGATATGAAATATGATTCAGAATATTTAATGTTTAAATGTATATTTTTTATCAGTTATATTCCTCGTATTATTTATTTTAATTTTAAATATAATTTAAAACATATATGTTGAATTATATAAATTGAAAATTATTTTTTAATTCATCACATACATATTAGATTAATATAATTTTTTTCGATTTTTAATAAAATAAATAATTTTTAAAGGAGTGGTGAAAATTATTGTTATGAATAAAACCATAAAGATTATGACTATATCATGAGCAATGAATGACATAAAAACATGTAGAAAAATTAATGGATAACAACATATTTAATTATTAAATTTAATTATTTAAACATTATAGTTTGAATTTTGAATATTCTTGTATATTATTTTTAAAACCTAGGTAATTTTTTATCCTACTAATTTTTTTCATATTTCTAATTTTTTTTAAAATTTTTGAATGAGAATTTATGATTTAGAATGATTCTACTGACACATAAATCTTATATTGTTAATTATTAACTAGTTAATATCATTAAGATATAATAAATAAAAAATATTATCCTAAACACTATTTTATGATTACAAACATTTTTTATCTTAATTATTTTATTTCGATATATAATTATTAAATATATTTTTGATTTTAAATTATCTGAAAAAATGAAACAAAATTTTATATGTATTTCAAGTTATTAGCTTTAAAATTTACAATAACATCTATTTAATTTTTATGATTAACAAATAAATTACTTAGGTTAAAAATAGTTAACGTAGTAAAAGTTAAAATAATAAAAGTAAAAAAAATTTAACTGTAAAGAGTGAAAATTATTGTTTTTAAATGCGTTCAAATGAATTTTTTTGAAATTTATTACATTATCTCTTAACTAACACCATTATTGTCCATTTTGGATCCACATTCAACATTAAACATTATTTTTATATATTAAAATTTTATATTTTCAAAAAAATTATTCTCATTACCTATAAAGTTAGTTGACCATGGTGAATTTATCCACATATTATTTGACATTATGTAGATAAAATATTTTCCATAATAACTTCTCAACTCATTATCCAGGTCATAGAATCCTGGGTCTTTCCAAAAGACCAATGTAATAATCATTCATGTGTTACCTATGGGATAACATATAATGAGAGAAGTGATGTTTTAATCTAATATATATTTATTGTTTTTCTCATCAACTCCTTCAAACCTATCTTATCCATGATTTTTTTGGAAAAATCATAATTAATAATGTTTATAAATTTTATTATTCTAAGGGAATATCCATAATCTACCTTCCTCTTACACCATTTAAATTTATATTAAAAATATTAATATGTTATAAACAACAAGATTAAGATTAAATAATTATAATCCATTCTGTAAAATCCTACATATAAATGGAATACAATAGTCTCTCCTATGCGTATGTCAGAACAACCATCTCCACAAAAGTGAAAATTTTTATTTTTTAAAGTAAAAAATTATTATGTATCCAAATATCATAAAATATGTTTAAATAATATATATATATATATATATTATCATTTTGATTCTATAATATGATATTATTTCAAGGAAATCACTTTCATAACAATACTCACCCATTTATTTGAACATATACTTCTTTGGGTCTTTTTGACCACCTATATGAATAGTGTTATGAATTTATCTCTGGGATAGATAGTAGAAACATATTCATAATTTTATTTGGAAGAAATATTTTTTAGGCTATAAACACACCTCATGAAAATCACACTGGACTTCATGATGTTGAGAAGAAATAAAATGGGAAAAGGGGCTGGAAATATTCAAAGGTATAAAAGTCACGAAGGGGACATAGTTCATTAAATATATCATTATATTAAAACCTCTACACGTCAAGAAATCCTATAAATGACATAGTTTCTGAGACATGATGGTGATATCTAATTCATGAGAATGAATCCAAATTTTTTATGGTGATATACAATGTTTTCTTCCCCTATAAAGAATTTTTTTGGGGGGCCTAGATGGTGTTTTCGTCCCCCTTAACCAAACTATCATTTTCAGACTGAGATGGTGTTTTTGATCCCTCAAAAATGAAATTGGTTTTGGGAATGGACATCTTTTTAGGGCTTTAACAAATTTTGTCCCCACAATCAAACATGTTCAAATGGCTATCCTGGTAAATGGATACCCGCAATCCACTATAAATCCCATAGAGGGGAGTCAGAGAGAAAAGGATAAAAAGTTCAACAAATTATAAGTTCCATATATTTTGAGTACGTAAACTAATATCTTTCCATTATGGAGATGGGGATTTCACTTAACCATACATGATACCAAAACCCATTAGGGACCCCATTATGAAAAGATTAGTCATATGTACTCTTTAAAACCCATTAATCAATGTAGTAAGAGGATACATGGATGGATCCATGTCCATCATAGGAATATGCTATTCAAGATGTACTCTGATCCTCACAATGTTGTTCTATGTAGAGGTCGCTCAGACCCTCAGAGCGACATTCTATGCGAAGGGCTCCACATTCAATATAACCAAATTATGTACCCTATGGGGTATATTTGGGTGATTCAATCCCCCACATTCATTATATTCCATTAGTTTAGTGATTGGACCCATCATGGACCCCCCCACTAAATGTCCAAAGTGTCTTCTCCATTCACAATGTTTACCTCTTCCATATTGAGCACTAATATTTAAATATATCCACTCATGTGGAATCTTTCAAGGCCATCCCCAAATGAAAATAGATTTGTATGAAAATATTAATTTTTCCTCTAGAGCATACATACCTATTATACATTTTGTCCCACTAGTAACTTGATTTAAAATTAGGACCCTTAAAATGTTCTTATGAATAAAATACCATGGTAGAAAGGGTCCCAAACATAGGTATGGTTCTAGATGTTTCATTGGGCTGGAAAGTGACATACATTTTCTATATTATGTCTATAATCCCCTAATCCACTAGTCAAATAGGGATGATAGAAGATGAAGTCCAAAGAATCTCTCTTAGTGTAATCCAATCTTCCTTCTTATAAGAGGCCGCCCTACTGCACATCATTATATATTGGGGTGTATCCATATTGGTAGTGTGATGTGACAATTATGGTTACCAAAACAATATAGGATATGGGAACTCAATTACCTTTTTCTCCACCTATGGTCCCTGGATACCAAAATAAGATAATAGGAGCATCAATACTCTCACCCTTTGTCGCTTCCATTGGTCCTCTACCTTGTCAACCAGAAAAAAATCTAGATTGGTAGGTTTGAATAGCTGCTATAACATCTTTCATTACACACTAATATTGAAACATGTTGGATTTGAGGTGGTTTTTGATCATGAAATATGCATTATAAAAAACATGGGATTCATAATTATTATATTTCTTAACCCAGAATTTAAATTATCCTACGTAAATATATTCCTCATTGTTATAGAAATGGAGGAATCATCCTATATGCTGTAATCCCAAAAATATTTTTTCGAAAATCACAAAGATCTATTTTCCTCATGTGGAAAAGTATCAATGTTCTATATTCCTGATAATGAAAAAAATTATTCCTCCTTCTTCTAAGTTTATTCCACAACTCAATTCTAACTATATTTTCTATCATTCACATTTAACAATGATATGTAGGATATAAATTTGTGTTCAAATACTAAAACCTAATTCACTTTGATTTTATCTGGGTACATCCATAGTTGGGTCATATATAACAAAGATAGCCATATTCCTTCTTAGACTAATTTAATCTCTATCCTTAGTTGACAACTCTCCTAGTAAAAAAACTTTCCCCACCTAAGAGACCACATCCCTTCCATGTCATTCAGGGTGCGTTATCATATGTCCAAGAATACTATAAATTCAAGAAATAACCCATGTTAAAAACATTTTATATAAGGAAAGAAACTCTGGCTACAGATAATAGCCACAATTTAGTGAAAGAAGGATCATATGGAGTGTAAATAGAGTCACATCTAATGAATTGGTATAAAACCATTGTTATAGCCCTATATCTACAATTTAAACAATGGATGTAGGTTTTTTTCTGTAGTTTCCACCATGTAATTATACATATAGCCATAGTTCCCAAATGTGGCTATAGATTCTACCCTGCTGACTTATATCCATGGTAATAAAATATTATTGTAGGGATATATCCCTAGATTATAATTTTGATTATAGAGATATATCAAGGACTTATATGGTGTAAGTACACCTATATCCATGGATGGAAACCATGGTTATAAATCCGAGATATATGTCAGCATGAAGGAATCTATAACTGAATAAATAATAGTTGGTTAAAAAATAAATTCAAAACAAAACCAACTTTTTCCATACAATAGGAAACAAAAATCCATAAATTCATAAAATCAGGAATCATTTTAATATAAGCAGTAATAAGAAACACATAAATAAAAGAAAAAAAATTAAACCATAAAAATCAACATTTCTCATCTATATTTTCAATAGAGAATAATTAATTCATGAATTATCAACCAGGAGGGATTGGTCATATATTGGTTAAAGATTATTGACATGGAATGTCACTATGGTCATCATCGTCGAGTTCTTCCGATCTAATCCCCCAATTTTATTACTTCAGGCCAAATTCATTATCATTATCCTTGAATGCAAAAAAAACCACCTACATCGAACCACTAATCAACTCCACATCCCACATTCCATAAAATAGTACACTAGAACATATATCATTTAAATGTAATAAAAAACCAATAGTGAACCTCCAAACATCTAAACATCCATCCCACTAGTTGTTACACGTAAAAATAGACATGGAATTCTTCTTAACTTTACATGATAACAAAATCAAAGTTATAAAATTGAAACTAATAAAAAATAATAAATTAAATGAAAATTAATCTATATATTTTATTCAAATTATAACTATTAAAATGTAAAAAAATAGGAAGCTAAAAAATTATCATGCTTAAATAATTCATGAGGATTTATAATAATGAACCAAATATCCCAGTGTTATTTAAAATATTTAAAAATCTAGGAATATTGCAATGTGTAGTGTAGATTTTCTATCCATATAAGAATAAAATATATGGAAATGTCTAGGGAATGTATATAAATAAAAATGGGAATTTATGAAACATACAAAGAAAAAATATCAACACATGGATACTGTTGAAAATAGAATCGTGAACATGATTATTGATGAAAATAATTTTAAATATGAATGAATGAATATTTTCTTTATTATTTAATTTGGTATGATAGGATAATTTTGTTGGGGAGGAAACTCTCAAATGAATTGATTTTACTAAGGATCATGTAAACACATCTTTATTACCTAAATTATTATTTCATAAAAGTAATTTTTATGTAATTTAGGGAGATAATTTAGAATATAGATAGATGATTATTGTATTAGTTTTACATCCTGAAATAGTGTCTATCATATTGAACATCAATTTCCAGGAAAAATATATACTACTACTGTATAATTTTTTTCTAAAAAATGATTATTTTTGAAAAAATATTCGTAATTTTGAAAGTACTTATAATTATAATCACATTACATGTCTATGTTATTATAAGACAAATATTTATTCGAATATGAATTAATGGATTATGAGAATACTGCATGAAAGGGGTAAATGTTTTCAATATACTGGAGTGTTATAATATTATAGTTTAGATATTTTTGGGATATAAAATTTTCTTTTTAACTCTTGTTAAATGTGTTGTTTTTTTCCCTCTAATATGATCTGGATATGGGTATCACATGCATGGTATCTACAGATAACATTAATGTCTTTGTAGAGACTCTCTTATTCACTAGACCAGACTATCCCATGTAGACATACATATGACAAACTAATGACCCATTTTAAGGGAATTTTAATATCATTGTTTCCTAAAATTGGTTGACTGTGTTATTATTCAAAACTCAATATATTAGAAGTTATTGTTTTTCAAACAAGTGATCTATAATTGAGTTTTTTCGGATCCATAAATATACCATATTTACTTACTGAAAATAAAAGGATGTGAAGAATCTTTTCTAAAATATATTACAATATTTATTTTTAATTATATATGAGTTATTTATATCAAATAAAAAGTTTGATATTTATGTTTCCAAATCCAAAAGTTGAATTTTTTTAAAATAATAAATTGAAGAAATAAATTTATGATTTTAAATAATGATTAGAGAATTATTTTGGATTCATTGGTTGTCATGAATGATAATTAAATATTTCAATTAAATGTGAAAATTTGTATATTATTTTTTTTGATAAGGAAATATGATCATTTGGTTTTAAAAAGAAATAAAATATTTTAAAATATGAAATCTAATGATATATTTTTGATTAAAATGATCCTGAAATTAATTTATAGATTTTTCTTAAAAATGTTGGAAGTGTGATTTTGAATTATTTTATTATGGAAAAATGAGTTGATAATTTTTCAAATAGTTATTTTTGAGGAGATTAAAATTTATTTTTTATGGAGGCTAAAATTTAAGAATATGTTCTAATGTGCTTTTGAGTTGAGGTTTAATTTATAAAAATTTCTCAACATATCTATATATGGGAACCCTATAAATTTTAAGAAGAATGATATTCTATAACAATTATCCACCTATATTGTAGTACTATGGACAAATAATGATCACATATAGAGGTTAGTTGAAGGATGTGTGGGGTGTTGAAATGCTTTCAAGAGACTACTGTTTTGTTTTATTTATAAAGGGTGTGTAAAATGAGAGTTAGAGGCCACCAACACCTATCTATTTTAACAACACCACTAAGGTAATGTTTCTGGTAATTATGAACATCCCATACATTGGTAACATTGATATCAGAGAGCCCCTTTATATGTACTAATCATTTGTCAACTGATATGAACATATCACATGGGTTGTGTCTTATAAAATAAAATATCACTGAGGTCATATTCAAGTGATTTGTGTTTAATTTGAGGCAATATATTTCACTTTATGTTTAATTAACATAAATATATGAACATTGATCAACCATAATATGGGAGGCCTGCTAATTGTATCTACCATGCACGGTTTTCATGCCTCGAAATCGTAAATAATGTGACCATCCCTGAGTACCTTAATTTAACATGAAATGTGTTGATCGAACTCAAAAAATAAAATTCCTTCCATGTTTGGGGATCTAATACAAGACTGAAATGTCCTACCATGAGTATTTTATTGTCTGTAAAGAGAAAAAATACCTGAAAACCCCATACCATACCACAATAAATCCGAAGCATGAGAATCCTCGACCATTACATAATGAAAAAATAGAGCAACCAATATAATAAAATATAATAATAACAATATATAATAAAACAATTACTATAAGTTGATGAGAAATATGTAGTTGACAATCAATAAGAAAAAATGGTCATATAGAGGATAAATTATAATATGAAGTATATTTTTATAAAATAAATTATAATTTAAATGAAATATATTTGGGGATATTCATGCTCAAATTATTATAAAGTGGTGTAAGGGTATAAGAACCACCTCCACCATTTCATGAATGAGACCTGGTGCATGAAAAAATAGAGATAATTGATTCAAGACATTATTTTTCTTTTATTAAAAAAAGATTAGATATTTCATTTTTTAAATCAATTGACAATAATCTCAGTTACACCATGTTACAAAAACAATCATTTTCACCATGAATAGGTTATTGTAGTTTTTCAAAATTTCAAATAATTAATCTATATAGTGTTACTATTTAGTAGAATCTTCAAATATATTTAAATATTAATGGAGATTATACATTGCCTCTGAATTAAATGTGAATTTAAAATTACATATATATTGGTAAAAATAATGAATCAAATTCATCTATAATATTATATGTACCAAGCTTCAATAATGATAAATAAAAATAATGGATTGGTATTTAACTGATAGTTAAAATATATACCGTTTTTGTGTCATTAAAGAAAATTTTCTTCGATTCAATTTAAAATAAATGAATTAATGTATATAGCTTCAACCCTATAATATTTCCTAGTTTTCAATCCTATACCCACAAAATATTAAATTGATTTGATTAAATATCTTTCTACCACGATAAAATTCATTACCTATAATAATGTGACTAAGGATGAACAGATAATGAGGTGTTTCAGTAATTTCAAGTGGGGTATCTCTAGAAAACCCAAGGATAATTTTTCAGCACATGGGAGTGTAACTATATTTATTTTTTTAAAATATTATACCTTATATCAGAATTAATTGATATTAAATCATGGTGGTTTGTTATAAATGGTGATATATATTGTTTTACTTACATTTACACATTCATCTTTCAGATCCATGTTAATTCCTCACTAAATCATCATCTTGTAAAATAACTATGTATTAATATTAACTACAACATCATGTTCATCCATATACCATTACTTCATTACATTGATAATTTTTAAATTTTTAAGGAGATATATCATTGACTAGTTGTAAAAACTCATATCATAAATAGATGTAACAAGATGGCCTAGTTTTTAAAATAGATATTTATCACTAATACGTTTTCTTATATTTGAATACTCATGTATTGTTTTTACATGGTGAACTCATTAACAATATTTTTCTATTTTTTGTCAACTTGGTTAGAAATCACCAAAAGGAGGGTTTCTACATGATTCAAGAAATCTAGGGGATGTTTTAAATAAGCTACGACTGGTTTTAAAAATGTTTTTTTTAAGGTGTAATATAATTTGGAAATTACCTCCCATATGTCTAACTTTGTTATCATAAAGTAAAACTAATTAGACTTTATCTAGATCAATGAACAAGTAAATATAATATATATTTCTATATGGTAGGTGTAGATTTCATGATGAATATAGTTATTTTCACAAAAATAGTTTAATATTTAATGATATATAAAATTAATGTGAATATAATTTAAATGAAAATTTCATTTAAAGGGATCTTTTTATAAAATGTGAATAAATTATAGATTAACTAAAAGCTTTTTAATTTTCCAAGTGTTACATGCCATTTCATACAAAAGTAATGGGAATTAAAATTAATAATTTCATCAATCAAGACCTTCCAGATTAATGTCTATAGAGAAATATATTTTGTATAGAAAATTCAAATTTTTTTTTCTAATAATGATTAATTAATTAGATGAAATTATATACATAAACTTATATCAATTCAACCCAAAATAAGCTTATTAATCCATTCTAATGTATTTAAATAGTTTTGTCTCTTTGAATTTGTCATTTAAATTTTAAATGGTAAATTTTATTGAGGCTTTATTTCTTGATTTTATATAATAGAAGTTTTTTAAAATATTATTGATTTTTAAATGAAATAAATCCAATTAAATGTAAAAAAACTAATATATGGTACTTATGAAATAAAAATAAAAATGATAAAAATAGACATACAATTTTTTCATTCACTTCTAGATTCATAGCACTTATATCTTTTTTTCTAATAAAATAGAAATTTAAGACCTTGGAAATCATCCATCAATATTTAATTCGTATTTTAGTAAGAAAATTACCTATATATAAGGGAAAAATAATTGTTTATTCAATGTTAAATGATATATTACCAATGATATTTCGTGATCTTGAATTATAGTATTCCCTAGAGCATGATCATATTTCAAGAAACCAATATATATTATGTTCCTTTCATATGATAACTATAAGAAAACCAAAATAAATAAAAAATTTAACATGTCAGAATGGATAAAAAATCACATTTTCAACATAATTATTCCTTGATTATGGTACATGACTCAAATAAAAAGGGTTTTCTAGTTTCTTAAAACAAAACTCACTATTATGTACAATAGTTATATTCAATTAACAACGTTACTAATTAATTATAATCTACAATATAGTAAATAAATTTTAATATAATAAAAAATTCACAACTGAATAATGTAAAAAAGAAAAAGAAAAGACACTTTTTATACCATAAATAACTATAAATGTAACAAATATAAGAAATATACATTAAATAGAAAAGTTACAAATTGAACTATATCAATGTATATTTGAGTTGTTTCAATTATGTTTACTAATTTTTTTGTTTTTTTTTTCATTACATATTCTTCATGGGTATGTAATTTTTTTTTCACACATCATAAGAATGTATTTTCTATTACTTAAATTTTGTCAATCATGATAACATTTATAAATTTTACTTTTCAAATCATGAGTAGAAATGTGTGTAGTGATGTCAAATTATATTTGTCAACATATTTAACTAATTGTGTTTTTTGAAATCTTATATCTCAAATAAATTGAAAACATTTATTCTTTAAAGTTGTGTGCGGTGAAGGTTTGGGGATTGGATATGTTTATGATGTTTTATTTATTATTTCATTTTTCATGAATCAGATGCATTATCATAAGAATAAATTTCCTACATGAAATTCAATTAATACTACACCATTTTATATTTTTCATATTATCTTATTTCATTTCATTATAAAATTACACATTAACCAAAATAATGAGAAAAAATTTAATTTCACATCATGAAAATAATGAAACCCCTTCATAGTTATAAATTTTTATTAAATGACTAAAACACATAAAATATTTATAAGTAGTAATAATATTATTAATAATAAAAAGAAACTCATCAAAATTATTCCTAAAAAGGTTGATGCAAATATCTCATCACATGATGATAAATTTATTGATGACACATAGTTTGATGAAATATCAATTATCCTTATTAATATTGAAATTTTAATTGAATCATTAATTAATGTAAAAGTAAATAATGATAAAATAATAGATTTCAAATCATTCTAGAATATGAATATATAAAATGAGTGGATTTGTTATTACGAAAAGGGGAACATGGGAAATTTTGTTGATACTCACTCTGATTTTATTGAATACATCCGAAGGGAATGGTTTCTTACTAATTTAATTTATTGATAAGGGATCAAACAAATGTTGGTATTTCATATTGATTTTAATTTTTGAGTAATTATTCCATAGGGAGTCATTAACTCTTTATTATATTTAGAAAATAATTTCATCATGGTTTTATGTTTTTTATGTGATTACATGACTATAATGAAAATCTTCATATTTAATAAGATGCCTATTATGAAATTTCTCTAGTGGTTCAATACTTGAGGGTGAGGATAAATCTTAATGAAATACATGTATTGTAATTATTCTTAAAATAGAGGCTACCATTAAATGCTAATAAATTAAAATTGGAGATCAATGTTGTTATTATATTTGAATGATCTGCAATAATTTATTAAAGAATATTTAATTTAGAAAATACAGTTTGGAGGATTTTTAAATGAAAAATACTGAGATAGAAAGAGAGAGAGAAAATCATGTTTATATGTATCATATAAACTATTTCAACATTAGGATGCATTGAAATTAAAAATAAAATATCTAATATAATAAAATTTAATGATGAAGAATTTATTAGAAAACATTTATTATAAGTTGATGAGATATATAAATTAGACAATCAAGAAGAACTAAATGAACATGAAATGGATAAATCATAACATTAAGTATGTTTTTCTAAAAACAATAATAAGTGAAGAAAAACATATTATGAGATATTTTTGATAAAATAATATTATAGTTTTGTGAAGGTATACAATTCATCATCCCCATTTCTTTAATTGGATAGGGATACTGACATGTATAGTGATAATTGATTTAATATGTTATTTAGATGTTATTGATGTTAAGAACAAACAATTTATTTTTAATTCCAATTGAAGAAAAATCCCACACACCATGTTTCAAATATAATCGATTTTTATAAGAAGATGTTATTGGATTTTTCCACATTTCTAATTTCTAAAGGGTGAATTTTTTTATTTAGAAGACGATTTCCTAAATAGATAATGAAAATGGAGAAATAGGTTTCATGGTGAATTAAAATTACATAGAAAATTACTTAGACAGTAGATTAGGTAGCATGAATATAACTAATTTAACAAAATATTTATAGGTTCATGGAAAATTTAAGGTTAAAAAAAATGGATTTATAGATAAATGATATAGAAATTACATACAATTTTGGAGTCATTATATAATTATTTTTCTTGGATTGACTATAAATTAAAGGAAATAAAGGATTCAACTTCACCTTCTATATAATTTTGTATCATTAAATTGGTTTCAAAAAAAAATTTATGTTGAATTAATTATTAAAATGCTTAATACCATAAAATACTTCCCCCTAAATAATGTTGATGAGGATGAACTCATAATAAGGAGTTTTCCTAATTGTATGCGGGTTCTTGGATGGACATGGTTATAGAAATCATAGGGAAATTATTTAAACACATTGGTGGGTAACATTAGTGATTTTGTTAAGATATTTTACCTTATACAAGTTAGAATGTTTATTAGAGCATGATTGACCACGAATTGGGAAGAGGGATACGTAGGGGCACACTATAGGCTTAAAAGAAGAGATCGACTAATTTTAAAGAGGTAAGAATATAAGGGTATCATTGTGGGATGAGGGTTAAGAAATGAGGAGAGGGGCTCAGTGTCATCGAATGTCATAGAGGTAAGACTGTGGGGGGGGGGATCTCAATGGGAATAGGTATTTCGAATGAGGAGAGGGGCTTTGTTTTGACTGATGTCGAAAAGGGGAGGCTACATGCGGCTATCTATTGGGAGAGGGCTATAAGATGAGGAGGGGATCTCAATGATGAAGAGATTAAAGGGAATGTTATTTCCATTTTTTAAAAAAATCTTTTCATTAGGTAATCAATTTCCCTAGTTTAAAATACTGATTTTAAATAATGTGTCATAATATACCCTTTTTTTGTTTTCCACACTAAAATGTGACCAGGAACCTTCTGGTTAGATGTCCCAACCACATAAAGATAAAATCCATTGTTTGGTATTTATCATATGACTATAAAAGGTACAATATTTTATTTCAGATGATACCAAACTATTGGTTTTCTGATTCCATTCATGTGTATACATAGGAATCTAGTCGTATGGGATTTATAACAAAATTAATCATCACTTGTCCCACTAGTTGTTGATTTTTTTTAAAGTTCCCATTGCGTGGCATAAAATTAAGTAATGTAATATTAAATTACCTATGGATCTCTATTCTATATATATATATTTACCATTATTGGAGAACCATGGATATATATAGATCCCTTAATTAATGGGGAACCTCATCTACATATAGATTATCCAAAATATTTTCATTCTAACAATTGATTATAAATTCAACGGAGGCTCATATCATACATTGGAATGAATCAAGGATTCATGAACATGTCTTAAATAAAATCAATAATAGAGTATTATAATTTGAAAAAATTCAAACCAAAATGTTGTTCTGAGAATGAAATCACATCCCCTCCCCCAATGCGAGTTATTAAGTATTAATGAACATGTTTCTTAATGAATTTTTTCCTTTTAAAATATTATCCATAAGTCATCATTGTTATGGGAGCCATTTTGTGTTTCATGTTCCACAAATGAATCCCCTTAGCAACCGAACCATCACATAGATGTGTGAAAAATGAATGGTGAACATTTCATGAATGGTTATGTAATATTAAAACCCACCACAATAATTCATAATCATAATAAAAGATTATTTCATAAAAAAAATTGGCATACTCAATGTGAATCCATAACTGAGATGAATGTACAAGCCATATGTCCAAACCCTTTTTCATCGAAAATGAATAAGGGCCCAAAAAAATATAATTTAATTAAGTTTATATATTAAGATAATACTTTGGAATGGTATTTTTTTTATTTCTCATAATTAAAAGTTTCTTTCACTATAACCCACTCCAATCTAAATAGTGTACTGTAATTTCATGATGATATATTTCTCAACCATTGTGCATGTTGGATATTCATCAAACAAAAATGTGTTATTATTGACACATCTCCTTCAATGTATGGTGTCAAAAGGGATAATTCAAGAGCACCACCTCAATGGAACTCTCCCCATCCAATATGCAGTGAAACAAGCCCTCTATTTCATAAAACACCAATATCCATCTACACAATGATGGTAATATTTCAAGAATATAATGACCTCAGCATCCATCTCAAGCCATTTTGGGAGCCTATACCAAGATTAAGGAAACTGGTTACTCTCATACAATATAGAGGCTATTCATGTGGGTGTTGATGACTTTATCTTATGAATATATGGATCCTAACCAAGGGAGCCTGGCAGTAGTCATTAACTTCGACACTGCAAAACCTAGCATCCTATTCGTGAAGAGGAAACCACTCCCTATTCTCCCACCAATTTCACCTGAATTCAAACCCTATGGCTAGCCGATAGAGGGTGAAAGTTGAACAAAAAGGATTAATTCCATCATTATGTATCCTACAAAAGAAGCATTGCAATCAAATATGGTGGAAAACCATGAGCATATGCAAATCCATCTTAACACATATCAAGACATGTTGTCAATTATAGCATAAAACAATGTGAATATTATAATTTGTTCTTAGAAATACAAAGCCTTATAGTAAAATATAGTTGAAAAACATATGTAGATGTAAATCATTTCCCACACATATTGAGAATACTAAGAAAAAATAGTAGAAACCAATGAGAATATAAAAAGACACACATATTCATATGAAGCACATCTATTAAATATGGTGTAAAAACATAAATATAATTAAATCTATTCTCATTCATATCTATCCATTATCACAAATACATCGTTATACCATGTGTTGATAAAAAACCATTCTCATACTTATCTAGAACTACATTCAAATATGTATGAAAACCACAAGTATAAGATAATTCCTACTCATTAATATCAACTTTAGGAGTCCACAATATATGTATAATACAAGTATATTAAAATCCATTGTCACGTATATGAATCCCTCTAGAAAAATACCAAGGAAAATAGATGACCTAATAGATATACCTCTTCTATGAACCATGGGTTGTTCCATATTTCAGCCTTAATGCAAAAGATGTCTTTATATTCCCATTCTACCAAATGATGTTTATCAACACATCATAACAATGATAGAAAGTCAGCCATCAATTACTCATTAAGTCATGTAGTCATTCCAAACTGTAATATCTTCAATAGAAATACATAGTATTTGGGACCCTGACCCCACCACATCATATTGGCCAACTCATCTGTATAATGAGAGGGTCACTTGGTATCATATTTAAATTCATGCTCCTGTCCAAGTAGGTTTTCAGAAACAATCTGAGACAAATAGAAAATCAGATAGTGCACACATACAGATTCCAACTAGGGACTACTGTCTCATTTCAGGGGCCACGCTATGGAAGGCATATATTCCAATTGAAGTTCTTGAAGCACATATGCACTCTATTACAGTAGATCCCTATAATCTTGAATCCACTCTCATTCAAGAGGATCACCATTGACAACTCTATATTAAAACATTGTACCGGAGAATGTCAATAATGAAATCCCACCCATGAATGTTTAAAAATACAAAGATGGCCCATGATCCTAATCTACTGATGATGGAGTTTTTGTTTCAATAAAATTTATATCAATGGTAGACCTAGATCCTTCAAATTCATAACCAAATTACAAAACTCGTAGTGTGTTTCACCAAGGTCCTTCCCCAAACATTATTACCAGAAGCTATGTAGTTCCTCTATATTATTTTTTCCTTGAATTATCACTTCATGAGAACAATATGATTTATCAAGAGATTATATCTCCTAATGGGAAATAAAATGACAATAATCTTAGAATGATGATCAATTAACTTCAATTCATTCCCCTTACAAGATAAAATTATAGAATTCCATTTTATTCTGAGGTTTTTTGAATGATGGTATTAGTCATTCCTAACACTCTATAAATGAAATGAAATAATCTTTCCCAATCAGAATTTGGTATAACGAAATGACCATCCTTTAAAAATACACCATACCATTTTGGTGATGATGACACCCTTAATAGCTTTTCTATTTGCGGTGAAGAAACCAGAAAGTTCCCAAAATGGGTTGAACTAGTTGGAGAATCTATAGATGATGAAAAGTAAAATACATTACATTTGAGAAGGAAACTGGATGGGGATAATATACCCTCTATGTTTTGGACCTTATCCAATTACTTTTTCAACATCCTTGAGGTGTTATCAAAATATTGTATAAAAAAATCCGTACGAATCCTAGGAAGACTCCCCACCACCTGAATGAAAATTCCTTCCACTAAATGGGTATGAAAACCAATTTAATTTATTGGGAGAGAAATGTTGTTAGATCAACTTAGAAGCCCTTCCAACAAGATGAATACACAAATTGGAGGATAAGTTGGATTAACTTCTGTTGTAATGTCTCAATTAGTTACCAAAATTTGGTCACTAAATTATCAATATACTGCCTCTTGTCCTTATACAAGGATGGGATAAACATCAAGATTTTAATTTCACCTTACAGCGGTGTTGTTAAATTACATAGTTTGTGATATTTTTCTCCATAGAAAAACCTTTTCACTGTATACAGGGGAGTACAAGACCTGTTATCATTAACATACACATTTTTTATTATAGTAATTCATAGAATCATAGAAATCATTGATTGATTTCATCATTACACTAATGAGACAATTTCCTCTCTGATTCACACCTGTGGCCTCAAATATGGGGTAATTTGTGCCAGATCCATCATAGGTGACCAGATTCTGGCTACCCAATCCCCACATGTATTCTTACCATAACATCATCATTTCAAAAATATTATATATAGATCAATGATCCCTATGTTCCTCACACCCATCCCAATAACGATCAAGATACATCTGTAAATATACATCCTAATCATCATTCATGAAACTTCCATGAATCGGGGGATTCTATCATGCTTCAACCCACCCATAAAATGTCAAATCATTACCCCATTGACCAATGATAAGGAAAAAATATCAGATCTTGATAAGTCCATAAGAATGGTGAATATGTGAGTGGACAACTAATATTGTCAAATAATCACATAATAAGGGAATCTGTGTTGATCATATGATAGATGGATAAATTAATTTAGTTAAATAAAATAAATAAATTAAAATAATTATGATGTCATGACCCCCTCCCCACAACGTGTACCTCTCCTGGGCCAAAAATGTGATAAGGGAGATTATGTCCCCCCGAGTCCCGCCTCCAGTAGACCCCGGGTTGGAGACTAGCACCGAGGTTATTGTAACACACAAAATGGGAGGCATTACCATCTAAGAGTACACATTCAAACGAGATAGATATGATAGTCACCAACAGACTCTAAATCAGACTGTAATATAAACAAAATTCCAAGAAAACATATGAAATGTCATGCAGAAGTACTACAACTGAAGGGGGAAAATTGCAAGTACCCAAAAGAAAGTAAAAACAGCAGCAACCATAGGCCCGAACAGCTCCTACAACCCCAAGCTAATATAAACACGCTTGGTCTCCAACGTTCTCCAAGTGACATAAAAAACAGTCCATATATACATAGGGTATGTATAATTGTATACTCTGTAGGATCCTCCCTGAAGCCTCTCGTGCAAATGTAAAGAGAGCATGTTAAAGCATGGTGAACAAGAAGTGAAACTAACTTGTCACCTAAACAGGTATACAAAGTTCCCAACCTCACCATGGATACTCTCACAAAGTCACGCATGCAAGAATATATTATTTAATGAAGAATATCAAGGGTACCCCGGTACTACTTCCGCACTGGTTTTTGGATTTACCCGAACATCGCATGCCCTGAGCATCTCACTCCAAAAAGGCTTTCCCGTAGACACCTGGGCGAAGCACCACAATATGCATCTCGTGCAACAAAACCACCACGTACACACACCAAAGTAACCAGGTAGTTTTTGGGAGCCACCACAGCTCACATAATATGTATCATACATCAGGTATTATACCCCAATCCATTAAATCCCATACATCATTTGAGGATCCTCAAGCCATCACCACCTACACACATTACACCTATAGTAGTACAAAGAGAAATTTATCCAGAATATATGTGTGTGAAAGGCCACAAGCCATTATTGCCCTATACATAGATGTATGGTGAAAAATATATAATGTGTCTTCCATTACCAGTAACTACCAAGATAAGAGAGCGAGGACAAAGGGGGTAGTCAGCCATCCATCCTCCCACCGGAATGTTGGGGAAAACACCCCCAGGTCTCAGAATCCCCGGGGTGTCAGTTGCCCTTACTGACAAGGTAGAGTAGCATATAGAAACACAAAAAGTAAATGATGTATTATTTCTCACAACCACACTATGTGCATTACCTAGTCATAGACACAACTGTAGACAACATCTCTCTGACTCCGGGCTACTACATCTAAGACTAGGTATCCTATAAGCACACAACCAATTAAAGAGCTTTAGTAGACTACTCCATCCCATTTTTATCAGTTCTAGTGTACGTTAATTAATTATTTAACCATTATTTAACCATGAATAATTCCACATTAAATTTCATTAGAATAACACCCAAATTCAATTATTCCTTCAAAAATTAAACCACATCATTATGTTCTAACAACTCCATCCCCATTGTTTAGCACCATTTATTCAATTATTCATGATATAAAATACTTTCCCACATTCCCAAGAATTCAAGAAAAACATTATATGCTAGTAAACACAAGGGTGCTCAACCCGATGAGTAGATGTACTACCCTTCGAGTCTTTTCCGCTTATAGTAATAGCATATACCCATCCTTCCTTGAGAGGATAAACACCAAAAGCACATGGAATACCCCACATGTCTTTTCCTCTTTCGGAAGAAGGGTAAGTAAGAACAGATGCCTTGAGAAGTGGGGAAAAGTAAAGGAGATATCCAAATTACCTAGCATCCAACAATCACATCCACTCCATTCCATCATCCCTGATGTCCTCCCTGACACCCACATGCATAAAACGATGCATCTCACCACTCTATGTGTCATCTGATACCACAACCAAATTCCTCAATGCCCCCACATATCACAACATCCATCCCGGATCACATCACATCACAAAAAGCAGGAAAAAAACACCAAATTTAATTGGTCTTTTGTCCCTTTAACAATCAAGAGGGTAACTCAGAATCCATTATGTAATTATCAAACAATTAGTTCTTTAATCCATCTTGATTTAACAGATTTATTATTCATAGGTACCAAATTCGGGAAACCCAACCAGTAAGCTATCACAAAAAATTAAACATGCTTACTTCCCCAATTTGATTATCATATAATTACAACTATAACCAGATTCCTTTACATGCATCTTTATCTTTAGCAAAACAATTATCAATTAATCTCAAGTTTTGTTCTTTACCGATTTCCATCAAGAATGAACAACTAATCAAAGAGAGCATATATATCACACTATCTAGAAAAACATGAGGAAATAACATAAAATCAATATCAATTTATTTATTCGGTTAAAATATTTATTATGTCAATTCCATTGTCATCCATTGGGATTAAACATGCTAACAATATATTTTCACGTAAAAGAAAAGGGAAGCAACGAATCCCCTACCTTGGAGAGTTATTGATGTTTTTTATCCACACAACAGGTCATGATCCTCCTCTCGTGCCAACTGCATCCACCGAAGGATGCCACAGTACGACTGCACTAGCCAAACCCCAAGAAAAAACCCATTAGAATAATGTATATTACATGCTATAATATCGAAGGTATAAATAGGAAGAAGATGATCCCAAATGAATGAAGATAAAACATACCTTATATTGAGGACTGATGGATACAACTTTGGTTGCATCCAATAGAGAGGAACTGATCCGAGGAGTAATGTTTCATTTTTAAACCCCTAGAGGAAGGATTTAAAGGTTCGAGCATCTCATAGCTATGATCAAAGATGAAGAACAAGGGATGATGATATCTTGTCACTTTTGAAGATTTAATGGGGCAACTATTTAGGATACACTTAATTCCACATTAAATGAGGATCACATTAACCCACATGGTTGGAGAAAGTAAAAACATATTGAGCAATAGGAATATTTAATATAGGATTTATGGTCATTGAATCATCTGCCTTAATTTCAGGGTTGCAATGTCACAAACGGTTTTCCATTCCAACACCGTTTGAGGGAGATATGTTGGATGCAAGATCCCGTATTATTATTATTATTATTATTATTATAATTATTATTATTATTATTATTATTATTATTGTTGGTTGTTTTGTTGTCTCGAGCCATGAACCATAATTTAATATCCCACATTAGACTTGAATCGATCATATTATTGATAGGATCACATCGCCACTGATGATAAGTCAATCAGACGTCGCACGCGGGAGTTATGGTGGGTCGAAGATTTAATAATAATATTAAATCTATTAATTCACGAGCGTTTTAGGTACCTGATCCGAAAACCCGAAAAATAAATCCAATATTGGACTCATCATTTCTGTCTCGATGTTGGGGTCACACTACCACTGACAGTTCGTAAAACCGAGGTTGCACGAAGAAGTTACAGACCAAACATTATTTTCCAAATAAAATTGAAAATAACATTATTATTTTGTTATTATTTTATTTGACCGTTTTTTTCTTCAATTCCAAATCCCACACAAAATATCCTCTAATTTTGTGTGCATCTCCCCCATTCCACCTTGATTGATTTATTTTTTTTACCTTGTTTATTTTATTGGTTTAAATTTTATATCATTATTTCTATTAAATCTTTCTCTCTCCAATCTCTTTCCAATCTTCCACGATTTTCAGCCACTCCAACAAAAGTAGCACCTACCCTTTCCTTTAGTCCATGTCTATCACGACCCATATCTTTTCTCACATCAATTTTATTATTAATAAAATTAATAATAATAACACCCATAATTAATGTTCTAATTTTATCCCATTAAATTAGTTTACCAATTTTATTCTCCTATTAAATTAAAACCATTCAATTTTAATTAATCACCCACTAAAATCCACCATTATTATTTAATAGAATAGTAATAATTCCTCTTTCTATTTCATCAATGGGTTTCCATCATTATCATGAATAATTATTATTATTATTGACGCCCATTATTATCTTATAATTACCCCCTCTCTCCCATCAATTAAGTCCTTCTCCCAAGAAACTCATGCGGTATCTTCTTAAAACTAATTTTAACAAAGTAATTGACCAAAGAGGTCCAGGCCATTAAATCAGAGACCGCTCAAAATATTCTCATCCCCGAGAATTCAAAACCAACCTAAAGAGACAAAAAATAAAACGGGGTCCAAAGAACCACCCATCGAGATACCTCTCAAAAGAGAGAAAGCCACAAAAGAAAAAAATGAAATTTATAAATAAAACATGAAAGGTCTAACCACAAAGGGAACATAATTACATGAAAAGAGTTAAGCATCAAACATCTCTGGGTACAATGCATGTATATGTGAGTCAAGTTCCCAGGTACTCTCCTCCATGCCACCGTGTCGCCACAAGACACGAACTAAGGGGATAGAACACTAGTGAAACACCTTGTCCATGTGGTCTTGGATCACCACATGTCACTCCTCAAAGGTTACATCATCATCAACATCGATCTCTCCTCAATTGATAATGTGTGAGTCATCATAAAGATAACGATGGAGCTGTGATACATGGAAAACATCATGTATCCGACTCATCTGTGGGGGACGTGCGACTCAATACACCACAACTCCAACACGAGCTAACACCTTGAAAGGCCCAACAAACTAGGTATAAAGCTCACTTCCATGACCAATCCTTCATTTCCAACGATGGGGATTCACTTTTAGAAACACATTATCCCCAACATTAAACTCTATGGGTCTCCTTCTTTGATTAGCATACGATTTATGATGATATTGAACTGTCTTCATCCTCTCATGAATCACCTGAACCATATATGTTGTATAATGCACTAGTTCCGGTCTGAGAATTGCTGACTCTTCGACACCAGTCCAACACAACAGATAATGGAAAGGTCAGCCATACAAGGCTTCAAACGGAGCAATACCGATGATGGAGTGAAAACTATTATTGTCAGTGAACTCCACCAAGGGTTAGTGTCTCATACATGAACCTACAAAATAAAGAACACAAGAGCGTAACATGTCTTCAAGAGTCTAGATGGTTCACTCTGTTTGACCATCTTTTTGAAGGTGAAAAGTAGTACTAAGGCATAGTTGAGAAATAAAAGAAAGTTGGAGACCTCTTCACACCCTGGAGGTAAAATGAGGATCTCGATAAGAAATGATCACCCTTGGGACTCCCGGAAGTCTCACCACCTCCTCTAGATACTGCCTCAACAAAAAACTCAATTGAGCTCGACTCCTTCATCGCTATGAAGTTGGTCGAGTTTGTTAAAAGATACAATACCACCCAAATAGCATCATGTCCTCCCAGAGGTCGAGGTAAACCTGTAACAAAGACCATTGAGATGTCCACCCACTTCCGCTGAGGAATCACTAATGGCTAGAGAAGACCACCAGGAAGACGGTGTTCAGCCTTCGCCTTCTGGTAGACTAAAAATCGAGACACAAACTCTACAACCGTACGCATCAGCTCAGGCCACCAAAAATGACTCCTCAAGGATCGGTAAATCATTGTCATGCCATGATGTACTTCTAAGGGAGAACTATGGAACTATCAGAGAACCATCTCATTCATCTTCAAGGGATCAAAATCCATCCATGATACAATACTCGGTGTTGTATATCCTCCTACCAACCATCAGGGGCCTCACCACAAACAACACGGTCTCTCTAAACATCCACCTCTTGATCTCCAAAGTGGGACTCTTCCACCTTCTGCACTATCGATTATTGTACCATAATCTAAAAAAGACAACCTCTATCCCCTACTTCTCACATATCAAGATTCAATGCTGACAGTTCTTCCATTACTCTCTAGGAATCACGGGATTCACGCTCAGCATAACTACGTGACTTTCAGCTCAGCACATCAGCTACAACATTCCCTTTTCCAGGTATATACAATTTTTCGCAGTCGTATTCCTGTAATAACTCCATCCACCGACGCTATCGTATGTTCAAGTCACACTGGGAGAAAACATATCTCAAACTCTTATGATCAGTGAAAACCACAAAGTGCTCACCAATGAGGTAATGTCTCCACATCTTCAGAGAAAACACCACGGCTGCAAACTCTTGATCATGGGTGAAATAGTCGCGTTCATGGGGAAGCAACTATCGAGACCCATAAGAAACAACTAACCTCTACTTCATGAGAACACAGCCTAACCCCAGATCTGAAGTATCATAGAAAACATCAAACTGGACTCCCTCACCTGGAAGACAATGGACTGGAGCACTTACTAACTAATCATTTAGATACTCAAAGGTTTCCTGACACTGATCAGTCTATATGAATACCCGGTCATTCTTGGTCAAAGCTGTTAGAGGAGTCGCAACTCGTGATAAATTTACTACGAACCTTCTGTTGTAGCCTGCGAGACCAAGGAAACTTCACACCTCTGACACTATCTTGGGGGCTTCCCAAGACACATCTACTTAATCCTTTGATGGATCCACAGCTACTCCCTGTTGGGACACAACATGCCCCAATAAATGGACTTCTCAATCCCAAAACTCAAACTTTGAAAACTATTCATACAACTGATGTTGGAGAAGAAGTCCCAAAATGGCTCATAGATGCTCTGCATGCTCCTCTTCAGACATGGTGTACATAAGGATGTTGTCGATCAAAACTACCACGAATTTTCCAAGGAATTCACAGAACACAGCATTCATCAATCCCACGAATACAGCTAGAGCATTCGTCATGCCAAATTGAATTACAACGAACTCATAATGCCCATGATGGCAACGGAAAGAAGTCAACAGAATATCCTCATCATTCACACGCATTTGATGATATCGCGACGGCAAGTTGATCTTTGAGAACCAACTTTCATCCTTTATTTGATCGAATAAATCATCAATTCATGGAAGAGGATAGTGATTTTTTTCACTTTGTCTAAGCGACGATAATCGACAAAAAATCGCAAACTTCCGTTGGAAATCTTCACAAACAAAACCAGTGCACCCCATGGTGACACACTTCCCCAAACATAACAGCACAACAACAGGCCATCAAGATATATACATAGCTCTCGTAACTCAGAAGGGGCCATCCTATATGGAGACATAGATATAGGAGATGCTCCTGGCTGATGCGCAATCCCAAACACAACCAATCATCGAGGGGGTAATGCTATAACCTCTTCTGAAAATAGATCATGGTACTCCTCTACGACCCTAAGAAACACAAACTGCTGAACCACTGAAGAACTGAACATAAATTAATTAATTGTTTTCTTTTATTCATTTTAGGTTAACCTATACAAGGTCTACCCATTCAAACACATGCACAAAAAAGAATGATGCATTATCCTTTCCTAGGTATCTACCCTTCAACTAGTATCACCTTGTTTAGTAGCCATTGTAAACATAAAGGTCCATACATCAGATCATAGGGGGGCCCTAAACTCCTATTTCTCCGCCAGTCTACAGTGTTTACCTCACTTGCTAAACATGAATGACACTGTTGCACTACCAACCCATGTAACCTCACCTGTGCCTAACTCCAAACACCATATTATCCCTCAACCAGGCCTTTGATACCAGTCTGTCACGACCCCCTCCCCACCAAGTGTAACCATCCTAGGCCAGGAATTTGATAAGGGAGATAATAACCCCTGATTCCCAGCTCCAGTAGGCCTCGAGATTGCAACTAGCACCGAGGGTATAGTAACACCCAAAATGGGAGGCTTTACCCTCTAAGAGAACACATGTAGAAGAGAGAGATAAGATAGACACCAATAATCTCCAATTCAGACTGCAATATAAACGAAAACCCAAGTACACATATGAAATTTCACTCAGAAGTACTACAACATAAGGTGGAAAAACTTCATGAACCCAAAAGAAAGTAAAAACATCAGCAACCACAAGCCTGAACAGCTCCTGCAACCCCAAGATAGTAGAAACCAACTTGATCTCTAACCTGCTATAAGTGACCTGAAAAACAGTATATATATACGTAGTGTTAGAATAATAGTATACTCATTATGATCCTCCCCAAAACTACTCATGAAAAGGTAAAGAGAGCATGCTAAAGCACAGTGAACAAGACGTGAAACTAACTCATCACCTAAACTAGTATACTAAGATCCCAACCTCAGTATGGCTACACTCACCAAGTAACACATAAAATAATATATCATATAATAAAGAATATCAAGGTTACCCCACTAATACTTACACACTGGTTTTCCGCTTTGCCCCAACATCGCACGTTCTGAGAATCTCTCTCCAAAATGGATTTCTCGCTAACACATGGGTGAAGCACCACAATATGCATCTCGTGCAAAAAAAACCACCACGTCCACACAAAAAAGTAACTATATAGTTTCTGGGAGCCACCACAGCTCACAAAACATGTATCATATGTTTGGTATTATACCTCAATCCATTACATCCCATACACTGAGTAAGGATCCTCAAGCCATCACAGCCTATACACGTTACACATATAGTAGTACATAGAAAAGTATATCCAAAATATATGTGTTTGAATAACCAGAAGCCATTATAGCCCTCTACACACATATATGGGGAAAACTAACCAATGTTCCTGCCAGCTCCAGTAACTACCAAGAGAAGAGAGAGGTTCCAAAGGGGGTATTCATCCATCCATCCTCCCACCATAATGTTGGGGAAAAAACCCACCAGGGATCAGAATCCACGGGGTGTCAGTTTCCCTTACAGATAGGGTGGAGTAGCGTATAAAAACCCAAAATGTATAGGATATATTATTTCTCACAACCACACTATAAGAATTACCTTGTCATAGATACAACTATAGCTAACGTCACTCAGACTCCGGGCTGCTACTTCTATTACTAGGTATCCTATAAGCACACAACCATTTAAAGAGATTTATTGGATTACTTTATTCCCTTTTTATCAGTTCTAGTGTACGTTAATTAATTATTTAAACATTAATTATCCATGAACAATTCCACATTAAATTTCATTAGCATCACACCTAAAGTAAATTGTTATTTAAAAAATTTCAACCTCATCATTATGTTCCAGCAACTCCTTCCCTATGCTTTAACACCATTTGTTCAATTATTCTTCATATATAATACTTTCCCACACATCCATGCATTCTAAAAATACATTACATGATACTAAACACAAGGGGGATCAATACAGCGAGTAGATGTACTACCCATCGAGTCTTTGCCGCTTATAGAAATAGAATATACACATCCTTCCTTGAGAAACTAAACACAGAAAGCACATGACATACCCCGCAGGTCTTCACCTCTTTCGGAAGAAGGGTAAGTAAGATCAGCTTCCTTGAGAAGTGGGGAAAAGTGAAGTAGATAAACAACCAATCATAATTACCATGCATCCAACAATCACATCCACTCTATACCATCATCCCTGGTGTCTTCCCCGACACCCACATGCATAAACTGATGCATCTCTCCACTCTAGGCATCATCTGCTACCACAACAAAAAGCCTTCATACCCCCACGTATCACAATAGCCATCCATGATCACATCACATCACAAACAGCAGGAAAAAACACCACATTTAATTGGGCTCTTAGCCCTTTAACAATCAAGTTGGTAACTCAGAATCCTTTAAGGAATTATCAAACTATCAGTTCTTTAATCCATCTTGAATTAACAAAATTATTATTCGTAGGTTCCAAATTCGGGAAACCTAATCAGTAAGATATCACAAATAATTAAACATGCTTACTACACAAATTTTATTATCATATAATTACAACTAGAACCAGATTTGTTTACACGACTCTTAATCTTTATCCAAAAAATTATTAATTAATCCAAATTTACATTCTTTAATGATTTCCATTAAGAACGAATAGCTAATCAAAGAAATCATATATATATCACAACATCTAGATAAACCTTAGGCAATAACATGTGATCGATATCAATTTATTTATCCGGTTAAAATATTTAGTATGTCAATTCCATTGTCATCCAGTGGGACTAAACTTGCTAATAATACATTTTCACGTAAAAGAAAAGAGAAGCAACGAATCCCCTACCTTAGAGAGTTCTTTACGTTCTTTATCTACACAACAGGTCATGATCTTCTATCACGTCCCATCACTTTTCTCACTTAAATGATATTAATAATTAAATTAATAATAATGAAACCATTCATAAATTTTCTTATTTAATCCCACTAAATTGGATTACCATGTTTATTCTCATATTAAATTAAAACAATTCCATTTAATTAGACACCCATTAAAAGCCACCATTATTATTTAATATAATAGTTATAAATCTTCTTTCAATTTCATTAATTGGTCTCCATCATTATCATTAATAATTATTATTATTATTGACGTCCATTATTATATTATAATTACTCCCTCTCTCCCATCAATTAAATCGTTCTCCCATGAAACTCATGGTGCCTATTTATATCCCATATTTTCACAAATTAATGTACCGGAGAGGTCTGCGCCATTACATATGAAATAGATAAAATAACAAGAGAACTACATTAGATAAAAATACATGATCAATATTTCACTGAAATGGTTGGAAACACAAATCACGAGCCCCATCTTTTTTGGATCAATCGTTGGAGAATAATGTGTTCCATAGTGACAAGGATGATCTGCTACATTTTTTATCTCTTGATACACCTTGATCTAATCATCCATCATTCTCATATCTCTATCCAATAATACATAACTTATAATACTACCCCTCAAATCATAAAATGTTTATGTGTATAACCCTGGTGATTTTTTATAATGAGTTATAAACATGGTATATTAGGCATGAACATTTAAAATAGTATATATATATATATATTGAAAAATTCACCTATGATGGATTCCTCAACTAAACGTCTGACACAGACCATCCTTTGGTGATACCTTTGATGAAAAATGTGTTTAAGATTCAAATGTGGTATCCTATTTTCCATCCCATGCCACAAAACATTGGAAAACTAAATGCATTGAAATGATGTCTATGTGTGCTACAAAATAAATTAATATTTTTAAATTATCATTCATGGATCACGAGACACCAAAACACTACACCAAAACTAAGAATAAATCTAGAAATGTACAGAGAAAAATAAAAAAGTCTAAATCCATAAAACTAGATTCATTACATTGTCCACTCCTTCACGAGTTTATCTTTTGAGTGGTATAATAAACAAAAAGGGTGGGGATATTGTGTCTATACCTTACTCTCATGATACTATGATCCTTCATGCATCCTCTTGTACATCCAATGAACAAAAACTAAAGGGGTGTTCCCTTTATACATGACCCTCTTACACCATCCTTGGTCTATACTGGGTAATCCCTAAAGGTGGATCCTTCATTGATTTACATCTCATCCACGTCAACAATGTACATAGGTTCATATAAAATTATTATTATACATAAAAATACAAGAAGTTATACACCCGGTCCAACTAAGCTGTCTGGTCAAGGTTAAAAAAACCTATTCAACCCTATGTAGGATCTCAAATGGCCAAATTATCCATTGGGAATACTTGTATCCTGAACAATCAACCAAAATTTTCAAAATGGGGAAAATATAAGGAATACATTGACCAACTGATTGAGATCCAAGGGGCCCATATTTCAATATATATAAAATTTCTATTGATGATTGTATATAGTCATATTCTCATGGGTCACTTGATCCATCTTCATCATCACATAACCCATCAACGGAACTAAAAGTGATGTCCTAACAATAATAGTCTATCATATGTTTGACCTAAATAGTCTCTCATAAAATTCCAATAGAGAAGACATGTTGGTTGTATAGTGATTGTTGTTATTGTAAGGAAGCTCCTCCAATGTAATTTTATCCTACTATATCTAGAAGAATTATGACACAAAGAACAAAAAATTTTCATCAAAAACATCAGTAGTCCTCTCAATATGCCCATCAATCTAGGGGTGAATCATTATAAAAACTCAAAAAAATAGGACCCAAAGGCCTCATGGAAGCCTCTCTCAAACCTTTATATGAAATAAAAATTACCATCAGAAATAAGTTTCAAGGGTAACCAAGGGATTTGAATGATCCCCCACACCTTCAGTAACATCAAACACTACCCCTAACAATGCTCCTAAATGGAATGGAAGTGCACTAACATAGTAAAATTGTAAAAAATCTTGCATATAGAAATTATCCAACTTTTGATCATTGGAAGACCCATCAAAATAACCATAGATATGTTATCAAATTTCCAATATTGGAAATCAAATGTATTTATTAGAATATACAGAATGTAGTGACCAAACTTCACCTTTTAACTTGAGTGAAACATAGAGATGAATTTTTCAATGCTCATCCTCAGGATATCCCAAAAAGAATGATGTAGAATAACCCTGTTCATTATAAAAAAATGTGATATAACACCAAGGGGAATTTGTAAAATCTGACATCACCTCGTCAAATAGGATGACTGGAACCACAATACATTCCTAGAAAAGGATGATGTAATCCCCTCCTACAGAAAATACATTTTCTATATCTTGTAAGGATATATATTCATGTAAAACTCACAATATATTTATACCAACCACTCCACTCTCACACAATAAAAGATCAAAATATTTTCTATCATCAACTAATGAAATGTTGAACCACTCTACTCTATTAGGTCCAACTAAAAAGTGACACAACTGCTCAAACACATTCTATACCATGTGTGAATGCGGTTTCCAACTGAGGGATATACCACTACATTTCCCTTCCAAATAGTATAGAGTATATAAAAATCATTATACAGTAAGAACTCTAATGAAATACTTTTTATCATGTTGTGATATCTCTATATGGAGATATACCTAAGGATATGGTTTATTGAGTAAACAATAAAACACTCAATGAGAATATAGTGTCTCCACATCATCAAATAGAATACCATTGCTACCAAATCTAGGTCACGGGTTGTTTAGTTTTGATCAGGGGATTTCAGAAAACTCCGACCATATCATATCATTGTAAGTCTCAATATCAACATTATGTGATACAATCTTCCATAAGCATCCAAGAACAATATTTACTCCATTCCCACCTCTCATAGTAACAATACATGGTCACTAGTCAACCTCAGCCTCAACTACCCTATCTCTCTCTGGCACTACTTCTTCATGATAAATATAATCCCAATCCACATTAGGGTGGTAAAAGGGTCTACTAACCTAGAAAACATGGTAATAATCCTCCTATCGTACCTCACCATGCTATAAACAATATGAACCTAAGAGATTATTTTGGGTGGCTCCCAGTCAATAACTAAATTAATCGTTCTCATTTCCACATGTAATTTTTCATCATTTATGACAATGAAAATAATTTGAACATCTCATATCAAAAATGACACTATGAGAGTTTACAATAAATCTGGTGCTATTACAGTATGTATAGAACCATGCTTAGGTGCACTGCATGCTCAACATCTAATGATGAGAAAATGATTATGTCATTAATGAGAACAACCAAAAATCAATCCATGTAGATCATAAAGATCTCTTTCATCATATTGATAAATATTTTTGGTATTTAATCATAGTAAATGTAATAACTAAGAATATATTGTGTTTGTAGAGACATCAAAATTCCATATTTGAAATATTAGCGTAAAAATACTCAATAGGTGTAACAAATACCTAAGGATTATCATTGAGAAAAAAATAATTCCTTGTATATTGAAATAGATTTCATCAATAAATAGAATGGGTAAATTATTAGTTATCATTAAATGGTTCAAGGATTTATTATCAACAAAAATACTCAATATCATGTCTTCCTTTTCAATAATGAAACTATATATTCCCATGTGGACACACGGGGCCTGCTAAATACTTTTACACAAAAGAACTCCAAATACACCCTCATCTCATGGTGTTAAGTATGGGAAATATGACATTTCTGATAAGATATCATTGTGGTCCCAGGGTACATGTCAAGGTAGATGTCTATCTCATTCCATATAGGTAGTCATGGAAAATTATCATGAATGGTCTCAAAAAATTCCATCACTAATAGAAGAACATAAATTCTCAAAGAGAACACAACACTAAGGTATAAACACGACAATTAAAGGGTGGAAGGTTATAACTCCTGGTTCACATGACCAACTCTCCCAACAATGATATCCTTCTCGACCGTAAAGAAGAGTCTCTTATCGTCTTCCTAAAGTCATATGACCCGTAAATGATGATAGTCAATCTAGGATAATAATATAGAGTAATATCTATACCAAAGATGAAATCATATTGTAGCACAGTGATTACCAAAATTTCCAACAAGAAACTATCTCCTTGGATAATCATCCCAAATGGACACATAATAAAAAATATCGAATAAGTGTACACAATTGGAACATGTAGCCAAATATATTAGTATAAAGACAAAACTAGATGATCGATCTCTCTCAGAAATAAAAATTACATGATATAAACACTTTTACCTATGTCTTCGAAATATAGGGAAAACTAGAAGAAAAAGATATAATAGCTCTGATAACCTCATACACAGCCTAATCAAATCCCTCTATATCCAGTTACAACCTTTATCCCCAACCTCTTGCACCATGAGCCTAATTTGGTTTTTATTATATTTGTGGAGGGAGTACCTCATAATTTTTTCTCCCACCAATTACTTATACATATATTGATATACAAAATTATCTTCCTGTAGCACCATGCTTGGAAGGGCTCATGTGGTACTCAAAGAAGGTCCCCAATCATGGTGTTTTGTTTTCCTGAGGGGTCCATCAGTAGTTTTCCTACCCTATATATCATGTCAGTCTGGGAAATAATATTCCTTCTAAAAACACCAATAAAAATCATATTGTCACCCCCATTACAATTTTTGGCACTTCTACACGATCCGTGAGCCACATGACTATGTGAAAGAGATTGAAAAGGAGAAGTTCACCGAAATAGAGGCCCTACTATCTAACAACTATTATATAATAATGATGAAAAAACCCCATTGTTCCCACTACTTACTACATATTCTTGGATTAACTCTGATTGGAATCTACCTATCAACATAGCCTACACTAGCACTCAAGTAAACGTGGGAATGCACAAGGGGAAACATTGGAACATATGTCTTAGTAGAGACCCTTCTAAAATATCCACTCATGGTGGAAACCATCATACTGTTAAAATAGTGGGTTCCCAAGACCAAACTATTTAGTGATTTTGATTACCATATAATGTATACAATTAGTTGTACATGATGTCATATTACCAATATAGTGTCAAATTTTCTACATCCACTATTGAAAAGGTAATTTCTAAAGATTATTTGTTTTATTGAATGGTTATAAAAGCTCCCAGTCTATAAAGAGATCCTCTAGATACTATGACTATCCTTTTAAATATATTTTCTATGGTCTAGATACAAATTACTCACTAGAAACAGTAGATGTTTGAATATCTGGTGTTGGGGGCTCAGATGCATTGAGACTCCTTCTCATGATGTTCGCACATGGTGATATCTAGTAGTGAGATCGTGTGGACTGACCTACCAATAGAAACACCACACATTTCACGTGTCATTGGATTTTCTATCCGCGATCATTTTTAATGGTCTCCTAACTTAAGATCATTTCCAATGTATGTCATTTGAATGCTTTCTTTGATGAAAGACCTAAACCATGTCCATGAAGTCCTGGCTAGGTAGTTTATGTTGGGGGTGTCATTTGTGGCATGGAATTGGTTGAATGCTCAAGAAAGGATTTCTCGCTTCTGAGTTGCGGAAGAAACATATCTCAGGCCATGTTGATAGGGATGTCGGTGCCATTATAAGACCATGGCCTTGGTAGTCAATGGAAAATCCATCCAGTTAAGTCAACAAAATATAAAGCAAGAAAAGGGCATTAACACGTGATTGAGTCCTACTATATGAGATATTACAGACAATGAAATAATATTACACATTGTGTGTTCATAGGTTGGTTGTCGATGAAATGTAAATCCTTATTTCATCAAGGGCCTTGATGGGTTGCCAGATCCCACTCTTGGACTATGAATACAATTCACTGTTGTTATAATAAGGTCCTAGAGGATCTTGTATAATGTCGTATTGAAGAATCTTCCCTATTTAGTTTAATAGGAGTTTTGGGCATGTTGGGCCACGCCAGAGGAGTTTGAGACGTTCCCCGTGTTTTATTATCAACAATTCATTAAATAAATTCATATTATTCATGTTTAGAATAACGAGTATTGAAATTATTTATAAAATGAATTTATGAGTTTTATTAATTACATGAAAAATATTAATTGATGAATATTAAATTATACAAGGATCAATTAATATTTATGGGAGCGATGAGTCAAGTTAATGACCCATTTATTATCGCATAATATATTTTAATATATTACAAGTAAATTATGAAAATATTTATCACCTAGTTTAATAGTCATAAAATGTCGTTGATAGTGCGTTAAGTTTTCAGAGTTGGCGAGGCTATTCTAGGTATTTTAATTTATCACATGAAATAGAAGAGGAGGGGATTTTCAATGAACTATTCTTGGGGATTCTCTCTCCACTCATCCTTACCATGTTCTATAGTGAGAGGCTCTAGGTCCAAGGACTTTCAATCGATCACTCTCTTAGGAATACCTAGAGAAGCGATGCAGTGATCATTGGTCCATCGAAGACATCGTCGCAATTCCACTCTAGCACATGTATTACAATGAACAAAACTCTTGTAGATTTATTGAAGCGTGTGTGGGCGATCAAGAGGAATTTTACTTCAGATTCTTCGATCAGCGAACACCAACGATGAGTAGACATCATGCACAGATTCGAATTTAAACTAGGTTTTTTACAGTTTAATTTTTGTTCTTAAAACCCTTCACACTTGGTGCTTGACTTTGACTGGACTGCTCTTCACCGACGCTGACTTGTTCACGTTGAACGTCAGAGTATTTTTTTTAACCCCCCCATATTTTGGGCTTTCTCTTAATGAAAATTTCCAACTAGTTTTATTATAGTGATCACATAATGATTTTAATGCATGAAATTTTAATTTGAATTAAAATATAAAGAGTGTGTCGATACAGTCTCAATTCCCAAAATTATATCGGAATTGGATGTCGGATGTCCAGTCTATTGTAATCCGAAGTTTTGAATTTGGATTGAAAAATTTGTGGGTAACCCCGAGAGTATATTATAGTGTTAAAAATAATTTCTATTATAGTAATAATTTTATTAAAATAATAATTTTGTTGTTATAATTATGATATCCTTATTATAATATTTTTTAAAATATTTTAATATCATAAATTTATTATAATTTTTTTTTCAAGTCCTATTATTTAGGGTTTGGAAATATTTTAAAATAAAGACATGTAAAGGGGGAGGGGAGACCTCAAAAAATGAGAAAAAGGACTTGCAAAAGTAAGTTGACAATTAAAAAAAATATAAGAAAAGGGTAAAGATGACCTGAATTTTGATATCATGAATTTTTTTAAAATGGGGTGGACCCGCAGTTCAAGAAAAAAACATTTGGGGGGGGGGGGTAGCAGCCCCTCTTCTCCCATGCACGGCGGCCCAAGAGGCCACCTCCTCCTCTCATTCACCAGACTATAGCAGCAACACTTCACAAAGTAGGAGCAGTAGGCCTACGACTACATCCTTCCCCTTCTGCTGTAGCCCACACCCTGACTCAGCCCCGTGACCTTCCTCCTCCCTGTAGCTGGAAGATGGTCAGCCTCGGCTGGGCTCTCCCCCTCGCACTGCATAATGTCACCTCCCTCCTTCACTCCACAACGCACTAGGAATTTGACCACCTGGCTCCCTCAACTCTAGCAGTTGTGTGCTACTCCTCCAGACTGAGGCCCCTCCTCCCATCCTAACACCAAATCTATATAGGCACACTGACACTGTCCTCATGCCACCATGTTAGCCCGTATTCCGACCTCTCACACCACAACGTTGTAGTGGAAGAACGGGAGCTCCCAGTAGCTACCCCGACAGCAGCGATGCCATGCATGGTCGGTGCTCCCTTTTTGGTTCCCTACATAGTCACAGACCAAGGAGGCACCCTCATTCTGCTTCAGCCTAGGGAGTCCATGGTTCGGGGCCCCAGTTGGTGACCTCCCGCATCCTCTCAGATGTTGCGACCAGACTACCTCTGATCCTTCAGAGCCTAGAGTAGGTGCATCAGTCATAAACCTGAGTGGTGTATCATGCCGATAGTTAGCCTGCTCCGTCCCTTGGGATTTCCGGAACCCCCTAGAGTCAAGGCCATTCCGTTCCATATCTGTGAGGTAACCCATGTGGCAAGTGCGGTTTTTTTGTTTGAATTGCCTCTCCAGGTAACTGGGCTGGTTTTCCATACCCGAAAAAAGCATGGGCGGGCCTGGTCGGTATTGAACAAAACTGCACGGGTTGGAACAGCCCGAGATGGGCTTTCTAAGGTTATCCGAGACCTGCAAAGGCCCTTCCCAGGGTTTATGGGGATCAGATAATTTTATTTTAATCAAAATTTAATAAAATTAATTAATTTAAATTGATTTTAGAAATAATTAATTAAATATTAATGTTTGTTTATATTTAATAAGGCATATATAATTTAATTGGGAGATTAATTTTGTTAAAAAATAATTTAATTTTTATTTCTAAAATTAAATTAAATAATTAGGACCGAATGATATGATAATTGAAATAAAAATAAGAGTAAATTTTGAATTCAATTAAAATTCCCTTAATATTCTTTTAATGAAAGTTCAATTTGAATCTGCGTTTGATTTATATATATGAGAATTAATGTGTATAATGGTAATGGGCCACAGACCTGCCAATGTATGTTTGGTGAGTTTATTTAATTAATTTATTTAATTTTTGCATCAAATTGTAATAATTATTTTAATTAATTTAAAGGTGACCTGTGACATCGTCTTAGTGTGATTATATGTATAAGGATATCTATGTCCACTTCTCTAAGTTGTACATTTATAACCCAAGACACCCTCACCTGCGTGCGAGTACAATCTTATAATGATGAGATGACCTGTGATGCACTTCGCTCCAAGTGACTCCGACGCACCAGATAGTAGTTGTATGCATTGGATGATTATAAGCTGTTATTTTTGATGCAGTCCTTGTGACTAAAATGTACTTACCCAAAGGGTTTCAGTTGGTCCTTTATTCACTTAAAGGATAAAAAAATATCTCCAAATCAAGACCAGGTTTTTCATTTTATTTATACATGGTTTATTATTTTATGATGGTGTAGTTTATAGCATGATCACGTAGAATAATAATAAACGAACATACATGACAAAATGAACTTGTGACACAATGAAAATTCTATTTTTGGAATGGTAAGTCGTGAGTGCGATCAGATATTATTTTCATATAAAATAAAAATTAATGTCATTCATCAAACTAAAAATAAAAAAACACTCAAAGATATATTTAGACATTATAGCCTTCGTTCATTCAAATTTGAACAAAACCAACTGTTTGAGATATCGGTCTATCCATTGCTGAGGGTGCCTCTTACTAATGGGGAGTCTATAAGAATGATGGGTTGAATTAACATAAATTATAGTTAAGAAATATCTATAGCTAGCTTATTGTAATTTGAGAGGCATGTGTTGATTAAGTGAAGTTCAGATTTTAATGGAGATGGGACTTCAGTCAACATATGAAGGAGCAACAAGTTAATGTGGTCAGCTATCCAAAATCCCACCTAGAACCATCCAATTCGTGACATAGCCATAACATGTTGACTATAATGGGTTGTTCCAAGATCCTTTCCACTAGAATACTCAAGTGACAGATTATTCCAATTCATGCATAGAGGGTTCTGAGAATATGATAAAATAGTGGGAGATAATAAAAAATTAGTTATTTTATAAAAAATTGTCTCAACCTATAATCTAGATAAAAAAACTAATCAGCTAAAATTTATTATTGTGAAAAATTGGAAAGTTATACCATAAGTTTAAACTATGATATGTATTGGACAAATTTAATGTCCACAATGAACGAGTATCCATGAATAGTACAGGCGTGTGCGCATCGTACTATGATATTGGAAACTCAATGTCATAGTGTCCATAACACTGTTAAACTACCTCAAGAAGCAAGGGTCAAATTTCTTATAAGAGAATAATGTATGATTCATATGATATTCATATCATTAGTCTTCTATCAATGTCTGATGTCAGTTGCGGTTGCTACACCAGGCCATGGATGGTATAAACATTAATTCTCATCTCCGGGAGGTTTGCAAGGAGAAAGTGATCGAATGAGATGTATAAAGAGATGTACACTAGCATGTGTAAATTAATAGATTGATCATGATCTTTTAATGGATCCCTTTCTCATTTCATTTTCACCAATTTACTAAAGTTTCATTTTAAGTTGTAAAATGAACAAGTTTGGATTAAATGCTCCATTACAAATTAAGGTATGTTTCACCAAATGATAAGAATAAAAGACATTTAAGTTTTCACTGTTATGGCAGATAAATTGAAAGACAATGTGGAAGGGTCAAAGCCATTTAATTTCAATGGCACATTCACGACATCCTTCAATTAATAAGGTATTAACAAAATTTATTCACATTTCATATTATAAAATAAAACTATGGATGTTTAATGGAAATAACGTTATTTAAAAGAGATAGTTACTTCTTCAACATCCGGAATATTCATCAATGTAACATTTTATTTTACTATTTGGGTATTTAATACTATATGCCTTTTACATATGTGTATTTAAATATAGTTACAATGTATGTATAGAACCATACATGATGTCCGGTGTATTATCTACATGGTTGTGAAAGGGTGATACATATTCCAATGATGAGGAGTACACGACTTCATAATTTCCAAGTAAAAGATTCATGTTGAACTATTATTGAGTATAACCAAAAACACTAATCTCAGGTGTCTTTGGATGTAAGGTGACATTCATTTAGGTTTTGGAATGGGTGATGTTTTTTGGTAAACTCAATCACTAGTTCAGTAATACATGTATCATAGGCAATTAATGGATGAATATAAATGTACGTCGAATTCACTATTGTAACAAGATAATTATTTTTCAATTAATATTGAAAGTGGATGTCATTAATAAAGCATGTAAGGGATTTTGGAATGGCTTATCTAATTACTGTTGGTATTATCAATGTATTTAGTTTGGAAAAAGGATCCTTTAAAAATAATGGTATGTCACAATGTTTTTGGAAATAGTTCTTCAAGTAATTGTGAACTATTCCAAGTATAATCTAGACGTATATATATCATAAGATTCCTTTGATTAATTATGGAATAACTAAGTGAAGTATATGAATAGGAAAAATATATGAGTTGCTTCGGTTTGGGATACCAAAAAATATCTCAACCAAGCATTCATCAATCAAGATAATGTAGCGTGGAGTAATTCTTAAGTGAACAATACAATATCGACATCATAACATTGATGTTAATGAGGAGGATTGATGATGAAATATTACATATCAATGTTTATCAACAAAATGTAGCATGGAGTAATTACCAAATGCATGTTTTATACATCAGAGTCATGATGTAATGAGTATCAATGTTGCAACTAGCAGAAACCTCCATTATATTTCATGAAATGCTCTGCAAATAATAGTGTGATCCCATAATCATATGAAAAATATATGAAAAAATGGATATCATATGGGTCTTAGTATGATTTAAATTCAACATTTCATAAGGACATGTGTTTGGATGAAAATAGTTTTTCAGACATAAACAAACTTGCATCAAGACAAACAGATTGTGCATTTAGTGTAATAATCCTAATGATTTCATAGGATGTTACATAAAACTCTAAGATAGAATGGTTGTAGTGTAGTGATAGAATACACTTCTATATTTGGGATCAAATCTCTATTACATATAATGTGAGCTATATTTACAACTTTTTAGTCAATGCTAAAAAAGCACAAATAGTTGGCATAGGAAATAGTTCTACAAGAGCATGTGGAACAGAGTATGTTCCAAAGACACATACTACATAAGAAGGATAATACCATTGTGATGTGTTTTATATTCACTGTGGTCGGTGATTTATTATTCAATGTGAATAAAATTTACTACCAAAATAAGTGTCTGAAAATTAGCTAATATTGATAAGATCAACTAAAATTATATTTTATTGATTCCATGTATCAAATTGCAAAGGGGATTATTATTTTTGAATAATGCGGTTTGTATTCATGTGACTAGATACATGGGTGGTACAAGTGTAGTACCATTAAGGCTCGATTGATTCAACCAAGTCATTATGCATAAATATGCTAGAATTTTACTTATCACAGTTAATATCTATGATCAGATTATTTAGAATTGGATGTCATGACCACCAATCATGGATGGGGTCTATACTATTCTCCCTAATGGGATGGTCATGTCACAAAATTCTAATAAAGTTTGAAAGTTACTAAAATAAAATTTTAAATTAAATTAAGACACATGATCATATAATATAAATTAGTATCAAATGTAAGCCATTTGTCTACCAGTGGTTAATGGGAGCATTAATGTTTTTTAAATAAAGTTTGTTCGATAAAATTTGAAAAACTGACATTGGTCTCATAGTTAGTTAAGACCAAAATGAAATTTATTGTCCAATTATGAACTTAATGTAGCAACCTATGTTCTCAAGAACATGACCTTCTAAGGTAGATCTATAGGCTTCATGGTCCTAGGCTATCATACTCATAGTGAAATTGAATTAAAAAATATATGTTGGAAAAAATCAAGAGATGAATTGTTGCCTATGTCACAGGGCATAATCTCTTCATGTTGACCAGTCAGTGACATGTGATGAGATAGACATGGCGATTTAAAATACATATATTGGATCGATGGATCTATCACGCATGCCAAGATATGTACAAGAACTAGTATTTCCAAGGTATATTGTGAAGGTATCAGTTATATCCAGGAGAACTATAAGGGTTGCAGTCAGAACTGTCTAATTATTCTTCGGATAGAACAAAATATATGTACCTAGTAAATGGAGAATAATGGTAATCGTTTTTCAATATACCAACTAGTCTTCAATATATATGTGTCCTACTATTTTAGTTGTAATAAAGATGATGAGAAAGACAAAATCTTAAAAACTAGTGGTATCCATTCCTAAAATGGCCTAGTATGTTGCATCTTCTAAGGCAGCTAAGAAGCAGTTAAATGCAATAATTTATTCTAGTTCGTGGAATCACACCCGGAAAGAAACGAATTATCATAATGTAAATTATGATATTATTACTAGGAAAGATGCAATGTTATTACAATGGGAATGTGAGATATAATAGGGATAAAATCTCTTGAGAAGTTATACTCAACGAGATAAGGCCACAATAGAAGAATTGCCACGTGGTGAAACCATGGATGGCGCAATAGCTAAATCCATTTCTTAGCAAAAATATAATATTCATCATGTGAGTACCATACAGGTTTGGTTAGCATGTTGTCTCTAGTGCATATGGGATTGTTGAAATAGTGTGTTCCCTAGACCCAACTTCTCACTGAATATTATTATCATATCGTGTATACAGCTAGCTATACATGATGTCATATTATCAATATAGTGTAGAATATTCTGCATCCACTATTGAAATTGTAATGTCAAAATATTAATTGTCATTTCAAAATGTTATTTCAGTTCCTAGGCTATATTGAGAACCTCTCCGTACTATGAAATTAATCATAGATATATGTTCTATGGTCTAGATACTTCTTATTAGCTATACATGGTATATATTTGACTATCAGGTGCTAGGGGATCATAAGCATTGAGACTTCTTCTCATTAATTTTACACTTGGTGATCTCAAGAAGTGAGATCATGAGGACTAACTCACTAGTAGGAACACCACATATTTCCGGTGTCATTGGATTTTCCTTTATAAGATCACGTGTAATGGTCTCTTGAATTGATATCATTACCAGTGTATGTCATTTGATTATGTACATTGCTGCAAGAAGAAAACTGTGATAATGAATACATGGAGAGGTAGCTTATGTTTGGTGTATCATTGTTGGCACGACATTGGTTGAATGGTCATGAAAGGATTTTTTTCTTCTGATTCATGGACGTAATATATCATAGGCCATGTAGATATGGATGGTGGTACCTTTATAAGTCCTTTTCCATGGTAGTCAAGGGTAAATCCATCTAGTTAAATCAACTAACTATAACGAAAGAAAAGAGTGACGACATGTGAGTACATCCTACATTATTAGATACTACAAACAACGAGATTATATTACACAATGCATGTTTATAGGTTGGTTTTCACTGTTGTGACAATCCTTACTTCATTAGAGGCCAAGATGGGTTTCTAGAACAAACACTTGGTTTAAGAATTTTATTCACTACTATCAAAATAAGGGCTTTGAGAGTCACATAAAATAGAGTATTCAATAATATTCCCAATTCAGTTTAATAGATGTTTTGGACATAGTGGGCCCCTCCATAGGGTTCGATATTTAGCCAAAGTTAAATTATCACCAGTTCAATAAATAAATTCATATTATTCAATTTTTGTACAATGAGTATTGGATTTATTTTTTAAATGTATTTATGAGTTTTATTAATTACATGAAAAATAGTAGTTGATGAATATGACATTATTCCTAGTTCAATTAATATTTGTGGGAGCGATGAGTCATGTTAATGACATATTTATTATCATGTAATATATATTAATATATTATAGGTAAATGATAATAATATTTATGACTCATTTTAGTAGTCATAAAATGTCATTGATAGTGCGTTACGTAATCAGAGTTGGTGAGGATATACTGGGTATTTTAAATGAGCACTATAAATAGATGAGGAGGGGATTTATCCATTTACTATTCATGGGGATTCTCTCTCCTCTACTCTCTCGCATGTTCTAGAGGGAGATTCTCTGGATCCAAGGACTTCAGATCAAGAACTCCCTCAAGAATCGCTAACGAAGTGATGCGATGATCGTTGGAGCGTCGAAGGCATCATCGTAATTCCGCGCTAGGACCCAGATTACGACGAACGATGCTCCTGTAGATTTCTTGAAGTGTGTGTGGATGATCTAAAGGAATTAGACTTCATATTATTTGAGTAGCGCTCATAAATGATGAGCAGATATCATTCATTACTTCAAATTTAATCCATGTATTTTACAGTTTCATTTTTGTTATTAAAACCCTTCACATGTGGTCCTCAGCTTTGACTGGGATGCTCTTCACCAACGTTGACAAATTCACATCGAACTTCGGTGATTTTTTAAAAAAACACACCCATTTGGGGATTCTACTACATTCCCAATTCTAACACATACAATAAATCGAGTTAGTATGTCATAATGTTTTTTTAATTTCATAGTATAATCAGAAACTATCATACTACCCTACTATAGCTCAAAAGCCTCATAGATCATAACTAAATGTATTTATAAAGGGTATTAATCTTCACAATATAGCTTCTTTTAGTTGTACCATGAGTCATTCTAGTAGTCATTGGTAATCGTTTACAGAATCAACAATCTAGCGAATTATCTGTGGAAAATGTTTGTTTCCTGCAGAACCATATGATCAGTCATGTTCCATATGTGCCTAAATACTTGTATCTCTAACTCAAGACAATCCTCTGATAAATGGGGATCTATATATATACATAACATTAGTTGACACTTAAACTATAAAATATTGGTTGCACTAATCATGAGAGCATCATCAGAACAAATTAATCATTATGTATATCGCTCGACATGAAGGGGTTGTGCTCCTTGCTTGCATAAAGAAAACACCTCATTAGTTGACCCCTGAACCATGGCCAGATCACACATATGATCTATGTCAAAATACTAAATCCGTAACCTAGATTACTATCTTCATGGATACATATTGAATGAGATAAATACTTATAATGGTTAGAAATGAATGTATATATTGGGAGATGACTCATGATGGAGAGTCATAAGACTCAATCCAATATAATTAATGATACACTGATTCTTGAAAATTATTTCTCAGAATACCTATTTGAAAATAAGGTATCATGAGATCCAGTGAATGTATATGATGACCTCCACAAAAGTACTGGATTCCCTAGAGGTAAATCCCCTCTAGAGACACTTTGAAAAGTGTTTCCCAAAGTCCAAAACATTCCCACATAAAGAAAAATCTTGAAGAACCAAACCAATTATAGACCTACTGAGATACTAATCTATAAAAAACTGAAACATCAAGGTCTACAAATCATATTTATGTCTGAGATTCTGAAACCCTAGCCCTACCTCTAATAATATAATGTATGAAAAACAGAGAATGAATAATATATATGGGAGGCATTATCCAAATTACATGTATGAATAGAAACAATCATATACATTCAATAGTGTAGATGAATGATGTAATGGTTATAAAATATATAGATAAACCATTAATTTAAAAAATCAAGGCAATAAATCAGAGTATGTTAGTATTATCTAGTAAAAAAACAAAAAATTACACACCCTACCCGAAATGATGTCCTAACCAAATTCAGATGTAACAAAAGAAAAATGAGATAGACTAACTCCTAATATCAATGTACAACCACCATAAACATTCAATGATGTAAGGTATCACTATGATCCTCTAATGTATCTATATAACATTCCAATGTTTTCATAAGGAAGGACACATACGGGAGAAGACCATGTAGGGATGAGTGTATACAAACATAGTATGATTCCCAGAAAACACAAATTGAGACATATAAATAAATAAAAAAGTTTCGATAAACCTAAAAAAAGCTCGAAATGAATCACTTTAGAGATATATGATCAACGTAATTAAAAAATTGAGATAAAATAGATCTCTATCTCACAATCAATCCCATATGATTTTTTTACCAAATATCTAAAGGTCCATATTTAATAACTAACATCTCATGTTTATGTCTGATTAATCCATGTTAAGTACCCACACTATGTTAATACTGTGCATACAGAGTGGGAAATTTTTCCAATATATTATATGGGAAATTTTTCCAATATATTATATATGACTTATTATGAAAATTAGCTAAAGCTCAGTTAATATTGTAAATCTACCCTAGTACGAATGAGGGGTTCCACTCAGTGAACAGAGGATATACAACCTCAGATTATATTAGATTAACATATAGTAGATAGATAGGTAGATAGAAAAATCATTCCCTAGACTATCAAGGGGTTGTCATGAAGTGAGAAGAGGTCCCACACCGTAGTTTTATAGGGGATCCATGAAGTATATAGAGGACTTATTCCGTAGTTCATTATTTTATAAAAATCATAAAATAATGTAGGAATTCCCCCAGTGTTTTTTGGGGAGTTGGGTACTAATCATTTGGTATAGAGTAATATCGGTGACCTTTACCCTAGTACAATAGAGGGGTTTCCAACCATGACATCTTTTAGATTATCCATCACTGATCATGACCATCATCAAGCAACACATAATGATCTTACAATCTTAAAAAATCACATAATATCCCATATTCCAAAAATAAGGGGACCATCATTTTTATTTTGAAAAATACGGAAGACATGCTTTTGATAGTCTAAATTTTGGGCCCTTATTATGGATATATTATAGTAATAAATTCCTAGTTTAATATACATTTTTTATTGGGGACACATGTTGTGTGAAATATTCTCAATTCCTAGTTGTGATATTGCATGCACATTGATTGAAATTACATGTAAACATACATGGTATGTGCCAATTGTACACGGCGTGTCATAGCCACCTGGGGCCTACCCAGTCTCTTCTGGTTTATCATGTGTACATTGGTCCTTTAAATTTAATATTTTTATATCATAGTATCATGTTCATGTCAACTTAGATTTTTATTCCTATTTACACTGGATATATGTGGTTTCCTGACTATGTTCGTGACTATATAGACTTGGAGTACATGTCAAGCCACCATCACCAAGTCACATAGTGTGTGGTGGGTCTTTAGGGTGTGGGATAATTTTATCAACCAAAATCCCTAGCTTCCATATCTTGGGGATTAAAAGACATCTATTCCTGACAATACATTTAGTTGGGTTATTCATATAAACCTACGTTTCTTCATGTGTATGGGTGATGACACGATTATCACCCCTTCATGTATAATTATTGATAGGGGTTTGAGATCAATGGTCATATATACACGATTCATCAATGTTGGATAGATTCTACAAACCCACACCTTGTTGGATCTTTCCCATTACCACTATATTCCTCAAGTTTCTTTTTAGTATACTGAAACTATTGATTCTACATCTACAAACAATGAATCATTCCATTCCCGCTATAAATCACTAATCCATTCATTATCATCAAAACCACTCTAAATAGTGGGGTATGATCATCATCAAACTAACCCTAGTAATTTTAAATAATAATTTAATGTATCAATAAAAAAACATTTAAAACCCGGGGAAATGAAAATAATCATGGAGAATACGTCATTGTACAAGTATTCATAGAAGGAAATCACATAATATGGGAATAAAAGGTGATCATATTTGGAATGGATGAATTATTTTAGATATATATAACCACTCAAAAATGGGGATCCTAAAAAAGATACAATAATATAATCTTAATATCTAATAAAAATTCCAGATCAATATTATAATAAATAGCTAAATAACCATAAATTATAAGCCCTACCACAATTTTGATGGATCGTTGGTAATGATTAATTTCATCAGTTATTGAAATGATGCTCGTCATTCATTGATTCATGATCAACCTTGATTAGATCATCCATCATTCTCTTATTTTTATCTTCTAACAATGAATTTACATGATCTTATCTCAAATCCATTTAAAGTTATGAGTCTAACCCTATCAATTTGTTATAATGAGGTACAAATAGTGGGACATTGGTCATGAAAATTTAAAATAAAAAAAAAATTATTACTATTCTTCCTAAACTATAAATCTTGTGAAACCCAACCTATGTTAATATCAATAGTATTTCCAATTCTATTTATTCAACAACGGTCTTGGATTTTTTTTCTTGTTTCCAAATAATTGAAAAACATGAAGCCGTAAAACAATTTGTTTTCATGAAAAAATATATTTAAAATATTTTATATATTAGTTACCAGGCCTTTAGACACTCAAACAACTCATTGACTCTAAGGATAAATATAGATTTATAAATAAAAATTTCCGTGTACTAAATCCACAAATCTAGAGTTTCTAAATGACTAGGCTTAATAGAAGAATCCTATATACCTTATTAAGATACATAGATCAAAACCAATTTAGTTTGATGAAAAATGGTAGAGATAATTGGGAATTATTATAATATGAAGATTCCCAACATGTGTTCAAAATTATTTCATTGTGAAATGGGCACCAAAAAGGTTTTTTTTGGGTATTTCTTGTCAGGATTCTTGGAATACATGGGTATCATCTCATTTTTTCATATGGGGAATCACTTCATCATGAAAAAAGCTATCAAACGATAATGAAATAGGTCATATTATTCTCTTTAAATATGGTAAGATTTATATTAATTCTTTAGTGACTAAAGGTGTTATAGAAATTTTAACTCATGATAATGTAAATGATAATCCTTTTAACTAAGACATGCTTTCAAGGATAATGTTATTTTATGATTCTATTAGATTATTTTAATATAAATTTTTGGAATTTAATATTATAAAAAGTTATGAAAATTATATTTGTGTAAGATTTTAGTTGGGAAGAAATTAATATATGTTAATGATCTTCTGGTTGCTGAAAAGCACTAAAATATAAGAAAAAATATGAAATTTTTGATACTAATGATGATAAGGATACAATGATTATTTATAAATTTAGAGAATACATGAAAATAAATTATGATGATGTTTGATATAATATTGAAAATTTGGAATCAATGAAATACTCTTTCAATTTAATGAATGATGATATTAAAACCCTCCCTGAATAGGAAATAAATATAATTTTAACAGATAATAAAATGATATTTATGTTTAATTTATAGAGGAATGAAGTTTTTATACTGTCATTATCTATTATAGATCATAAAAAATTATTTTTAAAAAATAGCGGGGGATAATGTTGATCTTTAGAAAAGATTTATCAAAAAGTGGGTTATATAATATCATAGATATCCTTGATCCACCTTATTTTGTATAAATTTCACCAACACCTTTGAAAAAATGTGAAATTTTATTAAATGAAGAATAAGTTATGGAAGAATCCACAATTAAGAAGTCTACACAACAAAATGCCTTATATGATTAAATATCAATATAACTAGAATGCATATCTCTTTTGTATTCATAAGAATATTATAGTTCTATAGAATATAAAACACACAAGACCAGATTTTCATTTTTGATACAAGGAATATGAAATCATTTGATATTAAATAACATAATAAAATATATTTTTAAAAATGATATGTACAATATTCTAATATTGATGTTTTTATAACATTTATAGGAGACCCATTATAATGTTAAACAAGATGCCAAAGGGGATGAAGTTCAGTTCAATAGTTTAGAATGAGATGTTAGTACTTCAAGGGATTTACATGAACATAATATATCATTTTTTTGCTAAATCATTATTCAAATTATATAAATTTTTATCAATTCTATTAACAATTAGTTCCATATTAATTCTTTTATATGGATTTATTGTGGAATTACTAATATCACAATAATAGAATAATATAATGGATTGGAAAGTGGAATTAAAGGTTGATTTTTTAAATTTGGATGGAGATTCTATAAAACTATTTCATAATTTAAGAAGAATGGTGATGTACACGGATGATTATCACATTGACATATGTTTTTTATATTTTTAGAATGTTTCATTATCTAGTTAGATGGATTGGGATAATAAAATATCAGAACATCAAGAATATTTATATTGAAGAGGAAAAGATAATGTTAAGAGAAATGGACTGGAAGATTGTTAGAACAGATCCGATATATAATAAATATGATTATCACAAAATATTATATGAATAAAAATTTAAAAAAATTAAATATTCAACATTTCTTCTTATTATATATCTATTTATATTTTTTCTCTTTTGTTACCACCTCCTTATACTATTAAAAATATTTACTATTTATTAATGAATTAATAAAAATTTATGTATTCATTTAATAATAATTATTTATGTTTCAACATATATTAACCATGAATAATAGATTAATTATTCATGTAGTACTTACGGTGATTATTCATTTTTATATTTCACAAAGGGGAAGAAATAGATGTGATTTAGGAAATGTATGTACTATAAGATTACTGTTTTTTTCGGTGGTATTAGTTTTATTCAGACATTTCATTGTCTTAATTGGATATCAATGTTATAATCATATAACTATAGATTCAAGTTAGTTACTTAGAAGAGAAATATTTTTTTACATTAATTATTTTTTATTTGTAAATATTTTAGTGCATATTTATATAATCAAAAGGGTGATATTGTTGAGTAAATTACCAAATAAAGGCATTCAAATACCTAATTTATTAAATAAAAACTATTTTCATAATGAAAGTTATTTTATATGTATTTTTTATGTTATGCTTTGTATAATTATAATTCAATTCATAATCTCCAAGTGAGAAAATTATAGTCTATATAATTTATATAATATCTTGATATCCCTTTAAACTTCATCAATTAGAATATATTAACTATTTTATGTTATTTTAATTGGTAAACCTAAAATATTTTAAATAGTTATTTGACATTGAATCTTAAAAATTAAAATCAATCATTAAGGAAACAAATATTTTATAATTCTTCTAATCGAGAGTTTTTATTTTTCTCAGTGCTTGGTATATTTTATTTGTATGATTACTCACATAAATAATTTTAGATTATTTGTGAGGTTGTTTTAAAAAAATCTATATTTTTCTATATTATAATATTATAATTTCAATCCATTTTTTTCAAATAGATTCTATGTATAGGAAATGGATTTTTTTGTTAATGTTGAGTTTGATGAAGTCTAATAAACAACTTACCACCAAATTGGTTGATATAAGGGGAGTATCGTGATAGAGATGTGACTGAAAATGTCTGAAAAAGTGGATCTAGGGTTTGGATGTCATGTTTTACTATTGGTTTTATCAGATAGGTTCCATATATTTGGACTTGAATACCATGGATTTAGGTTTTAATAATATTATATCACTATAGAGAAATAAAATCGTTTTTTCTTTTAAAAATGGTTTCTATCAAATGAAATATTATTTATAGGAATTTAAATATTTTTATTATAAGATTCATAATGTTTTTCTAATTTTATTTTTCTTATACTACTTTATTTCATCTTAGTTATGGTTTTCACTTTTATGTGTTTTAATTTTCATTGTAATTATTTTTATGTTTACTCTAGTCTATTTGATGTTCATAAATCTTTTATATTTTATTTTATTTACTAGAATAAAATTAAAATATTTTATCATATTCAATCCACTCCATAATAAATGTTACAGTTATCATATAATAAAAATGAATATATATTCCAATAAAAAATCATTCGATTTGGTTTCAGACAATCATAAGGGGTCAAATAGGATATCACTCCACCACCTTGGCCAGTTCTTATTTTCGGTTATGAAAATGTCATAGGTTTTGATATTTCTCAAAAATAATATATAATTGGGGAATCTGTTGATTTTTGTTTTGTTTTGTAGAATAAAAAAAATGAATTGATATTATTTATTAAGAATATTTCATAAGATTAAATACCCATGGGAGTCAGCATTGTAATTGAAAAAAAATACATGAAAAATTGAATCCTAACTGAAAAATTATTTAATTTTTGGTAAAATGATTTATAATTACTAGTAGTATCCCATGAATTATATAATCATTCCATATCCATTGATATCGTTACCACTTAATATATTTTAACTAAAAAAGGACTCACTTCCACCCCCTCCATTATTAAAGCGGGGTACTAGCTCACCTACAATGTTGTAAAGAATATCACCCCTATATTTTATGATTTAGTTATCATATATATATAACAAAAATGGAGGAATCCTTTAGTTTTTAATTATTAATCATAATCATACCAATAACATTTAATAGTTTAGTCATAATCATATTATGATAAAATGACCCATTATTTATTTGTTAATATATGGTTTAAGTTTTCATTTATTAGTGATCACATGATTGATTATATTATTTTATTTAGATGCATTTAATATGGGTTATTAGTTCATTATAAAGTCTTCTTTGAGTGTAAAGGTGTGTAGATTAGAGGGAAAGTAGATAACGGATCGGAACACTTCATTGATAATGTTTATTTTTTTAATAATTCATGAAATCCCTTATAATAAATAAAATTATCTAGATATAAATAAAAAATTGAATCTGATATATTATATGTTTTTTAATATCCCATAGTTATAAATATTTGAATTGAATTATAATATTTATTTTTTGATGAAATTATCTTTTACTTATCTTTTAAAGTATCATTTTTTATCAACTATAACAGTTAATTTTTAATTTTATGTCCCAAAAACACACTGTAAAAATGATTTTTATTACTATTGGATTCAATGTCATTTATTTATTAACTAAACAAACATTATTTATTATAGTTACTAAATATCCAAACTAAAAAATAATTTCATAATAATTTTTTTATATCCATAAATTCATCTATTTAATTACATTAAATTAATTTTCCTACATGAATATAAATATATATATTTATATATATTATCTTGGGAAAAATTACTTTACATGGAAAAAATTAAACAAAAAATTCATTTAAAAACATCATCAAGTGTCTAAATTTATTATTATATATATACCCACTACTACTCACAAAATTAAAATCTTTAGTGAAGATGGGATAAATATAAAAAGAGTGAGATCAGAATCATATTAGGAGAATTATAATGGAATGATAAGAATGAATAAATCGTAGAATAAATACTAATGATAAAAATATAATCATGATATTGATCCCCAAATGAGCATAATATAATCAAATGAGTAATCATCAAAGAATATAATAATATCAACATGGTAAATAATATTTTTTATGGAATAACAAATACCATGTTTGCATAGAAGGTATCATCATGATATTTAATATATCATATTAGAAACTTATAAAATTAATGAATATAAAATTCATGAAATATAGGAATCATAAATATTTTAATAAGTATCATCATCACTATATCCTAATCACATTACGAAGGATTATCAACACTCTATCATAATGAAATATCCTTGCCTTTTAAAAAGTAATCTCATAGTAAATTCTAGAAGAAAATACTCCATTCTATATAAGTAGTTCAATAAATAAAAAATCATTATAGGTATAAATTATTTATAGTAAATCCTTAATTGACTATAATCTCAATAATAAACATTAACTGCATACCTGATCACCAAATATCAAATACATATAACATTACATTTATATTTATGATTAATAATTAAGTAATGGGCTTTTAATTTAAATATAATGAATCCCTTGTCGATTTAATAGAAATCATATATAATTTAATTGCATTGAATTTTGTTGGGGAGTATATGATATTCAAATTGATCATTTCCTGGTAAAATTTTCCCATATGACTAGAATTGTGTTTTTTTGAGTATTGGTCTTCCCATAATTGAAACTATTAAGATAATAAATAGTATCTTAATTGGATGATAATTTAGGAGGGAAGAAAATAATTAAATAAAAAAACTTATAGTTGATAAATACCACAATAGATAACCATAATTACAAAAATTCATTATAGAAATTTTAGTGAAAACTTTTTTATAGAAATGATAATAGAAACAATATTTTTGAAAAGTTTTTGTATGAATGGGTTATTATGATATCAATCAAATCCATCAGATGTTAAGAATAAGTCAAATAACTTAAACAAAAATTATCCAAAATATAAAATATGAGCTAAATGTGATCAATCTGTAGTGATTCATAAAGACCGAGTGACCCCTACTTACTAAAAATTAACAATTTATAAATGTGCCTTATCATTATTCTAAATGAAGATACAATGTTTATATAGAATAATTGTTTTCATATGAAAAATATACCTAAAAAGGGAAGTGATAATATATTGTAAAAATAAATCAAATGGAATGCACCATATGGTTTATAAAATAGTACATGAATTGTAAATTACATATTGATATTAAAAATATAATTTAACATAAAATAAATATTTATGAGATATAAAACCCTTACCATATAAAAATATATGTATAAAATTAGAAGAAAACACTTATAAAACATACAAGACTCATAAAAAGAGACTACATAAATATAATGTGTCGGGAACCACATTGTAAGACTTGTTGTGAATTGAATTATACTATGGGTGTGTTTTTATAGTGAAATGTAAAGAAAAATCAATTAATAGTTGGATATTAGTTTCAAATATTTATATGAAAATATATGTGGACAAATTAAAAAATGGTTTCCCAAACATTTTTTTTCACTTCAATAATATGATATTTTTCAAAAAATATCATCTTATTTACTTTTATAGTAGTCCACAACTGATTGGCTTATTTGGATAATAGATAAATATTTTAAAATCATATTTAATATTTAAAAGAATTATATATATATATATTATTTAAAATGAAAAATAATTTTTTGAGTTAGAATATATTGTTTAAAAATTATTTATATTTTCCATAAAACATAGAACGGTTATTTTATACAAAAAATGTTATTATATCATTTATACATCATAATGCAATTAAAATTTACAATATATGCCTACAATTTAAAAATATACATTTCATACTCCTTTGTCCATAAAAATTAAATCAATTTTAAAATTTAAAAATTGTAAAATGGTTATTTCGCAATATTTTTTTTTGTTTTAATAAACATTTATATATATGAAATTATGTAATTAAATAAATACTTATGAAAATGGTATCTATTTGACATTAATTTTTCATAATGAATACATTATTATTTCCAAGGGATAATTTAATTTATAATAGATAAAATATTTTTTTAATATTCATTAACATTTGACCCACACCAATAATATATCGAATAAATTTTGTTAATACTGAGAAAACTTATCATTGAAGATATTTTTTTTTCAAAATATCTACCTCAATAATTATTTGTATCTTTTTAATTATATAAAAAACATGTGTGATGATTATTCGTGAATATGAGCTAATATATATCTTTATTTTTGTTATATAATAAAATTTTATGAATCATCCATTTTTTCACCAAAATTATTTTCTAAAATATTATCAATTTATCAAAAAATGAAATAGGGTTTATTTATTTTCATATTTATAAATAATTGTTTTGGGATTTATTAAATCATGAACACATATAGATAAGGTTTAAATTACATTCTTTTACATTTTCACTCCTAAAAAACATTAATATTTAAAATAATCCAAAAGTAATGGATATAAAACATTACTAATAAATTTAGTCACATCTATAATACTTGTTATATTCCATTATGGATTTTTATTTTTCCCCAATCATTTAAAGGTTTGTGATTTTTTCCCTTCATTATAATTTAGTAAATGTGATGGTGATGACATGTACTTTTTTACCAAAGTCTCTATGAAAATGTTTTGATCATGGATAAGGTGTGGTCCATAGCACAATAACATATTATATTTCAATTTTCAATAATAATTGTAATTTACTAATTTACATTATGTAAAAAATATCCTTATTTCGAAAAAAAAATTATGAATCCTTTCCAGGGTGATATGTTTTTAAACTAAAAATTCACAACATGAAACCCAATTTTTTATTATTATTAGAAAATATATTTTTTTAACATTAATCTAATGTTTTGTTATTTTGGATTAAATTTTTTTCACTTTGACATGGTGAATTCTCAAAACATTAATTTAACTAATATCACAAAATAGATTGTAGTATGATATATTATTTTAGTTAATTCATGGTACAGATCAATCTATAAATTATTGGGGAAATGTTATTTAATTGGAAATTCCACTATATGAATTAGTTTTTCCATTGTTCCATAAATATCAAGTGTCAATGATCTTAACATATACCTCAGTGACCCAATAGTCCTTATAGATCAACCTTTAGTTATTGTAAGATAATATGTACTATGATACAACCCGATGATTAATTCATTTTGATCATTTATCCATAATATTAAAGAAAACCTCATATCATTGTATACAAAAATTTATATGAAATACTATATAACTCAACAATTTGTGGATATAAATGTGAGTACAATTTTTGAGGTTGAAATGCAATCATATTGAAGGAAACATTGTAAAAATAACTATTTTTTAATAAATAAACATATAACATTATTACACTTTGATATATTGGGATGAATGAAAAATATTTATAGTATGACTATTTTCAATGTTCTATATAGGTATAAATATTGTTTGCACTGCTAATTTTTGTTACTTATTATATTCCAAATTTTTTATTAATTCAAACTCATTATAAAATATTCAACAGATATAAATTTATATTATCACTTATACAATGTTGCACTAATGACAATATATTTTAGTCCCCTCGTAGATTTTAAGGAACGTTAGGAAATGAGATTTAATGGATAATTATTTCATTAACTCTATATTTGATAATATATATGTACATGACGTTACACCCCAAAATGAAAAATGGTTAAAAAAATAAATTATTTGACTCATACCAACTAGGTGCGCATTACTTCTTAGGATCCCAACTAGTTATAACTCCAGAGTTAAGTGTTCACAACCTTATGTATTGATATTAATGTGTGAAATTCTAGGAATATTTCTTGGATGTGTATGAGTGAGGGAAAACACACTGGAAAGAACATGTGTTGGTCTGTGGGGAATATGATTAGTCAGGTGACCTATTTGGGCACATGTGTAGGACCCAATGGGGGTGACAATGAGTCTGTTGGGAAATAAGTAGTACTTTGAAGGATTGGAAACAAGGAACATGTTAGGATTGGGTATCTATAATATCTGTGGGTCCTAGTTGTTACATTAGGATGAGAGATTTAACCCATGCTTATGTGTAGTGAACTATCTGGGTTGAGATGTATGGTCTACAATGAGGTCGTTGTGATCTAAAGTGGGGTGAATCTAACAACCTAAAATTTTATAGGGTCAGATGAATAAATGATACAACTCATTCCAACAAGATGAAACATTATTTTTGGGATCCTACCAAGTTATAATTATATATATAAGTATTCTGGGCCAACAATAGTGATCAAGATGGTTGATATTTTGTGTTATTTCCCAGTATATATGTGGGTAAGGACAAAGCACATGGGAAAGAATATTTTTTGGTTGATGGGTAAAATCATTATTCAAATGACCAATTTGATACATGGAAATGCCTCAGGGAGGGGAACATGTTCCCTTGGGGAAACTTATTCTACCTGGCAGGCTAAGACCCAAAAACCATGTTTTTGAGGGTTGTCTGTGTTGATAGTAGAGAATAGTTGTTACATATAACCTAAATCAAAACTCATTATCCGAGTAAATTATAAACTCAATTGTATTTAAATTAATTATTTTATGAATCCTATTGAACATACGATAATATCCTCTATGGGTATCCTTTATTAACTTTAATAGTTATTATATGTTTAATATTTTTCTAGTAATTATTTTTTTGATTCCCATATGATAACCATTTTTATATTTAATAGATATCAAATCCATGAAAATATTACAATTTCCGATTATAATTACTCTAATATAGATTTATATATATTAAATTTGGATTCCCATGTTTAATGATTCACAATTTTGATAAATAATAAGTAGAAAGTAATAGAAGGAATATAATGATATGAGTAAATTGGTTAATTATCCAAAGTGAATGGGGTAGGGGAATCAAGTTTCTAGTATGAATAAAATAAATATTGGATGTGTGGACATGAGAAACCCAAACTACATATAGTAATAAATAAAATTATAGATGAAAAAATTTCAAACTATACGGAAATATGTAGGGTTTAGGTCTCCTTTACACGAACATGGATCTAAGAGACAAAATGATAATGTGTAGATGAAGTGGATTCATTTTAATTCCATGGTTTTAATGATAAAATTTAAAAACAGATCCAATCAAATAACAATCATTGATTTATATCAAGACATCTAGAACCAACATCATAAAATTTATAGTCCTATGTTTCCCATATATAAAATAAATATTAAGAATATTGCAAATTTCATTCATGGCAGATGAGAACCTACTGATCCTCTCAAGTCAATAAACTAGTAGTACATCTACCTCACACTAACAATAAAATCATGATCCTTATTGAACAGAAAAAATCACCACAGTCACTACAAATGATGAATCAGTAGGAAAAATATGAGGATCTACATGATGTATTACGATAGATGATGTTGTTATAAAAACATATGTCACACCTGTCACATGGATATATTTTATGAGTTTTACATGGAAAATAAATATTCAAGACAGATATATAGTCACATGTGTATATAGATATATGATTGAAACATTAACGATTAATTCGAGGACAAAATATTAATAATAATAAAATACTGACCAGAACATTATAAGGAAACAACCAAAGGGCTAATGAAAATCCATGATTCTAGTAAAATTGAATCAAATATAAAGATAAAAAAATTAATAACAAAGGGGTTACATTGTTTTATACTATATTAAAAAAAATTAATTTAGAAATTAAAAAATTGATATAATATTTCAAAAAAACTCCATATTGAAAAATAAATGTTCATTATGAATATCACAGTTTTTTGATCCACCTAACTGATCAATTGAATTGGGAAGCGTTGTTAATGAAAATAATTTTAAAAACAATAACATCAAATAGTCCTTGTAAAATTATGACCTTGTTTTACCACACATGTGTTTCAATGTAATTCATTGTTGACCTTATCAATTCTGTATATGATACTGCTAAACCCTGATTAGAATAATGAAACCTCTCTATATAATTCATAAACATTACTCACCTTCACATTCCCAAAATTATTACATCACATTTCCTAAACACATGGTGACCATTTAATGACCCCAATCCATGTATCCTGAAGCCAATTCAATACATTATTAAATTTGATAAATATAAAGAATCAAATCCAAAATAACTGACTAGTTAATCAATTTTTTAAAACCCTATATATACAAGATAAGGTTTTATGTCTGTAATATAAAATGAAACAAAATAAATAAAATATAAAGTAAAATTAAACCTTTAAAACTCAATCAATTATCTCTTCTTCATAACCCGGGTAGTGTAATCAAAATAATAGTGACGTCATATAATAATTAACGGCTAATCATAAGGGATGTTATCAGTAATCAATAATGAATAATTCATGTAGACAAGTAAATAATTAAACCCACATGCAATTTATATAACTTGGATGCATAAATAGTTATGTAAGAATCAATATTGAATGGTAAATAACTCAAAAAATATTTTCATAAAATTAATAAAGTGATAGTAAAATGCATCAATAGATAATATCATATCATAAATCACATGTATCATAATAACTTATTTATAAATGAAGGAAATGCTTAATTTTTTGATGTTGCAATCTTAGGAATGATGGTATCTGTAGTGGTAGGACCATTCCAAAAATTGTTAAAACACAATATGCAGATAACCATTTTATATAGATAACATAATTTATCTCATGAGACCATCAAATTAATCATGGGGAAATAATATTTTCGGTCCCACCTATTTCCTCAGGTCTAAATAATTCCTCATTAGTTGAATAATCGATTAAATTCATGAATCATCTTGCCTTATCATCATGTATCCTAATTGGATAAAAGAAACATATATAAAAATATTTCCATGGATAATAAAATAAGATTCAAATTAAAAAGTATATATAGAAATTGATATTCACTTTACGAAACAACCATATCAATTATTAAAGATTATAGATATTTATAACTAATGTAATTTCCTCTGAATAATGATTACACGAAAGTGATTATTTCAAGAGAAATTCAACAATCCTAATAGAACATGAGATTTTTTAATACCTATTACAAATTTTTAAATTTCATGTGAAATTAAACTGGTTAAAATAATTAAAACTGGAACATAAAATACCATAAAGCATGAATAAATCATGACATTATATGTGAAAATAAAATTATATGAACTGCATAAATATAAATTGTGGAATAAAAAAAGATAAGAATCAATAGAATATTAATTGAGATGATATAAGTTACCATATATTCCCTTTAGAGTAAAATTTCTTTAACCACCATATATAATGTTTGTAGTACTATTATTATCTTTTTCCATTATTATGTTAATATTTATGGTTTCATATATGATCCTTTATTAATTATCTCATTCAAGAATAAATTATAGTGTTTTTCATCTACAAAATAATATTCGTGAAATAATTATAATATTTTACGTTAATTTTAAATATAAAATCAATCATGAAAGATATTTCTCAAAAATGATGTGTGTCACGATCATGGAGATGGTAAGTGGTACACATGCATGACTAGAATTTCCATTTTGTACTAATCATTAAAGAATATATTTAAGAAATATATTACCTTTTATTATGATAATTATATCATATAAATATATATCATAATATATACTTATAAATTTCATCCAACTATTTTGTTGATGAAAATATAGTCACATCAGTTCTAGAAGAAGGATGTTTATACGTAAATGAATGATGTATTCTTCTTTATGTGAGTGAGAAGGAATGAATAAAATTGATATATATTATGGTTACATAAATAGGATTTTATCATGAAAAAAATTGTATTTAATTTCTATCAGATATTTTAATTAACATTATTCCTTATCAAATTTAATGTAAAATGATTCTGAAAGATGAATCACATCGCTTTATAAGGTGACATCCAACCATAAACATGAGAGACATTATCATGTCTTCTATAGAATGGAAGGAGAAAAGATATATATGATAGAATAACTCTATAGGTTTAATAATTATATAAATATCGTATAAATTATTTATATTTATTAACATACCCATCTTTGAGAGGTGGTAATGGAAAATAAATGGACAAAGTTAGTGGGCAGGAAGCCTTCTGTATGTATGAAAAATAATTTTGAAACCTATTTCATTGAAGAGTGTGTTGTTTTAGGTATTAAAAATAAAATAAAAACATCCCTATATAAGGTAGACTCTGAATTTATTGTATAATAATGTTTAAAATAAATTTAATAAGGTTGAGAAATAATTAAAATAAAGATATTTGTTGAAGAACATTACCTCTTTTTTGGGTATCATCTATTTGTTCTCACTAAACCCTAACTCAGATGGACTTATACCCGAAAAAACATTATAAAATTAGTATATTGATGATGGTGAGAATGTTTTATAGGTCTTATCTAACACAAAGTAGTTTAAATATCTAAATAACAAGGGATAGTGGGTTCTATTTTATTGTGGAACGGGAGTGGAAATTATATAAATAATCAAATGTATTCAATGTTTGGTGGTCTCACTTGACTCATGTAGATCAAAATTTAAATAATAATGGAATGGAGAATTTATTTTGTCATGAAACACCCACACAAAAAATTAAATATGTGTATTTGTATAATTTTATTCCTTTACTTCTAAGCTTCCCTACCATTACACCTTTGGTTTATATTAAGGAAACTAATATTATAACATAGGTAATTTATCCTTTAAGAATAAATTAAATATAGACATATTATAAAATTTATTGACTCTAATTTTGAATATTAAATTTAATTTTCTGAATATAAAATCTTGTGGGATCGAAATTAATTTTGAATGAATTGCATGTAACAAGAAAAATCACTAGTTTTACCCTAATAACATTAACATTATTATTAATATTTAAGGGAAAATATTTTCATTAAAAAAGATAATTTGTTACATGAAGGGATTTTTTTTATATTTAATAAATTTAAAAATAACTTGTAAATATATGGGATTAAAATTATATTTAATTAATTTGAAAAATCTTTCATTTATTATAAAATAACATTAATTACAATTTATTAATTTTTTACTTTAAATATTAAAATATATTGAAAAATATGGAATTTGAATCTATTAATTTCACACTTTATTAACATGATATATTCATCTAAACAATTAATTTAATATAAAAATTCTTTTAATTAACTCAATTTTAAAAAAAATTTGTATAATTTATTTAAGATAATTATTAACCAAATAAAACCACCATTGTAGCTTCTTAATATTTTAACGAAATTTTTTAATCTATAAAAATTTAAAATAAATTATCATGATATAAAATTATTTAACATTCACAATAACATTTATAATAGAATATATGATTTTTCCCATCCCAATGATTTGTAAATATTAAATTCATGGAATGTTTCTTTTTTTCCATTTCTTTTATCTACCATATTTTATATGTCAATTTCATGGAATAGTATCACACTGACTAATAAAAATAGAAAATATTGTTTTAATGGTCGAATTGTGTCCATTAAATGGGTGATAAAAAACTTTATTTTACCTTTTACAGCCCATGTTATATATTTAACCACTAAGTAATCACATTTTTAACTTAATCACTATAATTAATTTTTACTATTTTCAATACAAATTATGCTAAAAAATTATATTGACCTTATTATGTAATGTAGAATATGATTATTCTAAATATGCAATCCATTTGGCTATATTCAAGTCACACATGTGTTAGAATTTAAATTAAAATTAATCATGTCGGAATGATGAGAGAACGGGATTTAAAAGTCAATATTTTCAAAAGATTAAAATGATTTTTTAAAAACATTGAACATGAAATTGATTCCAAAGAACAAAAATGTATTTATATATTTAAAATTTATCTACTTTTTATTAAAAAAAATTTATAATTATATTGAACATTATAAATAATTTAAATAATAAATGAATTTTTAGTAAAAATTATATATTTCTATTTATACATCAAATTTTTTAAAAATTGATAGAAAAATACCATATATTAACATGAATATAAATTTGATTTAAATATATAAAAATGATGTTTATTTTTTCATATATTCTTTATAAAATTGTAAAAATTTAATTGTAAATTAAGTATGCAAAGAATGAATAAATAATGTTTTTAATCCTAGTGTTGCATGCGTTGTTTGAAATAAAAATTAATTATTTTCTTATAAATGGAAAATATTTCGAATTATTCAGTTGTAAGATTCTCCGAACATATATAAATTGTAAACTCACGATATAAAATTAATCCTCTAAAAAAAGGCTTTGACATTTATAAATTATTTAGGTGAACCACAAACCATAAAAATAGTTTATAAAACATCTTTTTAAAAAGGGAGAAATATACCTAAAAAGTCATATGTAATAATAAAAAAATTTGGGTTCCAAATTGGATAATGTATGTGGGAAATCAATACATGGGCATAGAGGTGAGAAATTATAAGGACCTAACCTTAAACAATACATAATATTGAATTAAATGAATAATTCACATTGAAGATCTTTTCAGGTTTAGATTTTTAAAGAATTAGGCTATAACTGTTACATGATATCTCAAAAATACAATGTAGACACTTCTACACAGTTTCCATTTTTTTCAAAAAAATAAAAACTCTTTCAAAAAAATGTTCCATGTCTAGTTTCACGTTTTAGACTGCATGAATTTTCCTTGATCACATCCTTGAGCATATTCATCTTTAAGTCCAATGAAGAACATTTTAATACTTGGGATGATCCTGAAGACCTCAGTAAGGGTTTTAAAATAATGAATGAAATCACTATTACATCAATACATACAATACATAAACTCTTCTATATTACTCATGAAAACATAGTATTTATGAATAACAAATGGTAACCACAAATAATAAAGGTAACTTATGGAATCCAAAACATACTTAAGTTGTATCTTTCATAGATATGTAGGGAGTCCCATTTGGAATACCCATCATAGTATATTCCCAAAATCTCTTTAAAGAAACATCCATGTTTTCCTCCGTCACGTTACCCAATGCATTGGAGAGCTATCTCGGGCTCACCCGCCCTAGGATTATCATGGAACCACCTGTATACGTAACAATTCCAAAGAAACATAACATATTATTAACACAAAAAACAAATATAATGGAAAGATAACATATCCACATTTCATTCACAATATATCATTTAAATATATTGACAAAAAAAATTCTTTATCAAAACCATTTTCAATACCAAGATATATAACATAGTATATAGTATTTATTTTCCATTTAGAAACATTACATATTTTTAAGGAAGCCAAAATATCAAATATTATTCATGGCTGTGGAAAAGGACTTTGTCACCACATACGTTAAAAAAAATTATTTGTTGTCATTTATTAAAACTCTTCATAGAAAATGATTCCCTTTTAATTAAATGAATATTAAATGGTGTTTATAAAACATATAAAATAATTTCATGTATTAAATTAAAATATGCCTCAATGAAAGGAGATTGAGACGAAGTCCCTTACCTCTTGTCAGACGTGAGCCATTTCCCATTTAATCTCCTGAATAATCAACTAATGGTAATTTCTACTTTCTGAAGACCCTTTTTTCAAGTTTATTTTTCCTTTTATATCACGTATTACAATGTTACAAATATTATGCAATCATTTATGTTAATAGCCGTCGTTTTGTCGATATTTGGTACTTGAGTAAAAAATAAACACCGTTTATTTACAAGTTGTCCATGGGGTCAATAGTCCATTATCTATAGAATTCAACTCAATATTTAGATATCATATATATCATATATATCCAGTATATATATTCATTTTTAATAATAAATATCATTTGGAGATAATAAATGAAATGCACCGTTTATGGAGATGGTAACCCGTATGTACGCATGAAAGAAAATTTCATTTCTATTTCATATTTTAATGGAATTAAAACATAATGATTCATAATTATATTATAATTCCAGTATAATATCAAATATAATATCATTAACTCCATCCTTTATACGTCCCACATATGGCATTCACGTGTCATGTCACTTTGAGGGGCGGTAGTCTGCACTTCCTCAAATGAAATTATCATGTTTACCCATTATGGAAACCATAATGGTAGTCTATAAATGTAAAAAAAAGAATAATACAGAAAAATAATCATAATATATATCATATATAAATGTACTTCCACTTTAATGGCTACCATGAGTGGAGGTAGGAGATCATCGAATAATCATCATTTCATGAGGCATTAGTTTGTCATTCAATGAAACTGAATGTTCTTCACCAATTAGATGGATGTGTTTGTAAGTGTAGATCAGATACATCCCATAACAACATCATATTATATTGAGGATGTTGTTTTTTTTATAAAATAAAGAAATAAAAAGATTTTATGTGATGGAGAAGTAAAATAAAAGAAAATAATTTAAGAGAAACAGTTACCTTTAATTTGGGTAACTTCATTTGGTTTAAACCAAAAGAACTTATTGAAGTGACTTATGACTAAGGTAAGGCTTCTAGGGGAAGAGATAAATATTGAAATATTATTTTGTTAGGGTATGGATGATCCAAGGCTCTTGAGAGGTGTGAGTAATGAGTTAGAAGTGAGGGATTTTATAAGGGGGAGGAGGGTCTCTTTAAGAATGTGTGAAAATATTATTTTATTCTATAATGATATTAGGTTTATAAATGTCAAAAACCAATTAAATTATAATATAATATTACTGATGATTGAAATAAAATCATCCAATAATAATTGTATAGGTTTTGGATATTTTTTAATTACTTATATACTTATTTTTTAATTCATTTATTAATGAGGTAAATACTTCATCATTATTGTGTCATAAGTAATTTAATTAAATTGATGTATAAAAATTATAAAACAAATACCATGTTGTAGTAAATTATTTTCTCCTTACAATTAATATTTATAATCGAAATGATGATTTATATAACCCAATGTAAAAATTAATTTACCAAAATATATTTGTTTATGTCATTTTTCCTTTACATTATGTTAATTAAAATATAGTGTCTGTATCACTCCCATATGGCCCCATGGGGTCCCAAAATCTACCCAAGGATGCTCATGGTCGGATTTGTATCTTGAAATTGGATTAGGACTTCTGTTAGGGTAATTTTATATTATTTTAGAAATATTTGTTTACCCTTATTTACCAGATTTACCCTTTAACCATGGTAAATAAAATATTACCTCGGGTAAATATTCATAATGTCTAAAAATTAAAGATTCCAATTTACCCAATTTGGACCTCCTAATTATAAATATGGAATCCATTTTTCCAAATTAAAATCATAGAATTGGTAGATATTAATTTAAAAGTAATTCCCGCTGTCAAAATAAAATGTGTGTTTTAAAGAAATATTAACCATCAAAAGATTAATACTTGTTTATGTCCAATTTCAATGTGAAAGTAATTACAATAAACAAAATTAGATTAAATGGTAAAAATATATTATATTAAAACTTATAACCAATTATAAATATAATCTAACTATATCAATAAAATATATTGAAAGGTAGTTTTGAATTGAAATATAAAATTGTTCATTTTTCATTAAAAATTGAACTTTATCAGAAAAATTCTAAAATTTTACCCAAAGTAAATTTTGATGTCCCAATGCTAAAGAAGAAATTTATATGGTCAAATAGAACATATTATTGAGACCAAAACTATATTTAAAGAGGGTTCTCCATTGAAAGAGGTAAATCCAGCTTTTAATGTAAATTACGCTTAAAAATAGATTAATTAACATTTTAAGCTTCTAAATTTTATTGGATAAATGTAAAAACATTTAGAAAATATGTATAATCATATTTTAGTTAGTTCAGTTAATTCCTACCAATATATCTTCTAGGCGTTAACTATCTTTTAAAATAATTTTATTATATTATTATTGTGCAACATTATATTTTTAAAAAACATATTGTTGCGTATGGAAAATGCCATCGAACATAACAACCCCTTTAAAGTAAAAATAATATTTCATTTACAAATATTAATAAAAATGAAAATGAAATATTGATTTATTTTCCTAGGATGTTACATCTTTCCCCCGTTTTTGAAATTGTTTCCTCACAATTTTATTCACTTATCAAAAAATGGGGTTATTTATCCCTCATTGCATTTTCATATTCCCAAATTTCCTCTTCAACAATATTATTTTCCACAAAACCATTACCTGGTGAATTACCGTATTCGGAAAAACTTGTTCTCTATGGTTAATAATCTGGACTGGTTGTTTCTCATAAGAGATATTCTCTTCCAACTAAACTACCTCTGGGATCCAAACATGATATGAATCTAGCATATACTTTCTCAACATAAAAATATGAAAAACATTGTGTACATGGGAAAAACATGGAGGTAAAGCCACTATGTATGAAATAGATCCAATTTTATCAAGGATTTCATAATGTCTAATGAACCTCGGACTCAACCTTTCATTATTACCAAAATGCAACACACTTTTCTATATAGAAACATTGAGAAATACACGATCACCTACATAAAAAGAGAGATCATTCCTCCGGTTTTCCACATTACATTTTTTCCTACTCTGAGTTGTTCTCATATTCTTATGAATCTAATGAACCTTTTCTGTCATCTCTTCTTCCATGTCTGGTCCCATCAGCTTCCTTTCACCTACTTAATCCCACAAATCTAGATAACGACAATGCTTTTCATATAATTCCTCAAATGGAGCCATTTGTATACTAGAATGAAAACTGATATTATATGAAAATTTAACCAACGAAAGATTTTGGTCCCAACTTCCCTAGTAATCTTGGTATCATGCACATATCACATCCTCCAAGGTCTGAATTTTTCATTCTGACTACCCATCTGATTGAGGAAGAAAACCTGTACTAAAATTTAATTCATTACACAATGACTTCTGAAGTCCATTCCAAATGTTTGAATTAAACCTGGAATCACGATCAGATACAATGATGTGGGGAACTCCATGAAACCTGACTATCACATTAACATACAACCGAGAAACTTGATCTAGAGAAAAAGTATCTTGAATAGGAAGAAATGATCAGATTTTTTCAATCGATAAACAATAACCTAGTTTTCATTATTTACTCGTGATGTCTTCGGTAATCCCACAACGAAGTCCATGGATATATTTTCTCATTTCCACTATGGAACTGGAAATTACTAAATCATCCCTTTTGGTAATCGCCACTCTGCTTTAACCTACTGACTATCAAACACTTCACATTAAAATCAGCAATTTCTCTTTTCATTCTATCCCACCATTAATACTCCTGAAAATATCTATACATCTTATTAATGACTAGTTAAACTAAAAACTGGGAACTATGAGCTTCACATAAAAACTCATTCTACAACTGTGAATCACCAAGCACATCTAATATTTTAACAAACCTTAAAACAAAATCATTATCAACATTATAATCAGGCAACTTACCCTTCTAAAACAACACTACCTTTTTCTGTAACTCACTATCTTCATTATTCACTTGCATAATTTTTTCTGATAGAGATGATTTCACTAACACCTGAAATAAAACAGAATAATTTCTTACAAGAAAAACTTATATTCCATAATTCATCAAATAAAAATCCAAAGGATTCCATTCCAAACATAATATGGATAATGTAGAATTACATTTTCGACTCAAAGCATCAACATCCTTATTTGATTTTCTGGGATGGTAAATGATCATGAAATCATAATCCTTGATCAATTCTAGCCATCTACTCTGTCTCATGATCAATTATTTATGAGTGAATATATACATTAAAATTTTTTGGTGAGTATATATTTCACAATTAAATCCATACAAATGATTCCTTGAATTTTTTAAAGCAAAAAACAACAACATCTAATTTCAAATCATGTGTAGGGTAATTTAACTCATGAGGTTTCAACTGACGTGAATCACAGGAAATTTCCTAATCATTCTGTATAAGGAAACTGCCAAAACCTATCAACGAGGCATCACTATAGATAAAAAACTCATCAATTTAGTAAGGCAGTGCCAAAACTAGAGCATTCACCAATCTTTTTTTCAATTCCTGAAAACAATATTCAGATTCTATTTTCCAAATGATCATAACACCTTTTTGAGTTAACTTAGTTAATGTGATAGATAACCGTACAAAATTTTCAAAAAACCTCATGTAATAACCTACCAAACCAAGAAAACTACAGGTCTCAGTTATATTTTTGGGTCTTGGCCATTCTTAAACAACTTCTGTTTTAGTAGGATCAATAGTTATTCCATTTTTTGAAACAATGTGACCATGGAGAGAAATTTTTTGTAACCAAAACTCACACATTATAAATTCCCCATTCAGTTTCTTTTCGTTTATTAATTGAAAGGGAACCATTAAATGACTTTCATTCTCCTATTTACTTTTTGAAAAAACCAAAATATCATCAATGAACAGAACCAAAAACTTAACCAAGAACTCATGGAAAATTCTATTCATAATATCCATGAATATAACAGGTGCATTGGTAACCAAAAAGGAATAACTAAAAATTTATAATGGTTATATCTAGTATAAAATGCGGTCATCATAATATCTACTTCTTTTACGTTCAACTGATGGTACCCCAAACTGATGTCAATCTTTGAAAAATACTGAGCTCCTTGGAGCTCATCAAACAAATCATTGGTATGAGTCAAAGGAAAATTTTTCTTAACATTGAAGTTATTCAATTCTCTATAATCAATGGAAATTCTCATTGAACCATATTTCTTTTTAACAAATAAGAAAAGAGTACTCCATGGGGATGTTCTAGGTCTAATGAAACCTTTATCTGTTAACTCATGCAATTTCTTCTTTAACTCCAAATGTTCAATTTGAGCCAATCGATTAAGGGGATTTGAAATTGGCATAGAATCAGTAACTAAGTCAAGAGTAAATTCAAATTTCTGATCTGGTATAATTCTAGGCAACTCATCAGGAAAAACATCAAGGTACTCATTTACAACTAGAACATCATTAATTTCAATAGTGCCTTTATTTTCAACAATATGTGCATGGTAACATTCATTTCTATATTTTACTAGTTTTTCAGCTTCTTGATATGTTATCAAAATTAAGGGTTCATTCTTGAACACAATCTGAAAATAATTCTGAAAAGAAATTTATTTAGCTCTAAAATCAATCTTAGCCTAATAAATAAAAATTAAATCCTTACCCAAAAAAACATCAAACAGTACTACAGTCAAAACAAAAAGGTTTTCAAATAGATTCTTCATGAACACAATGATGGGAAGGTTCTTATGTTTTCTTTTTGTCTTAATATTTCCTCAATGTCTTTTTACCATAAGTTCTATATTCATATCTTGAGATGGAATTCCCAATTTACTAGAAAACTTCTCATAAATGAAATAGTGTGTAAACCATGAATCAAACAACACATTGACATAATCTAAACAAACAAACAGTATGTCTGATACTACTTTATATGATGGACCAACATATGCTGAAGTAGTTGCAAAGGATATAACCACCAGTTTTCATGTAGTCTGGATGCTTTCCCTCAGTTGAGTTCTTCATTGGACACTCATTGGCAAAATGACTCATTTCATTGCACTTACAAAAATTTACTGACTGTAAATAATATTTTTTATTACCATTACCTTGATATTTTTTGGTGCAATTATAATTCATATGTCCCCTTTTACCACATAGATAGCACTTACCAGAATTCAAAAGACTTTCACCAGCATTCTTTTTTACCATAATTTAACAAACTGAAAACATAAGTTTCTTACCATCAGAAATTTTTGAAGAGCTATTCCATTTTTTCCTACAACCTCAATCTCTTATTAAATTTTTTGTCAAAGAACACACGATCATAAAAAAACAACATTTCCACCTTCTCGACACAATGAATTTTATTTCATAACTTTTGAACTGACGAGAAGCTAAATATCTTTGATACTTTGGATTTAATCTTGAGTAAAAATGGTTTATATTACTATCAAGATCTGATATTAAATTTTGAGCATACCTTTTCATTTGAGTGAATTTTTCTTCATAAGCAGCAACTAAGTCATCCTCCTACCTTAAATCTAGGAATTTTTTTTCATCCTAAAAGGAACCACTATATGGAAATATTTCTCAAGAAACATACATCCGAATTCATCCAAATCAAGAGCATAAATCTCCTCTCTGTCACTAATATTTTTCACCATTGTCCACCACTGATCAGCATCACCGTCAAAACAGTATAGATCAAGACAAAACATTTGTTGTTCTGAACACCCAATGTCATCAAATTTTTTCTCTATTTCTTTAAACCACCCTTCTAATAGCACAGGGTCAGATGATCCTATGAATAATGGGGGATGTTGCCTCATGAAATGATGCACTACTAACATGTTCCTATGTGGTTAATCTGGATGATCTCGGGCATGGATACCACCACCATTTATAGCCTGATTTAATTGTGCCATCACTGCAACAAACTGTTCAGCTCCGATTCTGACCATCTCAGGTTACTAATTTGGAAGGTTGTCTACCTCTTGATGTCATCCCAATAATGCTTCATGTTTTCTTTAGTAGAAAACCATTCTGAGCACAAAAATATCAAAGACGAAGCAAAATTGTAATCTATAAATTATATATCATTTCAGTAATAAATTAAACTATAAATTATTTATGGATATTAATTTAACTATATTCGAACTCCTTCCAACTATAAGTACACGCCCCTAAACATTACATAATATTGAATTAAATGAATAATTCCCTATGAGGATTTTTTTAGGTTTATAATTTTAGAGAATTAGTCTATAACTATTACATTACATCTCAAAAATACAAATTAGACACTTCTTCCCAGTTTCAATTTTTTTCACAAAATAAATACTCTTTGAAAAAATGTGTTAGGTCTAGTTCAACGTTTTATAAAGGATGAATTTCCCTTGATCACATCCTTGACCCTATTCAACTTTTTGTCCTATGAAACACATTTCAAAACAAGGGATGAGCATAAAAAGATCAGTAAGGTTTATAAAATAATGAATTAAATCATTAGTCCATCAATAAATACAAAACATAAACTCTTTTATTTACCTCAGGAAAACATATGATTTATGAATAACACATGGTAATCACAAATCATATAGGTAACTTGTGGCATCTATAACATACTTATGTTATAGATTTCATATCTACGTAGGGAGTCACATTTGGAATACCCATCATAGTATATTCCCAAAATCTATTAGGAGAAACATTCATGTTTGCCTCCATCATGTTACCCAATGTGTTGGATAGCTATCTCAGTCTCACCCGCCATAGGCTTATCCTGGAACCACCCATATACATAACAATTCCAAATAACAATAACATATTTATAACACATGAAACAAATATAATGGAAAGATAACATCTCCACATTTCTATCACAACATATCATTTAAATATATTGATATAAAAAATCCATTATCCAAACCATTTTCAATACCAAAATACGTAACATAGTATATGGTATTTATTTTCCTTTTAAAAACATAATGGATTGTTAAGGAATCCAAAATATCAAATAATACACACGGCGACAGAAAATGGAATTTTCACCACTGACGTTAAGAGAAACATTGTTTGTTGTAATTTAGTAAAATGCCTCATAAAAAAGATTCCCTTTGAATTAGATGAAAATTCAATATTGTTTATACAACATATAAAATAAAGGTGTGTATTAAAAAAATATTCCTCAATGAAAGGAGATTGAGACGAAGTCCCTTACCTCATGTCCGAATTGACCCCATTTGTCCTTTAATATACTGAATAATAAACTAAAGTTAATTTCTACTTGCATATGAACATTTTTCAAGTTTATTATTCCTTTTATATCACTTATTACAATGTTATAAACTGTATGCAATCATTTATGTTAATAACGGTCATTTTACTGATATTTGGTACTTGAGTAAAAAATGAACACCTTATATATACATGTTGTACATGTGGTCAATAGTCCATTATCGCTAGAAAGATATTAATTATTTTGATATCATATTTACCATATATATGTAGTATAAATATGTATTTATAATACTACATATCATTTGTAGATATGAAATGAAATTCATCGTTCATGGAGACGGTAAGCTGTACGCACGCAAGAACGCTACTTTCATTTCTATATCGTATATTAATAGAATGAAAACATAATGAACATAAGTATATTATAATTCCATTATAATATAATATATAATATCATTAGCTCCATCCTTTATAAATCCCACATATGTAATTAACAAGTCATATCACTTTGAGGGGGTGATTGTCTGCACTTCCCCAAATGAAATTCCCACATTTACCCATAATAGAAACCATAAAGGTAGTCTATAAATGTAAAACAAAGAATAAAGAAAACATAAACATAATATATATCATATATAAATATTATTTTCTAATAAATATGTATAATATATCCAAGATTAACGAAAATGTGAAAAAGCTCAATTTTCCTCAGCCCTACAATAAGTATCTTCTTTTTTCCATATGGCATCACCACTCCCTTTGACAGTATCCACTAATTCGAAATGTTATTTGAAATCAATATTTTTACCCAGACATATTTTTGATGCCTATAATAGCCAATATATATAAATATAGTGTCATATAAATGGCCACCATGAGAGGTTGTAGGTGATAATCGAATAATCATCATTTCGTGAGGCGTTAGTTTTCCATCCACAGAAATAGTATGTTCTTCACCCATTAGATAGAGGTGTGTGTAAGTGTAGTTTGAATACTTCTCATAAAAACATAAAAGTATATTTAGGATACTTGTGTTGCTATAAAAGAAATGAATTAAATTATTTTAGGTGGTGGAGAAGTAAAATAAAAGAAAACAAGTTAAGAGAAATTGTTACCTTTAATTTGGGTAACTCCCTTTTCTTTGAACCAAAATGACTTCCTGAAGTAACATAGGCCTAAGGTAAGGCTTCTAAGTGAAATATAAGGATCTTGAGATATTATTTGGGCAGGTTTTGGATGATCCAAGAAGCTTGACAGGTGTGATGAATGTGTTATAAATGAGGGCTTCTTATTAGGGGGAGGAGGGGATCTTTAGGAAAGTGTGAAAATATAATTTTATTATTTATCAAAATTCTCTTTATAATGCTCCAAAACTAATTAAAGTCGATGAAAATATGAATTATATAGAAATAAAATTATCCAATAGGAATTGGACAGGTTTTGGATATTGTTTTAGTATGTATAATCTTATTTATTTAAATCATTTATTAATGAGGTAAACACAACATCATTATTGTGTCATAAGTAATTTAATTTATTTGATGTCTAAAAATTATAAATAAAATACCATGATGTAGGAAATATTAGTATACTACCATTGATTATTTATATTCTAAAAATATAGATTATATAACCCCATGAAAAAATTTATTTACAAAATGATATTTGTTTATGTAATTTTTGCATTTACTTTATGTTAATTAAAATAAAGTGTCATTATAACTTCCAGGTGGACCCATGGGGTCCCAAAATCGATCCAAGGATTCGAATGGTCAGGTTTGTATCAACCAATTGTATTAGGACACATTTTAGGGTATTTTTATATTATTATTATTATATTTTTTTCCCTTATTTTTTAGATTTACCCTTTAATCATGGTAAATAAAATATTTACTGATGTAAATACTCCAAATGACTACAATTTAAAGTTACCTATTTATAAAATTTGTACCTCATGATTAGAAATAAGGAATCCATTTTCCAAAATTCAAATCATATAAGTTCTAGAAATTAATTTAAAATTAATTCCCACTGTCAAAATAAAAATCGTGTTTTTAATAAATAACAACTATCAAAAGATTTATACTTCTTTATGTCCAATTTCAAAATGAAATTAATTCCAATAACCATTATTCTATAAAATGATAAAAATATAATCTAATTACACATTAAAACCAATTAAAAAAGATAATATAACCATATAAATATTTATATTAAAAGGTAGTTTTGAATTAAAATACATCCTTTTTCACTTTTCATTAAAAATGGAATTTTATCACAAAAATACTAAATATTTACCCAAAGTAAATTTTGATGTCCCAATTCTAAAAAAGAATTTTATTTGGTCAAATATAACATATAAAAGTGACCAAAACTATATTTTAATAGGGTTCTCTATTAAAAGGCTGTAAATCAACCTTTTAATGTAAATTAGGCTTAAATTTAGATTCATCAACATTTTAAGCCTCTAATTTTTTTGGATAAATATAAAAATATTTAACAAAAAAGTATAATCATGTTTTAGTTAGTTCTCTTTAATAGCGCAAATAAAAAGGCTAGGCGTTAACTACCATTTGTATTAATAATAATATATTATTATTTTGCAATGTAAGATTTCAAAAAAAACTGTTGTTGCATATCAGGTACGCCATCGAACATAGAAAACACATTAAAATAAAATTAATATTTAACATTCAAATATTAATAAAAATCAAAATCAATTTTTTTCTTTATTTAATAGGGATGTTACAGAAATAACACAAAAATACATATGACAGAGATTTAGATATTGATAAGAAGAAATTTAATGACTTCAATTCCCTAACCCTAAGGAGGAAAAAGGTCATTAATATCATAAAAATGATGATAATAGGGAAAAAATTATTCAAATCCATTTTCTTGCAGTTGATGAATTATATCACTTTCTAGGTATATATGAAAATATACATACCTTATATGATTCTTTTTAATAAGAATCAATTCATCCTTTAGTTGTGTATTGAACTGTTTCCAAGTCATCTATTTTCACATGTTGCGTAATATAGTGATATAATACATTAATCTATAAATACTCATCCAAATTTCAACAAAAACCATTTATTAAATCATTATCCTTATTGACTTACCGAACAAGTATGTTCCAAAACATTAGAAATAAAGTAACTAAATTTCCAAAAATGATCTTATCATTAATTAGATCCAACATAGTTTTTAATATCTATTTTACTTTATTCATATAAATCATCTATTTATCCAAACATTATTGTCTCATCTTTAGCATCATTTTATGGTTTCTCTTTGACTCAACCATGTTTTAAAAAAAATCAAAATGATATGGATTGAAATTTCATTGTACCATTCGATAAATTCTCTAAAATAAATAATGATATAGTATTGTAGTAAAATATTGGTAAACATCATTAACCTTATAAATAAAATATCATAAATAAAATAATATTACAAAATATTTATTAAATTAAAATACATATGACATTAATCATTCCACTTCGGTTGTGTTAGTAGTAGAGGCATGACTATAGTCCCATATCTTCTTCTGATGTATATTCCCTAGACACATTGGGCATTCATTCTTACTATTACCTATATCCTAAATGTTGATGGAATTAAAATCCATTCATTATTTATTCCCATTTCATTATTTTTCTATTTGACCCTTTCATTATCACTTATAAAAAATCTAAATCCCCTCACAAATTTCCCAAGATAATTCTTTCTATTATTATCACATGTGGGAAGAATATATCTTTAACATTATCCCCTTATACATTATTCTCTCTTCCAACCATCTTTTCTATTGATTCCCTTTTAAGAAACAAGACATCGATGAAATTTTATATGGTTTTATATGACATTATACTATTTCATTATAGGGTGAAAAATTTTGAGAGGCATGTTCCCTTCATAGACAGGGAATAAGACCAAAAAATAAATGGTTAATCATGCATTTTGTGTTGCATATGAAATTTTTATCATACTTGGATAACATATTAAATGATGATTAAAATCATAAACAATTAATAAATACATTTTTCAAAACAAAATAACTTTCTATTTATCACATTTTGATTTTCATGAGAGAAATATCTATCTATGAATGCCCCCTTTAATGATATTAATTAAAGTAGTTAGATTTCATTTTCCACTCCTGTATTCTGAATCAATGAACACCATTTATCAATATCTCCTTTAAGACAACACACTTCACATTTAATGTCTTACTTTTCACCACATCTAAATTCTATAAATATCTTCTCTATAGACTTAATCCACTACCCAGCTGACATTTGATCAGTAGTCCCATTATATGATGGTGGAATCTATTACATAATGTGAACCAGCAATGGAAAATCTAGTTGTTGAATAGGTTTCTTCATCTTGGAATGGTTATATATCATAACCTAATTAAGAAGACCTAATATATCCTTATCTTTCTCAAATCCAATAAAAGATATATCATCTTCCTCGATAGGGAATTCTCAACATTATCAAAGAGTATTGATACGTTTCTATTTTCTATGTACCATTTCAAAAAAATGTAATATAGTATATTAGATCATAAAATTATTTTATATTAAAATTAATCCCAAAAATTCTGAAATACAAACATATAATGAAACAAAATCCTAACTAATCTCATAATAATAAACATGATCTAATTTGGAATATCATTACATTCAAATCAATCATAATAGTTTATTATTAAAAGGTGAATTATCTTATGCATATTCCTTATGAGTATCAAATTATGTGTGTAGTAAGTAATTTTGTAATAAACCTAGTGATGAGCAGGTTAGTATCGATGCATCCTTTTCAGATTTATTTACTTAAGGTACATTAGTTCTTGAACAACATGCACTTATTATGTCCAAACATAGATGTTTTTTTTGAAAACACACAAAATCTATCCCATAACAAAACATTATAATGTTCTTTTATAATATCACAAAACTCTATCACATAGTAATATTCCGTAATATATGATTTCATGAATTTATTTTTCATGTCTTTTACTAAACTTTTTTTTATACCAACTGTACCGACCCCAACCACAGAAGCTCGATGTTTTTTCTTACTATATTAAATTTTCATGATTATAAAGATTAAAATATCAAAGGACTTGTTATTCGAATCATTATACAAAACCAGATACGTACATTATATCCATTTTACATTAATAATATAAAATGAAAGATAATAAATTAAAAAATAAAATAAATAGATTACTAGAAAATCATTTGAATATATCTTCTTCATAACCTGGGGAATATAATGAAAATAAGAGTATTGTAAAATGCTCAGAACATGTTATGTATAGTGGATTATATAATTAATAAATAATGAATAATCAATATAAGAAGGTAAATAAGAGAACACACATGACATTTTAAAAACCTATCATCATGAAAATATAAGGATAGATCAACATGGAATGGTATTTAACTAAAAACACATTACATTTAATCAATAAAATGAGAATTAAATAAATCTCTATATAATATGAATGAAAAAAATCTCAAGGAAAATAATAACTGAATTAATAATGAAGAACATTCTAAATTATTATATTCAATGAGATCCAAAATCTTGACACCTCCACTATCAAAACCCATTGAATGAAGATTTAAATACTATAAGTTGAAACACATTTATTTTGATAAAATTAATTTGTGTCAAAATACCTATTGATGAATCAAGGGAATAAATTATACTAGGACCCACCCATAAAATTAGGTTCAAATCACTACTTGTATATCCAATAGTCTGTTGATTTCCTGAATCAATATTCTTTACCATCAAATACCAGTATTGAGTTAAAGATATTTCTTTAGAAATATTTCCCTAGTTAATAAAATAATAATCAAAGTAAGAAATTATTTAAAATATAGTATCAAATTTAATAAATAATCATATCCATCAATAAATAATAATTATATTGAAGATAAATTTAATTTCAAATGAAAACATTACTAAATAAAGTTATGGATTATATAGGAAGTTAATAATCAAAATAGAACATGTAATTGGTCAATAACATTTTACACACTGTAATTTTTATTTCAAATAAAATTGGATGAAATAATTAAAAGAGAAACATAAATCCCATGAATTTTAAATGAGGCAGGATATTACATAGGATCGTGTCATTATATACACCACAAAAATGTAAATTGTTTTATAAAAAAAGACTAGTATCTATCAAATTTATATTGATATGAAATCCACTATCTTAGGCTCCCTTTTGATTGAATGTGATTTAATGTACTAAATAATGATTATAATCATGTTATTAAAAAAATATAACCTAATTAATATTTATTATATAATATATTATCCATATATAACATCTTATTATACATTCATAAATAGACTTTCTAAACATTCATTTGTTTCAGGTGCTAATTGCTTTGTTTTACTATGTGTGTTTTCTCATCAATGATCCAGTTAATGCACATATAATAGAGTCATATCATCTCCATATTTATAATATCAACCAAATTAATACATTTTTACATAATTCTTATATTTAAAATTAATCATTAATTATTTTTATGGAAAATGATATACGTTTCCATCACATAGATGGTTGGTCATACATACACATATGTAATATTTCAATTTTTCACAGATGTTTATGGAATAGAGTTATGTAATATATTACCATTACATTATGATCATGAAATCATATATTCTATATAATATATTTGTATATATCATACATTTTATTTGGTTATGAAACATGAATCACATTGTTTTGTGAGACAGTAGTTTACACGTACATGAATAGTATTGTCATATTTTCATGAGAGAAAATGAAAGAAAAAAATATTATATATTATATTTTTATAATTATAAATATTTCCTGACTAATATAATTAATTCATGTACATATCTTATAATTATAAAAATTACTCTTTATCACCATTAGTGATAGATTTTATTGAAAGACGAATTGAATCACTTCGCGAGGCATTAATATTCCAAACACATAGGTGACATTATCATGTATTCAATTGAATGGATGGAAATAAGTTATATATGATATAATGAATTCATAGGTATAAAAATTTTATTAATATCATTTATATTCTATATATCCATCATTAATCCCAATCTTTAGAAGTGATAATGGAAATTAGTGAGGGTGTTGTATACCTTACAGACAAACGGTCATTTTTAATCCATTTGATTAAAGTTTGTGTGGTTATACAGTGAAACATGAACAAAAAAATATATCATTATATGAAGTATTTTGTGGTTATTATAAAATAATTATTTAATTAAAAATATAGGAGGTGGATAATGAATTAAAATAAAGATGATTGTGAAGAACATTACATATTCTTTGGGTATCGTACTTTGGATTACAATAAACCCTTAATAGAGTGGATTTATTAAAATAATAATGATTGTAGTATGATTTTAGGTGTCATTGGGAGTGATCTGGTATGTTTTCATCTATGATAAAGTTGTTTTAATGTGCGAAGAAGGTGGGAGAGTGAGTTCCCTTTTACAGTTAAGGATGAATGCGATTCCTAAAATTACAAAAACAATATTCTTTATTTATAGATATAACATATCCCACATGGGTATGAAATTTAATAATAATTTATTGGACATATTATTTGGTTAATACACACCTCCATGGCACAAAAAGTAGTTAACTTCTAAAAAATTTTTCTTTAACTTATATGCTTCCCTAACATTAAACTTTTAAAATTTATTAGGGTAACTATATGTATATCCTAGTTATATTATCTTTGATGACTAAATTAAAGAAATACATTTTATGAAATTTAGGATCACTCATTATTAATGTGATATATAAATTATAAAATAAAAATATCAGGTCTATTGGACATTAATTTTAACAAAATCTCAAGTAACATGTATAAACACTACATTATCACTAACCATTCTAACAATGGTTTTACTAGTTACTAGTCAATATGTTCATTATAATTTAAAAACTTTTCTTTGAATGGAAAATAAAAGATAAATTTTTAAAATTTAGAAAAAACATGGAAAAAATATTATTTTTCTAATTTTAAATCATTTAATAAAATATAATTTAATTTCAAATAATATTCATAGAATTTTTGACATTATTTATTTAATTTTAATTTAGAAATACCATAATAATAATGTATTTGAAAAAAAAGCTCACAATTGATTAACATGATATATACATCTACAAAATAAATGAAAGCCTATAATTTTTTAAATTTACCTCACTTTTAATAATGTTAGAATCATTATTCATAGTTAAGGATTAAATAAAAAATTCTACTTTTAGTGTTTCATAATAAATATTTAAAATAATTTCATATATAAATGTTTAAAAAAATGTATCATGGTAAAAAATATATTTACCTTCGAAAATATTATTTAAAACTGAAAATATTACATTTTCACTATCTCAAATATTTATGAATATTAAACTCAAGCAGGGTTCCATTTTTTCATTAATAAATTATAAGATACATTAGTTTCATGTACATTTAGCATAGAAACACATAAAAATATATTGATATGTATTAATGGTCTGAATATTTACATAAAACTAGTGTTGGATAATTTGTTATGTCATTTTACTGCTTATATTCTCTGTTTAACCCCTTTGTAATGTCATTTTACCTTAATCATTATAATAAATTTTACTTGGTTTCAATAAAAGTTATGGTAATAAATTTATTTTACCATATTAGATAATATAAATAATTATTATTCTTAATATGGAATCCATTTTCTAAATATTAACACACGTAATTGGTATAAGTTAATTTAGAAATAATCCCACAAGCATAAAGAGATAGCTATTTTTTAAGGAAAACATTTAAAAAGTATAAAATGTTTTTATATCTAAATTAAAAAATAAAATGAGTAAAACTGCATAAATTAGACCTATATATTTTAAATTGAACTAATTTTACTTTAAAAAAATTAAAACTGTAATATATCATTTTAAATTATTTAAAAATAAATTATTTATTTCTATTTAGATTCAATATTTTTCATTATTCATTCAAAAAAATGAAATATCGCAAAAAAATCCAAGTAATTATCCATAATCTCAAATGTATATTCCTATTTAACAATATTATGTTAATTTTTTTAATTTAATTTTAAAAAATTATTAAAAATTATTTTTATGTTATGTTCTCAATGAATGAAATATAGTGTGGTTTATAAACCTTGTGTTTCTTTCATTAAAACATTTTAACACAATAAAATTAAATCTAAAAAGAAAGTTTTGTAATGTATTGTGGAGTTATAGATCAAATTCCAACTACAGGATATTGGGATATCTCCATTTCCTACATAAGAATAGCTAATTGGGTATTATCTATCTGAAAACAAAATATAGTGAATGAAAAATACAAATGTTCAAATGTAAACTAAATGTAAACTAGTTTATATGTAAAAAATAGCAGTAAATAAAAAAAGAATAAAACTACAATAGAATCCCAAATAAAGTCTAATTAAAAAGTCATCAGGTAAAGAAACCATTCAATAGACATGTATTTGAGAAACATACAGAAAACTATTATCATAATGGTAAGACCATTCTTCAAAATATGTAATAAGGTCTTCTATACATATTGTTAGTAATTGTAGTACCCGTCAATCTATATTCATAATGGCTATATCATAACCTACGAAGAAAAAATAATAGAATTTTCAACACTAAAATATCATGTAAAAATCCCTTAAAATATATTTAATCAAGGAAATAATGTACTAAATTTATATGATCCAATCCAATATCATTAAAGAGACACCATCAGAATTATCATGAATAGTTATGACCAATTATTCCTTAAATCATGAAATTATATCTCAATCTAACATCTAGGGAATCCATATTAACACACCTAGTTATCTCTTGAGAATAACTACAATCCATATTTAATATGAAACCCATAGATATAGAACATATTTTTAAAATTTTATAACAAAGTATCATTTAGTTAGTTTTATAGTGTAGTCCTTAGGATAGGGAGGGTATACTTTTTCCTGGAATAATTTTCCTAGTATACCATCCTTGGTAACCATTTTTTTCTTTGTGTTTTATCCTTTTTTCCAAGAAACCATTTTCTATTATAATACAATAGTAAATATTTACCCATAAATATTATGAAAATATAAATCCCTAAAATCACCATATATATATGAAAAAAATTATGAAATAATTAATAACGAGATAAAGAACTATTTAATTAACTATTCATTGGATTTTATCAAAATAGCTACTTTAAATGTCCCAACCCTCACAAATATTTATGATTTAATTATTCCTTTGGTAAACCTATTTCTTTTACATATTAAATATTATTACAAATCATTCATTAACATTAGACACATATGATATTAAATTAATATATATTTCCCAACAAGATATTAATATTAACACATCTATTTGGGTATATTTTCTAAAATATAACTATATATATAAATTTTTGGGTAAATGTGTTAAAAAATATCTTCTGTATTTTATAATGTCTCCCAATACCATAAAAAACTAATTTACAATAACTATATTAAAAAATTTGTTCTATCAATCAAAACACAACATTCACAACACATTTAATATCTAAACATTATTTCAAAATTATAAAAGAAATTCCAAATCTTTGTTCATGTTTGACAAACTGTTGGGTGTAGAAGGCAGATTTACATTATTTTTGTAAAATATTCATTTCACAAAAAAGAACCTTCCCATTCAAGGTCAATCCCATTGAAAATCATTTTTTTACTCATAAACTTATAAAAAAAAGTTATAGTGTATTTATTTGGAACATAAAATTTTAATATAAACCCCATGAATTCAATTGTTTTCTAATTAATGGCTGAAGAATAAGGAAACAGACAAAAATAAATCATAGTCACAACAAAACCATTGATTCTAAAATAAATAATTCCATAATGACCTATTTCATAGACAAATATTGAATGAAAAATATTCAGAATTATAATTATATACAGATATTCATCTAATGTGATGTAGTAAGAAGATAAAAGAAACACAATATGAAAAAATAGATTATGATAATGTGTGATTGGTGGGATTATAACCTGGAGTGGGCCACTTTTAAAATTTTTGGGATGAATGACTAGAATCCATGGATGGATAAAAGATGGTAGGTCACACGAAGGGGGTTGGATTAGACAATTAGTGTTCATCGCATGATAAAGTTGGGAGTTGCAGTGGTAGAATATTATTTTACATACATTTTAATATTATATAGTTTTTTTTGAAAACATGGTATCATGCTTGTTTTTTCATGAATTTCCAAATATATGTTCCATCCATTCTCCCATCAATTGGGTCAATATAAATGAATTGTGGTGGGGTCACATGTTTAATCTAACAATTCACAAACCATTATAATTTGTACATACAGTAATTATAATCCCCTAAAATGAGGTCCACATGGTTATACAAACCATTCTCCTACAATTGAATTAAATAATAAATTTTTTTTCATGCATTTTTTGCTCAAACCTCATCACCAAGACAAAAATTTATTATAATAATAAAAATAGAAATAATAAAAATAATAATAATTTGGTTTGCAAATTCTAAATACCATTATAATTTATTCATAATGAAGTTCATAATAGAGTGGGTCAAATAGGAAAAAAACAGGATGAGCTCACTCATTGAGTATTGAAACCAGAATCCAAGGAATTTGTCGACACATTCCATCACATTAGTGAAAAAATTAATGAAAGGAATCCCATGAAATAAAAAAATTAATATCAATTAATGAACCCCAAATCACATAGTCCATAATAGTGTATAAAACCATAAACACAAATGATGTGCATAAACTATTATTCAAATTTATGACATTTTAAATCCACTAGAGGATACAATCAAATAATAACGGTCTCAAAAATAACAAAATAACTGAAACCCCTCATGGAAAAAATATACAAGGGAGCAAGAAAAAATATAATGCAAAAATATGAAACCCAACATTTCACAATGGTTTGAATCATTGGGGAGGATGACTAAGATTAATGGATAGAACATGGTTTGTGGTAATAGTGTAACTAAAATGTACAGGGAACTAATTACACAACAACCGGCTACAATGTTTTTCTGAAACCATGAAATACATATCAAATTCCTATGTATTTGTTTTATAGGTTTTAATAGTGGTATTTTACTCAGATTTTTCCTGATTAGTGAAGTTATGTTCTTGTCCTATGTGAGTTGGGTTTTTTGATAGTGGATATCACATAGTTGGTGTACAGTTTGGCCAAATGTGTGGAAAACCCATGGAAACACTTCTTAGAATTCTATTTTACCATTTTTCATCACATTGTTTTTAAACCTTCTTCTCTATTTCTTTTCCTACAATGGATAGAACACCATCACCCTAGTCACAGTGAATCCTTCCCACTTATAAAGTCAGGGTTCCTGATAACTCACAAACACGATCTTTATTTCCCCCCTTTTCAATTGCATCGGATCCACAATATTATTATATCTAAACCTATTACTTCAATTTTTAATTAATGTTCCTATATTATGTGTTATATCTTAGTCATCTCATTTGATTTACATTAATGGTAATTTGTCAATTATTCCAATTTTTTCTATCCTAAATTGATCAAATGTTTGACACTAGCTTTAGAGATCACTACTAACCCAGGGTAGGTGGTATTTGAATTTTCCTTAAATAATATAGGTTATTTATATTATTGTTTGATGTTCTAGACATAAAACTTTTCAATGAATGGCCTATAATTATTTATTACATTTCTAATTAGTTTCACTATGTTTTAAAACTCCCATAAGATACTATTAATTTATTGTATGATTCCTACATCACTGATTACCACACATTGGCTCTACTAAGTTAAATTTCATATTTTAATGTAAAAATAAAATTGAGAAAAAAAAATTTTAAATTTTTTGTATTAACTAAAAAATAAAAATTAATATTTCTTTATAAATTTGATGGATAAATTTAAATGAATGAAAAATGGATGCAAGGTCATGCCACTTTTAAAATAATTAAAATTATAAACTCTATGAATTGTTACACCCATGGTATGAATGGATTAAATTAATATAAATTCTCAATGGTAATGGATTATGAGTATTATTTGTAGACCACAAATATTATTTTGTGAATAATGGTGAATGGTTCGATTGAGCATGGAATTTCACACTTTCTAATATTATGTGACGTCTATGAAGTCTCACACTATTCATCATCACTTAGATGATGTGTAAGATGTTACAATTTCCATTTTTGGGTGTTAGGTAATATTACACACCCATTATCTTGAGAGATGATATTGACTAATAACATTTATATGTGAATTAGGGCTAATACCCATTCTGGGGAAACTAAATTTCTAGACTAGTCATGTATTCCTGTACTATTCCTCATTTATAGCTAGCATATATAATCAATGTATATGCTTCTAGATGCATGTACATATATATTATTTATAATTTAATAATTATTACTTATATATATTATTACTTATATTTTGTAAATTTATCACTCTTTTTCTAGCTAATGCTGAAATAGGTAATGTCTAAATGAAGTCCTATAGAAACCTGAGATGACTACTATTTAATTTAAACATTTTATATTGATAATTATTACAATAAAAAATAATGGTATGCACAAGGACTGGTTCATTCAATTCAATTTTGGGGTAGGCTATGGGATTTACCTCACACCCTTACTAGGCCTCCTCTCATAACTATGATTACATTATGGTTGCGGTGTTGAAAAGGGTATGTTCCCTATATCAAATGCTTGAAATATTTTCTTATTACATAGAGTATAAAAGAAGAGGATTGAGAGATTGCTTGTGATGTTAGTAGATATGTCACTCGGTCCTTTATACTTTGTTATATCATGGTGAATCTGCATGTAACATTTATCCACTCCACCACCTTTTTTACACCATCATTCCATGATATCATTTTCTAAATGAATCATCCTTTACCTTGATATATTATTATTGTATGTATATTTATCCACTATTTTCAATTATTGTACTAGTTTCCATTATGAAATAATTTATATAATGCTTATTATATTTATTTACATTATTTATTTCTATTTATATCAAATTTTCGACAATTAAATGATGTTATAGTACCAACTATACCACTGAAGGCCATTAACACTAGTTATAGGCCTCTAGAATATGGGGAGGCATGCTTGAGGTCATTTGACCCCCCAACTCAGGGAACTATTTTAGTGGATCTCAGGTCAGAAGATTACAAAGAAGTATTAGATAATTTCTTCCATTGGTATTATTTTTTGGGTACTAGATAGAGACTTTGAAAATAATAAAATTAATAAATTACTGTCTTCCTAAGATTAGCTAAACCACATATATGGGAAATGAAAATTTCCTAGGGACGGATATTGTTATTCTATATTCTCTTGTTATAGTTAAAATGACTTCACTATAGGGTGACAAAAATGTTTTGTGATTTTATTAATAGTGTTATTTTAATTACTAATGGATTTTTCCATATCCTAATAAGGAATATATTTATCATCTCATATATCATCTTAGGATCTTTTGGATTTATATTCCACATATTTTTCCATTCCATGTTTACATTATGTCGGAATTTCATGATTCGTATAGTTAGTTCATGGTTTTTTAAATATGGAAATGTGACAATGAATCTTTAAGGGTTAATAATATACGTTATAATTAATGTTTTTCTTCAATATAAATACTTTTTTCTTACATAAATTGATGATGAAAACATCATTGATGACTTATTCCATGTTGTGGGATCATGATATATTGTTTCCATAGAAGAAAATGACGTTATTTGATTGTGATAAATGAATAAAAATAGTGATTTATTAAAAAAGTACATATATAAATACTAAATAATGATTCATGTAATCAACTCATTGAATATGACTTATTAAATTCTGATATTGTATGTAAAATCCAGGTTGCAGTTAAATTACTTTTTCATTCTGATTTATAAGAAGTGCGACTTTTATATAATTGAAGTGGTGACACTTGTAACTAGATCATGATATATATATATAAGGGTATGAACATAAATAAAATTACTACATAAAATGAAATGGAAACCACTAAATGGGACGTAAAATTTAATGTAAATATTGTTTTCCTCTATAATATGTAATTGAAACTCCATATAATGGAACTAGTACTGTATGATACGTGACTAATACTTATGCACAATCATAATAGTGGGTAATTGGGGGTGTCTCTTAATTTCCTTATGTCTTATTACAATTTCCCATTACCACACAGTCTTGTATTTTGGAGTTGATAGATTTGTATGATCTATTTCTTAGGAAGGCTATATAAATATCCTAATTAATAAAATGAAATATTTTCAATGAAAAGATTCATTTCTAAGGTGTGTGATTTGTAGTATATAATCTTTCCTTCATGATGAATTTGAGTCATATTCTTGGTAGGCGGTAATGATAATTCACTAGAGGAGATTGGCCTTGACCGTCATTTAATGCCTCATATAGTATTAATAGAGGAAATAACTGGTGTTCCTTATATGGGCACTTCCGTTATGTTTCTAGAGGGGATTATATGTGGGGTGAACTCCATGGAATTTTTTTCTTGAACTAACCCAACATTGGAAGAGTTTACATAGGACTTCTAGCAGCAGCATCCTCCAACCATTTGGTTGATGTCATTCCCCATGATTCAAAGTTGTAGATGCAAGCCATATTTTCTATTTTTTATAATTTAGAGATTCCTTCTGAGTGGAGGGTCCTGCTAACATTCTATACTATAAAGATTCTACCACACGATGGTGGAATGTAGTTTCCGAGGAAGAATAACATTTAGGCATGATCGGAAATGACAGCATGATGATCTACTATAGTTATGTATTTACATGGAAATTTAGGTTTGATTGGGCTATAGATTTAATGAACGTTTATCAGGGAGCCATGTCTATAATGGAATATTCTTCTACAATTATCATGATGAATCTATTCACACTGACTCTAGTGGGTCATGATCTCATTATTGTGAGGAGATTTTGGGATTTGTTGGTATACTCCATCTGATAATTGGATAATGTATTTTGGTTGAATACTATTCCAGGGATAATCATCAAGGCCCTTATTACTAAATAGAACAAGCGAGAACAAGATGGTATGAACCCATACTATTCTACACCCACACTTAGGATTAGTTCTTCTAGTGAGTGGATGAATCATTTTGAGGTTTTTAATGGTGGTATAGGAATTCAAAAAATCATGGTGATAACATTGTAATTATTCATCATTAGGGAAGTCTGGGAACAAGACACCGAATTTCATACGAGTCCCATTGATGTGAAAGGGTCGTGCCTAATAGGTCATATCCATTTTTTCTACAATGATTTTACACTAGTTCCATTTAATTTAGGATCAACACCTACCCACAGATCTAGGGAGGGTCTAGTAGTACCTCTCTATGAATGTGGATATAATACCATAGGACATTAAAGATGAGGTGCTGGTTGAGGAAGAAGAATTCAAAATCCAGATTCAATTCACCAGAAAAGTGGGCCAACTAATGCATTCAGGCTGTGAGTCATGAAAACTGTAATTGTAAGTAAAACGTAGTGAATCATGTTCTACAGGAGAATAGAATTAGAGAATATATTTTTCAAGAAAATATTCTAGTAGCCTCTACTCAATTGTATGAATTATTTGACACAATTACATCAAACAATTTTATATCTTTGAAAATTATGAGTTTTATAGGCCTTGATGTTTTGAACTTTGGTGGTGTCATGACACTCGATACATCGTGGTGTATATGATCAATTTATTTTTCCGATGTAAAATTATTCCCCATAAAATAGGTGGATATATATTCCTTCCAAATCATTTATTCCATGAAATATATGGGTTTCATTTAATACTTACAACGGAATGGATTGTCCTCCATCATTCACAAATTTATAGTTATTTCAAAAGGGTGACGTTCAAATCACTAGTATTTGGTATAAATATCCCCATGGGAGAATGATATATCCATGCATCTAGAGCTAGAATTTTTCATTATGGGTTGGGTAATGTGATATACTTGATTCATATTCTATTATTGGATTATTAGGGGTTACAACATGTAATTTTCCCTCATGTGGTGGATCATTTTAGAGAAGTCTTGCATGTTATATTTCCCAGGATACCTCTAGTGAGATAGGTAGAGTTCAAAAATTATCTAGATCCCAAACGATCACCAATGTCGATTCCTCCTTTTATATGTAATAAATAGAAATTAATAAGCTCATGAAATAGGTGGAAGACTGAGAATCTAAAATACTTATATGAACTATTTCATTTTTATGTGGTTCTCTAATCCTTTTTTCCATGAAATTTAGTTTTACACCAAGGTTTTTAGTGGATTACCAATTGTTAAACCATGTCATTGTTAAGAACCAATATCCACTATTTTTAATAAAGACCTTATGGATCATCTCTAAAGATAACGGATATTATAAAATGTTTATTTGAAATTTTTCTATTATTAGTTTAATATAAAGCCTTCATGTATGCTACAAATTTTATTCAAGATCAGGTATGTTCTTTATTTATACCTTTGAATGACCATATGTCTCATGATTTTTGTAGCCATTTTCATAGTTATGCTGAATTGGGTTTCCCACCTGTTGCTGGATTGCATTATTGAAGACTTTCTAGAAGACACCTTTGTTTATTCTCACACTAAACATGATCATAGCTAACATAATGTGAACGTATTGAATAAACTGATATAGAACCAACATTAGGAAAATTTTACTAAATTTCACTGGTGGGTGGAAAATTTCCACTTCTTGGGTCGCATAATCTCAAAGACCTGAGTTTAAAAAGACCATGATAATGTGGGAGATTTAGTTTCCTTTTAGAATCCCACGAATTTCATTGATATAAAAAGTTTCTTGGGAATATTTCAGTATTTCCAATGAATTATCTTCAATTTACCATTTAAATGATATCTTGTTATGCACATGACTTAGATGGTTGTGAAATTATTTACATTAGACGGATGTTATATAAAAATTTTGTAGGTAAAGTTTCAGTTTACTTTAGTGCCGATTCAGAATCCTATGGAGATAAGAAGTCATTACAAAGTATATAATGATGCATCATGTATTAGGATGAGAGAATTTATAATATAAGATGAGTGAATCATAGAATAAAGTTCTCGTTAGTTGTGGCCTCATGAGTTGATTTACCTAATGAAGGACCACAATAAAATTATAGTTGAGCTTGATTCATGCTATTGGTGGATCTATTTTCTTGGGGATCATTTTTTGATTTTCAATGGTCACAAAATCCTCAAGTAAATATTTTTAGAGTGTGATCTAAACCTCAGGAAGTGAACATTGTTTTAATACATATAGTAATTGAAATTGAGATTACCTATAATCCAATGAAGGGTAATGCATTGGACGATGCTATGTGTTGGATGAATTAGACACATGTGGTGCAAGAGGCCAGTGGTGAGTGTATTATTATCAACTTATTGTAAGATATACATGTTAAGGTTCAGAAGGGAAGATGGTATAAAATCCACTCATGTTTAGAAGATACCTATACCATTCTAGGATTGGTGAGAATGAGTCATATTTCAGATCATGAGGATACAGTCCTGACGGAGATTATTTTATATGATGATTTATTTTCATGTTGGGCTATGGATGAGGATGAGAATTTACACATACATGGGTGTGTCTGTGTTCTAATAAAAATTCCTGAGTAACTAATTTGTTTATTTATTTCTTAATATTTAGAATCACATCCCAGTGTCATTAAGATGTATCTAAACTTATGTCACCTGTATTGGTTTCTTAGAATTAAATAAGTTATTTTCAACATTATCACTCAGTGTTCCACCCATCAGTGGATGAATATAGAAGACCAATGTTCCAAATTATTTTAACATTCATGTTCCATTAACAAGTGGAAATGGGATAATGTCTCTATGATCTTCAAGATAGGATTTCCAATATTTACTCAAGGATAAAATATAGTTTTCGTTGTCCATAAGTATTTCAAAAAATTACTAAACTACATGCATGTTCAAGATACCTACTCTTTAGATGATATTGTGAGGCTGTATATCCATAATATCTTTCAATTTCATGGTGATACTCCTTCTATATTATCATGTGAGGATGCTAAGTTCCTATATTGGTTCGAGAATGGGTTTCAGAAAGCCTTGAGTAAAAATGTTCTTTTTATGCATGGCGTATGACCATTAGACCAATGATTAGATAGAGTGTATGATTTTGGTGTTATGGGACATTATTTGTCCATGTGTCGTTGAATATGGTAGTTCATGGGAGAATAATATAACATTGTTTATGTTTTCATACAATAACATATTACAGTATAACATTTATATATATCCTTACAAGGTCTTATATTGTTGTTTAGGAAGGCCACGTCTACGATGGTTGGAGGTAGGGTTGGAACCGCTTCCTGAAACCTGACTTGTTTAGGATACTATAGAAAATGGTTTCCTATTTAGGAAGTTCATGTTGAAAGATAAATCCATCATTTATTTACTAAATACAGTTTATGATCTCTTGAGCTCGAGGTTAGGGAATGAGTTTTCATGAGAGTCTCACCTTGGATTGGACATCAATAAATTCATATTTAGCGTATTCTTTCACCTCATTTCATTGTATCCTTTTAGGATTTTGGAGATAATGGGACTAGTGGATACTAGAAATAAATTCCTTAGAGATTCGATCTTATGAATAATATTTTTTTGTGTCTCATTTCTAGTAGTATTATCTAGTCATGTTGCATGATTTCTATCCAGAAGAATTGGAGTTAGATCTGGATTCCTCCTTTGAGTAAGAAAATGTGTGTGTGTTGTATTGGACAAGTATTCCTATATGAAGGAGATAAATTCATTTAGTATAGGTTTTATGGATGTATATAAGAGTACATGAATGTCCTAGGACTCAAAATTAAACATGTGTTCCTAGTGGTTGGTACTTTTCTTAGATGATCCCTCTTTACAATCATAAGTAAAACTGGGGAAAAGTTTATTTAAGGAGAGAAGGGTGTAATTACCTATATTATGATGAAGATAAAAAATTAGTTTAGTTATATATTTTTATCATATTAATGGTTCCCTATGCCTTAGGAGGGGCCTAAGAGTATCCTGAGATTTATTGGATCTCGATGTTCTAGAAGGTGGGGAGGTAGATTGAGCCACAAGTTTTGTGTATTGTTAGATCAAATTGTGTTCCTCATCCCACTGGAGTACTCAGTTGGAAAAAATAGTTCTCACAGTTTCCCAATAGCTATGTGAGCAAGCCAATGCAATGTATTCACCCAAACTCATTCCAAAACACAATAACAACATTGCATAATATTTAAATTCACTTAGGATAAACCACTGGATCATAATCAATTTTCCACTTGGTTTATCATACCCTCTTCCAATAATGTATACTACACTAGAGGTCACATTTAATAGTGTTCACATAAACTACATAGTTTTTTAGGCCTGTGATCGCAACAGGTCACACTAGTTCAACACCCATTATCATACCTCAAACCACACAAATCCTCAAATCAAATAAAAACAGTAAAACCATTCCTACTATATAGATTTAAAAGAAAAATAAATCAATGAAAATAAATAATTATTGATATTAAAAACCCCCAATTTATATCCCATGGAAACTCGAGTTTGATCACTAAAAGCGGTTTATAAACATATGTTATAGATTGTACCCAAATTTTTGAAAATTCGTTGTCAATATTCCATTAATACACACATAAAAAATATTTCGATATTTTATTATTTTAAATGAACCAAATTATATGTTTTTTCTATGGATACATGATTTAACTTGTGATATCCTTGAGGCACATTCCTGGTCACCTTTGGGTGAAAATTGTAATTTGGGTTAATGAAAATATGGCTATGAAATAATTCTCCTAAAAAATAATTATCATTAGTGAACCATAAATAAATTTAAATTTCCTTATAACCCATAAATATGTTAGGAATCCCTGAAAAATAAAATATAATAAAAAAATAATGTAGAAAATATATATAAATTAACCAAGCTTATATGATAGGAATAAACAATCTACTCACCCCATTATCCCCCCAATATAATGCACAATCCTAGAAAATTCATCGGAATATGTCTTTTCTCCAAACTCTAGAATATATCTCAACCATGTAATATTAAAAAATAGTGAAAGTAATGTATGTAATATATGATAAAGAAATATATAATAAACTAAAAAAAATGAGCATACCTCAATGTAAGCATACTAGTCGCCATTTAACCACAACTAAACAACCTCATTGATCAAACAATATCTAAGTTGATCTTAAAATGGTATATTAGAATGGGATGGAAAGTCCAATAAGAATTAAATGTTCTCTAAACCTCAATAATTACCTTTAATTAGAAAATCATTCAATCATTTTTTTGAATTAGATTCATAAAATAATTTTCTCCATAAATTGTTTTTAATCAGAAAAAATTAAATTTTCATTCATTTTGAAAGACAATGTCATTTAAAATATATTTATTGTTTTTAATAATTAATTTTAATAATTAAATGTGATGGATAAATTTGTTTAAAATAATAACTTCCCTTGGAAAAAATTTAATATAAAAAATACTTTTAATGAAAATAAGAAATGGGAAATAAATAGATCAAGAACAATGGATTTCCCTAGTGTACTATGGTTAGGCCCCTTGGTATGTTCCTAATACTCTAGATGATCTAATAATATTAATTATTTTCTATATATTATTCACTAGGGGACTAAAATCCAATGTCCATATAGTGGAAAATTCTTATCCTCATATAGTTTACTTTTTGTTATAGTAATTTCTAAAGTCTAGGGATGGTATACTATTCCCTAAAAAATTTCTATATTCTTCCATCCTTTGAACCCATGGTTTCTATGTGTTTTACCATATTATGAAATCCATGTTTTGACTTAATAAAATATGAAATATATCTTAATTATTCCACAATATATAGTTTTCCCACCTAAAATAACAATTGTATTTAATAAAGAAAATTAAAATCATTTGAAAACTATGGAGTAATTAATTACACAATAAAAGAAATTTTATAAAACTAACATTATAAAAATGCTAAACATTCAACTATATTTACGAATAAATGTTAATTATTACTAAAACTACTTGAAATCCATATGGATTATGTTTCCAAATAATTATATTCTTCTATACACATATTAATTTTAATATATATATATATATATCACTTATAATGAAGAATATATTCACAAATACATTTGATGATATGTTTGTAAGTTTATATGAATATATACATAGTATACATTTATAATAATCTAAAACAATTTATCGATTTTATTGTAGCTATCATTCCCATTGGAGAACTAATTTACGTGGAAGTTTATAAAAATTTTTGTTCCGTCTTGCATAATAGAATCTTGAATTCCCATTAGAATCCAAGGAGTAATAAAATATTTTAGGAACACATTATTAAAACCAATTAAAAACATTAAAATTTGATATTTGTGAGTGGTATATCTATGTATATTTTAAAATATATTTATTTGAATAATATAACCTTTAAAGACAATTGAAATCATATAGAAACTATTTTTTTACTCAAAAAAATATTATGATGCTTAAATTATTACATGGAAATCTAAACTAGGGATACAATACCAAAAAAAATCAATGATTTATAAATAAATTTGAATATAATTATTCAAAAATACCTAATTAAGAATTAATATAGTGTAACCATTGATTCTGAAAGAATAATGTTCTAATGGTACCAATGCTTGATATAAGATCCAAATCTAGAAAAACAATTAGAATACAGACTAATCACATGTTTTTGGGAAGGTTTAATTACAGATAAGTGTAAGGAAAAATGATGGGAAACCCCCTATCAAGGTATCATTGAAGAGTTTTTGTTTTTATTTTGATCGTTAACAAATACAAATGGCCATGTGGGGAAAATATTTCCTAGGAGGGTTGAAAATTGGTGGAGGATAATGGTTCATTGTAGGATTGTCATTTATAGAATGAGATGGTGATTTGGGCTACTGAAAATGGGTGATTATTTTTGGAAGGCATCAAACATTGTAAAAAATAAAATCACCATGAAAACATCATAGAGGTTTTTGGTGAAGGATATATGGAATCAAAATATTATGTATTTAGAATTAGCATGTTTTTTGGATCTATTTCCTATATAAATACCCCTAATAATATAAAAGTTAAGAATGAATATAGTAAGAAAATGTCATCACTCTAAGAATAATTTAGTGAATAATAATGTGTTTTACCAGGCTGAATTCTATGAAGGAGAATATTTTGAGATGAATGATTTCATGAATGGTGAATTAGGTCATGGGAATAATTCCCCAAAAGAAGATATCATCGATTTTTCCCACAAAAGAAAAGGTACTACATAGTAAATGGAGGCTGTAGAAGAGTATATAGTCAGTAGTAGAATTGGAAGTCCATGTAAGAAGATGTGGTCCTAGAAGCACTCATGAAATATAGTGAAACTTAACACATGGATGATTGAAAGAATTTCTTGGATAATTAATTATTGTTTTTAGAGGCGCAAAAATAGTTCATGAATAAAATTTATGAAAACTAATATTTAATGGATCTATGGGATATAAACATCAGATCAATCTATAGTTTAAGATTCATTAATTAATGATAATGATTGAACTAAATGTCCATATATTGTGTGTAGATCCATTCTAGTGTATTTAGAAAATATGTAGTAATACGGTGATATGTTCCAGTAGTTGTGAGAAATAGAAAGACACAAAGTTAGAGGTCTTTGGGAATGTAGTGAGCTAACCCTAAACATTGAAGAGACTATGAGCATGGGAATATATTTGATCTAGACCGATCATTTTAATTTCATAGTGAACCATCTTGTATTTGGTACATTTAAACATCATCGTTGTTTTCTCCTTGGATTTATCCCAGTGATGTTAATCTATGGAAATTTGATGTGTCTAATGCATGCTTCTAATTATATTCATATATTTCTATTGGAATGGAAGACAAGAGTTGTTTTTTAACAATAATTATGATTTGGCATGGAAAATCATGAGTCCACCGATATCAATCAAGCATTAAAATTGTGGAATCATTGATTATAAAATAAGAATTTCTTAAAAAGAAAAATTCTTAACAAAAAATCAAAATTCCGAAATATTTTTGGAAACCAAACCCCACTATGGGTTTCCTAAATGGTGAACGATTTAATAGAGCAAGGGAATTAAAATAAATAAAATAATACGGATAATGAGAGGTTGGATTCTGTCCTATATTTAATATCATTTGATATTGAAAGGGTAAATGAAAGGAATCCATAGTTGGAGGAGGGGCAGTTGTATGAGTGGGGTGGGAGACTCAACAAACCGGTGTGCATCTAATGATAAATGGTATTAGGGTGATTTAATAATTAGTTTCTTTTTTCTATTTTGATATTAATTTATATTTAAATATTTTTAATAAAAAATAGCGGACATTATTTGTTGTTTCTAATTTTACCCAAATAATTTTTCAACATTCCTCCCCTCACTGGAAACAACTAGTAATATGAATGGTTGGTCCTCATATAAAAACTGATTGTGCTCCAACCATTAAAAAAATTTCACAGAATTTAAGGTCCTCCAATTAGTTGCCACATGGTTATGAAAATAATATGGGTCACCATGAACCCTACACCAAATTCAAAAAATATATATATCAGGTTCCAACTGAAACACGTCACAAAGAAAAAAATAATTAAGTAAATTTATAGTAATAATAAAAATATTATTATTATTATTATTCTTATTGTTTTAGGTGTTTAAATTGTCACCACCAAAAAAAAATATTCCTTTAATATTTCTTAATAGAATGTGTTGGACAATAAAAATATAGAGTTAGTTTAGTGGAATTAGTTTACCAAACATTGATATTGCGTCATTTTATATTAATATTCATCATGTTAACCAAATAAATGCCTCTAGATTATAATAGTTTAGTGTATTTTGAAAAATGGAAAACAATATCATTAAAGTGGTTGAATATCATCTATGTTTCCAAAAATGTTCTACTCATTTAGTACACCTACTTAATAAAGTTATTTATAACATGGGGAAAGGGAAACATATGAATGGGTGAGAATATATGATCCCATAGGGTAAATAAATTAAATATGTTAGAATGACATGATAATAAGGGTATGAGAACAATAGAATAAATTTTAACATCACCCCGTCAAATCCACGATTAGAAACATGAGTCATGGAATAATGATTGGATAATCGTAAGACATGAATAATAAGGGAGTCAAGAAAGTATTCCATGAATTCATTACATACAAATAGGATATTTTGTTGATAAGTATAAATGAGCATATAAAATTGTTCCCTACAAGTTATGTCTAACTTAAAAAAATTACCGAGGGAATTTATTGGGGATAGAGCGGGCGTGTGAAATAAACCATCATACCCAATTGTTTCTCTTTCATTATAGTTGGGATTAGTCTATAAACAATAGTATTAGTCACAGTTTACACCCAAGACCATATTATTAGTTTGGGTTTGCTCCCATGACCATCTTAGTAGTCAATGTTCACTGCCAAGACTATATTAGTAGAAAATATATACTCTCAATATCATCATAGTAGTCTAAATTCAAACCGAAGAACATATTAGCAGCAAATTATTATTACTAAACCATGAAAACTCCTTATTATAGACTTATCTATACCATAAAATATAAATATTAACTAATTCATTGGGGATATATATATCCCACCAATCACATAATCTAATCATACATACATGTTCCAAAAAAATTGATATAATCATTACAAATAAAAAAATATGGGATTCATAAAAATCGTATCACAACCAATGAAATGAAATAGGTATCAATAATATTTCACCATATCATAACTTTTGTAAATTAGATATTCTTCATAATCATTTCATCAAATAATAACCTATGATAAGAAGCGGGGATTAGGATCACATACCCTATGGAAAAGAAACATGTTTCATTACTACCTTTACATCTTAAAAAGAAACCATTTAAATAATGAATAAGAATTGTTTCCTTGAATCATATCCAAAGTAAAGGATAAACTATAATAAAGGATGAAATTTTTTATATAGTATGATTTTTAAATATCACTTGGATAATTTCACAAGGAAAATTACATTTCATTAAAAATAAATTGAAGATATAAAACATTACCAAAATACTTTTCCTTCTAAAACCTCTTTGAAATCTTATGATATATGTTTTAAAAATTGTTTAGAATATTTTTTTAATAAAATAAAATTTTCTCTTGGGGGAAAAAGTATCGTCATAGTATAAATTATTTTGAAAATAATTTCCACGAATAATTGATTTTATAAATTATAAATAAATCATTTAAATAATTGAAGTAATTTTATTTGAAATTAAACTTTGAAAACAGATGAATGATGATTTAAAAATAATTTAAAACACTTTTTTGAAATAAAAATTTCTAAAACCATTTTCTTTGAAAATGATCTAGAAAATTCATAAAGTAAGATTTGAAAATATAATGAAAACATTATTGAAAATAAAATATTTTCTAAAATAATTTTCTTTTAATGTTGACATTATATCTTATCAAAGAACCAATTAAATCATTAAAAACCTTTTCTTTGAAAATAACATGTTGAATATATATAAAGTTATCTTTCAATGTATTTTAAGATAATTTTTAAAACAAAAAACATTAAAAAAATATTTCTAGGAAACAATCATAAAATATCATTTCTAAAAAATTAAAACATTTTTAGAAAACTTTTCATGAAAAAAAATATTTACAACCAATGGGTGTGATGAAATCCAATTTTCATAAAACCATTTTTATAAAAACATATTCATAATTATCCTAAGTACCAAAGATTATAAAATAGTACCAATACATGAAGATATCAAGACTAAATAGCAGAAATGAAAATTGATGAGTGTTATCTAGACATGAATCATACGATTTCATAAATTGAATAATGATCAAAGAAAATATTGATAAATGATAACTTTGTAGAAACAAACTCTTTTCAATTTAGAGAATTTAATTAAAAATGACCATAAAAGTAAAAAATTACATAAATCTTAAAATATCATGAAAATAAGTAGATTCATGATATAACATGACAATTGGTAATCTATAAACCTTACAAAAAATATATTTGATTAAATATATGTGTCTTAATGTAGATGAAATGAAATAAAAATTACCAAATCAATTTGGTAACTTTTGATCCATAAAATGCTATGAAATATAGATCATAAAATGTATATTTATATAACCATAAATTTAAATATAAAAATCATAGAATACATTCATGTAAAGTATAGAAACCACAAAAATAAATTGTCTAGTGTATAATTCATAAGTCTCATAGAAATTAATGTTAGACTACAAATCCCCATGTTACATTAGTAACCATTGAATCCTGAAATCCATTAATGAATAACATAAATGGAAACATTGAATATCATTAAAAAATGTACAATCATGATATAACATGTTATATAATAGTTTATACACCCCAATACATGAATAATTTGTGAATATGGGAAAAAAATCATAGAAATTAAGGTGTCACGAGAAAACCCTAACCTAATGATTTAACTCTCATCATACTCAATCAAACATACACTTTTTTGGGTACCTTCTTTTGGTTTCCAAAAATGGGATTTTATGCTTCAGTTTCATCATAATTTGATTCCTCTTTAATGAAGGTAGGGAATTTGGGTGGCTATTAGGGAAGGTTTATTATTATCTAAAGTCCTTGAGAAATGTGAAGAAGTGGGGGGGTCGAGTACACCTTTATAGTGTAGGAGGAGTGTAATTTATGTAAATATAAAAAGGTAATCACTATTGAGAGGTATCTCTTACATATTTTACCCCAAATAAATTTGCATATTCAATACAAGTTAGTATATGATAATTTTATTTCCATATTATTTCTTTTGGAAAAATTTAAATTTCATTTATCCTTCTAAAATTATATTTTAACCACTAAGTAAACTCATTTTTACAAGAACCGTGGTAATTAAATTTAATTATATTCACCAATATATTTGGTTATTAAATAATTTTCCCTTACTATACAGAATAAATAATCATTTATATAGACATATAATCTATTTTTTAAAATTATAATCACATTATTCATAGAAATTAATATAACACAAATCATATAGATGGAATGAAATAAAAAGTTTTAATGTAAAAAAGTTCAATCAAAAAAAATGTTTTTATATATGATATAAATGTTAAATTTATTGAAATATCCTAAATTTTATTATATTATGTATTAATTATATAATTATACTTTAGTGAAAAATTAAATTATATTTTAACTAAATAAATTAATTAGATGAAAAAGTTGTTTCCAATTAAAATTCAGTTGTTTTCATTGTTCATCCAAAAATGAAACAACACAGGAAAAATTCATAAAATTCACCCTATTCTATTTTTTAACATTAAATTTCAAAAATGATGTGTATTTTATCAAATATTATTTATTAATGTTTTAATATTCGATTGAAATTATGTTACTTATTAAAATGTGTTTAAATTGCCTTTTAGAAAAATAAATATCTTTACGTGTAAAATTGGTTTTATTCTTATATATTTTAAGAAATCACTTAATAGGAAAATTATATATTTTTTTGAATATAATATAAATATATATATATATATATCAAAAAAATATTTTATCATGTGTGTTTTAATTAATTTATTAGTGTAAATTTTTTTTTCATAAATATAGTATTCCAGCAAAAAAATTTGTGTATTTTCTGAATGGATTTATTTTCCATTCTAGTTAATTGGTCACAAAATAAATTTTCATATATAAATTTTTATAAAATATTTTAAAATTTTAATTAGTCATATTCATGACCACCACTCCAATGGCTAGCTGAGAACTATAACAATATTTTTATAATATTAATAATAGTGCATTGTAGCCTGTAAAACTGTCTTTTATTTGTAGTGAAAGATATCAATGTAACCCAGAATTGTCTGTAAACTAAGACCAAAATTGGGATTAATATATCAAAATCTATTTTATGTGTTTTTATAGTGAATGTTTCACTTGATATTTCAAGTAAAATAAACTAAACCATTTATATTAATATAATAGATGTCATATTTAATGTGAAAGATAGGAAAAATATCTGGAATATTAAATTAATTAGGAAAAATTACAAAATATATGCATGGTACATTATACGACCCATAAAATGAATTTCTACCTCCAAATTTGTATATGTTATCAAAAGATTAATACTTGGAATTTGATTTCATAGAAACTGACATCCTTAAAATTAATAAAACCAATCTTTTAAAAATGGAAATATTAGAACATAATAGTTTCCCAATGTTTCTCATTACATGTTTTTAAAATAGTATAACATGTGTGGCATGTGAAAACATGGATATGGAAGAAAAATATAACTTTCAAATTCTGATTGAGAGTGATAGAGAACATATTTTGTAAAATTTTAACAATCATAAATAAATAATCCAATGATGCTACAAAAATGACATTCATATCATCAAAAAGGATAATAATGGGAAACAATTTATTTCAAGACCTTTTCTCTAAGATGAATAAATTTAAAAGGAAAATATCTTTACTTGATTTACTTCAATTTTAGAAGCCCAGTCTCACCCTTGAATTTTTTTGGGACCAATTTTTACTTTATCTCTAACTCTATGAAATGGAGGAATATCTTTTATTCCTAAATTACTAAAGGTTCATAAGATCCATAAATATGATGATAATTAATTTCTTATATGTTTTTCTATCATAAAAAAATGTTTCTCACACGTTATAAAATATTTTTATTTCCGCATATAGTGATACAATACATCAATCTATAAAACCACAACCAACGTTTAAAATAAACCATTCCCAATAATGGTTAAAATTATAAGCTTTACAAAAGATCAAGGTCCAACTATTTTGAAACAATTCCACTATATTTCTAAAAATTAGATTAAAATTGATCCCACATATTTCATAATATAGATCATTATATCTATATATCATCATGTGATACATTTATTATGGTTTCTCTTAAAACATTGTAATAACCTCAATTTCCATAAAGCCTTATTGATGACAATCATGCTTTCATATTTTAAATATTATTAGATACATTATATAAATATAAAAAATGATTATAATAATTATCCATGAGAACATAGAACTCTTTCTAAAAATTCTATAATATATTCCATGGTAATAGGTAATGTCCAATTTACATAATCCAGATCAATCAACTCTTTACCCATTCTGAATAAAATATTCTCAAAATCAATAAAAAATTAAAGGTTATATTCCATTAATCAATATATCACCTTTACATTAAATCACTTATCTTTTTCACTAACACTTTTCAATATATTTTCATAAACCCATAATGGAAAACATATACTTCATCATTCATATAGTATAGTTCTTAAATTCTTATACTTATACACTCAAATCTTAAAATATTATTCGTAAACTATTACACAGGCTTCACCATCCTGTTTTTTAATACCCTATTCCAATAATATAAAATGAGAATATTTTAATAAGTTTACACAACCAAAATTTTGTCATTATTAATATATTCAATGAAAACAAATATTATTAGAACATCCAATACATTTTACATGTCATTCATGGTCTCTTTGTCATCAGCAACATAACTAGTAATCCTTACAACTTCTGGAATATCTTCTTGAGATTTTCATATAGGATATAAATTTTCCTTCTTCACATACTTTACAGAGTGTAAATATTTAATGTTAAGCAAGATCCTTCTATTTCCCTTTATTGACTACGATAAGAATGCATATTTTGATAAACACATAGCATAGAATAATACCACATCATCATGAAAAAACAATCATAGGATGTCTAAATATGGAAATATTATTTTTAATATACGAACAATTTGGATTGGTATTAATTAAAACCATTGTAATATTATTAAAAATATATCTATTGTCTCACTAATGTTTTATCACCCAAGTTTCATAAGGTTAACTATACCATTACATAGATTCCAACTATAGAATCACAAAGATTAACATACATATATATTACATCATTTGATATTAATATTCATAACATTAAAAATAATAAATGAACTAGGACTGAAATAATTTAGTTTCTTTTTAAACATGGAACATAATATCATCTAACTGGTGAAATATATTTAATTTTTACCACAAATAACTTCCCATTTAGTACTACTAGTTAAAAAATTTCATCATAAATTGGGGAAATAAAACATAAAATAGGTGATCTCATATTGTTATTAGGGTTAAATGATGTTTATAAATAAGCCTATTATGAGAATATGGGTATGATAAAAAGTGAATAACATTTTATGACTATACCGTTCATTTTAAAAAATGATATACATGAGTCATAGAATAAATATTAATAGTTTATAAAACATTTATCATATGGGAATCGATTGTATATTCCTTGAATAAATAACATTCGAAGAAGACACAAAGTTATGGTAAACACATAATTATATAAAATAAATCAGTATAATTCATGGAACATTTAAAAAACATTCCAGTTAAATTAACTGGGGGTACACCTATTGGGTTGGACCAACCACCATCCAGATTTGTATCCATTCACATATAGTGAAATGATTCCTCTCCCCAAATCATCTTAGTTTTAATGGTTCACACCCAATACCATATTATTAGTAAATTTTTACTAAGAATATCAGGTTAGTATTAAAGGATCACTCCCAAGACCAACATATTAGTTATGGTTCGTTAACAATTCCACCATTAATGTCAAGGTTCACTCCCAAGACCATCTTACTGTAAAATTTACATTACTGAACCACAGTCACTCACCATTTCAACCATGTTTATCTCATCAGATATAAATATTTAACACATTAATTGGAGGGAAATATATTTTTCAACCTAGTAGTAAGGAAATCATATAAATGTGTTCCGAAATATTATAAAACATTCACCATATCATGACCCATAAAAATATATCAGTTTCCTTAACATTATATCATATCCTATTAAATGAAACGTGTATAATAAAAATTCATCACATCATTACCAATGAAAAAGAGATATTTTTTATAATAATTTCATAAAAATATAACATATGAAAAGAAGTGGGTTTCATGAGCATATAACTATTGGAATAGAAACATGTTTTATAAAAAACATTCCATGTTAAACCTTAACCATTCAATGAAACAATAATATGGTTTCATTAGATCTTGTCCATAATAAAGCATAATCTATGAAAATAAATGACATATTAGATGGAGAACAATTTTGAAAGAGAAATTTTATAATTTATTATGGAAAATAATACTTCCATTAAAATAATATTTTATGATGTAATCCTTTTGCAACGTTTTTTTTCATTGAAATCCACTTTCAAAACTCATGAAAATAGCATTAAAAGGCATTTTTTATTTGAAAAATGGTTTTTTTAGAACATATAAAGCTTAAAAAAATCTATTTGATAATTCCTTTGAAATATTTCAAATGATTATCTAAAAACAATGAAATCATTTTCCATCAAAATAACATTTTAAAACATATAATGGAATATCTAAACATCATTTAAAATATTTTTTAAACATAAAACATTTTAGAACAAAAAATTCATTGATAATAACCTTAAAAATATATCAAAGAATATTTCAAAATAATTTAAAACACATCTTGAAAATAAAAAAATTGAAAATTTTTATTAAAAATATAAACAAAAGGATAAAAATAATAATATTTGAAAATGTTGAAATAATTTTCAGTGAAAGTAATTTATTGAACAAAAATATATTAATCATTAAAAATTAGTTATAACGTTTTTTAGATCATAAATAATTTAAAAAAAACATTTCCTTGAAAATAAGAATAAAATATCACATAAGTACTTTTATAAATCATTGTTTTCAAATAAAATAGACATGAAACCAAATATTGAAATAATATGGGATTTTTTTAAAATCATTTTAATAATTACCCTTCATATAAAAGTGTGGAAATCTGGTATCAATACACTAATATATATTTAATAACTATTTGATAATAAAATTTATTAGAGTTCTTGATATATGATTCATAATATTTCATCATTGGAATCATAATAATAATAACTCATTCTAAATGGGGAGATTGTACAAATAAACTCCAAAAAATTTGGTAAATTTGAATCAAAATACACATGAAAGTATAAAATTACATGAAGCACAAAATATTATTAAAATAATTATATTTATGACATAACTTTTCAAGTTCCATTTTATAATCTTCGTAAATAATTTAGTTCCACAAAAAACATTTTTCAAAAACAAGGAAAAATGAGAAAACATTACATTATTGATTTTATGACATTTGAATGGAAAAACCCCATGAAATAGAGATAATCAAATGTATATATATATATATATAAATACCCGTAAATGTAAGTATTATATTCATATAATAGAATCATTTAATGTATATAATCCTCATAAAATTAAATTAGTGGTGAATAAGGCATAAGTCTTACATAAATAAAAGTGAGACTATAAATCCCCTAACTACTTGAGTAACTTTTGAATCATGATATCCATGAAATAATTACAATAAATGAATCTTTGAATATCATAAAATAATATAAATTCAAGCTATAAAATTTAATATTGTATTATATACACTAAAAACTAGATTAAATGGTGAAAATAGCATATGTCTCAAGGAAATAAAGATGATGTGGGATAACACGTACCTTATGTCTTAGCTATCATCTTACTCATTCAAATATTTTCTTCATTGGGTAATTCTGTTTGGTTTTAAAAAATGGGGTTTTCTTTAATGATTTATTCCAAAAATAATGGCCTCTAGGATTAAGGGAGAGAATTTAACAAGATATTCGGGAAGGGTTTCGATGAGAAAAAGGTATCGATTGGTGGAAAGAAGTGATAAGGTGTGGGTTCCCTTTTAGGTTAGAGGAGGAGTGAAATTCTTATAAATATAAAAAAGGTAACACTATTGAGAGTTCTACCTTATATAATGTTCCAAAAATAATAGAATATATTCCATAAAAGATATTATATTTTATTTATATGGATATCCAATGGATTTTGGAAAGGTTTCTTGGCAATTTAACTTATTTATGGTTATTGTTTAACCACTGAGTAAACTCATTTGTTCTTCATCTATATAATTATTTTTAATTAAATTAACTAATATTTTTTTGTAAAAAAACTATCTTTACCTAACTAAACAATTTAAATTATTATTATTTAAAATTTGGAATTCATTTTTAAAAAATACAACTACCGAGGTGGAATAAATTAACATAAAATTAATTCCACATATGAGAAGAAACAAACTGTTTTTAATGTGAAATAGTTAAAAAAATATATAAATATTTCTTATATCCAATTTCAATGTAAAATTTTTTCAACTGAATTGAATTGGATTTATTTATTTTAAATTTACATAATTACAATTTAAACCGAAATTATAATATAATTTAACTATATAATTAAATTAGATGGGAAATTTGTTTTCAATTAATAATTAGTTGTTTTCATTATTCATTATAAAATGAAATTTCCCATAAAAATACCAAACATTCACCCAAATTTTATATTGAGGTTAAAATTTTAAAAATTAAAATAATTATATAAAATATAATTTATAAAATATTAATTGTTTTATTTAATTTCACCACTCCATTAAAATGATGGGAAAATAAATTTAGAAAAATATATTTCTTTATGCATAAAATTTGTTTTATTCTTATCTCTTGTCTATAAAACACATATTATGATTGTTAAATTATTAATTTAATAATATATATATATATATATGATTAAAATGAATTTTCATAAGTTTTTTAAATAATTTATATATTTAAAACATTTTTTATTTCATAAATATATTTTTAGAAAAATGATTTTGTTTATTTTTTAATGGGTTTTATTTTCGTTTCAAGTTAATTGGTAACCAAATAATTATTCATATATATGTGTGTGAGTAATATTTTCATTATTTAATTAATCTTATTCATATACCCATTCCAAAATCATTGTAACAAATTTTAAAATAATTAAATTATAATATTAATAGTGCATTGTAGATTAGTAAAACAAGGTCTTACATATAACACACTCTATCGAAGGAACTCAATATTGTGTGTAAAATTAGAAAAAAATAGTATTGTGTGACCAAAAGTTGAGATTTTTGTTTTATGTATCAGAATAATATCACTGTTTTACTTGAAATTCAAACAATTTATAGTTCTTTCAAGTAAGAAAAATAATATTTAATGTCCCAAGAAATACATATTATCAAAAATATTGAATGAATTAAAAAAATTACAAAATATTGGGGTGTTATAGTGAACTCGCACAACTACTATCAAAACTAGAAACCAATGAATTTCCTTAAACATTCAATCACATAGGTGAATAAAAATATTAACATAATCTCTTGAAATATCCAAAATATGTCCCTCCAATTACTTTCAATCCAACTATTATTAATTGATAATTCAACCATAAACAAAAATGATGATCATAAATAAGTTGTAAACTATATCGCGTATGAGAATCATGTGGGATTAAAAATAAATTCTCATGGAATAAAAAATGAAAAACCTAGGACATGGACCATATTAAATCAAAAAACTCAATAGAATTGGAACACATATGGTGGTCTCCCCACAAATTTATAATTTTACATAGAATTATAACTCTAAATATATTTTGATCACTATAAATAATTTCGAAATGGGGAAGAGAACACTATAAGGATAAGAGAAACCAATTAAAAAGTAACAAATATTTCCTTAATATATTTCCATGTGATATACCACCATTAAGAAGACAAGCCTGTAATAGAAATACTTAGGGACTAAAATTATCACAAGAATAAACTATCATAATAAGAAATATAGAACCCCAATTAAATAGGGTTTAGAAATTCAATTAGGAGTTATGGACTTATGAGAGATAATATCACATCTACTCTATAATTGACTATAACAAATCATGTCAAATCATAAAAAAGTTTTCATTTATGTGAATCAATCGAAAACATCACTCGATGTTTATCACAGAAGATCGAAACATAATATTTAAGTATATATTTTACAAATGTTGGTCCCTCTAGAATACCTAACTGATTTTATCACAGACAATTGGTTTTATAAAGAATATTATATGATACATAATATATTCCAATTCAAGAGAGAAAAATCATTATTCTTTTTCTTTAAAATGATAATTATTTCATAGAACGATGATATATTCCCCCCATAATCTCGTAGTCTATAATTTCATACACCCAAGCCTTTGACCATAAATATAAATGTATTGTGGTGAAGGGAAAATAAAAGGAATAATTAAAATATCACTTATATCATCACTAAATACCAAACCATTACACCATAATTTCATTAAAACGCTTGAATAGACTCAATAAAACACCCTTTTGATTATTGATGAAATTTAAAATAATGTGACTTTATTTAACAATAGATTTAATGTTTGGTTATTTTCAAAGACCAAATTGCTACACTAGAGTCCCAAGGAATAAAACCCAGATTAATATCTCAAGACATTGAATCTCTATAACCCTTAAAAAACCTCACTAGGAGGAATACATAGAAAAAAAAAATCAAAACCCCATTAAATTATACTAAACTTTTAATAACACCCAACTAAATACAACTTCCAGATCTATGAAACTAAGAAAATAAATATATAAAACATACCAAAAACATTAAAACCTTTTTTAATGTCATTTCCAAATAAATAAACCCAAGAATCATGTTCATAATTTCCATTTCAAAAATAATTTCCTCAAGTCTCAAAAATTATTGATTTACACATAGTAATTTAAAAACACTTCACTAAAAGTCAACGTGAAATTGTAATATACAGTTTATAGTGACTATATTGGAAATTTTTAAAACATCATTTTTAATGAAAAAAATTCAAAACCAATCATTAATGTCAATTTTTTAGATTCAAAAAATACTTATTTCACTAAAAAATTGTTCTTTAAAAATCCAACATCAATTCATGAAGAAATTACGAATCAAAAAACAACAAAAATTAGTTTAGTTAACATTTTATAATTCAAAAACATTTCAAAATAAACAATCCCTTTTTAAAACCATATACCCTTAATTGGGACTAATTATAAAATTCCAATAGTTCATTTTATAAATCTACTTTACCACCATTGAACATAAAACTAATTTTGAATTAATTTATAAAATGCCTTTTCTAAACATGGTAGGTTTATTTACGATCTATTTTTAAGATATAAAATATCTTTTACCAAAATTTTAAGCTCAAATAATTATTGAATATCTATATTAATGTTAAAAAAATAATATTTCACAAAAATAAACATCATAAATTTACCAATACTGAAATAATTTTCTTTTTAACCCATACTAAACTCTGTCACCGACACTGAAAAAATTTTTAATTCACATAAGTGGAACTAGTGATAGTGAATGACTTGGCCACATAGTTTAGAAAATCAATTTCCATTCATGTATCCACCAATGGTAGTCACATTAAATTATGGTCTAGATCAGCACATGGATTCATTTAAACATTAACCTCACCACATGATACTTGTTCAACTCCCATTATAATACCTTATGACACAAAATCATTAATTAAATTGCAAAAAATAATTATAATCCATCTAGAATGAATCCAATTTAAAAAATGTTGATTAAATAAATGAATCATAATATTCAAATTTATAACCAGAATTCACATTGTAAATAGTGTTTTTAATCAAAAATTATTTCTCATTCACTTTTTTAAAAACACTAAAAGTCGTGATAGGCCTATCTCAGTTTACTATTATTGAAAATAATAATAAACATCCATATATGTTATAATTTGTTCTTAATCCAACCAAATTTTTCCCAACCACATATTCCTAATCCAACCCAGGACATCAATTAAAAACATTCCAAATCACTATATGGTGTTCAAAATATCAAAAAAAAAAGTAAAAAAATTATTGAATATTTCCCCAAATGAATAATTATGAGAATATACATAAAAGTTAAATAATATTCTTAAATGAACCGTATATACGTTATATATCCACGAAAAATAAAATATGTTGAAATAAATAATTTGATAATAAAAATTAAAAATACTAATCTAAAAAGGATGAAAAAACACGCCACTCAATGGATTATATATCCAAATTAATGAATAAAATACAAAAAGTCACCATATAAAGTCTTTTTATGAAACAATAATATATAAATTTATGCTCTATGCATACTATGGAGTAAGAGTACTACATGTTCGAGGTCACAATTGAATATAAAATAAAATCAAATGACAAAGGTACATCTATGTGAAAAAAAATGTAAACATCTAACCTAAACTGATTAAGATCAATGGAATAATGTATTTAACAATAAACTAAATTTTTAGTCCTGATTGCATAATAAATCCCAATATGAATGTTAATAAATCCATACCACATGGTTTATATTTAAACAGAGAACCATTACATGTTAGTATAGTGATACAAGTTAATGACTACATTTCCCCCCAGTTTTTTATTTAGAAACCAAATAACAACCCAATTAAATTTAAATGATGGTATCTATTCCAAATTGAGATGGTTATGTATTTTAAACAAGTTATTCCCTTCATTAATTTAATATGAAAACAAAATTTGTATAATGGAAACAGTTCCCTTAGAAAAAATTAAAGAAAACAGTTAATTTAACAAAAATTAAAAAAAATAGAATAATAACCATGGGAAACCATAAGGTACTATGGTTATCCCTAATCCTAACATCATTATACACTCAGTTATCAAACCACAAAGAAAACTTCATGTGAATGTGCCATTGGGGGTTGATGACAGGTAAACCATGGTAAAAAAGACATATCATCATATAATTTTATTAAAATATTAGAATAACACCCCATGTAGTAAAAAATAATGTTCGGTAACTTATACAACAAGAGACATAGAGCCTAAATGAACCATGAAATATGGACATTCAAAAAGGTCTGTAATAAACTAATTGTTAAACATACGGTTATGAATATGATTAACCATATAATAATATATATAAATTTATCATTCATCAATAATTTATTGAATAAATTTTAATAAATAATAAGTAAATATTTTAGAAAAGGTATTTTGTGCTTGAAAAAATGTATTCCCCAAAATAGATATATATGAGGAAAAATAAAAAATATTTATAAAAAAAATAAGAAATATAATTTTGTAAAAATATTATCATTTATTAAATAATAATATAAAAAATATTTTATTATAAAAATTGGGAATTTTGTAGAAAATATTTATATTTTTGTGACTATTGAAAAATATCGATTTTTTGTCAAACATACATTTCTTTTCATTAAATAAACAAATTCAAATGTATAAACAAGAATTGAATTTTACTCCAATGTATTATCAGTACATTTATTTTATTTATTATTTAATTAATTGAAATTTAATAATACTTATATATTATTTTATTATAAGAATATATTTTGTTTTTAAAAAAAATTATTAGTATAAATTGATTTATAATCATGTTTTGGAATTTAATTTTATACTTAATTGATACACTTATATTAAATAAATTTTTAAACATAGATTCTATATTTTTTATTTAAATAATTTAAATTTTTTTAACATCAACATACATTATTTGAGAAATGAATTATAAAAGGAGTAAAAAGAATTATTATCACCATTATGGTTAAACAACTTTACTAGGGGGGGTTAAACAAAAAACTACAAATTATAAAATGTCCCAAAAACATGTCTAATTCATACTATATATAATTATTTAGACCCTATAAAATATATAATGTATGAATAGAGTCATTGGGATCTATATTTTGTGAATAATACATTTATATATATTTTCAAATTTTTAAAAGTTCCAAGTGTTGCCTCTCCCCATATTATAAAATGACACCCCATATTCTCTACTCCAGACACATAAGGAGACATTTGAGTTATAAAATTTATAATAATACTTTTTTTAAATAATTCCCCATGACCTAAATCCCCCTATTCAATTATAAACCCAACCCAGGAATGATTCATCTATAACCAAAAATTAGTTATCTAAATAAGATCAATAATTATTAACCATTTTTTGTATTATATATTCATCAACCACTTTAAAATATTCATCATTTATGATGAAATAATAAAACTAGGAACTTACTTATATTTAAATATTATTATATATATTGAATAACCTATATCCATATCCCATTCCACTAAATGGTAAACGAAACCATCATTCATGTATATATTGTACTATAACCCCATGAATAGATGTGATTCTATTTCCATCACCAGCTATCACGAATGGATATATTTATAGAAATAATATATATATATATATATATTATATTAATAAAATTTAGATCATTCATGCAATGTAATGTATCATATTTTTTAATACCATTCTAATCATTAAAAAATGATAATCTTGTTCGTGTGTATATGTGGATTACCACCTGCAGGATGCGATGTGATTCATTTTTTATTACTGTGTCACATGGAAGATATATAATACTATATATAAATAAAAAGTACGATAATTATTATATAGATATATTTATGTAATTTTTAAATATTAATTACATTATTTTTACATAGATCATTTATAAATGGAATCCTTTCTCATGCATACACAGGTCTTACTATATTAATGATTTTGAAATTGATCATTTTTAGTAATCATCTATCATGTTTAGTTTATAAATAATTATTAATGTATAAAAATAATAATAATTTAATTATTAATCTTATATTGATAATATAATAATTACCACTTTACCATTTTTCAACATTATAATGTCATTTGTCCACAAAATCATTATTTCATAAAAATATCCATTATAAAATTAATTTATTATATCATTAAAAACAACAAGTTAATAAAATAGGAAATATTAATAATAATAACAATAATAACAAAATGGTTCTTTCTAAATATATTTATTATCATTGTTTTATTATTCATCATGATGAGGAACATATGTGATGAGTAAAATTCAAGGTAATTAATCTCTCCAAACCACACATTTCATTGTGTTAACTCCATTCTAAATATAACTCACATTATCTCTCCCATTAATGTAATAGGATGGTTCAAAATTATGTATATGTTTATCTCTCCTTAAATCCTATCTTAGTATAGATTACTATATCTTTTAAAACATTCCATGTGATATTTTATGAAATTCGTTCATAAAAAAATATTTTTGATTATTATATGAGGAAAGATTATGAAACTCAGTACTTTCAATTGGTGGTTATTATATTTATGAGGTAGGGTTGATTTAATTTTTTAATCACTCATAATCATAATCTTATTATGATTGCTGTTCCAATTTTGCACTCTAATTAATTGGGTAATTAAGTTTTCTAAAAAAATGTGATCGATAATATTAGGTGGAAAACATAATCTAATATGGGAAAATAACCATCATATCATGTTTTCTTGATAGTTATCCTTTATTTATTCTTATGTATTATTTTTTTATTTTTTCTACATTTCAAATTTTTCAATGATATTTTCATAAAATGATATTTATGATATGATCAAATTTGATTGCCCCTGATCCTTCTCTTTTACAATATAATGTATTAATATTGACTCACACATCATGTTCCCTCATCTTGTTTAACTCCATAATGTACTTTGTAGCTCACCCATTTTCACTATATATTCCCAATGTTATCCCATGTCTATTTATAATAGTAAATAGATTTAGAAAATCAATTTTGATTTTAATATATAGACATATTTTATTTGTCTAGACTTTCAAATACACAAGGTCTTTTAATCAATGTTTTGGATTTAATGGAAATTTATTTAAAAATCAATGCCATAACATGCATAAAAAGAAATTAGTCATAATATTTTATATTATAGTAAGGCCTAGGTATTTTTTAAAATTAGGCCTAGAATAAATTAACTATAATCCCAAGGATAATTTTATATGATTGAAAATATCATGTAATTTTTTTGAATTATAGAGGGTGTCGTTTCTATAAATTTTCATCCTTAACTGGATTTGAAAATGGGATGTGGCACTATCATAGTTTTACCTTTTGGTAATTAATCTGAAAAGGGGGAAATGTTATTTGAATTTATAATAACATTGGGAATGAAAAGGTAACCTTTCTTGATACCTGTGTTTTCACTCCTAATGGGTATACTTTAAAAATTAACAATCTATTTATTAACCATTATAAATGAATTGAAACAATTGATAAGTTAGAAAACCAAATAAAAAACATTACCAAGCATAACCAATAATGAATACTGTAGATTATAAATTTTGTATATACATATCTTTTATGAGTTTTGCTTCACATGTTTATAGTTTTCCTTTTTGTTTTTTAATTATTAAATGTATTCTCAATTTTTTTACTTAATGGGGTGAAATATGAGACACGATGACCATAACCATCATGACAGAAAATGTATTTATTTAACTAGTTGTATGACTAAACATATGGGAGTGGTATATGATAACATATTTTGAGTACTAGGTCAAATGAATCTACTTATATATAATAAATAGAATCATGGGCTACACTCTCCATCTCCTATATAAGATCTTATTTCCAGAGAGTCTTATATATGAAAACTCATCCATCCCTTAGTTGATCTTCTGAACCCATATTGTGGAATAATGTATGATCTATATTTAGAAGATATTTTATGTATTTAATTTTGATCAGGGAATTCATCACATGAAGGTGGATACTGATAAGTGGTGGATACTGGTCAGTAACACAATGTTTAAAGAGGATATTGAATCCTTTTAATGGGATGAATTCATAAAAAAAAATCCAATAACAGTTTTCTCTTAACAATAAATCTATAAAAAGAGAGTGAATTCCTTATATTGATGGAAAATGTAGTTGTGTCTTACATGGTGTATAATGAAAACTTCACAAGGATTTTAATGTAATCCTCTTAAATATTCATCAATAAAAAAATTATGGTGGACCATTCCTTTAGATGGTTAAATCCATGTTTATGAAAATCATTAGAAATTTAGAATAATGGAAGATGTAAATAGTTTTTATCTTTTTTACTCAATGTTTTTGGGGGATTGATGACTCTAAATGGTTTATTGGGAATAAATTTAATGTTACACACCATTCTAGTTCAATAATTTTGTAGTTTTGGATGATGGAGGTGGTTAGAGGAGACCTAGATAGGGCATGGAGGTGTGTGGACACTAAAACAAAGATGTTCAGAAAATAAACACAGTGAAATGATTAATCAATGTAAAAGTGTGGATCATGAATTATGTAGGGTTAGTTCATGGGTTTTAATTAATCTGGTGATTAATCCTTTTTGGTGATTTATTTTTTGGTGACATGTGGAAATTTTCGAAAACACTAGGATTACACAGTGTTTAATTGTTATATAATGTTAATGTTGTTTATTTATTATTTTTATGTTCCATTCTCAGCCAAATTTCCTTTCATTTGGCCACATATTTGTCTCCATCATTCTGTAAAAGGCCTAGGATCCCGAGATAGGCCTTCTAGACATCCTCTTCAATGTTTGATTCATTTTTTGGAGGTTTCTGATTATTGGTTGTTATTTCTCGTTATTTCATGGGTTTTATATCATTCTCACTTTAGGATTCACCTTAGTAATGGTTCGTTGGTTTAAGGTGTGAGTTGGGATTTTTTAAAATGATTCTTTGCGGTGGTGTCCATTTACCTATGAATTATCATTTTTTAGTTTTCATTTGTGAGGTCTTCATCTTCACCTTTATTTTTAGTGAGTCATAAAAATCATTGAGGTAAGAAATCCATCATTTCGCTTTATTTTGCATCATATAGGTGGGGTTTTCATTCTTTTCATATTTTGGATAAATTTTGTGTTGGATTAATAAAATATAAAGAAATGATTAGTTCAAATTTTTGTTATCAGGGGTAATGATACTCATTTATTTATTGATTTGATATGATTGTGATGATTTTTTTAATATAGGATTGATTCCCCAATAAAAATTTCTTTCATTTGGGGACTTTGTTTTCACTAGATGATTTCTGTCATGATTGAGTCTTTTGTTGTCATTGTTGTGTTATCACCAAAAAAATGAAATTGGATAACAAAATATATTTTTATAATATAATAGTTTCCCTAATAGTAAGGATTATGTGATAACACCCCTAAAATTAAGGTTAATATGATAAAATTTCATTCATAAATCAATAAAATGGATTTTTCATGTGTCATGTGGTGTGGCCATGATTTGGGGGCTGCGATGTGCAGTTCATTTGTGACGAGGGAATGTGGGAAAATGGTTTAATATTCATTATTTGTAGGGTAGGTTGATGTTTATTTCCATATTTTTGGAATTTGAGGAGGTGGTATTATGGGTATAAGGAGTTGTTTGTGATGTGTGGTTACATTTTTATTGATTCAATGGTAATGATGAAAGTAATAATTTTTTATAATGATTGAAATAGTTGGTTCATGGTTGGATTAAACGTATGGTGATAATAAATAGAATATATAAATGATGGTTTGTCAGGTTAAATGTGGATGTTGCTAAATAATTTAACAAATGGCCTGGATAAATGGATTGGTTGGAGGCGTGATGTTTCTTGTGGTTTATTTTCTGTTATGAATTTACATGTGCAATAAATTGAGGATATGTGAGTTGAATATTGATTAGTTTAGAACCCATGGGTCTGGATTGTTTTTGTGGCTCTTTTTATATTCCAGTATATTCTATGTGGTTACTATACACACCAACACCATGTCAAGCACTATGTGAAGGCACCTTCACAGTCACACTGGGTATGTTTTTCCTGATATATGGTGAGATGGATAGATGGATGGGTACCTTCTCTTTCCCTATGTCTCTTCTAGGTGAGGTAGGTATTTCATAGGCAGTGATTTCAGATGTCTGTTATTTCACTAGATGGTGACTTTAATATCCTTTGTGTCATTGGGAAATCTGTGATGGGGTTGTGGATGTTGGGATTGTGAGCCCATGTATCTACGAGTGAGATCTGACATAGCCCATGTGTCTGTGGGTAGGGTTATATGGGATGGGGTTGCTTATGGTTGGGGTTGTGCATGGTTAGAGGAGAGAAAGAAGATTTTCTTCATTTTCATCATACCCTAGAGTATTGGTTGTTGTTATAGATGTGTGATGGTCCAAGATCTTTGGGGTGTAAAGGCTTTATAATAATGTTAAAAAAGTTCAGGGTAATATTTATTGATATGATTCATGTAATTTTACTTTATATGTATTGAGATATATGGTGACTATGATTTTTTGAGGACGGTTTTGTTATTATTCATGTATAGATTCTTTTTTGTTATATTATTTAGTTTTAGGGATTATTGATAGGCTACATTCACATGTGAATGAGAGACTTTGGTTTTCTTTATATGATTACTTGAATAATCATAATAAGTATATAATGCATTTATAATTTTCTAGGAAGATTATATGTAATGTTCATTAAATTACAATCTATGTCCTTTGGAAAACTTTAATGTTTCAACTTTAGATTTTCATTTGGGTATTTATATTGGAGACTATAAACTGTTTTAGTTTCATTTATACTTACATTGTGGGATGGTTTTGTTTTCTTCTTAATATATTTCTTGTAGTTTTTTGTGTAATTTTTCATCTTATCTACCAGTCATATATTAATATAATGAGTAATGTATCACATTTAATGATATTTTTATTCTCCCTATGATATTCTAAAACATGGGACCAACAAAGTGTGGGTATCTAGGGAATTTACCTTTCTACATTCATTTTAAAATTTTTGGAGGGAGGGGGTTGTGACGAAGTGGTATCAGAGGTGATATAAGATATATAGGGTGAATATTGTAGCTAGGTATTGTGAGGATTAGATGGGTTGGTATGGAAACAGTTCCAGTTGACCTTGGTGCATGACATAGGCCAGGGAGACAAGCTAAGAAAGGGGATTTTATCACCTTGTTATCTAGTTCATATACTCTAATCTTATTGAATGTACATGTGAGGTTTAACTCTTTGTATGCTTGAGATCTAGGATTGGTAAATTCATTTTTATCAATTATTCTATTGTATGAATTTTTTTTTTGAAATGGTAAAATTATTAAAATTTATCAAAATGAATCTTATTAAAATTCATACTACATTGTATAAGGAAATTATTGTTTACTTTTCAGATTTGGATATTTATGATCCTCCATCTTTAGATATGGAATTTTAGTTTTGGCAGCTTGATCTAGATAATTTCCTTAGTATTCATTCGGTAGGGGAGGATAAGGATTGGTAGAGGGAAGTGTGCTCCATCTAGTAGCAAGATTGGGAAAAGTATGAGGAATAGTTTTTAGATGTGGAGATAGAGAGATAGCTTGAGGATGTAGATGTCCCATTCAGATTTATATTAACATCAAAGAATTGTTGAGTTCCTTTTTTTTGTTAGTTATATGTTTAAAGTTGTGCGTCAGTGAAGGAATTTTTACTTGGGAGAGTGGAAAGAGTTGGACGTTTCAATGGTGGACTTCCATAAATATTTATTATCATGATTCCTTTACACGGCTCTAAAGGAAGTGTAGAGGAATGAGATTCCTTCTATTCATAAGTGGAGTTTGTCATTGTGAGTGTTGGGAATCAACATTACTGTAATTATATGTTTTCCCATAAATTATTCTTGATAACGAAACTCATGTCAGACATAATAAGTTGGAACTTCGTCCTTCTATCTAGTATGTAGTTACTCCTATTTATATTGTTGATGTATCAGGAGGTTCTAAAATTATGAGTAGTTGATCGAGTGAATTCAATTGTTATAAGGATCAAAAAAGTAAGGGAATGAGTATGGTTCCTTGAGTAGTAGAGTTGTCCGTTATATATAATAGGCACTCTGACGCTGGAGTTTTCAACCAGTGGGGAGGAAACCTCACACGTTAGATTTCCATCCTTACAGGTCTAGTGGTTTCAGTTTATTTTCTTGGGAATTTATTCGATTTTTTTTTTGTTTTTGTGTTCCTGTACATCACTAGAACTAGTTCCCTTTGGTACCCTTTGATCAATTTGTGGTGGTGGATAGGTTGAGCTCCACGATTATCTGCATTTTCTAGTGTGACCATTCCAGCAGCAGGGGCAGCATGATTATACTTGATTGATGGAAGATATAGAATGTAGAGGTAGCCCTCCGGATATTCCTCGTGATAAGTGAACTCAACCCAAATTCAGTTTTTGTGGTGGGTTTCATTAGAGAGTTATATGATATGGGAATCAAAAACTTACACAATGGAGGAAACCGTTTTAGATGGGCCACATTCCATCCGAGGAATGATCAGTTTTTTTAGTTACCTTGTTTCTCCCTTTTTTGATTTTTTATATTAACACAACTTTATTGGACAATATATATTTCTTTCTCTGGGACTACACATGGATATGATTTATGTTCCCCTAGTGTTCAATATATTAATTAGAGTCTAGAACAACTTTTTTGATGTGTTTTAGGGGTGTGGATTTATAATGGTGAGACATCAATCCATTGGGGATCATTTCTTGTGCCATATGAGGCCCTAATATTTTATCCTCAACATATAATAGTTTTATTCCATACATGTTGTTATTTCATATTCCAATATGAGAGTCATTTTATCATATGTGAATGGCCATCATTTGGTTTCCATTGGTGATTGGGGTTTTCGGATGGTTTGTTGGTGTGTGGGTCCCTTCATTATTTATTGGTTGATTTATATATGGAATGAGAAGTTGTTGGGATGGAAGTGGTTAATAGGGTAATAGGAATTTTTCTAGATGTTCTCTAAAATGTCTTTTTGATGGCACCCGCTCAACATGATGTTGAGTATGGGAAATAATTTCGGCATGGTTCTTCTCTAATTTTGATGGATCCTTATTGGATTGCACCATATATGATATGAGATTTACTTTTTCTATAAATGATCTAATATAGAAGTTTTTTATTTCACCAAATGTATCATCATTGGATAGCCAAATGATACTACAAAATAAGGAAGAAGTTAGTCCGATGATATCTATAGTATATCTAAGGTTTAATCTGGTGATGGTTAAGAACCGTTACCTACTTTCAAAGATAGTTGTTTTTTGACTAGTTGTGAGGGGTGAGTTTGTAACATCCCAGTTTCGAAAGCCACCAAGAGGCACCCCATACCCGGTTAGTCACATGGACTCAAGCTCATTTCCCCAAACGCTAGGGGCTACTGACTAGTAGTGAGGGACTTGGTTGTGATAGTGGGGAAACTATGCCCTCATTGGCAGAGTAACACAGCGGAAGGGAAAAAATACACTATAGTGGAAGCCGTAAATATACCATCTACAGTAATAGAGGAAGAATGGAATAACATGAAACTGAAGCACATATATACATATATATGATGCATGGTATATATGTCTTGGAAAGTATCCAAACAAACCACAATGCTAGAATACAAATAGTACTAAACCCAAGTACAAAAGAACAGATAAAAAGATCCTCAGCATCGCAAGCCTAATATTGGTCCCATGCTCTCCAGACTCACGGAAAGTCAAGTACTATAAGTAGAAGGGTTCTTTCCCTTTTCTAAACTTGCAGTAATATAATCTTTTTGGGCCCAAAATCATTGCCCAAATAGGGTGTGAGACTAAATCCTAGGAGAAACCCACCCAAAGATTTGTGCCTAACGGTCAGTAACTTTTGGTAGGTAAAAGTACAGAAGTAGTAAAAAAGAAAGTCCTCAGCAGGAAAACAATTCCACATATCAAAATAAACGCCCGGTAACCCGCTAGGAAGTGCACAAAACCTATCCCCTATGGTTCAGTTATAAGAATATATAAGGTCTCTAAGGGGAAGCTCTCACATTGAATTCACTTTTATAGTCATAAGTTATTCAAGACTCTCTGTGGAAGCTCACACAGTCAATTCACCTTATAGTCTAATGTAGTTCAAGTACTCATTGAAGAAGTTCACACGGTAAATTCCTCTTATAGCCCTAAGGTCAAGGACTCTATGAGGAAGCTCACTCATTCAATTCTCCTTCTAGACTCTCTGAGGACGCTCAGTCAGTCAATTCCCTTTATAGTCTAAAGTGCTCAAAGAGTCTCTGATGAAGCTCACTCAGTCAATTCCCCTTATAGTCTAAAGTTCTCAAAGGCTCTCTGAGGAAGCTCACTCGGTCAACTCCCCTTATAGTCTACTACACCAGGTTCTCATGGCCCTGTGTTGGTCAATGATCATATCAAGGAAAAATGGCCAAGGTAAAGCTCAATAACTACTTTGATAATTAGTCTACAACATATCAAGTATGTTATAATACTGACACTCCACCCTACAGCACAAGGCATGGAAAATAGGCAAGGCGGATAAACAAGATAAGAAGACTAGTAGTGGTAAACAGAACAATCGTGGTCAACACATCCAAAGAATATAAATCAATCCTATTCATATCCTATTATCCTCTAAACAAGCATACAAGAATGGAAGGCAATAAAAAGGGGTAAAACATTAAACATGCAATACCTCGTTCAAGGGTATTGGCCAAAATTGCACATAATACTCTCATAAATTCAATAGAAAGGCAAAAACCACCTACCTCGGCAATGGGAGATCGATATACTTCGGCGTCGGCCCTTGGATCGACTGAGAACATGGTAGATCTACAAAAAGGTCTAAAACATTCAACCCACAATATCTCATGAGAGAGGATAGAATAGAAGATGGTGCCCTAGGAGAAAAGATAACTCACCGATGTGATTCCAATGAAAACAAAGGTGTTTGATTTGGAGGATGGATGCTCGCTCTGGGGTTCATCGAAGGTCTATGGTCATACGGAGCTCTCAGTCGAATGAGACCTAGAAGGATAGAGTTCTGGCGATTAGAGATGACCCAAGTGCATTTAAAGAAAATAACGTACATGGCCTGTACTTTTTAAGTACACATCGTGTACTTTTCATTTCTATACTCCGCATGAGATAGCCTCCACGTCACCCCACATGGTCGTGTGCATGGCCACTACATGGCCAGCACCCGGCTACCTGCGGGAACCGACTATGCTACATGTACTCATAAAGTACATGTCATGTACTTCGAAAATTACTTGAATATCCTCTTTTTCTCAAAAATAACCAGAAGAGAAAAAAATACTGGAAAAGTAGGTCTAGGTTCTTAAAAACATAACCCCTTTAAGAAATTTGTCCCCGAATTTTCCTTGCGCGGCATAGAAGAAGAAACCCCAAACAACATAGGCCACTGTGCTTGTACATCAGCTTCCCTCTCCCAAGTCTCATCTTATACCCACCCGTGGTGCCATAGCACTCGTATGAGAGGAACAAATCGGCCACTGAGAACCTTTGTACTACAATCAATAATCTTTATAGGATGCTACTCAAATAACGCATCCACATAAACCTCAACCTCCTCAGTTTGAAAGACATGAGATGGGTCTGAAAAGTAATGTTTGAGCTAAGAAACGTGAAAAACGTCGTGCATAGACTGGTACCTCCGGGGTAACAACAACCGATAGGCAACATCCAAAACTCTATCCAAGGCGTCAAACGACTTGACGAACCTCAGCGAAAGGTTATGCTGTCTCTTAATCCTCATGTGTCCCAACCTCGATGTGACATGCAAGAGAAACTGATCCCAGACCTTGAACTCTAGAGGTAATCTCCACTAAGCATCATAAGACTTCTATTGATACTTCACATTATCCATCCTCTTCCAAATCTACTATATCTACAATGTGGCCTCCTAAACTAGACGAGGTCCCATAAATTCTACCTCTCCTGCCACCAGCCAACCTACGGATGAATGGTATGGCCTACTGTACAATGCCTCATAAGGTGTCATCTGAATAGTTTATTGAAAACTATTATTTTAGGAAGACACTACGAGGGGTATATCTTCTCCCAAGAACCTCCAAAATCCATAATGCATGCCTCGAGCATGTCCTCAAGAACTTTTATCGTATGCTAGTACATGCCATCTGTCTAGGGGTAGAATGTTGTACTCAAAAGTTCTTGTGTACCCAAGGCCTTATCAAGCCCCTTCCAGACCCGAGACATAAAACACGCATCCCTTCCTAAAACAATGGTGTTTGGAACTCCATGAAGACATACAATCTCCTAGATGAACAACTGTCCCAGCTCATTAACACTGAATGTCTCCTTAATTGGCAAGAAGTGGGAAACCATCATGAGGGTGTCAATGATAACACAAACTACATCATTCCCTTGAGGCGAACATGGAAACCCTGTTAGGAAATCCATTGTGATATCATTCCACTTCCACTCAGGAATGGGTAACTGCTGTAAAATCCCTACTGGTCACTGATGCTCTGCCATCACCTGCTGACAGGTGGAACACCTCACGAAAAAACCATCAACAACTCTCTTCATAACTGGCCACCAATACTGATATTGTAGATTATGATACATCTTGGGGACACTAGGATGAACTGCCCAAACTATGGAATGAAAATCCTATATCATATTCTCACGTATATCTGATGGCACCCATACGTGCCCCTGGAAACGCATGGCCTCATCCCCGCATATTGTCCATCTAGGAATAGGGTCCTCTCCTGACACTCTATCTTGTAATACTAAGCATTCTGAATTTGTTAGATGCCTCATTCGCACTCAATCAAGAAGAGTAGAGGTAACAACTGCAAAAGAATGAAATATCTTCCCCTGACTATCGTACAACTCCCAATGCATCTCAATGAATAGAACCATAAGCTGCCACTCACTACTAGCATCTTGAACTACCTGTATCTGAGTCCTTTTTCTCAAACCATCAGCCACTGTGTTGCCTTTCCCAGGAGTATAGGCATGCTCAATGTCAAAGGACTAAAGGAACTCAACCAACCATAGTTGTCTAAAATTTAGATCACACTGAGTGAAAATGTTCTTGAAACTTTTGTTGTTGGTGAAAACCAAAAAATGCTCTCCTGGAAGATAATGTCTCCAACATCTCAAGGCATGAGAAACTGCTTCCAGCTCAAGATCATGCATCGGGTAATTCCTCTCATGTGGCCTCAACTACCGAGCCATGTATGCAACGACTCCATCTCCCTACATATGCACAACTCCCAACCCGATACATGATGCATCACAGTAAATAGTATAGCTCTTACCTAGCTCTCGAAAAACTACTATTTTTGCTGAAGTTAACCTCCATTTCATCTCCTGAATGGTTGAATCATAAGATTATGGTCACATGAGTTTTTCACCCTTCATAGTCAGACCCGTCAGCGGTGCTTCTAAGCACTAAAATTCCTATAGGAAATACATGTAGTATCCAAAATCCCAAGAAAACTCTGCACCTTAGAGATGTTCTTCGGATGCTCCCAGGGAACCACTGCTCTCACATTCTCTGGGTCTACTGATACTCTTATCTCTAAGATAAGATGACTTAAGAAGTGAACCTGATCTATCCGAAAGTGGAATTTTGAGAGCTTAGCATATAACTGATGCTCTCTCAATGTACTCAAAATGATCTCAAGATGGGTAGCATGGTCGTGTCGAGTGTGAGAGTACACCAATATATCACCCACGAAGACCACTGTGAAAGAATTCATGTACAGATGGAGCACTTAGTTCATCAGTTCCAAGAAAATTTCAGGCGCATTCATGAGACCGAACATCATAACAATATACTCGTAGAGACCATACCTACTACGGAAGGTTGTAAGCGGTATATCTGATGGTATACCTTACGCTCTAGAGGAAAAACTGAAAACACCTTTGGAAAGGCATCTCTGAAATGATCTAATACTGGGGGCAAGTCTAACTATGAAGTTCCATGGTCATCCAGATATTGACTAGAAATCTGGGTTGTAACTCCTCCCAACACATGATGCTCGAGTCCCACTCTACTCGCCTGGACGTCCCATTCACCCTTATGAAGAAAATATTAACCATCCGGTGACTTGAAACTCACCTTGGGGCGATAAGAGATCACGACTTCCTGGAATGGAAATAACTAGTCCATCCGGATAATGACATCATAGCATGTCATCTCTAGGACATAGAGGTCGCATAAGAAGTGACACCCACTAACCTGTAAAGGGAACTCCCTGCCCTGACGTACTGAATCCATTCTAGTACACAATTGAGTGTCTAGTATTAAGATATCAGCAGAGGAAAAGATGAAGAAACCAACGCTCTCCACAACAGAAACAGATATAAAGCTATGTGAATCCCCCAGCACTGAAAAGAGCAGATGTTAGAACATAGGCTACTAAGATTGTACCTCGAACTATACAGGGTCCAGGATCCTCCTCATTCTAGGTCTGCTCCACTAAAAAAGTCTGACATGTACCATGGCCATGTGATGCTACCTAACCACTCTAAGATAGTTAACCATGATGTCATAGAAATCCCGATGACTAACCACCATGGCCACAACCTCCACCTCTGCTTGAATGGCTATAAGAACTCCAATTCCATAACTGGTGGGAAACTGGGTGCACTGCTTTTGAACGTGGAGTCATAGAAGAACCCATGTCACCAACTTCTGGTGAGAAGAACTGACAGAAGTGCTGAAGGTGACACATCTTACAACAATATCGGCACTCCAGTGGGTCTCTTGGGCAATGTGTCCTCTTATGCCTACTCTTCCTGCACTAGTAGCACACCACTTGGCGACCAGAAGATGCATCCCGCCTACTCAGATCTCCTCATGCAGTCTCCCTACGACACTTATTTATATCAATAGTATGAATACTAACTCTAGATTCTGAACTACCCTGGATCACAACTCAAGAATCCCTCAGATTACGCTCTGTGATTAGTGCCTGGTTGACGATAGAGGATATCAAAGTCAACCTGAATATGTTCACCTGAGATCATATGTTGTGCCTCAAATCATCCTCATACTTTTTTTCAAGGAACCACTCATCACCTCAAGGAATAGGTGTGGAATGATGAAACTTTGTGAAGTGATAGGAATACTCCCTAACAGTAAGAGCACCCTGCCCTATACTCATGAACTATCAGGCTCAATCGGCCATAAAGTTCTCTGGATAGATGTAATCGTAGAAGATAGGCTGAAACTAATCCCAAGACATATTCTGCTGGAATCTCGACTGTGAGATCACATCCCACCACCTCTTGGTGGATTCTAGAAGCATATAGGTCGAGAGCTTCACCCTCTTAACTGGAGGTATCTACAGATGCTTGAAAATCATTAGCGTAGATTCTATCCAAGACTCTACAGCCTGGGGTCCTCTATCCCCTATGAAAGTGGGAGGATGATGATGCTAAAAGACCCGCATCATATTTTCCATCGATGGGGTATGAGGAGGAACACCCTGAAAGGTCTTGATCATCCTCAAAAATCCCTCTTGTAATTTTTTATCATCACCTATGTTGTGTATAACAGCAGGTCCCAAGACTGGCATGACAGGAGGATCTGCATGTAGTCCCCGATCAGCTATGTCTGGTGTCTTATCACTACCTGGCAACTAGGGTACAACCAGAGGATGTCTCGGTGGAATGACTTTTCAAGTTCAAGTAAACACCTTAATACAAGATTATCAAGGATTGAAAACTAAAAGTGTAAGAAGGGAACATGAGAAAAACACTCAAGTTTAACAAAACATGACTACACAACATGTACAATTCTGACATAGTGTGTTCCCTTATGTCATTTACATTGGTGTGTAATCTTGCATAAACTGGTCGTGTAACACCCCAAACACACAGCGTGTTGTCTTAACTAACATTGTGTACATGAATACCCTTCCCCTTCCCAAGTCCTTCTACATTGTTAAGCCACACAGATATCCTAAGACAAGACTCCACGGCGTGTTCAAGATGGACACAGTGTGTACGTGAGAGGATAAAACTAACCTCTGTTGTTAGTGACACGGCCGAGTACCTAGGACAGAATACATGGCATGTTCAATATTGAAATGGCGAGAAAATATTATGGTTTACCCGTCCATGTTATTAGTTACATGGGTTGACACCGGGTCAACACTACACGGTGTGTTCAACTAGTACACAGCGTGTTCCCACCAGACATTCCCCATGTCGTGTCTCTGCCCATGTGGCCAATGATACAGTAAGAGACAACACCGTGTGAAAATAAATTACAATGGTGTGTACTTAAGAAAAACAGTTTCTTCCCAAACAGAAGAACACATGGCGTGTACTTAACATTACACGGTGTGTATTCTTGTTTTTTTCGAACAGTAAGCCTCAGAAACTTCTCCAGAACCAAGAAAAACACTGAAACAAACCTAGGAAGTTCTAAATTCTGATCTGTGATGGCCCATATTACCCACGAATCAAAGTTTGGCATCGAATATAGGTTTTAGGAAGGTAGAAAAGACAATGATCCACCCAATTATTTTCTATGAGGGCCCAGAACTCCTCAAGAACCAATTTTTGGCTTTCATTCCAACAAAACCATACACCAACAATACCCTGTAAAACAACAGGTGTTTTTATCAAGGAATCTCTCACAACAACATGCTTGTTCTACACAACATCTATCACAACAACATGCAATAGATAATGCATCCTAGATGGCATGGAAAGAATACATGAAATGGGATTTCAGTCAAATTCCTATATGATTAAAGAGATTTCATACCCTCATCTCATTGAGTTCTGATAGAAATAGAACCTTAATAACATAAATGGTAACAAAACAAATTATGTGAATCACCCAACAGTGAAATCAAATCAACTGTAAAATTGCAAACGAGAAGTTTTTTTGCAATAAACGCGGTATATTGTATCTTCCATATAAATGGGTTTGCTACTCCCAGGCATATCATATTACCATGTACCTATTCTATATTGTCCTTAGATATAGGCTCCAAACAGTACGTTAGGAATAAAATAATTCCTCTGATACCACTTTGTAACATACCGGTTCTGGAAGCCACCCAGAGGCGCCCTGTACCCGGTTGGCCACATGGAATCAAGCGTATTTCCCCAAACACAATAGGCTACAAAGTAGTAGTGAGGGCCTTGAGTGTGGTGGTGGGGAAATTATGACCTAATTGGCAGAGTAACACAATGGAAGGGAAAAAATACACAATAGTGGAAGCAGAAAATATACCAACAACAGTAATAGTGGAAGACTGGAATAACAAACAACTGAAGCACATATATATATGAAGCATGGTACATATGTCTAGTATAGAAGAAAAACAAATCACAATGATGGAACACAAATAGTACAATACCAAAGTATAAAATAATAGATAAAAAACTCCTTAGCATCATAAGACTAATATTGGTCTCATGCTCTCCAGCTCCACAACAAGTCAGGTACCTGAAGTAGAAGGGTGCTTTCCCTTGTCTATTTCTAAAGCAATATAATCTTTTTGGGCTCAAAATCATGGATCAAACATGGTGTGAGACTAAATCCCAGTAGGAAGACACACAAATATATGTGCCTAATAGTAAGGAATATATGAAAGGTAAAATTACAAAATTAGTAAACAATAATGTACTCAGCTGAAAAACAATTCCAAGTCTCAAAGGAAACTAATCATGCACAGTAACCCTCTAAAGTGTTCACACAACCTATCCCCTCTAGTTCGGTTATAAGAATATATAACGACTATCAGAGAATGAACTCACAATCATTTCCCCTTATTGTAAAAATTAATTCAAGACTCTCATATGAGCTCACACGGTCAATTCCCTTTATAGTTGAAGGTAGTTCAAGGATGCTCTGAGGAATCTCACACAGTCAATTCCCCTTATAGCCTCATGGTTAAGGACTATATGAGGAATATCGCTTGGTCAATTCCCCTTATATCCCCATGTTGTTCAAAGAATCTATGAGGAAGCTCAATTGGCCAAGTCCCTTTATAGTCTACAGTGCTCAAAGACACTCTGAGGAAGCTCACTCGGTCAATTCCCCTTATAGTCTAAAGTGCTCAAAGACTCTCTGAGGAAGCTCAGTTGGTCAATTCCCCTTATAGTCTACTACACCAGGTTATCATGGCCCTGTGTTAGTTAACGATCATAATAAGGCAAAAACAGCCAAGGTAAACCTCAAGAACAACTTGGATAGTCAGTCTACAACATATCAAGCATGTCAGAATACAAACACTCCACCATACAGCACTAGGCATAGAAAACATGCATGGTGGCCAAACAGGCTAGCCAGACCAACAGTCACAAACATGGCACACAAGGGAAACACATCCAATTCATATCAATCAACCCTATTCATGTCTATTTAACCTCTACACAAGCATACAAGCAAGGAACACAATCAACCGGGGTAAAACGGTAAACACACAATACCACATTCAAGGGTATTGGTCAAAATTGAACACAATACTCAATGACATTCAAAGGACACGCACGAACCACATAGATCAGAGTTGGGAGATCGATATATTCAATCGTCAGCCCTTGGGTCAACCTAGAATGAGGTCATTCTATAAAAACTTCTAAATAGATCAACCCAAGAAATATCAAGAGAGAGGAGAAAACAAAAGATGGTCTTCTAGGAAAAAAGAGAACTCACCTATGTGATTCCAATGCAACCGATGATGTTTGAATTAGATGAAAAATGCTCACTCAGGGGTTTGTTGAAGTTGCGTGGCCATACGGAGCTCTCGGTCCGACGATACCTAGAAGGAGAGTATTCTAGTGATTTGACGCGACCCCGGTGTGTTTAATGAAAAAAAAGTACACGACATGTACTTTTAAAGTACAAGGCATGTACTCACTGTTTCAATACTCTACTGTAGGTGGCCTCCAGGTCACCCCACATGGCCATGTGAATGGCTGCTACACGACATGTGCTCATAAAGTACACGTCATGTACTTCGAAAATTTCCAAAATTCCTTATTTTTCTCAAAAACGACCAGAAGAGAAAAACATACCTTAAATGATGGTATGGGTTCTTACATAGTTCATTTTATAAAATTTATATGAGGTCATGATATCACTTATTGAGGTAGAATGAGTGAGATATCATGAATACTATCTTTAGAAGATGGTATGGCCTCATATAGTTTTTAGTTATTCTATTATGTGTTACAAAAGCAATAGTTCTGTTCACAAGGATTCTAAAATCCATGTTCTATGATTTCCTAGAATTTTTATTTATCATATTAATCAATGATATTTATGTATAATTTATGTTAGAGGGGTAACATATCAATAATATCAAAACAATATTACAGGTTCTTTGAAACCCCCACATTTTTGGATTATTTTCAATGTGTATGTTTCAGACATGATAGTTGCATTTCCATGAGATTTTTGTGTCCCAACAGGCTTTATTTGTATACACATTTATTATTGAGGATACTTTTTCATGCTAAACAAAAATTAATGTAGAATATTTTCCTCGTTTCCTTGGTCATTCAGGTTATTTTCTGAGTTTTATGCTTGATTTAAATTTATTTGAAGCCCCCTTGAAGTGGTTGCTAGTTTGGACCAATCATTTTTGTGGACATATCATTATTGGGAAGCATTTATTTTTTCTAATGGGGATCTTGGTAAGTTCCCATGTTCTTCATTTTCTCAAGGAGGGTGTGATATTTGATTTGTTTTGGGGTGCTTTCTTCCATGTTTTTCAATGTGTGTTATGACTCATCAGGAACTAATCACTTAATGGTCTATGTAGTGGTATTCCCATTTGAATAAATATTCCACCCCTAATTTAGAGTTGGAAGTGGCTATGTTTTGACTATTGTTGTGGTAGAGTTACCTCATCGGTGAGTGAAATATGGTCTTTATAAATCAGAATATCACGAGTTATTTATTTTATCAGCATGATATTAACATGATGCATCAATGGAGGATGTGGTTTCTTCCCAATTAGGATTTTGAGATATCCTAGATTTCCTAAAATGGGAATGTTCTGGTTGATGCTCTAAGAAGGCATTTGTGAGAACATGTTTCTCAAGATTATGGGGATGCTTGGAGAGCGGTGGATGAAGTAGAATCGTTTAAATTAGATGAATGGGTGTAAGAATTTATTGGGTTTTTTAAGTTGACAATACATTCATATATAATATAGTAGTTCGAAGGGATTTAGTGGGAATTCTCAGAGGAAATGGGGATTCTAAGTTTTGTTTTCCGTGGGAATTCTTTGGAGGATGTTCAAAAATTGATATGGTTTCTCTAGTGGAATTTTTTTCAGTAGTGATTTATAGGGGAGTCCATTGTGTGATTCATATATCACAGTTTGTGGTAAAACTAGGAATATAAATGATGTTACTTGGCTTTAGGATTTAATTTTTGTGGATCGGGATGAAATGGTTATTGACATATTATGTGGCTCAATGTATAGTTTTCCAAATGGTAAATATTCAACATCATGTTCTATGTAGTTTTCTAAGGAAATCAAATATTCTCTTGTGTAAATGGTATGAAATATGAATGGATTTATTCATAGGGATACCTAGACCATACGGAGGTTTTGATGATATCTTGGTGATTGTGGATTGGTTGAATATATCATTCCTCTTCATATCACTCAAGAAGTTTGGAAAAGTGAATTATTTAGATTTGAGGTATGTGGATGGGGTGGCATGTTTTCAAGGATTTTCATGGTCCATTGTCCCAAATTGACACACACATTTTACCGCATGTGTTTGGATGTGATTGTGACATCATTTTCTTACTCAGTCATGCCTCAAAACTAATTTCCTCGTCGTATGGTTTGGTATATTGAGTATACTTTCTAGACGATATATGATATATCATGGATATGAGTATCAGACATTGTTGGATCGTGGGTATGACAATTACCGTTGGTTGTGTTTTTGAATAATAATATTTATCGCTCTTCCAGTGTAATGGATCCATTATAGTATTTGTACATGTGGTTATTTCATTTTCCATTATGCTGGATAGAGTTTGGGGAGGTAGATGTTATTGGTTTTTATGGGGTGCAGAGTGGGATGGGGAAGGTTCAACATGTTAATGAGAGGATGATAGAAGAAAAGGATTAGAATTAGTATTGTATCGATCATAGGAAGAGGCCATATATTTTTATATTGTGGACTATATGTTCTTGATGATTTTTTCAGGATTTGGGAAGTTGTGGTTTGGTAGGGAAGTATCCTTTCTCATAGTTGTTTTTGTACATTTTGGTGTCGGGGAGCGTTTTAGGTGTAATACTGACTAGAACTGACAATTTATCTAGAGTGGATCTATTAAATAATTAATTTATCTCATCTTTTTTGTTATCTTCACAATTAATCCATTGTTATTGACTTGGTAGAGTTGGATTTCAGGGATGAAAAGACATTCTAATAGTATTCTATATAGATCTAGAATCAATATAAGAAGTGCTATATCAGTAGAAAATTACTTTGGTTTGTGTATTGTGGATGCATGGTGGAAATTAGAGAGAACATGGTATTATGATACATAGATTTGTGCCTAGAAAAAAAAATTTATTTGTAATTTCTCAATTTATCTTTGGGATGTGAAATATGGATCCTTCTATTTTTCCTATGTTTTTCCCTTGGTTTGATGTGTGTTGTGTGATGTGTGATAGAGTCTTGACATATAAAATTTGTAGGCCATAATTTATAATTGAAATGAATTAATTGGGATGTTAATAGTCATGTGTGGTTGAGATAGTACCTACCATAGATGATAGCATCAAGACATGGAGGGTGGAATTCCCATATTAATGTGTTTTAAGTGGTTTTCTTGGTTGATTGCAAATCTTGTTTGTTTGGTCATTATAAATATTGAGATTCATTTTTGGTAGTGTTATTGTGAATTAGTATGAAGTATGTGTCTTTGTGTTGATGATTTTGTGTTAGATCTTTTGTGTCTATTTGATTGGCAGTGTTTATCTGGTTGTAGTGATTGCGTTATGATGAGATCCTTGATATTTATCACGAGGGTGGTTGTTCAACCCCCCCGCCCCCCACCCTTCTGGGGAAATCGTTAGATTCACAAGGGTGATAATCAATTGAGAGGCATCTAATTAAATGGTATGTTTCTTTTAGATCTATTGATCATCTGGTTTTGGGTGGTAGATGTTCATTGTGGAAGCCTAAAGTGGTCCTCGATGTGTTTTGATGCTAAAAGATAGAATAAGATATTATACATATCATGTATTTTTTCCTTGATGTGAGTGTAGGGTTCATAACATTTTTAGGGTTAGTTCATGATGTGTAATAATTTGGTTGACTAATCTTTTGAGTTAAACTATTTTTTCTTGAATGTAGGAATATTTTTTTAATCACAAGGATTAAACGTCGTTTAATGGATATATGAAATAAAACCAATGGGATTCTATGTTTTATTTTTTTCAGCATAATTTTATTTCCATCAACTACACCTTCTTCTTTCTCATTATAGACAAACCATATGAACCTCAATGAGAAAAACTATATATCTTCTTCCTTGTTCGATTAATTGGTTTCTATGGTTGTTCTTTAAAGATTAGTGGTGGATTATAATCCCTTTTATTGTGGTTTTATTTCATTATTCTCTTCTGGATTTTCTTCAGTGACATTGTCTTTGTTTTTGGTTTGATATAAGATGTGTTATGAGGATCCATCAGTGCATTATAGGTTGATTCATGGGTTCTCATGGTTTGGTTGTGGTTTATGGGTTCTTCTTTTTCACCCTACAGTGATTTGGAAAAGAATTTTTGAAGATGTGAATCCTTCATTTCTCTTTATTGTGTTTCATGATGGAATGTATTTTAATTATTTTTTCTGGGTTATGGATGTTCAGGAATAATCAACGATAAAGTGTTGGATAATTGATATTTAAGGATAGAAAAGGTTGATATTGACATGTTTTTATTGATTTTATATGATTTTGATATTGCAATTTTACAGGATTCATTCCCCACATAAAATTAAGGTATTTGGGTTATTTGATTTTATTGTATGATTTGTGTTGTGACATCTTCTTTTGTTTTGATTATTTTGATATCACCATAAAATAGATATTAGTTTACCAATTATATTTCTTTAATAAAATGGTTAGGCCATTATTTGTAATAATGAGAAAACACCCCTCAAATAATGTGTATTATGGAAAAATCATTGTTTTAAATATGCAAAATCAGTATTTATGTGACTCAATGTGTGGTAATTGATTTTGGGCCATCGATGTTTGGCTGATGGATGGATCTGGATTGTGAGGATGATAGTTTTATGGTTGTTATTCTGGGGTGGCAGTGTTTTTGATGTTGCTTATGTTTTTTGGGAGGTGCGATGGTGGTATATTAGGGATGATGAGTTGTTTTTTATATTTCATTTCTTTATTCTAGATGCACGTATAGTGATGGATTAAAAAATTTAATAATGGCTAAAATGGTAGTGATTTTTTGGATAATTGGATGAAAATGATAAATGATCAAATAAATTTTGGACAATGTTGTTAAATGTGGATGGTGAATAATAATTATATGAATGGATAGGATAATGGGAATTGATTGTTGGGTGATGAGTCATGTGGATTATTTGGTGTTATGCATTTAGAAGTGGCATTACAATTGGTGATTTTGTGAGTTTGTTATTGATGAGTTTTAAACCTATATGGTTGTCTTTTGTATGTGGAGATATGTATATAATTGTATATTAATTATGATTTCTATACATACCCCACCCAAATCATGCACTATGTTCTGACACCTGCACTATCACATGCTATCTTTTTTCCAACATCTATGGAAGATGACGGATTCCTGAGTACCCATTATTTCATTCTCTCTCATCCATGAATGGTTAGTTTTTTATAGTTTGTGAAGGTCAAATATTTTCTAGTTCACTTGATGGTGGTTGTGATAGACCTAGTTTCTTTGGGAATGTTTTTATTTGGACGTTCTTATGGGGAGGTGAGCCCTGGTGTCTTTAGGTGAGATGTGATATAGCCTAGTTGTCTGTGGGAATGATGAGATGGGATGAGGTGTCTTAATTTGGGGTTCTTTTATGGTATCAAGAGGTAATAAGGTTTATTCCATTCATGTTCACAATTATTTACTATTATGTATATGGTAGTGGATCTGTGATTCCATATATGTTTTTTAGAGAGATGTGGTGTGGTCATTCATTTTGAATGGTGTGACAATGTATTTATAGGTTTGATGTAATGTTAAAATGGTTGTTGTGAAATGTGGTATTTGAAATTGATGTGAATTGCATGAGGTATGAAATTAGGGTGTGAGATTAGCCTACCCCCTAGAATGTACTATAGTTAACCATTTATGGATATTCTACATATTATATTACCTTACTTGAGTTATGAAATTTGATGAGTGTTTTAGGGTAAGGATGGGTATGGTTGTAAAACTTTTATTGGTTCTATTTAGTTCTGTTTTTTACTCAACTGAGAATTAGTTTTCTGCTTTGATATATGTATGATTAATTTTTTTCTCTAATGAGTATAATTGAATGTTCACCAAATGTTTTTAAACTAATTTTTAAGTTTCCATGAGGAGTACATAAAATTTAGTTGTCATTAATAGCTCTGACCATTTGATATAGTTGAGTCATTGATTTAGATTTCATTTTTGGTATATAATTTGGATAATTTTATCTTTATCATATCCTTTTATAAATGTATTTCGGGATAGTTTGGTTTATTTTTATTTTATGACGTTTTTTTTGTTTTTGGATGATTCATGTTATATAATGATAATATATTTCTATAGAGGGAAATGTCTCCCATTTCAAAATATTTTTATAGACTCAAATTCAAGTCTACATACTGGGGCCTACTTGATGTGGGCTCGAGGGTAGTTATATTTCTCCACTCATCATGGTATATTTGGATGGAGGGGGTCATGACGTGGAAGATTAATATTATAAATGGAGTTTTATTTGAGAGGATCAATGGTTAAATATATTAGATAAATGAAAAACAGTGTCCCTCAAGCCAATGGAATGAGAAGAATCACCCTAGAAACCGTATCAATAGAAGAAGCGGATTCTTCAAATCTTAAAATTGGGGCATCCAACTAATAAATAATGAAAGGAGATGATTAATCCAACTACTACGATAGAGTAAAATAATTTTCACATAAACACTTAGCTTTGTGTGAAATTCTTAACCTATAATAAAATGGGAACTGTGTAAGGTAACTACCTTAGAGAATGAGGTTTAAAGATAATCCAGGATAAAAACCTATAAGGACCGAAGCCAAACAAAGGTAATCTTTCATCACTACTGATGAGGTTGACAATGAATAATATATTTATAGGTGTGATGGGTATTTAATCAGAAAATAGTTAATATAATTTTTTATTCTTCGAATGTTCATTCTTTTGTATTTGTCATGATTATAAGAAAAAATGAAACCAAAATCCAAATCATAGATTTGAGGTATGTGTGATAATAAAAAATGGAGGTGTTTTTTCATCCTAAGTATAAAATTCCTCCCTAATAAATTTTTATGGAAAGACACCTCTATGAAATAATATATTACATTAGTTTTTGGTTATTATGAATATATTTTAAATTCATTTTCTATCCTTAAAAAATGATAATATCAACTATTGATAGTGGGTGATTACACATCACATCCCAAGTCATCCTTTAATTTTATACAAGTATAAAGAGTAGGATGAATCTCTAATAGATTATTCTTCGCAAACATTCATATTATTTCTTTATAAGAAATCATCTCTTGAATAATTATTTTTTTAAAATGAGTAATTCCAAAATTAATACATGAACATTATAAGGGATTATAATAATATATTACATGAATATTTGTCTTGTCTTCCTCATCATAGAACAATTTCATTCTAAATCAATCTCATACCAAGATATTTATCCATATTCAAGAATCCATATAGAATTAACAACATTGAGTTTTAGTAACTTAATAAACAGTTACAAATGAATTGGGAATGAAATTTCATACACATGAGTGCTTCACCATGGGGTGTTCCCCAAAACTTAGTTAAGAAGAAGAATATTTTAAGGAAACATATTTTTGTAATCACAAACTCAAAAAAAGAATAAAGAAAATGTATCCCCTATCTATTATATTATAATTGATTGATCAAATACATAGGGGCCTTTTTTTCTAAATTTAACCCACAGTTGTTTTGTCAATCATTAATGGTGAGTAATGAAGATATTCATAAAACATAAATTTGGAAATTTTATGAACAGAATGAGTTTATAATGATGCTATTTAGACTCAATAATTCTCCAAAAAAATATATAGATTAAATTAATCGAGTAATTAGATATTAACATGACCATTTTGTGGTATTCTTTATCGATTATATTCTGATATACTCTAAAATAAAGGGGGAGCATGAGGAGTTTTTTAATACTATTAAATATACATTATGAAAAAAAGAATATATATTATACATTAGTTCAATTTGAGTTTAGGTTGAAGGAAGAATCATTTATAGAGAATGTGATCAATATAAAAGGGATTTTAGTGGACCCTTCTATGATATTGGAAATTTGAGGCGGGGCTGAGAACATAATCTATAATAGTGGAGTGTAATGTCCATGGAATAGTGGGATATTACTGATAATTTTTAAAAAACATATAATGATGATTAGATCATCTAACCACGATAAAAAATTGGATTAAAGAATCAACAAAGCATTGAATGTGAAGAGATAATTTAAGCGTTGAAAAATAGTCTTATCATTGAGATATTCCTCACACCTGGCAAGTTTTCATATTTTTTCATGGAATATAGAGATGCATGAAATAAGGGTTTGGGATGTTTAATAATAAAAATTAAAAGGTGATAACATATGCCTCAAGGCAGTTGAATGTCCAGGAGTACACCTATCTAACGCCTGGAATGGAGTTATATTTAGTTACCATTGAATTATAAATCTATAATCATTATCTTTATAGGGACATGTGTGAAATATTAATGGATTATAAGGGCATAAAATATATTTTTCACATAGAAGAAGGATAATATGAACCATTGAAGATGGTATGATTTGAACAGTAACTATTACTTCTCAATTAACTAACATCATGAGATGAAAATAATTTGGCAAATTATATATAGAGAAAGGATCAATAAATATTAACACTGATGATAATTGAGATGGATCAAATATTATTTGAATTTGAATGGATGGAAAGTTGAATAGAAATAAAAGATACATTATCATTAATTTCTCAAACCATTTCTCTATTATCCCTTCTCAATATTATAATGGATGGTTATAAAGATGATGTGCAAATTCAAGAGGTATGTGGAATGTATATTAATATGTGATATCTTATAAGTTAAAGATTAATGAAATATGTAGGATTTGGTTCTTGATTATACATACTATAAAATCCTAAGATAAATAACGAGTTATTGAAAAATAAACATAACTCAATATTTTCATCCTCATAGAGAGAATGAAGAGTTATCTACTTATTTGAGAACACTATTAGTGATATGATATTAAAAATCATATCATTCAATATACATCATATAGTATATAATGTTATAGAGTGAAGGATGAATGAAAAAGTAAGGGTTTTATTCCAACATTACCCATACCTATATGGGAATGGGAAAACAACACTATAGACATTATCATTCATTCTCTTGAAAATACATCAACAGGAAACAAGTCTACATAGTTTGGGGAAAAAATTATCTCAAATAATTCACAACTCATTGAAATTTGGGAAGACTTTTGACCCAATAAATATGCAAGAATATATATCATAGAGGTAATGAAGAATCTTGGAACACTACTATTGACTGAATCTGAATGAGGTATGAGATATGTCTCCTCGTTCAGGAGGAGTCTCCAAAATGATCTATGTAATTTTTAAAACATTATAATGAGTTATCAACATGAAAATTAAGGTCATCCTAGTGATAATATTAAAATTATTGATGTATTTTGGATATAATTCTTAATGGGTTTTAAATGAATATGGTATCAACAACTTTATTTTGTTGAGTTCTTGTACAATAATAAATTTTCATAAAACATATAAGGGGATACTTATAACGAAAATAATTGGATAATTTGTAGAATATGTTCATGTTAAAGAGATATTGGTAAAATAAATCTATTATTACCCTAAACTATTTTGGAAATGATAGAAACGTTCATGACCATTGATAACCACATTAGGGATACTCAGTGTGGATAGAAGACACATGCTAACAATCATTTACAATACATAGAGTTTGAGGTCAGTGATAAAGTTACTATACAATTATATAAAGGGATGAGAGTCATGATACTTGGGAATCAAGGAAATCCATGACCAAATCACATCATACAATTTGATATTGTGTATCGCATTAGAGTTATTTATTTTTGACTAGCACTCTCAAAACCAATTATGAAAATTCATGACATATTCCAAGTATAATAAATAGGGAAAAAATAATTGATTCTACATATTTAAATAATTCATAAGTTATATTGATGGAAATTTCTTATTTTACAATTAGTAAAAATGATGATATTAGAACATATATATAAGGTTTTTTGTAACAAGACAACTCAAATAGTTAGTTTATTATGAAGGAAACATAAATATGATAAAGAAACCTAGGAACCAAAGGAAACCATAATGTATTAGTAACCTCACTTTTTAATGATAGTATATAATAAAAAAAATTGATTAAATTTATTAATTGGGGAAGGATGTAAAAAACTATGTTTTTTAAAATAAAACTATATTCTTTAGTTTTTGTGACTCACTACATCAAGCTTATATGAATAATGAAATAATGTTATATATATATTGTCTTTATAAAATAGGAATTAAATTAGAATGTTTGAATAATATTATAAAAATTATACAATATAGTAAAATTTCATATTAAATTAAAATATAATGATAAATTACTAGTACATAGTCTGTCAATTCATTATAAACGACAATTTATTCTTAAAAAAACATGTTTCCCTCAAAAAGTATTTTTTGTATTTTGAGAGAAACTAATAAAATTGATTTTTTAACTTATTTTAAACAAAATTAAAAGTTTATCATTTTTGGAATAATTATATAAATAATTATATAAGGGTTATATTTCATATTTTACTGAATTTTTTTTTTGTGAATAGTAAAAAAATTGAATTTTGTAGAACAGTCATTTAATTTCATGGAATAATGTATTATGAAAGTACCATTATGCTGTAAATATGATAAAAAAGTAACATAATAATTATCTAGATAGTCATTATATAATTAATTACAATTTAATCAAAAATATATTTTCTTTAATATATACATTTTTTGATTTAAAAATGCATTTTACTAAAAACATTCATCTAATTTTTAACATTTAATTTTAAAATAGATATTCCACGTAAGTAAATATTATTTTTATAAAATGGAATATATATTTTGATTCATAATTATTAATATTATATTATATTTTCAATTTTATATTTATTAAGTATAAATCAAAAAAATGGTGAACATTATTACAATGATTTATGTTAAAACAGGTTTATAAGAGGTAAAAATAAAAGGGCACAGGGTTAAAATGGCATAAAATGATTTCCAAATTTTATTGTATGGTCATAAACTGAAACTATTAAATATAATAATATATAAGGGTCCATTTGGGTTTTCATGTCATTTATGTATTTTATTATGGTTAAATATTAAATATGTGTCTCCTGAACATTTTAATGGGGACTCCCTCTCCTTTCTTATGCACAATTTAATATTGTTTTTTTAAATACCTACCAAAATCAAATACATACATAACTTCCCATGACATTTTGTTCAGATTATGAACCAAATAACATCCTAGGAATGTGAAAATAAAACATCCCATATATACTTATATATATATTACATATTTTACACTGTTAATTCATTAAATTTCAAAAGTATATTCCAAAGGATAAACATGATATAGAGTATTTGGAACCATGGACCCAAAAAAACTAGTCCATACGTTTTATACATATTTACCCACTGTGTTTTTCATAACCAGAACCACTCTTATATTTATAATGAAAAATATTTTTCATCATAACCGAGGGAAAATAATCATTAGAATGGGTGAGCAGATATTCCCAATAAGGGTAAATAACTGATATATCATCATTTCATGACTGTAGGGGTTTCAAAACATGATATGAAAATTTTAAAACCATTACATTCATATAGTAAATAATAAACACAACTCATGGAATAAATATTGGTATTTGTTAAGAAATTAATCATAATTTAATCGAAAACATGAACCATGAGATTATAACGTTGGAAAACTACATAGATTTATGACTTACAAATAAGAATAGAAAATATATTCCTTAATAGTTTGGGGAAGATATAAAAATATATCAGTTTGTTTTGGTATCAACACTCAAACCATTTTAGTATAAAGTATCACTCCTAATACTATTATAGTTGAAAGACTCCCTTACTGAACTAGGTTTTCTCCTCATTCAAGTCATGTTTATCTCCTAAAACAAGGATCTTTAAATGTGGAAATTTAGGGATATATAGGACCCACAAAAATTGGTTATAAAATAACCTTCATATATGGTTATAACATAAACACCATTCTTATTTTTAACATAACCATTATCCCATATGGAAATTCATATATATGCATACCATAAGATCATAATGAATTCATTATATCAAAACAAATGAAAAGAAGTGGGTTTCATAAGAATTTATTCACAATAAAACCTAAGGAAATTAAATAGTAATCAAAACCATTTCACCATTTCAAAAAATCCTAATTCATAAAAAAACATGTGGGATTCACAATAATTATATCATGGTATAACCTGTCGATTAAAAACAATTCTCACAAACATCATGTCATCATAAACATAAACCATTCCTAGAAAAAATGGTATCCATGGATCATATCCCCAGTAAATCATAATCATCATTAAAGGATGTCACAATAAATGAAAAATTATTTACAAATATCTCAGGAAACATTTATTTTTAAAAATATAGTTCCCACTTGGAAAAATACTTCTTAAAGCATAAAAATTGTAAATATTCATTTTCATTGAAAATAATCATTAAAACATATATATGTATATTTTAAATTAAATTTAATAAGAATAATACACTTTCCACTTTGAAGAAATCAATTTTCAAGAAATATTTTCCTCTTTTATTTTTATTTAAAATAACTATGATAACTTATGAAATAATATCTAAAAAACAATAATAAACAATTCATAAAAAAATATTTTTTCCACTTAGAATGAAAATTTTTAATACAAAAATTGAAAAATTATTGGGGAATATTTATATTTGAAATTAAAAATTATAAACAATAAATTGTGATATAAAAATAATTATTTTACATGATTTTTGAAAATATTGTTGAAACATTGAATTTTAAAGGAATGGTTCCTCTCACATTTTTAGTAAATGTCAATTGGGAATTATTTTAAAAACCAAAATAGGATTCCATTCAAAAAAAATTAAAAAATTAAAACATGGGTATACATGTATTTAATAAACCATTTTTATAATGGTAAAAACATTTTTGAAATAATTTTTCTAAAATATTGTTTTGAAATAAAATAGTTCTGTCTGATAAAGAAATAAAATCATAATTTCATAAAAAATCATTTCAAATATTTGGTACATAAATTTTGAAAAATAATTTAAAGTAATTAATTCTAATGATCAAAATATATGATGAGAAAATGAATTACTATCATTAGGGATACGTCATAGTTTTTAATCATTGGAGGCATAATCATGAACAGTCCATATAAATGTTGTGATTTTGACATAAAACCCATAACACATTAATATTAATAAATCATAGTCCCCAAGAATGAAATAATTAAATTTATCGTATTATTATTTGAGAGAAATAATATTCAAGATAATACACATCAATGAGTCAGTATATACTCCATATAAATGAAGATAGGTTCTTTAAATAACACATACATCAAAGAAGGAAAATTGAGAAAAAAACCTATAGCTGATTTGGTATCTTGTGAATCATAAACCCGACGAAATAGAGATCATAAAATGGATAGGTAATGCCCCATAATTTTATCATATGAAACTTAAAATACAATAATTTATGTATATTCATCGCATATAAGTGGTGAATATGGAATATATCTCACATATATAAATATCAGACAAAAAATACCATACATTGTGTATCAAATTCCTTCATACGTGTTTTAACCAACTATACAATAAATATAAGTTCATTATAAATACATTATATAACCATAATTTTATATATCATACCATATATGATTTTTATATTAATTTTTCATTGCACCTTTATTAATATTCCTTGTTAATATTGAGTTTCGGGTAATAACTGCTTTGTTTTTCCTGTATGTTTTGGTTTTATATTTTTGGTCCTTTAAAATTTTACATCTATATTACATTAAAATACATATAAAATTGATTTAAATATAGAACTTATTAATTATTTAATTATTTATAATAATCCATAATATTGATAGATAGAAAATGGAATACATCGTTTATGGAGATGATAAATCATAAGTACCCATGAATTACATTTTAATTTTCATGAGTAATGAAATGAAATTGAAGAAAATAATCTATTAAAGTAATAGAAATTTTTAAATGTCATATATATAACATGTTTTTATTAAATCATGTGCTAACTAAAATCCATGTAGAGTTTATGTAAATGATGAATTACATCACTTCACAAGGGGATAATCCACTAAGCACATAAACCATGTTATCATATTCCCAAATAATAGAATATAAGGAAGGATATGTGATATAATGATCTAGAATCATAATAATATCATAAATATCATATATAAAAATTTAATCATCATTTTCCCATTGTGAGAGGTAATAATAGGAAATAAATAACATCAGTTCATGAGGATGTTGTGTTTCGTACACATTTATGATTATTTCATATCGCATTTGATGGAAGTAGAGATTTTCATAGGGTATTACCTTAAAAAATTTAATTTTGGGAAGATAGAAATTTTATAATATCATTGTGTTTAAATTATAATTTGAGTATGTGGATGAAGAATTGAAATCTAAACTATCATTGAATAACATTACTTCTTTTTAGGAAAACCTCCTTAGGTAGGAAGGAAAATCCATCCTATGATGGATTAATAAAAAAAAATTAAGGCATATAATATTTTATAATGGGTTTTATTATTCGATTTGGGTGTTTATTTTCAGGACCAAATAATTATATATGTTTGAATAATATTGGAGAAGTGGTTTCCATTGATAACTTATGTGATTGGTACACTTTGAATTTTATAATGAAAAACGTGTACCCATAATTTTCACCTTAAAAAATAGAATAATAAAAAATTATCAATATATAGATATTATATTATATAAATATTATGATATATTTCTTTTTTGGGTATTTTTTTCATCATTTCTAAGCATTATCATTTTAGTTTAACCAACTAGTAAACAAATTTTTACCTTATCCACATTAAATAATATTTACTACATTAATATTTCATTATAGAAAAAATTGTAATGAAATTATTATATAATATATTTTACATTGACTAATGATAAATTATACATTTTTCAATATTAAATTCATGTATTTAGAAATTTTTAATTTAAAATTAATCCCAAAGACACTATGAGAAGGAAATTTTTTGAAAAGATGTTCATAATAATAAAAACCATTTACATAAAAAATATATATGGAAATTTTTAAAATGGAATAAATGGGATTAAATGATATATTAATGAACTAAATTAAATTTAAATCTCATTTTAAAATAAAAAAAGACACTGTAAAATTTTTAAAGGAAAATGAAGTTTTAAATAAAAACTAATATTTTTCCTTATTCTCAAAAAAATTCGTTTGGGAAAATTACATCAAATTCACCATAAGAATATTTTTAAATTAGTATTTAATAAATTTAGTATATTTTTAAATTACAGTTTCCTATTTGGTAAAGATTTAATTTTAAATCATGTTAACAAAAGGTGAAAATAGTACATAATAGTGAAATAATGTTTTTATGTGTAAAATTTGATTTAATGATATAAATTATATAAAAATAATATATAATGAATTTAAAAAGTTTAGTTGAATATATAATATAAAAATTAATTGATTGTTTTGACCAAAAATTAATTTCATAATTTATTTAGTTAAAACACATTTTTTTTCAAATAATAGTTTTTTCAAATAAAAATACTTAATTTATTTATAGTTTTTATTTTCATTTTTAATTAAACAGTGAAAAAATATTTCATTTATATATGTATAAAACCCATATATATTCTTAATTCATTTATTCCAATTCATACCCACAATTCCTACTTTTATATGCTGATGTAATGTTAAAAAAAGTAAGTCAAATTATATTTAAAAATAGTGTAACATGTATCCAATAATAAACTCATTGTTTCATGTAATGGTATCCAAACATAATATTTCGTGTAATTCATCATAAAATTAATATTTTAAGTAATGTAAAATATTAAAATGATTAAATTTATTTTCAAAAAACTTCACAAAATCTCAGGGTGTTATATTACACCCACCTAAAAAAGTTAGGTCTCTGTAATTTTTTCTCCTGGTTTTTCAAAAGGGTTTAGTATTTAAAAATCACTATATTATAAATACAAAACATAAAAATTGTTAACAAAACATCTTCATGATAGTAGGGAAATTGATGTGTGAATTTCATCTTAATAACACATATATGGTATCTAAATATGAGAAAATGGTGGGGATTAAAGATTTAGTAGTGGAGGAGAAGTGTAATGTAAAAATAATGATAGAGAGCTATACATGTAATTGATCACAATAAATTTAATAATCTTTTAAAAATAAAAATTCCACAAATCATAAATAAAAATATGGGAAAATATATTTATATCAACATAAATGTTGGTAATTGGACAATATTTATATTTAATGATCATTTTTCCTAATGTTTTGGATTTTTTGGAGAAGATATAATTAAGTGATTCTATTACATCTCATAGGTACAATACCATCCATTATTTGTTCCATGGTCAATTTCTACATCATCTTATAGTCTAATAGATGAATTTTTTTATGTGAACCACTAATGATTAATATGTTCTATAAAGTAATGATATTTAATTATTTCAATAAAATTTTATCATTAAAAATGTTTTACAAAGGTAGTGAATATATATTCTTATTCTGAAATAATATTTTAATTTAAAAAACCTCTTCTATGATCAACATAAACCATTAAAATAATAGTTCACCATAGTACCCTTTCCAAAATAAATAATTATAATGAGTTTTCCTAAATTTCAAAAAATATACTTAGTATTAATTCCCCAAACAACATGAAGTGTCTCCTAATGTCACACACCAAACATTTGAATAAACTAATCATTTATTCTCTAGAAACATGATATTATCTATTATTTCCATGAAAACTCAATTAAAACATGTATGATTTTAAAATTTTAATCTTCCATATTTCTATAAATAAAATCAAAAATTATTGAATGTATTCTATAAATCTAAAGAAGTTTTAAACTACATCAATGATAAAATAATACAATTTTTTATTAAATAATTAATCATTTTAACGTTTTTAAATACTATACAAAATACTTTATCAATATAAATCATTTATTTATCCAAACTGAACCACATTTTCCTAATTTCAAGAACATATTATGTGTTATATTCCCATAATAAAAATATCACATTTTCATTAAATCACTCTTCTAGGACATTACTTCCATTCAAAATATATTTCCAAATACATAATGAAAAATAAATATGAAACAATACACTGATTTTTATTCATTTTAACAACCATAAATACCACTGATAAAAAAATAATTCGTTGAATCCTAATACATAAATAAAAAAATATTTTCTATATCTTTATACACCATTTTCTGGTATTCTTCATCTTATTATATAATAATTAGTTCTTTTTATATATCATTTGTAGCCTCTCCAACATCATCAATATAATCATTTCCCATAAAACATTGTTGATTCTATTATTGATATTTCCCTTTAGGAAATTGATATGAAAAAAAACATATATTCAATATTAGAAACATTAATCAATAAATTATATAGTAGGAAGACAATTATTATCATAAATTAAATTAACTACACATTTCATTTTTTTATATGTAATTATTTATTTTATTCCTTCATTTAAAAACTCAGAACATCTTTTCGTTACTCTGATACATTCACAGAGGTTCTTCTTCCATGATTCTATATATATCTGAAACAAAATATTCATTCCAACATGGTTTCCACCACTAGAACTCTCGTAAAAATATACCCTTCCCTTATTCGGTGTGTCAAATAGTTGGATAAGATGTATTTTATATCATATATCATGATAAATGATTATGTATAATCACAAGACACTTCTCTCTAGTGAATATACCATTTTTATCTTCATTAAAATATTTCCTATTACATTCACCATTAATCCATCTCCTTCTAGTTCCCACTGCTGAATAAAACCCAAAATTATTTTGTGAGTAAACATATTCATGCTGGAGAACCAGATAATCATCAAAAATAACTTCTTCTGTGTTTAAATAATTTCACCTATGTTTTAATCAATGTAAACATAGGATTGAACTAGTTCATTCATGGTAATTATTAATATAATTCGTGATGGCTCATAAATACTTTTTTAATTTCTCATGAATATCCCCACGAAAATTAATCTCGAAGTGTAGTAAGTCCTTTTTTCATTAAACAGGTGAAGATAATGTCTAGATAAATACTCTCTATTAAGAGATAAAAGGCCTAGGTATCGTTGATCTAGAGAATCATTAAAATGAAGTATCAAGATAATGATTTAATTTCTTGGAATCAAATTAATCAATCCATTTAAAAAATTTGAGAACATTTTCTAATACATTGACTCATCCTTATACATATACATAGACATATCCCTATATATATAGTTGTGAATAGCCCTATGGATCTCACTGATGTTTTCAATTCCTAGTTTCTAAAGGATAACTAAACCTATCATATGTTTCTAAATATAATGATCCATTCATATCACTCATAGACATTACATCATTTTAGATGAATATTTATTACATTACCAAAACACAAACACTGTATTACTGAAATGGAATAGTTCTTCTATGAAATTGGACACCTAATAAATATGCCCATAAGAGAGCAATGTCAACTCCTACTATGTTCATAACAACTATAACCCTTCTTATATATATAAAACAAAATTCCTTTCAAAAGATCCTTGGGAAAGGAAACAGAATAAAGGATGAGCTCAAACGATTAATAAGGGAAATATGGGCGATATAAACATATCGTTATCATAGGGGTATGAGAACATGATAATAATATTTGAAACCCATTATCTCCATATCATATATCATATAAATTAGTCACAAAATAAAAAAATAATGTTATTAATGCATTAATTCAAATATAATTAAATAACATGGACATTGGTAACATAACATTGGCATCAGAAATAGATTTTTGGAATTTACATAAGCATATGAAAAAATTTACTTTTTAGTTCATGGATAATTTAAAATTATATTATAGTGTATTGGGTTTAATCCCAAAACAATCATTGTTCTCTAGGTTCTACCTAAGAGTATAATCGTTGAAAAATTATCTTACTAAACTATGTTCACTACCTAATATAGTCTTGTTTGTCACATGAGATATGGATCATTAACCAATGTATTGAAGAGTGACAAGTCATAAACATTTTGGTTATAACATAAACACCTTCCCTGGTTATAAAATAACCACAGTTGTTGGTTATATTGTAACCAATATCAAATAATGGAGTAAAAAATAAGTGTACAACATGACTATAAAGAATTCATCATATTAGATCCGATGAATAGAAATGGAATTCAAAAACATTTAATGAAAACATAAACCATGGAAAATAAAAGATCATAATAATCATTTAATCATTTAATAAAATAATATCCTATTGAAAATGATTCTAGTTTCATTTTCATTTTATCATTGTATAACTCGTTGAAGTGAAATGGGTATTATAAACATTTTCTAATAAAAAAAAAGAAGAGAAACAATTAGAATGGTATCCTTGGATAATATCCCATACAAATTATAACAATCATGAAAGTATATGTCATATATATATAATTATTTAGAAAGGTCACAAGGATAATTTCATGATGAAAATATCCTTCCATATTTAAAAAATATTTAATATAAAAATCATTTTAAAATTCATATTCCTTAAAAAAACAAAGAAATCAAATAAAGGAAGCTTAAAAAAAATTAAACAATTCATGAGTAAAATATACATTTTGTATTTAAAGACACTTAAAAAAAATCATATTCAAAACGAGTTTCATGTAAAACAAACTTGAAAACCTAGAAATGATTATTTATAAATCATTTAAAACATTTCGCGATGAAAATGTTATTTCATCATTGAAAAACAATTATATAAAAAAATTAAAAAAAATATTTCAAAAAATAATTTTTCAAAATAATTTTTTAAACACATATGTGAGGAAATAAAAAATGAAATGTTCTTGGAGGTGGACGTACCATTCATTTCACAAATGTTAATAATGGTATTCATTTCACTCTTTATGTCAAAGACAAATTTGTATTGTTTGGAAAATGAAACGATGAATGAGAAAATTATTTATGTTAAAAATTAAATCATTTGTAAAAATATAATAAATAAATCACATAGATATTGTCAAAAAATTTAAATATATTTTTTAAAAACAATTTCTTATATGAAACGTCATTTTCACTTGAAGAGATAAAAAAATTATATTCTCCAGAAAAATTATTATGAAATCTAGAGTACATATAGATAAGTAAATTATGTGAAATTTTTTTATTATAATGTCATAACTGAATTATAATATAATTCATGCATTCCTGGAGATATATATCTTATGATATCAACATTTGAAGGAAAATCCTGAATAATCATAGTAAATATGACATAAGAAAATAATACCCTTTTGAAGTTTTATATTCTAATAGTAATCCAGATAAATGAATAAAATTTTAAAAAATATATAATAACATGATTATATATAAATTCATTATATTACATGGTAAAGGGTATGTACATACTCCCCATAAAATAATATAGGTTCACAGCATAACATATGTCTAAGAGAAAGAATATCGTGACAAAACATTACCTTACCGCTTTGCTATCTTTTGAAACATAATCCTCATGAAAGACAGATCCCAAAATAGATATTAATACTCTCATAATTTTAAATATAGGTGACTGAAAATACATTTATTTTTAATATATAACTCACATATAATAAAAAAAATTGAATTAGTTATATATCTCACAAATAAAAATGTTATATGAAAAATCTTGTTCCAAAATTCTCTAATCCATTCGTACTCAGTATAACATTACTTTTAATAAATATAATTTGATTATATATCTATAATAGAACCATAATCCTATTTATCATAACATATATGATTTATATATCACTTTTCAATATCCATTTATAAATAATTCCTAAATAAAATTATGTTTTGGGTAATAGCTGCATCATTTTTCATGTATGTTTCGGGTAAGAATTATTAGTAATTTTACCTTTAATAATGATTTATAATTTCAGTAATGTTATCCAGTTTTTAGGTAATATATATACATATATATATATATATATGTGTCTGTATTTATGTATTTGTATTTATCCATTAAATTTAGGCACAAAAGTATATGTACATTGTTCATGGATACTACAGGTAGTAAGTTCACAAGAACGTTTCTTCCATTTTCTTAAAAAATTAAATCTATAATAGTAAATAATATATTTCATTTAATAAATAATTACTATGTCATATATATATATATATAATGTTATTTAAACCATACCTATTTTCTTTCTGTGTAAATATATGTAAAGAATGAGTCACACCGATTCATAATGTAGTCGTTTATCATACACACAAAGGATGTTATCATGTTCCTACATATTGAAACGTAATTAGAAATATGTAAAAATAAGTTTTAAGAAGAATAAAAATTTTATAAATACCATATATAAACATTTCATCTATAATTATATACATTCGTTAGATGTGATAATGTAAATCGATTAACATTACTTCGTGAGGTAGTAGTTCACCAAACATAAGAATTATGATTTTTATCCCATTTAATGGAAGTGGAGATTGTTTTCGTTAATAACACTAACATATAAACATCTCAATATAATTTTTTTGGATGTTATATTGTAATATTTTTAAAACATCTTGAAGTGGTGGATAAATAAATAAAATAAAAACTCTCATTTAAAAACATTATCTATTATTTGAGTAACCTCCAATGGATTTCACCATCTTCATGACTATGTTATTTTTCTAAAAAATAATTCTTCTAGTATGAGAGGAATTATTTAAAATATTTTTTTTTTATTTTTTATAATCCATGTTATTTTTCATGTGTGTATAGGTTAAAAAAATGGTTGGCCATTTAAATGTTAGGTGAGTGTCATACTTGTATGTTTTGGAATAAAAAAGGGACTACCTTGTTTTTCACATGCCACAAGGCTCCAAAATATACCATTATAAATAATATGACATTATAATGTAGAAATATGCCCATATAGTGGGTTTTATAGATGTTTTATTTTTCATTTTCAACCCATATCATTTTTTATAACATGTAAACTCATTTTCACCTTAATATTAGTAAATAATTTTTACTATTATTCTACTACTAATTATGGTAAAAAATCATGATAAAAGTAATAGATAATATAAATTTATTCTTTTCCCAAAAATGGATTCCTTTATTTCAAATTCCAGGAAAATAAGTCGAAATATTAATTTAAATTTAAACCTATAGATGTAATGGTATTATGGTTTTCCAAAGTCTAAATATTCATATATTTCAATTTTTTCACAGAGAAATTCAGTCTAAAATTGATTCCAATTCCCAAAATTGTATTCATATTTTATAATTTTATTGAAATTTATTTCAAACTAATTTTCATTAAAAATATAAACTAAAAAATCATAAAAATAAAAATAATTTTTCATTTAAAACATGAATTTTTTACTATTCATCAAAAAAATAATACTTTTACAATATCCAAAAAACAACCCCAAAATATAACATTCACAAGTTGAATTAAAAACATTAATCAATTTTATCTATAACAATTTATGAAATTTTAATAATTCATCATTAAAATACGTTCCTTAATTGCAATAATACAACTCTCTAGAAAAATACACTTTTTAATCAAAAAATTGGATTCATTTTTATCTATTTTCTATAAAAATATGTGGTGAATTTTAAAGAAATTATATAATATATAATATATGAATTTCTTTTAAATAATTTACCAAAATTATATTTTTATAAATTTGTGAGGTAAAAAACGCTTTTTTTCTTAAATGTAGTTTTCCAAAATAATAAATTTCATTATTATCAAATTTTTTGTTATTATTATTTAATTATTTAACTATTAATAAAATTTATATACATTTATAATCCATATTTTGTCATAATTTAGTTAATAATATTTATACCCTTCATTCTAACATCTGGTATATAATAATCTAATTAAAAAATAATTTACTAATAGTTTATCATGTTTCATTTAATCTTAGTGTTACATATTGAACAAGCTATATTTATAATTTCTTATTGCATAGGATAAACATTATTTTTCATGTAATGAAATAAAATCAATTTTTTAAGAAACATAAAAATTTTATATGGATAAATTTAATTAAAAAATATTTCAAAGTATTTCTGTGTGTTACAAGGAAGACTTAGGTATAAACCTATTAAGGTTGTCCGAAGAAGAGTTATAATATTTAAACATCAATTTTAATTATATTTATTCTTACTTATCATTTAATACATATTCAGATTGGAAGAAATAAAAAAATATTATCTTCCTTTAACTGATAGGTTATTTTTTTAATGGTATAGAATATAACCATTTCATATTCCTTTAAATGGGAAGAAAACCACTGTTTATTTGTTAGGTGTACTACATCCTCACAAAAGGATATTATTATTCTACAATCACTACCTCACACATAAGGATATAATTTTAGATTTAATATATATATATATATATATTCTCTACATTAATTAAATATATATCATTATTTAAAATTAATATTTCATATATTTTATTAAAATTTCATTCATTGAATAATTATAATGTCATTTGTGAGTGTGAGTGGATTACCACATGCACGAATGGATGTGATTCATTTATCATTACAACAACACTTTAATGGTATATTTAATTATAATCAAATGAATAATATTATATTTATAATATTATTATCATTATATAATGATAAACCAATTCTTACCTTATTTCAATAATTAATATTGAGAAATAGAAACTGTACTCATGCACACATATGAATTAATGTCTCCGTAATTCTAAGAATGTTCATTTTTCATAAAATAATTAATTATTTAATTTAAAAGTATAATTGACATAAAAAATTGATGATTTTACTATTATTATTATTTTCTAGAGAATATAAAAATATCTACATTATCCTTTTTCAGAAAACTGAATTCATTTTGTACATATATGCTTAATAAAATCTGAATAACTAATGCGAAATTAATTTATTACATGATTGAATAAAATAAGGTAATAAATAATATAAAATGAATAATAAAAATAAAAAAATTCTTAATAATTTTTTTAATTAATATTAATTTGTAATTCATGAAGTTAAAGAATGTACATGGTGATTTTGGCTCGAGATAAGGGATCTCCCTTAACCACCCATTCCCTCAAGTTATGATCATTATACATATAAAGCGATTCTCCTCTCATGTTAATGTTCAATAGTTATTATAAATTATGTATATATTCATGTCAGATATATACTTGTATTATACTACCTTATCTTAACATGTTAAAACATTCCTTATCATCATATCTTGTATTCATTCTTTAAAAAAATGTCATTTCAGTATGAAAGGGTGAAATCTTATGAAACCCAATCCTTTCTTTGGAAAAGTTTCTATTTATTAAAAATAATTGATTTTGTATTTTGGAAATAATAATCATGAATATATTATTATTTCTACACCCAGATAGTACTATAATTCATTTGAATTAGCTTTTTAATCAAAATATGTTATGTATCGAATCAGGGAGTAAACATAATCCACTATAGAACTCTATTTAAGAAGTGATGTTGTCTTAGATGTTATCAATGATTGATAATTATGTCAAATTTTTTTTATTGTTCCCATATTTCATGACATTACACTGCCGCACCAGAATTTTTTCTAACCTTATTTTGAATAAATTTAATTTATCTGATTTATTTCATTTCATGATACAATTTATGGACCATTTATTATACGCTACACAAATATAATCATGCACTACAAGAAACACTAACTTGGCTTGAGTTATATGAAACACTATGTTTATATGAAAGGCTATTTTATTTTTATAATTACATAAATAATATAATTAAAACAATTCCATTAAACATAGCATTAATAATATTAAAAAGTAACTTTTAATTGTTATTTTAATTGATTTTTATAAATAAAACATATTATTAATGAAACATATAATTTTTATAAAAGTATATATATGATTGAAAATATTATTTTCTCAAAGGAAATATTTTTATGTCCTTATATTAAAAATAATAAATTTAAATTCAGACAATTTTAGAAATTTAATTTTATAAAATAGACATCATTTTTGAATTCATAATTATAAATTTAACTTATACTGATTTCTTTCTGAATTTTAATAATAACTTATTTTTTGGATGAAAAATGAAAAACATAAAATTTTAATTCAAAAACTATTATTAGTATAAATTATTTACTGCTATAAGATATATTTTAAAATGGTTTTACTGTATATTTATATCAATTATATATTACTTAAAGCAATTTAGGTCAATTAAATAAATATCACCATGAAATTAGGTATAAAAACATTTAAATCTTTTGGACCTTTTCTCTTTAAAAACATATATTGTCATCCAGTCTATAGGATTAATTTTAAATTAATTTTTTCAACTTCTATGATTAGAATTTTGAGAAATTAATTCCATATTTTGAATAAAAATAATTTTTAATTTAGAATACATTCTACTAAATTTTCTATAAAAATTATTAATGTAAGTGATTAAAATTTATTACAGTGATTAAGAGAAAAATGACATAACAAAGGAATAAACCTTAAACTAAAGGCCCAAAACTACATTGATACATGTCAAAAATACATTTTATATAAATAATTCTACCAATTAACCTATTTAATTTAATTTTAAAAATTACTGGGGGCACATGATGTAAGAGACATCTCTCAATAGTGTTTTCCTTTTTATATTTAAATGAATACAACTCTTACTTTTCTATAAAATAGAACTCACCCTCACACTTACTCAAACCTATTGAAAAAAAATGTGTCAAACTAACTCTGAATAAATATCATCTAATTTTAATTATCATAGTTATAGAACCATCTGGTTATGAAGAATGACAACCAAGGAAGCCTTTTCATGCAAACCAAGACGAGTTACCCAAAGAAGAGGTAACATCCTTCCTCAATCTCTTTTATTTTATTTTAATTATAAACCACTAAAAAATTATTTTTCCATTATTTTATAGTCAAATAAGTATACTAAACATTGTTATATGTTTTTATTCTATTTATTCAACCTAATCATACACACAAATACATTTTTTGGGTAACGAGATTGTGTTGTTTGTTTTTCAATTATAACTTATCATGGGTGGGAATTATCCAATAAACACTCTATTTATATGATAAATATGATATTAATGTATTTTTTTGTTTAATTATTTATTTTCAAAAACATACGATTATTCTTTCCATTTTTTGTAAATATGATAACTTCATTTTTGGACGTGTGGACTACTGCCTCCCCAAATAGATGTGATTCATTCAAACATTACATAGAATTTATTAAGGATTGTATTGTTTAAATTATATGATATATGTGATATATCAATTCTAATATACAGATTATATAAATACATATGTGTATTTTAATTTCTTTTCTCAATACGACAATGAAATGAATACAACTTTTATGTGTAAGTTCAACATACCATCTCTATGAAATTTGTTTTCGATTACCAAATTGTATCAATCATATATTATAATAAGTATTTATATAATGAATATATAATATAATTATATAATTTTTTACGTTATATAAATATTTAAATTATGATCTAAGTATGATTATCGATAATAACAAATAAATACATATATTAAAAACAATGACGATATTACCTGAAACATAATGTTAACATGGAATTGTTAATAGATATTTTATATATAGTCAAAATGAATTAATATATGGTATTATATATAATAATTTTGGTATTTTGAATGTCTAGTTTTATCTTATAATAATTATACCTGTGTTATTATCATGTACTAAGAATGTCAAGACTAAATGTAAGGGTTTTCTTGTCTCACTATTATTTTCTAATAGATACAAGAAATATTCACATTGTATTTATTATATGTGATGTGTTTATTGACTAAAAATGTATTATATGATTCTAATAGATAAATTTATCTGTATTTACTTATATCTCTTATTATATTTCATTAATAGAGTTTATGTTTCAAATGTTATAATATCTATAAAGTGATTTTGTCTCAATTCGCCTTCTTTGATATAGATTCAATGTTATGCACCTATATTCTTTTATGATATCTTTATAATTCTATTAGAAATATTATATCATTATCCTCATTATTTCTGTGATATTTTTTATATTAGTAAATTTCATTTTCTTTCATGGACAAATTAATTCAACATAATCATATGGTATGAGTTTATTGAAACAACCTCACCATTTATCAAGATTGATTATGATTATGCTTACATTAATGTACTATTTATATCTTTTTCAAAATAAATATCTTCATTTTTATTCCGCTATGTATTTTCATTATATATTCAAGTATTATAACCGTTTTTACTATTTTGTACATACGATAATTAAAAAAAAATTAAATATTTTTTGATTTTTCCTCTCACTTCAATAAAAAATATTAGTTCTTTCGAAATTGTTTTTAATAAAAAAAATTATTTAATATATTCTATGTTTTAAAGAATAAATTTTTTCAACAAACATTAATCACACATTATAAGGTTTCATTGTATTTTAAAATAAATTTGTTTTAAAAAAATTATGTTTCTTTTATACTTTATCAAGGAAAATGGTTTTTGAAATGTTTTCAAGAATTTTATATAAGTTTATCATTATTTTTAAATAAAATGGTATCCAAAATGCCTTTATGTCTTATTTATTTGTTTTTAAATTCTTTTCAAAGAAATTGTTTTCAAAAAATTCATTATTTCTTTATATGTTTTCAATGAAAAAGTTTTTTGATATCTTTTCAAAGCTTCTATTATATGATTTAAATTTTTTTTCAATAAAATGAATTTCATAAGGTATTATATTTCTAAAAAATATTGAAAATAAAATTTCCTCATGAAATTTATTTATAATATCTTTTCTAAATTGTTTCCCACATAAGATGGAATCTGTTGCTACTCATTTCTTTTTATAGGAAATTATCTAAAGGATTCATTCATATTATTTTTTAGTTTTTTACGTATTAATTACATGATATATAATAAAATTAATTCTCTTCCATGGGATATATGTTTATTACTCCCATTAATCATTAACAGGTTATATTCTTTTTAAATACGCAACTTTTCATGGCATATAGGTTGATTAAATGATTACTAAACTTGTCTCTTTTCTATAGGTTATGAAATGATTACATTTTTTATGCCACCAATTTCATTTCATGAGTTATGATATCATTATTTATTATTATATGGAGCATATAAGTAAAATTTCATTATGAGATGGGTTAGACCTATATCTCCCTCCAATTAACTGGGTAATGATTTATAGCTCATGAGATAGACATGGTTGGAATGGGGAGTGATATCATTTTACAAAAGGAGTTTGTCTACTAAGATAGTCTTGAAAGTGAACCTTTACTACTAAAATGGTTATGGGGGTGAACTATGACTACCAAGATGGAATGGGGAGTAAAATAATACAACAAAAATGGACTTATAAGCGATTAATATTCTAATATGAAAAGAAATTTGACTGAATATTTTTCTTCCCCAAGTTCATTATATTATGTTTATTTTATGCTTTTATATCATATGCTATTAATTAATTTATGATTCATTTCTTATAAAAATAAAATAATATTTCCATGACTCATATATATTATGTTTGATATGAATTTTATGATCAATAAATGTAATTCTCGTGTTCTCATACACTTATACTCATATTAAGCTCATTTATCTCCATTGTTTACACTTACTGAGGATTTGAGCTCACCCCTTTCTTATATTTACTTTCCTATGTTCTGAAGATTTTTTTTATCATGAAGTGATAAAGGGGAAGATCATCATGGGAATCATTTATGATATATCATCAAGTTAGAATATTTTCTCAACATTTACAAATACACTAAACTATTATTCTCCAAGTGAATTTATTTTATCTCTGTGAGGAATATTCATAATAAATAATGTAATATCTATTTATGATAAGCATAGGTTTCTATATACATGATCTTATGATACATAAATATTCATGTAATGATCCCATATTATTTCTCAGGATCCTTCCCATTTACGATATCAAGTTATACCTTTTATTTAAATGGTTAGTATCATTATAATGTTTATTCTCTCAAGAGGATTCTTATATAACCCCTCTTTATCTATGTATTGCACCAGTTATCCTTTTTATATTAGGTATCTCAATGTGATTTACAATCTCATTATGGGCATTAAAATAATGAAATTATTTATGTACTTATTATTCCAAAGACAATATTCTTATTGAATATTTTGTATATATATAATTTATATTTATGGTAAAGATCATGTAATAACATGTTTACAAATGAATAGTTCATTTTATGTTGTATAGTACATAAGATAAAGAGGGTGGCAATTTACTTCAATACGTTTCCTAGAATAACAACCTTGGTACTCAGTGTTCTCATGTGTTGTTAAATTTATAGTAATTCACATTCCATTTGAATTCAAAAAAAAATATTTCATAATCAATCAACCATATAAAGGATTCCCATATAATACAATTTTTAAATGAAATAAATATAGGTAACATTTCATAACTAGATAGGGGTCCATTAAATTAAATAAGTCTATAAAAATAATTAAACTAGTTACATTAAAGGTTATAATTATGTCTCAATATTTGGAATGTAAATTTATTATTTAAAAATTATTTATAATGTTTATAGTTATTATTTTTAAAAAAAATCATTAACATTCAACCCATTTAGATCCAAATATATAAATATATCTTAAAAATATCTATATATTCACCTAACCACGTATAGATATGTGCCAAAATTTATAGTAATATTTATTTATTTGTTTATTTGAATCTATAATTATGTAATGGATTTAATAACATCTCCCAATCTATTTAGTGTTTCAATTTACTTCTATGAAAATAAAAAAATGGTTCCAAATTCCATAATATAACCTTGAATTTCCTTATATAATTCAATGTTTAATTATAAATTAAAAAAACACTTCAAAAATAAACATAATCATTAAATAAAGAATTAGTTTTGAATGGTAGATGAACAAAATTTTAAAAATATAATAATTTCAAGAATGAATCCATCTTGGAAAATAGAAATTACATGGAAAATAAATTCTATAATCATAACAATAAATCAACATGCATAAATTTTAAATTTTCTTACCTAAAATTTGATCTTAAAATCCACAGATCCAACGCTCTCAAAATTAAAGTTCAAATTAAGAGTCAACTAACCATAGTACGTCTTGGAGTTAATGAAATAATCAATTCAGGAGTTGTAAGAACTCTGATACCCATCTTATACCATAATATTTCATACCGAATAAAAATAATAATCGAGACCCCACCTTGGGTTTTTTATAGGTTGACTTAATGTGAAGATGAATGAAAACCATGAAGAAAAATAGTTGTAGAGGAAAAGTAGAGGGATTCTAATGTGAAATACATAACACTTGAAATCAGAGGAATAATTTATATCAATTTAGGGAGGAAGATGATATATCACATTATGGATGGCGGATTGAATATAATTTTCATACCACATTATATATAAGAGATTGAAATGGTAGATTTAGGATTATATTCCTTTTTTCTTTATTTTTTGTTCTAAATTAATTTTTAAAAAATTACGCAAATTTTAGATTTTTCACACCATTTACCAAAAACATTCACCAACCATGTTCCATAAAATTGTTAACATAATTGGTTAGTATTCATGGATAAAAAATCATTTTATGACCATGAATAAAATCTATATCAAGAATTTGAGTCCCATCAAATATTTGTTTCATGGTTAGGATATCTATGAGGATAACAATTCTACCAGAACGGAACTCTAATAAATTATATTTTTTAAGAAGGTTGTACATAAAATAATTATTGAAAAAAATTATGATAATTAAATAAATAAGAATAAATTTATTGTGATTTAACAAACCCAATAAACCCTTGAGTGAGAAAAAGACAATTCTAGAATTTATGAAATTGGAATATGACAACATGAACCTAAGCATGTGTAGCTTGTCTCTAAGTGCATAACATTGAAGAATATTTATAGAACAAAGATATAAATTTAGTGAATATTTTCAAAGACCAATTCCCATGAAAATTTGAAAATAAGGAAGAAAATAATACTGAACCATGGAGGATAAAAATATTACAAACACCATGATAAATATGGAAGAGTGAGATGAAATACATTCAATTTACATTTCAATCAAGGATATTTCAAACACATATAATCAACACGATATAATACAAAGAGATATCCATAAAAAATTAGATTTTGGATATCAATATGACCCATTGTGAAGACCTCAATATAATTACAAATTTTATTAAATTTCTCAAGTATCATTGATTAACTAATAGGAGGATTTAAGGGAATGAAAGTATAAATATAGGGATAAGTGTCTCATTATTTATGACTGAAAAATTATAAAAAAATTAAAATTAATGGAAATTATTTATACTTTAAACAATTGGAATTATAATGTTTTTAAATTCATTATGTTATTTATGCCTTAATCAATATGACATATTTTAATAAAGAAGACACTAATTACACGTTCATTTGTGTAGATGTGATAACCTAGAATTTTATAAATGGAATTATCTCCTTTTGAATGAATAAATTATTTATAAATTAATGATGTTCAATAAAACACAAGAACTAATTTTTTATTTTGTAAATTTATAACCTATCAGATTTCAAATACCATAAATCACTATAGTAATGGATAATATATCAATTGAACAATGATCATATTAACATTACATAGAATGTACTATGATAAATTTGAATTGGTTCCAATTAAAGAAGTGATGGCCTCAACCTATTGGATGATTCCATATGAAGGATATTTATTAGAGTATCGTAGGGAAGTTTCATCAATATTATTTTCCCCTAATACATCACAGTACTAGATTAAACACCCAAATAATGAATGAAATCACATAATATATATGATCAAGATTATCCATATCACAACCCAAAGCATATATACAGAACCACCCGAATAAACTCCCATAATCACACACATGACCCATAGCTAAATGACTTCTATGAAAAAATGGCTACCAATTTTGACTATACTAGTATGAATTTTTATATTTTTTTAATTAAATAATTTTAATATTTATCCATATTTAATATAAATTTTTAATGATTAAATAATAAGTTTAATTAAAATTATATTTTCATACAATGGAAAGCATATTTCACTGTTGGGAAATATATATATTCATGTAAAGCCCTGGTTCCAGAAGCCACTCAACGGGAGCCCCGGACCCGGTTGGACACATTACCTCAAATGCATTTCCCCAAACGCGAAAAGTTTCCGACCTGAAGCGAGGGACCAAGTCTGATTGTTGGGAAAATATGACCTCAATTGTCAAAGGGTAGCGTAGCAGAAGAAAAATAAATAGTATACAACATCGGAAGTAGTGGACAAAATATAACTGAATGGATAACCTAAGTAAAAGAGAACCAGTAGTCATATATGAATGAAAATTCATCATGTCACTATTCTATGAAAACAGCCAGAACCAGATACACTGCAATACAATACTATACAATATAGCTCAATGTACCAGGTACAACAAAACAAAACAAAACAGTGCAACAGGAGATCAACAACATCGCAAGCCTAAGATCCATCCCATGCTCCCCTCCTCCTCTCCAATAATAATGTACCTATATAGGGTCCCTTTCCCTTATCCACACCAACAACAATATAGCCTATTTGAGCAGAAGATATGACCCAAATAGGGTGTGAGAAATAAATCTCACAAGGCACCCACCAAATTCCCATGCCTAACTATCAGTGTCAATGTTCAATAGCCGTGTGCAATAATAAATGCAATAAACTAAGATGTAATATAAAGTAACTAACATTACCAGTTATATTTCCATCTTTAATATTCATTCAATCGTTCAAAATAAGACATCACCACGGGGAATTTTCTATGTAAACAGTCAGTGTCCTCATGCTAATCACAACACCGCCCTCATGCTAAACAAGTAACTTGGCCATGCCCAACATATAAACTAAAAATTTATATACAATTACTCTAAATATAATTAAATACATGTTAAAATATATGGTATAAACTCAGGTAACCTGGCCAAACGGTTAAACAGAGGAACACACCCCATGGGTGGTCCTGGATCCAAGCAGCGATCCCAAACTGCAGTTTACAGTTACATTTAATTTCTTATACAATTATAGGTATTTAAAATAGCCAGGGCCTCACCCACACGACACCCCAATATGGGTTCATAGCATAATGGTGCACAAAAATGCACAGCTATTGGAATATAAACACATAACCACCTACCTCGATCGTCCCTGATCGGTATTCGCAAACGACACTCCTTGAATCGTCCAAGAACGACGTAGATCTGAGGTGAACAAAACCTATTTCAAACTCAAATAACATCCCTTATAGGAAGAATTGGAAATAACTATGCAAGGAGGATGAATAACTCACCCATGCAGTCCCAAAGAGATCGATGGTGTAGAAAACGAGTTCCTGGTGTGTGGTCAGGAGGTCCTCCAAGCTCTGGTTGTCTCTCATATTCTCCTCTGGCGTTCTAAGATTCCTCTTTGAACAGAGGAGGCTACTGCTCATTTTTAGCGATAAAAACAGACTACACAGATGGTACTATTGATTACACGGCGTGTACTTTTCATTTTTTTAAACTATTCCTTCGGCAGCTTCATTCCCCTGCCACATTGTTCATCTGTCGACATGACTGCACGACGTGTATTTCTGATTACACGGCTTGTACTATCACTCAGCTAGCGGCTACTTCCACCACCTCACTATTCGCCTGCCAACTGACTACATGACGTGTAAATACAAACTACACTATGTGTAGTTGGTGTTTTCACCCTTCATCGCTAGCATGGCTACACAACCTGTGTACTCATCCCACACGGCCTATGTACACGGTGTCTGGAAAAGTACACGGTGTTTACCCACAAAAATTTTGATTTTCCACATTTTCTTTATTTTCTCAAAAACACATAAGGAAAAGTGAAAAAAATAAACTTGTAACTCAAGAATAAAAACCGGGATCTTACAAACTTCCCCCCTTAAAGAAATTTGTCCCCGTATTTCCCTTCAATGGGTGATGAAGATAAAGCTCAGAACAACTCTGGACACTGAGCACGTACGTTGGTCTCCTGCTCCAAGGTTTTGTCCAATACTCGGCCATGCTACCAAATCACCAGTACAAGAGGAACTGACCGGCCTCGAAGAACCGTCATGATCCTATCCATGATACAAATCAGATGATCCTCAACGAGGACACTTATCTGAAGCTCAACCTCCTCGGGCCAAAAGATGTGATATGGGTCAGAATGATAGCGGCGTAACTGAGACACATGGAAGACGTTGTGCATGACCCGGTACCTCTGTGGTAACTGTAAACGATAGGCAACTGGCTCGACTCTCTTTAGAATCTCAAATGTCCCTGCATACCTCGATTAATTTTTAAGTTGTCTCTTGATCTGCATGTTTCCCAACCTCGGTGAAACACGCAAGAAAACCTAATCCCTGATCATGAACTCGAAGGTTCGTCAATGGCGATCAGAATAAGATTTCTAATGATACTATGTGGTTCCCTTCCACTTCTGGATCAACTGAACCTGCTCAGAAGTCTCCTACATGAGACGTGGTCCTTGTATAGCTGCCTCACCTCCCTCCATCAAGCACAAAGGTGATCGGAATGTCCTACCAGAAAAAGCCTTGTAAGGTTCCATCTCAATAGATTCCTAAAAACTATTATTAAAGGAAAACTCGACAAGGGGTATATGCTTCTTCAATTAGCCCCCAAAGTCTAGGACACATGCACGCAACATGTCCCCTTGCACCTATATCGTATGCTTTGACTGACCATCATTCTAAGGGTGGAAATCTATGCTCAGAAGCACCTGTGTACCCAGTGCCCTCTTAAAACTCTTCTAGAAAGGAGTCGTAAAATTGGTGTCCCTATCTGAAACAATAGAACGAGGGACCCCATGAAGACGTACGACCTCTAAGATATACAACTTCTCAAGATGGTCAACTCTGAAGGTATCCTTGATCGGAAAAAAGTGATCTACCTTTGTTAGTCTGTCCACAACAACCCACACGACATCATTGCCTCAAGGTGACCTCGGCAACCCAGTCATAAAGTATATCACAACATCATCCCATTTCCAGTCAAGAATGGGTAACTACTGTAACAGTCCGACTGGCTGTTGATGCTCTATCTTCACCTGCTGATAGGTGGAACACCTCGTAAAAAAACCAGTTATCTCCCTCTTCATACCTGGACACCAATACTGAAGTCTCAAGTGATAGTACATCTTGGTAACTCCTGGATGAACTGCCCAATATGAAGCAGGAAACTCCCGCATTCACTACTCATGTATATCCCTTGCAACCCACACTCATCCATGGAAATGCAGTACCTCATCATCGACTATCGTCCAACTAGTAGGAGGGTCCTCACTTGACACCAAATCCTGTAGAACTATGCCTTCTGAATCAGATAGATGTTTCATCCTCACTCTATTTAGGAGGGTAGAAGACATAGCTAAAGATTAAAGATAGGTCTTCCCCTAACTATTGTGAACCTCGAAATGTATCTCAGAAAACAAAGTCATAAGCTTCCACTCACCAATGGCCTCATGAACTGCATGTATCTGAGTCTTCTTGCTCAGTGGATCAGCAACTGTGTTACCCTTACCAGGTGTATAGGCAAGCTAAAAATCTAAGTAATGAAGGTATTCAACCCACCTTCGCTATCTCAGGTTCATGTCAGGATGACTAATGATGAAATTGAGACTTTTTTTGTCTATGAAACCCACAAAATTCTCTCCCAAGAGATAATGTCTCCAACAACACAATGCATGAACAACTATAGCTTACTCGAGATCATGTGTCGAGTAATTCCTCTCATGTTGCCTCAACTACCGAGACCCATACGTATCTAATCGATCTTCCGGCATCAACATTGCTCCCAACCCAATACCTGATGCATCAAAGTAAACTGTATAGCTCATCCCTTGCTCTGGAAGTATCAAGATTGGTCTTGATGTCAACCTTCTCGTCAATTCCTGAAATGATGTCTCGCAAGATTCTGACCAAACGCACTTCACAACATTCTTAGCTAACCTTGTCAATGGTGCTTCTAAGCATGAGATGTCATGTATGAAGCATCTGTATTAACTAGAAATCCCTATGAAACTCTGTATCTCCAACACTTTATTAGGTTTCTCCTAGGAAACTACTTCTCTCACCTTCTATGGGTCTACTACAACGCCTTCCCTTGAGATGATATGACCCAGGAAGTGAATATGGTCCATCCAAAAGTGGAACTTTGAGAGCTGAGCATATTTATTAAGCTCTCTCAGTGTACACAGTACGATCTCAAGATGGGTGGCATGGTCGTGTCGAATGTGAGAGTACACCAAGATGTGGTCCAAGGATACTTCCAAAAAAGAATATATATAATGATGGAACACACGATTCACAAGATCCATGAAAACTACTGGCATGTTCATGAGTCCCAAAGGCATAACCAAGTACTCGTAGAGACCATATCTTCTCTGAAAGGTTGTAAGAGGTATATTTGATTGTCTAATGTATAACTGATGATATCTGGATCTCATTTCAATCTTTGAGAACACTCGTGCTCCTCGATGATGATCAAAAATAACATCAATCCTCGACAAGGGATTTCAGTTCTTAACCGTCAACTGGTTCAACTTTCGATAATACTCAAAAATTATGAGGGTACCATCTACCTTCTTCGAAAAAAGGATAGGATAACCCCAAGGAGAAGTACTAGATCAGATGAATCCTTTTGCATGTATCTCCTCTAAATATCTCTTGAACTCCTGAAACTCTGGTGTATCCATTCTATAAGGAGGAATAGATAACGGTGCTACTCCTGGCACAAGCTCAATCGGTAAATCCATCTCACGCTCCATAGGTAGACCTGAAAAGTCATCCGGGAAGACATCCCTAAAATGATCAACCACTGGAAGGGAATCTTTCAGACAAGTTCCCTGGTAATCCACATATAAACACACAATCTGGGCTGTGACTCCACCTCTCCCATGACGCTCTAGTCCATCTCGACTCACCTGAACATCCCATTATCCATTTTATAGAAACTCTCCACCCTCTGGTGATGTGAAACGCCATCTGCGATGATAGAAGTATACAAAGGCTTGAAAGGGAACCAACCAGTCCATTCCGAGAATGATATCATAAGCTGTCATCTCTTTGAAAAAGAGGTCACATATAATGTGACACCCACCAACCTCAAGGGGGCACTCCCGGCACTGACGCACACTTGTCGTTCTCATTACCAATGGAGTTTCTAGCATCATAACATCAGAACAAGAAGAAACACAGAGCCCAAGGCTCTTCACAAAGGGAACAGGTAAGAAACTCTCTATAGCACCCATATCGAAAAGTACTGAAGATAAAACTGAAGCTACTAGAGTAATAACTCTGACAGTAGAAGGTCCAGGATCCTACTCATGTTGAGTTTGTTGCATTGCATATGTTTGCCCAGTGTCGTGGCCCTACGACACAGTCTGGCTACCCTGAGCTGTCCCGCCCTACTGCCTCTAAGATCCTGGTGTCTGGATACCACGGCCAAGACCACCATCTCTACCTGCACTCCCTTATGTATTCTAGTTTCCTAACTGGTAATAAGCTTCTGGTCCCTCTCCCGCATGCAGAGTCTGCAAAGAACCCCTCTCACTAGACACTAGTGGAAACGCCCTGCAAAAGCGCTACAGATGCCCCATCCTTCCGTAAGCTCAGCATTCCACTGGGTCACGTGCACACTATGGTCTCCTATTCCCCTCTTTACCACACTGGTTGCACATGACCTATCCACCTGAAGTGTAAGAACCCGGTTTTTTCTATAAATGACTTTGGAATATTCTTGTCGTTATTCCAGAGAAGCTCCTTCATACGGTGGGTGATTCCGAGACTAGGTGTGGCCGAAATTAAATTTTTAGTGCGTTCACACTGGGCATGACAAATAAATGGGATAACTCATAAACAGTGCATCAGATCCTAAATCTGAGTGCACGGATGGGTCTGAAATGGGGTTTTTATCATAGGAACAACATAAAACATGTCAACACGAGACATTGGGACCCTGTTGACGCTCCTTTTCGTCACATTGTCTAAACGACTGGAACGGGAAATGACTCATCACAAATTGATTCATCCTTTGGAGAAATCATCAAAAATTGGCAAAGGCATGAACAAGGCTTCAAAAGCACAAGGGCCGCACATGTTCCATCACTATCACACAAGTATACTTGTGTTCCACCTAATAGTCGTTCAAGTTACTTGCGCGCCCTAAAGGATAACTGCCCGGGGTCTTCTCTAGCCTATAAATAGACCCTGTGGGCCCCCCATTTCGAGATGAATTTTTCCAGAATTCACAGACAGAGCTCTGAACGCTTAAGTCTCTTCTTCAGGTCTTCCGAACTCTTATAAGGTAATTCTTTACCTATAATGGAAGGTCTAAATAGGAGGAGTAAGGTCTAAGTGTTAGAATTTACTAACACTTGCGCGCCTTAGTGTTTTACCCTTACGGGAAATGAAAACACTTGTAAGACGCCCTACTTCTTCATCAGAACTTGCGCGCCATCTTCTGGAAATCTTATAGGGATAATACCAAGGGTTTGAGCCAAGCCTCGCCCCAGTATTACCATAAGGGCTGAAAAGCACGCAAGTACCCTTGTGCCGCGCTGGTATACCTGCGCGCCAGTACTTGTGCGCCCACACAGTAACTACGTGCATGCCAAGACTTGTGCGCCCCTACCATTTGGGGTGCCTTTTTTGCCCATATCACCCCTCTTATGTCATTCCACCTCTCTTATTCAAGATTCAGTCTTCAAGACACTCTTCAATGACATTTATGGCATGATTTCATGATTTGAATTCCTTATCTGAAAGGAACTTTGTGGAACATCTCTCAAAATCTAGTTATTTAGACATCTTTATGTCACTAAAGTTAGAGATTTCATCCATTCAAACTCATATTTTAAAATGAGAGAACCCTAATTTGGGCCTCCTTTTCAGGAGTAAGCCCCAATCAAATCTCCCTTAACCTGGGCCTCCTTTTTAGGAGTAATTGCTAGTACAATTTCTCTTTACTGTGGGGATCTTTCTCAAAGTTAAGCCCTAGTCTTAAAATTCCCAAATATAGGCATCCTCCTCAAGAGTAAGCCCCAACCATAATTCTCTTAACCTGGGCCTCCTTTTCTGGAGTAATCCACAGTCTCAAATATGGGCATCCTCCTCAGGAGTAAGCCCCAACCATAATTCCCCAAATTATTGGCATCCTCCTCAAGAGTAAGCCCCAAGTCCCATATTTTTGAAATCCCTTTAACCTGGGCATCCTCCTTAGGAATAAGCCCCCGTCTTAATTTCTCTTAACCAGTCATAATTCCTTTTGATCTGGTCTTCCTTCTCAGAAGTAAAACCCAATCATAAGTTCCCTCCTAACTTGTGCATCTTCCTTAGGAGTAAGCCCCACGATTAGAGTATCCAAATCTCCATTAAGCACATATACCTTTATGGAACCTATTCATGGATTCCCTCCCTAATGTAAATCTTAATCCTCATTTATTTTAGGTAGTCATACAATCATAAGCCCCACATCATTACAAATTTCGTGGCACAAATTGTCTGGTTTCACCTATACCTCTTCTTTTTCACACCGAGCATGACTCGTGTGAGATTAGAGTGTAAAAGTAATCATGACATCTTTCTTGAGCCATCAATCATGTATAAACATCATACTTCCTTACTCGAACTATGTGAGTAATGACTCCTTTTCTAAAACAAAGTATACGTAGGTAGCCCATCATCGGGTACGATCCCAATTATAAAATAATCCATGTCCTCATGAATGACAATAAACTTCAAGTGCCCCACTAAGTGGCATTAAAACCAGTATGGTCATCATAATGACCAAGAGACTTTTATATATTTTAAGGATACCATCAACTAAGAATCTCAAACAAATATAGATGATTATTCATCGATGAAGAACCTCGAATACATATAAAATATTTAATGAATTTCTTACATATCAATCATTGATTATCAGATCTGAAGGAAATATCAGTTTATACTTGGTAATGTAATAAGTATTATTGAACATAACTTAAATCTATAAAGAGTGTCCCGGAGTAGACAATAATTCCCCTCAAAAAGTTGTGATGAGTCCGACCTCCCATCCTCTCGACCAATGCAAATTATTAAGCCTCATCAGTCCACAAACTAATGAGAGCCTTCCTTAGGAAAGTAGGTCGAAATGGATGTGAAATCATTGGATGTTTCTGGTTCTACGAACAAACCCGTTAGAAACCAATTGGAATGTTTGAACCTTCAATCAATGAGGTCATCCCCGATTCCGGAGGGAAACAAAAAATGGTGATACTGACATGAATCCTTAACCAAGTTAAAATGATGTTTTACCTATTTGTTAGGCCCCTATTTAAAACTCAATGAGAGGGCCAACAGAAACAATAATTGATATATGTGCTCATCCAAAAGATGTAGTGGCTGAATTTAACTTGATTACATCTGTTATATCAAACCGACACTCTTTTCCACGATCTTCTTCATTTCCAGAATGGATGCTCTCAAGTTGACACCTGTGAATAGAGCTGTGGAAAATTCCACTACTGCTACTCCTGCTGGATCGTCATCCTCTCTAAGGATGACATCACCTACTCATCGTCTTCAACGCTGGGTATCAAATGCGCTGGTTAAGGAGTACCATCAACACGGTACCATTCCAACTCTGGAGGCTGCCTGACAAATCCTCCAAGTGAACAACTCACACCGGTCATCTGAACAACGATGACCAGTGATCATGAAGCAGGCGGTGCTAACCACGTCTCCAACTGTTTCGAGTCGTTATCCCCGGAACGCAATCACCATTCTCTCCCATATTCTGTGGAGGTGAATGAGAAGGTCTATCAGGGCCTTAATTCAAGGAAGAAGGAGTCTTTCTCGAGGGATCCCATCAACAATCCCCTCCAGACTCGTGCATAAGTGCACCCTCATCATGATGAGGGTGTTGACTCCAGGTGATCGGCTCAGGTTCCTCGAACCCGTGTAGGCAAGACGAATCGCTAGAGGTGAAATCTGGTTAATAGTGAGCATGTTCTCATCTCTTTCATCTCTGCAGAAGTCCACCAACTTAACTTTGTGAAATCAACGAGCGGACACACACACCTTCCCATTTTAATTCCGCTGTCCAGCTGACTCGTCTGGCAGAATCACGCCAATCCCGCTAGGCAATTTCGGTAGAGTACTATAGGCAGGAACATACATCCGTTTATACATCATCATCTAGTCAGTAGGCTCTTCTGACTACATATGATGGAGCTATTCAACCACGTTTGGTGAAGTGCAATTAGGAGGCACATACACCTGCTAGTATTAATCAAGCCTACCAATAGTCTCACTTGGTAGAATATAAAGAAGTTAGTCGGAAAGACCCGGCAACAAACAAGAGGGAAAATCAACTTTCTTCCCCCACAATTGAGTACTATCAGGATTCACTGATAGGAAAAGGATGATAGTAGAAGGCACATGCACCTACTCCAATCCCGGAATGGACATATATCCCCGTTCTGGCAGCTGAAGTGACCAAGCATATTCTATCAATGGTGAAAGAGAAGAAGCAAATCCCAGCTCGTATTCTGGATGCCTACCAGGATATTATAACAACTTCAGTGGCATCTCAGTGAAAGAAACATAAATATATCCCTACCAGTGGAGTTACCACATCAATAGTTCACTTCAGAATAGACACACACATCTGTTCCAGTCCATGTGGGTTGTGGGGCATACTACCCCAAATCATACAGACAACCAAGTCAGGAACATACACCTGATTTGAGTGGAGATCGTCAGCCTAACCTGGCCATCTCTCCTGATCAGGCACATACACCTGCTCAGAGTAGCCACTTTCGTCCACAAGTGGTTTCTAAGGCGAGTAAGAAGGCGTCTAAGAATAAGACCTGCCCACCACAGTCAAAAGATCAAGAGCCAATATGTAACAAGGTCTTCCTCGATGCTGGAGTTCTTGAATCCCTGAAATAATTATCTATTTGAATCCATGATTCTACTCCCTCATTTCCCAATAGTGGGAACATTAATTCTAAAGGTCTTCAACAGACACTTCCTCATGAAGGCTTGCTTCATGAAAATTCGGTCGATATCTAAGATTCATCTTCGCATGAGAGATACAATAACCCTCTGTGTGGCTAGAAGACCAAGGAGTTAGAGATCTCATCTTTTGTTGTAACCCACCATGGTGGTCCTCCCCATGATGATGAATTTCTCTATGAAAGTCCTCTCCATAGTAGTGATGCACACTTCCCAGAAAATGCTTTAGTGGATAATGTATTGTTGAGAAATCCCTCTTATCTTGAGGCACTTGAAAATGTGAAACCAGTCATGTATGGTGATTCATCACTAGCAGGTGTAATCCTTTCTCAATCGAAAGATAGCCCAGGGTGTATGTCATTATTCAAACCACCCCTAAGTCATGCATCTTTTAGTTTGATCTTTGCTTTCTCTACCGATCTTGTTGAATCAGATGAAGCAACAAGGAAGCACTAGCTCTGGTCAAATCAGGTAGAAGAATCATCATTGAATAATAAAGAGGAAATACTGAACATGAGAAAACAACTGGTGAAAGGTGAAGTGCCAATCATGTTTTGGCCTCTAGATGGCTGTTAGTATGACATTCTAGAGATGTCGAGGGAAGATGGAATTTATGATATTCGTCTCAACATATGGAAAACTCTTTGTCAATTGAAAAAGAAATTATTGTCATATGATGAATATGAAAATCGTGTTAAGATAATAGAAGGGTTACAACGTCAAATTAACTTGGCATCTCTATCAGTCTCCCGATATTCGAAATCTGAAAAGCAGCAGAGAACCCTCCAGCGTTCATGCCTTGGTGCACTAAGAAGATTGCGCCAGTTAATTTCCAATTCCCCATCTAGAATTAATGTCATAGGATGTGATGTTCATGGATCACTACATTTCATGGTGCTCTCTAGTCAGCAATGCCCGCCGAAAATGGTCTCATGTAATGTTATTTCCCATGGACGGCCATGGTCAATGGGATTTTTTTGTAATCAAAATCATTCCCAAGAACATGCCTCAACTAGTTCCTCTCAAAATCAAGAATATAGAGATCACTTTGTTGAATTACTCCTGCATCAAGAAAACGAGAATATTGAATATGCCTCTCGTATGGAGCAAGAACATCATCAAGTGATAGAAGTGTCAGAAATCATCCAACAGTCTTTTGAACTAGGTGATAAAAGTGGATACAGGTTGATGCATCCAGCTTATTTCTGGACTAAGGTTCGCAAGATCATGAGAGCTTTTAATAATGTCTCAGACATAGCCTATCAAGGGCCACCCCATCTTTCTAGAATGGGGACTCTTTTAAACCAACCCTCGTAATCAAAAAATAGGATTCAAGGAGTTGAGCGGGAATAGCAGGAACATCACCAGTCCCCCAGACTGGGGACATTTTCAAATCATCAATCCCCTCCTCAAAGAAAGTCTATCTTTTCTCTATTGGGGAAGAATCCTCAAAAGGAACGAATAGCCAAATTATCAGGAGATTCCCTCTAAATTATGGTTCGTCAAGAAGTTCCTAAGGGATCAAATCAACAAAAGGCAATGTCTCATAAAAGACATGGAAAAAGAAAATATCAAAGAAATTCTAATAGAAGGGATGTGATGCGTTATGTATCAATCAATTTCATTAATGTCATTGTCGTTCATACACCATATGATGCTCACTCAGGGGACTCTGATGAAGAGGTTCCTGCTCAAGAAGATGTACACACCAACACAAATGAAGAAGTTTTGCGTACATGAAATCAAAGAATTACCCAAAATCTGGGTGTTCCTTCAAATAACCTACTTCCCCCTCTCCAAAAGGGATCAAACAAGGGGAAGGGAAAGAATCAGGTTACATATCCTTCCTCTGGAGAAAGAAAATCACTCTCACTAGTGAAAAGATTTTCACAATAGGAGGAAGAATTGAAGGAATTAAGGAGGTAGAATGCAGAACAACATCAGGGTAGTCTTCTTCTTAAGTGTGCTGGAGTCAGTCAGCCAAGGGAATTTGTTGTAGCTACTAAGATGGATCAAGAATATCCTCCTCTATCAGTACACCCTCATAGGTCTAATCCTACGGGTCAAGTGCAATAACATTTGGCAGTGCTACCATCAGTTGCAGTACCAACCACCACATCCGTCCAAGCTCCAGTCATTGCACCTACCCAAGTCCAAGTTCAAACAGATGTTTCTAAAAAGTTAATAACTACCATTGAGTCATTAACATCTCGGTTAGAAACTATGGAAGGGAAACATGCACAGGTTCCAACAGAAAATAATGTTTACCCTGAATGGGTAGATTCAATCTCTCCTCCATCCAGTTTTGGAAACCCTGTATTCCCTATTTTTAATGGATCAAGCGACCCTGAACAGCATTTGACGCATTACGTGTCTTGTTGTGATCCTATGATGGGAACTCTGGAGCAGCAATAAGTAGTAAAACTCAGATGCTTCGTATGGACCTTGCAATGACTATCCTTTTTCTGGTATACAAGCTTGAAATCCCTGTCAATTACCGGATATGAGGATCTTCGCCAAAATTCCTTCTTCAGTTCAGCTCAACTTTTCCAAAGACAACAGTTTTCGATCTTACAAACTGTAACCAAAGGGAAAATGAAAGGGTCTCAGATTTCATTTCTCGCTGGAAGGGATTAACATATTCCCTAAGCGTAGGACTCCCTCAAGAGGAATTGTTTCCAATATGTGTGGCAAATCTGCATGACGAATTATGCACCCCATTGATCCCTGTGAAATACACAGGAGGGTTTCGAGACCTTACTTCAATCACTCAGCAGATTGAAGATTCCCTTATACAGGCTAATGCTAAATCTCGTGTAATTCCATAAGCTCCAGGAAGGAGAATGGGTAAAGCAGAAACTGCTACAGTTATGCTTAAACAAGCACCTGTACCTGTTTCTACTTAAAAACCTTCATCTTCTCAAAGGGCTCCACCTCCTGAGTGCCAACAACAAAGGCCATTTCGTCCAGATGATCAAAGAGATCAAAGACAAAAACAATTTGAGGATCTGAAGAGAAAACAAACTCTTTCTAAAATGAACAAGTTCCCGGTTACTTCATTTCGGCTCTGGAAAATAATCTGGTTCAATTTCCAAGGCCTAAGAGGCTAAAAAAGGAAAGAGATGATGACCATCCCAATTATTACCCTTTTCATCAAATGTTGGGGCATCCCATCCAAGTGTGTTTTGTCTTCAAAGACCTCCTGCAAAAGATGGTCGACTCAGGACAAGTCAAACTGAAAGGTTCTTCAGCTCAGGTGGCATGTGTTACTGCTACAGTTCCAGAGGAGGAAGGCGAATGGAAAGAAGTTAAAAGAAAAAATTCACATAAGTATAATGATTGGATGGTCAGAAAGAAAATAAACCGAAATCATGCTATTTTGCGAACATAATTGAAGAAACCGATTGTGTCTTCTGCCATGAATGTTGCGGAAAAACACACTTAATCAGAGGGAAATTTCTCAAAGAAATAGAATGATTCAAAGAAAGAAAAAGAATCAGAAGAAGATGAGTATATGTCAAAGACTATGTTTTATTTGACTCTGTAAGACTTCATGCCATCTACTTCAATGCCACGGGCACCACCCCACCAAACGACACAACCTAAACAGGCTAATTAGGCAGAGTCATCATCAGACGAAGAGTTAATCTTCGGTTCTGTTAATATGATTCAATTAACAGATCCATATGCCAGTTGCAGTTTTGATTTCGATGATCTTGAATTCCATGTATCAAACAGGGGAATCAGAGGAAGTTCCATAGGCTCAGTATACATGGGAATATGTGGATCTTTCAGAATCCACTATTCCAATTATACCGCTACAAGAACTTTGTACGCAGCAGAAACTCGTGGTAGAGCCCTTCAGCGAGCTCAGCAAGAACAAGAAAGCTCTTATACCAATAGCAAATTCAGTCCTTGAATAGTTATTTTGGAAGAATGGTTGTAGGTTCTATCTTCTTCCTCTCAGAAAGTAAATGGATCTAATCGGTCTAATCGTCCAAAACCAGGAATATTTCCAACTCCTATCCCAATACAAGATGCCTCAACTTCAAAAGCATCTGATTCCAAGGTACCTGCTAAACCACATATTCATGTTGGGAAATGCAGACATCTGGTTCAAAATTATGATATATTGAAACACTTGGTACAAGTACCATCCAAGTTATCAATTCTGGAATCTTTGAATCTATCAAAAGAACTTCAGGAAGCACTCATCGATGATTTGTCAAGTCCTTAGGAGTTTGAAACTGAAATTACTGCAGTTGAAGTCTATCTGATAGAGAATAATCCTGCATAATTCCATGCAATAATATCTTTTACTGATGAAGATGAAGATGATGTTGTGCATGTGAATATTAGACCATTGTACTTATCTGGCAAGGTCAATGGTGTAGACGTCCGAAGAGATTTCATTGACAATGGTTCAGGAGTCAACCCCATGCCATTCGTACACTTCGTCGATTGGGCCTCACAGAATCGGGTTTATCTCCTTCTACCATGATGTTACAAGGATATGATAAAAATTAACATGAACCACTGGGCGATGTTACACTCAGAACTCAGTTTGGAGATCTTGTATCCAATTCGGATTTCATGGTTGTTGATCAAGACTCACCTTTCAACATCTTGCTTGGGAGGCCCTGGCTACATCAATATGCAGCTATCCCTTCATCATACCATCAATGTATCAAATATTGTTTCGATGGTCAAGTTGGGACATTTTATGGTGATAAGGCCCCGTTCATGACATGTGAGTCTCAATACATTAAGGGGGAATTCTATCACATTAAGGGAAGAGAGAGATCCACAACAAAGGAGATTACCAAAGTTAATGTTCCATATGGTTTGGAAAAGATTCCATTAAATCCATTTGCACATGTGAGTATAGATTATGTATTTCATATCATTCAAATTGTCAAGATAGACCCAAATCATGGGTGAACAATGGTGTCGATTCTCAATCAGTCATCTCTCCTTTATTACCCAAAGAAGACCCTTCATCATCAATCAGGTGGAAAATGGAAGCTTCTTCTTCAAGATGTGAAAATTTTGACATCTCTCCTGATCATGAAAATTCTGCTTTATCGTCTACTATGCAAGTAGAAATTGAAGAAATAGCACATGATAAAGAAGAAGAGGAAGATCTCATAGATGCTCCTCCAGCATTTGAAGAGGGTATCTCTACCACCGTGGATGAACTCAATGAAATAAATCTGGGTACAAAAGAAGATCCATGCCCCACTTTAATCAGTGTTCCATGACTCTTGAAGAACAAGAGATGTATATTTCCTTTTTAAAACAAAATCGAGACATATTTTATTAGAACTATACAGAGATGCCCGGGCATGATCCTGATGTTGCTACTCATCATTTGGGTTTACCAGAAGAACATCAAGGATTTTAGCAAGTCTCAAGAAGAAAAAACCCAACTTATGCTTCCAAAATTGAAGCTAAAGTGGATAAGCTTATCAAAGATAACTTTGACATAGAAGTTCAATAACCCAAGTGGTTGGATAATATTGTCTCTTTAAAGAAGAAGAATGGAAAAATTAGAGTTTTCATTGATTTCAGATATCTTAATCGGCATTGTCCTAAGGATGATTTTCCAGGTCCGATTATAGAACTTATGATTGATACAACAGCTGGATATGAAGAAATTTCCTTCCTGGATAGATATTCTGGATATAATCAAATCTGAATGGCTCTAGAAGATGAGGAATCCACATCCTTCAGAGCCCCTCAGTGTGTGTTTTGCAACCGGGTAATGCCATTTGGCTTAAAAAATGCGGGCACTACATATCAGTGTGCCATGCATCGTATCTTCAAACCCATTCTAGGGAAGATTGTTTTATTCTATATAGATGATTTGGTGGTTAAATCCAAACAACTTTCTAATCACTTGGCTGATTCGGAATTCATATTCCACAAGCTTTGACATCATAATTTGAAGATGAACCCCTTAAAATGTGATTTTGGGGTAACCTCAGGAAAGTTTCTTGGATTTTTTGTATGCCATCGTGGAATTGAATTCGATCCTAAGAAGGAAAAGTCAATCCTTGGTATGTCACCTCCTCGAAATTTGATAGAATTAAGAGGACTTCGAGGACATTTAGCCTGTATTCGGCGTTTCATCGCCAATTTGGAAGGTAAAAGTTTACCCTTCACCAAATTGATGAAGAAGGGAGTCACATATCAGTGGACTGAAGAATGTCAAGAAGCATTCTATATTCTAAAGAAATGCCTCTTGAGTCCAATGGTAATCATGACACCTATTGAAGGAATACCACTTATCCTCTACGTGACATCTCTAGAGCGATCATTGGGTGCCTTTCTTGCTCAGAAGAATGACACTGGGAATGAAAACAATCTCTACCACCTCAGTTGAACTATGATTGAAGTAGAAATCCAGTATTCAAGTATTGATAAGTGTTTACTGGCATTAATCTTTGCAGTTTACAAATTGAGACACTACCTACAACATCAAGAGGTCCAATTGGTATCTCGCAATAACCTGCTCAAATTCATCCATAGTCGTCCAATGCTTACAGAATGTCTGGCAAGGTGGGCAGTTATTTTGTAGCAATTTGACATTCAGTATGTGTCTCAAAAGGCAATAAAGGGCCATGCTCTGGCTGATTTCATGGCTGAACACCCTTCATTGCAAGACACATCTTCAGATATTGAACTCCCTGATGAGGAAGTCTTCTCTATTCAAGAAACTTATCATACATGGGAAATGTATTTTTATGGTTCTTCCAGAAGCCCAACAGGGAGGAAAATTGAAAATCCTAAATTCAACATAGTTGGATTAGGAATTGTTCTCATTTCTCCAGAAAATACAGTATTACCTTATTCCTTCTTGTTGTGGGAAGGTGGTACCAATAATGAAGCAGAATACCAAGCTCTCATCGCCGGCTTGGAATTTGTGCTTCAAGCACAAGTGAATCACATAAAGGTGAAAGGTGATTCAGACCTAGTAATAAAACAAGTCAATGGAGATTATGCCATTAGAAAATAAGAAATAATCCCTTTTTATGAATATGTCAGAGAGTTAATGGCGGAATTCCCTTCGGAACCGACATTTTCTTATGTCCCGCGATCACAAAATGCTCAAGCTGATGCACTGGCTAATATAGCAACAACTCTGGAAGATCCAAATCGGGACTAGACAACCATCAGTATTGCCCATCATCGTGCAATTTCACCTTATGTTCGAATCATAACTTCGGAAATTAATTAAATTATTCCCATTCCTGAACCATATAGTCATACTACAGGATGGATGCCACCTATTAGGGAATAACTTCAAAATGGAACACTTCCACCTAATAGAGTCGAAAAAGAACAAATCCAGCGATGTGTGATCAATTTTACTCTTTATGATAGCCCATATCACCTAGAGAAAATTATTTACAAATGTTGTTTCGATAGAGTTCTCTTAAGATTCATTGATGGTGAAGAGACAATGGCTATCATGAAAGAAGTGCATGCAGGAGTCTATGGTGCCCACCAGTCTGGACATAGACTGTCTGATCATAATAGAAGTCTTGGATACTTTTAGCCTTCAATAATACAAGATTTTGTTGATTTCACAATGAAGTTTCATTCTTGACATGTACATTCCAACTTCATTCATCAACCTCTAGAGTTGCTTCATACAGCTAAATACTCGTGTCAATTTGCCACATGGGGAATGGATGTGGTGGGACCTTACCCATCATCTATGTACAAGAAGTTTAAGTATATTCTTACTACTACTAATTTCTTTTCAAAATGGGCAGAGGAAATACCTCTCAAGAAAGACAGTTCTAAATGCATTGTTAGCTTCATCAAGTCTAAAATCATTACCAGATTTGGTGTCCCTCATACCATATTGATGGACAATGGAACCAACTTCTGTTCATCCGAGGTGAAGAAGTTGTATTAAGAATACAACATCAAATCGAACCATTTATCTCGGTATCATGCAGCGGAAAATGGCCAGATAGAATATTTCAATAAGACTCTTACAAATATACTGCAAAATATGGTTGATAAAGATAAGAAATCATATCCTGAAAAACTCTTCCATGCTTTATGGTCTTATCGGACTACCACCCGCAATACAACCCGGTCAACTCCATATTCATTGGTATATGGAATGGAAGCAGTCTTTCCAATTGAATTTCAACTACCCTCACTCAGAGTTGTCATTTGTGATCAGTCGTCTACAGATGAACAATATCAAACGTGATTGAATTAATTGGAACAGTTAGATGAGAAAAGATTGTGCACTTTCCACCACTTGGAAGTCTATCAGAATCGAATAGCACGATCTTATAACAAAAAAAGTCCATCTTCGTTCATTCACTCAGGGAGAATTGGTATTAGTTCTCAGAACTCCAATGATACATGGAAAGAAACCTCCCAATCTTGATCCAAAATGGGAAGGACCTTACTCAATACAGAGGGTCTACTCCAGTGGAGCTTATTCATTAATCTCGATGGATAGAGAACTCATCACTACTCCAACCAATGCCATATTTTTGAAGAAGTATTGTGTATAAACACAAAATATATCATCACGGGTCTGTTATGACCTTAAACTACACCACCGTCCAGCAAGACGTTAAACTGCATCATCGACGGTCCATTCATATGACCCTAATCTATTTGCACATACATCCAACATGACGTTAAACTGTGTCCCCTTCATCGTCCTTTCTATATGACGTTAAACTATGAATCAAAGTTCCATACATATGACCTTAAACTATTAGAAATTTCGTCCAACATGACATTAAACTATGAAAAACGTCCCTAATATGTCCAACATGACGTTAAATGGTATACTCTTTTGTCCTTACTGCATGACATTAAACTGCACAGTTGTGTTTTTTGTCCAACATGACATTAAACCGTGTTTTCTCCATCATCCTAACTACATGATGCTAAATTGTACAGAAAGTCCTTTGATACATCCTACATGACATTAAACTGTACTTTGTCCCTGCTACATGACACTAAACTGTGCAGCACCAATTGTCCTAACTGCAAGACTTTAAACTGCATAGTCCCTTTATATGTCCTACATTACATTAAACTGTGCATTGTTAAGGTTGCTGTTACCTCTTGTTTCTCACACCGAGTATAAATCATGTGAGATTAGAGAAAAACTCAACCATAACACTCTCTCTGGGCTACTAACCATGTGTATGTCCCAACAACATCATTTTTTTGGTCATTGTCCCCATGAACAACTTGATCATTAATTCATTCTTTAATTGAACTATGCAGACTTTGATCCTTGCCTTCCAGGCTGGGTACGCCGGAAACCTCCCAAGGTTCAAGCCCAAAACCAATCTCTTCACATTGGTTCACCTCCGTCTCATATGATATTGATTCGTGAAAATTCCCCTAGAATCAATATATTTACATTGGTTCACTTTCGTTCTTATTATACGATGTTAAACTATACAACACTTTTGTCCAGTATGACAATAAACTAAAATATTCTTTGATACCCTCACATGAGAGAAAACCATTATTTACATTGATTTTTCAATCATGATTCATTTCAAAGACTATGTGCACACATTGTAATGCCTAAACCTTTTATCTTGGGTTAAACCATCATTGTACTAAAGTCCCCATTCACCCTTCACATGTACGAACCAAATTTGTACAGAGGGTATTTCTATAACTACGTGGGCTTGATTCCCATCCTTATGGGATACGTAGGAACATTCGAGTGTCCCTCGAATCCAGTCCCAAGTCTTTTGGGCCTAACCCCAAATTCCACTTTCAGACCCTTGGCTGAAAAGTCCCTATGAAAACACACACTATGTGTTTCTTATAATGGTCCAAGCTCTATGACCCTAAACTAAGATCTCTAATCATTTTGTCCCACACGACGTTAAACAGTAGTTCAAGAACTACGTATGGCTTGATTCCCATCCTTATGGGATACATAGTGAAATCCAACATTTCCATTCAGGACCCAGCCACAACATGATTCTGGTTAGCATTGATCTATCTCTGTATACATTGAACAATACCCATCTTTATGTCTCATAATCCTAACCTTAAATATTTTCAGAACTTCATAACCCTATTCTTAACTTCTAATCACAAAATCGCCTGAAATTCTGAGAGTTCTTTTTCCTGACTATGCAGCATGTTCCCTTAGGTGGCCTTGCATAAACAGTCTACATAATGGACCTATTAGACAAAAGATGTTATTATTTGACTATGCAGTCAATGCCCTTAGGTGGCCCTGCATAATTCAACCCCCTAACGTGTTTTTTAAATACTGGTAACTTCATTCTTAGGAAGAAAGCCTCTTTTGTCTATATTTGTCTTAATGACAATATGTAGGGATCCGAAAAAATAGCCATCCTTAATATACTTGCCACATATCCTTTCTTATGATCTGAAAGTATTCAAGTCTATGGTTTATATTCTCCTTCCCTGAATTTGGGTCAGACCTTCATAGGAGTAATATTCATCCAGTTCTTCGATAATCTTATTTGTAAATATCTTCTCCATATTCAAGTACCTCTTTCCATACAGAAAACACTATACTTTGGAAATTTTGAATCTTTGTAAACTTTCACTGGATTTTTATCACTCGGAAAGTAAATTTCTAAGAGTTCTTTTGCCTGACTATGCAGCACGTGCCCTTAGGAGGCCTTGCATAAACAGTCTACATAACATACTTGTTAGCCAAAAGATACTATTTATTTGACTGTGCAGCCAATTCCCTTATGTGGCCTTACATAATTCAACCCACTAACGGGTTTGTTAAATAATGGAAACTTCATTCTTGGAAACTAGTTATTCTAATGCCTTTTAGAAATTTTTCATATCATTCCTCAGATTCAAATATTCTAAAGTCATAGTTTACATATTTTCCCTCATACTTGAGTATGGTAATATGTTTTTAGATAAATTTTCAATGAATTGATTCAATTCTAATTTATTCGGTCGAAGCTATTTCAACCTTAAACATTAGCCTCTGTATGTTTGACATGCATGAATTTAACATGCCCACAAAAGACAAAGGAACTCTGAATAAAATTCATGTTCCAGCTCACTAAACATACATTTTTGTATGATTTAGGTAATTTTGAGAAAATTAAAAGATTCAAAGTTTGTAGTGTTATTTACATTAATCCTAGTAAAAAAAACTATGCTTACTAGGCCCATTGGCTTAGGAAAAATTAAAAGAAGGTAGTTGGAAAATAGGTGCACAAATGATAAAGGTGAAAAGTCTCTTCATTTGATGCACAAGAATTAGAAGTACATCCACAGATTGAAGTCTCTTCTCTTTTCCAAGAAGTTGCAAAAGGCTGTCGACATAAGTCTTCAATTGATGAACCACATCCCGAGCTTCATTAGTAGCTACTTGAATCACGTGCGGTCAACCAACATCACTCTTTTCAGGCTGATATACTGATTTCATGGAATACACAATGGTTTTCATACCATTAGGTTGACCTCCCTCCAAAGAATTATTGAGTTGGTCAAGTTAACCAGTAACAGCATATAACTGTTGCTGAAGGTGCATCTTCTGGACGACTTTTTCTTTGATCTTATGCTTCATCTCCATCTTGGCAGCATATTCAGCCTCATCTCGGGATACCGCAGCCTCAAATTCACCAATGTTGACTGACAGTTTCACTCTGGTTAGATCTTCGCGAAACATTTTCTCTTGCTCCCTCCTGAAGATGACTTGTTTCACCACGTTATGGATCTCTTGGTATCCAAAACCGCTATGTCCTAGCATGATAAACTGGGATGACAACTAGGAAAACATTGATGACAGCTCTTCTAAAGGCACCTCATGTATGATTTTCCATATGTTATTACATGCCTTCCGTCGTGAGAAGCTGAGCGCCTTAAGAACCTCTATGTCTATCTCAACATCATCACCACAAGGGGCATGTAATATGTGATTAATGCATTTAAGGAAGTGACATGTTCTGCTTCTTCCCGCCTAACCCTGGACAGCCTCTGGTCTTAGTACCGCAATACAATCTTCTCCATAACTGGACAGCCTCTGGTCTTAGATATGAAGGCTGTGAGGAAGGTCCTACAATATTTGAATTCAATTTCTTCCCAGCTCCTGCAACAGCAGATAGAGAATAAGAAAATAAGACTTATTACTTTATAAAGTAGCAGTGATTAAATTACCACAATGAAGTAACTCACCTTGAGCTGATGGAGTAGGTCTCTTGATTCTAACATGAGGATTATATCGGGCATGAGGCCGCTTTTCCACTTGTTGTTCCTCATCATCCCCATCATGGGAATCCGGTGAATCAGTCCTAGAGGAGGAGTCTGGAGAATCAGCTTCAGGTGGGGAAGCATCACCTTCATGAGGAAGGGTTTCTTTCTCTACAATACTCTTCCTCTTCCCCACATGATTAATTCGGTGATTCAATACCCCTTTTGTGTATGATGTTATCCAGTTCTCGGCATAATATGTAGCCACGTTATGTGCCTCTTTTTCAACTGGTAGATCAAATACCGCCCCAGTCTTCTCCCTTGATGTCAGCATCCATAGTTGGCGAGCAACCATCAGATGTTGCTCAAACCTGACATGTACTGGGGGTGATATAGCAATCTGTTGCAGACACTTGAATTGACATGAAAATCTATATGGAGTATAGGCCTCGCATATTATTTCTCCGTCAATCCTGGATACTAGCACACCATCTCTATAAGCTATCATGTATGCCCTCAGATCCAAATGGGATATTCCATCATCAAGAAACCGCCCGATTGGCAGATTTCCATAGGGAAAGAAGTTAAATTCCTTAAACATGATGAGCCTCACTTTCATGTTAGAGGAATTAACATCTAATTGAGAAACTCTAGAGAATTCTTTCACTGAGGTCCTGAAAGAACTTCTAGGAATTTGTAATCCATTCTGTACATTGTAAGTCTTGAAGTGAGTGACAATCCATCCGCATAAAACATGGAATGGTCCCACTGTTCTTAAAAAAGATTTACCCATGAAGACATGAAGTAAACTCCAATGAATCTTTTCTAAAATGGGGGTATCCAGCCCAACCATTTTTTCCTCAGCCAACTTTTCCACAATGATGAAGATCCCTGGCCTGACACCTCCCTTCGAATCCCTGACTAGCAAGAGATAAACTCTGAGCCACAAAGCCATGAATCCCGCTAGACGATTATTCTTCGGGATCCTTTGATTCACCTTATATCCCCATTTCTCAAACTCTCCTGCTTCTAGAGTTGGCCAGAATGTACCAGGAGCACCCCTCTCCTCAGGTTTTGGGTAGGTGGTAGGATGTTTGGGCCTCTTATCCTTGGATTTATTTTTCTTGGATCCTTTCTCCTTCAGCTCCTTCTCCATTGGCTCCTTCTCATTAAGAAATATATTCATCCACTCCATTGGATGAATATCCTTTGTAGAATGAGTTAATGAGGTCTTTGAACTATTAAGCCTGTGGAAGATCGTAAATAATTCCCGAGCTAAAGCAGGAGTCTTCTATGAATCAATCCAAGTCACCTTGGGAAGAATGAATTCATCATATATATCACCCAAAATTGGAGCCCCTAAGATCTTGTGGACATACCGTAGACTGATACCTACTTCTGCATGATTTAGATGGAAATAATTAGTTTCTGGGCTCCAATGGCTGAGTATCTCCGACACGAAGTTATCATGTCTGTAAACATATGTTTGCCCAACCCAAACTGCTTCATATATCGCAACTCCTTTCAGATCCTCGACAAACTCTGCACAGGTTTGTCTCACCCAGTATGCCCACATCCAAGTTGGCTTCACACCTCCCCCAGGACGAAAGTCTCAACTTTTCTTCCATCCTTTGGATTGATCTAACTTAGTATTTCAGAAGATTTAAGGATAACAATGTGGTCGCAGCTCAGGCGTATGAGGTTTCAGATCTTGCGTACAAGGGCTATGATGTATCATATATGCCTTCTCCACTGTTCCAGCAATTATAAATACTCCTCCACATGAGATATTTGCTGAAGAAAAGTTGGTATAATTTTGAAACCACGAAAATGGGAGATATTTCTTTGCTTCTGGAATAGTAACTTCTTGCAGATGACCATAGCCATACAAAGGAAAATAAATGCTTTGGGGGAAGTCGTAATGATATTTCTTTAGATACATAGACAAATCCGGAAGAGTACTACTTTTGACGGTATAATAATCGTGGCCAATGATGTTCATCATATCATCAATCCGATTACGAACTAGTTCATCAGATATTCCGTTTCTAAGAGCCATTGATTTTGCACAAAAGTTGAATAAATTAACTTTTAAGTAAGTAGATTTTTCATAAAATTTGTGAAGTAATTTCAGAAAAATGGCAAAGGAATTAAGGCGTGCAAGTCTAAACATGGCGTGAAAGTATGGATGTGTCGTGCAAGTGTTAATGTGCCACACATGTTTTTGGCCAAAAATTATCATTGAGAAAGTCCTATTACCTTATCAACAGCGCGAAAGTGAAGAAATTGTGGAAAATGAGCGACTTGTGTGGCAATGGTGACCTGCACTGCGAGAGCTCGAAAATCTGGAAATCAGATGCTATGCATGGCAAATGCCTGCATATTTTTAGGCCAGGAGGCCCACCTGCTTGCCTACACCCAGCGTGCTCCATCCAGTGTGCTCCACCCCTGTGCGACTCGAACCTGTGCGCAAAGTGTTGGGCCCTAAAAACTTGTGCACCGCCTTTCCTATAGTTTTCTTCTTTTCCTCAGAGTCACATCCTCATTTATTTCGGATCCAACTCTGAGGGGGGTCTTTTGTTGAAGCTCCTTTTCTTCACATTGTCTAAATGAATAGAAAGGTAAATGACTTAGCACAAATTGATTCATCCTTTGAAGAAATCATCAAAAATCGACAAAGGCATGAACAAGGCTTCAAAACACAAGGGTCGCGCTAGTTCCATCACTGTCACGCAAGTATACTTATGCACCACCTAATGGTTGTGAAAGTGACTTGAGATCCCTAAAGGATAACTGCCAGAGGTCTTCTCCAGCTTATAAATAGACCCTGTGGGCCCCCCATTTTGAGAGGAATATTTCCAAAATTCACAGACAGAGCTCTGAACGCCCAAGTCTCTTCTTCAGGTCTTCCGAACTCCTCTAAGGTAATTATATACCGAGAATGGAAGGTCTAAATAGGAGTAGTAAGGTCTAAGTGTTAGAATTTAGTAACACTTGCGCGCCTAACTGTTTTACCCTTACGGGAAATGAACACACTTGCCCACTGCCCTACTTCTTCATCAGAACCTGCGCGCCATATTCTGGAAAGCCTCTAGGTATAATACTAAAGGTTTGAGCCAAGTCTCGCCCAAGTATTACCCTAAGGGCTGAAAATCACGCAAGTACCCATGTGTCGCGCAGGTATACCTGCGCGACCAGTACTTGCACTCCCACACAGTCCCTGCGTGCCTGCCAAGACTTGCACACCCCTACCTTTTTTGGTGCATTTCCTACCCATTTCACCCCTATTATGTCATTCCACCTCTCTTATTCAAGATTAAGTCTTCAAGACACTCTTCAAAGCCATTTATGACATGATTTCTTGATTCTACTTCCTTATCTAAAAGGAACTCCGTGGAACATCTCTCAAAATATAGTGATTTATACATCTTTATGTCACTAAAGTCAGAGATTTCATCCATTCAACCTCATCTTTTAAAATGTGAGAACCCTAATTTGGGCCTCCTTTTCCGGAGTAAGCCCCAGTCAAATACTCCTTAACCTGGGACTCCTTTTTAAGAGTAATCCCCAGTCCAAGTTCTCATTACTGTGGGGATCTTTCTCAGGAGTAAGCCTCAGTCTTAAAAATTCCCATATATAGGCATCCTCCTCAGGAGTAAGCCCCAACCATAATTCTCTTAACCCGGGCCTCCTTTTTAGGAGTAAGCTGCAGTCTCAAATATGGGCATCGTCCTCAGGAGTAAGCCCCAACCATATTTCCCCAAATTATGGGCATCCTCCTCAGGAGTAAGCCCCATGTCCCTTAATTTTCAAATCCCTTTAACCTGAGCCTCCTCCTTAGGAATAAGCCCCAGTATTAATTTCTCTTAACCAGTCATAATTCCTTTTGATCTAGGCTTCCTTCTCAAGATTAAAACTGAATCATAAGTTCCCTCCTAACTTGGGCGTCTTCCTTAGGAGTAATCCCCAAGATTAGAGTATCCAAATCTCCATGAAGCACATATAACTTTATGGACCCTATTCATGGATTTCCTCTCTGAAGTAAATCTTAATCCTCATTTATTTTGGGCAGTTACACACACATAATCCCCACATCATTACATCGTTCTTGGCACAAATTGTCTGGTTTCACTTATACCTCTTGTTTCTCACACCGAGTATGACTCATGTGATCTTAGAGTTTAAAAGTAATCCTGACATCTTTCATGAGCCATCAATAATTCATAGACATAATAATTCCTTACTCGAACTAAATGAGTTCTGATTCCTTTTCTAAAAAAATGGATACTTAGGTAGCCCATCAGCGGGTACGATCCCAATTTTAAAATAATCCATGTAATCATGAATGACAATAAACTTCAAGTGCCCCACAATGTGGCTTTAAAACCAGCATGGTCATCATAATGACCAAGAGAATTTTATATATTTTAAAGATACCATCAACTATGAATCTATAACAAATACAGATGATTGTTCATCGATGAAGAACCTCAAATACATATAAAAGATTCTCTAAATTTCCTACATATCAATCATTGATTGTCAGATCTGAAGGAAATCTCATTTTATACTTGGTAATGTAATAAGGATTCACAAACATAACATAAATCTATAAAGATATTCCTAGAGTAGACAATAATTCCCCTAAAAAAGGTTTGATGAGTCCGACCTCCGATCCTCTCGACCAATGTAAATTACTAAGCCTCATCAGTCCACAAACTAATGAGCACCTTCCTTTGGAATGTAGGTCCAAATGGATGTGGAATCATTGAATGTTTCCGGTTCTATGAACAAACCCGTTAGAAACCGATTGGAATGTTTGAACCTTCAATCAATGAGTTCATCCCTGATTCCAGAGGGAAACATACCCCTCGCCCATTAACGGAACACTAAACAAATAAAAAAAATTAATTTATTCGTTTAATGGTTAAACTCAAGTATATCATAAACTGTTGCTCGGATTGGGAAACCGAGGGCACCGTTCAGTCCTGAGTGTGTTGTTTACCCTATAAAGGGTGTAACTTTCGTGGGCATGGGCCTTCTGTGAAAAATGCCTCCAGGGGAATTTTCATAATTTGGCGGCCTCGGGCGTTGAGTTTATTAAATTTTGAATGAAGTCTCAGATTAAAATTAGGAGACTTACATTGTGCTTGGGAGGTGGTTTTTATGAAATGGGAGGCTTAACCTCGACCCCATTGAGAGTTTTGGATGTGGGTTAAATTGGGGGTTTAAATTAATTAAAAAATTAACTAATTTTTTCTTTATTTAAATCATAAGACATCCCCTCCCTCCTCCACATCCATCCTCTAGTGGAACCCAACCAAGGAGCCCCCTATCGAATGCCAATCTCTCCTCCTCCTCCTCTACAAGCTACTGCAGCGATGACAGATCCCTCGTGAAGAAATGGGAAACAACTAACAAAGTAGGATCGTTGAAGTTTCAATTTTAATTTTCGTATCTAATTTGATCTCAAATTGTTGCATCGATCCTCTATTGAATTATCGCGAAAATTCCATTTATGTGTATTAATTATTTCGAGATTTCCATCGCCTATTTTGTTTTGTAAATCCATGTTCTGAGGAGCTCGCAAACTTCTGCTGAAGATCAATGAGTTTAAGGGTGTTTCCCGATGAGGATCCGGCCTTCTGGGCTGCGACGGTCTGAGGGAGTGGCGGCGGCCCGAGTTCGCGGCGTGATCATTATTCAGCGGAGGCGGCCAGGGTCGTGTGGCATAGGCAGCTGTGGGTAAGCGCGGTGGTCGGGCGAGCGGGAGCTCAGTAGGCATCAGGCGACAGGGGTGGCTACGGTTGAGGCGACGTCCTCAGGGGAGCAGGACGCACACCTGTGGGTCTCCTTTGACGTGGTAGGAGGAGGGGAGACTGGCCATGGTGGCCGGTCCGTTTTAAAAACCTGACCTGTGGAAAGTCTGGTGGTTTGGAGGTGGGCTGCGGCCAGAGAGTCGCGACGAACTGGACCAGACCCGCGGCTAGGCTATGGGCCAGTGGTATGGAGTGGGCCGGCTGGGGTGGGCCGGCCCGATTAAGCCCCCTTGCATTCGGGGGGTCGTATCTCATAAACGGAGGGTCAGTTTGACGCAACATCTGCAGTTGTAGGACAGTATCGACGAGGCAGACATTTTGAGATGGTCTCAAGGATTTTTAATTCCCGAGACGAGGGGTTTGGTGGCACGACACGACGTTAAGTGGACAGGTTATTTCCTAGGGTTGTTGTTTTGGATGGCGCAGACGCATCAAGAGTCCATTTTGAGTGACGTTAGTGGTGTTGGGACCCTGGTACCGAGGAATAGTTTTCCAAAGTGTTTTCGGTGTTGACACCAGAGTTGAGGCATGGGCCCCACAACTCGTCTTTTGAGCTGCGTGCAGCGCTTTACAACATTTTCATCAGACGTCCATTTGGGGCGTACGACCAGTCGATTCTGTGTGTTTTTAAAAGGTAATTACAATGGTTCAATCCACCCACTTTTATTCTGCATGGTCGTGCGGGCCCCATGAGGGCAGTTTTGGGAGTTCGTGGCGATTTCAATCTTTATCACCGGGTGTCCGTTTTAGACAAGTGGATAGTCAATCTTGTGTACTTTTTTGAACGGATCGCAACGGCGTGATCTGTTGGCAGTGCTTTGGGACCAGGGTGTGGGTCCCACGTACACCCACTTGTGCGTGGTTTGATGAAATGCATATTTTTCTCTGGATATCTGTTTCGCACACGTGAGAAGTCAATTTGACGTGTTTTCCCGAGGGGATCGCAATGGTGTGATGCACCCGACTGTTTTCGGGGATGAGGCTCAGGACCACAGAATGTCGTTCGGGCGTAAAGTGGTGTTGGACAGCTTTTTTGTAGGATATCTATATGAGGTGAATAAATAGTCTATCTCACATGTTTTTCTATGAGGATTACAATGGTATGAACCGTTTGGATGTGAGGAGCCTCATTCGAGACCTCATTTAAATGTGGAAGAAAGAAAGGTGTACCGGTGGTGGTTCGTCCTGTAGGGTTTGAAGGGAACCCGTGTTATGCAATCGCGTGCACTCCCGTGTGAGTGATGTAAATTTTTGAAGCGATGTAGTTGGTCATGCCTAGACTGATGAGGTGGAAATTTGGATTTGTTACGTTTATTCCCTCCACGTTGATGTGGGGTGTCGTGTGCACGATAGCCTTGGGGCTGAAAATTTGGTATACTCTGGGAGTATACGAGAATGCTTGGAGGAACATGTGGTTGTTTTTACCTGAGAACGTTTGTCTTATTGGTTGGATTTGACTTGGTGTCACACGTCGTGTGGGACACTTATGTGTTTCGTGTTCTACTTTGCATACCCTTGACCTCTCGCGACATAGACGGTCCTTCTGTTCTTGTTTTCTTGACCAGCAGGGTTGAGTTTCCCCCTCGTTCTCTTCTCTTTTGTTTGACCAGTAGGGTTGAGTTTCCCCATGGTTCTGTTCTCGTTTGTTTTACCAGCGAGGTTGAGTTTCCCCTGGTTCTATTCTCGTTTTTTTGACTAGCAGGGATGAGTTTCACCGGGGTTCTATTCTTGTTTATTTGACCAGCAGGGTTGATTTTCCCATGGTTTGGTTCTCATTTTTTTGACCAACATGGTTGAGTAGGTTTTCCCCTGGTCCTTTTCATGATGGTTTCAACTAGCAGGGTTGAGTGGTTTTCCCCTAGTTCTGTTCTCAATGGTTTGGCAATGAGAGTTGCTTCATGTTCCCTGGTAGAGTTCTTGTGGAATCAGTGTGACCAACACATTATGGGGGCACCGATCCTCTAACCAGGAGGTTGTTTCTAGCAGGTCTGGCTAGGAGGTTGTTTCCAGTAGGGCTGGTTAGGATGTTGTTTCCAGTAGGCGTGTCTAGTTGTACCGTCCAACAGGGATGTCCAGTGTGGTACCATCTAACAGGGATGGACAGTTGGGTACCATCTAGTAGGGATAGCCAGTGGGATACCATCAGCAAGGATGACTAGTAAAGCAGTGTTCACCGAGTAGTACCGTCTACCAAGGATGGCCAGAGCTGTTCTGGGTTTACCTCCAGCGGGGCTGGGAAGTTGTCCTCGATGTCGGGTTTACCTCCATCTGGGCAGGGAAGTGGTCCCCGATGACATTTCCAAGCCTCTCTCCAGTAGAGTACCCTTTTACAGGACGAGGCATTAGGACTCGTTGACGAATTAAGCCGGGTCTCCCTCCAATGGATTACCCTTTTATAGGACTGGGCAGTGTGTCACCTGTCGACTATTCCCGGGTCTCCCTCTAGTGGGAACCTATCGACTTCCAGGGATTACCCTCCAGCAGGTCTCGGTAGAGGGTCTCCTATCGACTTTTAGGAGACCTCTCGACTGTGGGGAAGTGAAGAGGTGTCGTTTTACAATCCCCAGAAAAATTGAGTACGAGGGGGGCTTTCCCCACGGAGATGCGTCCTTGAGACGCGTCCTATAACTGTGTGTGTGAGTTAGTACTGCCCAAAGTGATTAGTGTCAAGGATTGGTGATTTGATCCCCTTGACATGCAGTTCGGGGCAGACGTGCGGGATGGTGGGCATCGATGGTGTTTACTTTTGGGACTATTGGATACTCACTTTCATGGGCTGAGCTACGGTACAGAGATCTCCTTACAATCTTGTTTGGGTTTCTTAACATAGAATATATATATATATGTATGTATGTATATACCTTGTTCCAGTACCCACTTCTTGGGTTTTGGTTACTCTCCTTCCAGGATAGGCGAAGACGTGTGGGTTATTCCACATGCATTCCGTGTCTAGCTTCTCGTGGTTGGATGAGTCTACTCTCCTTCTATAGGTAGGGAAGACTCAACGAGAAGTTCATCTTCTCACTGTTTCTAGATCCTTATGTATGGATGAGTCTACCTCCTTTATCTTGTTGGTTTGAGCTGCACACTCTACTGTTACTCTACTGCACTCTGTGTTGTACTCTTTACTGCATTCTCGGTTGTACTCCTTTACATTCCCCTGTTCGATCTACTGCTCACCATTCGATACCTCTTTTGTTTCACCTTTGAGCCTTCTGGGTATCCTACTGAGTATTTTTATACTGACCCCTCCTTGGACTTTTCCAAAACCTAGTGTGCCCTTGCATACGACGGGCAGGTTGGTCATGACTTCAGTAGAGCTTAGAAGTTCTGGAGCTTGGACCGCGTTTGGTGGTTATAGTCGGGTTCCATGTGTGGGTGTAACGACCCTATGTTTCATTAATGGAAAATACCTCTTGATCCAGTTAAATGTTTCTTTATGAAAAAATGTTTTTATAAGATGTCAACTTCTTCAGTTTTACGTTATGATTTGTGACCGTTACTTTTATAGCCGTTGAACAGTGATCATCTGGGTAGTTTAAATATAAGGCTTTAACGAACCAATTTTCAACTCAGATAAAGGAAGTGATGGCCTCATCCAGTAGAATTGCCCCTTATGAAGCCCATTTGTCGGTGCTCGGAAAAGAGGTGGTGTCTTCGGGCTTTTCCCTTGACCAAGCCCAAGCTGAGCTTCATCAAGTCAAGCTCGAACGTGATCGTCTACGGGAAAAGTGGAAGTTGATTGAAATTACCACTCGAGCGATGTTATTCGAGCTGCCCCAAGAGTCTGTCACCATCACACACCTTACCCTTAGGTCTTATGTGGCTATTTTAAGGGGTTATGTAACAAATAAGTAGCACCATGTTCATGTACATTATTTTTGTATATAATAATGAATATAATTTCTAGTCATTTTTGATACATTGTAATTAGTTTTTAAAGTACAAATGGTGTTTTTAGTTATTATTTAATTAAGAATTATATTTTATTAAATTAAAGGATTTTTGAATTAAATAATATTTTATTATTAATATCAAATTAATTTTTTAATATGTATAAATGATCTTATAATTTTATGAATGCAATTAAAATTTTTATTAAGGTTTGAAAGCCATTTCTGTCAAAACCCGTGAATTTTTTTTATAAATGTCGGTTTTTATTTTAAAAGTGAAAATTCACATATTTAGAAAATTATTTAGATAAAATAAATATTATTTTTGGAATCAGGACGTCGAAATTATCCAACGGTGAATTTTTCATAATTTTCTAAGACAGTCAAATTTTTGGGTAAAAAATTAAATACCATTTAAATATATAATGTGTTTTATGACATCATAATGACCCAATGGTGATGTAATAAAATACCATAATCCTTATGTTCGTCCAATATGTGTTTTATCATTAAAATAATGAGGTTTTGGGTTTGTTTGACTTACTTTTCAAGGCATTAATGGAGCCCTCAAGACTTATTCAACACTTTGCCTTTTTAAATTAATTTCCATGGGAGTGTGACTCACCTCCACATAAGCAACCATAATTTTTTAATAAGTTCGGACCTTGGCCTTGTAAAATATTGTTTTCCTCTTTCCTTTTCCAGAAACCATGGGAAAATACCATGGGTGGCTAGTTTTACCATCCAGCAGGGATGGCTAGGGCGGTACCATCAAGTAGGGATGGCCAGAGCAGTTTTGGGTTTACCTCTACCAGGGCTGGGAAGTGGTCCCCGATGCCGAATTTACCTCCAATTGGGCTGGGAAGTGGTCCGCGATGATAGTTCTAAGCTTCCCTCCAGTGGAGTACCATTTTACAGTATGGGGAATTGGGACTCGTTGACGACATTAGCTAGGTCTCCCTCAAGTGGATTACCCTTTTATGGGACTAGGTAATTTGGAACCTATCGACTCTTGTTGGGTCTCCCTCCAGTGGGAACCCATCGACTTCCAGGTATTACCCTCCTGCAAGGCTGGGAAGAGGGTCTCCTGTTGAATTTGAGGAGATCTCTCGACTACGGGGCAGTGACGAGGTGTGGTTTGGCGTTCCCCATAACTCTAAAGTACAAGGGGAAATTTCCCCACCGAGACACGTCCTTGAGATGTGACCTAAAACCGTGCGGGTGAGTCAGTGCCGCCCAATGCGGTTAGTGTCAAGGTGTGGTGATTTGAGCCCCTTGACTTGCAGTTTGGGGCAGACGTGCGGGATGCTGGGCATCGATGGTGTTTACTTCTGGGACTGTTGGATACCCACTTTCATGGGCTGATCTACGAGATAGAGATCCCCTTACGATCTTGATCGGGTTTCTTAATAGAGAATATATATATATGTATATAACTTGTTCTAGTACCCACTTCTTGGGTTTTGGTTACTCTCCTTCCAGGAGAGGCGACGTCATGTTGGGTATGCCATGTGATTTCTGTGTCTAGCTTCTCGAGGTTGGACGATTCTACTCTCCTGCTATAGGTAATGAAGACTCGATGAGAAGTTTAACTTCTCACGGTTTCTATCTCCTTGCCTCTGGACGAGACTACCTCCTTTCTATTGTTGGTTTGAGCTGGACTCTCTACTATTACTCTACTACACTCCTTGTTGTACTATTTATTGCACTCTCAGTTGTACTCCATTACTTTCCCCAGTTCAATATACTACTCAGCCTTTGGTACCACCTTTGTTTCACCTGCGAGCCTTCGGGGTATCCAACTGAGTATTTTTATACTCACCCCTGCTTGGGATTTTCCCACACTTGGTGTGACCTTGCAGACGATTGACACGTTGGTCGTGACTTCAGTGCAGCTTAGAAGTTTGGGAGCTTAGACCACATGCGGTGGTCGTAGTCGGGTTCTAGGTGTGGAACTCTCCCAGCTATTTACTTTGGTTTACCCGTGGCTGGTTTGTGGAACTATTTTGGTTGGGCCCGTGTTTTTCCCTTTTTCATTTCAGTTTATCATCATCTTGTACATTATACTATTTAGATGTTGATGCAATTTTGTGGTTGTTTATAGCAGTTAGTACATTAATTTTCTTAATTACTCTGCACTTATGCATTGAGTGGGCTGTGTGTGTGTGTACAGGTAACCATGAAAAGGCCTCCCTGAGTTGTTTATCCTTCGGCACTTGTCTCCAGCCCCTGGAATATGGAGGCGGGCATGGGGTAGTTGCGGCTCAATCCTGGGTAGGGTCGGGTCGTGACATGAAGCATTCTCTTGAATGGTACTGCCACCGTGAGAGAATTCCATCTGTCTCTTCCTCGTACTAGTTGAAATAGTACTAGAAACGGGTGTCCAACTGCCCTATCCTGCACCACTAGATTCCCCCAGGTTCCGCTTAGTAATCAGTGCCTGGTTTACAATAGAATTTACTATAGGAAACCTAAAAACGTTAACCAGTTATTTGATTTCATGTCGAATACCATCCTCAAAGTGTCTTGACCTCAACGTCACATCACCCACCAGAACAGGGGCAAGACACTGAATCTCAGTTAAATGAGTAGAATAATCCATCACCGCCATATCTCCCTATTGTTGGATCATGAACTCTCGAGCTCAATTTTCCCTCAACGTGTCTAGGAAGAAGAAGTCATATAAGGTTGTCTAAAAATCATTCCATGCCATGTCTCTATGATGCTCTATCTGAGTGGTAACATCCCACCACCTCCTCGCAGAATCACGCAGCATATAAGTCGTGAGCTTGACCCTCCGCCCTGGAGGTGTCTCAAGATGCTCGAAAATAGTGTTCAATGAATCCCTCCATGAATTTGTAGCCTCTGGTCCGCGATCACTTGAAAACGTTTGTGATACGGCTTCTTGAAGATACGATTCATCTCAGCCATAGATGTAGCAGCTGATGGTGCTCCCTAAAATGTCTACATGAATTGCATGAAGCCTTCACGGAACTGTGCATCTACGCCTGTGTCCATTATAACAGTTGATGCCGCATCGGGCTCTGCTGGAGGATCCACTGGTATCCCATGGCCTACCATCTCTGGAGTATAATCATTATCGCTCTCTTGGAGAACATCACATGGTTATCTCGGAGGAATGACTCTACAAGGTCTAATGCACACCCTAGATCAAGATTATCAAGGACCGAAAATAAGGAGACGGAGAATGAAAGTTTTCAAAATTTACAAAACATGCCTACACATCATGTATAAATAATAAATGGAGTGTTCTCACAAGCCGTTTACATGGTTTTGTACTCCAGCTTAATCCAGCCGTGTAACACCCCAAACACACGATGTTTCTTCTTAATACATGGTGTGTACTTGAATCCTCCTTCCCTGCCCGAGTCCTTCTACACGGATAAGACACAAGGCTCCCTTTGAACCAGACTACATGGAATGTATGTCTTCTACATGGCATGTATGATTTAATTTTCCAACTACTCGTGTCGTTCATGACATGGCTGACTACTCGGCTAACACTACACGACTTGTTACACCAGCACACAGCCTATACACCACCCCGTTTCCCCAACCACACAGCTATGTCTACACTCTCTCCCACCTATAAATACTACACTATGTGTCCCATAGGTACACGGCATGTTAATGAAGAGGTAACACCGACCTGTGTTTGATAGCTACACGGCCGGGTCCCCAAGTCAGACTACATGGCGTGTTCTATGGTGGACACAGAGTGTATGTCTTATGGTTTTGTCATCCGTGTTGTTAGTTACACGGCAGACTCTGGGTCAACACTACACGTCATGTAAAGCCGGTACACGGTGTGTTTCCCCAAGCCAATTTCTACCCTGTGTCCCTACCCACACCGTCAATGACACAGGAAGAGACTACACGGCGTGTACTGCGGGTACACGGAGTGTGACCAAGGAACTACACAGCATGTATCTTTGGTTTTTCGGACTGTAATCCTATGAAACTACTCTGGAACCCAGAAAATACTGGAAAACAACAAATATGTTCCAAATTCCGACCTGTGAGGTCCCATACTCCCCATGAATCAAAGTTTGGAATCTTAAACATGTTATACACTAGTAAATAAATCAATGATCCACCAAATTCTGATCATTGAGGCCCCATAATCCCCATAAACCAACATTCGGCATCCATCCTATCAACATACTCACACAAAAATACCCTATAACATTGTAGGTTTTTATCAAAGAAGCTATCACAATAGCATGCTTTTTCTAGCACAATAACTATCACAATAACATGGAATTTCTAATGTGCCTACATGAAATGGAACAATCTATGGCATGTGATTCCTAGCATGTGCATAAATGATGCATGATATGGAATACCCTCATCTCATCGGGATGCAACTAAATAGAACCCATGGATAAAATATAAATAGCACAATCACAAGTGCGTCACCCAACAGTGAACATCAAATCAACTGTAAAATTTGAAAAATTAGAAGAATTGAAAAAATATGAGGTAGACTGGATTTTCCCTATACACGGGTTAGCTACTCCAGGGCATGGCTTGTTACCTACTACCATTTCCATCTTGTCTCTGACAAAGGCTCCAAATAGTAATTCAAAGAAAGGAATCTCCTCTGAGACCACTTTGTAATGTACCGGTTCTGGAAGCCACTCAACAGGTTCCCTGGACCAAGTTGGTCACATGACCTATAGTGCATTTCCCCAAATGCCAGAGGCTGCCGACTAGCAGAGAGGGCCTAGGGTAGATAGTGGGGAAACTATGCCCTCATTTGTCAAAGTGTAGTACAACGGAAGAAAAATAAATAGCATACAACAACGAAAGCAGTCAAAAAAATATAACTGAATGGATAATCGAAGTAAAATAGAATCAATAGTCATATATATATGAAAATGAAGCATGTCACAATTCTATGGAAAATATCCAGAATATGATACACTACAATACAATACAATACAATATTGCTTAAAGTACAATTTACAGCAAACCAAAACAAAACATTGCACCATGAACTTAGCAGCATCGCAAGCCTAAGATTTGTCCCATGCTCTCCTCCTCCTATGCTACAATAATGTACCTGTATAGGAACCCTTTCCCTTATCCACACATTCAGTAATATAGACTTTTTGGGATGAAGACATGACCCCAATAGGGTGTGAGAAATAAATCCAAGTAGGCACCCACCAAAGGCCCTTGCAAAACTGTCAGTGTAAATGTGTAGCAACAATGTGCAGTGTTAAATGAAATAAACTAAGCAGTACACTAAAGTGACTAACTTTACTAGTTATATTTCCATCTTTAATATTCATTCAACCATTAAAAATTAGACAAATAAACTAAGCAGTACACTAAAGTGACTAACATTACTGGTTATATTTCCATCTTTAATATTCATTCAACCATTAAAAATGAGACATCACCATGGTGAATTTTCTATGTAAACAGTCAGTGTCCTCAGGCATGAAAACCCTTACGCTCAGGTAAAGAGAGTCCAAAACCATAGTAATATGACCACATGCATATCGAATAATTCCCATAGGGGTACGAGGTGTCACCAACAGGCATAGAATCTACTGCCCATAGACACGAAAGAAGTTTCCCTCAGGCTGAACAGAGCACTGCCCACAGGCTAATCACAACACTACCCTCAGGCTATACAAGTAACCGGGCCATGCCCAACATATAAAAAAGAAATTTTTATACAATTCCTCTAATGTTAATTTAAGACTTGGTAAATTTTACAGTATACCGTCGAGTAACCTGAAAAAACGGCTAAATAGAGGAACACACCCCAGGGGTGGTCCTAGATCTAAGCAGTGATCCCATACAGCAGTTAAAATTACATTTAATTACCTATACAATTCTAGGTATTTAATACTAGCAAGGCCTCATCCACATGACACCCCAACATGTGTTTGTAGCATACTGTTACACCAAAATGCATAGTAGTGGGAATTTAAACACCAGACCACCAACCTCGATCGCCCCTGATCGGTATATGTGAATGATGCTCCTTGAATCATCTAATAACGACATAGATATGAGGTTAACATAACCTCATTCAAACTCTAATAAATTACTTTATAGGAATAATTGGAAAGAACTATGCAAGGAGGAGGAAGAACTCACCTGTGCGGTTCCAAGGAGATCGATGGTGCAGAGAATGGGTTCCCGGTGTGCGGTCGGGAGGTCCTCCATGCTCTGGCCATCTCTCCCAAGCTCCTCTGGATTTCTGAGCATCCTATATGAACAAGGGAGTCTACTTCCCATTTTATGTGAAAAAATAGAGTACATGGCATGTACTATTGAGTACATGCTGTGAACTTTTCATTTTTTTAACTGTTTCTTTGGCGGCTTCTTTCTACCGCAGCACTATTCATATGTCGACTTGAGTACATGGAGTGTATTTCTAATTACATGGCATGTACTGTCGCTCAGTTGGCAGCTGCTTCCACTACCTTACTATTCACTTCCCAACTAACTACACGACGTGTAAATACAAACTACACGGCGTGTAGTCTATTTTTACACCTTTTATCACTAGCATGGCGACACACACTATGTACTCATCCCACATGACCAATATACACGGCGTGTGAAAAAGTACACGATGTGTACACACAAAATTTGTGATTTTCCCCATTTTCCTTATTTTATAAAAAACAATTAAGGAAAAGAGAAAAAAAGAAACTTGTACCTCAAGAATAAGAACCAGGTTCTTACATTTCCCATTCAAGATACTCCTTTTAAAAAATTAAATAATTTTTAAAATAAATATTATTCTAATAAAATATTATTAGTTAAAATATTGATTTATTATATAGGATAATATAATTTAACACTGTAAAATTTAATTTTTATAAGCGACATATCATTTTATTAACCAAAAAACTCATTTTTTTAGAAAATGGGTATTTAAATTTAAAATTATACATTATAAAAGATAAATAATTATTTTATTAAAATAAATATTATTTTTGATATAAAGAAGATGATAATATCTTGCAATTATTTTTAAATTTTTCAATGAAAGTGGAATTTTCAGGAAAAATTTAAATATGTTATATATACATTCTATATTATGCCATCATAATGACCAAAAAGTGAATTAATATCCTACATTAATGGTATACAATATCAAATCCATATTTTTTCTTTATGATAATATATTTTTAATAATTCCATTTTCCTTTTATACCCCTAATGAATGCTCAAAAACCGATATTGTATTTTAATATTTGGTGATAATTATTTTATAATCATTACTCTCTTCAAAATAATAAAGGTTATAATTTTACTTAGATAACATATAAAAAATTAATATAATAAAAACTCATCCACTTGGGTAGAAACCAATGGAAAAACAATGTTATTTTTTGGTTTGGAATACATTATCACATGTGGTCCAAATCCTATACTTGGAAATTAATAAATAATAATATTTTCTTCTGCTATATAATCCAAAAAAAAATTATACTTCATACTCACTCAAAACTCATAGAGAATTAAAGCACACTAATATTACTAACCTAGAGTCCTCACATGGTTTCTTAATCTCTAAACGGGGACATCCTAATCTTTATGAAGAACCCACTCATGGTAATTTATCCTCTCATTCACGTATTTATAGAAGAAAATACATTTTATTATAGATTTTATAGTAGAATCATTCCTTTTAGAATTTTATTTTATAAATCTGCAATACATACCTTGTTGTTTCAAAGTTATGAGATACCACTTTTACTCTCATTAATACATTTTTTCAACTTTAATTATCACTTATATGCTTTAAAATGTTATCTTTAATTTTTCATGGAAATCAACTTTGAAATAAAAGCCCATCCCCATTTCTAGGTAAGGGTATTCATCTATATATACCAATATTTCATTGATTAGGGATTCAATTTTTGTTAAACATAATCCATAATCATGGAATTTAATGTGATGAAAATTTTCTTTATGTTGAATGTTCTACGTTGAACACATGAGCTTGTTTATATTATGATAACTGTATCCAGATAGAACTCCAACGAATTGGTTAAAGTATTAGTCTCATGAGAAATAATATATTGGATTATCGAGTAAACCAAATCAATCATGGGATTCTATCAACCATGTGTTTTTTCCTCTAAAGATATCATTTGATTTAGATTATTAAATGGGATATTTTGTCTCCACCTTCCCATGTTTCCTTTATGATATCATGTTATATCATGGCTCATTATTTATTATTATTATTTGCTTTAGTCTTTTGTTAACAAGACATTCCTCTTGGATAACATGTAATTATTTAAAATATAATATTATTTTATTATTCCCTTACGAGGATTTATAGATCACTATTTTCTTCATCACATCCTTTGATTATCCCATTGATTTGTAGAAGAATGGATGATTTTAAGGATAATGTTAATGAATTTTTAGATAATGTTTTTGTGCTCATGTTTCATGTTGATGTACCTTGTACCTAGTTTCCCAAATTAACTATTCATTAATATATTTTGGTACTATTTTATTTATACCATTATATAACAAATCCTGAAATAAAATATATTAAAAATATGGTTCGTTATTATTGTTATCAGAGGAACATAATGTTATTTTTTGGATTATGATTAGAAAACACTAGTGGAATCATCACAGATAAGACTGAACATATTTAAAAATCCATAAAAATATCAAATGTAAAAATTAAGTGGGAATAAAGAAACTAGATATATGTATATACATTTAATGCAGAAGTTTCTCTTGAATAGATGTTCCTATGGGAAATAACCTTGAAAAGTCCGTATTGAGCTGGACTCTATCATCATCTGGTGCAATACAATGGGCCTTATTAAATATCTATTTTGAATATCCTGGGGTATATGATTTGGTAAATTCACAAAATTCATATAAACCATTAATAAGGGAGAAATACTATAAAATTTCATGACATAAAATATATCCTGGAAACCATACATTTAATCCTAGATATTCATAGGTTAACGAATACATTTATTTTAAGAGTCATCACATTAATGTTCATAATGTTACTTTTATGTGTTTTACTATTTTAAATTTCCCGTCACTATGTCTATTTAGGAAGTAGTAAATTATTATTACAAAAAATAAAATAAATAAAATCAAGATTGTCATCCATGATTCTATGCAATCTTTTATATCACACAGGATTAGATGAACTATTCAAACCCCACCTCAAAACATAAAGGATGTGTTATCTTTGAAAAGAATGAATGTATAATTTTTTCATTATAGTCAAACAAGTCATCACATTCCTAATGTTCTGGTTGAATACTTGAAAGTAACCAATTATATTTCCTTTTGGTTAATTTGATTCAACAATAGGAATGGAATGTGTTTCCTTATATAAAGTTGACAAAAAACTGGTGAGAGAATGAAATAAAACTCTTTATCATGAATCTCCCTCTAATTGTATGCTAGTGATAGAGGATGATGAATCATATATGGTATCAACATATCAAGAATGGATATTATTTCCCTACAATAAAGTGTTTCTTGAAAAAATGTTTTAGACTAAAGAAAATATCTTCCTTGATGACATGCCTATTATATAGGAATTTTCAATGTTGTTCCTGAGGAATTTCATACTCATGCCTTGAGTCTGGATGTTGATTTCATAATTGATCTCACAGCCTAATATTTTCTAATATCTAAGAATATATAAATAGTATATATTTTTTTAACATGAGAACATGAAGAAATAATTACAAGTGAATGAAGATAAACAGTTTATATTCCCAACTGATTGATCCTGGGGTGCACTAATCTACTTCTAAATAAATTAGGATGGGTGAAAATGACTCTATATTTAATATTATAATATAAAAAATATAACAATAAATTAAAATCATCATATATCATATACAAATGAATTATTTTATCAATTATGTGGAGTCTAGTACTTCATTAATGTTTATCGTCATTCTAGCTATTATCATGTAAAGGTGAAAGTGGAAAAATTCCAATACTACTTTTTTTAAAATTAAAGGGAATTATGGTTTTATATATATGTAATTTGGTCTGTATAATGCTCCATAAATCATTATTGACAGAATTAATAGTTTCTTTAGGGATTATCTTGATAAATGTGTGGTCAGATTTATAGAAGAAATTCATATCTACTCCAAAATACATGAGGTACATGAGGAGAATTTAAATAATTAAATAAACACTTTTTTATGGAAGTGATATTCTTAATGTGAAATTAAAGAGTGTCTCTATGGGATAAATTGACTTCCAAGGGGAATTTTATCACCAACAAGGGGATATCAATGGACACTTCAAGAAAAATTGAATTGAAGGAATGACCATACAAAACTCTATGATGGAATTATGTAGTTTACCTAGATTATCTTTTTTAATATAGTGAATTTAATTGAATATATTCACAATTTTAAATCCCTCTAATAAATGTTTCTGGAAGGGTGTCAGTTTTATTTGGATTAATGAATCTGAGTAAAGTTATAAAGAGATATATAATAGGATAATCACCAGACCTAGGCTCGAATTTCCCAACATGGGAGAAGAATTTTTGATCTATAATGATGATTCCAAAATGATATTCGGTTATGTATTCATACTATATAGAAAAGTGATAGACTATGCCTACATCTAATTAATTATCAATGAGAATTAAAACCAAAATCGTGATCAATAATTGGTTGTAGTGATCTTCATACTAATGAGTTGGTGACACTATCTCTATAAGGAGAAGTGTAACATACACACATACCATAAAAGACTCAATTATATGTTGACACAATTTATCTCAATATGAACTAATTTAGGTGGTTATAGATTCTCAATGTTTAAAATTATTTCATTATACTACCTTCCAAGAAGGAAAAAAATTTATCATATTCCCTGGTGAGAGAATATTACAAAACTATATCTTTTATGAGGATTGTAAGGGATCCAATATTATATGACATGTATAGTACGAACAGTAATATCATAAAATAAAATTTATCCTACCAATATCAAATATCATCCTAAAAATGTATTCTTGATCAGAAGAAGGAGTTTTAAAGGGATATTTATTTTGTATAGAAAAAATATAGAACATATTCTAGAGTTTATCTTTTTTGAACATTGAGTTATATGGTTTGGAACATAGATATATGTCCCATAATAACAATAACTGAAGTGGAAAATCTATATAAATGGTTTTTCTCTATTCATCCCAGACAAAATTATATATATGAATGTTTGAATAAAAACATATGGTGGTAAAACAAGAATAGGTGTGTTACAAATTTTGTATCTTCTTAATTTGCATTATAAAAATTAAATTATTAATGGCAAAATTATAATGGTATCATAAAACAATTTCCCTTACCCACAAGGAAATAAGGAGACATAAAATTACCTTACAGATTTGGTAAATTTTGATCCACTAGAACTATAAATTAAAGTTAATCAAATGGATATGTAAAAATCCATAATATTTTGGATAAGTCACATTAATGGAATTCACTAGAACTATATACACCACATATTAAAAACATGTTCTGTGTAAGTCATGTGTCCCAAAAATAATAAAACTGAGGCCTAAATACCCTACTACCTGAAAAAAATTAGAATAGTAAACCCCTTAAAATAATAAAAACAATTGAAAAATATAATATCATTAATTAAAGTAAATTAATGATATACCATGACAGAGGTCAATATATATAGCACAAAAAATATTTGATTGGTGAATATGTCATCTATTTTATGGAAATAAAAAGTGAGATGAAATTCTCTTTCCACAAGCCTTGAAATTACTTTCACAGATTAAAAACTCATATATAATAAATTTAATATAATTATACATATATCATAGAATAATATTCGTTTATATAATACCATTTATTATTTTCTATGGATTTATATTCAATGGTTATTAATAGTTGTATGTTTAACCAATATTTTAGGTAATAATCACATGTCTATCATAAGTTTTTTTTATTTTCATTATTGATCATATTATTTAACTATTGATTTAATTATATAAAAAATTATTAAAAAAAGTTATATATCATATATATTCATTATATAAACATTTAAAATAAACTATAAATGATAGATATATTAAATTTAATACACGGTTCAAAGAGAGGGTTGGTCGTATGTACACATGAACATTGATTCCATTTTCTTGCAGGGTTAAATAAATGGAATGTATATGGTATATTATCATTACAGAATAATTTTTATCCCATATACATGATATAAATTAATAAAATTTTATGCTTATGACCATCCATGAAATATAGGTGAATAATTAAACACATCGCGTTATAGAGATGGTAAGCCACACATACGCATGAGCGACATTATCATTTTCCCAAAATACAAAATATTGAAATTCTAGACAGTATATTATAATTCCATATGTATAATTATATCATAAATATAATATAAAAATATAGTTTCCTTTATAATTTCTTACCCAAATTTGTTGTAAAGTAATAAAGGAACAACATCGTTTCATGAGGTTGTAGTTCAACTTACACAATTATGGTATGTTCATTACCCATAATATGGATGTGTGTATATGATAAGGTCCACCACTAAAAATAAAAAAGATTCTATTATATTTAATATAATGTGTTTTTTATATAAATATTAAATAAACATAATTTTAATGAGCTCAATGAAGAAATAAAATGAAAATGTTCATTTATTAACATTACCTTTTCTTTGGCTATATAAATTTTATTTTCTAAAAATTACTCCATTGGTTGCATTCATAAGAACATTAATCCTAATGGGATAAATATAAAAAATTATGAAGGATAATTGGGAAGATTTTGGATGATAATGGTACTTATATATGTGAATAATATAAAATGAGAGGTTCCCAACCCTTTTATAAGAGAGGCGATGGGTACTCTTGGAATGGTCAAAAATATTAAATTGAAAAAAATTAATTATAAATTTTTAATGTACCTAATGTGTGTTATGTCAAATATAATATGAGTATAGATTTATATCATACTAAATAATAATTTTTAGATATGTTTAGGTCATATTATTACCCTTATCTTTTGAATTTAACCCATAATTACTTCCATTAACACTTATAGTGAGAACTCGTGATTTTACTAATTATGGATGAATATATTTAATATACAATTAATAAAGAACCATAAATGAGGATGTTATACACTTTTGGGACTTTTCCATGTTATTTTACTAAATGTTAAATTCTTATATATTTTCTACAGTTTAATAAAATATTATTTATTTTAAAATATTAATAATGTGAATTTGGATATTATTCATCACTTGAATTTTTACAAATATCATAAAAATATTATATATTGGATCCAAAGAATTAAATTTATCCATAAAATATAATTTTAATATAAATCAATATTTAATGGAATTTATTATATCAACTAATATTTATTATACGTTTTAATATCATTTTTTTACTTTTCCTTTAAATTAAAAATCCCTCAATTAACATTTTTTCACTATTTAATTTATTTATTTCACTGAAAAAAATATAAATAAACAAACAAGATATATATTAACCTTTTTCCTTTCCAAATAATATTTATAGATGAACGTATCCTTTACATAACATGATATTACAAATATTTCTCTTGAAAAAATATGTTTGACAAAATTGTTCTCCCATTGAAAATAATAATATAAATGTATTAAAGTACTCTGTGTGGCTACAAAGGGACATAAAATTTTTACAACAATGATTAAGGTCACCATAGACTCATAAAAAGAAATTATTACAAGATTTAGGATAATTTAATAATAGATATACTATAATGTTTCCCCATAATTAACTGATTTTCTATTAACTGTAGTTACAAGAAATATTACTAAAGATACAATTCATAATATAATTAAAAATAAACGGTAAATATTGACATAATTTATAGCATCTAATTAAAAATATGAAAAATATTGTTTCATATTAAAAACTAATAATTATAAGAAATTAGATTATAATTAATCACATTTATGAGGTGAGAAAATGAGTTTTTAAAGTTGAAACATGAAAAAGATTGAAACTTTTGTATATCCGGATTCAATGAATAATTAATTATAACAACCAATATTATATTAAGTAATAAAGTAAATATATATATTATAATATTTTAACCCTAATAAAAAATATAATTTAACACTATAAATTATTTCAATGGAATAATTAGGTTTCTATTAAAATCTATAATTTTTTATTATTCCAGAAAACGTGAAACTAATCAGAAAAATTCCATAAATTAAACTAAAATAATTTTTATATTCCAATATAATATAAAAAGTTAATTTTGTAATATAAAATAAATAAAATTTTAAAAACTGGATTTATAATTTTTTATCCATTAAAATCCTTTAAAATTTCCCTTTTGAACAACATATGATTTTATAGATAAAATTGGTTTTTTTCTTAATATAGGATGCTAAAATTTTTTGTATTAATAGAATAAATTAATTTATTGAATATATAACATATATGTTTCATTAATATCATTCACTTATTGTAATTAATTTTATTTATTATGTCAATGAATCTTTGTGGTAATAATAAAAGATTGTTTTTTATAATCAATGGGTACATATCATCATTTCTAATTATTTGGTCTCCAATGAATTAATAAAATAAAACATAAATTTTTATATTTTATTTAATACTATCAATAACATCTAATTTAATTACCAAGATAAATCTCATTATATTAAAAAAATAATATTCTAAAAATATATTATTATTATGTAAAACTTAGTAGTGCATGTAATGCAAGCTATCAAATAATCTCAGTATTGTGTGTAATACAAGCCAAATAATGTGATTCATATACCATAATATAATACAAGTGATTCACGTAGTGAAATATAAACTTGGGGTTCCATATAATTCATGCCAATAAAATGGTTTTTCTTATAGAAAATTCATATATTCAGTGTTGTGTAAAACACGAAATGTCAAAAAAAATTAAATTAATTCGAAATTTTTTTCCCAAAATATGAGGGTGTTACATGATAAAAACATTAAAATTTATTTCTCCCTCAATTTTTATCTAGGTTATGAATGGTCTTATATATGAATGGTCTTTTTATAGACATCCACATTGTAAAAATAAACACAAAAACTTCCTTTCAAATGGGAATTTGGAAATATAATAGTAACACAAATTGACTCATAATTAGGTTTCCACATTAGATAACATAGGTGGAAATTGAAAATATGGACATGGAAGAGAAATATAACCATAATTTTTTGATGGATAATGATATATAACATGATTGGAATAAATTTTAACAATCACAAAGCCATAAATATACAATCATCTATGGGAGTATCTGATTCATCATAAAAGAATGTACTAGGATATCCATTTCGATTTAGATATCAATTCCCTAGAGTTGTATACTTGTCATGATAATAAATACATACTGTATATAAAGAAAATTTCACCCTTTTTTCACAATAATAAATTTTTCATAAATGTGAATTTTCCATTCTTGATGTTTAACTATATCATGAGATCCATAAATTGAATGATTAGTCATTCCATCATTCATTATTACAATATAAAGGATAAAAAAATTATCCAATACACATAAATCCTTGTATGATGAGATAATACATTAATTTATAAACCCTCATATGAATTTTAACTTAATCCATTCCATAAGTAGTTATCTTAATAACAATTTTGAAACATTAAAGTCTAAAAAATTATAAAGATGTGCACTAAATCTGTATAAAATTTATCCCCCATATATAAATAGGTAATTCTTGGTTGTCACATTATAAACATGTGAATACCATCATCATGTATTCTTGAAACATGGTAATTACCATGAATACATATTTAAAACATGATTGTTCTCTTATTCTAAAACTTATTGGATAAATTCCATAATTTCACAAAGTTGTAAGCAATATCCATTATAGCAAAAAAAATATTTCAGAATATCTTTTTTCAGTTACAAGGAAATTAGTATCATCCAATTTACTTATTCATATCCAACATATATTTATCCAAATATCGTAATTTCAATATCAATCATATGTTAGGGTTATACTTCCCTTATTCATTTGTTTTCCAAAAAATAACACCTTATTACCTCAACCACTATTCATGGTCACTAGTACCATTCAACATATGATCTTAAATCCTTATGGAAAAAAGAAAATGTACCAATACAAGGATGTTTAATAATTCCATAATATCGTAAAATTACGTCTAAAACACTATTATTGAATTTTACTAAATATGCACTCAATCATTCTTCAAATCTAACTCAATAATAGTGATTGTAAGAGATTTCTCTTTTTATTTTTCCTTATGTTGTTTCTGATGGAGATCATTAGTGTTAACCCAAGTATATCAGAATTTATTTTCATAATTATCATTATACTTATACTGGAATCATTATATTTTGGGAGTTGAATATTGTGAGGATTTACCTCTATTTATATTAGTGGAAAACTTTTTCATCCCATCAGTTCGTAATTCAATTTCGTGAGGACCTTCCATTCCACACTTATTGTAAATAATAGACCCAAAAAATATCCCACCATTATTATTTCCACATTTAGAGCATAAAATAAATTTCATCTTCTTCTTTCCATGTATTTTATATTTTCCATAAAAATACATCTTATTTTTCTTTTTAGAAAAATGAGATTGATTTAAAACTCCAAACATTACTTATACATTGATTGTGAAACAGACAAAATCCTAGTAGAAAATAAATTATCATATGGAAAATGAATGTCTGATATTTTTCTTTACTCTAATGAAGAACCAATCAACTTTACCTTCAGGTTGGATGATAATTTGAGATTCATACCTGACATGTCATCTGAAATTTTCCTAGTAGGTACCGACAGAATCATAATCCTTTTTGTTCAACTAAAGGAACTACTATTCCATCATGATATATAGAATATGAGTAATGTGATGATTTATTTATAAGTTGATGAACTCATACCAAACCAGGGATACAATTTCATTATGATTTCTCTTCTTCTGTATTTGAGTCCACCACTTGTCTAATTTATTTTCCAAATCATAAACAACAAAAATGTACTTTTCATGTTCTTTACAATGAAGGATAGAAAATAACTTTTCAATGGTATTGATTCATCATTCATAAATAAGGGGTTTTGAAGAACCAATGAAATAATGTGGACATTGACTTAAGAAGGACTCAACATAATGTTGTTCCCTCCTCTGCTCATTTGAATTTATTGCATGACTCATTTCTTGTGGGAGTATATTGATAAGACTTTTCATTCATCCCCTACAACATTCATTTAATCAAGAGGGAATTCATTTAATTTCCCATAACATCCACCATTAACACATTTCCTACTAGTTACACCCATTTACTAAAAGAAGAGGTCATAGTTTGTGAAAAAAACTTATCACAGTAGTATAACCACATAATCAAGGGAAATTATATATATGATTTCAATGTATTACAAATTAGATTTAATACTAGGAAATTCGTATCTTACTTATATTTAAATGCATAATGATGTTTTGTGAAGAGTTTGTGAATTTCTAATGTATATCCCCTAGAAGTTTCAAATTAGGTGATATGATTGACATGTTGTCATGTACCAGGTTATGCTTGAGTCAGGCCTGATGCACCTTTTTTGAGATGTTACCCAAAGGTACAACATTTCCATATCCATATCCACTTGTAGTATCCACACAGTGTTTTATTGCTAGAAAATCCCTTACTTTATACTTTCAAAAAATTTCTAGATATATTCATTATCCTTATAATTATCCGTAGATATGTAATTAGGGTTCTCACTATGGTTTTCTCATACTAGTATCTAATGGTTGAGTAAAAAATTTCAATGATACAAAACTATAAATTCCAAAGATTTACGTACATTAAAATTACATCACTATTTCAAAGTACTTAAAACATTAAAAAAAAGACACCAAATGACCAAATTAGTTTAGTTCCATGGAAGCATTGTAAACAAAACTCTGGTTTTGTGAAAGATATTCAGTTTTTTACATAAAGAACATTCCCTTTAGTAACCATTTATAATTATTTTAATTATAACTTGTGGAATATACAACATAAGAAATGGTGAGCTCATATAGTCATTATGTGAAAACACATGTGACATGTAAATATAATCATTAGTTTAAAGGTATGATAATATGATAAAGAAAATAAAAGATCATACCATATGTATCAATGATCATAAAAATGAATCATGAATAAATAATGAACATTCATAAGAAATGAATCATAATAAAAAAAAATTATGAAATCATAACATATGAATAAAACATTTAATTGTGGAATACATATAGTCATGTAGTATCATTTCTTATATGTCAATATTCCCTAAAAGAAAAAATCAAGGATATTATTTAGGACTATACCTACTAGTAAGGACCCACCACTATCCATAGTTGTACTAATATCATTATAATGGGATCATAATTCCACTCTTCCCATGGTGGATAAGTTTTCCCCATCATCCCATAGTTTTTTGGGTTTCCCCATCTTCACTTTGTGGACCAGGTTTCCCTATCTTCCCATAGAGGAACAAGTTTCCCAATTTTTACATTGTGGTTTAAGCCAATTGAATTTTTCCCATCATTATATCATATGAAATAAATCATTTTTAATATATGGGAAGTAGATATAGGTCTCCCCAATAAAATAATAGACACAATACATATGTGTTCTATAAAAACATAAAAAATTCATCAAACCCGAAACCATTGAAAAGTAATGGGTTCCATAAACATCATTCCATCATAAAAATAAAAATAACTCATTATTAAAAAGAGAAATAATAATTTTTCATTGAATTATATCCTAGTAAAACATATGCGACATAAAATAATGTTATATTAGATGGAAAATAAATTTAAGAGATCGGTTGAAAAAATTTCATGATGAAAATATTATGTTTCCTTAAAGAATGATTTCTAAATTATAAAACATTTATAATACACACTTAATAAAAAATTATATTTTTTAAGATCTAATGGATGTATTAAGAAATATTTTAAACATATTTGAATTCAACTTCCTTGAAATTTCATAAACTAACATTTTAGATAAATTTAATGTTTTATAAAACAATTTTATATGGAACATAGATTTCAATATAATGAGAGAAAAAGATTATAAGAAACATATAATATCATCAAAACAAGTATATTCTTGAAAAAAAAATTAAACGGATGGTATATACGCCTAGAAATATAATATTGGTATATAACAAAATAATTGTCTCAAAGGAGTACAATTAAGATAAAATTACCATAGAAATTTTGTACCTTTTGATTTACAAACCACAAGAAAGAGCGGTCATAAAAAGGATATGAAAATACATATAATATTCTGGATAATACTCATAAAATACATTCATTTTCCATATATACATGACATAGAAGAAACACGTTTTGTATAAGGCACGTGTCCCAAAAAAATTAATGTCAGTCATAAATCTCTTACAACTTGAGTAACATATGAATGATGTAACCAATAAAAAAAACATTTATATAATTTAATATAATTACATAAAATTAATTAATTTTATAACATGTTATATCTTAGTATATACACCACACAAAAAAAGAGATCGGTGAATATGGCATGTATCTTAGATATATAAAATGTGAGATGAAACACCCTTACATCAAGTCTTGACATTCTCTTAACGTGTTAAAACCTAGTATATAATAAATTTAATTTCATTATAAACATATTTTATAATAATTTCCATATATATAATACCATATATATTTTACTTATGAATTTATAATACTGTCTTTGTAATAGTTCCATGTTAAAGCCATGTTTCAGGTAATAATCACTTTGTTTTGTCATACATGTTTTGACTATTAATTCATGATCCTGTAACTTAAATCAAGATTTACATATTTTGATAATAAAAAAATTAATTATATATAATATTTATTCATAATATAAACATTTAAAATAATTTATAAATTATAGATAATTGAAATGGACTAAACCGTTCATGGAGATGGTTGGCCGTAGATACGCATGACCACTGTTTTCATTTTCATTTCAGGTTAAATGGAAAGAAATAATATATTATATTATCATTCCAAAATAATTATATGGTTATATAAAACATATATATATATAAATAAAAATCCTTATTACCATCCATATAATATTTGTGAATAATGATTCACATCATGTTGTGGAGATGGTAATCCATATGTACGCAAAAGTGACGTTATCATTTTCACGATTTTTAATATAGAAAAATATAGATGTTATATTATAAATATAGAAATATAATTACACCCTAAATATCATATAAAAATATAATTTCTATCCTAATGAGTTATCATAGGATTTGTTAAAATAAAAAATGAACAACATCCTTTCGTTAGATTACACTTATCTGTATACAAGAAATATATATTCGTAACCTATTGGAGGGAAATTTTTTTGAGTTTGGGTCGAACAATTATTATAAAAAATCCCAATATATTAAATATAAATAGGTTTTAATATAAAAATTAATGAAACATAATTTAATTTGTTCAAGGAAAAAATAAAATAAAAACGTTTGTTGACGAATATTACCTATTCTTTGGGTATCTCTTTTTTATTTTCAGAAAAGAACTCCATTTGTTGAATGTTTGAGCTATATAAGGCTTCTCGGATTACTGAAAAACGATTTGGAAGATACTTGGGTAGATTTTGGTCAAGACATGGTGTTTAGAGTTTATAATTAAAGACAATTATATGTTCCCTTTAATAAGATAGGTGAGGGGCAAACTTGAAATCTCTAAATATATTAAATTACTATAAATTAGTTTTTAACTAAAAATGAGTCCAAAGTGAGTTATATATAATATAATATAGGAATCGATCTAAATACTAACAATAAATAATTTTTGGTATGTTCATATGTATTATTACCCTTATCTCTTAGCTTGAACCCTCAATTAATTTCTTTAACTCTTATTGTGAAAAAATGTGTTTTACGGCATATGGGTTAATATTGTTACTATAAAAATCCAAAACAGAAATAATCAGGTAATTTAGGAGATTTCAATAATTATGACATTTATTTTTTGGAACCTTGTATATTTATAAATTTTATACCATTTCCTACAATATTATTTATTTTAAAATATCAACAATATCAATATTGATACTATACATTAGCTGACTTTTTTAAAAATATCATAATAATATGATATCTTGAAACAAAATAATTTAAATTATACCTATAATTTTAATTGAATACATAAAATTCATGTGTGGAATTAATTATATAAAATTATATATTATATATTTTATTATTATCATTTATTTGATTCTTATATTAATTGATCAATTGATGCATCATCATTATGTCTTATTTAATAAAAATATTCCACTCCTACAAATTTTAAAAAATAAAAATGATTTATAAAATCATTTTATATTTCCAAAAACTATTTATATCCTAACATATCATTTTTTAACAACATATTAAAAATACTTCTTTTTGAAAAATAGAACTGTCACACAATTTTATTCCGATTGAACATAAAATGAAAAAAGTGTTAAATTCTTCCAAGTTGCTCCATGTGGAAGTAAAATCCAAAAAATCAATATTTATGCTGACGCACAAAGATCCAATTAAATTAGGACTTGTTTAAGGTTAATTTTATATTAGGTATAATATTATATTTATCATTAATTACAAAATTTCTCATTAGCTGTGGAAAGAAAATATATTACTAAATCTACTAGTCATAATGTCTAAAAATAAAAGAGGAATTATAAAAAATTTAAACCTTGTAATTAAAAATAAGGAATCTATTTTATCATATTTAAAACACATAATTTCTATAAACTAATTTAAAAATAATCTCATTGATGTGGTTAGAAAATGAATTATTAACGTTAAAATAGGTAAAATATTGAAACATTTTTATATCTAAATTCAATGTATCATTAATGGAAATGTCCAATATTAGATTATATGATAAATAGTTATGTATTTATAATAAAAAAACAATGAAACATATAATTTAACACTATAAATTATTTCAATGAAAAAAATTATTGAAAAAATTATTATTTTATTACCAATTCAAAAAAATAAGAATCATATCAGATAAGTTCCAAAAAACAATGTAAATTTTTATATTTCACTCTAATAGAAGATTAATATTTATAAATATAACATTTATAAAAGTTTAAAAAATTGCATTTAAAATGGTTTATCCATTAAAAGATGGTAAATTTACCCTTTCGAAAATTATAGGCTTTAATTCATAAAAACGGATTTGTTCTCATTTTAGGCCTATAAATTATAATGTATCAATATAAAAAATATTTTATTGGATAGATAACAAATAAATGACATTAATATAATTCACTAATTGTATTTAATTTAATTTATTATATCAAAACTACATTTCCAATAAAAAATCCTTTATAATCATTTAGTATATATTTTTATTTATAATTAATTTATATCTAATTAATTAATATTATAAAACTATTATTTTCATAAGTTAGTTAATTTTATTAATAATTTAAAATTTAATGGCTATGATAAATCTCGATATATTACGTAATAATATTTTTATAATATACAATTAGTTTGTAAAACACGGTATTCTGTTTAATGAAAGCTATTTAGGGAACTCATCATTATGTGTAACAAAAGAAAAACATAGTTTTTCATAGAACACAATCCAATCCATGTGTTTCATGTAGAGAAAACTTTAAATGGTGTTGTAAATAATTGAATCCAAGCATTGTGTTTTTTATATAGACAAAACAATATTTAGTATTTTGTGAAATGAAAAATATAAAATATATGAATTTATTTTTTAACAAAATCAATGGGTGATTCATAAGGGGTTATAATAAATTCAAATAGATACATATATAAAAAAATGTCCTATAATAATAGGTTTATACTATATGAATCCCAATTGTCCTTATTTTTGAGGATAACAGAATCACTGGGATTTTCCATTGATGAAGGTCAAGTGATGATTCAACATCGAATGCATGAAAGAAACAATTTTTAGGAGATGTTCATTATCATTATCATCACAACCTAAACCATATTTATTGAATTATCCTACAAAATCTCCCCATCACATATCTTGCCTTTAAGGGATTTACTAGTGCAATAAAGGGATTTAAATCCAGACCCAAACTATCCGACGTTTAATATTATCTACTAAATAAACAAAAAATATATTTATAAATTTTTAATATTAATTTTTATTTATTACCTGGTAAGTTTGTTAAAAATTAAATTTTTAAGAGACAAATTTTTTTTTGAACAATATTATATTGAAAATGACACTCTTGATGATTTTTTTAAAAAATTAAAATTAAAATTATTTTATAAAAACAATTTATTTAAATAGTATTTTTTAAATATAAATTATTAAATAAATTTATAAAGTCAAATGAAATCATTAGAAGGGTCGTAAAACTGTTATCGTCAAAAAATACTATTTTTCAATAAATTTTAATTTTCATTAAAAAAATCATTAATATATTTAATGAATTTTTATAATCAATAGATATTCATATTGAAATAGGAATATAAAAAATATCCCATATTGATTTGTTAATAATATACTAAAAATGTATGTTTTTTATGTAAAATTTATATATAGTATAAATATAAAATATGTAATATGAATCATAATGACAAAAATGTATCCATGGGTGAATACATATTTCTTAATTATTTTTTCCCTTAAAAAAATATGATTAATTTTATAAACCCTTAATGAATCCTCTAAACCCTATATTTAATTTTAAGGATTTAAAATCATTTCACTTCAAACATCACTCACATCCACAAAACCAAGGTTATTATATTAATTAGATAAGTTATTAAACATGTGAAATAATTACAACCCCTATTTTTGGTAGAAACCATTAGAAAAAAATTGTGATGTACTATGGCTTTTTATTACATTATCATAAAGATTCCAATATCTATGTTTTTTAATAGATAAAGAATTATCCTCTCTATTACCAAACCAATAAACCAACATCCCATTCCAATATACACAAAACTCATAGAAAACTACATTTCAATACCCTTATATCTCTATATTCATCTCATGGTTCCCCCGTGTTCTTAATAAGTGCATCATAATCATTAAAAATGTCACTCTCAGGGTAAGAGATCATTCCCTTGTTTTTTTAGTCAAAAACCATTATAAAATTATAACATTTATTTCAATTATTTATGTAGGAATATGATTTTATATATTTTTCTTATGTCCCTTGTGATTTCAAAGTGTTTATATGTAATGAACTAACCAAGGGAGCCAAAAAAGAGGCCCTAGGTCGAGATATCCTCTCGGACTAGGGGGCGATAGCCACTCCCCCCCCTCGAGGGGGAGGATACTCAGTAGCAACTTTCGAGATATTAATCAAACTCATTTTCCTGTTCTCTAATCCTGATTTCATTCCTTCTTCGCCCATGTATCTTTTATCTTGATAGTCAACAATTAATTCGACATATCAACAAAATTGCAAATCTCAACCTAAGAATACATTAAGGTGTCCCCTCTCATGTATCTTACCTTCACTGTGTTCTTTATGAATCATCAACCGTATATAGATCTCATCGATCATTGGATTTTTTAATCAAGGGGTCTATAAGTGGAAGTTACGATAAGGATTCTAGAAACCAAACATATCATGATTCAATATACATTTGAATATGAACTGATTATTTCATGGTCGAGAAACCCTTGACCCATTTATGGTTAATTATTTATTCTCGTCATATGGTCATACAATTTTCATGTGATGTGGGATTCACCAACAATGTATATTTGGATATGTTTTGTAGAATATCCAATCCCATTTCAAAACCCATCAATCATTCGTATGCTAGGATACATGTTTTAGTGTTATCTTTTTTCAGATAGTAGGACTATGGTAGTTTTCCATATGATCTTGTTGAGGTTTTATGTTGAAGTTAATGAATTTAAGGAGCATGTAGATAATTTTGGATTATTTTGTGTGAGATGTTATGATATACATAGTGCACATTTTTGAATCATGGTATGAGTTCTTATCATAATGAATGAAACTAGAAAACAACATAGATGTTTGTAGGCATTGGGGTTGGGGAACATTTGTGCCGGTTTGGATGTAAAAGAGACTCAGGCCTCCATTGTCCCTTCTGTTGTGTGTAGAAAGCAACAAGATGTGAATCTCGATATGAAAATTCAGGTAGGTGAAGGTTCTATGGCTTCTGGTATTATAAATGCAGTAAATCAATAGTAAGAAAGTGTGTATCCTCGTTAACTGAGGGTCATTGGAATCATTAATATGTTGAGACGTTACTTGGAAGGATATTCATGTTCTAATGATGTCACAAAGGATAAACACTTATGTTCTATGGTGGATGTGAATCTTCATATACATAATGGTGTTGTTAACCGAATTGAGGTGAATGATCACTTTTTAAGCCAAAAGGAATAAGCACAGATTGCTGGTGCCAATGCTAGTTTATTCTAGGATAAAGATTCTAAGAATAACTAGATAGGGGAACATTTGGATCTATTTAAGGAAGTTTTGGAATATATGGATGGTGGAATTACCATGATATTGGGGAGAATATTCCATGTTTTGTCTTCCAAGATTCTAATATTCATCCACACTGCATGGGTCAAGGATTAGTTCAACCAAGATTTGAATATAGGCCGGTGAAGGAATCAATTAATGTGGAGTATGATAATGAAAAGTTTATTGACATCAATATTTCTAAAACCCAGACCTGGGAGTTGTTGGGACATTATGTTGTAGGTTAGTGACTGGCCATGAGGCAATCCAAACCATCAACTACATTACAAGTCTAGAGGGATTGCCTCAAGACCAAGATAATTACATTGAGTTTAAAATAACTTGTGGGATAGAGACTGAGGAGGGTCTCCATTTCTATTTTTAAGAGAAAAAATTGGGAGGGAATCATAGTAATATTCTATACCATGAAATCATGAAAAGGGTCATTAGTCTGATCAGGGAACTAGAGGTTGTATCTTGACATTAGGAAAAAAATAAAGGGCACAAGGATTACTCGTACCTTCCAAATCTAATGGAGACCAGGTCCTGTAAAAAATTTAAATAAAATTATATAAAAATCATTCTCTATTATATTATAAATATATTGGAGAACCTTAAAGATCTAATGACAGATTCAGTTGAGGTCGATGAAAAAAATAATGTGAAAAATGTTGATAATGTGAAATCCATGTGACTTATTATCTACTTAGATGAATAAATGGTAGAAGTGTTTATTTATATAAACTTTACACTGGAAGAGGCAGATAAGTTGATCGGTACGACGCTTCGAGTGTGGTCAATAGTGAGAAGGTTTCTTCTATTAAAAAACATGACCTTATATAGGTAAGGGGTTTTAATGAAGGGAAGTTATGTAATGAGTAGTACACTAAAACATTGGATATGTTATAGGATCTCTTTAAAGACATTATTATTGATGATATAGATACATAAGTTCACATTATCTCTTTGAAACTCTATTGGGAGGAATAATCTAATAGGCTTAAGTTCGGTTTCAATAATTCTATGATCTCTTATAAGGTATGTCCTCAAGATAAAAATATACAATTTCTAACTTTTCAATAAAAGTGTTTTCTAATAAAAATTTAATATTCACTCATTCATCCTTGGGAAACTAGACATGTAACCCAATGTGGTCCGCAACATGGATAAGAATAGAAACACAAAAGAAATATGGTTCAGGATAAGAATGAATAAGGAACAAAATATGTTAAATCTCAAAAAAAAAGGAACATATCATGAGTCATAAAAAATACAATTTTAAAAAATTATGAAATTAAATATAATACATTATATGACTAAACAAGTCCATGTCTAACCATTGATCACTATGAAGCCATCCCACTACGAATATGATGACAACAAAAGAAACTAAGAAGCTACCCAATTACTATCCCTTTACATATTTCATAAAAACAAATATCAAAAAACACCCTAATGAAAAATTAGGATTTTATCATAAATACTAAAAGGATACCAACAAAGAATATATATAATTTGTAATGTCAATAATTTATTAGTTCTATATTTAAAAAAAATTCAAATAATTTATATAAAGAAAACCTATATTAAGAAAACATTACCTTGGATTCTATAAAAGCATATCACAATCAAAAAATCCAAGAATATTTCAAGTATGAAATAATGTAGGAAACCAAAAATGGATACAGCCAAAGAAAAATGTGGGAGATAATAACCATGAGAATACAATCATTTATTAAACAAATTATAAATGTAAAATCACACAATTTTGGAATTAATATATGAATATAATTTCTTGAAATTGAAAAATCCCAAATCCAAGCCAACTATATTATGGAATTAATTTTTTTTCATGTATTCCATGAAAATAGTTTTTTATCATTCTTTGGTTGGGTCTTGTCTAGGTATTTATTGATTAATTTTTTGGAATTTCTTGGAAATGTCTATGTTGTGTGTGGTTGGGACACAATCATCCCAAACTGTGCACCCACCTAGTTTAAACTATGAAAACCCAGGATGTTTTGGTTTCATGGTTGGCACATGATTACAAAATCTATGTCACCACCTAGTATAAAGTATACCACCAATTAATGGGGTCCAAGATTAGGGCACACAATTTGTCAAATCCTACGGCCCTGCCTAGATATCTATGTGTGTAAGCATATATATATATAATAAAATAAAATTAAAATTTCCATTTTTCCATTTTTCCTCTAAATGGACACTAAATAGGAATTACTCAAAATAATAGGTCTTGTAGGATCTCAATATCCACAATCGGATCCTCTAATCCCCTTAAGGGGTATATCTATAATGCCCCAACCTTAAACCTTACTTAATCTTGAGTTATTACAACATTTCACATTGAGGATCTTTTCAGGTTTAGAGTTTTAGAGAATTAGATCATAAAACTTTCATTACATTATACATTTTAACAAAGTGGTTACATAAAAGATAGTATTCATTTTTCCCATCAATGGAAACATATTTAAAATAAAACATGGATTCCTTCTTGTCACTTTCTTAACATTGTCATCACATCATGTACCTTTCCCTTGAACTGTGAAAATAATTTCAAAAACTTGGGATGAGCCTAAAAAGATCAGTAAGGGTTATAAAAATATGGAAAGGAAACATGAGTTCATATATACATAATAATTAAATCATACTTTACCCATAAAACATAGGCACTTTAACATACCCCATAAAATCATGAATAAATCATAGAAATCATAAAACATAAAGGTAACTTGAGGCATTCATAACATTATTACATAGGGAGTAACCCTCTTGGTTATGTTTGGAATAAAAATCACAGTATATTTCCTAAATCTCTTCAAAGAAACATTAACGTTTCACTCATTCGCATTACCCAATGCATTGGAGAGCTATATCGGGCTCACCCGCCCTTAGTTTATCACGGAACCACCCGTCATTATAACAATTCCCAAGAACCATAACATAATCGTATCACATAAAACATTCATAAATGAAACATAGAATTTCCACATTTCAATCACCAGATATCAATACAACACATTGATATAATAAAAACTTTATGAAAACCATTTTCAATACCAAAATAAAAGAAAAGTAATACATGGTATTTATTTTTCATTTTAAAAAAAGGTATGGATTGTAGAGGAAGCTGAAACTCAAATAATGGTCATGGTGGCGGAGAAGTCGTTTTCACCGCATACGTATGACAAAAATATTCCCTTTTGTCATTTAGTAAAATGCTTTGTATAAAAAAGATTCCTTTTGGATAAACATAAAAGTCAAAGGGGTTTATACACCGTATAAAAGAAGGTTGTGTATAAAACAAAATATGCCTCAATAAATAGAGATTGAGACGAAGTCCCATACAAATATCATTTATTAAATAAAATAGATCTATTATGTGTATTCAATATATTTACACATAAATAAAGCATAAATACCAGATAGGACATAATGATATCATGACATAATTTGAAAGTATGAGATTAACACAATGAATGGAAATTGGGTTAAGAAGTTCCCTTACCTCGAGTCCGACATGACTAGATCATTCTTTAAACTCTTGAATAATAAACTTGAGTTTATTTCTACTTTCTTAAGAACCATTTTCAAGTTCATTATTCTTTTTATATCACTTATTACCATGTCGTGAACACTATGCAATTATTTAAGTTCATAACGGTCATTTTAACGATCATCGGTACTTGAGTAAAAAATATGCTCTTTATAATTACAAGTTGTTCATGTATACATTATATCAAGAGTCATAATCTTGATGTATATATCATATATATCCTATATATCCAGTATATACATGCATTTATAATATTACATAATGTTTAGAGGTATGAAATTTAATGCACCGTTCATGGAGACTGTAAGCCGTACGTATGCATGAACGCTACTTTCATGTCTATTTCGTATTTTATGGAATGGAATCATAATGATATAAAGGTATATTATAATTATAGTATAGTATAATATATAATATCATTAATTAAATCCTTTATAAGTCCCACATATGGCATTAACGAATCAAATCACTTTGAGGGGGCGGTAGTCCGCACTTCCTAAAATGAAGATATCACGTTTACCCATAATGGTAACCATAAAGGTATGCCATAAATGAAAAATACAGAAGCTTAAGTAAAACATAAACATATTATATATCATATATAAATATAGTGTCATCTTAATGGCCACCTTTGATGGTGTTAAAATAATATTTAACAATCATCATTTCGTGAGGCCGAAATTCGCCATCCATGGAAACAATATGTTCATTAACCATTAGATGTAGGTGTGTGTACGTGTAGATCTAATACTTCTTATAAAAACATCCTAGTATATGGAAGATACTTTTGTTGTTACAAAAGAAAGGAATAAAAAGATTTAATGGGGTTCGAGAAGAAAAATAAAATCGAAGGACACAAGTGAAGACATTACCTAACAAACGGGTAATTCTTTTTGATTTGAGCTCAAAAGATTCATTGGGAAGGCTTCTGCACAAAGTGAGGCTTCTAGGAGTTAGAGAGGGATGTGTAGAGACAAAATGGGAAGGTTTTGGCCGAGACAAAGGCTTTGGATGTGTGGGTAAGGAGGTAGAGGTGGGGGCCTTTTATAAGAGGAGAGGAGGGGAACTCTTGGAAAGTAAAGAAATGTTACTTTATTTTAAAATGAGTTTCGTATTTAAAAGGTCCCACATTGATATAATTCTTGGATAGGTGATAAGGGATTGAAATATACCCATCCAATTGGTTTTTTACAAGTGTATGTTATAGTTTTAACATTATCTTTTCATTTTATTTAAATCGTTAAATAATGAAGTAATCGCTGCATCATCATGATGTAATAAATAATTTAATTTATTTAATGACTATAAATTATGAAAAATGCTATGACGTAGGATATATTTTTAGCTTTCTAATGACTATTTATAGTCAAAATTCGGACTTGTATAACCCCATTTAAAAATTGTTTTAGTAAAACAACTCATGTTTGAGTCATTTTTATTTTAACATTAAATAAAAAGATATTAATTTCATTTTCCTACCAAAGTGGCGCCATGGGGTCCCCAAGTTGACCCATGGATTTTCTATGTCGGCCATGACACATTAAATAAGGGTAGGACATGTGTCAAGTTCATTTCATATTATTAAAACATTATTTTTACCTTAAACTACACTAATTACCTCTATTCGCGATTAATAAACTTAAAAGTTACTATTCACCAAAAAATTATTTTAATCTCATTGAACCACATTTTACATCTTAATGAAAACCATGTATGTCGGATTTTTGAAATTCAAAACACAGAGGTGGTAAAATTTCATTAAAACGAAAAATCAGTTTTTTAAGTACCACTTAGTGGTTTCACTATTCATCAAAATTGAAGTTTTTCAGAAGAATACAAAAAATTCACCCTAAGATATATTTGATATTCCGAATTCAAAAATGGAGTCTATTTTACAAAATTCAAAACATATATGTTGCATTAATTAATTTAATAATTAATTCCCGCTGTCAGAGAAAATAGTGTGTTTTTATGAAACAATAAGTATCAAAATATTGACACTAGTTTAAGTCCAATTTCAAAGTGAAATTATTTCCAACGACCACTATTGGATTAAATGGTAAAAATATATTCAAATTGAACTTCCAAACCAATTCAAAAGATAATCTAACCATATAATTAAATTATATTAAAAAGCAGATTTGATGTAAAATGCAGTATTTTTTCACTATTCATTAAAAAATGAACATTGTCAGAAAAATACCAAAAAATTATGAAATGTAAATTTCAATTTCCCAATAATAAATAATAATTTTATTTTGACCAATAGAGATTATAAAATTGTCAATTTTTTGATTTAAAAATGGTTTTCCATTAAAAAGCAGTAAAACAATATTTTAAAAATATAAGTTTATTCCATGCTTCATATTGAATTTATTATCATTTTAAGCCTCTAAAACACTATCTAATTCATAAATAGACATAGATAAAAATATCTATTATTCATTACTTAATTGGGATGTTACATCCTTACCCCATTTAGAAAATTGCGTCCCCACAATTCATTTACTTATCGAATAAGTGGGGGTATTTATCCCTAATTGCACTTTCAGATTCCCATGTTGCCTCTTAAATCATGTGGTTTTTCCACAAAACCTTTACCTGATGAATCACCTTATTCTGTAACACCGTCTCCCTGTAGTCAAGAATATGGTCCGGTTGTTCCTCATAAGATAGATTCTCTTCCAACTGAACTATCTATAGACTCAAAACATGATATGGATCTGGCATATACTTTCTCAACATCGAAACATGAAAAACATTGTGTACCTGAGATAAACTCAGAGGTAAAGCCAATCGGTAAGCAACTGATCCAACTCTCTCCAGAATTTCATATGGTCCAATGAACCTTGGACTCAGCTTTACTTTCTTACCAAAACGCATCACACTTTTCCATGGTGAGACTTTGAGAAAAACATGATCACCTTCCTCAAAAGAGAGATCATTCCTCCTGTTGTCGGCATAACTCTTCTACCTACTCTGAGCTGTTCTCATGTGTTTCTGTATCAGCTGAACTTTTTCTGCCAACTCTTCTACCAATTCTGGTCCCATCAGCTTCCTTTCACCTAGTTCTTCCCAGAAAGCTGAAGTTCGACACCGCTTCACATATAACGCCTCAAATGGTGCCATCTGTATACTGGAATGAAAACTATTATTATATGTAAACTCAACCAAAGAAAGATTTTGGTCCCAACTTCCCTGATAATCCATCGAACAAGCATGTAGCATATCCTCCAAAGTCTGGATCGTTCGTTCTGAATGTCCATATGATTGAGGATGAAAAGATGTACTAAAATTTAATTCAGTACCCTACGACTTTTGAAGGAATTTAAAAAAGTGAGAAGTAAATCTGGGATCACAATTAGATACAATGGATAGGGGAAATCCATGCAACATGACTATCTATTAAAGATACAATCGATAAAGTTGATCTAGGAAAAAAATATCTCTTATACCATGTAAATGATCATATTTAGTCAAGCGATCAACAATAACCCATATTTCATTATTACCTCGAGATGTCTTCGGAAATCCCACAACGAAGTCCATGGATATATTTTCCCATTTCCACTCTATCACTGGTAAAGGATGAAGCATCCCTTTCGGTAACTGCCGCTCTTCTTTAACCTGCTGACATGTCAAAAACTTCATAGTAAAATCAGCAATATCTTTTTTCATTCCATCCAACCAGTAATACTCCCGCAGATCTCCATACATCTTAGTACTGCCAGTATGAACTGAAAACAAAGAACTATGAGCTTCACATAACAACTCTCTCTTCAACTGTGAATCACAAGGCACACACAATCTCTTCCCAAATCTCAAAACAAAATCATTATCAATATTAAATTCAGGCAACTTACACTTCTGAACCAGCTCTACCTTTTTCTGCAACTCACTATCTTGCTTCTGTGCTTTCTTGATTCTATTTGATAGAGAAGATTTCACTGATACCGGAAACAAAACAGACGGACATCCTGCACCAAAAACTTCTATGACAAAGTTCATCAAATCCTTAACCAAAGGATCACGTTCCAAATGAAACATTGTTAATGAAGCATTACTTTTTCGACTCAAAGCATTAGACACTTTATTTGCTTTTCCTGGATTGTAATGAATTGTACAATAATAATCCTTGATTAATTCCAGCCATCTCCTCTGTCTCATGTTCAATTCTTTCTAAGTGAATATATACTTTAAACTTTTGTGATAGGTATATATTTCACACTTTACTCCATAAAAATGATGCCTCCAAAATTTTAAAGCGAAAACAACAGCAGAAAATTCCAAACCACGTGTAGGATAATTTACCTTATGAGTTTTCAGCTAACGTGAAACATATGCAATTACCTGATCATTCTGCATTAGGATGCATCCAAGTCCTTTCAATGAAGCATCACTAAAGATAACAAACTCACCCTTCCTGGAAGATAGTTCCAAAACAGGATCATTCACTAATCTTCTTTTCAATTCCTCAAAACAATCATCACATTCTTTTGTCCAGATAAACTTATCACCCTTATGAGTTAGCTTAGTCATTAGACTATATAATCGTGAAAGAAATTCAACAAACCTTCGGTAGAAACATGACAAACCAAGAAAACTACAAATCTCGGTTACATTTGTGGGTCTCGCCCATTCTTCCATAACCATTGTTTTTGGAGGATCAAAATTTATCCCATCTTAAGAAACAATGTGACCAAGGAATGAAATTTGTTGTAACCAAAACTCACACTTGCTGAATTTTTCATATAGTTTCTTTTCTTTCAAGGTTTGAAAAATAACCCTTAAATGACTTTCATGCTCCTCTTTTCTTTTAGAGAACACCAAAATATCATCAATAAAAATAGCCAACATTTTTCACCTGAGTCAACTGAGCTATCACTGCAACAAACTATTTAGTTCTGATTCTGACCATCTCAGGATATTGATTTGAAAGGTCATTTCCCTCTGTATGCCGTCCCTGAAAATCTGATATGTTCCCTCTATGAAAAACTATTCTTGACACAAATAATATCTTAGGAGAAGCAACATGGTAATCTTCAAATTCTATATCATTTAAATATGACAATAAAAAAAATAGTATTGGATAATAATTTAATAGAATTTTAACTCCTAATGTTGTCTAAACCGACCTCTGATACCAACTATAAGGCCCCATCCTTAAACCTTACTTAATCATGAGTTATTACAAGATTTCACATTGAGGATATTTTCAGGTTTAGAGTTTTAAAGAATTAGATCATAAAACTTACATTACATTCTACATTTAAACAAAGTGGTTACATAAAATATATTATTCATTTTTCCCATCAATGGAAACTTATTTAAAACAAAACATGCATTCTCTCTTGACACTTCCTTGACACTATCATCACATCATGTACCTTTCCCTTGAACTATGAAAATCATTTCAAAAACATGGGATGAGTATAAAAAGCGCTGTAAGGGTTATAATAATATGGAATGGAAACATGAGTTCATATATACATAAGAATGAAATCATACCTTACCCATAAAACATAGGCACTTTAACATACCTCATCAAATCATGAATAAAATATAGAAATCCTAAAACATAAAGGTAACTTGAGTCATTCATAACATTCTTACGTAGGGAGTAACCCTCTTGGTTACATTTAGAATACTCATCACAGTATATTTCCTAAATCTCTTCAGAGAAACCTTAACGTTTCACTCCTTTGCATTACCCAATGCATTGGAGAGCTATATCGGGCTCACCCACCCTTCGTTTATCACGGAACCACCCGTCTTCGTAACAATGCCCAAGAACCATAACATAATCGTATCACATAAAACATGCATAAAGGAATCATAGAATATCCACATGTCAATAACAAGATATAAATACAACACAATGATATAATAAATACATTATGAATACCATTTTCAATACCAAAATAAAAGAAAATTAATACATGGTATTTATTTTTCATTTAAAAAACGTTATGGCTTGTAGAGGAAGACGAAACTCAAATAATGGTCATGGCAGCTGAGAAGTCTTTGTCTCCACTTACGTAAGACAAAAACATTACCTTTTGTAATTTAGTAAAATGATTCGAATAAAAAAGATTCCTTTTGGTTAAATGTAAAAGTCAAAGGGGTTTATACACCATATAAAAGAAGGTTTTGTATAAAACTAAATATGCCTCAATGAATGGAGATTGAGACGAATTCCCATACAAAGATAATTTTTTAAATCAAATAGATCTATTATGTGTATTCACTATATTTACACACAATGAAATCATAAATACCAGATAGGACATAATAATATCATGACATAACATGAAAGTAGGAGATTAACCCAAAGAATGGAAATTGGGTTATGAAGTTCCCTTACCTTGTGTCCGACATGACTCGATCATTCATTAAACTTCTGAATAATAAACTTGAGTTAATTTCTACTTGATTAATAACCATTTTCAAGTTCATTATTCCTTTTATATCACTTATTACCATGTCTTGAACACTATTCAATTATTTATGTTAATAACGGTCGTTTTAACAATCATTGGTTCTTGAGTCAAAAATATGCTCTTTATAATTACAAGTTGTTCTTGTATCCATTATATCCAGAGGTATACTCATGATTTATATATCATATACATCATATATATCCGGTATATACATGCATTTATAATATTACATAATGTTTAGAGGTATGAAATGAAATGCACCGTTCATGGAGATGGTAAGTCGTACGTACGCATGAACGCTACTTTCATTTCTATTTCATATTTTATGGAATAGAATCATAAATATATAAAGGTATATTATAATTACAGTATAATATAAAATATAATATCATTAATTAAATCCTTTATACGTCCCACATATGGCATTAACGAATCAAATCACTTTGAGGGGGCAGTAGTCCGCACTTCCTAAAATGAAGATATCACGTTTACCCATAATGGTAACCATAATGGTATGCCATAAATGAAAAATACTGAAGCATAAGTAAAACATAAAAATATTATATATCATATATAAATATAGTGTCTTCTTAATGGCCACCTTTGAAGGTGTTAAAAGAATATTGAACAATCATCATTTCGTGAGGCAGAAATTCACCATCCACGGAAACAGTATGTTCATTAACCATTAGATGTAGGTGTGTGTAATTGTAGCTCGAATACTTCTTATAAAAACATCCTAGTATATGGAAGATACGTTTTTTGTTATAAAAGAAATGAATAAAAAGATTTTAGGGGGTTGGAGAAGAAAAATAAAACAAAAGGACACAAGTGAAGACATTACCTTAAAAAGGGGTAACTCTTTTTAATTTGAGCTCAAAGGCTTCCTTGGGAAGCCTTATTCCCAATGTGAGGCTTCTAGGAGTTAGAGAGGTATGTGGAGTGACAAAATTGGTAGGGGTTGGCCGAGCCAAAGGCTTTGGAAGTGTGGGTAAGGAGGTAGAAGTGGGGACCCTTTATAAGAGGAGAGTTGGGGCACTCTTGGAAAGTAAAGAAATGTTAATTTATTTTAAAATGAGTTTCGGATTTAAAAGGTCACACATTGATATAATTCTAGGATAAGGTTATAAGGGTTCGAAATATACCCATCCAATAGGTTTTTGAGAAGTGTAAGTTATAGTTTAACATTATCTTTTCATTTTATTTAAATCCTTAAATAATGAGGTAATCACTGCATAATCACGATGTAATCAATAATTTGATTTATTTAATGTCTAAAAATTATAAAACAAATACTATGATGTAGGAAATCTTTTTAGATTTCCAATTACTATTTATAGTCAAAATTCAGACTTGTATAACGCCATTTAAAAATTGTTTTAGTAAAAAAACTCATGTTTGTGTCATTTTCATTTTAACATTATATAAAAAGATATTAATGTCATTTTCCTACCAAAGTGGCTCCATGGGGTTCCCAATATTACCCATGGATTGTCTTGGTCGGCCATGACACATCCAATAATGGTAGTACATGTGTCATGTTCATTTCATATTATTAAAACATTATTTTTACCTTAAACTACACTATTAACCTCTAATCGCGATTAATAAACATAAAAATTACTATTCATCAAAAAATTATTTTAATCCCATTGAACCACATTTTAATTTTTAATGACAACCATGTATGTTGGAATTTTGAAATTCAAAACACAGAGGTGGTAAAATTTCATTTAAATGAAAAATCAGTTTTTTAAGTACCACTTAGTGGTTTCACTATTCATCAAAAATTGAAGTTTTTAAGAAAAAACAAAAAAAAACCCTGAGATATATTTGATATTCCGAATTAAAAAATTAATTCTATTTTATAAAATTTAAAACATATAAGTTGCATTAATCAATTAAATAATTAATTCCTGTTGTCAGAGCAAATAGCGTGTTTTTATGAAACAATAAGTATCAAAAGATTGACACTAGATTAAGTCCAATTTCAAATTGAAATTACATCTAACAACCACTATTGGATTAAATCGTAAAATTATATTCTAATTGAACTTTAAAACAAATTCAATGGTAATCTAGCCACATAATTAAATTAGATTAAAAAGCAATTTTCATGTAAAATGCAGTATTTTTTCACTATTCATTAAAAAATGAACATTTTCAGAAAAATACCAAAAAATTATGCAATGTTAATTTCAATGTCCAAATCATAAATAATAAGTTTATTTTGACAAATAGGTCTTATAAACTTGTCAATTGTTTTATTTAAAAATGGTTTTCCATCAAAAACCAATAAAACAATCTTTTAAAAATATTAGTGTATTCCTTGCTTAAGATTGGATTTATTCTCAATTTAAGCCTCTAAAACACTATCTAATTCATAAATAGACAGAGATAAAAATATATACTATTCATTACTTACTTGTTATGTTACAATATCGATGTGTGGATAACGTCATTTTATCCCCCTCAAATAAGTTATCTTATCTCATTCCTTATATCATTCTCTTGTATTGTATCATCCATAGGGTTTATTAGATAATATTAGTTTTTATTAATATAATCACTTTTGTTATGGATATTTAGTATTATTGTTATTTCAAGATCTCCATTTATGTTGTTCGTTGTTGGTAATTCAAACTACTGGTGTTGAGTTTTGGTATAGTTATTAATGGTAAGCGATTACGTTGAGATTTTCAATTTATGAAATCATAGATTTTAATGTTTAAAATTAAATTTATTTTAAATGAATTAGGAGAACCCAATTAGATGCATAATAGAATATTCGTTTATTTTGTATGTATTTTGAGCAAAACCCCAAAATCTAATGGATTAATAATTTTCAGTGCACTTTTGAAATTGATTCAAATGGAAAGTAATTAGGAAATAAATCTAAGAAAATAGATAAGTTTTATTTTTTGGGAACTTATTATTAGATTTATTTTTAATATAAATTAATTTATTATAAAATTAATCTTTTAATGTGTTTTAACATGACTGATTTTGAATCTAATGATTATCATTTTCCTTTAATGGGGAGAGGTTGAAAATTTCCCTTAAGTGGGAGAGTATATAAGTTTACCTTACATAGGAGGGAATTCTTTTTTATCAAATGTTGGAGTTGATTTAATTTTACATTGAGTGGGGTTGTAGTTTTTTAGTTTGATATATATATATATATATATATATGTTAAATTTATTGTGAACTTTTTCACTCATGCCCATTTTATTTATATAAATAGTTTTAAATGAAAGGATTATTAATACATTTTCTGAAATGTTTCCATATTTTTAAATGAAAAAAATTTCTTGATTTAAATATAAAAAAATTACTTCATGCTTGTATTTTAATTATTTTAAAGCATGTTTTGGTCTATTTATTATAGAATATTAATACGAAACACTTGGTGAGACCTTATTGGGATTTTACCTCACAACATGTCATTGATTTAATTTTTTTGAATATTTTATGTTTATAGGTTTGATTATAGGGAATTTCCCAATAATAGGAAGTGGATATTATATACCCTTTTGTGATTAATGTTTTGATACATTCGAGATGTTTTTGTTTTATCTTCTTCTTCTATTACAATGGGGATATACTATTTCGGTTTGGTAAGCCCTATTTGACATCAGGTATATTCTCTCACATGACAATTTTGTATAATGCATATATTTATCTGTTTACTTCCACTATTTTTCCAAAAAAGCTTTCCCACATTTATCATTTATAATTCTAGGTTCTAGTCACTAACATTTGGGGATGAGTAATGCCTTTTGGGAAATCACTATGTTGTCAATGGTATTAGAGTAACTAGGTATTAGAGATGGTTCAACAAAAATTTATATTGTAGGGATATGTTTTATCTTTCCTTGATGTCATTATGTAGCTCAAATATCTTTCAGAGACATCTGTTGTTGTTTTACATGACTTCATAGCCATCTCTCATCATAATGACCTTCAGAAATAATAGGTGGTTTTGGAAAAGAATCGTGATGATTTTTTCTAGTTTTTTTCATAATTAATATTTGTATTGGTATAGATCCAAATAATTTTTATCTATATTATGGGATCAATTTCCCTTGTTTCTCTTGTTTATGTACTGATATTAGTAATCCTCTAATTTCATATTTGTTTTTTTGTTATTTTTTATAGAATTAATCCGCTAATAAGACATATGAAACATAAAGTAAATGATGCTACTAATAAACCACGATGATAAAATCCTACTATGGACTAGAATCTAATGGATTTTATATTTACATTCAATCCACGCTATGAGATTGGAACATGCACCCATTCTTGTTCGAGAACCAATTTTGGAACATCATGTGATGGATTCTGATGTCATGCTCAATACTTATTTTTTCATAATCCACCATCATTACAAGGATCAAATAGTTCTCAAGAGGCTGGTAATTAGTTAATAAGAATTGATATTTTATTTTAATTCTACGAGACTCTGGGAGTGATCAACATGAAATGTTCCACCTTCAAACTGTAGAGACATTATAGGAGATAGTGGCGCTCAATAGTGGTGATGAAGAATTACAATGGATTATAGTGGAAGGAAATTAATGTAATTGTCACTAAATATTTCTATCTTGAGTCTATGGTGCCAGAAAATTCTTTTGTGTTTTTTAAAATTGAGAAGGCTGACAGGACCATGACATATTATGCAAACAGACTTATTGAACATTTTCTTTTTCACATTACTATTTATTTAATGTGAAGATGAATATTAAATGGTTATATCTGGAAATTTGATCTGATATTTGTTTTCATGTATTGATAGTGAATCAAACCTCATATGATAATGTGTCAGATATGGTATTGTTGTTTTACCAGGATCTGACTGGTATATAAGGTTTGATGGGTGTTCTGTTTTCTCTTAGTGGTAGTTTTGTGAATTCCTTTATAGGAAAGAATAATCATGAATATTCTAATGGTGGTTCCAAATAATAGTGGTTATATAGACATCATGTAGTTCTTGTAATAGGCCCTTTGAATTTCTTCCACTATAGAAAGCATGGGTAGTCAAAATGGGTTATAATTGAGGCACTAAATATACATGGATCCTTTGGATTATTAGTTCAAATAAAAAAAATTCTATCATAACTATTTTTATTCAGGAAATGTCACCAGATCATCATCACCAAAATGTACTCAGGTCCAATTATATGCTTCAATAATTAATGGGTTCTGGCCATAGGCATCTGGATGTAATCTTCTTCAAGTAATTGAGTAGTCTCCATAAGAAGTGGATACAGGCCCAGTGACTTTGATGGGTAGTATCAATACAAATTCATCTTCAGTTACTACTTTATTATATAATATTTAATCACATTATTTGAATTCAACTCATATTTTGAATCCTATATATCTTCTTATGACGATTTTATCTCATGTGATGGATATTATAACACCACTATAAATGAATTGAGGGATTGGTATTCATTGTCTTACATGTTTCTTCTCTTTATTAGATATTTCCCTTACATGGTATTTTATAGATCTCAACATAAAACATATTAATGTCATTTCCATGATGGATTTATCCACTTCTAAAAAATCCCATATTTATTGTTATCTTTAGATGGTGTCCTTCTCTAGGCCTGATGGGGTGTGCCACATCTTTCATGTAGAAAGGGATATAAGGTCGAATAGAGCCATACCATGATATTCAATGAACTACCCACTAATGTGTGTATACCCACTAATGTGTGTATACCCACTATATGTATCATTTTATGACATTTGGGCTAACAAATTATCTTATAGTCTTTATGTCATTGATGAAACCGATCATAAAAGTGTATCTTTATAATTTCATAGTGGGATTTTTGGATTATATCCATGATAACACAATGTACATGGAGGATCATGTGCATAATCTAAGAGAAGATGTTAATTTTTTTAGAGATTACAAATTCTATGAAAATAAATTGAAATGTGATTTTTCGACATGGGAAGTGAATTTTTGGGACACATGGTGTTATTACATGGTAACATATTTGCTCTTGATAAGAGTGAAACTATTATGACATGGGAGTTGCTAATGATTTTTTTGATTCAGAGCTTTTTGTATTTAGCTTGATATTATTTTGAGTTTGTATAGAGTTTCTCAAATTTGGTATCTGTAATGACTACTCTAACTCATAAGGGAGATATTATTACATTGGATGGGAAAATTTATGAGTAATTTTATTATGATAAAACAGTTTATTCTTTATGTTTCATTGATGACTCTTTTATATGAGGGGAACGGAAATGTGGTCTTCTATTACACATCATGTTTATGGTTGATTTTTTCTTGTTAAATAGGGTAATCAAATTTTATCTTATGGATCTCAACATCTTAGGCCAAGTGGTAATAATTATATGACCAATTATCTTGAACATTATGTTTTGATTAATTTGATTTAGAGTTTATGGAATAACCTTTTCCATTAATGATTTGATGTGAATTATAACACAAAGATCATGATATATATCTTCTATAAAAAACATGATTCTCATTTATAGTAATTCTGTTCAAGAAATTCAATATTTGAATTTTGAAACTCCAATAGATGTGGGAAAGAGAATGTTGTTGTAGATTCCTTATGGGGGAAACATCCAACCTGTGCCCTAAGGGATCATCAGAAGAGTGGAACATGATAGATAATTATGATTAGTTGTATATTGGAGTTTGGGAACTTGGTATGATTGTATATTGAAGAGTATTCTGTTGACCTCCTGTCATATAGAGATAATTATAGAGATAATTATGAAGGAATATCTTCTTGATGATGTATTTTCTTTCATTTGAGACTCTGTTTATGTTGGGGTTATCGTTGTTGAGAAGAAATTCCAAATTGAGGGTATTCTATGTTTTTTAAATATTTTTTTTGTTCTGCTAGCAGTGTGAAATGTTTTGCAGGTGTATTTCCATAATTCAGAGTGGAAAGTGCACCCAAGAACCAAATATATATTCTAGGACATGCAGTAATGATTTTTGAGTCCATGTATAAGATGAGGAATACCTAATTGTCTATCATTATTATACTTTCTAACATGTCCAGTTTGACAACCATAGGCCTTAGTGTTTTCCACATCCACATCCAATTATGGAATGAATGTGGGTTGAGTTTTCTATGGATATTGTGGGTTGGTTTGGAGTAAATTTTTTTTTTGATATGGGTGGTTAATGATTAATTGTCCAAATTAGATCACTTTACACCCATTCATGATTTTGAAAAAGATGATAGGTTTAGAAATCTCTCTATGAAATGTATTGTTCAATTATGTGGTGTTTCATGGGTTATTATTTCTTATTTGGATCCACCTCTTATACATAACCCCTCAAGAGGCCTTTAGTAGGAATTTATATCTCAAGTACGTTTTAATATGACAATTCATCCATTAACGGATGACCATATAGATAGGACTATAATGATTCTTGAGGATATGCTTGGTGCCATTATTATTGATCTTGTTTGATCATGGTAAGGCCATTTGGGACTGGTTGATCTTTCTTATAAAAATAGTTATCAGCTAACTATTAGAATTGATTCTATTGATGCCTTGTATGGTTACCTTGTAAATCACCATTTTGTTGGACATAGATTAGTTAATGTTCCAAGATTGAATGGATCGTGGTTCAAGATATGAAAGTAATTATTCATTAAATTATTCCGTTACTATTGACGATTCAAATCCAATGTATTCTCTATGTTGATCATCACCATTGTCCAACATAAATTTCAATTGATTATCGTGTTTTCATGAAATTTTTAACACATTTGGGACATCAAATGTTTCTATGGAAAGGTATCCTTGATCCTCATTTTTTGGTACCTCTCAATATTATTGAGATCATGTGGAATGTGTATTATTATTTAGATCATTCTCTATAGTTGACATCGATACATAATCCCTTCCATGTATTACAGTTGTGAAATTATCATTCAGATTCACCTCATGTTTTTAGGTAGAGTGATATTGATGTTGACATCGACTTATATGTGACTGAGCATAGATATTGGATAGTTGATCCTAAAAAATGTACTTAATGTAATGATGATAAATTTGATAAGAGTGCTACATAATTATGATTATAATAATTATGATACTTGGGAGATAGTGGCACTTATGAGAGAGAAGTGGCATCATCATTTATATACTGATTCTGTTAGAAATGTTTTTTTGGGGGAGAAATGTTTTTATAGTGGGGATGTTCTATCATTATAATACTATTTTACTGGTACTCCTGGACATTCTTATTTGTAATTAATTTTTTGGTTCTCTTTAAGGGAATCATAGAGAAAATTTTTGGAATTGTATTTTATATGTATTTTTTTCATGGTTGGTTCACGGTTCGCCAAATCCATGCACCCGTCAAGTGTAAACTCTAAAAACCGAGGGACTGGGGTTTTCACGATTGGTTAATGGTTTTAAAAAACAAGTTCCCATCTAGTAGAAATGGTGAACCCCATTATAGGAGTGCATGATTAAGGTATATTGTTTTTTCTAATCGTGCATCATTTCCAGGATAACCTTGCTTCGAAGTCATTTTATTTTGTAAAATTATTTAATAAATTCATGAACCACCATTTTACATCCTTCTCCCCTATATCCGAGGATTACTCAAAATCTTAATTCTTTGGTGATGTCAAGAACCACTTTTTCCCATCCAAACCCATTCATAAATGGATATAATGCTGGAAATACTCATTTTATACCTCTGAAGTAAGTAAACTTCCTCTATTAATTATCTCTGAACTCTCTTGTTTACATCCACTATAGGGTTGGTTAGATAATCCAGTTTTTTATAGATCTATTGTCTTCTATTTTGGATATTGAATCTAGATTTCATTTCTATATCTTTATTTCTGTCATTCAACATTATAAATTCTCTATATGAGGATTGAATTTTAGTAACTTGATTAGAATTATATTGTTCCTATGATATTTTCTTTGTAATAAAACCTTTATATTAATTATATATGGGAAATTTATTTCAACAAAATTACAAAAACCCAATTTTATGTGAATTTTAATTTTATTTTTTTCGGTATATATTTTGAGGAATACCCCCAATTCCAATGGAATTAAAATTTCGATTCACTTTGGATATTCATGGGAATATTAATTTACTTGAAAATTCTATTTTTAGAATATGGATTGAATTTTTATTCATAGAACCTATGATTTGATTTATTTTAAAAAAATTGAATTCACATAAAAATACATTATATTGTATTTCACATTGAATTTTATTATTCAAATTATCATTGGGCAATTAAACTTCTAAAGTTACTTAAAATTATTGATTCCCACATAGATGATTGTAATTTTCTTATAAGTGTAACTGGATAAAACTTTTCCTACAGTTAGAGGGGATTTATTTTTCCCTTATGTGGGAGTGGATTTAATTTTCCATTATGAGAAAGTGGATTTATTTTTCCCTTATATTGGGGTACAATAATTTATTGTGATATACATGGATATTCCATTGATTATGAAATATTTTACTCATGACCAGTTGATTTATATAAATAATTTTATCTGAACTTTTTTTAAGACATTGATTTAAATTTTCTATATTTTATAATTAAAATAATGTATTAATTTAAATATGAATTTTCTCCTCCAATCTAGTTTTTATTGTAGTTGGTTTCTTAGATTGGAGTATTTATTATGGAATATTATTATGGAATTCATAATGAGAACCTACTATGTTTTTATCTCACACCTATCAATTTCCTTAACCCATTTGTCGATTTAATTTTTCCAAGTTAGTGTAATGGAAAATTTATTATTAGAGGAGGTGTATGTTATTTCCACCATTTATATTGGAGTGATAATATCATTATGATATTTGTGTTTATCATGTTCTTAGGTACTTCAGTGATGTGCCATTTGAATTCTAATAATCTTATTTGTATTCTAGAACCATATTAAATTGTATTTTACAAAGAACATAAAAATATGTGTTTTTTATGATTTTTGTAGAAAACCCATTCTTACTTTTATCTTGAATGATGCTATTTTCTAGTCGGAAAACCCTGTGGAATGGAAATTAACTTCCAGTTATGTCAGTGTCGAAATAGGAATCAATGTATCTAGGTGTAATGGGATGGTTCCTGAAACCTAATGGGGATCAAAAGAAAAATATCTTCTTGCATTATAAATAATAAATATCCTAAACATCTTGTTTCTTCACATACAAAAAATAGTGACATGTCTATTCTTGATGAACCCAAGGATACCCAATGTTCTTAGTCTATCAAAATCAATTTAAAAAATCCATAGTCACATTTAATAAAATATTTTCTATTAAAAATGTTTCGACTTATGATTTTGAAGACCCATTTCAAAAAAAAAACGATCATTTAATGATTTTAATTAAACACTTATTGTGAAAAAAAATGTTTTTTATAAAATACAATGTTAAACACGAATATCATCCCAAACACTCTTTCAAATTTTAATTCGTTATTTTTATTTCAAAAAAACCAATGAAGGTGATAGGAAAGCATATAAATTATATAATTAACCCCTTTTATAGACACACCAACAATAAGAATATGTGAATCCTTATTTCCTTCAACAAAAGTGTATGAGAAAGCGATTACCAACATATGAAAAACAACTAATGATTGAAAACTAGAAAGCATCCACTAATATAACCTATTTGTTGATAGACCTATGAAAATAGTATATCATGCCACTGCCAAGATAATACTATCATGATAAAACATGTAACAGATTTGATCAAATGTACCCTATGGAAGAAACCCAACCACATCGTTGATCAACCACTCTATGAAATGAAATTTTAAGGAGGGATAAAACCCCAAAAAATAATTAGATGAAATAAGTATTGACGGATATTTATAAACCATGAAATAAAATTTATTTTCATGTGTGGAGAGTAAAATTCAGTGGGAATGTGTGTTTGACGACATAAAACATAGTCTTACATTGTAAAATTTCAATAACTCGTGTATTCTTATAAATATGTCCCCATATGTAAATTTCTCTTAGATAATATCACCAAGAACCTAGATATCCATCTCTATTTTCCTATCCATCTATTGATGATATGTGGTGCTCAATTTTATTTTGGAACCCATCAACTTTTGACAACCGTTCCCAAGCATAGATTTTAAAATAAGTTACATATTTTAAAAAAATTACTATGGAAAACCCATGATGTTTCTCAACCTATCAAACATAAATTTCATTGATTTTTTCCAAATTCATCTTCTCCTTGACCGGAAATAAATACAAAAATTTTTAGGGTTGATAAATGATCACTCAAATCGCATCCTTCGCACTAGTATTATTCTGTACATAAAAGACGAATTGAAGGGAAATATAATCAAATATCATACCTAAATGGGTATGGGTTTAACAAAAATCCATGAATCTGGTGGTAAAATTTTATTCTCTATCATGTAAGATACTGTCACACAAAATTAACAATCAAACTTCTCAACCCCGACCATTAATAACTATGTCTCATGTAATGAATCGTCTTGGTATTCTTATGGTGCATAGACTAACAAGACTAGTGTCCATTGTCCATAATCTTCCATCTCAACGCAAAATTAATATCCAACGTCCTCTAGAAACACAAATATTCACTAGGAGATCAAGACCACTCACTCATTTTCTTCCCATGATTTGGGATTCTACTAAAGTGCCTAAACATATTACCAAGTACCTATTTTAGTTGAACATTCTCAGAAAATTAATTTTTCAGCCTTTATGAAATCCATCTACACCTTCTAACCATCTGACTCCACTTCCAATTTATTCGTAGAATGGTAAATTATTAGAGACCAATTCTCCAATATTTCCATCAAGTGTAGTTTCATTAATTTTATTCTCATTACATCAGGGACAACATTCCATTTAGTTGGGGTATAAGAAATTTCAAAATAAAAAATGTGATATTACACAACCAAGTATCTCATCAAAAATTATATATCCTTTTTATTGAAAAAATACATCATGTTTTTATGGTCAGAACATATATTAAACCTATACCTAAAAGTTAGTGAATCCATGTTCTGAGTGAATTCATAGCCACTACAAACTATTAATATAGGGTATGATAGTAGTTTCTTAACTTCATAAATAGTAAGATCCATTAGACACAACATGATTCTTCTTCATCACAACACTACCCATTCCCATACTATTATAATTAATGAAATAATCATAACCGAATACTGGTTCCAAAAGAATCAAAACTACAGAAAGAATCATCCTCTTCGTTAGTTCCCCAAATTTACTCTATCATTTTTTTACTCTAAAAAAAGATTACACCGTTTTGGAATTAATATAACATTAGATTTATTATCATAGAGAAATCAGGCACCATCCAATAGTAATAAATAGGCAGCTTCAAAAAAATTAATATCACAATCACATTTCCTAGATACTCCCATGAATAGGAAACCTATATATTTTTGAGATCAACTACAAAACCCGTATTATATATAACATTCCCCAAAAATTTCAATTCCCAGAACGATAAAATATATTTAAAATGGATACAATTTTGATGATTCTCCCTCACATAACTAATAATTAATTACAAAATTTCTTGGTGCTCCTCCTCTAACATGGGGTACACCAACATATCATCCATTAACACAACCACAAAATAGTCCAATAATCGATCAATGATATCATCCATCAACACCATAAATATAGTAGAAGCATTGGTATTACCAAATTGAAAAATATTATCTCAAACATCACATTATTTCTCCAAAAACGTTTTCATAGGGATATTAAATTTTTGGACTCTCAATTGGGGGTACCCTGAACAAATTTTAATATTTCAAAACCTAAGATCCCCTCTATGCTAAAAATATAGATAATCAATCCTGTGTATGGGTTATCTATTCTAAAAAACTATATTTATCGTTCTATATTCAAAAAAATGTATCGTTTTCTCTTATAATTTGTTATAATTGATGAAATTGAAATCTTATAGTGTCATGCTTGAATGAATAAATACCTTAGAATTAATTTTCTTATGTTGAACATTATGTTCCAGCAAATCTGAATGTGACATTCAATATGAATGGATTGAAATTGGAATCATACTATGTAGTATGTCAGTAGTAAACTCAAAATCCATCTATGATGGTAAACAAGAACAGTCATCCAGATAGACCTTAGAGTATAATAAAAATTACATATGAAGTATATTGCACAAAAAATTATCAATGGTGTTAAGTAATGTCTCTACTAACTGACATGATATCATAAGAGTGTATGGAACAAAACACCATGCTTTCAAAACCTTGAATCCCACACACCCTAAAAGTTTTTTTTTAATCCATTAGGAGATAAATTGAAAAGTTTATGATGATAATATTTGATCTAGACCTTTTATCTAATCATATAATCTATTGAAATAATCATGTTGAGGATATCAATATCATGCACTAATGAGTTCCACTCACCATCAAGGTCGGCTACCATCAATTGACGAGTAGTCAACATAAATCCATTGTTGGAACTATTTTCCAATGGATTGAAATTATCCAATAATATTGGAATAAGCTATAAATTAAATCCAAACACATTAAATAATATTTATGATCTAAATGAAAGGCCAGACCCTATACAAAACAACGATAGAACCATAAAATATAAAATAAAAACCATCCCTGAAATTGTAATTATCCATTTTTAAAATCGTTATTGTCTACACTCCAATAAATAATAAATCTCACCTATACTCCCATGTAGGGTTTATTTTTCATATTAACATCCCATTGGCCTGGGGATAAATTCCTCTAAACTTGAAGGCTTGTGAACAATCCTATAAACTCATAGTTAATATATATCCAACCCTAATACCTTAGGACATTCTTCTACAATAAAATTCAAATGGATGTATTATATATTAAAATTTAATGTGTTTCATACCATTTAGTATTTATTGTTTTTATGACCCTGCCTTCCACACCGATAGTAAAAAACATGTTTTCGTCATCAAAATGAACTTAAAAATGATATTTAACAAAACATGATACATTTTTTCATCCTTTTCAATCCATAAGATAGTTCATTTTTAACTAACACTCCAACCGACAATCGACACTAATAAGTTTTCATATATGTATATAATTCATGAAAATATATATTATGAACTACCGGAAAAATGTTCATAAGGATTTGGAAAATTAGTATTGGTCAAATATTGGACATTAATTCCAAATCTGACATTATATCTTTTATGATGTATTCAGTGACTAGCACCAGTTCCAAATGAAACAACTCACCAAAATGGGTGGAATAATAGAAAACTATTACACTCCCATTACACTAAGGTGATAAAATTTGGATATTTGAGCCACATAATGTATCATCACACAACTACTGGTTGATTATTTCTCTGATAGATAACTAGGTATACTATTTGGGAAAATTAGAATATACAATTGTGTCATGTGATATTAGTCCTGGTCCTTTAGGAATATATATGGTTAAAAAACACTTAGAGTCCCCATATTTCATCTATAATGGTATATATATTCTTAATCATCTATATAATCTCCTATATTTCATGGAATCCATTTCCACCACAGATGATGGATGGCTTATACTTATTAAATTCTTAGTGATGGTCCACCACCCATATTGGGTTCTTAATGCCCAATTGGCCAACAATTTATATAATGTGTCTTCTAACTCTTAAAATGGAAGGATACACCATAGTCTTCACCAATGAAACCTCACATGAAAATTATTTACATGTATTAGTAATATATATTCAAGGAGACATTATATAATAATCACATGAAATCAAAATTCAATCACACTTAGAGTTAAAAATCGTAACATAAACTTTATTTAACATTATCAATTTTGTTAAAATACAAAATTATATATGTTTTGGATTTTCGGATGAAATAATATATTGAACCAAAATAATAACATATGAACATTAATAAACCCAATATCTGATTCATTAAAATAAACACCACCCCAAGTCTTTGGAATGATCAAATCCATGTCCACCCATTGTAGATTAGATTTAGTAACATGAGTATGGCAGAAAATCCACAATATTGATATTAATATCTCATTTTAAAATGCCTAAACAACAATCTACTACGGAAATAATCCACAACCATGCAGTGTTAGAAGACATCAGGATAGTAAATCCATTGACAACAAATTTATAATGAAATAACCCATTGAGATTACGAAAACCACAGTCTTTGTTCAACCACATGGTTATGTTAAACTACATCAAATAAACTTGCCTCATAATATACCATATCAGAGAAAAATTTATAGTACAATTTGGATGTAAGAGAATATAAATATGATATATGCAAAGTGAATTTAAATAAGCCACACCTGAAACATTAAAAAATACAAGTCTAAATAAGTCATTCTATGTACATCCATCACCAAAAACACATCCTTCTCTGAATATGATGATTATAAGAGAACCCAAAATGCAACACAATTATATGACCTTTACCCATGTTCAGAAAAACAACATATAGAATCACCCAAATCACCAATGAATTTTGTTATAACAAATCATAAAATGATACATTTAATGAATCCACACACATTATAATACCATGAAATTATATATTATTTATTAAAAAAAATTTCAATTAATTTACATTAATTGAATACCTTTTTATCAATTATTCCATTGGTTTTCAATAAATTCTACAATATTCGCAAAATCTAGGAGTAATTCTCGATTGTGAGTAAAAGCAGGAATGAAACCATTAGTACACTATAAGATATGATTGTGGGAAATTAACCATGAAAATACCATTATGTGATAAATTATACATAAATTAACAAATCACACCATTATGTCTCTAAAAAATATATATATATACTAGAAATCATTGAAAATCCAAAATCCATATCTATGGTATATCCAATCAATATGACCACTAGTAAAATATCACACAATAAAATGAAATAAACCTCTTGTGGAATCACACACACAGAGAGTGGAAAGCCTATTTTAAATTTCCCAAAGGATAAACAATTTTGTATGATTCTCAAAATCCAATTTAAAAAAATCATTTTCACATTTAGAAAATCATTTTCACATTAGATTCATTCGACTTTTGGTATTGAAAACCCATTTCAAAACCCAAACAACCATTTAATGAATATGATAATACACTTTTATTGAGAAAAACCTTTCAAAAATAACAACACTGTTAAAATAACTCTCATCTATTGTCAAATCAGTAATTTTCATTGATTAACCATAATATGATTACAATATAACACAAAAATCATGATTTAACCGCATATATGGTGACAAATTCCATAATAATGGAGGAAACATAATTTCATTTGACAAAAGTGATTGAAAAAATTTATATATGCCTCATAATGATACAGAATTAGGGAAACTACAAAGAATAGACTGATATCGAATCCTAGTTACTAGACATATGAAAAAATAAATTTAATTTTCTTCCAGACTAATATCAAAATAGAAAAACAAGGAGAGAGGGGATATCATACGTACTGGAAAAAAGACACCCAACTACACCAATGATTATCCACTATAAGAAATGAAATCCAAAGAAGGGAGAATGTCCCAAAAATTATTGGTGGAACTTGGTCTCAAGGGTCATGGTTACCCCAAGATACAGTATAGATTTTTGAGAGAATTGAATAAAACCCACTTGGCATGAAGGATTTAAAGTGTAAATCATATTCTTACACCATAAATTTCTCTTATCTCCTTTATTCATAAAATCTATTCACCATTGGTAAACCCTCACATGGGTAACAATTTCAAGATATAAGAATGTGTTTTGTAGTATAAGAATATATTATGACCTTGAATGTTTTACAACTTCATGTGCTTCAACATCTTCTTCATATCCATAAACGTACAACGTAATATTGAAATTTATTGTATAATTTTACCCTATATATATTTTCAAATAAATACCACTATATGAATCACCTATTAACATCAGTATGTCCATTAATTCATATAAAACATTTATACCTTTTCTCTATTAATTAAAAAACATGCATCCCTAAACATTTGGAAAATTTCCATGAAAAATAATGTTAATCTTTGAATGGTTGAAATGAACTAAAATAAAATATTCTCCAAAAAGAGTCAGGAAGTACCTAAAATAAATTAGATGTCTGTTATATTGAATGCAAATTTCACTATTAGGAATCACTTTTATGAAAGATTAAGCAACGCTGTTATACGGTAATATTTTATGTGCGCATTATCATGATAAAAAATTGGGTTGTGAACTATCATCCCTTATTTCTACTCAATGTTATTCACCTGAATATACCTATAGTTCATTGATTATATTGATCTTATGTAACCAACACTTATTAATCAGGGGCTTAAATGTGATGAATTATTTCCTAAAGTTGAATGATCTGTATGGATCATATGATCATGTTCACAATGTAAAATAGATTATATCTTTTGATTGGGAATAATAAATATTATATAATATGTTGAATATTATTTTTATTTACATGTTTTATCATAAATATTATAATTTTTTACCATGGTTTTGTTCAAAACATGTTTAAAAGTGGTCAAATTAAAAAGGACATGGAATAAATAGACCTAAAAACATGGATTATGTTTTATTTCTAGAAATATTTATATATTATATCATATAATATTTGGAAATTCACTAATTTTGATCCATTATGTTTGTGTAATAATTTTATATATTTTATTCTTATAAATAAATTAAGTGTTTCTTCTCAACCACATATAAAATGAACATCCCTCTCATAACCTCTCCACACATCCAGAGATTTTTTTGGTCAATAACTACCCAAATACCTTCCTTAGATTCTTTCACAGAACATATGGTCTTTATTGTGAAATGAAATCTTTCTTATTAAGGCTTATGATCAAAACATAATAGGTTGTTCGAAGAAGTGGTAATAATTTTAACAATGCATTATAATTTTATTTATTCTTCAACCACCTTCAAATATATTTCAACTATAGTGAACTATTAAAAATTGTATCTTCCATGATCGACGATATTATTATGTTAATTTAGTATCCTCTATCCCTCCCCTCTTTGATCAAATGGAAATAGATCCATCATATGTGTGTAAGCTGGACTACCACCTCAAAAACCGATGTAATTATTTTTCCATCTCCATATCTCAGAAAAAGATATAAGGATATATTTAGAATATAAATATTATATTAATGAAATATATATAATTATATAAACCTATTATTTATCATATTTTATTACTATATCATTCATTTAAAAATTATGATGTTATCTGTGCATGTTTGGATTGCCGTATCAATGAATTATTTTGGATTTTGTTTTCAGTACCACATCACATAGATGGTATATATAAATTAATGTAATTGAAAAATATGAAATTTATGATCTAATAATATTTCAATAATTATAATATAAGACATTATTTATTTCTATAGTGATTGTTGAAAAATTGAAACATCACCCATGTGTTTGTATGACCATATTTCCACATGCTGGTAATGGTATTCATCCTTAAGAACCATCTATAATTGTAGAATTTAAAAGTATAATTTATGTATAAATTAATAATTATAGAATAATTATTATTTTATGTATAATATAATAATATCAAATTTTTTCCTTTTTCAAACTACTAAATTCATTTTGTAAATATGAATAGAATATCGTTAAAATAACTGAAATACAAAAATTGATTGAGTAACTAAAAAGAACATGGTAATAAGTGATATATAAGAAATTATAATCATAAAATGTTTATTAATAATTTAAATAATTTAAATTAATATTTTATAATTAGGATAATTTTTTAGGTACAGGATGGGTTGAACATGAGGTTATAGATCTCTCTAATCCACTAATTTCAATAGGTTATGAAAATTCCCTATATAACTACCTTTTCATCATTATTTATTATTGTTTATGAATTATAAATTATATATATATTTCAATAATATATATACCGAGATAATTCTTCTTTCAAATAACAGGGTAATACAAACCATATAATAATTTTGGAAATTCCTTCTTTATGAATCTATTTTGAGAATTATATAGGAATAGATTTTGCAACACATTTCATTTCATGGTAAATATTATGTTTATGCCTTATAATTGATATTATTTTTATGAAATGAATAATCATAAACTTTTTATGATGGAAAAATACAGATGGAACACTGATAAATTGCGTAAATATTTAGACTGATGAGATTTTTTTTATGAGATTAGGGAGTAATATTAATCCATTATGGGAATCTATACACCATGGGATGTATTCATAGATGTTATTATTGAGATATGATGATGAAATTTTGTTATTTTCCTCACATTTCCTATGTTTATTGGATCTTATGATACCATGTTCTTCATGTAATAATCCCTTGTAACTTCTTAGTAAACTTATATTTTATGATATCATGATGTGAAATTAACTTTCACATTATGTTTACTTATTCTTTTTTTCCTTTACTAAGATTCTATACTCAACCTTTTTTTCTATTTATTCCTTAGGTTATCTATTGAATTTCTAATATTTTAATGAGATTTAGGATCTCATAACTGAGAATAAAATAATGAATTTTTTTATATAATCTATCTCCCAAATACATTATTCCTTTAAATCATTGATTTGTTTTCAATGAATATATATATGTTAAAAATAATCTAATTATATGTTTTATAAGGCATGAGTCTCTATATTTAGTATAGTAAATAGTCTAATGAGGGAACAACATTTCCAAGAGTACCTATCCATGTATAACAACCATGGTACAATGGGTTTCAGTGAGTCATTTTCCTTTACAAAAAGTAAAGATAAAATAAAATTCAATAATAAAATTTTCACAATCAACAAACCCCATGAAAGAAACCCACAAAATACTGTTTTCACATAACAAAACATTGTTAACATTTTATAACAATATATGGAACCCTTTATTTCAATATGACAATTAATGTTATGAATTATATTAATTTGATGGTTCCAACTATTCCTCTTAATTTAGAATTCAATTTTTGTGTTGAGGAAAACAATTTATAATCATTAGTAATTATGCTGCAAAATTATACATTATCCTTACTCCTATATGCATCAAAGGTTTTAGACATATCTGACCAATATTTGTATATGCACACATCCATGTGTTCATATGTGAATAAATATATCTATATACATTTTAATGTAAATCTATACGAGTATATGAAATTATGTTATTGATTTAATAACCTCTATCAATCCATATAAACAATCGAAATACATTATGTAAAATAATAAAATGGTTAGAACATCTAAAAGAGACCCTTGAATTTTCAATTAAAATCGAATGAGTTGATCAGAATTATAAAAAAACTTTTTATATACATTTAAATATTAAATAAATCCATGATTGTGAAATTTATATGATCATGAAATTAAAATATATTAATTTCAAGAAATAATCCTTTTATGTAAATGGAAAAAAACATGGAAACTCATTCTATCACTAATCAACTAAATTAAACATCCTTAAAGAAACAATTTTATATCTAAAACATGAATTTAAAGCCCAAAAAACCAATTTATTAAAAATTAAAAGCTAAATAATGAGTAAACCAACCACAAGCTATCATAGTGACAAAAAAACCATTGAATCTCGAATAATTACAAACCAATGGTCACCTATCATGCCATAAGATCTGTATCTGAAAAACATAATAAGCTGAAAACCACATAGGGTTTTTTCATTGGAAACATAGTGATAATGAGAATGAAAGATAAGATGAAATATAGTATCATATTAAGAAGGAAAGATGGATTCTAACCTCGATTCAATCACATAATAAATCTAATGAATACATGGTATCCCAGGATAGTGGAGAATGGTATATCATAGAAAGGCCTATGTCATGGCCCCAAGTTTGTATAACATGATAGAGGTGAGAATTTTACACATAGATTTTATTTTTTCCTATTCATTTTTATTTTTTTATTCTATAATTTATAAATTGGATACATACATATTTTTCACATGGTTTACCAAAATCATTCACAATACATGCAGCCCATATTAGAAATAATAGGCATCATTTATGGTTAGTCTACATGATAAAAATAATCATATTAAAAAAATAGGAATATATTTATAATGAATTAATGATACATTACATAATTGTCTCATGGTTATAATATCTCTTTAGGCTAACCGTTCCAGCCTATATGAAATTCAAAAAATATTAATATTTTTATGCTGATTCCACCAAAAACTCAACATGGAGAATAAATTAACAGAAATAATAACTTTTTTGGTTGGACACCCCCTGACCATAATTTATTTGAAAAACTACTATCCTATAAGGGATGAAAATTAAACAAGACATATTTAACACAAGAAAATATACAACGACATAAAATAGCTTAACATAAAAGAAGATGGACATAACCAATACAAATATTAAGGAGATTTCTTTATACCAACACCTTTATATAGGATAGAAGATGAAATAATTTCTATTTTAATTAGGGAGGTTGAAATTAATTCACACCCCGTGAAAAATGTAGGGGAGAGAGAATAAATAGATTATATTTACATTCAAATCAAGGATTTTCCATGTAAAGAAACTTAAAAATGATGAACAGTTAAGGGATATCCTAGAAACATTTCTAAATGTGTAGATCAAAATACTCTTTCATGAATCCTCCATGATGATTCCCAATTATAATAAATATCTCAAGGATTATTTCTTGAATAATAGTATTATTCAAGTCACTAAAGGTATTAATTTAGGTATAATTGTATCTTCTCTTATCCTACCACAATAACACAAATAAATTTCTGATTTTGGGACATTTTATATCCCTTAATACATTGAATTTATATCACTATTAAATAAATTAATTGGTTTTTGTTATTATATAAATGTTATTAATCATATAGTTGTAATGAAAAAAATACATAAATCACACTAGAGTGGTGGTAAATGAAATGAACCAAAATTATATAAATAAAATTACATTTTTTGAATGATTAAATGATTTAAAAATTATTGAATTCATGGAAAGCATGTGAACTAGTTTTTTTTTATTTTTTTTAATTTAATCTTTTCAGATTTAAAAAATTGTTAAGCTCCATATAAATGCGTAATATATCCAATAAATAGTGGTCTTATTAGCAATATATATAACTACCTGTGATAATATCAAATTAACATTGATGGATGAAGGGATAGCCTTTACCAGTAGGATCAGACCATATAAATCCCATTTAGAAGAGTTTATGAGGGAGATTTAATCAATTGTATTCTCCGCTGATCATCCGCAAAAAAATTATTTTATAAATAATCTAAAAAATAAATAGTTTTCCTGAGAAGTTCATGATCATTGATATCATTCCCAAACCATATCCTCTAAACCACCTAAATATATCTCGCTATCTCACAACTTACACTTATAAAATTAGCTTCTATAATAATGGGATATGTATCTAGACCATAAGCATATGAATTATTATATTATATTTTTATTAAAAATTTATTAAATTGATACTTTATAAATATTAAATTTTAATTAGTAAATATTATTTTTGATAAAAACTTTATTTTGATGCGATGAAACACAAATTGTATATTGAGAAATATATTGTTTAAATCCACATAATCCTTATAATTAATTTTTTAATTTTTAAAATAAATACAATTTTTATAAAATATTATTACTATATAATATATATAAAATATAAATGATTATATAATTATAAAGTGTCAAATGTTACGGTTATAAAAGACAGAATGCCATTAATCTCAAAAAAAAGTATTTTACAGAAAATTTGTATTTTCATTTAAAAGTGTAAATTATAAAATATAATGAATTATTTTCTAAAATAAATACTATATTTAAGATTAACATTTTGAAATTATCAAAAATTAAATTTTTCAATTTTTTTAGAGATACTCAAATTTTCATGGAAATTTTTATTACGGTATAAATATATTGTATGTATCATGACATCATAATGACCCAAAAGTGATAGAATATATACCTAAATGGTATCCAAGAACAAATAAATATTTCCAAATTAAATTAATTTATTTTTTAAATTATTATATTAACTTATAAACATATAATTAATCTTCCAATACGTATATTTCATTTTAAGGTATTAAAATAATTTTATGTTAAACATGACTCACTTCAGCATCCCCAAGATTATTATTTTAATTATATATGTTATTAAGTAAGAGAAATAATTTAAACCACTCAGAATTGGTAGAATACATGGAATATAATTTGGGAAGTATTACTTTCATTGATTATGTTATCATATTTTGTCCCAAAAAATGATAGGAAATTAATAAAAAAATTATAACATATTTTTATATATATACCCACCAAACCCCCATTATTTATCATGAAATTTTCAAATAGTATGAAATTACCATACTCTTCCTCATCTAGTGTTCCTAAATGGTCAACTTGTGCTCTTAAGGAGCCTTTATAATCATTATAAATCATTATATCTTGTCAAGGAATCCTCTACAAAATTTTATTCAAGAAAATACATTAAATTAAGAATTTCGATTTATTATTTTGTAAAATTCGTTTATATATTCATCTTATAACCCGTATTCCGTAGATTTGATAAGATAGACCTGTAACTCTCTTTAATTAATTACATTATACATTAATTTACATCATTATTCTACTAATAGTATATTGTTATGTTTTCATTGAAGTCCATTATGTTGTGAATATCCAAATTTCTACTCATTGTTATTCAACTATATGAACCTAGATATAATTGATAATAGAATTCCATGTATATTAACCCAAATATTTAATCGCGGTTTTATATTATATGAAATATTTCCTTATGTTGAATGATCTTTGTGGCACACATGAGTATATACAAATTACGGAAGATGATCCTAGATAGTACTCTACTATATTGGGTAATGTTATAGTCTCTTGGTAAATCATTCATTGGATTATGAAGTAAACCTAACCCAATGTTGTAAATTCAATAAAATGTTATTTTTTCAGGGAATTTATCCTCTAATTATCATTGTGACATGATTTATATATTTCTCCACATTCCTATCATGCCTTTATAATATAAAGATAAATCATTCCTTAATTTTGATGAATTTGATTATCATCCTTATTATGATTCCTTGATATGACTTATTGATATCATGTTTTGATTTACATTATTCTATGATATTATTTATTAAATTTCTAGTATTTATAGCTAGACCCTTTTATATTTTAATCCCCATGTAATACATTGTGGTTTTAGATGAATGGTTGAATTTTTGGATCTTGTTATGGATGTTTTAAATAATTTTTTTAATATATGATAATATTTTATGTGAAATTTAAAAAATTTATCTAATAAAAATAGTTCACTATATTCAAGTGTAATTTTATGTGTAGCATTATGTATATAATTTTAAAATAAATTGTAGTTAATATATTTATCTTCAAAGTATAACTAGAGAACATATCAATCCTTTTTCTCTTCGATGTATTGGAATATTTCTTTTTCAGTGTCCAAGAGATAATATTTTCAAAATGCTACTATAATCACTATATAGAGTAATACAAGAGAGTTCCACACTCTGGCAACATTTTAGGAAGACAATTGTTAAATAAAAAAATTTACATTATCAATGTGATTTAAGGTTAACACACCATGTTGTTTGGAAATATAACATTCCATTTCTTCATATTTGATTCCATGAATCACCCAACAACTAAACATTAAATCCTTAGACTATCCCATATTAATTATTTTGATCCCATTATATATTAAGTGGATAATGTTATCCATAGTTATAGAGTATCTATATTATTTTTGGATGAAGGGGAAACCCTCAATTGCATTGATGGAATTTGTTTTTTATTTAATGATGTGTTCAAAAAATACATGATGTGGAATAAAGAAATAGAAATTTTCTTTTATATATTGAACAAAATTAGTTCTTTGAATTGAACCAATTTCCCATTGATTTAAATTATATTTTTGTAATGCTTGTGTAAAAGTGTATATTAATTATCTTTAATAAATTTGACACTATTAAATAACTAGAACTGATTAATCTTTTGGTCAGAAAGGTAAAATTATTATGGTGGATTTTATGTGATATTCAATGTATTATTCCCTATATATGCTCAAATTTAATTTTATTTCAGGAAATTTCAAAGCATTTTGGCAACCCATGGAAGGTTACTTCCCAATATTATATAAGTAGTGAAGAAAAAGATATAAATGTTTTAGAATCAAACATAATTTAAAAAATATCTATGTCACAATGGGTCAACACAATCCATGTAATCCCAAAGAAAATGAGAACAAACTATATTGGAGAATGAAATAATTGAGTAAATTTTGGTTATAATTTTGATCTTCTTGATTGTATGTATAGATTACATGAATACTAATAATGTCACTATGAATGATCATTTCACCATTTAATTTATTGGCCATATTTTATAAATATTAACTTTTAAAACACAATGTTTCTTATTACCTAGGGTTCCAATATATTTTCTTGTACACATTACCCTATGTAATAAGAGAATAAAAACATACCATACAAATTTGGAATTATTTCCTATAAAAAGATTCAATTTATATGATATAACCCTACATTTATATTTCTGATGTGTAAGGTAAATATATTTCAAGATCATACAGAATAAAATTGAGAGTTTTTTTGATTATTTTACAACTTTTAGTTACTCATTTAATCATTATTTTATAAATCTAGAAATTTGTTTTATAAAATTAATTGAAAATAAAATCATGTTGAATTTTTAAAATTGAAATACTAGGGTAATGAAAGGATTTATCAAAATTCATGTCAATTCAAAACAAAATTGAGGTTAAAAACAAAAAAATGATAAGAGGTATATTCATCTACATTTTTATATTTTCTGAAATATATAGGATCTTTTCATAGATACATATGATGTTATATTAGATTTATAATGAAATTCAATATGATTTCCATTACATTATATATATTAATTTGTTTCCCGTGGGGGCTGGGTGAGTTGGTTCAAGGCGGTGGCGTCCCGTCGTCGAGGTTCCAGGTTCGAGTCCTCACAAAGGCAACGTGCACCATATGCCAGCGATCCTTTCATCCCCTCGACTCCACAGGAACTGGACCAAGCCCAAGGGTATGCCACCGTGGGCCTAGCTGGGGGCGTGCGGTGCATAGGTGGGCCGGCCAGCCCAATACCTCATTACCCATACAACACATTCGTTGCATCAGTGGTGGCATAGTGGTGCAGGGTCGAGGGACAAAGAGATGGTGTTCGGTGAGGTCTGGGGTTTGATCCATGCTTTAGGGGGAATTTCCTCCTCCCATGTACCACTCGTCTTGCCGGGTCATCTGGGGTCTCACCGGGTGGGAAGAATGGGTGCACTTCACCTGGATGACTTCTTTATGTGACGAGACATCACTGATCGAGGTGTTACCCCGCGGGACGCAATTTCATCTCAGCTGACAATGACTCCTCCCCGGATGGGGCATCTCCGGATGACCTCTTCGTGGGGAGGGGGGTTCTTGAGTGTGGAGGTTTCGAAAAGGACACTCTCAAGAATTCCCTTTTAAAATACTATATATTAATTTTCTTGGATTCGATAATTTATTTAGTGATCATTATATGAATGATTTTTTGAACTCAAGAGTAGATTAATCACTCACAAGGTATGTATCTACTAAATTATTGGAATATATTACAATTACTATATGATTCATGCAACAAAGAAATAGAATAAATTCATTCCCATTAAAACTAATCAAAACATAAATTCATTTCTTATTCCTAAAAACCCTAAGATTATTCCTAAATAAATAAAATAACTACATAAAAAGAGTATATTGTAATTATTTGTTTCCTTTAGATTAATTATGATCTAATTTTTTTGTAACTAATGTCATTGTTTTTTTACGATATGAATTTTAGATTAAAAATGGACATGGAATATTGAAAATCCTTGTATAGTTAGATGGATATAATTACATAATGTGTTCTCTATTGATAGAAAATATTGAGCGGAAAATCTGTTATTCAATTTGTAAGGACCCTAGAATTATGTATATAAATATCGCATAATTTTATATGAATATTCATTACATTTAAGAAACAAACACTTGTGGACTATAATAGATTATTTTAATTGGGTAATAGAAACATTTTTTTTATTATATCATGAATTATATTTCACATATAACATAGATATAATGTCACATAGTACCCTCCTTTTCATACCATATATAAAACTTTATTTATAACCTAGGGGAAAGAAACATATGATAGGGTGAGATTAGATTCTCAATAAGTATAAACATAATAGGTATCAATATTAGATAATAAGAAATTATAAGATAAGAATAAGGTTATGTAATAATGTAAATAACATATGTATTTCATACTAACCCAATATTAGATCATAAATACTAGTCATGGTATAAATCATTATCATCTTAGAAAACATGGAAAAAATTAAATAGAATTATCATAAATTAAAAAAGAACCATAAGATCATTTCATAAAAGTGTTCATCCATTAAAACTATATAAAACTAGTTCATATTTCTTTGCTAGATACTTGTACCATAATTGTTGTTGATAAGGATGTATATCCAAATTAACATTTTGGATCAGCACACACATGTTTTTCAATGTTGACTTGGATATACCTGTATCCCACAGAATATCAATCCGATCAAAAATCTCACCATGGGTTTTTAATGATATTAATTAATTACCCAATTAATTATAGGGAGATATAAGTCCTCCAATATCATAACAAAAACCATTTTTTTTGAAATATCATAAAAAATCATTATATAATAATTTATTAAATTTTTTATGGAAAATTAGTTTCATAAAAATTTTATCCATTCAAGATGACATATCTTATAGAAAATAAATGGGTTAAAAAATAATTTAATAAAAACAAACATTAATAATTAAAATAAATAATATGGTTGGTATCATTAAATATTATCACTAGTTAATCATAAGTAACCCCAAATTATTTTATCATAGATGGAATGTTATTTTTAAATATCACTTGGAATATTTTTAGAAGAAAATATACTTTCCACATTGAAAAAAATATATAAAACATAATGAATTTTTTGAATCTAATTCATTGATAAAAAATATTGTAAAAATGTAAATAATTTATTAAAAATAGTTTAAAATATTTCTGGATTAAAATATACATTCCTCTTTTATAAAAAACTAAAATTTCTTTAAAATCCTTAAATTTGAAAATAAATGTTGAAAATTAGGAAGAATTTTTTTAAAAATTATTCAAAACAATTGTAGTGGAAAATATTTTATTCACTATGAATAAAATAATTTTTATAAAACATAATTCATTATAAATACTTTTTCTTGAAATAATCACAGAATTTTACATTGGAATAATCCAAACATTGTGTGGCAATGATGAAGGGAAATATTTTTCATGTTAAAACAAAGATTCCTTTGACATTTTGAGTATAATATCAACGATCATTGTTTTAAAAGAGACAAATATTACCTATAAAACATTTAAAAAAAATAATATATGGGATACAATTTATTTAAAAATATTATAATAAAATTAAATATTTTTCCAATTATTATTAAAAAACATAGATATGGATGAAAAAATGGATTTAGACTATAGAGAGAGATAATGTTAGTTTATTTGAAATATTATTTTGGAATAATAAAAAAATAATGAGATAAATATGGTTCAAAACATTTATTAACCTGAAAGAACCAGATGAGTATAAATTTCAAGATATTTTTGATATATTTAACATAATATGTCATCATTGAAATAATAATAAAAAATAATCTCGATGAAGTATGTGACAGTAACATTAGACCCTCACCTCACTTTTAACTATTGAATCACAATTCTGATTAAATAATAAAAAAGAAACATTATATATAATTTTTATAAATATATTGATCCCATAACATGTCTAAGGGGTGAATTTACACTTCATAAAATAATATTTGTTCATAATATATTATTTTCCCAGATCATAAAATTGGATAAATAATTCCCTTTCCATCATGGTATGATTTAAACCATAAACTACAATAATGGGAGTTAATCAAATGTATATGTATATACCCATAAATTTTAATATAATTTTTATAATATACATTTATTTTATGTATATACACCACATAAAAAAACATGTGATGAATATGGAATGTATCTCTCATATATAAAAGTGAGATGAAAAATCCCATCACTTAAATATTGACTTCCATCATACATATTCTACCCTCTTATATAGTAAATAATATTTTACTAAAAATATATTGTCTAAACATATGTATATAAATATATCACACCATATATTATTTAACTATTTCCTGTGAATACATGTTAATTAAAAATTCCATGTTAAATTCATGATTCATGTAATAATTTCATTGTTTTCCAAGTCTGTTTTAATTTTACATAAGATTAATTGTATCATTAATCATGAATGAATAATATATATAGTGTTAATAATGATATTGATTATATATATATATTCATTATATATTTTTTATCTAAATCAAAAAAAGTTAGATAAAGAAAACTGAATACATAGTTCATAGATATGATATGTCATTTGGACAAATAAATAGTGTTTCTATGTTCTTAATGGAATGAAAAAAAAACATTTTACAATATTTTACGAATATATGAAAATTTATAATTCATATTTATAAAATGTTTTTGTGTAAACCTATACTAATTACTTTTTTGTAATGTATATATGAAAAACAAATTTCATTGTTTCGTGATGCGGTAGTTCGTTGTACACAACAACAATGTTATTGAAATCCCCATAGATTTGGATATAAGAATTTATGTGTCATATAAGAATTATATTTGTATATATTAATTGAAAATATCACCCATTTTTATTTAACATATCTTTATTACAATACACGTAAAATAAAAAATAAAACTACATCACATCAGTTTATGATGCATTAGTTCATCATCCATAAGAGCGGGGATAATGTAATCCAACATGTTGTAAGGAAAGAATTTATAAGTAGTATTAAAATTAAATATATATAATAATATCATAAATATCATAAATATCATAAAAAATCACAAAATACATAATGTTTTTAGGTTGTGATAAGCGGTTATGGAAAATGAATAACATCATTTTGAGAGATGGTAGTCTACCATGCCCACAAATGATGATTTAATATCACATTTTATGTATTATGATATATATATATGTTATTAAATTAACATAATAACATATAAATATTTATTATATTTAATTTTTATTATGCTTAATTGTATTAAAATATTTTATGGTGTTATAATAATATGTTAAAATGAATAGTAAAAAATGTTACCTATTTTTTGGACAACCTCTAAAGGCTTGACCTAAATCTTTCATAGATTTTGTTTATGATATGATGTAGGGATATAGGATGTGATAATTGAGTTAATGTACTGATTTTTTTCATGTATTGGAAGAACCAGATAGTTTTGTAATTTTGAATATGATATTAGAGGGCGTGGCCTTTTAGAAGTGAGGTGAGTAGAACACTAATAATTTTCGAAAAGAGAAAGGTGTTACCATATTTTACATTGACTGTGGGAACCAAAATGGGCTTTTATCGATGATTATAGGTGATAAGGTATAAATAATTCTATAAAATCAGTTTAATAAATGTTTCTACAAAATTTTACCCGTATCGTTTTAGTTTATACTTGGGTAAACCCTTTTCAACCTTAAATGTGGAAATTAATTTTTACTTTTCATAATATTCTATAGGTTAAAGAAATAAATTTAGATGTATTTTATAATATAAATTTCTATTATCCACAATATGAACTCCATTTTTATTATATTTCAGTAATTGTTTTTCAAAATTCAACATAAAATTGAACCTGTAGATTCGATAAGAAATTAGTTTCTGAGGATAAAATTCTTATTAGTATACATATGGTTTTCATCCAAATTAAATTTGGAATTTAATTTAATTGAATAAATTAAATTTAAATATATCTAATAAAAAATTTACTTTAAAAATATATTAAAAAAATTCTTCTAAATGATTTGAATGGAAAGGTGTATTTTTATTATTTACAAGTATTTTTCCCTATTTTCTGAAAAATTTAGAATTCCATAAAAGACTAAAAAAGTAAACACAATATTATTTTTGAAATTAGGATTAAAAAAATGAAGTTAAATTTTCCATATATAATTTCTAAATGTTTCGAAATATAAATTTAAAATCATTTTTCAATATGTAGAAAAAAATACTTTAGAAGAATACATCTTATATTACTAATGTTTGATTTATTTTATTTGAAGCCTTGAAGATAGATAATATGAATATTAAATAAATGTTTTAATTTAACATAAATACATTTCAAAAATATAATTCTTGAATATGGATCTATTCAATTTATTTTTTAGAAATTTTTTAGTTAAAGTATTCATTAGGAAAAATATTTTCTTACTTTTAAAATAGATATTATTTTAATTTAAAATTAATCATTAACCAAATAATTTAATTAATATTAAATTTTAAACGATATATTATCATTACATAGTAATAAATACTCATACCCTCTATTAAAATGTCTTGCTGATGAAAATCATATTAACTACTAATCTATTATTATTATTTCATTTTTAATGTAAACTCAATATTGCATGTAATAAAAAACACTGTGTTTCATGTGAGGTGGGATAATATAAATATTGTGTGTAACCTAGGTTAAACTCGATGATGTGTCTAACAAAAAATATCAAAAAAATTAAATTAATTTTAAAAAATATTTTTCACAAAATCTCAAGATGATACATTCTACAACACTTTAAATGAATTCCTCCCTCACAATTTATTCCCATTTTACTAACTAATGAGGATAAATCTACCTCATTACATCCTTATGTGACTATATAGCATCCCAAAGATGGTAGTATTTACAAAAAAATAACCATTTTATTGGTTAGGTTATTATCAAGTTCTCATTACAGTATATAATCGCCACCAATTGTTCCTTGTAATAACAATCATGCACCAGAAACATGAACAAGCAGTTTAGAACAAGTGATAGATTTGGTATTTACTTCCACATGAGAGATACATGGATCAAATATTAAACATGAGGGATATTTTTTTACAGTTACAAACCATAATCTATTATCATTATATGATAAATAATCTCAAAACGAATGATGTATGTTAAAATTCACATTCCCTTCTTTATAAAATTCATAAATCATATTCCATGGATATATTCAAAGGAATACCATGTCACCAAATTCATATTATAAATATTTTTTATGATTATCAGTATATATTTTTTTTCAAATTCATGAGGACCTTGTGTATTTCTAAAATTCTATAACATTCTGTACCATTTCATTAGCTAGCTAATCTCTAAATAGGTTTCATTCTACAACTTCATTATAGTCTATTGTTGTACAGTAGTTGTTTCCATAGATAGATTCAAATGTATCAATCTTATTTCTCAATTCAAATCAATTTTCATATAAAAAATCATATACATGAAGGTGTTGATCCCATAAACATTTTAAATACATATATATCCATGTCATAACTTTTTGGGTTTCAATTAATATCTTTAAATTACCATTTATTATAGGATGATGCACAGTACTGAATCACAACACTATATATAGGTCCTACTGAATACACCTCCAGAACATCAAGGTAAACCTCATGTATCGATCTGATATAATATAATTTTATTAATCTATACAACATTAAATGATCCTTATTATTATATATCGTCGAATGATTTTCAGTAGATAAGTCTTATCATATTGAGATAAATAGTTCAGACTTTGTATGGTGATTAACTATAATACTTATAGATGATTCCATTTTTATTGTTTAGAGAGTCCAAAAATAAATCCCAATGTTATATTTTCCTTTTTACATTATGTTATATATAATGGTTGTAGTATACTTTTAGAAATATTTTTCTCAACTTTAACATAATGGATACTAATAATAAAGTTATATACTTATAAATATATCTCTTTATATTTTCGACGATGAAATATTCTTTCATCTGGGCCATTGGTAAAATCTATAACCTTGTTAAACTTTTGTTGTGCATTTAAGCCTCACGGAATTTCTAGATGAAATAGGTTATCACTTTTCTCCTGGGTTATTATTTTAAAAACAATATATTCACAGTGTTCCTAAAAAATTCATATATTATAAAAGATAATAATTAACATAACTTAAATGTTATAAAAAACCCTAATGGATACCAATACCATTAATAATATTCCCAAAAAATATAAATTAATTAATCCAAAATTAATATTCACCACTAAAGCATATAAAAATGTAAATTTATTTATTTCTCTAATTCATCAAAAATATCCTCAGTCTTGATAATATCCCATTATGCATCACCTCAAAATATTATTCTAATACATTGAACATATAAAAGTCCTTAAAATCATAATATATATATATATATATATAAAATTATGTTCATAATACATGGAGACATGTAATATTACAAAATTAACATAATCATTTGATGTTTCATGATTCATACAACCTAAATAACTTAGCTAAAAATATTTTTAAAACATATTCATTTAATAAAAATACATAAATAAATTAATAATCACACATTAATAATAAAAATTATATAGGTCCTTCCTTAATCTATATGTTAATTATTGTGTTATGTCATTAACATGGATAATTCCAATATTCCCTACACATATGAAATTTCAATCTTTGAAATGTTTTTCACTCATTGATTTTATTTTCCAAGATGAAAAATATAATCACAACTACTTTATATTTTTTACTAGGTGCTTCTTCCCACCATATTCACTTGTATGAAGATAAATCATCATTCCATGTTTTTCAATACCACAAGAACTTTCATATAATTTTATATTTCTCTTATTATATGCTTTAGGAACCTCACCTACGTTCCCCCAATTCAACGTATATTTTGATATATCATTAGTCATATAATAATATAATTCTCCCTAGTTAACAACATAATTGGTTTCTAATAGTCATTGAATTTTCCATCAGATTCAGTGTAATCATGATTCCTTCTAGTTATATACATGTTTGAAACCCCAATAGTACAATTTAAGGAAAACTAATCAATGTGGAAAACCCCATAATTATTGAAAATAACATATCGTATTTTGAAATAAAAAAATCATTTCAATATATAAAAAATTTGGATTATCCGTGGTAATTCAGAGAAATTATTCATTTCAGTCATGATGTTTTATATTGGGTTTTTGAATTTAAAAATCATATCCCCTTAGGCTATTAAACAATTATTACATAAAGACCCAATTTCATGCACTATATGATGATTGATTCCAGATTAATGTGACCATAATTGGGTCATTAACCCTATTTAACTATATAATAGAGACTCATCAACTTGTAGTATCATTTTGTGTATATAATTTGTTAGAAACAACTTTTTCTATCCTTTCCAAAAATTCCTATATATTTTTTAATTCATTGATTAATCCATATAATTACCCTTAGATATATCTATATACATATCCATATAAATATTCCAAGGGATCTCTGTAAATTATTCTCATCCTAGTTTCCAATGGCTAACTATATCAATTCTCTATTTCCAATTTTAATGAACAATGATTTTCAAAAACAAATATCAAAACTTTTTAGATTCATATTTAATAAAATTTATAAACAGACACCCAAAAAACATGATACATTAGTGTATTTGAATAATATAAACAAAATATTATTATTTCATGATTGGTCTTCAATATTGTACAAAAATACCTACTCGTATTGTATTCACAAGATGCATACCATATGTAAAAACTATCCTTATAACCTAAGGAAGGAAACATAATAAAGGTTGATAATAAATGGTCTATAAGGGTAAAAATTAGAGACATAAATTTATGATCATATAAAATAATAAGATAAATATAAAGTATTTGATCACAACCATAACTTATAAATCTAATACACAACCACTCATAGAGTGTAAATATGATCCATGGATTAAAATTTTATCAATTCATAAAACATAGCCTATAATAGTGAGAAATAATCATAAATAAATCATGGACCATATTATCATTTAATAATAGTGTTGAACCATCATAAATATAGAAACCCATTTACATGTTTCAAGGTTAACAACCAAGACCACTATAATAGAGATTCAAGAATTATCAACAAATTCTCATTGTGGATTAGGATTCTCTTGTTTCCCATAGAGGATTATGACTCATATGTTTCCCAAATTAGATCAAGCCCATTAGAATTCTTCTCATTTTAACCTCATTATATTTTATGATTTGCATAATTTATTAGAAAACAATAGGTGATTACAATATTATAACTACAAACATAGATTTTTGTCCCACACTATCATAAAATATTCACCACATCATTAAAATCAAAACTCCAATAAATAAAATGAATCCCAAAATCATATCATCAATTCATAGTAAAATAACACTTGAAAATAAATGGGTATCAAAACTACATTTCATCAACATAACCATTACCTATAAAAATAATGTATTAGGTTTTTATCGTACAATATTCTACCTAGTAAATCTCATTTAAAATTAATGGAAGTCATTTTATATGGAAAATTATTTTTAAGGATCTAGTGGACCATTTATTAAGTAAAATAACCTTTCCACTTTGAAAAACACTTTTTAAAACCTAAAACATTTTTCGAAACCATTTATATATAAATAAACTTCTCAAATTATAATGAATAATTTATACGTAATTTAAAAAACTTCATAGGGAATGTATATACTCCGATTAAACCAAAATTATAAATCATATAGAAAAGTTAAAATCATTTTATTTTATAACAACCATTGAAACTTCTAAAGTATGGTTTACAAATTCTTTCATACATTTCTAGAATAAAAATATATTTTTCTCTTTGAAAATAAAATTTTAAAAATAATATTTAATAAAAATAACATTTCAAACAAATAAATAATGCATTATAACAATGATTTTTTTTGATGGATGGAAATTTAGTACATGTTAAAAGAATGATCCCATTATAATTTTATCTACAAAGAAAATAAGTCTTATTTTGAAAGAGACAAGATGTTTCTCTAAAAATTTTAATCATTAAAACATAGAAAAAATCAATTTAATAAATCTAAATTTAAAAATAATTTTTTTGAATTTTTTTTTAGAAAACATGGATATGGTATAAATTTTTTTTATTACCATAGAAAGTGAGAAAAGGTTAGTTTTCATTAAAAACCTTTTGGAAAAATTATTACAGAAATTGAGGAAAATGATGAGAAAACATGTATTTTAATGATATAACAATATGATAATACAATTAAAGATTTAATGATATGTTTATCATAATATTACATCATTGAGAGAATAATTATAAATAGTTCTAATGAATAATGAGATTGTATCATCATTTATTAACCTCTTTAGTGACTGTTGAATAATAATGTATATTATAATATAACATAAAAATAAATAGTAAATATCATGAATTGAATGATAAAACAATTCAATTTGTATTTATATATATATATATATAATTATAGGTTTATAATATAACATATGTCATAAATAGTACAAATGGTGACAAACACCACCTACCACATTCATTACATTGGAAATATAACCGCAATAAAAATGTGTTTCACAAATATATATTTAAATCACTTAATATTTAGTGATAATCCTTATAAAATACATTAATTTTTAGTAAATAGACCATATTAAATAAGATCGTAGTGAATATGGAATTTATCTCACAGATTTAAAAGATAGACAAATATTCTATCACTTTAAGTATCAAATTCATTTTTACACATTATATACTCCTATATAATAAATATAATTTTATTATAATGATATTAATAAATTTAAATATATATATCATACCATATATTTTTTACTTATAGTCTTTTATTACAAATTTATTAAAAATTTCATGTTTCAGTCATGTTTTCGGTAAAAAAATGCTTTGTTTTTCATGTCTATTTTTATTTCTTTTATTTTACTCCCTCATACATTTGATCATGGATAAATATTTTCTAAAATATTAACCATAATATAAATATTATATAAATTCAAAATATATTTAGTTATCTTCGTCTATAAAATTTAGATATTCGAAATGAAATATATTGTTCATGGGAACAATTTGTCATTTATACGGATGAATGTTGTTTCCATTTTCTCGATTTAAAAATATAAGGAGGGAAAAATAATATGTTTCTGTTAATTAATGATTTTAATTTCATATATATAAAATATTTTTATTTAAAAAATCTTTATTACAATCAATATAAAATATACATGAAAAAGTAACTATATCACTTTGCAGGGCGTTTGTATGTAATACACTTGAACAACGTTATCATGTCCCCAATAAAATGGAATATTAAAATTTTTATGTGATATAATATAAATTTATAAATATGTTTAAGATATAATATTTATTTATTTAATGTATCCTTGTTACAATACACATAAAAAAATAGAAAACATGTCACATCTTTTCATGGGGCAGTTGTCCACCGTACACATGAGTGATGATATTGTTTTCCAATGTATTGTTTGTTAAGAATTTATATTTGTTTTTACAATTATAGAGTTTTAACAATATTTAAAATATTATATATAAAAATTAAATCAATAATTATATCCATATGTGGTAGGTGGTGTGGGAAAACGATTACCATCGGTTCACGAGGTATTAGTTCACCATAAAAAACAAATAATTATTTCTTATCTAATTTTATGGAAGATGAGATGGATATAATATATTACATTAAAATAAAAAAGTATCACTATATAATACAAATATATTTTATTATTTTATCATATTATGAAAATATATGATTGTGTATAAATCATATGTGAATAATAAATGCATAGTTAAAACATTACTTTTCTTTGAAGATCCTCTTTATGATTAACCAAAATCCTTCACAAATTAAATTTATAATCCAAAATATTCCATTGTAATATATTTATGCATACAAAGATTAATTTTATGAGGGTATTTTATGAACCATAGGGTTCTGGAAGTGTGAAGAATAGAGAATAGGGGATGCCCTTTTATAAGTTAGCTTAGTGGACCAATTGTAATTTCCTAAAATAAAAAGGTGTTTCCAAATTTTTCACAACTGAAAAGGATCAAAATGGAAAAGTTTTATAAAAAAGTTTTTATATGGTGACAATATGTCCATTAAATTTATGTTGGCTAGTTTTCTATTCCAATTTAACCAAAATATATTTATTTTATCCGTACATGTAAACCAAATTTAACCATAATTGTTGTAATTAGTTATTGAGGTTTTTACAATTTTCTAAATTAAAAAAATGACGTTGAAGTTGTTAACAATAAAAATTTATCTTGTTACTAGAATGTAATCCATTTTTATAAATTTCTATCATATAATTGGAAATATTAGAATTGAAATTAAACTAACAGATGCGATTAGAAAGCAGTAGTCTAATGAGAAAATTATCATAATTATAGATTGTTTAAATATACCAATTCAAAATGGAAATTGTTCCAATGACCTAAATAGGATATATATATATATAAATTAATTAATTTTAATTTTGTAAAAATATTAACAAAAATGTATATGGTAAATTCTATTAATTAAAATCTTGTTTTTTAATAAAAACAAGTATTTTTCAATATTAAATAAAACTTTTTTCTTTCCAAAAATTTATGAAAAATTCACTCCAATATAATTTTTAAATTATTATCTAATAAAATATCATATTTCTTAATTTAATTATTTTAAAATTTATAAAAATTAATTTAAAAATAATTTATATTAATGCGACAAAATTGCTTTTTAGAAAAATACATTTTTATGCATAAAATTGGATTTCTTCTATCTCATTTCTAGAAAATTCATAATATACATGTCAAATATAATATTTAATACAATTTATTAAAATTTCATTAATATTATTCATCAAAAAATAATTCCTAAAATTTTTGAATTAAAATCAATTTTAACTCATAAAAATAGTTCCTCATAAAATAATTTCCTTTATTTTGAAATAATATATATTTCAATTTCAATTTAATTTTTAATAAATGAATTAATTTATTACACTATTTTAAATAATATCTTTTAATAATTAATTAATCATACTCATACCCAACATTCTAATGGATTGGAGAAAACTATCATATTAAATATAAATATTTTAATAGTGCCAGAGGATTTATTTAAACTCAATATTGAATGTAACAGAAGATAAAACCAATTTTGTGTGTAATGCAGTATAATATTTGTTTTTCTTATAAAAAATTAATTATTGTGTTTAGGGTAACTAAAAATACCAAAAAGATATAATTTATTTAAAAAACACACACACACATATATATATATATATATATCATAAAATTTCATGCTGTTACATTCTACACCTATAAAGTTAATTTCTACCTCGAAGTTAATCAACTTGGAACCAACAAATGAGGATAATTATACATTATTACACCCTTAGGATCTCACCTAGAATCCTCATTTTGGCGGTTTTCCATAAAATAGGTACTAGTGGAATGACCTTGTTTTATATATTTCCTCTATATGATCATGTATCTCCACTGATTATTCCTTAGAATAATGATCTTTCTACAGTGGTATGACATATGAGTTCATTACATGTGATTGATTATGTATTTATGTCCTTATTAGAGATATATCAAACACAATGGCAATATGACATATCTTTGGAGGCATCACCAATTTTATGTTATTGTACCAATACAATCAATAATCAAAAAATAAACAATTTAACTAGGGATTAACGTTCCCTTCCTTCCAAAAAATCGAATACTCTTCCTTGAATATATAATCTTTTTAATAACATGTCACAAAATTCAAATTCTAAATCACATCACTGATAATTATCTTTAGCTTTCAGAAGACATTATGCTTCCCTTATGTCTTTGTAATTGGCTCTAACCTTATATACCAATTCTTTGTATATCCCAGACAGCAATTTAGTTGTTTAAACAACTTCATCCCACTACATAAGAGTTTTATAGTTCCTTCCATATAGGGATTCATTAGTATCTATATGAATAAAACAGTTAAATATATTTTATTATTAATATTCAACTATAATATTGGTATTTATGCAAGACACGTTTAAAATATATATAAGATATAATACTATCCTATAGTTTTTTTATTTATATCTCTATCTAAAAACTTATTTGGGGATGATATTCATTTATGACATGTAGCTTGGTATTCAGGTCCAACTGAAGTCTTATCCTAAACATTCAGGTAAATCATGGATCGTGATTAGATATAATAGAATGTTATATTCCTTTAAACCATAATAATTACTGAATTTATTTAATTTTTATATTATAAATATATATGTATTCTGGGATGGGGATTAAGTGTTATAACATTGTAAGGTGATCAACTATAACACATGTAACATTGTTCCCTTTATATGTCTGTTGGAGTCTAATTATAAATATCATGGTGAAGTTTTCCAATTTAATTTATAGCATCTGTAATTTTCCATTTTAACTTTTAGACTTATGTCTCTAAAAAAATACACTAAAATAATATAAAACTTATGTGATGTACCACATGAAATGTCTCCAAAAATATCATTAATCTTGATAATATACCAATAAATATTTCCCAAAAATATGTGTTAAAGAATTTAAATTTATGATCAAAGTTCAACTCATAAACGATGATCATACCCATATATCATATGTTCATATTAATTATAGGCCTATATTCTTCCAAAAACAAAAAATAATCTACAGAAAATTCATGATTCTTATAACACAAGTACCATTGGTAAAAATTGTTATACCACACATCCCTAAATCCCAATACATAAATACATTAGTCTTTTAACTTCAATGATGGAAATGGAAGAGTTATTTCCTTGTAATGGAAGTTAATTATTTGGCTCTAAAATTGAAATGGGTTACTCCTATGTTCTCCCATCATAGTAGATCGATCTCCTCAATAACTTTTCACTATATGTCGTTATTTTCCTCAGAGAAAACTACATACCCTAAATTTTTTGTATATAGGCGATCATAACCACCTTACTTACATATAGTAAAATGAATCTTTTTTCCTATGATTTAATTACCACATGAACATTAAAAAATGTTCATGTTACTCTAATTTAATTCTTTAGTAATCACACTGATGTTCATGTTATTAATCGTATATCAAGATGGATGATTTAGTGTAATCAAAATATATTTCTTTCATTAAAACATCAAATTTGGAATCTCAGAGTCAATAAAATTTTAATTAGATTAATCATTAATATGAATCCTTCTATAACCAAACATTGACTTAAACTAAAAAAATAAATTGATAAACACTAATTGTAGGGGAAAACCTTATATTCATGAAAAATAACTTATAGGATATACAAATAATAACACTTTATTTTCAATTTATTACACATATAGTTTAACCTAATTTACTCATAGTCATTATTCAAATACATAATGATGATTCATAAATATTTTATGAATTTACAAATGATATACCTCAGGAGTGTCAAACCTGGTGTGCAGAAAGGCTTGTTGGAATATTCCATGTTATTTTCTAAACTAGTTAAATGCGACCAATTCCGAGTTATTTCCCATAGGTAAGAATTTAGTATATCTATATCCACTGGAAGAATTCATTAGGGGATGAAATTTTGTAGAAACTATTCATTTTACCCTATAATAAAATTTTAGTACATTTTCCAATACATTAACTTATCCTTAGGCTTATCATTATATATATCACTATTAATATCCATTGAAATGTCCATCGGGATCCCACAAATGTATCTCTTAAAAGAGAATAAATGTTAGCTAAACCTCTCATGTGGTACCATATTTAAGGGCACATAATTTCATATATGAAAGTCAAATATATTTAGATGAATATTCAATAGATTTTATAAACCAATATCCAAGGACCAATATAGTGTATTGTGATTGGATACTAACAGCAAAAGATTCTAATTTCTAGAAATATCTTCAACTTATCTAATAAATATCTTATGGAATAATAATCCTATTTAGGTATACCATAGCTAATCCAATATTAATAAGATTGGGAATGAAATATATGAAATGATGAGAACTTATGCCCAGGAAGGGAAAACAATGGATATGTTAATCTTTGATCATATGAAACAAAATTAGAATTATTGTATGTGATATTAATGAGAGTAGTTGGCAAAGAAGGCATCAGTGTGTGGAACGTATCAGACACAATGTATCTTCTAACATTAAAGCATTCATGGGATGCTATTGAGGACCTCTTCCTTTAGATTAAATTTATAATTGATATATATGGAAATGTCCCGAGGGTAGTTAAAGGGAACATATATCTCTTATAGATGTCCATGAAGGTCCACATCCTGGTCATACATTATCATTCTATGTGGATATCTAGAAGTGGATACTTCATCTGATGGGAGTGTAATTTGGATAGAAAGACATTAATTCTTCCATGGTGTCACATATGATACCTTGATTTCAAATAGGCCATCTCACATCCATTCTTTATTAAAGACATTCTCAATCCCACCAAGTATAGGTTCTATGATGGTATCAGTTCAGACAGAACCCCATGTGCTTTTATCATCACATGTAGTGATTTGGGAGTAATTACCACCAAATATTATAGATGGGTGACTTTTGAGCTATAGACTATAAATATTTGTGAAGACAATCCTTACTACTGGAATATCCTAATGAAATTTTACATTCATATTTGGATGATATTAAACTATGAAATCCCCATTGAGATGGAAATTAATGGTAAATGCAAAACCCTTCCTTCCAAATTATCTTGTTGTATATCCCATATAGATGAAACCATATCCCACCTATTCAATAAATGTGATTGGGTGATGCATGTTTGTACTCCACTAGGTTACTGTATCAGCTACAAAAGGGGGTATATTATTTGGACAAGTTCCATTAATATAGGCTAAGATGTTATCTTAATTAATGACAAGAGGTGGAATCATGATCCCTCTTTATTTTGTCTAGATGTTGGCCCTTTTTGGATAAGGAATATCAATTGTGACAAAAAAAACCCTTCTATATCATCTTTTTAGGTGATAATAAAAAAAATGTGGTTTCCCTATCTAGTATCTTAGGCCAATGGGATGATGCTTATTCACTTGAGTGCTTAATGTCTAGAAGACACCCCTCTAACCCCTCAAGTCTCAACTTAAAGGCATTTTCGTGAGATGACCCCCCCCCACCGACAAAAATTTCATACATAATCTAAATATATATGGTTCATGTATTCAATGATGCATGTGTGGAGGCATGGTAGAACATGACCCTATAGGGACAATGGTAATTTGTTTCACTTCCAACTACGGGACTTGAAACACTATCACGGCAGAAGGGGATGCCTTGAAATCTAGTTTAAACATTTTCTTCTATGAACATTTTACCTTTGATGCTCTAGATATAGACTTCATCAACTTATTTAGCATGCTCAAGGGCCTCTCCTCCATTCCTTGGGAAATTAAATACCTACTCCTCAAATTCAAGTCCCTCCTCAATTAGGATATCGATATATTATATACATAGAATGAATGGAATCATGTGTCTTATTATTTTTCATCGAATGAATCTCTAGAGGCCCCAATGAAAGAATCAAACTGATTCTGTTCTATTTCTATAGGATGTGTTGAAATTGTTATTATGTATACCATATTCACCTACATTTGTAGTCCAACCTATTATTTTTTGCTTACCACTTCTTCAGTAATATAAATTTATTATTCTTCCCTTGTATGTGATCATGATTATAACATTTAATGTTCATATAGAACCATCATATATCCAAAACAGGACTTATGGAATGAAACATTATTATATTTTAAAACATCTCCTATAAGAGTGAGAAATCATCATAAATATTTCATTTTATTTTTAAAAATACAAACCCCCTATTCTACATCATAATATTATGAAAAAAATCCACCAAACCAAATCTATAAAAAACAGGATCAAGGCACCATGATATGAAAAATAAGCTGACTCACATTGGGAACATAAATTAATTTATCATGCCTTTGGTGAAATATATATGTACAAGGAATGATAAAATATTTTCTTTAAAATCATTTTTGATTATTGAGTGAGAAACATTCTGGAATGTTTGGTAAAATAATTCAAGAGAAGGTAAAGGTTGCATAATTTAATTGAATGTTGTTAATGAAGTAAAACAAACCATCACAATTAAGAGGAATGATAATAATAATGATCATTTTTTTGAAAAGTGTAATTTACATTTCCTAGTGATTGAGTTTTTCATTGGTAATTCTATTACATTTAGTTTTCTTGAGTACATGTTTTAATTAATTGGGTATTTAATATTCCATTAATTCATTATTTTTTTTGATATTTTAATAATTCTTCACCTATATTTATTATTTTTTGGAGGTTAATTAGTTTTTGAATATAATATTTAAATGATTCGATTATGTGAATTGTTTTTAAAATGGGGAATTTTGGCGCCTAAGTTAATTTCTTGATATTTTAATTAACATTATTTTATTTTTTCGTATTAACCATTATTATTCTATTTTAGAGATCATGGATCATTGGATGTAACATCTCATCACCTTGATCGGTTATTTTTTTCCTCTCTACATGTTTCATTTTTTCCATTGAGTTATTAGATGTGGTTTAATAGATTTTCGTGTAGGCTTCTAGGGAATTTCACCTCATCCAACTAGGGTTCACACCATGTAATGGTTATGAGGTCAGTTCCATGATTAGGGTTTAGGCCTATATTTTTCAATGCATGATGATTTATTACACATCTTGAGTTAGTTTAATATCATATTTCAGTATGAGTAAATGTGTTTTTTATTGTATTTGGATATCCTAGATTTCCAGATGTGTATTGGTATTGGACATCATGTAATTTCCCAAGTAGGGATGTTTAGGGTGATGATCAGCTTTCAATTGTACATTCATCCTCCAGTTATCATTTTCTCTCAAACTAAGGTTTCTATTTAGTGATTGTTTAAGACATATATCCATCCCTAACGATCTAGTTGGCGTTTTATCTTCATTATGGTTGTAGTGCATCTCATAGGTTGAGTTATATTTCTTTTTGTTAATTTTCATAGACTTTGGAAGATGTTTTTGGCTGTGTTATTAGATTTTTTTTGTCTGAATTGGTGTTTCTTTGTGTCTTATTCTATATATGTTGTGTGGTAGAATTTTGGTGGCCATCCCTTTATTGGTTGTGGTTTAATGGTTGTTCGTTCGGGAGGTATATTGGATTCATCATTTCCACCAACCCCTTTTTTATTAATTTAATCTATTTTGAGATATTATTCGGATTATAGGGCCTTTATATAAGTCATCAGGGTTTCATTTTTAGTATATCCCATTGTGGTCACGTGTATTCCAAGTTTCAAGGTAGGTGGGTCCCTCTAGAGCCTATTTTTATTAATATTATTATTCTTATTTTATAATATGATTCATTAAAGGAATTGGAATGACTGATTTTTTGAAAAGTGTTTTTAAGGGAAAATGGGTTCCCCCTAGTTTTTTATTATTGGAATGAAAAGGGGTTTTTAAGGCACTAAATTCAGTTCTTGAAATTAATTTAAACTAGTTTTCAAAACATTGGACTGAATTATTAATAAGAGAACATGGGTTTTCATGGGTACTTAGGTGTAAGGATCATCTTGAGACCATCATCCATTTTTTGGGATTTATAGGTATGTCTGATCAGGGGGATTTCCACCTTTTCCTAGGCATGTTATTCTAGTGAACTGTTTTTGACACTCTTTGGGGGTTTACTAATGGGTAATTACTCTACTTCCTATGTCATGTTCTATAACTGGATTATGCACATGATTGATTATGGTAACAGTACACTACTATTCTGACCTATAATGATCCTTGGTGATGATTCCTATAATTCTATTTTTCATTTCCTGGATTTTTTGTTTTATCCATGTTATGTATGATTATACATGTTAAATATGATATCTAAAATGTTAATTTAAATTTATATACCTACTTTTATTTATGAACTATGAAAACTAGAAATGTTTAACATATTTTCTATAAAAATAATTTACTACAAGTCCTTCCATGTTTTATTTGAAATGATCATAAATGGATTGTTATATACCACCTCGATGGGATCATGTTCTGCCTTTTATCTCACACCATGTACACCACTTTGGAGGTGTGTATACCTTGTTATATCTTCTAATGCAGGTAAGAGAAAAGGGCCACAATGAGGTGGGGGTTTCGTGTCAGTTGAGTTGGGTAGGTGGTGCTAATATAGTGAGAGTTCATCTACATTGTAACATTGTGTTCCTTCTTGGTTTTGTTCATATTCATTTGGACTTGTATCTTTGATATTTTGGATACTTTTATTGTTTTTTCTTCATTATATATATATATATTTCATATATTTTTTAGAGTTCAACTATTCCTTCTTTCTCCATGTATATATATTCTATGTGTTTGTTTAGGTATGGAAAAATAATTCTATTCAGTTCTTTGTTTGATACCTAGGTGATTGTCGTATTCCTGTGGAGATCGGGAATTCCAATTGGTTATGTGTTCTCATGAATCCTATTCTTGGGACGCCTGTTAGACAAGATGTAGGATTGTCCAAACATGATTGGTATGTTATGATATGTTTTGGTCCATCTCTTGTCATGGTGAAAAAAAATATTCTAGGGGGTGATGGGATATGTGTCCCTAGCATTTGGTTTCATTTTAAGTATAATTTTATACATATGGGTTTTCTTTTTTTTAACTAACATTTACTCTATTATATGATCAGTCCCTATATTTTTGTGTGGAGGAGCATGACTCTGAGACATCTTCCATAAGTTCTTCCTGAGTCTACACATGATGATCCTCAAGGGAATCTTCCAATAGATTGGAAAATCACCATGGATATATTATGGGTAGTTCATGTTATTGATCAAAACATGGCATGAATTTAAAATTTTATTATTGAGGTATAGCTTGGGGCTAGAGGGGAGAGCGATAGTTCATGAGAATTCTTTTCTATGAAGAAAATATCTTTTAATGGAATGAATGAACGTCAAGAGTAATTGTACTGGCTCTATCGTATCGACCAATTATTATAATTCCTAGATACACATAAAAATATCAAGTAAAAATGTGTAGAATTTGAACTAGATGGTTCCATTATGTGATTGTGGGAGTCCATAGTCCAAAAATACAGACACATAGACTTATATTGGAATGGTCTAAAACCCATATTATCCCAGTTGTTTCTTCAAAGTCGACCATATAGGGAATTTCATTGGAGTTCATGTCTCTATAGTAGGAAGAGTGTTTGGTGTCGGTATACATGAATCGGTTTTCAAATCATTCCCACTTTTCTCCACATGCGGTAAAGAATGATCATTTAATGGATTAAATGTGCATGTAGGGTTTGAAATCATATATAAAATTTCATGTGTTTATATTGATTATTTATACCTATGTGTTGATGGTTGATAATTCTATTATGGAAGAGATAACTATTGAAGGTAGGGTTCTTTTTTCCACCTCATCTCTTCCACCTAGTTGAAACTTTAGTGGAATTCATGGGAAGACGAGGATGTGGAATGATCTTCACAGGAGTGGTGGAGGTGGGAGTCATCAATGAGCCTCCTTTGCATCGTCTTCTAAAGATAAAAATGTTCCATTGACATTCTACCTATGCAGCATGTTCAGAAACATAACTCATTCATGTCTTATGCCTTTGAATATGTGGAAAAACTCTATACACATCGGTTAGGTACGATGCATTGGTCCAGCTATGACTACACATCATTATAATCAGGGTTTTTAGCTCCAAAGGCTACTATAGTGTAGAAAAATTCATCAAGGACTAAAGGGCTCCATGAGGAGGCATCATTAGTGAAGTAATTTCATGCATTATATGAGTTCCCAACAGAGGTGAACGTATGTCTACCAATAGTAAGAGGTACTAGAAATATTTCATTTTTTGTAGTAATTTCTTTATTTATTACTCATGCCTCCCACTAATTTATATCTTAATGTTTTATTGATGTTCATAAACTTATAATAGAACATATGTCTTTTCTAATTGAGTTAGATACATCAATTGGTAATAAGAATGATCAGGTATTTCAGTGTCCTAGTTCATTAGCAATAGCCGATATGGATTTGGTCTGGGATTTTATCATTCATGAATAGGATCTATTTGATGTAATCATAAGTATGGATTGGATAGTTTTAATTGATCTATGGTTGATTGTTATCATTTTCTTTCTTTGTTTCATTCTTCCAATGGGAGATCTCATTTTTTTCAGGTGGGAGTGGGAGCCGTGGTCTAGTCGTGAAGGGAATACAATTCATATATCATGATTTTTTTTTCTGTAGATGTGATTGATCTCGAGGGAGTTTTATCAATTATTTAACATCCTATTGTTTTTTGGGACATTTATATCTTCCTTTCTAGAAGACATCTCCAATTTTCCTCCAATGAGAGAGGCAATTTTTACTTTTGACCATGTAACGTGCACATAGATAATATTGATAACCTCTTATCATATGAAACCAATGGAGCATAAAGGGAATACGATTTAGTTGCATGAACTATTTGAAAATAGTGTTGTTCATACTATTTTTTCATATTGGGAATCCCCTATAATATTATCCACGAAGGAATATGGTTCATTTTAGTTGTGTGTTGACTATAGAAAGTTGATCTAGGTAATAGTTAAGAACATGTATCCTTTTACTCATGTCTATAATTTGTTTAATTAGTTAAAGTGAGAAAACTGGTGTTTAAAAACTTATCTTTGGGCTGGTTATCGTCAGCTCAGAGTTTGACATTCTAATATTCCAAAGTTAGCTTCCAGTAGTGTGAATAAACATCATCAATATATGGTTATGATGTTTGGAGTGTCTCACACTACTATTATTTTTAGGTAGTTGATTAATCATATATTCTGTTAATATCATGACACCATAGTGGTAGTGTTCATGTAAGATATTGTAGTTTATTCAAAATCTGAGCATGAGCATGAGTACCATCTATGTTAGGTTATATAAACTCTGAGAGGTAAACATTTGTATAAAATTCATTTTAAATGTTGTTTCTAGATTATAGAAGTGATGGTCATAGGGGAAAATATTAATGAATATGTCTTATTTCTTGATACTTAGATGGTGAAGGATATTTGGTCATGGACGGAACAAAAGAAATTATATATAGTGATTTCATGGTTTTTTGGATACAACTGATGGTTTGTAAATGATTTCTCTAAGATGGTGTCAACTTGGACTATTGATAATAGAAAAGTAGTGATATTCACATGGGATGTTAAATTTCAGTCTTCCATAAATAACCTGATGAGACTTATGACATTAGATCCTTTTATGATATTACCTTATCCCGGTAAAGGGACCATGATGTATTGTGTATCTTCTTTTTCTTCTTTGGGATGCATGTTTATATAGGAAGACCATATAGTTTCTTACATCTATCATCATCTATGGAATCATATTAATAATTAATCCACATAAAATATATATCTTTTTGTAGTTATTCATTTTTATAAATGTTGGAAGAACATTCCTATTATGGAAAGGATCATAGTATTTTTTGATCATAAGAGTTTGAGTTATATATTTTCCTAGAAAGAATTGAATATAAAAAATATATGATGGGTATAACACATTAATTTGTTTGAATTCAATATCACCTACAACATGAGGTAGGAAAATATCAATTTATAGGCTCCTAGGACGAATTAACCATCGCTGGTCCTAGAATCGAAGGAGGAATGGAACATTATGGGGAATTTTTTCTTAATTTCACAAGGATAAATAAAATAATGTTCCTGATTTGGTTATGACTTATTTTCAGTTATCGTCATCTCCCCTAGAGTCTATTTTATAGATTCAGCAATAGGATAATGATTTTAGTGAAATTATAGAAAGCATTTATGGTAGGGTGACTTTTTAGTTGTTTTCTCCCTACAGATGGTGTGCTCCACTTTGAAAAAGTGGTTTTCATCCCAACACATGGGATGAGTTTTTCTTATGTAATTTTCAGAGATCCTCATGGAATGTTCATCAAGGCACCATGATAAAGTATTGTGACATGAGATGATTGTTCTAGAGGCTGTGTGTAAAGGATGACATTGTAATTTTAGTATCTTGTTTTAATGCCTTCAAATGGATAAAGTAAGAGCACTTGAGACACACTAGTTTTCTTTAGTATCTTACAGAGTTGGATTATAAATGGGATGAGTTATCCATGGAATTCTTTTTAGATTAAATTGGACTCCCAAAGGATTAGATTCTATTTGAATAGTTCTTGATAAATTGAAAAAGTCATCCCTTTTCATTCAAATCAAATATACCACTAAGGTTGAAAATTTAGGTAAGATGTATATGATTGAGATTGTGAGGTTACATAGGAGTCCTTCTGCATTTTTTGAGAATGTAATTCTTAGTTTACATTGTGCTTCTAGAAAAGTATCCAAGAGGTTATGGGAAATCACATCAAGATGAGCACCATAAAACATCCGTAGATATATGTTCTGACGAAGCATCTGATTCAAATCCTAGATGATATGCTTCAAGTTAGTATCATGGATATAGGTGGATCATGGGATAGTCATCTCGGAATGAATAAGTTTTTTTGTAACACAATTTATCATTAATTGATCATAATGGCTCCCATTGAGGCATTATATGGTTTCTTATACATGCCACCTCTTTGTTGGGCTATGATGGGCTATGTAACTTTGGTTATAGCATGTTTGTTCTAAGAGATATCAACAAATATTGAGGATGTACTTTGACGTCTGTTTACTTTCAAGAGTTGACAGAAATTAAATTCAAATCAATGATGTCCACCTATGGAGTTTCTCATTGGTGACTTGTTTTTCTTGTACATTTCAACTTAGTTTGGTCTCCATCGGCATGTAAAACAGCAAAAGATGGCATAGAGACATGTTTGACCATTTAATGTCATTGAGAGTCTTGGGAAGGTTTCAGATCAGGTATAATTTCTAGTCTATTTGATAGGTATTCCTGATGTTTTCCCCAATTCTTATCTCAAGAAGTACCATTCAGATCCCTCTCACATTCTAAGATGGGAAGAAATTGTGTTAGAGCCAGATGTTTCTATTTTTTAGAAACCATTTGAGATCATTGAATCTCAAGTGGATGTCTTTAATGGGAATTCAATTCCAGTGTACATAATCTTGTGGAAAGAGGGACAAGATTCTCATGAGAGTTGAAAAAATGAGTCATTGTTGAGGGAGCATGGGCCCCATCATTTTTGAGGGTTTACATCTTCTACATGGATTCCCTGGGATGGAAATTATTTAGATAGAGAGTTTATAATATCTCTTTTCCTTGATTTGGTATGCTATTTCCTCACAAGAAGTTCCCTTTTTTACATGGAGTATTTAGATATGGGATTCATGATATTTTTCAGGTTTTCGGGTGATTTCATCCCATGTAATGATTAATGGGAGTATTCCATGAAATGTTTTCAAACATTGAAGTATTTCACAATGTTATGAGATATTACATGTCATGAGTTGAATTTTTATTAGATTTTAATATGAGGCATTAGATTTTCATAATATTGGGAGATTGTGGATTTAACAATGTTTAATGGTATTACACCTCATGTATTTTCCTGAGAAGGTATTTTAATGGAATCGTTCAGGTTATAGGTGTATATTCGGCCTGCAGTTAACCTTTTCTCTAAACCCAAGGTTCATCTATATTGATGTTTGGAGACATGTTTCCATCCTGATCAATTCGTTCAATGTTTAGTCTTCGTTACCATTTCTGTGTGACTCTCTGTGTGAGTGATCTTCATTCATCTTCATTTTCCCTTGATCGTGGTACCACTCTTGTGTTTTTTATCATATTCAAAGGTATATGATTTAATTTTTTGTGTCTTCTTCAAAATCTGTTATCTGATCTCATTCGGAAGGCTGTCACTTTGTTGGTTGTGGTGGGGTGGGTGATCATTCTTTAGGTCTGGGGGTTTCCTCCTTTCAATTGGCCCTTTTAACTAAATTGAATCTTTCAGGATAAATTAATTTAATTATAGGGCCTTCAGAGATGCCCATATGTTTTCATTGTTTGTGGATCCCATTTCCGGCATGTAGGACCCGAGTTTCAAGCTATGTGGTTCCATACCTATCCTATGTTGAAAAACCTTATAGTACATATTTTATAAACCAATTTATAAAAGGAATATGCGTGATTGTTTCGTGTGTTAAAAAGATTTTTTTTAAAAAAAATTGGTTTCCTCATTTTTGATAAATATGAATAAAATAGGTATTTTCAATGAGTTGAAATGGATTTGAAAAATGTTTTGGAAATGTTTTTAAAAATGATGGAATGAATTGAAAAACAAAGAACATGATATACCTTGGGTTCTTGGGATGAAGGTATATCATGTGGCCAAAATCCATTTATTTATTTATCTAGGTGTTTTCTCATGGAGATTTCTTCTGCTTTCTAGTATCATTGTTATCAGGGACTCCTTTTGACCTTTTATGGGGGTTTTATTTGTTTAGTGTTAACATTATTCCTATGAATATGTTCTAGGAACTTTATTTTGCACATTATTAGTTTTGGTATGATTACTCTTATAGTATGACCTATATTGATCCCTAGAACCGATATATTGGATTCAATTTTTTGTTCCATGGATTTTTTTGTTTCACCCATCATATCCATGTTTGTGCTATTGGAAAATGATAAGGAAAATGTGTATTGAAATTAATATACCTATTTTTTTAATATGAAAAGGGGAAATGTTTACCATGTTTTCTATAGAAATGATATAATCCTTATCATGTCGTGTTTTATTTTAAATGAGAATACATGGATTGTTATACAAAGACTAGTTATTGAACACCGAGGTGGGATCAAATTGACCTTATTGGCTCACACCCTGTGCACCCCTTCATTGGTTCATAAAACATTGTTTCCCTTTTATTGTGTGGAATGTCAAGGCACTACAATATGTTGGAAATGTTTCATGTCATCTATGTCGGGTAGCTGGTGTTGATATGGTGGTACATTATCTACACTATCACATGGCATAGATTTTTGGTTTTGTTCTTATAACAACATTTCTTTTTATTACACACATAAACATGATTTATTACATAAACATTCACTTAAAACAACTCTTAGGATCGAGATTTCTAGTGTCTTGGTAAATTATGAACATTACATAACAACTTATGACATAAAAACACAACATCTTTATTTAAAATATCTTTTACCTGACCACTACGTCCCCTTGTACATATCATTTCATGGGATAACCTGAGGACATGCATAAGAAAAGGGTGATCTATAAATCCCAGTAAGGGAGTAAACAATGCATAACATGAATAAGACAAAACATGTTAGGCAATATATATATAAATGTATTATAGGAGAAAAATGTACATAAAGGCATGATATAGCATGGTTATCATAACATGGAAATGTGGCAACAACACTAAACATGGTATTAGAATGAGCCAATTCTCATTACATATACGACATGTGTAAACTTAAGTTGCACTTGAATTGTCACGAGTAAAACTTCATTGAACATTATGTACCATGGTACTAATCTTTACCCAATGCATTGAAGCGCTATCATGGCACACCCTTCTTAATCATTTCATTTCACACAAAAGTGTGCCACACGGATCATTTAACATGGAATCACTAAACAAAATAATTTAGCCTATGAGAAATAAATTTTCAATACATATTTGAAACTATATAGTCCATAAGTAAATGTTCATAATGGTGAATACCCCATATAGAGAAATGTTCATGGTATTCCCTACATAATGACTTTGGCTTGGAAAGTCTGGGAGCAATTTCTGTAGCATAATGGCGTGACATACCAAATCATAAAAATGGTTGATGTGACAAAAAAATTTGTCTAATAATATGTACATGAAGTTGATAGTAAGGGGGAAATATATATAACTTTATCAACAAATGCAATGGAATTTATATTCATAATATAATTGAATTTCTTGAATGTAAATGATAAGAGTGAAATTCCTTACACACTTGCTGCATGGAAACTTGTGTACATAGGAGGAATTAATGAGAGAGAAAGGGGTATGTCATCATTCAAACATAAATCAGGAAGTATTGGGAAGGTGATAAATCATACAAAAAATATATAATAGAAAATAAAAGGGCATAACAATACTAAGAAACTTGGATAAAATGAGAATGGAATGAATCCCTTACATGGAAGTGTGATCCCAAAGGCTTGGGTGAGGCTTGAGAGATTTATCGTGGGACCTTGAGGTGCCTTATCAGGATTCTAGAGAAAGTATGGTATAGTAGGGATGAACTCCAATGTCTTTGAGTGAAGAGGAAGTGGGAGCTTGGACGCGTTTACATAGGAATGTAGAGAGAATGTTTTATTATTTAGGTTGTAGGAACCACACATTAATCTAATCAAAACCAGAAATCAGTACATGGTTTTTTCTAATTGTTTTTTACAAAGGGGATTGTAATACAATAATTTTTTTGTAAAATGTCCCATTTTCTTAAAATATTAGGTTGGCTTATATGGAGGAAATCCACACTATCTAGGAAATCAATTTAAAATGTTAAAATGATTTATAAGTCTTGGAGTGTCCACTAAGGCTTTGTAATATAAATCAAACAAAACTAAAATCACATTATTTTAATGGTAAAACAATTATTGGCCGAATCTAAGGTTTATACTATTTTATTACATCACTAGTGGGTCATTATGATGTCCTAAAACACATTATATATTAAAATCATATTAAATTTTTCCCCGAAAAATTGACTATATCAGAAAATTAAGAAAAAATCACCGTTGGATGATTATGACTTCCCAATTCAAAAAATAATTTTCATTTTATCTAAATAATTTTCTAAATATGTGAATTTTTACATTTCAAACCAAAACCGACATATGTCGAAATGTCATGGCTTTGGATAAAAACAGCTTCCAAAACCAAATAAAAACCACTATTGTATTCATAAAAATTACAAGAACATTTATACTTATTGAAATGTAATTTTGTAATGATATTTTATAAAAATATTATTTAATTCAAAAAATTACATTAAAAAATCATAATATATTTCTTATGTGAATATTAACTAAAAATAATATTTTTCATTAAAAACAATTTACAAAGTAACATTAATAAAATGAATTTATATTCTCTATAAAAAAATTGTACATAATAATAGTTCTAGGGTCTTCTTAAATAACCCCTTATAACACTGGTATAATAATTAATGGTAGGTGTGTGATGGTGGTAGACACTTGGGGGGACTCAGATAACATCTCCTGGGTGGTAATCTCTATCAACTTCAACTTCACCCAAAGGCGGTTCTGCTCGAGCATAACGTGTTGAATCTTGGATTAGGCTTGCTAAAGAGAAAATACCAATGAATCTGCCTCCTTTATGATTTCTAAAAAATGGGATTTGTAATGAGTAATTATACTTGATGAGTTCATCGCTTCATTTGTGAGAGTAAATTGGATTTGTTAAAGCCGTATATTTACACTATTCATGTGATCATTATTCAATGGCTATATTAGAAATAGTTAAAATTCTTAACAATGTTTTAAAATCTAAAAACATAAAACTAGAGAAGTGAATATGTTCTATATAACCATTTTAAATAATAACACATTTAATTGGATCAAGAGTAAGTTTCATTAATAAAACTTTGGATCATTACAATCTTCACCCCTTAAAAATTTTTCCCTCGAAATTTCTTTTTCCCACCATAAAACATATGTGGGTGACTTTACATCATCCCTTCCTATAATTCCCATGTTTCATCTTCAAACATGTGGTTTCACCACAACACCATGACAAGGGGAATTGTATTATTTCGTAGGAATGTTTGCCAACGATCCATGATCGTCACCGACTTCACTTCATATGGCAGGTCATTCTCCCATAGTACAACCTCTGGATTGAGTACATGTGATGGGTTGGGTATGTACATCCTCAAGAGTGATACATAGAATACATGATGAACTTGAGATAGGTTCAGTGAGATTTCTAGTCAATAGGCCACTGCTCCAATGCGATCAAGAATATCAAAATGGAATATGTACCTTGGACTAAGCTTTCCCTTATTCCAAAAACTCATAACTCTCTTCCATGTTGATATGTAAAGGAATACCATGTATTAAACATCAATCCTTAGGCCACGTTGATGATTATCATGATACTTTTTTTCGACTCTAAGCATCTTTAATGTGATGTTGGATGATCTTAACCTTCTCCACCAATTTTTTACCATTTCTAGACCTATGAGTTTCCTCTCCCCAACTTCATCCCAATATTCTAGTGTTATGCACCTCTTCCCATAAAGCGCTTCATAAGGATATATTTGGATGCTTGCATGGAAACTATTATTGTAATAGAACTCAACCAGAGATAGATGTTGATCTCATCTTCCATTGAAGTCCTCTGAGAATGCTCTTATCATGCCCCCTAGTGTTCAGATAGTCCGCTCAGATTGGACCTCATTTTGAGGATGATAGGCCTTATTGAATTTCAGTTCAGTATCCAAATAATGTTTAAGAGTCTTCCAAAACATACAGGGGAATCCTGGATCTTGATCGAATAAAATCGATAGTGGTACTCCATGAAGCCCTACCACTTCACTGATGTATATTCGTTCCAGTTGATCTAGTGAGAAATACTCTCTAATTACAATGATCAATTTGTGTAGTCTTTATAAGATGATCCACAACAACACAGAGAGATTCATTTCCATTGGATGTATTCGGAAGTCCAATGATAAATTCCATGGTGATGTTCTCCTATTTCCTTGATGGTATGGGTAATTGTTGCATCATCCCCTTAGACTTCTTCCTCTCAGCCTTCACATAGTGACTTATCAAGCACTTTGAGGTATACTAAATGATCTCATTATTCATGTTATCCCATTAATAAAGCTCTGGGATATCTCAATACATATTTGTGTTTCCTCGGTGAATGGAAAATTTCAATCCATGTGCATCTTCTAAAAGTTCTTTTTTCAACTTCAAAATTGATGGAATAGATAGTCATGACCCAAATCTCACAACTCCTTAAACATTAACAATGAACTCCAAGGATTTACCTTTCCTAAATGTTTCCACCTTCTTCTGAATTCCCCCATCATCCTTTTAATCATATTTCAACCTTTCCAAAAGAGATGGTTGAGAAATAATTTGTGAAAGGATTGATTATGTTCCCTTATTTATTTTTCCCCTGTCCATCATCATCAAATTTAAGAAGATTGGATCATTTTCAATTATCATCAATAATAGAATTGTTGGTTCCTTTCTATATAGAGAATCCACCACCTTGTTGGTTTTCCCAGGTTTGTAATGGATTGATCAGTTATAGTGTTTTATTATGTCTAATCATTTTTGTATGCACATGTTCAACTCTTTCTATTTGAATATATACGGGTGGCTTTTTTGGTTCATATATTTTTCAAATATCTCCCCAAATAGGTAATGTCATCAAATTTTCAAAGAAAATATTTCTGTAGCCCACCCCATATCATGTGTTGGATAGTTTTTCCAATGAAAATTCCATTGACTTCAAACATAGGCAATCACTTTTTCATTTTTCATCAACACACATTCCAGGCCTTTCTTCAAAGAATCACTGAATACCACAAAAAATTATTCACTTGTGGGTAGTGTGATCACAATCACAGTGATAAGACTCATTTTCACCTTCTAGAAGCTCTCTTCGCATTCATTACTCCATGAAAACTTTACTACCATCCATGTTATCTTGGTATGTGGTTTTGGAAATCATGAGAAATTATCACAAATCAGTGATAATATCCACCTAACCCAAGGAAGATAAAGATATATTTTACTGATGTTAGCCTCAACCATCCCTCAATTGTAAGTGTCTTGGAGGGATCCATAGATATCCCATTTATTGTGATGATATGACCCAAGAATGAGACATCCTTCAACGAGAACTCATAAATTATACATTTCATAGAGTATTTCCTTTCTCAAGTTCTCTAGTATAATTCTTAGATTCTCGACATGATCGTCCTTGATTTTGGAGTATATTAGAATATTTTTTATAAATAATTCCACTAATTTGTTGAGGTAATGTATAAAGTCTCTATTCATCATGTCCAAGAAGTTTGTTAAAGCATTAGTGAGTCTAAAATGCATTACTATGAATTCATAGTGACCGTAAATTATATGAAAAGCAATCTTGTGGATATTCTACGTCTTCCTCCTCACATGGTAATATCTTAACCACAAATCCACCTTGGAGATGTATTGTTCTCAATGTAGCTGATAAAACAATTCATCAATTCTAGTAAAAGGATTCATTTTCTTTATCATGATTTTGTTGATCTTGTGATAATCAATGCAAAGGTGCATTGACCCATACTTATTCTTAATGAAGAGGACTATAGCATCACACAGTGAACAAATTAGGAGTATAAACCCTTTATCTAGATTCTTTTGTAGTTTTTTCTTTATCTCTTAATGCTCCACAACAACCATTCTATACAGAGTCTTGGATACTAGCAATGCCCTTATTATGAGATAAATTGAGAATTCAACATCGATTCTAGGAGGAAGTACATGAAATTCCTCGAGAAACACTTTATAAAATTCCCATAAAATAGTCATGCCTTCAAGGATGGTTTCTTCCTTAGGCATAATCATTTGATCCAGATATGCATTCTCCTTGGGAAGTAATATCCCCGCTTGAGATGATGGTGCTAAAGAAGATTCATCATCCTCCTTGTACTTGTATCAAATCGGGGGGTCCATTCTCTATATGGAGAGCGATTTCCCTCCCTTGGAAATAAATGTTGGATCTATATAAGGAAATCCAATACATGCCGAGAATTGAATCAAATTCAATTAGAGAGAGTATTACAAGGTTCACCAGGATGTTTAATCCAAAAATTATGAAAGGGAGGAGTTATATTCATTGGATGCAATGATCTCCAAATTTGTTGTACTCATCAACATATTTACTTCAATGACATGTGGTGGTGTTGAGATTGTTCTACTAAACATTTAGGATACAAAATAATGTGTATAACTTGAATCCAAAAGAACGATATCTTTTCATTAATTAATAATTAGTGTACCTATCACCACCTCATTGTCTGGGTTCACTTCAGTGGAAGTGATGGAAAAAGCTTTCCCTTGCAGTCATAGAGGATGTTGGTTGCCTCCAAAATCTCTTGTCTTAGGGAAATTATTTTGAAGGTTCCATGGTAAATTGTAGCTAAAGAAATTAACAACGCGTTGAGAGTTGAACGAAGCATTCCTATCCAACATCGTAGTTGTGGGTTATTCATGTCAGCAGTTAATTGCTACGTTCCCTTATCTCTCACACCTAAAGCATTTCCTAGTCTGGATCAAAAAAATTTGGGGTGCTTCTTTCCACACATTTGGAAAGTGGGGTCCCGTATTTTATTGGCAACATTGGATTTAACCATTGGACCACTAGATTTGAATTCCACCTTATACATCGTATCTCTATGATACCCCTGAGATTCACTGATTAGACCATAAAATAGGATAATATTAATTGTTTATAATATAATATTCATGTGATTTATGAATCATAGACAACATTATTAGTGCATTTTACACATTGAACATTATTTCACATTATGATTGAAGTTCCTTTTTAAAATTAAAAATTACATGGTACATTCTAGAATATCTCTTAAAACACAAAATGGTTTTAATTTTATTTTAATATTTTATTTTCAGGTATCCCATGATATAATTCACAATTAATTCTTTTGGAGCACTTGGAGATTCAAATTGGAAGACCAGCAAAGTGGGAAATGCACCAACAAGGTTCTGGGCGAATTGAATTGGACAATATCCCAAAAAAAGTCTTGTTGAGGACCATATTTAGGCCCAATGATTCTGAATATTTAAATGACTATATAGTATATCATGGGGATCAGTTCATTAAACAGTGGAACATGATAATTCAGAATTTCTAATTGTGTTCCAGGCTGGCCAAATTGATGATAAAATTATGGGCCAGATTCTGAGGCCCAGAAAAATAGCCCTCTATTTAAATCATATCCGATGAAGAACATCATTTTTAGGATGAAAGTTTACAGTCTATTATAAAATTTCCGGGGATAAATTTTATCCTACAATGGACCACTCTAATTCATCTATATAGAAGGCCCTTTCGGCATGTCTTTTCAGTAGATGCAAGATGGCTGCCTCTTTAGGGGAAGAGTGTAAAAGTCACCTCCCCATTAATTATCCACCCACCTTTCCTCACCTAAATCAATTAAAGAGACTTGGGAATATAGGTTCCCGACCAAAGGCTTCCTAAACTCCTATTTAAGGTAGTCGTGGTGGAGGATTTGGGATATCATGGAGCATTGTTTCCTTGTAATGTTATTATTTTAATTTGTCTTTGTAACGTTGTTCCTTCCCAGGTAAGTTGTTTGAATCACTTTAGTTTTCAATAAAAGTTCTTCTTCTACTCTTATTCTTTTCTTGTTCATATCACCTTGATACAGTTGCCTCAAGTTGTGAACTTATTCACACCAAACCTTCTAATATTGTTCACCTAATGGTGGAGTGATCATGATTTAGTTGTTTTTACTTCTTCAATTCCACACTCATAAGTCTACATCCCTCTTTTGTTTAGAACATGCCATTAATGGATGGTCATATCATTTATGTGTTGATCCATGGGAGTAGAAAGGGGCTGGATTTGATGTTTTTTCTCACTCCCTAAATGTTATTAATGTCTTTTATTTTAGTTTTTCCATTCAATGATTTTCTTTTATTCCTCTTCCTTATTGAATTTATTCTCCCACTTTTATGTGCTAATTAGATAATTTACCTTGCAGTGCTCATGAAAATGATCCTAAAAGTGTATAGTTGATTATCATGTGTTTGTGAAGGTGTTTAATCAGTATCTGATTATGTTAGTTTGAATTTATTGCATGAATCCATCCCAAGTTAATGAAATCGAAATTGTAAAAAAAAGGGAATTCATCCAATCCGCCCCGAGAAATAACTTAGGATCAACCCATTATATCATAATTTGAATTCAAATTGATATCTTAGTTTTCCATTTCAAATAAATTTAAAATCAACCCAAGTTGGCCACATCATAGAAAAAATATGTCTTTTTATATTTCATGCCAAATGGTTCTTCTTACGTTTCAGACGATTCGACAACCCACGATACACTACAAGAGACAGATTAACCCATAAAATGTGGGTATGTTTTGGAAAAAAACATTTTGGAGCTATTTCCAGGGACCATGTAATTTCATTAGACCAAAAACTTTTTTTCCACACCCCCATTCTTCTATTCTCACCCCCATCTCTCTTATCATTACCCCTTTCTGTTTGTGTGTTTCTTGAGAATCTAGAATCCAACATTTTTTATTCTCCAATGGAGTATCTTCCAAATTACCATTTCAATAACTAATGCAGGAATCAAATGGAAATTCAATATTGGTAATCCAATAAATTAGAAAATTTCTTTGATCAACCCATGATTAATTACCACACACCCAGTGACATGTACTATCATTTGGATGATGAATATTCAATGGATAAATATCCAAACCTCTCATACATGGTTGAAGATATCAATCTTAGGGATGTCCATGATGTTCAACCTCCTACAAATTCTATTTGGAAAACATTGATTGAACAATTGTGTAATCAAATAGCGATAATGAATTATGAGGTATCGTCTTTGAGATTAGAACTACTATGCATTAATACTTGTGAGGAACTCATCCTTACACAAACTGTACCTTCAAAAACCTTATGTTGAGTGTCTATATTCCCACAAACCACTCATGAATTTATTGACGAACCAACCATTGGATTTTGGGTAGGGGAAGTGAATCAAGAAATTTTGCGAGGGTCTTTAAATGAGGAGGAAATTGATTTTTTGGTTTCAAATGATGAGAATTTGACATCATGGATTGAGTCTCCTAATTATAACTCTATTGATGATTTATCAAATACACAAATATCTAAACCATTGAGAGAAATAAAAAAAATATTTCCATACCCATTCCTAACACTGTTCTTTCTAATTTCTTGGTTGAATATTCTATTCAAAAAGCAACAATTTTGTTGAGAAATTTAGAAAATGAAACTGAGTTGGATTCAAAATATCAACATGTGTCTAAATGTCCTATCCAAACTGAGCTCAAAATCATTTTCCTTCCTACCCCGCTCTTTTATCCCTTTGTAGGGAATAGTCATGACATTTCAATTATAATTCATTATTCTTTTGAAACAAGAAATGTTGGAATGATCATGGACGTATTTGGAAATACCATAGTGGAAACTAGATCAACCATTTATGATATTCCTTGGATTTTATCACACATTGTAGAACATAGTTTTATACATGACACAAATTATAAACAAATAATCACTATCAATAATGTATAAGTGGAAAAATATTGGGTAAAAAAATGTTAAAAGTTGGTATTGGGTAAGTTAGGGGGTTCATGTCGAGCTAACAACGTTAAAAAAAGTGATGCATGGGAGGCAACCCGTGGATTTCTTATTTCCATTAATTTTTGTATTACCTAAGACTGTTGACCTATTCTTATTTTATGAGTAAGGATGGGTATGAAAGGGGAGAACCATATTCATCTATGTCACGTTGTGTGATCCCTAAGTAATACCTTACACATAAATTTAAGGGAAGACAATGTATCATCAATTTTTTTATTTATTTGTGTTTGTATGTTAAAAAAAATACAAAAAGGGAAAAAAATCCATAGACTATTGTCTTGTTCTTATTTTACGAGTAAGGATGGGTATGAAAGGTGAAAATCATAATCACCCATGTCACATGGTGTGATCCCTGAGTAATACCGTACCCAGATATTTAAGAGAAGACAATGTATCATCAGTTTATTTTATTTTAATGTTTTTGTTGGTCAAAAGATTAATAAAAAATAATAATTTAGATTGTAGACCTATTATTCTCTTATGAGTTAAGATGGGTATGAATGGGGAGAACCATATTCATCCATGTCACGTGGTCATATCCCTGAGTAATACCTTACCTAGAAATTTAAGAGAAGAAAATGTATCATTAGTTTATTTTATATTATTTTTATTTATTTTTAGGTTAGATAAATATAATAAAATATATAATAAACAAATTAAAATACATGTCGTAGGTCATGGGGATATGCCTTTCACAACCGTCCCAGCTGCTGGTACTCGAACCAAAACTAAAGGGAGACTTGGGAATGCTTGTTCAACATCAACCACTATGTGACTTCATTCGGTAATTTTTATTTTCAATGTCTTTGTTGAATATCTATCCTACCCATCCTATGTTTTCATTTCATTAAACACTAGGGATAGTGTTATTCTATGTTTGGGAGAGATGAAATAAAATAATTTATTTTTTTTCATTATAAAATGTGTTGGGGGAAAATTTTCATCAAACATGAACATGACAACACACATTGAAAACTTTTAAATTGGATATCAAATAATTATGAATGACTTGATTCTGATTTTAATGCATGTTTATGTTCATTGATTAGATTTTGAAAAGTGCGGTTGTCTGATATGATTTTTCACCATTTATAATTTCATCCATTTATTTAAAAAACCACAATGCACGTCCTGTAGATTTTGGGGTATTAGATTGAGTCTTGGGAATATAATAGATTGCATGGGGTTGGTGATCACATTATTTTTAATATAAATATTCAAAAAAATAATTTACATGCAGAGAAATGGGCTGACCTAATGTGTGTCTTTCGACACTTGGGGATCGTGACTCCATAGTTGTATGGACCGGAGTTAGGCATTTTATCTCTATTCGTGGTAATTTTTATTTTTTTTTGATTGAGTTAACTCGAGATGGTGCTCGAGTATGTGAGAATCACTTGGTGCCTTATGGTCTTTGAGCATGGGAGTCATCGGCAATGTCTTGTTACATGGGTTGACTCGATTGAGTTCAATTTCAATTTCAATGAAAAAATTGAAAAAATAAACAAATTAAAAAAAATGAATACTCATATTAATATTTATTTTTGATTTCTGATAGTACTTCCACCTTTTCTCCCTCCAATGAAAATGAACCCCATGTCTATTGTGACGTACAACAATTCATCATGCATAATTGAATTTGGATGAAATATGGAAATGAATTTGAACAAAGTAATGAGCTTGGGATTGGGATATTCTTATATACCTAGCTTATTTTCAATGATTTTAATGGGTTTCATAATTTTCTAGTATGAGATATTTGGGTGAGAAATTTGTATTAAAATATTTTTGGACAAGGTAATTCAAATTTCATATTTTTGAGATATATTTTTCTCGGGACTAGAAAAACTCAAGTTGGGTGGTGTGATTAGCCCCTAAAATAGGCAAATATTAATTGTTAATCATATAATATTCATGTGCTTTATTAATCATAGACACCATTATTAGTGAATATTACACTTTGAACATTTTTTCACATTATGATTATAATTCCTTTTTAAAATGCACTATCACATGGTACGTTATTGAACATCTCAAAAAAACAAAATAGTGTTATTTTTTTTTGGTATTTTATTTTCAGGTCTCCCTTGATATAAGTAATAATCATGTTTTTTGGTGCCCATAGAGATTCATATTTTAAGGCCACCAAAGTGGGCCTTGAACTAATAAGGTTCTGGGCAAACTGAACTGGATAGCAGCGTAATAAAAGTACTATATAGGACAGGATTAAGGCAAAATATTCTGAAAATTTAAATTAAGATATATAATATTATTGGAAAAAATTCATTAAAAATTGAACCAAGATAATTCGGATGTTTTAATGGTGTTCTAGGAAGCCCAAGTTGATGATAAAATTCTGGGCAAGATTTTATGGTCCAGAGAAATAGTCCATCATATAAATCATATCTCTCTAACCACACACTTTTTTGGGTTGATATTTTAAAGTCTATTATTGGAAATCTGGGGATAAATTTTATCCTTATATGGACCACTCTAATTCTCCCATATAGATAGTCCTTGTGGCACATCATTTCAATGGATGCAAGCTGGCATCCACTTCGGGGGAAGAGTGGAAAAGTCTCATTTCCATTAATTATCCGCCCACCTTTCCCCAACAAAATTAATTAATGAGACATAGGAAGATAGGGTATATAATAAAGAATTCCTAGACACCTATTTAAGGCAGTGGTGGTGGTGGATTTGGGATATCTTAGAGCATTTATTTCCTTGTAATGTTATTATGCCAAATGGTCTTTGTAACGTTCTTCTTTATCAAGTTAGTTGTCTGAATCGCCTGATATTTAAATAAAAGATATTATAATTCTTTTATAATGTTCTTATTAATATATCCTTGATATTTTTCCCCATTCTGTGAACTTATTCACACCAATCCATGAGATAGTGTTCACACAATGGTGGAGTGATCGTGATTTTGTTGTTTTTACTTATTCAATGCAACCCTCGTAAGTCTACTTCTCACTTCCGCTGAGAACTTATAATCAATGGAGGACTATATATTTTATGGGATGATCCAAGGGAGTATAAATGGTCTGGATTGGATGTTATTTCTAACTCTATAAATGTTATTAATTTATTTTATTTAAGTTTCATTCATTTAATGATTTTCTTTCTTCCTCTTCTTTATTGAATTTATTCGCCCCAATTTTATGTGATAATTATATCCTTTACCTTGGAGTGCTCATGAAAATGATCCTATAAGTGTATAGGTGATTAGTATATATTTTTGAAGGTGTTTAATCAGTTTGTGAAGATGTTAGTTTGAATTCATTGCATGAATCCTTCTCGAGTTAATGAAATTGAAATTGTAAAAAAGGGAATTCATCCAATCCACCCCGAGAAATAACCTAGGATCAACCCATTTTCACATAATTTGAATTCAAGTTGATATCTTAGTTTTCTATTTCAAATCCATCTAAAATAGACCCAAGTTGAATAGTTCATATCCAAAAATCCATCTCTTTTTATATCATGTCTAAAGGTTCTTCTTCTGTCTTTGAGGATTCGACATCCCAAGATACACTACAAGGGACTTCTTAACACTTAAAACATGGGTAAATTAGGGCGACACTATTATTTAGTCTCCATTTCAAAAATTAGGGCACTTTAGAATAAATTCCTCACAGTACTTGAGGTCACATATCGCTAGGGATATATGTAGGCTAGCTTTCTTCCCACCAAAAAAATAGGAAAACATTCATTCATGGGTAAAGACAAATCCAGAGGCATACCGTGAAAGCCTTGTCATGTTTTCCTCGTACGATCCAACATATTCAACATCATTTTTCTTGAGGTCCAGGAAGTCTCTTTCTATATTTATAAGGAGGATGAAGGAAAATATTTATAGAAAAAAATTTTCTAAAAATCATTCTTTTACAACACATCAATTTCCTCATTGGGCCTCATATTTTTTATCAATGTCCACCATTGATTGGATTCATCTTCCATAAGATAAGTATCCAAGAATACAATCTCATGTTCAGAACATTAAATCATTTAGAAGATATTTTAAATTGGGGTGATCCAATGTTCGAAACTTGTGGGATCAGATGATCTTTAAAAGTTGGAGGCCTTTGTCTCATGAATATCTCGATTGTGACTTGTTCTTTATGAGGGGGTTGATCATTCCTCTTGACCCAGGTTTCTACTCAATGCTTGATTTAAATGAGATATTATCATGACAATGTTCATGATTCCCACTCCCATTGGATAAGTAATCTCATTAGAACAACCATCACATTGATCTTCACATTGGTTCTTTTCTTGAGTCCTCCTATTACCTGTCATTTTCTAGAATAAAAAAATTAGTGGTAACACATAAAGTGTAATCCAAGGAAAAAATTATTGACTTATAAATAATTTTTATTTTATTTATGTTAGGAATTTTTAGGCTTAAATCTATGTTATTCATGATCTACTTCCTGTCATTTATTCTTAGGGGATTTTTTCCTTTCAAAATGGTTCATACAAAGCTAGTGAATTTACCAAAGCATATCCCCTGATAGGGTCATAAGAAAGAGTGCTACAAGTCCCATTGTTGTGTACTGGGATACCTTGGGTCAAGACCGAAACTCTTTGTCGGAGTTTTCACTCTGAGGAACATATGTTCCTGAGTCACCTTTACCTTCTCGTATTCGGACAAGGATGTATTTTCCTAATAAACAACTTACTCAATACTCACCCAAATTTATAGATGTTTTTATTATAATTATTCATATCACTAAGGCTTCTCTAGGGTTGTCTAATCCTAATCCGAAACAAAATAAACATATCCTATGATACCAACTATAACAATCGTGTTTTTTATTACACACATAAAGATGGTTTATTACATTAAATAGGATATAAAACAACTCTGAGGATTGAGAGGTCTAGTGTATTGAGGAATTAGTAACATCACATAATAACTTAGGACATAAAACCACAACATCATTGTTGAAAACTTCCATTACATGACCATTACATTCCCTCATGCATAGCATTGTATAGGATAACATGAGGACATGCATGAGAAAAGGGTGAGCTATAAAACCTAGAAATGGATTAAATATGGAATAAAATTAATAATAAAATACATGTTATACAATGGAAATATCAATGAACATAACATAAAAATTAACATAAAGGCATTTTTTATCAAGGTTATCATAACATAAAAACGTGGAGACAACAGTTAACATGGTATTAGCTTGAGCCAAGGATCATTGCACATGGAGCATGAGTAAACCATAATTTCCCTTTAATTATCATGATTAAAACCTCATTGCACTTGAAATATCATGATACAATTCTTTAGCCAAATCATTGGAGCTCTATCAGGGCGTAGACTTCTTAATCATTTCAATTCATGCATAAGTGTGCCACATGGATCTTATATCATAGAATCATTTAACATCATCATTTATTCCAAGATAAATGAATGTATAATACATACATGAAACTCTATATTAAATTAATAAATGTGAATAATGGTTAATACCCTTGATTGAGAAATGTGCATGGTATTCACTACACAATGGCTTTGGTGTGGAAAGCTGCAGTACAATGTTGGAAGCATAACAGCATGACATAAGAATTCATAAAAAAGGTTGTGGTGAAAGAAAGGGGTATCATATAATGTGTACATTAAATTGAATGTAAGGGGTTTGTAGATATAAAATTCCAATAAAATGTAATGGAATTTATTTTCATAATACAAAATAATTGTTTGAATGTAAACGTGAAGAGAGAACTTCCTTACGTAATTTCAGCATGGTAACGGGTGTACATAAGAGGAATTAATGGGAGGTAAATGGGTCTATCATCACTAAAAAATAAATTGGAATGTATGGGGTTTGTGATAAATCATAACCTAACATTTATAATTTAAAATAAAAGGGCATAACAATACTAGGAAACATTGATAAAATGAGAAAGGAAGGAATCACTTACTTGGAAGTGTGATCATAAAGGCTTGAGAGAGGCTTGAGAGAGACATCTTGAGATATTTAATCACCTTCGTAAGATTATTGAAAGAGGTGGGAAATTTTTTGATGATATTCAAAGGCTTTGAATGAAGAGGAAGTGGGAGCCTGGGTGGGTTTATATAGGAATACAGAGGGAATTCGTTATTATTTCGGTTTTTGGAACCACACATTAAACTTATCAATATGACAGAGAAACCCATGGTTTTTTATAAAGGGGAGTTTAAAAAGATATTTTATAAGTCTTATGGAAGAACTACTTAAAATATTAGGTTTTATTATGTGTAGGTGAGTCACACTCTCTTGTAAATCAATTTAAAAAGTTAAAAAGTTTTATAAGTATTTGAGGGTCTACTAAGGATTTGTAAAATAAATCAAACAAAAATAATATCACATTATTTTAATGGAAAAACAAATATTAGCCTAAAATAATGTTTAAATTATTTTATAACATCACTATTGGTTCATTATGATGTCATACATCACATTATATATTTAAACGGTATTTAACTTTTACCCAAAAATTCAATTATCTTAGAAAATTATAAAAAATTCATTGTTGGATAATTTCGACCTACTTATTCCAAAAATAATATTAATTATATATAAATAACTTTCTAAATAGGTGATTTTTTTATTTTTTAAAAATCCGACATTAATCCAAAATTTATGGGTTTTGAAAAAAAAGGATTTCAACACTTATTAAAAACCACTATTATATTCATACAAATTATATGATGATTTATATTTTATAAAACATAGGCTGGTAAGAATATTTTATTAAAATAATATTTAATTCAAAAAAAATCAATTAATTAATTAAAATATTTTTCTTAATTATCTATTAAATAAAAATGTTATTTTTTCTTTAAAAAATATTTAAAAAGTCACAATAATAAAATTAATTTTTATTCTCTATAAAAATATTGTACATAATCATAGTTATTTGGTATTAATACATAAACCCTTATAAAACCCACATAAGACAGTAGGGAAACGTGTGTGATGGTGATATACTCTTGAGGTGGCTTAGATAACATCGCTTTGGTTGTAATCTCTATCAACTTCAACTTCTCACATAGGCAGTTCCGATCGAGCTTAATATGTTGAAGCTCAGCTTGGGCTGGGTCAAGAGTGAATCCCAATGACACCACATCCTTTTTGAGCTCTAACAAATGGGATTTTTAAGGACAAATTCTTCTGGATGAGGTAATTACTTCCTTTAACTGAGTACATTAGATTTTTTAAAGCCTTATATTTATAGTGATCATGTGATCACTATTCAACGACTATGTTAGCAATGGTAACAATTCTAAACGGTATTTTAAAATAAAAAAACATAAAACCAAAAAAGTCCATATGCATTATGTAACTATTTTACACAATATTCCATTTAATTAAATCAAGAGGAATTTTCATTAATTAAATTTTGGTTCAATACAGTAATTTTTCTTGTTGGACTTGTCCCTTAGGGATTTTGGCTTCTTTTCTGTAGTTTTTCTAATATTTTCTAACATTTAAATATATATTTTATTCTTTTCAAAGGTCCTTTTTTTATTTGTGTATATATATGACATGTTCTTGTTTATATTGTGATAAACTATTCCATTTTATTTATTGTGAAATAATGGTGTGGTAGTTGCTAGTCTAAGGGGATCAGTAATTCCATTCAATTATATTACAGAATGGGTCGACTGTCGGGTTTGAGGGTAACTCTAAAAAAGATGTAACATGGTAGGTTACACAGGATTTAATTCAATATACTAAATATAAAGAAATAATTACTTATTATTATATGAATTTTATGCATTCATCTTCCCTTAAGGATAGTTTTAAAAAATGAACATGGTTCTTATATTATAAAAGTCATATAGGATCTTAATAATTATAAAAATGAAAATTAAATAAACACAATTATATAATTATTTTACATGAATAAACATTAAACAAAAGAAATGATCTCAAAACCATAAGACTATATATTTAATGTATTTGATGATTATCTGTATAAACAAATTATTTTCCTTAATCATCATCATTTCATTATATGTACACTATACTATACCATCATCTAAATATTTCACAATTTAAATGTGATCACAATAATATGGGAAATGAAAATATAAAAAAGGAATGATCTCAAATGCTCGGTAATGGATGCATAAGAATTTCATCAAGGAAGAGTTTATAAGCATTACAAAAAATCAGGTGTATAATTGAAATAACATGTCATTATGGGGGATAATCAAAAACTATAATTGATCTTCAAATATATTATATAAAAATATAATTCCAAAAACGATTAACATTGAAAAATAATTACCATATCATGGAAAATAAATATTTAACATCAACCATGAATAATGAAAACATAATATTTGTGTGAATTGGTTATTTTAATATCGGAAAAAAATTATTATAGGGAATCATTACATTTATGAGACACCAAATCAATTTCTATTATTACAAGAAACTATAAAATATTCCTGAACTGATATCTAATGCAACTAACAAATTTAAAAAAGACATTGGAGGGTGATAATATACCCCACCAATAATTATCCATCCTTATGTGTACCATTTGGATATCATTAACTTATAAAAGTTTTGATAATCCAGGTAAATTAAATGGGATTCATAATAATTTTTTAAAAACTAATTCACTTTTCCTAAATAAATAATTATAATTAAAATGGTTTCTTTAAAAAATTCAAATGAAAATAATTAAACATTACTACAATAATGAATCCATGTAAATAATAGTTTTTTCATAAATCATCCAAATAAAAATAGCTCGTCTTTAATAATATAATGAATCAATGGTAATAAAATGGGTTTCATAAAATTTGATGATAAAATAAAAATAGGAATTGTATCAATTGACATTAAAAACATGATCACACTAAAATAATAAGATAATATAAAAAATAGAGGATGAAAAATTATATTAAAATCCATTAACAATTTATATTCATACAGATTAAAAGTTAAATGAAAAAAATTAAAATTGAGTTTTTCTAAAAAAAATTAATTGTCCATGTAAATGTAAAAGTTAAGAATATCTCTGAAGAAGTATTATTTCATTAATTGATTGCAGGTTAACAGAAATATATTAATGGAAGTTTATTTGAATAAAAATTAATTTCCCCATGAGAAATAATGGATAATATGATTTTAAATGCAATATTCAGAGAATATTTGTCAATGAAAATCAAGAGAAAATAACTTTATATAATGTAAAAAAATTGAGTCCCCAAACCCCTTAAATCTATTTTTTATTTCCGAAAAACATCTGTAACATCAGTATTAAAAATATTATTAAACATAATCAACTATTTAATATAATAATTCATATCTATAACCATTTTCAAACATGATGTATATTTATTATTTAAATTTATTTTTGTTAGTCCAAATCCATTTTCATGTTCAGGTGTCATCAATATTGATCACGTTGAACTAGTTTAAAATCATGGTGTTGTTATTCATTAATATAAAAAATTTCATCATTACAATGTCATGAAAATTTCTATAATGAATTATATTTAATTATTTAAAATTTTATGATTTCATTCTATGTGAGTTTTGGTTATCATCATTAAAGATGAAATCAATAAAGAGAATGTTTCAATGATTTTAAAAAAACTCGAATATGTATCATAATTAATGATTTTAATGTTCAAATTAAAATTCCAAACCCCACATAAAATTATTTTTATCTAGTTATATAATATATTATTAGAAATTATATCCCTATATTCAACCATTATATTATTTTATAGAGTTTACCAAGTAGGTGGTGAGAAAGATTAAAACATGATAATACAAAAAATAATTGATGATTGTTGACATGAAAGTAGATAAATTTGAGGAATTATTATTATTATTGAAGAATAATTATCATATTAATATAATTTTAAAGTGGTGAATCATTTTTCAATAAATTATAAAAATAAAAAATTAATGTATCTGAATAATGAGAGATGTTGCTTCATTGAGAATGCATTCTGCACAACAGATAGTTAACATTGTCATTTATCATTAAATCATTGAGATAAAGGTATATATAAAATTTAATTTCAATATTAAAAACTATTTTTATATTTTATATTCAACCATTTTTTTCGTTATTCATACCATGCAATAAAGAAGAATATGAAAAATGAATGACATCACTTCAGGACGGTCTGCGGTTTATGGGTCATTAAATCCTGTTCAAAATTAAGGGTCAGCTCTAGAAGAGGTTCAGAGAAAGATTATTAACTGGATCACTGCTATCTAGAATTGTATTTTTTATAGAGTATGGAATTTTCCATCAGTAACAGTCTCATGAATCTGTGTGCGGGACTGCTAGCCTAGAAGTGTTATGATGGTTGATGTTGGTCATCAAGTTTTTATTGCTGGGGAGGGGCCTTTATTTTTTCCTTCTTTAATTAGATTTTTTTTGGACTTTAGAATTTTAAATTTTGGACGTTTTTGTTGTTTTAAGTCTTTGATGTCAAGCTGGGTTCCCCCTCACCCATTAAGAGGGTTTTATCTTAATGAAAAACTAATTTTCAGTCCGTCACTTCATGTAGGTGGTAGTCTATATGTATGCATGATCTTCCCACTTTTATTCATCTATGTGTGTAGTAAAAAATATATAATAATTGTTAAATTAATATAAAAACTTATTTTTATATTATTTGAACTCATTTCAATATATTATGGTGCTAAAATATATTTTTATGAAGAAGATAAAGATAATTGTTTAAAAAATAAGGTAATACATACATCAAGAACATGGGTTTTATTTCAAAAATTAAATTCAATAAGGAGGAATAATGATAAATTCTAGTGATAATAGGCTAAAAAAATTGGTATATAGTTATAGAAGAAAAACACTAATAAACCAATATGAAATTAAAATGAAACGGTATAACAAGTAGTGGAGAAACTGATCCCCAATTATATTTGAATGGGAAGGAAAATCATGAAGTATCCTCTAAAAATATTTTTTGATTTATAGTTTAAAATAATTCTTCTAAATAAAAATTTTAATGGGGTGAAACATTTCTTTCAAAATGCACACACATATTACGAGAAAATTGTTTTTTTGTGAAAACTGTGTTATCAATATAAAATTTTATGTGAAATATATATAAAAATTTTCTCTTAAAAAATAATTTAAAATTAATAAACCCCCTAGGAAATTATTATATAAATAAAATTTTAAAATAATTGGTCTAGTAATAGCTATATTTTTTCTTCATTCATCTAAAAATAAAATGTTTTTCTAGAACCCCCAAAAATATTCATCGAGTAATTATTAAATGTTGAATTTGATAATTATATAAATTTCATCAAATTTATGTTTTAAATTTTATATAATGTAATTTCAATATAAAAAAATGATTATTTTCAAATTAAATAAATTTAAAAAATATCTTATATGTAAATATATATTTTTATATAGATACTATAGGGTTGATGCTACTATTGATAACCACCTATTTAACGAAACTAATATTCTATTTGTATTGGATAATATTATTTCATTAATGAATAATATTTTTTATTTTATTTTTGGATTGTGTATAACACAATCCACTCACCCAGATATTTATTTTAAAACAAATTATTAAAAGCATGGACCATGAAATTATTACCCATCAGATAGAATTTCATCATCAAAATTCTATGACTGAAGCAAAAAAAATGAGGTAAATTTTGTCTAATTACTTCCTTATATTCCCTCATAGGGTCAACAGACATATGATTTCTATTTAAAATGTTGACCAAATGAGTGGACTTTATCTGAAAAACTGTATCCCTTTGATACCAAATTTTTACTAGTCATTCCCTACATGATAGATCTATTTCCATTTGCAAGGATTTTATATTTATTTTATGTAATGGTTCTTCTATTTAATTTCTCAATGGAGATTTGTGGAAGACAACAATAATTTGAGATAGGTTTATAAGAATTGTGATATGATAACCTTACACCCCAAAATGATCAAGGCTCTTGAATGGACTGATTTACCAGGGATCAAAATATATTTCATTCAAAAACCCATTAACCACTTCTATTGAATTATCCAGGGGAACACCTTATCACTAACCTCAAACTATAGATCGTATTTAGGGTTATATACATAAAATTTCAATTTACATGGTTTGTATTTTACAATTAACTAAATAGTTTGAAAAATCACGAATATTTAATTGATATTGTTAGGAAATTTTAACATTTTCTCACCTATTTCATCACTTAATGTTGGAGAAGTACATCTCTTCCCATATTGATCCTCATGTGGTTCCCTCTAAATTTCACAATGAAATCAATTTTTATTTTAGAAATCTACCTGGGAGAGGTAATGATCACAACATCATTATAATACCATCAAATATAATATTATTATATCATCAAGAAATTCAAAGTCATTTCATACTGTTCATATATTTGCGGGTGATAAACTTTTATAAAACTAAACTCCATCCCAAATGATATCTGAATATTTTTCCAGAAAAATGATGTAAACCCCAAATCCCAATATGATAAAATATAAAGTCCAACTACATATCGCCTTTCCACTTCTCCAACATCAATACTAGTTATAATGTTATAGATAAATATCCTTTTATAAGAACCAAAAATTCACTAACATAGTGTGGAGGTCGATTATATATCTAATAGAATAATTTCCATATGACATTTTAGAGAGTCCAATAGATAAATGTATAGTAATGTATTCCAAATTTTATAATAGTAACGGTAAAGGATGCAACATACCATTATAAATTTTTTATCATCTATAAATTTTGTGCAAACTAATCTTCAAGATATGTATTTTCACACCGATAATCCCAATGAATAATGATTTTGTGGGTACTAAGCTCACATCTAGATCTAAAAATTCCTATAACTCTCATACATGTACCACTAAAGCTAAATCACTCAAAATAAATTAATGGTTCATCCATGAGATATCCCATTCTATAGCCCCTTTAGTTACAATGATTACACAAAGAAGGTGACACAATACTCAATAGGAATCTTTCCATAGTTGTTAATGTGTTTATGGGGAATACACATATATACTAAGCTATGATACACAGAAGATTTCATGAAATCGATCCCACTGTGGTGGTGAGGATAAGTTGTATTACAACTCAAAAATCATTCATGTAATCTGGAAAGGCCCAATGACCCTCAAGGATAGATGGATAAACCTACTAAATCAACAAATCCTTATTTATGGAATACTCTCTGGAAAACATGGCCTCCTTTCTCAAACACTAAAATCCTATGACCACAATCTATGTAAAATTTCAATTATAAATGGGATATCCCTATGAACTTACTGATTACGTTGACTTTATCAATCATTTTTAACTGTCTTAATCCAATTGGATATGTCCCACCAATCTTGATCCAAATAAAGGGATATCTATAGGCTCTACCAAATATTTACTTGAAAGGTTTTATGATAATGGCAGAGTGATGAATGTTATTATAAGAAAACACAACCTATGTGTAACACCCCAAGCTTCCACGGTACGGTTCTCTTTGAATAATACAATAGCAAGTATGGTACGCAAATTCGAGTTCAAACACAGACCACAACCAACCAAACTAGCCGTTATGAATAGTAATACCCACTTTTTGAAATTTTATAAATTTTATCATTCAAAATGGACTTCATTTATTTATTCAGAATATCAAAATTAGCGTATGGTGAATTTTTGGTATTTTTCTAAAAACATTCAATTTTTGATGAATAGTGGGAAACACTAAGTTATAGTTTAAAACCAATTTTTTATTTAAATAAATATTTATATTATTTACATTTATTTTATGTCAAAATAGATACATAATAACTATATAAGTTCAATGTAATTAATTTCTATTAGTTTATAATAATTTTAGATATGTAAAAATGTTATTGAACTTTTCACCATCTTTTACCAATCTCCTAGGAGAATTTAGAAATTCACATAAAACATAATTTTGCAACTTCTGTGAGTGGAATTTTGAAAATACAAGAGACATGGTTAATATCAAGGAGTAAAATGTGGTTTAGTAAGATAAAAATAATTTTTTGATGAATAGTAAAATTTTACTTTTATTTACCATGGTTAAATGTAAATAGGGTAATTAAGGGTAAAAATGATATTATTATTACCCAAACACATGTCTTAATTCTATTGACTATCTATAATTCGACCAAAAACTACCTTAGGAATAAAATATGATCCTCTTTGGTCAACAAGGATTTGATTAGGACATTTATTATTATTTAATTCAAAGAAGAGTTAAAGGAGTTAAAATCAAAGTTTAATATCTAAAACATTTATAATATAGGGTTATACATAAGTTAAATTTGATTATAAATATTAAATAGAAATATAAAAATATTTCCTATATAATGGTATTTTATTTATAATTTTTATACATTAAATAATTTAATTTATTTATGACAAATTGGTGATGCAGTAATTTCCTAATTAATGAAATATTAAAATAATTGATATTATAAATATCCAAATAAATATAATTTGAGAATTTTTATGAATTACACTAATTTATAGGTTAATATGACATGTTAGGATTATTTAAATGAATTTATTTCCAATTAATAATGTTGATAGAACTTTATAAAAAATCAATTGTTAAATAGTGTCCAAATTGACATAAAGGAGTTTTTAAAACAAATATTATATTAGTAATTGATATTCTATTTCTAAAAATATAAGGATCAGCCAAATGAAATAGATAAGGTTATATATATTAATAATTAACCTCTTGGGGTTCTCTTGGCTTTTTATTGTAACTTTATTAACCATATAATATAAAAATACAAAGAGACATGGTAAATGTTAAACAATTTAACTAAGAGTAAAATAAAATGATTAGGTTAATATAGTGACCCAAACCAGTATAAATCCTATTGGCGGAGTGTATTTGGACCCATCCACACCTTAGACTTGAAATACATGACTTTGGATCCATTATAAATCGAAAATGATTTTATTATAAAATAATATTTTATGTTTTTCCTAAGGTCACCTCACCCCTCTTATAAATGGGAACTACCCCTTCTCTATAATTCATAATTTCAAAGTCATTTTTCTCATCCAAACCCTACCCAATTACTCTCTAAACTTACCTCACTTTAACCTAGAGGCCTTATCTTGATCAAAAATCCAACCTAAGGAGCCCTTTTGATCAAATAAAAAGGAAGAACCCGAAGAAGAGAAATGATTTCACCACCCTCTTTAAAGTTCCTTTCTTCTTCCACTTCTTCTTTCTTTTTTATTTTTATTCTAAAATAATAACTCCAATATCTTCTATATACAGTTATGTTATTGTAAATATGGTACTACCATATTCAGTATTCTACCCATCCTTTGAATGAAATGTCACCATATGTGTGTACGTACGACCTACTCTCTCCATGTCGTGGTGTAATCGTTGTTCAATACATTATTATTTGGATGGGTATAATAATGATTTGTAATTCAGGTAAATAATAAATATATCATGATTATTATTTTTTATATACGATAAAAAAATCCAAATATATGTTATTTTAATATCAAAAGAATGATATTGTCGCTCGTGCGTATGTACGGACTACCGTCTCCACGAACACGATGAGATTCATTCCCCATCGTATCCATTCAAGGCTAATTTTCATTTTATGATTAAAAATAATATTTAAGGACTTGATATCATTCTGGATATGAATAAGATACAACCTATGGATGAGAAACATGGTTTATGTAACAAATCATATAAAATAAAACGAGTAAATGAATACCCGAAAGGATGATAATACTAAGATATTATTAACAAAACAATGTTAAAAGAACATATATGATATCATAATAACATATATGATTCTTTTATAATTTAATAACAATTATTTCACCATTATACAGGAGGTTAACCTACCCTTGAGCAAGGAAAAGTACAAGTTAAGGGTTTATTTCACAATCTCTTCATTATCCGAGGTTATTTATATGTAATTATTTACTCGGTCCCCTTTATTATCCAAATCCATGTTTCTTAAAAATGTATTCCAAAACGTTTTTACTATTTCCTAAACTAGGGGTTAAAGTAATTTATACCCTTGTTTGACTTTTTATAAAATGGGTTGAAAGGAAAATTTCCGTCATTTTCCAAACAAGGTCCCTTTTAACCTTTTTGCCAAATTAAGGTAATAATTTATTTTTTAACTTATAAGGTGGGTGAAACTATTTTCCACCGCTGTAAAATCAATGAATCTTACCTTAAAAGAATATATGAATATCTTCAAAGTAAATTTTTTCTTTTATAATTATGTGACTCTTAAATTATTTCAAAAAAGGAGATATTTCTCTCAAATATTTTTGTTTTCATCTATGTCAACATCCTTGGATGGATTTAAATATTATTTGAAGTCGATTTATTATGATAAAAATTTTCCATATTTTATTGAAGGTTTTGTGATATGTTTTACTATGGATGTGTTATTTTTAAACCATTCATAGTTTATGAAGAAATTATTGACATTTCATATGCTACTTTTAAGACTAATGATTATGTTATGTTTAAACCTATTCATATTTGGAATGCATTGGACATAGTAAGTGATGGGTGGAGCCCGCTATAACTCCTCGATGCATCGGTAGGTCTCATGAGACAAACTAGTGTCTTGGCATAAGGCCTTGACAAAATCATATTTGTAGTCTTGGCACAAGGCCTTGACTATGTGATTATGATAGTTTGGCATTATGAATTCCATTAGTATGAAAGTGGTTATTGATATTTCATGTGATTATTAGACTTGTATAATATTGATGTGAATAAGTAAATGTCATTATTTCATTTTATTTATTCCATATTATGCTGATGTTCGTGTTTAAAAGTCTTTTGTTTTAGTTATACATTTCCTTAATTGTTTAAGCTTATTTATGAATGTTTTCGCTATATTGTTATCCTTACTGAGCATCTGAGCTCACCCCTTTCTATGTTTTATTTTTTCCGGGATGTGAAGAAGTATATTATGACTGGCCTGTTGGGATAGTCTGAGGGGATATGAGTGTGGACTATGGAGACTATGTTGTTGTATTTTTTCACATCATGATGTAATGTAAAACTTATGAATGTATCTAGTGTTTCAAAGGAAACTAAACAAATCAGTCTTTCGAGACTTGATATTTTGTGATCATGACAATGTTATATAATAATGTACTGACTCTAAGTAACTGGGGTCGGGGCGTTACAGTTGGTATCAGAGGATGTTTAGTACAAACCATGGAAGATAGATTTAGATGAACTCTAATTAGATCCCATAGACCAAATATGGACTTTGAGAATTAGTATAGACGAACTTCGTAGAAATTTGGTATTATAGAGATTTTGTGAGTTTACTGAGATATACATACCTTTATGGATTCGAGAAGGTAGAGGCGGCTCTGGAACAGATGTACCTAGGGTTAAAACCTGAAAACACCGCTTTAAGCTAGACTCGAATGAGAACTGGTGCACGACAACGGGCCTTGCTACACTCTTGGTTACGAAACACTCAAGGGATATGCTTAGGATAATTTTAAATTTTTTTTTAAAAACCATTATGAAGGGTTTATGTGTATATACATCCTCAATGAAAATAGTTTTTATGATTATGGATTATATCCATAAACTGCTCAATTTATGTTATGTTTTTTTACAAATTTGGAATTATGTATTTCGATTCATAAAATAATATCGTGTAATCCATTGTTTATACAATGGAGGCTAGTGGAAGAAATGGAAATAATATCAATGCATGCACTCCATGTATGGATTTCCATCCTGCTCTAGATAATTATAGTGGAGTTGGGGAAGAAACTGGTGCTGATCAGCTAATCACCATACTGGGACAACTTACTCTGGTTATGAAATATAACCTTACCCGCATGGAGCATCCTGGTCCGCAAAATGGATGATCAATGTTAGATCTCTTCATAAGGAAACAACCACAATCATTCAATGGGGGTACAAATCCACTAGTTATCAGAGCAGTGGATAAATTCTAGAGAGAAAATTTTCCATTCCTTCAGGAGTAGTGAAATGGAAAATTTTATCATGGCAGTTTACCGCCTCACTCGAGATGTTGACCATTGGTGTTCATTGATTCAAAACACAAAGGAAGATGATGAAGTATCAAATAAGGAATGTATGGAGTTTAAAAATATTTTCATATAAAAATAATTTCCTCACGACCATCAAGTAGATATGGAAAGAAAATTTCTGAGTCTGAGGCAAAAAGAGGATGAGAATTCCGCAATGTATGAGGCTAACATTATTAGTTTAGCGAGGCATGCTACAGATTATATATGTAACCCATGAAGTAAGATTGATTTTTTATTTGATGGGTTAAAACCATTTCTCCATCGATCATTAGTCTCAAAATCCTTCTCGTCGTACGAAGATATTGTCTCGTGTGCTATCAATACAAAAAAAGAATTATACAAGTCTTTTGACTTTAAATCAAAGAAAGATTAGAAGAGATCTGTTGATCACTCAAGAAATGTAAATATAGAAAAGAAGGCAAAAGTTGATTATCAATCCTGCAGTAAATGTGAGAAGAAACACCCCGGTACTTACTTGAAATGAATGGGAGTCTGTAACAAGTGCGGTGAAAAAGCCCCCAAGATCGTGATTGCAAGGGGATGAAAGAGATACCGATGTTCAATGCTACAACTGCAGGGATATGGTGCATTATGAAAATTATTTTCCTAAGTGTCAGGGTAACATACCTCAGAAAAGGCCAAGGGGTCAAGGCCAAGCTTATGCTATCACTACTGCTGAGGTAGAAGCTCCGAAAGACGTGGGGCAGGTAATTTAATGGTTTCCTCAAGTTTAGAAAATGTATTATTTGATTCTGGATCATCACATTGTTTCATTTCTTCCCAGTCTACTATGAAAATTATATATTTCCAATTTTATTGAACAAGGGATTTGTTAGTTAAAACACTTAAGGGAAGTATCATCGCAACGAAGTTTTGTGAATCTGTTCATATTAGAGCATATAAATGTTCTCTTTCTGCTGATATCATCATCATACCCATGATTAAATTTCATATAATCCACAGTATGGATTGGATTTCGTACCATGATGCGATGATTTATTGTAATAAGAAGTAGGTTACAATGTTTGATGATGATGATAAAGAACACCTTATCTTTATAGCAGAATCATCACCACCAGATTCTTTTCTAGATCCACCGCCAGTAGCTCAACTAAATTAATTTATCAGGGAGGAAGATAATGAAATAATTGTGGGTGAGGAAAGGAATTATCAAATAGTTTATGTACCTATTGTGAAACAATATGTAGATGTGTTTCTAGAAGATTTACCTCAACATCCTCCAGAACGATAAATTGATTTTTCCATTTATTTAATTCCTAGTTCAAGGACCATATTGAAGACCCCTTATAGAATGGATACTATGGAATTATTTGAACTAAAGAAACAACAAGAGGAATTCAGTAATAAGGGATGTATTCACCATAGTGTTTCTCCATGGGGAGCCCCTGTTCTTTTTGTTAAGAAGAAAGATGGATCTATGAGGTTGTGCATTGACTACAGGGTGATCAATGTTATAACAATAAATAATAAGTATCCCTTACCTCGCATTGATGATTTATTTGACTAACTACATGGAGCTCAATAATTTTCAAAGATTGACCATCGATCTGGATACCATCAGTTGTGTGTAAAAAAGTAAGACATTCCGAAGACAGCATTTTAAACAAGGTATGGGCATTACGAGTTTACAGTAATGCCTTTTGGATTGACTAATGCTTCCTCTGTCTTCATGGATCTAATGAACAGTGGTTTCAAGGAATAACTAGATGTTTTTTTAGTGGTATTTATTGATGATATCTTGTTATACTCCAAAGCTATGAAGATCATGAAAGTCACTTGTGCATTATATTGAAGAATCTGAGAAGACATGAATTATATGGGATGTTTTGCAAGTGTGAAATCTAGATTTAGGAGATTTATTTTCTTGGCCATGTTTTATCCAAGGATGGAATCCTTGTTGATCCTTATAAGACAAAATCAATCCAAGAAAATCCAGCACCAATGAGTATAACCGAGGTATGCAGTTTTATTGGTTTAGCAGGTTATTATCGACGTTTCGTCCAGAATTTTGCCCGATTGGCGACCCCATTAACAAAGCTCACACATAAATAGGTTAAATTTGTTTAGAAAAAAGAGTGTTAATAATGTTTTGATGAAATGAAGAGAAGATTAGTCAATTCTCCTATATTGAATCTACCATCGGGTATTGACGGGTTTGTTATTTATAGTGATGCTTCAAAGAAAGGATATGGTTGTGTCCTTATGCCAAATTATAGGGTTATTACCTATGCATCACAGCAGCTGAAAATTCATGAGAAAAACTATCCTACTCATGATCTTTAGTTAGTAGTTGTGATCATTTATTTGAAGATATGGATACATTATCTATTTGGTGAAAAATGTGAAATTTATACTGATCATAAGAGTTTGAAGTATATTTTCTCATAGAAAGAACTCAACACGAGGCATAGGCGATGGATTGAACTACTCAAGGATTATTATTTCATGATACACTACCACCCATGGAAGGAAAATATGGTAGAAGATGCAATGGGCAGAAATGATCATGGAGTTTTGAAAAAAAATGAGAGTTTAAAGGGATCCAATTTTCATGGATCTAATAAAGTTGGATATGGGAATAACCATTGAATGTTAAAAAATAATTATTTTTCAAAGGGTTTCTAAACCGACTTCACTAGAAAGGATTAAGAGTTCTCAGACCGATGATGAAGAGTTTCAAAAGAAGATTAAAGCTATGAATGATGGGAGATTGAGTGACTTTGTGTATGAAGATGAAATATTGGAATTTCGGAAGAGACATTGTTTTCCTGATATACCTGATCTATAAAGGGAATTCATAGATTATTCTCATAGATCAAATTTCTCTATACACCCTAGGAGCACAAAAATGTATAGAGATTTGAAGGAAACTTTTGGGGGACAACATGAAGAGGGAGATTCCTGATTTGGTGTCCAGATGTATGGATTGTCAAAAAGTGAAAGCTGGAAGGCAACAACCTGGAAGAGTCATGAGACCTCTTCCCATACAGGAGTGGAAATGGGATAATATTACGATGGAATTTGTCATGGAACTACCAAAGCCTCCTAGATGTAATGATGAAATATGGGTCTATGTTGATCATCTTACCATGTCAGCACATTTTCTTGCTATAAGAAATGATCTACCTCTTGAATGTCTAGAAAGACTACATAATAATGAAGTGGTGATACTTCATGGAGTACCACTATCGATTTTTTCTGATCGTGATCCATGTTTTACATCATGATTCTGGAAAACTCTTCAGAAGGCCCTGGGTACTGAACTTTTTTTGAGCACTACCTACCACCCCCAAATTGATGGACAATCAGAACGGATTATTCAAACCTTATAAGACATGTTGAGATCATGCTCACATGACTTTCAAGATATGTGGGATCAATATTTACCTCTGGTAGAATTTTTCTATAACAACAGCTTCCATTCGAGTATTCAGATGGAACCATATGAAGCGTTATATGGAAAGAGATGTCGCACACCAACTTGTTGGGATGATGTTGGTGAAAGAAAACCCGTAGGCCCAGAACTGGTGAAGGAAATGATGGAAAAGGTGATGATAATCCAAAACCACATCAAAGTAGCTCAAAGTAGGTATAAGAGCTATGCCGTTAGCCGAAGGAAGTATTTGGAATTTCAAGTAGGAGATCATGTTTTCTTGAAGTTATCTCCATGGAAGGGAGTTATACGTTTCAGTAAGAAAGATAAATTGAGTCCCAGGTACATCAAACCTTTCAAAATTTTAGAACAAATTGGGGTTGTAGCTTAACAGTTGGCAATGCCGCCAAATCTCTCCCATGTTCGTGATGTGTTCTATGTATCACTGTTGAGAAAATACATGACTTTCCCAACACATGTACTCACCTATGAGGAATTAGAACTGGAACCCGATCTGTCTTATTGCGAAAAGCCCGTCAGGATTCTTGATATGAGAGAACCTGTGCTGAGAAACCGTACGACTCTTCTGGTAAATGATATATGGAAAAACCATAAGATGGAAGAGGCAACGTGGGAACCCAAGGAACTTATGATGAAGAATGACCCAGTATTTTTATGCAGTAATACTCTATAAATTTAGAGAATGAAATTATTTTATGGAGGGGAGAATGTAACACCCCAAATTCCATGGTAAACTTATCTTTGTATAATACAGTAGCATGTGTTGTACGCAACTTCGAGTTCTATTACACACAACAACCAATCAAACTGGCCGTTATAAATAGTACTACCCACTTTTTGAAATTTTATAAATTTTATCTTTCAAATTGGACTTCATTTTGGGATTTGGAATATTGAAATTAGATTCGGGTGAAATTTATGTATTTTTTTGAAAACATTCAATTTTTGATGAATAGTGAAAAACGCTAAGTTATAGTTTCAAAACGAATTTTTATTTAAATAATTATTTATTTTATTTAAATTTATTTTATGTAAAAATAGATACATAATACCTATATAAGTTCAATTTAATTCATTGGAGTCAGTTTATAATAATTTTTTATATATATAAATTTTATTGAACTTTTCACCGTCTTTAACCCATCTCCTAGAAGAATTTACAAATTCACATAAAACAAAATTTTACCGCTTTTGTGAGTCAAATTTCGAAAATCTGAGAGACACGATTAATATCTAGGAGTGAAATGTTGTTCAATAAGATAAAATAATTCTTGTTGAATAGTAACTTTTTCCTTTTATTTACCACGGTTAAATGTAAATAGGGTAATTAAGGGTAAAAATGATATTATTATTACCCGAAAACATGTCCTAATTCTATTGGCTAAGTATAATTCAACCAAAAACATCCATAAGAATAAAATATGAACCTCCTTGTGGGGTCAAGTATCTGGGCTTACAATTTAATGTAATTTTCTTCCTTGTGTCATGTGCCACTTTCACGGTTGTACTCAATTTTTAAAATATGATCCTCTTTGGTCGACTTGGATTAGATTATGACATTTATTATTATTAAATTCAAAGAAGAGTTAAAAGAGTTAAAATCACTGTTTAGTAAATAAAACTTTTTTAATATATGGTTATACATAACATAAATTAGATTATAAATATTCATTAGAATGTTAAAAATATTTTCTACATAATGGTATTTTATTTGTAATTTTCAGAAATTATATAATTTAATTTATTTATGACACATTGGTGATGCAGTAATTACCTAATTATTGAAATATTAAAATAATTGATATTATAAATATCCAAATAAATGTAATTTGATACTTTTTATGAATTCCACTATTTTGCTAGGTTAATATGACCTGATAGAATTGATTAAATGAATTTAGTTTGAATTAATAAAGTTGATAGATCTTTAAAAAAATCAATTGTTAAATACTGTCAAAATTGACATAAAGGAGTATTTAAAACAGATATTATATAATTAATTGATATTCTATTCCTAAAAATTTTTGGTTGGACAATCGACTTAGATAAGGTTATATATATTAATAATGAACCACTTGGGGTTCACTGGTCTTGTTATAATATGTTTATTATCCATATAATATAAAAATACAAAAGGGCATGGTAGATGTTAAACTATTTAACTAGTGTTAAATATAAACGATAAGGTTAATATAGTGAACCAAACCTATCCAAAATCTTTTGGTTGAGTGTCTTTCAACACATACCCACCTTAGCCTCTAAATAACTCACTTTGGATCCATTATAAACCGAATATGAGTTTATTATAAAATAATATTTTATGTTTTTCCTAAGGTGCCCCTCACCCCTCTTATAAAAGGGCACTGCCCCTTCTCTCTAATTCATACATTAAAATCCCTTTGGATCGGCCAAAACCTGCCCAAATACTCTCTCAACATCCCTCACATCAACCTAGAGGCCTTAGATTGATCTGAAATCCATCCTATGGAGCCCTTTTGAACAAATCATAAGGAAGAACTCGAAGAAGAGGTAATGATATCACCACCCTCTTTCAAGTTCATTTCTTCTTCCACTTCTTCTTTCTTTGTTATTTATATTCTAAAATAATAACTCTAGTATCTTCTATATACTGTGATGTCATTATAAATATGTTACAACCATATTCAGTATTCTATCAATCCTTTGAATGACATGTCACCATACGTGCGTACGTACAGCCTACCGTCTCCATGTCGTGGTGTAATTGTTATTCAATACATTATTATTTGGATGGGTATAATAATGATGTTTAATTAATGTAAATATTAAATATAACATGGTTATTATTATTTATATATGGTACAACATCCAATTTTATATCATTTAACTATAAAAATAATGATATTTTCACTTGTGCGTATATACAGAATATCGTCTCCACGAATGCGATCAGATTCATTCCCCATCATATCCATTCAAGAGTAATTATCTTTTGGTGATTAAATATAATATTTAAGGACTTAATATCATTCTGGATATGAATAATATACAACCTATGGATAACAATCATTACTAGTGTAATAAAATATATAAAAGAAAACGAGTAAGTGAACAACCGAAACGACGATAATACTAAGATATTATTAACAAAACAATGTTAAAAGATCATATATGATATCATATTAATGTATATAATTCTTGTATAATTTAATAAAAACTATTTCAGCATTATACAGGATGTTAACCGACCCTTGACCAAGGAAAACTACAAGGTAAGGGTTTATTTTACAATCTCTTCATTATCCGAAGTTGTTTATACGGAATTATCTTCTGGGTCCTCTATATCATCCACATCTGTGTTTCTTAAAAATGTATTCCAAAAAGATTTTACTATTTACTATACTATGGGTAAAAGTAATTTATACCCTTGTTTGACTTTTAATAAAATGGTTTTAAATGAATCTTTCCATCGTTTTCCAAACAAGGTCCTTTTAAACCTTTTCAACAAAATTAAGGTAAGAATTCATTTTTTAACTTATACCTCGGGTGCAACTATTTTTCTCTATTATAAAATCGTCGAAGATTCCTTTACAATCTTATAAGAATATTTTAAAATTTAATTTTTTCATTTATAATTTTTTGACTTTTAAATGATTTCAAAAAAGAAGATATTTCTCTCAAATAGTTTTGATTTCATCTATGTCAACATCCTTTGATGGATTTTAAGCTTATTTAAAGTTGATTTATTATGATACAAAACTTCCATATTGTATTGATGGTTTTGTGATATATTTGAATATGGATGTGTTATTTTTATACCATTCATGGTTTAGAGAAAAAGTATTGAGATTTTGTATGCTTGTTTTAATACGAACTAGTACTCTGCCCGTGAAAATGAACGAGACTATTAAATTTTCCTTAAATCATATAGTTATACATGATTCAAAATAATTAAATTCACTAAATAAATATAATGATTAGAATAAAATGAAGATAATGACAATATCAATGCATGTGTAACACCCCGAGATTTTATGAAAAATATTTTTTTTTAATTTTATTGATGTCTTGTGTTGTACGCTAAACCCAAAGGAGCTTTCAATACACACATCCCTGACTTGGATTGCATTACACGCAATTGTGACCTTCCACGGTAGCATGTGTAGTACGCAATACCGAGTTTCACTAAATGAGATATTATTATAATATTATTATAAACTAGACGTTATGAATAGTAATACCCACTTTTTGAAATTTTATATATTTTATCTTTCAAAACAGACTTCATTTTTGGATTTAGAATATCGAAATTTTCTTAGGGTGAAATTTTGGTACTTTTCGGATAACTTTCATATTATGATAAATAGTGAAAATTACTAAATTTTAATTAAAAACAACCTTTTTAATCGAAATAATTAATAGTGATAAATTATTAATTTTAGTGGTTTTAAATTATATTTACAATATATTTTTACAATTTAATACAATGTTGGTCATTGGAGGTAATTTCACATTTAAACCAGACATAAACAAGTGTCAATCTTTTGATAGTTATTTTCTCTTTAGAACACGCTATTTGTTTTGACGACGGAAATTAATTTTTTAATTAATTAATGCAACTGATATGTTTTGAATTTGGTAAAATAAACATCATTTTTGAGTTCATAATATCAAATATAGATTCGGCCTAATTTTTTGTATTTTTCTGGAAACATTAATTTTTTGATGAATAGTGAAACCACTAAGTGGTAGTTAAAAAAAATGAATTTTTCATAAAACATAATTTTACCGCATCTATGAGTGTAATTTCAAAAATTAGAGAGACACGGTTGATGTCAGTAGGTAAAATGAGGTTCAATGAGATGAAAATAATTTTTGGTGAATAGTAACTTTTTACTTTTTTTCCCACGGTTAAAAGTAAATAGGGTAATTAAGGGTAAAAATGATATTATTATTAACCTAACATATGTCCTAATTCTATTAGATAAGTGTAATTCGACCAAAAACAGCCTTAGAAATAAAATATGACCATTTAGGCCCACTTGGATTAGATTAGGACATTTATTATGATTTAATTCAAAGAAGAGTTAGAAGAGTTAAAATCAAAGTTTATTTACTAAAACATTTTCAATATAGGGTTATACAAAAGATAAATTCGATTGTAAATATTCATTCGAAATCTAATAATATTTACTACATAATGATATTTTATTTATAATTTTTAGACATTATGTAATTTAATTTATTTATGACACAATGATGATACAGTAATTACCATAATAGTGAAAAATTAGAATAATTGATATTATAAATATCCAAATTAATATAATTTGAGACATTTTATGAATTAAACTAATTTTCTAGGTTAATATGACATGTTAGTATTGATTTAATTAACTTTGGTAGAAGTAATCATTCTGTTATGAGTTTCACAAAAATCAACTATTGAATAGTGTCATAATTGACATAAAATAGTTTTTAAAACAAATATTGTATTATTGATTGTTATTTTATTCCTAAAAATCTAATGTTCGGCCAAGATACTTATATCATGATAGGTGTATCAATAATGGACCACTTGGGGGTCATTTGGATGTATATGGTTTTTTTATTAACTATATAATATAAAAATACAAAGTGACATGGTAAATGTCAATCTAATTAACTAAGAGTTAAAACTAAAAGATAAGATTAATATAATGACATAAACTTGTATAAATTCTATTGGATGGGTGGATTTCGACCCATCCCCACCTGAGATTAGAAATAACTAAAATTGGAGCTATTAAAAACTGAATATGACTTTATAATAAAATAATATATTTAGTTAATCCAAAGGTGCCCCTCTCCTCCCTTATAAAAGGGCACCTCCTCCCTCTCTTCCTCACACCACTTTGAGCCTTAAATCTCGGCCAACCCCTACCAAATTCTCTTCTCCACTTCCCTAGAAGCATCCAAGAGTTCCTCGTATTCTTCGAAGACCAATTTTAGTGCCCTAAGAGGAGGACTCAAAGAGGTGCTTCAAAGAAGAGGTAATGTCCGTTACCGATTCTTTCATTTTTATTTATTTTTCCACATCTTCTTCTTAGGTTGTTTCATTATGAAGTAATAACATCAGTATCACTGATATACTGATATGTTATTATAAGTACGAAACAACCCTATTTCACCATCTATCCATCCTATGGAAAATGAAATCACCGCGCGTGCGTATGTACGGAATATCGTCTCCACGCCGTGGTGTAATCTATTTTCCACCACCACCTTACTTGGATGGGTATAATGGTGTACATAATAACTATATATTATTATTGTAAAGTGATATTGATTCTGAAATAGTATACATACACTCCAATACAATTCCACAATCATGAGAATGATATCATCGCTCGTGCGTACGTACGGACTACCGTCTCCACGACGCGATGAGATTCATTCTCCACGTTAACCATTCATGAATGACTATAAAGTATATATATTCAGTGACCATGAAATATATGACTTAATAATGATACTGTATTTATGTTTATATATATTTATTTCATCTACATAATTCCATTCAACTCAATAAAGAAACGAAAACAGTGTTCATGCGTACGTCCGGCCTACCGTCTCCTTCAACGGTGTATTTCTCTCCATTTACTGATCGATTATCTATATGTATATTCTGAATATATATTATATATAAATCATGTTTTATATTCTATAATTAAGTAATCATGATCTAAGAAATCATATGAATAATTACAAGTTAAAACACGGATGACAAATGAAACGATTTTACCCAAAACGCTCTTTAACATGGAATTTACAAAAGAACGGGTAATATAAAGCCATAAGTGAACCATATATGATATCATAACAATGAGTATGATTCTGGAATAATTCAATGACATTGTTTAAATCATTATACAGGAGGTTCGGACACTTACAAAGCAAATCAGACCTAAGGTAAGGGAAGTATCACAATCTCATTTTTATCCGAGATTTTTTATACTTTGGAATTTACTGGGGTGTATTTTATCATCCACATACATGTTTCCTCAATATGTAATATTTATATCCTTATACAATAGTTTATATCCAATTTTACCCTTCAGTGAATTTTTAGTAAAAGATATGAAATGAATCTTTTGTCATATTTCATACGAGGTACTTTTTGACTTTTCCGACAAAAGTACGGGAAGAATGTTTTTTTTACTTATACGGCATGAATGGATTTTAAAAAAATTATTTCCAAGAAGCTTCCTTTACAAGTTTTCAAGTTTATTTTTAATGAACTTCTTTTAGTTTAAAATTGTATGACATGTTATGAAAGGAAAAATGTTTTTGAAGTAGAAAGGATATTTTCATCAAGAATGGAGTTCAAGAGTTTTATCAAAATTATTTTCCATCTAAGATAATATAGGGTTCTATTTCTATACCTATTATTACATGGATTTTATTATGTTCTGATGGAAATATTTTAATGAATTCCTTTACTTATATTAATTGTTTTATGATGTCATGATGTTTAAGATTCCCATTTCTATTACATGGGTTATGATATGATGTATGGTTTATGATTTTGTGGAACACATAAGAATGGTATCATTAAGAGATGGGTGGGACCTATATCTACCTCCAATGAAATGGGTAAAGATTTTATATCTCATGAGTAGACATGGCTGGAACGGTAAGTTAATCCGGTTCAATGTTACAGGACTAAAATGAGGGGTGAACTCGATTCAGAAAGGGACATTGTCCACTAAGATGGTCTTGGAAGAAATGCCTTGGCTACTATGGAAATCATGACATGTGCAGAATGGTTGCCTCAATAACATGTTTTACTCCCATGCTATTTTATCATGATTAATTTTTCTTTATGATATATGCCTTACGTACTTCCATGTTTTATGTCATTGCTCAGGCTTTTGAACATTATGTTCATGTTTTTATGCACAAATGTATATGATTTGTTTTATTTTATCCATTCTTACCCTTACTGAGCATTTGAGCTCACCCATTATTTGTTTTCTTTTCCCCAGAATATAAAGAAAGATTTTAGGTAAGAAAAAAATAGGGGAAGATAGATATGGGATATGTTGAAGATCTTTCAACAGGATTAGATGTTTATATTCCGAGTTTCCAAAGACACTAAACTATTACGGTCCTTGTGTGTCTGTTTTTGTTATGTATTATGAAAAAGTAATGTAATGTCCATATACGTCAAGCTTCGGGTCCCTACAGTTGGTATCAGAGGAAAGGTTTAGTCAACCTTTGGAATCTAGGATGCGAAAATGTTAGTGAGATCCCTAGAGATATTTCTAAGGTATGTCTAGGGATGTCCCTAAGGATAGGTATAAGTATAGGATACTGTCCTAGAACTACAGTAACGATCATAGAATTTAACCTAAGATGTTAGATATTGAGGGTACTCCCCCTTTACTATGTTGTTTTCCCTAGAATGACTTTTGCCTCTGACACTATTCTTTTTGGGTTTTAGAAAATGGCTAGAAACAGGAAGATTCATGATAATGGAGGATATGACGGACAATGGAATGATATTCTTCATGATAAACCAAATGAAACGGGATTTGGAAGTCCAAATATCGTTATTATGCCTATTCAGCAATCTCATTATATGATCAATAATCTCAACTCTGGTAAGTTTCCCAACTCAGAGAATAAGAGAAAGATGGAGTTTCATGATGATCATAAAGGAAAGAGAGTTCAATTTCCCTCATGTAAATCATGTGGGACGAGGCATCGGGGAGATTGTCTCAAAGGAACTAGAAGATATTTTGGGTGTGGAAAAAAAGGACACAAAGCCAGTAAGTGAAAAGGAAAAGGTTCAGTTAACACCATGGATGAGGATAATGTTATTGCTACGACATCAAAAAATGGTTAAATGTTTTAAATGTGGAATGTACGAGCATGATGAAAACCAATGCCCTAAGGTAAACTCTCATGAAGAGAATCAGTACGGTCGTATGGGTAGTATTTATGTTGATGATGATGAAGAGACTACAAATGATATGTGAGATGAATGAATTGTTGAAGATCGGTCAATGGTTTAATAAGGTAGTGGAATGATTACTTGTTTATCAAGTGTAATGTTGTATAAGTAATCTCATTGTACTATGGAATAAAGAGACATCTAAGGATTGTTACACTGTTGTCTTTCCTATGTTCTGAAAGTGTATGAATAATGCTATTAGTAACCATGAAAGGTTATTCAGATATTTTTGGAAAATAGATGATATGCACATAATGAAGGGATAAGGAGAAAATTAAATGTTTGATATTATTCATGATCCCATGACTGGTATAAGGATAAGTTTATATCATGGTTTGAGTATATAGAATTTTTGGATTTTGGTATGGGGAAAGAGTTAACTTTTGATAGCATTTATGTTTTCACTAAGGTTAAATGGGTATTCATTTTTTCAAGAGAATACATGATTATGGTATTCACATGATTGGAATGTGACCAACAATATATATGGGGGATAAATGATGGTATTCACATGCTTAGTTGATGGCATTTTAAGTAATCGTTTTCTTTATACTATGAGCATGGACCGAAGTATTTTAGATAAGCATAAAGATTGGAATGGATTATGTTGGACATATTATAGTATTGTTTGAGGATAGAAATTTTTTCGATATTACTAATGGGATTTTATAGTAATGTATTTTTAGAAAAAGGCAACCTGTAGGACAGGCGACAACCCATCACGTCGGAAAAGGCTGTGGGAATCGAACCCACAACCGAAGTGCGACTGGCCTTTATCGACTACCACTGGCCTACAATAAGTCATTGTTTATTAGAAACTAGTTTTATTATATTAAGAAGTATGATATAGGAAGTATAAGTCCATTTTAGAAACCATATATGATTAATCTCATTATAGATCGACTTATGTATATATTTAATAACTTTTGCTAACCTTTTGTTTGAGACAGATGGGATGACCCATCATTCTATCACATGATCTGCTAACACATCACGAATAACAAATTCAAATTCAATTCTTTAAGAGATGAAGTGTAAATTGTTCAAGGCGTGAACAATAGTGAGATTGTACCAAAATAAAGTAAGTATTTATTCTAATTCAAATTATTCAGTTTTAGGGAAATGATCTTGAAAACCAAAAATGTCGTCCTAGTGCCCTTATATACGATGAATCAAATGGTACCTTAGATCATCACAAATTTATGTCATTTCGATTGTTGTCTTTTTCATATCCATGTTCTCTTCCACTCTCCATCAGAACATGACGGTTATATTTCTCTTCCATATCCATATTTTCACCTATGTTATCCTATGTAGAAACCCAGTGATTAGTTAATTTGGGTAACCATTACGTTGCATACATTAGTTTTTAAAACGAAGTTTTGGTATTCCTGTTTATGATGTGGGATTATATTAAAGAAACTTTTGAGTAGTAAACGATTTATAACCCCGATGAATTTCGAGGGCGAAATTCATTTTAAGGGGGGTAGAATGTAACACCCTGAGATTTTATGAGAAATATTTTTATTTTATTTTATTGATGTCTTGTGTTGTACGCTACACCAAAAGGAGCTTTCACTACACGTATCCCTGACTTGGCTTGCATTACACGCAATTGTGACCTTCCACGATAGCGTGTGTAGTACGCAATACCGAGTTTCACTAAATGAGATATTATTATAATATTATTATAAACTAGACGTTATGAATAGTAATACCAACTTTTTGAAATTTTATAAATTTTATATTTCAAAACGGGCTTCATTTTTTGAATTTGTAATATCGAAATTCGCTTAGGGTTAAATTTTGGTACTTTTCGGATGACTTTCATATTCTGATGAATAGTGAAAATTACTAAATTTTAATTAAAAACAACCTTTTTAATCGAAATAATTAATAGTGATAAATTATTTATTTTAGTGGTTTTAAAGTATATTTAGAATATTTTTTTACAATTTTATACAATTTTGGTCATTGGAGGTAATTTCACATTTAAACCATACATAAACAAGTGTCAATCTTTTGATAATTATTATCTCTTAAGAACACGCTATTTGTTTTGACGACGGGAATTAATTTATAAATTAATTAATGCAACTGATATGTTTTGAATATAGTAAAATAGAGATCATTTTTTAGTTCATAATATCAAATATAGCTTTGGCCTAATTTTTGGTATTTTTCTGGAAACTTTCATTTTTTGATGAATAGTGAAACCACTAAGTGGTAGTTAAAAAAAATGATTTTTTTCATAAAACTTAATTTTACCGCTTCATTGAGTGGAATTTTAAAAATCCGAGAGACACAGTTGATGTCAGTAAGTAAAATTTGGTTCAATGAGATGAAAATAATTTTTGGTGGATAGTAACTTTTTTCTTTTTTTTCCACGGTTAAAAGTAAATAGGGTAATTAAGGGTAAAAATGATATTATTTTTACCCTAACACATGTCCTAATTCTGTTGGATAAGTGTAATTCGACCAAAACCAACCTTAGTAATAAAATATGACCATTTAGGCCCACATGGATTAGATTAGGACATTTATTATTATTTAATTCAAAGAAGAGTTAAAAGAGTTAAAATCAATGTTTATTTACTAAAACATTTTTAATATAGGGTTATACATAAGATATATTAGATTTTAAATATCCATTAGAAAGATAATAATATTTCCTACATAATTATATTTTATTTATAATTTTTAGAAATTAAATAATTTAATTTATTTATGACACAATGATGATGCAGTAATTACCATAATAGTGAAAAATTAGAATAATTGATAATATAAATACCCGAATAAATATAATTTGACACTTTTTATGAATTAAACTAATTTTATAGGGTCATATGAAATTTTAGGATTGATTTAATTAACTTTGGTTGAAGTAATAATTCTATTATGAGTTTCACAAAAATCAACTATTGAATAGTGTCAAAATTGAGATAAAATAGTTTTTAAAACAAATATTATATTATTGATTGTTATTTTATTCCTAAAAATATAAGGTTCTGCCAAGATACTTATATCATGATAGGTGTATCAATAATGGACCACTTGGGGGTCGTTTGGATGTATATGGTTTGTTTATTAACTATATAATATAAAAATAGAAAGTGACAAGGTAAATGTCAATCTAATTAACTAAGATTTAAAACTAAAAGATAAGGTTAATATAATGACCTAAACTTGTATAGATTCTATTGGATGGATGGATTTCGACCCATACCCAACTTAGATTAGAAATAACTAAATTTGGACCTATTAAAAACTGAATATGTCTTTATAATAAAACAATATATTTTGTTATTCCAAAGGTGCCCCTCTCCTCCCTTATAAAAGGGCACCTCCTCCCTCTCTTCCTCACACAACTTTGAGCCTTAAAGCTCCGCCAAACCCTTCCAAATTCTCTTCTCCACTTCCCTAGAAACATCTTAGAGGTCCTGGCCTTCTTCAAAGACCAATTTTAGTGCCCTAAGAGGAGGACTCAAAGAGGTGCTTCAAAGAAGAGGTAATGTCTGTTACCGATTCTTTCATCTTTATTTCTTCTTCCACTTCTTCTTCTTAGGCTGTTTCATTATGAAGTAATAACATCAGTATCAATCATATACTTATATGTTATTATAAGTACAAAAAAACCCTATTTCACCATCTATCCATCCTATGGAAAATAAAATCACCGCGTGTGCGTATGTACGGAATACCGTCTCCACGCCGTGGTGTAATCTATTTTCCACCACCACCTTACTTGGATGGGTATAATGGTGTAAAAAAACTATATATTATTATTTTAAAGTGATATTGATTCTTAAATAGTATACATACACTTCAATATATTTCCACGATCATGAGAATGATATCATCGCTCGTGCATACATACGGACTACCGTCTCCACGACGCGATGAGATTCATTCTCCACGTTAACCATTCATGAATGATTATAATGTATATATAATAAGTAATCATGAAATATATGAAATAATAATGATACTGGATTTATGTGTATATATATGTATGTCATCTACTTAATTCCATTCAAATCAATGAGGAAACGAAAACAACGTTCATGCGTACGTACGACCTACCGTCTCCATGAACGGTGTATTTCTCTCCATTTACAGATCTATTATATATATGTATATTATGAATATATATTATATATAAATCATGTTTTATATTCTAGAATTAGGTTATCATGATCTAAGTAATCATATGAATAATTACAAGTCAAAACACGGACAACAAATTAAACGATTTTACCCAAAACTCTCTTTAACATGGAATTTACAAAAGAACGGGTAATATAAAGCCATAAGTGAACCATATATGATATCATAAAAATGAGTATGATTATGGAATAAGTCAATTACATTATTTAAATCATTATACAGGAGGTTCAGACACTTACGAAGAAAATCGGACCTAAGGTAAGGGAAATATCACAATCTCATTTTTATCCGAGATTGTTTATACTTCAAAAATTATTGGGGAGTATTTTATCATCCACATCCACGTTTCCTAAATATGGAATATTATTTCCATCCACCTACAATTGTTTCAATCCAATTTTACCCTTTGGTGATTTTTTAGTAAAATATATTAAAGGAATCTTTTGTCGTTTTCCGTACGAGGTACTTTTTGACTTTTCCGACAAAAGTATGAGAAGAATGTTTTTTTAACTTATATGGAATGAAAGGATTTTTACGGTTTTATAAAGCCATATTTTCATGAAGCTTCCTAAAAAATATTTCATGACTATTTTCAAGAAAATCCTTTTCTTTTAAAAATTCATGACATTTTGTGAAAAGAAAATTATTTTAAAGAAGAAAGGATATTTTCCTCAAGAATTCATTTCAAGTGTTCTATCAAAACCATTTTCCATCTAAAATGAAAATATTTCATATGTGTATGTTTTAAGTATAATGTCTCTTTTATTTACATGGTTTCAATTTTCTTATTATGAAATTATATCCATTTCTTTTATATGGATTATGTTATGATGGGATGATGTTTATGAAACCCATTTTATTCGATGGGTTATTATGAATGATGTATGTTTATTTTGTGGAACAAGTAAGAATGATTTCATTATGAGATGGGTGGGACCTATATCTCCCTCCAATGAATTGGGTAATGAATTTATATCTCATGAGATAGACATGGCTGGAACGTTAAGTTAATCTGGTACAGTGTTACAGGACTGAAATGAGGAGTGAACTCGATTCAGAAAGGGACTTTGTCCACTAAGATGGTCTTGGAAACAATGCCTTGGCTACTATGGAAATCATGAAATGTGCCGAATGGTTGACACAATTACATGTTTTACTTCCATGATATTTTGTCATGATTAATGTTTCTTTATGATATATGACTTACGTGCTTCCATGTTTTATGTAATTGCTCAAGATTTTAAACATTATGTTCATGTTTTTAAGCTCAAATGTATATGATTTGTTTTATTTTATCCATGCTTACCCTTACTGAGCATTTGAGCTCACCCTTTATATGTTTTATTTTCCCCAGGATATTAAGAAAGCTTTTAGGTAAGAAAAAAAGGGGAAGATAGATATGGGAGATGTTGAAGATCTTTCAACAGGATTAGATGTTTATATTCCGAGTTTCCTAAGACACTAAACTATTACGGTCCTTGTGTGTCTGTTTTTGTGATGTATTCCGAAAAAGTAATGTAATGTCCATGTACGTCAAGCTTCGGGTCTCTACAACATGTGTGTGAAATAATATGATATCTAATTGGTAGATATGGATTTATTAAAAAGGAATCCTTTAATAAGAATATTGAATCATTAGTATTTCATAATTGGGAAAGAAAGTTTCCATGTAACATGTTTGTTGTGTTTATTTAAATAAATAATTTTCCCATCGTGAAATATAGTGGTTGAAAATATTTGGGGGTTTTAATTAATCAAGGTAAAGAATAATGGATTTTAGGTAATGAATAAGAAATTTGATAATTGAATATGATCACTTTGCATTATCGAATTTGGTGCTAGTGATATTGAATTTATTTATAAAATATGTTATATTTATATTAATCAATATTATATTTTTAGAAAGAAATAAAAGTATTTATAACCACTATTCTATTTATAAAATGCAATGATATTATTTTTTAACCATGCCACTAATAAAAATAATCATCAAATTTCAAATCACGTGAGACTACATAGCATAAACTTATAGTTATATGTAGACATATTGGAAGTATACATTAAAAAGGATACTGAATTCATAATATATCAAATTAGTTGTATTATTCCTACATATTTCCTTGATATTAACCAATCAAGAATAATATTAAAGATATTTCATATTTCACATAGGTTGATTTTAGAGTAAGTTGAAACTATACATGATAATGAACTCTGAATCCATCATATATTATCCTTTTAATTTTATATTATATAGAAGCGTGAATATTGAATATATGTTGAAAATGGATATAAATTCAATGTAAAATAATATACATCTTTGTTGAAACTGTATAATAACATGTATATTCATTTATTACTAAAACTTAATCAAATGTGCATCGACTACAGTAAGTAATCGTGTATTTTTAAGCCAATTGAAAAAATATATGGAAAGATTTATATATGAAATAAATGAAGAATATGGTTTAATGGATGAAGATATAGAGAATGAAGCGTTACAAAAAATGCCAAAGGATCCAGCGAAGAGGGAATGTATGGAAATATACGGTGGGCTCAAACCACACTCCCATAATTTTCTCCCGGTAACCCTTTCCATTTTGGTTCACATTCATCTGAACCAGCCGAGGCTCCTCAAAGGAGTTTCCTAGAAACATGAAATCAATGTTGGGATTTTTACCATCTGACAAAATCTACTACAGTTAATTCACAACAAATGAGACACTCTAAACAATAAATCTAAGGAAGACATGTTCATCAATGTAGAATTTGTACATAATGCTTCAGAAAATAATTAATAAACATAAAGAATCATAGTTTTAGTAAAATTCAAAAAGTATTATGCTTTTTCATTTTTTTCATGTGGATTATGACTAAAGACCCCTAAACCATACCTCTTGTTTCTATGAAAATAAGTCAAAAGTACTGGGGAAAAATTTACATAAAAGTAATAAAAACCCCTTTAATTAGTTAATATGGATGCATTTGATTAATAATATAAAAATACAATTAAGGTAAACTATAGAGCCGCGTGAAAATAGAGAATCAAGGTGCATATGTTTTTTCTAAAATTAACAGCTGACGGAAACAATACTGCCACATTAAAGTTTTTAACAACTTCTTTTGAATTTGAATAAATCCACAATATATATACCAAAACATAAATTGAAAATACCAAAAATGATACGGAATATCTAACAGTGTTTGGATGGGATTGAAGTTTGCATTCAAGATTAACATGAGAAGCCCTTCTTCCCATGAGTCGGGTGAAGTAGTAGTACTGCCAAACATAAAAATAAAAATAGTCTACCACAAAAAGTTTCAGACATAAAAAATGTTCAAGACTACAACATCAGGTCATTCATTAAATAACATTGGGCAAAGAAAACTAAACAAATTTAAAATTAGCGTCAATAAGATTTACTTCTCTTTCAATGGTCTCTTCAACTATAAAAGATTCCCTAAAAATAGCAGAAAATTTATAATAAATAATATATTAATACCTTCTCTGTAGAATGGGAATCCGTGCAAACATTGCTTATGAGTTGGGCATTAACTTGGATGAAATATACATTTATTAAAATCCTATGCTCAAATAAATTCTTCTTCTGAATCAAACAATTACATTTAAAAAATTACACTTACAGGCTAAAGGGATTCTAAATGAATTAAAACCAATAAATAAATTTTTTAATATTTATTAATCCCTATTGTTAATAAAAAACACATATTTGGCATGTGCTTCGGCCGACATTTAAAATGTATTGTGTGTTTATGTTTTGAACAAAATATATTTTCTTGTCTTCATAATTCATGTTGAGACTTAAAACTATTACCTTGCATATTGTATCAAACCCAACATTTGTCTCAACAAACTAGTTCTTCAGATACCCAAACAAAGTAACAGGAAAACCAACAACCTGTATTACAAAACCAAATAGTAGATAGAATGTGATACAAAAGAACCACTTTCAGCCTCTTCTATGCATGAAAAATAACACCACTATAAAAATAGGGACAACCAAAATGCTCATGAAAATGGAATCATGAACCTGCATATTTACATAGGGCACTTCAGAGGTGGACCAGCAGGAGGCGCCATAGGTAAAACAATAAATATTCATTATTAACTTCTTATTGAAAACTTTATACCATAATACACTTCATTTGGTAAGCAGCTAATCAGAAAACAAATCTGAAAATCAACAAACAATCAACATGCAGTATTACAATATTGTAGTAGAAATAATCTGTCATTTTTTCAGTCCTCTTGTTTTGGTATTCCTTTATTTGGGTGTGCAGATAAATGGAATAGATTGTTTTATCTGTGTTCTCTCAAGACTTTTTAAGATTATGATGGTCCAAATCCTCACTATCAAATTAGAGGAGATGTTTTTCAACTATGGGATGGAATTGCTCTAGACTTCTATTTCAACAGAAGAAACCACACTACAATGAAAACATAAGAACCCACAGTGCAAGTAAACTTGTAGTTTTTCTTAAATGGGAACATAAAATCACAGATGGGTAAAATAAGGGAACATGAAGAAGGAAATGAGGAATAAATTTTGTTAGCTATGAAGGATTATTAATAAATAAATATGAAGAAAATCAAAATAAGGAATTATAAACTGTCTCATTACCTTGGATTGAGGCTGTTCTTAACCCTCTTCTTCCAGTAAACAGACATCCAAAATCAAATGTAGTGAAATCAATTTTAGTCCAAAAAATGCTTAATAAAAATATGGATAACTTGTTTAACTGGAAACATACATAATAATTCAGAATATTTCAGCTACGTTATAATTCAATCAAAATTATAATAGCACGATTTCAATCTAAAAATGATAGAATATAAACTAAATGTGCCCTATTTGATACATGTGAACGACAATCCTCAATTGAATTTTGATTTGATACAAAATAAACCTATCCAAGAACCCCATTAGTGAAGCATACATGAAAACAATAACTATTAATATTTCAATAATATATTTCAACAGATGAATTTGAAGGGTTCTCTTGAAAAGAGGAAAAAATATTGGTAGTAAACATGAAAAACATATGATCAAAATGTTGAAATAAATGATGTGTTAACCTATTGATCCTAATGATGATAAGATACATACATGTATTCACTTCTTCAACTGGTTCTTGGGGTAAGAATAAGGGAAATAAAAATGAATTAGTGCATTCATGAAAACTCATTCCTGGAAAAGTCACTAAGGTTTCCTAAGATTTATTGTTTGCAAAGTCTATACCTATTTTCACTATGTATACCATTCTATACCTATTGGAACTGTCAATAAGATTCATATCTTTTTGCACTGTCTATTATTGTAGTACCTGAAATATAGATTCAGTTATTACGGTAAGATATACTTACATAGAACCTGAGGGTATATTTAGTTAAATGTAAGGGGATCAGAGAATGAACTGGATGCCTTTTCTAGTGCCCCAAGATCCTTCCATCTAACCAAAGAATAAACTAAACATTGTGATCCAATATAAACGTATCTTGTTTTATATTACCTAGGAACTCTATGCAAAATAATAATATGTTTCAGTATGAGTTATATGGATACTATGCACAAAAAACATCACAGGATCCGAGTACTTTGTATTATCATAGAATTAAAGTGTTAGGTGAAAGAAATTATCAAGAACTAAAAGGTGTAACAGCGGATTTAATACATAAAAGGTGAGAAGATTTTATTCCCATGTTTTCTTATGAAGACATTTTTCAAAGATAAGTATAAAATATCCATGGCAGGTTCATCTTATGGGAGCATGTCAGAATTTTATTCCTAAAACTCATAATGGAAAAATGCACAATAATGATTGAAATTAATAATTCAAATTCTGGAAATGAAGAATTCAAGGGGATGAATATGGATACCATATGTGTTGTGATATGTCTCCATATGCACCCATTAACTTCCTCATAATTGGAGCTGCTAGAATCACTGCCAACCATGTTGCGAACTGGTTGGTCCAAAGCTACATTAACATATACTTTTCTCCTCAATAACAAATGATAATTTTTTTCTATGACCCAAACCAATGCTTAATTTATTACAACAACATATATCCCTTCCAAAATAAAAACATACATAACAGAGATATTGTTATGAAAAAATTCATTAACACCTTAAGAAACACAACCATATTGATATTTGAAAAAATAAAATGACATTTTCATTTATGAATGAAAACCCAAATATTCATTGTTTAGAAACCTGAAATAGAAAACATATTCTCTTACTGATAAATATATAAATATATTACAGAAAATAAAAAATCAACGTAATAGACATGTAAACAAATTCATTACCAAAAGAACATAACGATTTTACTATTAACAAAAAAATTAAATGGAATCTTCAATTGATAATCAAGAAAAACATATGCAAGAAACTTCATTAAAAAAATTAACTAATAAAAAATTTAACTAAATTTTCAGTTTGAAACAACAAAATCAATACATAATGCATGTTTGGAATATTCACTAAACAAACTGAAACAGTAAAAAATTGACATTTAAGAAGGTACTATTTAAAAAATAACAGTTAAAAATAGAATATTTTAAAATAGAATATTTTATAGTTGAACTAACAGTTATGGTATGTGTGTCATTTCTGCAATCATATGAAAATGCATCAATTTCCTAGTGTCAAACAGACTACAAAATTAATTAAGAATGATCATATCAAGAGGCCATGAGTAAAAATTCCCTTAAAATGAGACTTCAATGAGGTAGTCACTATTTTAGTACCTAATTAAAATTCAAGATCAAGAAACTGATGTAGAGCATGTAGTTGTATGGTTAAGTGGGAACCCTAAAAATTTAAAGAACTCACTGCTTATATGCTATAACATCTATATAGAATCAAAATCATACCAAAAAATTACAATGTATATCCATCATTTCCATAACATCCCTAAAAAATGGAAAAAGAGTGAGATATGTGCACTAAGAACATAGAAAATGTTACCATGAAATAAAGAAATTTAATACGTCATTGAATATCAATTGACATACATACAGTAATGGAAAATTTAGTGGGATTCCACATCAGATTTCTAAACCGTCACCTTGTTGTCTTCTTTGGTATACCAATGCTAGTCTAGTAAGATGGCTAACCCACATGTTCCCACCTATAAGTAATCAAACAAGAAATACATAAAATCATCTAATCATTCTTTTTATACATAAAAATAGATATTTTGATGGAAATTATCTAAATATGCGAAGTTACAACTAAAACATCACCTGAAAATCATCATTGGTCACCACTTAATGAAAAATGGATGTCCTCATACCCCGATGTAGGGATCATAAGACTTTTGATGAGATAATCATGTCCAATCTCTATAGTACATGATCCACTACCAGGAAAAAAAGATCTACTACTCAAATAAAGCACATGATCAATTGAAAAACTCATGATCCACTACCAAGAAATTCCAGAAAATAAAGTTTTTGTTTTACCTGGTTGAGTAATCTGTAAAAAGTTTCATATAATCAATATATAAACACATATGTATAAACCATCTAATAACAATTATGTCAACATAATACATACATCAGAAATCAGACAAAGGAAAAATCTTTGTAAGTGTGCATATGCATATACTCATAAAACCAAGAAGAAAGAGAATAGAGGTAGAGGCCAGTTGTATCTTGTAAGAGCAGCGCAATAATGGGTCTCTTTTGAAAGGTATATCGATATGAGAACCAATTGAATATGATAAATGTGATGTGAGATAAAAGAGTATTCTGAAGTAGTCCAAATGATTTGATTTCGTACAGAAGCAGATTTCTGAATCACAGAGGTTACCTTTTCTGGGAATAGTGGTGTTGTTAACCAAACCGGATTCTAACATTGTTATCATAGGTGTGCATGAAGTAGATGAAACCCTAGGGTGGGGAAACTGCTTGCAAAACCGTGACAGGGGAGATCTAATTGAGATGCTGAGGAAACCCTAGATAAGGGAGACCAAAGGAGGAGCATGCTAGCACCTTGGATTTGAGGAAACCCTGGGTCTTAAAGAGGTGAAAACCAAGCCCGCGCGGGATATTGAAGACCGCAGAGAAGTGAAGTGAAATCAGTCCATATTTTCTTTCAGAGAAAGAGGAGGATGGAGTGTAGCGTCACCGAGAGACGTATTTTGAAGGAGGGGAATGCTGGAATCGGTGATTTGCTGAAACCATAGGTCGCGAAGAGGTGATACTAGAGCCCACACGGAAAAAGGATGATGGCCGGAAGGTGAGGTGAAGAGACAGTCGGCGACATAGAGAAGGCGAACAGGGAGAGGAAGATGATAGACGGGGAGGGGAAAATCAGGGAGGGGTGGGGGAACCCTATATTTAGGAGTGTAGAATCGGGGAGGGCATTCAAGGAGGGGGCGAGCAGTCACTGGTAAATCTCGATGGCGGTCGAAATTGCAGGTTGAATTTTTGGGTTTGGAGGAAGGGAGACAGAATTTGCGTGAGGTGGCATCATAGGAGGAGGACACATGTACACAAAAAAATAATGCTTTAGTTTATATATAGATGTTTATGTTATGTTTAAACATACTCATACGAGGAATGCATTGGACATAGAAAGTAACGGGTGGAGCCCGCTATAACGCCTCAATGCATCAGTAGGTCTAATGAGACAAACTAGTGTCTTGGCACAAGGACTTGACAAAATCATATTTGTAGTCTTGGAACAAGGCCTTTACTATGTGGTTATGATAGTCTAGAATTATGCATTCCATCATTATAAAAGTGATTATTGATAGTGAATGTGATTATTCGACTACTAGAATATCCATGTGAATAAGTAAATGACATTATTTCATTTTATTTCTTCTATATTATGCTGATGTTCAAGTTTAAAAGGCCTTTGTTTTAGTTATATTTTTCATTAATTGATTAATCTTATTTATGAACATTTCCGATATATTTTTATCCTTACTGAGCATCTAAGCTCACCCATTTCTATGTTTTATTTTTCACGGGATGTGAAGGAATATTCTATGACTAACCTGCAGGGATAGTCTGAGGGTTGTTTTAGTTTTTCACTATATAATGTAAATTTAGGACTTATGAATGTCTCTAGTGTTTTCAAGGCTACTAAACTAATCGGACATTCGAGACTTGATCTTTCGTTATCATGACAATGTTATGTAATAATGCACCGACTCGGGGTAACTGGGGTCGGGGTGAAACAATATGGAATTTGATCCTCCCCGCATTAGATTATTTCTAACACATATTCTCTTAGTATATCCACTATAAATTAAATAAGAGGTCAAGATAAACCTATTATAAATAATATTCATCAATTACCAACTAGTTAGAAAAACTTTGAGAGACAGAATCGACGATTCTATGCCTTATAAAAGCCCGCCCAAATACTATTTCATAGCCTTTTAAATATTCTATTCATCCATATATATGACTAAGTTGTAAATAAGAGACTCCATAAACATCTACTCAAAAAAATGATATTGGATCCCCCATGAATCCGTTGAAAATGAAAACATTCTACCCTCCATAAAATTTGTCTAGTGCATCTTCTGACGATATCTAGTCACATAAAATCTCAAAGTCAAAATATTACAATTAAGCATCTCTCACACACTGAATATCTATTACAGACACTACCTTTGACTTATGATAAGTTTTAACCCTCTCATACACTATGAAAATCTATAGTAAATCCATCTTCTAGTATTTCACTTCCCACAACTAAGAACGTTATTTCCATTTAAGGTCATTGAATACCATGATTCTATTACATATGTTATAGGCAATCTCAATGTTGTGGTCTCGTATGTGTTATAACTAATTGTTTTATTTTAGTATATGATATCTCTATGTGAATACATGCCTAATACTCTCATTTATTGAGTAAATAGAGAAGTTATTAACTAGAAGTTAAATCCTCTATATCATTAGGGTGAAGACAACCACTGCCAAATCTATGTCAAAGGTAATTTAATTTAAATTCTAAGGTCTCTACTACCTTGAACCATAATTGATCACATCCTACATCTATATAAAAAACTCATGTAAAGATCTAGAGGCATAAAAAACACCACGTTCTCACCACCCTCCTCGGGTAGTCTCAAAATAGGAGGATTGGTCAATCTCATAATCAACCCCTTGATATCTCCCCGATAATTCTTAGTCCTAGTAAAAGATTACCATTCTCAAATTTAGGTTATCAAAAGGGATATTATTCTAGAAATTTTTTCAATGAACCAGTAGTAGTGCCCTAAACAATTAAGGGAACATCGTACCTTCAAAATACACTTCAATGAATACCATGAATGAAGTATTCCAATATTCACTGAAACTATATATAAACCATGAACATAGATGCAATTCTTATATATTGATTCTCACAAAACCAAAATGAAAATTCAAAAGCTTACTGTGAATCCAGTTCTCTAAATGTAAATATAAGTCCAACATCAAATACTATACATGATCCTTCCTAGATGCATTGTATATTTTGATTTTGATAAATTAATGTTACATTCAATCCATCTTGGTATGGATAGATGATCTATTAATAAGTGAAAAGAAAATTATTGTGTAATTATTCACCATTAAAGGAAACACCTAAAACTCATAGTTTCCCTAGAGACATTGGAATTCCATCCATGGAAAAACATCCTCATCAACCCTCAACTGATGGTACTTAGGCTTGAAGTTGATCTGTGAGAAACAACTATCACCATTATACTAGTAAGAAAAGATCAGTCCATGGTAAGGTATAGCTATTATTTATCATTAACTTATTCGTTCAATGATAATCAATACAAAGTTGCAAACTCACATAATCCTTTTTAATAAATAAAACCAGATATGGATAGGGGACACATGGGGTTTGTAAAAACTATTCGTTCGAAGGCCTTCCAACATAACCCTAATCTCTCTAGGTTTAGTGTGGGATGAATGATATCCCGCATAAGATATTAATGTACACCCTATTTGAAATTAGACTCCTAATTAAGTCTCCCATCACTAAGGTCGTCCCAAAATATCCCAGGGAAAGACATCCATATAATCCTTCACTACCACTGGAATCAAGAATCTTGAAGATCTGTGGTAATCAAGTTCTAAACTCAGCAAATTATTACTAAAGGGTTTTAGATTCATATTTATGTGTCCACTCGATCAACCATTTGATATATATTTCCCACAAATAATAATATAACCATATTTTCATTAAATAATTTAATTCTCATGTTGTTATAATCTTCTTGGGATTGTACTACAAATACATAGTCTATACAAAAAGTTAATTCAATTCATTGTGATGACCAGAAGGTCCCATTAAAAAAATCCTCTACATTGAAATAAGAAAAATAACCGCAACCATTAAAATAAATGAACCATTACACAAAAACATGATACTACCATCTTTGTGATAAAAAAACTCATATCCAGGACTTTTAAACATTACAAAAAATAATACATATTAGTGGGGGAAGAATACATATAACATACATGATTCTTGACACATCAAACCTCACTAACATGAGTAAACAATAAATAATATAAATTAGTGAAAAATGAATGGAATAAACAATATTGGTATATAAAGTATCTCATAAAATTTCAGGAGTATTCAGAATAAAATATCCTTCAGTATTTTTTATCAATTCAGTAAAATGGATTAGTAATTTCATAGAAATAATACCTTGCTAATAAAAGGAATAATATCAAACATGATAATGATTTATGTTTATTTTAAAACACCCATAATCCTAAGAACATTTAAATTGGCGGAGTCGAACACATCATTTCTATGTTATAAATCCCCTCATTTAAGAATGAGAGTAAATAATCTAGCATCATTTTAACCCTAATGAATAGTTCCTTCTAGTTTTTGTGGACTTACTATCTCTATGACGTCCACTTACAACATTATTATTTACATGCTCGCATCCTAGGAAGCTATCTATCGCATGATCCAATAAAATAATCTCTTGAACCCAAACAAATATAATAGTAGATGAATAGATCTCATAGTGAAATATTCCATTTATCTCTTACCACCTATGTTTCACCACATCATATTCTAGGGTAACCAAGCCCCACTAACTTCTCACTAATCTACATTAGTGTGCAGTTTCAAAAAATAATTTCATCTTGGGTGCAGTCTCCATAAAATAGAGGAAACCAAATGTAGATTCTTTCCAATACTCTCCCACTTAAAGGTCTATATAACACTAAAGAATCATTAATTACTAAAATGTGAAATTTTAAAGTATTATTTATCCATGTGTATGTTTTTTATAAATCAAATGAAATAACAATAGTTGGAACCAGAATAAAATTTAAATCTAATTCCCTAGGGGTGGATCCTCTCACTTGTTGATGGGTAAAAATATTTCTCATTTATCGACTGATGTAACCACCTCATGATCTATTTCCTAAAGTAAATCCTTGATATTGTGCTATCTGTAACAATGAACATGAACATGGGTGTTGTAAGAAAATATCCATACTCATGTCCTTATGTTATTTATTCGTTCATTATATAATTATGGTGATATCTAAGTTGATAATATATTCCATAATTAGAAGAGAATATTTCCTTAGATCACTCAAGAATAAAGTGAAAGTAAAAAAATACCCAATTGTATAAGATTAATGTACAACTAGTTTCCCAATAACTGATGGATCAATTTTCCACACTGATAAGATGTTCATAATTTTCCTAGAAAATGGAAATGTTAGGCACCTAAGAAACTCTTTTTTCCCTATCCTATTAGTTGAACTGGAGACACTCCAACATTATTTCCTTTACATCCAAAAAAATACACTTAATACATCCAACTCAAAATATAAAATAGAAGACAAAAATCCTGTGACTCCACTCTTTTTGTACAAGACAGACATGGGCCCTTCTTAGGCTATTGGTATGCCAACTGTGACACCCAAATACAGCAACTAATAAAATTGGGGAAGTCAAATATTGTTAAGTAGGAAAAATATTTATTAGTGTTTCTGTATCCTAATATACCTATATGAACACATAAAACAATATTGATGTAGAATAGTATAGATAAAATAAATGAAAAAAAAAACATCTATTCATGAAACAACATCTAGGAAAATACATGAATGTAAATTTTCATAATAAATATTTTATAAAATTGTGGAAAATAAATTCCTAATTAGAAATATCGTAATACCCTGAAAAAAGTTGAAAAATAGTATGATTGATAAACCTCAGACACACAATATCAAAGGCTAACCACAAAACATTGTCATAACTATGAATTATTATACTACACTGAACCAATTCCAACATGGAAACTAATGATCTAACTTTCATCTGTATAAACACAAAACATGTAGGAAAATATTATACATGTGACATTTTATGAATAGAAAATATATTTACATCAACACTTAGAATCTTAATAAATTTATGTAAACTATAGTCTAATCAACTCATTAAAAATATTTTAATGTAAACCCAACATTATATATTCTATGAAGACACCCATGTTTAGAGAGAAAAGTGATATCCATCAACATAACCTGATAATAATGAATATAAATCCTACAATCCAATGGTACCATCATTGATTAAAAAATCCAAAATAACTACATATATTATAGAGTGGAGGGATCACTCTTGATTATTTCATGTCACAACTAAGGGATCATAGTCTCATGACATTGAATATCACATAAAATCAAAAGAATAAAAAATTATCTCACCTCTCCACTCACTACCAGGTCTTAATGGAATGGATTTCACTCCCCAAATAGAGAAACCATACCCTATGTAATATGGGAGTGTTCCACCTATACTTATATAAAAGATATGTTGGTCCCACTACATAGAGACAGATAGTAAACTATTGTCCCCTATAAAACTATTATGATCACAGCTAATAGTTATCACCGGTTGAGTTTTTTTATCGAATTTTATGCAAATAATAAACATGAGATATATGTTTTTTTGGAAATAAATACCACCGTCACATTGTACATAGAGATTTATTTTAGATAATCAACTCATGGACCCAAATACAATTCCTAAAAAAGATGATATAGTATTTAAAATACACTTATTGTTGTATACGGTATGTAAAAAGGGTCACATATAGTTTTACCTCTCCTTGTTACATGGGAGTTTCCTCTCCTACACATGAATTCATTGAATAAATCTATATACACAAAATTTAAATGGTTAAATTATTTTGGGATTCCTAGTGTGTTCCCATTTCCTCTTGGTAAATGTTCATGTTCTTCTGATCGTGCCTGTGTTCATTGGTCATTTCTTTGTACATGGATGTGCCTGGGTACCTAGTTGTGAATATATATCTTGTAATTCCTATATTCAATGATATGTCCATGCCTGTGTACCCTATGGGTACACACCAAGTTTATAATATTATATCACATGGAATTTTCCAGTCCCAAATTGCAGGTGATATATAATTTTCCTATGCAACAATTGCCACCACATCAAGGGATGGCACAAAATGTGTTCCTCTTATTTAGATATCGTGTATATGAATATTTTCTAGAAACCAATGTGCCATCATGAAAATTTAATATCCTCATATTCTGTCAGTTCCACCATTGATTGACTCCAATAAGAGAGTGAAATTTGAATGGGGGCCTACAACACAAAATTCATTCCCTCTAAAGATCATAAATTAGATCTCCAATCAATTAGTCGGTAATCTACTATGAATCCCTCCATATCTCATGGAATCGATCCCTAAATACATCACCCATAATCTTTAAAACACATTGATCCCTCCCCGAAACAATTATTTCCATATCATTTGCACATCATGAATTAATCATAGGGTTTGGTCATGCTCGAATCTTGCACTACAATTTTGAACTAAAGCCCCATGGACAAACATGGGTGAACGTGAAGAATGGTGGGGATGAAATAACATGAACAAGGTGATATCATGGTTGAAAAGTGTGATACCATCCAAAAATTAAAATTATCGAAACCATGGGTGAATAAATTTTGTAATTAATATTACTTAAATGTTAAATAATAGACTTTAATCCATTCCCATGTGATGTAAATTAATCACATAAAATATGTAAATCTACATTTCATTATCATCAATTGAAACAAAATAGGCATGAGGTCTATTAATTAACATTACCTACCTCAAGAATGTATTGATCACCTATGAAGAACATTTCATATAGTGAAGTTGATACTGATTCTGCTTTGATCATCATCTATCACACAGTTCTCCATGATTTTTTTGTTGTCGATCGTCATTCCCAATATATCGAAGCCAAAAATGATATACATCTCCTCTATAATATCTCAATATTGTAAGTATTAATTTGGGAATTTAACATGATTATTTATTTATTAGGGAGGGTAAGGTTTTCTGTAAACAATATAAATTTATTAAAATAATTAAGTTATTTGAATTAACAAACACTCCACGTTATCCCTTAACTAAACATCTGATGGCCACAATGTTTTTGTCCCACATAGGGAAAACCTCATGTCTCGAAAACTACTAAGGTCAATAATTTCCAATCCAAGGTCACAATTAATATGGAAACCCTTTATTTTGAAATGATCCATGATCAATATTGATTATGTCTATTATTATTTTTAATATATTGCATTTCAGGTCCTACGACACTCAACAGAATGCCATGTAGAATATTAAATCCTTAGATATTAGAAAAAATACTTAAATGAATAAACCAAATAAACTATAATAGATACATGATTTATTGACATTAAATGAATAAACAACATTAGAAGTGTAATTCAAAGCCACTTCTATATTTTTTCAATAGTTTAAAAAAACCCCAATTTATAGGCTTTTTATAAATGGGTAAAAATTTCACTAAATACAAATTAATTTAATGAAAAAAAGATATTTACTTTTCATTGTGTTCTTTATATAAACGTTTAAAAAATATAAAAATAATTATTAATTATTAATTTAAATATTAATCAATTTTTAGTAAAAATTAGTTAATAATAAGAAATTATTTAATATTAATTATTAATCTTTATTTTAATATTTTATTTGAAATATTACTTAATTAATAATTTTTTGTCTTTAATATTTAATTATTTATAATCATAAATATTAGTTTTATTATAAATAAAATAGTTAATTAATAGTAAATTAATTTTTTTATTATTATTAACTAATAATTACTTATAATAATTAATTATACATAAATAAAAAATTTAAAATATTATTTAAAAATTAGTAATTAATATTTATTAATTATATATTGTTAATAAATAATTAAATTTCTAATTTTGAAATATCAATTATTCATAATTCTTATTTATATTTTATTTTATAATTATATTACAGGGTAATTTTTAATTAGAAATTAATTAATAATTTTAATTTATTATAAATTCATTTCAAATTAATATATTGTTTTCATTAGTGAATTCATATTAAATTCTTATTAAATTTTTTATTTAATTATTTTGTAAATATAAAATAATAATTACTAATTATTCTTAAATTTTAATTTCATTTACTTGTTTATATATAAAATATTTTACGTAACAAATGAGTTTAATATCATATATTGACATATTATTATATGTAAATTCATTTGATGGAGCGGTTGGTGCTTAAAGTGTTAAGCATGAATAAGTGAGAGTAGAGTAAGGATCAATGATAACAAAGAATTTTTTTGTGTAATATAAAATATATATGGAAAATAGTTTATCAAACGATATGTATTGAAATATTACTATGTGTAGGTACTTTGGGTGGAGTTCTTTATAGATAAATGACAATTAGTGGGAGTTGTGTAATCAACGATTACCTTGTGGGTTGTTATTGTGCCATGTATATAAATATCAATAATATGTAAAAAATAAATAACAACAGTGAATTAAATAGTGTTGGTTTTATGTGACTAAATATTGTGTATCCATAAAAATTATATGAATAATAAAAAATAAAAAAACTACAAAATAATAATTAAAAAAACAATCACTAATAATTTAAGAGTAGCCGAACCCATCATAAAAGATTTGTGTTAAATGAATCACAATGGTTTTACAAACCATTATGAAATATCCCATACAAATAAATTTGAGATGGTTCTGAAAAATAGTACGAAATAATTTATAAATAGATAAAACCCTTAGTGATTTCCAATTTTTATATAGTGTTCTAATGTTTTCATTCAAAGAAGTATACTTATTATACTTTATTTATAAATTACAAGAAGAAAGAGGTAGGAAATATACATGTAACAATATTAAAGGATCTCGAACATTTTTCATATACGCCTTAAATCCTACATGTATGAGATTATTGTATTATATGTCGTATGAAATGATGTGAATATTTCTTTTTGTCAGTTATAAGATATGATGCCACTTCCATATCCAATCATATTGTACAACATAAAAAGATCATATGGCATGACATATAAGAAACCAAATATTAAATATATATCATTTGAAAATATTTAGTTTTGATTCATCATTAAAATTAATATTCTATAAAATGATATTCTTGAGAGATGTATTTATGATTTTATAGACTAATTTTATTTACTCATACCTTATAAAAAAAGATTAAATGTTATTAATGTCTTTAGATTCATCTCAAGCATTATATAAAGGAAGAACCCATTTTATGTGTTTAAGTATTTCATGTTGCCATAAGATAATCTCTTAATTTCATAAATACCATCCTCTTCCACCATAATCATTCATGAGTCGTTGTCATTTTCTAGGAGTTGAAAGGGTTCTTCTTATTCGATGAGTGATTCAGTGTGATTGAGATATACACAATAATGGATGGTTGTCTTTTGGATACATCTTGAGTGAAATCTATCTACCAAATACATTTAAATATTTGATAGCAGTTGTTTCTAAAGGTGTAATGTACATAATTATTTCATTTTATTGTACATGGATTGCGGTTTCTCTCCATGGACAATCATGGATTATATTTACTTCTTATTTTCATTACTTGTTTTATTTATTAAATAATTACTAATAACCAATTAGTGATACAAAACCAATACCATGGTGAATGAGATTTGAAATAATATATTAAAAAGAATCTTCATTTACTATTACATAAAAAAATAGTAGTGATTAATTATTATGATTAAATGCTTGTTTTAAATTACAGAACAATACAGTAGGATTCATTATTACATTATATGAAAATTAATCCAAGGTTAGATTGTAGTATTGTATTATAAGATAATGAAGTATATGGTTTGGATATCATGTTTTGTTCACTGATAAGGTAATATGTGGTGGGAATATCATTATGCATTATGCAATAACATAAGATTTAATTTCCATCAAGATTTATACCTTATGTGATTACAAAATATGTGTTAACCAGCCTCCCTTGATTCCCACCATAGACAATCCCTGTGTAATATATTTTACATGCTCTCACCTTACACAAGATATCACAACATTATGTTAAAACAATAATGTACTATTTGATATGTTCCTATGAAAATAAATTTAATAATTTTCATATGTTGTGTTGGATTTGTGTGTTGTTTATTTCAATAAAATACAATTTTTTTAATTCTTATGTAGGTAACCACTACATCTGTATTCTTTTATATTTAATCCTACTTGAATTTCAAATAACAAAATTTAATATTTCACCAGGATAATATTCATTCCTATAAAGATATGGATGGAAATCATATATTATTTAAAAGGAAAATTTTTAAAAACAAATCCTATGATTTTTATTTGTGTTGAATTACGTAATTTATATAATGGTATTAAAAAAATAAATAGGTAAAATTTGATTTTTAATTATTTATTATTTTTTATAATTTCATTTATTATAAAATGTTTATAATTATCGACCTAATATTAATTAAATATCCATTAATAACTAATATTAATACTGGACTACTATTTTCAAAATTAGATGGCCTGATTTATAAATTATATATAAGGTTATAATATGGAAATTATAATTGTAATTAATAATATGATTCTAAATAACAGGATAATCATTAATATAAAAAGTGCATATTAGTATTATGAATTATTCCAAATATCTGATTTGAATTATTCAGATTAAATGTCCTTACTTGAGAATTATATAAACAACATCAAAATCAGTTTTGAGGATTTATCTTATCAAGGATGAAATAATGATAAATATTTGATATTAAAAATATTAACATTGATTAAATAATATGTTTTTATTATAAATTTTTTAATTCAATCAATATTCTATATATAATATAAATTCCATATCATGAATAATATGAAATAGTGAAATTATAGAATACATATAAAATATTTATATTTAATTAAATCATGGATGATACATTATAAATATCAAAATTATAAAAGGTATATAATTAGATTTTAATTTATTAATTTTAAATAAATTATTTATCTTATGATTAAACCTTTTAATCCTTAAATTAATTAATTATTCCATTTTTTATTATTTATAATTATAATTTTTTTATAATTTTTTTTCATATTCTTTGATTTATTTTTTCCATCTTCATAAATGGACTATTACACAAGAATCTAAGGAGTTACATTATTTTTATCGGAATGTATTTAGTTTCCTTTTACCTTGACATTGAATTAAATTTAATTATGATATTGAATTTACAGTATAATTATGATATTAAAATATTTGGTGTAATAGTTATGATGGAATTTTTATCTATCTTTATCAAATTATCATTCAGATGATGCATTTTTTTTGAAGTACATAGTAGTCTAGTTGTTTATGCCTTATATTGGAAAGTGAGGGTTAACAATTTGTTTATATTGTCTTACACATGTAATGATATTTTAATTCAAAAAATTTAATACTTTACATGAAAGTGTTCCATATACATTATGAATAAGACACATATAGGTATATATAATAATATAATAACACATAAATTTTAATTATTACCTATCACACCCAAACATCGCATTGTGGTATGACTATAATTTTAATTATTATCTCAATATTTAATTTGTCTTTTTAATAATTATTTTGTTGAAATGTGGTTTGAGCCCGACATGAGTTTTTATCTTTTTCTCTGATATATGGTTGTTGGCTTGACAATGACCATTCAACAGGCAGGGCACAAACAGATCTGTGTGGCTTTTCCAATTTAACGTATGGCCTACCCGATGCGAGGGTTGTTAATTGTCCTTATGAAATTGAGATTTAGTATAATAATAATAATCATTATAATAATTATTATATTATTTTTTTATTATTTTTATTTAGTTTATTACAATAAAATTTTAACATTATTAAATTTTTTATTTTAATATTTATGTCATCTTTATTATTATTATTAGTTAGTTTAAATGTTGTTTTGGATAGTATATTTATTTGTTTAGTATTCCTTCCATTTTATTTCCCACTATAGTTTTATCTTTTCTTTTTTTATCTTTTCTTTTGTTCTCTCCCTCACTTTCCCAATTCAATGTCCTGCTTCATCCCCTGGTCTGTGCAGAATATTCTTCTCTCAACCCTAATTATGAGGCTGCCTTTCCCCTCCCCCTTGTCACTGCTCTCTCCTCCATATGCTACCCTCCGACGACACCTCACCCTCTGATGTCCAGAAGACCACCCGACATGCTTGGCCCTTGATTCCTTGCATCTTTAGGGACCATCTCGCATGACCCCCCCCCCCCCCCCCCGCACCTCCCCAGTAACAAAATTCTTTGGTCGTGCCACCTTTTGATGAATCTCCAGCCAACACAACACCTTTCGGGACCCTCCACCTCACTGGACTAACTTCTTAGACCCCTCGTCGTAGGTTTGGAGTACCTCAATTGTTCGTTATTTTATTCTGTTGGTTTTGCATTATGGTTTTAGATTGTGAATGGTTCAATCTTTATGAAATTGTGAAATAATTTGTTTTACAATTAATTTTTTCTCAACATTTGGTGTGTGTGGCTTGCGGTGTATGTTTGCAAATTGTTTCACTATGTTTTCAACACACTGTTAGGTGGTTCCATGATTTATTATTAGTTGTTCAATTGTTTTGAATGTTTAAATTATTTCAAAATATTATAATTTAAGATATTTGGTGTAAAATTAGTTTTCAGAATAATTTAGAATAGGTTTTTTTTATTACTTTACTAGTGTATTTTTTCTGAAAAAATAATTGTTGTTAATTTTTAGTGTTGTACTAATTTTTGCAGATAATTTATTAATTTGTGTAAGTGGTGCATATGGTGTCCTTGATGTGGTGTATTTTGTGTATAATCATGAAAGAAGGATTTTTGTTGGTTTTGTGGATTGAGTTGGGTGAAAGTTTATGAAATTTGTTTTATAAAAATTTATATGATTTATTAAATAAAAATATTCAGGAAAAAAATTTGTAATTGTGTACATTTTTTCTAAATCTATTTATGAAATGTGAATAATATTTTTGTAATGTTTCAATGTATAAGATTTTTTGTTGTGTGTTTTGGGTTTGTAAATGGTGGCCTTGATATAGGTGTGTGTGTGTGTGTGTGTGTGTTTCTTTTTCATGTGTAGATGTATCATGTTGTGAACCAGAAACCTATTTGAGATAAAATGGGACACATGGGTACTAGGTGGGAATACTAGGTCTGGTGTTCTAGAGAAACAGGATTGGTCTCAACATGGTTTCACTCGGGTGGATTGACAAATACAACTTTAACTTAACTTTTGGATGTTGATAGGAGACCTTAAGGTTATGGGCATGTTCCCTACTACTGGCTGATGCATAAAGATGCTTGTTGTTGTGTTCCAACACCACGTTTCACCATGATGCGATTTCTTAGGGCCCCACTTCTTTCTAGTACCTCTCGGGACACTCCCATTTGTTGTGTTCCCTCTCCCAAATTCTACCATATTTGACACATCGTGTGACATTGGGGATACAATAAAGGGTCTGTTTTTATTTTTATTTTTTATGTTTCTTTTCATTAAAGTCTTTATCCTTAAAACGTTTTCAATAATTTATTTAAATAGTTATTTATTTTCATCGATTAGAATTGAAACTATTCTTGTCATTTAATAATTATGCATGGACTTTTTCTTAGTGTAATCTTATTGAGTGTTATATCAATACCTACATACACCCTTGGGGGTAATTAGATTTTATTTTGTTTGATACCGGTAAGGGTCAAGTTTTTTGGAGTGGTGGTTCAGGTGATTAACAGACTTCATGAACCAGTGTTATAGAGATGGCTTGAGGGTGGTATCCTCTTTCCTGATAGAGGTTATTGTGTTGATTTTTGGTTAGCCTACCATGTGGTAGTTCTTTTTTGGTTTTTAGTTTAAATTTGTAAACCAATTTTTGTTTTCTGGTTAAAGGCTCATTTGGTTGTGAGCTTTAGCTTTTTTCTATTTTGTATTTTTGATTTTCTTATTTATATTTGTTTTTTTGGATAAATTGTTCCCAATATTTATTTTGATACATGGGAACTTGTTCCCGATTGTGGGGATTGAGAACGCCCTTCGGTCCTTACCATGGACCGGGTCAGGAACTAGTAAGATGGCGACCATATTTGGTTCGTGAAAAAATTGTATCATAGTGAGGTTTTCTCTTTGTGTCATTTTATTTAGGATGAGTCTTGCTAGACATGAGTTAGGACTATCTGGGCTCTATGATTTCGTTGTGAGTAGGGTACCTAGCCGACACACCTTATGATAGACCCTGAGTCACCATGGGGTGTCGGGACACATGTTTGACTTCTCTTCCAGGTTGTACAAGTGTGATGTAGACTGTACGTGGAGATCGAGTGGGGACGATGTTTTTTGGACACTATTTTTGTATTTCTTTATTGGTTTACTAATGATTATTTTCCTCATTTAAATTTTATATCTTCATAAAACATGAGGTATAAATGATGTTATCTTTGTGATTGTTTCTTCTCGTAGTAGGATGCCTCCCATAAGAGCTTACACGAACCCATGAGAGGAATCTTGATAGAGTTCTCCCTCATCGCATGATCATAGGATTATGGAATTTATTTTCATTGTTTTTCAAGCTCTATGATAACGAGTGACTCATGCGCCTGCCCCTACATCTGGTAGGGAAGACGAATCTAGTCCAAAAAAAGGTAAAATTCAATGAATTTTTCATTAACAATCCCGTTCATTCTGTGGTAGCACCGAGCCTCTAAAATAAGATGAATGTCTAGAGATGACTAAGTGCATATCTGAATTCATGAACACTATTGAAATGGTCAGATTGAAGTGTGATACATTCCTACATGAAGGTCTTAGTTGAAGGAGGTGGGACTCAGTTATCCATGATGGGAAGCATGAGATGAGGACATGGAAAGACATCAAAGTTGTCTTCAACGACCAATATTGCCCTTAAGTATTGGTTTATTATATATCTATATAGTTGATGGATCAAGTTCTTGAGGACCCTTCAGTGATGGAGTATGGAAACTATATCACTGAGGTAGTTCATTATGCACCAGAAATAGTCTCTAATGAACAGATGAAGGCTTAGAGGTTAGAAAAAGAATTACGACTAGAGATCTACTCTCATTCACTTCCATTCAATCTGAAGACTTATGCTGAGGTGGTTTAATGATAATGTATGGTGGAGATTGACCACAAGGTAAGTTTTAGTTCCTTTGGGTCTATATCAGCATTTGGAAGTGGAAGTTCATCTGATAAGAAGATGTCGCGTGATGAGCAGTGGAAGAGGAGTGGTGGAAGATTAGGCCATCCTCTCAGAAAAACGTCATATATGTATATTTTATGAGGTTATTTCATGTTCCAACAGTGAAAGAATGGTTTGAATCATCTGGCCTATATGTACCTCACCTCCAAGCCTTGTCATCAATGTGTAGTTATGGGACACGAGCAATGATTTCTCCATGTGAAACTCCCTAACCAGAGTGGGACTATATCTGTGGCTTCCAATGGAGGGTCAATTCAGTCAGAGATGACTAGGACGATGGGATCTTGGTTTGGAGGTCCTGGTGGCATAGTCAGATCATATTCTAGGAAGAGATATATCCGGGGAGAGTGACATGTGAGCGTTTATTCTCTTGTGTGGACCAGGAATCTGCATGTTGTGGATCAGGAATCAATAGGATCTAATGCATGACCATCAACTAATTGAGTTACATTATAATTGAATTTTTTACTGTGGAAGTTTTATTTGGTATCGGTTCTTCAGTTTCCATTATATTTTCCCATCTTGTGAACCTCATGATCCTACAAACTGAACTGATATCTTTTGACATGGTGTTGGTTACTCCATTGGGGAAAATGAGAGAGTAAGTCATTAGGTGTGCATTGTGAAATATCTCCATGTCAGGAGTCGAGATGAAGTGGGATTTTATGGTCCTAGAGATGAACCTTTTGATGTGATCCTTGGTACAGGCTCGCTAGTGCACTACCAAGTGAAAAATGATTTATATTACCAATGAGTTAGTATTATGGAACCTAATGGAAGCCCCCGTGTATTTCAAATGGAATCGGATCCACAATAGGGTGGCATAGGGCCACCACTTCCAAAGCTATGAAAAATTTCATATCAATTATCATTCCTCAAAATAGAGGACACTGGTGGAATTTTCTATGGTGGATTACCTCATGTAGTGAATTAGTTTCTAGAGGTATTCCCAGAAGATTTTTCTGGGATACCCCTAGAGCGGGATGTGGAGTTCTCAATTGAGTTAGTGCCAAGAAAACAACCTATATCTCTACCCTCATATTTAATTGTGCCCAAAAAATTTATGGAATTTAATATACATTTTGATGATTTGGAATCCAAAGGGTTCATTCTCCCGAGCAACTCTCCTTGGGCCACCCCATTATTATTCGCGAAGTAGGCCGACAGAACCCTCTTGTTGGGTATTGATTACTGAAAATTGAATTATGTATCTATTAAAAATAAATACCAATTTCCATTAATTGGAGACTTCTTCGACCATATAAATAAGGAAAGGTGGATCTCAAAGATATACTTGTGTTAGTGTTACCAACAACTCACGGTGAGAGAACCATACCTTTTGAATATATATTTCTCGAGTAGGTATGGTCACTTTGAGTTTATGGTCATGCCTTTCATATTGACATATTCTCTTATGGTTTTTAGGACACTCATGAATAGGTTGATCCACCAGTACCTCAACAGCTTTTTCTTGGTGATTATGGATGCCATCTTAGTTTATTTTAGATCTAAGGAGAAGAAACAAAATCAGACGATGATTATTTTGGCCACTTTTCCGGATCACCGCCTATATGCCATGATTTCAATGTGAAATTTATGGATCAGGGATGTGATATTTTTGGGGCATGTCATTTTGGAACAATGGGTTTTAGTGGATCTTGAGAGGATCATTTTAGTGGTTTCATGTGAACTGCTGAGGAATATTTTTGAGATAAGGAGTTTTATAACATTGGTAGGTTATTACAGTCATTTTATCTTGGATTTCTCATGGCTTGCTACCTCTATAACCACATTGACCCAGAAAGGGGTGAAGGTTGTGTGGATCCCTGAGAGTCAGACATCCATTGAGGATTTGAAAAGGTGACTGACTACTGCACCACTATATATCATTAAAGAGTTTGAGAAGGTCTATGTGGTCGATTTTGATGCATCATGTGTAGGCCTCAGTTGTGTACTCCTGATGGATGACCATGTGATGATTTATGGTTCACTCCATATCCGTCATCTTGATAAGAATTATGCCACACATGACATGGAGTAGGAAGTAGTGATGCGTGCTATGAAGAAATATCACCACTACCTCATTGGGGAGAAATTTTGGGCCTCTTCTGACCATAAGAGCATACCGAACATTTTCTCACAGATGATCTCAATCTGGGGTAGAGTCATTGGATTGAGTATTTGTAGGAGTTTGAAATTGGCATTGCCTACACCACATGAAAGATTAATGTGGTGGTAGACACCTTCAGTAGGAAGGTACTAGTGAAGGTGTTGAGGAAGTCTAGTGATGAGTGGACTTTAATGGGGATCTTTTCCCAGATGCACTTGGAGAACAAGGAGCACAACAAGGGTACATTCTTGGATAGTATTCATTTGACTCATGATCTTATGGAATTGATCCGGTGGGAGAAGCCTGGTGATGATATTTTTCAGTAGTCTATGTAGTGACTTCATGGTAGGGAGTCTTCTCTTGATTTTTCCTTGTCTCCCTATGGGATCTTGTGCGTCATGGAAAACACAATGGTTCCATTGTCTTTGTAGAAGTTGGTGATGCATGATATTCACCAGTCTCAATGGGTTTTCCACCCTTGTAATAAAAAAATGTATTATGATATTCAACATTTTTTTGTATCCATGTATGATATGAGACATAGCGGACTTCTTGTCGAGATGCTACACATTTCAGCAGGTAAATGTAGAGCATAATAGACCATCAAGTTTGCTTCATCCAATGATTATTCATACCTAGAAGTGGGATGAAGTATCCATGGTCTTCATTATCGTATTTACTAATACACCTTGAGGAGGAATTAAATTATTGTAGTGATTGGCCATTTGACCAAATCAGATCACTTAATTTTGATTAGAGATACATCAAAGTTGGAGGACCTGGGCCGGTTGTATGTTCAAGAGGTTACCATACATCATAGTTTGATGTTAGCAGTTATTTTTGATAGGGACCCCTGATTTACCTCCTGGGTTTTCGAAGGCCTTAAAAGGGTACAAGGTTCACATATAAAAATGAGAACGGTATACCGTCCTCAAACAGACTGTCAGTCTGAGATGGAAAATCAGATTCTGGACGACATGTTTCGTGTAAGTGTGTTTTATTTTTTAGGTTTGTGGGATATCCATTTATAATTGGTTGATATTGCTTATAATAATATTTAAACATCATCTATTAGAATGGAACATTTTTAAGTGAAATATATCTGGCCTCTTTGGTATCCTTTACGTTGCGATAAAGTTGGCGGGACCTCACTTATGGGACCGAGCCTTGTGTAGGACACATCTGAGAAAGTCATGTTGATCGGAAATCGATTATTGAAAACTCAGAGCCACTAACAATCGTATGATGATTAGAGGTGTTGATATCATGAATTTTTTGGGGTGATATAGTGTTCCTGATGGTGGACCCTCTTTTGGGTCACCATTGTTTGTGGAAGCAAGGAAAGTTAACGTCGTGGTATGTCAGACCTTTCGAGTTCACTGAGCAGATCGGAATAGTCGCATATTGGTTTTCTTTTCCTTATTGTTTGATGTTTATTCACGATGTATTCTATGTCTCCAAATTGAAAATGTATACTCTAGATCCATCACACATGTTGAATTGGGAGGGGTTTGAGATAGAGGCATATTTATCAGTGTTTGAGAGGCCAGTATGGAAAGTGGATTCCCAATAGAATGGGATTTAGGGAATGTAAATTCTATTTGTTCACATTGTTTGGAATCAAGGGAATGTAATGAATTATACTTCATAGATTAATTCATGGGTTGAGCAGGAGTACACATTTTTTTCTCTGATCAGACATCGAGTTGACTATCGGAGGGACGAATGTTTTCATGGTGGAGAGAATTTTCACACACAAACATCACAATACAATATCTTGTTAATTTTTATTTTTATCTTAATATTTTATATTCCATTTTAATAATTGTTTCTTTGATATGTGTTCCATTCCTGAAACAAGTTTTTCACTTTTTCACTAATAAATGAGTGTTCGCTTTACAATGCCAAACATGCGGGTAGGTCACAGATGAAGTCGTGAAGCTTCGCTAGATTAATGTATGACCTTTTCAGTGTGTGGGTGCTTAATTAAACTAATTAATATGAGATTTATTATAATAATAATTTTTTTTATTATTAGTGTTAGTATTTTTATTATTACTATATTTATTATTATTATTATTATCATCATCATTATTGTAATTAATATTTTAAATTAGTTGTTAACATTTTAATTTAAACAGTTTTTACCTTCTTATTATTAATATTTCTATTAAAACTGTTATTATTATTATTATTATTTTAGATTACTCTAAATTTTATTTTTAGGATAGTCTAATTATTTTTTAGTCTTCCTTCCATTTTATTTTTCAACAATTTCTTATCTTTTCTTTTTCTTTTCGTTTTCATTTTATTTGATTTTATTTTATTTATTTTCTCCCCCTCACATACCCACTTTTATATCATGAATATTCCCCCTGGTCTAGGCACAAACTGTTTTCCTCAAACCTACATGGGTCTCTACCTTTACCATCCCCCTTACCACTACATTGTCCTCCCTAAGCTACCCTTTTGTGATGATTCTCCCCCACTATCCAGCAGACCACCCAACATTCGTTTCACCCGCTGCCACACACCACTCGAACCCACCTCTCGACGACCCCCACCCTATCACAACTCACTACCACAACCCCCTTTTAGACATTCCTACTTCTAGAAAAGCTCCAACCATTAAAACACTATATGAAACCCTCTTCCTTTCCCGACTACCTTTTCAGAGCCTCACTATTGTTTTAGAGTACCTCAGTTTTTCATTCATCCATTTTTGTGGTGTTGTGGTTAGTGTTCTGATTTAGAATGGTTCAATATTGTTGAAATTGTGTGATACTATATATTAGGATTTATTTTTGGTGAACATGAAGTGTGTGTGGCATGTAGTGGATGTTTGTGAATTGTTTTCCAATGTTTTCTACACACTTGTACTTTATTCTATGTCTAATTATAACTATATGAATTTTTTTGATTGTTTAATTTATTTAGAAAGATTATTGTGTAATTAATTTTGTGTAAAATTAGTTTTGAGAATTATTTATTCTGTATTTGTTTTGTTTTTAATTTTATTATTACATTATTATTGCATTTTTCTGAAAAAATATTTGCGTCGATTTATAGTGTTGTACTAAGTTTTTGCAGTTTTGTATTAATATTTTTCATTTGTGAAAAAGGTGTTGCTGATGTGGCGTTGTGTATGATTAGTCATGATTAAAGGTTTTGGGTTGGTTTTTCTGTTAGAGTGAGGTGAATTTTAAAAAAAATTGTTTTATGAAAATTTTAGATCATTTATTAAATAATAATATTGATGGAAAAATTGTTTTCATAATTTCTTACATGTTTGATAAATCTATTTATGAAATGAGGATCATGTTTTATAAATGTGTTGGTGTGTATTTTTTTGTTGTTTTTGGGGTGTGTAAATGGTAGCATCGATATAGGTTTGTTTTTGTTTGTGAGTTTCATTTTCTTATTTGGATACAGAATGCTGGGAACATGAAACACATTTGAGAATAAAATGGGAAACATGTGTACTAGGGGCTGAGAAAGTCTAGTGCGCTAGTGACACAAGAGTGGCTGCGTTCATGGTTTCACTTAGCTGGATTGATTACTAAACTCTAACATTACTTTTGGATATTGATAGGAGACCACTAGGTTATAGACGTGTTCCCTACTAGTGGCTCATGCATGAGAATGCCTATTTTTGTGGTCCATGCACCAGTCTTCGCTGAGATGCAAGGTCCTAGGGCCCTACTTCCTTCTATTACCTCTCAAGCCTCCCCAATGTATTGTGCTCTCTATTTTCAATTTTCCTACTATTGGCACATGGTGTGAATTTTGGTATAATATAAATGTGTGTGCTTTTTGTTTAATTTATGTTGTTTTCTTTAAATACTTTATCCATATAACGTTTTCTTAAAATTGACTAAATATTTATTTATTTTCATCTGTTAACCATGCAACTATTTTTGTCATTAAATTTCTATGCGAGAAATATTATCTTGGTGTTGTCCTATTATACTTTATCTCCCACCTTACTTACACCCTTAGTTATAAGTAGATTATATTATGTATTATACAGTTAAGGGTCTAGTATTTTGGAGTGGTGGTTTAGGTTATTACGATACTTCATGACATGACATTGTGGAGATAGCTTGAAGGTGGTGTACTCTTACTAGGTGGAGGATTTTGTGTTGGTTTTTTTTCACCCTACCATTTAGTAGTTCTTATATGGTTTTTAGTTTAAATATGTAACAAAAATTCTAGTTTTTGGTTAAAGGCATTTTGGGTTGTGACCATTAGCTTTGGAAATTTTATATTGTTTGTTGTGTTATTTATATTTTTTTTGGAGAATCATTCCCAAGATTTATTTTGATACCCGAGCACTTGTGCTAGCATGTGGGGACTGGGAATTCCCTTTAGGCCTTGTTGTGGACTGGGTCTGGCATTGTTTCGATGAAAACTTGATTTTGTTCATGATAATAGCACAACCAATGTGTTGTGTATAAATTTACAGATCTATACGATTTGAAAAAAAATTATGTTTTGGAAATAATATAATTAAAAACATAATAAAAAAGTATGGACACATGTAAAGGGGAATACATGAGATAAGTTGATGAGATGAAATCCAATTTAAAATACCATGTGTAACATTTTAATGAATACTCATTTCAAATCCTCATTTATTAATCTTGGTATGTTATAACAATTTAGGATACCTAAGGATTATCTTATATATAGAATAGTTCAAATATAGGACCCTTAGAGTTAGGTAACAAAATACTATTGTGGTATTTGGTTGACTCTTGACCTAGAAAACCGAAATGTTAGTAAAATAGAAGAATGCATCGTTATTCATCCATATGCTATATTATGAAGTCTGTTTTCTTTTCTACTACTAAAGAGTCAAATATGATATACTTTGGATGAGTCTCTAATGAAATAGTAATGTGGTGATATGAAATACAATTTGTAATCTTTTACTAGTGAAATGTGAATCTTTTCCCACTATTGGATATAATAACTCAAAAAATATCCAAGATTTTAGTTGGTTCCCATTTAATAAAAGTTCATGTTAATTTTTTAAAATTAATAATACTCATATGATAAAAGAATTTGTTATAAAAAAGTTTCATCATCTTCATTAAAATTGTGTTTTAGATTAATATTTTAAATGGTCAATGATAATATATAAAAACCTGAATACTAGTGATATATAAAAATTTTATATGTTAGATGGATTTTATATGTCAGATAATCCAAACACTACGGAGTTTATTCAAAATGTGAATCTAGACTCTTATTATAAGAATAAGTTTATTTTTTAATAGTTACTATGGAATTTGATATTCATTAACCTCAGTAATTTTAATTTCCACTTGTAAAGTCAATGTGGTTGAGTATGGTAATTTCTAGGTTAGGATAATGATTTATATTAAGGATTAATCTTTTCCTGGAATTTATTTTTTCCTTCAATCTAATTTTTCAAAACATTTGATGTGTTCACAAAATGTTCACTCCCTATAATCAATTTGTTTAGAATATATTAACTAGGATTTCATGACTAGGTTTTGGAGCATATTAAATAGTACGCGTGGGTAAAAGTGCACATTATTTGAAGAAAAGTTTGATGGAACGTAAAAGAATGTTTTCTTCTACAATAATGTATAGGTCATTTAAACATAAATGTTTTAAAGGAAAGGAGGAGTTATTATTCTATGTGATGGAACAATCTAGAATATCACAAAGATTCTAATAAAATTACAAGAATCTACATATCAGTTATTGATGTAATATAAATAAATTTATTTCATTCGATGTGTATGTGATACTTAATTTATACTTTATAAATGATGTAAAAATAATGTAGTTCAAAATAATGAAGAAATTTGATAGAAATTTAAGTTTGTATTCAAGTGATGATTGAAATAATTTCAATGAAATGTCTTCAATAAAAACTAATAAATCTCATTATTTGTAAAATATATGTACAGGATATGTATTTTTTATTTTATTTATTTTATATAATAATATATTTTTTAACTAAAAAATATTTTATAAAGAAAAATATGTAATTTTACAAATATTATCTTATTTATTAGATTATATAATATGCCTAAGAAGAAAAAAAAGGAATAAAAAGTGATATGTAAAGGATATGGTTTTTTATCTACATATTTGTTAAAATATGAGGAATTTTGGGTCCACCTCCATCTATGGAAGTTTTTTAAAAATAAAATGCATTTCATGAAATTTTTCTATTTGAATAAAATATTGTATATGAAAATGATACAACATTGTTTTTTAAATAGTCTCACATAAATTCAACAAGATTTATATCCTAAAATATATATTTTTATCTTAGAAATATATTATTATAATAATATATTTTCTATGATGTTGGTGGGATTATTAATGTTAAAAAAATATTTTATTTCTCTATTTGAAATTAAATGTCCTTATATTGTTATGGGGTTACAGATATAATGTAAAATTTTCCATTTGATGTAAAGAAAAAATATTGATATATATAGTTCAAATGGTTGATGATGAAGAGATATTTTGAATTATTTCTAAATAGATATATGGAGTTGTTAGGATTATATCATTTGATGTTTTCAACTTCATATGTTTTAATTTTTCCAAATATTTGAAAATTAATAATAATATTCATTAGTATAAACATAAATAAAATTAGATTAATTTGTTGATATAACTAAAAAAATGTTTTGTAATGATCTTTGTAATCATGGGATGTCAAAATTTAGGGTAAATTAAAATATTGGGTCATAGAAGAAGGGATGTTTTTTGAATTGGGATTTATAATGAAAATATGAGAGTTATGATATTTCTAATATATGTTATTGGATGTTTTCTAAGGATAAGGAGTTTCCTCTTTTTCGTAGTTGAATATTAGAGAAGGGATGGTAGAATGGAATATGTATGGTGGAATGGAATATTGGGTGAGACTTTGAGTCAACCCAGTGTATTGGATCCTCATAGAGGTAATTCTAGTATTGTCAATATTGGAGGGATGAACATAGGGGTTTCACCCATAATTAGGTATTTATATTTTAAATTAAATTGTAACTGTTTTTAACATAATAAGAATTAATATAAATGTATTCAAATTTTTTTATGGAATTTTTTTTATGTTTTGGGTGTTTTCGGGTTTTGTAGTATATTTTCAGAATTATATTAAATTTAAATGAAATAAGGATAATATTATTTTAAGTAGGATTCAATTTTACACTTTTCAGTGAAAACTGGAATATTATAGAAATATTTATGTCACCTTGAATTAGTAGGAGTAAAAATTGGGAAATGATATGATTAAGAATAACTTTTTTGAATGAGTAACTTCTTTTTTAATAAGAGAAAATATTATTAAAATAAAAAAATGGGTAAGCGTAGTGTTGGGGTAACATTATCTAAGTAAGATTAAATTCTTGTAAAATAAATAAAATAGAATTATATTTTTAATAAGTGTAACTTTTTTTATAATATTGATTAATTGGACATGGAAAATTTTTTAAGGGTGTCCTTTAAATAACATTATAAGAGTAAAGGTTAAAAAAATTAAGGAAAATTTTAAAATTAACATTTCATAGTAAAATACTCTTTTCTTTGATTAAGGGTTTCCGTGTATTCAAAATATTAACAATGATTAAATTTTTACAGATTTAGAGAAATTCATAAAAATATATTTTATGTTTGCGAAAGATTATAAAAGGAAAAATTTGGATCCGCATAACCTATATAGAGACAAATATTCTAAAATATATTTGATTCCCCTCTTAATCACCAAATGATATCTTTATCATTTTTCAATGAATTCAAGTGCCATTCATTTCATGTGGTGAAGCTAAATATATCGTTATATGTTCATTCTCAATCAGTTTATCATGTTGTTTAATTGTCTTAAGAAACTATTGATATTTTTATCAAATTTTATGTTTTTTTAGAATCTCTATTTTCTATAATTTGGTAAGGTGTTATTTTTTGATATTTGATGATTATAATATTTTAAGACTAAGTTAGGCAGTCTCAAGGAATATCCAAAAGGATTGTATATTTTGTTGATAAACATTTGATATGTAATCTTGTCATTGAAGTGTGATTCACCTCATATTGAAAATGGATTGTTACCTTTAAATTTCATTGAATTGAATTATGATTCCTCAATATGATGGAACCTTGGAAACTATTTATGCTCCTTGCACATCAATTTATAATGTTTAAACAATATAGATGTTTTATGGAATATAATTCCCCTATAAGAGTATAGATAAAATTCACATCAATGATAGACCTAGAAAAAAGTTCCTTTGATCTACTACAAGAATGTTATAGTTATTGAGTATAATTTTATAACAAAACGTATGACACATAGATATCATATATTAACTTGAAGAAAAATATTTAATTGAAATATATGAAGGGTGATTGTGTCTCCTACACCTGTATATGTGTATTCTTATAAGGATACATTTTAATGGTGTTTAGTTATGGTTTAGTGAGAGGACTATACTATCTTGAATTTAAAAGGGATATAGAATTAATTTCCCTTCATTTTTTTGATACTGTTATCATATAATAAGTGTTTATGAATAATCAATGTGGTGATTATGGGTATGTTGTGGGATATTTTTCCTTTGGGTGATAATTTTTTAACATTGAACTGTGAATGAGGTAATGTAATCAATATACGGTGTCTTATTTATGGTAGACATATGGGTCCCCAAGGGGAAACCTCGTATCATGATTTCCCATGGGAGGGTGAGTGTAGGAAGGATATTTTAGTAATAGATTATTGTTATTATAGTGTCTATAATAGGTTTTGTTCTCGAGAGTCCAACATATATGATGTGTTTCTGGTTCAGGTGAGTGACTAAACCATGTGATATTATATATATAAGATATGAATGGGGCCACATTCCCTATTATATGAGATATGTGATATATGGATGGGATTCTATTTCACCATGTATGATATATGAGATATAGCAGGTGGGTTCCATTCTTACCATGAATGATATTTCAGATCTATGATGGGGATCCATTTCCCTCAATATATAATATGATATATTTTGGTGGGGTAAAATTTCCCCTATGTATGAAATTTTTGATAAAATCCTATCGCATCATTCCCCCAATATATAATATACAAGATATACTAGGGCAGATTAATTCCACCATACTGTTATATATGAGACATATGGGTTGGGTACCATTTTCAATGTGTATGATAAATGAGATATACTGGTGGAGCATCATTCTCAATCGAGTATGACATATGAATATATGGGGTGGGATAATTTTCTATCAATTTCATATATGATGGTATTATGATTGGGGGGATTCACCATGACATGATATATGATGTTATTTCTTGGTTGGTGGAATTCCCACCAATTTTTTTTGTAATTAATCATTCTAATATTCAATCTGACTTTGGATGAAGCAACTATTGTTGATCTTGTGTGTCACCGAAGAGCATGAGGGCCAACGATGATTATTTAATACTCATTAAATATTTTTTTGTATAAGAACTATATGACATTAAGAACACAATATTTTTATAGGTTAATTTAGGGACACCATTTCTGTTTTCCTATTGAATTTTACTCACACTCATCCCATTTATATATGCCACATTGGTTCTCGAGAAGAACATATATTCATAGGTATAGGTTTTGTCGAGTCCTGGAATTGAATGATTTGGATAGATATAAAAAAAATTCATGATATATGATCATTATGAGACTTAGAAAAATGGTGTAATATCAGTTTATTTTTTTTAGTTGATTAATTTATGATCTACCCACAATATTAGTTTTTTATGTGAGGTCATGTGTGGCCTCCATGTAACACCCCAACATTTTGATGAACTATTTTTTTCAAATTATTTATATCTATTTGGTATTTTTCATTTCACGCATCATTGAAAATATATTATTTTATATTATAGAAATATGTCTTCCATTAATTATACATAATATAAATTTAATCATTCACTACACAAAACATAAATTTTAGCTATATCTACATAGTACACTGAGATTATATTATGTTAGACACAAGACCGAGTTTGTACAACATTTTAATAGTGCACCTATTCTAAAAATAGATTTTAAAAATATTACAAATATTATTTTTAAAATAAAATTCCTTTTTTAGTTCATAACATCAATATTACCTATGGTGAATTTGGTAAAATTTTTAGAAACATTATTTTTTGATTAATAGTGAAAAATACATTATTTTTGTTAAAACACACCTATTCATTTAAATAATTATTAATGAAGATGTAAACTCAAAATATATCAAATAAAAATTTATTATTCCAATTATGGTCATTGAAATATTTTTATATTCAAATTTGATTTAAATATTTTATGAACTCTTGAAAATTTTATATTAAAACACCTCTTCATCAACAAACCTATGGGACAATGGTTGAACTAAAATTTATCAATAATTTGACTTGAATTTTTTGAAAACCAGTATAAATTTTTTTAATAAGTATAATATTTGTAACATCCTGGTTCCTCAGGCCACCCAAAGGCACCCCATACCAAGTTAGTCACATAGCCTCAAGTGCATTTCCCAAAACCCTAGAGGTTTCCGACTAGCAGCGAGGCCCTTGGGTGTGATAGTGGGGAAACTATGCCCTCATTGAAAGACTACACAGTGGAAGAGAAAACAATAAGCAATAGCAGGAGGAGTAAATAATTCATACATATGTGAACAATAGATGACTAAATATGATAAACAGTATGAGCACACTTATATATGATGCATGATACATATGTCTAGGAAAGCCTCCAAACAAGTATCAATGCTAGTAATACAAACAGTACTAAAACAAGTAAAAAAGAAAAATAAACAGCTCTATAGCATCACAAACCTACGCTTGGTCTCATGCTCTCCAGCTCCACAGCAAGCCATATACCTGAATTCGAAGGGAACTTTCCCTAATCTATATCTGCAAAAATAAAATCTATTTGGTCCAAAAAGTATAACCCAAACAGGGTGTGAGAGAAAATCCAAGTAGGCAACCACTCGAATATCTGTGCCTAATAGTCAGTAAATATATGGTAGGTAAAAGTACAAAAAATAGTATACAGGAAAGTACTCAATAGCAAACAATCAACAGTTTCTAGCATATAATCAACAACCTAGTAAGAAGAACCAAAGGCAACCCTTTGGGTAGTCCTCAGAGCCTAACCCCTATGGTTCAACCAACAAGTACTAGAAAACCTCTGGGGGGAACACACAGTCTCACCCCTCTGGTTCAGCTAAAGAATAGACTCTCTGGGGAAGCACTCACCGTCAATTCCCCATATAGTCTCATATCATACTAATTGCGCTCTGTTGAAGCACTCAACGTCTAATTCCCCAGGTGTCCCATGTTGAGGAACTACATGCACTCTAAGGAAGAACTCAAAGATAATTCCCCATGTGGTATCACATCGTATTATAAAGACTCTCTGGAGAATCCCTTACGTCCATTCTCCCTATGGTCAAATACACTAGGTTCACACATCCCTATGTAATGTTAGAAATTATCGCATCCCGTAACAACCAATTTGAAACTCAAGAACTACTTGGATAGTAGTCTACAACATGAAAGAACAACAGTCACACCACCTACAATCTAGGCATGGGACTGATAATAGCGTAACAGGAATAACTAGACCAAATGGTCATAAACAGGCAGAACACGCATGGGAAAAACATCCAAAGCACAGTAAAATTAACCTATTCACAACCAGTAACTTCTACTTATGCATATAAGGAAAGCATACTAACAACAAGGGAAAAACAGGAAACACGCAATACCCCGTTGAAGGGTATTAGTGGAATATTCACAAAATACTCAAACACTTTCTACAGAGTGGCACAAAACACCTACCTTGACGTTATGAGATCGATATACTTGGACCATGAGGCTTGATTCTCCTTAGAACATCGTAGATCTATGAGAATTCATAAAATGTTTAACCAACAATAACTTGAGAAAGAGGGAAAATCAGGAAACGAAGCTCTAGAAGAATGAAGAGCTTACTGTTGTAGTTCTAAAGCAATCAACAGAGGTCAATTCAGAGAGTAGATAGAGGTATGGGGGTTCATAGAATATATTCAGTCGTACGATATGCTCTCGGTCGAAGAAGCTGGAGAAGACAGTTACGGGTTTAAGACGCGACCCCAGTGCGTTTAATGGATAAAAAGTACATGACATTTAATTTTAAAGTACACGGTATATACATGTTGTTTCTGTACTCTACTATAGGTGTCCTCCACATCACCCATACATGGCCATGTGTATGGTCATGACACGACCATCACACGACCACGAGCGGTATCAAAGTACACTGTGTGTACTTATAAATTACATGAAGTGTACATAGAAATTTTTTATATTTTCATCTTTTTCCCAAAAAATGACCAAATAAGATAAAAATGCCTAAAAAGGTCCGGGTTCTTAAAAACATCCCCCCTTAAAGAAAATAATCCCCAAATTTCCCTAACGCGGCGTAGAAGAAGAATCCCTGAACAGCTCTAGCCACTGAGCTCGTACATCAGCCTCCCTCTCCCAAGTCTTGTCTTGTACCCGCCTGTGCTACCATAGCACCCATTCCAGAGGAATAGACCAGCCACAGAGAACCTTCGTACTGTGATCAATAATCCGGATTGAATGCTCCTTTAATGACGCATCCACCTCCAATGTAAAGACTCGTAAAATTAATGAGATGTTTTTTCTTAATTTTCTTAGGGATTTTACAAGATCGCAGTTTCTGACGACACATGATTCCGAGGCCCGGTGTGCCTGGAATCAATTTACGAAGTTTAGCTCGGGTACGTTCAGTAAAAAAATGAGCGGGTTTTCCTAAATTTTGTATAGGTGCTCAGAATCGAAATTTGAGGGCACCGATGAAACCGCAGTGCTGGTAATTTCTTAGGAACACCTTTTCTGGAGTTGCATTTTCTCGGGTGTGGTTATTAAAATAGTCGGTTAAGTAATGAATAAAATAAAATTTGTGAAACCAATTTTATTTTTATTTAATTTAGTTTAAACCTATGCTTGTAGGTTGGGGTGGGACCCACTTGTTCCTAACTACCCTAGGTAGGATATTAGTTAAGTGGGACCCACACGAGCCCCACCCCCTTTAATTTCCTTTTTACCTCCCGTGTGCATTTAATTATGTAACTCACCCACAACACAATTAAATTTGTAATTCAACTCTCTTATTAATTAACTGTTAAAGTTGTTCAATATCACTAATTCGAGAATTCATTTTTGAATTTCGAATTGATTGGTGGCTTTTGTGAGTTAATTAAATAAGACAAGTCTTATTTCATTACAGGTGTTTGTGTTGTGTGAGAAGTATTGGAGAGGATTTTCTCAAGTCTTGACATTCATCTTCCTCCTTGAAGAACGGGAAGAACGCACCGTCGCCGACGAAGAAAGCCGGCCTCCGACGAAGGACGACGAATAATGTCGAATCCTTGGAGATAAACGATGTGACTCCATGTTCCGCGACGCCGAAGATTCTCTTCTCCATGAAGATGACGATGCTTATGGAACCTCCTTCCGTGACGCCTTCTTCCGCGACATTCTTTTTCCGCGACAAACCTTCGTTCAACAGCACCTTGAGGTAGGGGATAATTTTGATCGTGGAATAATATTTTCCATTCTTCGTCTTTTTCTTGGGGCCGCTAGTTATCAAATTAATGGGAGGAGGCCAGACCTCATGAACATGGCCGACCCTCCCCCCCCCCTTGGTTATTGTGTTTGTTGCGGCTTGAAAGAAGGCGGTGCGGTGCAGCGACATCGCGCGGAAACATGGATGAATGCAGCGAAGAAGCGCAGCACCGTCACGCCGCACTGTTAAGGCCGAACAAAGCCACGATGCCGCCGTGCCGCGACCGAGAACCTTGAAGAGGCCGCGGCCGGAGCAGGGCCACGGCGGAGGGGCGCAGCGCCGTCGCGCCATGCCGGTCTGACAAGGCCACGGCTCAAAGCCACAGTGGGGAAAGGTGAGGCGGCCGGAACAGCCAGCCACCGGCACCTCAGAGGGGCAGGACCGCGGCGGTCCCACGGCAGCAGCACCAGACGGTCGGACCGGGCTAGCTGGCGTCCAAGAAACCGGGGGTCGTAATCCCCAGCTAGAAAGAGGAGCGGCCCCCACATGGGGGGGGGGGGGGGTCAATCAGGGGTCAACGCCCCCCCCCCCCCCTTCAACTCAGCTCGGCCAGCACCGAGCTGGCCACCTGCGAGCCGCGCCCGCGCCAGGCCAACCGGCTTCCTAGGCCGGACCGGCCGCACCGGGCCAGACCGCCCAGGCCGCGCCAAGCCACGCCGGCCGGGCCGCGTCGTGTCCTAATGGGCCGGACCTGGACCCAGGTCGGGTCGCCCGGTTCGGGCCGACCCAGCGGGTCTCGGGTCGGGTCGGTCCGGGCCCAAAACCCCCTAAAACATGATAGGTTCGTTCTTTTTCCCATATCATGGGCTACAGACCTTCGATCGACTCACCGTCAGTTGAGATGCGATCCTTGGATAGAGACGGCCATTTTGGTATATTAAACTCAAGGTTTCGAAGAACTTTGTGTATGGTAGGGTTGGTTCGAATACGAAACCAACCGGGCCCTCGGAGCGGAAACACTTATAACTTGAGCTCCGGACGTCCGATTGACATGCCGTCAACTTTGTTGGATTCCTCTTAATGAGACGGACCTTCTGGATTAATCTTCTTGAGTTTTGGATGTATTTGGAGTGCGGTAGGGTTGGTTTTGACTTTAAAAACAACTGGGCCCCTGGAACGAAAAGGCCAATAACTCTCAAACCGGGCGTCTGATTGACGCACCGTGTGTCACGTTGAGTTTCTATTGTTGAGACGGAACTTTTAGATAAATCAAATCTGGACTATGTGTCAGTTGATTTATCGACCCCCTTGGATCGTGGAGAGGACCCTCCCGGAATCGAGCATGTTGTGTGTGGGAACCCTAGAGCTAGTTGCGACTGCGATGTCGAAGATGACTGCACTGAAATCCTCTGTGGGTTCGACAGCGACGACGTCCGCACTGAAATCCTCTGTGGGATCGGCAGCAATGAAGACATCACTGAAATCCTCCGTGGTTTCGGCAGCGATGAAGACCGTACTAAAATCCTCCATGGGATCGACGATGATTACTCTGTTTTTGATATCCTACGTGGGTCTGGCAGAGTAGCTCGTTTGTATCCTATGTGGGTTTCACAACTTAGCTGGTTTAGTATCCTACATGGGTCCCAACATAGATGAATCAGTGGCTATATCTGATCATCTCTATCACCTTAAGAATAAGTATACCTGTGTAAGCTGAGTCTTGACTTTCAATAATTATCTTCGATATGATTGACTTGATTTCCTATGTGGATTGGGTGGTGTTATCCTGTGTGGATTGGGTTGTACTCCTATGTGGATGTGATTAAACATGGGCTCGGATATTGGAGCCAAACGGGAATTGATGACTTAGTTATATGTATGGGAATATACCAAAGTAGTGTTGGTTGTTACTTCGTGATTGTATCTTTTCTTTGTGGATTATCCTTTGTGCATTCTTGGAGACGTTCAGGGGTTTCAGGGTCCCTAATGAGTAGCGTATACTCACCTATTCAAGGTCTATGCGCACACTACATTGTGTTGTATAATGACGACGGGCAGTGCTGATCGTGGTTGAGGCTTGCAGAGCGATTCAGTACCTTGAGGTGGACCACTGGGCGGGACGTATACGTAGCAGATAGCTAGACCCGAGGAGCTGAGGTAGAGGCTATCTGTACCCACACTTCAGGTGGGATTTCCCGCGGGCGGCTCGGCGTTGCTACTTTACTTTTCAGTTGTTGTACTTCCTTTTTAGTTGTACTTTAATTTTAGTTTGGGTTTGTATTCTGTCCCACTTACTTTTCCTCACTTACTGTTGTACTCAGTTTACTAGTGTTTACTTCTACTTGCTCACTCTGGGGTGTTTGTTTACATTATAAAGTCAATGCCTTCCCCTTTTTGTCATGATTTACACCTTTGGTTCTAGTCGCCAGCCCCTGGCCTATGGGAGGTGGGCTTGGGGTATTCACGACATGGGCCCCGAGGATGGTTCGTGAAAAATTGGTATCAGAGGAGTTCGGTTCTACCGCAGAACTCAGGACTCTGAAATTTCTTCTATGAAGAAATAGTGTTATGGGTATTGAGTGTGGTTATCAGTCCAGGGAGTCCAGTGTTGGTGCGGCGGCCAACATATCCATACACCGGGACCATGACTTCTGATTTCCAAATCAATGCACGAAAACATTGATTTCATGTGTGTTTCAAAAAATTTCTTTGTGATTACTTTATGTCAGCTCACAAGGTATACTGTTTTAACCATGGCGCGGCTGTTTCTTTTCAGGACGGCCACACGACGACTGCCTTCTAGTGTTCTGAGCTTTGTTTGAGACGACCACCCACTGAGCGACGAGGCCTCAATGTAGGGCCCTTTTTCAGTGGAGGCACCGGCGGTACCTATACCCGCCGAGCCACCGATGCTACCAGCCCCAGCCGCTGATAGTGCACGTCGCCTTAGTTCACTTCACGAGTTTTAGCGTCAGAGACCGCCAAGGTTCTGTGGGGAGATAGACCCTCAGGCAGTCGAGGATTGGCTGGAGGATGTGGTTAAAGTTTTCAGGTTTTTGGGGACACCATCTGACCTCATGGTGATCCTTGCAGCAAGCCTTCTGCACACTGCAGCAGGCAGATGGTAGAGCTTGATGCTCCAGGTGCACGATGAGTCATCACTCTTTTGGACGGACTTTTAAAGCCTCTTCGGCTCAAAGTTCATCCGAGCCACCCTCCGTGCAGTGCGCATCTAGGAGCTACTACAGCTCAGGCATGGAAGCATGACGGTCATCCAGTTCTCGGCGAGATTTACCAATCTCCCGCGCTATTCGACGGACATGGTGCGAGACCCATTCTTCCAGGCCCGGACCTTCGAGCAGGGACTAAGGCATGAGATCAGGGCGCTGATGATCTCCCTCAGCATTGTGACATAGGAAGGATTACTGGAGCTAGCTCATCTCATAGAGAGATTTCCTGTTGAGCCTACACCAGCAGTGAGACCTACCGTAGGGTGGCACATAGCAGAGTCGTCTGCAGGTGGTAGTCAACAGATGTCACAGGGGTCCAGGCGGGCCGGACCATCAAGAAGATGACCTCAGGACACTGGCTCAGATGTGCGGGGAACATGGCGCAGAGCCAGCCTTCTGAGGAGCAAACAATGCTACACATGCGGCGGGAAGGGCCACATGGCTCGTGACTGCCCGACCCGCCGTGCAGAGGAGCATCAGAAGATTGATGGGCCACCCATGCAGAGGCAGAGGGACGACCGTGGCGGTCCGCCGAGAGCAGGCGGACGACTCAGGGGAGCTGGCCGAGCAGAAGGTGGTTGGTGATGCTTTGAGGCTTTACCACCACCACCACCCGGAGGTCCACCCCATCCATAGGGATCTGGCGAGAAGAGACTGGCTCAGCTTCAAGCAGCGGAGGCCTACGACCACGACACGCTAGTGACAATTCGAGGTACTATCTGTTTCTACTCCACCCTTGCTGTAGTTCTTATAGACACATGAGTGATTCATTATTTATTTCCGCTGCCCTTGTTCAGAGCTCGGAGATTCTGATGGAGCCGTTGGATCGATCCTTACGGCTAGAGACTCCTACGGGAGCAGACTCGACGATTACGCACTGGTGTCGGCATTGTGAGCTTACTCTGGGAGGCGAGAGCTTCGGCTGGGATATTCTTGTAGCGGCATCGAGGCCTTACGACGTATTCTTGGTCATGGATTGGTTATCTACAATCCATGCTCAGATCAACTGTATTATGTGCAAGGTGCGGTGTGTTCGCACTGATGGGAGCAGGTTCACCTTAACCGGTGAGAAGGGAGTTGTTGCAGCACTGGATGGACTCACGTAGAGGAGAGGATAGACCATCACTCATCAGTTGGCTAGCCTCATCCTAGGAGCAGTTAACGTGGGGAGTCTTGGTTTTCCTACAGTGCTCGATCAGTATGCAGAATTTTTTCCAGACGATGTTCCAGGACTACCTCCTCGTAGAGGGATAGAATTTTATATTGACCTATACCCCGAGACAGCCCTGATATCGACTCTAGCATATCGGATGGCCCCCGCTGTGCTTCGAGATCTACGGGTATAGTTGGTGGACTTGCAGGGCAAAGGATTCATCTGACCCAGTGTTTCACCCTGGGCTTCCCTGATACTGTTCGCCAAGAAGGCAGATGAGAGCTTTTGACTGTGTGTCGACTATCGTTGCCTGAACCAGGTGACCATGAGAACATGTATCTGCTACCGAGGATTGACAACCTCTTCGACCAGCTCAAGGGAGCACGGTGGGTCTCGAAGATAGACAATAGATCAGGCTATCATCAGCTCAGAGTTCGAGACGAAGATGTGCAGAAGACGACCTTCAGATGTCGGTATGGACACTATGAGTTCTTGGTTATTCCATTCGGCGTAACCAGTGCTCCAATGGTGTTCATGAGTTTCATGAACATGATCATTCATCCATACCTCTATCGATTTTAAGTGGTCTTCATTGATGACATATTGATATACTCGACCACTGAGGAGGAGCACACCTACCACATGCGGGTTGTACTGGACACACTCTGAGAGCACCAGCCTTATGGAAAGCTCTTGAAGTGTCAGTTATGGTTACATGAGTACCACTTCTTGGGACACGTCATCTCTGACTTGGGATTTTCGGTGAATCCTGTGAAGATCAAGGCAGTTCTAGCTTGGGAGCCACCCAATAGCATGATGGAGGTGTGTGTTTCTTGGGGCTAGCTGGGTACTAAAGGAGGTTTGTTCCAGATTTCTCCAGAGTTGCGACACCACTCTCAACTTTGACGAAGAATGTGAAACCCCTCGTGTGGTTAGAAAGATGTCAGCAAAGCTTCGAGGAGATGAGATAGAGATTGACCAGCGCACCTATCTTGAGGCTACCGGAGGAGGGAGTGGGGTTTTTAGTCTACTGCGATGCATTAGGGACCAAACTCGAATGTTTCCTCATGAAGGAGTTGGCCGTGATCTCCTAGGGATCACATCAGTTGAGGTATCATGAGAATAACAACGCTAGCCATGACCTGGAGTTAGCAGCAGTGGTCTTCGATCTGAAGATGTGGCAACACTATCTGATGGGCGAGCACTTTACAGTCTACTCTGACCCCCAGAGTCTCACGTACATCTTCTCGCAGAGGGACCTGAATCTGAGATAGCGGCGATGGCTCGAGTTCCTCTAGAACTATGACATTGAGATAGTTTATACTCCTCGAAAGGGTAACATAGTAGTCGATTCTCTTAGTAGGAGGATGGGCATCTAGCTACTCGTGGAGGCGACAGATCAGCTATCCGCTTTGCAGATATCCTTCATGGATAGAGATGGTACAACCTTTTTTCAGTCACTCACAGTCACTCCTCCACTATTGCAACAGGTCAGAGAGGCACAACGTGGGGACGCTGACTATGAGATGCGGCATGCGCATATATCCTTAAGATAGGAACCTGAAGGATTCTCTACAGGAGGATGTTCTAAGATAGTTTCACACTTCCCCATTAGCGGTACATCCAGGAGTGGCGAAGATGTACCAGGATATCAGACGAAAGCACTGGTGGTTGGGTATGAAGAAGGTTGTGGCAGAGTTCGTTTCTCGATGCCTCACCGTCCAGTAGGTGAAGGTAGAGAACCAGGTACCAGTAGGCTTGGTAAAACCCTTGAAGGTCCTGGAGTGGAAGTGGTAATGGATATATATGGATTTCGTGACTAGACTTCCACGTACTTCCAGAGGTCACGACACCATTTGGGTGATTTCCGACCACATCACCAAGTCGGCTCACTTCTTACCCATCAGAGAGCATGGATCAGTAGAGAGTTTGGGACGTCAATACATTCAAGATATTGTACAGATTCATTATGTTCCATCATCTATTATCTTCGATCGAGATTCTCACTTTACTTCCCGGCTTTGGAAGGGGTTGCAGGAGGCATTCGGGACGCAGCTATGTCTGAGCACCGTCTTTCACCCTCAGACGGATGGTCAGACGGAGAGGACCATTCTGACTCTTGAGGACTTGCTTGGTACATGTTTCCTCGACTTTGGTCACAGTTGGGAGGACCACCTACCCTTGGTGTAGTTTTCATACAACAATAGATACCACTCCACCATCAGGATGGCACCATATGAGGCATTGCACGACCGACCTTGCAGATCACCTCTATGCTGGACAAACCCTGGGGAGTCAGCACTTGTGGGACCGGAGATGGTCCAGGCCATGACAGAGAAGGTCCAGGTCATCCAGGAGTGGATGAGAATAGATCAGAGCTGGGATAAGTCTTATGCTGATAGGAGGCGGAGGCCACTAGAGTTCGAGGATGGCGACCACGTCTTCTTGCGGTTCTCACCTTGACGTGGATTACGGAGGTTTGGCCGGGGCAGCAAGGTATCTCCATGATTCATCGGACCATTCCAGGTCCTCAGCAGGATAGGCGAGGTGGCTTATCGCCTGGCTCTACCACCTCAGTTGCACCGGGTGCACGACGTCTTCCACGTATCTCAGCTTAGGAGATATGTGCATGACCCAACACATATCACCGACCATGGGGAGTTGGACATTGATGATGGTGTGACTTTTGCGGAGGTCACGATGGAGATCGAAGATCGACAAAAGCAGTTCCTATGAGGATGGTCGATAACCTTAGTGCGCATCAGATGGCAGCACAGGAACCTCCAAGAAAGAACTTGGGAGTGGGAGGCCCAGATGCATGCTCAGTACCCACATTTGTTCCCCTAGTTTATGATGTATCTTTACGGGGACATAAAGCCCTGAGGTGGGAGTAATTTAAAGTCCCGTAAAAACCATGGGAAATTTTTTATTAATTTTCTTTGGGATTTTACAAGAACGCAGTTTCTGACGGAACCTGATTCTGAGGCCCAGTGTGCCCGGAATAAATTTCCGAAGTTTAGTTCGAGTACATTCAGTAAACGAATGAGTGGGTTTTCCTAACTTTTGAACCATTTCTCGGAATCGAAATCTGAGGGCACCGATGAAACCGTAGTACAGTAGTTGCTTAAGAACACCTTTTCTGGAGTTTCCTTTTCTCGGGTGTGGTTATTAAAATACTGGGTTAAGTAATGAATAAAATAAAATTTGTGCAACCAATTTTATTTTTATTTAAGGTTGTTTAAACCTAATCTTGGAGGTTGGGGTGGGACCCACTAGTTCCTAACTACCCTAGGTATGATATTACTGAAGTGGGGCCCACACAAGCCCCACCCCCTTCAATTTCCTTTTTACCTCCCATGTGCATTTAATTTTGTAACTCATCCACACCCAATTAAATTTGTAAGTCAAACCTCTTATTAATTAACTGTTAAAGTTGTTCAATATAATTAATTCGAGAATTCAATTTTGAATTTCGAATTGATTGATGACTTGTGTGAGTTAATTAAATAAGTCAAGGCTTATTTCATTAAGGGTTTTTGGGTTGTGCGAGATGGATTGCAAAATATTTTCTCAAGTCTTGAACTTCATCTTCCTACTTGAAGAACACGAAAAACGCACCGTCACCGACGAAGAACGCCGGCCTTCGACGAAGGAGGATGAAGAACGCCGAATCCTCGGAGATCGATGACACAACACCATGTACCGTGATGCCGACGATTCTCTTCTCCGCGACACCGACGACGCTTACAGAACCTCCTTCTGCAATGCCTTCTTCCACGATGTTATTTTTCCGTGACGAACCTTCGTTCAACAGCACGTTGAGGTAGGGGTTAGTTTTGTTCGTGGAGTAATCTTTGTCGTTCATCGTCTTTGATTTGGGGCTTCTTGTTATCAACTTAATGGGAGGAGGTCAGACCGCACGAACACAGACGAACCTCCTCTCCCTTGGTTGTTATGTTTGTTGGGCTCGAAAGAAGGCGGCGCAGTGTAGCGACACCGCACGGAAACATGAAGGAATACAACGAAGAATCATGGTGCCGTCACGCTGCGCTGTTGAGACCGAACAAAGGTGCGGCACCGTCGCGCCGCGCCGGAGAACCTCGAAGAGGCCGGGACCGGAGCGGGGCTGCGATGGAGGGGCGTGGTGCCATCACGACACGTCGGTCGGACAAGGCCGCGGCTTGAAGCCGCGACGGTGCATAGCGGGGCGGCCGGAACCGCCGGCTCCCAGCACTAGAGAGGGGTAGGACCGCGGCGGTCCCGTGGCAGCAGCACCGGCCGGCCGGACAGGGTCGACCGACTACTAAGAAACCGGGGGTCGTAACCCCCAACTGGCAAGAGTAGCGGCCCCCACGTGGGGTGGGGGGTGGTTTCAATCAGGGGGCAGCTCCCCCCCCCCCCCTTCCGCCCAGCTCGGACAGCACCGATCTGGACACCCGCGAGCCGCACCCACATCCGACCAACCGGCCGCACCGGGCCGGACCACCCCTAATGGGCCGGACCCGGACCCGGGTCGGGTCGACCCAGGGGGTCTCGGGTCGGGTCGCTCAGGGCCCCAAATGCTCTAAAACTGGACAAGTTCGTTCTTTTTCCCATATCTTGCGCTATAGACCTCCAATCGACGCACTGTTAGTTGCAATATGATACTTGGATCGAGACGGTAGTTTTGTTATATTACACTCATGGTTTCTGAGAACTTTGGGTATGGCCGGGTTGGATCAAACACGAAACCAACCGGGCCCTCGGAGCGGAAACACTTATAACTTGAGCTTCGGATGTCCGATTGACGTGCCATCGACTTTATTGGACTCCTCTTAGTGAGAAAGTCCTTTTGGCTTACTCCACTCCAGGTTTGGATGAAGTTGGAGTGCAGTCGGGATGATTTTGACTTTAAAACCATGCGGGCCCCTGGAACGAAAAAGCCAATAACTCTCAGACCGGGCATCCGATTGACGCGCCGTCTGTCGCGTTGAGTTCCTTTTGTTGAGAGGGAACATTAATATACATCAACTCCGGACTATGTGTCAGTTGATGTATCGACCCCTTGGCTCGTGTAGTGGACCCTCCCAGAATTGAGCATGCTGTGTGTGGGAACCTTAGAGCTGGCTGCGACTGTGATGACGAAGATGACTGCACTGAAATCCACCGTGGGTTCGTCAGCGACGACGACTGCACTGAAATCCTCCGTGGGTTCGGCAACAATGAACACTGCACTGAAATCTTCTATGGGTTCGGCAACGATGAAGAACATACTGAAATCCTCAGTGGGTTCAATGGTGACAACTCTGTTCTTGCTATCCTACGTGTGTCTGGCAGAGTAGCTGGTCTGTATCCTTCATGGGTCTGACAGCTTAGCGGGTTTAGTATCCTACGTGGGTCCCAACATAGATGAATCAGTGACTATATATGATCATCTCTATCACCATACGAAGAAGTATACCTATGTGAGCGAGTCTTGAAATTCAATCATTATCTTCAATATGATTGACTTGTTTTCCTATGTGGATTGGGTGGTGTTATCTTGTGTGGATTGGGTTGTACTCCTATGTGGACATGATCGAACTTGGGCTCGGATGTTGGAGCCAAACGGGAATTGATGACTTAGTTATATTTATGGGAATATACCTAAGTAGTGTTGTTTGTTACTTCATGATTGTATATTTCCTTTTTGGATTATCCATTGTTGTTTCTGGGAGACCTTGGGGGGTATTGGGGTCCCTACTGAGTAGCGTATACTCACCCCTGCATGGGTTATGCACGCAAAACGTTTTTTTGGAGGCAGACGACAGACATCGCTGATCGTGGTTGAGGCTTGCGGAGCGAGTCGGTACATAGAGGTGGACCACTGGGCAGGACGTATACGGAGCGGACGGTTGGACCCGAGGAGCTGAGGTAGAGGCTATCTGTACCCACCCATCAGGTGGGATTTCCAGCGGGCGGCTCGGCGTTGCTTCTTTACTTTTCAGTTGTTGTAATTCCTTTTCAGTTGTACTTTACTTTCAGTTTGTGTTTGTATTCTAGCTCACTTACTTTTCCTCACTTACTGTTGTACTCAGTTTACTAGTGTTTACTTCTACTTGCTCACTCTGTGGTGTGTGTTTACTTTATAAAGGTAATGCCTTCCCCTTTTTGTCGGGATTTACGCCTTTGGTGTTAGTCGCCAGCCCCTGGCCTATCGGAGACATGCTTGGGGTAGTCACGAGATGGGCCCCGGGGATGGGGAGTGAAATCCAACTCGACTTCCACGGGTTGGAAAGCATGAGACGGGTATGAAAAGTAACGTTTGAGCTGAGAAACGTGGAAAATGTCTTGAATAGCCTGGTACCTCTGAGGTTACTACAACTGATAGGAAATCGGCCCAACTCTCTCCAATACCTCAAACGACATGACATACCTTGGTGAAAGCTTACCCTGTCTATTGATCCGCTTGTGTCCAATCCTTAGTGTGACATGCAGAAAAACCTGATCCCCGACCGTGAACCCTAGAGGTCATCTCTACTGATCAGAATAAGAATTCTGACGAGACAGTGCAGTAGCCATCCTCTTCTGAATCAACTCTATCTTCTATGTGGTCTCCTAAACAAGATGATGTCCTAGGAAGGATGCCTCTCTAGCCTCCATCCAATGTAAGGGTGGTCGCCATGGCCTACCGTACAAAGCCTCATAAGGTGTCATCTGAATAGTTACTTGAAAACTATTATTGTAGGAAAACTAAAGAAGAGGTATATGTTTCTTCCAAGAACCTCTAAAGTGCATAATGCAAGCTCAATGCATATCCTCAAGAACCTGAATTGTACACTCGGACTGTCCATCTGTCGGAGGATCATAGCCCGTACTCAGAAGCACCTGTGTACCCAAATCTTTCTGTAGCCCCTGCCAGACCCGTGAATTAAAACGTGCGTCCCTATATGAAACTATGGAGTGTGGAGCCCCATGAAGACGTATAATCTAAAAGATGTACAACCATCCTAGCTCGTCAATATTGAAGGTATCCTTGATCGGCAAGAAGTGAGAATCCTTCGAAAACCTGTCGATGATCACCCAAATAAAATCATTCCCTCGAGGTGACCTCAGAAAACCAGTCACAAAGTCTATCGTGGCATCGTTCAATTACCACTCCAGAATGGATAACTACTATAACAGGCATGCTGGTCGCTGATGCTCCGCTTTCACCTGCGGAAAAGTGAAACACCTCATGAAAAAACAGGAAACATCTCTCTTCATATATGGCCACCAATACTAGGGGTGTAGATAATGATACATCAAGGTGACACAAGGATGAACTTCCCAAACTGAGGAATGAAAATCTAGCATTAGCTTCTCACGTATGTCTTCTGGTACCCATACATGTCCCTAGAAATGCATGATCTCCTTCTCGCCTACTGTCCATCTTGAAATAGGGTCCTCTCCTCATACGTTTTCCCATAGGAATGGGCCTTCAAAATATAATAGCTGCCTCATTCAAAGTCGATCAAGAAGCGTAGAGGTAACATCTATAGAAGAAAGAATCATTTTCCCCTATCTGTCTTGCACCTCTAGATGCATCTTAGAGAACAGAGCCATAAGCTGACACTCACTGCTGGCCTCCTGAACTACCTGCATCTGAGTTCTCCAGCTCAACGTGTCATCCACTGAGTTTCCCTTTCCAGGTGTATAGGCAAACACAAACTCAAAGGACAATAGGTACTCAACCCACATATGTTGTCTCAAATTCAGCTCACACTGAGTGAAGATGTAATTGATACTGTTTTGGTCAGTAAAAACCACAAAGTGATCTCCTAGAAGATAATGTCTCCAATAGCGTAAGTAATGAAAAACAGTTGCCAACTCTAGATCATGCATAGGGTAGTTCTTGTCTTGTGGCCTCAACTGCCGAGACCCATACGCAATGACTCCATCTCTCTGTATAAGCACAGCTCCAAGCCCGATACCTTAGGAATCATAGTAGACAGTGTAGCTAATTCTCGACTCTGGAAAGTCTAGTATCAGTGATGAAGTCAATCTCCCTTTTAGCTCCTGGAAGGATGACTCACAAGAATCTGACCATAAGAACTACGCACCCTTATAGTTCAGACCCGTCAACGGTGCTGCTAAGTGCGAAAAGTCATGTATGAAACTTCTGTATTATCCAGACATCCCTAGAAAACTCCACACCTCAAAGAGTGTTTTCGGCTACTCCAAAAAAACTACTGCTCTCACTTTCTCTGGGTCCACTGATACTCCTGTCTTTGAGATAACGTAACCCAAAAAGTTAATCGGGTCCATCCAAAAGTGTAACATCGAGAGAATAGAATATAGATGACTCTCCCTCAGTGTACTCAAAATGATCTCAATATGGGTAGCATGATCGTGTTGAGAGTGAGGGTACACAAAGATATCATCCATGAAGACCACCCAGAAAGAGTCCAAGTATAGATGAGACACTCGGTTCACCAGTTCCATAGAAACTACAGGCGCGTTCGTAAGACCGAATGACATAACCATATACTCGTATAGACTATACATACTTCGGAAAGCTGTAAGTGGTATATCAGATGTTATGACACACAACTGATGATAACCGGACCACAAATAGATATTCGAGAACACCTGAGCTCCGTGATGCTGATGAAAGAGGTCATAAATTCTAGGAAAGGTATATCGGTTCTTGACTGTCAGCTAGTTCTGCTTCCGATAAACCACACAAAGTCTAGGGGTTTCGTCTGCCTTCTTCACAAACTGGACAGGAGAACCCCAAGAAGAAGTACTGGGTCAGATGAAACCATTTGCATGTAACTCCTCCAACTGCTTCTTGAGCTCCTACAACTCAGTTGTATCCATCCTATAAGGAGGAATGGACACCGGTTCCGCTCCTCGTACGAGCTCAATAGAAAATTCTACCTCATGCTCAGGAGGAAACCCTGAAAAGTCCTCTGGAAAGACTTCCCTTAAACGATCCAACACTGGAGGAAAGTCTAACTACAAAGTCCCCTGGTCATCCAGATACAGGCTGGCAATCTGGGTTTTAACTCCTCCTAGACCAAGATGATCAGGTCCTACTCTACATACCTGGACATCCCACTCACCACGATGAAGAAAACATCCACCTTTTAGTGATACAAAACTCACCCTGTGGCAATAGAAATCGATGACTGCCTAGAAGGGGACCAACCAGTCCATTTCGAGAATGACATCATAGCTCGTCATCTGTAGGACAAAGAGCTTCCATAAAAAGTGTCTCCCCATAATCTCTAGAGGGCACTCTCTGCATTGACGTACACTATCCATCCTAGTCACCAACGGTGTGTCTAGCGTCAAGATATCATTAGAGGAAAAGATGAAGATCCATAGGATATCCAAAATAGAAATAGAGATAAATATATGCATAGAACCTGTATCGAAAAGATCAGAAGATAAAATTGAGTCTACTAAGATCGTACCTCGAACAGCGGAAGGTCTGGGATCCTGCTTCTGATGGGTCTCCTCCATCGCAAAAGTCTGGCCTGCTCCACGGCCCTGTGACCCTGCTTGACATCTCTGAGGTGATCCACTGTGCTTTCTCTATATGACCGGTGACTGAACACCATGGCCTCTACCTCCACCTTGGCCCGAATTGTCGTAAGAACTCCAGTTCCTAGACTGGTGAGAAACTGGTGGCACTGCTCCTGAACGAGAAGTTGTGGATGAACCCCTTTCACCAGCTACCTGTGAAAAGACCTGACAGAAACGTTGAAGGTGACCCATCATGCCGCAAGATCGACACTCCATTGGGTCCCTTTGGCAATGCGGTCTCCTATACCCAGCCCTTCAACACATGTATCATACCACCTTGCTACCTGAAGATGTGTCTTGCTACCTCAGATCACTACGCATAGAGGCCCTACGGCACTTCATGCTGTCAGCGGGTGAAGTACTGAATATGGAAGTGGAACTGCACTGGATCTCAGCTCCCAAATCTCTTAGGTTGCCCTCCTCAATCACTGCCTAGTTGACGATGGAAGCGATGGAAGTCAGCTAGAAGAGATTCACCATTGAGCGGGTCTCCCGTCTGAGACCATCCTCAAACATACTTTCCATGAACAACCCATCTCTTCCCTGGAGGGGTGTTAAACATTGAAGCTCGGTGAAACGAGAGGAATACTCTATGAAAAAAGGAGTACCCTGCTCCAGACTCATAAACACCAGGGCTTGGTTGGCCCTCAGGGTCTCCAAATAGAAGTAGTCATAGAAGATGCGTTGAAACTCCTCCCATTCCATAACCTACTGATGACCAGCCTGTGATATCATGTACCACCACCTATTGCGGATTCTCATAACATGTAGGATGTGAGATTGACCTACCCCTCTGGAGGCATCTCTAGATGCTCTAATATCGTAATCAAGGCTTCTAGCCATGAATTTGCAGCCTGAGGTACTCCTTCCACTAAGAAGGTTGTAGGATGCTGCTACATGAAAACCCATGTCAAGTCTTCCATGGTCGAGGTAGGAGGTGGATCTCCCTAGAAGGCCGACATCATCCTCAGAAAACCCTCCCTTACCTACACATTTACGCCTGCAACCAGTATCACTACTGGTGCGAAGGCTGGCATAATAGGAGGGGATCTGCAGGAAGTCCTTGATCAGCCATATCCGGTGTCTGATCACCACCATGCAACTGGCGTACAACCGGAGGATGTCGAGGTGGCATGATTCTGCAAGTCAAACTCACACCACTGGTTCAGGATATACAAGGACTGAAAATACGAAGGCCCAAGAAGGAACATGGAAAATAAGGCATTCATGTTATGCAAAACATGACTACATGACGTCTTCTTTCCGTACACAGCATGTTCCCTTAAGTCATTCACATGGGTGTGTAAGTCTACCTAACTGATCGTGTAATACCCAAAATACACAGCGTGTTGTTCGAACTCACGACGTGTATTTGAAATACTCTTCCTTGCCGGAGTCCTTCTACATGGTCTAGCCACACTGGTTTCTTAATACAATACTACATGGCGTGTTCAAGGTAGACACGACATGTACTAGACAAGCTTCACATAGCCCGTGTTGTTAGTGACACAGCATGTGTACTTAGTTCACACTACATGTCATGTTCCAGACAGACATGGCGGGGACTAAGAAGTCCTAAACAAACCATGTGGTTAGCTACATGACTAACTACATGACTGACACTACACGACGTGTTCCAGGCGGACAGAACATGTATGAGGAGAGGTAACATCGACCGGTGTTGTTCGTGACATGACCAGGAAACTAGGCCATACTACACAGCATGTAAAATTCAGACACGACGTGTGTGGGAAAAGATAACATGACCCGTGTAGTTCGTGACATGGCTAGGGTACCTATTTCATACTACAAGGCATGTTCCTACAAGAACATTCACAACCCCATGTCCCTGCCCACACAGTTAGTAACATGGCTATAGACTACACAACCTGTATTCATAAAGTACACGTCATGTATTCTTGGTTTTTCTTGGCAGTCACCTCTGAACTGCACTGGAGCCCAGAAAACACAGAAAAACCCATGTTAAGGTGCCGAATTATGATCCGTGAGGGCCCATACTCCCCGTGATTCAATGTTTGGCATCTTAAATAGTTAATAATAAGGAGAACAAGAAATGTTCCACCAAATTCCCATCCATGAGGACCCATAACACCTCAATAACAAATGTTTGGCGTCCATTTAAGAAAATCACGTTACAATAAAATACCTATCAAACAGTACGAATTCTATCAAACTATCTGTCACAACAGCATGCATAATATACACAATGTCTATTACAACAACATCCAATCGCTAATGCATCCTAGATGGCATGGAAAGAATATATCACATGTGTTTTCTAACAAGTTATTATATGATGCATGAAATGGAATACCCTCATCTCATCGGGTTGAGACAGAAATAGAACTGCAATAACATCAATGGTAACAACATAAAGCATGTAGATCACCCAAAGGTGAAATCAAATCAACTATAAAATTTGGAAACTAATAAAATTGCAATAAACGAGGTAGTATAGATTTTCCCTGTACACGGGTTAGCTACTCCGGGGCACATCTCATTACCAAGTACCTATTCCTTCCTATCCCAGGATAAAGGCTCCAAATAAAAATTCAAGTGAAAAGAAACCCTCTGATACCACTTTGTAATGTCCCGGTTCTAGAAGCCACCGAATGGCGCCCCATACTAGGTTGGTCACATGGCCTCAAGGTCATTTCCCCAAATGCCAGAGGCTCCCAACTAGTAGTGAAGGCATTGGGTGTGATAGTGGGGAAACTATTCCCTCATTGGCAGAGTACACATTAGGAGAGAAAACAATAAACAAAAGTGGAAGTAGTAAACAATCCATACACAAGTGAACAGCAGAAGACTAAATATGATAAACAGCAGAAGCACATAGATATATGATGCATGATACATATGTCTAGGAAAGAAGCCAAACAAGTCACAATGCTGGAAATATAGATAGTACTTATACAAGTACAAAATAAAGATAAACTACTCCACAACATCACAAGCCTACACTTAGTCCCATGCTCTCAAGCTCCAAAGCAAGCCATGTACCTGATGTCAAAGGTCTCTTGAACTTATCAATGCATGTAACAATATAATCTGTTTGGGAACAAAAGCCTGACCCAAATAGGTTGTGTGACTAAATCTCAGTAGGCAACCACCAGAAGAACTATGGCTAATAGTCAGTGAATATTTTTCAGGTAAAAGTTTAGAAAACAGTAAACAAGAAAGTACCTAATAGAAAACAATCCGCAATTTCTATCATTGAATCTACAAACATGTAAGCAGAAAAAAAGGCAAACCCCGAAGTAGTTCTCATATCCTAACCCCTATGGTTCAACCAAAAAGTACTAGTAACCCTCTGGGAGGCACACAAAGTCTCACCCCTCTAGTTCATCTAAATAATAGACTCTCTAGGGAATCACTCACCTTCAATTCCCCCTATAGTCTGATATCGTAATAAAGGATCTCTGGGGAATCACTCAATGTCTCATTCACCATGTGGCCCGCGTTACGTAACTACAAACAATCTGAGGAAGCACTGAAAGTCAATTTCCCTTGAGGACTCGAATCGTATTATAAAGACACTCTGGATTAGCTCTTATATCCATTCTACATATGGTCTACTGCAATAGGTTACCACTTCCATGTGTGAATTTAACAAGTATCACATAACATAATGACCAAAGTGAAACACAAGAACTACATAGAAGGCAGTCTACATCATGAATGAACAACAGTCACACCATCCTACCAACTAGGCATGGAACTGGCAATAGCCTAACAGGAAAAACTAGACCAAACATTCCTAAATAGGCAGAACATGCATGGGAAAAACATCCAAAGCACAGTAAAATTACCCTATTCACAACCAGTAACCTCTACTTAGGAATATAAGAAAAGAAGGAAAACAACAAGGGAAAAAAAGGATACATGCAATACCTCGTTCAAGGGTATTGGTTGATTTGGAAGAAATACTCAAATACATTCAACAGAAAGGCACAAACCACCTACCTTGACATTAGGAGATCGATATACTTGAACCATGAGGCTTGATTCTCCTTAGAATATTGTATATCTATAAAAATTCATAAAACGTTCAACCTATAACAACTTGAGAAAGATGGAAATTCAGGAAAAGAAGCTCTAGAAGAAAGAAGTGCTTACCACTGCCGTTCTAACGCAATAAACAACAGTCAGTTCATAGAACAGACAGAGGCCTAGGGGTTCGGAGAAGATTCACGTCCGTACGAGACGTTCTTGGATGAAGAAGATGGAGAAGAAGACAGTTCTGGGGTTAAGACGTGACCCCGGTGCGTTTAATGAAAAAAAAGTACATGGTGTGTACTTTTAAAGTACATGGCGTATACTTTTTGTTTCCATACATCAATTTAGGTTGCCTCTACATCACCCATACATGGTCGTGTGTATGGTCATGACATGGCTAACACACAGCCTTGAGAGGCATCAATGTACATGGTGTGTACTTATAAAGTACATGGTGTGTACTTAGAAAATTTCCAGATTTTCCTCTTTTCCCAAAAATAACTAGAAAAGAAAAACATACCTGAAAAGAAGGTCTGGGTTCTTACACTATTTTTTTCCTAAAAATATAAACATAATTTTATCTCATGAATATTTGTGAATATGATTAAAATTAATCATAATGATTAATGTAAGATAAAGCTTAATTAATGCAAAAACATTAACTATAAGGACACGAATGACCTGTACACATGTAAAAAGTTCATTGGATGAATATAATTCTAAAATTTTTCCCCAAGGGTAAAATTTCTTTTGTTAAAGATAAATTATTAAATGGAAGTTCCCTATTTAATAGGTTTAGGGATAAACAGAAAAGAGGAAATTTACGTACCTTGAAATTTTATAAAACACTGAGATATGAACAAAAAATAATATTTTCTAATATACTTATCCTTTTGAATATAAATGTTTTATTTTTATTAAAAAGATTAAAAAATTCCAATATAGTGTAAATTTAGTTATCAATTAACTAAAATAAATGATTATATTAGTGTTAAAAATGAATTTAATTGATTGAATTGGTTTATTTAATTATTTTTGAAGAATAATATATCATTTTAAATATAGTTAAACATAATTTATTTTAATTCCAATAAATTTTTTATATTTTTAAATTAAAATTAAATTAATAATATCAAAATTGACATTATTTTTTTTTATAAAAAATGATTTTCATTAACTGATTTAAAATTTATAAATCATCTATATTCTTCTAATATATTTTTAATGGTTAATTTTTTTTAATTATTTTATATTAATGGTAAAATTTATCTTTTATAATTAATATAATTATAAATAGATTATAGAAACATTGTTAGCACGATCTGAGTTTAAGTAGCATTTCTACGTTCACATGCCATTGTTTTAAAAATAATTTTCAAAAAACAGGATATTTTTTTCATAAATTTGATATTATATTAATAATAAAGTGGATAAATATTTTTATATAATTATAAAATTATTTAGTCTGAATGTTTTTAATACATAGGTTATAAATATATATGTTTTAATAAATTCCAAAATGGTAAAATTGGGGAATCTTTGAAGTTAAGGAACCAAATTATTAAAATAAAAATATTTTTGTGTTTTGGAGTTTTTTATCTACCATTACTTCACTTTAATAAGATTATCTATTTTAAATGCACATTAGGTCATTTATTCCTCACATTAATGAATTCCTTTTTGTATTTAAATGATTGTCGCTCCCCTTCCACTTAAAAAACCAAGCACTCTCCCTCTTATACTCAAATAACATAGGATCAGAATTTATATTCATAATAAACATACCAAAATTTATCCCTCACACTTAGAAGAATTTTATGAGGAAGAAATAAGTCCAAGGAATCCTTTTCGCAGAAAACAAAAGGAGTTACCTGATTAAGAGGCAAATTCTTCTCAAAAACATATTTATTTTATTTTATGTCTCCACCCCTGTATTCTATTTATTACATTCTTGTATAATTTGTTTTATAAATATACTATTAAATTTTTATTATATATTTTCAAAATAAAATTACACACGCTCCCATCTAATGTGTAACAAACATGCAATTTATGTGTTTGATGAACTACCATCTCACAAAAAATGATTGTTGAATTTTCCCTATCTCCTCTCACGATGGACATTAGGATGGAAAATCTATTTATATATGTCATATATTATATTTATTATGTATTTAAGATTCTGTAATACTTCTATAATGCATATAATTATCCTTTTAATTTTATAAAAATATGATAATTTGGTTTAACGAAGTGTGGACTACCGCCCCCCAAAGGGATATGATTCTTTCACACACTACATGTATTGTATTAAGTGCAGGATATTTAAACTTATATGATATATATGATTTAATAATGAAACTATAATAACTATATTTATATATATCTATATAAAAAATTTTGTCTTTTAGTTAATTTATTTCGATATGATAATAAAAATAGAAATAACATTCATTTGTACGTAAAGCTTACAATCAACATGAATGGTGTATTCCATTTCGTGTTGATATATTATATTGATTATTATAATATAAATATAAATAAGATAAATGATATATAAATACATATTACCTTATTTAATCATTATATTAGTATAAGGACCGACGATATAACAAATTAAGACCAATAAAGAGAACAAATCAGATATTTCATGATGTTAAGCCTTAACAAAGGATGGTTAAAAAGAGGGTAATATAGGAACATGATAAAAACATATATGGTTTTAGATATAATAATCTAGTTTTAAATAATTTATATTTAAATTATATTTATTATATTGGTGTCTTAAACGAGTTTGAATTGTGTCAGGACACCATGTATGGGGATTTCATCTCACTTTTTTCCTTTGAGATACAGGTATTATTCTCCACTCATTCCTATTATATGGTGGGTATTCTACAAATTTTTTTATTCAATGATTTGAATATTTAAATTTAATAGCAGTAAAATATATAATGTATTATCTTTATTTGATTGTGTTTATGATTCAAAAGTTACAAAATTAGTAAAATAGTTTTTTCTCAAATTTACTTCATAGAGACTCATGTTTTTTTATGCACCATAATTCATTTTTTAGGTGTATATACTTCTATTTTACATTTTATATAAATAATATCTTTTTTTAGTTGTTTTTTAAGATACAGTTAATTTAATTTTTGTTCATGGAGAGTATGATCCCATGTTACCAAGTGATAAGATTTTATTGAAACTATCTCATCATTTTTTGAAATTTTTAATGATTATGTTTCATTGATTAAATATTATGATCCATCTTCCAATAAAACACATGATTTCACTCATAATATGTTAATTAAATATATATATTCAGGAATAAGTACCTTTTTTACACAATTTTTCACGTAAGATAACTAATAAAAATTTATGAAAATTTTGTCGTATTTCCCTCGTCGGTCGGATATCTATTTTATTACAAAATTAATTTTTTCAAAAAAGATTTCAAAAAGGTTTTACCAAATATCCTTTAATATAATTATCAAGGAAATTTGACTTAAAAATTTTTGTCATTTTTTTACAAATATTTCATTTTAATTTATCAAATAGTTTTTGAAATAAAAAGTTTTTTAAAAAGTTTTGATGTTTCTTTAATATGATTTCATGAAAAAAATGTTTTCAAAATGTTTTCAAGATTATTTTATATTTTCTTAAGGTAAATTGGTTTTCAAGGTTTTTAGAATAATATTTAATAACTTTTTATGTAAAATAATATTCAAAAAATTTTCAATCATTCTTTCTATGTTTTCAAATTATTTTTAGTGGAAATGGTTTTCATAAGGATTTAAGTTTTAAAGAGAATTTTTCAATTAAAAAAGGATAATTTTACCATAAAATGTTTTAAAATTTGCATCCCAGTTAGTTTCCTTCTAATATGTAATTCATTGATGTTACTCATTCCAATATATGAAATAATAAAAAGGTTCTATTCATATTGTTTCTTTAATGGTTTATATTCTTATATAATAATGCTTATGACACTCGTTTCTCTTTCACGGGTTATATTGTTTTGAAACCCACTTCATTTCATGGGTTATACTTACTATGAAATTATTGTGAAAGCTGTATCATTATCTAGATATTATGATTTGATTACAAGTTTATGATTCCTATTTCATTTCATGGGTAATGATATGATTTTTTTTATGATTTCTTTGTAGATGAATATATGAATATATTATGAGATGGGTGGTATCTATGTCTCCCTACAATTCATTGGGAGAAGAATTATATATATGAGATAGACATGGATGGAATTATAAATGTACCCAATTATAAATTGTTGGGATGGAACCAAAAAAGAACATGTTTCAGTATTATAGGACTTGAATGATGAGTGAACCCGGGTCAGTAATATAGGGTTGGAACTGGGTTTGATCCCAGTTCAGAAAAGAAATTCTCCCACTAAGATGGACTCACTAGAAATTCCTTGACTAAAATGGAAATCATTATATATGATTATGTGTCATCTATAATTACATGATTTAACATAATGTTATGATTTCATGCATTATGTTCTTTATTTCCTCATGATTTATGTCTTATTAACATCCATGATTTATTCTATGATTCATATCTATAATCATTTATATTCAATTTATGATCTTCTATTTTTATAGCCATGTTCTCATTCCATTATGCTCATGATTACGCATAAAAATCTCACGTCCATAACCTTAAAGAGAATCTGAGCTCACCCATTTTTATGTTTCCTTCCCCATGTTATGAAGATAAATATAATGTAAAATATTTCTAAGAGGGTTTATATTCATAGAAAACCTAGTTGGATATAATGTATCTCACTAATTTTCTTGTTTTTACATTACCATGTTTCCAATGAAAAAATAATAATATATTCTTCGTGCGTTTGTTTGATTAATATTTCAAATATTCCGCAAATATTATGTATTGTGTATGTGTGTAAAGACATGGTTACTATAGTTGGTATCAGATAAAATTTTTGGTTAATATTTTGAATCTATGATGGGAAAACATTAGGGTGATCCCCAGGTATATTTTTAACGATATTTATAGGGATTTATCTAAGGATAAGTATACGGATGAGATAACATTTTGGAACATGTCCTAAAATTCTGGTAATGGATAAAGTGAGATGCTTCCATGAAACACATACATGTCTCAATAGTAAAAGTCTATGTGGCTCTGGAACAAATGAACCTAGCAGAAAAACTCTAATAAGTAGTTCTAGGCCTGACCTGGGGTAATCTGGAAAATGAGAATGGGTATTACTATACACCTGGTTTGACACTCCTAGTGGACATTATTTGGGAATGCACAAACTCTTTATAAACCATATTTAATGATTTTAATTTTAAATGAATACGAACAACATATGATAAACCAATGGTTTCATAGTTTAAGGATGAATGGGAAGTAATTTGGGAATTGTATAAGTAACTTTTCATGATTATATGGTTTCCCAATATGATAAATATCTCTCATGCTATGATTTCCTATTTTATTCAACGCATAAAACATTAAATAACATGGATAACATTTAATGTTTCATATATGGAAAGTATGAGAATCATGTGAATTTAGTTTACAAGTGAAAATATTAAAAAGATAATAAAAAAGTTGTTCTGAGTTTTTGTTATACATATTGAGATAATGATGGTGAAAATGGAATGTGAAAGGTGTGTGATGTTATTCCAGTATTTTTTACATTGAACATAAAGAAGAATAATTAGATTGAGGTCAAGGAAACTTAATAATTATACATATATCATATTCTATGAATGAGTTATTAAATAATAAGATGATAAATCATGTGTAATGGTTTAAGAATAAGGTTTAATTAATTTTTTGTTATATTAAAGTATTATTTTCAAATATTTTATAATATATTTTTGAAAACATTTTTGAAAACATGGATTTTGTAATAAAAAGGAGTTCCAATTGAAGAGAGAAATTTGATAATATATTCCTAAGAACATTTTATTAATTATCTTATGTTCCCAAGAGAGGAAAAATGGTTCTCATATATTGATATATGATGATTAATAAAAGATTATGTAATATTATGATTGGTATAGGTATATGGACTATAATATTTCATAAAAAACATAATCATTTACAACCTCTAAAAGTGATGACATTGTTTCAGTAAAGTACTATCACTTTGTAACATAGAATCATACTGTCCAGGTAAGAAAATTAAATTAAATCAAGCATAATATATCAGGAAAATAGGTATATTCATGTTATAACATGTAAATTGGATGTATATACATGTTGAAGAATAATTTATATGGATAAAAAACATGAGTCTCAAAGAAGGAAAATTGAGACAAAACTATTTTACCGATTTCGTAACTTGTAAATCAAAAACCCCCATGAAATAAATATCATATGTGAGATATATAAATACATATAAACTTTATTATTATAATAATTCAATACATCCATGGTAAGCATACACACCACCAAAAAGGAATGGGCGGTGAATAAATCATGTATCTCACGAAAAAAATGTTTGATTAAATCCCATTACCTTTTGTCCTGAATAACATCATAATCATCCAAACACATGTGACTAAATATAAAATTAATATATATATTTTAAATAAAAATACTATTATATAAATTACCATATATTTTTTGAACATACGTCATATTACCCTCTTGTTAATAATCACATGTTAATGTTTTTCTTCGGGTAATATCAGTATTCTTCTTCACATGTGTCTTATTTTTTTATATCCATGGTACATATAAATATGTCAGGATTAAAGAATGTAAAAAACGATATAAATATCATATATATTATATGTATGTGTATTATAATTGTTTATATAATATAGAATTATGAAATGGAATACACTGTTCATGGAGATGGAAAGTCATACGTATGCATGAACGTTGTCTCCATTTTCTATAATACTGAATGAATTAATGAAAAATAGATATTATATATATATATATATGTATATATAATTACTTCAATATAATTAATATTTTGTATATATCATATAATATCACTAAACTCAATATTTATACATTCTACGTAGTGTGTTAATTAATAACATCTCTTTGAGGGGGTGGTAGTCCACACTCCCTCAAATGAAATTATTGGTTTTTCACAAAATGGAAATTTTTAATATATATCATATAAAAATATTAAAAACAATAAAATACAAAATAAATATAATATATAAATTATATAAATATAGTTCTCATCATAATTTCCACCATGAGAGGTTGTATAGAAAATTGAACGCTCGTCGTTTGGTGATGTTGTAGTTCACAAAACATAAAAATAGTGTGTTTATTTTCCATAAGATGGTTATGTGTATTAGTGTAGGTATGAAAATTATCATAAAAATGTCAAATTATATTTACATTAATGGAGTTTTTATAAAATCATGGAATAATGCTAGTAGAGTGTTAGAGAATGAAAATAAAAGAAAAGAGCTTGGAAGAAGATGTTACCAATTACTTAGATAACTCTTTTTAGTTTTTCTCAAATGGATTCCTTGGATTATTTTCTATTAAAGCTGAGGCCACTAAGAGAAATATATGATGTTAAGTGTATTGGGAAGATCGTGGAAGAACCTAAGTGATTTGAGAGGTGAGAAGAAGAGGTATATTTATATTCCTTTTTACAGTGGAAAGAGAGTTGCACTCTTATAAATACCAAAACATTTTAATTAATGTGAGGTATAACATATATAATATTCCTCCAAAAAAGAATAATTAATGTATTAAAGGAGAATAATGTTTTATAAAATACTAATAAAATGTAAATTTTAATAATATGGTTCCTTAACTTCTATAATTATAGAATTTTATCATTTTGGGTTTTATTAAAGCATCTAGTTTTATAATAAAAGTAATTTCACCTTTTTTAATAATATAAACTTATATTTATTATAAAATATATATCCATTGAATTATTAATGTTATTTGGAATTTATAAAAAAAACACAAGTGTTTTGGAAGTTAATTTTAAAACAAGCATATTTGAAGCACAACAACTCTATTTAAAACCTGACCATTCAAACAATGTTTTTATAATACATGGTTCAATATATAAATTTTAAATGATCAACTAGTAAATTAATTAAAAAATTAAATATATTTTGAAAATTAAAATCACACTAAAAAATATAACATTTGAATTAATTTTATATCATTTAATAAAATAAGATTTATTTTAAAATTATAAAAATGTCAATATTGACATTTTTTTTTAATTTTAATTATCAAATATCACACTAATAGTGGTATGAAAATAAATTATTTTTAAAGATTATTTAAAAAATATTAATCTTCAGAAATAATTTATGTAAATAACCCAATAAATTTAATTCATTTTTAACATTTTTAGTATCATTTATTTTACATAACTATTGACTATATAAACACTACGTTGTCCTTTCCTAAGAATTTTAAGTAACTAAATACTCTCTAAAAATTATTTATAAATTATAATAATAAAAATAACCCATTTATATTTCAAAGGGACTTACATGACCAAAATGATCATGCATTTTTACATATATTAGTGTTTTCTAAATTTCAATGGTAGGGAAGGTGGACTTTTTTGTTTTTCCCATACATAAACTTTTTTATAGAAAAAATCCATCTAATAATTTATCAATAACACATAAAATTAGAACTAATATGGGTTATGGTTTAATTATTATCAACCACTCTTCTTTGGATAATTTTCCTGGTCCTTTTCACCTTTATGGATATGGTTTTGTCCGTGATTTGGATTTATCTTACCTTATCATTATGATTAACATTAATGCCTTTCACTAATATTTAATTTCAAAATTAATGTTGATGTTATTGGACCATAAATTTTATCCTTATTAAAAAAAATTCAGGTTTTTGAAATCCAAATCACACAAGTTGGATAATTGTGTTTATGGCTAATCCTGTAGACGAGGCGATAAAGTGGGGTTTTAAAGTAAAAAAAATCAAAAGATCAATAAGAATTTAAATCTAATTTCAATATTAAAAAATTACACTGAAATATATTCTATTTATATATTTATAATCTATCTACTGTGACTTTAGATGAAATTTACAATATAATTTAACATTAATATTTTTTAAAATGAAGAGGCGTCTTCTAACATAAATATGGTATTTTTCACAATTAATCAAGAAAATAAAGTATCTCAAAGATATCCCACAAAATCACACTAATATAATTTTGATATCAAGATTTTAAAAATGATGTTTAAATTTAAAAAAATTATAATTTTTTTAAATTAGTTTTAAAATAGGCGTTTCGTTAAAAGGATGTAAAAAATCAATCTAACATCTAACGTAAGATAACATCATTGTTTTATATAGAGAAAGATAAAATTTATGATGCATTTAGTGAAAAATTTACTTACTATTGAATATAATGGAAGACATAAATAATTATTTACTATAAAAAAATTTATTCTCAGTGATGCGTGAAATGAAAATATAAAAAATATTACATTAATTCGAAAAAATATATTTTACCAAAATCATGGGGTGTTACACTCCAGATCCACCTCCCTGTACTAATGGAGAAATTTATTGTTTTATTTTGAGGATAGGCTCTATAAATGTTTAATGTTGGAAGATGGTATTTCCATATAATATAAGTAATGTCGTTGAGAAGATGGCTGATGATGCATTATAACGAGTAGGAATTTTTGTGCATACTCAACATTAATTATTTTACTATTTAAAAAGTACTCTTCAATTAATTCAATTTTCACCATGTGAGGAATGTATTGGGTGGGTGAGAAAGCTTTCAGTTTTGATGGGTCCCCAAATTTGGATCCTATTATTTATTTTCACTATTTTTGTGATGGGATTAAATTATATGGCTGTATTAATTATCAATATTTAGTTGGAATGAAAAAATATAAATGTAGTTGCCTTAGTACAACATCTAATATAAGAAACATGTTTGTAAATCGCTTTTATAGTTAAATTGTTTACATAATAAATCTATTTCTTGGTCATAATGGATTTATGAAATCAAATCCCAATGTATTGTTATGAAAGGATAACATAGTTGTAACATTAATTTCGAGTTGAAATCTAATTTTCATTATTGAATTTCTAATGTAAATACATTCAAGGAAGTGAAACAATGAATTGAATCTAATTTCTATGATAAGATATTTCATTTTTTGACGTGATTTCCATAATAAAGAAGTTAATTAGTTTTTCATCCTATGATTCATTTTAATGTGCATCAGTTGAGAGGTTATGAGGTCAGTCTAATTGCTTATTTTTATTGGATTATTTCCTACAATTACAGACTCTAAAATATTTATGAAATTTTTAGTAAATCGTTCCGATATACTATTTTTGGATATGTTACTTGTGTTCAATTATTTTTTCATTAACATTTATTTATGTGAACAATTATATATATAATATATTTCCCATTTTCTTTTTTATTTCCAATGATTATAGATTTTAAGTTTCTATAGTTTTATTTCATGTAAATGGGAGCTCTTGAGTATATCTCCATCCTGAAAAGTGGTAACTAATCATAATATTGGGTTTAATCTTATTACAAGGGATTATTATGTATCCTTTTCAAAGGAATTTGTGCCGACATAGTTCAGTTTCCCATAATTGGTAATGTCACATCTTTTAAGGTCATTTGATTATGAAATATCCATGATGTTTAAAATATTATGATAATCAATTCTAGTAAAATAGTACCCAACTATGGATAGTGTGGGACTTAGGCATGAGTTGTCTGTTCGGGTTAGAATTTAATGAGAGTACAAACACATTAGATTTTTTGGATTCACAATGAGTATGTTCATCTGAGGATAATGTGTCCTTGTCTATAATAAGATCATAAGAGGAATATATGGTCACATTCTAGAATTAATATGTCCCTATAGGATAGGCCATGGGTTTTTTAGTATATTTCTCCAAATGTGGAGATCCCAAGTGTTATATCGATGAATAAATGGATGTCTATGCCCAAATGTGAATAACTAGATAAGGAAAAAACACAGATAATATTATGAGTAATATAGCCACATAATGTTGGAAACAAAGGGGGTGGTATGTTTTAGCCTCAGGTAGATTTTCTTTGCATCTACCCGAAACAAGAATAAAAGATTGTGTAAATTTAGTGAAACAATTTTTGGCCATGTAACTAGAACAATCCAAGTGGTTTAATAAAATAAAATAATGATATTGTAGTGTAGTTTTACTTCATATGACATTGATTTCTTCTATAAATATTAATTTCATGTTGTGGGGATGCATATGTCGTTAATGGAGTGAAATTATAATATCAAATGTTCTTACACATGGAGGGGATACACTTGGAATTTAGTTTGGGTTTTACTCATAATAAGTGCTATATTTTGAAGATATTTTCTTTATACTAATAAAAATAGAAAATAATATATCTATCTTCATATTTGTCACTCTTAATGTGAGAAAAAAAGTGTTAATGAGGGATCAATAACATTCTTTGATAGCGTGCAATTATAATTGGATATGAATTATACCTAAGGAGGAATCACTTCCTCTTGTCTTATAATAAATTGGTAAGGGGGAGTAGGGTATAAGGATGGATTAATGTGGTATCCTATAAGAGGGACTGAAACTTTAATCTAAGGAGGGTCCAATGTCTAATTTATATTATTTAATTAAAAATAAACCTATCATTGAGATAAAACTAACTACTAAATATTTTCAAGACAAGGTCCCATGTTGTTAAGGAAATCCACAATTATTCTTTTTCCATGGGTTAACATTATTTGGGAGGAAACCCCATAGCCACCTTTTATCAATGCAGTATATTATTTAAGGGGTGTAAATTTATGTGTACATGTTGATCATGTGATTCTAGGGAAAAAATATCAGGTAGTCTCGTGTAGGTAGTGCTCAGTATGAGGTAACATCATGTTTATTAAATGTATAATGGAAGGGGAAATCTTGTGTGAGAGATGCATGCATGGCGGACCCTTCCATGTTTTATATATTATATTAGGGAATCAAAAAATATGATTTTATTTCATTATAATTTTCGGGTGGATGGCCAACCCATATGGCATGTGTGTAAAATGGTATGATTAACACTATAATCTTATAGAGATGATCCTTTCAAATGGTTGGCTAATGGTAGAGGCTTTTCATTTCTGATCTATACATTGAAAAATACTACAGTATATTTTTTAGATTATTGAAATGATATCCTCTGTGGTGATCACGTGAAGGGTGGTGAGTTAACTAAATTAGCCAATGATTGTGGGAGTGAACCATCCAGTAGTGGCATGATATGATTGTTCATCCTTGAATGTTTTCTAATGTCTTTGTATTCTAATAAGATGCATGATAGGTGTGGGATTCATTTCAAATTCAATATGGGAATATAATAACATTTTTTTGCGATTTTAGGATCTAATTGTATGTTCATGAAGGAATTATTCACACTTGTAGGTTAACGATATCTTTGTATCCAAGGTTTGGTACCACATGTTTTGAGGCTTGTGCATTGAACTCCCATATGGGACTTCATGAACGGAGTTATTTTGGGATATGATGATTAACTATTATTTTCATATATGATTACCTCTCTCATGGTGTGTTTTTTAAATAGAATTGGGTATTTAAATGAAATTTTTGAATCATCCATTTTCTTAAATAGGAAGCCACAAATTACAGGGTATGTGATTGATTTTTCGTTATTCCAACGGAGTTTGTGTTGGATGAGAATAGTTAGGGAGATAATTTAAATTTATTTTTTGGGTGACCATCAGGTGTTCCCCTAATGGAATCACTATGGAGGTTCTCAATCATGGGTTTGATGATTATTCACCTAGTTGATAGGTGACCATGAAACTTATTCATCTCGATATCATACAACTGGTTCAAAAAGGATATATGGTGAAGGTATATGTCTCTTTGTTACTCTCTCTTTTCTTATAATTAATTTTGGTAATTCTCTAATAATCTAATTTTAGACATTATTTTTTGATCCACCAGAAACCGCAAGTCATTATTTCCTTTTTTTATATTTACAAGTCCAATTAAAAAATATAGGGGGATAATCTCTCATTTTTATGAAGGAAAAGTTATTATATTCATCAACCCCTTAGACTTTTTCTTTATGAAATTACTTGTTGATGTACTAGTAATTTTGTTCTATAACCAGCAATATCTTATTTCATATTCACCAAAAAACATCTCTCCTAGATATCTCAATCCATCTTTATATTCCCTTACTAGATAGTAAAATTTGGTGACTGTGTATCACTCAATAACTCTTATATCTCATGATTTTTATGGTACACATAGTCATGACCTAAATCTAAAAATTCCCATAACATCTATATAGATATCTATGTAATTTCACATTATTATTCCATACATGTTATTTTTATCTCCACATAATACCATTAATATTAATTAGTCTTCTCCATAGATGATGGTTGGAAAGAGTTTATTCAATGTGCGATGACATTTTGTACTTTATAATCCCATATCCATCCTTTATGTGTCTAATATGATTGTCCACATCTCAATCATTCTCATGGATAAGGTATAATAATATTTTATGATTATGGAATCTTTCACATTATAATCAATATCAAGACAATAATTGATTGAGAAATCATAATACTTGATCTGCTCTAAACGTATTTCATAGTCCAGGTTGATATCCTTCTATGTGAATATATACATAATTCTCTTATAATTGAGTATATTTTATACATCATTTAAAATAGTTAATTCTTCAAAATTATAAACATTTATATTAATATATCTAATTATATATTGATATTTTGATAGTTCTGTTATTTGATTTTTTATTTTCAAGAGACATATATAATCATCATATCATTTTTCAAAACAGCACTACATAATCCCTTCTAAAAAGATTAACTAATGATTAAAAATTATTCCATACTTATTGGTAGTGGGAGTAATGTTTTAGTTATAAGAATCATGATCAAATCCTTGAATCTCTCTTTGAAGTAATTATTGAATAAGATATTTACTCCCATCCAAGCCGGCCCAGTTAGTAGGTTTGATAATCAATATAGGATCCGAAAAAATAATTGATAGTTGGCAACTAATATGAGGGAAAGGTAGATTACAATTACATATTCAATTTTATCCCATTAGAAAATAAATGTTTACTTCAATGGATCCATATATGTCCCATTTTTATTTATATTATTCTCTATGAATGTTACCTTATATATCCAAAAGTCACATTTACTTTTATTCACATATAAGTCTTCCATTCTCAATGGATTTACTAGAATACAAATAATTTCTTTATGTCCCACTTTGATTTTAGTTTATTTGATAATATCATCAATAAGTAATACCACAAATTAACCAAGGTAATCTCTTAATACTCTATTCATATTGAAAATAAAAATACTTGGGTCCCTTGTGAGTCTGAATGGCATCACTGTGAACCAATGGTGTGTGTAAAATATTCGAAAGGAAGCAATTGAGAATATTTACCTTATTTATCATCAATTGAGGATATCCTAAACAATAATCAACATTAGTTAATAAATCACCCCCATGTAAATGATTAAATAATTTCACAACATATGGATCGGGACACATATTTTTTACCATGATTATTTTGGAGTTCTTGATAATAAATGTTGAAATGAAATAACTTATCCCTATTTATAACAAATATTTCTGTAATATTCCATGGTTTAGCACATGGTTATACGATCATGTTATGAATATTTTGATATATTGTTTCCTATTTTATTCTAGTATAATGGATTTTAATCAATTGTGATTCTTATATATAATAATATTTCCAGGTATAAGATCAATTGAGAACAAAACCACCCAGTTAGAAGGAATCCCATAAATTTCATAATGGATTTCATCAACATATTCTCTCACAAATGGTTGAAATGTGTTTTCAAAAGAATATTATTCATCCTCTATCTCCTTGAATATAATCACAGCATGATTTATGATATGGGATGATATTTTATATTCCTAGAATATGATGTATGGTCTTTATAAATCAATCCAATACATTCCTATAACAGTAATATATTCCTATAAAAGGTATATTAGATGGTTTTTTTAGAGATTCTACCCAAATATATTTACCGTGGAAGAGATATACACTTTAGAAATAATTATTTTACAATTTTGTGTTCTCATAGATAATCTTACCTCCATGTATTGATATTGAATTTGAATAATTCTACTAAATTTTAATGAAATGAAAAATTGTGTATAAGTATAATAAAATATGAAATTTTTATTCATGAATGAATTATAAGGTTACCCATAATTACTTCATTGTCATGATCCACCTTAACATAAGTGATATCATAGGATATGAATTTCTCTCTATCATTTTATGTTGTATTTGTTGGCTATCTTCCACACCCCATGGCATAAAAAATTGACTTATATGATTAATGTATTATTTTCAGTTGAAAATTTGTACCATAGGTTGAAGATTTATTAGGGCCTTCCTTTCATATATTATGCATGTTGTATTATTCGACACTATTTTAAATTTATTAGATTGAAGTCACTATACTCTTAAATTGGATAATATACTATTTCCCTTGAAAAATCACCCAGATTATTATTCCCCTAATTATGATAATTGGGAGGTTGTATTTTTTCGATATGTAAGATTTATTCATTGATCCTCCATAGTTATACTCCACTCTACGATTTCTTTTATCATTCCTCATGACCATATAGAATTATTAATATCCATCTCAACATTATGGCACAAATTTAAAAGTTCCTCAATGATTTCAAAGTAACAATTTGACATAAAATGTGAATACTCAACCTTATCACTATAAATAAGAAACCATCATTAATTTCTAGGAATTATATACAAGAAAATATTTATTGTGATTAAAGGATAGTGAATGGAAAGTATTTATTAGAATTTTTTATTGAATCCTTCCCACTCCATTGATTCAACTTATTCATTGGTAACATGTTCCACTAAACCACTTACCTCTTGAATTAATATATAGTCGGTATGAATTTTTGTTGATCAGAGCATTGGAGGAAAATTAGTATCATATAAATATAACTAATCCATTATCCAATGATTAGGGAATCAAATATCCAATAATAATTTTAGGCCTTTGTCACATAACAGAATTTTCTATATATTATTATTTCTTGGTAGAAGGGTTATCTTGATATTATTAATGTTATTCTTCATAACATGATTCTGTTGAGAAAGTATTTCTGTCAAGATGAATAATCTATCTCCCTTAATATTTGGAATAATTAAATTTCCAATCACCTTAGTTATTTATATGATTCCTTTTATTTTAATAAATTTAGTTAAATAAATGATTTTTAATAGTGATATCTATAAAACAATAAAGAATGTAAAAGATAGAAACCATAAATTTATAATGAATAAATGATAAAAGACATGTATATTATAACATATTAATTTCTATGTTTCAATATATGTTATCGATTTTCATTTTCATATTAGGTTTCCTTACCAAAATAGTTTTATATTAATTATCAAATTATATTATATCATAATAATATATATTTTAATCCATAAAAAATGTTCATCAAGATCTTTTAAATCAACCCAATAATATACATTGACAGTGTTGAACCAGGTGTGCAGTTAGCCCAAAATTGTTTTCCAATGATTAAAGATCAAGTTAATACCCAACCAAAATTTTCAATGTTATTAGTCCTAATTGAATTTATTACAATCCCTACTCATGTTTCTATCAATATATGTATTTATCTGATAGTATAAACCTGATTTATACATTATAAAAGATATATCATTTTAATTAACCTTATAACTAGGGTTTTAACTAATGATTATTATCATAATACACCAAACAAGGACCATTTTATAATAATAAATATATTTAACAAAACCTTCAAATAATAATTCCATTATATTGGTTATTATGTTCCATAAAATATAAACAAAAAATATAGAGGTCTAGTGTCTTTATAAGATTTGTAATATATTACATCATAGTGAACATATAATACATTATTTTTATTTTGATATACCTAAAGTGATGATAAGTTTCTACTTTTCACTTACAACAATAAAGGATATCCTAGTGTAAAATATAAATACAATTGTAAGCTATTAATCATTGTGAGTTGATAATTTGAGTAATACTTGATGATTAATTAACACATATGAGGGAAGAGATATATCTTTTTTTAATAGAAGATAATAATTATATTTAATCACTTGGAATCAAATAATAAGAATATGATATCATAATATCATGGAATATTATAAATGTGTCAATGATAAAAAAACCAACCTTCAAAAGAATATGTTGAGGCTAACTTCCACAACAACATAACATAGTATGATATGTTAACTATCCATGAACCATACATTGTATCTCATGAGATGCAAACATGAAAAAATACCTTAGGGGATGTATAATTATGGTACCACCCATAACATCATAATATATACATTAAAATGTGTGTAAAAGAAACAAAATAAATCATTTATAATGAAAAATAATTATAAAACCCTTGAAAAAGAAATGGGTTACATAATATTACCCCAATGTAAAACAATTTATTCTCAAAATGGTTCCAAGAAGGGAAGTTATTAGAGTATTTTATATGTTATTAAATGAATATGGAATCATGTATCATGATTATGTAGTGAAAATGAACAAATGATTGGAAAAGTGGGTACAAAAATAGAACTATAAAAACATTTTCTTTTATAAATAAGTAAATGTCCATTATAAGAAATAAGTTCATTCATTTTTTAGATAAAAATTTTTAATTGGATATATTTTAATGAAATATTTTTTTATAATTTTTCTTAATGTCAAATCATTGAAAAGAGTTGTATAATAAAATAGATAAAAAATACAAATGATATATTTAATCAGGTTCTCATAAAATAATGGTTTGATAATGGGATTTTTAAACCCTTGTAACAAAATAAATTAAAAACAATATAAATTGGTATATTTTTATGATATATATATGTATAACATAGAAAAATCATGTCATAAGAATAGTGATATAATGTTTCATTTAAATGAAATAAAAAAACAAAAGGAAAATTGGTTTGTTAAAAATTACCTTATGAAGGGTCTTAATTTCCAAATATATATTTATAACATAATAAATATTTTTTATTAAATAATAATTTTTAAAAAAACATGTTTATTTTATGTATTATTGTTATTTAAGGATGAATTATAATCTTTTCATTAGGATTTATTGTTTATATTCACTATCCCGAGGTCATTTGTGTCATGGATCCAACTTCATATCAGTTCATCGATAAATATTAAATTTATTATGAAGTAGTTATATAATAATAATGGTATAATGAAATAATTTTCATTCCACTAGTTGATTTTAAATGATTCCATATATCCATATGTTCACAAATGTTGGTCGTGTTCTTTGAGTGTAGTTTTATTGTTTAATTGTTTGTTAAATTTAATGTTTTTTTGACCATGGTGAAATTATGGGATTTAATACACATGTTTATTTACCAACGAAAAATTTTTAGGAAAAAAAGAATATTCTTATTAATATAATAATTGAAACTAAATTACTATTATATTAATCAATTATTTTGGTTATGAAAATGAAAAAAAATATTCTTGGGGGTAGTTAAAAAAAATTAATAAAAACCAAAATTTCAATTTTCAATAAAAATAGTGGATGTTATATAAAATATATTCCATTAACATACTAAAATTTTAATATTTTTTCCATAATTATTTACATATTTAAAGTTGTATGAGATACATTTAAAGGTGGTATAAGAATAAAATATTGAAAGACCTTAGTTATGATCATTACAATTTCCTTTCCATTTATTTTCTTAAAAAATAAATTATTTATATATTCGATGGTCATTCACTGTGACTACAATTCATATGATGGGAAAAATAATATTAGGGAGTTATATGGGTTGATTTTTAGTTATCTGTGGTATTTTTATAGTAAAGATAAATGTGGGGATGAGGGTTGTATTTATAAGGGGGTGAGTGTGTTTTTTTAAATAATAATTAGTATTTTAATATTTTTTAAAAAACTAACAATAATGGTTATTTGTGACTATATAAAGTTATTGTTTTATGTGTTGTCGAGACAATGGCCACTTATATAAAACCCAGACACTACTGACTCTATAAACAATAACAAGACGTGTAACATTTATATATTTTATTAAATATCTTCTTCCATGTGAATTTAATTTCATTAATAGCTTGGGTCACATGAAATTTATAGTTTAAAATATATTATATTAAAACCCATGTTTATCATTCATTTCACACAATATAGATTTCCTATAATAATGTGTATTTCACACAAGGTTGCATCTTACCAGATAATAATATACTACCAATAATATAATTTTACATGATAGATATCACCTATCCATTAAAATGGTTGGAATGAATGGAATTAACTAAATTATGTCATTATAGTTTAAGAATGTATATATGATGAATCAATTGGTAACCAATTAATTATAAAAAAAATCACAAATTGAATATAAAAGATGCATTTTTATGAACAACCATCTTTATGAATAGAATATAGTTTTATCTTAACAAAATAAATTAATAAATATTTTTGAAATATATTGATGATTTTTTTGTGATATATTTTAATTTTTTTAAATTCATCCAGAATTTTTAATAGGCTAATTATTAGAATAAATCTACCTTCATGTATATAAACATTTGTATTTTTAAAATATAGTTTTACTACCTTTTAAATGCACCGTTATTTTAAAACTAAATGATTGAAATTATATAAATTCTATTTGAAATAATAAGATTATATTTTTTTTTCAAATTTTAATTTATAAATTTTGGTTGGGTGTAGATTTGATACTTTTATGGGGACCTTTCTATCTTTAGGAATAGCGAATGTTACCAAGTTTTAATTTATAACTGAATTTTCATATAATTTATTTATACATTTAAATTATATTTCAAATTAATATATTATCTAATTTTATCAATTAATTATAAATTAATAAGATATGGGTCACTAGAATCAATTTGAAAATGTTGTTGGATATAATAACATTTCAAACATTTCTTATTTTCTCATTAAACACTTGTTGCCTCATTTGGTCTGTGGGTCATATTTTAAGTTAATACCTTCAACATCCAGGATAGGAATTTACAACAATGAAATAAATATTTATAATACGAAAATTTATTAATTTATAGTACATTTGAATTACATTATTAATTATAAAATTGGTGATTGAAATTAAAATTGTGTATATTGATTAAGGTAAAATGTGTTTACTTAGTTGATACACATTATTCTTATGTTTCCAAATGACCAAGACAGTAGTCCAAAACCCATTGGATGGAAAATATTTTACCATATCACATATTCAATCTAATTTGGAGATTTAGTGGAGGGAAATTATGTAATTGAGTCCTCTCAATAAAAATTTCCATTTTATATTAACAAGAATTCCACTACTCCTCACCTATAAAATGGCACCCACCCACCCCATATTATCCCACCACTCAATCAATTTTGATCATCCAAAACCTATTGGAATAATATAAAAACATCCCTAATCTGATCATACATACCTCATTTTTGGGTGAAATAAAACCATGGAAGGGCTTTGGTTCAAATATAAATGAGTTACCCAAAGAAAACGTAAGAATTTTAAATGATAACTTTTTCATTATTTCATTCACCACCCCTTCAATTCTTATCATTACATTCTAATATAATAAAATTATAATACTAATTATACTTATATTTTTTATGATAAGGGTAATACATAAACCTACACACAGTTCCATAAAATGTGTAATGAAATACTATTTTTGTGTACGGTGTACTATAGCCTCATTAAATGATGTTGGTCGTTTTATATTTACCACCGCTTATGGATGTGAATTAATACTAATTTTTTTTTATATAATATATTTGATATTTAATGATTTCTTAAAAATTATTGAAATATTATATAACACATACCTTCCTAATGTTCAATATTTTGGAATATAATAACACAATTTATAGATATATTTTTTGGGAATACAATAATATCGTTTGGGGACATGTAGACTTCTGCCTCCACAAAATGATGTGATACATTCAAAAATTACATGGAATGTATTTAATATGGGTTTAATAAAAAATATTTTACATAAATGAAATATATATGATAATCATGACATAATTACCTATCTATAAATATAATATATCTTTTCCTTTAACAAATATTCACACAATGATAATGTGATATCATAATTCATGGACATATGGAAAACCTCCTACATAAAGAATTATGATTCCTTTTACATTGATAAAATTATATATATAAGAATATATGATTAAATAATATTGTATTTAATTTATACAAATAATTTTTGAAATATAAATGTTACTTACCTTCCACCCATAATGATCATTGGAAAATTGGAACGTTACTCATTTGGATGAACGTCCAACTTTCTCTATGATTGTACTGTGGATTCATTTTTCATAACCACATTTTATAATTAGTTTTAAAGGTATAATTGATGTATAAATATTATTATTATTTCATGACTATTATTGTGTATATGTTTATATAATTACCTCATTGAACATATCCAACCAACCATTTTTATTTATGACACACAAACCAAATATGTTTAAAACACTCAATTTATACTTAAATTTCTATGTAGTTGTATACAAAATTGTATTAATTTAAATAAAAGAAATTGTAAACATGAAAAAAATATAATAAAGTAAATTAAATACATAATTTTATTAAACAAGAAAATAAATACAAATGTGAAAATTTGTACACAATGTAAGGGACTTCGTATAAGTCCCTTTTCACTGAGGCAATTTTATGATGTTATACACCCACATTTCATTATGAGGTGTATACACAACCCTTATAAGAAATCACAACTTAATTTATATATTATAATTTTAAGTAATGATCTGTTAAATTATATTTTGCCTTGGGGATTATGATTCAAATGTTTCAATGTATTATGGGATATTTTGGAAGGATTAATTATTATCATACTTAAAAATTTTCATAATTATATTTTATAGGTATTTCCATTAGTTAAAATTAAAAGCCTAATTTTAACCTTTCCTCAACCAGGTATTTATTTCATTGATATAGCCATCATTATTTCTTCAGAATAATTATGATTGATTTGAATTATTTTTTATGGATTATGTTATATTTCTATAGGTTAATATTATTTCAAAGTAATGGTTATTAAACCAATTTATTTTTCCTGTGTTAGTAATGTTTCAAAGATATTTATTATGGAAGTCATAAATTTTCAATGGTCTAATCATGTTTCCTTGAGATTCTTATGGAAAATATTTCTTTCACATTAGTGAATCTGGTTTAAAAGGGATTTGCATTAAATATAATCATTTTTCATGGATATGTCATATTAATAATGATAAATGATTGTTTCTATGTGGTTTATTTTTAATGTGTTTTATTAGTTACATTTTAAGGGGGATTATACAAAATAGGTGATCCTGGTATGTCATATTTTAATGTTTCATTCCTATTATAGCTCATGGGTGATCATGATGCTACTTATACAATGTATTAAGATCTGTTATAGCTCATGAGAAATGTCTGACCTTGATATAGTAGATACGAAGGGTTGGTTGCCATTATATCTCGCAAGTGAGCCCAATATATCACAAATGAATTGTGAACCCAATTATAAAACAACATTTCATTATGTAATGATAATTCTATAAGTCTGTATTATTTTTATACCATTTAAAAGGATTTTTAATGGATTGTGTGAATATGATTCTCAATGTCTCCTAGAATAGTTTTAATTTCATTATATGGGTTTGAATGATCTTCTTCAAGAAAAAATTGTTTTTTAGTCATGTGGGGATGTTTTATATCATATATTCAATGATATTTGATGATAAATGTAAATTTTATATGATTTTCCTTGTTTTACTAAAAAATTAGTTTACATTATTTTTATACCCCTTATATATACTTTCAATCATTATTGTTTTTTAAAAAGATTTCAAAGAATTTAAATATGTGTAATTTAAAGGAACAAGTCAAGTTAGAAGTCATTGATATTTTACAAGAAAATAATTCATTCACTATCTTAAATTTTTTATATTATGTGAAAACAATATACTAATCATAAGTGTCCAATTTCAATATTATATATTTGTTATATATGAGTTATGGCCTATTTCTCTATAACTCTAAAAAATAAAATATAATCAATGTAAAATAAAGAAAACTCCTAGACATAATCTCATGATTTCTAAATAATTAACGATTGGTCCTTATAATTTATATCCAATGGAGGTTTTGGTAACATTAGCGGTTAAGTTAGTGTTTACATATCCCATATATGTATTTATATTATGGTTATATTGAAAATATATAGCTTTTTAATATTATTGTATTAGTTCGTTTAAATTATGATTTTTCATCATGGAATTTTATTGAGGAAATAAGAATATTATAATGTGAAGGAATCAAAATATAAACATCTATCTCATACAGCATCATGAGGAGGTTTGAATCAAAAATTCGAAATTTAATGTACTGATGGACTCACTGACACATGATATAAATTTTGGTTGTATTCATGCTAGAGAGGGACACAAAATATCCTAAAAGAGTATTTCTACAGTGGATTAATTCATAAGGAAACATACCGCATAATTCAATCAATCATTCGACCTAGGGGTGGATGAAGGATGGATCAATTCCCTTAAGAATATATTTGAAGTCATTGAATCATTGTAAGATCAAAAGGTAACTCTTTCCATCTATCATTTTGAAGGTAATTATGATTGTTTGTGTCATTTGGTTAATAATTCAAGATAGAATGATGATATTGATTTCAAATAATGGGAAAATTTTAATTATCATTTCCATTATAAATATTTAATAATGTATGTTCATTTATGATAGAGACATAGTTATTGGAATTAATGATAAATGAGGAAGATCCAATTGCTGCATATGAAGAAAATATTGTATGATTATATAGGTATGTTCCTAATTACAATCATGAAATTTATGGAAAATAAATATATATTACTCGTGATTGAAACCACTTATATGATGGTATTTGGCCTATTGGAAATTTAAAAATTATGAGAAAGAAATTTTTTGTGGTGAGAATGTTGATATAGATTTTTCTGATAGTTATGTGCCACAAGATGAAAAGTGTATGAAACCGTCAGGGTGGCATGAAATAGTGAATAACTAAATTATAAATTCTGGAGGGAATCCTAAAACATGATCCATGAGTGGAAAACTTCATTTTTATTAATGTATGTATGGATATGGAATGTGTTATTAGTGTGTTATGTTTGGTCATAATGTTAATAACTCCATGTATAAGATCCATAGATAGTCAAATAATGAGATGATAGATTGGTAGTCAACAGTACAAATTTTTAATAAAAATCAGTTGTGAAATTGTGCTATCTTTTTTTTTCAAATAAGCATTCTCAGTGTGTAAATCATCATGATCAAATTATTAAAGGGATGTATAAATCATTTGTAAATTATATAGTTGATATTTGATCATAGTGAAGTGGTTAAACCCAAAGTGAGATCATAATTTTTCAAAGAATAACCATAATCTTGATGTATTAGTCACCCCTTATTTTTTTTATATATTAGATATATATTGGGTGACATTTATTAATTTTATACAGACGTATAAGATATATGATTGGAAGTTATTTTAGTAATAACCTAACAACTTGTGTTGATGTATGTTTAATGGTATTAGGGACCATTAGAGTTATATATCTACAGAAATATTTAGTTATAAATTTCTATGTTACTATTAATATTAATAAATTAATCAATTATATCATCACATGTATGTTTCAATTATCTTACTATGACCTCATCATTTTAGTCTAGGTTAATATATAGTGATTTGAAAAATGTCATGAAATCTTTGGGAGTATTATTTGATTCATTACAAGTTGATTTTATCATTTATACATGAAAATTCATCTTCAATACTATTTTTTTAAAAAAAGAGATGACTCCACTATGGAACATTATTAAAGGATGTATCTCTTCTCATGGAGTAAGTATATTTCCTTATTCTCATAATATAAATATCAAAAAAACAATTTCAACTATAAGAAAATGATCATAAAATAAAATATTATCATATTAACGGAATTTTTGATGATATCAGGGACCTTTTCTACACCTATATGTCTTGAGTTTTTCGTAATTGACATCCTCTTAACCATGTTCTCTATCACACTAGATTAGTCCCTCGGAATAATTTTTCCATTCTATGTCTATATTTTAATTACCTAACATAGTTCTCCCTATCCATAATCTTAGTTATGTGTAACATCTAGTGAAATATATGTGTTACAGTTTACCTTTAAATGAGCAAGCTATATTAACCATTTTTATGATATGAGTTACAAAAAATTAATTCTACAAATGTTAATCATTTGATAACCATAATGAATTGTGAGTTCGAAATTCATTTTCATGTGGGTATGATTCAACATCCCAGGATATTATATAGTATATTATTTCAGATTTATTTTTTTTTCTTTAATACCTTTTAGTACATTCAATTCACAATTTTTTTTGTTTTATTCAAAAAAACAAGTTTATTCTTTGTTGCAAACAACATTGAGTTCCTCTAGTGACTTGTATTACACATAGGGCCGAGTCTTTCGAGACGGAAATAAACTATTAATATTAATATTTAACAAAATTGTTATCACCAATCCATTAGAATTGATAGAATTAATGAGAATAACTAAATTATGAAATTATAGTTTACACATTATTATAAAATGGATTAATTGGTAACAAAATAATTATAAATGAAAATAAATTCCCATAAAATATAATGGATATATTTTAATGAATAATAATATTTATGAACTGAATCGAATTTTATCATGATAAATTAAATTACTCACTATTAGAGAAATATATTTATGAACATTAAATTATATATAAATATAATAAAATTATTTAAAATTCTTCTAATATTTTTATATGAGTAATATAAGAATAAATACACATTTTAGCATTAATGATTTTACATTTATTAAAAAGAGTTTAATTGTCTTTTAATGGAGAAATTTCTTTAAAACTACATTTTGAAACATTTATAAAGTATATTTGAAAAATTAAAATTTATTTTTTGAAATTGGAATATGAAATTTTACTTTCAATGGATTTTTGGAACTTTTAAGAGAACTTTCAAATTTTGATGAATAATGAATGACATCAAATTTTAATTGAAAATTACAATTTTTTGAACCTATTTATATATTTACATTACATTTTTAAATTATTTTATGCACTATGTAGTTAAATAATATATATTCATTTGTATTAATTTAAATTTTAAATTGGATAGAAAATATTTCATGCTTTTGACCTTTTCTGTATAAAAACACGTTGTCTCATACCAGCTGTGGAATAATTTTTAAAATAATTTTTCCCAAAAAATAATTGTAATTAAAAAAATTGGATTCAATATTTATAATATTTATAATTTAAAATTTATTTTAAGGTTATATTATTTTTTTACAAAAAATATTGGTGAATCTAATTAAAATTAATTATGGTGAATAAAGTAAATTTTTCTTTACGTAGTGGTTAAAGTTTAATCTTAAGTGGTCAAAAAAGACCTAAAAACGTGTCCAAGACATATTAGATTAGAATTATTAAAACTTATATCATATTTAATCAAATAATTATCATTATTTTAGGAACATTATTTAACAGAAACTTATTAATAGTGTTTACCTTTTTATATTTACAGGTATGTCACTCTTGCTCTTCTATAAAAATACACTCACTCCTCCCACTTCATCACACCAATAAAGACCTTTTATATATTACGAAACCTAAAACAATATACCGAATTCACTATTCTCATCCTATATCCCTCAATTTTGGGTGAATGGATACCAAGGAAGTCCCTTGGTTTAAGCCAAAACAATTTACCCAAAGAGGAGGTATCATTTTTCAACAAGCACTTTTGTTTTACTTCATTCACCACCCCATCAATCCTTCATATTAAATTATTATTCAAAATAATTTGAATCCTTAATATATTTATATATTTTTATGTTATTTTTCACCCAACACCTACTTACACTTCCATCATTTGTCTAACAAGATCAGCATCCCTGTGTATGGGGAACTACCCCCTTTTGAAATGATGTTCTTCATTTTCCTCTAACAACTCTCATGTTTGGTAATTACGATGGACATAATGTTTTTATATGAAATATATTATATTTATTTTTTATTTTCTACTTCTGTAAAAATAATTAATTCATAATGTCCTTATTTATAATTGGTGGTAATATGATTACATTGTTCAGTGAAGTGCAGACTACAACCTCCTCAAAGTGATGTAACATGTTCACAGTTGAAATGGATTGTGTTATGAATGGGTTTAATTAAAAAAATGGCATCAATGTAATTATTATTATATTTATGACTTAATTAAATTTATATAAATATAATATATCATTTTATTTAAAACCTCTTCAAAGACTAAAAAAGTGATAATGCTATTTGTGGACATGTACACTACTTCCTTCATGAAGGGATAATATACCTTTTACATCACAATAATTATATAGATAATTATATAATTTATAATAATGTGGTATTTATGATATATTGATTATTATATAATTATTAATTTTACTTTCCTTCCTTAATGATAATTTAAAAATGCGAATGTTGCACATTTGAATGCATTACATAACTTCTCCATGATTGTAACATTGATTCACCTTTCATAACTATATTTAATTATTGTTTTTAAAAGTATACTTGATTCGTAATTTTGATTATTATTTATTGATTATTATTCATTATTTGTTTATATAATGAAATACTGGACCATAGTCAACCCACCTTAGTTGTTTTGATGCATTTTACGAATATGGTCAAAACATCCGAAGTAGACTTAATTGTTTTTGCAGTTGTATAAAAAATTTAAAAAAGGAAATCAAAATAATGATAAAATTAAAAAAAAATATGAAAAAAGAATGTAGTTAATTTTTATTATTATTTAGGATGATAATTTCACATGTGACATGTCAGACACAAGGTAAGGGACATTGTCACCATTTCCACTAATTGAGGCATTGTTTTTATGTTGCAAAACTACCTTTTTTATAAAGTCTATACATATTACATTTAATATATAAAATCTTAAATTTAATTTTTATTAGGCTATATATTGTTTTTTAAATGAAATTACTTCATTTTTTTGCATTCAAATCTTTCAATGTGGTATAGGACACTTTGGAATGTTATAATATTATCTTCCTCATAACTGTTCATATTATTATTTTAATGTTATTTCAAATCATCAATGAAAAAACATCATGATGTTAATTATCCACCATTGTGGAAATATTATTTTTATACCTTCCTGATTATTTCTTTGTATGGATTATTATTTTTCTAGGAAATATTTAGGGAACCTGTTTCTTTGACACCGGTAAATATTATTTCAAATTGATTGTTATTGAAACAATTTCTTTTCCATGGATTACTCAATATTCACAGATATTTTCATTAGATCCCATTTATTTTCCATGGGTTAATCTTATCTCAATTATATTATTATTGAACCATTTTCTTGACTATAGGTTATTCCTGTTTCAAAAGGACTGGCATTAAACTTAATTATTTTCGAGGGGTTTATTATGTTATAAATGAATAATGATTGTATTTATGAGTTTAATGATGATATATTTTTTACTCTTTATAAGGTAATTGAGCATCATATTAAATGGGTGTGCATGAAACATCTTATAAATAGGGATGATACCCATTATAGCTCACTTATGTGCCTAATAAAACTTATATTCAGGGTTGACCCCATTATATCTCATGAGAATTGCATGAGACCAATATAGATTATATGATGTTTTGAGATGCAATTAACACTCAATGAGATCAGTATAATGTATAAGATGGGTGACCCCATTATAGTTCTCCATTTCATTAGGTAATGATTATGTTAGAAGTCTAAAATAGTTTTATTAAAATTTTAAGGTCTTGGGTTCTATGCATATGATGTTTTATGTCAAGTAAATTAATTTTATTTTCATGCTATAGGTTTTAATGATTGTTTTTGAAAAAATGTTTTTTTATAGTCGTTATAAAATATATTATATCATATTTTCAATGAAATTTTAATATTAAAGAAAAATTTTAAAGGAGTTTTTTTGTTTTTAGAAAACTAACAGATTCCATTATTTTTATATCCCCTACTTAGATTTTGTGATCATCCATATTTTTAAAATGTTTTTATAGGGTTTGTGTATGGTTAATGAAAAATAATAAGTAATTTTAGAAGTTATAGATATTTTCAACGAACATATTTTATACTTTATTTAAAATATTTATATTGTTGAAAAAATGGATACAAATCAGAAGAGCCCAATTTGTATTTGATGGGTTTTTATTTATGGGTTATGGAATAATTCTATAAAACTATAAACATGAAAATTTAATCAATGATAAATAATGTAAAATTATTGATATAAACTCAAGATTATGTAATCATTCAGGTAGGGTCCTTATAAGACTATTTCTCCACATGACCTCATGTGTGCCTCCACATATTCTATAAACTACTAACTAAAAGCAGTGGGTCTTATATAGTAATATAGAGAGACTATAATATGTATACCAGATTCATCTAAAGTACAAAAACTAATATAATATGATTCATCAATATAATAATATTGGAATAGTTTAAAAATAAATAGCCATTATAATAAAAAAAATTAAAACAAAATTTATTAATGCCAAAATAACTCTTATATACATAAAATAGACCACCCACTAGGATAGTAAAATATATAGACTATAATAAATGAAAATATTGACTCTATCTCTACATCACCCATGAGAAAAAACATTTCCCATGCTCTATGTTCCCACATGATCTATCCTTCTTGATCAAAACTTGTGAATTATGCCAATATATTCTTGCAATGACTATGTGAGAGATTATAGGCTACCCAAGTGTAATAGTGTCCCAAGAAGGGTGTGGGTACATTAATCAATTGGAATAACCCACCTTAGTCTCTCATAATAAAAAATGTAGTGAAATATACATATGAAATACTCATTTTTGTATAATTAATTCACATAGGAAAATAAAAAATTTCTAATTTTTATTCTTAGGTGTATGACACCGATCAATAATGTATATTGCATCCAGATTGAGGTGTCCATCATTATGTCACAATAACTATGGATATTACCTAACTTGGTGGATCTAAATACATGGCATCCATATTCATATCATCTCTAATTTAGTGACCTATCCCATGATAGGAAAATAATCCAAACTCCATATCCATAGAATCTCAAAATTTAATGTATTTACAAATTCTAATAGCAATAAACACATCAACATGATTTTTGGTAACCATCCCATGACATACCATAACTATGGATCAAAATATATGCTATCCTTGACCATATAATCATGCCTATGGGGATTGATTTTTCTTGAATCTTATGCATCTAGATATGAATTCTTTATAGCAATTAAACATTTGTCTAGGGATTTGGGGATACATTCTATGGTATTCAATATATATGGATACAAATATATGCTATCTATAACCCTATCTCTATGGTTTTGAGGCCCTATCTTATGGTAGTTCGTCATGAGGTATGAAATTCATGGCATCCACAACCATAGTTGAGCTCCAAATTGATGGAGGCTCTAATACCAAGCCCAAATCCATGGATGATAAAACCAAATCCATCTTGAAATCATGGCATCCCAAATATTTCACATTTTCACTAAGGGCCCATTCCATAACCCATCGTAAACAATAGATAAAAGATGGGTTTTTAAAACAACATTATAAAACACCATTGTACACAACCACTTTGTCATACCTACTTGGTACATGGTCAATGGAGAAACTTGATACCATATAACATAAACTCTCTCATGGTCAACTGGTCAACAAGGAACCCATCAAAGTCCCCTATACTTATTTATATTGCAGGTACCCTTACAAAGATCGTCATTCTTAACTATGTATTTGACTTACATCCCTCAACATCATTAGTAAAATATATCATACAAACATTCTGCACTGTATATACCAAATTGGAGTCAATAAAATACATATCCTTCTACTCATCTTGATTATTATGGTCATTGTCATTCCATTTTCAAAAAAATATCCCAACCCATCTGAGGTATATCCACTAATTCTCTTGAATATTCTACCAAGCCACATAGGCTTAACCTTACTCTCAAGAGGACTATAATCCTCGATGTATCTAAAAATACAACATTTTTCCTATTTGGCACATTAATCTCAATTAAAAACAATCCTCTTTCAATATATGGATAGTGTCCTTATTCAAGGACTGTCATGTCTCACAATTCTCATTCACCCCACTCAATGGGTCAATAGGCCTCAACATATCAGTGATCAATGCCTCGATCATCTGAGGAGGATGTATTATGTAAATTTATTTGGTCCATCATGATATAGGACATATATACTTTTTATATGGAATTCAATATAATTTATCCATTGGTTTTTACTTAAGAATAAATTAAATTAAAAATGTATTTAATGAAAAAATGAATCAACTAGAATATTTGCATTATAAATTATGTAATATTGAAGCTAATGGTCTAGTACATGACACAACCTACCCTTTTGATCATTTTTTATTATTTTCCAATGTTTTTTTGTAAGGTATAAGGCCTATCGATTTCCATCCATTTTAGTTATTGATCATCCAAGCATGTCTCAATGACCCATGGTCCTAACTCAAGAACAAAAACAATAATTAATTCACTATAATGTATATAATTAATTAATTTACATAATTTAAACTTAGTGTATTTAGATAAACTATCAATATTTCAACATCATATCAAAAAAAATAAAAAAACCCAAGGGAGGTCCTTTGGAGACTCTAGATTCCATCCCCATCAAAAGTCATATGTATTGAAACTATATCAAAAAAATTAAAATTTTATTTATAAATAAAAAAAATTATATAAATATATATCATTATATACCATTAACAAAAAAATGACTATAATTACATGGAAATCATCTCAAGGTATCAATATCCTAGGCTACAAAATCACTTTTGATTAGGGTGATTTCCACCGTGATTTGATAAAAATCCCCAAAAAATCATAAATGGTATTGAAAAAAATCAATGTAGATAAATGAAATATAAAATAGTAGAGGAAATGTGGAGGAACCTAATTTTTTATGTAATTTAATATCCCCCCGAAACCCTTAAAATGGTACATAAATGCGGGAGGGGGTATTCCCACCAATGCAATCTCATTCCTCACATTCATCTAAAGAATAATGGGGGTCAACCCCCCCACCCATTTTAATTTTTAAAAATCTCCATTAGGAATGTAACAAGGTGTGACCTTATGGGAAACATATATATAAAATATGTTTTATGTTGTAATATCCTTTCCACATCCTCATTTCAGTTATAAATTCCTTCAAAAAAATGCATAACACTTTTTACATCATGAATTATATATTCATATAGTGAAAGGAATGTAGCTACACTATTTAGTACCCAAAGCCATCTAAACTCTTCCCAATGTTCCTTGAAACAAATGTGACCTTCACTAAACTTTATCCTCATCCAATAACACCATATTCTAATGCTGAAATCAATTTTATCATTTTCTAGATCCATCTTCTCAAAATTACCAACCCAATGTATGGAAAAACTCAAATTTCCATTGAAGAATTAAACACATTTAGGCATAATGTTTTAATATATCCCCACCATAACATTAAAAATAATCAATAAGTATTATTGGAAAATAATTATATATTCCATCCAATCTATGTCAACAATTTCTCACCAACCGATCATACACAAGGTTGAAAATCCAAACACACATGTAAATCAAAAATAAAAATTCTAGGCACATAAAACTTTAAATCTGTGTCCAACACTCATATACATTTTCAGAAATATCAATACACCCTCCATAATGAACATCCATTCAAAAAAAAATTATACTATTAAATTATTCATCAGGTTAATGGTGCTCCCCATCATAGAATTGAATAAATCATGGATGATTCCGAGCCTCGCTATTTCTCCTCCATTAGATAAATCTATCAAAAACATTCTCTACAGTACAATGACCCACATAATATGATTTACATTTATCTACCCTGATACACATATGAAAATTACTTTTATAAGCTCGTACTACCACCCATATATGAGTCCTCATTGAATCAAATGAGTATTTACTGCCTTTTTATAGGATCAACATACACAAAAATTTAAATTATTAGTTCGTTGCAATCCTCAAAAGTCCATTATCAATCAAAACCTGACATTTATAATTCATAGTGTGAAATTTTGTTTCATTACAAATTAGTTTAACATCAATAGAGACCATTACTACATTTTCAAAAATGTATCACCACCTAAATCCTGAAATTAAATGGGTTCACCACTAAACAATGTCAAGAAACTGAGTTTAAAAACATGAAATGTACTCCATTTATAATGTGATCACCTTGATAACATTTAAAGAGAAAGAACTCAATCCATTACAACATATATACCCAAAACCTAGTATCCATTTATGATCAATATCACATAAGATAATATCATATTCATCCCCAATTATGGTTTTGTTGTGTTTGTTTTCATTTGAATAAAATTAAATGTACATTGTTGAAGGTGAAAAAAGAAAATATATGGAACATTATACTCATCATTGTAATTAGGGGATTATAAGCACGAATCATAAAAAATTACATTATGTTGCATATAAAAATTTAGGAATAAAAGGGTCATTAGACTAACTATGAGCCTGAAAAGGAATTACTGATCATAATGATTAATTTAAGTAGAGTCTGTATGGAGCCAATAATAACCTAACAATGATTTTATATTTTTAATTCAAAAAATTTATAATTATTTTTGAGAAACATATGATGAATTCCTTAGAAATGAATGTAGTAAAACTGGTGATAGAATAATGGAATTTTATAATACATTTCATTACATGCCTGGTGATTCTTGATGATATCAAATGAATTCAGTGTAATAACAAAGTCATGATTACAAGATGATATTTTGATAAAAATAAATTATTTGGTTTATAGGATAATAGGATGTGAAGAATTAATTATTATACTCATTGGTGTGTAGAACAACACGCAAAGAACAATGTATATTATTTAAATGAGAATCATTGGTGTGACCATATCAGAAGGCTAGAAGATTTTTCTTGATGAAGTAAATAAGTCATTTCTGACATCGATCCATCAGATAAGGTGTTCCACCGATCCATCATAATGGATTTTGACACCAATATATTTTTGAATTGTTGGTAGCTTTTCGATATGGTATACATTGTTTAATAGGAGGCAGAATGTCTGAGAATTGTTTTTTTGTATTTCTATTTTTGTAATAAAAACAAGAATCCATACTTTCTACTCTAACAATTAGGTCAAGAGAATAATAATAATAATATTGATTATATAAAGAATCGATGAAGTCTATTGTTCTATAATATACATCGTTCATAATATTGATGTAGAGACTAATCCATCAGGCACAGTTTAACACCAATAATGACAACGGATGTGGGATCATCGATATGTGGAATTTATGAAATGGATAAATACATTGAAAACATTTCAAATATAAAGAGTTAATATAAAACATCCATATTATCACAATTTTAGTGATTATAAGAAGTCATTGTATAGATCTATCTTTAGTTTGGCTTGTTTTATCATCGTAATGATAAATAAGAATGAAGAATAAGACTAAAGAATCAGATAAAATAAATGATTGTTTACATGATGAAGTCTTCTATTTTATGAAAATTTTGGGGAAGTTATATAAGTATTATGAAGATTTGAAGATGTAAAATATAAGGACATGAGTGAATGTGAAATTTGTGATTAAAAATTTTTATTAATTAGGAAGTGAAATTGGGTTTTATGGCATTTTAATTTTGGTTTTCCCATGAAAGGAGAGAATATAACATTATTAAAGTAGAGAAAACATTAATTGTGAACATGTTCCAAGAGCTGGGACCATTTCTTGGTATGTTATTGAGTTTACAAACTGATTTTTTAGGTAGATGTTGAGGAAGGTCCATAAGAATGAATCCATCATAGTGAGGATTAATCCAATCAACATATCGTGTTCCAATGGACTACACTTCATTAGAGAAATTCTATATGATTGAGCCCATCATAGTGAAATCTATCATAGAAAGGTTCTTCAGTATGAGTTCCATCAAACAGAGGAATTGCAAGGTGTTGATTGAGATCCAACACAATTGAAGAGTAAATAAGGAAGAATTGGAATCAGATTGAGACCAGTCTCATGGAGACCATGATACACAGGATACCAGATAGAGGAAGATCAGACTGATTTTCTAAGGGTATTTTTTAAAGTATTTTTCGTGAAAAATTTTCAATACCTACTAGTTTTATAGAAATTTTTATATGTTCTTGATGATTGTATATAGGTAATGATTGATTCTGCATACAATTATAGGAAGTGACGACATTTAGTTGTGGATATGAATAGAAGTTTAAAAATAAATCATATGAAGATGGATAGATAAAAGATTCTGAAAAGTCTATTTTTTGGAATTTGGATGAAAAAAATGACATTTGGGTGTATAACCAACTATATTAGGAATATTACTAATGGGATTGTATAATTGTTTCACTACATGTGCCATTGTATTCCAGAATCATGTTAGTGAATGAATCAATATTGATATGAATATAAAACATGGAATTTAGTAGGTAATTATATTAAACAATGTAAATATCATGTAGATCCTTCTATTTATATTTTTGGAATACAAAATGTGAGGATATCAGTTATATTTGTGTAGATTATAATTCTAACAAGATTCATATGTATGTAAATATTTTTTAATGATTTAAGAAACATTATTATAAAAAAAAGAAAAATTGATTCCCCCTCCCTCTAAATGGCCTTGATCCTATTTCGGAATAAAAAATGGTTTCGAAGCATAGGTTCCTACTCATATATTAATCTCTATTAATGGAAACTTTTATTTTTGTGAACTATAAGGGGTTTCCAGTTTTCAATGGTATAAAATATCAAATTTGTAATGATAGAATCTTCCCATATCTTATTTCTATTGGGTATTATGTTTTTAAAGATACTATAAGTGGATTTCCTCTTCATATTGAGAATCCACCTCTTACATCTACCCATAAGAGAAATATTTTTATTGTTGTAATAACTAAAAATTTATTAATATCTCACTCACTAAAAGTGATTTTTTAAATGTAAAGGGTTTTAGAACTACCAATGTTATCTATTATTAATTTAAAAAAATTATAAATCAAAGGAAATGTGAAAAATAGAATGTAATGAATGTGGAAGATGATGAATGGAGATATGAAAATGGATGATTCTTAATCATTTTGAGTTCTTTACATGGTTAAATGATATTTTTATCACCATAATATATCTTTTTTAGACATTGGAAGGTTCGGTAATTGTTGAAAAAACCATTATAAAGATTCCTCAAAAGACTGATTTAAGATTTTCATCTTTGGAAATTCGTAATCCCGAGACTCTATCATTGGATGATCAATATATTACACTAGCTACATATCAAATGATAAGAGATAATGTAGTGAAATTTAAACAAAATGTTTATCAACAAATATCCTTCACATCGATGTTAAATTGTAAAATAATGACAAAGAAATTAATGAATAATCATGTTATTTTGAAGTAGAGTAATGAGATAATTATTTCAATGAAATTATTTCCCTCATTTTTTTGAAATTAAATATTCAAAAATGAAATATTACATATCTAAAATGATGAAATTGTGAAGGGAAATTATATTTTCACATAGTTATTTAGTGAAGAATGTTTAAGAGTATTATTCTATGAAAAATAACAATGAAACTAAAAAACAAAATGGAACATACCTTATGAATTATTTCCATATGAAATGAAGAAACAAATTTATATAATATATATAAATAATGATAATTCCACATCTAGTGACGAACATAATCATCAAGTAAAATTAATTTATAATATTAGTAATGGAATTGATTCATTGAGATGTGATGGTGATTACAATGAGATTCTATAAGTTGAATGGATTCTCAAAATTAATATGGATAATGAATTTGAATAAAATACTCAACTCAATAAAGAATGAAGAATGGTTTTGATTGATATTAAAACCATAACTTTTGAGAATTGTGGGATTAAAAGAAAACTAAGAATTTATTATGATAATTCATCTATAAATTTGAATCTCAACAAGGTAGAATCAATAGTTTTAGAATAATGTTAACATAAAAAGTCAAAGTCAGCTGAATCTAAAAAAATAAATGTTGTTCTTAAAATTAAGATGGACGAAAACAAAGAAGAGTTTTTAGAAAAAATAAATTTTTCTTAAAAGAAAATTTTAGATAAGAAATATTAGAGAAAAATTCAATAAGTTAGTTGATGTTAAAGATAAAATATTTAAAGAATGTGAAGAGAATAGTTTACAAAAGTAGGTTTTCAAGAAAAAATATAACACTAGTAATGATATGAATTATTTCAGAAAGTATCATCTTTAGAACATTTTTGATGACTTTTGAATGAACAACAACAACAATGTTATTCTAGGTTTTACACCCAGTCTGAAAGATAAATATTTAGAGGACACTATTAGTTATATTAAATTTTTAAACACATATCTTATTTATGTAAGTACAAACAGTTACTACTAAGAAATAGGTATGAATCTCGGAAGGATATGATGAGTAAATAAAATCTATGTTGTCTAATTTTTTTTAACAACAATAGATTCTGAGAAGTTGAAAAAAGTAGAGTATGTGCATAATGTGGAAACAAATAATGATTATTCTAAAAATAAGGAATTAATAGTTATTTTTTCTTATATATTAACATGGATAAAATGTTTGAAGAAGAAAAAAATTCATCAGGAGTGAAAAAAAAGAATATTTTATCTGAAACTATAAGAAAATTTTTAAGAAATGTATAATCATATTGTGGTTTGATAATTCATATCAAATTAAATTTATGTGATCAACATGGGAAGGTTAGGAAAAGATGTTTGTTTATCATTCCAGAATAATTGTAATTCTTGAATGAATTTTTAAAAACAGAATATAAAAAATTTTACGTAATAAAAAATTATATTGACATCCTTATAAATATAACAATTAGATGAAAATTATCTTGTTAGAAAATATGTAAAGGGTAAATTTAAAGAATAAAATAAATCCCAAAAAATAAAATAAGAATAAGAAAAAGTAAAGTCAAAGAGAAGAAACTAAGTCCAAATTGATCTTCTGGGAAACAAGGAGGCTCCCCCTTATTAGAAAAATATTTTTATTTTAACTAACATATATTGAACTTAATCAGTCAATATAAGTAAGTTGATGTTATTATATATCTTATTATTCTTTCCAAATAAGTAATAACGATATGAAAAATGTTATATTATAAGTTTTTTTTATTCACAAGAATATTAGGATATGATTTTTTTATATGGGAATAGGTTACATTTATCAACGCAAAATACATTCATGGTTTCTCTCCAAATGATGATGTTGAAAGAAAGGGTATTACATGAAAGTTGTGTTATGGAATCACAGATAACTATGATTCTATAATCCTTCTTTCTATACAGGGTTCTCCCATGTAGCCTTGATGTGTTTAGATAAAAAAATATTATTAAAAATACTCTTGTGATAATTATGTTCTCCTAAAGAAAAATTTCTTGATTTTAAGAAGAGAAGTTTCATTCCTAGGAAATGAAATTATTTTTCATGAAGGGGGAAAGTAGTCATGATATCCCCATTAAATTGTGTTATCAATAATGTGGAGGGGAATGAAAACACGGATAGAGAAGGAATATGGGGATAAATAAAAGAATGAGAAAATAGAAAAGTGAGAAAAGAAAACAATAATCCATATTCTTTTTTAAATTTCTGAAATGGGTATTGACAAAACACACTAATTGGTATATTATTTATCCCTAATTAATTTTTGGTTGCAATTTATTCAATATATGATAACAGACTATATATGTTTTATGATGTGAAATGATAATGATACGGATGATCAGACTGGCCATTGAAATCAGGGGATCAGGTGTACAAATCATAATAAGACCATCAAATTTCATAGAAGCTTTCTAGAAGAAAAGGCTTATGGGAATAAACTTGAGTCTAAAATGGAAGTACTGACTGTAATGAAAAAGCTGATCAGAGTATGTATAGATATGATGACAACTCAAGGATGATTCTTTATTTTGTACTTATCAAAATTCATACAATGTCTAAGAAAATTGTAATGAAATAATTATTAAGGAAATTGGAAACTAGTGTGGGAAGACATGGAAGATATAATACATTCCATTGTATGTCAAATGATGAAATTTTGATCATGAACGTATTAAAAGTTAGGAGGTATTCATGATTGGAATATCAATTTTTAAAAGAATATATTTTTAGAATATTAGAGATTATGATGTATAGTATTCAGGATTTAGCTTATAGGATTGAGGAACAGTAGACATAGAAAGATAAAGACCCATAAAAAGAGAATCATTGTTGATGAAAATTATAAGGTTAATATATTTATCTTGCTGAAAAAAATAATTCATTACTAGATCAATTCTATCAAACACATTATTCCATTTATCCATCATAACAAATTAGGACATCAATTTGTTTTTTGAATTTTGTATGCCATTAATACATAAGATATATAGTAATATAGGAAGTATAATATTTGATAATTTTTTTAATTTTATTTCAATTGGGTTCATAAAAACAATAATTCTTACATATTTCATTAATAATTGGATTAAGATAAAAGGAAAATAAGTATTCATTATATATATAATAGGTTAAAACCCATCAGACTAGTACTGAAAACCTTCATCAGAGTGAAGGAGAGTCTAATCCATTGGGTGCAGTTTGACACTGATAATTTCATTGAGTATGGGATCATTAGTATGATGAATTGAATAAAATTAAAAATAATTTGAAGATATTTTATATATAAAGAGTTAATACAAAACACTTTTATTAAAATAATTACAATGATTACAAGAAGTCTTCATAATGTGTGTTTTTCAGTTTTTCATATTTATTCATTTTAATGAATAATCAGAATTAAGAACTGGACAAAGGAAATTATTTAATACATTAAGAATTCTATTTTTGGGAATATTCGAGAATATTACAAAAGTATTATGAAGTGTTAATGAATTCAAAGATAAGGACATAAAAGAATGAGATCTTTTTTATTTTGGAATTTCATTTCGTGGGAAGTCACATTGGTTTTCTAGCATTTTATATTCAAGATTTCTTATATAAGGAGAGATCATAACATTGGTAAAGTCATCAAAACAAGAATTAATAATGTTATCCACAAGATTTGACATTTTTTTGTTAGGTATCTTGTTACCAACCTGATTTTGTTTCTCTAGTTGACAATGCAGATGTTTCATCAGAAAGAGTCCATCTGATTTAAGTTCATTCTAATCAAAAGAGAAAGTTTGAACGAATGAAACATCATCGTAGGATGTCCATCAGAGTGATCCCATCAGAGTGACACCCATCGAAGTAAGGTTAATCAGACGAATTTCCTTAACAATGAGTGATTGAGAGATTCCAATTGAGTTCCTAATCATTTGAAGAAGGAATAGATGAAGGAGAATTAGAATGAGACTAATTGGATAGAGAACATTAAACATATTTTACCAGACATAGGAATATTAGATATACATTTCTGGAGAAGTTGTCTAGAATTTGTTTTTTTGATAATGTTTTAAGACAAACATGTTCTTTATAAATTGTTTGATGTTCTAGAATATTGTACAAAGGTAAAATTTGATATTGGTTACATGTGGGTGATGTGAAAACCATTTTGTGTTGAATGGAAAATAATATGAAATGGGATGTTTTGGATTGTAGACACTTACCAATTTCTGAAAAAGATTGTTTTTGGATATTGGGTAATGAAAATGATAGTTGTGGGTAAAACCAACTATAGTTGGAAATTTTATACTAGGATTTTCTAATTGATCCCTACTTGTACCTTTGTGTTATGGATGTATGTTAGTAAAAGATTCTATTTTAGTGGGACTATCCAACATGGACTGAAGTAGGTATTTGCAATGAACCTTGTAACTATCATGTTTTACCTTATCATTGTAATTTTTTATATGAATGGTGAGGTTGTGAGTTGTACTTTAGGGTATTATTACACTAAAAATATTCAGAGGATAATAATGTTTTTCTTAAGGAGTTTTGAAAAAAATTTATAAATGAAAAATGAATCCATGATTCCCCCCTCTTAGTGATCTATATTCTATTTGGGAATAACATATCCCAATTTATTACAACTAGGTCACATCGATATTTAAGTGATTTGTGTCACTAAATCCATGAACCTTACAACATGATGGTGGTTTAATCAATACTGATATTAGACTCTAAATGTTTTAGTATAATTATCAATGAATAGTCAACTCAATCACTCATTACCCACAACATACATTGAATCTATCATTGAACACATTGAGTGGAAGTAGAAGAAACTACTAATATCGTATATACACATATAGAGATATCTCATCACTTATTACTAGCTCATGAAAATGAAAATAGGGAATCCATTGAAACCCAAACATAATGAGGTTCAGACCCCCAATAAAATTTTAGGGGATCCTGATTATATTGATTTCTTTAAACCACTCATTATGTGTCACTTCTCTGAATCCATTCTTAATATTTTCCATTAATTAATGACTAGCATTCACCAAAATCATTCATTCCACCACACCAGATTCATATCATCTGTCCGTTCAACCATGGAGGCAGAACTCTAATTTAATAAAATAATTAAGATTCAATGCCAAAAATTTTATCACTAAGATACATTGGTCCTTTGATCACTCACATCCACTTATTATTACCATTGAAATGTACAACACATGAAACTGATACCTATATTGATGAATTTCTTCATGAAATATTGAAAAAAATATGTGAAATTTGATGGAGAGGGAGGGGGAGGAGGTTCCTCCACTATACTCAAGTCAAACCTGATTTTTGTGTGGTAGTTGCGAACAACTAATCAGATCAAATATTTAATGGATTCCACATTGTGGTATTCCCATTTTTATGTTTCACTATAAATCCCCATAGGTTATTTTTAATGAGTTGAAAACATTTTTTACGTTTGGGAGGACCTCTTAAGGGTTGATCTAGTGGTTTTAGGGGAAATCATGTTTCTAGAGTTTTGTAGGTGTTTCTCATTTGGAAATCCCAATCTCACATCGCATTGTTTTATGAAGAAATTCCATGTTTTTTTTTCATATTTAGGTAATATGTATTTTTTAGATATATTCCATGTATTGGTGGTACACATCATGTAGTGTTTACTTGAGGTATAATTAGGGGAATGTGTGTACCCACTGTTTCAAGGAGCCCATGGCTATTTAGGGTACACAACCTCATCTTAGTAGATTTGTTGGGACAGTGTCCATGTACTGGGGGTTTCAAGACCCCAATGTGGCGATATATGGTTAGTACATGGATGTGACCCCCATGTGGGTTACATTCCCTATACCTAGGAAATAGTCATTATGCTCAATCATTTTACGCATTGAGTGGTGATAAGGTAAATGGGAAGTTACAACATACGGGATACACACTATGCGCTGTGAAAAAATATATTCTAGGTGGTAATAGGTATATTTCTAGGGAGGTCCATTGAAGGAACACACATTATAAATTTCTTATCGTATATTTTTTACATCTTTTACAGTCTAGAATTAGAATTGAACAGAAATGGAGTCTATTTTGAGTTTTTCCTCAATAAATAATTATGTAGGATCTCATTCATAATTACATGATGCATGTATTTTAATTTTATTCATTGAGTTGTAAAGAAGGATTCCTCAAGTTTGTTTTTATGAAGTCCTCTAGGAGTTTGAGTTGTGATTTGTGAGGTTTTATAGGGGTTGTGTACTTTCTAATTGCAATTTCATCAAGAATACAAGTGAATCCTTTTGAGGTTCTTTCTTTGGATTTTGAAAGGTATGATCAATAGTTTTCATGGACAATCATCCCTATTTTGTTATGTGTTGTGTCATGCATTTGGGGCCTTCCGGTTGGAATGATATCTTTAGACAACATAATTATATATTTAATATTGGGTAGAGGTTATTATGGGTATGAGGTAAATGTTTTGAAAAATTCCCTTATTTTTGGAGTTTTTCTTGATGTTTAATTTCTAAAAATTAATCTACTTGATGATTCCCTTTTGAGAGCATGATCATTGGGAAATAAGCTATGAGAACGGATATGGTTTCTTTTTGAGTTTTTGGAATAATGTTCTGTCTTACTATAGGTTCCTATTTGAGGTTTTCCAAGATAATTTGAGTATTTAGTTACCATTTTGGGTTTCTCATTCTAATTTTCATGTGATATGATCCATGTTGGTCGCACGAATTACAATTCGAGGCTTTGGGGGAAGCCAACAATGCTACTTCATCACGTGATCCTGTAGATAAAAGACTATCCTTATTAGGGACATGATGAGAGAGGATAACATTTTAATGTTATTTAACTGGGTATTACCCATTAGATATATATGATTTCTCAACTCTATTTTTTAGTTTTTTATATCCATATCAAGGGAATTAATAGTCTATGTGGATGAGTACATCCCCATATATTTTGGCTGATCACAGTGGATAGGTGTAGTGGATTGTGGGGGCAATTGCATTCCTAAAAGCCGATTTTTTATATTTGGGTCATGGTCAAGTAGTGTGGTGATGCGCTGACTAGTGTGTACACCAAATTAGAGCGACAGGAGTTTTTGGATAAGGTAGTATTCTCCAAAGGCCAACAGAGATTCCCTAACACCATTTAAGATCGTGGAATTTGAATATTAGATCCTAGTAGATGTGCTTCGACATTATAGATTCCAAATTAGATATACAAGTATTTAAATTTAAATAATATCCATCAATAATATATTTTTTCTCCATCTCATTTCTGGTGATGTGCTTGAGGATGTGGATAGAGAAACGACATATTGTAATTTCCCTAACAAAGTAATGATCGATGGTATATTTATCTGATGTGTTAGTTTAAAACCAATGGTTGTATGTTTTCATTTTTTATACATTTTATATTTTTCATCATTCATTCCCTTTTTTCAGTTGTATTTATTGAGTTATGAATGACATGTTATGTGTTTCACTCACATGTATTGATAGCAAATTTTATAACCACCATTGAGTGTAGCCAACTGGGATATTTTCTAACCCATTGTATATGAACATGGGTTTACATGTTGACCATATTTATGATTTCATGTTGAGAACATGATATAGTGGATCATGTAGAGTTCATGTGTATCATGATCAGGTCGATCCATTCCAATAGAGTCTGAGGGTTGAACTGGATAAACTAAAATGTCATGAAGATTAGGTATGTGGTCGGAATCATAGTGTTTATATAGCCTTGTTTATATATATTTATTTCATATTATTCTATATATGTGGTCATCCCATTGGATAACTAGTGATTGTATGTTTTTATTGATTATATACACTAAATTGGTGTTCTTATCTCCTAATTTTGTAATTTTTAATCTTATGCTCACTTCTATGTTCAGGTATCTGTATGTGATTCGTTTACTACTACTGTTAAAGGACTATGATCCAAAAGCATAGTCACCCCACTATATCATTTAGTCCCACAACACTAGTTGGAATCATCTATTGTATGGGTGGAATATAAATACATTATTATAACTAGACCGGGTTATGGGTTAGATCAATCGAGGATTGTTCATGAATAAAATATATTTGAAAAGCCTTTTCATTGTCTAACTATTTGGGGAGTTAGTATATAAAAGGTCTAGGAATGTGTTCGAAATTGTGATGGATGTTAGGACGATGCATCATAAAAAATTACACTATTTTGAATTCTAGGTTACCAGGTTTATGGGTTTATAATATTTTATTATGTTAGAGTGGTGTTCTTTTTAACTCAAGTGATGCACTTATGTTTTTTTTTCTTTTTTGATTTAAGAGTTTTTCACTTGTAGCTATCTAATGAGGTCTATCTCTATTCATTACAATAGGAACAAAAGATCCTATTGAAAATTTCCTAACTATGTATTTTGTTACTGACTATCGTGGTTTGGTTGTTTAAGAAGAAATAGAAACCCTATATGGTGTGGTCCCATATATCTTGTTGGTGTTATTCTACTCAATTGAGTTGCATGTACTTTTCTTATAAGGATAACTCATATGAATATCATAAAAATGAGATATTTGGTAGTGGGGATGAATTTGGTGATAAGGGTTTATTGCAAAATACTATTCAATTAGATTCTTATTATCATATGAGTGTAATATAGATTTCATGACCAGGTTTGATCTCCTTAGGAGGCCTCTCACATGTACTATATTCCAATTGCGACTATATATAATCTTACTAATATAATAAAAAGTAATCTAATATATAGATGGGGGTTTTCTAAATAATTTAAATATAGATAATATATATAAATATGAGAAAACACAATTGAATGAATCCTAATAAAAGACATAAATAAGGTAGTAAAAGAAGTCTGTTTTTATCCTGGATTATAGAGGTGTTATCTATGTTATTCCAAACATTTCCTCATTATATTACATAGTGTAGAGATCAATACCTATCACTCTACACACTTCCATTTAAATTTTATTACCCTAAAATGAGACCTATGAATATGATCATAATATCTACCATATCAATACCTATTCCAAACTCCACCATTTGAATACTTTATATATCAATGAGAAGGTAAATGACTAAATGCGGGAGAAAATATTAAAGGAGAATATGGGGAAACCACTCACAATAGTAATTTTTAACACCACAAATTATTTTAATAAAATAATAGAAATCATGAAATATAAATAGACTAAGACACCACCACTCCCCCCTCAAACAATAGTGTGGGTCATCTCTCCACAAACATGGAGATAAAAGGAGCGTGATGGGAGGAATAAAAAAAACAAAATTGAAATTAAAAGAAGGATAATAATGAATAATGTTTATATATTGAAAATGTAAAAAACTATTATAGAAACTAATACCCACCTTTCCACCAACAAATGAACATAATTTGGTATGTGAGTTGAGACACATATTAATAAGGAAAATGTGTGATTTTTTCTCTGAAATATTTCCCTATACAGATTATAAGTTTTATTCATATTAAATATAAGAGTCTTTGAAAATCATATTCATGATATAATTTTCAATTTTGTTTCCTCATTCACCATCAAAATTACACATTGATTGGCCAACGGATGGATGGTTTATGAAATATTTACTCTAAATATTTAATTTTGGTCAGGTGAAACTTAATATTCCAATTCATCAATTTCCTATGATTTAATGGACATAAATAAGGCCTAATATTGGCTGCCATATTTAATGAAATTTGTTTCCGAGATTTTTTTATACCCCCTTTCTGAATTTTATTCCATTGGGTTGGTCCAATTCACAAAATAATCTCATATTTAAAATAGTCCATATATGTGTACAATTTTTTGGCCTGGGTTTTGAATAGATTTGGGGACACTAACTAATTGATTTATCTTTGGATCTTGAAGAATGAAATGTTATCTAATATTTTTAGAAGCCTAATAAAGTAATTTCACAATTTCATTTGGTGTAGAAAATGTATGGAAGAAATATATAATAAAAATAGGAACATTAAAAAATTAGGTCATCTTTTATGTTAATCTCAAAATACTACTAAAAAATTAAAATGTATCAATTTAAATAATTTAACACTATGGTGAGAAAATAAAAAAAGAATTAATGTATAAAATTTAGGAGAATATTATCTTTATCATTCCCCCACATATGAAATTTGTGCTCTTGGATAATAATCATATATCAAAATAAAAATCAACACAATATTCAAAAATGAGAAAAAATCTATGGTCATTTCTGAAATATATTTCTTTCAAGTCTCCTCTGTGAAAAACATTCAATGTCATTTTCACTCATCACATTTATATTTATTTCAACAAAATACCTCCGACCATATCTAAGCCAAAACATACCTCACATTTGATTTTATGTGACTCTTCACTCAAGAGAGATTTAATATGGAGTTATGATCATACTTTGAAATTGCATGTATCACCATTAACTTCTAAACATTATCATTTTCCCTATAGTGAGACCTTAAAATTAAATAAATCATGATCCCCATTATAGGGTGAATTTTGGGTCTTATTGTTAGTGGGAAAGTTATTGAGCATTTTATGTCCTAAAAGAAGATGTTGGACTATAATGTAAAATGCATAAATAATCAAGTAAAAATAATGGATGAACATCAATAAATTCCCCTTATAATGTTAAACACAATACTATCACATTTTGTGACATGGTAAATGGTCCATGAAATGATTACAATTAATTATGTCATCCAGTACCCCTGTTTTTTAAAAGATCCCAAAAGGGAAAAATTATTTAGTGTTATAATGTTTTTTCATGGAGGATGACCTGAAAATTGAAAAAAATTAATGAAATAATAATCATTAACCTTATCCTTGATAGTTAAATAATTTATAAAATATATTATAGTGAAAAAGTCAAGTTTATATCCACTTTTTAATTTTTTCAACTTCTTTTCTTTTTTTTTAATTATTTTTAAGGTGAATTGAATGAAACAAATAATGAATAATGATATGATGAATCAATCCCAATTATATTACTATCTACTACCTAGAAATTTTACACACACCTCAAACCTCCCCAAAAATGGAAAACATACAAAATAGAGCACATTAAACACCCTTCCCCACACTCAACCTTGAAATAACCATGCTAAAATACCAAGAGTGTGGGTAGGTAAAGAGAAATAGACATGTAATGTTACTTAAAATTATAAAAAAATTCATGTAATAAATATTATAACATATTTCAGCTGTAAAGTGTATATATATAATATATGGTTTTTGAAAAAATTTCCTCAATTGTACCAAAAACATTTCATGAATTCCAAATCATTGAATGAGAAAAATCACAAGTTCTGGTTCGCCCAAAAAATATATGTTTCGCATAATAAAGTGTGGTAATTATGAAGAAGATTTAAAAGTGGATCAAAATAAATCATAGGAATTGATAACTAAACTCAGTCACTGTTTTAGGTGTGTGGATTTCAAAAACCTATCGAACTTAAAAAAATATTTATATTCCAATTAATGGAATCATTTTCATGTCAACAATAAATTACAATCCATTTTTTCAAATATCAAACCAAATTTATAAAAATCAATTGATATGTGATATATGATCATAATATTCATTTCACCATAATATTCTTAAAAATTAAATGAAAAAAAAACAGAATCACACGAGAACAAGGAATGTTACCACTCCCCCCACACAAATATTTCAATACCATTTATATCATCTCAAAAAAAATTATGGTTAGAAAAATAATGAAATGAATAGATACAGTGTATCAATTTTCTAGTGGGGTATATGAGTTAAGATTATATAAAACTCCACTAAACAAAAATATGAATAAAAAAAAGAGAGAAAAAATGGGAAAAGATGATAGATCATTGATTTGACCCCCATGTGGGTGCTAGGATTTTACTACCCTTATTCAGGAAGTTGTAGTGTTTTAAAACTAATATTAATGTGGATGGTGTTGATTATTTAGAACCAACCATGTTTTATTTCTCTCGACACCCATTAGAAGAGTCTATAAGTGAGGACATAAATAAAATAAAAATATTCCCATTCCCCTGAAGAGATGAAAATTAATTTTGTTGTTCAATCGAGGGAGGAAAATAATATATGATTGGTCCCTATTTTATTCTTCTGAAGGATGGGTGTCAACTAGTGATGATGTTACTAGAAAAGGATGCAACTTCTATTCTATTTTGGGTTTATCAAATGATTACAAAATTATTTAATCTTTTTTCCCATCATCTTTATATAAACTAGTGTAAAAGTTGATCATCTTCTCTATTAGGTCTTCAACAAAACAAACTTCTACATATTCATCAACATGGAACTATTGTAGTGGTGCAGAATCTTCTATATAAAAATAAGGGAGTGAATATTTTAATTAAAAATGTATAATATATGAGTGAAAAAATTATCAAAAATTAAATATCCCTCAAAATTATGTACTTCATACTCATTTAAGTTATGTAGAGTAGTTGGGAACACATTTTTTGTATAGGAAAGTGGATATTCTAGAATTTTTCCACACTCACCAGTGTCTAATTGAATGTTAGGAATAATATTCATTTATACCTCCTCATACTTTATTTTTTTTTCAATCTATCCATATGAAATTAACTTCTTTAAATTCAATGGACGATGATGCAACTATCTTTCAGGCTTGTTCCTGAATCATAAAATTCACTTGAAGTATCATTGCATTTTGTTCAATTTGGAGAGAATTTTGTTCCATTTGTTTCATTTTATATAATTTCAATATCAAAATAATCCTGCTATTAAGAAATTTTTTTACTATTCCATTTATTTGAAAAAAAATATAATGTAATCTATGGAATAAAGAAATAATGACATGCAATGAAACATTTTTTAAAATTTTATAAACATGTCTTTTTTTAGGAAATTGTTTACATTCATGGAATAATACCAAATAATAAAATTTAAACACATTGTCTTCTGACTGTCACTATTTATAATAGAACATAAATAATACTGAATAAACTAATTTATATTTTGGGGTATTGAAAAAAATTAAATATATATAAATGATATATAAATATGAAAAAAACCACAAATAAAATTAATAGAATATACAAATATGTCAGTAGAAGAAAACAGTTTTTCTGAGGGTTCATAGAGGATGTATCCTTGTTTTTAAAAATATTTCTCAATAATTTTCATAATGTTGAGATCAAGAAATATCACTCTACACCACTTAATTTTAATTTTATTATGCAAATCTAAAACCACTATATGTAGGAGTAATATCTTAAAAATCAATATCTAATTGAAACTCTAAAGTTTGAAATACATAGACATTAATGAGGAGGAAAAAGATTGAAAGGGGAAAAAGAAAACAATAGAATAGAAAGTGGGGAGACAACCCACAAAAATAATTTTATCAACCACTAAAATATTATAATAATATAACACGAATAATTAAATATCAATAAACACAAATGAAACCACTTAGGACCCTCGAACAATAGAGAGGGTTAGCTCTCCAAAAACATGGAGATAAAAGAAACTTGATAGGAGAAACAATAAAATTGAAAACAAAAGAAAAATGAATAGAATAAAAAGAAATTTAAACTAATATATATTTAAAATATATAAAACTATTAAAAAACTAAAATAAACCTTTCCCAAATCTGGTGTCTATAATTTGGTATGGGTTCTGAGAAACGTATTTATAGGGAAGTGTGATAATTTTTGGATTTGAAATATTTCAGATGAATGTTTCCATGTGTTCTCCCCATTAATTGAAAAATATTTCAAATTTTTATTCATTAAGGGCAGACAATTTTTACTCTATCTTTAACCATAAAAATTTTTTCTTTACTATATACAATATGACGATGTTATGGAAAATTTACACCAAACAAATTAATTTTGTCTAGGTGATTCTTTAAAATCAAATTATCCACTTTTCTAGGAGTTAATGACCCCTAATAAAGATGACTATCCGTTGAATAAATTATGAATGTTCTTCACCATCTCTATTTATATCTCATTTATAAATTCTAGATCCATTATGTCGGCCCAATTCAATATATAAACTCATCATTAAAATAGATCAGATCTATCCATAGGTTTTGAGTTCAACGTTGTGAGATTATTTTTGGATTCCATGAGATTGATTTTTTTTTTGAACTAGATGAAGGAAATGTAAAAAATATATATATCTATACATCAATAAAATAATTTTCACAATTTTATTTTGCATAGAACCAATTACGGTTGAAATAAAGAATATAAATAAAATAGTTAAATTCTAAATATCAGCCTTTTTTGAAGTTAAGCTGAATATACTACTAAAAACAAATACTATGAAATTTGTACATACGATAACACAATGGTGGGATAATAAACATTTAATTTTTTTATAATTTTTCTTAAAATATTATCTTCATTAGTAGTCCCTTTCATAAGGGATTCTTGGGAAACCTTTAGATTGGTACAAGATTTAGGATTCCCTACTGGTTTGGTTGGGTTGATGAAGGAAAAGGATTCAATAGTGTTGTTTGGATTAGGCTCATATTTTCATTAGTTTGTAGTAATCATGGTATTGTTTGTGGGAAGGTTAATTTTACATTGTGATTTTAAGGTGGATAACATGTATTTCTCATATTTTCATATCTAGTTAGAGAGGGGGGATCCAATAGCATTCGTGGATGAATTTTTTTATTCATTATGTATCTTAATGAGATCACAGTAAAAAAGATGTGGTTTTGGAACAACACATGATTGTGGGGGTGTTCAGATATTAGATATTGGAATGAGGTGTTTGTGTTTTTTATATGAATATTTTCAAGGGTGATATAATTTTTAGACGTGGCATATGTTAGGATCTTGTTCAGTGTTTGAAGTGTGTTATTCAAGGATCATCCTGTCATTGTTTGTTTGAGCATGAGTGTTTATTAGAGTTTTTTATAGATTAACAATTCCTTTATGGTATTTTTGGTGGATGGTTTAGATTTTTTTAATATAGTCTAATTGAATATATATACATATGATCACTGGTAATGCATACTGGTTTTTGGGCTATGAGTGGGTCTTTAGAGATTATATTCGGTATAAAAGAAACATGATTGGTGTACCCATGGTAGACCCCGTATTGTTGGAACTCAAGAATTTGTGTTATTAAATAATTATGGACTTTATTGCACCATAGTTCATCATATATTTTTTCACTATTTAAGAGGTTCATTTACTATATAGATATCATTTTACCTAATCCATGCATTGGTGGTAGATTTTGCTTAGTGTTTGCGCTCTCGGGTGAGCAGTTTGGCCCCATCCATTAATTGTGTGTTGTATTAGATGAATTTTGTGTTCTGGTTTTTTTGTTAAGGTGGATGATAAATATTTACTTATGGTGGGTAGAATCATTTCACTTATTTTTGAATTACCCTCTTGTTTGGAGAGTCATGGTCACTATTGGACCAGTTGGTGGATAGTCTTAGTAATGTTAGAATCAATGATATTCATGGTGATGATTTTTTTCATTTGACTATTTAAGATAATTGTGCATAAGAATAATTTATTATGATGTGATTATCATAAACATCATTACGAATGTATGAAAAAAATTAATGAAAATTGAATTTTTACACTAAAGTGGTTTTTATGTGGCAGAATGGTAATTTAGTTGGTTTTGAAATCAAGGATAAATTTTCTAACAACTTTATTTTCTCATAAATTGAGTGTTTAACCTATGGAATTAGGTTGGTGGAATTATAAAACCCTCCATTTTTTGGTGGAATATTTATTATTTAATTAATAAGATACTATATATCTGCAAATGCTTATTTAGTATTATCTTCTATTCAGGGCGTTGAATCGGAATTCTAACTCAGAAGTTGATTCTTAAATGATTTTTTTTCTTAGGAATAACATAACCATATATCAGGATCTGGGGTTCATCTTAGTCCACATTCCTTTTTTTTATTTTCCATTTTCTCTGTTTTCTTTTTATAATTTCCTTTTTTATTTTATCCTTTTCCCTTTTACATATCTCATAGGATCCATTTTGATTTCCATTGTTGGAACAAAGAGAATAAAGAGAGGGGGAGATGGAGAGGGTGATATAAGAAAAATGGGTAAGGGTGAGATTCTACCATGAAGATTTATTTGTTCTAGTTCATCCCATTGTAGCTGTGAACCATGGATCAGATCAATACTTCCTTGGTATATTTATACAGGTTGAACATTTTAAATAATTTACCATAAATCCACCTAAGTTAGATTAACTTAAGATTAAATATATATTTTTATTTACAAATGATAACTTAAGTGTCAATATAGTATTTTTAAGAAAATTGAAGTTTTGGTGGGTTATTAGTGTTTCTCATTCAAAAATTATGATCACACTACATGTGGTTTTATGAACACATTTATTAAATTCATCATTTTTAGGGAAGAATGATTATTTCGATAATTAATTATGAATATGGGTATACATTTTGTTTTGGTGACTCATGGTATGGTTTGGGGCATGGTCAGAAATCCTGGTGTGGGGGGGGGGGGCACATAGTCATGTAGTGTACACAAATGGAGAGTAGGTGAGGTATGTGGACAGTTTCCATGTAGTATGTTTGGATAGACCATGAGTGGTGGAATATGGTTTGGTACATTTCTAGGAAACCTGTTTTTGTTACACACCATGTACCTGGGGAACATGTAATTTTCCCTGACTTTTTATATTACATGTGGGGTTGAGGTGAACAGAAATATACCCTATATAGGCAACATTCCTTGTTGATCATGAACACACTATGAACATTGGAAAACTATATTCGGAGTGTCCTGTTATACATATCTTTGGTGTACCATTGGGAGTACATGTCATGTACCCAAAGTACATGTCAACTACTCTTATTTCCAAGGATAAATGTTTTATATTTTTATCACTTTGGTCATAGTAGTATATAAAATGATACCCTTTAGATTTTTATCCACACATATCTTAACATTGGAATCATTTCATCATTTAATTTCCATGTATATAGTGTTTGGGGATGAAAGTGTATTCAGGTGGATTCAAGGAGGTTATTGTTCTAGAATCCTCTTAGGGGTTGATGTGTGAGTTGTAAGGTTGGGATGGGGTTGTGATATTGATGATATCATTATCATGAGGATTCTAGGTGATTCAATTTGGGTTTATATTCATTGATTATATAATATGAGATTTATTTTTTTCTCAAATGATATTTTATAGTTTTATGCTCAAGGTGTAGTTCGTTAGGATTAATGGATGTAGAATGATAACATGGGATGTCAATAATAACTCAATGATGTTGGGAAGAGTTTCAGATGGGTTCTGGTACATGTTTTGAAGAATACTCTTTTGGGTGTGTTGTTTCTTATGATTTCCCATATGGGTAATTTGTTGTTACTAGTTTCCCTTATTGGTGGGTAATCATTAGGATATCACCAATGACACATATTTTTGTTTCTTTTGGAGGACTTGGAATGATGTTTAGTTTTTCTATAGGGGTCCCTTAAAGGGTGTCTTTCTTGATCAGTGGTTTTTGGTAATGTAGAGTGTTCCTTTTACTTTTTTCGATGTGATATGGTCATGATAGTCTCAACAATTCCAGTTGGTGGGATTCAATAATGGAAATCTTGGTTCTTGTGATTGTGGTGTTGGTGGTATAAGAATGTTCTTATAATGGACTGAATGATATATGATACCTTTTATATGTTGATGGACTTGAAATTCTCCCTGATGTAGATATGGTTTCCATCATCTATTATATTTTTGTTCATTGGTAGGCCTAGAGAATTGAATAGATAATATAAATGAGTAGATTACTACTAGTTTAGTAGATGGACATAACCAGTGTTTGTGGACTATAGAGTCTACTACACTCCCAGGTCTCTATTTTTTAGTTTGGATCCCAGTCTGGTATACCAAAGATGCAGTTATAGGTCATTACATTGAGTTAGTTCTATATGAAATTTATGAAATGGTGGTATCATCCGGAGGATGATAGGGAGTCCCTACAACCAATTCAAGTTATTCTACTAGAGTTCTTGATCTCAGAATATTTTCATTTTTATTGTAGGTATATAAAAAAGATCTTATGTTCTACCATTAATACAATTCCTTATGTTGGAATTTTGAACTACTTCTTCTTAAATTAGACATTATTTATTTGCAACTCTGGAGACACATGATTCATGATTCATCTTCTAGGGGCTAGGGTATGGTATAGTTATTAGTAAAATGATAATTAGGAATGAAAATTCATTCTTTGAAAATAATTCATTTTGAAATAATAAATTGTTATATATAATAGTTATTTGAGATGTTAATATTTTTACCCAATCATAAATTGATAAAAAAATGCTAGTGACATATAGAATGAATCATTTATGTAATCTGTGTGAAGGATTAAAATGATTTCAAAATAAATAATAATAATTAAGAAAGATCGTATAGTCATGGAAACTATTACCTCAATATTTTATACAACACCATTCAATTGAAATTAAATCTTTCAGATAAGAAAATATTGGATCAATACCTGGGATTATGGGAGTATAATTGGATGACTAAAGAGGAACTTTGTTAGAATCTTGAGAAATCCCTAAACTCAAATCAATATTGGGAATGTTTATATTTTAAACCATTTGTTAACCTATATAAATAATCTATTCAAAAATATTTTCATCTTAAGGGGTATCAATGTATATCTATCATGACTATTGGATGCCAAATTATCATTGGATGAAACTTTCAAACATTTTCCATATCACCATTCATATTCTAATATTTTATTTCCATTTTTATCATATAAAAAAATATTTTTTAACAGAAAATATACATAAATACTTTTTTTGGACTCTTCACATAATTTAACTTTAATGTTACCATGATAAGAATTAAATCAGTATATAAACATGTTTAATAATAATTATATGTTATAATTATCCATGAAATTAATTGAAAACCATAGTTTATTTAAACCATTTTATTCTCAATGACATTGAAATGGTTTACATGATTTATTATATCCCCCATAAGTGTTGTATCAGCCTTTCTAAACGTTCAAAATTATTTTATAATAAATAAAATTAAAAATTAACATAAATAATAATTAATCATTAAAATAATAATCTAAAAAATTTCCTAAATTTTTTATATATCATATAAATTATATTATAGATATTAGAATAAAGAGGGTGAAATTTTTTCATTACACTACATGAAATTTAGGCTATAGCCACAGTTCTAAATCATAGATATAGGCCCAAAAACTATGGCTATAGGTTATAGCCACTGTTTAATGAACTGTGGCTGGTATTGGCATGGCTATAGGGAAGAGCCTATAGTCACGGCTGTAAACTGTGGCTATAGACCTATAGCCACAGTTCCAACCGTTGTTATAGACCTATTTTCACGGCTCCAACTATTGCAATAAGGCTATACCCATGGTTTCCAACCGTTGCTATAGGGTCTGCCCTATGGCCACTCCATTACCAGAAACTGTTTAAAATAGTGGCCACATGCCTTTCCATTACATAAAAAACCATCATCATGAACCATGCTGGATTTTCAGAGGAAACTACCAGCACCCCCACCCCTACTTCTGCACACCTCCCCTACCCTCCCCCTTGCACCCCCCCACCCAAACCTTGCACCACATGCCCCCTCCTCACTACACACCCCCTCTACTTGAGATCCCCCTCCCCCTAGACACCCCCATCCCTCCACTTCCATCACCCCTCCCCCTGGACAACCCCCCCTACACCCCCTCCCTTACCCTGGATAGCCCCCACGGATAACCCCGCCCCACTACCCCCCCCCCCCCTACAGCCCCTACCCCCCCTTCCCTGGACAGCCCCCCTCCCTCCCATAGACACCCACCCCAGACACCCACCAACTCCCCTACATCCCCCACATGCCTCCCCCTGGAAAACCCCCATTCAAGGACAGACCCCCCCACCTTACACACCCCATCTTGGATATAACCCCCCTGGATAGGTCCCCCACCCTACACCCCCAACCCACCATACACACCAGTCAATATAATGGCGACAACCAAAAACATGCTAATATATGGCTATTGTACAAAAAAATTCCTATCAAATGTACCACACTAATAAAAAACATGCTAATATGACTAGAACTAAATCAAACATCATCAATCCAAATTGAGTAGAATGGAACCAAACCAAATGGTTTTGAAAAAGATGAAACTGAACTAAACTAAAAATAATGTAACCAAAATGAATTCAATAAAGCATAATTAAGCAAAAAATTGAAACTAATGAAACATACATAATTGAATATAAAATTAATTAAATTGAACTGAATAGCCCCAAATTGAACAAAATGAATCTGTTAAAAATGACATAAATGCAAAAATGAACCTAATAAAAAAAACATAGCATACCTAACCTGGATGAAATATAACAAAGGATCAGGGCCTTGTGATGAACTTTTAGAAGGCCTTAGGCCTTTGGGTTGAGAGGATATCCCAGTCATGTGGTGCTTCACTATACTCAACGAGATCCAAAATGCACTACAAAAAGATAGGGAGCCCAAAAATCACAAAAACCCTGATTAAAATTGAAACAATGAATAAAAATGGAAGAAACCTTACCTGAATCCAATGTTGAATTCACTGCCTTCTATGGTGGTGGGTAGAATCGACCTCATCATATGTAACCAGTTGTATGTAAATAATAAGAAAAAAGTAAGATATAACAACTTCTTATATATATATGATCAGTGTGTCAATTGTACATGATAAATAATTAAATTCTCTATAACCAAAAAAATGCACAAAGAATATTCAGATTGATATGTAAATCCCAATACTGAATAACATGATCGTTAAAAAAGGATTTTTTTTCAAATTAAATCCAATTTCATTAAATAGATACAGGATAGAAACGTTGGAGTAATATTATTCTATATCTGTTGAGTATTGCATAATAGAGTAGGTTGATCCACTATCGATGGGAAATATGAAAGATATGAGGGGATAGTGATGCAGTTTGACACCCATTGGGTGGTGTTGTTTTTTTTAGAAAATTTGTGGACTTTTCCCATGATAATTTTTTTGAAAATATGGGGATATTGATGGAAACCCATAAAGTGATCTTGAGTTATACGTGTTGACAATGTTGTTGTTGAGGAGTTTGAAGTTGTGAGAAAACAGATCTGACAAACATACTCCCCGCCCCACTCCTTCCACAATGGACAGACTCCTACCCTCACTCCTTCTGGACCGACCCACCCCACCCTGGACAGACCCCCACCCCGTCCCCCACTATAGACCCCCTTACTAGACATACCTCCCCACCCTAAACCCCCCATAGACAGCCCCTAGACATGTGTCCAGGCTCGTGCATTTTCATGCCATTGTAATTTACTGGACACAAAAACAAAACAAAACAAAACTCTACCACCTAGAATTTATATTCCAAAAAACATGAACCCACTAATCATGATATAACCATATCAAACTAATAAAAAAACTTCTCAAACATCATATGCTACAACTATTAATATAGATAACAGACCTAAAAACTAAAAGAATAATCATTCACGAAACAAATATTCCCAATATAATAAATCAATTAAACAAGGAAACATCCATTAATAAACCACCCAGCTTGATGCAAGGATTTTTCAAAATTCATGCCACAATATTGCATTCCATTGAGCCAAAAAGAGGAGGGAATGGTTTTTAATTACTATGACTATAACCATAAAAAAGCTAGCCAAATTCCCTTAAAATGTAATGAGGCTTTGGTGAACACCCTGTCGTCAACTTGGAGACTACCAGTTTCCATTTTAATTTCTTATATATGTGTCTGTAAATATATTTTTGGGGAATGGTACCCATACCAGCTTCATTGCAGCCCAGGGCTAGAAATTGGAACATCTAAAAATTCAAAGCCCAAGTTCTTCAGTTAGATGATCCAGGTTCCTAGAATTCTCGTCCGGACAGACCCCCCCCCCCCCACTTCTTCCTGTACACCCCACCCACCAACCCATCCCCCACACTGCAGACCCCCCTACTGGACATACCCCTCCATGATTTCCATGACACTACTAAGTATTGTATACACCTGTATTACCGAGAATAAAACATACTGCATTCAATGATTTATTATTCCTGAAAAAAATATTCCCAATACAATAATTCAAACAAACAAGGAAACATCCCTTAAATAACCCCCCCAGCTTGACGTACATATTTTGTAAAATTTGTGCTACAATACTGCATTCTGTTGAGTCAAAAAGAGGAGGGAATGGTTTCTAATTACTATTAATATAACCAAAAAAAACTAACCAAATTCCCTTGAAAGTTAATGATGCTTTGGTGAACACCCAGTTGTCAACTGGGAGACTACCAGTTTCCATTTTAATTTCTTATATATATGTCTCTAAATATATTTGTGTGGAAGGGAACCCATATCAGCTTCATTGCAATGCATGGCTAGTCATTGGCTCTTCCTGAAATAAGAATCCCAAGCTGTTAGGTTAAAAAATCCATGTTCCGAGAGTTCTCTTCCAGACAGACCCCCCCCCCCCACAGATGACCCCCCCCCCCCACGAGACATACCCCCCCCCCACACACACACATTATTTACAAGATACTACCAAGTATTGTATACACATTATTACCCAGAAGAAAACTTATTACATTCCAAGATTGACATGAGTTCTAACTTTTAGTAACCTAGGTCTGGGATTTGAATTTTGTCCTAGATAGTTTGTATCCTCTAATGTATTCTACTACTTCAAGACATATTATTTATAATAAATGAAAAAATTTGGTCAATCACACAATGGTACCAATATATATCAATGATGTTGTCTTACACCACGGAGACATCTCCACACACACACTCCTTCGGGAAACCAAGTGCTATCATATTCAAATTGAACACATTGGTTTCCAACTATAAGGGTGACCCTAAACTAAAATACCTAGTGACCTACAATCGACACCTCATTAGAGATCATCTACATAAATAGAAACATTCTCAATGGTCATCTCACTATCTCACTCTATCATTTCAATAGAACCCACATGTGACCACAACGTGAATTATCATTCACCATATCATTCCAATCAAGTCATGATTACACTGATATTTACTATAACAAACTGATTCCCCCAATAGTCATGGACCTCCATACCAGGACACAGATTCCATCCCATTTTCCCCCATTCTTGCATCCTTCAAAACACCATCAACTGTCTCAGATTCGTGTATCTAATATTGATCCTTTTTTTCTTTAATATTGATCTTCCACAAAATCATTATAAGATGATTTTTCTTTCTTATAATTCTATTTAATCTTTATATCTTCAGTCACTTCCGATGACAATATAAATGGCCTTACCTCTTCCACAGATTTATTTATTTTACAAGAGGATCTAGTAGCCAAGGGAATTGATAAATTTGAATAATACTTACGATGCATTATTCTTTTCCATTTATAGACTGGAAAATTCCATGACTCACAGATATATTTTTTCCAATTCCTTAAGCTAATCCCAAATAGAACTATCGCATGATGATCCTACACATAGTCTCAAGAAAATTGGGAATCTACTTATTTATCACTCGGATCTGGTTTTGCTTAGATATTTGAACCAAACTTCTTCATTTTTCACCTAGGAATGACTATCTTCCACCCATAAGGATCGTTATCACCCCCGAAATTTTCTTTCAAATCATTGAAATGGTTGTGAATATGGATTGAGTTAGGGGGGCTCACATATCAGAAGTCAACTACATTTCAGAATCACTGGTATCAGGAGCATAAAATGTCTGAGTATTATGTTATAAGATAGTTTTTCAAAAAAAAAGCTATAATAGTACCAGAAACACCAACTTAGAATGGTGAAATATAAACTGAATCTAATGGAATTGGAATATAGTAATTCAAAATTCCAAAAGTAGTGATCAGAACAATACCATCATCAATATCATTCCCATTCCACCCATTTATAGAAGTCACGGATTGGGAATAGGTGAATATAGTTGTGGAATAGCTTGGATATGCCTCTCCCATGACATGCATATCCCACTAGGATCATTCCATGTCTTTCCTCAAACTAACAAAGATATATGTGACCCTTAGTTATAGTTGCAATGACCTCACCCCCTTCTAGTGAGAATCATTTATTAAGATACCTTTGATTTATTATTTACCTATTGAGAGGCCTACATGATGTTAAAAATTATCCCCATGCTAGCAGTTGGACAGATCATGACCCTTGGGTCTACATGATGAACAGATTTCATCCCAAGATTCATAGCAAACCCTCTGCTTCCAACAAAGGTCCCCTACAATATCCGTGTAGATAAAATCCATCGGTACATTTGATACATCAAGCTCAACACATATTTTATGAGAAACAAGTTGGAAGAATGTTATGGTGTGATTATTAGTACATAAGAAGTGGCCAAAAAATTACCGATCAATTTATGAATCACCAAATTCACAAATGGTGGATATAGGATAGGGATAGAAATCAAAATCACCATGGAGGGTGGATCCTATTTTAGGTTGAACTTGAAAAAACAATTTAAAATAGGGAAATTTAATCAAGTGAAAGCATGTGGAGGATTCAATCCGGCATAGATAAGGGAAGATTTAGTTGAAAAATGAATATAAAATTTCCACAAATCCATAATCCCTATAATCACCCATTCAAGAAAACCACTTGAATCAAAATTAAAAATGTCAATGGTTTCCATCGAGGGAAGACTCTTGCTGATGTGAGCCACTAATGTGAGATTCAATAGCAAAGAAGAATTTAAAAATTCTAGGGGGAAACTATATTCTTAATAATTTCATCATCTCATGACAGAATTTTAGGGATAATTTCAATTTTCATAAGTTGGGTAAAAGGACAGGGTTGATGAAGGGGGATAATGGTCAAAAATATGAATCTGGAGTACTAGAGATGGATCCTCCAAACCAACCCAAAAGAGGGGGGACTAGAGGGGCATCCATGCAAAATATAAAATTATTGAAGGATGCCACATGATCAGAATAGTTCTAGCCTTAAATGTAGACACACATAAGTGTTCAGTCAAAATAATTTCATAAAAAACACATATTAGTGCTTGCTCACCAATAAGTATAACATCTCAACCATTACATGTCTAATAACACAACCACCCATCGACTATAATCTTCTCAAACCCTGAGTGTATACTTATACTCTATTAATCCAACATCAGATCATTTAGGATCATAGTCATATACTTCATCAGGATTCATACCCAAAAACAGTCAGGAAAAGTCTCCTACCAATCCTTCCCTTTGAAATACAAACATCAATACTAAAATGCATAATGTGCTTTTCATCATGGAAGCCTAAATAATACCCATGGTTATACCACATACATGATAGTACCTATAATGCACCAATGTCATAATTTGAATAATCTACCCGTGATTTTGTCTCTAAAATTACTAACAATCCAAAGAAAACACCTCTATTATGTTACTATCATATAACATATCTAATATCAATCATAGTACTCGAATAACCAATATTTTGAGATACATCTCATGGGAATTAGGCCCTCCCACCTATCTAAATAACCACATCTCATAGAGGTCAATGATCATAGGGAAACATCTATTTTTTCCCGTTTGAAATATCTTAATGAAACTAATGTGCTAACACCCACTCTAAATTTCTCAAATATATGAAAATAAAGCATCAAATGAAAATCACCATCCTACTAGGGAACTGATCCTAATCTTATATTATAATTTCATCCCAACTCCACACCTAATCCCAATTTTAAATATCATCCAAGATATCTCAATCAATCTTGAAACTATAGGCTTCTTCCAAACCTAAACCTATGATTAGTGAATTATTCTCAGGTTCCCAAGGATCATGTCCACCCAAGAAGTGTTTGAGTACAATAAAGTTGAGAACCACCAGCCGGGTAGTATGCATAAATAGCTAATATAGTCTATGTGTAGATGATATGATCAGTTGAATAAATAAATAAAGTATGGAAGCATAAATAAATACCCATCATTGATACTTGGGCTATAACGTGACACTCAGTATCAGTTATACCTGCTTTGGTTAGTGTCCGAGTTTTTTAGCATGTCACAAGATCATTACCACTAGTACAGAGCCCAATAGGGATGTATTATATGGTGAACAATTTGATTCTTTGAAGGTAATTCTAGTAAATATAATTGTATCATGCCCATGCCTAATTCCAAATAGTGTTTTCTAAGAAATCGTGTAGTATCGAGCATATAACAGATTCCTAGGGGGATAGGCATAGGAAATCTAGTAGTGTCATCAATAGAATTGATTCCTTGGGGGATGAGCCTAGGTAATCATATTGACCCAAAGATGGAATCCCAATATCCTGGGAATTCTATATAAACCAAAATATTAAATACAAGGGGATTTCCCTTGGCATTCATATTGTATCTGGATCAATAGCCAGAGCCTAGGAGCACATCCCAGGCATCCAATTGTTATGATACAACTGAATCCTAGGTAACATAATGGTTATTCCACTTAAAGCCTTAAGGGTTGTCTATCCCTCCCATAATATATCATATAACAAATTATATTCAAGTTGTCAACCTTCTCAAACTCATCTAAAAAACACGGGTTTCCCTCTCAAGCGCATGACCTATCATTATCTCTAATGCCACATCTGGTTCACACACAATAGATTTGGGTTCCAAAGTGACACCTACAATCATCTATATTTCATATTTCATGCACCATCATAAGGGTCAAAATGACTGAGGCACCATCATGGTTTCCCTAGGTTACATTATAGCACGAACACACTATGTGGATTCCTTTTTTAAAATTCATATATATCATTTCAACACCCACTACGGGGAGTCACGTCCCTCTAAATAATCATAAACATCTCACAACCTCACTATAATAAAAAAATCCTCACTTTCATAGGTCTAATGAGATGGAAACATTCCCAAATCACTTTCCAAGGCACACTATGTCGGTCCTCTCACCAAACCTATCATCAATTTAGCTAAATTATAGCCACTAAGGTATCTAACCAACATTAGGGGAGGAACACCTTCCCACACTCATCTCTACTAGCACAATGGTTTTAAGGCGTATTAAGGGTCTTTCATGGCCTACTAGGTATAATAAAAATATCTCATCACATCCCTCCACTTGAAGGTCACCATGGAACCTAAACTAAGGTCAACTATGCTAATATACTTCATTTAATTTTATATACACCCCATATGGGGTCCATGTTTCTCAAGACATAAAATTATACATATACTCTATGACATCTAAGGTCAAGATATATAGCTAGTTAACAATGGTCAATCATGTTCCTTGGAACATTCCACATTTAATTCAAATGAATTCCATTATAATTAAACTAACTAATTAATTTATAAAGGTTAATCTCTTGGGGTGGTGAAACTGCACACATCAAATTTCACATAAATCAGGTATAAGCCAAAGGGTTATTCCCAAGAAACCATTGACCTTAATTGAAGTTAATTCCTTTATAGAAGCTTGACCACCTTTTAAGCTTGTATAAGATTTAACAACAATTGAGGCTCCTAACCAGGTCCTAAAATTACAAATAAGTAATTATAACATTTTATAATTAATTATATTAACCAATTAAATTAATTATATTGATTAGAGTTATTTTCATAATTTAAAACAAAAAGGCATAAAAGCTTAATCAATCACTTGGCTCCCTCAATGAACTGAAACCATGAACAAACACACATGGAGGTTCCATATAAGACAACCAATATTGTCATGGGAAAATCCAAAAAAAAATAGTATTTATCTAATAGGTCATTTCAATAAATTTAGATGAAAACCATAAATAAAATCATTAGGTTATTTAACTTTGATGAAATAGCTTGAAATAACATACAAACTTTATCTCACGACATCCTCTATGTACACCCGGAAAAATCCCCATCATGTAGGAAACTTTCCACCATATTTGGTGTAAATTTACAATAAACCACAACATAAATCTTCTAATATTATATACTATGGACATAAACCAAAAAAAAGGAAAGGGATGGAATAACTCACTCGAAATCATTTTTGAATAATAACTGAAATTGATCCCCTCTCAAGGTGGATCAAAGGAGGGAAAAAGTGTGGTAGATCCATCAAGAGATGGCCTTCTCCTAATATCTAAAACCCTTTATACCCAATTTACCCTCATTTCAAATAAACGGGACTACCCCCAGGTAAAAAATAAAATTTGGCTCCATTCATGGCATGAACAGGGTGTTCATGGAATGATTTTTTTTCACCCGAGTAGATTTCGTGATGGAGTAACTACAGAAATCATCACAGAAAGTGTAGGGGCTAGCTCGCATAAATCCCACTCATGGAAGGTTTTTTTCTATTCAATTCACTGATTGGAGGAGGAACGCCCAACGAAGGGGGTGGAAGAGGAGATGGACGCATGATGAAGGGTATGGGAGGGATCGTGCGAGGGAATGGTGAACCGAGTAAAGAATCAGGCGAGGATCGGCTGAGGGAGAATTGACCAGTTGGAGATATGGGAGAAAGGTTTCGTGGGTGGGAGATGTGTATCGAAGAGGGAGAGATGCGGGTGGGAGGGATGCAGGTGAGTTTCCGGACAAGGGAGAGATGTGGGTGAGAGAGATGCGGTGGGAGATGATTCCCAATGAGGCAGAGATGCGGGTGGTAGAGATGCTGGTGGGAGATGAGTCTCGATGAGGGAGATATGGAGGTGGGAGATGAGACACGATAGAGTTAAACAAATTGTGGAAATATTTCCACAGGACTCAGTTTAGCCATAGGTTTATCTATTCTAATGCAATGGTTTTCAAATAATCGTGGACATATTTTAATCTATATCCATGGAAAAATTATAATGTGGCTAAAGGTCTGTGGCTATAGATCATTATTCTAGTAGTTTTATCCATTAATTAAAATAATCTAGATGTCATAATCAGTGGAAAATATAACCAAATTAACATATTTTTCATGATTGGATGAAGTTGGATGAAATTACCTCATCTAATTAAATAATTTAATGTTTTATATAGATGATATAGACTAATATCATATATTAAAACTCATCAAACCCATTTTACAAATTATTAATGAGATTAACTTTTACAATTGTTATAATTCAATATTACTAGAAAATGAAAAGGTCCTTATTAATTTGTATATTATGATACCATATATTGAATCTATTTTATACGAATAAATTTACCTAACTTGTAAAATTTTATCTTAATATATTTTTGGAAAACCATAGAAAAACCAATTTTTAGATAATAGTCATTTTTCCATTAAATTGATTTCATGAAATATTAATTTATAATATTTATTTATATGAAATCAATTGGATTACGTTAAAAAAACAGTCTTTTTCTAATTTTTAACAAATAAAACCAAATTTTACCATGTGAATTTTTAAATAATATAAAAGTACAATGAAATAGTTTTTGTTTGACAAAAACGTTACATAAAAACTATAAATGTCAAAAATAGATTTTTAAGTTAAATTTTATATTTTTTAAATAATTATATTACTCATTTAATACATTAATTTATATAAAAATGTTTTTGAAACTTTAAATTCATTACTATATCATGGAAATATCATTAAAATTATTGTAATAGTATTGTTAGTGTTTTTCACTATTTACTAAGAATAAATCTTTTTAGATAATTATAAAGAATATACCTTCAGATTATTTTGAAATATTTATTTAAGAAATGATGTTTCTTTCATTAAAGTAAAATTATAAAATTTAGATATTTATCTTTTAAATTAAAATAAAATATATAATAAAAAACTACTTTTTTAGAAAACCCCTTCTATAATAAAGTGATTTTTTCCTTACTTATAATAACTAAATAAGAAATAAGATTTTTATATATTAGTTAACATATAGAAATATTATTTTTCATCATAATAAAATTTTCAAAATGATAAACATAATATAATAAAACATACTTTAGAAAAAATATTTTCAAAATATATACTTTTGTAATTAAAGTTTTATCATTTAAATATACGAATTTGTAATAAAATTATATCTTCTTTATTTTATAGATTTTTATTTCTTCTTATAATTTTCCAAATAATTTTCATCTAATATTTCATTGTTCATTTTACTTCATTTATGAATGTGATATAAGATATTGAATTCTATATTGAAGAAAAATACATATTAAATTTGGCATCTGTTACATCCCCAACCCTAAATATATTTATTTTTCATATTTTTTAAAACATCACTAATAACGTATTTAGTAAATAATTTTTCATAAATATTTTTAATCCTCATTTTAGTAGGTGAAATAGGTCTTTGAACATCATAATTTTCAAAATGAACCCCAAAAATATGACCTTGAAGATATATAATAGTTATATAGGGGGAATGTGCCATAGAATATAAAATAAATGATCATGAAATGGGAAATATATAAATAGTTCCTAATAAATTTTTATAAAAGCTACACCATAAGAAGAGATTAAAAAATATCGTAGTTAAAATTTAAAATGTGAAATTTCATGGTCATAAGGAATAAAAATTAAGCGACAACCAAAATAAGAAGAATGTCAGTATGAATTGGAATTATGGACATATAAATATATCCATAGCTAAAGTTCATAGTAATTATTCTCAATAATTTCATTCTGTTACAAATAACTTTTTCATCAATGAATAATTTTTGAATTAAAATTTTATTTTCCACAAAGTGATAAGAGACCATTAATTCACCAAAAATGATATTCAAAGGATAAAATTGTAAATTTTGTATCCCTTTTCCATATGTATTGTCGATTATATTAACATAAATATATATAACATGAGAAAATATAATTACATAATTTCTTCAGGTGTGTAAATGTAATTTCATCATTTTATCATGTTTCAATAAATTTTTACATCTATTTCATCACATATTCCATATTATTAATAACATAGATGAATTTTTATTATTCCTAAGTAATTAAATTAATAATATATTAGATAATGAAATCTATAAAATTATGAAAATTAATTCATTGTGTATTTACCAAAACAAAAATAGTTTGAGCATGCTAACATAATACCCAAAAAAAATAAAACTTCATGTGAAAAAATATAACGTTAATCTCCCAAATTTCCAAAATAATACATATAATTATACATATCTAAGTCCAAAAATAATAAACCTTATGTCCCAATTAACCATATTATCTCAATATTAGAGAATATATTAACCTCTGATGTAATGTTTTACCATTCCACTTACATCCAAAATATGTAATACCATTCTTCCCAACTAAGTTTTATATTAAATATGTACATTACATATATCTTAACAATCTATTAGGTCCCCTAAAAAATCTTAAATCACCTTAAAATATCACCACTTAAAACCTAAAAATCTTATTTGGGCCATTAATATTATGATAAACCAAAATCACATTAACCAATGATGAAATACATGACACTAAAATAATCCTCAACTATTTTTATCCTAATTTATAAAGTTATCTCAACCCTATATTTGATACCAATTATAATCCACCAGACCCAAACACATAGAAATGGGGTAAAAATTACACTCCGTATACTTTTGGATTTAATACCAACAAATATTTCCATAGACTCGTACACCTGGATCCATTGAAAAAATCATACAATTTATATTTATTTATTTGATATGAGTTAATGAAACTCAAAATAACCAACCATATATAAAATTCCAAAAAGGAAATATTAAGTGACTTACATAACCAATACATGTTAGGTTTATAGTTTTAGATAATTATACAAAGTCATAGTAGAGAAAATACTATATGTTTTTCATCCAATTTCCATGTTTCCAATATATTGATATTTTTTTATTCCAAAAAAATTATTCAGAATATAACATTAAATTATCCACATATGATACCCTTATATAAATAACATTTCTTATAATCATTCTTAATTACATAGGGGAATGGAAACATAGGAAGGATGAGCACAAACACTTGATAAGTTTAAACATAGACCTTAAAAATTGAATATCATCATAAAACATAAGATGATTATAATGGTATAATTATTTAATCAATGTACCTAATAATAACATGAGATAAATAATACATATGAAAACATTGATAATAAATCATTATTTATTTCATAATTTTTAATCATAATACAAGTGTAATATAATTCAACCATCATGATCCAAGTGATATAAATATTTCCTTAAAGGATCCAATAGAAATAAAAAAAATTAGAAAGAATCCATGGTGGTATCTTGGGTAATTGTCTTCATAAATATTTTTACCTTTCATATAGATTGTGTTAGAATAACTGATTCCTAGTTAATTCCATAAGAGTAACCAACCTAGATTTCTACCTCAACTTTACTGTTAAAGAAAATTTTATTACTCAATCTATTGGAGAGCTATATATATCTCACCTATAATCACGAGATATATAGCATTAAATCATCCCCATAAATAATTTTTTCATTCCATATAATGTAAAATATTATAATCTTTCAGAATTCATCAAAAAAAACTTCAAAATAATAATATTTATTTTATAACATGTTTATCATCTAGAAAACATGTGTGTTAGATGAAAATTTCATTAATAAAATCCTCAAAATCCATCCAGATAAAAAATATTGATTCTATAATTAGATAATATCCCAACGATGTATTTAAATCATTTATAATATGTAAATATAAATGAGAATTTCGTTGGCAGATTCAATTTGAAATATAATTTTGTAAATAAGAAGGAATACACTTTTCATTTTAAAATCAATGAAAATTAAAACATCACAATACAATGGGTAATGGATATTCTTTATAAAGTACTATAAAATTGAAAAGAAGTGTTTTAATAAATGAATTTTTTTCATTTAAAATCAATCAAGTTGTAAATTCTATGAAAAATAAATATTTCATAGTTTCGTAAAGATATTACAAAGTGAACCATGTTAAAAATTTTAAGAAATATTCATTAAAAACCTTTAAAAATAGGGGTTATGTTTTGGGATAATAACTTTTGGAAATAAATAATTTTAATAAAATAAAATTCTAGAAACATAATAAAAGCATTGGGGGAATGATTATGGTTAATGGGTTTTAAAACTATTGAATCATCATGTTTAAATAAACCCTTTTCTTTCCTTTAAGATTCAAAAGTCAATAAAAAAATACAATTGATAGATTAAAGACCCTCACTATTTTTGTGAAAAATAATATAAATAAAATTCATTTTATAAATATACACCACAAAAATGAATGAATATGTTGAAGATAAATCATATCTTATTGAGGGGACGTCAACATGATAAAACCTATTTGGAATTTGTAAAATTAAAAACAAAATACCATTAAAAAATATAAATGAAATTAATTAATAAATTCAATGAATTATATAATATATGATGTCAACATAAATTCTATGAATATTAATTAGACCATATAAATTATTTCATATTACATGAAATAAAAAATTTATCACGAAATTTAAATTTTGAAAAAGATACCATTGTAAATTTTAGGACTTTTGAATCAAAACATAATGAAATAGGTACATTAAAATAGTAATTTGAATATAATTATAATGTATTGATTCGTTATATAATAAAAAATTCTCTATTATATACTCTGAATAATTTGAAATGGGTTCATAAAATAAAACATGTCTAAAAAATGTTTGTGTAGAGATTCCATTACGGTGACCCTAACATTAAAGTGTCAATTAAAAAATGAAAAAAATGTATAAAAAAATTAAATCCACACTAATTTTTTTGAAATAAAACATAAGAAATCATATGTCATTACCCACATAATCCGGGTATAACATAGTTAGTGATGCATTAATATAACCCAATGAATGGAAATTGATTTAAAAAGCTGCTTACCCCATGTACCCGAATTATTTGTACCTCTAAAATATTATTGAATTATAATATAAAATTAATTGTTTATATCATTTATAAATATTTCATGTTTATTACCATATTATTGTCCTTTATTAAAAAAATGTATTAACTTAATAAATCAAAATAGTTCACATCAGTAGTTGTTGGTTCATCTGGTTCATATCTTTCAAAAAGTATTTTCATATAAACAACATTCAAATGTAAAATGTTCAATAGTTTTATAAAATCTTGTATATTAAAGTGATATGATAAAAATAATACCAGAAGCATGCTTGTTCGATAGAAAATTCAATTTCTGCCATCCCAAAAAACAGTCATTATATTCTGTATTTTATAGTTGAAATAGACCATTCATAGTTACATTTACTTATATTATTATAATGGATCATTTACCATTCGAGAATCATAATCATAAAATTAATTGATCAACAATTTTTTTAAATAATAATATTAATTAAATATTATTATATTATTATATCATAAAATATTTTTTATATAAAACCCATAATAGTCATAAATTTATGAAAACATCACCATTAATGTATGTTGCATTAAATGACCACGGTGATCAATAAATTTCAAAAGTTTTTAAAAGAGGAGTAAATAGAGTAGATAAGTATGGTTTATAAAATTAATTAAATAATAAATAAAGAACTAATTTGTAATGAATTTTGAGTTATTATTTTCATTATTTGAAATGTAATAGGATATTTTGGAAATAAAATATCATCTTCCAGGAACCTACAGTTATCATAATTTCATCTTATGGTGAAAATTATGTTGGGAGATAACAATTGATAGCCCCATAATAAACTGATAAAATATATTATAATACCATATGAATTACATCATGATATCAATTTAGGTGATGGTTTAAAAATATTTCAAAATAAATAATACTAATTATAATAGGTGAAAGAGGCATGAGAACCCATACCCCAATCATGGAGACTCCCCATTTCGATTCAATTTAAAGAAAATTATAGAAGATAAGTTTTATCCCTCTAGGGGATTATAGACATGTTATGGAAATTTTGAAGATGGATTAAATCATCACTTTTAAAAAAAAAACTCATATGTGTAATTTGATATATTACATTAATCCCCTTTCATAAGAAAATATCAATGTTTTTTTTAAAATATTTAGCTTTAAAACATAAAAAACTAATTATATATTGAAAATTAGATCAAAATGGTCCATGGATTAAATTATAATGCGTATTAAATATCACTTGTTATATTCTTTTATTTGTTTGTAACTTTAAATTTAAAAAATACAATTTTGTTGACCTAAAATATCTATAAATTCAGTTTTTTACTGTTAATATAATTTTACACTAAAGGACACAAGGAAAAAAATTGTAATTATAATTTAGAAACTTTTCCGTCACTTTTAATTTAAAATTTTAAATTAAATTGATGGAAAATATAATTTATCCAAATAATATTACATAAAATGTTTATAAAATTATATCTGTTATTTTTTGACTTCTTAGAAAAGTGTTTGTAGGCACTGTGTACGTTTTCAATGTAATTATAAGATCACTACAAAATAAACATAAATTATGGTAAAAAAACTAACTATTTGTAAGAAAATAATAATTTGTATCCACTAGTAACTTGTTTTATTTACTTTGAAAACATATTGTAGATATAAAAACTGAAATATAGTAAATTATTTATTTATTATTTTATTTAAATAATATAAAGGTCGTTATTAATGGAAAAAAGATGTTAATGGAAATAATTGTTAACATATAATGACTCTTTTTTAAATAAAATCATATAATTTAATAATTTTTTGTTTTTGAGAGATTATTCTGGCTTTTCACATAGATCAATTCTTATTTCGCAAATTTTACCATATACGGAGGTGATTATTTTTACTATGCTTACTATTTTTTATGAATAAAAAATTAAATAGATTATATTACCGAATTTTAAAATTATTACATAAAATATTTAACTCATTTTCAATAATTTAATTTTCAGAATTTTTAAAAATTACTATTGATATACGTATATTAAACGCAACCAATCCATTTTCATAAAAATATATTTGTAATAATAGAAAGTCTGTATTCCAAAATAATTTAAAATGTCTATTCTAATGGAATTAATTTTACTATATTAAATAAAAGAATACATATTTAACTATTAAACCAAACTAAAACCAAATTTAACCCTCTGAATACATTATTAAAATAGGAAAACCAAAAATAGTTTTTTTTTGAATAAAAATATTACTTATATTTTAAAAATGACAAACATAGATTTATAAGTTCAAAAATAAAATTTTAAAATAATTACATTACTCATTAAATATATAATTTTTCTCTAAAAACAGTTTTTAGTCCATTTTATTCATCTTTATATCATTAAAATATCATAAAAATTATAGTATTCATAAAATAAATATTTTCAATATTCAACCCAAAATCGACCCATTCATAAGAATACAAAAAATTTAAATGAACCTAATTTCAAAATTTTAAATTTAAAAAATATTTTAATTTCATAAAATTAAAATTATAAATTCAATAAAAAAAATCATGAATGAAACTAAAAAATATAAAGAATAAATAATTTCATATGTTAATAAATATTTTAAACATAATTTGATCTTGCCGTTATTTTATATCATTTGGAAGCTAAAATAATTATAATATATTATTCATACATTTAAATATTACATATCATCATTATAGACAATAAAAAGTGATCATATTTACTGAATTCACTATACATTATAAAACAATCCTTGAAAAAAAATACTTTTTAACATCAATTTTTTCTTCATTAAATGTATGAATTTTATATTTAATATTATAATTTTTATACAATTATTTTATATATCATATAATTTTCATAATAATATTCTATTAATATTTCATGGATCATTTTGGTTCAAGGATACATGTGATACAATCTATAAAACTATAAATTAATTGAAAACATATGTCAAATTCCCAATGTGTTACAACCCCCCCCCCCCCCCCGCAAATAATTGATTCCTAACAATGCATTCTTGTCTTCAGTGAGAAATGTTATATGATTTGAAAGTACATATTAAACATATTTTAAAAATAATTTGAATCGTTTAATGATATTTTTTGAACAATATAATTTTTAATAGAGACTTCATAATTATAACAATGAATATACATAATGGTTATATTGGGGTAATGTAGAGTGGATGATAAAAACAATCATGAATGGGAAAAGATTAATATTAAAAATTACTATTGTTGAAAAACCACTTCATAAAAATAGATAATAATACATTATGTTGAAAATAAAAAAACTGGAAAATGATGGTCTTATAAAATAATATGTATTTCTATTCCCGAATTAGGATAATCATCGTGAGATGTGAAAATAGGGGCATGGAGGAGAAATAATATTAAAGTGGATGGTAATTATATTAAATAATTTTATATATTTAGGTTTAATAAATTCATCAAGGAATAAACATTGAATTAAATTTTCAAATTCCCCAATGGGAGAAGAGACCTTCAGTACAACAAAAATTAATTTAAAATATTAATATTTTCAATTTAAAATACAATTTCTTGAGTTTGAGGGATTCATTTTCCAGAAATATAGATAACATGAAAATTGATCTTACATTATTTATTCAAATACATAAACATAATAGATTTATTTGGTTGTGTGATTTGATTAGGGCACACATGTATTCAGTAAAATATTCCAATTGGTGAATATAATAGATTAATATTTATTATTCCTAAAGAATGAAAAAGATATTTAATACATCCTAAAACACCTTAAAAGTTGAAAATTTATTATTTTATTTTTTAATAATAATAACAAGGTTAGAACATGGTAGTAAAGTTCCCAAAAAGAATAATCCTTCATATTATGAAATTATTAATTAATCCCCAAAAATATTAACAACAATACACACATTTTAACTTAAATCATTCCAAAAATGACTAACCCAATGTCCAAATTTACAAAACAAAAATCAACATTAAAGAATATATTAACATAGTAAGTTATCTTACACCATTCTGATTACCACACAAATAAGTAATATAGTCCATACCATGAAATCATTACATTATATTTAAGGGTTACATATATCAAATTATTTTATTAAATCTCCAAAATTTCATTAATTTCCTTAAAATCAAGTCACATTAAACTTCAAAGTGGTATTTATTCCCTTAATCTTATGATCAACCTTGAACTCTTTAACCCATAATAATATCCATAACTATTAAATTATCTAAATATAATAAAATCATATCATCTAATTTCATCTAAATCATATTAGTTATACAAAATATAAAACCCCAAACTAGTACATAAGGATAAACTGTTAAAATCAAACTCTTTTCAATTTTTTCTCTAATACTAACAGATAATTCCCAATAGTCGTACACTTGGATCTATTTCTAAAATCATACATTTTAAAGTTATAAATTTTAATCTAACATATGTGTCATAATTTGAAAAATCCATAAATACTGTATCAAAAGTAAATATTGAGCCACTTATATAACCAATCCCATTTAGAGTAAGAGTTTTCAATAATTAGAAAAACCCCATTAGCTAAAAAAATATTTATTTTCCAATGGTAATTTTCCAATAATACCAATATATTTTATTAAATTGTTCTTATTAAACATATATAATAATTTTTTATACAAATCAAACCCTTATAAATATAGATTATATAACACTCTTCTTTATAACCAGGGGTAATACAATCATAATATCAGTAAGAGAAAATTCTTAGTAATGGTAAAAATATACATTAAAAATAAAAATTCATCACTTTTCATAAAATCGGCATAATTTTATGATCACATAATCATAGTGAGTGATCATAAAGGGATTGATCTTATATCCATAAATATTGGGATAAAAAATCCTAAGTCACATCCTTATGTAATAACATAATATAAGTTTCATGTGAGTCAAAATACATATGCCTTGTGAAAATAGTATTTGTTCACAGAAACCTTTAAAAGTCATATAAATAATTGAGAATATTTTTTTGTATCCCATGATATTATCATCATAACCGTACTCAAAATAATTTGTGACATGTTAATTCTATTGGAGTAACCAACCTAGTTTTCACACACATGTTTTCTTTTGAGGAATAAATAATTACCAAATTCATTAGAAAGATATATCAGGATTATCTATCTTCATATGTTATATCTAAGACACTAACCCTCATGAATAATTTATAGGGACAATATACTTAAGAAAACTATTATAATCATTTACATTTCATTATAACATCAATGAAAATAAGAATCATTCAATTGTTGATTAATAAACTAATGGAAATAAAAAATGTTTTATTGAAATTTCTTTCAAGAATTCATAATAATCGATCCATAGAGAATAATGGTACATATCATTAAATAATACATCATGTTAAGTTACTGAACCATTTATATTATATCAAAATATATTATAACTATTTAATGAAATAATTTAGTATTATACAATTAAAACAAGAAGGGATATAAATTTAATTTCATAACCTTTATAAACATAAAATTCAACAAGTAATTCGTATGATATTTTCTTTATAAGAATATGGAATCTATAAAATTTATTTTAATAATGATTTAAGATTAATTTTATCGTAAATAATTATTATGAAGTAAATGAGAAGAAAAAATTATTTAACAATTTTGTAATGAGATTCCAAAGTGACTCGTGTGTAAAACATTTTGAAATTTCATTTTAAAACAAATTAATATAAGGTAAAACACTCTATAAAATATCATTTATAAATCATTTATTTTTATAAAATAACAATCATGAAATATGAAAAAGAATATAGAGGAATAATCCTTTCGGGAATTTTCTTTAAAACTAATGATTTAATGAGTTTTATTAAAACCTATTATGATATTTCAAATTTAAAAATTTAAAAAATAAATGAATCAATTTATCGATTTAAAAACATATTATTTTCATAAAAATTATCACAATATAAAGTCAATGGTTAAATATACACTAAAAAATGGAAATAAATTGATGACTATAAAACATATCTCAATGAAGGGGAAACTGAGATGACAAAACACTTTCAACTTTAGTGACATTAAAAATAAAATCCTACGAATGATAGAATAATAAATTGTTATTTTAATCCAATTAATTATATAAAATAATATGTCATAATACATTCATTGGGAAGAAATTATACTGTAAAAGGGAATTTTGGTTCATGACATGAAAAATGTCTCAAGAAATTGAAATTGAAAAGAAGAAAACCCTTATAACATTTATAGTATTTGAATCATTTTTTAATTAGTGATATAGATTATAAAGGAATATTAAAGATCATAATGAAATATTTATTCATTATGTTATATTTCAATAGGTAATATGTGAATCAAAAAAATGGAAATCAATACATAAAATGAATAATGTCTCAAAAAAGTATTTTTGAGATGAGACTCCCTTAAAAATATCATAACATCTGTGATAAAATTAATAAATGAGCTGAATATTATTATCTAAAACCATGATATTTTAAAATAACACTATATTTTATAGACATTATGATATGCACCACCAAGACTAAAAGAACAACAAAGTATTATTATATTAATATGATCATTATGAACATGTTTTTTAATTAGAAGGTATGGAGAGTAATATCCAAATAATGAAATAGATATAATATGTTTACTCAAAACAATCATTTATTCATGCTTATTAAATTTTTTTCCTATTTTTAATAAAAAAATGTATCCTTAGAAATAATCTTTCACAAAAAAAATTATTTTTATTTTCTTTTGTGAGAAATTATTATAATAAATTTCTAGAAAACATATAAATAGTATTATATGAAAATTATTTTACACAACAATGATTATATCATGTGTTATCTGAAAGCACTGTGTTTTTTTTGCATTGAATGCTACACCATGTTCAGCATGTGTTACACCAACAATTATATAATACCCTAGAATTCCATATAAAATTTTGAAAATTTAATTTTATTATTTCGAGACTAGGATCTAAGATGGGACGTGATTTTGAGGCTAGAGTAGCCAGAATATATTTTTCACCATTTTTAAACTTTATTAAATAATCGTGAAAGCTGATTTTATAACATTTATAATGATGCCCGGGTAATAAAAACAAAGCCAATCATTAAATGAAATGTATTAGGATTTGACTAGGAAAGGCCTAACATATGCCAGTGTGGGTTTCCCGAAAAAGATAGTTTTTGGGACATTGAAAAGAAAAATAAAATAACTTAAGAAGGTTATTTTATTATTTTCTTTTCATTTTTATGCATCTATTCATCAGTGCTATGTTACATTGATGAGGAAATGATGAATTCATTAATGAACCTCATTAATTAATTATCTGGGCGACCCTAAAATGGACGTTGCATCTTCCTTCTTTAATTAACTAGGGAGTCAGGGTGGATGAACATCCTTTGACTTCCTCTGATTGACGATGAAGTAAACCTATTGAATGATGAACACCATCGAATCAAAAAGTTGTGAAGATACCCTTGGAGAGAGAATTGAGATTAAATATATATATGCAAGTAGACGGGAAATATTCCTCCACCGATCTCCTTTCCCAGGTAGGTATTTAAATATAAGTTGTTTTTTTCCTACCTCTACCCTCCAAATGAAGAAGGCAGATGATCTCTATTACAAGTTGATCCATGGATGGATTTTCGTTGTGGGACTAGGAAATATATATTTTTTCGATTAGTTATGGGGACTATATCTTAGTGATTTATATTTATTTTTTATGATCCCACTGAGATGAAAAATTTGGGGATGACACGAATAATGTTTGGTCTGTTTCTTAGATGTTCTATATGATCCTCTCTCTCTGATAGTTCTTCCATGATAGACTAACAAGGACACATAATATCTATGTTATTGGTGTTTCAAATTAGTTCAGACCCCCAATTAGATGGAAAGATGGAGTAGAGTATGGGGTAGTGGTGGTGACACACCAAGATTTCGATAACTGCAGATAGATTGGGAAACAGACTACCGGAGAAAGTCTGTGGCCCGGTGAGTAAACCATTGTCGGTACCCGCGGGCAAGAGGTGGCACACCATGGTGGTGGAGGTCACACATAGAAAAGTTCATGGAAGGAGAGGGTGGAAGCTTATGTCGGGCACTGCATCATGTGGACTTTCCAATGGGGCGGGATATAGGATGTGCTAGCATGCGGTCCACACTGGAACGCTGGTAGAGGGAGGTAGGTTGCCTCAACCAGCCAAAAGGCTGCTCGAACTAGATTTCATGTGACTTCCAGGATGGACCAAAGTCGGCCCCCAGATGCAGGCCGATAAGATGGACTAAACTGGGCTGATGGGTGGCCCATGCTGGAGAAGCATTAGCCCTCAAAATTTTGGTCCATGTAATATGCGAAACCGGGCTAATGGGAAGCCCGACAGGTCGGAATCGGTCTGACTACATCGGACCAGACCAGATGAGAATTGGGTCGCTGGGCAACCCGCCAGGCTGGACCCACGACTTAATTGGTTCAGGTCTAGCAAGGCCTAATGGCCCCATCCAGTGGGCCAAGTCGGACTGGTTTGGGTCAGCCGAACAGGGTTTAGTCATTAATGACTCCTAGGATGGGTTGGTCTTGTTATTACAACATAATTTGATCGAGCCTAGATGCAAAATGTCATTGTTTACTAAAACTTCAATATGTTACAGAACGAGTGACCTATTATCATGACATCTATGGTATTGCAACCCTCGCAACGAGAAAATACATTGGGTACACTCTAAATGAGATTTCATAGTAGTAGATATATGACTAATGTCTTTATGAGTAGATTTTTCTAGAATCTAATACTTTGGAGAGCGGGAACCCTACGATAGGTTATGACACAAAGGATATGACGAGAGGGACCATGGTGGCCCAATAGAAGAGCAGACCATAGTGGTCCAATATCCATGTATACCTCTGTGGTCCAGTAGCCAAGCAGTCCTCAGTGGTATAGTACCCGAGCCGATCTTAGTAGTCTAGTAGTTCAGCAGACCTCTGTGGTCCAGTAGTGGAGTAGACCTCAGTGGTCCAATAGTCGAGCAAACATTAGTGGTGCAGCAGCTAAGTGGATTCAATGGTCTAGTAGCCCATACAAACTCAGTGTTCTAGTAGTTGAGAGGACCTCAGTTGACCAGTAGCTGATCCAACCTTAAGGACTCTCCATGAACGACTCCCTCAGTGGTACAAGATGATTCAGATTAATTTCAAATAATATTAACTTCTATACAATGAGTTATACTTTCTGTGGGCTATCTTTTCTTTGTTTACTTTTTTGTGGTTATTGATTGTGCTCATGATTTGTGGGAGTTATTTGGGGTATATCAAAAGTTGTTTTGGGTCCCAACTTAGTATTGTGTTACTCACCCCTCAATAGTCTTCACCCACATGAGTCATCTCTCGTACATGTGATTGACACTGAGAGGGAGACCATGGAGAACTGGGACCAGGTGGTGCTCATTGAGATAGTATATAAAAGAAAATATCTATGGGTACAAGAATCTACCCTTAATCTACTCTTCAGGTAGGTACTCAAGTGGATGGATTATGGTAGTTGTACATTCCTTTGTGGGTTTGGGCCTATATTATGGGCCATTTATAAATTCGATTTGTATTGTACTCTTAGTAGTTGTCTCAGTGAAAGTTATATATTACTTTGCGTTTAGTTTCAACAGTTCGAGCTATGTGTATGTGTACAGGGTCAAAGGCAATGTCTTACCTTTTCAGATATTCCTACTCAGTGCTAGTCTCCAGCCCCTAGCCTATGGAAGGTCATTTTGGTGTAGTCATGACATTGGCCCTGGGGGATGGGTTGTGACATTGTTCCATGAATTGGAATTCTCTTCTTCTAGAAGAACTAATAGTCTATATATTTTAATTTGGAAACATTGTTAAGTTTTTGCTATTCGGATTTCAGGACAAGGAGTCTGGTGTTGGTGTGGAGGTTGACATATACATACACTAGGACCCTGAATTCTTCATGTTGAATCGGTTCATGAAAACAATGGTTCCATCCATCTTGGAATGTTTTCTCATGGAATTTATAAGTCAAATTTAGCTCACCAGCTATAATCTATTAATCTTGATTCATCTTGAACATTTTAGGATGCCCCCATGCAGACAACCATCTAGGATTCTAGTGTATGACCATAAGGATAGTATACATAGTGATAAAGCATTGATACATGGACGGTTTCCAGAGATTTTACCTTCAGGCAGTGTCCCATATTTACTTCCACATTTTGGTCAGTAGTTACTACCGGCATTACTTATAGACGAATCAAATAGAAAAAGTGCCATATTTATGTTCTTGAGATAGAGACCTCCCATATTGAAGGGATAAACATATCCTTAGGTCATTGGGGAATGTCTAGACGCAGTGACATGAGTATTACACTTATTGTGGATTCCACGTGACTAGATGGCAATTCTATTCATGAGCCTTCTGCAAGACGTGATAGGGAGATGGATGATATGGATTATCTAGATGCATGAGGCGGCAACATTCAACTGACTTCAAGAATCATTTCATTAAGTAGTTATTACATAAAACATTGTGCTAAGTGAACATATACGAGCAAGTTCACCTATATTAGGGAAGCCTTTCGACGTATTAGTACTATACAAGATGCACTGTTCTCTCCCATTACTCAAAGGATATGGTTTGGGACCATTTTTCACGGCCTAGTAAATCTAGTTGGGACTCTGATGAAATATTAGGGAATCAATGATTTCCCATTACATCCATTCATTGGGTAGGATGATGGAGTGAGCCTTACTACTAGATAGATTTCTCGCAGAGCAGGAACCAACGATGGGAGCTACCACTAGGAGATAGGTGGCTGATTCATCCGTGGAAGGTAGCCGAAAGATTATACAGAGGCCCAAACAGCCCCTACCATTCATTGGATGAACTATGGACTTAGGTTCCGCGCTATGAGGCTAGTGGGGTAGAGGGATTCAATAGGGTAACAGAGTGTGATACACATGTAGCGGGCAGGGGCACATGGATTGAGATTGGCCGAATCACCGTACACAAAACTGACTGATGGTCGAGAGACTTCCAAGGTTGTGGCAGAGATAGAAATAGGGTGGTCATCTAGGTGGAAGATGTAGAAGAGGAGTGGGAAGAGTTGTATGAGGTGGGTGTAGGCATGAGGTACTTCTAACAACACCCCCAGGTGGCCTTCAACCGGATCTAAGAGTAGCTGGATAGGGGAAATCACAGTTTAAAGCAATCGAGGCCTACGATCCCGATGTCCCAGAGATGATAAAAGGTACTCTATGTGTATTCTCCACTTTATCTATAGTTGTTATAAACACATGTGACAATCACTATTTCCTTTTCGTGGACCTTGTTCAGAGCTCCAAGATTCCAATCAATCCATTGGCTCATTCATTATGATTAGAGACCCTTATTGGAGGTTATTTGACATTAACACGCTAGGGCCGACAGTGTGAGAATACTCTTGGAGGCGAGATATTCATGTTGATTCTTCTAGTAGTGGAATTGAGGAATTATGACATCATTCTTGTTATGGACTAGATATTTGTAGTTCATGCTCAGATTGATAATTTTATACACAGAGTTAAGTGTATCCGAAGATATGGGAAACTAATTTCTATTGTCCTCAAGATGGAAAATGAAGTAGTATTGGATGGACTTACGCATATAAAGGTAAAACTGACCACAAATCAGTTGTCTAGAGTAACCCATGGTGTAGTGGATGCTACAAGACTCATGTTTCCTACAATGGTGGATGAGTATAAGGACATATTTATATAGAATGATCCAATTCTACCTTCTCTTAGAGAGTAATATTTCTCCGTTGATCTTTACCCTGGGAAAACATAAAAATCTACAACTCAATATTGGATTTCTCCCGCAGAGCTCTAGGATATTATGTTATAGTAGGAGGAATTGTAGAGGAAGGTGTTCGTAAGTCCCAATTCTTCAATATTGTAAGTCCAAGTGTCATTTTACAAGATAGAAAATGGAATCATAAGGTTATGCATGTACTATTGATGCCTAAACTATGGGGACTTGAAGAACTAGTATCCTATATCAATGATTTTTGACCTCTTCGATCATTTGATGGGGGAGAGATGGTTCCCAATGATAGACCTCAAATTATGCTATCTACATCTTTTATTATGAGATGAGTTCATCCCGTAGACAACCTTCATATGTCTCGACAACCAATATGGGTACTTATTTATGCCATTTTCCATGACAAAATTCCTATATGTCTTCATGGGAATCATAAACAGGATCTTCCATCCATACTTCGATAGTGTTTTAGTGATCTTCATTGCTGACATATTAGTATATTCAGTATCTGAGGAGGAGGATGTGATACACCCAATGATGGTTTTGGACACACTACAAGCGCAATGGATTTAGATATGGCTCTCTATGTGTGAGTTCTTGATAAAAAAGGTCTACAAAATGTGGCATTTCATCTTAGAGCCTCGAGTTTCTGTAGATCCATCGATGATCAATGTTGTGATTTCACGGTAGCAACCCAAGATAATTACTGAGGTGATGAGTTTACATGGGTTATCTGGGTACTATTTTTGGTTTTTACACTAATTATCCATAGTGGAAGAACACATAAAATCACTGAAGAAGAAGGGAAAATACTTTATTTGGATTTAAATATTCCAGTACAACTATTAGAAACTAAGGAAGAGCTTGAAGAGTCCTCCAATCACGAAGGTTTTTTATTAGGGAACCTACTATGTAGGGTTCATTGATGCATCAAAAACCAAGATTGGTTGTATCGAGATGCAGTGGAAAGTAATTATTGGTTATTAGTCACGAAAATTGAGAACACATGAGCATAACTATGCAGCTAATGACCATGAGTTGGTAGTGGAAATATTCACAATTAAAATGATGTGCTACTAACTTATAGTAAAGAGATTCATCTTCTAATATGGCCACAAGAGTATAAAGAATATATTTTCACAAAAGGATCTGAATCTGAGATAGTTATATTGGACAGTGTTCCTCCAAGACTATGACATTGAGATAGTCTATACTCTTAGGAAGGGGAACGTGGTGGTATATTATCTCAATATGAGATTGAGTTCAAAAATACTGAATTATGCCTTATATAAGTTGTCCTCACTTTCGATATCCTTCCTAGATATGGCGGATAAATACTTTCCTCAGTTGATGGTAGTTCCCCTCCAATCTTATAGTGCCTCAAGAAGGCAGAACTCATAGATGCTAGCTGCGAGACAGTATGTGTCGAGATGTCCAAAAGGTATGCCAACGAATAATATTATAATGGTGGGGGCCATGTTATACTTTTACATATGATGCACCGTAGTACCAGTGGAATTGCAGGGGGAGGTGTTGAGGGAGTTCCATACATCCCCTTTGGTGTTACATCCTTGTGTGGTGATGATGTACTAGGACCTCGGACATTAGTACTTGTTGTCGAAGAAGATGAAGGTAGTGGAAGAGTTTTTCTCAAGATACCTCACTTTTCAGTCAGTGAAGGCTGATCAACAAGTTCATGTGGGTTTGACACAACCCCTCAAGGTACTGGAGTTGATGTGGTATGGTATATAGATAGTCATTATGATGGGATTACCACATATGTTTAGGGGAACAATATCAAATGAGGGATCACAGACCATCTAACTAAGTCGGACGAGTTCCTACCCATACAATTGTAGGGTTTAGTAGATAGCTTGGGATGCCTCTACATGCGAGAGATAGTTTGACTCCATAGAGTCCCATATACGATAGTCTCTGATCATGATACACTTTTTAAATCCTGGTTATGGAAGGGACTGCAGGTGGAATTCGGGGCACGAATGCACTTGAGAACATCCTTTCTCTCGGATATGGATGGTCAGATAGAGAGGACAATATAGACCTTATAGGACATGCTTCGTGATTGTTTTTTTATTTTTGTCACAATTGGGAGGACTACCTACCAATGGTGTAGTATAAATACAACAACAACTACAACTCCACCATCTTTATGGCATCGTTTAGAGAAAATCTATGATGATCATGTAGGTCATTTTCATGTTGGAAAGTCCCAGTGGAGTCAGCACTCATGGGCCTAGAGATGGTACTTACAACCACTAAGAAGATGCAGGTTATCTGAGAGTGGATGAAGACTGCATAGAGCTGAAAAGATTTCTAAGATGATGGGTGATAGAGACCCTTGGAGTTCAAGGAGGGGAATCATATAATCCAATAGTTCTCTCCTTGATGAGAGATACATAGATTTGGCCGAGGCGGAAAGTTATCTCTGAGGTTCATCAAACCATTCCAAATATTTTGTATAGTGGGAAAGGTGGTGTATACCTTGGCTCTACCACTGCAGTTTTAGAGGGTGCATGACATCTTCCACATATCCCAGCTGAGTAGATACGTACACAAAACTTATCACTTCATCGACCATAAAGAGTTGGAGTTTGACGATGGGGTTACATTTGTAGAGTATTCGGTGGAGATAATGGATCAACCAAAGATGTGTATTTATAGATGGTCAATTACTCTAGACTAAGTGTGTTGGTAGGACAAGAATATCATAGAGAGAATGTGGGATTGTGTGGCTCATATTTGTGCTCATTACCCCCATTTGTTTAATTAGCATTTTTGGGGATTTTTAGGTCACAAATCCCAAAGGTGGGGAGAATGTAATACACCAAAATTCCATGTATATTTTTGGACAATTTAATGGGTTTATTTCGAGACCAGGAACTATGATGGCTTGTGATTCTGAGGCCTGGAGTGGCTGGAATGTATTTTAATAGTATTTAAAATTTTTATTAAATAATAATGGGAGGGGGTTTTCTAACATTCAAACTAGTGACCGAATCAAAAATACGATGGAACTGTTGAACATAGAGCATTGGGGTTTTACTAAGAGGGGCCTAACATTGACGGACATGTGTCGACTAAAAATTATAGTTTTCAGGACATTGAGAAGAAAATACATAATTACATAAAAATTTATTTTTATTATTTTCTCTTCATCTTTTTGCAGTGACTCATCAAAACTATGGTACAACAAAAATTAGATAATGAATCCATTAATGAACCTTATTAATGAATTAGTGTGTCAAATCAGAAACACGTAACACATCTCTCTTCGTTAATTGAACAGGGATTCAGGGTTGATGAACAACCATGGTATTCCTTTGAAAAATGATAAAGGAATCTTATTTAATGAGGAAAGCTAGAGAATCATAAATTTGCGACTATACTATTAGAGAGTGAATCAGACCCACAGATCGATGGATGGCGATGGGTGATCTTACTTGACCAATATCCTTTTCCTAGGTTGGGGTTTATATATTAGTGATTGATTTTCCCCCATACTCCCCTCTAAACAGTGAATGTTGATCAAATATTTAACAAGTTGATCTGCAGATGGATTCACCATACGATATTGGGAAATATTAATTGGGGGATTGGTAATGGGGATTAAGTCTTAGTGATTTATAATTATGCTTCGGGATCCTCCTTCTCTCCTTGTTCATGCGGATGGTCCCATAAGGTCACATCAGATCATTTCTAGGTGGATTCCATATGACGCCAGACCCCTAAGCGATGGTAAAATGTAGAGGGGTATGTTGCAATGACGGTGATGCCCCAAGAAGCTCGGAAGCAAAGATAGATTGGGAAACAAAGGCCCAAATAATTCCTGGTGGCCCGTAGAGGAGACCGCTAGTACAAGCTGTGAGAGGGAGGTGGCATACTGCGGGGTCAAAGACAGTGGCCAACAGGGGCCATGGTGGTGCAGGGTAGTGGTTCCAGTCAGGCGCCACGTAAGGTAGAGCAACATGCGTGGAGGCATTTGCATGTGCTTGCACACAGTTCACACTAGATCATGTTTTGAGGGGGTATCCTTTATTATCCATCCATTTGGTTATGCAAACGAGATATATATGGGCATCTAGACTGGACCAAAGCTGGCTCATAGATGTGGGCTTGGCAGATGTAGTACATTTGGTTATTGGGAAGTCCGGGATAAAAAAGAACTAACCCGCCAAAATTCGGGCCAGTCTGGATCTGAAACTAGGCCGATGAGAGGACCAGATTTTCAAAGTCAGTGGGACTATATCAGAGTAGACCAGATAAAAACTGGGTTGATGGGAAACAAGGTAATTTGGACCCATGTTTAAATTGGTCCGGGTCTAGCAAGGCCTGATGTGCCTGGCTACTAGGGCAAGCCAGATCAGGATTGGTCTGGTTGCTGAAACTGGGTCGGGTCTTGTGGGACCCCTGGGCCATGTTTTTTGGGTTAGTCCTAAAATTTTCGACTAAGATGAGATGAAACTGAACTTTTTTTACAACAATGCCAATATCTTTTAGACCATGCATCTGATTGACGCATCGTGTATGGAATTAGTACCCTTACGACGAAATGGTGCTTTAAGTACAGTCTATATGATTTTTCGTTGATATAATGATACTACCAATGGGATGTGGTGTAGATACTCTGATAATCAAGCGCACAAGAGAGCAGGAATCCTATAGCTAGCTAGGGCACAATGGATATGACGAGCACGAACTCGGTTTCCCTGTAGCAGAGTAGACCTCTGTAGAAAAGTAGGTGATGAGACATCAATGGTCTAGTAGCTGAGCGGACCTTAGTGGTCTAATAGCTGAGTAGAACTCAATGGTATAGTAGCTCAGTGGACCTCAGTGGTCTTGTAGCAGAGTAGACCTTAGTGGTATAGTAGTTGAGAGGAACTTAGTGGTCCAGTAGCCCAGCAGACCTCATTGGTCCTGTAGATGAGGGTCCCATAGTGGTCTAGTATTCATGTGAACCTTTCTCACACATTATGGATGAGTCTCTCAGTAGTAAATGATGTTTTAGTATTACAAAAAATAATCTTACTTTATATTTTTTGAGTTATACATAGTGCGAGCTATCATTTCTTTGTGTTCTTGGTTTTTGGATTCTATTTCTGGTGTGGTTGGTAATCTTTCTTTTTGGAAATTCGTTTATGGTTTAGGGTCCGTACAGAGTATTGTGTTACTCACCCTTGAACAAGCTTCACCCTCATATGTTGTGTATCATTCAGGAGATTAATTCTTAGACAAAGACCTTGGAGCTCCAGGACCACGTGGGGCACAGTGAGGCAAGATGAATGGGAGTACTTCTATAGGTACATGAAATTAACCTTAACCTAACCTTAAGGTAGGGTCTCGAGAAGGAAAACCTTGGTAGCTGTACTTTCCTTTTTCATTTTGGGGTTGTATTCCAACCCCTTCGTAATTTTAGAATATATGGAACCCTCAGTAGTTTTCTCAGTGACACTAGTATTTTACATTTTGTTTACATTACAATGTTCATGATTTGTTCATATGTATAGGTTTAAAGTTAATGCCTTCCCTTTTGGGGATATTCCCACACGGGGCAACTCGACATCCCTTGGGTTATGGAAGAATGACGTGGTGTAGTCATGACATGTGCCCTGGGGGATTGGTCATGACGACATAAAATAACATGTGGTACATTAAAAAATATTTTTTTTTAACAATACCAAGTGCCTTAAAAAAATTATGTAATATAAAAGACAAATATTTACCAATACCATAATGCATTATTAATATTATTAATAAAATGTTATGATATTTTTCTCCTAGAAATTGGTATGGTGGATATTAATAATATTAATTAAATTATTAAAAATATGATTTCTAAATATATATATGATTAATTATCTAGGGTCCAATTAAATAGAAATTAAAATGAAACACTTTTGAAAATATAAGTAATTATTTCCTGTAACATTATATTTATGCCTTAAAAAATGTTTTACCTCAATAAATTAATATAATTTATGACACAATTAAAATTATATCTGATTAAATGAACTTCATTATTTAAATCAAAGTTTTAATATAATATAAGGGTTATTTTTTTTTATTTTTCCAAAATATTTCATTTTGGGATGAATAGTGAAAAATACTTAAGTTTAATTAAAAATTGAATTTTCAACTAAATTATTTATATAGATAATTTATATTTAAAAATAGTTTTAAATTATATTTTGGTCAATTATACATGTATTAATACAATTTAGGTCATCAGAATGACTTTAACATTGAAAATTAAAAAATATTTTTTTTGAACTTTTGAACATTTTCACTTTTAAAACACATCATTTCATATGATATGCAAGATTAATGTAAAATTTATTTGTAACAATTATATGTATATGGTTTGGAAAAATGGATTAAATATTTTTAATTAGAAGAATTCATAATTTCTATTATGTTCATTTTTTTTTTGACCAAAATTATTAGTGACTGTAATTAAAATTAATTGCAATTATTAAGGTACAAATGAGTCTAATTAATGGTTGTATGTTAACATAAAGGGCCAAAAAAATAAACCATTTCTAGAAGAAAATTTATTGACATATTATGACTATAACCTCTCTTTCTTCTAATATAGACCTTTATTAGAGGCACATGATGTAAGGGATACCTTTAAATAGTGTTTACCTCTTTATATTTATAAGAATTCCACTCTTCTACTATAAAATAGAATTAAAACCCCTAACTTATACACACCTATAAAGACCTGTTGTATCAGAAAAACCCTTCCCAAATATCCTCTAAAAAAAATTTATTTTTAGAGGCCTCAATTTGGGATGAAATCTATCCATGAAAGCCCTTCGTTTCAAACCAAAAGGAGTTACCCAAAAAAAAGGCAACATACTTCAACAATAACCTTTATTTTATTTATTTCTACACACCTTAAATTTTTCATATTATGTTCTTCTATAATAAACTCATTATCCTCCAAATAATGAGATTTCTTAATATTAAGGTTACGACCTACTCTAACACACACTTCCATCAGATGGTTTATGCAAGAATTGTTCATTGTACAGTGGACTACTGGCTTGTGAACAGATGTCATTCGTTCTTCCATTACCACCTCTATTTGTTATAAATAATGACGTAATTAATTTTTTTATTATTTTTATTAAATTTATGATATTTTTATTCTTGATTTATTATATAACACATCCTTTCATGCATTCCATTTTGTGGGATATAATAACTTTATTTGTTGATGAGTGGAATACCTCATCTACAAAGTAATGTGATTCCATCACACATTACATTGAATTTAGTGAGGATGATTTTAGTAAATTCGTATGATATAAATTATATAAAAATTCAAATTTAATGATAATATATATATATATATATATCATTTACCTTCTTTCATTCAATATGATAAGAAAATTAAAATTGCATTCATGTGTATGTACAACCTCATATCTCCATGAGTTGTGTACTCCATATAATATTTCTATAGATTATTATCAATACATATATAGTGAATATATATGATATTTAAATAAATTTTAACATTTTAAAAATAATTATATCGTGATCTATGTATTTGGATAAATAATGAAAAGTCAAAAAATATATAGAAAACAAAGAGTGTATTAAACAAATTGTAATATGAACATGAAATTGTTAATAAATGAGTAATATAAATTCATCAAAAAATAATATATGGTAATATATATAATAATATTTCTATATGGTATATTTATAATAAAATTATATTTATTATAAAGTAGGATTTAATATGTATGAATAATGTCAAGACTAAAGGAAATTGTTTTCTCGTCTCACTTTAATTTTAGTGAGATATATTCTATATTCACCACTTATTCTTATTTTGTGGTGTATAAAATAAATTATTTCATATTATATCATGAATAAAATTTATTTAATTGTATAAAATTATTAAATTTATTCTATTATTTAATGTATCTCTAAATTCAAAATTTTCATGAGTAGTAAGGGGACTTCTTGTATCACTTTTATTTCTATAAGACTTCTTCTTTATTCACCACATGTTTCTCTTTTGTAGTTTACATAACACCCATGAATGTATTATAAAACTATTATAATTAAATTTCTATATATTTTCATAACCAATTTATGTTCATTATTTTATAGGATTTAAATTTATAATGAAACCAAATAGTATGGAATTTTTTTAATCAATGTTCGTTATTTGAGAAACACAATATGTTATAAACCTAAATTATTATAAGAGGTGTATATACTAACTTGGGAAATTTTTTATCATGAATATCCTTATATCATTATATTTTAATATTAATATAACATTATTATCTCATGTTTATTATGATTCAATGTTTCCAATTTTTCAATAGTGTATTGCAATAATCTCATCATTTGACATGATTTTTTACCATCGCCCATCCATTGAAAAAATATTATGATCTATATCCCAAAAAACAAATTAATTTTATTATAAAAAATAATTCATGAAATATACTTGTATTGGTAACAATTTATATTATTTTTTACTCAATAAAATTAAGAAAATGTTTTTAATAAAACCATCATATATTCAATTTAGTTGCAAATTTTTTTATTCAAAAACCCAGTTTTTTCCAAATATTTCATCAAAATGGGTTTTAAATAATATTTAAAAATTATTTTAATGGAAAATAAATATTAAAAAATTTAGGTTTCAAAATTTTATTAAAATAATTATTAATATTTCATCATGATTTTTCAAGAACAAATGTTTTATAAATGTTTCCTAGCTTCCCTTATAAGTTTTCAAGAAATTTTTTTACAAAATTCTTTCAAGATTTTAATAACTGTTTTCCAATAAAATTATTTTTTAAAACAGTTCAATATTCCATAATATTTTTTCAAGGAAAATGGTTTTTAAAAGGTTTTCAATCATAATTTATATGTTTTCAATGAAAGGTTATCTTAAAAGGTTTTCAGGATTCCTTTATAAGTATTTCTATAAAACGTTTTAAAATTAATTCAAGATTCAAATATTAGATTTTAAAGAAAAATATTTCATGATGTTTTCAATATTCCTTTATATGTTTTCAATGAAAAAGGGTTTCAAAATGTTCTCAATGTTCTTTTTATGTTGTCACAAAAAAATGTTTTCAAAATGTTTTCAATATTCCTATATAATTTTAAAAAGAAAAAGTTTTTAAAAAAGTTTTCAATATTCCATTATAATTTCTAAGGAAAAAAATTTAAAAATGTTTTATATATTTCGTTTAATTTTTTCAAAGTTATTTTCAAATAAAAATGTTTTAAAAAAGTTTTTTTAAATTATTTTCCAATTAATAATGTATATTTTCTTAAAGAATTATTTTTAAAATAAATTTTAAAATTATATTTCCTCTAAGATATAATCAGTTGGTGTTCCTCATTCCACTCATGGGATATGATATAAGGTTTATATTCATATTCTATATATAAATGTTTTATGTTTTGATGGAATGACATTTATGAAACACATTTATATGTCGCATGTTATATGTTAATGAATCATGTTTATGTTTAACTAGTTATATCCTTATAAAGCCTTCTTATTATTAAGTTTTATTATTTGAGGAAATGATTATGAAACCTATCTAAATTCAAGATTTTAGTACCTCATGACATGTTTATGATAAAAATTTCATTTTTTGGGCTATGGATAAAATTTTTATGATCTTATGATACCCTTATGTATGATTTCATTGTGAGATGTGTGGGATTTATATCTCCCTCCAATGCAATGGGTAAATATTTATATCTTATGATATAGAAATAACTCAAATATGGGGTGAAATGGGTTATGTTATGCACACTGACCACTAATATAGACATGTAAGTGAATCATGATTAACAAATTTGTTTTTGGAGTGAATCCTAACTACAAATATGGTTAGGGGAGTGAAACCATTCCTCTAATATGGTTATTTTATTAATCCTTCAGAGTAATGGACTAAATTTTTTATGATTATGTGCCTCCCAAAAATTCCTTATCTTATTGTTATGTTATTCATTCATGTATTACTCTATTAAATTCATTAAAATTCATGTCTTATTAACTGAATATATTTATCCCATAACTCAGGTATGTGGTCTATAATATATTGGGAATTATATTAAATTGTTATTCTAGTATTCCCATTGTTGTATGTTAATGTCATGTTAATGTTGCTTACATTTTTTCTCATACTGTGAATATGATATCACCCATTCATGTGTTTCCTTTCCCTGTGTTATAAAGAAAAATATTTATTATAGGTACTAAATTGTAAGGTCTTTATGGGAGTCTTTGGAGATCATTCACCGAGTTTGAAGATATTATGTTCCATGATTCCAAAAATACTACACTATTATTATTCCCATACATATATTTTTTTTATGTGATGAATACTCATAAAAAATGATTTAATATCCATGAATCTTATTCCTTGTTTTCTATAGTTGGATTTAATAGAAATGATTACTCATCCTTTGGAAACATGGATGATAAAATATTAGTGATATCCCTAGGGATATTTCTATGGATATGTCTGGGATGTATCTAATGATAATAATAATATTTTAATGATTTAATGAAGTTCTCATGATTTTTGAATCCAATAAGTAATTTCTAGTTATTATTATGTATTCTTCTATAATAAGGGATTCTCACACAATGATTTATAGTCCTATAGTGATAACTAGAAGGAAATACTTTAATAATAATGTTTTAGATGTAGAAATTATAGTCAATATACAAATAGATGTAATGTGTGGAAATATAATAATGATAATCATGATGGTTATATGATTATATATTATACTAATGAAGATAAGAAGACTGAAAAAATATGTGAATTGTATGAAATGTTCTAATAGTATTGTTTATGTTAAATATATGAAGCTTGATTAGATTGATATTGAGGAAACATAATACATGATTCTCATTTCTTATTCTAGGAATGGGGTATTAAGAATAAGATGATGAAGCCTGAGTTATTGTTTAAGAATAAAGATGGATGATTAGTGTATATGCTTTGGATATCAATGATTATGTTATATGAATTATTAAATAGATAATTATATTTATTATATGTTTTTATTAAGGATTTAAATGGATATTTTGATTGGTGATGATAATGTTGAAAACTTATTAAATAGAAAGGTAATATTTCGATTATGGTAAGGAAATCCTTAATTAGACTTGGATGTTGAGCTAATTATTTTATCTTGGATGAAGAGATTATTGATAAGGATAAAGTAAATTTTACAGAAATATTTACAAATGAACTTATTTTTTATTTGTTAAAAAATTTCCCAATGTTATCATAGTTGATTTTCAGATTTTTTAATTTAGGGAACAAATCCAATGATATTTTTAATGAGAAATAATATATGTTTTCTATAAGAATTTATCAAAATTCAAGTTTTTACCATTTTTCAATATAATAACAGATGAGTTTATTCAGATGGTTAGAATGTGACATCTCATAGATACGTCATGATATATGGGTGATCAATGTTGATCTGATTTGAAGAATAAGTGACATTATTTCTAATGTTTTGGATTTTCATCTTTCCAAAGGGTTACAAGGATTAACATTTATGGAATGCATAATGTTAATCATTACAAGATGTTTTCAATATTAAACTATTATATTTTCAAATAAGGATTTATGAACATTGGATAAATGGGGAAAACCATTTCATTTATGTTACATAAAGAGATATGGAATGGATAATAAATATATTTATGAAACTCATGATCTATTAATTATTCATGAATAATAAATTATCATTCTTTTTATAGATTAAGAGATAAAGTGGATATTTGTCAAGACATAACCAATGGCTGAAATTGTGAATATGAAATAGAAGGAAATAATTTTGTTATATATTCTTGTAAAAAATCGTGAACTGTCGTAAAATCTACTTAGAACAAAAAATTTATCTATGTAACTTCATTTTTTATGAATAAAATGATCTATTATATCATCCAAAATTTACGGTATTATGATCAGATGCTTCCTATAGATCACCCACTTCTACGGATGAATGTCCTATATCACACTCTTTCAATACATGATGATTATATTTCTCTTCCATGTCTATTTTTCACTTGATAACAATGTTATTCTATGTGAAAACCTTGTTGTGAGTTACTTTTGGTATCCATTATGTTTCTATCTTTCCCTTTTCAACGAATGTTTCGGAATTCATTTTCTTGATGTGGGTTTCTATGAATGGAACATTTATGTATTAAACCCTTAATAACCCATATGAATTTTGATGGATAGATTCATTTTATGTTTGTTACAATGGAAAACCCTAATATTTTAGCAAATATAGTTTTTTCAATTAATATAACCATTTCTATATTTTCCATTTCACACTATATTGAATATATATTTTGTTATATAAAATCACAATGTTTGGTATCTGTTTCATGCAACACTATGTTATTCTTATGTTACTCACAACACATATATTATCTTGATGTACACGAAACAATATGCTTGTCTTGTGTTAATTACAATGTCAATTTTCATTGATAGATTTATTAAACACATGACCAGGTATTTCCAATGTATAATGAAAAATTTATATTATTATTAAAATAATGTTATATTTTTCATCCTGCCATTAGAATTGAGGTTTTTAATAATTTTAATCAAATTATTAAAAAAAATTACATGTGTGTATATGAAGAATTATGTGGTGGCCAATTATCTAGAAAAAAAAATGAAACCCTTTTGGAAATATAGTAAATATTTTGCTGGAAAACCAAATTTATGAAATAAACAAGTTTTACATTAATATATTAATTAAAACACTTAAGAAAATTATTTTTAATGAAATATATATATATATTATTCAATAAAAAATATAATTTTAATCTTATGTGTTTTCTAGAATAGCTATATAAATAAATCCAGTTTTACTTTTAAAGAGATGTTTTCCACTAAAGGTTAATTGCACAGCCTTTCAATGGGACACACATTTAAAATATAATATTTGGATCTTTTATAACTTATATTTGATAAAATAAAAATAATTTTTTGATTCATAACATGAAAATTATCTTAGGGAAATGTTTTTTATTCTTCTAAATTTTTTTATTTTTCAATGAATAGTAAAGTACACATAAATTTAATATAAAAATACATTTTCATCTAAAATATCGAAATAGGAAAATAATATTTTATATTGATTTTAAAGTATAGTTATATCAATATTATATATATAAATATAATTTAGAAAATTGTAATCAATTTATAATATAAATTGAATATAACAACATTTTAATCTTTTGAAATATTTCACATTAAAAACGAGTTATTTAGACCCATTTGAAGAATCTATTGTAAATAAATTTATTACACATGTATCAGAAAAGTTTTTAATAATGAATTCCATATTTGGATTTATATTAATTTATATTTCCAATTAATTTAAACTTATATTTTAATGATGTTTTTTTGAATGTAATTAAAATTAATTACATCAATTAGAGTACAAACCAAATTACTTATGGGCTAACAATTAAATTAAGTAGACAAATAACATATAGACATTTAGAAAAGACATTTTATGGATATATTTTAAATATACACACTCTTTAATCTAATATGTACCAATATATTTGTCACATTATGTAATGGATACCTATAAATACTCTTTACATTTTAATATTTACAAGAATGTCACTCCTCAGCCACTATAAAAGGGGACTCACCACTCATACTAATTCACACATATCATTCAAAATAGGATCATAAAAAACTACCCAAATAACTTAAAACATTTCTTCATGTTATCCTAGAAGCCTAACTTTGGGAATAAATTTTTCCATAGAATCCCTTTGGTGCAAAACAAAAAAAGATACCCAAAGAAGTGGTAACATATTTCAGTAATTAATTTTAGTTTTTCCTTCTACACCCCTTAAGTTATTATTATTAAATGATTATATCATGAAATAAATATACTTAATATACTAATTTGTTTTTGTGTAACGTTTATGACCTACACTAACACAGAATTCTATCAAATGGGCAACGGAATCATTGTTCGTGTGTAAGGACGATTAACACCTTGCAAACCGATGTCGTTGGTTCTACCATTACCACACTTAATGGGAAAAAATAATAATGGAATTACTATTTTTATAATAAAAATGTTCTATTTATTATTTATATATGATTCTAGAATTATTATATAACACATATCTTCATTTTTTCCATTTTTTTGAGAATACGGTAACATTATTTTAGGATGTGCGGACAATCGGATCTTAAAAGTGAAGTTATTCTATCACACTATATGTGAAATGTATTAATTATGTCTTCACGAAAATTATATTATATATATTAAATAATACTTCTTCTAGATTAAAACATATATATATATATATAATTTATTTACTCACTTTCATTCAATATGAAAAAAAAACAAAAACAATATTCATTGGTATGTACATCCAACCATCTCCATGAATACTGTACCCCATTTAATATTTTAATATATTTTTTTAATAAAATATATTCTGGATATATATTATATTTATATTATTCATTAAAATATATAAATATGTCAATCATAATATCAATATGTGGATCAAGTATAACAATTAAAAACCTATAAAAAACAATGTGGATATTTCCTAAAATATAACAATTGAATGAAATTGATAATAAATGGTTAATATGAAATATCAATAAATTAGTATATGGTATGATATATATTATTTTTTTGGTATATTAATGATAATATTATATTTATTATATGCGGGGTCTGAATGTGTATGATGAAATTCAATATGTAAGGTGAATGTTTTTTCATCTCACTTTTATTTCTATGATAAATATTCTTTATTAACCACTTATTCTTGATATGTAGTATATATACTGGCCAATAACATGTTATATAATGAATATATTTTCTTTAATGACATATGTTGATTCAATTTATGTTATTATTTCACTATTCTTATAATTCAAAAGTTACTCATGTAAAATGGGGATTTTTGGTCTAACTATTATTTCAATAAGACATATGCCTTATTCACCACCCGATTATTTTGTGTGTTTTATATAATACCGATGATTGTATAATGTGATTACTATAAATAAATTTATGGGTATTTATACATCCATTTTATTTTCTCTATTTAATGGCGTTTATAGATAAACAGTGAGAAAATAGTAAGTTAATATTTCTCCCAATATTCCTTATTTAAGACACATGTTATGTTATGCACCTAAATTATTTTACGAGGTTTATATAATGAAAATGGAAATTTTATATCATTAATATCATTAAATAATTATATTTTAGGGTTTATTGTTTCTTAGTATATCATGTTTATTATGATTCAATGTTACCAAAGTAGTAATAGTTTATTTCCATAATCACAACATTTATATGGATTATTTTAGATTATTCTTCCATAAGTTAAATATTATGACCCATATTTCAAGAACACACATTAAATTTATAATCATATGTTTATTCATGAAATATTAAATCATTTTTACAATTATTCGTAATAAAATTATGAAATATAATTATGAAATTGTTTTTTTTTTGAAAACTGGCCAATATTTAACTTTTCGGTCGAAAAATTGTTTTAATCAAAAACCATACTTTGTATACAAATTAAATATTATTTAATGATCATTTTATTGTAAAATTTCTTTAAAAATGTTTTATGATTAACAAATTTTTTAAATAATTTTCAATCTTCCTTTATAATTTATTGATGATAATGTTTTTTAAAAAATATTCAAGATAACTAAATAATTTTTAACGAAAATGGAATTTAATAAGTTATCACATTCCTTTATAACTTTTCGAAAAATTAACAAGATTCCTTGAAACATTTTAAAGTAAAAAAATTAAAAAATAATTTATGCATCATTTATATTTTTTCAAATAAAAATATTGTAAGAACATTTTAATGCTTCTAGTATATGTTTTGGAAGATGAAGGTTTTTAAAATGTTTCCATGATTTATTTATATGATTTTAATGGTATTTTTTTAAAAAAAATCAATATAATATTATAAATATTCAAGGAAAAAATTATCATTATTTTTAATGATTCTTTATATGTTTTCAAAGTAAAATTTTTTCAAATTGTTTGCAAGATTCATTTATGTGTTTTCAAATTGAAATTTTTTTAAAATGTTTTCAGAATTATTTATAAGATTTTATAGAAAAATATTTTAAAATTTTTTTCTAGATCCCATTATAAATTTTGAATCCTATATTCAAAGAATTTAAATTTCAATAGTATATCTATTAAAAAAATCACAGAAATAAGGATATTTTCCTCAAAAAAGAATTAGATCATATTTAAAAATTATTTTCAATCTAAGAGACATCCATTGGTGATAATCCGGGCTTTTGATGATATGATGCAAGGGTACCATTCATATTCATTCTCTAAATGGTTTATGTGATAATGGAATGAATTTTATGAAACAAGTTCCACTTTTATGGGAGATATATTTAAAAAATCATTTTCTCCTTCATGGGTTATATGAGTATGAAACCCACTTTATTTCATGTGTCATGATTTGATTAAAATATTATAAAACCTCTATTTATTCCACATTTTATTTTATGATGACATGTTTATGATAACAATTTCATTTCATGGGTTATGATAGTATTTTTATGATTTCTTCCTACATTTATGCATGAATTCATTATGAGATCGGTGGGAACTATATCTCCCTCCACTGAATTAGGTAAATATTTATATCTCATGAGATAATCATAGTTAGAATGGTGAGTTAACTCATTTCAGTAAATGAAATTTTCCTTTATTACGGTTATGGGAGTGAACCTGGGCTACTAAGATTGACATGGTAGTGAACCATGACTGAACATTTTATTCCAATGAACTCGTATCCTTATCTTTATGTTATGCTTAGGTATCTTAATTTTTTTACCCATACAAAGAATATAAAATATCCCATTCATATATTTACATTCACCAGGATATGAATAAATGTATTTGGTAGGAGTACTTAAGAGGATGATAATTATGGGATAATTTGGAGATCATTCACCAAGTAATAAGATATTGAGTTCGAGGATTTTAATGACATTAAAAGACTTTGGTCCATGAGAAATTAATTTGGTTATTTGAGGAATATTCATCTAAATTGATGTAATTTCAATGTATATTAGGCATGGGTAACTATTTTATATGTGGCCAAATGAATTTAAATTTGTTAAAAATCCACCATGGAATATTTATGGGTTTCTTGTCAATTTATAGTAGTATTATTGACCCCTAAATGATAAAAATGTCATATAAACATGTAAATCATTTATTTTATGAGTTTTTTACCCACCCTAATTCTATAATATAAAAATATTAGTGTTGGTCATTTTCTTAATGGAATATTAATTTACATTAATTTAATATAATAAGATATTTTAAATGTTCCCACGTCCCCCGCCTATTATATAAAGCCACCCCCACACCTATTCTCTACTCACATAAAAATGCATTTCATTCAGAAATTACTTGAAAATTACCTTCCTAACTACCATCTCAATATTATAAAATTCTTATTTTGGGAATAATTCTAGTCATTGAGGGAATAAGTACTAAATAAAAGGATCTCTTTTAAAGAAAATTTATAGTTCTGAACTGATCATTTTCTTTTTGTTTCACATTTTAATAGATTCAAATTTTCTCTAACCATGTTATGATAATTTTTTATTATCTTCCCTATTAAAGGATATTATTATGTGATTTAAATAACCTTAATGTAGGAAATAAAATGACTTAAATACCCACTCAAACTTGAACCTGACCCGACCAGTCAAATACATGAAATCCTTTCTTGATCCCCATGGGTTGGCCACTAGCACCCAGGTAACAAAAAACTACCATAGGGAATGATGTCAACTATTCTAATGCAACAACATGAAACGTATATGAAATAAAGAAAATAATGAAGAAGATAATTATATTCCACAACTAAATTCAAATAGTGAAAATCAAACACCTCATGATTATAAATAATATATAAGTAAAATTATAACCACAAAGTACTAAAAACCAAAAAACAACTACTCCATGTCATAGCATGGAAAGAATCCCACCATCTAAACACCTAATACTCAACTAAACTAATAGAAAATCCCACCACCTCACTATAGTTCCTTGTGTTTCCCTATATCAAATCACATAACCAGTCCTATACACAATTGAGGGAGTACATACGGTGTGAGATAAAATGCTCAGTAGGGTCCCACTGCTGTATCCAATAACAAGTATCTTTAAGAAACCTTATGTATTTTGATTCTAAAAAAATAGAGAATGAAAATCATTATAGTAATTTCATCAAAATCATGGTAAATAATTCATTTTTTTTTTCAAACAATTCAAACAAAGGTGGTTATATAAATTTCTATAATATTTTCCATTATCATATATCAAAATCCAAATCATTCATATCACAATAGAAAATTAAAAAACCATAAACAGGAAAATCATACATTGGAACTCAACCAGTAAGGAGAGTAGACAACTCATACAAAAGTAGTGACTTGTGAAGAACAACTCCATATAACACATGCCTAAGGAGCAGATAAAATCTCCATGACACACCCCAAAACAATATCAATTAAAATTTCATAGAACAATATGCCAATAAAGAATGGAATATAGCCATGACCTGTAATGCCTCAACAATATTTACCCTTTATCGATGACTTAATATATAACACTGGAATGATACCAAGAGATCATGTCCCAATAGACCGATCAGTTTAGTAGCCTTGTAAGTACTAGATACATAAATAAGTTTTATATTACATAATGACATTAAAAAATGACATTTTGTTCCTTTTAACAATCTTATATACCATATCAAATCCCTACAGGTCATTCACAATATACTTATTTGTATCATTGGAAAAATAAAACATAAGAAAGGGGTGACCTCAGATGCTCAATAATGGTAACAATATATCAAAAAATATTATAAATAATCATAAAAAATCAAGGAAGTTTATAAGAATAAAGAAAAATTATTTTAAACATAAACATCAGAATAATATTGCAAAGATAAATCATATAATTCCATTTAATTTTTCACATGGATATTCTACTACTAATGGAATGTATAATGTAGGACATCATAACCACATAGTTTAGTCCCTATTCCATGAATACAAATAAAAATATTTCAAGGCCTTGTTCCAAGACACTAGTTTGTCTCATGAGAAATACTAATCATTGAGGGGATATAATGTTCCCCACATGTCACTTATTATGTCCAATGTGTTCCACATATGAAAAGGATGAAACATAACATAAACATTTTTATTAAACTAACAAAAAAATGTTAATAAATTATCCAAAAATTGTGAATGACATATAAATAAAAAATCTACATTCAAACATATAAAAAACTATCAATACAATTTTGAATATTGTATCATAATTAATCAACTTCATATATACTTAAAATCCAACTGCAGATATTGACACAGATGAAATCAATCAAAAAACAATTTGATATAAAAATCTATTTCTAGTTTGAAATCATTTAAAAGTCTCAAAATTTTAAAAGAAAACATTTACTTTGAAAATATTATTATAATCTTTTAAGTTAATCTTCTATATTGTTATAATTGTAGAAAATAGCTACACCTACTATATAAGTAAAAAACAATTCATTCCTTAATTTGTCAAAACGTCATAAAGTTCCATTTTTTGAAAACAGCAGAGATATTCAATTAGAAAAATTTATAAAATTCCAAACATGGGTATAAATTAATCTAACCCGAATTATAAGAAATATGAAAAAAAAAATTAAAATAAATTTTTAAGATAAACAGATGTGGATGAAAAAAAGACCTAGTAGATACTTACATATAATCCGACGTAGATAAAAAAGAGATTGTAAATTTAACACTTACCTTGTACTTTTCGTTACTATAGGGTATATTAGCATGATGTATAATTATAAAATAATTTTTAATAAATTATATAATAACCATAGACATAAATATGATCTCATTTATAATCCTCTAATATTAATTTGTTAATAATTTTTTTTATCATTGTGTCGGGTGTTCACTAATTCATTTTTCGTTATATGTTTTGTTATGTAAGTTATGTTTTTTATGGATAGGATATATTTGATTCATATAAATTATGATATTAAGTTCATAAATATTATTTTTAAACCTCAAATAAAAATTATTCTTCAATGGTTACAATGGGGAATGAAATCTTATCGCATCGTGGAGACGTTAGGGAGTACGTAAGCACAGGAGACAATATGATTATATTGATGGTGAAATCCTAAATAATTGGATGTTAAAATATAAATAAATAATCATAAACATTTTATATTTATTATTTAAATGAATTATATTCATTATTATAACGATCCAAATAACGAAATTTTGAATAACAAACTACACCACGATGTGCAGATGGTAAGTCATACGTAGACAGATATGGTTACATTGTCATTCATAGGATGGATAGTATAATGAATATTGTTGTAACATATTTATAATAACATATTAATATGTAGAAGGTACTGGATTTATTGTTTTATTATGGAAACAACAAAAAAATAGGAACTGGATGAAGAAAATAACTTTTGAAGAGGTGACAAAATAATTAAGTCTTCTTCAAGTGATTCCTTTTTATTTGAACAAAATGGATCCTTAAGTTATAATTATGATCAAATAAATTCCTATATGTTGAAGTGGTGGTAGTTGGGAGAATATTTTGTCTAGGGTTGGCAAAGAAAAATTACTTTGGCAGAGTTATTTTAAGAGAAGGGTAAGTAGCCTTTTATAAGAGAAGTGAGGGGACCTTTAGGAAATGTTTGAAATATTAATTGTTTATAAAAATATATTTAGTTTATAATATATCCAAATGGATTTATTTCTAGTAAAATGAGGCTATGGGTCAAAATCATCTCAACCAATGCGTTTTAGACAAGTTCAGATCAATATATTAACCTTATCTTTTAGATATAACCCTTTGTTAAATAGTTTATGTTTTACCATGCCTTCTTGTATTTTTATACTACATGGTTAATATAGTTACTATCAAATGCCAATAAAACATCGAGTGGTTCATTATTATATATATAACATTATATAATTCATTTTTCCAAATTATAAATTTGTAAGAATTATATATAATTTTATAAAATATTTTACGTTTTAAAGACTCCTTTAAGTCGATTTTCACAATATTTATTATTTGGTTTTTTAAAGTCATCACAACTTCATTACATCAAAAAAAAGACATTGAATCTAAGCTAACCTGGAATATTCACCTAGAAAATTTGTGGAAGGAATCCATAGATTCATTTTACATTTTTTTAATGTTTATAATATCAAATATTTTAATCTTTCATTAATAAGGTAATTTCTGCATCATCATTGTCTCATAAATAAATAAATTAATATAATGAATAAAAATTATAAATAAAATACAATGATGTTGGAATTTTTTTTATTTATATTTAATATTTATAATTGAATTTATCTTATGTATAAACCTAGATTAAAAATGATTTAGTTATTAAAAATTGAATTTAACACTTTTAACAAGTCTTTAAATAAATATAATAAATGTCTTAATCTAATACATGTGGACAAAAAAGATCATATTTTTGAAGTATGGATTACTTTGTCCGAAATATAGTTATCCAATAGAATTAGGACATGTGTTGGGGTAATTTGATATAATTATTACCTTAAATTATCCAATTTATTTTTCATCGTGGTAAATAATATTCCAATGTAACTATTCATAAAAATATTATTTTCATCCTATTGAACCATAGATTACTTAATGATGACAGCCGTGTCTATAAGATTTATTAAATTCAATTAACAGAAGTGGTAAAATTATTTTTTATGCTAATTTTCAAATATTTCTTTAAGGAGGGTAAAAGACGTTAAAAAGTTCAATGAAATTTTATATATCTAATATTCTTATAAAATGACTCCAATGAATAATATTGAACAAATATAGGTATTATTTATCTATTTTGAATTTAAAATAACTTTAATTTATATATATATTTATTTAAATAAAAATTCGATTTTAAACAATAACGTAGTGATTATCACTATTCATAAAAAATTGAATGTTTTCAGAAAAATACCAAAAATTCTCTATAAGCTAATTTTGATATTCCAAATCCAAAAATGGTGTCCATTTTAAAATATATAAAGTTTAAAAATTTGTGTATTACTAGTTATAATTTCATTTTAAAATGGCTATTTTGATTGTTTGCGTTTTGCTACAACTCAATGTTGGGTACAATGCAAGATATTGTATTATTCAACAACAAACATACCATGGAAGATTGGGATGTTACATTATTTCTTCATTCAAATAATTTCTTCCTATAAATTTGTATAATTGTAAGACAAAAAATAATCAGTTGGTTCTTCATCATAAGTTTAACAGGGTCCAACAATACCTCTTCTATTTTATAGATTCTACAAATAACTTTTACCAGATGTGTCATCCAATTTTCAACACTTGTTCTATGGTATGAGGAATCTTGATAGGCACTTCACAATAAGATAGATCTGGTTCTAGTTCAATGTCTTCATAGGTGATTATATGCGTTGATTCAGGCTTGTATTTTCCCAACAGTGATACCTAGAACACATCATGAACTTCGGAGAGACTTTTCGGCATTTCATAATGGTAAGTGACAACTCCAAACCATTATATAATTTCTAAATTTCTAATTTACATTAGACTTAATATACCCTTCCTACTGAATAGTATGACACTATTCGATAAATATTCCTTCAAGAAAACATGATCATAAACATGAAATTCCAAATCCTTCCTTCATTTGTTGTCATAAATCTTTTTTATACTTTGAGTTTCATTGATGTAGGTTGGGATAATTTTCACATTTCCCCTGTTTCCTCATAATGTTTTAGGCCTATGAGTATTCTTTAACCAAAATCTTCACAACAAGTTGTTCTATGACATCAAATTCTATATAACACTTCATATTGATCCATCTGAACACTTGAATGAAAGCTATTGTTATATGAAAATTATACCAGAGGTAAATACTAATCCGACATATCTTAAAAGTCATGTGAGAAAGATCTCAACATTTCTTATTAGGTTTGAATAGTCTGTTATGATTGTCGATCAATTTGAGGGTGGTAGACACTACTCAAATTAAGTTTAGTATCCAAGGATTTCTAAAGACATTTCAAGATTCATGATATAAAATGTGGATCACGATCATAAACAATCGATAGGGGTACACCATTAATTCTTACAACATCATTAAAATATAGACTGGCCAAATGATCAAGTGGTAAATAATCTCTTATAGAAGTAAAATGTGTTGACTTAGAAATATGATCAACAATGACCCATATTGCATCATTCCTTTTAGGATTCATTTGTATCACCGTAAAACTTTCTATCGTAATATCATCCCATTTATACTCAGGTATGGGAATAGGTTGCATGACCCCTCTTGGATGTTGTCTTCTAGCCATCACCTATTGAAAAAACCATCCATATTGACAAATAATTATCACCCTACCACTTCATGTTATTTCAAAAAAAAATCATTCATATCACTATACATCTTAGTACTACGAGGGTGTATATTGAAATTAGATCTATGAGAATCATCCAAAAATTCCCATTTTAGATAAGGTATATCGGGAACACAAAACCACTTCCCAAATGTCAAAATTCTATCTTTATATATGAATTCAATCAGTCTCCCATCATTGACAACATTAATTTTCATTTAAAACTCATCATCATCTATATGAGAACTTTTTATCTTTTCTAATAAAGGTGGTTTGTAAACCATTCAAAAACTGATTTATTTTTTACCTTCCATGATTATTACAATATCCATCTATGCTAGATCCAAGAACATATGATCCCTTTAAAATTTCCTCTTGTTCAGAACTCCCTGATCCTTTCTTCTCAAAGAATATTCTACCTTATTTACCTTCCTCGGGTGGTATTGTATTGTGAAATCACAATCCTCGTGTAGTTAAATTCATCACATTTTTCTCATGTTATGTTATTTTTGTGAGAAAATATAATTGAAACTCTTGTGATCAATATATATCTCACATTTTTCACCCTAGAGATATTGTATCCATATATTCAGAGTAATTATTATAGGATATAACTCAAGATCAAGAGTATGATAGTTTTTTTCATGAATTTTTAGCTACCATGATGCATAAGAAATAACTATATCATTCTGTATAACGGCTCAACCAAGACCTTTCTTTGAAGAATTGCTATAAATAACAAGCCCATCATTCATGGATAGTAGAGTCAAGATTAAAGCATTTAATAACCTTTTGTTCAATTCTTAAAAACATTTTTCGCACTCTTTTTTTTCCAAAAACAATTAACCCAGTTACAAGTGATCTTGGTTAATGGGTTATCAAATCGAGCAAAATCAAAGAGGAAATACTAATAGTAACCTAAAAAAACAAAAAAAAACTATGTACCTCAACCATTCTCGACAGTTATGGCCATTCATGGATTTCCATTATCTATGAAGGATCAAAATATATTCCATCCATAGAGAAAATAAGTCCAAGATATGAAATCTCATGATGCCATAATTCACACATACTGAACATCCCATATAATTTATTTCATCTATGAGCCTTTAGAATAGTGCGCAAGTGATGTTCATGATCTTAAAAGCATTTGGAGTATACCAAGATATCATTAATAAATACCACTACAAAAACATCAATATATTCCTTGAAAACTATATTCATTAGATCCTTGAAAATAGAGGGTGTATTAGTCATCCCATAAGGAATTACTCTAAACTCATAATGCCTATGACTGATTCGAAGTACTATCATTTGAATGTCTTCCTTCTTCACACACAACTTATGATATCCAGATCGAAGGTCAATCTTAGAAGAATATTGAGCTCTCTGAAGTTAATGAAATAAATCATTAATTTCAGGCAAGGGATGCATGTTCTTGGTTGTTATAGCATTGATCTTCATGTAGTCAATGCCTAACCTCATAGATCCCTATTTCATCATAACAAAAATTACAGGGGATCCCCAAAGAGAAACAATAGGGTGAATGAATCCTTTATTACTAAATTCTTATATTTTTATCTCTAGTTCCACTAATTCAACTATGGACATTCTATAAGGGGTCTAAGATATGGGTCTTGAACCCTAAATAATGTCAATGGAAAACTCTATTTCTAGTTCTGGAGGATATATCGGAAAATCCTCTAGAAATATATTAACATATTCTTGCACCATAGGTACATCCCCAATTTGAACATTCCATTCCACACCCATAGTTAATTCACTCCATTCTTCCCCAATAATGAAATTAATTAGAGCTACTAGGGGTGTATTTAAATGAGAATAAGATGGTGGTGTTTCTTCTCTAAATATAAGGGATTCCTTACCATCATCAAAAATTGTAACATCCTTCTTATAACAATAAATTTATGAAGCATGGTCTAAAAGAAAATCCATAATGAGGATTATATCAAATTCAATCATGGGTATGACAATAAGATCATCATATAACGAACTTATATATACAATAACAGTAACAGATTGAAAAAGAATTGTTTCTATGATACATCCTGTAAGAGTATTGACTGAAAACTCCCTTAATAATTCAAATTGAAAATAGATAATTTACTTTGAAAACTGGGAAGATATGAAAGAATTCAATGAACCAGAATCAAAAAGAGCATTGGATAATTTTGAGGAAATGATTAAATTACATACCACTACATCATTCGAAATGTCATCGTTAGGAGTAGTGATCTTTTATGTTTGGCCTTGATCCCTTCCCCTTTACTGAGTTAAGTTTCCTTGACACTTAGGACATTCATTTGCATAATTCCCCATTGAGGGGCATGATAGAGGTGATGTGGACTGTCCCCTTTAATGGTTGGTTGAAATGCAATACGGATGGAGCTTCCAAGTTTAACCCTGGGCCATCTGGATATGGAGTTATCATTAGGAATCATAAAGGGGGGTTGTGGAATTCATTTATGCCCCATGTGGGCATACCACTGCTCTAGAAGCCGAAATGATAGCACTAATTAGCGCAGTGAATATTTCTTGTCAATGACAATGAAACAACATAGGGTTTGAATGTGACTTGGAAATTCTTGTTTATTCCATTAGAACTTGACAATCCATATTGGCATGGAAGATGACTGGTAAATGGATAAATTTCATTGACAAAATCTCTTCCCTTTACTACTTCATCACGCATACCTTTCGGGGAGCGAACTACATTACGGATGGCCTTGCAAACAAAGGGGTGTCGGAAGAGAGGGAAATACATATCAACGACATTCCTAGTGATTTGGTCTCACTTCTTTCCAGGAAAAAATGTAAAATGTCTACTTTTCGACTTATATAATGTTTGTTTTATCAATTTTAGAGCTCTGTGCTCATCTTTATTAAAAAAATTCATAATGCTCTATATCATTACAGTTGTATCATTGAACATTGACAACCTATTTCTCCCCTTTGCAATCACGATTTTGGTATTGTTTTTCTCCACACTTGTAACAAACTCAACCCCCATTAGGAATGTACTTGGTTGTTTCTTCCAACAATTACTAGAGGATAGAAATTCATCTTTTCCCTTCTGCCCATTTTTCTTTAACCAGAGTGTTCATCAATTCTCTTCTTCTCTTTCATCACTTTAATTTGATAAGAATTTGAGAATTCATTTTCTATCTTAATATAATAAGAGACTATATTTTCAAATGATGAGAAGGATTGTAAGCCTAATGCTCATTGGATAAATGGTTTTAAACAATCAATGAGTCGATCAATCTTACTTTTTCGGTTACATATATAATCAGAATCATGCCATGATTACCCTATAATTCTAGCATTATACTTTGTGACATTCCAATCTTTTTTTACCTCAGACTCAGAAATTTCATTTCCATATCCTCTTGATGTTTATGAGTAAATTATTTTTCTAATAAAATATATTTAAACTCCCATAATTCCATATTTTAAAATTCGTCATCCACATTTTTTTTTGAATTAATAACCACCATTGATCTGTATCTCATGAGAGGTGATAAAATTCCGTGACAAGTATTTACCATTCGCTACTCCCTAAAGCATGAAATATTTTCCCTAAAAAACTAATCCATTGCTCAGCAATGAAAGGATTTTTAGACCCATTTAATTTTAGTGGTTATTTCTCATGAACTGGTCTAATAATGATCCTCCATGTTGTGGATCATGGTGCTCCATATGTGTAATGTTTTTATTCATAACTATGGTGAGTTTTCCTAGTATGGTTATAAGCTGTTTAGAACCAGTTACATCACAATGTCCACTAAAATTATATTGATTTATTGATCAATCCCTACATAGACTACGTGGGTTGATACATTTTCCATTCCTTCCACTAGGATACATTTTTAAATAATGGAATACACTAGATTAGTTTATGAATAAAAATGCATAATTACAAACATGTAAAATACATAACATAAATTGAATAGTTTAGGATTATAATCTAAAATCACAAAAAAATCTTTGGGGGTATTATTTACTTATAAAATGATCATAATGGTTTGAAAAAAATGTGAATTATCCTAAGCATATCCCCCTGGAGTGTCAGACCAAGTGCATAGTAAGTCTCTTTTTGTGTACCAGGATACCCTGTGTTAAGCTCAAAACTCCATGTTGGAGTTTTCACTCGTAGTAACATCTGTTCCAGAACAAAATCCACTTGTAGTAACTAGAGATGGATTGGTTTTTCGGAAAACCCACATAATATATATATTTCCAAATAATGGATGTTCTTCTATACCAATCCTATATGTCTATCTTGTGGTAATGTTCTCTAATTAGATTTTTCAAAATCTAGTTTCTGTAGATTTTACAAAACTTCCTCTGATACTAATTGTAATTCCCTGACCCCTGTTACCAAAATTTAGTGCATTATTACATAACATTGGCATGATCCCAATAGATCAAGTCCCAAAATGTCCAATCAATTTAATAGCCTCAAAATTACTAGATAAATACATAATATTTATATTACATTTGTGTCTCCTTTGAACACACACATATCTGTTATCCTATCCCTCCAGGTGAGTCATACTAATCTTCTTCACATCCAGGGAAAAATAAAACATAAAAATGGGTGATCTCAGATGCTCTGTAAGGATAAAAATATAGCAGAAACTATCATAAATTAGCATACAAATTTAAGTTAATGTATAAGAGTAAAATACAAGGCTTTTAAAATTAAACTTATGTATAATATTTCAAGGATAAATCAAATAATTCTATTTACTTATTCACATGGATGTTCTAATAGTCGAATAATCACATGTAATATCAATAGTTTTGTCATAATGATTGAATGAATAATGCAAGACATCATTTCCACATAGTCAAGGCCTCATTCTAGTACTATAAATACAAATATTGTCCTAGTCATATGCCAAGACGCTATTTGGTATCTTGGGACCTACCGGTGCATTGAGGGGATATAGTGGGCCCCGCCTGTCACATACTATGTCCAATGCATTCCTCATATGTAAAGGTTGAAATATAACATAAACATTTGTATAAAAATAACATAGGAAATGATAATACTATAACAATAAACCATGAATGACATAAAAATATCACAACCACATCCAAACATGTCATGAAACTATTAATAAAATATCGAATATTGTATCAAAACAAATCAACATCGATTAAACATAAAATCCAACAGTAGATGTTGATATTGATGAAATCAATCAAAACACTATTAGAGAGAAATATATCCTTTTACATTGACATAATTTAAAAGTCACATTATTATAAAAGAAAATATTTCTTTTGAAAATATTCTTATAAGCTTGTAAGGGAAGCTTTGGAGGTGTTATAACAACGAAAAATAGTTTCACCTACTGTATAAGTTAAAAAACATTTTTCCTTAATTTCTTGAAAAGGTCATAAAGTAGCTTGTTAGGAAAATGATAGAAATATTCCTTTCAAAACATTTTATAAAATTTCAAACAAGGGAATAAATGAATTTTACCTATTTTCTAGGAAATTTTTAAAATGTTTTGAAATACATTTTACCGAATCTTGGATTTGGATGATAAAGAAGTTCCAGTAGATATTTACGTATAAAAAACCTTGGATAATAAAGAAGATGTAACATTAACCCATACCCTGTACTTTTTTAGTCAACGGTATGTTAAATTTCGTTATAATGGTTAAATAATTTTTATTAACTTTTACAAAAACTATATAACTAAATATGATATCATATATATTTCTTCAATATTGATTTGTTAATAATATTTTTTTATTGTCATTGTTTCGGGTGTAAACAAATTTTTTCCCATTATATGTTTTGTTATGTAAGTCATATTTGTTATGGATAGGATGTATTTGATTCATATCCATAATGATATTAAGTTCTTAAACATTGATTTTAATCATCAAATGAAAATTACTCTTGAATGGTCTCAATGGGAATGAAATCTCATCGCGTCGTGGAGATGGTAAGTCATAGGTACGCACAAGTGAAAATATCATTATATTAATGGTGAAGTCATATATATTTAAATCGTATATTATATATATATAATCATTAAAATTTTATATTTATTATTTATATCAATTATACTCATTGTTATACCCATCCAATTAATCAAGAGTTGAATAACAAACTACACCACAACGTGGAGATGGTAATCCATACGCACACACGTATCGTGACATTGTCATTAATAGGATTGAAGTAATAATGAATATGGTTGTACAATATTTATAATAAAATTCTAGTATGTATATTGTTCTGATTATTTTCTTTTAGTATGGAAGCAATAATGATATAGGAAGTGGAAGAAGAAAAGAAATTTAGAAGAGGTGATACAATAATTACCTCTTCTTAGGGTGCTTCCTTTTGATTTGAACAAATTGTATACGTAGGATGTCTTTATAATCAATGTATGGCCTATAAGTTGAAGTGATGATAGTAGGTAGAATAATTGGGTAGGGTCTGTCTGATCTTAATGGCTTTGGAGGTGTGATTTTAAGAGAAGCGAAGTACACTATTATATGAGAAGTGAGGGGCACTGTAGGAAAAAGCATTAATTATTAATATATTATAAAATTATTTTTGGTTTATAATAGATCAAAATGGATTTACATCTAGTATAAGGTGGTTATGGGTCAAACACCTCTCATCCAATAGGTTTTAGAGAAGTTTAGGTCACCATATTAACCTTATCTTTTAGATTTAACCCTTAGTTAAATAGTTTAACATTTACCATGGCCACTAGAATTTTTATAATACATGGTTAATATAGTTTCTATAAAATTTTAGGAAAACCAAAATTTGTTCAATAATGAAATCTCAAACAATATCTATGTCATTTTTCTGAATCAATGTATTTTTTGAATTTTATATCATTTAATAAAAAATTTCAAAACCCATTTTTTCAATTTTGACACTATTTAGAATTAGGTTTTTGATAAACTCATCACAACATGATTACATAGAAAAATAATTTAAATATACCCTAACATGACATAATCACCTATAATGTTTTTGGATGGAATCCAATGTTTCTATTTAAATTTATTTAAATATTTATAATATCAATTATTTTAATAATTCATTAATATGGTAATTATTGCATCAACATTGTGTCATAAATAAATATAGTTATTTAAGGAGTAATAATTAAAAATAAAATAAAATGATTTCGAAGTATTTATAAATTTCAATGGAATATTTATATTCCAATTTATCTTAGGTTTAACCCAATATTAAAAATGGATTGGTTTTTAAAATTTTAATTTAACATTTTTAACTCGTCATTAAATAAAATATTATATATGTACTAATATAATATGTGTGGATCAAAAAGGATCATATTTTTTATATAAGGTTGTTTTTTTCTAAATACAATTATCCATTACATTTAATACATGTGTTGGGGTAATTTTATATTGTTATAATATTATTTTTCCCTTTAATTACCTTGTTTACTTTTAATCATGGAAAATAAAATTCAAAACATACTAATCACCGAAAAATATTTTTATCCTATTGATCAAAATTTTAATTACTAAGGATGATCATGTCATTCTTATTTCTGAAATTCAATTCATATATGTAGTAAAATTATGTTTTATGTAAATTTGAAAATGTGCCAAGAAGGTGGGTAAAAGATGTTAAAAAGTACAATAAAGTTTTATATATCTAATATTATTATAAAAAGACTACAGTGAATTATATTGTACTAAATTACTTATTATGTATCTATTTAGACATTAAAATAAATTTAATTTAAAAAAATTAATTAAAAAAATCATTTTTAAACAGTTACGCAGTGTTTTTCACTATTCATCAAAAATTGAATGTTTTTAGAAATGTACAAATATTCACCTTGAGCTAATTTTGATTTTATAAATCCAAAAAATAATCCCATTTTCAAATTTATGAAATTTCAAAAATTGGGTATTACTATTCATAACTTCTTTTTAAAAGGCTATTTTGATTTGTTGTGGTGTACTAGAACTCGAAGTTGTGTACAAAGCAAGCTACTATATTTTTCAAAGAGAAACATAATGTGGAAGCATGGGGTGTTCCATCAACTATCCAAATAATGATGATATAGACAATGTAAATAATATATATATTGAACATATACACCCAAGGATTCCCATATTTTTCATTTAATAAATCAGTACAATGCTTTGAAAACCCACATTTTACATCTACCAAAAAGCAGGGGAATTTTTTTTTCAACAAATATGAATTTAAACCCCAAAAACAATCATTATATATTTATTTATAAATAAATTTATAAAAACACTATCAATATTGTTCATCCATTACATGTTAGAGAAGGAACCCCCAACCTCAAAACTCAGGATCATAAAGGCACACCAAATATCCTCCAATAAAAAGATCATGGCATTGAAAAGACATCCCTAAATACAATCTACACATCATAGAATTGGTTCAATTTGAAAAATGAGTCAGAGAATAAGAGTAAAGAAAACATATCTTAAGAACACATACATAACGTACCCCAACCAACAAGGGAAAAAACCCTCCAAACAAGATCACACAAAGTGAGTAGAAATATACTAAAAGAAACCACACTTTAATATGATAACTCTAATAAATAAATGAAATTGTGCATCCATGAAAAATGAAATGAATATAAAGAATTAATTACATTACTAGAGACAAAAACCCTCTATAGTGGTGATCAATCATAGAGCAGATCGGTTTGGAACAAATAAAGTCTCCCTAAATTACCAGAGAATCCTTGTTGGTTAGTAACCGAAGGATTTATGGATGAATGAAATAAAATTCCACTTCAGTGGTTACCTAAAATATAATATCATAACATTTACATTATTTGTAATCCCTTTACACTTCATTTAATAATCTGAAATTAGATATGCCGATAATCCCATTGAATTTTTATTAAAAACATGACCTTTTAACATTACATGGTGTGTAATATTTACATATCATGTAAAACATTAATTATTTGTAACATGTCTACAAAATATTCCATATAGAACATACATGTCATATACTCCCATTATATAGCCTTTATTTCTCCTACAGTGTGAAAAAAATCAAAATTTTATACACAAAAACCAAGAACACCATGTGCATCCTCTGAACATGGTAATAGCCCCAAAAATATAATAACTAATTTATAATAGGAATCCATTAATTTAAACAAACATTGAGTAATTTACCCCAACAAATTATCACCATCTTCAAGAGTATCACAATGCACCCAATTAGAGAGGAAATAGGTAAAGGAAAGGGAATTACATAAATTTGGGTAATGGGATGTTACAAACTCCCAAAAAAAGTATTTACTTCCCAGATAAGTCAAGAGGAAGAATTAAGTAAGGTAAAGAGGTGATTTCATTCCCTTTTCTTCAACAAATCATGATCCCAAGTATCAAGAGAATATGAATCCTCCGCTGTAAAATGCTAAACAGCAGAATCGACATCCCAGGAAAGACTAACACATGATATTCCATGATCTCTACTATATTCTCCACAATAAGAAATTCAAGATCAGACTAAATATCTTCCAAAAATATAAGGTGAGAGGATATTGGATGATATTTCTTCCGCTTTGATTCCTGGAAAACGTCATGAAATCCTATCAACTGAATCCAAAATTACAACTGATTAGTAACCTTCCAAAGACACTTAGTGACCTCAAATTTTCCAACATATCTCAGAGCCAACATTCTATATTTTCGAAGCCTATAGATAAACACTCAATGAGAAAGATCCATGAAATCCAAAAAACCTATGAAAATTCCAATTGGCTACATCGATGATCTGAAAAATATTTCTACCAACTCTACACTATATCCAAAAACTGTTGTATATCATGAATACTCAATGACATATTTGTAACCAAACTAAGTCCCACTATATTTGATTAACCCACCTCTTCCCATCAAATATGTTACATGTACGGGTTACCATACAAATCCTCAAAAGGTTCAATTCTGATTGATGACTAATAAATATTATTATAAGAAAAATAATCATTCCCATATGGTTATCCCATGGCCCACAAAATTCCAAGACATATACAGGAAGCATGTATTCTAGAATATGAATAATGTGCTTCATATGACCATTTTTTGTGGATGACGAGCTATAATAAATATTACCTAGGTCCCCATCACCACTTGAAAACATCACCACAACAACGAAGAAAACCTAGGATCCCTATATAAAATAATAACTCGAGGAACCCCATGTAACCACACCATTTATTGATCATAAATCTTACCAAGATCTTTAAATTTTGTGGTGTCTGTGATTAGAATGAAATTAGTTAACATTATCAATAGATCAGTAACTAACTAGATAGAATTTTTCAAATAGGAAATCAATGGTAATATGAAAACAATGTCCATAGAAACATCAACCCTTTTCTAAATAATATCCAGGAGAGGATGGAATAAACCAGATGGTATCAAATTCACTACATTTATATGGTGGAAGTTATAATAGTGGGACTCCAACATAGAAATGTAATTCTCCATACCCACCCACTATAATCACTTTATCATTCAGAATATATCTTCATAGTTCTCAAATGAATATCCCATAATGAACTATGATAATTGAACCAAAATTATCCTTATACTATTACTAAAAAATGGATCCCATAATAGAGAAAACCATCGGAATAGAGATAAAAACTCAATGAATTCTCTTAACCATATAGGGTTTCGTCATTTATAAGTAAATTGAAATCCTAATACAGAATCTATAGAGTATAGGTAGGGATATGGGAATAAAATTGAATACTAGTCAAAACCATGACAAAAACATACTCATGATAATAAAGTGGAAACTGAGAAAACATCTCCACAAGGTTTAACTCTTAAATCATTTCCAAAACAACTTGTGATAGAATTTTCAAACTATTACTATCTTAAAAAAAATCCCCTTCCCTCAAGTGTATGAGATATCAATGTCAAACATCTAATGGTACTCAATCCATCATCTTTATCTAATATTCATTTCTATTTTAGAAAATTTAAATCGTAGATTAACACTATATTAGTTATTGATAAAGATCATGAATTAAACTAACACAACAGCTCTATAATATTCCAAAGTTGTGTCTCTAGATTCATAAAAAAGGATTGAAGTATCTAACTCACTATAATAGGCTTTGGAGTTGATGATCCCTAACCATATCAAAAATTATACATTACCTCAAAAAAACAATGTATATAACCATAAACCCCAAATCTATTAAACATATTTTCTTATGAAGGTTTTCAAATTCTTGTTTTTAAATCCTTGACATTCTAAGAGAAGGTCAGAAGAATACCACTAGCTATAAATGGAGGATCTGAAGAGTTATGGTACCAAGAATTGCTGAAACCACTCCCGAGATCATCCAATCACTTATTCCTTTTCCCAATAGATCCACTAAAGCTTCCACCATGTTGAAGGGAAGGTGTAAAATACTCATATTTTCCATCTATATTCAGTTATACTATCATAGCCTTGTCAACTATATCTTTATAGGATGAAATCATTAGAATTAATACCAACAATATAATTTCTTATTTTAAACCCTATTGATACTTATGATCTTTCAATTGGTCATTATTCAAATCTTCTCATACCAGATAAACCAATATAGTACACTGTTTGGTGAGTACCAATATAACATGCTCTCTATGATTCCATGTGAAGAACTCTAGATATTTCTCCATCATCATTGACTATAGAATTTTTTTTTAAAAAAACCCTTCTAGTCTAATCCCACATTCTTAGCATCTGGGAAAATGGAATCCCACAACCTCTTTTTGGAACACTTAGGATGAAACATAGAAAAACAATCCTAGATACTAACTGTTGTATCTACTATTTTAAATATCTTATCGATCTTGTTTGGCTTTCCCACCGCCTCTTGAAGATCATTATTACAATTACAGGATTGTTTCTTCTAATGAAAGAACTCTTGTGATAAAAAAATATCTCATTATATTCATAGTTGTACCTCAATGATTATGTTTCATACTTATGGCACATTCTGATAAATGGAATTAACTACTCACATGATAGACTCGAATTTTTTTGGAATTTTCGTAAGATTTTCTTGATGGGACTTACTTTCACCGTCCTCAAGAACTCATTAAGCACATATTGGTGGTATAAATTTTCATTGAGAAACAAAATAAATGATCAGAATACATAAATACCCCAGTTAAAACTAGAATCCTTATATGAAAAGAATGAAATTATCTTCATGAAATCAAAACCAAATACACACTTACCAACATCCCATGAAAAAGTGTGTCTCATCAACAAAATATGTAACTAGAAAATCATTGAAATATACCTCACAAGTCTCAAGAAATATTTTTTCTTGTCCATAAATTTCCCATGAAAAATAATCTTTAGGAAAGAAAACTGTTTGATACCAAACTACAAAAAACCGTCCAGAATACCATCTAGAATTGGATCTTGACATGACTTCTCACATACCCAGCGGTGTTTCTAGTCCCCACACACTAGGGACTAGCACATAGGCACCAAACAAAACCATGGGAAATAAATTACTTCTAATCTAATTCAACAATGTGGCATATATATATATAATAGGAAAAGTATTATAAAAGATAAATTTATCCAGTAACTGAAAGCTAACAGTAGAAACTGAACAACTCATGAGTGGAAAATGTATCCATATACATGTCTAACCACAAATTACTACCAATTAGCAAAAAAACTACATCATGTGATAGTGTTGGAAGACACCCATATTCTCACCACAATCTATTCAACATAGATAACATAGAACTTCACCGCCTCACCTTAGTGCATTTCCTTTCCATGCGTCTAAAGAAATATCCAGATCCTTTCACTATTGAAGAGATATAATGGGTGTGAGATGACATGATAAGTAGGGTCCCACCACTACTAGAAAAATGATAAAATGAGTCCCTTGACACGGGCGACTGCCAAAGGCGGTTGCTATTAGTGGTCAATAGTGACTACCTAGGGCAGTCGCTTGACTTAAAAACAAACCAAACTCTCTATCGGAACCCACACTCCCCCCACCCCTTCACTCGTACCCCCCCCCCATCCGTGCAAACCCCACACCCTCGCCTGACACCGGTGCTGCCCCTCCCTCTCACCTCGCCTGTCGTCACCCCTCCCTCTCACCTCACTAGTCGCCATTGTCGCACCCGGAGCCACTGCTGTCACACGTCCCTCATGCCTCGGTCGGCCTTCGCTTCCACCCCCGCCCCCGTCGATACACCAAGAGCCGCTTTCTCTACCCTCACTGCCGCCCCTCCCTCACATATCACCCGGCCTCCACCTCCGCCCCCCTCCACAAATCCTCCCCACCTTAAACCATCACTATCATCATGAATCAGAACCACTTCCACCCATCCCAATTGTGAACCAACCCACCCCACAACGAATCACAACCACCATCGTCGCAAACCCTCCTCGTCGAAATCAAGCCCCCCTGTCGAAAACCTTCCCTTATAATTTCTAATGCCATGAACCAGTCCTCCCTATCATGAATCTGAGCTGCTACTGCCATAAATGTATCCCATGCATCCCCCACCACCGCACTTTTAGCCACTACTATCACTTAGATTAATTTTCTCCTTTGCATTTGAAATTTTATCTCATAGTGTGTACATTCACTGAACATCATTTTTTCTTGTAATTTTTTTTGTGTAGACGCCTCTATTTTTGATTTACTTCGTGATGATAGACCAATTGAAGAGATTGGATATTTTCCGACATATGAAGCTTATGTTTCATTTTCAATTGATGGTTTTGGTTATTTTTTTCATTAATTTAATGTTTTCATTACCTTGTTGAGACATTGTTTATGTTCATTAGTTTGCTGAAATGTATTTATATATCCTTATAATGTGTTGATAGTTAGCTTTGTTGATAAAACAATGTTCTTTGTATTACCTTTTTTATGTGAATTTTATTGTTTTCTGAAATGTATTCCTTTTCATATGACAATTATGTATTATCATTTGTAGCATTGATGAAATTATAATACCATTTGATCAGTTAACTTTCCTAATAATTTCACTCTTCCATAACATAAATTTTAATAATATGGTCTTTTTTGGATTGATTGAGTAGGTGATTTTGTTTCCATTTTTCATTATCCAGGGATTATTGGATTATTCGCTGAAACATTATTCAAAGAATAAGCTGCATGTGAGGTATGTATAATAATCACTGTAAATTTAGTGCATGATCATGGATTTCTACTGTTAACCCCTTGTAATTAGTTTCTATATATATATTGTGTTCTTAAATAAACATATTATGTTATTGTTGAAAAATTGTGCATTATGTCACGGTGATTGATGTGTACTGCAATCTATATGCTTTGAATGATGGTATAAATCTTCGAAAATAGATGAGGTTTAATAACATCTCTCTTAATATTTTTGCATTTAATTCCATACTTACTAGATTATGTTTTGCTTAGAAAATAGAGAATGTAGGGAGGGTTGTCCCAATTGACTCTACCTCTACATGCTAAATATGTCACTTGTTTTGGATTTGTCGTCTGAGTAGTTAATCCCAAATTTCTCATTTAGGGTTTTGATTTTGGGCACATACATCTTCTCTTATTGATCATTCTTATATTTTTAAAATCTTATTATATGTTTATATGTGGTAGGTGGCAGTACCCCTTATTGCATCGAAATGACTTCTAACATAAGCCTTATTCATTTTTTCACACTGCTCTGGGGAAGATCACCCACGGTTTATACACTACTACAAAATTGGGAATTTGAGGCCCCTAGAACGGGCGACCACCATCGGCGGCCGCTAACCTGAATTAAGAAAAATGTGCAACCACGCCCCTCCCCAAAACTTTCTCGAATGCCCTAAAACCTCTTCCCCCAATTCCTTCCCTTCGTGCCGAGACACGGCTGACATTGTCGCCCCTCCCGCTCTCCCTTTTCCTCCATCGCACCAAGGTTTTTCTTCAATACTGCACCTAGAGTTGCTGCTGTCGTCCGTCCCCCCCCCCCACCACTGCCCCTCCATCATGCCTCTTCAGACCACTTCCTATGCCCCCGCCTACACCGCTGCACCAAAATCTGTTGCCACAACCCATCCTCCCTCACTGTCGCCTCTCCCTCGCACCTCACCCAGCCTCCACCTCTGTCCCCTCCCCTGTTTTCACCTCCAGCATCTCCCATCTATAGATATTAGTAGCCTCGAGTTCTAGGTTAGCATTATTTCATTTTTGGAAGTTTTGTATTCCATTTATCTAATATGTTGACAATTTTTCTCCCAATTACCATTATTCCAAGAATATTTACATCCCTCTATTCAATAAATAGTGAACTGTCATCTCATTTTCTCCCTAGGTTAATCATACATATAATATACAATTATCTCTCACTGTTTTAAATTAATTAATGGCATGTTCATCAAAATATTGACTCTCTTTTAGGTTCATCTATTTCTTTTATTCAATTTCATAAATTATTTTACTTTATAATTGACTATATTTATTGTTTTCATCGGTTTTATAGGTTAATCATGTACGAAATCTATATATTAAACAATTATGTATTTTATTTAATTTTTTCGTTGCATCTGATTTCTTTTGTGACTGAATTTTGACAAAAATTGGATTTTTGGGCTGCATTTTTTGGTACAACTTATCTTAGATGCATTTCTTGATTATCCTATCATTATTTTGCATGTTACCTATACGAATTATGAGATGACCTGATTTTTGAGCTTTGATTATGTGTTGTTAATACACTGTCAAAACCTTCCATTTTAACACTGTCTACTATTATACATTGTCTACTATTATACTATCTTCTATTATAAACTATCATATATTCAATGTCTATTGTCATACACTATCATTTAATGTTTTCTAATGTTATACACGGTCATTAAATATGGCATACTGTTATACACCACCCATTTAATGTTTTTTTCTTACTAATCTTTAGTTAGAATGTCAAGTATTATTTATTGGTTTTATGTTTTTAGGTTTCCAAGAATAATGCATTGTTGGTATAATTCTATAATCCAGTAAATATTTACCTCTTGAATTTTCTCTTGCTAAATTATATTATGAGATTTCTCATAAATTTTTTTGTGTTTTTTCCTAGAGAGAAAAGAGCTTATTTATATTTTATTTATTTAATTGTTTTTGTATTATATTTGTAGGCTAATTGAGAAAGGAGATTATAAGGTTTGAATTTGTATGAATACTAGTTCTTTATATTGTGATTTCATTTTCTAGATGACATATATCTGTGGTGATTTTGATGGGATGATACCATAATGATTTCAATCGAAGGAAGATCAAGAATGGAAACTGCATGCTTTTGGTCAGTAACTGGTTTTTTGTTGTTATATATCTGGTTTTCCATTTTGTGTTTTGTTATATATCTAGTTTCAATTTTGTGTTTTTTTTGCTTTTGTTTATATTCATTTTGGTTTCTTCATTTTCGTGCCTACGTTGTCTTTTATGGCCTCTTGGCAAGCTGGATGTCTCATGAGAAGGGAAGGTTCATCCAAACATTAATATTGATTTAGAATTTCTACATGGAGCTTATTATTTTTTATTATTTTAGAATCTATCTGGCATCATGATTTTATTATCTTTGAATATTTATAATAAGTGTGACATACTTCCTATAAAAACTATGATATCAATTAATTACTACAATATGATGATAACCACACTTTTTGAAGTGATCTTTCTTGAACCTTTCACTCAATGCTGATGATTTGTCATGTATATTTATAATTGGATTGGGACATTAATGTTTTACATAATCTTTAGCTAGAATAGTTTATCAGCTTTTTAAAAATAACTTTAATGGATCTTCCCTCAGTTTTTATGGATGCTAGTGAAATGGTGTCTAGAATTTTCTCCTTCTGGATGTTTCCATGGATTTTTTATTCAGCATGGAAGCATCCGATTTCAGGTTTGGTTTTTTTATTGTTGATTTTTAGAGAATTCCTATGGTGTCGATCCAGGCCCTTGTGCCTAAGGAGAAACCCTTCTACATTGAGACCAGGGTGAATTCTGGATGTTCACCTTAGGTGCGTTCTAAATTTCAGTCCCCTTCCACTTAATCAAAAGACACAACCACATGGAACCTTTTTCACAAGCTTATGTTTGCAGGAGGAGGTTGTTTTTTTGTGCTTTGGATGTTGTCAAAGTTATGTTTTTTTTAAAAAAAAATTCCTAGGTTAGCGACCACCTTAGGCGGTCCCTAATGCAGTCATTTTTTCAGGTTATTAACGAACACTTTTGATAGACGCTGCTACTCTTCTTAGAGACCGCTACTACGGACATCTATGGAGGCCCTATAAGGACCGCCATTGGCGGTCACTATTGGCCTTTAGCGACGGGCCGAATGCGACCGCCTTTGGCCATCGCTAAGTGGTCGCTAAGGACCATTAGTGACCGATTTTAGCGATTGTTAATGGTCAATTTTTTAGTAGTGCACCTAGGTGTTACACAATAATTCTTATAAATAATATTGTGTATTTTCATGGTATATGAAAAAATTACTGAAAATTATTAGAGGAGCTTTGTCAAATTCATGGTAAGTATAACCCTCTTTCAAACTATTCCAAAAAAGGAAGGTATATCAATATTAATAATAATTTCTATTATCAATTATCAAAATATAAAGAATCCATATCATATGAAACATAGTTAAAAAACAAGAAAAGGTAATTCCTTCTAAGTAACTCAATAGGCTAAGCTAGCAGACTATACATACCACCAAAATTAATTGTACCCAACTAGTCCCTTGAACACATTCTTATGGAGAAAAGGAACAATCCATGAGTGAATCCTATAATAGTGTTATGAATAAGTCCCTAGATGATAGGCCTAAGGATCAAATAAAATTATTATGATATAACATACTAATGATAATAAGGATGATGAACCTATGATTAACCTTCCACCAATGTATCTAAGGCTTCTAAAGTGCTTTATTTCATAATTCATTTCTATTTATTCAAAATTCACCATTTCAATTTACCAAAAACATGTGAAAATACAAAATTTATCATAAACCCATCAACACAAAAAATTTAGGCAATAATTATTAATAATTGTTTTTTTAAAATTGGATCAATAAATATCATCCAACATAGGCTAGAGACATAACCACCTACCTTAAAACCTGGGTTCTTATATGCCTAGAAATGATCCTCCAACACAATGACTATAAATAGTGAAAAAGGAGTCCCTGGAAAAAAATATTGACCTCTTATAATTGAATCAATTTAACAAAATGGATTATGTAAATGTGGAACAAACACATTTGGTCAAGAACACACACTCATAATTCCACAAAAAATGGAAATAGCCCGTGGAACAACATTGCACAACAGATCTAGAGAGGAAAAAATAGAAACATCATTATAGACCATCCAATCCTATAATCCCATGAAATGGAAATAATTTAATCAATTAAAAAATGGCTAAGATAGACGTACCGTCCCGAAGATAAAAAAACCAACCATAATAGTGATCAATATCAACATGGGTAAATTCAAATCAAATAGAGACTCCCAAAATCATTGGAGTAGCCTTCTAGTTTGATATCCAATTGAGAGATGGAATAATGAAATAAAATATAACTTGAGCAGAACCATTAAGGAACCCCTCTTGAATTTTACATGGAGTGTAATCCCTTTACATGTCATGTAATTATATGAACATAAATATATTGGAATCCAACTGGAATTTTTTTTTAAAACTGAACTTTTAACATTAAATTACATGTAATAATTTCATGGTGTGAAATCCCTTCATGTTGTTTTTTAGGTTCATGGTATCATCCCTATAGAAGATAGACATCGCGTACTCCCATTACATGGTCTGTATTTCTCATGTAGTATATAAAAGATAAAATTCATACATGAAACCCCAAAACACCTTAGACATCCTCAAAACATTGTAATAACACCACAAATCTATTAACACCTTAATACCTAGGCTCTTTTAATTCAACAAATATATTTTACTAAATATTAAATAATTTTACCCAAAAAATTCTCTCCGTACTCTAGAGTCCCATGATTCTCCCAATTAACTTTTAAAATAAATAAACGGGTGGATATTATGTGAATGATTGTAACAGGATGCTACAATCCTTCTCCTCGTGAATTAAATAGTGTATACAAATGTCATTCATGTGTATGGTGGACTACTCCATCACCATCCAATGTGATTCTTTTTCCATCCTTGAATGTCATATATTTTTATAATGATGTATTTAATGTTTATATAAGATATGCATGACATTTTTATCATTTATAAAGGTAATATATTAACTAATTTCTTACCCATCCATCAATTCAAAAATAATAACATCGTCTATTTATACATGTTTACTACCACCTCCATGAAGAGATGTTATTCATTTTCCATCACTCCATCACATTGATGAAATTTATAAATTTATATTAATTAATAATATGGTATTTAGGATATAATTTTCATTATTTATATAAAAATTAATACATACCTTTTTTCCATAATTGTGATTCCAAAAATGGGAGTGTTACTCATTTGTACGTACGTCTTATCATCTTCCTCATTGAAACATAGTTAATTTTCCATAACCACATTCCATAGTTCATATTAAATTTATAATGGACATAAAATTATTTAATTATTTTAGGATTAACATTATGTATATGATTTAGTAATTATGATATTTACAATAGTCAAATTACCTTAGTGAATTTGGACATGTGAATTGACTATCATCATAACATCTAAGAAGAAGTTAATTGATAATGTAAATAAATAAAACATTGTAATAAAAAATTAATAATAAATCTATAATGGTTCTTAAGAATTTATATAATTTATATAGGTTTATTATTTTTTGATGGTAAATTTTTTACGTGATGATTCATAACTGAGGTAAGGTATTCTCTTTTAACTTTTATTTTCATGAGACACATGTCATATTCACAACTAGTTTCTTTTGTGTGGTTTATTTCATCACATGAATTCAATTTATCTTTTTTTATTAATAATTTAACAGGGATTTACATATCCATATAAGGCTATTTAATTCATGGAGATTACAATTCAAGTGTTTACCAAAGTGGAAAGTGATTTTATTATTTTAAATTCATTCATTTCATTTTCATCTATTTATGTTCTCTAGAGACTGGAATTACAGTGTCAATGAAATTCATCTTTATGTCACTTCATGGTTAAAAATATTCTCACTTACATATATATGTTTACAGTGTCAATGAAATTCTTTGAAGGTGACATTGCATGATTAAATGGTTTTTTCCAACTAATATTTTTTCATAATATTTGGGAATTTTTACGTTCTTAAAAGTGATTTTTAATGTAAAATGGTATTTCTTGAATATTTTGTTAATTATATGTTTATAGTATTTTTAATCTTAAAAAATAACCGACCTTTTTTATACTTCATTGTGAATTATTTTAATGATATTTTCCTTATTCTTCATCTAAATTCATTATGATAAATTTGAATTGGAAAATAATAATATATTTCATTCTAATTTTAATAAAAATGTTGTTCATTTTACAAATAACTGAAATAAGAAATTATATTTTTATATTAAATTAAAAAAAATATTTATTTGAAATAAATATAACCCTTTATACCTTAATGTTTTATTTATATTATTTTAATCATTTATCAACTCAATTAAAATTAATGAATTTGTTCACACATTGAAATATTATATACCATCACAATTTAAATTTAAATTTTATCAATTATATAAAATACACAATACGTTATAAAAAATTATTAGAAAACAATTACTTTTATAAGTAATTATTTTTCCATTAAATGTAAGCATTTCAAATTGATTACAATGATTTTATTTACTATATTTTTTATCCTTCATATTATTTTTTTAATAATTTTAAAAAATATTTCAGAGATCATTTTTTTTCATATATGTGTGAGTTGAGATATTGAATGCAATATTAATGGAATATTCATATTAGAATCCCATGGTAATAAAACATTATACATACATATGGAATAATTATTTAAATAGATAATATAGATAGGAGATTTTATGGATGGATGCCACATCAATTCATAGAAATCAGAATAAATAAGCTTAAGTGTTCTTGTAGATGAAATTTATTCCTATTTCTGAGTTACATGAGTTATATTTACCTTATGAAATTCATCACATATTTAATATATTCCTCATTTATATAAGAGTAGTTCTCTCATTGTATATTCCAATTAGATTTCACAGAATTGTTTTACCCCGATGGCTATAGATTCTATTGAATAACATATTTCTATCTTTAAAAACAAGATATTATGAGTTATTTGGATTTTCAATTTTGGATAAGATACCATTTATTCTATTCCCATAATGATAATTCTTATTTATTATAATTTAATGATCATACAAGAATTTCCATTTAATATAACAGCATTAGCTTCAACAAAATGTTTTCTTAAAAAAATTAACTTGTTTTTTGGATCATAAATAAAGTGAACAACCATGGTTTTTTGTTTTTCATCTTCAATCTTAAACAAACGAACTCATATTATTTTTTAGGAACAATCACTATCAAATGTATTATATTCTCTATTATGTTCTAAAAAATTTCCATTTCACCTATCATTTATGAGGAATAAACAATATCATGTTTCAAACCTTTTTAAATGGATTATGTAGAATATTTAACTATAAGTGGTGTTTCTTCCTTTTCTTTTTTAACATCACATTCTATTATTTTAAAGGAAATTATACTAGTCGTGTAACATCCTAGGTAAATAAAGAATAATTAATTTTCATATTAATTAATATTTACGAATTAAATATTGATTTTACGTTAAAGGAGTTTCTATGTTCGATAGTGTACCTGATACGCAACGAAGAATTTCTTTGACATCTTATGTTGCACACTAGTAATAAAATAATATTATTGTAAATGGTAGTTAACACGTAGCCGTTGTATTGGCGGGAATGAATAGAAATAACTAAAATATGATTATATATGTTTGTTAAATGTTTTTACATTTATCCAATTAAGGATAAAGGCTTAAAAATGAAAATAATTCAATTTTAGGCATATATACTCTAATTTTCACTAAAGGTACACTTATTGCCTTTTGATGGCGAACAGTAATTAAATATAGTTTTGGTCACTCTTATACTTTATATTGGACCAAATAAAATTCTTCTTTCGAATCGGGACATCAAAATTTACTTTGTGTGAAGTTTTGTAATTTTTTCGATAAAGTTCATTTTTTAATGAATAGTGAAAAATGTTGTATTTTAATTCAAAACCTCTTATTAATATAATTTATTTATATCATTAGATTAAATTTTTAATTGTTTTAAAGTACAATATGAATATATTTTTACCATTTAAAACAATATTGGTCATTGGAATTAATTTCACTTTGAAATTGGATTTAAAATAGTGTCAATCTTTTTATACTTATTGTTTCATTAAAACACGCTATTTGCTCTAACAGCGGGAATTAATTATTAAATTAATTAATGTAACTTATATGTTTTGAGTTTTGTAAAATATACATCATTTTTGAATCTGGAATATCAAATATAGCTTAGGGTGAAGTTTTGATATTTTTCTGAAAATCATCAATTTTTTATGAATAGTGAAACCACTAACTGGTACTTATAAAAACTGATTTTCCGTTTAAATGAAATTTTACCACCGCTGTGTTTTGAATTCAAAAATACGACATACAAGGTTGTTATTAAGAATTAAAATGTGGTTCAATGGGATTAAAATAATTTTTTTGGTGAATAGTAACTTTTATGTTTTTAATCGCGATTAGAGTTAATTAGTGTAATTTAAGGTGAAAATAATGTTTTAATAATATGAAATTACCTTGCCACATGTCATACCCTTATTGTATATGTTATTTCCGACCATGAAAATCCATGGGTCAACTTGGGGACCCCATGGAACCACTTTGAAGGGAAAATAACATTAATAGCTTTTTATTTAATGTTAAAATTAAAATGTCACAAACATGAGTTATTTTACTAAAAAAATTTATAAATGGGGTTATAAAAGCTCTATTTTTGACTATATATATTTATTAGAAATATAAAAATATTTCCTACATCATGATATTTTTTTATAATTTTTAGACATTAAATAAATTAAATTATTTATCATACCATGATGATGCAACGATTACCTCATTATTTAACGATTTTAAAAAAATGAAAAGATAATGTAAAATCTAAGGCCTACACATGTCAAAAACCTATTGGATGGGTGTATTTCTATCTCTTATCACCTTATCCTAGAAATATATAATTTTGGTGCTTTTAAATCTGAAAAGAATTTTATAATAATGTAACCTTTTATAACTTTCCAAGAGTGCCTCTCCTCTCATCTTATAAAAGGCCCCCACCTCAATCTCCGTACCCACACCTCTCAAGCCTTTGGCTCAGCCAACCCCTATCCATTTTGTCTATCCAAATCCCTCTATTACTCCTTGAAGCCTCACTTTAGGTAGATGTCTTCCCAAGGAAGCCTTTGAGCTCAAATCACAAAGAGTTACCCATTTTAAAGTTATTGTTTTCTCTTGTGTTTTAATGTTTTATTTTGCTTCTACAACCCTCTAAAATATTTTTATTCCTTTATTTTGTAACAACACCAGTATCTTCAATATACTATGATGTTTTTATAAGAAGGTTTCTAGCTAAAATTACACACACCTACATATAATGGTTAAATAACATACTATTTCTATGGATGGGGAATTTCTTCCTCACGAAATGATAATTGTTCAACAGTCATATAACACATTCAAAGGTGGACATTAAGATGTCACTGTATTTATATATGATATAAATTATGATTATGTTTTACTTAAGATTATGTATTTTTATTTATGGCACACCTTTATGGCTTCCATTATGGGTAAACGCAATATCTTCATTTTAGGAGGTGCGGACTACCGCCCCCTCAAAGTGATTTGATTCGTTAATACCATATGTGGTATGTATAAAGTATAGATTTAATGATATTATATATGATACTATATTTTAATTATAATATACCTTTATATCATTATGATTCCATTCCATAAAATATGAAATAAAATGAAAGTAGTGTTCATGCGTACGTACGGCTTACCGTCTCCATGAACGGTGAATTTCATTTCTTACCTCTAAACGTTTTGTAATATAATAAATTCATGTATATACTGGATATATATGATATATATGATATCTAAATCATGAGTATAACTCTGGATATAATAAATACATGAACATATTGTAATTTTAAAGAGTTTATTTTTCACTCAAGTACCAATGATCTTTAAAATGACCGTTATTGACTTAAATAATTACATAGTGTTCATGACATTGTAATAAGTGATATAAAATGAATAATGAATTTGAAAAAGGTTCTAAAGAAAGTAGAAATTAACTCAATTTTATTATTCAGGAGGTTTAAGAACGATTGAGTCATGTCGGACCCGTGGTATGGGACTTCATCTCAATCTCCTTTAATTGAGGCATAATTTGTTTTATACACTACCTTCTTTTATATGGTGTATAAACCCCTTTGAATTTTACGATTCTTCAAAAGGAATATTTTTATATGAAGCATGTACTAAACGACAAAAGGGAATGTTTTTTTGTCGTACGTATGCGGCGACAACGACTTCTCCGCTGCCGTGACCATTATTTGTGTTTCGGCTTCCTCTACAAGCCATAACTTTTTTTCAATGAAAAATAAATACCATGTTTTACGTTTCATTTATTTTGGAATTGAAAATGGTTTTCATAATTTTATTATAACAATGTGTTGTATTGATATCTTGTGATTGAGAGGTTGAAATGTTATGTTTCCTTTGTGCATGTTTTATGTGATATGATTATCTTATGGTTCTTCGACATTTTTATGATGATGGGTGGTTCCATGATAAACTAAGGGTGGGTGAGCCTGATATAGCTCTCCAATGCATTGGGTAACGTGAAGGAGTTAAACGTTATGTTTTCTCCGAAGAGATTTAGGTAATATACCGCGATGGGTATTCCAAACGTAACCAAGATGGTTACTCCCTACGTAAGAATGTTATGAATGCCTCAAGTTACCTTTATGTATTATGATTTCTATGATTTATTAATGATTTGATGATGTATTTTTAAGTGCTTATGTTTTATGAGTAGAGTATGATTTCATTGATTCTTATGTATACATGTACTCATGTTTCCTTTCCATATTTTTAAATCCGTTACTGAACTTTTTATGCTTATCCCAAGTTTTTGAAATGTTTTTCACAGGTCAAGGGAAGGGTACTTGATATGATGATAGTGTGAAGTAAGTGTCAAGAAGGAATCAATGTTTTATTTTAAATATGTTTCCGTTGATGGAAAAAAATGAATACTAACTTTTATGTAACCATTTTTTTTAAATGTGGAATTTAATGCATGTTTTATGATATAATTCTATAAAACTCTAAACCAGAAAAGATCCTCAATGTGTTATCTTATAATAACAGAATATTAAGTAAGGTTTATGGTTGGGGCCTTATAGTTGGTATCAGGGGTCAGTTTAGATAACTTTAGGAGTTAGAATTTTATTAAATGATTATCCATAAGTATTTTTTTATGGTCAAATTAAAATGATATAGCATTTGAAGATTACCATGTCGCTTCATCTAAGACATGTTTGTTCAGAATGGTTTTCCGCAGAGGAAATAGGGAAGCAGTGCTAGGAAGGCATACATAAGGAAATAACCTTCCAAATCAGCATCCTGAGATGGTCTGAATTGGAAGTGAACAGTTTGCTTCAGTAATGGCGCAGTAGACTCAAGCGATAAATAGTGGCAGTATCAATTCATGAGATCAGCCAGATCAACCTTAGAGAAACATGTCAGTGGTGGAACATTTCATGAGGCAACATCCCCCATCATTCAGAGGATCATCTGACCCTGTGCTAGCTGAAGGGTGGAATAAAGCACTGGGGAAGATTTTCGATGTCATGGGTTTTTCAGACAATCAAAATGTTAGTCTTTCTATTTACCGTTTGGAGGGTGAAGCAGATTAGTGGTGGTCGATGGTTAAAAATATCATGGACGCTGATTATATTGATGCTCTCGAATGGGATGAATTCAAAAGTATGTTTCTTGAGAAGTATTTTCATAACGCTAGTCAACTTACGATGGAAAACAAATTCATGGAATTGAGGCAAGAGGAGGACTCAGTGGCTGCCTATGAAGAATGGTTCTCTCGATTGGCAAGGTATGCTCCAAATTTTATCCGAGACCCTGATAGTAAAATCAATCATTTTTACTCCGGATTAAAGACAAAATATTGAAGGGCATTGGCTTATCGTGAGTTTAAAAGTTATGAAAATCTTGTTCGATGTGCTGAGAATGTGGAAATAGAGTTTGTCGATGATCAAGTGTTCTATAACAACCAGTAGAAGAAGAGACCGAGGTGGCAGGATAAAGGAAATAATTCTTAAAAAAGTTCTGACAGTAAGAAAACTAAGATTCCAGTTTGTGATAAATGTGGTAAAAGGCATGATTGGGGAATGTCTTTTGAATTCTGGAAAGTGCTACTGATGCGGTAAGATGGGACATAAGGCTCATGATTTCATTGAAAAAGATCAAGGTGATGGTAATACGAAATTTGATTTACAGTTAGTGAAATGTTTTAAGTGCAATGAGATGGGTCACTATGAAAATGAGTGTCCAACAAAGAGCTCGAGTGATGGGAAGCAGTTATACTACAAGAAGAAAGGGGTGGTGAAATCCTTTGCAACTACTTCACCAGATGTCGGGCCATCAAATGAAGTTGTATCAGGTACTTTGTATGTTTTTTCAGATTATGCCAGTGTGTTTTTTGATTCGGGGTCTACACATTCTTTCATCTCTGAAAACTTTTCTAGTAAAATGGGAATACCATCTCAAGAAATTACTCCTGAACTTGTGGTAAAAACACCTAGGGGAAATGTTGAGGCAAAAAGAATTTATAAGAATCTTTTTATCCTTATCCGTGGAAGGAACCTACTAGCGAACCTTCTTGTTTTACCTCTAGTAGAGTTTGATTTTATTCTGGGTATGAATTGGTTCTCTATTTACCATGATAAGATTGACTGTAGAGCTAAAGAAGTTTCTTTTTAGAAAGACATTCAGTTTGTGTAAAATAATGAACCATTACTGTTGATGACATATCAAGAGGCCGATAAACTTGTAAAAGATGGAAATGAATGTTACCTTGCACACATCATTGAAAACAAGGGAACTCTTCAGATTAATGATGTGCCAGCGGTAAATGAGTATCCTGATGTTTTTCTAGATGAGTAGCTTAGAATAATACCTGATCGGGAAGTTTAATTTACTGTTGACTTAGTTTCTGATGCTAATCCTATTTCAAAACCCCCTTATCGAATTGCTCAAATCGAACTTTTATAGTTGAAGGAGCAATTGCAAGATTTATTAGAGACAGGTTTCATTCGACCTAGCCCATCACCATGGGGTGCTCTTGTTTTATTTTTTAAAAAGAAAGATGGCTAAATGAGACTTTGCATTGATTATAGATCCTTGAATAACATCACTGTTAAGAACAAATATCCTTTTCCTCATATCGATGATTTGTTTGATCAGCTCCAGGGAGCTCAGTATTTTTCAAAGATTGACCTGAGATCGGGGTACCATCAGCTGAAGGTAAAGGAAGCAGATGTTCCGAAGATTGCATTTCGTACAAGATATGGCCATTATGAATTTTTAGTAATGCCTTTTGGGATAACCAATGCACCTATTGTATTCATGAACATAATTAATAGAATTTTCCATGAGTTCTTGGATAAGTTTGTGGTGGTTTTCATTGATGATATTTTGGTTTTTTCTAAAATTAAAGAGGAGCATGAAAGAAATTTAAGGGTTATTTTTTAAACCATAAAAGAAAATAAATTTTATGGGAAATTCAGAAAGTGTGAGTTTTGTTTGCAACAAATTTCATTCCTTGGTCACATTGTTTCTACAGATGGGATAACTGTTGATCCTGCAAAAATGAAGGTTGTGGAAGAATGGCCAAGACCCACAATTGTAACTGAGATTCGTAGATTCCTTGGTTTGGCAGGCTATTACCAAAGGTTTGTTAGAAATTTTTCATGGTTATCTAGCTTAATGACTAAGCTAACTCGGAAGGGTGTTAAGTTTATCTGGACAAAAGAATGTGATTATTGTTTTCAGGAACTGAAAAGAAGATTGGTGAATGCTTCAGTTTTGGCACTACCTTCCAGGAATGGTGAGTTTGTTATCTACAATGATGCTTCATTGAAAGTAATTGGTTGTGTCCTAATTCAGAATGATCAGGTAATTGTTTATGCTTCACGACAGTTGAAAAATCATGAGTTAAATTACCCTACACATGACTTGGAATTAGCTGCTGTTTTTTTTTATTTAAAAATTTGGAGGCATCATTTGTATGGAGTAAAGTGTGAAATATATACCGATCACAAAAGTTTAAAGTATATATTCACTCAAAAATAATTGAACATGAGATAGAGGAGATGTCTAGAATTAATCAAGGATTATGATTGTACAGTTCATTACCATCTGGGAAAAGAAAATAAAGTGGATGATGCTTTGTGTCGAAAAATTAATGCTTCATTGAAAATTTTGTGTTTGGAACGTGATCCTTTGGTTAAGGATTTGATGAACTTTGGCATAGATGTTTTTCGTGCAGGATGTTCTTCTTTTTTGTTTTAGGTATCAGTGAAATCTTCTCTATCAGACAAAATCAAGCAAGCACAGAAGCAAGACAGTGAGTTGCAGAAAAAGGTAGAGCTGGTTCAGAAGGTTAAGTTCCCGGAATTCAACAATGATAATGATTGGTTTTTGAGATTTGGGAAGAGATTGCGTGTTCCTTGTGATTCATAGTTGAAGAGAGAGTTGTTATGTGAAGCTCATAGTTCTCTGTTTTTAGTTCATCCTGACAGTACTAAGATGTACAGAGATCTGCGAGAGTATTACTGGTGGGATGGATTGAAAAGAGATATTGCTGATTTTACAGTGAAGTGTTTGACTTGTCAACAGGTTAAAGCAGAGTGGCAGTTACCGAAAGGGATGCTTCATCCTTTACCAGTTCCATAGTGGAAATGGGAAAATATATCCATGGACTTAGTTGTGGGATTTCCAAAGACACCTCGAGGTAATAATGCAATCTGGGTTATTGTTGATCACTTGACTAAATATGCTCATTTCCTTCCTATACGAGATACTTTTTCCATTGATCAAATTTCCTGTTTGTATCTTAAAGAGATAGTTAGGTTACATGGAGTTTCACTCTCCATTGTATCTGATTGTGATCACAGGTTTTCTTATTACTTTTGGAAAGGCCTTCAGAAGGTGTTGGGTACTGAATTAAATATTAGTACAGATTTTCATCCTCAATCAGATGGGCCGTCAGAACGAACAATTCAGACTTTGGAGGATATGCCACGTGCTTTTTTGATGGATTATTAGGGAAGTTAGGACCAACATATTTCTTTGTTTGAATTTTCATATAATAACAGTTTTCATTCCAGTATACAGATGGAACCATTTGAGGCGTTATATGGGAAGCGGTGTTGAACTCCATCTTTCTGGGATGAAGTGGGTGAAAGTAAGCTGATGGGACCATAATTGGTAGAAGAGTTGGCAAAAAAAGTTCAGCTAATACAGAAACACATGAGTATGGCTCAGAGCAGGCAGAAGAGTTATGCGGACAACAGAAGGAAGGTTCTCTCTTTTGAGGTAGGTGATCATGTTTTTTCTCAAAGTCTCACTATGGAAAAGTGTGATGTGATTTTGTAAGAAAGGAAAGCTGAGTCTAAGGTTCATTGGACTATATGAAATTCTGGAGAGAGATGGATTAGATTCATACCGAGTTGCATTACCTCTGATTTTATCTCAGGTACACAATGTTTTTCATGTTTCGATGTTGGGAAAGTATATGCTAGATCCATCTCATGTTTTGAGCCCAGAGGTAGTTCAGTTGGAAGAGAATCTCTCTTTTGAAGAACAACCAGTCCAGATTCTTAACCGTAGAGAGAAAGTGTTGCGGAATAAGGTAATTTACCAGGTAAAGGTTTTATGGAAAAACCATATGGTTGAAGTGGAAACATGGGAATCTGAAACTACTATAAGGGATAAATACCCCCAATTATTTAGATAAGTGAATAAAATTGCGAGGACGCAATTCCCAAAAGGGGGGAAGGATGTAAAATCCCAGGTAAATAATGAATAAATCATTTTCATATTTATTTATATTTACCAATTAAATATTTATTTTACTTTAAAGTGGATTCTATGTTTGATAGCGTACCCGATACGCAACGAAGAGTTTCTTTGAAATCTTACGTTTCACACTAGTAATAAAATAATATTATTTTAAATGGTAGTTAACACGTAGTCGTTGTATTGGTGGGAATGAATAGAAATAACTAAAATATGATTATATAAGTTTGTTAAATGTTTTTACATTTATCCAATAAAGGATAAAGGCTTAAAAAACGAAAATAATTGAATTTTAGGCATATATACTCTAATTTTCACTAAAGGTCCACTAATCACCTTTTGATGGAGAATCGAAATTAAATATAGTTTTGGTCACCCTTATACTTTCTATTGGACCAAATAAATTTCTTCTTTATAATCGGTACATCAAAATTTACTTTGTGTGATTTTTTGGTATTATTCCGATAAAGTTTATTTTTTCATGAATAGTGAAAAATGTTGTATTTTAATTCAAAACCACTTATTAATATAATGTATTTATATGATTAGATTAAATTTTGAATTGGTTTTAAAGTACAATTAGAATATATTTTTACCATTTAAACCAATAGTGGTCGTTGGAATTAATTTCATTTTGAAAGTGGACTTAAACCAGTGTCAATCTTTTGATACTTATTGTTTCATAAAAACATGTTATTTGCTCTGACAGTAGGAATTAATTATTAAATTAATTAATGTAACTTATATGTTTTGAATTTTTTAAAATAGAAATAATTTTTGAATCTGTAATATCAAATATATCTTAGGGTGATGTTTTGGTATTTTTCTGAAAAACGTCAATTTTTGATGAATAGTGAAACCACTAAGTGGTACTTATAAAAACTGATTTTTCATTTAAATGAAATTTTACCACCTCTGTGTTCTGATTTTAAAAATTATGACATACATGGTTGTCATTAAGAAGTAAAATGTGGTTCAATGGGATTAAAATAATTTTTTTGTTGAATAGTAACTTTTAAGTTTTTAATCGCGATTAGAGGTAATTAGTTTAATTTAAGGTAAAAATAATGTTTTAATAATATGAAATGACCTTGAATCATGTCCTACCATTATTGTATGTGTCATGGCCGAACAATAAAATCCATTTGTCAACTTGGGACCCCATGGAGCCACTTTTTTGGGAAAATAATATTAATAACGTTTTATTTAATGTTAAAATTAAAATGTCACAAAACTGAGTTGTTTTACAAAAACAATTTATAAATGGGGTTATACAAGTCATATTTTTTACTATAAATATTAATTAGAAAGATAAAATATTTCCTACATCATGATATTTTTTTTATATTTTTTAGACATTAAATAAATTAAATTATTTATGATACCAAGATGATGCAGCGATTACCTCATTATTTAACGATTTAAAAAAAATGAAAAGATAATGTAAAATCTAAGACCTACACATGTAAAAAACCTATTTGATGGGTGGATTTCGAACTCTTATCACCTTATCATAGAAATATATAATTTTGGGACCTTTTAAATATGAAAAGAAGTTTATAATAAAGTAACCTTTTATAATATTCCAAGAGTTCCCCTCCTCTCCTCTTATAAAAGGCCCCCACCTCTACCTCTTTACCCACACCTATCAAGACTTTTTCTCTGCCGCAACCTATCCATTTTGTCTCTCCGCATCCCTTTATTACTCCTTGAAGCCTCACTTTGGGTAGAAGTCTTCCCAAGGAAGCCTTTGAGCTCAAATCAAAAAGAGTTACCCGTTTTAAAGGTAGTGTTTTCTCTTCTGTTCTTATGTTTTATTTTTATTCTCCAACACTCTAAAATCTTTTTATTCCTTTCTTTTGTAACAAAACCAGTATCTTCAATATACTAGGATGTTTTTATAAGACGGATTCAAGCTACACATATGCACACCTACAGCTAATGGTTAATTAACATTCTGTTTCTGTGGATGGAGAATTTCCGCCTCACGAAATGATGATTGTTCAACACTCATATGACACCTTCAAAGGTGGCCATTAAGATGTCACTATATTTATATATGATATATTATATGTTTCTGTTTTACTAAAGCTTTTTTTTCATTTATGGTACACCTTTATGGCGTCCATTATGGGTAAACGCAATATCTTCATTTTAGGAAGTGCGGACTACCGCCCCCTCAAAGTGATTAGATTCGTTAATACCATATGTGGTATGTATAAAGGATAGATTTAATGATATTATATATGATAAAATACTGGAATTATAATATACCTTTATATCATTATGATTCCATTCCATAAAATACAAAATAGAAATGAAAGTAGCGTTCATGCGTACGTACGGCTTACCGTCTCCATGAACTGTGCATTTCTTTTCTTACCTCTAAACGTTATATAATATTATAAATGCATGTATATACTGGATATATATGATATATATGATATCTTAATCATGAGTATAACTCTGGATATAATGGATACATGACCAACTTGTAATTGTAAATAGTTTATTTTTCACTCAAGTACCAATGATCGTTAAAACGAGCGTTATTAACTTAAATAATTTCATAGTTTTAATGACATGGTAATAAGTGATATTAAAGGAATAATGAAATTGAAAAAGTTTTTTTCAGAAAGTAAAAATTAACTCAAGTTTATTATTCGAGAGGTTAAAGAATGATCGAGTCAAGTCGGACCCGAGGTATGGGACTTCGTCTCCATCTCCTTTCATTGAGACATATTTTGTTTTATACACAACCTTCACTTATACAGTTTATAAACATCTTTGACTTTTACGATTATTCAAAAGTAATATTTTTATACGAAGCATGTACTAAATGACAAAAGGGAATGTTTTTTTGTCATACGTATGCGGCGACAATGACTTCTCCGCCGCTGTGACCATTATTTGAGTTTTGACTTCCACTACAAGCCATAACTTTTTTTGAATGAAAAATAAATACCATGTTTTACTTTTCATTTATTTTGGTATTCAAAATGGTTTTCATAATGTTTTTATATCAATGTGTCGTATTGATATCTTGTGATTGAAAGGTGGAAATGTTATGTTTCCTTTATGCATGTTTTATGTGATACAATTATGTTATGGTTCATGGGCATTGTTATGAAGACGGTTTGTTCCGTGATAAACTAAGGGCGGGTGAGCCCGATATAGCTCTCCAATGCATTGGGTAATGCAAAGGAGTGAAACGTTAAGGTTTCTCTGAAGAGATTTAGGGAATATACCTTGATGGGTATTCCAAACGTAACCAAGATGGTTACTCCCTACGTAAGAATTTTATGAATGCTTCAAGATACATTTATGTCTTATGATTTCTATTATTTATTCATGATTTGATGACGTATGTTTAAGTGCTTATGTTTTATGAGTAGAGTATGATTTCATTGATTCTTCTGTATACATGTACTCATGTTTCATTTCCATATTTTTATATCCCTTACTGAGCTTTTTATGCTCATCCCATGTTTTTGAAATTTTTTTCACAGGTCAAGGGAAGGGTACTTGATATGATGATAGTGTTAGGGAAGTGTCACGAAATAATCCATGTTTTATTTTAAATATGATTCCATTGATGGGAAAAAGTAATACTATCATTTATGTAACAACTTTGTTTAAATGTGGAATGTAATGCAAGTTTTATGATCTACTTCTCTAAAACACTAAACCTGAAAAGATTCTCAATGTGTAATCTCGTATTAAATCAAGATTAAGTAAGGTTTAAGGTTGGGGCCTTATAGGTCGCATCGCCATTTGTTATTAAAAAAAATTACCATGTTGTTCACACCCAATATAAATATTCTTTAGAGATTAAAATCTACTGTAAATAGATATACATAAATAATTATTTTTCACAAATTATGCTTTTCTAAAATCACACCCTATCTTTTGGAGGTTATATTATTTTATTTTGTAGTTTCTCTTTATCGATTAATTTTTTTTTATTTTATTTAATATATTCTCCCCCTAGATCCATGAAAACTTCAAGGGAGTGAAATGTTTTACAAAAAAAATATATTTTTTGATCCATTGTTTTCTAAAACACAAAAATTATATTTGGAATATTAATATCCTATATTTATAATACATCTTGTTTAGAAATAATTTCGAGGGACTATCAGAATTTATTGCATCCATTTTTTTATCTTGGGGAAATATTTTATCATATTCTAACAATTTCATTATTTAATGAAGAGATACATAACCGAAAAATCAGTCTATTAAAAAAAATTTAATTTTGTTTTTTTAATATACACTTTATTAAATATATATTTAAAACCATTTTTATAATTATTTGGTTTAATAAATTTTTTTGGGATAACAATACTATAACCTAAGATGATTCATCTCAAACAACATGATGTGTATTAAAGTTTTCATTATAGATTGTGAAATTAATCAATGATTCAAGACTCATTAATTGTTTCATATTCAACACTCCTCCCTCTGAAGGAAGTATTACATTAATAACATACCCCTTTTATCTTTCTCTACAAAAATAAACTTAATGATTTTAATTTCATCATTATAAGAATTTTTTTGTAATATCTTTTATATAATTATTATTCATAATTTATAGCTCCAACCCTTTCATTTAATTAATGAGTTTATTAATTTTTTAAACACATGGATCAATATTTTCATTATGTATATCTTCATAGTAATTCACATCACATTTATTTTTTTAATATTCAATGATACTTAATTCATTTCTACTTGATGCAGAAATTTCCTAAAATTTTATAAAACCTACTACTCATATAAACTACCCTTGAGGGATTATTATTTATCTAATTTTCATAAAATACAACTTCTTTTCTTTCTTAGGAATTACTTCATTCATTCAATTTATTTTTCAAATTCCCTTGATAATTATCAAAAAAAAATTATGTTTTGATTATTTTTATTCATTCTCATAATTTCTAGGGTTCTCTTGGTTTTATTTTTTATTTTATGTAAACTATATGTTTTGTTAATTTAATGGAAATTTATTTATCATAGGATATATAATGAACTTCTACCCATATGATACAAGGAGATATTTTCATTGTTTTTTGTTAAAGGAAACATGGGTTTTGGAATTTTAACACCTTCCTTATAGTTTTAAGGATAAAAACTACATAATATGACATTTTACAATGTTTAAATTTGTGGAAATAAAATGATAAATACCAAAGTAGGTATAATGATTCTGTTTATAATAGTTCAGAAAGATAATATAATGAATCCGGCTAGTGAGGATATTAATGATCTATTATTATATATTGAAAATATAACCACTAATATTGAGAGTCAATAATTTTATTAATAATTAAGGAAAACAAATAAGTTAATGACAATCATTCTTTGGTTATTGCATTGAGAAAGATAACGTAAAGATGTAAATTGGGGTGGAAATTGAGTTTTTGGAAAAACTATATATTGATTACCATATATATTTCAATCCATTGAAGAAGATTTAATGAGTCTTGATTTATTTTTATAATTCAAAATTTTTTTGATGTGGTTGCTGAGATATTTAAGTTGAGTGAAAATACATAAAGATAAATTAAAAGAGTATAAAATTAATTTAATGGAATTTTGGAATTACTTTTCTTGGGTAATATTCAATAAAAATATCATTGGAATTTTTTATGATTGTAGAATATTATATCTTTTTTTTAGGAAACATTTATTCATTTCATTGTATTATTCTATTCATAAGAAATTTTTGAAAGCCGTAAGATGTATTTAGTTTTCTTCTGATATTAGAGTTTTTTGAAAATTTTAAATTGAAAATGTTATATCAATAATCCAATACAAATAGATCATAAGATAATTGATATATTTGTAATGGATTCCTATAAAAGATAGAATAATCCAGTTTTGTAACAACTTTTAATCTTATATGGGATATTTTAACTCCTCGTAATAAATTTATTATTCATACATGGAAATTGTGATGGTATTAAGAAATATTGATAATACATAAGATATTTCTAGAATGTGAATACAATGAATTCCCTATAAGATATTTGGGATTTTTATTGTTATTAGTTAGAAAAGAATAATCTCATATAATTCTATATAATATATTTTTTTCAATAAAAAATCGATATTTCTATAATTATGAGATATTGATGACTGGAATATATGTTTTTTCTTATGATCTTTAGATAAAAATACATATGAAAAAAATTGATACAAGATAAAACATAAAATTGAACTAATATTTAGGGAAATGAAAAGGAAGACCAGTCTGTGAGATATTTTTCATATGATTAAGAGAGTCTAATTTAATTTATCAAATTTTAAAGAATCACAAATTTGAATATACATCAAATTTCATGTCATTATTTTATGTCTAAATCATTAAAATCCTATATTATTAAATAATATTTCAATCTTTATTTATAAGGTAGAGGATATCAATATGATATGGAAGAATGGGAATTTAATCGTTATTTATATATGAATACTTATATATTTCATTTAATATAGAAATGGAAAATGTGATGCTCTATGGTGTCCATTTAATTAATTGAATTCCAAAAATATTTTTTTCATTCAATCTTAAATTGAGAATAAGTATGGACATAGTGATATATTCTATATATATTTTTAGTATGAGGTATTCATAGGTTTTCCTTATCATGAACTCATTCAATAAGAAGAATCAAATATTCTACAAGTTGTGAAGAAACTATATTTTATATAATATTAAATTTTGTCTATTTAATTTTCATATATAATTTGAGATTGAATATAGGAATTTGATAATTGTATTCATGAGGTAGAAAAAGAGTCAATCTTTCTATAAAATGTACCATAATACATATTTGTTTTAGATTTAGGGGAATAAAATTTAGAAATTAAAATAGGTTAATATTTATAATGTTCATGAAGGTTGGAGGTACTCCTACATAATTTTCATAAATTGAGTATAATATGAAGATAACAGGAGAAAATGAAAAGGGGAATGTGTCATGTTCAATTAATATTTTATCTTGCATATATCCCATTATATATTTCCATTTAAGTGAATTTGAGATAACCCCACAAAAAGTAACAGTTAACATTCTACACAATGCATCTTGTAGAGAAAAATGTATTAAAATATTATGTTTTAGATAAATAATATTATGTTTTAAAAAAACATAGAGTTTTTTCTATTGAAAAAGGTGATTTTCTACAAGTTTTAGAAAGGAAGAATAAGAGAACTAATCTTATTTAAAAAGATGGGTTTCAATGTGAGAGAACAATAAGAATGGAAAATGAAGAGAGATTGAACTACTATGTGTGTTCTCATTTTTAGTATATAGAGTTTCATTGTTTGAGGATAGAATTGATTATAGAAGATCAAGAGATCATTTGGAGTTATAAATCTAGGTGAGAACATTTTAATGATCTCTAAGGATATTCTTGAATTAGACACTGATTTTTCATTATTATTCATAAAGATGTGTTGGAATATGAAAATTATAAAATTGAGTGTAATGATATATATATATATATGATGAAATATTTAACATCCAGTTTCATATTAGAGGTCTATTTTAAAAATTATGTAAAATTAAACACTTTTCTTTAAAAAAATGGAACTATAAAAACTTATGTGACTTAGGGTATGTAGGGAGAGTAAATTTTGAACATGTGATTTTTGGGGTGAAACTATCTTATTTGAAGTACTATGAGATTTAGAAAATTGTATCCATATCAGAATCATTGTAGGTTTGAGAAAAAAACAGTATTCATTGATTGATTATATTCAAGAAAACATTATCATGAAAAATAACTAATAATTGAATGGAAATGGACATTGAGCTTAATTTTATGAAAATATCATGTATATATATTATGTACATCAATTTCATTTAATGAAATTTTTATTTCTCGGTATTAATATAATTTTTTTAACCTACATTAACAATAATTTATTGTTAATTTTATAAGGGAGTAAAAATTTCGAAGATAAATTAGAATTTTGTAATACCAGACAACACCTGGTTCAACCACACCCCCACTCAAGTTTTTGCCTTGATCCTAATGGGTATTCGAAATGGTATCACTTTATATATTAAATTTTCCATGTTTTATTTTTATATATTATCTGTATTTATTTTGATATAAGATTTTGAGATGGTGTGTGATTCTATGGCTTGATGTTCACAGAATAAACATTTCAAAAATATTATGCTTTTTAATAGTAGGCATGAACGATTTTTCTGGAGAAGTGGAATAACACATAAATGGTCACACAAATCAATATTATTAGGGAGATTTTGTGCATGGAATGACATATTTACCGTAGGAGTTAATTAACATTATTCAGTATGGGTCCTATATAGAAAATGTCAAGGAGGATATAATTGTAAAAAGAAATTAATAAATAATTTTTTTACGTAGCTATTTTCTTTTGTTTTGAATATTTTTCAGATAATTCATTGTTAGAAACATAACCCCGGAAATTATCTTGAGGCTTGGAGAATGAAATTTTTGAGAAACCATTTGTAGATAACGACAGATCGATCTTGTGACAAACCTCATATTCGACGAACCATGACAATGATTACAACAATGATTCATTCTTTCTTACTCATCGAACTGAATTGAGGTAGGGTGTGTTGTTTTAAGTTTGTTTCCCCATTCATTAATTATATAATGAACAAGGACCAATAAAAAAAAATTCCTATAGATCGATCCTTGATATGGGATGAGATATTATCTATGGGATTATCAAGAGACTGAGGTTTACTCCTCATCGGTTATTATTCTAACAAAAACAGATTGAGGATGACCTCAAAATGAGATGAGGTTCCTTCCTCGGGTTTTATCTATGTGATTTTCTCCCTCTTGTCTTCACAATCATCATAGTTGGACCATTTTGGTCATGGTTTAACCATTCATGATGGCTCTGAATGCAATCATAACACTATATTGGAAGAAAATAGACTCAATATTTAGGATCCATGTAAATTGGAACCAATGGAACCCAGATATGTGACTATTTAGAATTCAAGTTATTGAAGGTATATTTTCGGAAAAAGAAGAGGTGGTGAAAGGTAATATTGAGAGACGTGGCATTACTAGAAGAGGTGGTCGGTGTGTAACACCCCAGGTAAATAAATAATATGACATTTTCATATGTATCCATATTTTTTTGAATAAAATATTAATATTACTTTAAATGGAATTCTATTCTTGAGGGCGTACCCAATACGCAACAACGAGTATCTTGGGAATCTTACGTTGCACTCTAATAATAAAATAATATTATTTTAAATTGTAGTTAACGCCTAGCCGTTTTAATGGCAGGAATTAACATAACTAACTACAAAATGATAATAAATGTTTGTCAAATATTTTTACTTTTTATAAAAAATGTTAGAGGATTAAAAATGCGAAGGAATCCAATTTTAAGCGTAAACATTCTAATATTCTTTAAAAGGTCGATTAACAAACTTTTGATGAAGAACCTCTTTTAAATCCACCTTTTGACAAATTTATGTGTTATATTTGACAAAATAAAATTCTTCTTTAGAATCGGGACATCAAAATTTACTTTGTGTAAATTTTTGGTATTTTTCTAATAAAGATCATTTTTTAATAATAGTGAAAAATGTTAATTGAAAACATACTTTTAATCTGATTTATTTATATGGATAGATTATATTTTTAATTTAGATTAATGTGTATTTATAATATATTTTTACCATTTAATATAATGGTGGTCTTTGGAATTAATTTCACTTTGAAATTGGACTTAAACTACTGTCAATCTTTTAATAGATATTGTTTCTTAAAAACATGCTATTTGTTTTGAAAGTGTGAATTAATTATTAAATTAATTAATGAAACATATATGTTTTAAATTTTGTAAAATAGACGTCATTTTTTAATTCAAAACCTTAAATATATCTTAGGGTTTATATTTGTTATTTTTCTGGAAAACATCAATTTTCGATGAATAGTGAAACCACTAAGTGGTAGTTTAAAAACTGAATTTTCGTTTAAATGAAACTTTACAACATATGTGATTTGAATTTCAAAAATCCGACATACATGGTTGTCATTAATATGTAAAATGTGGTTCAATGGGATTAAAATAATTTTTTGTTGAATAGTAACTTTTACGTTTTTAATCTCGATTAGAGATAATTAGTGTAATTCAAGGTAAAAATAATGTTTTAATAATATGAAATGACCTAGAAACATGTCCTACCCTCATTGGATGTGTCTTGAACATCCAAGACAATCCATGGGTCAACATGGGGACCCATGGAGCCACATCGGTTGGAGAATGACATAAATAACTTTTTATTTAAAGTTAAAATAAAATTGTCACAAGCATGAGATGTTTCACTAAACCAATTTTTAAATGGGGTTATAAATTTCATATTTTTGACTATAAATAGTCATTATAAATCCAAAAATATTTCCTACATCATGATATTTTTTTTATAATTTTTATACATTAAATAAATTAAATTATTTATGACATCATGATGATGCAGCGATTACCTCATTAATAAAGGATTTAAATAAAATGAAAAGATAATGTAAAAAATATAACTTACACTTGTGAAATACCTATTGGATGAGTATATTTCAAACCCTTACCACCTTATCCTCGAAATAAATCAATTTTGGACCATTAAAATCCGAAACTCATTTGAAAAAAAAGTAACATTTTGTAACTTTCCAAGAGTGCCCCTCCTCTCCTCTTATAAAAGGCCCCCACCTCTACCACCTTACCCACACCTCTCAAGCCTTTGTCTCAGCCAAAACCTACTCATTTTGCCTCTCCACATCCCTCTATTACTCTGAGAATCCTCACTTTGGGCTTAAGGCTTTCCAAGGAAGCCTTTGAGCTCAAATTAAGAGAGATACTTGATTTTAAGGTAATGTGTTCACTTGTGTTCTTTTGTTTTATTTTGCTTCTCCAACCCCCTAAACTATTTTTATTCACTTATTTTGTAACAAATACAGTAACTAAAATATACTAGGATGTTTTTATAATATTTATTCGAGATAAACTTACACACACCTACATCTAATGGTTAAAGAACATATTGTTTCTGTGGATGGTGAATTTCTGTCTCACGAAATGATGATTGTTCAATATTATTTTATCGCCTTCAAAGGTGGCCATTACGATGTCACTATATTTATATATGATATATAATATGTTTATTTTTTCCTTAAGCTTCTGTATTTTTCATTTCTGGCATACCTTTATGGTTTCCATTATGGGTAAACGCGATATCATCATTTTAGGAAGTGCGGACTACCACCCCCTCAAAGTGATTTGATTCGTTAATGCCATATATGGGACGTATAAAGGATGGAATTAATGGTATTACATATGAAATCCTATTGGAATTATAATATACCTTTATATCATTATTATTTAATTCCATTGAATACAAAAAAAAATAAACGAAAGTAGCGTTCATGCGTACGTACGGCTTACTGTCTCCATGAACAGTACATTTCATTTCTTATCTCCAAATGTTATGTACTATTATAAGTACATAAATATAATGGATATATATGTAATATATTACATCTAAATTATGGATATCATTCAGGAATTATAATATATATATCTCTCATTTTTTTAATTCCATTAATATGACAAAAAATGAAAGTAGCGTTCATGCGTACGTACGGCCTACCGTCTCCATAAATGGTGATTTTAATTCCAAATGATATGGAATAGTATAAAATGAATATATACTGGATATATATGATATTTAAAACATCAATACTATTCTGGATATGATGTACCTATAACTACATGGAAAATTCTTTTCCAACAAGTTCAATTTTTACTCAGGTATCGAACATTGACAAAAACGTCTGATATGAACTCACTTTATTAACCAATTATTATAACATAATAATATGTGATACGAACTGAATAATAATATTTAATGTATTTCCTTATGAAATTATAAATTAAACAAATTTTATTATTCAGGATATTAAAGAACGATCGAGTCATGTCGGACACGAGATAAGGTATCATACCTCTCTCTTCCTTTTTTCAGTACTCTATTTATGTCATTTCTTTTAATCTCATCTTTCTTATGTTTGGGGATGTTATTTTATATTAGTCATTCTTTAATTTTCATGTTAATATTTTGAGATACCCTATTTGATCTCATCAATCCATTTTTGGATGTTTTAAGTAGTGTCGTTAGGCTACCGAGTTTTCATAAGGGAATTTTCATCTCACTTTTATTCCCGTGAGATTTAGGCTACATTTGCCACCATTTCTGTTGAGTGGTATATATACATCCATTTATTCTACTCTTTGTGTAATATACTTTAGGTTATTAGTATTTACATCAATGATGTATTGTCCTTCTTTCATGGGGTGTATGTTTTGAAAGATACCCAAGTCGGTAAGGGAACCTTTCACCCTCCTCTTTTTAAAAGACTTCTTTTGTTGGGTCTTTTAATTTACATATTGTTTTGTTGGGATATGTTCTTATATATCCTTATTGATGTAAATTTTATGTTCAAGTGATGAGATACCATTTTTATCTCACATCAACTCATTTTGATGTGACGTTGTTAGGCTGTCAAGGGAACCTCTTACCCCAATTTCTATTTCTTTGGGTTCAACATGTAGTTATTGAATATGTCATCCTTTGATTTTGTTTGAATGACCTTTGATTATTTTACACTTAATATAAACTTATATTGGTTGTATTTATATTTGTCGTACATAATTATTAGATTGATTTATCCTTAATTTAAGGATACCATCTTTATAATGGATTTCATCTCAATTTACATTTCCATTGAGACTTCATTGTTGTTATTCACCAATTCACTTTTATATGATGTATATACTATCATTTGGAATATTATATCCTGAATCCCTTTATTATCATGATATTATAATGTTTTTATTAAATGTTATACCTCAATTATTGTATTAAAGTGTCTCTCATTTTGTTAAAAACCATTTAACTAAAATATCATTTTAAATGTTTTAATGATTTAATCTTATATTTCTCATTAATATCCATGTTTTCAAAATGGTTTTAAGTATTTATTTATATGGATATTTATGGTTTAAAATGTTTAAAGCTTCAATGTGGTGTGGGACACTTTGATTCAAAAATCTCTTTATTAAACGTTTTAACTTGTTTTGAAAATGGTTTGTAGAATAGATTCATTATTTCAATATCTTAAAATATTATATTGTTATTGCAATGTGGTAATGTTATCTTTCCTTTATGATTAAGTTATGTTATATTATTATGTTATGGTTCTTGGGCATTGTTATGGAGACGGGTGGTTCCGTGATAAACTAAGGGTGGGTGAGCCCGATATATCTCTCCAATGCATTGGGTAACGCGAAGGGATTAAATGTTAAGGTTTTACAAAGTGATTTACAAAATATACTGTGATGGGTATTCTAAACGTAACCAAGAGGGTTACTCCCTATGTAATAATGTTAAGAATGCCTCAAGTTACCTTTATGTCTTATGATTTGTATGATTTATTCATGATTTTATGAGGTATGTTAAAGTGCATATGTTTTATGGGTAAAGTATGATTTAATTCTTATTTATATATGTACTCATGTTTCCTTTCCATACTTTTTATAACCCTTACTAAGCTTTTTATGCTCATCCCAAGTTTTTGAAATGTTTTTCACAGGTCAAGGGAATGGTACATGATATTATGATAGTGTCAAGGAGGTGTCAAGAAAGAATCCATGTTTTATTTTAAATATGTTTCCGTTGATGGAAAAAATGAATACTATCTTTTTTATAACCACATTTTTTAAATGTGGAATGTAATGTACATTTTATGATCTAATTCTCTAAACCTCTAAACCTGAAAAGATCCTTAATGTTTAATCTTGTAATAACTCAAGATTAAGTAAGGTTTATGGCTGGGGCCTTATAGTTGGTATCAAAGGTCGGTTTAGATAACTTTAGAGGTTAGGGTATTATCTAAGCATAAGTGACCTTACCATAATGGTTATGATTTCAGAAAGAGTCCAAGTTTTAGATAAGGTGAATGAGTTGGTATATCTTAGTGTTTACCTTCCTCATTAGTACATGATGGTTTTGTTGATATATCACACTGACATTTCTGTTTTTAGTGAATGGATGGATCTAGCAGGCACCAAAGAGACAACAGGTTTGAAGGAAACTGTGGTGGTTCTCTGATTAAGATACTAGATAAAATGGGGGATTCAATGAAGAAACTTGTGGTTGTTCTAAACCAACTATCAAGGAGTCATGATCAACCACTTGAACCTTGGTATGTTCTGTAATGCATCATGGACGAGATGACCAATCGATGTGGAAGTTCAGGTAATAATTATAAAGGTAACCATTAGAGATTATATGATCCTTACTTTTGAGGTAATTATGGGTTATTATATGTTATGATGGAAAATGAAAGGCATGAGATAAACTTGCGGTTAAAATATGTAATGATTATTTTTGAAGATTTTATCTTGTTTTGGGGAATGTTTTAAGAATTATATAGTTTTGGAAAAAGGACAACACACAGACCGTGTGAAAACCCGTCGCGTCAGACAAAGCTGCGGGAATCGAACCCACAACCATAGTGCGACTGGTATTTATCACCTACCATTGGACTACGTGAAGTCCCTGATTATTTTGACTAATTATTTTTAGTTAGATGATTTTAGGAATCAAGAGTAAGTTTATTTTGTGTTATCTATGTAAATGATTAACCTATCATCAAGGATATTTGATTAGGTTAATTACTTTTCAATATGATAATTTAAGAGCAACTGATGTTATTTGGAGATAAAAGTTAATTTGTACCTTGGAAGACTATGTGATTAAATCCTTAAAATATTTGGCTTTCAATCTTAGTTTGGTATACTTTGAATAATTTTATGGAAAATAGTTTATCGAATGGTCTTCGTTGAACTTTTGTTTTTTTTGGAAAAATTTTGGAGATTAAGAATAGTTTTTCTTTTTATAAAGGATTATACTTTTGTGGATTATCTGATCTCATACTAACAATTTTTTGTTTTTGATTATGTCTAAAGACATGGGAAATATATAGTTCTCTTTTGTGGATTAGGAGATTCTCAAGAAGTTAATTATAGTACTCTTAATGCAAACAAGTCTTCCTAAAAACTCATCTTTTGGAGAAAATATGATTTTGAATAAGGAATCTAGTAAAAGTTAAAAGTCTACCTGACAAGTAAGTATGTTTCATTATGATTTAGTTAAGCTCAAAAATAAATTCCTCAATGAAGTGTAACTTAAAACAAAAATGATGTCTGTTAACTTTTCTTAATGGGGAATTGAATACCGTTTAACCCATCACAAGTTTGTGTACTTCTTGTGGTTAACTTTCTCCTAAACATGTTTTCTATCACTCTCCATCAGAACATGACCCTTTTTTTCTCCTCTATATCCATAGTTACATACTTGGAATCCTAGTATGGGTTAACTGGGTTGACATTTGTCCTTCTCTCCCATTCTTTTAAAGTAATAGTTTTACTAACTCTTGTTCCGATGTGGGATTTTCAATGAAGCTTCCAAGCCCAATTTTAAAATTGTTAGGACGCAATTCCCAAAAGGGGGGAAGTATGTAACACCCCAGGTAAATAAAGAATATGAAATTTTCATATTTATCGATATTTTTTGAATAAAATATTAATATTACTTTAAAGGGAATGCTATGCTTGAGGGCGTACCCAATACGCAACAACGAGTTTCTTGGGGATCTTACGTTGCACTCTAATAATAAAATAATATTATTTTAAATTGAACTTAACTCCTAGCCATTGTAATGGCATTAATGAATAGAACTAACTACCATATGATTATATATGTTTGTCAAATATTTTGACTTTTTACAATAAATATTAGAGGATTAAAAATGCGAATGAATCCAATTTTAAGCATAAACATTCTATTATTCTTTAAAAGGTCTATTAACCAACTTTTGATGACGAACCTCTTTTAAATCCACCTTTTGAAAATTTTTTTTTTTATATTTGACAAAAAAAAATTCTTCTTTTTAATTGGGAAAAAAATTTACTTTCTGTAAATTTTTGGTATTTTTCTGATAAAGTTCATTTTTTAAAGAATAGTGAAAAATGTTAATTCAAAACATACTTTTAATCTGATTTATTTATATGGATAGATTATATATTTAATTTAGATTAAATTGTATTTAGAATATATTTTTACCATTTAATCTAATGGTGGTTTTTGGAATTAATTTCTCTTTGAAATTGTACTTAAACTAGTGTCAATATTTTAATAGATATTGTTTCTTAAAAACACGCTATTTGTTTTGACAGCGGGAATTGATTATTAAATTAATTAATGCAACATATATTTTTTTAATTTTGTAAATTAGTCATCATTTTTTAATTCAAAACATCAAATATAGCTTAAGGTGAATTTTTGGTATTTTTCTGGAAAACTTCAATTTTTGATGAATAGTGAAACCACTAAGTGGTAGTTTAAAAACTGATTTTTCTTTTAAATGAAACTTTACCACTTCTGTGATTTGAATTTAAAAAATCTGACATACATGGTTGTCATTAGGATGTAAAATGTGGTTCAATGGGATTAAAATAATTTTTTGTTGAATAGTAACGTTTATGTTTTTAATCGCGATTAGAGGTTATTAGTTTAATTTAAGGTAAATATAATATTTTAATAATATGAAATTACAAAGACACATGTCCTAACCTCATTGTATGTGTCTTGGGTGACCAAGAAAATCCATGGGTCAACTTGGGGACCCCATTATGGCACTTTGGTTGGAAAATGACATAAATATCTTTTTATTTTAAGTTAAAATAAAAATGTCACAAGCATGATATGTTTCACTAAAACAATTTTTAAATGGGTTTATACAAGTCATATTATTGACTATAAATATTAATTAGAAATATAATAGGATTTCCTACATCATGATATTTTTTTATAATTTTTGGACATTAAATAAATTAAATTATTTATGACATCATGATGATGCAGCGATTACCTCATTAATAAAAGATTTAAATTAAATGAAAAGATAATGTTAAAAATATAACTTACACTTATCAAAGTCATACTGTATGAGTATATTTAGAACCATTACCAACTTATCCTTGAAATAAATCAATGTGGGACCTTTAAAATCCGAAACTCATTTGAAAATAAAGTAACATTTTGTAACATTCCAAGAGTTCCCCTCCTCTCTTCTTATAAAAGGCCCCCGCCTCTACCACCTTACCCACACATCTCAAGCCTTTGGCTTGGCCAACCACTTCTCATTTTGCCTCTCCACATCCCTCTATTACTTCTAGAGGCATCACTTTGTGCTGAAGTCTTCCCAAGGAAGCCTTTGAGCTCAAATCAAAGATAGATACTAGATTTTAAGGTAATGTCTTCACTTGTGTTATTTTGTTTTATTTTTCTTTTCCAACCCCCTAAACTATTCTTATTCATTTATTTTGTAACAAATACAGTATCTTCAATATACTTGGATGTTTTTATAAGAAGGATTCGAGCTACACTTACACACACCTACATCTAATGGTTAAAGAACATACTGTTTTTGTGGATGGTGAATTTCTGCCTCATGAAACGATGATTGTTCAATATTATTTTAACACCTTCAATGGTGGACATTAATATGTCACTATATTTATATATGATATATAATATTATTATGTTTTCCTTAAGCTTCTGTATTTTTCAATTATGGCATACCTTTATGGTTTCCATTATGGGTAAACGTGATATCTTCATTTTAGGAAGTGCGGACTACCGCCGCCTCAAAGTGATTTGATTTGTTAATGCCATATGTGGGATGTATAAAGTATGGAATTAATGGTATTACATATAAAACCCTACTGGAATTATAATATACCTTTCTATCATTATTATTTCATTCCATTGAATACAAAAAAATGAAATGAAAGTAGCGTTCATGCGTACGTACGGTTTACCGTCTCCATGAACGGTACATTTCATTTCTTATCTCCAAATATTATGTACTATTATAAGTACATAAATATAACGGATATATATGTAATATATTACATCTAAATGATTTATATCATTCTGGAATTATAATATATATATCACTCATTTTGTTTTAATTCCATTAATATGACAAAAAATGAAAGTAGCGTTCATGCGTACGTACGGCCTACCGTCTCCATGAACGGTGCTTTTAATTCCAAATTCTATGGAATAGTATAAAATGAATATATAATAGATATATATGATATTTAAAAGATCAATACTATTCTGGATATGATGTACCTATAACTACATGGAAAATTCTTTTCCAACAAGTTCAATTTTAACTCATGTACCGAACGTCGACAAAAACGTCTGATATGAACTCACATTATTAACCAATTATTATAACATTATAATATGTGATATGAACTGAATAATAATCTTTAAAGGAGGTCCTTACGAAATTATAAATTGACCAAATTTTATTATTCAGGAGATTAAAGAATGATCGAGTCATGTCGGACACGAGGTAAGGGATCCTACCTCTCTCTTCCTTTTTAAGTACTCTCTTTTATGTCATTTATTTTAAGTTCATATTTCTTATCTTTGGGGATGTTATTTTATATTCTTCATTCTGTAATTTTCTTGTTCATATTATGAGAGACCCTATTTGATCTCATCAATCCATTTTTGGATGTTTTAAGTGGCGTCGTTAGGCTGCCGAGTTTTCATAAGGGATTTTTCATCTCACTATTATTCCCATAAGATTTATGCTACATTTGCCACCATTTCGGTTGAGTGGTATATATAATTCCCATTATTCTACTCTTTGTGTAATATACTTTCAGTTATTAGTATTTACATCAATGATGTATTGTCCTTCTTTCATGGGGTGTATGTTTCGAATGATAACCAAGTCGGTAAGGGAACCTTTCACCCTCCTCTTTTTAAAAGTCTTATTTTGTTGGGTCTTTTATTTTACATATTGTTATGTTGGGATATGTTCTTATATATCCTTATTGATGTAAATTTTATGTCCATTTGATAAGATAACCTTTTTATCTCTCATCAACTCATTTTTATGTGACGTCGTTAGGATGTCAAGGGAACTTCTTAACCAAATTTCAATTTCTTTGGGTTCAACATGTAGTTATTGAATATGTCATCCTTTGAATATGTTTGAATGAACTTTGATTATTTTACACTTAATATCCACTTATATTGGGTGTATTTATATTTTTCACACATAATTATGAGATTGATTTATCCTTAATTTAAGGATGCCGTCTTTATAATGGATTTCATCTCAACTTTCATTTCCATTGAGACTTCATTGTTGTTATGCACCAATTCACTCTTATATGGTGTATATACTATCATTTGGAATATTATATCATGAATCCATTTATTCTCATGATATTATAAAGTTTTTATTAAATGTTATTCCTCAATTATTATATTCAAGTGTCTCTCATTTTGTTAAAAACACTTTAACTAAAATATCATTTTAAATGTTTTAATGATTTAATCTTATATTTATCATTAATATCGATGTTTTCAAAAGGGGTTTAAGGATTTATTTATATTGATATTAATGGTTTAAAATGTTAAAAGCTTAAATGTGGCATGGGACATTTTGATTCAAAATTCTCTTTATTAAACGATTTAACTGATTTTGAAAATGGTTTTTAGAATGGATTCATTATTTCAATATCTTAAAATGTTATATTGTTATTGCAATGTGGGAATGTTATCTTTCCTTTATGCTAATGTTATGTGATATGATTATGTTATGGTTCTTGGGCATATTTATGAAGACGGGTGGTTCCGTGATAAACTAAGGGTGGGTTAGCCCGATATAGCTCTCCAATGCATTGGGTAACGCAAAGGGGTTAAACGTTAAGGTTTCTCCCAAGAGATTTAGGGAATATATTGTGATGGGTATTCCAAACGTAACCAAGAGGGTTACTCCCTCCGTAAGAATGTTATGAATGCCTCAAGATACCATTATGTCTTATGATTTCAATGATTTATTCATTATTTTATGAGGTATTTTAAAGTGAATATGTTTTATGGTTAATGTATGATTTCATTCTTATGTATATATGTACTCATGTTTCCTTTCCATACTTTTTATAACCCTTACTAAGATTATTATGCTCATCCCATGTTTTTGAAATGTTTTTCACAGGTCAAGGGAATGGTACATGATATGATGATAGTGTCAAGGAAGTGTCAAGAAAGAATCCATGTTTTATTTTAAATATGTTTCCGTTGATGGGAGAAATGAATAATATATTTTATGTAACCACTTTGTTTAAATGTGGAATGTAATTCAAGTTTTATGATCTAAATCTATAAAACTCTAAACCAGAAAATATCCTCATTGTGTAATCTTGTAATAACTCAATATTAAGTAAGGATTAAGTCTGGGGCCTTATATGGTGCCATGGGTAGCATAGTTGCTTGGACCTGATAATAAATGCATGGAATCCAGCGGGGCTTGTGTAAGAAGACTGCATCAAAGGTCGAGTGGTCGGAGGCCATAAAACCATAGAATATGTGGAACCGCTGCGGCCAAGGGAGGCCATGTGGGAAGTGGGTAGGTAGGATGGGATATGAGGTTTGGGATAACTATTCTTGGTGAGGTGGTCTGGAACTGGGACAAGTGGGCCTGGTCGATCTCGAGTTAAATTTTTGTCAGAAACCGGGTGACCGAGGCTGAGTCGCTCCACCGTCGACTGTAAACTACGATAACTCCAGTTTTCATGGGCATAATGGCATCATGGCCATTACCACAAATGGTCAACCATCCTAGTCAACCACTGCAGACATTCCATGGTGGACAGTTCGTTGGGAGGTTGAATAACACGGTCGACCTTTATAGTCTGTGGACAAACTGTGTGGTCAGTCCATAAGCCAATTGGCCCCCATTAAAATTTAAAATGGACATAAAATCTAAAAAATTATCCAATTGAAATGTTTTCAGTGGAATTTATACCCTAATGTTGAGTAAGTCCTTTTGAGTTAAGGGGTGAGTTTTTATTTTTTAATATTATATTGTGTGATTTTTCCCTTATTATTTTCCTCAATGGGTTGGTATCACATTAAATCCACATTAGTTGATTTAAATCCCCACCAGAGGATGAGTACAATATTGATTATAGTATCACTCCATGGGACAAAATTTACTTCCTCTATCACCCCTAGTAAAATAATTTTTGGAATCGATGTAACCACCATGATTTGGGCATTGTTCCTCTATCTAGAAGCTTAATTAGAGGGTTAGGGGTATTCCTAATGTGTCTAGGAAATATCATCTACATTGTGGGTGGATCTAGATTGGGTAGGTTACATTCCCTAGCGTGTATGGTTATGTTCCCCTATCTCTGTATCATAGTCTTCCTTGACCAATGTGTTCTATTTGAGTAGGGCCCAAATGAGCCAGACCTCTTTTTGAGTTTCTCTGATGATATCATGGCTTGAGGAGTGAGTTCTCCCGAAATTATCATGCTTTGAGAAGAATCCCATGGATAGTAATTGATTGGGTCATACCTCTATAATTTGTGTCTTAGATCGAGTATATTTGGTTTTTATTGACATATGTTCCATATATATATACCAATATAGAGATGACTATATATTTCATTTTGTTATTCATTTATGATTTCACGTTGTCCTAATGAGTAGTGTTATACTCACCCCTATGAGGGATTTTCCCACACATGTCATGTTACATACAGATGACTGAACGTTTGATGCAGTGTTATGTAGATTAGGACAAAGAAGAAATTTTATATACCAGAAAAATTGAGGCTTGTTCCTGCATCTTTTCGGACAGTAGTCCATGTACCACTTTTCTTACAGGTTTGAATTGTTGTTACAACTCTTTTTTAGTGGGATTGTATTTTTCCCTCTTCAGATTCCTATAATTTCACTATTATACTCGTGTTTTGGGATTTAATTTTTTCATGCATTATTTACATAGTGTTTCTACATTTCATCATTTTTGGTTGGGAGATTTGTTCAAGCATATAGGTGCATTAGGCTAATGCCTCACATTTTTTAGATATGCCAACTCAATTCTACTCACTAGCCCCTGGACTATTGGAGGTTGGATTCGGGTTTTCACAAAATGTGCCCCTATGGGATGGGTTTTGACATAGTGGTATCAGAGATGGTTGGTTCAACTTTTGGACTATGAGTCTGGCATATTGGTTTTGGACAATAGATTTACTTGTTTCATATTCGAAATTCTGGATAGGGAATCTAGTGTTGGTGCGGCTAATGATGTATCCATACACCAAGACTCTGAGAACATTATTTTTAACACGATACATGAAAAAACAGGTTGCGGGGAAAAATAATGGTACATGAATCATATGGGAATTGTATTCTCTAGGACATTCTTGAGTCGGCTCTCCAGATATACACAATTGACTTTGGTACATATTGATATATTTTATGATTTTTTCACACTAACAGCCATCTCGGATTCAACCATGTGGCAATGTCAATGATCCTCGAAGTGATGAGGAATCAGTATAATGGGATTTACTAGAGATATCACATCTTATTGGTTTACTATCTACAAAATCACTCTTTGAGATGAAGCTGCTACACCCATTACAAGATGTGGATGCATGTAGGATGATTTTGTTGCATTGGTTTTAGAGGTAGTGACCTCCTAGGTTTTAGGGTGAGCCAGAACCCTATATGGATTAGAAATGGCCAGAGGTAGCCACCTGTCTTTTCCCCCATGTGAGGATTCTTGTCAATCATAAGATAGTCATTATTGTGAATATTCAATAAGGGATTTCGGGGAGATATTGGTGATTAGTGACTCAAACAAATGAAAAGACATATATCTCCTACATATACTTTTATTATCCCTTCAGAGATCATTTCTATCCGACCACATTACAATCCATTTTTATATAGGAGCTTTTGCATCTATAGAAGGGTAGTATGACCATGGTGGTGTATTCAGTGAAATTTACAAATCTTTCTCGCTACTCCATGGATATTGTGTAGGGGAAATTCTTTCCTATTTGGACCATTGAGTAGGGCTTAAGTTGGGATACTAGGTAATTAGTGGTATCAATAAGCATTCCACCATATGATGGGGTACATTAGTGAGACCTACTAGTAGACATATTTCTAGATGAGAAGACACCTTTAGTGGGATCTAGTAAGTGGGAATCGGGTAGCAGATACATTAGATGAAGGTATTAAATGCTAATAATAAGAAATTTACTTGTTTTTATACCTTTTTCAAATTTTTAAATTATTAATCTTCAACATAAGCCTTTTTTGAATTGATTCCTTATTATGTAAAACTACCATAATACTTTGAAAAATCATAATTCATTTGACTTTATTAATTTTCAGGTTTTTGGGGAAGTATAAAAATTAAAAACATACAGTAATTTCATAATGAAAATAAAATTTTGCAGTAAACTAGAAGCATTGTTAGATGAAATCACAATGTCTTAAGGGGCTGTTCCAAAGATTTATGGAACATATTAAGATGTTAATCTAATATGTTTAGAGTTAAATACTACCATTCAATAAGAGGATAAAATTGTGTTGTGAGCGTTTCATAAGTCACATAATGATGATGATGTATAGTGTGTGCTGAGCCACATAGAAACTCAAAATATGATCATTGTGATTCCATGATAATATAATGTGAGAACCTTGTATTTGACAGCTTGTTTGACACGCGACTCCAAGTGCATAAGGTAATATAATATCATGATACGTTATAATATATTTACTAATTAATATATATTATATATATATAAATGAATGAAACACTGAGTTATCTTTCGTTACTGGAAAGAGCGACTTTCTTCGATATATTCCATTACATGCAATAGTGACCTTCCCCGACAGCTTGTGTTACATGCAAGACCGAGTTTCACCAAATAAAAATATATTAATAAAATATTATTATTTAATGTAAAATGATATAACCTAGTCGTTATGGTCGAGATTAATAATATAATTAACCTAATTATTAGAATATTGGTTTCATACAAATTTTAAATGAATTACTCGGTTATTAATTAATGATAACTGAAAATAAGAACAAATTGGATAAACAAATTATTATTATTTTGGTTCTAAAGTTGCTTTTTCTTAATAATCAAAATAAATTATAATTATTTAATTATTTTAATAAAAAAATATTTTATATATTCAATCAAAAAAATTATACAAACATTAGGTTTTATAAGCATATGATATGAACAAACTCTATTTAGCATATTAAAACATATGCTTTTTATTATGAAAATTTCACCGCATTTTAATGGAGAACAAATTTTAAATATTTATTTTCACACATTTATAGATTTCATATTTCAAAATAAACATCATATTTAAAATAGAAACAATGTAATTAGGTTAGGGTAATTTTATTATATTTTTCTAAAACATTTCATTTTTTAATGTATAGTTGAAAACCAAACATTTCTATTTGAAACTACTTTTCTGGATAATTTATTTATAAGGATAAATTATAATTTGAATTTTTTTAATGTTTAAATATATAATATTTTTTTCAATTAATAAAAATTATTTAATATATTTAATTTCAAATTCAATTTTATTATTAAAACATAGTAAACTTTCAAACATGTTTACTTCAAAAACATACAATGTCGTCTCTCTTGAGGGATAAAATTTAAATTATTTTCTTCCAATTTTGTGATTGGACTGTGGAGGCATTAATTCCATATTTTGAATCATCAAAATTTATAAGATCTAATAAGACCATATTTTTATCTAAATTATTACAGAAAGTAATTAATATTAATTAAAATTATTCAAGAAAAATTAATCGTAGGAAATGAATAAACCTTTAACATTGGGGACCAAATGAATTATCCACATTTCTAGAACCCCTTTTCTGGTCATAACTAGGCCATAATCCATCCATTATTGAGTTTCATTGGTGTGGTATGACTTTTTATACATAGAAATATTTGTTTACCAAACTTCCTTTCATAAAAACCAAGTTAGTCAATTTCTTCAATTACAAAAGCCCCCCCCCCTCAAGATATTCCACACACCAATCAAACCAATTACATAAGGAATATATCTTCCCAAAGTAATTTCCTTTTAATTCATAAGGAATCCTTATGGACTCTATAATCTCCCCCTTTTTGGAAAGCACAAGCATCCAGACGAAAATGAATATAAGGACTTAGAGGTTTTATTTATGAACATAAAAGAAAACTTATCTCTCATTATGAAAATGAATTACTCATAACTCCTCAGCACCAAGAACCCCTAAACAAAATGGTGTTGTTGAAAGTAGAAATCGAGTTATTTAATAGATAATAAGAACCATGTTGATTGAGTATTCTTTTGCCAAAAAATTTTGGACTGAAGCCCTATTTACTACTTGTTATACTATAAATCGAGTTTGGATTTGAACGTTTCTTAATAAAATCCCATATGAATTATTGAATGGTATAAAACCTTGAATTTTCTACTCCATGTTATTTGGATGTAATGTATTCATTCTGAATACTAATGTTAATTTATAGAAATCCCCCCCCCAATTTAAATAAGGATTTTTTTAGACTACTCCACAACTTTAATGTCTTATAGAGTTTTAAATAAAAATAGTTTTATTGTTGAAGAAATAGTACATGTTAAATTATATGAAGCTAATCCTTTTGTTTTAAATACTCTCAACCTACATCTATGGATGCGTCTTAAAAAACTGATTATCAACCCTTGATAGAAGATCCTTAAGATAAGTAAAATATTCATGAAAATGTTTCTGAGACATTTACCCTAGAAGATTTCCTACCATATATTGATGAACATGTTTTACCAAACCCAAATTAGTTGTTTCTTAAGAATCATCCTAGTGGTAAAATCATTGGTGATGTAAATCAACCTGTAAGGACTAGATGTTCATTATGAATTGAAGAATAACATATAGAAATCCTTTCACAATTAGAACCATAAAGCACTAATGAAGCATTAGCTGATGATGATTGGATAAAATCCATGTAAAATGAGCTATATAAAATCAAAAGGAATAATGGATGGACCATGAGTGAAAGACCTAACGAAACATCTATTTTAGAGTAAAATGGGTCTTAAGAAAGAAGTGTTATGAAAATGGATTCATAGTATGAAATATATCTAGATTATTTGCTAAAGGATATAATCAACAAGAAGGAATAGACTATGAAGAAACCTATGTTCCAGAATCTAGACATGAATCTATCTGTTTTCTACTTTCCTTTATAGACTTCATTAACATTAAACTTTTTCAAATGTATGTCAAATGTACTTTCCTTAAAGGATATGTTCAAGATGATGTTTTTGTTGAACAATTTCCTGGTTTTGAAGATATGAAACATCCTGAGCCTTATTTCAAACATACCAAAGCTTTATATGAACATAAACCAGACCCTAGAGCCCGATATGATAGACTTAAAAGATTTTTGTTACAATACAATTACATTAAGTGAAATCAAGATCCAACCCTCTTTATAAAGAAAAATATGAAAAGTGTTTTTATTGTTCAAATTTATGTTAATGACATTATATTTGGTTCAACTCCGCAATCGTTAACCAATTGTTTTGTGAATATAATGAAATATGAGTTTTAAATGAGTAAAATGGGTGAGTTAACATTTTCCCATGGTGTTCAGATTTCTAAAAAACTAGAAGAAATTTATATATATCAACATAAGTATATTAAAAATCTTCTCAAATATTATGGATATGACTAAACTAAGAGTATAAGTACTCTCATTGGTACCCCAAATTCACTTGATCTTGATGAAGATTAGAAACTAGTAGATCAAACATTATTTAGTGGTATGATATGAAGCTTACTTTACTTGAAATCTAGTCATCTATACATAATGATTTCAGTATGATTATGTGAAATGTATCAATCCAATCCTAAAGAATATCATTTAAAGGCAGTGAAAAGAATTTTTCGCCACACAAAGAGAAACATAGATTTAGGACTCTTTTATTCATATAGAAATTATTTTGTTTTAAAAATCTTTTCACTTGCTAACTTTGGTTGGTGTAGAATGGATAGAAAAAGTGCATCCGGAACTTTTTATTTCATTGGATATTCATTAGTTTCATGGTCATGCAAAAAAGAAACATTTAGTAGCACTTTCCACTATTGAAGCTAAATATGTAGCAGCTAGAAGTTGTTGGGCTCAGGTATTGTGGATGCAAAAAAAACTCACAGATTATGGTGTGAGTTTTACCAAAACACAAATAATATTTGATAATACAAATTCTATTTCCTTAAGTAATAACCATTCATTTCACCCTCGTGAAAAACACATAGATATGAGGCATCACTTTCATAGGGATCACACACAAAAAAGAGATATCATTCTTTAATTTATCAGAACGAAAGATCAACATTCTGATGTCTTCCAAAAATCATTACCCTCTAATATATTTTAATACATTAAACAAAATTTTGTACTGATAATCGTAAGGTAATCTTACACATTTACTTATTGTTGAAACATATCCCTTTACATTGAGAAACTCATTTCCATATGTGGAGTACATTTTCTTGTGTGTTATAATTTTCTTAGTCATGTTTTTTATAACCAAATGTTTTCGTAATCAAAATATTTTACTGTAAATATTTTTTGAAATCAAAATTTTTCATAATTAAAATTTTTCATAGTCAAAATTATTTGTAATCAAATTTTATCATAGCCAAAAATTTTCTGTAATCAAAACTTTCTATAGGTTTTTTATTAAAATTTTATTTTCCATAATCTAATGTTCATCAAGACAAATCTAAATCATTACGAATAATTATCCTATAAATTTATAAGGTATATTTTCTTTCATAAAATTTTCATAATCATCATCAAATATGTTGGTATTTTTATCTTGTTTCAGAAAACCTTTCGAATTCTATATTTCTTAAATCTAAATGTTTTTTTAAGACCTCAAAATATCAGAATCTACTAAATCTCTTATTCATATTTCATCATAACCTTCAGATATTATCATAAATTTATTAAACCATTAGATCAATCAAGGATGTTGAACCTCCATTTCAAATTCATATATAAGGATCCCCGGATGTTTATCCCACATCGATATTCAAGACTTGGCGTGCAAAATATGTGCCCTTGTACGTAATACCATTCTGAATATTCAATCTTTCCTTAGTTTTGAAGGTCTGTAGAAGCCTCTCCTCAGAATTATATGTCTTTGGTAAATGAAATTTCTGAGTGGATGATTTATATAGAAAGTTTGGTCGATCAGAAATTCAATGCTATGTATGACTCTATTATTTCAAAGAATAGCATGCTGAATGTCTAGAAGAATCTATGTATATCGGAACTGAAGGCACGAGATCCGGTCTATCTAGAGTTATAGATTTAATTTTATGAGTCAACAATGTTCTTTAATGAAGGAGGGAGATATAAGTTTTCTATTAAGAGCTATGGGAAAACTTATTCCCTTTCCAACAGCAAGGTAGCATGTTTTATTGGAATTCCTTATGAGCGTGAAGTAGAATTCTGTTCTCACAAATTACCTGATGTATCAGGATCTTTTGATAAGGAGAAGGATCTACATTGTCTTGGTTTGAAAGGTGTGAATACTCTGATGATTAAACATCTATATACAAAATTTCGGATTCTTGAATTTTGGGTTTAAGGTTTTATCATTCCCAGAAACTGGGATAAGGATTCACTGATTAAAAATGACATTTATATTCTGGATTTCATGGAGAACATCAGGATGATAATCCCGGACAAGTATATCTTCATTATGATTGAGAACATCAATAATGGAAATTTGAAATCTCAAATTATCAAGTATCCCACTATACTTTTAAAAATTATAGTTATTTGTCTTGAGTCATTATAAATTCATTATAGTAATAATATAAGGAATTTTAATGTAATGCTATTGAGGGATGAAACTCTAAGGAGGATGATGGTCGGATTTAATAGTCAATTCAGATATTTCTATAAATTTTCTGAAGACAAAATCTAAGCTCATTCAAACAAACACGAGGTGTCTGAAACTTTGAAAAAGGTTGGAAGGAAGTGGAAGATAAAGAAACCAGATGAGAAAAAAAACCCCCTAAAACAAAGGAAACCCAATCTACAGCTCCAAAGCCAAAAAAATTAAATTTCTTCCCCTGATGAAGTAGTGGCTAGGTGGAGAGAAGACAAGAAGAAGAGGAAAGCATGGGAGGCTATATTTGTCTCGGATCTTGCTAAGAAAAAATCCTTGATGTTGAAGGATGCGGAGAAGCTCAACAAGCAAGATAAAGAAAAGAAACAAATAAATATGTTGTCTAAAGCTGAGCTAGTCCAATCCCTTCTCAAAGATTCTGAGAGAGCCTATGAACAATACCAGTTACCAGAATCGTTTTTTAAAGAATCACTCACATTGACTCCGGGAGATAAGTTAGTAAATCTTGAATATGAACAACAATAAGAAATTGTTCAATAGGGAGAATTGGAAGAATAAGAAATATATGAAAGTAAGTGGTGATATATAAGGTATGATAAGACAAGTAGAGGATAATCATGAGAAGTAGAATCCTTCTATGAAACTTTCAATCTTAAATTATGAAGCAGAGTCATCAAAACATGCTACACCTGGAAAATAAGATAAGGGTCAAGAAGAGGTGAATAAGCTATCTAAATAAGAAAGTAACAATAATGATTTTATTCATCTAGATAATGTTGTGGCAGATGCAGAGAAAGATAGAAATGAGGATGATAAAAATTTTCAGCTACCAGATAGGGAGAATGAATCTCCCATAGCCCAATAAATCATTCTGAGAGAAGATTAGGGAATTCACATGTTGGTGAATACACCTAGTAAATTTGTGATGAAGGAGAAAGAATTTGGTGCTTCATTGAAGAGGAAGGTTAAAGATATTTAAAAAATTCTTCACCAACCAAACACTCGGATTCAGAAGAGTCCACTCTTGGACATGATTTTATGGTACTGTCTGTGAAAAAGTTGGTTGATTTCATTCCCTTATTAGATAGTATAGATTCATGATTCTAATTGCTTCAACATTTGTTCAATCAAAAATCGAATTCAGTTTCAAGGTTTGTGGATAAATTTTTCGTACATGAGGCTGATTTCAAATATTTTATCATTGGTTATGCGGCTCATAAAAGATCATCAAGAAGCATACAATCTTTTCAATAAATACTTTCACAGATCTCAGAGTCTTTGATGAATTTACAATAATGTAAATGATTCTTTTGACCATGAAGATGACATGCTTAATGATCTGACTTGAAATTTTGTGAAAAAATGACTATCAAATAGACAACCGAGAAGCGAGAAGTTAAGGACTTGAATAAAAATCTTAATTTTGTAGCTACTAATTGGAAGAAATACATGCATCTCATAATTGAAATCAATTAAAAATTTTTTAAGAAGAAAAATTCATGAAGGATCAGGAAGAATGTCTTAAGGTTCAGGAGGTGAAAATTAAATCCTTGGAGAAGAAAAGTGAAGATCAGGATCAACTATTTAATCATTTTGAAGAAGATCACAAGAATCTTAAGAAGATGAAAACCATTGTGAAGAAGTTTATGTTGAAGGATAAAGAAAGATAATTCTATCAAATTCGATATTTTTTTGTATTTTCTTCTTTGTACAAATTCATTCAAACTGAATGTAATTTTGTGTGTTTTTCATCTATTTGGTTGTTTAGTACTAATTTTTCAGGTACCATTTTTTTCCGTTCAATGTATTCTTTTTTATAATCACAAAGGGGGAGAAAATAATGATAAAAAGAATTATATGTAAAGAAGAAATTTCGCTATGTAAGGGGAAGTTCTTATCAATGAATATTTTCATATGAATTATAATATAAAATCACATTTAAGAAATCTGGAATATAATACTTAGGGGTTTCAAAACCTAATAAAGAGTTAGTCGTATTCACTATGATTTATATGTAAAGGGAGATAAGTTTTCTTTTATGTTCATAAAGAAGTATTCTTAGTCCTTATATTCATTTTCATATGAATATTTGTGCATTCTAAAAAGGGGGAGATTATTGAGTCAATGAGGTTTCCTTATAACTTTTCCATTCCTCTGTGTTTTGAAAATCACAAACACACTATCTTAAAGAAAATCATATTTTCCCTAAGCATTAACTTAATAAATAAAAATTTTCATCCTCAAATAAATTTTATTTTTAAATATGTTTTCATTGTTCATTTTATAGTTTCTAAATATAAATAATTTTATTCATAATGGGTAAAATTCAGTTTCATATCTAAAACCTCAGAATCCAATGAATCCTTAGTTTTAGAATATTCTATGTTCAGGTTCTATTTTAAGGTTCCGAATTCTCTAAAATTTAGTCTCTGAATTCCATGAAATTCAGACTCTGAATTATTTGATATTTAGACTTTGATTTATCTAAAATTCAGACTCTAAATTCTATAAAATTCAGACTCCGAAATATTTGAAATCCAAACTCCAGATTATTTGAAATTCAGACTTTAATTTCTCAGAAATTCAGACTCCAAATTCTCTAAAATTTACACTCTGGTTTCATTGAAATTTAATCTTTGAATTCTCTGATATTTAGACTTCAAATTCCTCAGAATTCAAACTCATAATTCCCCATAATTAAGAATCAGAATTCCTCATAATTCAAACTCAGAATTCCATAGAATTCTGACTCCAAATTCCTCAGAATTATGACTCTGAGTTCCTCATAATCCATATTCCGAATTTCTAAGAATTCAGAATCCAAATTAATTAGAATTCAGATTCTGAAATATATAGTTTTCATGTTTCGAATTTTTTTTGAAAATAGATTCTGAATATCCATGATTTATAGTATCCAAATTGTTATTTTCTTAGACTCCAAACTTTTATTTTTTCCTCGACTCCAAAAAATAATTTTGGTTTAGCACCCTTATATTTCTTATACTTTTAATATTTATGAAATGATGTTGGACATTCTGTTTCTAATTAACCGTTGTTTGAGTGACATATGTATAGGTGCCTCTAAAATTCAATGAATAATATGACCATGGGTGGAGGGAGATTAATGTTGGAGAAATGTATATAAATTGGTGCTCATTTGAATGAGTTAAAGATACATAGATCCATCACTCTAGTGATGGAATTCTGTTGAAGTGATTTCTAGAGAGGGATATAATCATTCCTTGTGCATACTGAACATCTTGTTCTGCATTCTTTGTGAGACTTCGATTGTTGTTATGTACAATAGATGACTTCTGGGGATAGGAAGACAATGGTTCTTACTACCTTAAATTTTTAGGACATCTTTGGATAGAAAGATAGAGGTTCCAACTACTACAATGTTCGATGGCATGCGAGGATGGCAAGAAATATTCTAATATTCCTATCGAGGGCTTACCCTAGTGTGTGTAAGAGTGACATTAAGGAATGTATAAATAATGGGTCCTTTATCCAAGGTTGTTGGATACCATTCTCTTTGGGTTAAAATATTTCATACTTGTTACTTATTTTGTTTCTGGTTTATTTCTCTTGTATTTTGATAAAGGAAGAAATTATAAACTTCTTATAATTTCTTGTTCTTTGGTATACTCTGATAAGTATGATTCTATATGCTTTAAGGTAGAATCTTTACATTGTAATCTTTTATTAAGTTTCATTTCGGAATCGTATTTCCCTAAACGTAGAATGTTTGTAGAACTAAAATTGGTCTTGTGAATTTTCTTTGTTTAACATTTCTAAACATAATTTTCCTTAAGGTTAAAAACGAATGTTTTTAAACTATAAATTCACCCCCCCCCCACTTGAAATTTAGCATCCCCTTTCATATTTTGATCCTACATTTCCAACATTCGTCCCTTAAACCATGAATCATCCCATTGGGAGGAAAGCCTTATAAGAAAGCCTTTTTCTACAAACCAAAAGTAGATACTGATTCAGATGTAACATCATCTCTCAAGATTTATAATTTTATTTCCATTATACACTCCCTATAATCTCCTTATTTAAATATTTTAAAAAAACATTATATTTAATATATTATGCTGTTTTTATCATATGTTTTCTACCTACACTTAAACACACCTCAATAAAATTGGTAATAAACATTTTGTTTCAGTGTACGATGAACTACTACATTACAAAATGATGATTGACCATTTTTGCACTACCATCTCTCACGGTGGCCTTTATGATGAAAAATATATTTATATATGGTATATATAATATTAATTAAGTCATTAAACTTATTTAATCCTTTTATAACACATACCTTTAATACTTTCTGTATTTTTTTAATACGATTACATAGTTTGAGGTGTGTGGACAGATGCCCACTCCAATTGATGGGATTCATTCAAACAAAACATGGAATGTATGATAGATGGGATTAATAAAAAATATATCAAAAAAAGATTTTATATTCATGACATAATTAAATTTCTAGAAATATAATTTATATCATTTTCTTTATTACCATTTCACAAACATAAAAATGATAATGCCAATCGTGGATGTGTGGTTTATTGACTCCTGCACACGATGTGATTCATTTTTCATCCAAATAATTATATAAATAATTATACATGATTAAATAATATTTTAGTTATTATATAATTATAATTTTGGAAATTTTTTATTCTACTTACCATCTTTCCATAATGATCATTTAAAAATGAGAATGTTACTCATTTGTTTGTATGACCCATTGTCTCATTAATTGAACTTTTTTTCATTTTTCAATAAAAATATTAATTATTGTTTTTAGTATAAAAATTGATCTATAAATTATGTAATTAGGTCAAGATTATTTTTTTGGGGATATTTTATAATGAAACTCCATACCATAGTTGACCTACCAATGTAGTTTTGACACATAAATTGCATTTGGATGAAACACTCGATGTAAACGTAATTGATTCCATAGTTATATATAACATGGTAATCAGTGAAATAATTCCAATGATAAACATTAAAAAAAATCTCATGAATTTATATAGGTAATATAATTTTATTATATAGTATGCTTATGGTCTTTCACCTGAAAGGAAACTCAATGTAATGTATTTTCATCTCACTTTTTTCTTCTTTGAGATAAATTTCATGTTCACCACTTTCATATTTTGTGTGGAATATCTACTACCCATATTTATATATTATATCATGAATTCATTTATATTTCTGGTATTTAATACATCCATTTAATATTATTCCTTCTTGACTTTTAAGATATAATATTTTTCAATGTGATATGGGACACTTTGTAATCGTTAAAGACTATTTTTGTCCAAAATAAAATTAATTTTCTTTCAATTGTATCTCCATTTAAGGAAATTATATGAACATATTTTAATAAAGACGTTCATTTTACATTTAAATGTTCATTATTTACTATTATCAAGTACTATTTCTATTTTTTACTATATGGTACTTAAAATTTTTTCTCCATTGTTTTTTAGAAAACCTGTCTTTATTTATCTTTATAGTCTGAGAACCAATTTAAATTTAAAAACTATATTTTAATAAAATGTTTTTTGAAATGATTTTAAAATGATATAGTAAATACCTTTTTACCATTTTTTTCTAATTTCTTCCACGAAATATTTTTGTCACTTTCTGAAAAGGTAATATTTATAACCCTTAATTTTTCAAAAAGAATATTCTTTTTACCTCGTATAGCTTTTATTGATCTACCCACTTTAGTTTAATTGAATATTAATTAGCATCTATAAAAGGTAAAATTGTAATGATTTTTTTTCAAAAGTGATTTTCAAGGAATTTTTTTTTCAATTGTCTTAAAAAATTATATTTCTTATAGAACTATTTTAAACTATATTTTATTATTTCTATTAAACAGTAAGAATAACCATTTCATTTTACTTCAATTGAAATTTTTTATTGATACTATCCTTATTCTTCCTCTGGATGGTTTATTGTTGATTTTTCCAAGGATTGTACTCACATTAACATCCTTGAATTGTTTTTTATTACCCATTAAATATTCAATCTTTTAAATTCATCAAACATTTAATTTTCCCCTAATTATATACTTTATTTATAATGGATATTAATTTTTCCTAAAATGTATAACATTTTACATACATTTTTAAAATTAATAGTTACTTTATTACTTTGAAAAAATTCATAATATCATATTTTTTATTCAATAATGATATTTTAAAAAGAATATTATTTATTTTTGTTGTTCGAAACAACGAATGCATTGGACTTGTATTGACATGTGGAGCCTAGACATTATATGGCTACTTGATGGATCCATACATTATAATGAGAAATATTATTTTTAAAAATAAAACTATTTAAATCATCTCAGGAATGGTTTTGATGGTATAGGTTTTCATGTTCCACAATCATGATGTCCATTTTGAAAAAAATTCCCTCATCTAGTTTTTGTTATTATTCATCCATGGGTTTTATGTCAACATATATTTGGATACATGTAACATCCCTGGTAAATAAAGAATAAGACATTTTCATCTTTATAAATATTTGTGAATTAAATATTAATTTTACTTTAATGGGGTTTCTATGGTCGATGCCATACCCGATACGCAAAAAGGAATTTCTTTGAAATCTTACGTTGCACACTAATAATATAATAATATTATTTTAAATGGTTGTTAACACGTAGTCATTTTATTGGTGGGAATGAAAAGAAATAACTAAAATATTATTATATATGTTGGTTAAATGTTTTTAAATTTATCCAATAAATTTTAGAGGCTTAAAATGCGAATGAATCCAATTTTATGCATAAATACTCTAATATTCACTAAAAGGTCGATTTATCATCTTTTGATGGAGAACCCTCATTAAATATAGTTTTGGTCACTCTTATACGTTCTACTTGACCAAATAAAATTCTTCTTCATAATCAGGACATCAAAATTTACTCTCTATTTGTTTTTGTTATTTTTTCGATAAAGTTCATTTTTTAAACGAATAGTGAAAAATGTTGTATTTTAATTCAAAACAGCATTTTTAATCTTAATTATTTATATGGTTATATTATCTTTTTATTTGGTTTAAATTATAATTAGAATATATTTTTACCATTTAATCCAATGGGGGTCATTGGGATTAATTTCACTTTGAAATTGGACTCAAACAAGTGTCAATCTTTTGATAGATATTGTTTCGTAAAAATAAGCTATTTGTTTTGACAACGGGAATAAATTATAAAATTCATTAATGAAACTTATATGTTTGGAATTTTATAAAATAGGAATAATTTTTGAATTCGAAATATCAAATATAATTTAGGGATAAAGTTTGGTATTTTTCTGAAAAACATCAATTTTTGATGAATAGTGAAACCACTAAGTGATAGTTAAAAAAAGATTTTCATTTAAATGAAATTTTACCACTTATGTTAATTGAATTTCAAAAATATGACATACATGGTTGTCATTTGTATGTAAAATGTGGTCCAATGGGATGAAAATAATTATTGGTTAATAGTATGTTTGACTTCTATTAACCGCGAATAAAGGTTATTAGTGTCATTTAAGGTAAAAATAATTTAATAATAATATGAAAATAAAATTACACATGTCCTAAACTTTTTAGATTAGTCATGTAAGACCAAGAACAACCATGTGTCAATTTTGGTACCTCATGGAGCCACATGGGTAAGATAATGACATTAATATATTTTTATTTAATGTAAAAATAAAAAAGTCACAAACATGTATTATTTTACTAAAACAATTTGTACATGTGTTTATATAATTGATATAGTTGACTATAAATATTAATTATAAAGACAAAAACATTTCCTAAATCATGGTATTATTTTTATAATTTTTATATATCAAATAAATAAAATTATTTATGACTTAATGATGATGCAGTGTTTACGTCATTATTGAATAATTTAAATAAACAAGAAGATAAAGTTTAAAAGAATATCCAAAACATGTCCAATTCTTATTGGATGATTTTATTTCAAAAATTGGCCACCTTATTTAGACCTTAATTATTTTTGGACCTTTTGAAATCGAAAACCATTATATAATAAAATAATATTTTCAAACTTTCCAAAAGAGCCCCTCCTCTCCCTTATAAAAAGTCCCCACTTTCTACACATTTCACACATATCAAGCCCTTTGGCTCGTCCAACCTCTATTCAAATAATATCCCAATATCCCTCTATTCATAATTGAAGCCTTACCTTAGGCATAAAGCACTTCAAGAAACCCTTCTGGGTCAAACCAAGGGGTGTTACCCGATTTAATGGTAATGTCTTCTCTTATGTTATTATGTTTTATTTTTCTTCTCCAAACCCATAAACTCTTTTTATTCCTTTATTTTGTATTATCAACAGTATCATCAATCTAATTGGATGTTTTTATGAGAATTAATCAATATAAACTTTCACACACCACCATCTAATGGGTGAAGAACATATTGTTTCTATGGACGGTGAACTACTGCCTCATGAAATAATGAATGTTCAATTATCTCCTACCGCCTCTCATGGTGTCCATTAAGATGTCAATGTATATATATGTGATATATATTATGTTTATGTGTCCCTTATTCTTCTGTATTTCTCATTTATGGCATACCTTTATGGTTTCCATAATGGGTAAACGCGATAATTTCATTTTAGGGAGTGCAGACTACCTCCCCCTCAAAGTGATTTGAATCATTAATTCCATATATGGGATGTATAAATGATGGAGTTAATAATATTATATTGGATATTATAATGGAATTATAATTTACTTCTATATCATAATGTTTTCATTACATTAAATTCAAAATAGAAGTGAAAGTAGCGTTCATGCGTACGTACGGTTTACCGTCTCCATGAACAGTGCATTTCATTTTTACCTTCAAATGTTATGTGTTTTTATAAATACATAAAATAATAGATATAATAGATATATATGATATCTACACCATGAATATCATTCTGGATATAATGGATATTTTACCACATGAACAACTTGTAACTATAAGAAGTTTATTTTTGACTCAAGTACCAAATATCGACAAAACGACCATTATTAACTTAAATGATTAAATAATGTTCATAACATGGTAATAAGTGATATGAAAGGGATAATGAACATGAAAATGGTTCTTTAGTAAGTAGAAATTAGCAATAGTTTATTATTCAAGAGATTAAAGAATGATCGAGTCAAGTCATACATGAGATAAGGGACTTCGTCTCAATCTCCTTTTATTGAGGCGTATTTTGTTTTAATACAAGTCTTTGTTTGATACGATGTATAAACACATTTTAATTTTTATTTCATTCAAAGGGAATCTTTTTATATGAAGCGTTTTACTAAATGACAAAATGAAATGATTCTTTTAACGTACACGGTGACAACAACCTTTCCACCGCCACAAGTATTACTTGATATTTGGCTTCCTTAACAAGAAATAATATTTTTAAAAGGAAAAATAAATACCATATACACTATTATGTATATTGTTATTGAAGTGGTTTTGTAAATGGATTTGGTGTGTTAATATATTTATGTGATATATTGTAATTTAAATGTGGAAGTGTTTTCTCTCCTTTATATTGATTGTATGTGTTATGATTTTATATCGGAACATGGGCATTTGACATGTGGTTACGTGATAAACTATATGATGGGTGGGGCCATGATAAACCAGGACGGGTGGTTACGTTATAACCTCCAATACATTGACTATGGAAGTCAGCCGTATGGCTATTTCATTTACTGTCATGTGTGGAATTCGACCATATGGTTATTCCATTTAAGTATATTTATGTTCCAAGTTACCTATATATATTATGTGTTTCTTATATGGGTTTTATGGTGATATTTTGGTTACAAAAGGGTTATCAATGATATTTTATTCAGTGAAGAGTATTTACAACTTTATAAAGGTGAAAAGTATTACTTATTATTTGGTAATCATGGTTTACTTGTTGTTTTGAAAAGCTAACAGTTTCTTTCTTTGTTTATCCATGTTTTTGAAATTTTCTTCATAGGACATAAAGTGGAATATGGTCAAGGATGGGATCAAGGAAATTTAGGTGTCCAAAACATGGAACTGGACATGACTATTTTTATCAAAAGTTTTTATTTTATGAAAAAAATGGAAACTGAGTAGAAGTGTCTACTTTGTAACTTTTGATATGTAACAGTTATGGCCTAATTCTCTAAAACTCTAAACTGGAAAAGATCCTCAATGTGAATTATTCATTTAATTCTAGATTAAGTAATTATATAAGGATGGGTCCTTATAGTTGGTATCAAAGTTCTATTGAGACAACTTTAGGAGTTAGAATATTCATAAATTCATGTCCATAAATTAATTTATGGTATGATTGAAATGATATATCATTTAAAGATTACCATGTTTCTTCACCTAAGATATTTTTGTGTTCAGAATGGTTTTCCACAGAGAAAATAGGGAAGCTATGTTGGGACAACATCAAGAGGAAAAAAACCTTCCAAATCAGCATCCTGAGACAGTCGAAATCAGAAATGAACATTTTGCTGTAGTGATGGAATAGTTGACTCAGGCTATAAATGGTGGTGTTATCCAAACATGAGATCAGCCAGATCAACCATAGAGGAACATGTCAGTAGTGGATCATTTTATGAGGTAACATCCCCCTTCATTTAGAGGATCATCTAACCCTGTGCTATAAAAAGGCTGGATTAAATCACTAGAGAAGATATTTGAGGTCATGAGGTGTTCATAACATCAAAAGGTTAGTCTCACTATTTTCTATTTTGAAGGTGAAGATGATCAATGGTGGTCGATGGTGAAAAATATCAGGGATAGTGAGGAGATTTATGATCTTGATAGGGATGAATTAAAAGTTATGTTTCTTGAGAAATATTTTCCTAAGGTGGTTCGTCTTAGGATGAAAAAACTATTTCATAAATTTAGGAATGAGGATGACTTAGTGGATGCTTATGAAGAAAAGTTCACTCGACTGGCAAGGTATGGTCCAAATTTTATATGAGATCTTGATAGTAAAATAAATCATTTTAACTCAGGGTTAAAACCAAAGTATCGAAGGTATTTATCTTCTCGTGTGTACAAAAGTTATGAAAAACTTATTCAATGTGTGGGAAGGTGGAAATGGAGTTTGCCGATGATCAAGTTTTCTATGAAAAACAATAGAATAAGAGGTCCAATTGGCATGAAAAGGGAAAGAATTAATCAATGAATCTTGGAGGTAAGAAAACCAAACATCCATCCTGTGAGAAGTGTGGTAAAATGCATCCTGGAGAATGTATATCCAATTCTGGACTGTTCTTTTGGCGTGGTAAGTCTGGTCATATTGCTCATAACTGTAAGGAAGATTGTCAAACAAGAAATGAAAAGCCATTGGTAAGATGTTTTAAGTTTAATGAAATGGGTGATTATGAAAATGAGTGTCTAATAATGAACTCAACTGGGGGAAAGCAGCTAGAATACATGCAGAAAGGGGAGGTGAAATCCATTGCAACAACTTCAGCATATGTTGGGCCATCGAATGAAGTAGTATCAGGTACACTGTTTGTTTGTTCAGATTATGCCAATGTGTTGTTTGATTCAGGGTCTACCCATTATTTCATTTATGATAAGTTTTCTAGTAAATTGGGAATTCCAACTCATGATATTAATCCTAAACTTATGGTAAAAAAAACCAGCGGAAACATTGAGACCAAAAGAAATTATAAGAACCTTATTATCCTTTTCTGTGGAAACAATCTACCAGAAAACCTTATTGTTTTGCCTTTAGTAAGGTTTGATGTTATTTTGGGAATGGATTGGATTTCTGTTAATCATTCTAAGATTGAATTCATAGCTAGATCGGTTTCTTTTCAGAAATATTTTCAGTTTGTGTACAAGAGTGAACCCTTACTTTGGATAACATATCAGGAAGCTGAGAAACTAGTAAATGGTGGAAATGAATGTTACCTTGCACATATTGTTGAAAAAAAGGAACTGTTCAGATTAATGATGCGCTAGTGGTAAATGAGTATCTGGATGTTTTTCCTGATGAGTTGCATGTTATTATACATGATCGGGATGTTGAATTTATTGTTGACTTAGTTCCAGATTCTAAGACAATTTCAAAATCCCCTTATCGAATGGGTCAAGTTGAAATTTTAGAGTTAAATAAGATATTGTAAGAGTTATTAGATAAAGGCTTCAATCAACTTTGGACATCACCATGGGGTGTCCTGTATTGTTTGTTATAAAGAAAGTTGTTTCAATGAGACTTTTCATTTATTATAGATAATTTAATAGCATCTCTATTAAGAAAAATTATCCTTTGCCTCATATTGATGATTTGTTTGATCAGCTCTATAGATCTATGTTTTTTTCTAAGATTGACTTGAGGTCAGGGTACCATCAGTTGAAAGTAAAAGAAACAGATGTTCTGAAGACAGTATTTCGTACTAGATATGGCCATTATGAATTTTTGGTTATGCCTTTTGGGTAAATCAATGCCCCTACTATATTCATGGATCTAATGAATAGAATTATTCCTGAGTGCATGTATAAGTTTTTTATTGTGTTCATTTATGATATTTTGGTTTATTCCAAAAGTAAAGGGGAACATGAAAGTTATTTAAGGGTTATCTTGAAAACATTAAAAGAAAATAAACTGTATGTAAAATTTAGCAATTGTGAGTTTTGGTTACAACAAATTTCTTTCCTTAGTCACATTGTTTCAAAAAATGGCATAACTGTTGATCCTGCTAAAAAAAAGTTGTTGAATAATGTCCAAGACCCATAAATATAACCATGATCCGTAGTTTCCTTGGTTTGGAAGATTATTATTGGACGTTTGTTGAAAACGTTTCATGGTTATCTAGTCCAATTACTAAGTTAACTCGAAAATGTGATAAGTTAATTTTAAAAAAAGATTACGATGATTGTTTTCAGGAATTGAAAAGAAGATTGGTGAATGCTCCAGTTTTGGAACTGCCTTCTAGAAATGGTGACTTTGTTATCTACAGTGATGCTTCGTTGAATGGACTATGTTTTTTCCTTATGTAGAATGATCAGGTAATTTATTATGCTTCACGTTAGTTGAAAACTCATGATTTAAATTACCCAACACATGATTTGGAATTAGATATTGTTTTTTTCTTTAAAAATTTGGAGGTATAATTTGTATAGAGAAGTGTGAAATATATACCGATCAAAAATGTTTAATGTATATATTCACTCAGAATGAATTGAACATGAGATAGAGGAGATGTTTGGAATTAATCACTGATTACGATTGTTCAATTAATTACCATTCGAGAAAAGAAAATAAAGTGGCTGATGCTTTTAGTCGAAAAAGTAATGCTTCATTAACCATGCTACATTTGGAATGAGATCCTTCGGTTTTTGATTTGATGAACTTTGGAATAGAAGTTTTTGGTGTAGGAAGTTCTTCTATTTTGATTCAGGTGTCAAGGAGATCATCACTATCAGATAGAATTATGCAAGTGCGGAAGAAAAAAAGTGATATGAAGAAAAAGGTAGAGCTTGTTTAGAAGGTAAAGTTTCCTAAATTTAACATTGATAATGATTGTGTTTTGATGTTTGGGAAGAGATTATGACTTCCTATTGATTCACAGCTAAAGAATGAGTTGTTATGTGAGGCTCACAGTTCCCCATTTTCAGTTCATCCTGGAAGTACTAAGATGTACAGAGATCTGCAGGATTATTACTAGTGGGATGGAATGAAAAGATATATTGGTGATTTTACTATGAAGTGTTTGAATTGTTAGTAGGTTAAAGAAAAGCAGCAGTTACTAAAAGGGATGCTTTAGTTTTTACCAGTGCCATAGTGGAAATGGGAAAATATATTCATGGTCTTCATTGTGGGAATTCCAAAGACATCTCATGGTAATAATTGAATCTGGGTTATAGTTGATCGATTGACTAAATCTGCTCATTTCCTTCCTATTTGAGAAACATTCTCTCTATATCAATTTTATCAGTGGTATGTTAAAAGATATATTCAAGTTACATGGTGTTCCCCTCTCCATTGTATCTGATCGTGATCCCATGTTTACTTATAACTTTTGGAAAGGCTTTTAGAAGTCGTTGGGTACTGAATTAAATTTTAGTACAACTATTCATCCGCAATCAGATGGGCAGTCAGAATGATCAATTTGGACATTGGAGGATATATTACGTGCTTGCACGATGGATTACCAAGGAAGTTGGGATCAACAACTTTCTTTGGTTTAATTTTTTTTATAATATGAGTTTTCATTCCAGTATACAGATGGCTCCATTGGAGGCATTATATGGTAAATTATGTCAAACTCCAGCTTTTTGGGATGAATTAGGGGAAAAGAAGTAGATGGGACCAGAATTGGTAGAAGAGATGGAAAAAAAAGTTAAGTTTATTCAGAAGCATATGAGAACAACTTATAGTCAGCAGAAAAGTTATGCTTATAACCGGAGGAAGGGTCTTTCTTTTGAGTAAGTAGATCATGTTTTTCTCAAAGATTCTCCATGGAAAAGTGTGATGCGTTTTGGAAAGAAAGGAAATCTGAGTCCGAGGTTCATTTGACCTTATGAAATCCTAGAGAAAGTTGGATCATTTGTATACAGAGTGGCATTACCTCCAAGTTTGTCCCAGGTACACAATGTTTTTCATGTTTCAATGTTAAGAAAGTATATTCCAGATCCATCTCATGTTTTGACCCCAGACGTAGTTCAGTTGGATGATAATATGTCTTATGAGAAAAAACCGGTCCAGATTCTTGACCGTAGAGAGCAAGTGTTGCGGAATAAGGTAATTCATCAGGTGTAGGTTTTGTGGAAAACCCATATGGTTGAAGAGGCAATGTGGGAATAAGAAAATTCTATGAGGGACAAATACCCCAATTTATTTTATAAGTTAATAAAATTACAAGGATGCAATTCCCAAAAGAGAGGAAGGGTGTAATATCCCATGTAAATAAAGAATTATACATTTTTATATTTATTAATATTTGTGAATTAAATATTAATTTTACTTTAATAGGGTTTCTATGTTCGATGGAATACCCGATACGCAACAACAGATTTCTTTGAAATCTTACGTTGCACACTAATAATATAATAATAGTAATTTAAATAGTAGTTAACACGTAGTCATTGTATTGGAGAGAATGAATATAAATAACTAATATATGATTACATATGTCTTTTAAATGTTTTTACTTTTATACAATAAATTTTAGAGGGTAAAATGCGAATGAATCCAATTTTATGTATAAATACTCCAAAATTCACTAAAATGTCGATTTATCGGTTGTTGATGGAGAACTATCTTTAAAAATAGTTTTGGTCACTCTTATATGTTCTATTGGACCAAATAAAATTTTTCTTTAGAATCAGGACATCAAAATTTACTTTGTCTATGTTTTTGTTATTTTTACAATAAAGATCATTTTTTAAATGAATATTAAAAAATGTTGTATTTTAATTCAAAACCTCATTTTTAATCTAATTTATTTATATGGTTATATTATCTTTTTAACTCATTTAGAGTGTAATTAGAATATATTTTTACCTTTATTCCAATGGAGGTCATTTTAATTAATTTAACATTGAAATTGGACTTAAACAAGAGTCAATCTTTTGATGGATATTGTTTCTTAAAAATAAGCTATTTGTTTTGACAACGGGAATAAATTATAAAATTTATTAATGCAGCTTATATGTTTTGAATTTTTTAAAATATACATGATTTTTTAATTCGGAATATCAAATATATCTTTTGTTGAATTTTTTGTATTTTTCTGAAAAACATCAATTTTTGACAAATAGTGAAACCACTAAGTGGTGGTTAAAAAAATAGATTTTTCGTTTAAATTAAATTTTACCACTTATATGAATTGAATATAAAAAATCTGACATACATAGATGTCCTTAGTATGTATAATGTGGTTCAATGGGATGAAAATAATTTTTGGTGAATAGTAACATTTGACTTTTATTAACAACGATTAAAGGTCATTACTGTAATTTAAGGTAAAAATAATGTTATAATAATATAAAATTACCATTACACATGTCCTACCCATATTTTATGAGTCTTTCCTGACCAAGACAAACCATGGGTCAATTTTGGGACCTCATGGAGCCACTTGGGTAAGATATTGACATTAATACCTTTTTATTGAAAGTAAAAATAAAAATGTCACCAAAGTGTATTATTTTACTAAAACAATTTTTACATGGAATTATATAATTTATATATTTGACTATAAATATTCATTATAAAGATAAAAAAATTTCCTATATAATTTTAATTTCTTTATAATTTTTAGACATCAAACAAATAATATTATTAATGATGGAATGATGATGCAATGTTTACGTCATTATGGAATAATTAAAATAAATAAGAATATCAAGTTTAAAACCATATCCAACACTTTTACAATTCTTATTGGATGATTTTAATTCGAAAATGGGTCATCTTCTCTTCAAATTTAATGAGTTTTGGACATTTATAAACCGAAAATCATTATATAATAAAATAATATTTTCAAGATTTCCAAAAGAGCCCCTCATCTCCCTTATAAAAAGACCCCACCTCTTACCATTTCACACACATATAATGACCTTTGTCTCGCCCAAATTCTACTCAAATAAGATCCCAATATCCCTCTTTTCATTATAGAAGCCTTACCTTAGGCTGAAATCACTTCAAGAAACCCTTTTGGTTCAAACCAAGGGGAGTTACCCGATTTAAAGGTAACATCTTCTCTTATGTTCTTTTGTTTTATTTTGCTTCTCCAACCCCATAAACTATTTTTATTCCTTTTGTTTGTATCAAAACCAGTATATTAAATATACTAGAATGTTTTTATGAGAATTATTTGAGCTACACTTACACACACCTCCATCTAATGGGTGAAGAACATACTGTTTATGTGGACGGCGAACTACTGCCTCACGAAACGATGATTGTTCAATTATCTCCTACCACCTCTCATGGTGGCCATTAAGATGTCATTGTATTTATATATGATATATATTATGTTTATGTTTCCATAATAATTCTTTATTTCTCATTTATGGTATACCTTTACGGTTTCCATAATGGGTAAACGCGGTGATTTCATTTTAGGAAGTGCAGACTACTGCCCCCTCAAAGTGATTTGAATCATTAATGCCATATGTGGGATGTATAAAGGATGGAGTTAATAATATTATATATTATATTAGAATAGAATTATAAATTACCTCTATATGATAATGTTTTTGTTCCTTTAAATGTGAAATAGAAGTGAAAGTAGCGTTCATGCATACGTATGATTTACCGTATCCATGAACGGTGCATTTCATTTATTACCTTAAAAAGTTATATACTATTATAAATACATATAATAATGGATATATATGATATATATGATATCTACATAATTAATATATATTTTGAGATAATGGATATTTTACCACATGGAAAACTTGTAATTATAAGAAGTTTATTTTTTACTGAAGAACCAAATATCGACCAAACGATCGTTATTAACTTAAATGATTACATGATATTAATAACAATGTAACAAGTGATATAAAATGGATAATTAACTTGAAAAATGTTCTTATATAAGTAGAAATTAACTTTAGTTTATTATTCACGAGATTAAAGAACGATCGAGTCAATTCAGACAAGAAGCAAGGGACTTCGTCCCAATATCCTTTCATTGAGGCATATTTTTCCTTAATAAAAGACATTATTTTATACGCTGTATAAACACCTTTTAATTTTTATTTCATTCAAAGGGAATATTTTTCTATGAAGCATTTTAATAAATGAAAAAAATTAATGTTTCTTTTAATGTACGCGGGGACAAAGACCTTTCTACCGACATGGGTATTACTTAGTCGTTGGCTTCCATAAAAAGCGGTGGTATTTTTAAAAAGAAAAATAAATATCATATACTCTATTAGGTATTTTGGTATTGAAATTGGTTTTGATAATGGATTTTTATTTCAAAATATTTAAGTGATATATTGTGATTGAAATGTGTAAATGTTTTCTTTCCTTTATATTTTTTGTATGTGTTATGATTTTATAATTTTACTTGAACATTTAACGGGTGGTTAGGAGATAAACCATATGACTGGTGGTGCCGTGATGAACCAGGACGGGTGGTCATTCTATAACCACCAATGCATTGGGTATGGAAATCGGCCATATGTCTATTCCATTTAGTGACATGTGTGGAATTCAACTATATGGTTATTTCATTTAAGTAAGTTTGTGTTCCAAGTTACCCTTATATGTTATGTGTTCCTTATATGGGTTTTATGGTGATATTTTGGTTATAAAAGTGTACACAATGATATTTTATTTAGTGAATAGTATTTTCAACTTCATATAGGTGAAACATATTACTAATGATTAGGTATTCATGGTTTACTTATTATTTTAAAAAACTAACAGTTTCCTTCTTCGTGTATCCCTTACTGATATTTTTTTTCTCATCTAAAGTTTTTGAAATGTTTTTCAGAGGACATAAAGTGGAATGGGGTCAACGATGAGATCAAGGAAATTCTGGCTGTCTAAAACATGGAACTGGACATGACTGTTTTTTTCAAAAGTTTTTATTTTATGAAAAATCTAGAAACTGAGTAGAAGTATCTACTTTGTAACTTTTGAGATTTAATAGTAAAAGCTTAACTCTCTAAAACTCTAAACCTGAAAAGATCTTCAATGTGAATTATTTATTTAATTCATGATTAAGTAATGTTTTATTATTGGGTCCTTATAATACATTCCATTTCAGTTAATTTATTAAATTGAATTTGTTTTAGTTTCTTAGGAAAGCTTATTGATTTTTCCTTTTCTATTTATTTAAAGGGAATGTGATTCCATTTATTTCCATTCTATATCGTTTACACACCTCCATTTGGTTTATTGAGTACATGTTATGTGCGTTCAGTTATTTAACTTACCATATTGACTATTCTAATAGTATAATTATTCATTTAACTATATTTTTACCTTACTGAGCATTTGAGGTCACCCATATTATTTTCTATTCCCCAGGAATCTAATAAGTATAATATGAAAGATATGTAGAGATTTACTGGATAGATTACATTTATTCTCAATGATAATTTTTTAGAAAAATAATATGTTACGTTATAAAGTCTGTATTCATTTGTAATACAAGGCTCAATTATGTATATATTTCTACAAGACAACTAAACTCCCATTAATTTTAGGATTGATTCCCTATAATCATTCCAATTTAATTAGTAGTAGACATGGGACTTCATCTTTACATTGATTTCATCATACATAGATACCTAGTTATGTGTTAGTACATGGGAACATTTCACTTCACATTATCTCTCTTCTAGAGGATGTTTTAGAAACCCATCTCATGATATGGGACTTCAACCTATAAAAAATCAAATAATATGTCACTGTGATCTAGTTTAAATTGCGAGAAATCAATTTAATTCTGGTTGGTAGAATTTGATTCCACAAAAATATAAAGTATGAACATTGTATTTGAATTTGTACATGACACCCGAAACAAGGCACATAAGGTAGTATAATATCTTGATAAATTATAATATATTTACTATGTAAAATATATTATATACTTTCAAATTCATGAAACACAATGTTATTTTTTTAGCATGCAAGATATTCCTTTTTTACTGCTTTCATTACAAACTTGAGAGACCTTCCTCGATAGCTTGTGTTACATGAAACACTGAATTTCACCAAATAAAAATTTATTTTTAAATTAGTATTTTATAATATAATGTGATATAACATGACTATTATGATACTCTATATGAGTAGTATAAACTATCTTATGAAAATTTGTGGTTTATATAAATATTAAATGAATTAATGGTTGACCAATTAATTAGAAATGAAAAGAAGAACTAATTTAATATTAAAGACTATTATTTTTTTATGATTCTAGAGTATTTTTGTTGTAATAAACATAAAAAAAATAAAATTAGTTAATGATATTAATGAAATATATATGTCATATATTCAACGAAAAAATTATATTCATAAATTCAGTTTGATAGACATAAGATAAGAACAAACACTATTTTCCACATAAAATGTAATAGTTTTTATTAAGATAATTTTACCACCTTTTAATTAAGACCCCATTTTAAATCATAATTTTTAATCATTAATTTATTTACAATTTCAAGTAAAAAATAATATTTTAATTGGGGACCTTAATTTTAGGTTAGGGTGAGTTATTTATATTTTTATATAACATTAATTATTTGATAAATAGTTAAAAATAAGCAATTTAGGTTTAAGACTACCTTTAAATATAATTTATTTTTAAGGTTAAATTATAATATGATCTTTTTTTAAATATTATTTATATAATATGTTTTCAATTAAAAAATAAATTCATTGTAATCACATTCACATTGAAATTTAAAAGTAAAACAATGCAAACATTCAAACGTTTTTACGTTAAAAACATGCAATGTTGTCCTGCTTGTGGGATAAATTTTAAATTAATTTGTCCAAATTTAGTTATAGAAATATTTTAAAAATGGATTCCATATTTGGAATCAAAATAATTTATAGTATCTAATATGGGTCATTATATTTTACTTAAATTATTAGTAAAACTAATTAAAATTAATTATATTTATTCAGGAAATTTTATACTTACTAAAGGACCAAACATTTACCTTAGTGGTCTAAATGACCTAACCACATGACCAACACCCATTTATAACATATAATTCTACCAAAACCATCCATTTTTGAGTTTGCTAGGTTTTTTATGACTTTGCATAGATAAAAAAATACGTACACCGCTCATTTTTTCAAAAAGACCATCAGATTCCTTTTCCTCCTTTATAAAAGGTCACCACTTATTCCCATTCCCCACACCTATTAATCCAATAATGTTAGGAAAATATATTCCCATATAGATTCACAAAATTACTCCCCTAGAACTTAAATCCTCTTATTTGTTCTAAATCCTTCCATGAAACATTTTGGTACAAAGCAAAAGTAATTACCCGATTAAGAGGTAATGTATACTCTTAGTGTTTTTAATTTTATATCCTCTCCCTAAACAATTATTATTTAATAATTTTATAAAAACACCAATATAACCAATAATATATTATGTATTTATTCTACGGTTTCTACCTACACATACGTACACTTCCACTTAAAGGGTAATGAACATACTACTTTTATGTACAGTGAAATACTACATCACAAACCAATGATTCTCAATTTCTTCCTTTACCACCTCTCATGATGTCCCTCATGATGTTAAGTATATTTATATTTGATATGTATGATATTTAATATGCATTTATACTTATTTAATCCTTTTATAAGACATAAATTTTTACATCCCGTTATGCGTTAATATGATAACATCATCTGAGGAATTGTTGACTACCTTTCCCTCAAACTAATGTGATTAATTAACACTGAATATGGAACATGTAAAGGATAGTTTTAATTAAAAATAACTTAAATAAAAAATAAATATATTATATTCAAGAAATAATTACCTTTATATAATTATAATAGATGTCATTTTATTTTTTACCATTTCACACACTTAAAAATGATAAGATTATTCGTGGACTGGTGGACAACCGCCTCCTCAAAATGATGTGATTGTTTTTTTCATTAGAATATTTCAAAATATAAGTGTATAATATTAAATAATATTTTATTTAAGATATAATTATATTTATGAAAATATGAAATAATATTTACCTTCATTTCATAATGATCATTGAAAAATAAAAATGTGGCATCTGCGTACGTACGGACAATCGTCCCTATGATTGTAAGTTTGAATTATTTTTTTAACCATATATAATAATATATTTTCGATGTATTTTTTATGTAAAAATATAATAATTATTTCATGATTATTATTCTGGGGAAGTTATATGATATCCGTTTTGACCATAGTTTAACTACCAAAGTAGTTTTTACCCATAAACCGAATTTGGTCACGACACCCGATGTAAAGGTAGTTGATTACGTATTTGTATATAAGATGGTAATACATGAAATAAAAGTAATGATAAACATGATTTTTTTAAATCATGGTGATAATTAACATATGTTTATTATATATGATTTTAAATTACTTTAACCCATAAGGAAATTCAAGTTAGTGGATTTTCATCTCACTTTTTTACTTATGTGAAATAAATTTCTTATCCACCACTTACTTTTTTGGTGTTGTATATATACAAACCATTTTTATATATTATATCATGAATTAATTTATCTTAATGTTTTTTAAAACTCCAATTTTATATTATTTCATCATGAGGATTATTATTTAAAATGTCTCAAAGTGGTATTGAACACTTTAGAATGTTTATATAATTTTTATCAAAAATACCATTAATATATTCATATGGTTTATTCATTCAAAGAAATTATATGACCATTATTAAATAATACCTTTCATTTTCCCATCATCTAGTAATTCCTGACTATTTCCATGTATATGTTCCTTTTTTCCCTCATTGGTACATCTTTTTTTCTTAAAATGGTTTTTTAGAAAACCCATCATTATTTATCACTTTAGACAAAGAACCAGTTTTCTTCTCAAAACTATTTTTTGTTCTACTATTTTAAAAAATTATTTTAAAATGATTTTGTAATGAAATGTTTACCCATTTTTCTATGTTTACAAATTAATCTTTATGTTTCATTCTGAATAAGGAAATTTTCTAACAGTTATCCATGAAAAAGAATGTACTTTTTTTCTTGTATGGATTATATAGATCTTCCCACTAGAATTTATTTTAATATTAAATTACACGATTGAAAAGATAATTTTTAAAGAAAATATATTCAACAGTTATTTTGAATGATTTTTTTTTCAAAAAGTCTTATAAAACCAAAGGTTGTTTCCACAAGAATTATGTTAAATAATATTTTCTTATTTCTATTCATCAATAAAACCACCATTTATTTTTTACTTCACTAGGGATTTTTTGAATTGATACCATACTCATTATTCCTTTAGATGCTTTATTATTGACTTGGAAAAGGATAGTATTGAAATTCACTTCATTGGATCATTTTTATTCCCCTTGAAATATTGAATATCCTATGATCATTGAACTTTAAATTTACCCCTAATTATCTATTTAATTTATCATGGGTATTATTATTTCCTAAATCTTATAGCCTTTTATATATAGTTTCAACTTTGATAATTATTCAATTATTTGGGGAAGTATTGATAATTTCATGTTTTATTTTGCGCATTCGATATGAGGAATTTTTTGAACTTGTATTAACGGGTTTATCTTTGACATTATATAGATACTCGATGCATCAATAGGTTCTCATGAGACAAATTATTTGGGTGTATCAGAGACCATTAAACCATATTGTGAAAGGTATTTACGGTATATTATTTCATGTTCCATAGAAATGAAGTACATTAAGAAATCATCTTTTTCATTTAGTTGTAGTTATTATTCATCCATTATATTTTTTTTCAACATATCTAAGAATCCATTTCATTTCGATTCATTGATTAAATTTCACATGTTTTAGTTTCATTCCTAATCATGTAGGTTTTTCTTATTTAGATATTTTAATGGAATGTGTTCCTAGTTATTTCATTTCCATATTTTTTATGCACATCTATTCGGTTCATTGAATACAGGGAATGTATGTTTATTAATATACCATTAAATATTTACTATTCTAATTGATTAATTATTGATGCCACTGTAATTTTTTATACAGTAAATTTAAGATCACACTTTTTATGTTTCATTCCCCATGAATCCATGAATAATACTATGAAATATATGAAGGGATTTACTATATGTCTAGAGTTATCCTTGAATATATTTGTTTAGAAAGAAGAAAAATGTTACACGGTAATTTTTTTATTAATTTTTAATAAAAGAATCATTTTCATTTCTGGTTTGCCAACACTATTAAACTCTCAGTACATTGGGGCTTGATTCCTTGAAATCATGCCATTGTAATTTTTATCAGACATTGGCTCTGGGATATCTAGGGTCAGAGTTCTATAATCATATAGAAACAGACTATGATATTGAGTCTATATTTTTAACAAGAATTTTTATAAATTATAGCTCAAGCATGTAGAAAAACTAAGGGGTCAGAGGGAACTGAAACAAAATGGATTAGGAGTCTCATAGCAAGAACTATAGGTCAATAGTAATGGATCTCATATTAAATTGATAGAATCTTGATCGTGAAAATTTTATATATATATATTTTTATTGTATACTAATTTTTTTCATCTAGTTGTACTTTTATTTGAATCAATATTTTGTAAAATATCATTGTTTAAAGAATTACTATAGGAAACAATTTTAGGGAATGAGATTCTTTTGATAAACTTATTTCAATTTGATCATGTCATTGATTTATTATTTGATATTCTTACTCCATATTGCACTACTTTTTAGTAACTTCATCAATGATTCAGAATAATTTATAGTTTATATTTATTAGTTTTTAAAAAGATATTTATTTTATTTTATTTTTTAAATATTATCAGTTGAAAAAATGAAATTAATTAATTCAAAGAACACCTAGGATGTATGATAGTTCAGTATTGTTTATTTAATCCACACATCCTATCAAAAACCATGTTGTGTTATTTTATGAAGAATAAGTAAAAATTAAATTTATATCTCTATAATGGATTTCTATAAGAAATTTTCAGGTTATCCTTGAAAGATATCTAAAATAATTATTTTTCTTAGTCTATTAATATTGGAATCAGGTATTTAACCCTGGAAATTTTTTTGGTGGAATTCTTGAGTCGTTCTGATTATGGATGAATGTATAATATTTAATTAAAAAATATTATTTATTCACACATCATCATTTGGATATATAATTTGTTTAGAGTGTCAAGTAGAAATTTTAACATTTCCTTTGAGTCTATAATGGGTTGTTTTCAAAGGGGGGTTATATCATCATGTTTGGCATCAGGTCTGGGAGGTGCATTCCATTAATTTTGCGATTCATTGAAAGTATTCTCAGTTGGATCCAACATTAGTTTCCCCAACTGCTGTTGGTGGTTGTTGGATTGATGAAGGAAAGGATTCCTCATATATTCTAGTTTGGGTTTCAGTTTCCTTAATTTTTTGGAATCACTGATATGTTCAATGGGGAAGATGAGGTTTTCATGGAACATTTTGGTGTAGTGTTAGGTGTTATCATGGTTTGATGGATTTCTAGTTAGATTCAGGGTTTTGTGGTTTGATTAGTGGGAAATTTTCGTTATTACCTAGCCCTATTAGTTTTCTTTATTCTTTGTCTAGCATGGTGGTTGTGTGGTTTATCACTTTTGGTTTTGGATTGTCATCCATGTGGAAGATGATCTCGTTGATCTTGGCCTGAATGAGAATCCTTGTTTCCAAAGAAGAGTTTTGAGGGTTCGTTTGTTTGTTGGAATAAGCCTTCATCTGAAGCATCATCAGTGGGTTTAGACATTTTATCTTAAGTCTGTTTGGTCATGGATCATTTTACTGTAAGAGTTCTGGGTTATTTTTTGGGGTCACATACCATTGAGTATGGGAGTGTTGTTGGTGAATAATTCTGGGAGGAAGCCTTATGGTGGGGAGTATACCATAGGATTTCATGTGTGGTGGTTCACTTTTTAAGTGGTTTAGTCATGTATAGTTTTCATTCCATGTGGGCCAGAAATGGGTGGTGGTTGGTATTCCATGTTGGTTCTTCAGTGCGACTGATTTAGTCAAATCCAACCATTTTGATTAGTAGTGGAAGGATCATGGGCCTTGGGTTTTGGTCATTGGTTGTGGCGATGTGATAAAGATACTCTAGTAATGGGGAGCATCTAATTAGTTTCATGTTAATGTTCCTTGTGTTGTTTTTGTCAGTGGTGCTGTGAGACTGCTCCGTGTATAATCATAGTATTGTGGAAGTGTCAGTGTTTTTTTGAATCATGGGTGTGGGATTTCTACATCAGATTTTTGGGGGGTGAAAATCATTTATTAGGTAAATTTCATCATGAACCATGTCATAACATTTTAATAAAACCAAGAGAAATTTGAATTTTTTTCTCACGGGTGTCTATTGATATGAAAAAGGGAAATATCTAATGTTATGAGATATTCAATAAATTTTATAAAAAATTTTGGTCCTGGAATAGGGTATTTACTCTAGGACATGTGGTTGGTCAAATTTGAAGTTGTTTAAATTTTGGATAAATATTTAATATTAAATTAATTAAATATTTATTATTCATGGGTTTTCATTTGGTGATATCATGTGTTCATATCATCATATATGAATTTTAACTTCTCCATTGAGTCCATAATTGGGGATTTTTCCTAGGTAGGGTATAACCTCATGTTAGGCACTGGGTTTGAGGTGTGCCCCATTTGTCATCTTTTTTCTTTTCATTTTCCTTTATTTATTCATTTTTTAAGTCTATTTCCCCTAACATGGTCTGTTGTGTACTACCCCCCACCCCAACTCCCTATGGATTCCTTTATCTAAGAGAGATTATTATGATTTGATGGTAAGTGATGATGGAGATAGGTTGAAGGATATGTCATTGCAGAGCTCGGTTAGAGCTGGATCAAAACACTGATGCTACAAAATACAGAACGAATCAATATTTTGATAATTCATCCTTAATTTATGAAATGTTAAATTATTTTTCTGAAAATAATCATAGATTAATAATTTTTATTCATTAATATTTTTTTGGGGATGTTGGTATCTATTATAATACCTATATATTAGTTTTAGGTTGAATCATGTTATTTTGGGGCATCGAGAGGGATTTCTATTTGGTAAATCCTAATTAAACGACATATAGATTTATGAACACAACTAGTGTATTCTTACTATTTGGTAAATATGTATTTTTAAAACTACATGATGTGACCCAAGGGTACTTTTCATATTTTAACACCCCATAATTTTATGAAAAATATTCTTTTAATTTCATTAATGTCTTGTGTTGTATGCTACACCAAGATTACCTTGTGCTATACGCATCATTGTATTAGCTTGCAGTATACGCAACACTATTCTTGGATCGTGTTACACACAATTTTTATAATAGTTATTCTACGCAACATTGAGTATATATATATATATATATTCAATGTATAAATGAAATATGGTTGGATTATGTTATACGAAACAACGAAGGATTCTTGCACAACACGCAAACCTAACTTGGCTTTAATTACACGCAAGCGCAACCTTCCGCGATAGCGTGTGTTGTACGCAATACCGAGTTTCGCTAAACAATGATATGCTATTAAAATATTATTAAAACTAGCCGTTATGAATAGTAATAACAACTTTTTGAAATTTTTTAAATTTTATTTTTCAAAATGGACTTCATTTTTGGATTCGGAATATCTAAATTAGCTTAGGGTGAAATTTTGGTACTTTTCGGATAACTTTCATTTTCTGATGAATAGTGAAAATTACTAAATTTTAATTAAAAACAACCTTTTTAATCGAAATAATTAATAGTGATAACTTATTAATTTGAGTGGTTTTAAAGTATATTTAGAATATATTTTTACAATTTAATACAATGTTGGTCATTGGATGTAATTTTACATTTAATCCAGACATAAACAAATGTCAATCTTTTTATAGTTATTATCTCTTAAAAACATGCTATTTGTTTTGACGACGGGAATTAATTTTTAAATTAAGTAATGAAACTGATATGTTTTGAATTTGGTAAAATAGACATCATTTTTAAGTTCATAATATCTAATATAGATTAGGCCTAATTTTTGGTATTTTTCTGGAAACTTTCATTTTTTGATGAATAGTGAAACCACTAAGTGGTAGTTAAAAAAATGAGTTTTTCATAAAACATAATTTTACCACTTCTATGAGTTGAATTTCAAAAATCCAAGAGATGCGGTTGATATCAGTAAGTAAAATTTGGTTCAATGAGATGAAAATAATTTTTTGTTAATAGTAACTTTTTACTTTTTTTACCACGGTTAAAAGTAAATATGGTAATTAAGGGTAAAACTGATATTATTATTACCATAACACATGTCATAATTCTATTAGATAAGTGTAATTCGACAGAAAAAAACCTTAGGAATAAAATATGACCATTTAGGCCCACTTGGATTAGATTAGGACATTTATTTTTAATTTATTTAAAGAAGGGTTAAAATAGTTAAAATCAAAGTTTAATAAGTATATAATTTTTAATATAGGGTTATACATAAGATAAATTAGACTGTAAATATTAAATAGAAAGATAAAAATATTTCCTACATAATGGTATTTTATTTGTAATTTGTATACATTAAATAATTTAATTTATTTATGACACAAATATGAAGCAGTATTATCTTATTAATGAATTATTGACATAATTGATGTTATAAATACCAAAATAAATGTAATTTCAGACCTTTTATAAATTCCAATAATTTTCTAGGTTAATATGACATGTTAGTATTGATATAATTAACGTTTTTTGAACTAATCGGTCTGTTATGGGTTTCACATAAATCAATTACTAAATAGTTTCAAAATTGACATAAAATAGTTTTTAAACAAAATATTATATTATTAATTGTTATTTCATTCCTAAAAATCTATGGTTCGGCCAAATGACTTAGATAAGGTTATATATATTAATAATAAACAACTTGGGGTTCTTTTGGCTTTTTATAGTAAGTTTATTAACCTTATAGTGTAAGAACACAAAAAGACACGGTAAAAGTAAAATTATCTAATTTAAAGTTAAATATAAATGATAAGGTTAAAATAGGAACCTAAACTTGTCTAAATTATATTGGATGAGAGGATTTCTACCCCTCCCCACCATAGATTAGAAATAAATCAATTTGGAGCTATTTAAAACCGAATTTGGCTTTATAATAAAATAATATTTTTAGTTATTCCAAAGGTGCCCCTTTCCTCCCTTATAAAAGGTCGCCTCCTCCCTCTCTTCGTCACACCACTTTGAGCTTCAAGCTCAGAAAAACCCTTCCAAATTCTCTTATACACTTCCCTATAAACATCCTAGAGGTTCTGGTCTTCCTCAAAGACAAAGTTTAGTTCCCTAAAAGGAGATCTCAAAGAGGCGCTTCAAAGAAGAGGTAATGTCTGTTACCAATTCATTCAACTTTATTTCTTCTTCCACTTCTTCTTCTTAGGTTGTTTCATTATGAAGTAATAACATCAGTATCAATAATATACTGATATGTTATTATAAGTATTGAACAAACTTATTTCACCATCAATCCATCCTATGGAAAACGAAATCACCGCGTGTGTGTACGTACGGAATACCGTCTCCACGCCGTGGTGTAATCTATTTTCCACCACCACCATACTTGGATGGGTATAATGGTGTACATAATAACTATATAAGATTATTATAAAGTGATATTGATTTTGAAATAGTATAAATACACTCCAATAAAATTCCACGATCATGAGAACGATATCATCGCTCGTGCGTACGTATGTACTACCGTCTCCACGACGCGATGAGATTCATTCTCCACGTTAACCATTCATGAATGATTATAAAGTATATATAATCAGTAATCATGAAATATATGACATAATAATGATACTGGATTTATGTGTATATATATGTATGTCATCTACTTAATTCCATTCAACTCAATAAGGAAAATAAAACAGCGTTCATGCGTACGTACGATCTACCGTCTCCATGAACGATGTATTTCTTTCCATTTACTGATCTATTATGTATATATATATATATTCTGAATATATATTATATATAAATCATGTTTTATACACTGGAATTAATAAATCATGATCTATTTAATCATATGAATAATTACAAGTCAAAACACGAACAACAAATGAATCGATTTTATCCAAAACGCTCTTTAACATGGAATATACAAAAGAACGGGTAATATAAAGCCATAACTGAACCATATATGATATCATAACAATGAGTATGATTCTAGAATAAGTCAATGACATTATTTAAATAATTATACATGAGGTTCGGACACTTACGAAGCAAATCGGACCTAAGGTATGGGAAAATATCACAATCTCATTTTTTCCCGAGATTGTTTGTACTTTGGTATTTACTGGGGTGTATTTTATCATCCACATCAATTTTTCCTCAATATGTAATATTATTTCCATCCACCTACAATTTTTTAAATCCTATTTTACCCTTCAGTGAGTTTTTAGTAAAATATATGAAAGGAATATTTTGACGTTTTTCGTACGAGGTACTTTATGACTTTTCTGACAAAAGTACGAGAAGAATGTTTTTTTAACGTATAGGGCATGAAAATATTTTTACGGTTTTATAAAGACTTATTTTTATGAAGCTTCCTCCAAAAGATTTCAGGACTATTTTAAAAAAAATTCTATTCTTTTAAAATTGCATGGAATTTTGTGAAAAGAAATGATTTTGAAGAAGAAAGGATATTTTCCTCAAGAATTCATTTCAAGTGTTTTATCAAAACGTTTTTTTATCTAAGATAACATTATTTCATATGTGTATGTTTCAAGTATAATGTATCTATGATTTACATGGTTTCACTTTTATTATTATGAAATGATATCAATTTCTTTTATATGGATTATATGATGATGGGATGATGTTTATGAAACCCATTTTATTTATTGGGTTTTTATAAATGATGTATGTTTATTTTGTGGCACAAGTAAGAATGATTTCATTATGAGATGGGCGGGACCTATATCTCCCTCCAATGAATTGGGTAATGATTTATATCTCATGATATAGACATGGCTGGAACGGCAGGTTAAACTGGTTCAGTAAAACAGGACTGAAATGAGGAGTGAACTAGATTCGGAAAGGGACTTTGTCCACTAAAATGGTCTTGGCAGAAATTCCTTGGCTACCATGGAAATCATTACATGTGCTTAATGTATTCCATAATTACATGTTTTATTCCCATGCTATTTTATCATGATTTATGTTCTATTATGATCTATACCTTATGTACATCCATGTTTTATGTCGTTGATCAAGATTTTTAATGTTCATGTTTTTTTAAGTTCAAATGTATATGTTATGTTTTATTTTATCCATGCTTACCCTTACTGAGCATTTGATCTCACCCTTTTTATGTTTTCATTTCCCCCAGGATTAAAAGAAAGATTTTAGATAAGGAAACAAAAATGGGAAGATCTTTATGGGAGATATTGAAAATCGTTCACCATGATTAGAAGATTACGTTCTATGTTTTCAAAGGCACTAAACTATTACAGTCCTTGTGTGTCTATTTTTGTTATGTACTAAGTATTCCGAAAAAGTAATGTAATGTCTATGTACGTCAGGCTTCGGGTCTCTACAGTTGGTATCATAGGAAAGGTTTAGTCAACGTTTGGAAACTAGGATGTGAGAACTTTAGTGAGATCCCTAGAGATATTTCTAAGGTATGTCTAGGGATGTCCCTAAGGTTAAGTATATTTTATAGTCCTATAATTGTGCTAACCATCTTATAATTAAACCTAAGATGTTAGATATTGATGTTACTCCCCCTTTATTATATTGTTTTCCCTAGTGTGATTTTTACCTCTCACACTATTCTTTTTGGGTTTTAGACGATGGCTGGAACCTGAAGGAACCTTGTTGATCAATGTAATGGACAATGCAATGATTGTCCTCCTAAACAAACAAATGTTATGGGAGATGGAGTGCAAAATCTTATTGCTATACTTACACAAGCAATGAATCATTCTGGACTTCCAAATGAGAAGAGAAGGGAACAATATTCTATTGAGTACTTCATGAGGCAATGTCCACTTTCTTTCTGTGGGTCTTCTGATCCACTTGTTGCTGAACAATGGATCAGTACTACTAAAAAGATATTTTCAGTTCTTCAATGTTCTGAAAATGATAAAGTCATCTTAGCAGTGTATCGTTTGGAAGGTGATGCTGATCAATGGTGGAATGTTATCAAGAATATGAGGCCAATAGATGAAATTGAGTCCATGGAATGGGACGAGTTCAAGAACTTATTTTTCAATAAGTACTTCTCTCATGTTCTTCGAACAAAGATGGAGAAAGAGTTTCTTGAACTAAAGCAAAAGGATGATGAATCTGTTGGTATATACGAAGCGAATTTTACAAGGCTTGCAAGGTATGCATTTGGATTTATCATACAACCTGAAAGTAAAGTTGATCGATTCTTTAGTGGCTTAAAACCAAATCTTCAAATGGAATTAGATATAAGAGACTTCAGTAGCTATAAAGAAATTTTGCGTTGTGCTATCAAGGTAGAAATGGAAGTTGGTGTTACTTATCCATCTCATAGTTTTGACAAGAAACGAAAGATGGAGTTCAAGGAGAAATATCAGAATAATGGTGAACAGAAGATGAATGTTTCCTTATGCTCAAAGTGTGGAAATAAGCATGGTGGAGATTGTCTTAAAGGTACTAGAAAATGTTTTAAGTGTGGAAAAGAAGGTCATCGAGCAGCTGAGTGTCGAAGTAATGGAAAAAGGGTTTCTAATTATGTGAATAAAGAACACACTGCAGAGAACGCACCACCAACACTTCAATGCATCAAGTGCAAGGAAATGGGGCATTATGCTAATAAATGCCCTAATCCAAGGGTTAGTGCTGATCGACATGAGAAACCACTTAAGGCAATAGAAAAAGGGAAGTCAGATGCGATCACTATTGGCAATGTTGAATATGAAAACGATGTGGTGGAATGATTAAGTGTTTATGTAATGGGATTCCAAAATAATGTTGTATATAGTATCATGGAATATTGGAATATTTATGTATTGGTCTATTATGGTTTTCAATGGTACCGGTAACAATAGAATGTGATTGAGATATTTTTGGAAAAAAGATGATATGCGCATAATGAAAGGAAAACAAGAAATGAAATGTTTGACCGTATTCATGAGCTCATGACTGATATAAGGAGAAGGTTAAATCATGGTTTGAGTATATAGAATTTTTGGATTTTGGTATGTGGAAAGAGTTAAATTTTGACTGCATTCATGTTTTCACTATGGTTCAATTAATGGGTATTCATTCTTCAAGAGAATACATGATTAAGGTATTCACATGTTTTTAATTTGACCAACAAGATATATCTTATGATATATGGGGGATAAATGATGGCATTCACCTGATTGTTATGTTACATTTCAAGTAATAATTTTCTTTATACTATGAGCTTGGACCGAAGTATTTTAGATAAGCCTAAAGATTGGAATGGATTATGTTGGACATAAGTTAGGATAGAACTTTTTTTCGATATTATTGATGGGATGTTATTGTAATATAGCTTTAGAAAAAGAACAACCTGAAGGTCAAGCGACAACCCATCACGTCGGACAAGGCTGTGGGAATCGAACCCACAACCGAAGTGCGACTGGCCTTTATCACCTACCACTGGCCTACAGGAAGTCCCTGGTTAGTAGAAACTAGTTTTATTTTACTACGCGGTATGATATATGTAGTATAAGTTCATTTTTGGAATCGTATACGATTAAACTCACCATAGATGGACTTATGTATATTTGATAACTTTTTCTTTCCTTTTGTTTGAAACAGATGGAATGACCCATCATTCTATCACATGATCTATTAACACTTCATGAATAACAAATTCAACTTCATTTCTTTAAGATATGAAGTGGAAATTATTCAAAGAACGAACAATAGTGAAATTGTACCAAAATCATGAAAGTATTTATTTTAATTCACCAACTTTAGGGAAATGATCTTGAAAACCAAAAATGTTGTCCTAGTGCCCTTATATATGATGAATCAGATGGTACCTTAGATCATCGATAATCTATGGTTTTGTGATTGTTGGCTATTTCATAGCCATGTTCTCTACCACTCTCCATCAGAACTTGATGGTTAGATTTTTCTTCCATATCCATATTTTCACATATGTTCTCCTACGTGGAAACCCAGTGATGAGTTAATTTGGGTAACCGTTACATTTCATAATTTAGTTTTTAAAGCCAAGTTTGGGTATTCCTTTTTACGATGTGGGTTTCTATTAAACAAACTTTCGAGTAGTAAATCATTTATAACCCCGACGAATTTCGAGGGGGATATTCATTTTAAGGGGGTAGAGTGTAACACCCTGAGATTTTATGAAAAATATTCTTTTAATTTCATTAATGTCATTTGTTGTATGCTACACCAAGATTACCTTGTGCAATACTCAACACCGTATTAGCTTGCAGTATACGCAACACTATTCTTGGATCGTGTCACACACAATTTTGATAATAGTTATTCTACGTAACATTGAGTATATATATATATATTCAATGTATAAATGAAATATGGTTGGATTATGTTATATGAAACAACGAAGGATTCTTGCACAACAAGCAACCCTGACTTGGCTTGCATTACACGCAAGCGCGACCTTCCGCGATAGCGTGTGTTGTACGCAATACAGAGCTTCGCTAAACAATGATATGCTATTAAAATATTATTAAAACTAGCTATTATGAATAGTAATAACCACTTTTTGAAATTTTGTAAATTTTATTTTTCAAAATGGACTTCATTTTTGGATTCGGAATATCGAAATTATCTTAGGGTAAAATTTTGGTACTTTTCGGATAACATTCATTTTCTGATGAATAGTGAAAATTACTAAATTTTAATTAAAAACACAGTTTTTAATCGAAATAATTAATAGTGATAAATTGTTAATTTGAGTGGTTTTAAAGTATATTTAGAATATATTTTTAAAATTTAATACAATTTTTTTCATTGGATGTAATTTCACATTTAAACCAGACATAAACAAATGTCAATCTTTTGATAGTTATTATCTCTTAAAAACACGCTATTTATTTTGACGACGGGAATTAATTTTTAAATAATGAAATGCAACTAATATGTCTTGAATTTGGTAAAATAGACATCATTTTTCAGTTCATAATATTTAATATAGCTTAGGCCTAATTTTTGGTATTTTTCTGGAAACTTTCATTTTTTGATGAATAGTGAAACCACTATGTGGTAGTTAAAAAAATGAATTTTTCATAAAACGTAATTTTAACACTTCTGTGAGTGGAATTTCAAAAATCTGAGAGACACGGTTGATGTTAGTAAGTAAAATGTGGTTCAATGAGATGAAAATAATTTTTTGTAAATAGTAACTTTTTACTTTTTTTACCACGGTTAAAAGTAAATATGGTAATTAAGGGAAAACATTATATTATTATTACCCTAACACATGTTATAATTCTATTGGATAAGTTTAATTCGACCGAAAACAACATCAAGAATAAAATATGACCATTTAGGCCCACTTGGATTAGATTAGGACATTTATTTTTAATTTATTTAAAGAAGGGATAAAATAGTTAAACTCAATGTTTAATAAGTATATCATTTTTAATATAGGGTTATACATAAGATAAATTTGACTATAAATATTTATTATAAAGATAAAAAGATTTCCTACATAATGGTATTTTATTTGTAATTTTATACATTAAATAATTTAATTTATTTATGACACAATGATGATGCAGTATTATCTTATTAATGAAATATTGACATAATTGATGTTTTAAATACCCAAAAAAATGTAATTTGAGACTTTTTATGAATTGAAATAATTTTATAGGTTAATGTGACATGTTAGTATTGATATAATTAACTTTTTTCGAACTAATCAGTCTGTTATCATTTTCACAAAAATCAATTACTAAATAGTGTCAAAATTGACATAAAATAGTTTTTAAAACAAATATTATATTATTAATTGTTATTTTATTCCTAAAAAACTATGGTTTGGCAAAATTACTTAGATAAGGTTATATATATTAATAATATACAACTTGGGGTTCTTTTGGCTTTTTATAGTAGGTTTATTAACATTATAGTGTAAGAACACAAAAAGACACGGTAAAAGTAAAATTATCTAACTTAAAGTTAAATATAAATGATAAGGTTAAAATAGGAAGCTAAACATGTCTAAATTATATTGGATGAGAGTATTTCGAACCCTCCCGACCTTAACATCTAAATAAATCAATTTGGAGCTATTTAAAACCGAATTTGGCGTTATAATAGAATAATATTTTTTGTAATTCCAAAGGTGCCCCTGTCCTCCCTTATAAAAGGGCACTGCCTCCCTCTCTTCCTCACACCACTTTGAGCCTTCAAGCTCAGACACCCCTGAAAAATTATTTTCTCCACTTCCCTAGAAGCATCCTAGACGTTCTGGTCTTCCTCAATGACCAATTTTAGTGCCCTAAATGGAGATCTAAAGAGGCGCTTCAAAGAAGAGGTAGTGTCCGTTACCAATTCTTTCAACTTTATTTCATCTTCCACTTCTTCTTCTTAGGTTGTTTCATTATTAAGTAATAACAACAGTATCAATAATATACTGATATATTATTATAAGTATGAAACAACCTTATTTTACAATCTATCCATCCTACAGGAAATGAAATCACCGCGCCTGCGTACGTACGGAATACCGTCTACACGCCGTGGTGTAATCTATTTTCCACCACCACCTTACTTGGATTGGTATAATGGTGTACATAATAACTATATATGATTATTTTAAAGTTATATTGATTCTGAAATAGTATAAATACACTCCAATACAATTCCACGATCATGAGAATGATATCATCGCTCGTGCGTACGTACGGACTAACGTCTCCACGACGCGATGAGATTCATTCTCCACGTTAATCATTCATGAATGATTATAAAGTATATATTATAAGTAATCATGAAGTATATAACATAATAATGATACTGGATGTATGTTTATATATATGTATGTCATCTACTTAATTCCATTCAACTCAATAAGGAAAAGAAAACAGCGTTCATGCGTACGTACGGTCTACCGTCTCCATGAACGGTGTATTTATTTCCATTTACTGATCTATTATATATATATATATTATGAATATATATTATATATAAATCATGTTTTATATTCTTTAATTAATCAATAATGATCTAAGTAATCATATGAATAATTACAAGTCAAAACACAGACAACAAATGAAACGATTTTACCCAAAACGCTCTTTATCATGGAATTTACAAAAGAACGGGTAATATAAAGCCATAAATGAACCATATATGATATCATAACAATGAGTATGATTCTGGAATAAGTTAATGACATTATTTATATCATTATACAGGAGGTTCAGACACTTTCGAAGCAAATCTGAACTAAGGTAAGGGAAAATATCACAATCTCATTTTTATCCGAGATTGTTTATACTTTGGTATTTAGTGGGCTGTATTTTATCATCCACATCAATGTTTCCTCAATATGAAATATTATTTACATCCAAATACAATTGTTTAAATCCTATTTTACCCTTAGGTGAGTTTTTAGTAAACGATATGAAAGGAATATTTTGACGTTTTTCGTACGAGGTACTTTATGAATTTTCTGACAAAAGAACGAGAAGAATGTTTTTTTAACGTATACGGCATGAAAGGATTTTTTCGGTTTTATAAATACTTATTTTTATGAAGCTTCCTCCAAATGATTTCATGACTATTTTAAACAAAATTCTATTCTTTTAAAATTTCATGGAATTTTGTGAAAAGAAAATGATTTTGAAGAAGAAAGGAGATTTTCCTCAAGAATTCATTTCAAGTGTTTTATCAAAACCATTTTTCATCTAAGATAACATTATTTCATATGTGTATGTTTCAAGTATAATGTCTCTATGATTTACATGGTTTCACTTCTCTTATTATGAAATGATATCAATTTCTTTTATATGGATTATATGATAATGGGATGATGTTTATGAAACCCATTTTATTTATTGGGTTTTTATGAATGATGTTTGTTTATTTTGTGGAAAAAGTAAGAATGATTTCATTATCAGATGGGTGGGACCTATATCTCCCTCCAATGAATTGGGTAAAGATTTATATCTCATGAGATAGACATGGATGGAACGGAAGGTTAAACCGGTTCAGTAAAACAGGACTGAAATGAGGAGTGAACTCGATTCAGAAAGGGACTTTGTCCACTAAGATGGTCTTGGAAGCAATGCCTTGGCTACCATGGAAATCATTACATGTGCTTAATGGATTCCACATTTACATGTTTTATTCCCATGCTATTTTATCATGATTTATGTTCCATTATGATATATGCCTTATGTACATCCATGTTTTATGTCGTTGCTCAAGACTTTTAATGTTCATGTTTTTTTAAGTTCAAATGTATAAGGTATGTTTTATTTTATCCATGGTTACCCTTACTAAGCATTTGAGCTCACCATTTTTATGTTTTCTTTTCCCCCAGTATTAAAAGAAAGATTTTAGGTAAGGAAACAAAAACGATAAGATCTTTATGGAAGATGTTGAAGATATTTCACCACGATTAGAAGATTGCGTTCTAAGTTTCCAAAGACACTAAACTATTACGGTCCTTGTGTGTCTATTTTTATTATGTACTAAGTATTCCAAAAAAGTAATGTATTGTCTATGTACGTCAAGCCATGGGTCTCTACACATATAGTGGGCTTCATGGGTGAGGTTGATTACCCGGCTAGACACCCCTTACAGGGGCACATGGTTGTGTAGTGTATAAGGATAATTAAATGTTGGGTGAACGATGTTTCTTTCTACACACTCATAAAGGATATGTGGAAATGTACATGGGTCATTTCCCATATTTGGTTAAACACTATTTACCATTCATAAATGACATGTTCTCAATGATGATAAATGCAGTGTCATGCTGAGGTAGACAGACAGGTACACATTCTGGGTTAAATTCCATCTACCAGAAGGCACACCATGTTATTTAATAAGGTACGAACTAATTGGTCTCAGAAACACATCCAGATTGGACACATGGGGGGTGCATTCCATGTATCTAAGGTGAACACCATGTGCATCTCCTACCCTATGTTATTTGGCATGTCTTATTCTTCATATTCCAAATTAGACTTCTTAGTAGTCCATTTTGAGTTTCTTTCATTATATATCAAAATTGTGAATTCCTTTCAGCATTTAGAGGTTATATTAATAGTTTTTGGACCAATAGAGATCTTTGGGATGATACTGTCGAGGTTACTATTTTAAAATCCATTTGGGTGTTGGATTGTGAGAATTGAGACTCTTGTGAGTATGTTTTCTTGTAGATAACCTCGGATTTAGGAATCTATATAAGTTTTCTTGAGGTTCATTAGAAATATTTCTTTAGTAGAAAGTTATTGTCTTATTTGAGTGGATCATGAGTGTGGTCTCTTGTGATTTAGGTCCACATTCCTGATGTTGGGACTAAAAGGAGTCTTTAAGGTTGGTCAACATTATTGGATATCTTGTATGGGTTAGTGCCACTGATCAAAATTGTATATAGTTCTGAGGAACCTACTATGAGTTTTCCCTTTTGGGTGACTTGTTTCTTTAGGTTTCAATTATGGGTGGTTTGTTGCTTGAGGTTTCCATTCTAGGTGTATTTTATGTAGGTATGAGAAGAGTCTATCCATGGTTCCCATGATTGAGCTTGGCCTATGGTTTGGTTTTTTCGTAGGATCCCTTTGAACGGTGTCCTTATATAGTTGTGGGATTCTAGAAAATCCTCTTGTAGGGTGTATTTTTCTTCTGTTGTTTTGGGATATATGGTTGTTTCCTGGTTTTTGGAAGGATTTTTAGGTGTTCATTAATGATTTTAGTGTTTTTGGTATGGCGGTGAATGTGTTATATGAACATGATGATTGAGTTGTGGCTTAGAGGTTTGAGTTTTGCCGGGCTCATGAGGGGGATTACTTTTGGGTTTTATTAGAATGGGAGAGTTTCTTGGGATTGATTCTATATATCCTCTATGGGTTGGCTAGTTTTATTGATGTGGGGGTAGGGAGATAATGGAAATTTTGGATGACTGCAGTCATCGTAGTCTGATAATTTTCCCGGGGCTAGGGTTAGTAGACCAAGGGGCTACTGCACTCCCAATGACCCACTTTTATGCGGGTTATGGGAATGTATTTCTATGTTAGTGATTCAATGAGAGGTTTGTTCACCCACTTGGTTCTGGAGATCATATAATCATGTAAATATACTCTCAAGGTTGATAGTGGGACTCTACTACCATTTTGGATCATACCATTAGATTCCTAGTTCTTAGTATATGGATTATGGTGTTTTTTGTATAGGATGACATCCTATAGTCTAGGATTTATTCTTATACATTCCATGGACTTTGGAGAGCCTTCTTGATCTAGCATATGCACTTGATGATGTGTCTACATGGGCCAGTTTTTGAAATTCCTCAATGTGGGGAAATAATGAGGATAGATTTAACTATAAGTGTTAGACTTGAACCCCATGTTTGTTATTTTATATTTGTTGCCTATTTTTTTCTATTTTTAGTATTTTTTATGTTTTTTTGGGATTCAATTTAAGCTAGGTTGTACATGACTAGTCTTTCATGCACTTGTTAGGACATCAAATGATAGGAATGTTATTGGGGTTGGCCAACTGAGTTTTTTCTCATTACCTTTACATACACCTTGATGTATGTGTAGACCATTTGCTTACTTTCAGGTTGGTTATAGTATAGTATATCATGTGGAGGCCCAGTTTTTCATTTTTGAGAAAATTCACTTGTGTGGAGTCCTTGGCTCACGATAGATATGTTGAGCTTTCATGGAGACCGGGTAATCCCGGAATGGAGTATTAGTATAACCTTATGTATTTATTTTCTTTAATTTTTTTTGTATGAGGTTGGCCCAATAGTTGACCAGTGTTTTAATTATTGGGTTTTGGGGAGTCTATATAAAATTTCATTTGTTATAGTTTTTCAATTGTTTATGAAATCTGGATTAATCTAATGTTCATGAAGGATTGTAGGTTTAGCCAATTTCTACAGTTATTATGCTATGATCTGAGGTAGTAGTCATCTCATTGTATTGTTTTTTCATTTTCATTCATATTCATCTAATAGAATATGAGGATGAATGATTGAGGATTAATTTCAAGCTTGATCGGGTGAGGGTTCATGTCAACACAATCCAATTTTTTAAACATCCACAACGATAGTGTGGAATTTCATTGTTAACAAGATGTGAATATTATCCTTCAGATTTCTAATTCATGAGATTATTCATATCAAAAAAATTATTATATATTGGTTCAATACATTTTTTTAGGATCAAATAAATATAAGAGTTGTTGTCCAATAAAAATTTAATTTGTATTTCCACTATTATATAAAATATCAGTTTTTCTTAATTTATCCCATTTTTAAATGTTTCATGTTATTTACATAACTATCTTTCATATGTTTTTTTATTTATTTATTTATTTCTTTTTTCATAGGGTTTTTTCATGTTTACAAGTTTTTTGGTTACTCTAGCATATTCTATTTATTACCTGAGGATTGACCCAACCTAAATCTATACTAGTATTATGTAGAATAATAAATAAAACAATTTGATATTAGAAACAATACAACCCTAATATTTTAAGAAACATGAGTCTTACCTCCTCTATTATATTTTCCCTCTAAACACCCCATTTATATTAGGAATTAATAACCACTAAATTGATGAAATTAGAGGGTTAGTTCAAAATAAAATTATTTTTTTAGAATTATCATATTTTATATATACTTTTTTAAATAAGTTAATAGTTAAATAGTGAATATATAGGATCTGTGGAAATAGTTCCAACTAAAAAGGGGTTATTAAGGTCAAACATTACACAAGATACTATTTCTAGAGTTAGTTCCATGAAACCAAATGAGTTTATAATTTTTATTACAAGAATATTCAAGCATATTAATAAATATCTCATCACCTAATGATTGTTATGTTTTATTAAAAAAATTGTGATTATTTAATTAGATAATATATAATACTACTTATCCTAAAGAATGATAACATTAAAATTCTATAAAAATATTCCAAATCATGTGTACTATTGTATGGATCACATCTGTAAAATAGAACATGAATGGTGCATATGTATAAGGCTTTGAGGACACATTAGTCATTCAGATGTCATTCCATGAATTTCACAAATTGGAATCTAAACGATACAAGGTTATGAGTACATACCTTCCAATAAAAATTCAATATATTATATGTATCATTGGATTATCACATTTTTAGACATGTTTGTATTTTCTTATATATTAGATTCTTATTAATATATATAATGAATCTAATAATTTGATGTAATGATAAAAACCATGTGAAAATATTCTCAATTTAATGGATATTATTGTTGCATCATAAGTGAAATTAAATTAATTAAACATGTCACAAAATAATTTTTCCAATAAAAGATATTAAAGATGATATTTATGGCCAGTTAATTGAAGTGTAATTATCAAATAAAATCCTTGTCCATGGAATTTCATCAATGATTTCCTTTAAGGTATTAATAAAAGATAAATAAAGTGTATTGTTTGATGAAAAAAGGTTACGACCTGTTTAAATAGATATTAAGAAAAAATAATTATGTTACACAATAAGAATTTTTTTAAGTTATTTGTCTTTGTAAAACTAATTATTTTCGTTATGGGTGCATTGATATTTTTTTGGATTCCAATCGTAACCTTTTTTATAGATCACCTAATTCAACTAGGAAAGATGCCTAAAGGGTCACAAACTAATTATTTCTAAAATATCATTTAAATTCAACATGGATTTATTAGTTAAAATAAACTATATTATTGGAATCTAGATTAATGATTATTCAGGTTTTGTTGATATCTTAAATTCAATCATAATTAATTGAAATTTTATATTATTTTTGAGTTAGATATTAGCTAAATTTTATTTTCTTGTTTTCAACTATTATAATAATTTTTTCCTTAATTATTAATCAAAAGATAAAAATTATTTATTATTTTATTCACTAATTAGTTAATAGATTAAAATAAATATTTATCTAGTTTCATAAAAAAATTATAAAATTGTCCAGCTAAGGAATATAATATATATTTATTTTATTAAATGACAAAAATAAAGATATTTTTTTCTTAAATCAATGTTTAATATTCAATGATCAATAAATTCTAATTATGATTGACATGCTGAGGTAGGGGACTAATTTAAATGATATATTTTTTATAATATCATTTAAATAAATATTGTTTGATTTTTTTAACGAATGGTATTTAAACATCCATGGTTTAGTGACTGTTATAGAATATGACAAAAAAATTATTTTTAAAAATATGGATTCATTATGATAAAAAATTAATTATAAACCTATGTTCAATTACTAATTTTTTACCCTAAGTATATAATCATTATTATTTCAATTTTAATGGGCCGGTAGAATTTTCACACAATGTATTCTCATAAGGAACTCCCTCAATTTCCTAAAGATAAATTATTTACAATTCTCTCAATAATGATACATTATTCCCCTCTACCCTCTCAAGATGAATAAAAAATGAAATAATTCTTAAAGCTCACTAGAAATATTGTTACATTGAATGGTGAACTGTGTAACGTGTGGTGTATCTCTACTTCATAACCTATAATACAAATAATGATATTCAATAATTTTTTTATCATATGTAGATACCTATAGCAAAATTATTCATTGAATTATTTAAAAGAAAAATGATATCATTAGTGAAGATACAGAAATAATGAATATCAAAGAAATTACAATTAAGAGGAGGTAATTCATTTCATAACTTAAATATAAATTATATATGAAAAGATATACTCTATAAAGAATCTATCAATTCTTTTTTGTGTTCTAAGGATCTTACCCAAAATAATATGTGATTTTTTTTTGCATGGGAACAACTGCTTCCGCTATGCATTGGAATCTTCTAATGGTATCAATGAAATCCAATTTTAATTTATAATTATTTCTTATTTTCTAAATAGTTTCCATATTTTTTTGTTTTTATTTCATTCAATGATTAATTATTTAATAAAAATGTTTAGAAAATATGATCATTCAATTTCATATGACCGTGAATAGTCTAATAAATTAAAAAAATCTCAAATAACCCATCAAAAGGTGTTGAATAATTTTTCAATGTGACATGAATACATGGCATGTAATTAATTATTACATTTCATGCATCATTGGTCAACAAATAAAGTGTGGATTAATTTAATAATGTAATGTCATTTGGGTATTGGTAAGCACTTTGTAACTACATATCATGTGTTGATCACCATTTTTAGATAATTTTGTTAGGGCTACACATAATGTATTTGGTGTGCACATAATAGAACCCAAAATGGTTTTTACTCTCAAAAGACTATGTATGTGACATATAATTAAGAGACAAAACATGTATTAATTTATATCTAAGAGGAAAAACACCATGTAAGGTACATAGTGTATAGTGTGTTGTACACATAGTGTAAAACAATATAATCCAGAGAAAATAAAAAAATAAATCCCTATGTATGTTGCATGAGTGGCCAAAAATGAATTACACAGATTGTAGTTGTCTGTATTTTCCATGTGAATTCCCCTTTTCATTGTGATTATATTTCCTTTCACTATAAAAATTCAATGTGAGGTTTTAACTCTCTGGATGGATGAAAAAGTATTCAAACAAATTTTATGTAAACTTGTTTCCCACTCTTATGGATATTGGTATGAAGATATTATTATTGTCATTGAATACATGGATAGACAGCTTCTTGGATGTGCATAATTTATCATTTGAATATTAATATAAAATTTCTGGATATAAAATGTTCTACATTAAGTGGATGAAGAATTATAATTAACATTTGAAGGAAGTGGTAGAGGTCGCGTAACTGGTGGAAATAGACCTTGATGAACATCATATACAACTGAAAGTAAAATATTTATATTATATTCAATGTTGAATGGATTGTATCCATAAATTGTTAAATCCATTAAAAGGATTATAAGGAATTTTTAAAGTCGTATTTATAGTTTATATACTCTATTAAAAATTGATAGTTTAATTCATATGTATTAAGGATGGTTTCAGAAAGGCTACACTTAAGCATGAAGACATGTTTGTTGAAATTGTACTTGTTCATGGGCCATGGGAACTGACTAGTCAAAAAGGCCTGACTCGGTTAAAATTTTTATTAGGGGATATTTTTTCATGTTTATTAATTGAATCCTAAATTTAAACGATTTATTAATAAAATATTCAGATTCATGATTTATATGTGACTTGATACCCAACCCTCCATGATTGATTAAAAAATATTATAAATCTATTTTAATTAAATAAAAATATTAGATATTTAATAATTAATATTTAATAATTAAAATTAAATATTAATATATATCAATATATTATGTTTTTAATGTTCTTTTAGAAAATGAGTAGTGTTAGGGTCAGTCTGGGCAAGCCAAATTGACATGTGATTTTTTTAATACACTGAATATTAAAAGAATTGGGTTGAGGATGGTCCATCCAGACCCTATAAATAAATGTTTCATGTTTTTTCACTACCAAAAATGATTTAATTTAACCACATATAGGTCTATTTGAAAAGATTTATTTTTATTATTTTATATATTTTATGAATTTACAGAAATATTTATTAGGTCATTAATTATGATAATATTTCTTAAATTTATTTTTAGATGTTATAAAATAACATGAAAAGGATTGACAAATCCAATTATTTTTTCTCTGAGAAACTATTTGAAAAAAAATTATTCCTATACTGGAGGAAACAATTAATAAAGGTAATTAACCAAAAAACAAGAAAATAAGACAATTTATCTATGTATAACATATTATCTAGGAATTTATGATATTTTACTTTAAATGTCATCCACGGAAAAGGATATAAAAATAAAAATTTAATTTGACATACACATAATATAATAGAGTCACACAAAGAAGATTTTAGAATCATATAATTGAATTCACATATTCAAGATATATTTTTTCTTAATAGAAGTAATTCATGACCACAAAATTTTATTGACTTAGGATTTTTCCATTTGGAAATTGAAATTAGATATTCACCTAAATTGATATAAAATTGATACAGTATAAGATAATGTATCTATGGAATATACTATCATAAGATGATTTCTTTATGTGGTAAGAATTCTCGAGATATTGTGAGATATTTTGATATATAAATTCATCCTATATAAGTTAACGGTGATCCATGTAAGTAAATTAATATAAAAATATATATTTCCCTTCCTATTAGAGAATATAATTAATTATATTCATAGATTATGGGAGAATAAAAAATAAAGATTACAAATATAAAAAAATTATAAACATTGATTTACATGATTATGATTATTGTACTGTGGAATCAAAATTAAAATTTCCAAATACTTTCTAAATCCACTATCTATTTTTTTACTATGGTAAAATGGGATGAATAAGAAACCAACTACTCATGTTTAAATGGAATAAAATTGGAAGTTTTAAAAGTAAAATATAGCTAATTTGACATTGATTCACGAAAGTCTAGAAAATCATTCCACATTGCTGATATAAACATGTTTGACTAAAATTAAAATGGAACTGACTTGGACAGATGAGAATTTTTTATTCTTAACATGGAAGAATAACCACTTCATGTATTACCTAATAAATAAAATTAATTTATAAAATTTTCAATAATACATAAATTTTATTGATACTGAATCATTAGCTATTCCTGATGTCTTATTTAATTTTTGAGAATAATTGTTTCATAGGAATAAAAAAAGTACTGAATGAGCTATGAAGATTGACTATGTTGTAAGAATTTAAGTTTATTTCATAGTCAAATGTTCATAAATTATTTTTAATTTCACGTCTTAAGATGATGTGTTGTATATTTTTATACAAATAAAAATATTGGGAGGGAGGAATTAGTAGGGATATTTTGAGATGAAGAAGGAAATTTAGACTAGCCTATAGAATAATAAAAAAATAATCTAATGAAATGAAATTTATGGAGGTAGTTCTAGAATATATTTTTAGTTAAACAAAAATTAAATGGAATATTGGGGGAAATAAAAATTGGAAATATTTAATGCAAATTTTGGGATGAAAGATTTTTTTATCCACTCGAGACATCATATGATTCTATTAAAATGAATAAATTGTATTAATGGTGACATTAATATACATGAATACAATATAATATTGGGGAGAATAATTTTAATGAAAATAGATTATTCATTTCTATTAAGGATAAAAAAACACGAATCAGTTGTATCTCTTGAATAGAAAAATAATAATATGGGGCCAGAAGAACTCTCAAAGGGGAATTATAACAAGTGGAAATAATTTCAATGTATAATGAGAATGAAGATGTGTGATATGAGCATGTAAAATGTGCTCTGGTTTGAAGATGTTGAAATAATAATAAGATTATTAGTCTTCTAATAAAATATAAACTCTCAATAAATGTAAAAAAAGTATGAAATGATATAAAGAATCAAATTATAAATGGAAAAAATTGAATAGAATTTGAACTGATGATACAGTTCAAAATGTATAAGGTATTCTAGAACTCATGGGATAAGAGTATAAAGAAATTTTTTCACAAGACTAGTTTACTTTTGTTTAATATTTTACAAATAATATGTATTATAGAGTGAACATTGTGATAGAAATATCTCTATCCACATATTATATTTGGATAATAAATTATTGAGGAGAATATGTTAATCAACCAAATATGAAACGACATTGAGAAGGATCCCCTCTTTGGGCATGAACCTTGTTATATTATTAAATATTCATCTCTTATTTAAAATATCCCACAACTTGTATTATGTACAATCAGGTAAAGAATAAAGCATCGAAAAATATACAAATAGATATTTGGTTTTCAAATTCAAATGTGGATATGTTAAAATAGTATATTGAATTTGATCAAAACATTTCAATACATCCCCCCAAACACACATATTCAGGTGTCCACTATGGTCAATTGGGAAAAATAATTTGTATCATAACTATGGTTCCCTTTTAATTCATATTTAATTATTTATAAAAACTCTAATTAAAATCAAAATTTTAACTTAGAAAATTTTTGAAAATTTTTAAAATGTTTTTTCAACAAGATTTATATGAAGTGGAAATTTCATTCAAAATATTTACCTCAGATAAATTTTCTTCTCACCATACCTAATTTCAATACAATGATTATTTATTAAATATATCTAAAAAATAAAAATATAATTTATGATAATAAGTAAAAAAATATTATTATAATTATTCTTAATTAAAAATAATATAATTGTATACACGGGGTAAATTTTTTATTGAATCTCTTGAGAATGTTTCCTCAAGTAAATCTATATCATTATATAATGTAGAAATTATTAATTTCTAACTTCATGAAATTTATTCTAAAATTAAGGATTAGTTATAAAATTCTCTTTAATTGGCTATTATAACACCAAATGATTTTTTGAAATATTTTTTTCGATTTAATATAATTTTTTTGATATTTTTTATTCCACACATTACAGAATATGAATTTTCTGTGTGAAAACAATATTATCAACTTGCATTATATGAAACACCAATTTTATATTTTTCCTATAAGTAGTACCTGTATAAGATTGTTTTATACGAAACACTATTTTTAACTTTTTTTACAATCAATTCCATGTTTATTTTATAGCTTACATTACATGAAATACTGAGTGTTACTGAAAAATAATACATTAAAAATATTATTTTTTTATCAAATAAGATTTAAACTATTTTTTAAATTACTGGTTATGATTAGTTTTAACAAAATTATAAAAATAAAAGGTTTATAAAATGAATTCATTGTTTAACAATTATTTAGAAATCTAAATATATACTAATTGGTTATAAAGGAAATAGATTCATTTTTATTCTCCCAAAGAAGTTTCATCATAAAAAATTAAATTAATTACAATTTCAAAATGATATTCATTAAATATATAGTTTATATATTCAAAAAATATTTTTTATAATGAACCATTTTATTTTATAAGCATAATATAAGAACAAACCCAATTTTTGGGGAAAAAATTATAATTATCAAAAGGGAAATTTAACCTCCTTTTAATAGAATTTTTTTTCAAATCCAGTTTTTTGATAGTTTTAGATATTCTATATAAAACATTAACTTCATATATTAAATCATAAAATAAAAAATTAGTTTGGTTTAATTTCAAAAAATTTATGATATGTTTTCGGTTTTTATGAATAGTAAAAATACTAAATTATAATTGAAATCAATATTTTTTATCAAAATAATTTATAATGTAAAATTATATTATTGATTAATTTTAAAGAAAAAATAGTAAAATGGTTTATTAGTTAATTATTATAGTTTATTAACATTAATACTCTACATATATTAGATATAAAAATTCCCCAATCCTTTAAATTTTTCACTTTAATAACCTATTTTCCCAACCTATCAACATGAAAAATTTGAAATCAACTTCAGCCAATTCTAATTTTTGAATATGGAAAAATAGATTCCATATTTAAAATCATAATTTCCAAATTATTTAAATTGTACCATTTCACTTTTTGATATTATAAATAATAACAATATAAATATTTTTTTCTCCCACGGTGAAGCGTGAATCTTGAAATTAATGGTAAAAAATTATTATAACTAATATAAATGTAGCATAAAACATTTCCAAATTTTATTATATGAGTATGTTTCAACCAAAATCATCCTTGGGATGATTTTATATCCACTTATAGTTACCTGTAGGACACTGAAATTTATAGTATTATATTCAAAGGAAATACAATTTTGTCACACGTTTGTTTTTAATAAGAGAAATACTTTTAATAATATTTTATATAAGGGATAATATTGGATATAATTTTTTTGGAAATATAAAATTATTTTTTTATAATGATAATTTATTTATAATTAATAAAAAGTAAATAATTAAATCACCAGAAAATCATAGTTAGAGGCAAAACCTCTAACCATTTATTAAGAAAGGAAAATTTGAACAACAAGAACAAAAACCAAACACAACAGCTACAACACATCAAAACCAAACCCATCACCATATCCATTAAAAAAAATTCCTCCACAGTTGATGAATCCCATTATGAGAATTCATAATGCATTAGGACTTTGGAATACTTCCTTCTAAGGTTCAACTGCTCCAACAAAACAAATTCATTATTAGTCTACCCAGGGACTGCTCCACCTTCCTTACTGATGGAGGATCTAGTGGACATTGGCTTCGGTAGAAAGGAATAATTTTTCCTCAATCATCCTCGGGGAGAGATAGTCATAACATCCTGTTTTCCATGCGAACTCTTACTCACCCACTGAACAATGGCACTGTATGAGGGTCTGACCCTACCCTCATTTTCCTTCTCACTTTCAGAAGAATCCCTCCATTTACCAGAAACCTGCATCTTCTTATATTCCATCACCGAATTTTTCTGAAACTACCTATTCCTATCAATCAGTGTAAGACATTGCAGCGGGTCCATCACACAATGTTCTACAAATGACCCATTTCCTACTTCTACAATCACTGCATCCTCATTCTGACCTGCACATAACCCATTTTCCACTTCTTCATTCACTTCATCCTCAAGCTGAACCTGCAAACTGGATTCCCCACCCTCAATCTCTAGCCCATGAAAACAATTCCTTGTGAACACCGTAAACATCACACCATCATCCTTCTTAGCCTGACCAAAAACCTCGGACACCCCTATAGGTAGACTAACAGCATAGTTCACCAATGTAGAAGGAGACATTCCAACCTCATCCTCCAACATAGACCCTTGACTTCCTTCATTCACCTTGACACTGTTTGAACTCCTTACCACATCAACACCACCAGCAATCAACCCTCCTTTCTCTCGGCTGATATCAAGCAAGGACAATCCATTTGTGACACCAGGACCCTATTGCTCCCCTTCATCCACATGTGATGATTCCATTCCAGCATCACATTGGCGATCAGTTCCCAGGAGGCCAGTCCCTCGGTTTAGATCCTGCTTCAGTCTTGAATGCACTGAAGATACCATAGGGTTAACATTAACTTCTGCTGGCTTTTCCAAAATAGATGCAACCTGGTGACCTGTCCCAAGTGCATTGCCTACCCGAGACACCACATCAGACATCCTCCTCCTAACAGGTTTTCCTATCCTCCTCTCTAGGCCTGGGGACCTCCTTCTTGAAACATCAACAGTACACATAACATCTAAATGCCCCATTCTATTGCAGGTTGTGCAGTAATCCATCCCCGATTCATACACCACAACCTACTTCCATATAAATTCCTGACCCATAGATATCCATACCCAATCAACCGGAGGTTTTGAGATATCCACCTTAACACACAGTCGTGGATTGATCAGGTGACTCACTGTGGCTATTCGAACATCAGAACACAAAAAACAACCTACCAGATTCCCAAGCATATGCAAAATCCCAGGATTTTGGAAAGGTAATGGTAAATGAGGAAAACATACCAAAATCAGGATGGAGGTTGGGTCATGATTCATATAAATATCAAACTTCCACCGAAGGAGAAGAAACATAAAATTGTTACATCACCTGGGAGAATTGGACCATGCTCATATCAGGTCTTCCTCCAGGGCGAAACAGTTCATCAAATGGTGACTATAAAGAAGCACGACGATTGTGCGATCTTGCAAATCCCATTTTCCAAAAACAACCCGATCGAAATCATCAACTGACAGCCTATGATAATTGAATCTTTCCACCAGAGTCAGGTCAAGATGGATCATCACCTTAGATAACTCCGACACCGAAATCGGTAGTTGAGGATTACCAAGATGAAGGTTCGAAACCTTCGGACTTACTGATATCATCGAGAACTCCGAGAGATTCCGAGGGTTGGAGAAAGGTACGAAACGCGGCCTCCGAGGTGGCCACATGCCATCCGACCCATTCCCACCTCCAGGATGGGGGGGAACTATCTTCAGTCATGCTAGGGTTCCATCGTCATTGCCATTCGCACAGAGCTCTCGACTCCTCATTTCAAACATGTTGTGGGTAATGAGGTATTGGTGATTGCCACACCATGCTTATTATGGTCCCCATTCACCACCTGCGCGTCGCTCATCCCCATGCAGGAATTGTTTAATTAATGGAAGAATCAAATATGGTCTTACATGCCATGTATAGAATAAATAAGGCTTGATGGATGGGTTATCCAATTTGGGGGATATTTTTTGCCTTTCCAGCATGTGTGTCAGGTCTCTGTCTATTTAATTGTAATTATACCCCTATGCCCCAAGAAAAAATTTATTAAATGTTATAAATTTGATAAATATAAAATATTCATCCAACTAATTTGGAAGTACAAAATTTCATAAATAAATCATTTATTGTTTGTTTTTTATTTTATATTAACCATATTAACCCATAAGTTCTAAAATCACATGTTGTCACCGTAGTAGATGAACCGATTAATTAAGGGTAAATACCAAAAGATAAGGATTATAATAAGACCTAAACATGTATAAAAATTATTGGTTTTTATGATTTAGATCTATCATCATATCATCTTATAGATTACTAACTTCTAAGCCCTTTTTAATTGAATATTATATTTTTTTAATTTATTATCATAGGAGATTCCTAGAGTGACCCTCCCCTCTCTTATAAATGGATCTTTTCATTCCCTTTTATTCAGAACTCTAAATATATTGTCTCAGACAAAAAATACCCAAATATCCTTTTATCATTCTTCATATATTCCATGAATACTTACTTTGTACATAAATCATACCACATGAGTCCTTTTCTGAAAAATCAATAAGGGGTACCCAAAGATGATGTAACTTTCATCTATGAATTTTTTTTAATTTATTTATTTCTTGAAATCATTAAATTATTTTTTTAACGATTATATAATAACCACATTATCCAAAATAAACTCTTATTCTTTCATATTTAGGGTTTGACCATCAATCACACACACTTCCATCTAATTGTTAATAAACATATCATTCTTGTGAACGACGAACTGCCACCTTATGAAATGACGTTGTTCAGTTATCCTTTACCACCTTTATGGTTGAGAATTATGATGGAAGAAATATTTTTATTTGATATTTATTATATAATTATACTCCAGTAATGAAAATAACATTGCTACATTTTAACCATCTAAAAACATGGGAAATTGTTAACGTCATATGTGCGTATGTGTGGATTATGATATCCATGATGTGATGTGATTGGTTATTAACCTATACTATAAAAAAGAATTTTTAAGAATATATATGTTTTATATGATACAAAAATTATTCTATAACAATAGTATATCATATAAATTTCTTTATTTTAAACTAAAATCAAAATGGAAATTATTTTCATGCATATATATTAATTACCTTCTCCGGGAAAGGTGTATTCTATTTCATATATCTATATTTTATAATTTATTATAAAAGTTTATATATTGAATATATATGATATATATGTTGTTTTTTAAATTTTTGAAATTAATACAATCTAGATTTTAGTAAGGGTATTAGGAATGAAAAGTCAAAATACATATGATTAACAAATCAATTATTACCCGAAATGTTTCATTAACATGGAACGATTGATAAATGATTAATAAAAATTCATAAATAAATAATATATGTTATTAAATATATTAATATTATTATATTATAGATTTATTATAAAATATATTAATTATATAGGGGTTGTTAATGTGTGCAATGAAGTTGTGACTTAATGTAAGGGAATATCATCTCACTTTTTATTTTGGTGACAAACATTACATATTCACTAATCACATATTTTATTTGTGTATATAATGAAAAATGAAATTTTATATCATTAATTTACTTTATTAAATTATATTCTGTGATTTAATTTTTTCATTCATTTATGTGGTTTATGATTCTAATGTTACTCAATTAGTAAGGGATTTCCATCTAACTTTTATTTTCTGTGAGATACAATCCATGTTAACCACCTATATCATAAATTTGGTGTATTTACTAACTATGAACGTATAAAATGATTATTATATTTATATTAATGGTTAATTAAATGTCCATTTTAAGATATCTCGTTCATTGGGTTTATAGTTCAAAAGTTACCAAATTGGTATGCTAATTTTGTCTCAATTTCCCTACTTTGAGACACATGTTATATTATGCACCTAAATTATATTATGAGTGTTATACACTATCCTTTTACATGTTGTATAATTATTCTACTTATTTTAATTATATAATATGTTTTCTATAATGTTACTGTCTCTTTAGTTGGAAATCTGTGTTCATTCAAGACAATGATTTCTAAAAATGTTTTTATGGTGTTTTAAATGAACATTTATCAATTTTCAAGGACAAATAATTTCAAAGATGTTTAAAATTGTCCCCAATAATTCCTTATTACATTTCATTTTTGTTTTTAATGAAAATTTATTTCTAAATGTTTTATAATTTAAAAATCATTTTTCAGAGTAGAAAGGATATTTTCCCCAATAATTATTTCAAATGATCTTTCAAACCCATAATTCATATATGATAACAATAATTTATGTTACATGTTTTTTATTGAAGATATGGTTTAATTATACCATAATTATTATTTATATGAATTTTTTGTGTTTTCAATGGAATAATATTTATAAAATCCATTTCATATCCATGATTTATGTTATGATGATGTGTTTATTAAAGTAATTACTTTTTTGGGGTTCTGATATGATATATGCTTTATGTCCATGTGGAACCTATATTTTTGGTTCCCATTATGTGCTGAGTGGGAATAATATCTCTATCTAATTCATTAGGTAGAGATTTTTGTATCATTAGGTAATTATGGAAATAAATTCAATGGTCTGGATCCACTATAGGATTATGGAGAAACCCAATCCACTATGATATGAAGGGGAAACATGATCCACTATGGGAAGATGGGGTATCCTAATCCACTATGTAAAGAGGGAAAACATGATTTCTATTATGGAAGGGACTATGACATGGTATTGGGATGTATCCCCATGAGTTGGTGTAGTCCCCCTGAAATTCCCTGATAAGTTCTATCAATGTGTCTTGAATTATATGTAATAATTTTTGATACTTATCTATGTACGACAATTCCATTCTTATTCTTATGTTATGATATCATGGTTAATGTTGTCTATTTCATTATAATTAATGTATTATTAATTTCAAATCATTATTTTATGACTAAGGATTATTATAATGATATGTAATGTTTGATATTATATTTTCATGAACATGTTATCATTTCCATATGTTCATGATTATGTTTACATGTCTCCTGTGTATACCCTTTTTGAGGAATTGACCTCACACATTTTTATTTTTTCATTTACCCATGTTATAATCGTCAATTGTAGGTAGGGGTACTAAAGGGGGAGATATTTTTGGGAAAAATTGAAGTCCTCTAACTCAACTATAATTTCACGTTCCATGTATCCAAGTCATTAAACTAATATTATCTGTTGGCGTTTGTTTTTTTAATGAGTTAATTATTCCATAAAAGTGATGTAATGTTAATATATGTTAAAACTGATTTGTTATAATTAGTATTAAATAAAATTATTATTCACCCTTGAAAACATTGATAATAATACTTTATTGATATACATAGGGATATTTCCAAGGATATGTCTTGGGTTGTCTCTATAGATAAGTCATAGGAAGATTTAATGCGTAGGGAAATTCCGTAGAATTTTGGTAAAAGTTAGAGTGATTAGTTTCCAAGAATTACATCTCTATCTAGATACTATACTATGATGTTTACCTATCACAGATATAACTAGGGGTAATAAATCCAATAAAGAGCATCATGTCCAACTCAATTGTAACCTAATAAATCAAAATAAGCCTTTTTACACAGCTTATTCGACACTCCCATGGAGATTCATTGAAAATTAAAAAAGAGGTTATAAACTGTCATGAACGATCTAAAAAGAATTTAGAAATTAATAGCCTAGGATAAAATTAAGGGTTCATAGATAAAGGAATATTTCCTAATTTAAACATCCTTTAAGTGCGTTTTAATGATTATGTGGTTCCTTGCTCTGATAACCGTTTATAACTATTTTTTTGGTTGTAAACTATGAATGGAACTCAAAGTAACTATGTTAATGTTGACTAATAAGGAAAATTAAATGATACTTCTTCTAAAAAACTGAATGATATGGGATATAAAATGAAAAATCCAATTTCTATGCTCACAAAACATTATGATGTTATGAATAAAGATGAGCTTCAAAATAGACCATGTGGGTAACAACATTTTGTTTAGTCCTTCATGCGGAAACATGCACATTCTTTCAAGAATTATTTTAATGTAATTATTTTTGACCAATGGGTCAGTTCCATTGAAAATATATTCTCCGTTATCCAATGTTTATAACATGAGAAAATAATTCTTTCTATTTATCTGTTGTAAATTGAATCAAACAAGATGTTAAATCCTATCAAAAATATGATGATGTAATATGAAATTGAATATATTTATTATTAAGAGTTCATGAACTTATTATTAAATTTCTACTTTCTTTATGTTCTTTCATATAAAGATGGAAAATGTGTTCTTTGAGTTGATATAAAAGTATAATGACTCTATCAGCACCAAAGAGGTTAATTTAATAAGACTTATTATGTACACTTCTTGAATTATCAACCAAACTAAAATAAAGGTTTATAGGTTCTTCATTGGATTAAAACCAATTATAAAATGGAATAATAACAAATAGTTATTATTATCTATGAGTGGGTTGCTATTTATATAATAAAGTTGAAATAGAGGTTGATGATATATAACAATCTCATGATTTTAACCAGAAAAGGATGATGGGGTTGAAAGGGAAATCTAAAAACATAGAGATAAGAAGATGAAATTTCATTTGGACACTATATAAGGAATTTTCTAAGTAGGATGTCAGATTATGTAATCTAATATATTCTTAAATGTTTATAAGTGAAGGTTGTTTGATAATTGACTGTTTCACTGATGTAAAGAAGAAGTTGGCCAATGATGTGAATTGAGGGGAAACCTCACATGATGTACCTCCCAAAATTAAGTTCTTCAAGTGTAAAGAGAATTGGAATTATTCTAATAAAATATCAAATACAAGGGTTAACAATAATGATCATAATGAATAACTTAATAATGCCAAAGATAAATATAAATGTCATGTGAGCACTATTAGAGAGGTAGAGTATGACAATAATGTTGATGAATGTTCGAGTAATTATGTTATATAATTCAATAATAATGTTGTAGAAGTAATTTTTTATTATTATGGAATAATTAAACTCATTTATTGTTCCACTGTATTTTTTTCTTAAGGATTTAAGAGAATATTTTTAATGGTACAAGTAAAAAATAAGAGAAACTGAGGTATAAGGTAATATATTTAGAAACCATGTGACTAATTGAAGTATAACCCTAAATATGTTCATGATTCTGATATAATGATATTTGGATAATGATATTTTTGATATGAATATGTAAATTGGAAGGTAATTGTTTCCTTAGGACAGATTTAGTATTTGATGGAAATTGGTTTACACTATCATGGAGGATGTTTACGACTTTTTTCGATTACATAATTTATACAAGATACATTAAAACAATATGACATTCATTTTTCAATAAGTATTAATTGAAAACATCTTGTTTCAATAATACTTCATGAAGGTTTTCACATGCATGGAATGTGATAACCAAGATCTATCTTTTGATATATGGGGGATATATTCTAATCTGATTTAATTAACATTATTGTAATGATTTAGAATATCAAATTTCATATGGGTTATAAGTATTCAAATTTGTTGAATGGTTTAAGTTAAAATTAATATTACATTTTAGATATTATTTTATTATCTCATAATATCATAATATATGCATATTGGATAATATGAGATAACCATTTCATTGAGATAATGATATATGAAATGATCAATCATTCAATTAATGGATCCCAGGATCTTCTATCTCTTTTTGGAAAAATAAACTTTTTGTGAAAATTTATCATGTCGCAAAGGAGGGTGAGGTTGTCTTTAACTCAAGTAAGTGTCTCTTCTCATTAAAATAATTTGACTCTAGGGAAAAACATGAAATAGAAAAAAATATCAGGGTACCTTCTTTTCTAATGAATCAAATTTCCCCTTAGACAATAAAAGATTAATGGCTTGGTGATTTTTATCTTTATGCTAACCATGTTCTCTATCACTCTAAATCAAAACATGACTTTGATTTCCATTCCACATCCATGTTTTCAATTACCCCCTATATTCTCAAATGTGGAAACCAAATTATGAGTTACTTTGGATAACCATTATGTTTTCAGATTTCCTTTTTAATATAATTTCCTAGTAATCATTTTTATGAGGTGGGTTCCTATAAAAATAATTATCAATCATAAATCATTTTATAACCAAGATTAATTTGTAGGGTGAAATTCCTTTTAAGGGGGGTTGAATAAAACACTATGATGTTTTTTGCATTAATTATTTTTGATTAAAAATAATTTATTGATATTTAGAATTTAAAAAATAATAAATATACCATTTTATAGGTGAAAAATGTTATACTTATGTTCACATCTAAGAATCACCAAGTTGATATTTCACTACACAAAATGATTTTATTACCTTTTGATGTACGCAACACTATGTTTGTAATGTGTTACACAGAAATATGTGTTCTTTTTATAGCTTGCAATACACACAATACTGAGTTTTAACATATAATAGTATATTCTTAAAATATTTTTATTTATTAAAATATTATTTAACTTAGTAGCTAAATTATAGGTTATGAATAGTATTACCTATCTTATGAAAGTAAATTATTTATAAAATGAATTCATTTGTCACCAATTAATTATAACTAAATTATATACTAGATGATTACAAATTAAATAGTTTTATATTATATTTTCCCAAAGTAGTTTCATCATAATCAATTAATTAAATTAAAATTAGTTAATAAAAGTGATGAAATATATATGTTATATATTAGATAAAAAAATTATATTCATTTTGTAGATTATATAGTCATAAAAGAAGAACAAACCCAATTCTCTGCATAAAAAAATATTTTTTAAAGGCTAATTTTACAGCTTTTTAATAGTGATCCCATTTTAATCCTAATTTTGAATATTTTCTATATTATATTTGAGAAAATAAACTTTTTATATAAAATATTAATATAAATTTTTACTTTCGTTTATTTTTTTAATTTTTAAAATAAGTGTAATGTTTTTATGAATAGTATAAAATTCTAAATTTTAATCGAAGAAAAAAATTTCATCAAAATAACTAATAGATTCATAATATGTTTGTATTATATTTAATGTATAACAGGAACAATTTTTTATCACTTAACCTATTAGAGGTCATTAACATTGATTTAACATTGATTTTGGATAAAAACTGTTTCAATATTTTGCGTGCTTTAATATTAATAACATATTTTCTCACCCCATCAATAGGATTAATTTAAAATACCATTATAACAATTATGTGTTTTTAATATTGAAAATGGATTCCATATTTCATGTCATAAGGTATAGTTGTTTAAAAATAACCCTTTTATTTTTTTACATTTTGAATTATATCTTTAGTAAAAAAACGTTATTACAACAGCCAAGGGAAAACAAAGTAATTAAAGGGGGAAATTACATTATAACTAATATAAAATTACCATAACACTTGACCTAATTTCATTGGATGAATTTTTTTGACCAAAACTTCATAGGGAATATTTTATGTCCCCTTAGTGTTACATGGGGTAATTTACCACTTTTATAGAATACTATTTTATGTGAAGACAATTTTGTCACACATTTATTTATAACAATTTTTAATTATAATATAGTATCTCGTATGGAAGATCTTTGGATAATTTTTTTTTAAATATAAACTTTTTTTCTACAACAATGTAAATTTTTTTATAATTATTATGAATGATAATATTAAATTTAGTAGTTACATAACAATGATTAAATAATTGTTTAATTAATATAATAATCAAATAAATGATATTAACAAAATAATGGAGAAATATAATTTTTTGTTATTAATTTCATCGATAAATTATTTGTATTACATTGACATGTTGGGGAAAATTTAAATGATTTGGTTTGAAGTTATCATGATTTTATGATATTTTTTAAAAATCATGTAATGACTAGTGTCAAACATGAAATTATTAATATTTATCAATAAATAATATTTTTTTAAATGATATAAAACTTATAAATATTAAATATTTGACCAAATATTTAGGGTAATTTTTAAATGTCTTAAATTACTCATTTATGGTTATTTTTTCCTTTTATAGTACCTATAATAACCCATAATGAGTAAAAACACATGTTGTCTGGGAAAAAGTTAAAGGAATTAATTAAGGATTAAATCCAAATGATGACGTGTAATAATATGAGATATTCGTTTATAAAAATTATTTTTTGATAAGTCATAAAATTTTCCTCATTTAATATTCAAAATAACTCACATTGGGGTTATTTAATAATTATAATTAGTTTATATCAATTTAATATTTTTGGAGATTCCAATAGTTCCCCTCCCATCTCTTATAAAAGGGAAAATTTCCTTCTATTTTATTCACTACTATAAATTCCATGTCTCTGAGAAAAACTACTCAGGTCTCTTCCCAATGTTCTTCCATAAATACTATAATTCATAATTGGTTCATAAAACCTACAAATGGAGTCTTCTTAAGGAAAAAAATGGAATACCAAAAGAAGGGGTAATGTTAATCATTGAATATTTATAGTTTTTTCATAATTGTACCCCATAAATTATTTTTCATTTATGCTTATATAATATCCCAATTATCATAAATATACATGGATTTTATTATATCAATGATTTCACAAACACTCACAAACACATCCATATAATGTTTAACAACCATATAGTTCAAGTGTAGGACGAACTACCGCCTCACGAAATGACGTTTTTAATATTCATTTACAAAATCTTATTGTTGTATATTATGCTGGAAGATTTATTTTTATATGTTATTTATTATATATTTATTCTTATTTAATGATAATATCATGTCTAAATTTTTAACTCCTAACTATTTCAGAAATTGATAATGTCTCTAGTGCGTACGCATGGCTTACCATCTCCACGATGCGAAGTGATTTGTTATTCACCTATATTTTATAAAAGTTAATGGTATATTTTTGTGAATATTTATTTTTTATATGAAATAAAAATTATTCTTAAATGATAATATATCATATAATTTCCTTTATATTAACCCAAAAAAGAAAATTTAAACATCATTTATACATACAAATGGCCTACATTATTCATGAACATTGTGTTCCATTTGAAATATATATATTTTATAGTTCAATATAAATTATTATATACTGAATATATATGATATATAAGTCATGTTTATATTTTTTAAACAAATAAATCATTATTTAATTAGTAGGATCAATAATGGAATTGCAGAACACATATGATAAACACAGTTATTATTACATGAATCGTTGGTCTAACGTGGAATTGTAAATAAGATAGTAATATAATTTCATAAGTAAATAGTATATAGTATTACATATATAAATATTACTCTTTGATATATTTATAAAACACTCAAATTTATTATATAGTAGGTTTTAACATGTGCAATGGAAGTCTAGTCATAATCCACCGAAATTCCATCTCACTTTTTATTTCCATGAGATTCATTCCAAATTCTCCACCCACTTCTTTTGTGTGATGTATATAATAAATTAGGAAATTTTATATCATTAATTTAATTTAATTAATTATTTTAAATTCATTAATTTATTTTATTATTTTATGGTGTTCATTATTCTAATGTTACTCAATTAATAATGAATTTATGTCTCAATTTTATTTTCCAGGAGAAAGAAGCTTATTTCAATAACTATTTCTTATATATGGTGTATTTAATATTTTAGAAATTATTATATAGATAATATACTTATTTTTATGGTTATTTACATATCCATTTTATGATCTATATTTCGAGGGATTCATAGTCCCAAATTTAACCAACTGGTAAGCAATTTTTTAGGAAATTTTCTTTATTTGAGATGCATGTTATGATATACAACTATATTATTTTATGAGGTTTATATACATCCCATTTACATGTTGTATAATAAATCTCATTAATTTAATGATATAATATGTTTAATGAAATGTTGCACTCTCTTCATTCACAAATATGTGTTCTTTCAAAATAACATTTTCTATACATTTTCTAAAGGTGTTTTAATGAAATTTTATCAATCATTAAGGAGAAATAAATAAAAATATGATTAAAATGGTTTTAAAATATACATTATATGTTTTCAAGGATATTTTCAATGAAATAGGATTGTTAAATGTTTTGTGATTTAAAAAAATCAAAGTGGAAATGATATTTTCCTCAATAAGTATTTAAAAATATCTTTCAAAATAAATTATCATATATGGTAACATTATTATGTGTTACTTATATTTTACTCGGAATACTCTTCACTAACACCATTCTTATTCTTTCGAATAAAGATTTATATTTATAATTAAATCATATTTAGGAAACCATTTTATTTTACATGATTTATTTAATGATGATATGTTAATAAAAATAATTTGTTTTAATGGGATCAGATATGATTTATTATTTATAAACTTCTTTCACACATAGGTATGTTTTCCATTATATGATGGGTGTGAACTATATCTCCCCACATTTCATTGGGTAATTATTTTTTTCACTTTATATAATGATGGAAATTTATTTGAGGAGCTTAATCCACTATGGGATGATTGGTAATCCCAATCCACAAAAAAATAAGGGGAAACCCTGTCCACTATGGGAATATGGGGAAACTCTATCCACTATGGGGATATGGGGGAACCCTATTCACCATGAGAATATAAGGAATCCTGATTCACAATGAGAAGATGGGTAAACCCAATACACTATGAAAAATATGGAAAACTCGACCCTTTCATGGAAATTATTTTGAATGGGGTTGGTGGTTTGGCCCACCCAGAAAGTGATGTCCCCCTTATGTACACTAATTTGTCATATAAATACATATTAACTAATTTTGAATGACATTGTATGTTTATGTGTATTCCGATATATCTTGTCTTATTCAAATGTTTTTATTTCATGTGATATATTCTTTATTTCATTAAGACTTATGTATTATTAATTTTCAATATTTATTCCATGATTCATGTTTAAGATCATTGGTACATAGGATAGTGTCTTATATTTTCATGATCATGTTCTCATACCCTTGTGCTCATGATTATGATTAAATGCCTCTTTGTTTAACCTTACTGAGCATATGATCTCAAACATTATAATGTTTTCCCTATATTATAAAGAAAATATTTAGTTAGGGTTACTAAAGTGGATCTTCATTGTTGTTATTATTAAAGATCATTATCTAGACTATAAACTTGTGTTAGAAGTATCCAAATGAACTATACTAATAAGGTCTATGGGTGTTTGTTTTTATAATTTATTAAGTATTCCTAAAAATTGATATAATATTAATGTATGTTTAGATTATTTGGTTACAGTTTTTCATACATTTTCTTATAGATAAAGTTGTTGTTTGATGGGAAATCATAGCTAAAAATATAGTCTAATAGAATAGAAGAAGTATTGTTAAAAATGTGAGTAGAAACAACACACTCACAAATCTAATTAAATTTAAAGAGTAAATTTTCTCACATTCCAATAAAATTTTCTCTCAATTAATAATTAACATAAAGTAGATTTATATGAAAATGTGGTTTTGGGTAATTTAGATAAAGATGTGTTCCACATATTAAGGAATCTTCATCATGTCTCTATAAATGTTAATGGTGCTTAGATGGAGGTAAAATGTAAGATAATAAAGGATCTAGATAATTATATTCTTTATAAAATAAAAAATCATTATGATTTATTTATGAATAATAATAATGATGGGTAAGGTGTTATAAGATCATTGGTGGATGAAAATTACACTCTCAACATAAAGTTCCTTGATCCAATAAGTCATATTATGAAATATACAGACATAATCATATAAAAGATTACAATATGGTTCAATGAATAATGGTTCTTCCACTTGAACAAAAAAATATATTCAGAAATAAAATAAATCGACTCTATTCTATAGTAATAAATTCTTTAAAACATCTTAATAACCATCCTCCTCATGCTCATCAAAAAAGGTATCCCATAATCATAAAGACCCATCTTGTTCTAGATATTTCATTAGTCCCAGCAAAAAATCATTAATTATCTAAAAATTTCGAAGTGTAGAAGTTTTTAGAAATGCACAACATAATGAATATTTTATTAGAGAATTAACTAGAAAAATTAAGGACCGAATGGATCCAAAAAAAGAGCTAAAAATTAAAAATATAGTAATCATGCATATCTAGATAGATTACAAGCACCTGTAAGAGAAAGATATTTATAATTAAATGGTATTTCTTATAGTGGTGCATGAATAAAGCAATGGATTTATATAATAATATTTAATTATAAAGAGAATATTGAAACTGTAAATCAAGGGGGAGAAAACCTAAATGTATAAATAAACCTATAGATGTAAAATAGGCCTCACAAAAGAGAATAAATTTATCTTCTAATATATTATTTGAGTAATTCAAAAATTTCATTGGGTTTTCCATGGTAGTTTGTCACTACCATTGTGAATGATTGTAAAACACTAATAGGACACAAAAACTCACTAAATATAAGATAAAACTACTACAAACTAATAAAAAACAATTATTATCTCCCTTAGGAGATAAATTTATGATGAATACGGTTGGCTAAACAACTCTTTAGAAGTAAACAAAGAATGATAATCAGGGTGTAATTAAATAATAAATAAATTATTATATTTTAAAAAGATAGTCCACATCATGGACCATTTCATGATAGGCTTTGGCCCCATCCTTTAAAAAATGGACCATTTCATGATGACAATGAATGTCAAGAAATAATAAATAAATCAAAAAATGGAAAATCAAATAAATATGGGTGAAATTTATTAGGATAAACACGATTTCTCAAAAACCTTATGATGAAGTTATGAACATAGAAATTAATGGAAAGGTAAAAGGTCATAAATTGGTGTGTGAAAGGTGAAAATAGGAAGAAAAAAAATAAATCAGATATATGATTATTTTTTATGGATTGATGATGAAAAAATGCAATGATCTAGTTACTTCTAGTTATATAACTATTTCAACTATAAGTGGGACCACACTCAAGAAGAATGATTAATTTGTAAAGAAAGAGTGCATGATCATATGAATGAGTCCTTTATAATATGTAAGGTTTTAGATAAAGAAGGAAATGATAAATATATTTTAATTAATAATGTGAAATATCCCATTCCATCTATGAAATAATTTGAAAAAATAATGAAGAAAATTTTTCTAGATGTGAAGAGAAATGGAGAACTAAAACAAAAATTTTTTTATGGTGGCCTAAGGTGAACATTATTTTATTATACTTTCTTTACATGGTTCATAATTTTACATTTCATAAATAATAATAATTCATGGGGTGATAGGTTTAGTAAATTTATTTATTGGTAACATAATATTATTATTCAACAAAACTCAGAATCATTTATCCTTAAAGACACTATAATTGACCAAATTATATATATATCATTAATAAGAATCATCCAAAAAACCTGATGAATGAAAATGTAATAAAGGATTATCTCAAATGATCAGTAATGGGTGAATAAAAATTTTCTAATGTAGGATTTGATTAGGATAATTAAAAATAAGATCACAAGGGAGAGATCTTATTAGATATTGTGATAACCATAAAATATAAGTGGGATTAAAACTACATGGAAAACAAAGATAAAGCCAAAAAAATATCTAAATGGAATAAAATAATGTCGTGATTTATATCATTTTATACAAAAAAATTATCCTAAAAAATAATCACATAATAGAATAAAATATATTGTGTGAAATATAGTACCTAACTCTTTTTTAGATAGGTTATTTGAAGACAATGAAAACTAAATCATAAAAACATCCGTTTGAAAACATTGGTATTCATTATTATAAAAGTCATAATTACGAGTATCATTATAAAAAATAACCTATTTTATTTATGAAAAAAATGAAAAAACATTAATAGAGATATATTTAGATGAAAATATCATCTTCTCCCAAAATAAATAGTGAATATCATTCATAATGTAATGCCTTTGAAATTAAATGTTTAATAGGTTATTGTATTAATTAAGGAAAGGAGTTTGAGTTACCAAGTATTTTTATTTTACACTTGATTTACATAGTATATATTTAACCTCTCGTTTATTGGACATTACTACTTTCATTATGTATTTAAAATAAAATTATAAACATATATTATAAATATATTAACTAGATAATGTTTTTTTCATTATTTGGTGTTGAAACTCGTAGTTATTTATTTCATAAAAAACATCATGAAGAGGGTATCAATTATCACTAAGTGGATAAATGTTCATAATTTAAAGAAATTTAAATATAAAATAATAATTTTATCAATTATATCATAATTCCACTTTTCTTTTGCCAAAGGAAATGAATATGTGTTGTTAAAATGAAAAACGGAACGAACTGTTTTTCAAAGTGCTTAATGATTGAAAAGTGATATATTAATAAATATTTTTAAATAGTTAAAAAACCATTATATAGTCAATAAAAAATATTTAATGTATTATTTTTAGATTATATTACTATTATATTTCATCCCAATAAAATTTATGACATGTTTATTTTAATATCATTTGTAGTGGAAATTAAATTCGCAAATATAGTAAAATTTTATAATGATATAGTGAGTAATTAGATGTATTATGATAATTATAATTTCAAATATTCATATTATTAAAAAATTAAAATAATCCATATATCCCCCTTATTAATATTATATTCACCTTTAATGATTGGAGGTTATGACTAATAAAAGTCATAATTCATGGATGTGGTAGTCCACAATTACACAAGATTAATTATACCATTTCTCAATTAATGGATGAAATAATCATATATAAAAATGTTCATTTATAAATTTTATTTGTGTTAAATAAAAAATATTTATGAATGAAATTCATCCATGATGTCATACTTTTTTGGTGATGCTGAAAAAAATATAACATCACTTTATGGAGATGGTAATGTGTTTGTATACATGATCGATGAAATTTTATTAACATAGTAGATGGAAAGCTTAAAATAATATATTTAAAATTTATATAACTAAAGTTATGTATGAAAATTATAGGAATATAATTTCATTAATATTGTTTGATATGATTTAGGATGTACTAGATTAAAATAAAAACTAAGACAAGTTACAATCACGTTGTAAGATTTAGTTTTTTCATAGAAAACTATATCAAAATGAAGGCCTTAAGAAAACTAAATGTCAAATAAAGGTTATATAAATGGTATATTTATATATGAGGACAATATTTGGATATTTTCATCATGAAATTCTAATTATATGTTAGTCTTGAAGTGGAGTAAGTGCTACATTTTATATGGGAATAGAAGTGTGTTTTTTGATATACATATTGAATTTCAATAATTTTATGGTAAATTTAAAGATTTGTGGGCTTGAAAAGGTAAAAATTAGAAACTTTAATGTGTTTTTGTCAATAATAAACCTAAAAATCCAATTCGAATAAATTTTTAACATGTTTTTTCAATACCCCTTACCAAAATACTTTTTACCATTTTTACATTTACCTGGGTAAATAATTATTAATATAAGTGATTAATTAATAGTGACCATATTATCTAATTTTAACATTCTTATTTATAATATTGAAATAACTTTATCATATTAATTTATGATGTTTTAATATGTTACTTTTAAAATAAATCAATTTAATCAAGTAATAGTTCTTTTAGACAAAATGTGTTTTTAAGAATAAAATTTATATATAATTTATAAATATCATGGTTACTTATTTCCATTAAATATATTGTTTTATCATAAAAAAAGATAAAAGGTTTTCATATCTATTATAAACAAAACTACGTATTAAATACTTATGATTCAATGAAAAGGCTGAAAATAGGTTTTTTATAATGTAATTTTTTATGTTTATTCTATAAATATTGTAAAATGGAATTAAAAGGATAAATAATATTTTTAAACGAATAGTTATATTAATTTAATATATTTTCTGTAACATTAAAAATTAATTTTCAATTTCATGTTTATATAATTTTTTATTTAAAAAATTATTTTTTTGTAAAAACCTTTTCCTTCGAATAAAATTTTACATTTTCAAAAAAATATCAACATTTTGTACACATTAAATATTTTTCGTAGGATTTAACATTTGAATTTTATTTTAAAAAATTATATTATATAATGTTTAAATTTATTTTTTAAAATAAAATACATAATATAAATAATTAAACATTTATTGAAAATATTCCTTTTCAGTAAAAAAATATTTTATTTATTTATCATCAAAATTAAATACCATTCAATGGTTTACCATCTTAGTAATTATTATAGATTTATCAGTAGTGTTCTTATAATATTTTGTGGTTTCTCTTTATTAGTATTATCATGTAATGAATTTTTTAAACAAGACATAATTTTTACAATGTTTAGAATTTGATGTTGTTTCAAGCATATCAGTTTCCCAACAAATTCAATATTTAAAAAAAAATATTAATTGGTTGAAAATAAAATCAAAACCCCGCATATCCCATTAATAAGTTGAATATTTTTCACCTTATTTCTATGTAAGTTCAATTTTTATTAAATTTAATGAATTTATTGTGATGATGGTTGGAATAGGTTCCTTGAGCTTGGGATTTAAAATGAGATATTGTTGGAATATATTTATTCATGTCAATTAAATTTGAAATTTTTGACTTCCCATCCAAAATAAAATAATTAGGTATGATTTTATTCTATAATATAATTTTTAACACATATATATTATTTATATAAAGGGGTGATTATTTAACCTAAGACATAATACCTGTCACGTGAAATGTTTTTACATGTGTGTTCATGTGATTAAAATATAATAAAACATACATAAAATCATTATGGGGTAACAACAGAAGGTGATATATAGAAACTGGTATCACATGGTGTCAAAATATTAAAAAACATATTTTCTAATCTTTTTGATCATATTTTTTACAATGGTTTATCCCATTTATACTTGGAGATGATTGGTTAATGGAGTATTTCTAATAGAAATGTGATTCCAAATTTAAATTAGTCAGTTATTGCCTAGTAAAATGTTTTAAAATTTACTTACCATTGATAATAAGACACTATTTCTAAAATCCTTATCAAAATAAATGGAAATTTAATTAATATCTAAAAATGGGGTTGATATCATAAGGATAGAATAAGGATTTAATTTAATTAAAATAATTGGTCTAAAAAAATATCATGATTTATATAATGTCATTAAGGGGAGAATAATGGAATTGAATCCCATCCTTATGTGTCTATGAGATAGAGGACCATTTCCTTCTGTTCATTAATTTTCAATAATAGTTAGATATAATAATACATTATATTTGGAGAAAATATGACATTGAATTTGAATTATATTGGACATTTATAACAAATGAAAACAGTGTTATTGAAGTGATATTTATTGTGATGGTATTTGTTGTTAATTTGAATTTAAATGTGAGGTGATGACTTAGGGTGGTGTATGGAGATGTTTATACCCAATGTTTAAGTGAATTTTTATCCGACATTAATGGTAAATGATAAGAGGATGTTGTTGATGCGAATAAAGGCTTGATTTGATAGCTTCTAGGTAGTTGATAATATATTTTATTATTATTAAGTGGAATTTTATGTCTATCATGTGTGATTCATTTATTGGATGAAGCACTTTCATTATCACTTGAATGAAGTGAAATAGAAATGATAAATTTACCCCATTGAATAGATTTCACAATTATGAATAATTGTTTCTAATCAAAAAGAATGCTTAGGAGAACACTTCTTCAAATATTTCAAACCCCGAAAAGGATTACCAAGTATAAATGATATTTTATCTATTGTTTATAAAATCCTAGATAAAAGTTTATTTTAATTTAGATGGATCAAGATTTATTTAAGAATGGCTCATCACGATGTGGGAGATATGTCCATTGAAATATTTTTTTTATTTTATATATTTCTAAACTATGTAATAATATTTATTGGGTTTGTAATTACTTTAATAATTTTTTCATATATTTGATGATGTTTTGACAGTATTTTAATAGGTTTGATAAATCTTGAAAATTTTTACACTCGCCCTAATCTAATTTGAATAAAAATGGAAATCTTATAATGGAGCATGAAAAATGATAAAAGTAATTATACAATGAAACTGGAAAATAAAATAATTTATCTCTCAGCAATAAATTTACTAAGAATGTCTTATATCATATTTTTTTGATAATTCATTGAAAATGATCTAAAAAAATTAAGTTATTCTATACATGAGAGAAGAGATATGCGTATAATAGATTTTAAGATCATGTTACCAAGTTAACATATGCAATGAATATTTGATCTCCAAAGAAGTAATTCAATACCTCAAACTTTATTTAACTAATGTTTTCTGTATTGGTAAATAGATTAGTTCAATTCATCTAGGTAGATGTAAAATAGAAAATGTGTTAAAAATTACATCTATGTTTGAGACCATCCAAAGATAATTCATTTTTATGAGGGTATTTTGGTGAGATAATTATTTATTTGGATATATAAATTATTATTTCATAAGATAATGTAATCATATGTACGTTATTTCGTTTATATATAAAATAATTGAATTCCAAATAAAAATGGTCGTACATAAACTCATTGAATTATGAAAATTGAAAAATTAATTTTATGGAATTTCCAAATTCTAAAGAATAATTATAAAATTTTGATTAATATATTCAAAATTCAAATTATGAACATTGTGATACTTATTAAATCAATGATTGAATTTTTTTGAGTAACGTCAAAAGATATGAAGATGAATCTAATTTTTTTTATTATGTGGAAAAATATTTCTAAGGTTTTCAATAACATTGCAGATAATTTCAAATAGATACTTCAGTGTCTATTAATGCTTAAAATATAATGATCTGAGATGGTCTACATAAAAACCAAAATGAATTGAGATAGATGAATATGAACTTTCTATAGCTATATTATTAGGAATAATAATTCATGCATTCCTTGATTTAGAAAATCAAATTATATAAATTTTAGGAATAATATAAATGGATTTTCATTAAATATAAATTTGTTACTCCAGGATTAAGTGCATTTTAAGTGATCTATTTTAGAAAAAGAGTAAAATTAGAAGTTATATCATAAATATTTGTTGTGATATAAGAATAATTGTTGACTAGAAAATATAATGTTTCATTTCAGCAATTGACTTCCACTATGAAAAATAATTTATTGTACATTTTCTTATATATTGAAAATTGGAAGTACAGACTCATTATAGATATTTTCAGATAAATAATATTATTAATTTGATGCTATAAAATAATAAAATATATTTAATGTTATATAACGAAATACATATCATGTTAATATTTTTTGGATTAACCTTTGAGGTGAAAAGGGTGTATGAGAAAAAGCATTGGAATTCAAAAATTGGTTTTATATAATGTTTCATTTGTGCTAAAAATTTATATGTCGACTAAACCTAAAATTTATTAACATTTAAAAAGTAATAATGAAGTTACGATTTTCATCTATATATGTGTCTTGAAGATTCAATTAAGAAGAATAAAGATATAGATGAATGGGTTGGAATTACATGGAAGGATTCAAAATAATAGATAAACTGTGTAGAAATTATTTCCCTTAAAGAGAAAAAGTAAGGTCATGAATAATAATTATAAAATAAGAAAATGAAAAAAATTTAGAAACTATAGGCTATAGTGAAGAACAATAAGAGTGACCTAGGCCTATATAACCAATTGGATATCAAATAAAAAAAGGAAGTGTAAGTAGGTATGTAGTTATCAAAGAGAATATAAACTTATTAGAAATGTGAAGACATATAGAAAGAGATGTAATAAGTATATGTTGGTATGTCTAACATGAATGAGATTGTTTTTAATTTTCAATGGTAGTTAATTTCATAAAGAGTGTTTCTAGCTATAGTTTTTTGTAATGAACTAGAATCATTGAATATTACATAGGATGATCTTCTCGAATGAGTTAATAAATACATTCTTGTAATCAAAGAAACATTATGCTGAATAATAAAAAATTGTATTAATGGTACAATGTAATATAGTGAAAATTTATAATCTACATTATGATAATGAATCTTTTAATGAACTTGTAGGACACAAGTATATAAAACTATGAGAGAATACATATTTTCTTGAGTCATATAATAAACCACACATGGGTAATGTTACAGGAAAATTTTATAGGATGATCCTCGTCCACCCATTAAAACTATTTATTTTATAATAGTATAGATTAAATGTATCAAAATTATTTCACATAGCACTGAGTAGGATTCCTAATTTTTGTACAGACCATGAAAAATTATTTCCTACTAATATATTGTTTATATATCTACATTTTATTTGGGAATTCCTAATTCATTAAATCATAAAATATAAATTCATTTATTCATATATATGAGGGGTTTAAATACCAAATGGGGTTAGTTAAAATGATCATTTGTATTTTGTTAAATAAATTATCCACAACTGATTCACCCTCCCCCTTGTTCAGGTGTGTCTAGACTATCCACTAGGCACAACAACAAGTAACTCAATCCAAAACAATCATGATATATTTAGATAAAATTGGTTTTTGTCTATCAACAAGTGTATAAAATTAATTATTTAATGTAATAAATTGAGAATAAAAAATTTAATTGGTGTACTAGACATGTGAAAGAGTATCTACATTAAATTTTAATTCATGTGAGTTCAAATTTTCATGTATAATTAAATAATTAAATAATTATTTTCTATGAAATAATACATATTAATGATTTATATAGTAATTTTATTCAAAATATACTTCTTAAGAATCACTAGTGATATAAAGTGTATATATTCTATGAACGTCCTATAAACATACAAATTGAAAAGACTAAACATTTTTTCAAATAAAATCATTTCCTATGAAATAATATGATATTCTATGCAATAATTCACGTTTTGTCTGTACATGGTAAACAAGAATGGCTGCAAAAAAATTCACATTCCATGTAGTGTGATGGTATATATAACGTATTTTTTAAACCCCATAAATTGATTTAAATAGTATTATAGGGGTACATATTTGGTAGACTTTAGTACATGTCATACATGAAATTCTATACCGAATTTAATCTAACCTGGATAAATATAATTCATTTTCCTGGTCAATATATGTCACATACTAAATAATTTTTGACAAAAAAATTATTTTAAAATTATATTAAAATAAAAATTATGAGATTCATAAAGTCTTTTAGATATTTATAATTATGGTAAATAATTATATCATTAGTTATTTCATTCATGAAATTTATTTTAATAATGTACAAATTAAAATGAATAATTAATAATAAAAATATTGGTCCATTTTATTAAGTAGATCATTAGAACATGACTGAATTAAGTATTTTTTGGGTTTCTATTTAATTTTTTTATTTATTTCATTTTTGTGTGATAAATTTTACAATCAAACTAAATATAATGAATTTCATATCATTACTTACCACATTTTATTTAATGACCTCTATATCCATTATTTATTAATGTTACCCTAAACTATTGTCTCCCACACCTTTGAGGGATTATGATTATGTAAATAAATAATATCCCATTTGTACATGGGTTTTCAAGACAGGTAGAATGTATAACCAACCAACGTGATGAATAAAAATAAGCAAGAATGTTGCAAATTGATCCATGAATCAGCTCAATATTTTATTCCCCTATGGTCATGAATTATTATAAATTCTACTTGATATAATATTCCAAGGTTAAGAGAAAATGATCCTACCACATTTTTATTTTATTCTATTTAGTGAAATGTAATGTATTTATTTCGTATATGAAATGTTTATTTGATATTTAAACACGATTAAATAAATTATATGAGTTAAAAATAACTCAATATGACATAGAATAAATAAATTATGCATAAATTATTATTTCATATTAGGTTAATTAATTATATAAAATATATATAATATTAACAAGCACATAAAATCCTAAAATAAACAAAATTTACTCATAAGATAAAAAATCCTCAAGAAAAATATTGAGTTAAATAATGACTTCCATTAATTGAGTAAGAGTAAAACCACTATTCAATGTAATTTTTTGGCGTATATTGGGGTGTTTTAACTCAAAATTTAATACTTTTATTAAAGTAAAATGAGATAAGTGAGAAAACAAAATTTTAATGAGGATATGAAATCATGGATCCCAATGTAATCGTGTATTAATATATTCATTAATTATAAAGGTATAGAACTTATATAAGATAATAAAATGAAATCAATATATTATAAACCATTCAATTATGATATGTCATCCACCTTGTTCTCCTTATTCATAGTGTGAAAAAATTAAACATGTTGATCGAGTAAATCTCTAGAAGTGCGGATATATTAGGTAATTGACTTGTGAGTGAGAGGTTTCCGGAGTAGAAATTTAGACATCATAGAGGATACTATTTTCATAGAAGACAACAAAATGTTATATTGTTTTCGAAATGAGAGAACATTAAAATTCACTCTAGATTTCTATATTTGTAATTTACCTTACCCATAAAAATAAATGATTATCTAGAAAATAAAACCCTTAATTCTATGAATAATAACACCTCCCCAATATATTATCTTTTTTCATTCTCCATCATTATTGATTTTGATATCATACAAGGAAGAGTTCTAACAAAACCATATACCATAAAAAATAATGTCACCATTATCCATGGTCTGATATTTTAAAGGATCATGTTTAAAGATAGTGTCTAACAGTGTTTTCCATTTAATCATTGTATCAATATCATATATAATAAAGAAAACATTAAATTTATATTATTCTAATGGGAACCTCATGAATCTATTCCCAGACTCATTACATGACTCAAAAATGATCAGGAATCTCACTGTAATTATTATTCCACAAGCATGTTCTTTTTATATTCAAACGTCATTATTATGAAACCATGAATCTATGAAATTCAACAATGGATACATAAGGGTATTTATTCCCTTATAGACCCAAAGACAATTTTAGATAACAACACCAAATACACATCAATTAATGGATGATGTGAATCTTCCCCTTTAGAATGATCAAAGTATGAACATATAGTTTTTAATTTTATCCCATTCTGTTTCACTTCGATTCAGGATGAATTCAATTATCATCAGACTCTAAAAACATTTTTGGTCAACATGACAAACTTAGCATTAAGGTCTGATTTTATAAGGATTAATTAATGTTGACATGGGGAAATTTTTGAACAAGTTAAGGTTTGTTATTTTAGTATTTGGGTGTCTAATTGAAAAATCTAGGAACAATTAGTTAATTATATTAGAAAGATCTCGTAATAAAATACCTTAGAGTAATTTGGCATGATCAATTCAATATTATTTCAATGGGAGTATGAATCATTACTTCTAAAATATCAATGTGATAGAATAATCTAAATCAAATTTTAGGTCTTTGAGGATATTATTAAATAGTTGGAGATTAATAATGTTAAAATTTATTGATTCCCAATGGGTAATCAAAATAATGAACAAATATATTCCATCATTATTTATATGAAAATGAAAGTAAAACCACGAAAATGTCGTTATAATTACTATACAAAAACAATTTTATCATGATTATAGATTTCTATGATTATTCTAGTTGTGTATACAATAAAAAACTATATATTTTTTTTATAATACCATATACATGTTCATCCACCTCAATAAGTAAGTGGGGGTGAAAACAATATTTATAAGATATATGAAGACGATGATTGAAATTCCTATTTTATAACGCTGTTAGCTATGGATAAATTATTAAAAATTATACAAGAGGATATCGATTGTTTAACTTTTATAACACATCTCCAAAAAAATTAAAATGCGAATGAGAGTGTAAAGATATATAATATTGTTAGTTCAATATAGCATTATAAACTACAATCTGGATACATCGATAGTTTCCTTTGTTTGATTATTTTGATGTACATGGTTGAGTTTGATCGTTCACTATTTATTGTTGGTGCACACTCTTTTCACCTCGTGTTTCCACTGTAAACTTTCTTATCTTAATAAATTATTGAGGGATGTGAGTTGGGTGACCAATTCATGTCTCCATTTGTAAAAAAAATGGATGAGTTTGAAAATTTTAGGCTTCCATATTTATAAGAAATTATTTGTTAATCTCACCTTATCATCTATACCACAAGTATATTTCATATTTTTTAAGAAATATTGGATGATTGGTGAGGTTAATCCACTAAAAAATCTTTTAACTATGCCTCCATAGGAAGAATAGGATCGGTGGAAACATAGTTCCTCACCCAAAATGGAGAACGAGGTTAAATCCAAGGTTGAAAATACCATTTTCTATTTAAGGTACATTGATCCATTAAAACATACGTCGAAGAGCCTAATAATTCAGAGTGATGTAAATGAATAGAAGGATATATACATCACATGTGGTAAGAAAGTTCATTTTGAGAGTAAAAAAAACGAATTAAATAAGGATAAAGAATATGCTTCTACATCATTTATATTCACCAGTGTATTTATTATTTCTATTTTACTTATTGGGTATTAAACACAATAAGGGGTTCACGGCTTTGTCTATGGCTCCCTTCCTCCCACGCTCATTCGTTGCTCCACCCTACATTGGAATTGGGTTCAGTGATAGTGGTAGGTTCCCGAATGCTGATGTTGCTGGATGGTGGTAGTGGTGATCTGTGTCCATGGTCTACGAAAGTCATCGATCTATGTGTGTCGGCAGTGCGACTTCCTATCTCCTCATAACTAGATCTGGTTTGGAAGACTAGATCTGGTCTGATGGAAAGTAGAAAAATGTGATGGGGGTGATCATACTCTGGTATATAGTTGCATTGGGGGTGTGGTTTTTGACAGTCATGAAGGCAGCGACGACACTTGTCTGCAGAGCAGGGGGAATTGAATGGTTTCAGGTTGCCCATGTCAGCGTAGATCTATTCCAAATTTCGAGTTTTTTTATACATTTTTCAAAAAAGAAATACAAAAAATGGTTAGGGAAAAAATCAAAATGCGCTGAAAAGGCGGCATCCGTGATACCGCCTTTGCATTTCAGGTGAAAGGTGGCATCGCGGATGCCCCATATGCACTACATGAGAAAGGCGGCACCGTGGGTGCCGCCTTCTGTGCGGATCGCTAACGTGGCAAAGGCGACACCGCAGCTGCTGCCTTGGCATCCATGCCCTATAAAAGGGAAGTGCCCCCTCCCCTTCTCCTAACATCGAAAAACCCATTTACCTATCTTTGTTTCCTGAATATTTGTGGGTTTTTATGTTTATAGTATAATTGTATGTGAGTGTTTGGAATGGATAGATCAAGGAGGACCTGCAGTCGCCTTTTGAAGATGATATAGGATAAATATTTGGTGATGAAGAGTTTTATGGTCTATGTGGAATCATTGGTGTTTTCATCTGATCAACTGGGCCTAGGGAAATGGGGTGACAATTGTAGACGAAATAATAATTGTTGGATGCATGGTGGTGTTGAATGGGTTGGTATTTACAGGAATGGGATCATATTTAAGAACAAGGTTTTTCCTATAAAAGACATTGGAATTTTATTGATGTTATTCCAGAGCAGCACCTTCAGACAGTGTACGATTCTAAGCCCCAGTGTTGCCGGAATTAAATTTTCAGTGCATTCGCACAGGGAACACAAAATAAATGAAATAACTCTTAAATGGTAGCTCAGACGGGAAAACTAAGGCCAAAGATGAGTCCAGAGAGCGTCTTTTACCCTAGGCAGGGTGTATGTTTCACGAGCGTGGGCCTTCTGTGGAAAATGCCACCATAGGCATTTTCGTAATTTAGTGCCCGGAGTCATTAAATTCTATAACATTCAAACGAAGGGTCGGATTAAAATTCTGAGACCAACATTGTTCTTGGGAGGTGGTGTTTATCCTAGGGGAGGATTAATCTTGACCCCTCCTATAGTTTCAGATGCGGTTCAATATGGGGTTCTTAAAAATTAATTAAAATTAGAATTAGTTTTGTTTATTTAAACCATATCCCTACCCCCTATTTCCCTTGTTCTTCCCCTAGTGGAAGGATCTCCCAATCGAGGAGCTCCCAACATCAACCTCTTATCATCCTCCCCCGAGCCAAGCGAAAGAGACAACGGTGGTGGTGCGATGAAGGATCAAAGCATTGGGCTATGCCTAAGAGGTAGGATCGTTGCACTTTCATTTTTTTAATTTCCACATCACCTTTGAGCTTGATTTGTAGAATTGAATTGCCATTATTTTGTCGAGTGAAGCCGTTGGTTGTGTAGTATTTTTTCCAAGATATCCATGGCATGTATCAAATTGAAAATATGTGCTCCGAGATGATATCAGTCGTCAGCTGAAGATCTGTAGGTTTCTGGAGGTTTTCCGGAGGTTCTGGCCGGTCTGGCAGCGGGCGGCTCGGCTAAGGTGGTGGGCGGCTTCAGATCAGGCAGAGGGTGGCTCGGCTTAGGCGGTGAGTGGCCACGGCCAGGCGAGCGGGGCTCTCGGACAGCGGAGCGGTGAGGCACAGTTGGCGGGCCGAGGGAGATGGCGGTCAGACGAGGGAGCACGGCAGGTGGCCATGGGTGGCGGCATGGACGAGCGGAGGTGCCAGGCGAGGGCACGTGATAAGGAAAGAAGGGTCAACTTTGCAGGACGGGTTGATGCGGGAGACTCGGGGTCCTTGTGACCCCGGTTCACCGAAATGGACCCGCACCTCACGGGTCCTGTGGAAATAGTCGGACCGGCTGAGCCGGTCCGAGCGAGACGGGCCGGCCTGCGCGGTGAACCATGGTCTGGTTTAGGTAGGGTGGGTTGGTCGAACCGGCCCGACCAACCTCCTTTCGTCCAATTATATTTAAACGCCCCTAAAATTCAAACCGTAAATCAGATTCGCATTCCATAAGCGGCAACACGTTCTTTGGATAGAGAGAGACATTTTGAGATGGTCATAGAAATTTTTAATTCCTGATATTAGGGGCTTTGTGGCACGATGCGTACATTAAGTCCATTGGTGTTTATTCAGGAGTTCTTGTTTTGGATGGTACCGACATATTTGATGTCCGATTTGAGCACTGTCAGCGGCATTGGGACCCTGGCACGGAGGCGGAGCTTTCCAGGATGGTTTCATGAATTGATGATGGAGTTGAGGCGTGGGGTCAACGGCCCGACTTTTAAGCTACTAGCAACATTTAGAAACTTTTTCATCAGATGTCTATTTCGGGTGTGCGAGCAGTCAATTATATGTGTTTTTCCGAGGTTATTGCAATGGAGAAATCTGGCCGCTTTAATTTTACATGATGGTGTGGGACCCATGAGGGCCGTATTGGGAGTTAGTCGTGATTTCTATCATTATCACCGGGTGTCTGTTTCAGACAAATGGATAGTCAATATTGTGTAATTTTTCGAGAGGATTGCAACAGTGCGATCCGTTAGTTGCGCTTCGGGACCGAGATGCGGTTCCCACAAAGCACCGCTTATGTGCGGTACGGAGAAATGAATCTTTTTCTCCGGATATCCGTTGCACTCAAGTGATCAGTCAATTTGACGTGTTTTCTTGAGGGGATCGCAATGGTGCGACACACCCAACTATTTTCGGGACCGACGCTCGGGACCAAAGGGCGTCGTTCGGGCATAAAGCAGTGTTGAATGACTTTTACGTCAGATTTCCATTGGAGGCGAGTAAATAGTCTATCTCTCATGTTTTTTTGTGAGGATTACAATGGTAGGATCCATTTTGATGTCTGGATTCTCATTTGAGATCTCATTAAATGGGGAAGCATGAAATGTGCTTCAGTGGCAGTTCTTCTTGTTGTGCTTGGAAGTGAACCAATAGATTTTGATTGCGTTCACTCTAGTGTGAGTGAAGATGATGCATAAAGATATTTGTTTGTTCATACAAGCATCGTGGAGGAATCAGGTTAGCGAAATTGCGTTTACAACTTTTTTCATTGACATCGGGTGTCGTGTGCACGATAGCCCTCGGGCTGGAAATGTGGCATACTCTGGGATTATATAGGAATTCTTGGAGGTACATGTTAGAGTTGGTACCTGAGAATGTTTGTGATCTTGGTTCGGAGATGTTTTTGGGTCACACATCGTGTGGGCCCCATGTGCGGATCATGTTCTACTTTTATATCGTTGACCACTCATGATGTAGAGGGTCTTCCTATTCTCAATGGTTTTGACTAGCAGGGTTGAGTGGGTTTCCCCCTTGTCCTATTCACAATGGTTTAGACAAGTAATGTTGAGTGGTTTCCCCTAGTTTTGTTCTTGATGGTTTGATCGACGGAGTTGTTTGGGTTTCCCATTCTTCTTTAGCCGTGTGGGATTCAATATCACATCCCTTCATGTTCCCTGGTATTGTTTTTGTGGATTCGGTGTGACAAATACATTACGTGGGCACAGATCCTCTACCCAGGAGGTTGTTTCCAGTAGGGTACGGAACCCCAGAGAGCCTAGGTACAGATTCCCTAGCCGAGTATCGAGATCATATCAACTTTTCGTGGTCTACCATGACGTATTTCCCTAGGAAGATCAGTTCCAGGTTTGCCCTACTGCGGGGCTGGGCATGGGGTTGCTCATCGACTTCTTTGGGTTTACCCTCCAGCAGGGCTGGGCAGTGGGTTGCTCATTGACTTCTTAGGGTTTACCCTCCTGCAGAGACTAGGTAGTGGGTTACCCAACGACCTCTTAGGGTTTACCCTTCAGTAGAGACTGGGTAGTGGGATACCTGACTAACTCTTAGGATTTACTCTCAAGAAGAGACTGAGCAGTGGGTTACCCAACGAACTCTTAGGGTTTACCCTCTAGCAGAGACTGGGCAATGGGATAACAGACGACCTCTTAGGGTTTACCCTCAAGTGGAGACTGGGCAGTGGGTTACCAGACGACCTCTTAGGGTTTACCCTCTAGTGGGTCTAGGTAGTGGGTTACCTGATGACTTCTTTCAGACTCAGTCCATTCTACAAGGCTAGTATGCGGCTTTTCACCATGACTACCGGAGCGAGACCCTTGGTTTTATGGGTCAGTGATGTGATGGCTTCAACTTTGAGCATACCTCTATACATTTTGATATTGATGAGGTGTGGTTTGACATTCCCCAGTACACTCATGTGTGAGGGGAGATTTCCCCACCAAGACGCGTCCTTGAGATGCGACCTAAAACCGTGCGGGCGAGTCAGTGCCGCCCAAAGCGGAAAGTGTCGAGGTGCGGTGATTTGAGCCCCTTGACATGCAGTTCAGGGAAGACGTATGGGATACTAGGCATCAATGGTGTTTACTTCTAGGACTATAGGCTACTCACTTAATTGGGATGAGTTACAGGATGGAGATCCCCTTACGATCATGATCAGGTTTCTGGACAGAGCATATATATATGTATACCTTCTTCCAGTACCTACTCATGGGTTTTGTTTACTCTCCATTAGAGATAGGTGAAGACACGTGGGGTATGCCACGTGATTTCTGTGTCTAAATTCTCATTGTTGGATGAGTCTACTCTCCTGCTATTGGTAGTGAAGACTCTACGAGATGTTTATATTCTCACTGCTTCTAGCTCTTTATGTTTAAACGAGTCTACTTCCTTTCTCTTGTTGGTTTGATTTTTTTACTCTATTTTACTCTTTACTACACTCTCGGTTGTAGTCATTTACTTTTCCCTGTTCGATATACTTCTCACCTCTTCATTACCTCCTTTTTTTCTCCCTCGAGGCTTCGGGGAATCCTACTGAGTATTTTTATACTCACCGCTACTTGAGCTTTTCACGCGCTCGGTGTCCCCTAGCAGACAACAGATAGGTTGGTCGTGACCTAAGTACAACATAGGAGTTTGGGAGCATGGACCATGTGTGGTGGTTGAAGTTGGGTTCCAGTTGTGGTAATCTCCCAGCTGTTTACATTTTTTTACATGTTGTCGGGATGAGGAACTTTTCTGGTTGGGCGCGTGTTTTTCCCCTTTTCTTTTCAGTTTATCTTCAAAACTTTATTTGTACTGTTTATAGGTTGATGCAATTTTTTGTGGTCTATTTATAGCAGTTGGAACTTTACTTTACTTTTCTTCTCTTTTTACTCAGCACTTCTTCATTGATTGGGCTGCGTGTGTGTGTACAGGTACTCAGGCCAAGGCCTCCCCGAGTTGTTTAGCCTTCAGCGGTTGTCGCCAACCCCTGGCCTATGGAGGCGGGCTTGGGGTAGTTGTGGCTCGAGCCCAGGTAGGGTCGGGTTGTGACAATATATGAGCATTTCATGTGGCATATCTTTACCATACACTTATGCCTCCAGATGTTGATATGGATATGGACATGGCGGCTAGAAGAATGGATTTCGTTGTCCCATGAAAGGAGATATCACATGTTCTCATGCATCAAATATTATAGATGTATGTGATACTAGAAATATTTTTCATCATATTGATGTGGGGTTGACTCCTATATGATTTATCAATGTTTAAAGTTTCGTTTATTCTGGTCTTATGGTTTATATTTTACAGTCTTTCAAAGGCATGCACTTGAAACATTTTTATGTTTCAAGTAGGTGATTTTGAATGATTATAAAAAAAAATTCATGAACATTTTTTATGAAAAGATTTTTTTCAATAATTTCTTATATGTTTAATGAATTTTTAATTTTTCATTTATATTGGTCTTATGGTTTATATTTTATATTCTTTCAAATTCAAGTACTTGAAACATTTTTATGTTTCAAGTAGGCGGTTTTGAAAGCATATAAATTATTTTTCATGAACATTTTTTATGAAATGATTTTTTTCAACAATATCTTATATTTTTAGTTAATGTTTAATGTTTTCTTTATATTGATCTTGTGGTTTATATTTTTTGGTCTTTCAAAGTCACGTACTTGAAACATTTTTATGTTTCAAGTAGGAGGTTTTGAAAGCTTATAAATTATTTTTCATGAACATTTTTTATTAAATGACTTTTGTTTTCAATAATTTCTTATTTGTTTAATGAATTTTTAATGTTTCGTTTATATTGGTCTTATGGTTTATATTTTATAGCCTCTCAAAGTCACGTACTTGAAATATTATTAAGTTTCAAGTAGGCGGTTTTGAAAGCTTATAATTTATTTTTCTTGAACATTTTTTGTGAAAAGTTTTTTATTTTCAATAATTTCTTGTATGTTTAATGAATTTTAAATGTTTTGTTTTTACTGGTCTTATGTTTTATGTTTTATAGTCTTTCAAAGTCAGGCACTTGAAACATTGTTAACTTTCAAGTAGGTGGTTTTGAAAGAATATTAATTATTTTTCTAGAACAATTTTTATGAATTATATATATAAATAAATATATAAACAAAATAAAACAAAAAATAAAAACAAACTTTTCAAAAATGATAATTTTTACAATTTTTATGCACTATACATATAAAGAAAAATATAAACCAAACAAAACATAAAATTAAAACAAACTTTAAAAAATAGTAATTTTTTTAGGGGAAATGCGACATCCTCATGAACATTTTTTATGAATTATATATATATATATATATAAATATATAATCAAAACCAAAACAAACATTAAAAAAATAAAAAAAAATTGTTAGGGGAATGGCGGCATCATGGGTTCCGCCTTTTAGTCGCAGTGCAAAGGTGGCAGCTGCGATGCTGCTTTTCATCCGAAATGCCAAGGCGGCATCCGGGCATTTTGAATTTTTTTTCCCAACCATTTTCTTTAAATTTCTTTAAAAAAACATATAAAAAAACTCTCCATATTTGTGTTCTTTAGTGGTCCCTTTTTCGGATTTACAACACATGGCAGTCCTTAGTTGGAGGCACGGAGGTAAGAGGATGTAGTGTAGGCTCTACGGTGGCTAGTGCCTCTAGATTGTATGGGCACTATCTATTCATGGATATGGAATGGATGGGATTTGGTCATATTGGAACTATGAAGATTAGATGGATAGAATGTGTGTCTAGTAACCAGTTCTACAACATGAGTGGTGGATCTATGTCGGGCTAGGTTTTGGGGAATGTGACGAGACAATTTGGTCTATCTTATTGTCCGTCTTGATGGGGTTTCTCTGGCATTGATCATTGTAGTGTGCTGAATTGGTACTAGTATAGATTTCCAGTTACCATGGCAAGGGTATTGGGGTGACTTTTGGTTGACCGTTACTTTGGATTCATCTTTCCGGCTCTTGGGCCACTTTTATTTTTAATGGGATAGTCTCTCTAGGATTTCGGGCCACTGTAATAGCATTTGGACCATTGTATTTCAAGTCCATTATGCCTTTGGTGTTTGGGTTCCCCCATTTCCCAAAAATGGGGTTGGGGGTTTTTTATTTTTAAAATAGGGGATTCTTCCAAAAACATTCATAGTATTAAATACAATAAAAAGTCATATATATATATATTTATTTATATATATATACATTAACATAAAAAATAATAGAGTGAGAAAGGTTAATATAAGTAAGGAAATTTTTCATGTATCTAGAAGTTGGTGGTGCCTATTTCTGCAGAGACAAGGATACAACTACGAATTATGAAGATGATCTATTCTTGTAATTCTATTATTATTCATTAATTGTTACAAATATGGTTATCTAATTTTTCTATTCTATACACAATGAAACACTATTTCATATTCTTAATAAATTTTATAATGATTTTTCATACTTAATGGTTTAGTAATACATGAATTGTACAAAGACAGTATAGATAATCAATGATAGATATAGTATATATTACTCAAAAAATAGTTGCGGAAGGATAATTATTTTTCAAGTAAAACTAACATTATTTATCAATGATATACTGATACGAGGGTTTATACTCCTAAGAGATAAAATTATTGTATATATCCAATACATATAATTTTATAAATAAGGAATCCTTTATAAAAAAGGTTATACTGTAATGCTCCAAAAATAAGTTTAGTAACACCGTGTGAACTATTTTTCGTAGTAGCTATATGAAAATTTATATACTAAATTTAATCCTATATCATATTTTAGCTATATAATGTGTAATGGTTAAATGATATTGGTAAATGATATAAGATACTGTGGGTGTGATTGTAAGAAAAATATCTTAACCAAGTATTGATTTATATTTTTAATGTGGAGTGTAGATACTCTTGAACTCCCATTACATTATAAATATCAAATAGGTTTTCATTATACAATAATGGTTGATGAGGATTATTATATATATATATATATATATTAAGTATTCCACAATTTATTTCAAGTAATTTTCCACAAATATATGTGTAATAGTTAACCATATTCTAGATGAATTTACTAATAGATATCATATAAGATAAAATATTATGTGCATCCATTATTCCATAGTTACATGTCTTTAATGAAAATAAATTGTTAAATATTTCTTTAGCTACTAACATATCTCAATGATGACATTAAGAGAATCTTATTTAATTATCTGATTGCTACTTTGAATATTATAATCCCTAGGATTGAAAGGTATTTTTTAATATTTAATATATTTATATTATAGGGAATCATAGTTAATATAATCATTTTTTATGTATTGTAGATAACATATTTTAATAATAATCAATGTGTATGTTAACACCTCAGAATATTACATGAATAATTTTCAGAGTGTGTTGCTGATTTACCATGGGATTTAATATCTCCTAGATCCTTGATGCCAACTAACTAAAAATAAAAAAAAATTATTAAGTCCCACACATTAAATTTACCGAAATAATAGAATATCTCTAAAATAGTATGTCGTATGGGATATATAAGTCCACTTTTAGGCCTGGGATTCAAGTTTTACCCAACTAAGGACATTAAATTAATGTGTGTCTAGTTTTTGGTAACTTTTCATGTCATTGTAACTTTTTTTGGAAAACTATTATATGGTTAATATTAATTTAAATTTTAAATTCATTATTTAAATGTTTCCTTATAATTAAACATGATTTTCTAACACTTTTTATGGGATTTATTTTTAAAACCATTGAATCAAGACCATTTTGACCCATATTAGTTGCAACGCCTTAATGGAAGTAAATAAGTACTCCGCAATCTATATTCAGTTGTATTTAAAGGTTATTGTGATGTTTAAATTTGTAATTTTAAATTTTTAAATATGCAATGGGTTCCAATAACTGAACCAGTTCAGCTTATATTTTTGGTAATCTTGAGGTGTTTAATAGATCCTAGAACCCCTCTATAAGTGTCCAGTGAAGCTCCTATAATCAGGTTCATTTCCATCTGCAGGATTGGAAAACCATTCCTTTTGGGTGATTGGTTCCATGTGTGTGGTGAAAATAGATTTTTTTCTTGTTATCTAATTTAATTTGTTTTCTCCCATTTTTTATCTTATCAAATTATGGAAATAAAAATAGATTAATTTAAATTCAATGATATGAACCAAAATTATCAATGGATAATTCCAAAAATAATAAAAGATAATTTATAAAAATAATAAATGAAAAATTAATGTATATTATGAGAACATTTTAATAAAAAATATATCAAAATACAACAATATAGAGAATTATCCCAATATAGTTACTCAAAATATCAAAGGATAATTTTTTTAAAAAAATCAAGAAATAATTACATTAAATTATCTGAAACATTAATAAAAAAATATCAAAAGATAAATATTTAGAATCTGTCAAAACACAATTTTAAATAATTGTTAAATTATAATTACAATTAATTATCAATGGAGATTTATTGAGATTATTATAATATAAAAATATATAACTATCAATGTATAATTAAGTATAATTTATTATAATATAATTATCAATGATAATTTTTGTTGATGTTCCATAGATATTTTATGAACATTATTATAGGATAATCACATTAAATATTAATGGAATAATGTTTTGAATTGTCAAAAGACAATTAATTTTAATTATAAAAATCATAATGTAAAAAATATCAAAAAATAATTATAATAGGATAGCTTATGATAAATTATGAAAACAATTATAAAAGATTAATTTTTAAGAAAATATTTGATGAAAAATATAAATTGATAATGTTTAATAAATAATAAAAAAATTAAAAGGATACTTTTTTAGGAAATGTTTTAAATTAATTATAAAAGGATAAATACTAAGAACATGTCCAAAGAAAAAAATCATGAGGTGAAAATTATTAACCCATGTATTGACCAAAAATAATACTTCATAAAATATCCATTAGTGAGAAAGATTCATTAAATGTAATATTTTATTTCATCTAGAAATAAAATAGCTTCTTTTGAATCTAGGAGTCCTTGGAGTGCTATCATATTCATGTTAGGGTGATAACATAGTTTGGGTGGTGACGACTTGGAATGACTTTTTTGTTGATATCAATATCTATGAGGTAATAGGTTACATACCTTTATGGGTCATATATATATTATTCTTATCATTATGTGATGTTTATTATGGACTAAAACATAGTTGAGATGAGTTTTATATGGGTGCATGATTAGTTAAGGTCTTTCTTGATAAAGAAATTCCGATTTTCTGTAGATGGCGACTTCTATATTAGTGTGTATTTTCATTCCATTCTATGACATTTACTGTTTATGTATATTATATATTATCAAATTATTATATTTTTATTAATATATTCATGTGGATCCTTTAGTTTGGGATTTATGTGGTTCTAGCATCCTTAATGGTGGGTGTGTTTATCCTTGTAGAGGTAAATGCATCAGTCGTTGTGTACCCAGAAAGAAACATTCCAAACATCTGTAAAGGTGTGTTTATTTATCCATAAATAGAAGAAAAAATTATTCCTAGTTTTAATATACCATTAAAATATTTCTATAGACTATGGTAGTGGATGATTTAAATTATAGTTATCCAGGGATCAACCAGACGATACGTGCAACCTTTCGGTGACAACCACTGATTGGTTGGGGTGAGTTGATTACATGGAAAAGCATGGATTGTTACTAAGACAACCAATGGCTTGTTATGCTGAGATATATTACCATCATTGGTGTATGTGACATTTTTTTCATCCTTTTGAGAAATGATCTGAAGTATGTTTCTACAAGGTTTTTGGAGGCATTGTCAAAACATAATGACTCCACATGTAGTTTGGGTTTATTGGGACATTACTTATGTCATGATATAAACTTATATATATATATATTGTGAACATACTGTGATGAAACATTGGTTTTGTCCTACTATGTCTTATACTCACTCCATACACAAGAATATGGTTTCATTTATAGATTTTATAAACTGAAATAAAGAAAAGGGAAAGGGCCCTATAGTTGACTATTGAGGGGAAAAGCATGATGCCGGTGAATACTAGGAAAACTCTAGAGGAATATAGATATTTTTATATTTACATTTCATTTATTATCAACAACATATATTCTGAATAGTCCTACCGAGTTGGGATATTTTTTATGTATTTAATTTATTTAGTTTCAAGTTACAAAATAAATATTTATTATATTGGATATTTATTTATTTTGTTCATAATGATGGATATTATAATATACCCATAGTTCAACTTGATATACTCATTATTAGTTGTAAATCATTTTGTTACAAGGGTTGTACATTAGGTCGTGTGGAATTCAAACTCAGAACAGGGGGGTCTAGGAAGGGATGTTTCAAAAATTTATGAGATTCCCAGTATTTTCTTACTTGAATTTTCTATTTTTATGAATCTAGTATGGTAGATTGGTGTTAAGTTGAATGGTACTCAATTAGGGGAATTAATTTGTCTATCTCTCACTTTATAGTGGTCCTCTATGATACCATAAATTAGGGGAAATAATTTTTTTTTGTTACCCTTGATTAAATTCACCTTGGATAATATACATTACATTCTTGTTTTATTTTGGATATTTGACATGTGTTCACCTATCAGCACTAGGAACATAGGTTCAAATAATATATATATATATACCCCAGTTTTTGAGCTTCATAATAGTTCATTAATTAAATTCCTTGATTTGTGCTATCTATTTGGGAGATTTTCTCTTTCTATGATATAAATTAGTTTCTATGTTTTATAATATATCTTTATTATACATAATTATTTCAAATGATCATGTAGTGTTTTTAGAATATATTTTAAGACTAAGACTAATGTGAAGGGACAGAAAAACGGGTTAGTTCTAGGAGGTTTATAACTTTGGTTGAAGGTAGAATGCTAGGGTAGAATTTGTGTGATCTCGTAGAGAAATTATAAATTTATATGTTCCTAAGGTTTCTTTTGTTATAGAAAATTACACCTCTAAAATTTTTATTAAGAAAACCAAATGATCATAGTGCTCCTAGGCACGTTCTCACACCTTCCCTAGTGGTGAAGGACATAGGCACCTTCAAAAAAAGAGTCTTGACCCCAATGTCTATGGTCTACAACTCTATGGAATATTAGATTTTTATCCTATTTGACTTTAGGGAAATAGTGTACAACTAAATGAAAGGGACTAGATGTGAATCTTCAAGGATGATTTTGATCACAATGATCTACCATAAGAATGGATGGTGGAACTATACATGTTCATATTACAATGACCCACCAGCGGGTGGTGGGGTATGGTGATCCTTTTAAAAATATAAGAAGGTATGCCAAAGAAAATAATCAAAAAACTATTTTTTTCACAGATTTCCTTCGTTGTTCGAAAAATCCAGAGTGTACCCATCAACCCACAAAACATCAGAAGAGATTAATAGAAGTTATTACCCATGCGACCCCGCAAATGAAGCTACATTAAATACGATATAATAGGAAAAAAATGAATATAAGAGGATATAGTTGTAAGAAATATCCTAGTTTAAGATGGAAATTTAGGTAAAACATCTAGATGAAGAAATTTGAAGACTCTGGTTTTTCAAAGAATTGGTGGAGAATTTTTAGTTTATATAAAATGATTGTCCAAACATCTTGTGAAATAAAAAATTCCCCATTGCTTTATCTATGAAGAAATTGGGAATTATCGAAATTTATTATCGTCACCTAAGATTTAGTTTCATTGATTTTGAAAAATATAACTTTTAAAATTATTCTCCTCAATTGATTGATGATCAAAATATCATGGGGATTCATGATGGACCAAGACACCAATTCATTGTAAAGTATTGGGCCACTATTAGCCAACACAGATGATGGTGACTCAGGTGAGTCACAAAAAGGTCTATGGAGATGAGGTATTACATGTGTAAATATTGGGTCAAGATCCAATATATGGTGATGAGTAAATTATTAATGTTTGTGGTGTGGTCTTGAACATGATTTTCTGATCTTTTTTCCTTGTTTAAAAAGATTGTTTTACTTATATCTGCAGGATGTGTCTCGACCTAACTTATCAGAAGAATTATGTTGTCCTAACCTACCATTCTCTAATATGTAGTTGAACAATGATATGATACTCTAGTATTCAAGAGAGTGGTTGTTAACGATTCCATTAGTGAGAGACATACGAGGATCCTTAAAATTAGAATATGGGAGGACCTCATGCTAAACCCTATAATCGGGTTACTCAAGTCCTTGAGGAGTTGTGGCATAGTGTGGGTGATTATTGATTAGCTATGAAAAAATGCCTACTTTTTACCTACTAGTGAGACTTAACAAAAAATAAAACAAGAATATGAGTATTTCCATGAGATAGTAGAATCCTGAGGAGTTTTTTGAGTTCTTTATAGATAGAGATGCATGTTTTGTGTTGTAGTTCTTGTAGGGCTTGTCAAATACCGTAGAAATAATGTATTGATTCATAATAGTGTACCATAATATGAAATATGGGTTGTCCAATTTTACTAGAATCATACTAGAGTATGTGAATTGATATTTTCTCCTAGTCATCGATGATGTGGGGGACTATTTCCTAGAATTATAACAATAATATGATCTTTATGGGATGTTTTGTTATTAATTTACTTAATTGAATGAGGCAGGTGAGGTACTATGTATGGGGACCTGTTTAGATGAAGATACCACTAGGATAATATAACTAATGTAGAATATTATTATCAATTTTAAAAGTAGAAAAAATATTATTATGATAATTGGAGTATCCCTTTAGAGTTATCTCTTCATTGGTTGAGTAATTCTGGTGAGGGAATTGTCAATTGGGGCACTGAAATTAGATGAAGCGTGGAAAGAATACACCATGTGTTTATGGACCATTCATGTTCATGAAATAGAATGAGATAGTGGAATACTATTTTAATCATTATCCACATCATTAAGGTATGTACAATATGTTTCATGTGTATTAGTTTAGGAGGTAAATACCCAGTTATTCAAATTTCATCGACTGTGAGTATGTTGAGATGGATCCTGAAATATATTTTGAGTATAATTCAATGATGATTATGGAACAATTAAAGAATGTTATATATTAGAATATGGTAACATTTTACAAGATTTGGTTGAATAATTTATGGATCTAGGAGGATACATGGGTGTAAGAGTCTCAAGTTTATACTTAGTATCCTAATTTATATGAATAAGATCACTAGAGATGCTTTTTAGGCTTGAAAAGTAGATAGAGGAGGGGAATTTTAATATCCAAAATTTTTATTGATAATAAAAACCCACATTGATAATAATTTACTAATATGTTAACAACTTATAAAATTATATACAATATTTTCAGAGAGAGGCACTAAGTTATAAAGGGATTCTGGGGCCTATTGAGGCTCAGTGCTGATAGAATAAGAATATTAAATATAAAATGTCACACAACAGTTATTTTTCAAAAATAATAGATTATATTTTGAACATTGTATCATATGAAAAAATATAGGACAACTATTAGGTCTGGGATGTAGTGTTTTCCACAGGTGAAAAATAACATCTATGCATGTTTTTTTGGTAAACTGACATGTAGTGATAAATTTTTAAATATTTTAATTATATTATTAATATTATTTTAAATTTAATTTTTTTTAATATTATTCTATTCTTTTTTTAATTAAGCTAGCCTCTATTTTTTGATGGCCTTGACAACAAAAGATCATCAAATCAATATCATTTTCACCTATTTTTGTTGAAATACCATACTGGAGATGAATTAAACACTTAAAAATCATGTTTCAGCAAAACCTCATATTTTTTTTAGTATTTTTTTTTAGTGTTTGAATTTAGGAGGGTGGAATGTGTTATAATAATTGAACAATTTTAATTTCTTTTTTTATTTTAATGAGTTCAAGAGAACTCAAAACCCCTTTATACATGACTAGGGAACCTCCATCAATTAAGATCAATCTCATCTCTAGATTCCACAAATCCTTCCATTCTCATCTCGGTTCCATGAGTGTGGAGAAAATTTGTTTTGTTCATCTTAATATTTATTTTCCATTCATTTTATTTATTTTTCATTTTTTATTTCACATTCTAAAATTATGAAAATAAAAACTATGGAATTTAAATAAAGTAATAAGAACCAAAATTTTAAAAGGACTGTTCAATAAAATGACATAGAAATTTTTTAAAAATTAATAATGTATAAATTTTTAAAAATTATCAGAAGAAAATTATAAATAATTTAGAGAAATAAAATAAAAATAATAAGTATCCAATGATAGTTACATAAAAAATACCCAATGATAATTTATTTAAAAATATCAAACCATAATTTTTTCTTGAATTATAAATGGTACTTATAATAAATTATCAAAAGATAAATGTGGTGAATTTATCAAAATATTATTTTCCATGGTTATCATATGAATAAAAATAAATTATCAAAGGTTAATTTTGTTAGATTATTAGAATATAATATAAAAAAATTAATTAACTAATATAAATTGTTATTAAATAAATTTCAATGATAATATTTGATAATTATCAATTGATAGTTTATAACAAATATCAAAGGATACTCACATTTATTTATAAAAGGAATAATTTTTTAAGTTATAAAACTATATTTTCTTTGAATCTTTAAATGTATAATATATAAGAAATTTCCAGAAGATAATTATAAAAGAAAAATTTATAATAAATTATTAAATAATAAATTATAATAAATTATTATAGTAAATTAAAAAGTTATAATTTTTCCAAAAATTGTAAAATATATTTATAATAGGATAATTAATAAAGATTTTTTGGAATATAATTATAATAGGATAATTTATAATAAATAATCCAAATATATTATTTTTTCTTAATGAAAAGATCTATGACACAAGCATTGACCTAATATGATAATTGAGAAATTATACTGGAGAGAGAAAGTATCAACTCAGGTAATATTTTATTTCCTATAGAAATAATATACCTGGTTTTTATTTTATGTGTCCTTTGCATGTGATTGTATTCTAGTTAGTGTGATTATGTTGTTCGGGTGATGGTAGCATTGGTGGAATTTTCCGTAGGCATCAACATCTTTGAGGTAAAATGTTCTTACCATTATGGTTCATCTATATATGAATTTCATCATGTTGTGATGTTAATATTGGGTTAATACATACCTTAGAAGAGTTTCATATGGGGGTTTTAGTGGTCATGGGATTTCGTGATTATGACCTTTTGATTATGTGTGGATCCTGACATTGATCAAGTTATGTCTTATTGTTCCATTCTATAAAATGTATTGTTTTTTTAGTTTCATAGCATTTGTAATTTTTCAACTGAGACAAATATATTCATTTGGTACCTTGAGGATAGGATTTATGTAGTTTTAACATCTGTAAAGTTGGGTACAACTATCTCTATAATGGAAATGTTGTTGGGAAAAATTCCCTCAAGGCGTCCTATGAGTATGTTTTGGGTGTGGTTGTGTTTGTTGACAAAGTCAGATGACCACAAATGAGTATCATTGGTGTTTTCAGAGACACATACCAAATATTCATGGACTATGTACCATAATTCATGGGTCGCATACCATGTTCGGGGAACGGTATGCGGAGCGGCTGGAATGGTACTCTGGAGTGGTTTACAAAACTAGAAACTGTTCATGGTGGAAGGGAGTGCGGTATGTTGATGGATTCACGTCATCATAGGAGATCGACCATGTAGTAACAAAGACAATACACAGACCGGGTAGGAAAAATGTTTCACAAGTGGATAGCGGTTTGTGGTGGCTGAAGGATCGGTATGTGGGGGAGGCTGAATTAATGATTTGGTAAATCTGGGATTAGCGGTTTTTACAGATATCATTGCATATATAATAATTGTTAATTCAACTGATTACAGTTGATATTGAATGTCATTAGAGAACATATTTTTGATCCAATGTTTTGGTAAAGGCTGAAGGAAGTTCACGAATGGAGGTTCGTGAAAGATGAAGTAGTTCGCGTAGAAGTAATTCCGCTGAAGGTGTTTGTCGGGATTATTAACCTACAAAGGAAGTCCCTTACTCTGAAGGAGTTGAATCGGTATGTAGAGGAGGGATCTCTAGTATGGGAGAGGGATAGTTCCTCAACTGGTACATGGAGGGGGAACTCTGGTATGCGGAATCAAAGATAATCCTTGAACATAGAATAGTTCACAGAAAAATGGTAGTTCACAGAGGTAGGATATAGGCAGTGTTACATGGAGGTGGTAACATTTCTTTGAAAAGGAATCTTTACATGAAAAAGGTATTATGCGTACCAAACCTGATATTCAGTATGTGAGAGAGGATGGTGCTTCAAGATTTACACAAGGAAGTTTGAGAAAGATTCAAATCAATTTGTGAGATTATTTTCTGGTAACTAGTAGTTCTCGGGAGGCGGACATAATCTATTGATGAAAAAGAGACTTCAACAAATCATCTACATATATTTCAGGATGCAAAAAATCATGAAAACTAAGGGAACAACATGTTCATAAACTATTCATGACCTGCAAGTCGATAAAATCTGTGTGGATTCCATTCCAAGAGTAGTGAGTGAAGGCAGAGGAAGATAGTTACAATGTCCCCTGGTAGTGAGCTAGAGAAATATGAATAGGGAGTAACCCTTGGGAATGTAGTGACAAGACCATAAACCTTGTAAAAATAGGAAGCCTATGTATAGAAATCTAGACCAAACATTATACTCATTATTGGTGGTGAGACTTAGTGACTTTGGTACATCGACACGTTGTCATTGTATCGTCCTTGGACATACCCTAGGGAGGTTGAACCAAGTAAAAATCGATATTTCATGTGTTTCATTTCATATCAATTGTATATTTTTATGGGAGGAAGAGAGAATTCAGTTTTTTCTAACAATATAAAAAGATTCGAATGAGGAAAATTTTTAATCTATCATACCCAGATTCACCCCCTCCCTCCCTCTCAGGGTATTAAACCTAGTGGACCTAACAATTTGTATCATAGAGAAATGTTGAAATTTATTGGTTCTAACTAAATAAGAAGAATTGGTGGTGTTCAACATAACGAAATTCTGATATTTTATGGAAATAAATTTCATCTTTGGATGAACCGAATGCAACACTACATCTAATTAGTAGGGATGGATGTCTTCAAAACAACTATGCAAAGAATATCAGCTGGCATTAATAGTGGCTCTTTATCATATGCTAAAATAATAGAATTGGATGTTGATGATAAAGTAATAATTTATTTAGGGGGATCTGTATCAAATGAAATTTATACTAAGGTGATTTCCTTTAAAACATCAAATTAAATGTGGAAAAAAATGTTGAATGTTTAAGAGGGTGACTCAAAAGTCCGAGAAGTGAAGCAGCAGGTTCTATGGAATATGTATGATGATGTCATGAATGAATCCCAATGAGACTATTGAGGCCTTCATTGACAAGATAAATATTATTGTGGAAGACATGAAGGGTCTTGGAGAAGTCATTGAAGATATAAATATTTTAGAACATATCTTTAGGAAACTTTCACCACAATTCAATCAAAAAGATTCATTATTTGTGGAAAAATACCCCAAAGAGCTGACATTAGATAACCTCCACTATTCCCTTGTAGCATATGAAATGATAATTGATGATTAAAATGAATAAAATGATAAAAATACTTAAAATAAGTAATCATTAACTGGGAAAGGGAGGAGAAGTACTAGGAGAAAGTTCTTCAAAAAAATAATCTTCTTTCAAAAGAGGATGAATGTTCAGAAGAATCTAATGCAGAAGAGTTGGAGGCCTACTAGGATTACAAAATATATTCTTCAGTGGTAGTTATCAAAAACTAATTAACAAGAGAAGAATGTGATAATGAAGAAGGATAAATTGAAAGAAGAGTTTATCTTCAAGATAAATTAGAAGCTGCCCTCGAAGAGGTAGATATTTTTAGAGACAAAATGAAGAAATCCAACAAAGTTGATCGTGATTCCAAAATAATTATACAGTAGTAGGAAGAAGATAATTTTAAGAAGAATGAAGAAATTGAAAAGATTAGGGCTTCAATGCCAGAATGCTCTGAAAAAGTGGTAGAGTATGAACATAATAATGAATAAAAAAATTAAAATTTATAGTTTGACTAAAACTAGAAATGATCATATCAAACATAGTGAACAACAAGAAGAGGAAGGTTTCAGTATATGATGAACAATTGAGTATCAGGAAAAACTACTTGGAAAGAAAATCATATTGGGAATAGAGAAGATGGGATTGACAAGAGTGGTCCATAAGAACAGAAGCACAAATCCACTCTAAATGATTAGGATATGATGGGGATTGATATAAAAGAAAACTCACTAATGGTTCATGTTATACCACAATTACCCATTCCAAGATTTAATATTGATTTGGGTACGAAGAAGAATCAGAAGATTCAGAGAACCCAATGCACAACTAGTGGTGCACCATTGCTACATAGGAATTTACATCATATAAGATGATACTATTGTGGTATGATGGGACACTATAAAAATGTATGTTCTACAAAAAAATAGGTACCAAAGGGAACAAGACCAAAATAGGTGGTCATACAAAGATAAAAATTATAGTTCATCATTTGATGGTCATTTTTTCAGGTTTAAAGTACTCAGACATATGGAATGATATTGTACATGAACAATTTAGAGGAATGTGCCAAGGAATGAATTTGTTCTTAAGAAGTTTTAAAATGGTTCTTTAAGAGATCTGAAAATTCAAAATCGATTTGCAACTCTGCAGGATGAATCTAGTACGTCATATACTTATGAAGTTCAAGATTATCATTCCATGTCGTGTATGAATTCAATTTATTGGGTCCAAAAATAAAGGTTCGAACATGATTTTGTTGTCGAAATTGTGTTCAAGTCATCAGATGACACAAGGATATGAATAATTTTGGTAGATGCAATTCCCAAATGCTGAGAAATTAGAATCTAGTAACCAGAATCGGGGTATGATAAAGAAGGTATTATAAAACTTAGTAATGATGAGGACCTGAAAATTATTGGTTCAGGGAAAGATATGTTTGGAGGAAAAGACATGATATGAGTAGATGTCCTGATTTTTTGGGGACTTAGTCAAATATTTCTTAGTGTTAGTCGATTGTGTGACTCAAAACATGCCATAAGTTTTTACGGTAAATTATTTATCATCAAGGAAATGTTTGGTGATGTTGTTTGCAAGGAAAGTGTACAAAAGGGAATATCTACCTCGTGAGTGGAGAAGAAGAGATGTTCTTTTTGTCTAAGGATAATGAAAAAGAAGTTATGGAATAAGTGTCTTGGCCACAAAAGCCATGGTTCCTTAGAAGATTTGGTGAAATATGGTGCAGCTAGAAATCCCCATATATTATCACGTGATCTAACTCATATGTGTGATGTGTACCAATAGGGATATGTCATTTGAAAGATATATAAGAAAAAGGATCCAAAGTCAACATGTTTTCTTAAGCTGGTTCATATTAATGTGTGTGGGAAAATTTCAACAAGGGCTATTTATGGGATGAAAAATTATGTTCTCTTCATTCATAACTATACTAGAGTGGCATGGGTTCTAATAATCCCCCACAAATCTAAATAGTTGAGTTGAATTACACTGTATGAATGGGAATATGAAGAAATTCTTTGTAAGAAAATCTGAATAATTCAAACAGCTAATGGAATAGAGTTCAAAAAATTGTCAAGTGAAGGATTATCTCAAAAAACATGGTATAAGGCATCAAGTATCAACATTACTAACTCCCAACCCGAATGGAGTAGTTGAGAGAATAAATCAGATTGTCAACAACATGGCCAGAACAATTCTCATTGGGAAAAATATTCAGGAGAAATTTTTGAATGATTTAGTGATAACAACAATTTACACTTAAAATAGAGCTTTACTTTGTCCAAAAGAGGAGAATTCTAGAAATGAGTTATGGTTTGAAAAGAATACTTTATTAAAGTAATTTCGAATATTCATAAATAAATGTTTCATTCTCAATAAGGAGAAACATAGAAATTTGAATCTCATGTGCTTGAAGTGATATTTTTTGGAAGCTCAAGGAACATAGAAGTGTATAAATCCATTAATAAGCTGGTGTGAAAGATAGTTGAATGTTATGATGTCAATATAGTATTAAATGAATATAATATTCACCAAATAAATGACCAGACTCAGGAGGATAGCGATGAAGAGATGAGAACATTAGAAGATACTCCAGATCTAGAGATTGATTCAGAAGAATACAGAAATGATGAGGGCAAATCAGTGTCTTCCTAGAGACCGGCAAGAAGATATGAAATTTATAGGGAGAACATAATTGGTGACCAGGCTTTGCCGGTACAGGAAAGAAGGACATAGTCTCTACAGCAAGCATCATACTTATCCCAAGTGGAGCCTAAATACTTTAATGAAGTAGCTAGAGATGAGAATTTAGTTAAAGTAATGAATGAAGAGACTCACCAAATTGAGAAGAATTGAACATGGGAAATTTTTTCATGACCAGAAGACTAGATTTTTATAACGAAAAATGGGTCTTACACAAAAAATTCAATGCATATGGTGTAGTAATTAAAAAAATCATGACTTGTGTAAAAAAGGGTTCTCTTAGATAGAGGGTTTTGATGATGATGAGACAATTTCACCTCTTTCAAGGCTAGAGGCCATTAGATTGTCATTTTTCATAGGAGTGAAAAGAAAGTCTATTGTTTTCTAGATTGATGTCAAGTTAGCATTTTTTATTAGAGTTCTAGAATAATAAGTCTACATTGTGTAACCAGATGGTTTTCTCATTCATAAAGATGATAACAGATTTTGACGGCTGAAGAAGGATTTATATGGCTTGAAGCAAGCACCAAGAGCATGGTATTTAAAGCATGGTCGGTTTCTAATAAAGCTCAGTTTTCAGCGTGGTGGAGTTGATTGAAATATATATTACAACGATGGAAATTTTTCAAGGATGATGATGTCAGTTTCTGTTAATTACATAATCTTTTGTGGATCATACGAATCACAATGCAGACTATTTTTTGAATTCACGAAAAGTGAGTTTGGAATGTCAGTGATTAGTGGGATTACATTTTTCCTTGTCTTATAGGTGACAGAAGGATGTAATGGAACTCTTATTTTTCAATATAAATATGCCAAGAAGGTATTTATAAGGAATGGAATGGATAATTCCAATGATATGAGGACTCCAATTTCTACCCAACTAAAACTACCATGAGATGAAGAGGTAAATACAGTTAATATCATTGAATATAGGAAAATCAATGGATGTCAGTTATAACTGACAATGAAAAGGCCTGATATTGTGTTTTACACAAGCCAAGAAGCAAGGAATCAATTCAATCCCAAGGAGAGCCACATGATTGTAGTAAAAATAATTCTTCATTAAATTAATGGAATTGTGTATTTTGGGCTAATGTGTAATCAGAAATTGCAAACAGAGTTATTGGGATATACAAATGTGAAATTGGATGGTTCATCAGATGATAAGAAATGAACATTATAAGGTTCCTTTTATCTTAAAAGATTTGTATTTCTTGTTTAAGCTAAAAAAATATTGCTTTACATTGATCACCATAGAAGAGGAATGCATTGCTGCTACTCAAGCTTGCACGCAAAAAAATTGGATGAAGTAGCAACATGAAGATAGGGGAATAAAAGTGAAATCTCATAAAAGAATTCGTTGTGATAATTTAAGTTCTATAAATCTGGGAAAAAATCAGGTTCATCACTCAGGAAAAATCTTCAGTGAAACCAAATATCAATTTTTCAAAGAGAAAATAGTGCAAGGGCATGCGAAGTTGAAGTATGTCCACATATAACAACAAGTCACAGATATTCTTACAAAGGCCTTACCTAAAGAGTTATTTGAAAGGCATAAACTAGCTCTCGGAGTCCAGTCCACTTCCCGCACTTGAAAAAGGGTGGATGTGGGTCTCCATCTACCCATGGAATGATGTGTTTTTACCTAAAATAATGATATGTGTTCTTTACCATGTTACAGAAATCCTTGAAGTTCCCTTCAGATTTGTTGACTAAGGGGGAGAATGTGTGTCTGTTGAGGGGGAGAAAAGGCATGGGGAGAAGATGTTAAGTGGAACCATGAGATAGGGGGAGTTCAAGTTGAGCTGAATCTAGTTAGAGGAGATATAACATAGAGGGAGTATTAAATATGAGGATGCTTGATGTGATTGATCAATGATTAGATATCACGACGGCTGAGGTTCATGATGAAATCAGTTCATTAGTATCAGTATTGTATCATAAATTGGTGATTATCAATGAATTGGTGACTTGCAATGAAATGGTTCATTGATGAACATTTCATTATACTCTTGTTTATCATGTTGAGAATAGATCATGTGGGCTCAATGTATCTATTGAGTAAATCCTTGATCAATATCTTAATCCCATGAAGTGAATAGTGGTTGAGGTTGGAAGGTGTATTAATGAGAGATTAAAATGTGTATCATTGTTATGAGAAGAGTTTTCAACAAACAAAAATATGGATATTGTTTTGTAAAAACACCTCAAGGCATCATCTTGGTATGTTTTGGGTGTGGTTTTGTTTGTTTACAAATTCAGATGACCGCGAATGAGTGTATTTGGTGTTTTCCAAAGACAGGTTTATAAGGTGACGCAATTTCCCATGGTTTTCAAAATATTTGGGCCACAATATCAAGAATTAGATTTTAGAAAAGGAAGCATCTCTTCATTGGAGTGAACTATATGAAGAACATTGAAGAAAATTAGAAAATGATGACAACTGCATACCATAATTCATGGGATTCATACCATTATCCTGGAATGGTATAAAGAGTGGTGGGAATGGTACACCGGCGTAGTTCATGAAATAAAAAATGTTTCGTAAATCATGGATTAATAGTTTTTTCAGACATAATTTCATATATAATTATTATTAATCCCACCAATTATTGTTGAGATTTAATATCATTAGAGGAAATATTTTTAATTTGATATTTTAGTAATGGAAAATGGATGTTTTCAAATGGAGGTTCTCTAAGGCATATGTGCTTTGTGGAGAAGTAATTCTGTTGAAGGTGTTTGTGGGGATTCATAACCCGCAAAGGATGTCTAGTATGCAGAAGGCATTGAATCGCTACGAAGATGTGAAATCTCCATTACATGAGAGGGAGAGTTCCGCAAGTGGTACATGTAGGGAGAGATCTGGTACGCGGAAGCAAAGATAGTCCACGAATAGAAAACAGTTTGCAGATAGAGGGAAGTTTGATGAAGTGTAATGAAGGTAATTGTACGCCAAGGCGGTAATGGTTCACAGAAGAGGAAGTGGTATGAGAAGTGGGTGTTATATGTACCATACCCGGTACAAAGTACGTGAGTGAGGAAGGTGGTTAACGATTTTCACAAGGAAGATTGTGAATGATACAAATCAATTTTCATAATTATTTTTCGGTATCTTCTAGTACATGGGAAGGTGGACTTCATCTATAGGTGAAATACAGACTTCAACAAGGCATCTAACTATAGTTGAGGATGTAAAAATTCATGAAAATTAGGGGTTCTACTGTCTATAAACTATGTTTGACATACAAGTCGATAAAATATTTGTGGATTCTTTTCCAAGAGCAGTGAGCGAATAAAGAGGAACACAGTGACCCTTCCCACCAATAGTGAGTCAAATAAAGAGGCATAAGGAGTCACCCATGGGAATCTAGTGAGTAGACCCTTACACTTGTAAAGTGATCCAAGGTATAGAATATCAAGCCAAAAAATTGTACTCGTTATTGGACTTGATCCTTAGGGAATTTGGTATATGGGCACATTGTCGTTATATGCTCCTTGGGTGTAGCCCAATGACGGTGAACCAAGAAAGAATTGGTGTGTCCTGTATATGATTTCATATCTGTTTGAACATTTCTATTGGAGTAAGAGATAATTGTATTTTAGCTAACAACTAAACATGATCCAAATGAGAAAAACTTTTAATCTTTCATATCCTGATTCACCCCCCCCCCCCCAAGGGTATTCGACCTAGTGGACCTAACTAATGGCATTTATGGGCCATTACCCAACCTGAAGAATCCCTATTATTCTTAATTATTGTAATGGATATTCCTATAGATTAAAAAACAATAGTCCCTAGGTGGTAGATACTAGTCATCAATTCCAACAGATAAGGGACATGGGTGATTAAATGGATAAGTTGTTTAGGGATCGACTAGGTGGAATGTGTATCATTCAAGTGAAAACCACTGATTGTGTGTGGTGATCTAATGCTATGTATGTGCATAAATTATTTCTATGAAAAACACTAACTTTGATGAGTGAGCTATGTTTCCTTGATGGAGGTACATAACATCCTTGGAATATTTTATATTAATTATATGAGTAAGGTGGGTATGTGGTTCATGGCAGCTTGCCAACTCTTGATGACTTGGAATATGTTTTTTTGAAATATAATTGATTCATTATATACCTTGTTATATAAATTTATTTATCATATGGTAAGGAAATAGGGATTGTGTCCCACAAAATCCAATACTCAAAATCTATTCGAACATTTTTGTGTTCCTGTATATTTTATGTTGAGAGATCCGATAAAGCACAAGGGCACTATGGTGGATAGTTGAGTAGTGTAGTATGGAGATGGGGTGGACTTAGAAAAACTCCCAAGGACCGTATATGTTTTTTTATGTTTTCATTTATTATCCATCGATTATACATTGGATAGGATTACCACTTTGGTATATCTTATTATATATTTTATTGATTTTTTCCATTTTTAGCACTAATTATTTATTTTATTGATTATTTATTTATTCTATGCACATCGATGGATCATAAAGACTACCCATGGTCCCCTCGATACCCTCACTACTGGACGGAACACTTTAGAATACATGGAGAATCATCTGAGATCATGTGTAATTCCCACATGATTCCAATGTTTTGTGAAGGGATGTTACAATACAATTATTTTGAGATAATGGGATAAAGTGACACTTTAATGAAGTCACGGAACCGTATTCACATGAGTTATCATGGAAAAAATAAACTCTATAAGATTATGTGAGAGGTATTATTCTTGATATAGAGAGTGTATAAGAAAGTTAAATCAAAATATTTATTTATTCACCACGACATGTGATGTACTATTCAATAAGAATATTTAGTCATACAGAGAAATATTTAATGTAAACATCCAATGATTATAATTTTTATATGAATTCATAAATGGGTTCCATGTATCAAAATCTAGTTTTTTATTTCATAGTTTATCTAGTTTATGTGAATCACATAATGGGTGTTTAAGAATAAAGTGTACGTGGATAGTGCACACAAGTACTAATAAGTATTTATGACGTACTAAAAGGATCCCAGTAATTTCCTAATGTATACTATGATTAAACCTTCACCAATTGTAATTATAAAATCAATTATAATTTAAATTTTTAAGGTATAATTTTAGGATTATAGAATATTAATTTAATATATCTATATATTTTTATTATAAATGAAACTGTGTTAGGTTTCTAAAAGAGGTCATTGGGATCTAAATCGTATTCTATGGAAAATATTATGATAACATATGGAAAACATTTATTAATTAATATAATTTTTTGAGACATGGTAGAAGATATTTCTCAAAAGATAATAGATAGACCATTGGTCGATGGGATGTCAAAATAGAAATTAAAAATTCATTATAAAACTCTTAGGAGATGACAAAGTATTTCCCTTCAGGATCCCCATTGAATATTATTATCTTCAATATTATTAATAAATTTTAGTGTTTTTAGTATTTAAAATTTGAAAATGATGTTGTGTTGTGTTTAGGAAATTAAAATAAAGGAAAAACACTCACAAACAATTACCATGATATGTGAATGAACCGTAGATGAATTCCAATGTGTTACAAAATTGTTACTTATTATTCAATATTACCCTCCAAAATATGTGTAATTAGAAATGATTATCAACTAATACTTCATTGTTCTTAAGGTATAAAAATACAAACATAAACAAGGATCCTCAAGTACAATAGTAAATCATTTTTCATATATAGTGAGTGAGAAATAATGACCCTAAATCGAGTAAGTGAATATTCTATACCCCTATATGTAATCATATAACATTATACTTCTCAATTAACCAACCATTAATAAAATGTTGAATGAATGTTTTTGTTGAATTTGATGTTTATACAATAAAAGAATGTGTAAATTGTGATGGAACCTAGAGTGATGACCACTACCTCTTTATCATTCCATTATTTTTTTTTTTAAATTATATAAAAATCAAAAAAAAATTAGAAAATCACTTTGATTCCCTTTTAGAAAGATAAAAATGGGTTAACACATCAATATCAGAATATGTGGTCACAAGGCCATAAAAATAGTTAAGAAACAAAAAATAATTTATAGAATAGTATTAGAGTAAAACACATCAATAGAATAAGAAACAAAAAAAAAATATTTCATAATATATAAAATAGAATTATGAAAGAAAATCAAAACTCTAAAATCAACTCACTAAATATGAACTACACTTCCATAATAAACCTATATATTCTACTTTTATATCTCATCTATGTCCCTGTTCTAAGACTAACTAAAAATTAAATCATAATCAGTTTGGATAATATTTTATTTATTAAGACATTTATTCATCTAAGAAAAAATATTTTGCTTTCACAATGTATAATGCAATAGGCTTCATCAAGAATTTTAATTTTTTCTAATATTTTGTTTATACGTTTACATCATTCGAGTTATTTAGTGGTATGATTTTTTCAGATTTAGAAGGGTATTTTACGTGGAATTTATGGAAATTCGTCATTTACCAGTGGGTCTTAGTGTAAATCATCAGTAGGTTATGGACAAGGTCAATTTTTTACTTCAATGTATTAAATTATCCACCTTTAGTAAAAAATTACCGTAAACATCTATAGTGGTGAGTATATCATTATTATGTAATGTTGATTCATGTACAATCAACGCTACTATGGTGGTTTTATTAGATGTGATGTTGTGGCTGATAGAATGATTTCTGGAGGTAAAAATTATGATTCTTTGGATATTAACTCATGTAACAACTCATGATTCATTGGATCCTAGTTTAGAAGAGGCATTGTTCTTATGTGATGTCTCGTAGGCACTAGTTGAATGAGATATTGATGTGAGTTTTCCATGTTTAATTTCCAGGTTGATTTCTCCTTGATTCAAACATTCAAGAACCAAGAAATTATATACTGGACATCCTTGGTTGGATTTTTTGAATATAAAAAATGGTTTCTAATATTTTTAATATGATGGAGAAATGGAATCAAAGCAGGTGTATGCTGAATATGATATTTTAGGTACTTGTCATAGTGTTAGGATATTGGTCTATTGGAATATGCGTCTACCATTGTAGTAGGTAATATTAATAGGCGTGTCTACATGGATCAACTAGTTGGAATGCTTCACTACTAGTATAATGATCTTCGATGAAATATTGAATCATCTAGTCAGTTGATAATAGTAGTAGATTGATATCATTCAATATATGAATGATGGTGTATGGGTTATCACAATATCATATCATTTTATGGGCTCTTATATATGGCCTAGTAGAGGAATCAATGTTTATTACACACTAGGTTGGTCAAGGGGATACCAAATGTATGAAAAAAGGAAGACTAATAATAAACATTGTATAGTGATGGAATAACTTTTACTATTACACAAGAATTTTTTGATTTCTATACATATGTTGTATTGTGAATCACAAAATATTATAAAACTTCATACTCCTCTAAATGATCCATTCCATATATTATAATAACTCCACCAATATGAATATTAATGTATCCTTAATAAAATTATAAATAAAAATTCAAAAAATTACATATATTGATAGATTTAAAAATTCAATTATAAAATCATAAAATAATTTAAATATGATATATAAACACAATAATTATGAAATTAGATAGATTATATTCAAGAAATACCACAAAAAAATTAAACAAATTCAGGTTTCATTACTCTCTCACCCTTTGAAATTCCAAGTCTAGTGTAATTAGTAATCAATAATTTTTTAATTTAATAAGGAATAAATAATCATATTTCACCGTTTCCATTGTTTTATACAATACATTTATTATCCAAAAATAATAACCATAATCATTATGAAAACCATAATCATTAGTGAAAATTATATATATATTTAATAATATTAGACATAAATCATGGTTCATAACTAAAATTCTCTAGTATTTCAGTGATTAAAATTCATAGTTTAAATCCCAACTGTGATTTTAATCATTTTCCAATTAGAACAAAAAATTCAAACCATAAAAAATATTTCAATAGTTTATGACATTTTAATTTTCATTTACTAATCAAATCCATTGGGTAAAAAATCAAATATTACAACATCTTTATTTCAAGATACATCTACCTACAAGATAAAAAAATTCAACTCAATAATTCATTTTCTATTCATGGATTATTAATATGTTTGTTTATTAAAAAATAGTGCACAAATTATGAGAATTCCTAAGTTATAAATTAATTAAACGATTCTAGATAAGCAAAATCATAAAAATACTATAAAAGTTTAATGAGAGTTAGTAGTTCAATGTCCATTGTAAGAATGTTGAATTTCAAAATGTCTCAAAAAATTAAATCTATTCATAAATTAAATTAAACTCTAATTAATACACTAAAAATTATCAAAATATATATTATATATTCATGTAAAATATAACTATCAATTTTAAACCAATCCCATGTTTGTACTATTTAAATTTCTTATTTGAAATAATATAGAATGTATCAACAAAATAAATATCAATAGTGAACAAATAAAAAACTCAATGAATATTTGTAATTGTTATTAAAATTTAATCAAATCCTTAAACAACCATTATATTTTTCATAAAAATATTCACAATAATTCCAAAAACATTTTATTGTACCATACTTCAAAATGAACTATGTCTTCTGAATCAAAATTCATTTATAAATTAATACACATGCACTCTTCATGAAATTTTAAATAGATCAGTTAAGAATGAAATCCAATATAGAATAAACAAACAATAGTGTTACTGTTTTTAAATTAAGAATTTATTTACACTTTAATCCACCACATTATATATTAAAATACATAAACACATCCAATCTAGATAGATCAAAAGAATTGTTATTTATAGTTTTAATCCTAACATTACCTCAATTGAAAATAAAATTTTAAATAGTTATTCAATAAATATATAAATAATATTTTAAAATTTAATATTCATTAAGAAATTCAATAAATATCCAAGAAAATACTTATTCATATAAAATTATAACTACCACAAAAAGAGTGACGAAATTTTTTTAGTTCTTTCAACAAAAATATCATCATCTTCCATTTATGTATTTAATACTAAAGGCATTAAATTCTCCAATCAAGAAATCCAATCTTAAATGTAAATTCAAAATATTTTTTTGGCCACCCACACAAGAAATTCAACATCACTCTTCACTCATGATATTGTATGTGTTTATATATAAATATTTTTCCTATGATTTGAAAAATATTTTTACCATATTATTTTAAAAGTTATAACCTTATCACACTATGAGATATGAAAATTAAATCAATCATTACATCTTAAAATTACTATTCTTTTATTTAAAATGGCTTGGTAAGTGTTTGAAAATGTTAGACAGAATGAGATAGATTTTACTCCTTAAATGAAATTCATGATCAAGAATGTTATACAATATATATCATAGTCACTCAATTCACCTTATAAGATGTTATTGTTATAATACATCTTACTACTTTTTTAGGTCGTGAGTCTTCAAAAGGGATCTAATTAATGATTTCTTTAATATTTTCACTTTTTTCATTAATTTTAAAATACTATTTTTTCAGGGAGTATGCGAAGAAAACGACTATAATGAATGAATGATGATTAATTTCCATTTATTTATTAGGTCAATGAGACTTATAATTTATCTTAATGAATTATTAAATATCATCCCCATAATTTTTGAATCTTTTTTTACAATTTTTTAGATGAATATACTGATAAGAATGTTTTCCAATGGATGATTATGACACATGATTGTTCTCTGTTTTAAATTCCCTAAACTAGTAAAAGTATCCTCTCACATTATAATATACATTCAATTTTCCCCAATGAAAAAGAACATAGAATCCGCATTCCCCAACATTTAGACTATAATTTATCATGAAAATGCATTTAAATCAAATTATGAGTAAAGAATAATAATTATTTTAATGAAAATTAGACTTATAAGGTCATTCACATATATCTAAGGGGTTGATAATGGTATAAAATCAAGTTATTTATCCATGATATATTCAGGGTTGGCTAATTTTATTTCTAAAATCATGTTTAATGTATCTCATGAACTCCAAATATTTGAAAGATAATAGACCTAAGTTACAGATTTAAAAATATTGATTCTCAAAATAAATGAGGATGTTTGGAAGATGATTTAAAATTGGTTTAGATTACCCCTCAGATTAGGAATTAAAAAATTAGTCATTCACTATTATATTTGGATTTCTAATTCTATTTAAATATTAAGAAAATACTTGAAAATAAAATACAATGAAAAAATTCATATTAGTAGCCAAATGAAACTTTGAGCTTAAAAAGAAGATCAAATTCTTTGAAATTTGCTCGGAGTTAAAAAAGAACATTTATGTTTTTAAATCAACTCAAATAATGGTTGAAAAAGAGAAAAACTATAAAAACAAAATTTTCATGTGTTCAAAATGGGGAAAAAATCATTTCATAAACAAACTCACTAAAACACACAAAAAATAGAAGAATCAAATATGGAATTTGATTTATGCGTAAATGTTTACACATTCCCCCACTCTAATTTTTCACTATATTATTAGTTAAATTAGGAAATATAGTTCAAAATTGAATCAAAAAACATGATACATAAGAGTAAGTATAATTTATACAGTTCACATGGATGCTTATGCCTGTGTGGGAAACATTAGAATGATTAAAATTTTCCTTTTATTTACTTCTAATACTCTTAAATTTTATTAATATATGTTATCCTTGATTAAATAAATGAAGAAAAATAAAAAATCAAACTATTCAAACTATGATCATGAAAAATAAATTACTACTATAGAGAAGAGTAGAATTTTTTGTTGTAATACCCCCACCCGTAGGTGTTTAATTTTTAATGACCAATGAAAGACAATAGTTTTATTATCCCCATTATAATACTATGTGAATCCTATTTTACTAGAACCAAAAATCCTTATAGTTTTTAATTGATAACATAACATATTATTGGGATCCCTTTGTTGATAATGTCTTCTTCCAACTATACATTGACTGATGGGTTTCAAAAACGGTAATGGAAGTATCAATATGCTCAAGTTTAAATCATCAGCATTGTCTTGAGATGAATATGAAGTGTTTTTTACTTAATACTTATCTATCATATTGGGTGGCATATAGAGAACCTCCATATTATCTTAAATTTTAGCCTATTTCTCTCAAAGTAATATTCTATTTTAAGATCCTCTAGATCCTATAATAAATGTGTTGAATTAATAGTATAAAAATATGGAATGAATATTTTAATAACATATCTTACTAAATGAGAATAAAATGAATTTGATTTGAGTTTATCTCCATTTTAATTTTTTTCTTAATATCCTTTTCCTATTGGATAATCTTTAAAAATTCATTCTGTTTAGTGTCACAATTAGTGTGTCATCTAACTATTCATTAAGGTACACTATATCCAATATGGTTTCTCTATCATACTCTACATATTTATCCAATTCCTAAAAAAATATTATAATACTACAATTTTAATGATAATATTATAGAAGTACAATTTTATTATGAGAATAATTTATACAGTATAGATAAATAATGTTGAAATTTATGTTAAATGAATTAGTTAATATCCCTTTTTTCTATTCTAAATCCTTGGGTAAATTCATCCTAATGCACAACGGGTAATTATATTAAATATTTTCATCCTATTAATTTATATTAATGATTATAGACTGAAATTTTTATCCCTAACTTTCTAATTTTATAAGGGGGTAATTAAGAGGTTTATAATTTCTTTTACCACATTCTGAAATTCTAGAAATTATGTAGAGAGTTTTTATAAATTTATAAAAATTTATTCCCGGTATTGAGGGTATATGGTTTAAATAATATATTGTTGGAACTATTTAATAACATTTTCTAAGATAATGGATCCATGAACACTTGTGATATGATGAGAATGAAAAGAAACACTCTTCTGATGTCGAAACGGTGATCTAATGAAATATTTTATTTTTAATTTTCATTACAAAAAATGAAATATATTTGAAAATATGTAATAAAGATAACATTTAAGATTATATTATTCTTGGAAATTGTTCCGAATTTTATAGGTCATTTTTCAAGTTGGTTATGAAAAGAAATTCAAAATCTCTAATGAAGAGCATGGGAGATGACACAGGTTTTTCAACTAGATACCTCGAATACACTCATTAAATTCACCCCTAATAATATATTTTTTATATTTAATATTTAAAATGAATCATTTTGGGGGTTTTAGGGTATATTTAAATTTCTAAAATTATAAAAAAAACAACACAAATACAGAAAATTAGCAATAATTTTTAGAGGATCATAGTTGATTTCAAATGGGGTTTATCATCAATCCATATTACTCTAGTTTATTAAACTCAATAAGTGGAATAAATTTCCTTCATAAACCAATAATTTTTATTATTTAAGTTTTATAAGTGATTTATACTTTCAAAAACACCAATAATTCATTTATACAATTATGTGAGTGGTAAATAACCCGCCAAAATCAAGTAAGTGAAACTACTCAAAACCATTTCATTAATCCCATATCATTCAACTTCTCAGTTCAATCACCTATAATAGTATAGTTAGTAAATCAATTTTTTGGATACATTTATGTTAAAATTGTAGTTTAATTCAATTATTATGTTAAAACATAGAGTTACTATCACCTCATTTTATTCTACTTTTATTTTCTCATTGGTATTATAGAGGAATAAAATAAATTAAATGTAGAAATTCATTGATTACTCTATGATTACACATTAGACAAAAAAATGGTTATTACATCATAATCATGAATTATAATATCATAGGAACATGAAAAATTTTAGAAACACAAATAATTTAAATAAAATGGTAATATAATAAAACACATGTATTTAAAGAAATACAGTGAGAATTATTTGATAATATAGAATATATAATATATTTGAAAAATCTATGTCGAAAATAATCCCAAAAAATATGTAATTAGGCCTCTCAACATACACTACCTCATCCACAGTTATATATCATCCAATCCCCTCCTCTAAACATAATTCAAAAACCAATTGTACCTTGTTTAAAGAATCTTCCAATGATGAATCTATGTATTAATTATAGTAAAATTGTATATCTACTTCGTTGTATATAGTTTGAGAGGTTATAGAGCATCTTCATTTTATTACATGTATGTGTTTATCCCTTAACTAAATAAGATTAATTTATTGTTCTAATTTTTTATGTTTCAGTAATGACTTTATACATTAATTAATGGATCCTGCGCCTGGGTTAGTTTGTCTTGGTGGAGTTTTCTAGTGGGTAGAGGAAAAACATAATCAATCGTAAAATATAATAGACTTGTTGAAATTAGTTATATAATCCAAAAAATGAAATGTATGTGAGGATATCAAAACGTCTCATCTTTTAATCAAGAATCAACCTTGGTTAAATGGATGTTTGATCAGATGTAGTATTTTGGTCAATATTTGTATAGTTGGAGAAAAATAAGAGTTCTTGTTTTTATGGAATTGTGGATCTATTCGGGAGACATTGGTGGATAGTTGAGAAGAGGAAAGTTTCTTTGGTGTTGGATCATATGATATATTTTTGTCATCTATACTATGAGATTTACAGATTGAATTTATATCTAATGGCAACTTTATGTAAAATCATCTATCAACTATAAAGTAGAGAGTATGAAACACTATATAGATGTTAGGGTTATGTTGAACTAGTTTATGATGTTTATATACAAATCCTGATCAAGGTAATAGAATTTTATTTCTACTATATATTATATTAGGCATTCTAGTCTTAGTGTGAGTTTGTAGGTCTTTATGAAGATAGTTTTATCATCATGGATATGGAGCTGTTGGCTGGAATGCTATCATGTTGGTGAAAGATGTGTTGGAACTGTTTTTTCAGTTAGAAAAATGATATTAGTGGGAGGTGATTCACTATTAGAGTATAAATGAGGGTGAATGGATGACAAGATGGATAGATCGTATTAGGGAATATGATATATTTCATGATGGATGCTTTAGTGTGTGTTGTACACTAGTATAGTATAGGTTCTCCTTGGTGAAATGGTGTGGAAGAGGATTTAAAAACTGTGTGAAACAGTGGAATTATTTTTATTTTTAAATTTTTTTTCTCCACTTATAATAAGCCCTACTATACATTAGAAATTTTTTTGTAAGATTCTTCCTCATATGAATTATCTACCACATATCTAAGAATTACCTAATCTTTAGAAATATGAAATCATCTTAATTAATATTCTAAATATAAAGTTAAATAAAATGTTGATATTTATTTGTTTTCACATTTAATTCTAAATTCCCATAATAATGTGAATATGATGGATCTCCTATAATTATTAAATTTATTAGGATATATTCAAAGAATAAATAAATAATTTTTTTTAAATATAATGTTCGAACAATGACTCTATAGAACCCCATACCAATGGGGACCACCTGGCCGGTGGAAGACCAGCAGTTTACAACCGCAATCACATATCCATGGGATAGGGTATAGCAATAAGCATAGAGAATTCATAACAAAAATGGGATTCATTTTCCTAAATTACCTGTCTGCATTCCCCCATCCATATTTATAAATACGTGGATATGAAAAATAATAAGATACAATAACATATTCAGTAAAAAAAAGAATGTAATAACATGTTGGTAATATAAAAGTGTGTTCTTTTGTAATCAAAAATTTCTGGTGAAAATTAAACATCCACAAAAAAATAATTTCCCAATTTGAAAAAACTGGAAAATAAAATAAATGAAATTGTTTGAATCATGATCTCCAAATCCCAAACAATATAAGCATTTTATGCACTTGAGATTCTTTATGATCCTTTAAAATCACTATTAAATTTTCATGTCCCTGCATAAAAATGAAACCTTAGGGAAAATCCCATACATGTGTGTGTATATACTAACCAAGTGAGATGACTTTAAAAAAATTGATGGAGATATTCATGACAAGATAGAAGTATTCATCTCAACCCAAAGAAAGTGGGATATGAAACCTGACATCATATATATATATATACTCAATATGAAACCGAGATAAGAAAGGGGGCCTTCATCTCAAATCCCATCCCAAAATGTAATGTCTTCTTACATCGTCAAGGACCATCATTCATAACTATCAACTGGAATTTATATCTATTTTATTCAAATAGAGGTTATAAAACTCAACTCTGATACCCATCTCAAGGGAGAACAATATCAGAAGGAAATAGGACCCATTACCTACTACAATTGGGGGAGAAAATCTGTAGATATTGGAACAGTCCCTATTTAGGGGAGCATTGTCTCTATCTGTGTAATGAAACGTGGGAACCCATACCCTGGTGCGATAGGGTATTGCAATTCTCATAGATAGAGGACTCTCACCTCTGTAGGTAATACAGTTTCATTATCTAGAACAATTATTATGGGTTACTCACACACTGATGTGATAGGGGAGTACCATATGCCTATATATAAGACCTACGCGCTAAATAGGGGAGTACCATCTCATGGTGAACATTGTAGATAGATGAACCATGACCTTTTGTGATATGGGTATACCATCTCCATGTATATAGGACATGTTCTCATTGGTGGTAGTGGGGTATCATCTTGATCTGATCATCTAGTACGGAGGACACACACCCTAGTGTGATAGGGGAGTATCATCTCCAAGGAGAGATGAAATGTTCCCTAGTGGGGCACGAGATTGTTGTCTCTATCTGAACATCATTTATATAGGTAATGCACCTAGATGCGAGAAAGATTACTATCTCCATGGATAAAAAAACCCATTCCCAGGTGAGATGGGGGAGTACTATCTCTATCTGAACACATTAATGATCTTACTTGATCACTACTATTGAAAATAATCTCCTAACAAAGAATCATGATCTAAACATCTCACATCTTATCTCGTTGTCCACAAAAATTATTATATCATGTTATATAAGAAAAATAGTCGATGTAGGACACTCATAGAACAACATATGATTAAAAATAAAGACAGATGCCAGTGGTATATGTTCCTTCATAATAAAGGGGTACAAGATGGGTATGTGGTCCACATGTCCAGTGGTCCCACTTCACTATATGGATTTGTTCTCTTATAAAAAAAGATCATTAGATATGTTAGTATTAATTGAATGTACTGGGCTCACGCAGTGTGTCTCAGCCACCTGATACATGCCTTCTTGTTTATGGTCACGCTCATGCCTATCAGGACATGTCTTGTGTCTAGTTGTGTACTTTTTAATTCATGGGTACCATCACATGGTCGTGTACTCTTAGAGAACGTAATGTATCCTCCCACATGGGTACATTTCTATGTTCATTTGGAATTCTCATTTCATATCCATGTAAGTTCATACAAAATATTTCCTAGCCACATGACGTGTGATCCCTATATTTCTCCTGAAACCCTTACCATCATAGCTGGATGACTACACATCACGTGTTCATCCCAATACATGTCGTGTAGTTTATATTTTAACAAAACACAAGGAAATACTCATGAATCATTTTCACATTTCATTTAGGAACATTTATGCCTTTTATTGAATTATATGTCTCAAATATGGGTCCTCCCATGCATGATCTATCACTAATGGTCCGATTCGGGTAATTTGAACCCCTCATAGCTACTCGAATCACCACCCATAACAATTCCATCACCACTTTGGATCTCAAATCCATGAATATATAAACTTTACCCACAATGATCACATATTAATCCTGAAAACATCAATATGGCCATTGTGAACATATCCACCATTAATCTGGGGGTTCAATCAGGCTTGAATCCACACGGAAAAAGTCTAATTCCGACCTCATGGTCAAACGATGAAGAATGTAGAGAAATGGTGGGGGAAGACATAAGGACAAAGGTGATATCATCATTGGACAAGAATTATTGGCCAATGATCATTGATTCAGTGAATAACATGTGTTGTTACATGAAATATAATATAATATGAAATCAATAATTTGATTTAAATGATTTGGGATCATGAAAATGGTATATAAATTGAAGATAGAAATCTAATTAATAAATTCAATTCTAAATAATTTAATAAATGGTGGAAATTATAATTGATGGACCATACCTTGATTATAGATCTATGATTGGTGAAGAAATAATTTTCCAGTGATGAAATAAATTTGATGCATCTACTGTCTATCGATCCACCTCAATCTGATCACTCAATGTTGTTCAATGTTGATTCAACAAATAAGGTCATCCGAGCTCCTCTCAATTCTCATAGGGTTTATACTAGTCATACTAGGCAATTTTTATAATAGATAATTTATATAAGATTTAACAATTTTATTTAATAAATACAAAATATATAATATATATTCATTTTAATTAAATAGACCTTCAAAATGATGCCTCAACTGGATGTCCGCCATCGTCCAACAATAGGTTACACCTATATTAAACCCTACTCTACATATTAAAGTATGGTCTCATTGTTATCAATACTTTTCAAATATAATACATTATTTATAAATACAGTTTTGTGTATGTGATTTTAATATAATTAGTATTTTTAAAATAAGAAGTTGGATATTATCAGGCATCTAAATCTCATGTTGTCTCGGCATCTCACTATGATTTTTTTAATATATTTACATGTATTAAAATGAAAAAATAACTCTCCACACTATTCCTTATTTGAGCTATTTTTATCTCTAAAAAGATCAATCTAAACAATAATGTGGGTAAACTGAGCCCACATCCAGCTCTCTTACTCCCAAGACCTCATCTAAAAGCTCCCATATTGCCATAGAAAATGAACCAATGGAATTTTCCTTCCATGAACACTCCTCTAAAACTGATCCTTATTCAACACTAGGTACTCTGTGAATGTGAAACCATTCTTGATGTATATGTTACCCTAGTAAATAACATTTTTGATATCATGCACATATCTTCTTAGCTATGACACATAGAAGACGTCATTCATAATCTCCCACTATGGTGGAAAGGATGGGCGGTATGAAATCTCCCCAACCCTCTATAGGATCTTGAGTAGGCTGATAAACCTTAGGGGTATGATGCCTCCCATTCCAAATCCATAGAATCCTGATTATTGTGAGACTCTGTGGAAAATGAGTTCTCTATTCTCAAATTCGAAGGGCCTATGAAGTTATCCTATGTAAGATTTATACCTATTCTAGGTTTTCCTCATCTAATCGTGAATAACCTAGACCTTTCAAATCATTTCCCACACCAAATGTATCCCAATAAGATATTCTATGTTGATACTAGTCTAGCATAAGGGTGACCTGAAGGGGACCTATATAGGTCCTAAAAATTTTATATAACAGTATTAATATGATAGACATTTTTATAATAAAACTCTAGAGAGGTCATGTGATCATCAAAACTCCAGTCAAAGCCTAACATAAGTCCCTCAAAATAAATTCTAGAAATATGATAAAGTTTATAGTATTCCTATCCAACTGGGGGTGGAACTTTCTACCAATCTTCAATTTGTTCCCAAATGAACCACCATGCCTCTACACGGTCGTAACATAAACTGAACAACACATTCTCAGACAATTTTTATGGTTACCCCATGAATTTTGATGATCTACTACACATAAAACTTCACAGACAATCCACCAAACTTTACTCTTAGATTACAATGAATTATGATAGAATGGTAATTCATTAAACTTTAACTCATATGGAACAATTTCCTCTAATTTTTCATGGAAACCCTTTATGTGAGTCTAGGGATTTGTCAACTCATTTTCACTATTGTATATCAACAGGATGTAACAAACCTACCAAACCTAATTCCCAACCATCTCCAACTAATATGTGTTACGCCAAGTGATGAAAGTGGTAACACTCCACCACATACCCGTCTATAAAAACAACTAGTGAAGGTACATGTGTATATTCCCAACACTGTGATATATATCCAATGTGGTAGTGTGATGCTCCCTCATCACCACTTCTCACATTGTGACCAAAACCCCCATCCATCCTTTTAAAACTACAGCATGATCCCATCATTCAAAAAATCCATTTGATGAATCTCATGAGGATATATGGTCACATTGGACATCACAGCCGATGTATCCCAACTAAGCCTCCCTCACAATATAGAGAAGTGTATGATTCAACACTATTGATAGAATAAAATTTTTACCCCTATCCACCACCACAACCTTCTCCAAAGAGGAAACATTCTTAGAAAAATCTGCCACCAGACAAGAATAGGACATCATATTATGGTAATAATCCACCATATTTCCCATCCTATGAGTATATAATGTCTCAAATTCAGATTCCTATAGAAACTCCCACCTGAAACACTATATCATTTTCTGATATATCGGTTTGAAAACAGACTTGATAATATAATGGTCTGAGTAAATAAAAAATTTCTCTCATTTATGATAGATCATCTTTAATCTTGGAGAGAATACATCCACTACCAACTCCATGTCATGAGAAACATAGTTTTTATTTTGGTGTATCAATATCATGAAACCATATGTGATCAATTCATGATTCGATATCAATATGAAGATGATATTGTCTCCAGAGTCATCACAATAAAATATGTACTCTATAGGCTACCCTGAAAGTCTCTAAATAGGATCCCCATCAGCCTCCACCTCAAATCAACAAGGGTTCACGATAACTACATAGTCTAGGTAAAGAACATACCTTTACACATAGGTATGGTCGAAGGGATTACAATCACGAATAATTCCACCACGATCCTCTTGTAGTACCTTTCCAAGCCATTATTTCTCTATACCTATGAAACATTCTAGTGTGTATATGAAGAAATCATTACATCATTAGTTTATGGGCCTATAGTTGATCCATTCTAATAAATTACATTCCCTTGAAATTGAAACTCACATATCCAAATAGAAAACTTATAGAGGTTACCATAAATCCGTCTATCTGAGGGAAAGTCCAAGACTATCCACAAGTCCTCTGTATTCCCCTCCAGTGAGGCAGTGTAAATTTGTATGTCATTAAGAAAGAAAACAAAACTTTGGTCCATGTTTGGTAGGATGATATGTTACATCTAATCCATATACATGGTGGTGGAATTCCTTTCACAAAAATGAATCTCCAAGAAATAATATTGTCTATAGGAATAATGTAATCCTAGATTTAGGACAACAATCTTGAAATTCATCTACTGGTGGTAGCCAGAGCTGAGATTGATCTTTGAGAACCAAATTGTTCCATGAAACTAATAATAGAGGATTTTAATACTCATAAAAGGGTACTATGTCTTTATCTTGGAATGTTTTGAGTAACGATAATCAATACAGAGCCATAATATCTCAGGGGCTTTTTCAGAACCAAAACTAAAACTTTAATGAGGGGCGTGTTGGGTCTAATGAAACCCTTATCCCGAAGGTACTCTAATCACACCCTCATCTCCCAAATCATGATAGGGTCTATATAATATTATACTGTAGATATTTGAGAGGTCCTATAGTGAAATTTGATGAAAATATCCATGTCCTACCTCAAAGGTTGTCATATAAAATCCTCATCGGAGACATAAAAACAATCAAGAATGAAGGAAAATAAAATCATATATATACCAAATAGTTATGGTATATGATTATCAATTAATGGGTGATGGGTTACAACATCCTACTCGAAAAACCCACATTCATTTCCATGAGATCTCTATCACCCAAAAATGATAATCTTGTCCGGTATTTTTTAAGGGATGAGACTCATCTTTGATGAAATTCAATCTTGGTGTGGATCATTGAAAACTACATCATACCCAAGATTACATCATAAGGCCCCATCATTATGACAAAAAGGTCCCACAAGAAACCCTATACACCAATCAATATATCAAATTTCCTGCATATAAGTTATATTAAATATGCATTCCATGTAGTTACCTCAAACCAAAGCTAATAGGAAAAATCCTCAACTGGGACCTCTAAACCTCATAAAAGTAGTAGAAATATCAATTAATAACATAAATTTGTGTCTCTTAGTACTTATTTATGAGTAGAATATATAAAAACCATACCTATGATCATCTTATTAGATGTCGGGATACAAGCCTCCGTAACATGAACTACCTATGACTATTACCACAAGCTTTATGAAATTGTCTTTGGAGACCTGGTTGTGGTGGTGGAATTATATCATATCATCACCCTCCACCATAATATTCTCTTCTTAGACCCCCACTTTCTCCTCTATTAGTTCCATCACACTAGGATATGTCATGGCCACACCTAGGAGAACAATAATTTGGATGATACATCTTTTTTGGTGATCTATCTACATGCCTACATTCCCCTTGCTATAAGATGGTCAAGTATTCACGGGACATGTGAACATTCCCATTTCTTGCATAACATATCCCATATCTGATTTTGTGGTCCTCTGTGTGGTCTTTATGAAACATAACCATGTACTTAAGATAGAGCATGGGTATTCCACATACGCCTCAACACATACCATCCATCATATGATGTTGATGAATAATCCATAAGATGACTAATGATGGACCCGTCTTCATAGAATCCATTAGATTTTATGATATCCATCACCATCACCCACTCCATCACACAAACATAAGTGGGAATACATAGGGGCACCACACTAGCATGCAGGTCTCTATGAATACCTTGACTGAACATTCACACATAGAAGTAACCATCCAATCACATTTAAATAGTACCATGTAAGTTCATTGAACTTCATAATATAATTATAAACTATCAACCTTCCATGTTATATATATAAGAGCTCCAAAATATAAACTGTGTGTAGGAACAAGTGGTATTAATCCTCCTCAAATTATTTTTTTAAGTCAACCCATGAGAGTGTCAACTCATCATTTGTTTTCCTAAATAGATTCAATCGGCAGTAAATATCTCTATTGAGAAGTTTGGTTAATATAAAAACCAACTGATCGATCGAGGTTCCCATGTGTATGAAAACTTGTATCACAAACTCAAGAAAATAATCCTCATCTTGAAGAACTATCTCACCATGGAACATTAATAGCCTATGTTGATAGAAATCACATAGAAATCTAAGCCTACATTCGTCCTATTCCTTCTCTATTGGTATGATCTATTAATCGATAGATGGGAGTGCTTCTACATTTCCTCAGATAGGAAAGATCTCGAGAGATGCCTCTTGAACTATACACTCATAACACATCATATCACCATTATGATCCTAAATTGATATCCCAGATGACTATCTTTGTAGAGGTATCCTAAAAGTAGTCAAGGTGTTCCATAGTTAGATGATCATATACATATGGGGAGCTAACTAAATAGGTACAGTAATAATTCTCAATCCTATGTGATGTATTTACAAATGTTCCCTACAACCAATGTCCTAGTATACTGTGTTGAAAATCAAGTACTCAACAGCCTGATGTATGGTTATGTCATATACCAAAACAATACTGTTCTCTCTAACTTGAAAGCCACACTTGAAACACATTCACACTCTTTACCTAAATTCAAAACCTATTGATAATATGAGAAAAAATTACAATCATTATCCTAGGGATGAAAACCCTCTCATACCAAACGGGAATTACTTGTCCCAATGAAGATAGTATGTCTCGATGAAGACCATGTGACTTTAACCCCAATGATAACTACATCAGAAAAATATTTTCAACAATCCTTGAGAAGGAAAAAAATGGTATTCCCTTTACTAAACTTCTAGAATTCACACACCCAACCATCTCTATAAATAATTGAATTGGAATAATTAAAAGATACTTTAACGTATACTGTAAAAACCATTCATGTAATACCCTATAGAGAATATAAATGAGTGTTCTAGTATAGATAAAAAATTATGGGGATAAATTCTTCTCCATCCATAAAAGATATCCTATCCTGAAAGCATATGGAAAACAAAATAGTTGAGAGATCATAGATCCTTAGGCCAAATCAGGACCAAAATATGTGGTTTATACACTCGAGTGTCCCTTTTCTCCTCTAAAATTACATATGACTTTTCTATTATCTATATAAAATTTTTAAAATGGTGGTAATACACATGATGGTTTTGTATATAAATTCCTAGTAGAAAACCATAAAACTAATTTTATATAAATAGATGACATGATAGAACTAGTTATCTCAACCCAATGTAAGAGGGAAATGGAACCCCAAACCACACATAGACACGAACACAAAACATACACACACACATAGAAACACATACACAGACCCACCCACCCCCACACACACACACACACCCATATGTTTGAGTGTGTGTTCTCAAAAAGATACCCAAAAGAGAGATAAATGTGATCTTTATCTCATAACATGGTCTTACATGATGAGTCTTCATATAGAATCAAATGTTCATCAATGATTCATTGCATCTATCGTGTCTATATGAAGAAACAATTAAGAGGTCCCTCGCCTTTCCACTTCTCTATAGCATAAAGGAGAACAATCTAAAATAAATATATATAACATGTGTCGTTGTGTAAAAGGTCATTCACCCCGGGTATATTAAGGACCTATATCATTATAGTGGAGTAGCATCACTATCTAGGTATAGAATACGGGGAACCCACACTGTATGATGAAAAGGGGTTACCATACTAACTGATAGAGCACTACGGAAAAAAGGGCTTTTTGCGACGGGTCTTTTGGGATGGGAATAAATCTCGTCGCAAAAGGTCTGCCCCAAAGGATATTTTCAACCGGGGTAACCACCTATCGCAAATAACCATCTATATGCGATGAGATTTCATCTCCTGTCGCAAATAGTTTGGCGCAGATAGCGCGCCAAACCGCACGACGGATATTTGTGACGGTGGGATCCCACAGTCACAAATAGTTATGTATTTGCGACGGGGGCCGTCGCAAATAAATATCGGTGGTTTATAGCTATTTGTGACAGGAAACCTTTTGTGATGGGGCCCGTCGCAAATAACCGGCTGCGGTTTAAAGCCTTTTGCGATGGGATGTCGTCCCGTCGCAAAAGGTGTGTCGGCAGGGACTATTTGCGACGGGTCCCGTCGCAAATAACTTTTTAATCGCCAATAGTAATTAATGTGGGCGTAGGTATTTGCGACGAGTTCCGTCGCAAAAGATATTATTTGCGACAGGTATCCTGTCGCAAATAATTTGCATATATATACCCCCATCCATTTTCCTCTCATTCCTCTCAAATTTTAGATCATGTTTCTCTATAAACAGAGATTTTAGAGTGATAACATTTCTATGTTATTTTTTTATCATGAAGAAGTTGTGAAGCCGTCTGCCTCAATAGAAAATCAGTCTTAATGGTTTTTATGTTTTTTTAATTTATTATTTATTTCTTTTTTATGTTAATTTTTTCTATTGTTGATTAGTTTTAATTAAATTAAATTTAAATTGTTTTGTCAGTAGTATTTATTTGAACTAATTAATTGAAATTATTAGAATTAATTTTTAATAATTAGTAGTAATTATTAATTATTAACGATAATTAGTAATGTATATAATTAATTTGTAGTAATTAATAATAATTGTTAATAAATATCAATAAATAGTAATAAATATGAATAATTAGTAATAATTAGGAATAAATATTAATAATTAGTAACAATTAGTAATAATTAGGAATAATTAGCTATAGTTAGGAATAATTAGCAATAATTAGTAATAATTAGCAATAATTAGTAATAAATAGCAATAAATAGCAATAATTATTAATAATTTGTAATAATTAGTAATAATTAGTAATAAATTGTAATAATTAGTAATAAATACTAATAATACTAATAAATACTAATAATTAGAAATAAATACTAATAATTCGGAATAATTAGCAATAATTAGCAATAATTAGCAATAATAAGGAATAATTAGCAATAATTAGAAATACGTCGAAATAATTAGAAATACATAGCAATAATTAGCAATAATTAGCAATAATTAACAATAATTTGCAATAAATAGGAATAAATTGCAATAATTATTAATAATTAGGAATAATTAGAACTAATTTGAAATAATTAGAAATAAATAGCAATAATTAGCAATAATTAGAATAATTTATAATAATTAGCAATAATTAACTATAATTTGGAATAATTAGTAATAAATAGGAATAAATTGTAATAATTAGTAATAAATTGTAATAATTAGTAATAAATAGAAATAAATATTAATAAATAGTAATAAATAGTAATAAATTTTAATTAATAGTAATACTTTTTAATAAATAGTAATGATTAGTAATAAATAGTAATAGTTAGTAATAAATAGTAATAATTAGTTATAAATAAGAATAATTAGGAATAATTAGGAATAAATACCAATAATTAGAAATTAATACTAATAATTAATAATATTTATCAATAATTAGTAATATTTAGCAATAATTAGGAATAATTAGCAATAATTAGCAATAATTAGAAATAGTTACTAATAAATATTAATAATTACTAATAAATACTAATAATTAGAAATAAATAGTAATAATTATATATAATTAGACATAATTAGATATAATTAGTAATAATTAGTAATAATTAGTTATAATTAGATATAATTAGATATAATTAGATATAATTAGAAATAATTAGTAATAAATAGTAATAATTAGATATAATTAGTAATAATTTGTAATAATTTGTAATAATTACTAATAATTTGTAATAATTAGTAATAATTCGATATAATTAGTAATAAATAGATATAATTATATTTAATTAGATATAATTAGATATAATTACTAATAATTACTAATAATTAGATATAATTAGATATAATTATATATAATTTGTAATAATTAGTAATAACTATTAATAATTAGTAATAATTAGTCAAAATTAGTCAAAATTAGTCTTAATTAGTCATAATTAGTCATAATTAGTCATAATTATTCATAATTACTCATATTTAGTAATAATTAGTCATAATTAGTAATAATTAGATATAATTAGATATAATTGTCCATGTTTGGTTGATCACCTTGCAAGTAGTGTTGCAATAGGACAACCCAAGTCATGCCCTTCTCATCTATAAGAATTATCTCACATGACCCTTTACATAGACCATTCTTCCTAGAAAATTTTTGGGAAAGATACTGATATCCCCTCAAAATTTTAAGGAAGAATGATCTATTTAAAGGGAGCAATATTATTCTTAAAGACGAGAACGACATTAATTTGGTCGTCCTATTGCAGCACTACTTGCGAGGTGATCAACCATGCAAGGACAATTATAGAGTATACAATGGACATGGTTGAAACAAACTTTTTGTTGCACATGAACTGATAATTGGCGACCCTTTGAGATTAGAACATGTTAAGAATAGAGAAAACCCTATTGCGAATATTGATAATTTTAATATTTTATAAATATTTTATTATTTTAATAATATTAATATTGTTTTTTCATAAATATTGATAATATAATATTTTTTATTAATAAAAATTAGATATAATTATAATTAGTAAACAAAAAATACTTGGATAATGAAGGGAAAATTTGCAATCATCTCCACAACGATGATTACCAAATTTCCTTTCATTATTCAAGCTGTTTTCATTTGGCTACATATTGATAAGTATTTCTAAATTAGTAATAATTAGCAATAAATTGTAATAAATAGTAATAATTAGTTAGGAATAATTATATAGAAATTTTAATAAATTTTAATAAATTCCATGAACCTGGCACAATTTCCAGTGGATTGAGGGCACTCCTTTTGGTCAATGACTTTTCTCCTTTCAATTCTCACCGACTCAAAACAATATAAAAATGTGCTGCAACATAGGCATATTCAATCTCATATACCAGAAATTGGATATGCATTCGTCGGATCAAATTTTTTATAATGTTTTCAGGCGATGACATTTGGACGAAGACGATTCATTGATGAAAAAGGGGGCTATTTTTTCCGACCGCTCATTTACTTGCATCGTTCTCACACTGAAATCACAATGAAGAATCTGGTCGTAGGTACACATATTCATTCTTGTATGCACGAGAATGAATATACTTAAATCCGACTAGATTCTTCATTGTGATTTGAGTGTGAGAAAGATGCAATTAAATGAGCTGTCGGACAAAAGAGGAGCCGTCAATCCACTGGAGATTATGCCGCCTTTAATTAATGGTAATTATTAAGAAGTATTAGGAATTATTTGTCTTCTTATTTCAGATACTAGTTTTATAATTTCAAATTAATCAAAAACAGTGATGATTTTATATTTTGTAGAAAAATATGGAACAAGAGTGTCGACATCAGTCATTATTAGATGATCTTTCTTGGATAAATCAGCGAAAAAATTCAAGTGGTTCTTGTTTAAATCGTATATATATTGATTTTGTTGAAGATTTATTAGAATTTGAATCATCAAAACCACAATATGTTTCAAAACGCACAATTAATTTTCCTTTTAAAAAATGTTCTCTGAGAACGTTTGACACATTTGACATGGTTAGAGTACATATCATGCGGTTTGGTTTTAAACTAGATTATGTTTTTTGGTATCAAAATGGTGAATGATGTTCTAGAGGAGATACTAATAACTTGATTCTGTATCCATCACAGTTCCAAAATTTAGTACATGATGTTGCAGGCCCATCTGTTCAACAAACTGAAACTCACGGTGATATTGATTTAACTCCTGAGTTGGAACTATCTGATTTTTATGAGTTGTTGAGGTATGATGAAGATGCATTATATCCTGGTTGCAAGATAAGAAAATTATAAGCGGTTGAAAATTTTATGGCTATTAAATCTGATAATGCAATGTCAAACAACTATTTTGATCAGATATTTTCTTTGGTTAAAACACTATTACTTGAAGGAAATGTGTTGCCTGAAAATTACTATGAGATCAAGAGGTTAGTTCGTAATCATGGCCTTAGTTATCGGATGATTCATGAATGTGAAAATGAGTGCATCTTATATTATGGTGAAAATGAGTCATTGGATAGTTTTCCAACATGTGGCTAATCGAGGTATAAAGAAGCTCAACCAGGGAAGTTTGGATAGATTCCTATAAAACAGTTGAGATATTTCCCCCTTACACCTAGGATGCAATGTTTATTTATGTCTCATAACATAGTCTCAATGATGTCATGGTACAAAACCAATATTTCAACTGGTAAAAGCTTGAATCATCCATCTGATGGTCATTCGTGGAAAAATTTTGATCGTCTGCATCCTTCTTTTACTTTAGAATCCAAAAACATGTGATTGGGTCTTTCTACTAATGGTTTATGTCCGTTTGGTTCTTATAGAAGTCAGCATTCATGTCGACCTGTCTTTATAACTATGTAAAATATACCTCCATGGATGTTGATAAAGGATCCCTATATCTTTTTGAGCTTATTAATCCAAAGACATCCGAAAATAATATTGATGTTTATTTGAAACCATTTATTGATGAGTTGAATGCATTGTGGAGTAATGGTTTTAGTAAATTTAATGTTGCTACGTAACAAAATTTCACATTAAAAGCTGCATTTATGTGGTCGATTAGTGACTTTCTAGCATATGGCATGTTATCTGGCTGGAGTACACATGGTCTGAAATCTTGTCCTTACTGTATGAAAAACAACAAAGTGTTTATGCTTGTCAATGGAAAAAAAACCTTGATATTCTCACTTTCATCGCAGATTTCATCCAACCGATCATCCTTTTCGAAGGAACAAATCTCATTTCAAAAAAGGTACAATTGAAAGTGGTGAACCTCTAAAAATGATCTCAGGTATAGAGTTAAAATCAGTTGTATTTTCATTACATCCAATCACATTTGGGCCAACAGTAAACCAACTGAAAATTCATTTCTTTGGAAAAGAACATAATTGGATAAAACGAAGAATTTTTTGGGATCTCCCATATTGGTCTGATTTGTTGGTCCACCACATGTTGTATGTCATGCACATTGAGAAGAACTATTTTGATAATTTATTTCATACAGTTTTGGATTCACCAGGTAAGACCAAAGATACTATAAAAGCACGATTTTATCATGCCCAAATTTGCTGGCGACTAGAACATGAACTATTTGAAAATGTTAGATCAAAAGTGTTAATGAATCGAAAATCAGCTTATACACTTTCCAAAGAGATTCATTTATAATTTTTTTAGTGGATTTTTAATTTGAGACTTCTAGATGGCTATGCTTCTAATTTGGGAAGATGTATTAAGAATGTTCATATTACCAGATTAAAAAGTCATGATTTTCATGTTATAACGGAAAGACCTATGCTAATTGGATTCAATGATTTGATAAATTCTACGATTTGGGATTCGATAATAGACATATCATAATTTTTTTGATACATTTGTGCCGTGAAAACTGGCTTAGATGCACTAAAAAAATGGAAGAAGATGTTGCTATAATTATATGTAAACTGGAAAAAATCTTTCCACCTGCTTTCTTTGACTCAATGGAATATCTGATATTACATTTTCCACATGAATCTAAATGTGGTGGTCCAGTATAGATTCGATAGAAGTACCCATTCAAGAGATTCATGATGAAATTGAATAAAAAAGTACGTAACAATGCCTCGGTTAGAGTCTCAATTTCTGAAGCTTATTTGCAATAGGAAATTGATTTTTTCTGCTATCACTATTTTGAATTTGAAAATCCCTCAAAACAAAACCTCCTGGGATGGAATGAGGGAAATGTTAATGTTGAAATGGACAATAATTTATCAGTTTTTAATCAGCCAAATCTTGGCTTCAGTGGAGTTCAAGAACCATGGATTTCAGACGATGAACATCACAGAGCTCATACATATGTTCTGCTCAACTTTGAAGAAATGACAACATTTGTACTATGAGTGCTTCTATCACTTATTCTATAATTTCTGTTATAGTATGGAATAATATTTTTTTAGGTTATGTGATAATCATATCATGAAAAAATTTTGACAAATTACAGCAGCTTCTCTTGAAGAACACAGACAAAAAAAATTCTCAATGGTTTCAAAAGCTTGTAACATAAATTATTGATGGTTTAATATCAATTCAGTTTAATATTTATTATAATGATAATTGTTTTAAATATTTTGAGTTGTCTCTACATGCTGATAAAATTAATACGCGACTGTGTATATTGAGTAACCCACTATCCAAAATGGTTAAATCTTATAATGAATTTGTGGTGAATGGTTTTTGATTTCATAAACGTGCATATGGGGAATCAAAAAAAATGAATAGTGGTATTTGTTTCAGAGGATCGCATCATAGGGAAACTGAAGTTGACTTTTACTACATTCTGGATGAAATTATTGAGCTATGTTATCTTGGACAAAATTACATAATGATGTTTAAATGTCGACGGTTGGATACCGAGAGAGGCTTTCATGTTCATCTGAGTCATGGAATCATCCATATTAAATATAAAAGTCATCTTTTAGTAAATGAACCATTTTTACTGGCTCAACAGGAACATCAAATTTATTATGCAATGTATTGTGCTACCTCAAGAGACCTGGGTGATTGGTGGGGCATAATAAAAATGAAATCTCAAGAAAATAAATTTACTGAAACTAAATGTGGTTCCGCTATAGTGGAAGAAATTGAAATTTTAAAAAGGCTACTCAAAATACATCTTTTTCACAAAGAAGCGTTAATATCTATGAGGAAACCCTACAATTAAGGGTCCATATTTATGAAGATGTTAATGATGTTACAAATTAAATTAAAATGACAAGGAATGATGAAAGTGAAACTCATATGGATATTGATGATACTGAGGAGGAATATGAAGACATTGACACCGTAAGATATAAAGATGATGATTAAGGTGAACATTGGTATAGTCAAATGCTGGTTATGATCATGAATAATATATATATATATAATAGTTGTTTTAAAATATCTGCTAACAACAATCATTTTGTGTTTCATATGGACTCTGATCTATGTCGTGAGTTATAGGAGGTTGAGATACCTTTGGATGAGGGGGATGTGGGTTCATCTGACCCTCAGCGTACTGGTGGTTCAGGAAGTACGCAGAGGGGGCGCGGTTTTGCGCGACTGATTATTCCTAACCCTATCCTCGAGTGACGTCCATGTCTTGGCTTCGATCCACGCACACAGAGGTATGGTAACCTGTATATTTTAGTTATATTTCTTTAATTTATTTATATATATACTAATTGTTTGACTATTTATTCTTTTTTCATAGTTTAGCACATGTAGCTGTTGGAAAGGGGATCGCTATCTTGCGTAATTATTTTTCTCAGCCATGGACCACATGGGAACTGATTCCCGTTGATGTGTAGCTCGGCATGTACAATCATTGGCTGGTACATAAATAAATAATATTTATTTTGAAATTTATTTTATTAATAACATTATATTATAAAATATTTGTAGGGTTCATGGTATCCCATTGATGATAGCATGTGTGACAATATCCATGCAGCTTGGGAGGTGGCTATGCATGAGAATTTACGTGAGTTTTTGCACAATTTGAGAAAGATGGCCATTAGGAAAGCAGGAGCAACAATATTTGATGAGTCATGTAGAGTCAACCGACTAGAGTACATTTCATCTGAGGTTTTCGATGGATTATGTGCACACTGGTTGGTTGGTGGATTTCAGAGGAGGTCTTCATTGGGTCGGTAGAACCGGGGGAGAGAGGAGGGGACACATTGAGCTGGTAGCAAAACAATAAGCACGCATAGAGAGAATCTGGTAAGTATTTTTTGAAATATTATATATGACATCAAATATAAGTAGTTTATTTTATATTCATATAGGTAGTCGAGCATCTCGGTATTATAGAGTATGATGTTTATCAGATGATCTGTCGTGATCCAGCAACCGAAGAGATTAGAGGTGATCACTTGCTTTAGATTGTGGTTAGTCATAATTTTTTCATTTTGAAAATTAGCTGTATATAATATTTTCACAATTTTAATTTCAAATTGGAATTGAAGGAGTCATAAGAGCCTGCGACCTCTCAGACACAGGCTGAGGGTCAGGAAGCGGTGATTGATCAGACCAGTGCCCACCATTTCCACAAGGTGGCATGGATACGAGTGACTTAATATGGCATTGAGGAGGGCAGAGTACTTGGTATCAGCTCTCATGTGACTCCTCATACCTATTATGGTACTACTGAAATGTCGGTGTCCAACTCGAGAGGAGCTCAAAGAGAGGCATCATCTTTTGGATCACAGTATCAGGAGCAGTTCTGAGATCAAAATGACCTTATAGAGAGTTTGCAGAAGCAGTAAAAAGAGATACATCAGCAGCAGTAGCAGCAGCACCACCACCACGAGGAGGAGACGTGTCAATGGCATCAGCAGTAGTAGCAGTAGGAGGATGAGATGCATCGATGGCAGTAGCAGAATCACGAGAAGATGGAGTACATGCAATGTCTGACTCATAGTTTAGGGATGGAGTTTCCTCCACCAGCTCATTCAGCTTCTCCACCTCTTCCAGAAGACGACCCCCTAGTGATTTTTTTATATATAAAACATTTGAATTTAAATTTGTGGTAATATGAACTATTTACAGTTTCTGTCTTCTATATTGGTGCGATTATTACATAATTTAATTTTTAATATTTTATGATTTGTTTTTGTAAATATTGAGAATTTTAATTTTTTTTATTTTAATAATACTAATATTATTGTTTCATTAATTATAATTTAATTAAATATATTTTTCAATATTATATTTTTTATTACTTTTTTATTTTACTAATAATAATATTATTATTAATAATAATAATATTTTATGATTTTTAATATTTTTTTGTGAATATTGAGAATATTAATTTTTTTAAATTTTTTATTATTTTAATAATATTAAAATTAATTTTTCAATAATCATTCTAATATTTTAGTATTTTTTTATATTTTTTTAGAATATTGCAGATTTTGATATATACTTTATATTTTAATTCTATTAAAATTTATATTTCAATAATCATAACAATATTTTATGATTTTTTTAAATATTTTTTTGTGAATATTGGGAATTTTAATTTTTTTTATTTTTTTATTATTTTATTAATATTAAAATTTATTTTCCAATAATCATAATAATATTTTAGGAATTTTATAATATATTTTTGTGAATATTTAGAATTTTATTATTTTTTATTTTTTTATTATTTTAATAATATATTAATTAACATTTCAATAATCATAATTTTATTAAATTTATTTTTTTAAAAAAAATTATTTATTATTTGCGACAGGATCAGTTGTGACGGGATAACGTCGCAAATAGTCTAGAAAACGTTTTTCTTAAAAAAGGTATTTGTAACGTGATTACGGGCCTGTCACATGTAGTTAAAAAAAAATTCAAAAAACATTTACGACGGGATTAGGGGCCAATCACAAAAAAAAGTATTTGCGACGGTCCAATCGCAAAAGAGCATATATATATATAATGTATATAATCGGAGACTTATTTTCAACAGTGAAGTTTCCCGTTGCAAAATTTTTTATTTGTGACAGGCCCGTCGCAAATAATATTTCTTACGATGGCGTTTTCTACAATGGGCTACTTGTGACGGGGCCCCGTCGCTAAAGCCTATTTGCGACGGGATCCCGTCACAAATAACCTATCGCATATACCATCAATTTTAGTAATGGAGGAATCATGATATTTTAGGGGAGTGAAATCTTTATATATAGAATAATGAGAGTGGGGGTCTATGAACTAGTGTGAAGGGGGGAGTACTGTCCCCATAGATAGAGAAGTCACACCCTCAGTAGTGGGGTATTGTCTCTGTCCGAAAAAATGATAATGGATGAAATATTACATAATTTGATAAGGGAGTGTCATCTGCATTGATGGAAGACTTGCACCCTTGTCTTGCAGGGGAGTGATGTCTCTATCTAAACATCGAGTATGGAGGACACGTTCCCTGGTGTGATTGGGGAGTACCATATCCAATGATACATGACCCATGATCTAGTGTGATAGGGGGTACTGTCTCTAAATGAATATAGAGTATGGAGGACCCACTCCATTTTGAAATATGACAGTACTTTCTCAATGGATATAGGACTCATTATCTTGTGTGATATGGTAGTATCATCCCTTTTTGAACTACATGAATATCCTTCCTGATCACTTCCTTCAACAAGCACCACCTAAATAAGAAACCATCTCTAAAAAAATCACATCAAATATCATTTCTCGAAAAAATTCCTACACTCAGTTAAAAAATGGATAAAAAACATAGGATAAGCCTCTCATAATTCAAATATGATTCAAAATGATAGTGATATGCATGTATAAGTTCCATATAAATGGGTACTTGGTGTGTATGGGGTCTACACAGTGTGTATTCATGCTTTACTTATTGGTTGTGTTATATTATAGACATCGATTGATTATCATATCCACATACAAAGTGTGTATAGGGTGCACTATACATTTCCCAGCCACCTAAGGCTTACCCATGTGATCCTCACCATTCATGTGTCTATCACACAATTTCATGTACTTGGCCATGTACATAGACATACTCATCCACCAGTATATGCTCATGTACTCCTAGAGTACCTTGTGTTTCCTCCCATGTGGGTTCATCGGCATGTGAAGTTGAAACATGACCTAGAAACCTCAGTAGGGTTACACGATATATCCCCCATCCACATAATGCGTGGTATTTATCTTATTCCAGAAACCCATGCCACCACAATTTGGTGACTAAATAGTGTGTGTTCATCCCAGTACACTCTGTGAATTTTTCATTTTCATAGAAACCAAGGAGAGAATCATACATCATCATTATGCTGTTATCTGTTCCATTTTTACGTCTGATCATTTCAGGGGTCTCAAATATGGGGTCACATATTCCCGATTTCTCACCGATTGATAGATTCTGACCTTCGAAACCCCTCATGAATTCTCTAATTGCCTCCCTTACCGATTTCATCACAACTTCATATCCTAGATCCATGAATCCATCAGCAATATATGAAATCCTCTTTGATTCATATCTAAAACTCTATTCTAGTTTTTTTGAACACATCCACCCTGAATATGGGGATTCAATCATTCCTGAATCCATCAAGTAAAAATTGAATCCTGACCTCATGGTCTAATGATGATGATTGCGAAGAACAGGTGGGGAATAGGTAAGAATAAATGTAATATCATCATTTTATACAATTTATTTTCAAATGATCATGGAATTATTTATTATGTTTGGTTAATGTTTGGAAAATAATATAAAATTAATTTAATAATTTTATTTACTAGAATTAAGATGATGCCATGTGAACATTGATAACCGATGAAAAGGATATTGATAAAATAAATGATCAATAATTTAATCAATTTAATAAATAATAATTAAATTTTCTCAATTAGGGATTAATCATTAGTGAATAATGGTTTTTCTAATGATGAGGAGAATCTAGTACATCTGTTGAATTTTGATCCACCATGATATGATTACTGGCCATTGTTCGATGTTGATTCTCCATTGAAGTCCATCAGAGATCCTATAAATTCTCACTAGGAATATGAAGTTAAAACCCTATCTACGGATTCAACGATGGTATAATAATTTTTATTTCAGACTTAGTTTAATATATATCGATTATTTATGAAGAAAACATTTGGGTGAAATTAAAATAATTAATATTTTTGAAATATAAATATTGGGTCTCACCAGGATACTAAATCTATGTCATGTATTCGTATAGCTCAAAAAAATATTTCATAATCTATTTCAATGACTTACAAAGAAAATAATAGTGTCAACATAATTAAATTAGAAACCCAATTTATTGGGAACAATATCTATGGGGTGCAATAGATATTTTAATTGTAAATTCATTGACAATGTATCAAAAAATATTAGATTAAACAATTCAATAAGATTTTTTTTAATTTCACGTGTCATAAAATCTCTCTAATTTGAAGTGTAATAGAATATATGGTAACAAAAATGTGTTTCTTTCGGTCTTAGTTAAGTATTATTTATATTGAAAAATTAGAGTAAATATTATTCTATATACTAAGAGGTAATTTTTATTCAAGGTTTCTAAAATGATCAAAAATATAAAATAAATATTTATACTCAATTTACTTTTTTAATTAATTTAATATTTATTATTTATCTATATCCAGTTATTCACAAGTTCATAGATAATTTTTTACTTATTGGTAAATAATTCATTAAATAATATGAATATCAAAATATATAATTTATTCACCAGTATGTGATTAAAATATTTATTTCTTTACTGAATGCATAATATATAACTATAATTAGTTGTATGGTAATAAATATTAAAACTTTATAAATAATTTATTTTATTTTTATAATATTAAAATAAATTTGTTATTCACAAACTCATGAATACAATTTTTTACTTATGATATATTTTTAAAAATAAAATTAATGTCATGGAAGATGAATAGACCAGATGTTGTCAGTTGAAAAATATTTATTTAACAGATTGTAAAATAAATATTTACCATTGTACGGGTAAGATAACACCATGAAAAAATTAACATAATTTTTATTTTCAATGGAATCATGTACCTTTTGGGTTTATCATATTTTTAAGATCTTATTATAATTAATTAATATGAAATTCTAACCCTCGGTCAATAAATTAAAAATAATTGAAAATGTGAGTATTTGGTCATTATGCACAATATTCTACTAACTAGATAATTCTCACTCAATTAATACTATCATTATGGATTTCTCTCATTTTTTAGTTATTCTCTCATCCCCTATTTTTGTCAACTTAAATATATTAGGGGAAGATCGTTTCCAGATTAAGAAGATTGTGATCCCGATCAAGGTAGTGATGCAAGGCCATCGAAACCATTATTCCATCACCTAGAGATTCATCATATATGTTTTTGGATCAAATGATAATATGTGGATCACTACTAGAGAGACTATACATCAGTACCACTTCATGGAATTGAAATACAACTATAAAACGTTTAAAAATCAACACATGAATAAAAGTTATAAATCACGATCGATGTATTTCTTAATCAATTTATACTAATTATAAAATATCATTAAAATATTTTCTCTCTTGGTTATAGGAAAAAATATTTTTAATTTTCATAGAATTCATATCATTTATGTTGGTTGAAATCCCCTTTAAATACTTATGTGTGTTGTTCTTATTGAAAGAGTGAAGAGGAACACTTTGAAGGGGAATTGATCCTCTTAGATAGACACCACATTGTAGTCACAAGGACTAATAATAAATTAATAATAGAAATAATAGTCACAGGAATACACCACATTTTTATTGATCATTTCATAAATAGATGGTCATGCCTTTTCAAGGTATCCATGTCTACATGATATCGCTTGTTTTGGGGAAATATTGACAATGAAGGAAAACCGTATAGATCACCTAGAAAATATGGAACCAAATATTCAAGTGTTAACACCCATAGTTTAGTGGGTCATATTATTATGGTACAATCCATTAGGGTGATAGTATTGAAGAAGTGGTCCATAACACCGGGAAATCCATCAGAGGAGTACAAGAGTGGACCTAGTTACTCAGAAATTTTCTATCAATGGAACCAACTAACATATATTATATTATATTTATAGAGTTATGTGTGATTTAAAAATCAGGTATTATGATATTCTTTATGACCAATGTTACCCTAGTTAACAGAGGCTTCCAGAGTAATCCAGTGCCACTAGATATTTTTAGGTGATCATTTATTTGTAGAGAGAGTTGTACCATAATCCCTTTGGAAAATAACTTTTCCAAATAATATCCATTACTTGTTTCGTGGAGTTTAGTAATTTGACAGAAGGGAATATTTGAGGGACATCATCTCTAATAGGATGCTATGATATAGAAGTTTCATCCACACTATAGATAATTAAGATAGATAATTACGTCATTCATAAAATCATGTCGGGGTTGAAGGATCTATTTCTTCAGAAAAAGTGTTTATTTTTAAAACAAAATCACTCCACACCATAACTCTAATGACCATAAAACATAAGGTACAGAACATGAAATATATTTTCCACACTTTTAAGGGGTGTTATGAGTTGAATCTCCCAATTTTTCATTTGAATGTTTTAGTGAATGATGCATTAAAAAATATATGATACAGATGGAACAATAAAACACAAAATTGAATCAATTTTAACCAATGTATTGATATAAATGTAAAAATATTCTACTACGAATAAATATAAATAGAAGAATATAGAGAAACAAATGAAGGGATATATGAGTTTATCAAGAGAATATTTCAAGAGGATTATTCTATGTGTCATATAGAACGAGAAATGTTGAAAAGGTGGTTATTTTAGGAATATAATCCTCAATGGAAATAAATATTTTTATACTAAATATGAACACTAATATAGGTTTATGATAATATAATCTTAATTTTAAGAAGAAGGGTTAAATAGATGGAGTAGGGAGTTCTCTTGTTTTTTGTGGAAGTGAAATATGATAGTTAATGAGACCACCCGGAAATGTACTAAAAGTAGATATATATTTCAGCTTATTTAGTTCACATATTGAATGTCATTCATTCCACATGGATGTGGCCTATTGTGGAAGAAGTATGTAAAACCCATTATGTATTTTACTACATACATCATTCATTTAGGCATTGGGAAGATAGAAATCGATGTGTTACTCATATTGAGTGAAAATATCCATTTTTTGGAAAGGCTTTCTTTACCATGAATTACCCCCACCCCCATATAGGGTGTTATAATATATTGTATTATAATAAGTGGACACAAAGGGGTTTTTATTATACTTCTCACATTAAATTATGGGAATTGTTTTTTACAAAAATGGAATTTCTTTCTTTTAAGGAAATAATTTCTAGTTATGGAAAAGAAAGATATAGCATTTTTTCATATCCATCAGTTGGAACATTTACATTGAGTCCGTCTATGGAACCACTAAAAATATTGAAACTAGATCCTTTAATGAAATACATCGTCATCAAATATATTTTTACTCAAAATCCATTAATTCTTTGTGAAGTTGTCTTTCTATTCAAATATTCATAAGTTTAATGTTATGAAAAATATATCATCATACATGAGAAAGTATTTCTAATATTTATTGTGATAAATTCAATGTTTATGAGGCCATGATGTTGTATATATGGTATAATTAGGAATATATGATATTTAATAAAAAAATGATTAACACAATTTTCAATCATATAAATTTTCTTATTGAATACAAGAGAGGACATATTGAGGATCTCAAAGATGAAAAGATCATGAATAGAATCGTGAGAAGTCTCTATTATTATTTTAATTAAAAATAAATAAATTTTAGAAGAAAAATAGATGAAACATATTTCCCATTGTAGTTATCATAGAACCTGGGGGGAATATGATATGACAATTGAATATAGTGAGTCAAGTAAAAATTAATGTAATTTGGAGGTGGATTTTAATTCCATGAAAAATATATCAATCCTAAAAAATTAGAAAGTTGATTCCATTGATGAGAGATATAGTTAATATTATAATTATTTTTCATGTGTGTTTCAATTAATAAATCCATTCAAATTTATCAATGTTTTATTGATTTGTATAATTTTGGAACATTTGGTTAGTTTTGGGATGAATTGTAAAAAATCATTTTCTGGAAATTTTAAAATTTTGTAGATCTTCAGTATTATTGGTCTATCATTAACAATTTTGATCGAAATTGAGTGTTTCATTTTTTTAGATTTTTCATCCTCCTGGGATTCACCTTTTCAATTGGACCCAGATTAAATTCAAATCATAATGACCCAGGAAAATCAATCCTTTGGATAACGTGTCTTGGATCATAGAATGGAACCCGCCAAAGTAGTGCAGACACATATTATCCTAGAGATATCCAAATAATATGATTCCCTCTATAATAGAAAAAAGACTCATCGACTCATGTCAACGTTAAATTTTCTATATAAATTCACTCAATAATGCACCAAATTGGATGGAGTTGCGAAGTCTCTTCATTCAAAAAAATAAGTATTATTTTATCACAATTCGAATACGGTCGCCATCAAAACCGGCGCCTAACTAGGCCTACGACAAGGCCCAAAGGGTGTTCCTCCTCCCCACAGACTGGAACAAGTGCACGGGTATCATTAAATGATTAATTTGAACGATTAACCTATGTTTATAAACATAATATAATTAACAAATCTAAAAAAACAAATCTGGATTTTTAAACAAAGCCATCGTGTAAAAAATTTCAGAATTGAATTATACAACATAGAACATTACTCAAAGACTATGAAAAGGGAAAAAAATACAATGGAAAGACCAATAACATCCACATTTCAAGAGGAACCACCCTCAATCCATCTCCACAACACCACATGATGAAGGACTGCTAGAATCTTGATCCCTTGGAACAAAAGCTGTACCCAAACCTGCAACAAAAATAACCAAGTCTACTTACACCGAATGATGTAAGTAGGGCGTGAGTCAAATCCCATTAGGATACCACGACAATGAGATTCCATGTGATAAAAATTAAATAAAAAATGAATGTTTTCTTAACACGAAATGCTTGTAACAATTTTCTAAAATGATTCAACTTTAAATAACACAATTTTATAGTGGGCTATTTTAAAGAATAATAATTATTAAATAAAATACCATAGATACATAATTTTCTAGTCAATCATAACATATGAAGATGGTATTCATAAATCATCAAATGAGAACACGCAGTGGGAAATAACCTATACGTACTAGCTCCTTCTGGGTCCCAGGTACCTTGTATCTCAGTGAAAGTAACCATAACCATATATGTTCTCATGCACACGAGCCACTAGATTGATCATTCCCATATCCTAGTGTTCCCCCAACATATTGATCATAATTATTTATTTAAATATTTCATTTTTAATCATGATACATGAAACTGAGGCCAAACCTCACAGGATCACTAGCATACTAGTACACGCCCACACACCTAGAGACTATGGTTTCCCTATTGTGCTCCACCATGTTCAAAAATCCATGAAATACAATTTTCACATGAAAATACCCCTTCCACACAACAAATTTAACAAGAATCCCACATTTATATTAACCACGTCACATAATCAACATTTTCATTTAAATTCATTTTGAAATCATACTCACACGAAAATAGCCCTAAACACTTTTCAAATCCCATTAAAACTTCAACAAATCATTTAAATTTTTTTTCTAAAACATTTCCATGATAGTCCAAATCAAATTATATCCCACACATATTACACATAATACCGTTTTCACCTTTAAATTCATTTTATCACCAAACTTACATGAAACAGCCCATGAACATGTTTCGAACCCACATCCCTTTTTAATAAAACACTTCAGCAATTTATAAAACATTCTAAAAATATTTGACGTCTTAAATAAAATATTTACCATTTAAAACCCCGTCTTAAGTGAATACAATCCCAAAAATAGTACATGTACATCATTTTCACACATTTTTTAACTCAATAAATCATTTTCAGTTTTCATAAAACAAACCCAAGTGGTATAACAATGTTTTGTACTAAAAACCCATTTCAAAACCCTCTTTCAAGGAAAAAATCACACCAAATGCAATCCAAAACAGAATTTACGTCCCTTGAAAAAAAATTTAGACCAATCTCAACAGTAATAAAATTACCTCAAATAATACTGCAAAAGATACAAATGAAAATAAGACATTTCCCTAAAAACAATCAAGAAGTATGACAAGGTTTTACACATAAAAACCATTCAAAAACCCCATTTTGAGGACCAAATGACACTAAAGAATTACCAATAAAGAATTGGAAATCCCTTTCAATAACTAATAAATCACTTTAATATTTTATAAAACTACCAAAAAATATATCACATGTGTTATATTTGAAAAACACAGAACTTCAAAAAACATGTAACTTTAATACTAACAGATTTACAAATGCATCCAAAAATGGTTTTCGCACCACACACAAAAGATTAGGAACACGATAAATTAATAAACCAATCCAGTTAACTCATGAATAGTTTCTTGTACATGTAATCACCTACTGAATGTGTCGAAACCCTCAAATCATGGTGTGAAACATCAACCGCACCACCACCACACCACAAGGAAGATAAATCTTTCCCTAGATGACAAGATTTTACCAAAAATACTCGCAGTTATTCCTTAGGTAAAAAAAACTAGTTTTTAGACAATTTTTAACTCTTTAATGGGTGAATGAAACCATAATTAAAGGGAATAAATCATAGAGAGAATTACATGCATGGTTTTGAAGTTTCCCCTATAAAATATCCCTTCAAAAACGAGTTCGAAGGGAGGGAGAGAGGCCTTTAAAGCTGTAGAAGGATGTAGGGCATGAAATAGGGGAAAATGGGGTAGACTTATGTTTATTTATGAATGGAAATTTCGGAATTACATAATATTTTTAATGACATGGACACCCTTGCACGGTTTGGCTGCATGGTTTAGTCAATTTTTCGGCCAAAACATGCGACATGTTCTGGGCACCCAAGCTATGCCAATATCCACAAATTTTAGGGGGTCCAAGGGAGAATCCAAGGGGAAATATAGGACAAGGATATGAGAGAAAAGGTCCCAAAATAAACTGTCCTTTTTACCCCAAAACCCATCCAACGCATGGGAACAAACCACCTCAACAACGTACCCCACATATAGTGCCACTAGGAGTGTCACTAATCCAACTCCAAAACACCAAAAATCCACACCATCCATTTCAAAAATGTGGAGGCCAATTAGAATACCATACCCCAAAGACCAAGGTCATAGATCAAGAACATAAGGGACATAAAAATTTCTAACCCATAACACCAGGAACCATATAGAAATCTATGAACCAAAAAGGGATTTGAAACAAAGCATGGAATTGAATATCCGGGTGTGAAAATTATTCTCACCGTAAAGCTTTTTTCCCCAAGAAAGACATAGCAAGGCCAAAAGTAAAATACAAACCCAACTGAAAAACCAATATGGGCTCCCTTTCCATGTTTCATCTACCCCTGAAAGGCCAAAACACCTCTACTGATCAATTAAGGTAGGAATACTCTCATAAACGAAAACATACACCTCTTTACTGAAACAATCAACAACACTATGACTTTATACAAAAAAGAAAACTCTTAAAACAATATCTAAACAAGACTTAAGAAATTTACCCAAAAAAACAACAACATCGAATAAGGATACAATGAACTTACATTAACTAAACTGTTGTGCATTCTCTAAAACCAACATTTACCCATGGAAGATGTTGGTATTCATATATCTCTGAATGATACTACCTTCAACCAAGTCAATTCCAAGGAAATATTTGAGTTAATAGTATTTGGAGACACAAATGTGATCCCTGCCAAAAGATACCACATGAATTATTTCCAAGATAGGATTAGGACACTAATAAGGAGAGGCCCAAACGGACTTCTCGATACAAGGGGTATAATTCTATTAGAATATTCCAAAGGTACTCACATGATACTCATAGTGGATATCCCTACCATATGAACCTACTATCTCAACTGACCAGCATGGGCTGAAATAGAAAGACCCCAAAATTAAATTTTTACAAGGGTTTGAATGACCCTGGGATTTCCCCTGACTATGCGCCATCTTCTCTCCAGGACCTGTGGATGGAGCTCAAATTATTGAAACAACTTCTGCCTCACATTTAAGATTTGTAAACCCCCTAAAATGAAATTTTCCTTTCGATTCCATGAAAACCATACCTTGTTCCTATCTGGGTTCCATGAGATTAAACACACTACAAACTCACCTTACCAAAACCAGACATTTCAATGAAACATAGGCTTAATAGATGCACACACATCACACCTCGATTATTTGGATGAGAAACAAAAGAAGGAAAGGGTGCTTATAACTACCTTCCTCTAAAATAGACTTTATTTACATTTTTACAAGGGATACATACTCCAATCGTAATAGAGACTCTCAGAGGACGGTATGACCTTCACCTTTATAGTTAAATGAGGACATGACATAACAAGGCATCACCAAACAAGACCATTGCGTCGAATAGAAGAAATACATGGAAAGGTACCTTATGCCAAGTCCCCAAACAACACAAAATTATATAATGTGGCCATAATAGCCTCTCATGACTAGATTTACCACACTGGTGTTTTAACATGAACTCCTATATAAAAAAGACAACAAAGGACCCATAGGCCCTCTTAGACACCATCCAGACACTTATCCACACTAACAACCCCAGACCACATCCACCTTCGACAAATCATGTATCTTAAAGAACTAATATCTCTTTCATCCTTCCACGAGCACTCTCCCACTACATGTGAATCCAAAAAAAGGAAGGAAATAGTCTAAATTCAATCTCTAAATCTCAAGAAAAATATTCCTTATATTGATCGACTAGAGGATCATCCAACAACAAAACAATTCGAGCTGCACTTTGGGTATGCACTAACCCTTAATGGGGGTGTAACTTATCCAATGAGAGAACCCTAGGACCAAACCAAGACGGTCACTTTGTCAATTCAAATGAAAAAATGATATCTACACACACTAAGGGTACCACCGTGAAGGACTCCTGAAACATTTTTCATAAGAGACCACTAATCGGCCCTTCATCCCAGCTTACCGACCAAACCCAAACCCAAAACCCCATTCAAAAAAGAGGTCTTCTTGGACGCAAAACATCCCACAACAACAAAATTTCCAAAAACACATAAGACACACCATCCCAAACCATTTATCAATATTTCATCTTTTCTATTAAAATCATTTCATTGAAAACAAATGGTTTAGTGGTTAGCGTATCCACCAATGGTACCCCAGGTGCCCCATACATGCATGTTTCTGTGCCGTATCGGGCACCATCCTCATATCCATCTCGACAGTCTTCCAGCCATGCCATAAACCATCCATCATCCCATATGACCCGGTGCATGCGGTTTCTCATGAAAATACAAAAGGATAAAACAAAAATTCTTTCCAATTATGAAATCTAAAATAGTTAAACAATACTTTCTTTTTCTTAAGACTGCTATCCATGAAATCAAATTCCATTTATGTCTTCCAATAACTTTTAGAAAGACACAACCATTGAGATAATAACCCACTTTTGTGTCAATCACGTTAATTCAATAACATCTTATCCAAATAAAGAACCTTTCAATAGTTTATAAAACTCTATTGGAATCCCTTTTTCAAAACAAACATTAACATAATTTCTTGCTTTCAAAGGAGGTTTAAACACGCCATTTTCCATTTAAAAACAATTTTGAAAATTTGGTTCCATAATTTAAAAAATCAAAACCTTCCCCCTTTATTAGAAAATCATTTCACAAAAACCTTACGCTTCTTTAAACCATGTCATTTTTTCTTTAAAACCAATATTCCAATATTTCCAAACTAAAGGACACAAAAAAAATGCAAGGGGAAACTAGTTTCAGTGGGTGACTTATAGATATGACTGGCGGCCATACGCCAATTACTTCTCTATCACATGGAGTGTTCTAGAGAAATATCCCCAACTTCACATGTCTTTCCAGGCCCTGCGAGCTTACTGAGACTGTTGACCCAACCCTCTTTTCATTTCCCCTATTCATCATCAAACAAAGAAACCCAAAGGACTCAGATAATCCAGACATCCCCTAGAAACTCGAATCCCATCAGGAGGTGTGTTGGCTCGAAACACTACCCATAACTGGAATTTCAATTCTCAACAATCCTAGCTCCATAATTTCTTGACTCCTCCCTAGATAAAAAACCCAAATAGAGCAAACAACACTTGATACCATTTTATCATGAATCAAATCTTATCACCATCAAACCCGACACCAAACCTAGCCCATGACCAGGCATGAAGGAAATTATCAATCCCCATAGGCTGGAACTTGTGCCTGTGTGTCATAAATTGAAAATTTTGAATGATTTATCTGAGTTTGTAAACATAATATAACTAACAAATCCGATAAAAGAAATCTATAACATTCAAACAAATCCATCTTTTACAAAATTTTACGACTTGAATTATACAAATTTGAACAATATTCAATGACTAAAAAAGGTAAATACCCAAAGGACAGACCAAGAACCTCCATGTGGCCAGAGGTACCACCCTCAATCCATCTTTACAAAACCACATCACGAAGGACCGCTAGAAACCCGAACCATTGGAACAAAAGCACTACCCAAACCTGGGACAAAAATAACCAAGTATACCTACACCCAAAGTGTCATGACCCATCCTCGGGGCCCGTACCGTGACTACCCCAAGCCCGACTTCCATAGGCCAGGGGCTGGCGACTAGCACCAAGGCGTAAAACCCAACAAAAAGGGAAGGCATTGCCTTTGAAAAGTAAACAAGCACCACAGAGTAAGCAAGCGGAAAGGTAAACACTGAGTAAAAACTGTACAAGCTGTGCTGAAAGTAAAAGGGGCCGGAAATACAAGCCCAACTGTAAAGTACAACTGAAAGGAAAAACAGCAACTAAAAAGGGAAAACTGCAGCGTCGAGCCGTCCTCCGGAAGTCCCACCTGAAGGGTGGGTACAGATAGCCTCCACTGCTCCTCGGGTCCACCTAACCGCTCCGAGTACGTCCCGCCCAGTGGTCCGCCTCTAGGTACTGTCCTGCTCCGCACGCCTCCTCCACGATCAGCGCTGTCCGTCGTCTGCAACCAACACCACGAAGTGCGGGCATAGCCCGTGCAGGGGTGAGTATAAGCTACTCAGTAGGGACCCCGAGACCCCCGAAGATCTCCCGAAATCCACAAAGGATAAATCACGAAAAGAGATGCAATCACGAAGTAACATCTGACACGGCTTAGGTATATGCCCATACATATACCTAAGTCTGCAATTCCCCGTTCGGCTCCAACGTCCGAGCCCAAGCACAACCCAGTCCACACAGGAAAGCAAAACGCATACCCACACAGGATAGAACAACACAATCCACAAAGGAGAGTAAACATTAAATCCCCACAGGATAGCTCAACACAACCCACAAAGGAGAGTAACACAAGATTCAGCTCACACAGGTATACTTCTTCGGATGACGATAAAGATTATCATTGAACCATCTAAGTCGTCGGACCCACGAAGGATCGATAGGTACTAACCTTGCTGTGACCCACACAGGATCGGGCCCACGCAGGACCTGTAGGAGTTGGCTCACACAGAACCGCTGAGAGATGACCCACACAGGATCGGGCCCACACAGGACCGGGCCCACGCAGGACCTGTAGGCGCTGGCTCACACAGAACCGCTGAGCGCTAACCCACGCAGGATCGGACCCACACAGGATCGGGCCCACACAGGACCGGTAGCACTGATCCACGTAGGATCGCTGAGTGCAGTAGTCGTCGCAGTCCGCTGAGGATCTCTGCACAGTCGTCGCCGCAGTCCACTGAGGATCTCTGCACGGTCATCGTCAGAGTCCACGGAGGATCTCTGCACAGTCGTCGCCGCAGTCCACTGAGGATCTCTGCACGGTCGTCGCTGTCGAAGTAGCAGTCGCAGCCAGCCTAGGGTTCCCGCACACAGCAAGCTCGTTCGGGAGGGTCCGCTCCACGAGCCGAGAGGCTGATACATCAACTGACACGAAGTCCAAAGTTGATGTATCCAAAAGTTCCGTATCGTCAACAGGAACTCAACGTCGCAGACGACGCGTCAATCGGACGCCCGGTCTGAGAGATATTGGCATTTTCGTCCCAGGGGCCCGGTTGGTTTTTAAGGCAAAACCAACCCGAACGCACTCCACCTACGTCCAAACCTCGGGCGGAGTATGCCAAAAGATCCTTCTCACTTGGAGGAATTCAAAAAAGCTGACGACACGTCAATCGGACGTCCGTAGCTCAAGATATGAGCGTTTCCGCTCCGAGGGCCTGGTTGGTCTCGTGTACGAACCAACCCGGCCGAACTCAAAGTATTCCGAAACCTTGAGTGTGATATACCGAAACGACCGTCTGGATCGAAGGATCGCGTTGCCGCTGACGGCGGGTCGTTTGGAGGCACGAAGCTCAAGTTACGGGCGTTTGAACGAAAACGTCCGAAGATGGGGGGTACGGGCCCGGGCCGACCCCCCCTGGGTCGTCCCGAACCGGGTCAACCCGAACCGGGTCGACCCGGCCCAGGTCCGACCCGTCTGGCCCGGATCGGCCGGCTCGGCTTGGCTGAGCCGCGCGGGTGGAAGCCGCGGGCGCTGACCAGCGGCTTGAGGGAGAACCGCGGCCCGCGTGCGGGCGGCGCTGGCGAGCCGCGGACGCGCTGAGCCGCGTCCGCCTAGACGAACCGGACCCGCCGCCGCCGCGGCTGAAGCCGCGGCGGATCTCGTCCGGCGGCGCGTCGGGGCACCGCCGCCTCCGGCCGCCGGCGACTTCCGCGGGCCGCCGACGTCGCTCCGGTGGCCCGTTTTCCTTCCCGTCTGCGCCGTTGCTCCTCCCGGGATCCGTTCTTTACTGCGGAATCGTCAAACGTCCGATGCGGCACGTTCCGTCGTCGACCTTCAAATCCGCACAAAACAAGAACGGCGGAGGGTCGTCGGGCCGTGTTCGTTCGGCCCGCGCCCTCCGCGTTAGAAATAAACAACTGGGAGAAAAAGATTCCACACAGGAAACAACAATTTTGATAGGATTAAAATTGTTCACAAATGGTTCTTTAATTTATTTAAAGAAACAAGGACGGGAATTAATTTTTAAAGGGGTAACTCCCATAAAGAAATCCCTACCTTGATGATCGTCGTGCGTGGGCGTTCTTCGCGAAAGAGATCGTCGCGGAAGAGGTCGATTGTCGCGTCGTCGCGAGGAGGCGTCGCGTCGTCGCGGAAACCGGCGTTGAGTCGGTGAACTCAACGAACCAAGAACCACAGATTTAAATTATAATTAATTAAATCTGTGCTTAAAACCAAAAAGAACCTTGAGCGGAAATCCGAAAGCACTTACCTCGAATGGTCGGTGATCGGAGATCGGAGATCGGGGATCGGAAGAACGTCTCGGACGAAGGCGTCGTCGATTTCTGGGTTCGGCGTTCTTCGCGTTCTTCACGAGGGAGCCGAAGAAATAGGGATCCTCTCAATCTTCCCAAAGGATTTTTAGGTTGGTCTTATTTTATTAACATGCCAACATACGAAAACCGGTTAAGAAACGAATGAATTAATTTGTTGAATTAGTTCAACGAAAGAAACGACCCATTTAATTCACGAATGAAACAACCCATTTAATTCACGAAATAAACCTCCCAATTAAATGGTCTGTTAAGAAATTAGAAAAGGTGTCGGTTGACATTCATTAAGACGGGTTTTCACGGGTGCGTTTCTTAGCGGAAAGAAACGGCGGGGCTCGTGCGGGCCCCACCTCACAAATATCCTACCAAGGGGGTAGGATATTTCTGGATAGCATCCTATCCAGTTCAACTCAGTTCAAGCCGCCTTTAAGTGGCTTCAAGTGGCTTCCAAGTGGCTTAAGTAAAATAAAATAAAGTTGTCGCAAAATTATTTTATTTCTTAACTTTAATCCCGAAAATTAAAAACCACACCCGAGCAAACGCAACTCCGGAAGAGGCGTTTCTAAGCGAATACCGGTGCTGCGATTTCATCGGTGCCCTCATAATTTGATTCCGGGCACCGGTTCAAAAGTTAGAAAAACCCGCTCGTCCGTTCACTGAACGTACCCGAGCCAAACTTCGGAAAATCATTCCGGGCACACCGGGCCTCGGAATCAGCGCCGTCAGAAACTGCGTTCTTGTAAAATTCCAAATAAAATTAAGAAAAAAAATTTCCTTGAAATTTACGGGTCTTTACATTACTCCCACCTCAGGACTTTACGTCCCCGTAAAGATACATAAAAACTAGGGGAACAAATGTGGGTACTGAGCACGCATCTGAGCCTCCCGCTCCCAAGTGCTCTCCTAGAGGTTCCCGTGCTGCCATCTGATGCGCACAAGAGGAATCGATCGCCCACGTAGAACCCGCTCCTGTCGATCCTCTATCTCCACTGGGACCTCCGCAAAAGTCGCTCCATCATCCACGTCTAGCTCCCCATAGTCAATGATGTGTGTCGGGTCGTGCACGTATCTCCTCAGCTGGGATACGTGGAAGACGTCGTGCACCCAGTGCAACTGAGGTGGCCGAGCCAGGCGATAAGCCACCTCGCCAACCCTGCTGAGGACCTGGAAGGGTCCGATGAAGCGTGGAGACAACTTGCCGCCTCGGCCAAATCTCCTCAAACCACGTCGAGGTGAGACCCGCAAGAAGACGTGGTCTCCATCCTCGAACTCTAGTGGCCTCCGCCTCCTGTCAGCATATGACTTCTGCCGGCTCTGTGCTGTCCTCATCCACTCCTGGATGACCTGGACCTTCTCTGTCGTGGCCCGGACCATCTCTGGTCCCACAAGTGCTGACTCTCCAGGGTCTGTCCAGCACAAAGGATATCTGCAAGGCCTGCCGTACAACGCCTCGTAGGGTACCATCCCGATGGTGGAGTGGTAGATGTTGTTGTACGTGAAATCCACCAAGGGTAGGTGGTCCTCCCAGCTGTGACCAAAGTCGAGGACACATGCACGGAGCATGTCCTTGAGAGTCTGAATGGTCCTCTCCGTCTGACCATCCGTCTGAGGTTGAAAGGCGGTGCTCAGACGTAGCCGCGTCCCGAACGCCTCCTGCAACCCCTTCCAAAGCCGGGAAGTAAAACGAGCGTCCCGATCGGAGACGATAGTCGATGGCACACCGTGAATTCGTACAATCTCCTGAACGTAGAGACGCCCCAAGCTCTCCACTGAGCCCTGCTCTCGGATGGGTAAGAAGTGTGCCGACTTGGTGAGTCGGTCAACAATCACCCAAATGGAATCGTGACCTCTGGAAGTGCGTGGAAGTCCTGTCACGAAGTCCATAGATATGCCTTCCCACTTCCACTCCGGGACCTCCAAGGGCTGTACCAAGCCTGCTGGAACCTGATGCTCTGCCTTCACCTGCTGGCAGGTGAGGCACCGTGAAACGAACTCTGCCACAACCTTCTTCATGCCCGGCCACTAGTGCTGTCGTCTGAGATCCTGGTACATCTTCGCCACTCCAGGATGTACCGCCAAAGGAGAAGTGTGATACTCTCTCAGCACCTCCTCTCGTAAAGCGACTGGTACTAAGATACGTCCTCTGAAAAGGAAATCGTGCCCTGCTCCAAGGGAGAAACCATCGGGTGCCTGTCCCGAGGATATCTGTGCACGCCGCGTCTCACAGTCAACGTCCCCATGCTGTACCTCTCTGACCCTCTGAAGAAGTGGAGGAGAGACTGTGAGAGACTGAAGGAAGGATGCTCCGTCTCTATCCACGAAGGATATCTGCAAAGCGGCTAGCTGCTATGTCGCCTCCTCAAGTAGCTGGATGCCCGTCCTCCTGCTGAGGGCATCAGCCACCACGTTCCCCTTCCCAGGAGTATAGACTATCTCAAAGTCATATTCCTAGAGGAACTCGAGACATCGCCGCTGTCTCAGGTTCAGGTCCTTCTGAGAGAAGATGTACCTGACACTCTGGTGGTCAGAAAAGACTGTGAAGCGTTCGCCCATCAGATAGTGTCACCAAGTCTTCAGGGCAAAGACCACTGCTGCCAACTCCAAGTCATGGGTAGCGTAGTTCTGCTCATGAGGCCTCAACTGACGTGATCCGTAGGCAATCACGACCCGCTCCTGCACCAGGACACACCCGAGTCTGGTCCCTGATTCATCGCAGTAGACTACGAATCCAACTCCCTCCTCAGGCAACCTCAAGATAGGTGCGCTAGTCAACCTCTGCCTCAGCTCCTGGAAGCTATGCTGACATCTGTCTGACCACACGAAGGGATTCCCCTTCTTCGTCAATGCTGAGAGTGGGGCCACAACTCTGGAGAAGTCCAGCACAAATCTCCGATAGTATCCGGCTAAGCCCAAGAAACTCCGTACCTCTGTCACGCTCTTGGGTGGCTCCCAAGCTAGCACTGCCTCGATCTTCGCGGGATCCACTGCAACTCCCGCCTCAGAAATGACATGCCCCAAGAAGTGGACCTCACGTAACCAGAACTGACACTTCGAGAGCTTGCCATAAAGATGGTGCTCTCGGAGTGTGTCTAGTACAACACGCAGGTGGTAGGCGTGCTCCTCCTCCGTCGTCGAGTACACCAAAATGTCGTCGATGAAGACCACGACAAATCGATCGAGGTATGGCTGGAAGATCCTGTTAATGAGGCTCATGAACACTGCTGGAGCGTTGGTCATGCCGAAAGGCATAACCAAGAACTCATAGTGGCCATACCGACACCTGAAGGTCGTCTTCTGCACATCCTCATCTCGAACTCTGAGCTGATGATAGCCTGACCTGAGGTCTATCTTCAAGAACCACCATGCTCCCTTGAGCTGGTCGAAGAGATCATCAATCCTGGGTAGCGGATACGTTTTCCTCACTGTCACCTGATTCAGGCGACGATAATCGACACACAGTCGCAAGCTCCCGTCCGCCTTCTTGGCGAACAAAATCGGGGAAGCCCAGGGCGAAACACTTGGTCGGATGAACCCCTTGCCCTGCAAGTCCTCCAACTGTACCCGCAGCTCTCGAAGCTCAGCGGGGGCCATCCGATATGCTGGAGTGGATATCGGGGCTGTCCCGGGGTACAGGTCGATATAAAAGTCTACCTCTCTGCGAGGAGGTAGTCCTGGAACGTCGTCGGGAAAGACGTCCGCATACTGATCCACCACTGCAGGAAAACTGGGACACCGCACGTCAACTGCTCCCAGGATGAGGCTAGCTAACTGATGAGTGATGGGCTGACCTCTCCTCTGCGTGAGTCCATCCTGTGCTGCTAAGGCTCCCTTCTCACCGGTGAAGGTGAACCTGCTCCTGTCGGTGCGCACACATCGCACCTTGCGCCTAATGCAGTCAATCTGAGCATGGACCGTAGATAACCAATCCATGCCCAAGATGACGTCGTAAGGCCTCGACGCTGCTACAAGAAGATCCCAGCCGAAGCTCTCACCTCCTAGAGTAAGCTCACACTGCCGGCACTAGTGCGCAATCGTCGAGTCTTCTCCCGTAGGAGTGTCTAGCCGTAAGGATTGAGCCAACGGCTCTGTCGGAATCTCCGAGCTCCGAACAAGGGCAGTGGCTATGAAAGAGTGACTCGCTCCTGTGTCTATCAGAACTGCAGCAAGGGTGGAATAGACACAGATCGTACCTCGAATCATCTCTGGCGCGCCGTGGTCGTAGGCCTCCACTGCCTGGAGCTGAGCCTGTCTCTGCCCGCCAGCTCCCTGTGGTCGGGGTGGGCCTCCTGGTGGTGGTGGTGGTGGCAGAGCCTCAAAGCGTCGCCCACCACCAGCTGCTCGACCAACTCCTCTACCTCGTCCGCCTCCTCCCTGCGGACCGCCATGGTCGACCCTCTGCCTCTGCCTGGGTGGCCCCTCCACCATCTGCTGCCCCTCGGTACGACGGGTCGGGCAGTCACGAGCCATGTGGCCCTGCCCGCCGCACTCGTAGCACTGTCTGCCTCTCGGAGGGCTGGCTCCGGGCCGGGTGCCCTGCACTGCTGAGCCAGCGTCCCGAGGTCGCCTGCCGGAAGGTCTGGTCCGCCTGGAACCCTGAGTCATCCGCCGGCTACCAGCTGCGGAAGACTCCGCTATCTGCCGCCCTGCGGTGGGTCTCGCTGTGGACTCATCCAGGAAGCTCTCGATCAGGAGGGCTCGCTCCAGTACTCCTGCCTGGGTCGGGATGCTGAGGGAGATCAGAGATGCCCTGATCTCGTGTCTCAAACCCTGCTCGAAGGTCCGGGCCCGGAAGAAGGGGTCATGTACCATGTCTGTCGAGTACCGAGAAAGGTCTGTGAACCTCGCCGCGTACTGAGCGACCGTCAAGCTGCCATGCCGCAGCTGAAGAAGCTCTTGGATGCGCACCGCTCGGAGGGTGGCCGGGACGAACTCTGAGCGGAAGAGGCTCTCGAAGTCCGTCCAGATTAGGGTGGCCTTATCGTGTACCTGGAGCATCAGGCTCCACCAGCGTCCGGTTGCGGCGTGCAGTAGGCTTGCCGCGAGGATCACCATGAGGTCTGCTGGCGTCCTCACTAACCTGAAAACTCGGACGACCGCCTCCAGCCAGTCCTCGGCTGCCTGGGGGTCCGACTCCCCACGGAACCTGGGTGGTCGCTAGCGCTGGAACTCGTGCAGAGCTCCAAGGCGTCGTGCGTCGTCAGCTGCCAGTGCTGGAAGCATCGGGGGCTCGGCGGGTAATGGTACCGCCGGTGCCTCTGCTGTCAACGGGCCCTGTACCGAGGCCTCGTCGCTCGGCAGGCTGTCGTCGCGCCCTACTCTAGGAACCCTAGCTGGCTTCTGTCGTCGTGCCATCCTGAAAAGGAAACAAGTGAACCATGGTCAGAACAGTATACCTGGTGAGCTGACACAAGTAATCACAAAGAAAACTTGAAACACACATGCAATCAATGTTTTCGTGCATTAATTCGGAAATCAGAAGCCAGGGTCCTGGTGTATGGATACGTCGGCCGCCGCACCAACACTGGACTCCCTGGACTGATAACCACACTTAATACGCTAAACACTATTGCTTCACATAGAAGAAAGATCAGAGTCTGCGGTAGAACCGACCACCTCTGATACCAATTTGTCACGACCCGTCCTCGAGGCCCGTGCCGTGACTACCCCAAGCCCGCCTTCCATAGGCCAGGGGCTGGAGACTAGCACCAAGGCGTAAAACCCAACAATAAGGGAAGGCATTGCCTTTGAAAAGTAAACAAGCACCACAGAGTAAGCAAGCGGAAAGGTAAACACTGAGTAAAAACTGTACAAGCTGTGCTGAAAGTAAAAGGGGCCGGAAATACAAGCCCAACTGTAAAGTACAACTGAAAGGAAAAACAGCAGCTGAAAAGGGAAAACTGCAGCGTCGAGCCGTCCTCCGGAAGTCCCACCTGATGGGTGGGTACAGATAGCCTCCACTGCTCCTCGGGTCCACCTAACCGCTCCGAGTACGTCCCACCCAGTGGTCCACCTCCAGGTACTGTCCTGCTCCGCACGCCTCCTCCACGATCAGCGCTGTCCGTCGTCTGCAACCAACACCACGAAGTGCGGGCATAGCCCGTGCAGGGGTGAGTATAAGCTACTCAGTAGGGACCCCGAGACCCCCGAAGGTCTCCCGAAATCCACAAAGGATAAATCACGAAAAGAGATGCAATCACGAAGTAACATCTGACACGACTTAGGTATATGCCCATACATATACCTAAGTCTGCAATTCCCCGTTCGGCTCCAACGTCCGAGCCCAAGCACAACCCAGTCCACACAGGAAAGCAAAACGCATACCCACGCAGGATAGAACAACACAATCCACAAAGGAGAGTAAACAGTAAATCCACACAGGATATCTCAACACAACCCACAAAGGAGAGTAACACAAGATTCAGCTCACACAGGTACACTTCTTCGGATGACGATAACGATGATCATTGAACCATCTAAGTCGTCGGACCCACGAAGGATCGATAGGTACTAACCTTGCTGTGACCCACACAGGATCGGGCCCACGCAGGACCTGTAGGAGTTGTCTCACACAGAACCGCTGAGAGATGACCCACACAGGATTGGGCCCACACAGGACCGGGCCCACGCAGGTCCTGTAGGCACTGGCTCACACAGAACCGTTGAGCACTGACCCACGCAGGATCGGAGCCACACAGGATCGGGCCCACACAGGACCGGTAGCACTGATCCACGTAGGATCGCTGAGTGCAGTAGTCGTCGCAGTCCGCTGAGGATCTCTGCACAGTCGTCGCCGCAGTCCACTGAGGATCTCTGCACGGTCATCGTCGGAGTCCACGGAGGATCAAAATTGTTCACAAACGGTTCTTTAATTTCTTTAAAGAAACAAGGACGAGAATTAATTTTTAAAGGGGTAACTCCCATAAAGAAATCCCTACCTTGATGATCGTCGTGCGCGGGCGTTCTTCGCGGAAGAGATCGTCGCGGAAGAGGTCGATCGTCGCGTCGTCGCGGGGAGGCGTCGCGTCGTTGCGGAAACCGGCGTTGAGTCGGTGAACTCAACGAACCAAGAACAACAGATTTAAATTATAATTAATTAAATCTGTGTTTAAAACCAAAAAGAACCTTGAGTGGAAATCCGAAAGCACTTACCTCGAATGGTCGGTGATCGGAGATCAGAGATCGGGGATCGGAAGAACGTCTCGGACGAAGGCGTCGTCGATTTCTGGGTTCGGCGTTCTTCGTGTTCTTCGCGTTCTTCGTGTTCTTCGCGAGGGAGCCGAAGAAACAGGGATCCTCTCAATCTTCCCAAAGTATTTTTAGGTTGGTCTTATTTTATTAACATTCCAACATACGAAAACCGGTTAAGAAACGAATGAATTAATTTGTTGAATTAATTCAACGAAAGAAACGACCCATTTAATTCACGAAAGAAACAGCCCATTTAATTCACGAAATAAACCGCCCAATTAAATGGTCTGTTAAGAAATTAGAAAACGCGTCGGTCGACTTTCATTAAGACGGGTTTTCACGGGTGCGTTTCTTAGCGGAAAGAAACGGCGGGGCTCGTGCGGGCCCCACCTCACAAATATCCTACCAAGGGGGTAGGATATTTCTGGATAGCATCCTATCTAGTTCAACTCAGTTTAAGCCGCCTTTAAGTGGCTTCAAGTGGCTTCCAAGTGGCTTAAGTAAAATAAAATAAAGTTGTCGCAAAATTATTTTATTTCTTAACTTTAAGCCCGAAAATTAAAAACCACACCCGAGGAAACGCAACTCCGGAAGAGGTGTTTCTAAGCGAATACCGGCGCTGCGATTTCATCGGTGCCCTCATAATTCGATTCCGGGCACCGGTTCAAAAGTTAGAAAAACCCGCTCGTCCGTTCACTGAACGTACCCGAGCCAAACTTCGGAACATGATTCTGGGCACACCGGGCCTCGGAATCAGGCGCCGTCAGAAACTGCGTTCTTGTAAAATTCCAAAGAAAATTAAGAAAAAAACTTTCCTTGAAATTTACGGGTCTTCACACAAATTTTAAGTAGGTTTCCAGCCAAATCCCAGTAGGATACCACCACTATGAGATTCCATGTGATAAACATTCAATGACGAAAACCATTCATGTTTTCATAACATGAAATGCTAGTAACAATTTTCTAAAAAGATGAAACTTTAAATAAAACAGTTTTCAAGTCGGATATTTTAAATAATCAACACTTTTAAATAAAATAACAAAGATACTTAATTTTCCATCCAATAAAAATATATGGTTATGGAAAGCATAAATAATCCCATGAGTAAATGAAACGAGAAATAACCCCTAGGAAGTATCTCGTAGTGAGTCCCAAGTACCGCGCGTCATGGTTAAAGTAACCGTCACAATATCCATTCTCGTGCACCAGAGCCACTAGTAGATATCAAACCCATAACCTAGTGTTCCCCCAGCATCATCAGTATCATAATTTAGTTATTCTTGTCATCGTTAATTTTGCAACATGAAATGGATGCCAAACCCCATGGGATCACTATCATACTAGTACATGTCCACCCACTAAGATACTCATGTTTCCCTCTTGTGCTCTAACAAGTTCAACAAGCCATGGAATATAATTTTCACCAGAAAATTTGACTTCGACATCACACATTCCCCAAACATCCAACATGTATATCACAAAAGTCACATAATACACTTTTTCATTCAAATTCATTTTGAAATCATACTCATTCCAAAATAGCCCACGACACTTTTCAAATCCCTTTAAAACTTAGAAAAACCCTTAAAACATTTCTCCAAATCCATTAAAAAATAGTACCAATCACATAGCATCCCACACACATTTCACATAATACTCTTTTCACCTTCAAATTCACTTTATCATTAAACTCACACGAAACATCCTACAAACATGTTTCGCAACCACATCACAATTTAATAAAACACTTCAAGAATTTATTAATCATTCTAAAAATGTTCAGCATATTAAATAACCTCTATACCCATAAAAAACCTTTCTTATGTAAAAGAAAATACTAAAATAGTACGTGTACATCATTTCACCACTTTGTTTAACTCACTAAATCATTGTCAATTTCCATAAAACAAACCCAAGGGATATAACCATGTTTTGTACACAAAACTCATTTAAAACCCCTCTTTCAATGACAAAATAACAACCATACCACTCCAACACTGAATTGGAATCCCTTGAAACATCCATTAGACAACTCTCATGTGTTATAAAATTACCTCAAATAATGCCTCAAAAGCTACACATAAAAAGCACACATTTCCATAAACACTTTCAATTAGTATAACAAGGTTTTACACCTAAAACCCATTCAAAAAACCAATTTCGAAGACCACATGATAATAAAGCATTAAAAACCATAATCGACAATCCCTTTAAACAATTAATAAATCAATTTAATATTTTATAAACTACCAGAAATGATATCACTTGAGTTACATTTGAAATACACACAACTTCAAATAAAAATGTAACTTTATTACTAATTTTTTTTCTAATTCTACCAAAAATTGTTTTTTCACCACACACAATATATGAGGAACACGATACATTAATATACCAATAACTCTAACTCATATAGATTAGTTACACATGGAATCACCTATAGAATTTATCGAAACCCTAAAATTGTGGTGCCAAACATCAACGACAGTACTGCTGCACAACAAAGAAGATAAATCGATCCCAAGACCACAATATTTCCCCAAAAAGACACATGGATGAACCCTATGTATGAACCATAACTATAGAAAAATTTAGAACTCATGAAATGGTGAAATAAACCCTAAGTAAAGTGATGAAATCAATGGTAGAATTACTTACTTGCATGGTTTTGAGTTTACGCCATTAAATATCCCTTAAAACTGAGTTCTAAGTGAGGGTGGGAGACCATGGAGGATGTACATGGAGTTAGAGAACAAAATAGAGAATAATGTTGTGGATTTGGGTTTATTCTGGGAAGGAAAAGTTGAAATTAAATACTATTTTTAATGACATGGACACTAATCCATGATTTTGCCGCACGGTTTAAACCATGACACTTTCCCCCAATTTTAGGGGGTTACAAGGGGGAAAACTAGGGGAAGTATAGTCCAATGATATTGGAGAAACACATACAACATAAACCATCCTTTTTACCCCAAAACTCATCCAACACACAGGGTATAATCCATCTCAACAACTTCCTCCACAGGTGGTTCCATTATGAGTGTCACACATCCAACTCCAAAACACTACCACCTCACACCATACCTTCATCAAAGGAGGATTACAATTACCATAAAATACCCCCATGAAAATTTTTATAGATCAAGAACACGATATATGCCAAACTTTCAAACCTATAACACACGGAACCTAAGAGAAATCTAAGAACCAAAATAAGATTTGAAAAAAAGTCTAGAATAGAAAATATGGGTGTGATATACGTATTTCAGGCATAAAACATTTCCCACTTGTCTAAATAAATATGTATTATTTGGAAAAATGAATAAGATATAGGGAACCAACTTTTTTTAACACAAAATCCCCTTATTCTTTAATTTATTATGTTAATTGAACTCAAAATCTTGGTGGAATGAATATATATGGATATCTTTCCACCTCTCAACCTTATATATATGAGTGTCAACTTTGGTTAAAGGGTGTTAAAAAGAATGAATTTGTGGTTGTGATATAGTATTGGAGACTTCATGTGCATTTGACATTCTCCTTTCATTTTTCTTAATTTCATATTGTCCACATCTTAACCATTAAACTCTCTTACCCTTCATATGTAAGGGGAAAACCATTGAGCGATTAGGAAGGGTGAGTTTCACTTTTGTAATGTGGTATTCTCTTAATTTAATTTGAAACTCTATTTTTATATTGAATGATTTCAATCATTATTGTAGTAAAATTAACTTAATGCAATTTGATTTTAAATTTTGGTTTCATTTATTGTTTATAGATTTGGTTGAATGACATTAAACTCCCTCTGCCTAGTACAGTTTGTCTTGTTAGAACTGATTATGTTGGGTCGTGAGTGTCTAAAGATAGTTATAACTTGTGTGAAATAATTGAAATTTTTATAACGTATTCCAAAATTTATCAGGACATTACTTATTTATTTGGTAATGTTTTATGAATTTACATTCACATAGGATTGGTTTTCATTACATCGTTCATCCAATGTTGATCGATATCTTGACTGAGGATTCTTTCACTTTTCATTAAATAGAATGATGGGGTAATAATATTTAAAACTTTTTTGACATTCAAAATTTTGATCCTATCAAGCCCCCATCACTCTTTTCATCCACTTTTGATCAAACTATATTTTAAATTTCCTTCATTCTTTTTAAACAAAAACGTTTCAAAAACAACCTCTACTTCTTTCTCAAATTTATGTGACAAACATGATTGTTGTGAAATACTATCTTCCAAAATCATTGGTAATCTATATTACTACATTTTTAATTTGTAAATATGAGTTTTTTTCAATATTAATTTCAGGAAATTTTTCATTTAGTCTCGATTGAAACATTAAGTGTTCACATTGAGCCTTTTATCAAGGCAGGAAACCAGAACAAAACAAGTAGAGACCTATGTGTACCAAGATTCCATAATAAAAACAATAATATTTCAATGAAAATGTTTCAAAATTATTTTTAGATCAAATGAAACATTAACCCTTTATATACAATGTTTCATGGATGGATATGTGAAGATCCAAAGAAACATATTAAATAGTTTAAACATTTCTAAACTACTGTCTAGCCTCCTAGAGTAGCTGAGTAATAGGTAATGTTGAAATAATTCCATTTTTCATTCCAAGGATATTGAAAAGAATGGTTTTATGGTCTAATACCAGTACATTTTGATGATTGGAATGACTGGGTGAGATGATTGTTGAAAATATTCCTCCCACCTCCAGAAGCACATCCCTCGAAAACGAAATCTAGGTCTGTAGGAAGTCATATTAAGAAACACATTATGATAACTGGGAATGATTTAAAAATGTTTTCTCAATATACTCATATCAATAAATTTAGAATCATCTCTTCCTTCAATTATTTTATGCATTCTTACTAGAAAATGAAAGAAACCATCTAAATGCATTATCTGGAGGTGCATTGATTAAAAAGTATCCAAATGAAGCTAAGTGATTGGTTGATAAAATCTATCAAATCTAAAAAAAATTGTATATGAGGTACTATTATGAGATAAATTAATGTGTTAATTTTTATTTTCCATCAAAATTTTGGGATGCACTTATTTATCATCCGACCAGTCTGGTGATTCAGATGGCCCTAAATCAATCGAGTGATCTTGAAGAACTGACTATTTTATGTGGTTGATGATCTCACCAAATCATTTAAAAAACCAATATGATGAAACAATGGGTATAAAAACGTGCATGGAATCCTTTTGGCTGAGGTAGTTCCAAAAAAATGAATTATAGAGAGAGCCTATCCAAGTTCAATTTGTGTTTGGAAATCAGTATAGCCATGATTCAACCATGTACTAAAAAAAATTCACAAACCTACCCCCATTCTAGAAAATATCAAAGACCTACCAACATTTGAACAAAAAATATTAAAACCAGTATTCACACCCCCAAACACCAATTTTCCAAAGACCAATGATAAACCATCCAACAACACACAACATTTTAAAGAATAGATAGAATTAAATTATGATGTACTAGAGGATATGGTTGATAAGCTGGCAGACATGGTTGGATGTCTTGTTGAAATATTTTCCCTAATCCCATGAAAAATTTCATCATAGAAAATCACAAACCAAAACTATAATTTTAGATTAATGATTAAAAGAATTGGAAAATAACTCTCACCATAAGTATCTCATGAACTAGAATCAAGACCACCTCGGTTATGGGAGACTGGAATTTTAAATTTTGTGAAAATGAACCGTGAATAAGAGAAGAAAAAGGATTATGATAAAGATAAGATTAAGAGTAAGAGACAATAAACACTATTTCAAAGTCTACAAAATGTATAATAATGAATTACACCCACAATTTCCATCAATGTTGATTGAATTAAATATATTTCAAGAGAATCACTTCAAAACAAATTTGGACACCTTCTATAAAATTGGATATTAATTTCCCTCTTATTGATGCACTAATAAAATTCCAATGTATGAAAAGTATTTAAGTTATATTTTCCCCATGAATATAAGACATCAAGGAAAGTATTGGATCAACTTGGGAAAAATTTTCTCAACCATATCAAACAATAAATTCCAAAAAATTCCAAGATCCATATATGTTTTCCATTACATGAACCATTGGTTATTTAAAATTATCTAATTATTTTGTGGTAAAGTTTCATTTATTAGTGTATTTCATCAATAATTATAAAGTAAATTTCTTATGAGATATAAAAATCCCATAAGGGTGGTGGTCCAGATTGAATGCAGATCCACAGCTTTCCTAGTAGAAGTTTTAATGGTTGTCCTCATAAAATTCAAAGATATCTTATTCCCAGAAGACGTATATGTGATTAATATGGATGGTGATTGGATCCCATCACACTCTACCATATGTTTTAGGGAGCTTTTATTGAATATGTCTGAAACCATCATTAATGTCCATGAAGTGATGCTCACCATGGAATTTGCAGATGGCAATTTCCACTTCAATATTTAAGAATCGATGTGGTGCCCATCGAATGAACCCTCCCTATTTTAACACCCCCTTGAATTTGGTACTAATTATATAGAAGAATCAGCTATGTTAGATGAATTATTATCCTTTGTAGAGAATTTTCTACAGAAAATATCACTAAACATATGAAAGCCCAAGATATAATAGATTATGATTTCGTGTCTAAAGAAGAGTTACGATATAATTTCATTGATTATTTTTTTAAATTATAGGGAAAATAATAGGTTTTATTATCTGAAGGAAGTCCAAAATTTTGAAGTGTTTAAAAATAGTTTAAATGTATCCTTTGTGCATCCCCATGATCTGTAATTAAAACCACTCCCCACTAATTTGAAATATTTGTACCTAAATGATGTATATAAATTACCTGTTATAATTTCTAATAATCAATTTGAAACCAAAGAAAAATATTTTATTGATGATTTTAGAGATTATTTCCAAGAAAAAGGTTGAATATTATGTGATGTCATAGTAAAAACCCCAAAAATATGCACACATAGAATTCTTCTTGAGGGATATTGAAAGCCTATGAGACAGCCCCAATGAAGGATGAATACCTCCATGATTGAGGTTATGAAGAAGGATTTTGAGAAGATATTTGAATATGTTATCATCTATACCATAACAGATTCACAATGTGTTACACCCATTCATTTTCTTCTAAAAACACTATCCTAATGACTGTGAGGAATGAAAATAATGAAATAATCCATATAAGAATTGTAAATAGATGGAGAGTGTACATTGAATTTAGGAAGTTGAATTAGGTTAGCTAGAAAGATCATTTTCTAATCCCCGTAATTGAAAAAATGTTCATTAAATTGGTTGGTTGAACTCCTTATTTCTTTTTGTATGTATTTTCATATTATTTATAGGTACCTATTACTCACGAGGATCTAGATAAGGAAACATTTTCTTGTTCCTTTAGTAATTTTTCATATAATAAGATTCCATTTGATTTTGTAATGATCCAGGTACAATTTAGAGGTTATTGATAATATTTTTTATCAAATTAAATATTTTATAGAGGTTTTCTTAAATGACATCATGGTTTTTTGATATTTCATTGAATGTTTTTCGAAAAATACGTAAAAAGTTTTGAAAAACTACATTGAAAAGAATCTGGTTTTAAATTTTCAATAGTGTCATTTCTTGGATGAGAGAGGAATTATCCTTGTAAATGTTAGTTCAAAAAGGCATTGAAGTAGGATAAATCAAAAATTAATGTTATAAATTCATTTCCCAACCCAACTTGCGTGAAATATGTTATATCATGTTTAGGACATTTAATATTCTACTGGATATTTATTAATTATTTTAGTAAGATTTATTTTCATCTCTCAATATTTATTAGTTAATATGTTTAAATATTGATATCAATTTTTCTTTTAGGGAATCCTTTTAGGACTTAAATTGGAGATCAATTAAACCACTATTGATGGATCCACCAAATTGTGAAGAACCATTCAAGCTACTTTGTGATGATTCAAAACAAGTAGTTGGTGTATTCCTTCATATATTAATTGATGTCAGGACCTAAGAAGTTTACAATTCATAAATAACCTTAGATGTGGACTCATTAAACTAAAACCCAATTAAAAATATTTTTTTTTGTATTTTTCTTTTTTTAGGATGTTTTTGATCATTTCATCTTGGAATTAAAGTTAAAATGTCCTTGATCGTGCATCTCTTCTATACTTGGTGAATATGGATGAAGCTAAACTGAGGTTAGTGAGGTGGATGTTTCTACTATTGGAGTTAAACATATAAATCAAATATAATAATGGGTCTTATAACCATTTGGATGATTAAATATGTAAAGTACCCAACACGGTTGAAGATAAATTTTCAGAAAAAGAGCCATAGAAATATCCCCTTCTTGAATATATGTTGTTCACGATTGAAGGATAACTTCCTTAGTATATTGAAATTTTCAATTATCTAGTGACATCATAGGTCCCATCACATTTCAATTCCCACTAAATTAAAAAACTGATATGTGATTATTGATATTACATTTGGGGGAATCCATTTTGTTAAATGATTTTCAATGAATAAAAGATAAGAAGATGTTTTCCAAAGGGTGAAATTGGTTTTTTCTTCGCGTTTTGTCACACATTATCATTTTGGACCCCCTTCGACCTCAAAATAATGTATTTAAGGTTTTTGAATTTGGAATTTATCATCCCAACCCTGAATTCTTAAATATTTTCAAGAATTTTGCAAAAGGTGTAAAAATGATAGTTTTTGGGAAACATTTCAAAAAGATAAGAAATTTCTCAATATACATGTAACATTTTTTACAGTTTTGATGACTAGGGGTTGATTAAATGGTAACATTCCCAATTTCATTGAGAAATTGTTATACCATTTTTATGGATTTGATTATGTTTCCAGATGGGTTGAATATAAACCCACAAAGACTGACAATGCTAATATTATTTGCGATTTGGTTGGGGCTAACATATTTTGATGTTTTGGAGTGCCTAAATCCATCCTAATTGATCAAGGTAATAAATTTGCCAATTGGAGAATAACGGATTTTTGGAAGACATAATGTGTGCATGATAAAACATTAACACCCTATCATACATTGAATAATTATCAATCTAAATGGAATAATATTGACATCCAATAAATTTTGGAATAAGTAATTAAATAGAACATAAAGGATTGGAGGAAAATGTGTGAAAACACATTATGTTCTTATAAGACATCCATCAAAACCTTAATTATAATTTTTCCATGTAGGATGATTTATGAAAATTTATTTCACCTTCATGAGGAATTATAGAATAATGCATATTGGGCTATTAGGAAGTTGAAATTGGAACTTGAATGCAGTGGGAATGAAATAATATTGTAGTTGTAGGAGATGGAGGAAATTATAAGGGAAGATTTTGAAAACAAAAGGATTTAAAAAAATAGACTACAAGTGGATTATTACTATCTAATCTCCTCAAAAGGCTTTAATCTTAGAGAAAATGTGTTTCTATTAAACACAGGAATCATGATGATGTTATCTAAATGTGTTCCCAATGGGAAGGTCCATTTATATTTTTTTAGGAACTTCCTTTTGTTGATATATAGATTATGGAGGATGGAGAGAATGATCCATTCACCATTAATTTACATAGGTTGAATATATTCCCTGAGATCATTCTATTTGATCATGTGGAGGATATCACACTCGTCCAACCAATTTATTATCAAAATCCATCAGGTCATAAATCTCCTTTACTTTTTATTTCTTACTATGACTCATTTTCAAATATTTATACATGTCAAATCCAATTTAATTCATTATGGACGCTGTATAATTTATGTGTGGGGTAGGTAACCTTTTTAGTTTATAAATTTTATATAATTTTTCTTTGTTTTTCAAAAAAGTACATTTTTATTGTTTTTGTGTGTTTATTTTTCAATGATTTTGTTCATTGGAAAACTCGGAGCTAAAATGATTCTCAATGACATTTTTGATTCACATGTAAATGATTTAACAAATTTATTCCATCAAACATATCTTAAATGAATGATAAAATTTAAATTATTTCATGTTTAAATATTTGCGATTTTCTTGAAAAGAACTCTATCTTTTGAATATCATGACACATTTCACGATCATTATCTTTGATATCTATATTCTATGAGGCTTCTGAACCATTTATTTCATATTTATTTCATTCAAATAATTTTTTTGGAAATAAAAACCATGCTTACATTATCAATAATTTTATTTATTCTTATCCAAAAATGAGGGTTTTTGGTATTTGTGTTTTATATTATTATGGTATATATTTGTTTTAAGACCCATTTAAAGGAGAATAATTTTCATTATGGCCTACATTGTACATTAAATCCTTGTATCCCTTAAAATATATGAAAACTTGTTTGGTTATCCACATTACATGCCACGTTCCCATATCCAACCTACTCATGATGTGAAATTGTTTGATCTTGTTGAACTTAATTGTTTGGGAACATTTCTTGTATTGTGCTACCTCATTTAGTGATACATTAGGTGTTAAATCAAATTATGAAGATATGTTTGTGCTACTAAAAATCATCTTTTTGAAAAATGTTCCCTTCTGAATATATCCTTATAATATAAGCTATTCCTTTCTAGATCTTCTAAAGAGAAATAATGGTGTGTCTTTCTGGAGATTTTATGAAAACTTATATTGGGAAATAATGAAATTTTTTATTCTAAAATATTGAATTTTGTGCATATTACTTGAGTTTTCAATAAGAAAGATCTGATTTTCTACTATGTTGTGTAAGGAGGAGACCACACATGAGGGGAAATTGTAGTCTAGAAAAAAAATTGAAAAACATTTAAGCACCACTCATTTGGGATTCGAATTTATAGAATCTAAATCCAACCTATCAGAACTCATAGGAAGATATTGAAAATTTATCATGACAAACACTTTACCTTGACTCACATTGGGTTGAGAAATAGTAATTTATCAAGACTATGTTGACTCTTTCATGTGTTTGTATGAGAAAATCATTTTTGAAAATTCACATTTGTAAGATGAGTGAAAATTCATGCGATTTAGGTGTCTTTAATCCATGGTAGGTGAAATAAAGAGTAAAAATATTGAATTCCATTATATCATATTTTGAAATAATTTTTTATGAGGTTTTATATCATTTGATTCTTATTATATAATTGGTGAATCTTATGAGCATCTGTTTTGAATTTGCATTGATTTGATTTTGATGCTTAATATTCTAGGATTCCAAGTGATAAGTGTGAGGGAATTAATAAACATAATATTTTATTTATTTTTCATGATTATTTAAATTATTTAAACCCATAAAAATGAAATTTTGGGTGAGTTGCATAATTCATCTTATTTTTGGTTTGTTTTGGGATGATTTTTGAAAATTTATTAATTGTGGAAATTTAACTATTTTCCAAATATTAGGTATTTTGAGCATATATTTTAATATTTTGACCAAATTATGAATTACCTTTTAACATTACTTGATCATGGGATTTCATGGTCTCTTCTTGAACAAGTTTCAATTCGAATCACATATTCACAAAAACATCAGTCAAGCTGAGAATGATTTCTGACTGACAGAATAGATCCCAAGTCTATAAAAGAAGCATATCTCAAAATAAATACATGAAAATTAATTTATTATATATAGATTATAAATAATACTCCTCTTCTTAAATAAAATTTAACATTCATAAATAAATAATCTCAATAAAGAAAACCATTTAAAGCTGAAAAGTGGAGGGAGTTGATAATTTTTCTTGACCAAAAAAGTACTCTTAAACAATTTGAGTATAACTTTTTCCCACATTTACAAATATGTTAAAAAAATTTGGGAGAAATTTCAAGAGATTTGGAAACAATTTTTATGAATACATCTTCTTATGATTCTACCATTAAATATGCTAATTCAACTCAAACCGTCAGTGGAATGTATCTATAGAGAAACATTTTCATCTCTCAACTATATATATATATATATATATAAGTGTCCATTTCCATTTAAAAGTATTGAAGACAGTTAAAGTGGGTCTATAGTGGAGGATTGGAAATGTGACTTACTGATGATTGTATCTTGTCTATTTTCTTATGTTTATAATGCTTATTTCTTCCCTTTTCAACTCTATTACGCTTCACTTGGTGTGGTAAACCCTTTGACTGATCAAGGAAGGGGAGTTTAACTTTTGTAATTTTGTAGCGTTGTAATTTAATTTGAAACACTATTTTTATATTTAATGGTTTCTAGTTTTAGTGTTGTAAAATTATATTTATTCATTTTTATTTTGGGTTTTGGTTTCATTAATTATTTATACCTTCAGTTGAAGAAATTTTTACACTCTCTTCCTAGTACTGTTTTCCTCAATCAAGAAGATTCTCTGAGGAGTTGAATGTCATGAGATTATTGGAACATGTGATGAATAAGTGATTTCTTTCTACATATATAAGGAAAAAAAAATCACGATCAGGACTTCAAATATTTATCTTCAAATGGTTTATGAATTTTCAGGAACATATGATGGTTTCTATAGCTTTTCTCAACCAAGGGAGACTGACAACTTGATCATTGATTATTTTATTTCACTTTCTATAATATTAGATAGGGAATGATCATTAAGAGTATTATGAAATTGAAAAATGTTATCCATCTCTGACCCCATCACTCACTTCATCTATTTCTATTCATAATTTATTTCATATTACCATATTTCATTTTTTTACTCAAATAATTATAAAAACATGCTCTATTTTATTCTCAAATTTATTTGACAAATGTGATTCTTTTGAACTTATATCTAGAGTCATCATATGTTAACCAATTTTTGGTTTTTTAAACAAGTAAGTGTTTATTTTCTCACACCCCATGATAGGCCCATGTTAATTTGGTGATATTGTTCATACCCTCTTATCTTAAAATATAAAATTTTAACTTTATGTTAAAGCTTACCATTTAATTATTCTAGTTATAAAGCTGGAAAAATCTTTGGTCCAAGAGTAAGAAAAACAATCAATAAGATTCTAGTGAAAAAAACTACTATAGAATAAAAAAAAAGTTTATATAATTCTCAATGGAGAATTTTAAAGTGAATAAATCTTCTTTATAATGAATAATGTAGATTTAGGTAAATTTAAGAATAATTATATAAAAAATGTAAATATGAAGGTGTTTTGATGGGTATTTTAAAAAATAAATCAATATGGAAATGTTGATAATGTTAATTATCGAGTTATTTGAATGGTTTATGTATAAGAATATGTTGAATATTTCTCAAAAAAAATGATCTAGGGATAGAAAATACTAAGAAGGAAAACACAGTGGTGTGAAATTTTCTTCTCTACATGAAATAATAAGTTGAATAAAAGATATATTTGAATACTCATATTGAAAAACTCATAAATTTATGATCAAAAAATTTTGTAAAGGAAGTTTAACTGAATAATATAATTGAATAAAAACTTAGAACCATTGTTGGTGTGGATAAAACTATCAAAGGTATTGTAAAACAAATTCAAGAGATATAAGAATAATTTATGAACATTAATCTGAAGTGGGAAACCCATGAATGATTATTGAAACTCATAATGATGAAGGGGAATAAACAAAAATCATTATTATGTTAGTATAATTTAATTCATAATGAGGAACATATGCCATTTTCTTATTTTTAATAGTTCAAAGTTAGAGACAGTTTTCTGATTGTTTGAAAACCTCATGAACTGAGAAATCATAATAAAGTACCATATTTTCAAAAAAAGGAAAAGAAATAAGTTGAAAATAATAATTATAAATCTCCAATATCTCTAGGTTTTTTCTCTAAAAATTTGTGTCACAATTACCTTGTGTGATCAATTGATTAAAATTCCTTCTAGGACCATGAACAATATGATAAGGAATGACGAATTTTGGAATATTATTTTTATTTTAATGGATATTTTTTTATAATTATTTAGGAATAATAAAATTTATTGTGCTTCAATAAATCAATACGTTTCATCATGAATTCCACTAAGGGGAACTAATAAAAAACTCGAACTGTTACCCCAGAACATTGAAACACAAAATAGGTTTTTAGTTTATAAAAACCAAAAAACATTTCTTTTACCCAACTATAAATAAGGCATAATTATTACCAATATGGATGATTAAGGGGATTTTATAAAATAATATAGTTGTTTATACTTACGTAAGGAAAATAGATAAATAAATATTTTTTATTGTGGATAGTGGATTCACATCACACATGACTAGTAGTTAAGAACACATTCTGAATTTCAAGAATAATATATATGGATTACAATGTTTCTAAAACGATAAATGTATTAAGATTATTGTTTTTATAAAATAAAATATTGAAGAAAAAGATCATAGGAGAACTCGTGCTCTCTTGGTTCATGGGATAACTCACTATATTCATAGTGCATGTCAATTGTACGACCATGGGTTTGATGTGTAATTTTGTCAAATGTAATGTACCATCAAATATATGGATCGTTCGCCTATTCTTGATGAAACAATATCTAAGGGAAATCAATACCAGGTCATAGTGTAATATATATATATATATATATTCCAACTGAATGGATAGCCGGTTATAGCATAGATGCCATGTTCATCAAAGACAAACATCTCCCGAAAGGATAGTAATGTAAAACAGCGATCATGATTTTCTCTATCTTATATATGATCACACTGACATATTTGATTCATTTAAAAATTTGATGATATTATAAAATTCCTACATTCCAGAGAAGATAAAGGCGTAAATTTTTCATGATATGGTGCACATGGATTCTTTTAGTAAAATTTCACACAAATAAACAAATCGAATAATCTATTATATTTTTTATAGATGAATATAGAAAACTGGAATAGAATATTAATATCACACAAAGGAATTAGGTAAGTATATATATCAATATATATTCAAGGATATATTAAATGATTCTTAGTGTGAAGTTATATAAGGCTAGAACTGAAAAAATGGGACTGAATTCCAAAATAAAAAAATTGATTAAAATTAGTAAAGGTGTGGTATTCTATATCAAGTATCATCTATCACATCACCCCACAAGATTGTGGTTTTGGAAAGGTAATATCATATAATCAATTAAATTTTTTGAAAAATTATGATTGAAAATTATCTTCTAGAATGATATCGGAAATAATAGGGTATTGAATTGGATTACATCTATAGTATATGTTTTACATGTAAAAATAGATAGATAAATCCATACTAAATATGTTATGGAAATAATCATATAATCAAATAAAAGTGCTAAAAATGAATGTTTACAAATTCATTTACAGGAACATTGTTTTGGTGGTTGAATATGGTCAAATAAATGAAACATATGAAAATAGTTTGAATTTAAATCACCACATTTCTGAATATGAGCTTGATGAAATGGCACATAATTCATGGGGACATAAAATACATTACTATAACACTAATAGTGTCTTATATTGGGAATAAATACCAAAAATTATAATAGGTTCATATATATAGACACGTAAAGAAGAAATCGTTGAATGTAACATCCTTGGAAATCTGATAGCCACAGTCCAAACCAACATAATTAAGGGTGAACATCATGTTTCATTTTCATATGTTTAACAACCAAAATCATTTAAAATGATTAAAATGTTTTGATTTATAGAACATATATTAATGAGGAGCATAATAATAGAGAATAATAATTTATAGTAATTTTCTCCTAGCCCAGACACAATAATTACACATTAACAATGTGGTTGTTCTAAAATAAAATCAATGATGAATATATGTTACTAAAGAACACAATATATCATGTGTGTAAGGGGTATTCTCAAATTAAATTAAATTAATTTGATGAGACATATTCACAAAATTATGTACTTGAAACCATTCTTTTGTATCATGTAATGGTGAGTCAAAAGGTTCTTAAGCTATATCACAATGATGTCAAATATTCATTTTCTAAGGGTTTCCTTGAAGATCAAAGTTGCATAAAAAAATAGGATTCTGATGAGCTAAGATAAAGGAAATTTATTTAATATAAATAGGTTCTTATATGCCCTCAACCATATACCTAGGGAATGCTATTCTAGATTATACTAATTTCTAAAGAATCTCATCTTGTATAATGTATCCCGAATGGCCCGAAGGAATTCATTTTTATTAATTTTTTATAACCCCCCTTTCAAGGAATGAGGCGGAACCCTTACAAGGACCATAGGTTCAGAGGATACATGGCCCATATTCTTATGAGATTACATGGCCTGAAGGTCTTAGGGAATTTAACCAGACTATCAATAATGAACTTCCCCTCCCCAACATCTGCATCATGATAGTTTCCCTCCACCTTAGCTTGGACATCTGGCTAGGCTTCCTGTGCAATCACAGGATGGCAGATTCCATTAGCTTGTAATTTTTTCAATGAGTGGATGTTATTTTTAACGCAAAATCTAAAAATTCTAAGGAGGTTGTATGATGATTTCAGAATACATACTCAAGGAATTTGATAACTGCAATTGAGTTGAGTCTAAAATTATCCAAATATAACCTAATAAATATGGTATATGTGACTAAGTATCAGAAAACTATTTTTAGAATACTCTATTTGAAATCCACTCAACCAGATATACTATTTTCTAGTTTTAAATCCACTCATATCTAGAGTGATTGTAAAAAATTCCATATAAATGATATGAAATAAATCCATTAATATATGAGGTATAAATTAGACTATGGGTTCATCACATATGATGATAATCACTAGAATAATGTGGGATTAATTAGTGGGTATTATGATAGCTTAGTAGATAACAAAAAAGAAACATCTGGTGGTGATTTTTATTTTGGGAGTTCATGAAATTTTTTTCCATATAATATGCAATATTTCATATATTTTATCATGATGGAGTCCATATACTTTGTTACCAATAAATCATGCACTCAATTGATATTAATTAAATGACAATATTATAACATGGGCATTGAATTAAATTTTCACATTCCAATTTGGTGTGGAAACTCAAGACATATCAATCATAACAAAAGAAATATTCATAGAGAAAACACATTGAGATCATGTATCATTTAATAAATAAGAATGTGTATCACAATGTTTTTATGTTGGAGTAAAAGAAAACAAAGTTTAAAGTTACATATATTGTGGAAAAGTTACTACCCAAAGAGGTGTCTTGGAAGCTTTATTTGGATCTCATATTCTAACCATATACATCCACATAATTGTATTATGAAAAACCCCACCCTCCTCATAGTTCTTTTAATGATCAATGTAATTTTTATCAAATCAACTTGTTGGATTTCTAACCCTATCATGTGAAATTCACATAAAAGTGATCACTCTGGGTTATTTTCTATAGTTGGAGAAAATATCCAAATGTGTTTGATAGGGGTGAAATATGTAGAAAAAAATGGGGATAATATGTCAATTTAAAATAATTTGGAGTTTTATGAGGTCAAAATTACACTGTGATAATGAATGAAAATTCATTCATTTCTAGTTTATCACTCCAATAATCGCTCATATGGGCATAATGTTGATCATTAGTGGAACTTGGATAAAATTTTTGAAATTGGATTCCCTTTGGATGTGGTTGTTCTTTTTGAAGAATATTCTAAAAACCCAATGGGGTGATTTTTAAAAAAAAATATTTTTTCGAAGCTTATGTCTGTTGATCGTGTTGAAAATTTGAGGAAGGATTATATCAAGGGGAGTTATTTCTATTAAGAATAGGTCATGTCATATTCACTTAGACCACACCATGGAGAAGAATATATATTGTTTTCACATGAATATTCTTGAACCATATTGATCATTCTACAAAAAATAATAACTACCATTTTCTCTAGGAACAGACCCATCCATCTAGCTTGGATGGCATAAGGTTATAGGTTATCATGTGAATTTTGGTTGGATTGTGAATGGAGTAGTGGTAAACATGGAATTGTGGAGGATGTGTCACACCATGCATAGTATCACCGAGGAGGTGTTCAGGAATGAACCTTGTCACTCAAATACATACATTCAGTTGAATGAGTAAACATATAAGAGGTGAGATTTTTTGAATGAAGCCTGGTGTGGGATAACAATTTTTTAGGGTAAGCCACATCTAATTTACCCATGAAACAAAGCATGTTCAATATAAACTTATTTCTACATTCTTTTGGAGTGTCCACGATGTAGCACATAGATCTATAATGTTGACCCTTTAGACAAGAAGTTGTCTATGTCACCATCCATACCTTAAGACTTGGAGTTTCCGAATATGGAAGAATAATTTTTTTTAGGGATCTCATTTCCAATATGTGGAATTGAACAACAATGGTGTCCACATAGTAACCAATTTATGGTGATATAGAGAACATTTAAAAATCATAAGGGTTATCAATAGAGATATTTCTCCAAAATAAGTGGATCTGGTAAACCAAATAACTCCATGTTACAACATTGATGCCCAAGTTGAAAAACTCTAAAAGACGAAATGGTTATGTCATACTAAGAATGAAAATTCCATAATTTATATTAAAGAAGCTATTTTTTCAGCATAATACATGGTCATTCTGTAACCGATCAATTTTAGAGAGATATTTTTTTATGATAGTTGGATTTATGCTTTGAAACACCTTGTGGTTGATTTAGATTTATTGGGGCATGATGACCTCAATAAAAAATGGGGATACGTATCATAATTCTAGATAAATAAGAATCAATCATAACCCATTTATTGATATCAAAATTTGAAGAAAATAATAGTATAAAAATTTAAAAGGACAAAAAGAGTAAAATATGGGTAGCGATAGAGTGTTGTTTGGAGAATATATCTAGAATATTTCTTTGTGTCTCATCTAGAAGGTTAAATACTGAAAAGTGAGTTATTCCTAGAGTATCATTCTAACTAGAAAATGATTTTTTTTATAGGAAAACCATTGTATGTATATGTTCATATCATATTTTTGTGAAGAATGGGGATTCAACAGATGGAGTAGAGAGTTCCTCGTTGTAGGATAGTAGTGATCTCTTCAATTACTCGTGATATTGAACTATGATGGTCAGCAAAACCAATCTAAAATAGACATTAAGTTGTGATATATTATTGACTCTTTGAACATGGTTATTTTTAGGCATTACACTTTGATGAAGACCAGTGTGGATGAACAAACAAAATCCCTTGTGTTTTTTACTTCATAAATCACTCATTGATCTGTAATGTAGAGAAAAATTGGCATGTTTCTTATGGTAAAAGAACAAAATACTCATTCAATAAAAAAAATTCCTACACCCAAATTCACCCCAACCCTTCATCAGGGTGTTATCATCTATAATATTTTAATAATATAAATTGAAGATGATCTATTTACTCGTGAAAAAAACTCGACTTTGACATAGTCCCAAAAGTGGTTCCACTACGTAAGGAACCATCAAGTGGAATTAGAGTGGAAATGTTAAATTTAAAATTATATATGGGTTTTTGATCATCTATATATTTTGAAAATAATTTTTAATTTAAAAAATTAATTATTATATTATAATTATCGAGATATCTTCATACAACTTTAGTTTCATTCCCATTTAATCCCAATATGATTATATATAATGAAAAACACCCAAATAACCCCGATGAAGGTGTTGTATTTTCTTGATTTATAATACAAGACTACATGAGGTGTAGCCCAATGTTACAAGTTATGTGCCCATGTTCAATGCACCATGATTTCATTTAAATTAATTCATAGAATAATACATTAAATACTCACATCATGCATTAAATTCACACCATTTGCTGAACATGTCGAGCTATCACAAGGACCATCAGACTATAAGTTGCGTAAATTTCATACATGACATGTAGTATATGTTTTTTAGTTGATGAAAACATGGGGTCCAATTCCTATCAGGAATTTATTACAAGCCAAGTGGACTAGAATACATGTAAAAAAGAGGGTATATGACATGTAAATGTTGAACACATAGTGTATATGACACATTTAAATGCATCAATACATGGAAATCACATTGGAGTTCATTATAGATATATGGTGAGAATGATACAATATGTATTAGTATTTACACAATTTGTAATCAACCAATTTAGGAATAAAATTAAAATTTAATTTATTACATCACTAAAGCTCAACATAATACATTACATCTATCATTTACCAACACATATAGTCCATATTATAGGTTTTATATACAATTAATATGAAATTTCTCTATTACATGTATAACTATATATCATATATAGATAGAATAATTTCTTTTTTTGTCCACATTAAAATAATTACACAGAACATGAATCAGAAAGTGCTCCATGTTTCATTGAATTAACATGTACACAAAATGTAATTATGTGATAGAACATGTATGTTAAATGAATCATGAGGAGTGAGTCATGAACTCTACATGTCTAGGATCACCAGATCCAGGTGATGGAGTCAGATCTATCTACGCCTTCAGGGATAAAGTCAGTCCGACAATCTCCCTCTTGTTATTTACTTCAGATCTATTGTGACCCCTTCCCCATATTCTTCTTGCTGCTGTTTATTTTACAGACATTCCCCTAATATAAATCTCTCAGAAGGACCCATATTCATTCAATGGATCACCAAAAAATTTTATTTCCACATCAGAGTTTGAGGAAGCTGCATCCATCCACACCACGATTCTTGTTGCCAGATTTGGTGGAGATCTCCCTTCACTCGAGTAGTTTGAGAGTTCCATCAACACGATATGGGGTTTTCATTCATGAGCAAAAGTGGGGGATCTAAATAAATAACATATAAGAATCCACTTTTTTTCTTGTAATTATTTTTCCCAATCCTGGTCATCAGAGTCATGCATGTTTGATAATCGACACTTCCTTCTCTTCCTCTGGACATTGGACTTTGATAAGGGTCATGATTTTAAGTGTGTGGCAGGGTGGGTTATACTAACATATCATCCACTCCCCTTTCAAAACCAATACATACTCAAAGGTAATGGTGATAGGATTAGTTGTTTTATATGGATTTACCATGATACTATTTTCATGATGAAACATAGATTTTATCACCTTTATGTTGAGGTAAACCACTCTGTAGCTCTCCTAAATCACCATCATCTCTAGAAGGAAGGTGCATTTGGTTTTTTGAGATGAAATAATTATGGGGAAACCATTATTTTTTGTCTTCATTATTTTCGATAAGTCTTATATATTTCTTTCTATTCTCTACATGAGAAATGAGGTGGAAAGGGATCTGAAACTCAACCTAATTACTCCCATGCTCCCACAATCCCACAGGCTACTGTTGGAATTCCTAAATCTTGTGTCAGGATGAGTCCAATATCGTCATTGGGTGCCCATCATTCCCCTAAGGGTTTCAAATGGGATCCATTCACTTTGATCTCTAGAAGACATACTACACCTTCTTCTGGTCTACTAGGTTTTGTTTCCCATACACGTCCTTGTGGGGCGAAGGCAATCGAGCTGGAGGGAGACAAGAATGGAAAGGGAATCACTTCTGTGGTTTCTGGATGTGTAGGACCTTCCTATGTGACTATTTTTTTTTGTTAATTTACGGATTCCCTTGAAGGGATAAGGGATGAAACCACACTACAAAGTATCCCATAAGTTGTTAGAGATAAAGGGAGTGTCAATGTTGTTGTCGATTCATATAGGGAACAAGTGGAAGCCATTTATATTACCCACTTGCCTATAGATAGGTTGATTGGTGACCTAGGGATTTAGGATAGATTATATTCCTTTTTGGACACCCATAATTAGTTTGATATCCTTGGGTATTTCAATCTATAGAAAAAATGCAGAAAATACCAGAGAGGGAAAGTGAGATCTTCAATCTAAAAGATTTCTCACATGTCATTTGTATGAAGGATGTGGCTGGCTGGCTGGATATGATGTGAACTATCTCTATCAGCCTCTAATATGGTCACATGTATGAGGAATTACCTATTGAATATGAGAGGGATCATGCTAATTCTAATGGTATATTTGAGGTCAATTTTTGGGTTCAACATGCGGTTTTTCCTCAACCATAAAAGTGATCTATGGGTTTGTTCCTACTCGTGTCAACAATGGTGGATCCTCTGGGGAATACTGTCTCATATATGGTTTTTATGTGGTTTCCCAATTTTTTTAAAATTTATTTTGAAATAAAAATTTTAATTTCCAATTAGAAGACTATATATTATCTTAATATATAACGAGTAGTTCATAAAGGTACTCATTTGGTAGATTCCAAGTACAATAAGTGTCCATAATATTTTAGATTTTAAAATAAAATGAATTCATTTAATTTACATAAGAATCATAGTTGATGTGAATCTGTTGGATAGATTTCATGGAAATTAAGATTAATTTATTTACTTATTAATAAAATAATAAATTGAATTAAGTCATGTGTGTTTCTATTAATTAACGAAAAAATTAAAATAATTTCTAGAAATTTATTTTAAATAAATAATTTTTAAAAAGGTGGATTATCTTGATCATAGACCAAAAAGTGTATATTTATGGTTTCATTTAATTTAATTATAGAATATTTTTTTCATTTATTTTATTAAATGAAATTGATGGCATGTGTGTAATTCCTACCTCTTTATTATGTATGGTCGTGTATTCCTATGGATTTTTTATGTAAACCCATTTTGGTTCCCTTCAGCTATGACTAAAGTAAATGTATTATATGTATAGAGAATTCAAGTGTAATGATTGAGTTAAAGATAAATATAAATTGAAACCAAACTAATGTGATATACTGGATAAAGGTGGAATAATGACAACTCAAGACCAAATTCGTTCATGTATTCTTTTACCTAGGCTCAATAGATTGTTTGTTTTCCAATAAATATAAAAAATTATAGTTACAACTCATGATCATGCCATAATTTATTGATTTTATTTTTTTATCTCATGGTTTATTTTATGGATTTAAGACTATTATAACATAAATAAATATATTAATATGAAAGGATGGAATAAAAATAAAATTATAATGCATAAAAAGTTTATTAGTACATGGTTAATCACATATGTAGAATCCACTTAACAATAATAGGACTTGTTGAAGAAAAAAATAATAAAATAAATGCATAAAAAATCCTCTCAAGTTAATATTATATCATTTCACCATCCATTTCCTAATTTATAATGAATCCATAGAACTAAGAGTTTTAATTACCTATTTTTGGACACTTATATTTTCCAGGGAGTTATGATGATGCTTTTCGGTTAACTTAACAATGTAAACATTAAAAGGAGTATCCATTTCTACATTTTATGTATCGTGCAAGAAGGTTTTGATTGAATAATATTCAGTATTTTTGGATTCAAGATCCTATAAACACACTATGGAACTTCCATCCCAAATTTTCAAATATTCCCTACCCAGATTCCATTGAGTAACAGATCAAGCCCCTTATAAATAGGGGAATATTGTTCATATTTACTATAATGTATAGGCAACAAAAAATTACAAGTACATTACTGATGGATATTTTCAATTGATAAAATAATGTGAGACATAAATAAATAATCAAATTAGTTGATTTAAAATATTTTATAATCATGTAATGGGACATTCTAAAACAATCAATACAAGATATGGTGCTTAAAACATAATCATTACATTTCTGAACATGATTCCAAAAAAGTCAACCAATTTCAACCATCTTAAAAATACAACATCAAGTAAAATTATTGGATCACATAATTACATAATTTCATTTTATTTTTAGAGATTTAAATGATTGTGAAATTTTAATATATATGATAGTCTATAAAAAAAATTATGAACTATTATCCAGATTCCCTTAATCTAGACACTTATTTGAGACAATTCATCATTGATCTTATACACATCAATAAAACCATTAAAATCATATTTAAATAAAGGAATGAGAGAGAATAATATTTTTATGTTTTTTTAATATATTATTTATCCATTTATTATTTTTAATACAATATAAAAATTAAAACATGATATACAATTTAATTGAAAAAACCACAAAAATGAGTAATGAGTTCTGTTATAAATAAATAAATTTTCCTAAATAAATTAATATAATATGATTCCTTGATTAAAAAACATATTTCATTCATAAAATAATAAATAACTTGTTTAAAATATCTTATTAAATCATAAATAATTATTGAAGGAACCATGGAAAATAACATAAAGTCATTGATTACTATTGAGACATTGTAACATGGGAAAAATTGTCCCATAATGGATTAAGTTTACTGTAAAATCCCTTCCATAAAATATAATGAGATATAACTATGACCTATTTCATTAGAAGTATATATAATTCTGTTCTAACCAATATCATAGTGTAAAATGTAACATAAGGTGGCTTGGGTTCACTCCCTAACACCGGCTATCATTCAAATAATGACTAAGGGAAATTATTTGGATGTAAAAAATAGTAACTTTTGTTTCTAAACATAAATAATGTGAGGATTTCCATAAAACAATGAGCTTTGATATCCAAATCCTAAAAAAAGAGTTACTATAATAGTTTATTTTTTCACCAAAACACAATCAGATGAAGAATTTGTGGGGTAACAATTTTAAAACCATAAACATTGGTTAAAAAATAAGAACATCTTGAAGTCCATAAATAAATATTTATAATGTATTTTTTAAATAAAACATTGTTTTTTCTATGAAATATTTATTTTTATAATTCATTAGAATATCATACTTCAATAATTGAGTGATAATTTCAGAAATGAGAATAAACATTCCATAATTTAAACATAAAATGGTTATTTTAAAACTGAATTTTAATTATTTTAAATAACTACATATTTAAAAAAATATTGAAAATAAAATATTTCTTTTATTTCAGAAAACCAAAATTTTCTGGAAATAACATATATATTTGAAAATAGGAAAATATTAATAAAAATAATTTTTTTGATATTTATTGATTCTTCTTATAAAAAAATGGGTTTTGAATATATTAAAATATAATTTTATATAAAAAATATTCCCCTTGACTTAGCCCTTGAAAAATCATTATCTTTTATTATTCATAAATATTATATTGAAGGTAGACTCCTAATATCATACTTTCTTTCTTTCTCACATTCCCTCTCACACTCAAAACTATAAGAATATAACATGGTATATATGTGTCACATAGATAGTCTATAACATAAAGTAATGGTTCACTTTAAATAACTATCCTTATATAAATATATATAAATATTTTCATATTTGTATATGAAGGAACAGATCATCATCTTCTTGATTATAGAGATTTGATAAAAAATATTTTTCAATGATTTGTATCCAAAATAAAATTGCATGGACAGAGATATGATTTTGAACATCTGATTTTTTTAAAAATCTATGAACTAGAAACACTAATATTTTATTGTGGTTAAATTTTTATGGGATTACATCGCACGATGGGAACTATAACCAAGTCATTTTGAAAGATAATGTACTAAAAAATCTATTATTTATTTTCATGTTCATGTCATGTAACATCCAAGGTAAATGAATAATAAGGGATTTTCATATTTTTTTAATATTTGTGAATTAAATATTAATGTTACTTTAAAAGGGTTTCTATGTTCGATACCGTACCCGATATGCAACAATGGGTTTCATTGAATCTTACATTGCACACTAATAATATGATATTATTATTTTAAATGGAAGTTAACTGTTAGTTATTGTATTGGCGGGAATGAACAAAACTAACTACAATATGATTATATAGGTTTGTTAAATGTATTTACTTTTATCCAATAAAGGTTAGAGGCATAAAATGTGAATGAATCTAATTTTAAGCAAAATTTACATTAAAAGGTCGATTTACCACCTTTTAATGGAGAACCCTATTTAAATATAGTTTTGGCAACTTTAATACATTCTATGTGACCAAATAAAATCCTTCTTTAGAATGGAGTCATCAAAATTTACTTTGTGTATATTTTTTGGAATTTTTCTGATTAAGTTCATTTTTTAATGAATAGTGAAAATATTGTATTTCAATTCAAAACCGTGTTTTAATATAATTTATTTATATGGATATATTATATTTTTAATTGGTTTTAAAGTGTAATTAGAATATATTTTTACCATTTAATCCAATGTGGTTCATTGTAATTAATTTCACTTTGAATTTGGATATAAACAAGTGTCAATCTTTTGATTGTAATTGTTTCTTAAAAACATGCTATATGTTTTAATTTTTGATGAATAGTGAAACCACTTAGTAGTAGTTAAAAAATTTATCTATTTCATTTAAATGAAATTTTACCATTTCTTTGAATTGAATTTCAAAAACCCAACATACATGGTTATTATTAGTAATTAAAATGTTTTTCAATTAGATGAAAATATTTTTTGGTGAATAGTAGCTTTTGACTTATATTTACTACGGTTAAAGATAAATAGGGTAATTCAAGGTAAAAAGAATATAATAATAATTCAATATTACCTTAACACATGTCATAACCTTATTAGATGAGTAATGGATGACTATGGGCATCCTTGGGTCATTTTTGGGATCCCATGGAGCCACTTATGAATGATAATGAAACTTTAGATTAACTAATTTAAAGTAAAGGCAAAAATGACGTAAAAACAATAGTATATTAATTTGTATATGGTGTTATATAAGTAATATTTTTTACTATAAATATTCATTCAAAAGCTAAAAATATATCATACATCATGGTATTTGTTTTATAATTTTTAGACATCGAATAAATTAAATTATTTATGACACAATAATGATTCATTATTAACCTCATTAATGAATCATTTAAATAAATAAGATTATAAATATTAAAATGACATCTGAAACCTGTCCAATTCTTATTGGATGATTTTATTTTGATGATGAGTCATCTTATATTTTACTCTAAGGATTTTTGGACCTTTAGAAATCAAATATCATTATATAATAAAATAAATTTTCACATTTTCCTAGTGAGCCCCTCCTCCCCCTTATAAAAGGAAAACATTTATAACCAATTTCTCGCTCCTCTAAAGCCTTTTTCATCATCCAAAATCTTCCCAATTAGGATCCTGATATCCCTCTCTTCAACCCAGAAGCCTTAACTTAGGCAGAAAGCACTTCAAAAAACCATTTTGGTTTGAACCAAAGGGAGTTACCCAAATTAACGGCAACAGTTTCTCTTAACTTCTTTTCTTTTTTATTTTTCATTTTTAATCCATAAAATATTTTTACTCCCTTATTTAATAACAAAACCAGTATCCTTAGTATACTAGGATGTTTTTATGAGAAGTATTCTAACTAAACTTACACACACCTCCATCTAATGGGTGAAGAATATACTGTTTCTATGGATGGAAAACTAACACCTCATGAAACGATGATTGTTTGATTAACTCCTACCGCCTATCATGGTGTCCATTAAGATGACACTATATTTTTATATGATATATATTGTGTTTATTTTTTCTTTATTCTTCTAAATTTTTATTTTATAGCATACCTTTATGGTTTCCATTATGGGTAAACGTGATAATTTCATTTGATGAAGTGCGGACTACTGCCCCTCAATGTTACATGACTCATTCATGCCATAGATGGGACATATAAAGGATAGAGTTCATAATATTATATATGATATTATACTTTAATTATAATATACCAATGTATCATTATATTTTAATTCCATTAAAATAAGATATTGAAACGAAAGTAGAGTTCATGCGTACGTACGACTTACCGTCTCAATGAACGGTGCATTTCATTTCTCAACTCCAAATGATATGTACTGTTATAAATATATAAATATATATATACTAGAAATATATGATATATATGAAATCTAGATAATGAATATCATTCTTGATATAATGGACTATTGACAACATGGATAACTTGTAAATATAAGGTGTTCATTTTTGACTCAAGTACCAAATATCGACAAAACGACCATTATTAACATAAATGATTAAATAATGATTATAACATGGTATCAATTGATATAAAAGGACTAATAAACTTGAAAAATGTTCCTAAGAAATTATAAATTATATTTATTTAATTATTCAGGAGATTAAAGAACGAACGGGTCAAGTCAGACACAATGTAATGGACATTTTCACAATCTCCTTTCATTAAGGCATATTTTGTTTTAATAAATGTCCTTATTTTATATGATGTATAAACAACCTTGCCGATTTAAATGGAATATTTTTCTACGTAAAGATTTACTAAATGACAAAATGGATTGTTTCTTTTAACGTACGCGGTGATAACAACCTTCCCGCCATATCGAGTACTATTTGTTCTTTGACTTCCTTAACAAGGCGTAATGTTTTTCTTTCAAGGAAAATAAATACCATATAATCCTTTAAGTATTTTGGTATTGAAAATGGTTTTGATAATTGATTTGTTATGTCAATATATTTATATGATATATTGTGATTGAAATGTGGAAATGTTTTCTTTCCTTTATATTTTTTATGCGTTATTATTTTATATTGGTAATTGGACATTTGATGGGTGGTTTTGTGATAAACCAAATGACGAGTGGTGCTGTGATAAACCTGGGAAGGTGGTTACATTATAACTGTAGAGACCCGAATCTTAACGTACATGGAAATTACATTAAATTTGTGGAATACTTAGTACATAACAAAAAAAACACACACACAAGGATCGTAATAGTTTAGTGTCTTTGGAAACTCGGAATATAATCTTCTAATCGTGGTGAAAGATCTACAAAATCTCCCATAAAGATCTTCCTTTTTTTTACCTAAAACCTTTCTTTATATCCTGGGGAAAAGAAAACATAAAAGGGTGAGCTCAAATGCTCAGTAAGGGTAAACAAAGGAAATATCAATCACATCATATACATAAGCACATAACTTTTGGAAATCTTAACCTGCAAAAGAGATCATAATTTCATAACATGGGGTAAATCATGGCAGTGAAATGTAATCAAAATAATCACAACTTAAAACATGAAACTTTGTGGCATTCCCACATAATCATAGAGAATCATTTCTTGTTAGTCAAGACTCATTGCCAAGACTATCTTAGTGGACAAAGTCCCTTTCTGAATCGAGTAACCCTCGTTTCAGTCCTGTTTCACTGAACCGGTATAACCTACCGTTCCAGCCCTGTCTATCTCATGAGATATAAAATCTTTACCCAATGCATTGGAGGGAGATATAGGTCCCACCCTTCTCATAATGATACCATTTTTATGTGTGCCACAAAATCATAAAACATCCATCATAGCATAACCCATGTAATAAAAATGGGATTCTTAAACAACATGACATCATAAAACAATTCATATAAGATAAAGGAATTCATAAAAGTAATTCCATCACAACATAGTCAAATCAGTGCAATAATAGGGATAGAAACAGAACCCTTTATTGTCATAGATGAAAAATAATTTTGATAAAACACTTGAACTCCATTCTTGAGGAAAATGTCCTTTCAACTTCAAAAACACTTTTCCTTTCTTAACATGTCATAAAATTCTAAAGTAAAAGAAGTTGATTAAAAATAAACTTGAAAACTTGTAAAGGAAGCATCTTGGAAATAATGTTTTAAAAATCCATTCATGTCGTATAAGTTAAAAAAACATTCTTCGTACTTTTGTCGGAAAAGTCAAAAAGTACCTTGTACGAAAAACGACAAAAGATTCCTTTCATACATATTACTAAAAACTCACCTAAGGGTAAAAATTGGATATAAACTATTGTAGAAGGATGGAAATAATATTAAATATTGAGGGAACATGGATGTGGATGATAAAATACACCCCAGTAATTACCAAAGTAAAAACAATCTCGGATAAAAGTGAGATTGTGATATTTCCCTTACCGTAGGTCCGACTTGCTTTGTAAGTGTCCGAACCTCCTGTATAATGATTTAAATCATGTTATTGACTTATTCCAGAATCATATTCATTGTTATTATATCATATATGGTCCACTTATGACTTTATATTACCCGTTCTTTTGTAAATTCATGTTAAAGTAGCATTTTGGGTAAAATCGTCTCATTTGTCGTTCGTGTTTTTAACTTGTAATTATTCATATGATTACTTAGATCATGATTACTTAATTCCAGAATATAAAACATGATTTATATATATATATATTCAGGATAAACATATATATATAATAAATCAGTAAATGGAAAGAAATACACCGTTCATGGAGACGGTAGTCTGTACATACGCATGAACGCTGTTTTCGTTTCCTTATTGAATTGAATGGAATTAAGTAGATGACATACATATAAATATAAATAATTCCAGTATCATTATTAGGTCATATATTTTATTAATACTTATTATATATACTTTATAATCATTCATGAATGGTTAATCATTGAGAATGAATCTCATCGCGTCGTGGAGACGGTAGTCCGTACGTACGCACGAGCGATGATATCGTTCCCACGGTCGTGGAATTGTGTTGAAGTGTATGTGTACTATTTCAGTATCAATATCACTTTACAATAATCATATATAGTTACTCATTACACCTTTATACCCATCCAATTAAGGTGGTGGCAGAAAATAGATTACACCACGGCGTGGAGACGGTATTCCGTACGTACGCACGCGCGGTGATTTCCTTTTTCCGTAGGATGGATAGAAGGTTAATTAGAGTTATTTCATATTTATAATAACATATCAGTATATAAGAAATACTGATGTTATTAATTTATCATGAAACAACAAAAGAAGGAGAAGTTGAAGAAGAAAGAAATTGAAAAGATCGGTAATGGATATTACCTCTTCTTTGAAACGCCTCTTTGAATCCTTCACTTAGGGAACTAAGATTGGTCTTTGAAGAATACCAGAACCTCTAGGATTATTCTATGGAAGTGCAGAAGGGATTTTGTCAGGGTTTGGCCGAGCTTGAGTGCTCAAATTGGTGTGAGGAGGAGGGGGAGGAGGTGCCCTTTTATAAGGGAGGAGAGGGGCACCTTAGGAAATCTCAAAATATTATTTTATATTAAAGTCAAAATCGGTTTATAATGGTTCCAAAGGGTCTTATTTCGAAGATAAGGTGGGGATGGGTCGCAATCCTATCAACCAATAGGATTTAGACAAGTTTAGGGAATTATTTTAACCTTATCAATTAGATTTAACTCTAAGTTAAATAATTTAACTTTTACCGTGTCTTTTTGTTTTCTTTCACTATATGGTTAATACACTTACTATAACATGACAAACGAACCCCAAATTGTTTATTATTAATATATATATAATTATATAAGTCATTTGGCCGAACCATAGATTTTTAGGAATAAAATAACAATTAATAATATAATATTTGATTTAAAAACTATTTTGTGTCAATTTTGACACTATTTGATATATGATTTTTGTGAAAGTCATAACAGAATTATATGATCGAACCAAGTTGATTAAATCAACATTAATATATCATAGTAACCTATAAAATTAGTGTAATTAATAAAAAGTCTCAAATTACATTTATTTTGGTGTTTATAACATCAATTATGTCAATATTTCATTAATAAGATAATTACTGCATCATCATTGTATCATAAATAAATTAAATTATTTAATGTCTAAAAATTACAAATAAAATACCATTATGTAGGAAATTTTTTTATCTTTATAATGAATATTTATAATCGAATTTATCTTATGTATAACCCCATATTAAAAATGTTTTACTTATTAAACTTTGATTTTAACTATTTTAACCCTTCTTTAAATAAATTAATAATAAATGTCCTAATCTAATCCAAGTGGGCCTAAATGGTCATATTTTATTCATAAGGTTGTTTTTGGTCGAATTACACTTATCCAATAGAATTAGGACATGTTTTAGGGTAATAGTAATATCATATTTACCCTTAGTTACCCTATTTACTATTAACCTTGGTAAATAAAAGTAAAAAGTTACTATTCACCAAAAATTATTTTCATCTCATTGAACCACATTTTACTTACTGACATCAACCGTGTCTCTCGGATTTTTGAAATTACATTCACAGAAGCGGTAAAATTAAGTTTTATGAAAAGTTCAGTTTTTTAACTACCACTTAGTAGTTTCACTATTCATCAAAAATTGATGTTTTTCAGAACAATGTCAAAATTTCATCCTAAGCTATATTTCATATTCCGAATTCAAAAATGAAGTCTATTTTACCAAATTCATAACATAGAAGTGGCATTAATTAATTTTATAATTAAATCCCGCTGTTAAAACAAATAGCGTGTTTTTAAGAAACAATATCTATCAAAAGATTGACACTTGTTTATGTCTGGTTTAAATGTGAAATTACATCCAATGACCAACATTGTATTAAATTGTAAAAATATATTCTAAATATACTTTAAAACCACTCAATTTAATGATTTATCACTATTAATTATTTCGATTAAAAAAGTTGTTTTTAATTATAATCTAGTAATTTTCACTATTCATCAGAATATGAAAGTTATCCGAAAAGTACCAAAATTTCACCTTAGGCTAAATTCGATATTCCGAATCCAAAAATGAAGTCCATTTTGAGAGCTAAAATTTCTAAAATTTAAAAAGTGGTTATTACTATTCATAACGGCTAGTTTTAATAATATTTTAATAGCATATCGTTGTTTCGTGAAACTCAGTATTACGTACTACACACGCTATCGAGGAAGGTTGTGATTGCGTGTAATGCAAGGCAAGTCAAGGATGCGTGTTGTGCAAGCTCCTTTTTGTGTTGCGTACAACACAAGACATTAGTGAAATTAAAAAGAATATTTTTCATAAATTCTTGGGCTGTTACATTCTACCCCCCATAAAATGAATTTCGCCCTCGAAATTCGTCAGGGTTATAAATGGTTTACTATTAGAAAGTTTCTTTAATAGAAACGCACATCATAAAAAGGAATACCAAAACCAATCTTTAAAAACGAAAGTATGAAACGTAACGGTTACCCAAATAAACTAATCACTGGGTTTCCACATAGGTGAAAATATGGATATGGAAGAAAAATCTAACCATCATGTTCTGATGGAGAGTGGTAGAGAACATGGCTATGGAAAATCCAGTAATCACAAATCCATAAATTTGTGACGATCTAAGGTACTATCCGATTCATCAGGTATAAGATCACTAGGACAACATTTTTGGTTTTCAAGATCATTTCCCTAAAGTTGAAAATTTGAATTAGAATAAATACTTTCTTTATTATGGTACAATCTCACTGTTGTTCATGCCTTGAACAATTTCCATTTCATCTCTTAAATAAATGAAGTTGAATTTGTTATTCGTGAAGTGTTAGCAGATCATGTGATAGAATGACGGGTCATTCCATCTGTCTCAAACAAAAGTTTAGCAAAAATTATATACATAAGTCGATATATAGTGAGATTAATCACATATGGTTCCAAAAATGGACTTATACTTCATATATAATAAAACTAGTTTCTACTAAACAGGGACTTCTTGTAGGCCAGTGGTAGGCGATAAAGGCCAGTCGCACTTCGGTTGTGGGTTCGATTCCCACAGCCTTGTCCGAAGCGATGGGCTGTCGCCCGTCCTGCAGGTTTTCCTTTTTCTAAAACTACATTACTATAACATCCCATCAATAATATCGAAAAAAAACTTATATCCTTAAACAATACTCACTTATGTCCAACATAATCCATTTCAATCTTTAGGCTTATCCATAATACTGCAGTCCACTCTCATAACATAGTGAAAATGATTACCAGAGATTTAATACCATCGTTGATCCCCATATATCATAAGATATGTTTTGTTGGTCACATTCCAAACATTCAAAGTCCTTAATCATGTATTCTCTTGAATACCTTAGTGAAAACATGAATGCAGTTTAAAGTTAACACTTTCCAAATACCAAAATCCTCAAAATTCTATATACTCAATCCATGATATAACTTAGTCCTTATATCAATCATGAGCTCATGAATACTGTTAAACATTTTGTTTTCTCGTTTTCCCTTCATTATGCGCATATCATCTTATTTCCAAAAATATCTCAATTACTTTGAATACCACATTAGACCAATACATAAATATTCCAATACTCCATGATACAATATTATTTTGGAATCCCATTACATAAACACTTAATCATTCCACCACATCGTTGTCATATTCAACATCGCCAATAGTGATCGCATGTGACTTCCCTTTGTCCTTTTCCTTCAGTGGTTGCTCATGTTGATCATCACTAACCCATGGATTAGGGCATTTATTAGCATAATGCCCCATTTCCTTGCACTTTAAGCATTGAAGTGTTGGTGGTGCGTTCTCTGCAGTGTTTGCTTTATTCACATCATTAGAAAACCTTTTTCCTTTACTTCGACACTCAGCTACTCGATGACCTTCTTTTCCACACTTAAAACATTTTCTAGTCCCTTTAAGTCAATCTCCACCATGCTTCTTTCCACACTTTGTGCATAAGGAAACATTCATCTTCTTTGCACCATTATTCTGAGATTTCTCCTTGAACTCCATCTTTTGTTTCTTTTCAAAACCATGAGATGGATATGTAACACCAACTTCCATTTCTACCTTGATAGCACAACGCAAAATTTCTTCATAGCTACTAAAGTCTCCTATAGCTAATTCCCTTTGAAGACTTGGTTTTAAGCCATTGAAAAATCGATCAACTTTACTTTCAGGTTGGATGATAATACCAGAAGCGTACCTTGCAAGTCTTGTAAATTTTGCTTCATAGTTACCAATAGATTCATCATCCCTTTGCTTCAGTTCAAGAAACTCTTTCTCTATCTTTGTTCGAAGAATAAAGGGGAAGTACTTACTGAAAAATAAGTTCTTGAACTCGTCCCATTCCATGGACTCAATTTCATCCCTTTGCCTCGTATTCTTAATAAGATTCCACCATTGATCAGCATCACCTTCAAAACGATACACTACTAAGATGACTTTGTCATGTTCAGAACATTGAAGAACTGAAAATATCTTTTTAGTGGTACTGATCCATTTTTCAGCAACAAGTGGATCAGAAGACCCACTGAAAGAAGGTGGACGTTGCCTCATGAAGGACTCAATAGAATATTGTTCCCTTCTATGCTCATTTGGAAGTCCAGAATGATTCATATCTTGTGTAAGTATAGCAATAAGATTTTTCACTCCATCTCCCATAACATTTGTTGGTTCAGGAGGACAATCATTGCATTGTCCATTGCATTGATCAACACGGTTCCTTCGGGTTCCAGCCATCGTCTAAAACCCAAAAAGAATAGTGTGAGAGGAAAAAATCATGCTAGGGAAAACAACATAATAATGGGGGAGTACCTTCAATATCTAACATCTTAGGTTTAATTCTATGATCGTTAGCGTAATTCTAGTACTATAACCTATACGTATACTTAACCTTAGGGACATCCCTAGACATACCTTAGAAATATCTCTAGGGATCTCACTAAAGTTCTCGCATCCTAGTTTCCAAAGGTTGACTAAACCTTTCCTCTGATACCAACTGTAGAGACCCGAAGCTTAACGTACATGGACATTACATTAAATTTGAAGAATACTTAGTACATAACAAAAAAAACACACACACAAGGATCGTAATAGTTTAGTGTCTTTGGAAACTCGGAATATAATCTTCTAATCGTGGTGAAAGATCTTCAAAATCTCCCATAAAGATCTTCCTTTTTTTTACCTAAAACCTTTCTTTATATCCTGGGGAAAAGAAAACATAAAAGGGTGAGCTCAAATGCTCAGTAAGGTTAAACAAAAGAAATATCAATCACATCATATACATAAGCACATAACTTTTGGAAATCTTAACCTGCAAAAGAGATCATAATTTCATAACATGGGGTAAATCATGGCAGTGAAATGTAATCACAATAATCATAACTTAAAACATGAAACTTTGTGGCATTCACACATAATCATATAGAATCATTTCTTGTTAGTCAAGACTCATTGCCAAGACTATATTAGTGGACAAAGTCCCTTTCTGAATCGAGTAACCCTCGTTTCAGTCCTGTTTCACTGAACCGGTATAACCTACCGTTCCAGCCCTGTCTATCTCATGAGATATAAAATCTTTACCCAATGCATTGGAGGGAGATATAGGTCCCACCCTTCTCATAATGATACCATTCTTATGTGTGCCACAAAATCATAAAACATCCATCATAGCATAACCCATGTAATAAAAATGGGATTCTTAAACAACATGACATCATAAAACAATTCATATAAGATAAAGGAATTCATAAAAGTAATTCCATCACAACATAGTCAAATCAGTGTAATAATAGGGATAGAAACAGAACCCTTTATTATCATAGATGAAAAATAATTTTGATAAAACACTTGAACTCCATTCTTGAGGAAAATGTCATTTCAACTTCAAAAACACTTTTCCTTTCTTAACATGTCATAAAATTCTAAAGTAAAAGAAGTTGATTAAAAATAAACTTGAAAACTTGTAAAGGAAGCATCTTGGAAATAATTTTTTAAAAATCCATTCATGCCGTATATGTTAAAAAAACATTCTTCGTACTTTTGTCGGAAAAGTCAAAAAGTACCTCGTACGAAAAACGACAAAAGATTCCTTTCATATATATTACTAAAAACTCACCTAAGGGTAAAAATTGGATATAAACTATTGTAGAAGGATGGAAATAATATTACATATTGAGGGAACATGGATGTGGATGATAAAATACACCCCAGTAATTACCAAAGTAAAAACAATCTCGGATAAAAGTGAGATTGTGATATTTCCCTTACCTTAGGTCGGACTTGCTTTGTAAGTGTCCGAACCTCCTGTATAATGATTTAAATCATGTTATTGACTTATTCCAGAATCATATTCATTGTTATTATATCATATATGGTCCACTTATGACTTTATATTACCCGTTCTTTTGTAAATTCATGTTAAAGTAGCATTTTGGGTAAAATCGTCTCATTTGTCGTTCGTGTTTTTAACTTGTAATTATTCATATGATTACTTAGATCATGATTAATTAATTCCAGAATATAAAACATGATTTATATATATATATATATTCAGGATATACATATATATAATAAATAAGTAAATGGAAAGAAATACACCGTTCATGGAGACGGTAGTCCGGACGTACGCATGAACGCTGTTTTCGTTTCCTTATTGAATTGAATGGAATTAAGTAGATGACATACATATAAATATAAATAATTCCAGTATCATTATTAGGTCATATATTTTATTAATACTTATTATATATACTTTATAATCATTCATGAATGGTTAATCATTGAGAATGAATCTCATCGCGTCGTGGAGACGGTAGTCCGTACGTACGCACGAGCGATGATATCGTTCCCACAGTCGTGGAATTGTGTTGATGTGTATGTATACTATTTCAGTATCAATATCACTTTACAATAATCATATATAGTTACTCATTACACCTTTATACCTATCCAATTAAGGTGGTGGCAGAAAATAGATTACACCACGGCGTGGAGACGGTATTCCGTACCTACGCACGTGCGGTGATTTCCTTTTTCCGTAGGATGGATAGAAGGTTAATTAAAGTTGTTTCATATTTATAATAACATATCAGTATATAAGAAATACTGATGTTATTACTTTATCATGAAACAACAAAAGAAGGGGAAGTTGAAGAAGAAATAAATTGAAAAGATCGGTAATGGATATTACCTCTTCTTTGAAACGCCTCTTTGAATCCTTCACTTAGGGAACTAATATTGGTCTTTGAAGAAGACCAGAACCTCTAGGATTATTCTAGGGAAGTGGAGAATGGATTTTGGCAGGGTTTGGCCTAGCTTGAGTGCTCAAATTGGTGTGAGGAGGAGGGGGAGGAGGTGCCCTTTTATAAGGGAGGAGAGGGGCACCTTAGGAAATCTCAAAATATTATTTTATATTAAAGTCAAAATCGGTTTATAATGGTTCCAAAGGGTCTTATTTCGAAGATAAGGTGGGGATGGGTCGAAATCCTATCAACCAATAGGATTTAGACAAGTTTAGGGAATTATTTTAACCTTATCAATTAGATTTAACTCTAAGTTAAATAATTTAACTTTTACCGTGTCTTTTTGTTTTCTTTCACTATATGGTTAATACACTTACTATAACATGACAAACGAACCCCAAATTGTTTATTATTAATATATATATCCTTATCTAAGTCATTTGGCCGAACCTTAGATTTTTAGAAATAACATAACAATTAATAATATAATATTTGATTTAAAAACTATTTTGTGTCAATTTTGACACTATTTGATATATGATTTTTGTGAAAGTCATAACAGAATTATATGTTCTAACCAAGTTGATTAAATCAACATTAATATATCATAGAAACCTAGAAAATTAGTGTAATTCATAAAAAGTCTCAAATTACATTTATTTTGGTGTTTATAACATCAATTATGTCAATATTTCATTAATAAGATAATTACTGCATCATCATTGTATCATAAATAAATTAAATTATTTAATGTATAAAAATTACAAATAAAATACCATTAAGTAGGAAATCTTTTTAGCTTTCTAATGAATATTTATAATATAATTTATCTTATGTATAACCCCATATTAAAAATTATTTACTTATTAAACTTTGATTTTAACTATTTTAACCCTTCTTTAAATAAATTAATAATAAATGTCCTAATCTAATCCAAGTGGGCCTAAATGGTCATATTTTATTCATAAGGTTGTTTTTGGTCGAATTAAACTTATCCAATAGAATTAGGACATGTTTTAGGGTAATAGTAATATCATATTTACCCTTAGTTACCCTATTTACTATTAACCGTGGTAAATAAAAGTAAAAAGTTACTATTCACCAAAAATTATTTTCATCTCATTGAACCACATTTTACTTACTGACATCAACCGTGTCTCTCGGATTTTTTAAATTCCATTCACAGAAGCGGTAAAATTAAGTTTTATGAAAAGTTCAGTTTTTTAACTACCACTTAGTAGTTTCACTATTCATCAAAAATTGATGTTTTTCAGAACAATGTCAAAATTTCATCCTAAGCTATATTTCATATTCCGAATTCAAAAATGAAGTCTATTTTACCAAATTCATAACATAGAAGTTCCATTAATTAATTTTATAATTAAATCCCGCTGTTAAAACAAATAGCGTGTTTTTAAGAAACAATATCTATCAAAAGATTGACACTTGTTTATGTCTGGTTTAAATGTGAAATTACATCCAATGACCAACATTGTATTAAATTGTAAAAATATATTCTAAATATACTTTAAAACCACTCAATTTAATGATTTATCACTATTAATTATTTCGATTAAAAAAGTTGTTTTTAATTATAATCTAGTAATTTTCACTATTCATCAGAATATGAAAGTTATCTGAAAAGTACCAAAATTTCACCTTAGGCTAAATTCGATATTCCGAATCCAAAAATGAAGTCCATTTTGAGAGCTAAAATTTCTAAAATTTAAAAAGTGGTTATTACTATTCATAACGGCTAGTTTTAATAATATTTTAATAGCATATCGTTGTTTCGTGAAACTCAGTATTACGTACTACACACGCTATCGAGGAAGGTTGTGATTGCGTGTAATGCAAGGCAAGTCAAGGATGCGTGTTGTGCAAGCCCCTTTTTGTGTTGCGTACAACACAAGACATTAGTGAAATTAAAAAGAATATTTTTCATAAATTCTTGGGCTGTTACAATAACCTCCAATGCATTGGGTATGGAAGTCGGCAATATGGCTATTCAATTTAGTGATATGTGTGGAAGTCGACCATATGGTTATTCCATTTAAGTATGTTTATGTCCAAAGTTACCTTTATATGTTATGTGTTCTTTATTTGGGTTTTATGGTAATATTTTGGTTAAAAATGTGTAATTAGTGATCTTTTATTTTAGTGGAGAGTATTTACTACTTCATAAAGGTGAAATGTATTACTTATATTAAAGAATTCATGGTTTACTTGTTGTTTTAAAAACTAATATTTTCCTTATTTGTTTATCCTTTACTAAGATTTTTATGCGCATCCAATGTTTTTGAAATGTATTTCACAAGACATAATGTGGAATTTTGTCATGGATGGGATTAAGGAAAAGTCATGCTATCTTAAACATTGAACTAGTCATGACTATTTTTTGAAGAGTTTTTATTTTGTAAAAAAATGAAACTGAGTAGAAGTGTCTACTTTGTTTTTTTAAATGAAATGTAATAATTATGGCCTAATTCTCTAAAAATCTAAACCTGAAAAGATCATTAATGTAAATTTTTCATTTAATTCATGATTATGTAACGTTTTAAGGACGAGTCCTTATAGTTGGTATCATGGATCAGTTTAGACACCTTTAGGAGTTAGGGTATTGTTAAATAAATTTCCATAAATTAATTTATGTTAATATTTATATGATATAGTATTTACATATTAACATGTTCCTTCGCCTAAGATATTTTTGTGTTTAGAATGGTTTTCCACAGAGGAAACATGGAAGCAATGTTGGGATGACATCAGGAGGAAGAAAACCATCCAAATCAGAAACCTGAGATGGGAGGAATCAGATCTGAATAGTTTGTTGCAGTGATGGAATATTTGAATCAGGATATAAATTGTGATGGTATCCATGCACGAGATCATCCAGATCAACTGCAAAGGAACATGTTGGTAGTGGTGCATTTCATAAGGCAACATCCCCCATCATTCAGCGAATCATCGGACCATGTGCTACCATAAGGGTGGATTAAAGCACTGGAAAAGATTTTTTATGTCATGGGGTGTTCAAAACATCAAAATTTTAGTCTCACTATTTACCATTTTGAAGGTGAAGTTGATCAGTGGTGGTTGATGGTGAAAAATATCAGGGATAATGAGGAGATTGATGCTCTTTATTGGGATGAATTCAAAGGTATGCTTCTTCAGAAATATTTTCCTAAGGTGTTTCGTCATAAGATGGAAAAAAATTCTGGAATTAAGGCAGGAGGATGACTTAGTGGCTACTTATGAAGAAAAATTCACTCGACTTGCATGTTATACTCTAAAATTTATCTGAGATCATCATAGTAAGATAAATAGAATCTACTTCGGACTGAAGCCATGATATCGAAGAGACTTAGCCTCTCGTGAGTTCAAAATTTATGAAAAACTTTTTCGATGTAAGGAGAAGGTGTAAAATGAGTTTTCTAATGATCAGGTGTTCATTGACAAACAACAAGAATAAGAGGTCCAGTTGGGATGCAAAGGGGAAGAATTCATCAAATAATCCTGGAGGTAAGAAAATTAAATATCCAACTTGTGAGAAGTGTGGTAAAAAACATCCTGGATTATTTTTATCAATGTCTGGAAAGTGCTTCAAGTGTTGTAAGTCTGGTCATCTTGCTCGTAACTTTAAGGAAGATGATCAAGCAGGTGATGAAAATCCATAGGTAAGATGTTTTAAGTGTAATGAAATGGGTCATTATGCAAATGAGTGTCCAGCAATGGACTCAACTGAGGGAAAGAAACCATACTACAAGAATAAAGGGGTGGTGAAATCCATTGCCACTACTTCGGCATATGTTGGGACATCAAATGAAGTGGTATCAGGTACACTGTTTTTTTTTTCAGATTATGCCAATGTGTTGTTTGATTCAGGGTCTACACACTCTGTCATTTCTATGATGTTTTATAATAAATTGGAAATTCCATCTAAAGACATGAATATGGAACTTATGGTAAAAACTCTTGGAGGAAATGTTGAGACAAAAAGAAAACATAAGATCCTTCATGTCATTGTGTGCAGGAAGAATCTACGAGCAAACCTTACTGTTTTGCCTATAATAGCGTTTGATGTTATTTTAGTCATGGATTGGCGGTCTGTTTATCATGCTAAGATTAACTGCATAGCTAAAGTGGTTTCATTTTAGAATAATTTAAAGTTTGTGTACAAAAATTAACCCTTGATTTCGAAAACATATCTGGAAGATGAGAAACTAGTAAAAGCTGGAAATGATTGTTACCTTTCACATATTGTTGAAAATAAAGGAACTGTTCAAATTAATAACGTTCCATTGGTAAATTTGTATCATGATGTTTTTCCTGATGAGTTGCATGGTATTATTCCTGATTGGGAAGTTTAATTTAATGTTGTCTTAGTTCCTGATGCTAAGACAATTTAAAAACCCTTAATCGAATAGATCAAATTGAACTTTTGGAGTTAAAGAAGCAATTGAAGAAGTTATTAGATAAATGTTTCATTCAACCTAGCATATAACCATGGGGTTCTCCTGTCTTGTTTGTTAAAAAGAAAGATGGTCAAATGGGACTTTGCATTGATTATAGAGCATTGAATAACATCTCTCCTATCAACAAGTGTCCTTTTCCTCATATCGATGATTTTTTTTGATCAGCTCTTGGGAGCTCAGTATTTTTCAAATATTGACTTGAGATCAGGGTACCATCCATTGATAGAAAAGGAAGCAGATATTTTGAAGACATGTTTCCTACAAGATATAGCCAATATGAATTTTTAGTTTTTCCTTTTGGGTAAACCAATGGACCCGCTGTATTCATGGATCTTATGAATATAATTTTCCGTGAGTTCTTGGATATGTTTGTGGTTTTGTTCATTGATGATATTTTAGTTTATTCTAAAAGCAAAGAGGAGCATGAAAATAATTTATGGGTCATCTTGAAAACCTTAAAAGAAAATAAACATTTTGGGAAATTCTAGCAAGTGTGAGTTTTGGTTACAAAAAAATTCATTCCTGGGTCACAATGTTTTAAAAAATGGAAAAACTGTTGATCCAGCAAAAACAAAGGTTGTTAAAGAATGACCAATACCCACAAATATTACAGAGATATGTAGTTTTATTGGGTTTTAGGTTATTACCAGAGGATTGTTGAGAATTTTGCACGGTTTTCTAGTCCAATGACTAAGTTAACTCGAAAAGGCGATAAGTTCATTTGGCCAAAAAAATGTGATGATAGTTTTCTCGAATTGAAATGAAGATTAGTGAATGCTCCAGTTTTAGAGCTTCCTTCCATAAATGGTGAGTTTTTTATTTACAGTGTTGCTTCATTGAAAGGACTAGGATGTATCCTTATAGATAATGATCAGGTGATTGCTTATGATTCATGTCAGTTGAAACCTCATGAGTTTAATTACCCAACACATGATTTGGAAATAGCTGCTCTTGTTTTTTTCTTTTAAAATTTGGAGACATCATTTGTATAGAGTAAAATGTGAAATATATACTAACCATGAAAGTTTAAAGTATATATTCACATATAAATAATTGAACAGAAGGTAGAGGAGATGGATTCAATTAATCAAGGATTATGATTGCACGATCCATTACCATGCAAGAAAGTCAAATAAAGTGGTGGATTCTTTTAGTCAAAAAATTAATGTCTCATTATCCATGCTACGTTTGGAATGAGACCCTTAGGTTTTTAATTTGATGGACTTTTGAATAGAGGTTGTTGGTGTATGAAATTATTCTTTTTTTTGTTTCAGGTGTCAGTGAAATCATCTCTATTAGACAGAATAAGGGAAGCACATAAAGAAGACAGTGAGTCATAGAAAAAGGTAGAGTAGGTTCATAAGGGTATGTTTCTGGATTTTAACATTGATAATGATTGTGTTTTGAGGTTTTGGAAGAGATTATGGGTGCCTTGTGATTCAAAGTTGAAGAATGAGTTGTTATGTGAATCTCATATTTATCCGTTTTTTGTTCATCTAGGTAGTACTAAAATGTACGGAGATCTTCGGGAGTATTACTGGTGGGATAGAATGAAAATAGATATTGTTAATTTTACTATGAAGTGTTTGACTTGATAGCAGGGTAATGCAGAGTGGCAGTTAACGAAAGGGATTCTTCATCATTTACTAGTGCCATAGTGGAAATAGGAAAAAATATACATGGACTTTGTTTTGGTGTTATCGAATTCATCTTGAGATAATAATGCAATATTGGTTATAGTTGATAGATTGACTAAATCTACACATTTCCTTCCTATTAGAGATACTTTGTCTCTAGATCAACTTTCTTGGTTGTATGTTAAAGAGATAGTCAGGTTGCATGGTGTTCCCTTCTCCATTGTATCTGATCGTGATCCCAGTTTTACTTCTAACATTTCGAAAAATCTTCAGAAGTCGTTGGGTACTGAATTAAATTTTGTTACAGCTTTTCATCCTCAATTAGATGGAAATCAGAATGAACAATTCAGACTTTGGAGGATATTCTACGTGCTTGTTCACTAGATTACCAAGGTAATTGGGACCAACATCTTTCTTTGGTTGAATTTTCTTATAATAACCATTTTCATTCTAGTATACAGATGGCTCTATTTGAGGCATTATATGGAAAGCATTGTCGAACTCCATTTTTTTGGTATGAATTAGGTGAAAGGAAGCTGATGGGACCAGAATTTGTAGAAGAGATGGCAGAGAAAGTTCAGTTGGTTAAGAAGCACATGAGAACATCTCAGAGCAAACAAGAAAAGTTATGCGGATAATCCGATGAAGGATATTTCTTTTGAGGTAGGTGATCATTGCTTTCTCAAAGTTTCTCCATGGAAATGTGGGATGCGTTTTGGTATGAAGGGAATGTTGAGTCTGAGGTTCATTGGACATTATGAAATCCTAGAGAGTGTTGGATCATTTGCATACACAGTGTCTTTTCCTCCATTTTTATCCTAGGTACACAATGTTTTTCATGTTCCGATATTGAGAAAGTATATTCTAGATCCATATCATTTTTTTTCAAGTGGTAGTTCAGTTGGAAGATAAAATCTCTTATGAAGAATAACCAGTCTAGATTCTTGACCATAGGGAGCAAGTTTTGTGGAATAATGTAATTCACCAGGTAAAGGTTTTGTGAAAAAACTCCATGATTGAAGAGGCAACGTGTGAATTTGAAAATTCTATGAGTATTAAATACCCCCACCTATTTTGATAAGTGAATAAAAATAGCGAGGACACAATTTCCAAAAGGAGGGAAGGATGTAACATCCCAGGTAAATGAAGAATAAGATATTTTCATATTTTAAATATTTGTGAATTAAATATTAATTTTACTTTGAAAGGGTTTCTATGTTTGATAGAGTACCCGATATGCAACAACGGGTTTCTTTGAAATCTTACGTTGCACAATAATAATATAATATTATTATTTGAAATGGAAGTTAACTCCAAGATGATGTGCTTGTAGGAATGAAAAGTACTAACTAAAATATGATTATACATGTTTTTTAAATGTATTTAATTCTATCCAATATAAGTTAGAAGCTTAAAATTTGAATGATCTAATTTTAAGTGTAATTTACAATAAAATGTCAATTTACCACCTTTTATTGTAGAACCCTCTTTAATTATTGTTTTGGTTACTTTATTACATTATACTTCAACAAATACAATCCTTATTTAGAATGGGGACTTCAAAATTTACTATTTGAAAATTTTTGGAATTTTTTTGATAAAGTTCATTTTTAATGAATAGTAAAACATATTGTATTTTAATTCAAAACTTTGTTTTAATCTAATTTATTTATGTAGTTAGATTATATTTTTAATTAGTTTTAAATTTTAATCAGAATATATTTTTACCATTTAATCCAATTTTGATCATTGAAATTAATTTCACTTTGAATTTGGTCATAAACATGTGTCAATCTTTTGATAGTTATTGTTTCATAAAAACACGCTTTTTATTTTAACGACATGAATTAATTTTTAAATTAATTAATGTAACTTTTATGTTTATAATTTGGTAAAATAAACATCCTTTTTTGTTCTATAATATCAAATATATCTTAGGCTTAATTTTTGGTATTTTTCTGAAAAACATCAATTTTTATGAATAGTGAAATCACTTAGTAGTAGTTAAAAAAACTGAATTTTTCATTTAAATGATATTTTACAACTTATGTGAATTTAATTTCAAAATTCTGAAATACATGGTTCTTATTATAAGTAAAATTTGGTTCAATAAGAAGAAAATAATTTTTGGTGAATAGTATCTTTTGACTTTTATTTACCGCAGTTAAAGGTAAATAGGGTAATTCAAGGTAAAAAGAAAATTATAATAATTCAAAATTACATTAAAACTTATCCTAACCTTATTGAATGAGTAATGTCCGACCATGTTCATCCTTGGGTCGATTTTGGGACCCATGGAGCCAATTATGAATGATAATGACACTTTAGATTAAATAGTTTAAAGTATGGGAAAAACTGACATAAACAAAAATATTTTAGTGAATTAATTTTTATATGGTGTTATAAAAGTAATATATTTGACTATAAATATTCATTTGAAATATAAAAATATTCCCTACAACATGGTACATTTTTTATAAATTTTAGACATCGAATAAATTAAATTAGTTATGACACAATAATGATGCAGTGTTTACCTCATCAATAAATCATTTAAATAAATAATATTATAAATATTAAAATAACATCCAAAACTTGTACAATTCTTATTGGATGATTTTATTTCGGCCATTATTCATATTATATTCTATTATAATTTTTTTATCTTTATAAACTGAATATCATTATATAATAAAATAATATTTTCACACTTTCTTAAAAAGTCCCTCCTCCCCTTATAAAAGGAGACCATTACTAACCAATTCCTCACACCTCTCAATCCTTTTGGCTAGTCCATCCTCTGCCCAATTAAGCTCCCTACATTCCTCTCTTCCACCTAGAAGCCTTACCTTAGGCAGAAGGCTCTTTAACAAACCATTTTGGTTCAAACCAAATAGAGTTACCCAAATTAAAGATAATGGTTTCTCTTAACTTCTTATCTTTTATTTTACATCTAAAACCCCTAAACACAATTTAATCCCATATTTTATAACAACAACAGTATCATAAATATACTATTATGTTGTTATGATAATTATTCAAACTACACTTACACACACATCCATGTAATGGGTCAAAAACATACTGTTTCTGTGGATGTAAAACTAACGCCTCAAGAAATGATGATTGATCGATTATCTCCTACCACCTATAATGGTGAACAATAAGATGAAACTATATTAATATATGATATATATTATGTTTATGTTTTCTTTATTATTTTGTATTTTTATTTTATATCAAACCTTTATGGTTTCCATTATGGGTAAACGCAATAATTTCATTTGAGGAAGTGCAGACTACCGCCCCCTCAAAGTGATATGACTCATTCATACCATACGTGGGATGTATAAATGATATAGTTAATGGTATTATATATTATATTATATGGGAATTAAAATATACCAATTTATCATTATGTTTTAATTCCATTAAAATAAGAAATATAAATGATTGTAGAATTCATGAGTACGTACGGCTTGCCGTCTCCATGAATGGTGCATTTCATTTCTTACCACCAAATGATTTTTACTGTTATAAATATAAATATATAAATATATATATATTGTATATATATATTATATATATGATATCTAAATAATGAATATCATTCTGGATATAATGGACTATTGACAACATGGACAACTTGTAAATATAAGGTGTTTATTTTTTACTCAGGTACCAAATATCGACAAAATGACCATTATTAACTTACATGATTACATAATGTCTATAACATGGTAATAATTGATATAAAAGGACAAATAAACTTTAAAATTTTCTTAAGAAATTAGAAATTATCTTTAGTTTATTATTCAGGAGATTAACGAATGAACGAGTCAAGACGGACACGAGGTAAGGGACTTCGTCTCAATCTTCGTTCATTGAGGCATATTTTCTATTAATACATGACATTCTTTTATACACTATATAAACACCCTTGAATTTTCAAAGGGAATCTTTTTCTACGAAGAATTTTACTAAATGACAAAAAGGAATGTTTTTTAACGTAGGCGATGATGATGACCTTTTCTCCGCTGGGAGTATTATTTGTTCATTGGATTCCTTAACAAGCTGTAATGTTTTCTTTCAAGGAAAATAAATACCATATACTCATTTATGTATTTTTTTATCGAAATTTTTTTGATAATAATTTTTTTATGTCAATATATTTAAGAGATATATTGTGATTGAAATGTGGAAAAATGTTTTCATTCCTTTATATTTGTTTAATGTGTTTTGATTTTATAATGGTACTTGGACATTTGATGGGTGGTTTCATGATAAACAGAATTATTGGTGGTACCATGATAAACTAGGATGGGTGGTTATGTTATAACCTCCAATTCATTGGGTATGGAAGTCGGCCGTATGGTTATTCAATTTACTGATATGTGTGGAATTTGACTATATGGTTATTTAATTTATGTATGTTAATGTCCCAAGTTAAATTTATATGTAATGTGTTCTTTATATGGGTTTTATGGTAATATTTCGGTTACAAAAGTGTATGTAGTGATCTTTTATTTTAGTGAAGAGTATTTACTACATCATAAAGGTGAAAAGTATTCCTTATTTTAAAGTATTCATGGATTAACTGTAGTTTTAAAAAAACAATAGTTTTCTTTCTTTATGTATCCCTTGTTGAGCTGTTTATTCTCATCATAAGTTTTTGAAATGTTTTTCACAGGACATGATGCGGAACAGGTTCATGGATTGGATCAAATTAAAGATATGTTGTCATAAACATGGACCTAGACATGACTCATTTTTCAAGAGTTCTTGTTTTGTAAAAAAATGGGAACTGAGTAGAAGTTTCTACTTTGTATTTTTTAAAAATGAAATGTAATACTTATGGACTAATTCTCTAAAACACTAAACCTGAAAAGATCCTTAATGTGAATTAATCATTTAATTCATGATTATGTAATTTTTTATGGCCCGGTTCTTATATGTCATGTTTCACTAATCATGTTATTATTTTTTACTATGTAAAATGATATGAAATATTTAATATAATTATATTAATTGATTTTATCTAAAGGAATTCCATGATGAAGAAGATGGTAATTTAGAAGGTTTAAATAAAAGAGTGTTCAATTACCATTATGTGTTTATAAGATTAACAAAATTCCATTAGATAAAACATTTTTATGTCAATTTTAACCTTACCTGTGGTATTGGAGACCCTTACACATGATATGTGTGAAGAATCTTACCCATACATAAGTTATTTTATACCCTTAAGTAAGATCTTGCTCTTTGGTTTTACACATAAATAATTTCACCATCACCATTATGTGAGTTTTATATACCCTAAAGTAGGATTTGGTTAATTGTTTGTACCCTTATATCATCCAAGGATACCCTTACCTGAGATGGGGTAACCCATAGCCAATATTTTCATGGATTACCTATGCGCGAGGAGTTCTATACCACAATGAAATATTCAAAACATCAACATTAACCTTATCTAGTGACATTGTGACCCTTATTTGAGCATATAGAAGAGCACATATCCTTCCAAAAACATTAAATTTTTAATTCTACCCAGACTTAACGATCATTTTCCCATTATGTAGCCACAAACCATTGCATTACCTATACATGATTATGCATTCTTATCATACAATTGGTGTGTAATTAAGAAACATTCCTTATATATGTAATGTATATTACCATTATTGAAATTAATTTTCTTATACCTATTATAATTTTAACTGTTATTTTTTTTAAAATTTAAACTTATAACCTATAACAAATGTTCTGTTAAATATTATAATTTTTATATTACATTATTTTATTATTTTATTATAACTTATATTTGAAATTTACAATATTTCATATACTAATTAATAATATATATCTAATATTCCAAATTAAATTTAAAATTATATTCATTAATTCATTATAATTAAAAAGGAAATACGACATTCATTAACATATAACTCATATGTTAGTGATCATACTTTTGATTTTAATTTAAGAACAAATATGGATGGGTATTAATTATTTAATCAAAACATATAAAATTTAGCTTTATATTTAATAAGAATATAACCATATTTTTTCTTAGAATATATAAAAAATATACTAAAAGTATTATTTTTTTATAACATGAATATTATAAACTAAAATATCCCGTGAAAATATTTTGTATATAAAAATTTAATTTTTAAAAATAAGGTTTCCAATAAAATATATCTTCTTTTTTTTAATTGTGAAGAAAATAAATTATTAAAAAAATTAAACTAAATTTATGATATAATTCATCTGATGTTAAATTCTAAAATTTATAATAAATTGTGTCAAAAAAATATAATTATACAAAAAAATCATAACAAGATAATTAAATTTAGTAAGAATATTTCCATAAGGAATTTAAGTGAAATTACTCCTTAAGAAATTTTATTCTATAATTCACCATACTATATCCAAACATCAAAACCAAGAAATCGAGAATAATATATGAGATTCCTTCCATTAAATTTTATGACTTTTGAAAATATTCATTCCGTAATATATATTCAATCAGTTAAATTATGAAATCATAATCATTTAAAGAAGGTTTATATATTCTAATTTATCCTCAAATGATATCATAATAACCCCCAATGTTCTCTAACCCTTTCCATGATAACAAATGATATATTCATGAACATGACCTCTTGAATCCAAAGCTTAAAAATAATATTTAAATATCATGCATTGATTCCTATAAATGTGACCAAATTTCAATGACCGAAAATATAAAACAACAAATGAAAATATTGAATCCATTACATACCGAAGGAGAATAAAAGTATATATATTTAGGGGATTATGAAATCAAAATACATATCATATATTATAAAAAACTCTCTTAACCATCATCTGAGACTACTAAAGAATCTATTTTAATAGAGACTAGTCATCGTTGATCTTCTTCTCGTCTATAATACTTATGAAAATAATTTATAAAACAAGGGGGAATAAATAAAATATCAATAATTTCGTTTAAAATATGTGGATGTTCATAAGGTTATTTAAATTCCATATAAAAAGTAAGTCATGATATACAATTCTAAACCACATACCTCATAAAGAATTCATGATTTATTCCATTAAAAATACTTTTTATAAATAAATTTCAAAGCATTTATTCATTGGAAGATCCACTTTATTATTCCACAAAATAAAAAAAAATATTTTATAATATCATATTAAGAAATAAATAATTCATGATGGCACTTTTGATGATTATATAATGTCATGGATTACTACCGATACATCACAACGTAGTGAACATAATAGAAAAATAGATTATTTTTACTCACTAATACCTTATATAAAATCTCATGACATTTAAACATTACCCAATGTACTTTAGGGTTTTAAAATTCTAGTCACATCAATCACATAGTGGATTAAATCAAATAAGGGGGTTTAGGTTCACTCCCCTTCCCCTACATTCATTCAAATAATGACTATGTCGGATTATTTGGAATTGAGAACATTGTAACTTGAGTTTTACATAAAAAAACATGAAAAAATACATTTCATCCATTAATATAGATATAAAATCCATAAAATATGAGTTACATTAATAAATTATGAGTACATTAAGTAAAACTGAAGAAACCGATGAGTTTTTAGGATAGAAAATTTAATACTTGGAATTATGGTTACAAAATATAATTAATTGAGAGTACAAAAAAATAATGTTAAATAATTCATTTTTGAGACAAATTAAGGTTTTTTAAAAGAAATACATTGTTGGATAACACATTATATTAGCATACATTAATCTTAGATGAATATCATATAAATAAAAATAAATGTTTCAAAATTTATAACATAAAATGATTATTTTTAGAATGAAGGATTATTATTTGAAATAACTTCGTATATTGTCATATATTCAAAAATAAATATTTCATCAACCATTTTATGAAAAAAATGAAATTGTATGTATATATATATTACTTTCATTATTTCTTTCATTAATGAAAATAAATGAATTTTAATAAAAAATGGGAATGAATTAACTTCATTTAAATGAAAATGTTATTAGATAACATTAAAATAGAAGTTTATAGAAACAAAAATATACATATATTAATCCTTGAAAAATATGAAGACTTCCTATGAAGAACATGTTTTCTCCAAGGTAGGATCCTAACACCATGCATTCCTACATTCTCACATTCTATATCGCACTGAAAACTATAAGTATATAACCAGGATTCAATGTATCACCTAGATGTTCTATAAACAGAGGTAAATGATATCTTTAAATAGCCATAATTTAATCTATATTAACATTTTAATATTAGTATATTAAATACAATATTCCAATCTACATAAATATTGAAATAATACAAAATAACTTATATACCAATGTTTTTATAGAATATAATTCCAAATATTGAGAAGATATTCTGATCATCTTATTTTCCAAAAAAATTGTAAACTCCAAACATGAAACATTCACAGTTATTCAAATCTTGATGGGTTATAGGGAAAACTAGAAACTATTTCCAAGCCATATAGATGTTATGTTTTTTTTAAAAAAATTTTAATTTTTTTAATGATTCACTAAACTTTTTCTTATTTTCTAAAATGTAATGAAGTATTAAATAATAAATATATATACCATTTGATTTTATATCAAGGTTTCATGCGAGAAATAATACGATAACTATGAATGATTAAATATGAGTGTTAAAATACCATTAAATGTTTTTAATGTTGTCCTAGGACCCTTATGCAATTCATTTTTTTGAATTATTCTTATATTATATATTATAGACCCATATAAAGGCCATGTATGATGTAGATTACCATTATGTAAGTTGGATTGTACCCTTGTATGGGATCTTCATATATGGATTTACCATTACATGAGGTGATCACCACCTTTACGTGAGTTTTGGGTAACCTTAAATAGGATTTAGTTCTGTAGACCTACACTTACATGAGATAAGATTACCCTTGCATGAGCCCTGGTTGTACATAAATATCATGTTTCATTCTCGTAATACCATTATTTTAGGTTCTATGTACCCTTAAACAATAGGCTGGTTTCCCTTACTCAGAGTTCAAAACATATAGCATACCCTTATGTAGTGATATTTTCATATTTATGAGAACATGGAGCCAAGTGTCTACCCAAAAAACCATAAAAGTTTCATTTCTAACCTTACATAAACATCATATCATATTTATATATCCCCAAAAAACATCCTTACATTTTAATGATTTATCATCCTACCCTTACATGATATGTGTAATGAAGAAAAAACCCATACATTTTCAATTAACATTACCTTTGTATAAATTCATATTGTTACACAGAGTATACATTTTACAGTTAAATTTTCTAAATTTATGCTTTTAAACTATAATTGAAATTATACAAAATAGTATAATTCTTATATTACATTAATTTATTTTTTATTAACCACTTGTATTTAAAAGTTTATGTATTTCATTTACAAATTGTTAATATAGATTATTTATTAAACATAAAATTTTAATTTATATAAATTTATTCAAAATCATTAAATAAGTTCTAAGTCATTAATTAAAAAATTTCCCATATGTTTGAAATTATAATTTTTATTTAAAAACCCAAAAACATTATGGTTAAGTATAAAGTTTACAATGATAGCATATCAAATGTGGCATTATGTTTAATAATAATATATCCATATTATTTCATGGAAATTAATTCAAATATAAATAAATTATTATTTTTTTGTAACAATAATATTTTAAATTAACTTTTTTTAAATTTTGTTTTGAAACACATTTATTTATGACAAATAATCATTATGCTAAAATATATCATAGTTTGTTTTAGTAGTGAAACAAACCGTTTAAAAAAATTAATTGAAATTAAATGAATATTTATTAGAATGAGATATGTAAAGTACAAATATATATATTTTAGTTATTGTAAAAAAATTTAAAGTGAAACCATGATACTATTATTTTCATTCCTTAACATAGGTCGTTTCCTAATAGCCACAGATTTCATGCATTGTAATTGATATTTAATACCAATTTATTATCCAACAATGTTTACTACATTTGGTAATTAACTTAAACATTCCATCTTCTAGATAATATAAGGTGAAAAAAGAGACTTTCAAATTAAATACCAATTTTGATCCCTTTATGATATTTGACCTCCATTCTCATCAAAATAATAGAGTCTAAAAGATATATTATATTCCCAAACACTAAATTTTTGTAAAATAGACACGAGTTCCATAAATTGTAATAATGTATTCATTTGTTTAAGTACATTATTTAATGTTAAACCTACATTTGGACAAGATATTATGCATGAATATCATCTTATCATCCTTGAGAACAATTTTATCCAAATTCATCAAAGAGCAGATGAATTGTATTCAGAAATCACTCTTTAATTCACTTCATTATTATTTAACAATAAAAATATAGTTACAAAGAAACATTTCTCCTCACTCATTATGGTGTGAATATTGAGAGGTAATGTTGGAAATCCATGGACTATTTAAAAATGGTTAACTAATAAGGTATTTCAAAATGAAAATTTATTAAAAGGGAACTTAACGAATTGAATGATATTTAATTCTCGTATTGAAGGATATATTTATTAGAAAAATTTCAATGGAATAAACAATATTTATTTATAAATATTTAGAATAGTATTCATGAAATATATCATTTTCATTGTAATTATTGGTAATTATATATAATATTTTTTACATAAATTTTCATTTGAGAATTAATTGTGTTAGGAAATATTTTTTAGATGTATGGTGAATTCTTTCTAAGGATGAGAATAATTGATTTCTGAGTCATTTTAGAGAGGACATAACTTCTAATTTTCTATATTGGATTCATTTAATATTTTCATGAGTGTTTCCAAAATGTTTATCTCAATGTCCAACTAGTCATAATGAGGCATTATTTCACATTTAGACTAATTTTTTAATGTACTTGATACTAAAATAATGGATCCATAACTCAGGATGCAATGATTTATATTGCAATGAATGATAGATATTATATATGTGAATATTACCCAGTTGTTGTAATATAATTCATTTTAAAATATAACTGAAATTAGTTGACTAGATTATACCTAGAATACTTTTTTGTAATTGTTGACCAATGATACTAGGTATACTAACATAGTACATATGTTGTTTTATTATAATTAACGGTTAGAAATAATGTGTTTCAATACTGATTTTAGAGTATGTTTAACTAGTCCAAGAGAACTGTTATAATGAAAAGGTTAGATTAAAATACATTATGAGAATCTTATAAAATATTATAAATTCTCATTGAGTTAAATGATTAGGCTTGGTAAAGATAATGGAACCTCTGAGATGGTCTGTTGGAGAACATCATATCAATGTAATCAGTATTCATATATGTGGAGTAAAGATAATCTGAAACTCACTTTTCCTTATACACATCTTTATATTTATGAATGTAAAGGTGGGAATAGTGATTAATCCTATATATATTGAAAACAATCCCTATTTACATCCTTGATATGTTTTCAAAATAGAATTGAAAAAACTAACCATATGTAAACTATTATAAATAATTTATATCATATCAATTAAGATATAGTATGAATATATTAGTACATATATAAAAAAGATATCGAAACCATTTGAAAATTAATTGATTTATCTACAAAGGGATATCTAACACATTGTGTATCATAGTTTATAATCCTATAGACCTTAATGATATTAACAAATATTAAATACATATAATACATCTATGAACTAAATCTATCTCTTATGGATTGAGAGATAAAACTAAACTTCTATGGTTTAAGGAGATAGATGCACATGAGCTTTCCCTAATAATGCTATTTTCCAGTAAGAATTGTGGGAGGAGTAATTCAAGATACAAAAACCACACAAGCTGTTACAAAAAAGAGGTTAATAATATTAAACATGTGGGTGATAAATATTTTATTCATTCAGATAAAATATTCATAATAAAACATTGTGTATGGTATCATATTAAGGTTTAAAATTATGTAAAAAATGATGTAATGGATTCCTTGTATCAACATTTTGTGACTTGATGTTTGGAATACTCTTAATACATGATATTGAAGACGAATATTCTTGATATACTATGAAATTAATGCTACATGAAAATACCAATAATGAATTATTGATTTATTGATGGTTTTTTCTATGAAAAAACCTATATCGAAATCATCATGGAGGAAATAATTTTAAATTTTACTTGTTAAATCATATTTCTATAATCATTATATTAGGATATTAGTGGTCCAATCTACCTTATTGGGAGGAAATTTTATTGAGGATATCAATGTGACATGTCCAAAAGGAAACATAAAGGTATATGTCTACAAAGAATAACTATAAAGGTTCGGTACATTCATAAATTCCAACAACATATATAGATTATGTAAATGCGTTTACATATAAATCTTTGAAAGTGATCAAATAATATTCATTTTGAAACAAATGAGGGGTACATTTCACTAATAGGTTAAAGGGAGTGGTATAATTTTTCACGATATATATGTTGATACCATATAGAAAACAAATGCGGGATCTAACCTATTGGTAAAGACTAGGTAATTAATTTTCCTAATTTATAAATTAATTTATCAACTATATTATATAGAATATTATCTACAAAAATACTTCCATGGTTTTTCGTTGTCTTTTTATACTATATATATTATAAAATTATTTAAAAACCAATTTATAATACTTAAATTCTGATTTTGTTTGGCATATATTCATTTCAACAGCACATGCATTAGAATAGGAAGAGATTATTGGAATTAAAATAATTTCATAAGCCTGACTAATAGGAATTTATACATACTCCATGATATGTACTAAATTTTAATATTATTGATGCAAGATTCATAGTATGTGCATATAATGTACATCCCACATAACTACAATGAATTCTAATTAAAACTACTTGGAAGAACAGAAAAATTTAAATTGGATGAGTTCCTAGTTTTTGGAGATGTCTTATAAATAGTGAAAAATGTAGTTCATCAACTCCCATTGTTTATTTATATTGGGTCTAATATCATAGTAAGGTTAAGATAATATACTAGATAAAATTATTATATCCGATGGATTTCATAACTATAACAATTTTATGTGTTTCAGCTTATGTTTATTCATATGAAATAGTTTATCAATATCCAAATCATATTTAGGGTTATACAAAAAGGTAAAGTTTTATCATAATTATGATATGATTTGATAATGGACGTGACCAAGTTTTATATTTTGTTCACATGGGAACAAGAGGTGGAAACATGGTAATATCACTACATGGGGAGTTTTATCAAGGTAGTGATTTCATAGAAAGAATCCATGTAGTTATACAAACTCTATACATGGAAACATAGTAAGCTTAGTAATTGTATCCATACTGAAAAAAGAATGTTTATCATGTGAGAGCTAACCAGTAATATGCATATTGATCTAATGAATGTGTGAGTCATTTGGAGTTTTTCCACATTAACAAAATACATTATATATTATAATTTCTATTAACTAAATAATTTTAATACGAATAAATAATTTATCACAAATTGATGGTTACAATGGGCCACATTAATTTGATAATGTCCTCAAACATCTATCTCATTTTAAAGGTTATATAAGTTCCTGACATTGATAATATACTTGAAATTCAAGGATAATATTTTCAAACATTGTTCTATATTTTGATGAAATTATATGATGGGACACTTAGTTTGTTGGACATCATGTGTGAGTACTAATAATAAAGTGAAACAAAATCTCTTAATGTTCATAATTGGGAATCATCAAGATGAACGATTATCAGATCTAGACTTCCAGTGGGAATTCCATATATGATTGTGTCGCTAGATATTCTAATATACGATATTGTGTAATGATCTATTAACTTAAATACTATTGTTATAGAATATCACCACTCGCATCCATTACTGAACTAACCAATGAAACGATACACTATGTTCTCAGAAAGTAGGGTATTTAAGGTGCGCCATTAATGATATACTAATAATGAATATTTTTAGGATTGATTTTCCCTTCCACGTTTATGGAAGTTCATATATTGGAAGATTATTTGAAATGTAACCATTACAATAATTTCAATTTCCATGATGTAATGATGATTTTATTTTAGAGAGACAAAAAATTTTGTATCATGAATATTGGTTGATGATAAGGGAGTATAACCAGCTTAATGATATATCATGAAAAATTGATTATATTACACAATGTGTGTTAATATTTTTGGTTTCTATTATGAAATATTATATTCCTTTATGGGTTCCTTGACCCATTGCATGATAGTAATCATAGACTTTAGGAAATCCCTCTTGACGCCACTTTGGAAGAGGCCATGTGGATCACACACAATGTGTCTCCTTTGATCTTAGACGTATAATAATTATACTTAACAATTGGAATAAATATTATTTCACAGATTAATTGGTAATATTTATTCATGATTAATTAAATTATTAAAAATATTAAATTAATATTTATTAACAATGTAATTATTTAATTATATGAATATATACTATTTAATTAACTCTTTTTATTCATAATGTTATAGATAATTATTTATTTTTAAATAAATAATTTATTTTATTAATAAAAAAATATGAATTAAAATTTTATTCTCTAGACTATGAATATAATATATATAATTTATTTAAAAATAAAATTTTCATTTTTTAATTCACAATGTAAAAAATATTTATTTATTATTATATAATTTTTAAAATTAAGAGAATATTAAAACAAATACATTATTTTCCAAACCTGTAAAATAATATTTATCTATAATATTTATCTATAAGTTTAAAATAATCTAGGCAGGATGAGAGGACTAAATTTATTTGAGTTACAATTAATTATTTACTATATTATAAAATGAATATTTATCAATCAATGAGTTAGCATGCACCATGAAATAAAATACTATTATTATTATTTTTCATGGAATGAGATTCATTTTTGGTTTGACATATTTTAAGGGACATTCTATATATAATTAATATAAAACCCTAAAATTTAGTCTAGAAATAGATAATTGTGGGAATTATGATTTGTTGTTCATTTTTGTTAACAATTGGCTCCCAATAAAAATATCTCTCAATGAAGAAAATCTCTACAGTTTTTTTCTGAATCACATGAAATTATCTCTTCATCTATTTCCTTTTATAGAGGGAGGTAAAGAAGTTACCCTTTACATATCAATGTGATTATGATTTTGAATCAATGGATAGATTAAATTCAATCATTTTCATCACATAATCACCAAGAGTCCCATTATAGATGTTCTAAGATCAAAATATCATGTGTGGATAACCACAATATGGGATCCACATTGGGTCCTCAGAAACTCAATGAAAATAAAACTGAACGTAATTTGGATACCCATTAACAACATCAAAGAATGAACTCAAGATCATGATAGTTATACATATTATAAAATTAATTATAATTTAATGTCAAAATATCATCACCCATGGCTCCATAAGAAATACTTTTTAATATAATTCAAAAAAATCATTTTTTTATACAGATAATATTTTCATTTTTAGTGATAAATGGAATTTGAAAAATGATGATTTGAACATAGGCCCATGAGGGGCTTCTGTTTCATCTAAACCCATACATTCATATCTCATTAGACACATTCAATTTTTAATTATTCCTTTATTACTGATTATTTAGGAATTTTAATGTTAGTTTTCATTACATGAAATTTGTTATTATAATTTAATTATATATATTTTTTATTCCTCCCACTATCTATCACTCCTTGACTCCAAATATTATTTAATATAAATGATGAACATGTGAAGAACATATCTATAGGTTTTTTCATTTATGATATGATGTCACAAGAGTACGCAACATGTAGCCCAGAGGTACATGTTGTGTGCTCTTGTTTGGTACACTAGGAATGTATTAAATTAAAACTATGTGTTAATTGAGCTAGGATTTAACATGGGACTCCATATGACATGATTTATAACATTCTTACATGCCATGTAGTTTAAATTTTTACAAGGATAAAAACATGGTGACCAAGCCCTATCATGTGTTTTTTACATGACACGAGGACTTGAAGCCATGTAACAAGGAGTTCACATGGAATGAAAATGATTTACATATAGTTCCCCATTGAATTTATAATTTTCAATACATGTTAAGTCCATATTTGTGTATTGTGGACAAATTATATGATTTATAAAGTGCATATTTTAAGAAATACATCACATGTATGCAACTTATTTACATAGAAAATTAACATTTAACTTATTACTCAAATAAACCTAAACAACATGTGTTTGTGTGTCACATATTGACTCATACATTCCATTTTAAAATTTATATAAATATATATATATATATATATATATTAAATTATTGATTAATTTCTATTAAAATTTCTAAACAACATACTATATAAATTGATAATACTTCAACTGCCTCCCATGCATTAAAATCATTTTTTGAAAAGTTAATTACCATGTGCTTCATGGAAGATTTGTGGACACATACCTTCTATGTTTTTATGTGCAAAAATGAGTATATTAAATTTTCCTTGACTAAATTATCCCATATCTTAATACATTCATAGTAGTTCAAAAAGTTACTCACAGAGTTACTTATAAGTACAATCATGGTATTATTATATTACATTTCAAAATAACATTAATTTACTTAATTCATTTAAAATATTAGTGTTGGGTATCTACATATAATATAGGATTGAAATTAAAATAAATTGAATTTATTTACTATTCTGATAATTAATCTAATCAATTCATTCATGATTGTATTAATAAAACAAAGAATCACAATGTTTTCTTGCATATTATTTTATATTATGTACTTGTTACAGTAGTGGATGACCATCATCTTAGAATGACATGTGTGTGTTTTTTATTTAATTATTTAATGGTTATTTATAATAAATTGGTTAATTTAAATTAATGGTATGGGATGCATTCTTCCATCCCTAATATATAAAGTCATTTTAACCATATATTCTTTTATATAAACTCCTCTATAGTTACCTTCACCATTTAGTAAAGTGAAATAAATATTTTAATGGTGATACTATGGGAAATTAGTATGTTTAGGAAATATCTATGGTGAAACCAGACCATGGAGTACATGGGACATAGTTAGAATACCACAATACACAATCCCACATTTGTTCATGTTTTTACCCTAGTAAAAATAGTGTGTTTATTCCACAATTATTGAAAAATACTTGTTAATTCTTATCATAATGGCACATTTTATTTATCATAATTCTTTCTATTTCATCAATTATTTTATAGAAGAAATACCCTGATCATATAAAAAATAGATTAATATGCTACGATGGAATTAAAATAAAAGGATTATATGTAAATGTTTTATGATTTCAATATTAATCACCTAATTAAAATCCACTTAATATTAACAGGACATAATATAAAAAATATTAAAGTTATTGATAATAAATATAATATTTCGTGTTAATATTGTTTGAGTTGGTGGACTAGAACCAACTACTGTATACTATATGATAAAAATGAATTTAGAGATTTCAATATTAATAAATACCTTATAACATCTTGATTTTTCTTCGGCATGAAAATTCCTCTGATAATTTCCTATGGAGAGCTGTTGCACTAATGGGTCATAGAGGATCTTTATTGTGATGAGAACACAAAAGTGTCATAACACTATTCATGAATATATGTTCTATGTACAGATGATATTATTTTTGGGACACAATTAATACAGGACATTTGGCGTAAGGACTCATAAAACACTGAGGAAACTTATCATGGTGTACACCCTTGGTAATATACAAGAGGATATTATGAGAAATAGGATATGTGAGTAGGATATCCACATTTCATAGTGTCATTGGATGTTCATATCTACGGATGTGTGTATTCGTCCATAGACTTTAAGAGTATTACAAATGGGTGTTACAACCTGCGTAGTTATATGTATTGATGACAATTGTGATGACACGTATTTCATAGAAAGGTATGATATGTTGGGTGCATCACGATTAATATTTCATTAATAGGTATTGCAATAAAGGATTTCTCCCTTCTATTCCATAATGGAAGTTGATATCTCACGCCATTTGATGGAATTGATGTAGCCTTAATAAATCCATGGATATGCTTTAGATTGGGGATTTTCAATTTTAGGAAATAAAAGAATGAATAATCAAGAACTTGGGTTAATGGTTGTAGCATACAACCCACGTGATTGGAAAAACAGATTACATCACGACGTGGAGACGGTATTCCGTACGTACGCACGTGTGGTGATTTCGTTTTCCGTAGGATGGATAGATGGTGAAATAGGGTTGTTTCATACTTATAATAACATATCAGTATATGAGTGATACTGATTTTATTACTTCATAATGAAACAACTAAAAGGAAATAAGTGGAAGAAGAAATAAAGTTGAAAGAATCGGTAACGGACATTACCTCTTCTTTGAAGCGACTCTTTGAGACCTCCTTTTAGGGCACTGAAATTAGACTTTGAAGAAGACCAGGACCTCAAGGATGTTTCTATGGAAGTGGAGAAGAGAATTTGGCAGTGGTTGGCCGAGCTTGAAGGTTCAAAGTGGTGTGAGGAAGAGAGGGAGAAGGTGCCCTTTTATAAGGGAGGAGAGGGGAACCTTTGGAATAACTAAAAATATTATTTTATTATAAAGTAAAATTCGGTTTTTAATAGCTCCAAATTTATATAGTTGGAAGATAAGGTGGGTAGGGGTCGAAATCCTCTCATCCAATATAATTTAGACAAATTTAGGTTCTTATTTTAACCTTATCATTTATATTTAACATTAATTTAAATAATTTTACTTTTACCGTGTCTTCTTGTGTTCTTATACTATAAGGTTAATAAACATACTATATGAAGCCAAACAAACCGCAACTTGTTTACTATTAATATATATAACCTAATATAAGTCATTTTTCCGATCCTTATATTTTTAGAAACAAAATAACAATTAATAATATAATATTGGTTTTAAAAACTATTTTATGTCAATTTTGACACTATTTAGTAATTGATTTTTGTGAAAATCATAACAGAATAATTAGTTCTAAAAAAGTTAATTAAATTAATACTAACATGTCATATTAACCTATAAAATTAGTTTAATTCATAAAAAGTCTTAAATTACATTTATTTGGGTATTTATAACATCAATTATGTCAATATTTCATTAATAATACAATTACTGCATCATCTTTGTGTAATAATAAATGATAATTATTTAATCCCTAAAAATTCTAAATAAATTCCTATGATGTAGATAATTGTATTATCTTTCTTAATACTATTCATGTTCGATGTTTCATGAAGTTTATCTCTAAATTAAAATTATTATACTTATAAGATTTAAGAATGTGACATGTTGTCACATTCTTTGGTTTTAATAATAATTAAATTATTTTCATAGACAAAAGTCCATTAAATGAATCTAATCTAATACTTAGGTGATATGGGTCAACTTTTAGTCATCCAATAAGATTTTGACATGTGTTAGGGTAATTTTATAATATTATATTTACCCTTAATTACCTGATTTACCTTTAACTACGGTAAATAAAATTGACCGTAGTTACTATTCATATTTCCCAAAAATAAAAAAGAGCTTATTAACATAATTTGGATCCACTGATTCCAAATATGGAATCCATTTTTCCAAATTCAATACACATAATTTTCATAAATTAAATTAAAATTAATCCTGTTGTCGAAAGAAAACAGGTTTTTCTTTAAAACATTGCAAAAGATTGAATTGATTTATCCTACGGATTCAAGGTAGAATCAATGCTAATGACATAAATTATATTAAATGGTAAAAATATATTCTATTTATACTATAAAACCATTCAATATTATAATTTAACCATATAAATTATTGCGATGAAAAAAATAGTTTTTAATTAAAATATAGCGTGTTTTTACTATTCATCAAAATATGAAAGTTACCAGAATGATATGAAAATTTATCCAAAATAAATTTTTATTTCATGATTCCAAAGAAGAATTTTATTTTGACAAATTGAACTTAAAAAAATGTCAAAAACTATATTTAAAGTTGGTGCGCCATCAAAAGGAGGCAAAACTGCATTTTTTTAAAAATAATTATTTTACCCAAAAAAATTATTTTGTTCTTATACCATGTTTTAGAAAATGTTCAAGATGAATAATAATTTTATAAGATTAAAAATTTAGTTAATACTATTCATAAAGGCTAGTTCATTATAATAATATATCGTTGTTTAGTAAAACCCTGGTATTGCGTACAACACACGCTATCGAGGAAGGTCGCGATTGCGTGTAATGCAAGCCAAGTCAGGGTTGCGTGCTATGAAAGAATCCTTCATTGTTTCGTATAACATAATCCAACCATATTTCATTTATACATTGAATATATATATATATATATATACTCAATGTTTCGTAGAATAACTATTATCAAAATTGTGTGTAACACGATCCAAGAATAGTGTTGTGTATACTGCAAGCTAATACAATGTTGCGTATAGCGCAAGGTAATCTTGGTGTAGAATACAACACAAGACATTAATTAAATTAAAAGAATATTTTTCATAAAATCTCGGGGTGTTACAATGTGTATGAGTCATACCTGCCTCATTCCGAGGCATGGTGTGGCCGCTAGCACTCAAAGGGTTTCTATTGTTTAAAATGGACACAGTTTTAATTGAAAACAACAACTGACCTACGTAAATCTGACTAAACGCATTTGGATTGCATTGATCTTTTATAAGAACGATCCAAGGGTCCTTGGTGATGTGTATGAGTCAACCCCGCCTCAATCTAAGGCATGGTGTGGCCGCTATCACTCAAAGGGTCTCTATTTTGTTTAAAATGGACACGATTTTAATTGAAAACAACAACTAACCTACAGAAATCCCACCAAATGCATTCATATTGTATTGATATTTTATAAGAACGATACAAGGGTCCTTGGTGACGTTTACGAGTCAACATCGCCTCAATCCGAGGCATGGTGTGGCCATTAGAACTCAAAGGGTATCTCTTGTTTAAAATGGGCACGATTTTAATTGAAAACAACAACTGACCTACGGAAATCTGACCAAACACATTCAGATTACATTGATCTTTTATAAGAACAATCCAAGGGTCCTTGGTGACGTGTAAGAGTCAACCCTGCCTCAATAAGAGGCACGGTGTTGCCGCTATCACTCAAAGGGTCTCTATTTTGTTTAAAATGGACAGTATTTTAAGTGAAAACTACAACTGACCTATGGAAATCTGACCAAATGCATTCGGATTGCATTGATCTTTTATAAGAACAATCCAGGGGTCATTGGAGATGTGTACGAGTCAACCCCACCTCAATCCAAGGCACAGTGTGACCGCTAGCACTTAAAGGGTCTCTATTTTTTAAAAAATGGACACAATTTTAAGTGAAAACAACAACTGACCTACGAAAATCTGACCAAACGCATTCAGATGGCATTGATCATTTTTCAGAACGATCCAAGGGTCCTTGGTGACAGGTACGAGTCAAAACTGCCTCAATCCGAGGCACGGTGTGGCCGTTATCACTCAAAGGGTCTCTATTTTGTTTAAAATGGACACGATTTTAAGTGAAAACAACAACTGACCTTCGGAAATCTGACCAAACGCATGCAGATAGCATTGATCTTTTAAATGGGGGGTCATGACATGTGATCTATCAGGGGCCTCAAATATATCAAGTCATGGTTGGCCTGGTATACTAGGGTGATCATGTGTTTGGGTCTATGACATACAGAAAACCGACCAAACACATTCGGATTTTGTTGATACTTTATGCAAAATTCCTTGATCAAATGGTTCTAATCATCAAATTACAAACCATAATCATGAAACCAAGCACGGTAACCATTGGATCCAAACAACATGAAATTAGATCTTTGAATGGGTAACAATCTTTTTTTAATGCATACAAAATAAACTCAACCAAAACAACTATCCCACGTATGTTCTTCCAATGCATTGACCTGTCTTGTGGTGAAGAAGGAAAGCTACAAAAAACCAACACAAAAGAGACCACCCACCCCCACACAGGTTAGTTGAATACCCAACAAGAAAAGAATGTGAAGTAAGGCTGTGTTTGGTTACAGAAAATGTTTCCTATCCTCAGTTTTCAAAAATGTATCAGATCATATCCAGAATTCCATACATGGTAGAAGTTTTGATAGGTCGTCTCCACTTGAACAGGGATTTCAACCAGATAGAAATCAAAATATCTGAAAAAAAAGCAAAATGGAATTCATAAAGGAGACTGAAAGTTATAAAACATTCAAATTTCAATATTCATACATGCCTTGTTTACCTATGATTAATAAACCTTTCAACATTTCTATAGTATCTAACAAGAAATAATGGAAATTAGCTTGTGCAACAGGGTCTAAAGTACAATACCTGCAAGTTGTAACTTAGGCCACATTGCACAAGCCGATTGCCACATTGTTTTTAGCAACCACATTTTCTCCAACACTCCTATGATCTTCATTGCTTCATGTCTCTTATACTCTTCCAGAAACTCTTCTCTAAGAATGTCAACTATCGTGTACGCATACTCACCTTCAAATTCATGGGTGCAAGTACAAGTCACGGATGAAGATAAACAATTTCCAAAACAAGTTGACCAACATGCATCATCCTTGAGGGAATTAAGAGAGAAATTCACATGGAAGTTCTTAAAGATATGATTTTGATGTATATAGTGAAAGGGTGGTGGATGTTCATTGTTGATGTTGTTCGTCCACAGGACTTTCACCTTCTCTTCTCCTCTCGCTATGTCTTGGACATCATTTAATAGCCTTATATCATGTGGGGTAAATTGAGGTTGTTGAGAAACTATGGAACCACATGATCTTTCATGTCAAATGCCCTCAGGATTGTTTTGCTAATCAAGCTACCTCTTATCATTACTTGCGTGTAAAGGTGGTGCAGTTGCCTCCATGATTGATTAGATGTTGACTAATCCATTTGATGAACAAGATGTGATGCTAAATCTAACATTATGAGCATCCAGTACAGGAAATTATTCCAATGATTCGGCAAGTGAGGCTACATTTAAAGATATTTCATGTGTTTTATCAAACGAGTTAGTTCCTAGTTCCAAAAAGCACTCACAAACATCACTCATTATTTTTGTCAAGGATAAACATGGGTTCATGGCATTGTATGATCAAAGAGATCTATCCTCTACATCTTTTACAACCTCTGTGGTGAATATTTCAAATTCCTCTAGGAAAAAGAAACATATGTGGTGAGTTATAAGCCACATATATTTGATGTTTTGAAATGAAAATTATGTTTTGAAAATGGGTTCAATCATTGAGGAAATGTTGAATTGTCCTTGATTCATGTATGGATGATGTATTCACATCCATTCGAAGTGGTTTTGATGGGATGGATGGATGATAACATTGGTTGGTGTTCACATGGATGTCTAAGCACGGTAAGATAGAAAACATGTTGGGTATGTTGTGGAGTTTTAGTTGGGGTTATAGTGGTTCTTTCCTGATGATGGAGTTGTTAAACATCAGATGGTGGTGTTCTTGAGCTAAAGCGTATTGTGGGGAGCACCATAGAAATTAAGTGGTTGGTTGATGACATGATCGGTGTTTTGAATTAGATAGTCTTGGGTAAAATCCAACTTGGTTTTTAGATCAGTTGAGTACATTGAGATGAAGGTTTTGGTTGGGTTGTGTTATTGGTGTTTGTTGAAATGTAAGTATTTAATGGTACCTTTATGTTTTTCATAATGAAAAATTAGTAGATCACATTTTCTTGTTTGATATACTGGTTTTTCTGCAGGTCTTGTTCGGCAGGCAGTACTGATGCAGATTTTCTATTTGTAGGAAGAAGGGATTTAACAATGCTTTGTTTAGTGTTGTTAAAGGGGCACACCCCTTTATCAGCGTTCAGCTTTACAGTGCTTTTTTAGTGCTGTTAAAGCCCGATTTGATCACTGATATTGCACGTCTTTGTAGTAGTAAAGTAGGAAAATATATAAAAGACTGACCTCAGATGTAGGTATGAGAACATGGATCTTATAGTTATTCTCTTTGATGTTGTGAATGCACTACTCATGTTTGGGGGGCTTCTGAACTCCATTTTTCTTGAGTTCCTGAATCTTTTTTTCCCTCTTATTCATCGATGTTAGCTTAATCTACTTTATGTTAAAGGAGGAACATTTCGATAATCTATGGACAATTTTGTAGTTTCATTGATGCCACCAGCTCTATGGAATGTAGTCGAAGCATGTGTTACGGACATGAGAGGTGAATTTCTTCAAGCATATGGTCTCTGAGTAGGTTTTTCTTTTGTACATGTAAATGGTTTATGTTGTTGTTTCCTAGGAAGCAGACAAGAACATGGTATAGCTTCCATGGTCATACAGTATATTATCAAAGTTTCTGTCTTATTAATCTAAAGTTACAGCTTCATTGACATATTTGATTTGGAAGGACCAATTTTTTGTGTAGAGAGTGTAATTTCGGACAGTGTTTGGTTGCATGATGTGGAATTTGTTCATTACTCAAATGCTATGGTATCCAAAATAATGGTTGATTTTTGAGGTGTTTTTTGAAGCTTCTCATCTAAGTTTGAGGTGCGTGATGATGAAAAAATTAGGGCTAATTACTTATGGGTCTATTATTATGTGTCCACATGAATTTAACAATACCACACAAGATGTTGAGTTAGAAGTCGTTGTGTTTTCACTAAATCCATTGTGGCATTACATCATTTGGGATCTCTCTATGGTCCTTATGGATCATAAGATCTTGTGTTATATCTTCTCCCATCATGATTGGAAATTTATTATAGTGGATGTGGATGGAGTTTCTTTAAGACTATGATTTTGAGATCTCTTACATCTTAGGGAAGGGAATTGTTGTGGCTGATGTTTTGAGCAAGAAGTTGCAAAAGAATGTTTTTTTGGATACATTAGATGCACATAGAGTGATGGAAGAGTTGGAGGCCTTACAATTAGTTGCAAGGGTGTTTGGTGGTAGAGGTTGTTTGTTTCAGGTGACGGTGAAATATTCTCTAATGTAGTAGGTGGAGAAGTCTCAGTGGGGAGATGCATAGGAAGAGGTGATGTGTGATCACGTTGTCCATGGTGATGCTCTAGAGGGATGGTTGGAGGATAGATGAAACTAGATATGGTTCCAAAAAATGGTTTTTATTATAGAATAGATGCATAAGGGAGACCTTTTTGAGTTCCATAGCACACCCTTTTTTGTTCATCCATGGGTTACAAAGATGAATTGTGGATTAAAGATATAGTTTTGGTGTCCCGGGATGAAACAGGAAATGGTGTGGTTTATGGAGACGTGCTTGGTTTTTCCATCACATGAAGGCTAAGAACCATGTTCCCTATGGTTTGTTGTATCCCTTGGATGTTCCCAAGTGAAAATGGTATGAAATTTTAATGGATTTCAATACAGGGTTCCCAAAAGTTCATGGTGGATGTGATGTTATCTTGTTGAGTGTGGATCTATTGAGAAATCGGACCGTTTCATAGTGATCAACGAGTCAAGTGCACTGGATTCCACAGAATGGAGGTACGTGGATGATGTGATGTAGTTTCAATGATTTTTAAAGGACATTGTATCATATTGGGACACATGGTACACCTCACACATCTGGAGGGGATTACAACATTCTTCTGACACCTAGTTATGCCTCAGTAATGCTTTCCACCCTCAGACGGGTGCGCAGACATAAAAAATTATCTAGACATTGGAGGATATGATTCAGGCATGCATCATGGACATTGGTGAATATTTAGTATTACACATAACATTGGTGTAGTTTGAATATAATAATATATATCACTCATCCGTTGGCATGTATCTATTTGAGGCTTCGTACAGAATATTGTTTCCTTCTCCATTGTGTTGAACAGAGGTAAGGGAGATATTTGTTCTTGGTCTGAAAGTGGTGTAAAGCATGACTAGAATGGATAATCTTGTTTGTGAGAGGATTATACCAGAACAAGACTAATACAAGTCATATTCTAATCGTAGAAGGATTCCCTCAATATTCTATATTGGGGACCATGTGTTATTAACGGTCTCCCCTCGATGTGGGAAACAAAAGTTTGATAGGAGGAGTAAGATTTCATCCATGTTTGTTGGACCCTTTGAGGTGTTGGGGTGAGTTTGTGAGTTGGCATACCAGTTAGCATTTCCACCACATTTGTAGAGAATCCATGACATCTTCCACATCTCTATTCTATATCGGTATCTTAAGAATGACTAACATTTCCTTGAATGGGGATAGTTGGACTTCGAGGTTGACACGAAATCAATGGAATTAATAGTGGAGATCTAGGATCATTGAGAAATGGTGTTTTAAGGACGGAACATTCCTTTGGTTCATGTGATGTGGAGGTATTGTAGCTATGAGGAGAGTATTTGGGAGTGATAAATGCAAATGTGTGCCTAGTACCCACTATTTTTTTCGGTTTCTGTTTGTTTTTATTTTCCTCTTAATTTATATCTTGAAATTTGCTTTATTTTAAATCAAAGTCTTTACTTGTCTTATGTATATTTGGTGTAATGTGTGATGAATTATTAACAAATAGAAAGTGGTGTAACTGATCCTTTATCGAGACGTGCTAACTGTGATGTGATTAAACATTTTTGGGTGAGTCAATGTATCCCATAGTGGAATGTATCTTGACATGGAGGATGAAAATCTCAGATTATTGTGTGTGAGATGTAATGGTTAATGTACTCATGAGATCTTTATCATGGTAATTTGGTTGATGTGGTGAGGCCTAGTTTTTAGATGACAAAGGAGGTTTTCTTGGATGTGTAGGTTCCCAAATTAACTTTCGAACAAAACATGGTGGTTTATCATTGAATATTGATGGGATTAGTTGTCAGCGGTGTTTAATGTGTACCAAGTCTCTTGAGAGTTATCTCACATGGTGGTTTCTCAGACACATTTTCATATGTACTTCATTTTGGATTCTTGAGGACAATAATAATTTGATATGTACTTATTTTAAGAGTCTATGTCCTCCTGGTACATTACTTTGTAGGATTTATGTTGTCGGAGAGTTCAGAGCAGGCTCAGAGGAAGTTTGGGAATTTTGTATACTAATGGCTTGATAAAGGCATAATACACATTGTTTAACAATATTTCATCAAGTGAACATTGATTTCTAGTCTTTTCTTGGACTTTCTAATTATGAAAATATTTGGCATTCCCTAAATAGGGGTTTCATGTTGTGTAATGTTTCGATTTTAGTAAATAATAAAATAAAATGAATAAGTGATTAAAAATCATGTAATTCCTCGATCATGTGTTGTTTTACAATTATTTTTCAACATAACCATTATTCATTCACCAATAGATTCCATTATCCTCACTTTTTTGCAAAACCCATTATGTCATGAGGGGTTCTCCGATCCCTCTTCCTTTCTATTTGATATGTTGATCTTGATGTTTTGTTGTTGGTGATCCCTGGTGATCCAAGGTCTGTTCTCCATTCTTTTTCTAATATTTTCTCTTAGATAAATCTCATTTTATTCCATTTACTCTCACTGTGCAATGGAATTTTCTTACCCAAGTTCTTAATTGGGTTTCTATGGGTTGTTACTAGTGTGGTGCTGTTGCGAAATCCTTGGATGGATGTAGATCATGTGGGAGAGGTTAGAATTGGTCAGTTACATGATCTATTCTCAAATAAAGAATGTTGACACTCCTTCGAGGTTGGATTCCTTTGTTTCTCCTTGTTTTTCATCATGAGGATGGGTTTTACATCATTGATCTTGTTATTTTTTAGCCTTGATGCCCCACCAAAAAACGTTGTCCATGGGTGGATTTGTTTTCTTGCTAACCAAATTATGGGTTTCATATAGTTATGTTCACGTTGGAAAATTATATATGAAATTGATTAATCATATATATTCAACTATTTAATAGATTCCCTGAGATCACACTATATTTGTGATAACCCAGAAATTAACAAGTGAAACTAAATAAGGAGTGCCTTTTTAAATCGGGAATTTGTGTTCTTCCTTGGTGTGTTATGATGTGTTGTGTGTGTGAGTTTGTATTTGTTTGTGCTATGGTGAGGTTGTGGGAATGGGTGTGTGCTATAGAATGGCTTGGGTGGTGTAACATAATCTAAGGTTGAGAGATTTATTAATTATGGGGTGGATGAGAAGTGGTGTGCATCAGGGCAGAAAAACTAGTTGTCAGTCATATGTTACTGGATGTTGGTTTAAATAGATGTATTATAACGGATTTCCATGAGTAAGTATGTTCTTGGTTGGTATGGGTAATTATCATAGAGTTACTCCATTAATGGATTTTGTAGCTTTACTTTTTATGGGTTGTTCTTGGTAGTTTCCGTGATAGTGATTGAATAAATAAATGAATGTGTAAATAAATAATTTTTTAATTAATTTTGGACTACTATGGGTTAGTTGTATTTATATAGTACAATTGTTTGATTAATTTGGTTGGTAATATGATTTGGGTTTGTGGGTTGTTGTATGTTTTTTTGGATATTAAGTTAATATCAAATATGGTAGCATTGGGAGTTGGTTGTTTTATTAGAAACCCATAAGTTGTGATGATTATTTTGTATATTATATGTATATACTTCTATTTTTTATGATTTATATATGCACCCCACCCTAATTGAGAACTAGGTTTCAAACACCCCCATCATCATGGGGGAGGGTGTCTTTACCAAACATCCTGGTGGGGTGTTGAATGGATGGCCACCTGCACTTCCCTGATCCTTCTTCCAGGAAGTGATAGCCCATTATTCCTTTGGCAAGTTGTGGTTTGAGATGTCTAGTTTTAAGGGCATGTTGTGCATTCCATGGTGTCTTCGATATGATCTGTGTTATTCTTTTCCAGGTTTCCACTTGATGAGATGTGTTGTGAAATACTTTTTGTATTTGGGGGGAGATGTGTTTATGGACAAGGTTTCTTTGAGAGGGATGGGGAGAGGTTTGTTGCCTAGGTGACTACGGGTTGGATGTAATGTGGTTTGTGGCCTAGGTGTCGATGGGAGGGATGTGATGTGTTCTGTGTACCAGGTGTCTATGGGAGGGATGTGATGTCGTTTGGGGACCAAGTGTAGGTAGGTGGGATGTGATGTGGTTTGTGTCCTGGTTGTCTGCTAGCCAGATGTGATGTGGTTTGTGGCCTAGTTGTATGTTAGTAGGTTGTGGTTGTGAGACACATGTGTGTTTATCAAGGTTGTGACGTAGTATTTTTGGTAGATGTGGGAGCACTAGGACGTTTTCACATAGGGTGTGAGATATTCTAATTAATGGGAAAGTGGTGTGGGGTACCATATCACTATTATAATTTATATTATATTGCATGAATTTCATTATTAGGTGAGGATTCCTAGGTGAGGTTGGGATGGTTAGTATACTTGATTAGGTGTTGTTTGGTTCCACTATTTTCTCGTGGGTGCATTAGGATGCCTCTTTCACTCATCCCAGGGAGAATCATTTTCTTATTGAGTATACGTGTATCATCACCCAAAGAATATAAAATAATTTTGGGTTTCTATGAGGTCTTTTAGACCGATCTGGACCCTATTAGCTCGTATCATGACTGTTTTTATATCACTTCTTATCTCTTCATTTGGTATTTTACTTTGAAAAATTTTGTATTATAAATGTTCGATTTTTAAAACATGATTTTGGGATGGTTTTGGATTTCTTTTACATTGTGTCATGGAGTTTGTATGTGGATTACCATAATATCTCCTGATTCAATTGAATAAAAAATTAATGCCTCCCATGTTGTGAGATTTGTACACCCATGGTGCTATTATCTAACCCAGGTCCAACTGGAGGCAGGGCCCAAGGGTTATTATTTCCAATTCTTAATTTCTCGCCCAGGAGGGGTATCAATGAAAAAAGGGGGTTTTCACACACAACCCTTGAAAATGACCCCATATCATAGGTTCCTTTATGATGTGTCCGACCTATCATGGTGTGGAACATTCCTTATTCAAGAATAAATATAGCTGAAAACAAATTATTGAGGTTTAACCCACATGTTGTGGCATGAACACCTACAGTATGAAATTATAGGTCACACAACACACTCATCAGGACACAAACCTACTATATAATGGTGAGTCTCATGATATACATAACTAAATTTCTGAAAAAACACACAAACTTCACTAAAATGTGGAATTTTCCAAAAATTATCAATAAACATATCTGAGTTATAAAATAATATCATACCAAAGTGTGATAGGGGTGTCAAAATTATCCCCACCATACTAATTTATACCCCCTAAGTATTTATCAATGTTAAATAACTGAAAAAATAAAACCTCAATCCCAGCATAAGAAGTGGTAAGATCGTGAATAAACTAATTAAATTCACGTGAGAAAAGGGCATTTAAATACACATGATTCATTAAAATAATTATCAAAATCCATAATACCATCAAATATTTCCATACAACATAAATACCGTTATCAAAAAACATTTTGGTGAAATATCAAGGGGACATATAATTGATATCCCCAATATTTAGGGTTCATTTAAAATGGTGATTCCAGAAATAAAAACTTCTCTTGGAATAATATCACCATAAAAATTCTTTTTCTGAAGATATATATCAATATAAATATTAATCATCAATCATCGAAAAATAATCACCCAAGAAATCATCTTAGAATTCCATAAATGAGAGACACAATATAGGGACACCAAAAACCTAATTCTTGGTCAATCACAAACCATCATCCCATAAAACGAGAATATAAAATATACATCCCTCAATAACATGCCTCAATAAAGGACCACATTTCTACTAATATCAAGTCATGAAGTTAGAGGAATAAAAAAGGTGACTTAGCTCATAGATAACCCACTAATGGTGAACCTGACAGAATCCCAAATAGTGAATAATCTGAACATGGGCACTGGCCAACGAATAATGCAGATTGGTATAGAACTCCTCAAAGTAACTCAGGCCTCCCCACGAGACCTCATCAAAATCTATGTCTCATCAACTGTCTATAATCAAATAAAATAATCAAGAGGTATATCTAAAAATTGAGGCATGACTAAAACCTAGTCAATTAAAACCTCTCCAAAATAAATTTGAGGAGATATGTAATGAATATAAACTAATCAAATATAAACTCAAAAAATCAAACTTCTTAAAATATACCAAGTATAAATACAAAACAATAAATCAGGTCCCAGCAATGATGGGGACTCCTTCTCAAACACATATTACTATGACACTATGATGAATCCAAAAACAATAGACAAATGATTTAAAAAAAATTCCTCTTCCAAAAAATAATAATTCTAAAGGTAATTAGTATGCAGATAGATTTATTACTCTGACTAGAAAATTTGGCTGGTAAGATCCTTCACTATATAAGTAAATTAGTGGTGACTCAATAGGTACAGGAACAAAAAACTTTATACCTCTACTTCTCTATTCAATGTCTGAGAAGAGTGAAAAACATGGAGAGTCACATTTAAATGAGAATAGAAATAACATTAAATTTTATCATTAGAAACATACTTAATTCATTCAATCAAGACTTTTAATGGAGTTATATAAAATTAACATGAACAATGAATCCAAACCATCCATATTGTGTATCACTAATTTACTTACCCCTTTAAAACCACGGTACTAGACTAAAGGAAAAATTTGACATATTTTATTATTCCATGCAAAATTAATCTCATTAAAATCATCAAAATTTTAAAAACAATCGAAAAACAATTTTATAATGTACATAATCTTTTAAAACAATTAACTTAATTTATAAAACTAAGAAATATTCCATATTCAGAACTCTATCAATAGTAAAAAAATTATAAATACCCATACTTGGAAATCCAAAATGTTTTCTTAAAACACATATTAATTTAAAATCATTTCAATAAAATCAACTTTCCTTAAAATATTTTTTCTAAATTCCATAATAAAATCATTCACATTTGAAAAGATTCCATAATGTCAAAATACCATACATGTAAACCACGACAGTCTGTTTTAAATCAAAATCATTTTTTGTAATTGCATATTACAAAAAACCACCAAAATTGGGTTTAGACCAAAAATATTCATGAAATACTATTTTCATACAAAATTAATTTAAAAATGATGAATTAAATAATAGAAAAATATTAAATATAAAACAAAATAATTTCTATTAAAAAAACCATTTTCAAACCCTATTTATTCCATAAAAATATAAAATCATTTTTTAGAGAAATATAGGATCAAAATAGTTTGAAATAAAAAATTCATAAGGTATTTTAATTTGTATATGGATTATTAGAATGATTTATATGATCATGAACAAATCATGTGAAATCCTTTGAGAAGTTTCTAGGATGAGGTTCATGGGTACCATATTATTTTCCAAATCATGATATATAACTATGAAACTATTGTTTCCATCAACGTTTCACCAAAAAAACTCAATAAAACCCCTAAATTATCTAATGTGACTCAACGTGGATCCAAAATCCCATAGAATGAAAAACAATGAGAATTAAAATTCATCACTCAATACTATACTACCCAAAGAAAATCAATTATCATAACAAAATTTTATGATCATTCACTTCCTAATGAACTACCTATTATTCTCTAGAAGTCATAGTATCCATATTTCCATGATATAGACAAAAACAGGAGGGAATTTTGAAAAAAATTAATAATGAACTGTACGGGGTCGACCAAACCTATTACTCGATATGATCTTCCATAGGTATCAATGAACATTACATATCATCATATGATTAAAACTAGTGTTGCAGTATCAAATAAGGCAACTAGTGGTAATAGTTCCCCACTGAATAATAATATAGTATTTTAAACTACTAATAATATATTATTGTACACCTATAAAGTGTACTTCCTTTCATATCAAATAAATAGATTCAAATAAATAAACAAACAAACCATTTGATAAACTAAGATACATCTAACAAGACATAATTAATAAAGATTATTACCCTAATATAAAAATATATATTTTCAAAAGTAACTAACATTATTTTATAACATACAAATACAAAAAAATTAAAACAAGGATTCAAATATAGAATACAACATGTCAAATTGGTTGTTAGACAAACATATTGAGAATAAATGAACAACCCAATCCATGAACCCTAATATATCCATTTTGACACATAGTTACTCAACATATCCATAATTTCCATCATTAGAATAATAAACATCTAAACCAAGATCATCATTTGGGTTCCAATAGAAAACATGAGATATACATACACAATCACATGTGTGTGTATTAAGGGTCTGAGCTAACCTAGTCTAGAAATATTTCACAATAGAATCTATGATATTCATTTTAAAAATTTATTTTATATATTCTTATTTTGGAATCATTTCAAAATTAAGGAATTTATATATAAATAATTAAATAAAATTAGTGTATTACATAATCGATTTTCCAAAACCATAGAAAACCCTTCTTAAAGAATAACAACTTGTGTCATGGAATTCATGATTTTAAACCCAAGTGAATCAATCATACATACCTTTAAAATTTCATTCAAATCCTCTTATTAAAAAATATATTTGAATTTAATATTTAAAATTAAAATCATTTTAAAAATGTTACTCAGGTACACATTTATTCTTATGAAATGAAACCAAATCATTTTTTAAATTGAAAACCTTTTAAAAAATATTCATTAAAAACATGTTTGAAAAGTAAATTGCATTAAAAAGAAAGAATAATTCTAAAAAAATGGTCACAATCACAACAAGGAATAATATTTTAAAAAATTATAAAAAATTAAAATGTTTCCTATAGTCTAAAATGATCTTGAGGTGATTCAAATTATTGTTTTTTTTAATCCCCAATATAATACTATCCTCAAATTAATATTTTTCTGGGAGACACTTGATGTCTTAATTTGAGACAATATTATCATGTATAAATGGAATAAACTACATGAATCACTATCATCAGTGTACAGACCTTAGGCATTTCACAATCTAAACTAAATATCTATAAAATCATCAAACTAAATTAATTATAAAGGACATTGAATTCAAAAATAATTTAAACATGAGAATCACTCCCATTAAGGGCATTCTATTCAACAAATAATAACATAAATAAAGGAACTATATAGTAATTAGTATAAATTGGTATAGAAGGAACTAGATCTCTCGTAGAGATACAATAGTTTCCCCTAACATAGTCAAATTAGAGGGGAAAAGTCAACAAGAATATTACATTAATATAAATCTATAATAAAATAAAACTATAAACCTAATCTCACTTATAACACCATATCATGAAATGTCAATTTCCAATATATTCCTATAGGAATTAAATAATAATAATAATTTTATATCCCAAAAAGGTGAAATTTTTTACACGTCATTGAATAAAGGGATAATAACTAGGTCGTACATTCATTAAGAGAAACCATATTTTATAAAATGAAAACATATATTTAATACTAGTTCGTAATTCCTAGAAATAGAACCATCATTATCTCAAAAAAAGGAAGGTGTTTAAGTGAAAAACCAGAAATGTTTTAATAAAAATTCAATTTTATGTTTATTAAATATTCATGTAAAATTATGTATTTGTATTCAATATAAATTAAATATATATATATATATATATATATAATTTTAAATATAAATAATAATTATTATTTTATAGCTAAAATATTTTCTGCATATTACATATTATTACTTAAAAATATAAATTTTAGAATTTTAATTTTTTTAATATATTCATTTTTTCTTTCAGAAGATCATATTTAACATTGGGTTATTTTTTTAATTATCTCTAAAAAGTCTGATTTTATTGGGACTATTTAAAAAATTTGATCTTGAAAATTATTTCTATTTTATGAAATTATCATTATATATGAATGAATTTAATGTTTATCAAAAAAATATTATCTAAAATTAATATTTAAGATGTATAATAGATAATTTAAAAATTATATGTTAAATTTAGAAACCTTTTATTGTAATTTTGAAACTAAAGTAATGTATTATTACAATAAAAGATTTATTTTTTAATTGGTTTCTAACTAAGAATATTCAAAGTAAAATTAGGTTTTAGATTGGGTTTTTAGTGGCATAACTTAAATTTATTAAGTAATATACCAATAAATTTGATGAGGATAAATGTTATACATGATTTTAGTGTGAATTCTTTTATAATCATAAAAAATAAATTTTTATAAGAATTTTTTTCCATTTATTTTTAAATAATTATATAAAAATAATTTACTCCACCAATTTAAATAGAATATTTTATAAAGGTTTCATATTTTTAAAAAAATGGTTCAGAATTTGGAATAATTTCATTATCATTTTTATCATAAAAATAATTAATCCTGATAAAAATTTAGTCACCTCAGTAAAGAGTTAAATGATGTTAAAGGTTTAGACCAATGCGATATGGTCCCGAAATATCACCAATAAATGTAATGGAATATTTTATTTCAATAAAAAAAATCTCATACTAAAAAATGATTCATTTTGAAGTAGTTTATTTTTAAATATATGCTAATATTATTATAAATGTTGAATATTTGAAAGAGTGTCACTCCCCACACTTATAAATAGAACCATTTCTCCTCACTTTGCTACCCCCATAGAGCACCTAATCTAGAAAATGATCATTTAATATACCTTAAAAAATATATTTTTATATCTTGTAGGTTCTACTGTCTCTTAAATAACAAACTAATAAGGCTTATATTGTAAGACAAAAGAGAATATCCAATGAGGAGGTAAGTTATTAATTATGTTCTTTCAATTTTATTTCCTCATAAATATCTTCAAAATATTATATAATCATATTAATATAATTAAATAAGTATCATTAATATACATAACTGTATTTTTGTTCATGTAAATCCCATTTTCTTCCACATTTCCAACCAGTGCAAAATGAAAATGTCACTCATGCGTCCATGCGGACTACTGCCTCCACAAATAATGTATTTCATTTTTCTTCATGGTTCTATATGGATGGTTATAGATATAGATAAAATGAATAATTATTATATTATTAACATAATTATTCTTATTTAATGATAAAATATCATATATTTTCATTCCCTCATATCCATTAGAAAAATAATGAGTATCTTGTGTATACAGGGAGACTATTGTCATTTGGAACCAATGGGTTTAATTTCTCTCGACTAGTGTTCATGAATGATTTTTAAAGTATAATAGATCTAAAAAAAATTTAACTATAATGGTATTAAAATTATTTATATTATAATACCATGATCCCATTGACAATGACCATCCTATAAATGTTTTTTTGGAGATTATAAACTAGATAACCTCAAATCATTCTATTTAAACACAACTGTTTTAGTAACTAAATAATACATTATAATAAATTAAATAAAAAGAATAAAAAGAATATAATAATATTAAAAAATATTAATACTGAAAATAATTAATATAAATTTATATCCTTTGATGGTAGAGAACATAAATGCATACTCTTGAATCAAGATAAATATTTTTTTCATTGAAACCATAATTTAAATATTATAAATTATTTCTCTTCTAGGTCCATGTTCATTTGGATTTATGAATAATCTTATATTTATAATAAAAACTAATTATCGATTTAATTTTAATTTGGTATTTAATTTATTTACAAATGGGTTAAATGTAATTGTCATTATTCTATCATAATATCTTATTTTTACCATCATTACAAAAAGTACAAAATAAATATTATTTTAAAATTTACTATGTTACTATCTTTTCCCATCATCGTAGACATTATTCATTATCAATATTACTCTAATATTTTCCATATGTTTTCAAATAAATTAATATACATATTTTTTTATTTTTTTTATTTTTAAATCATTATAAAAGAAACGGTTATTTCTTATTATTTTTATCTGATAACAAATGTATCTTATGGTTATGTCCTCAAAAGTATTTTCAAAATTATTAGGATTAAAGTGAATGAATTTATGGGACTTATTCCTTTTATAGATATATTAAATTTTATATTATGTCATGTGAGACTTTTATATCTGTACAATGCTTTAGAAAATGTGGACATATTCAAATAGTTATAAGTTACTCCTATGAAGTGAAAAAAAGTCAACTACTTAAAAAATACTCCTATAAAGTCGATGGAGTTCAATAGATATAAGTTAATCCAATTAATATTCAATGATTATGGATATCTATAAATTTAATCTAACTTATGTTACAACTGTAAAGAAGTTTGAATTAATCGATAGGGTAATTTTATTTTACGTGTGATTGAAATAATATTTTGAATATTATATCCCAATAATTGACATGATTATTATTTTTCAATTATTCTTTCATAAAATATCATCTATGAAAAAAATTGATTATTTTATATGCATTATTTTATAGTTGGTGTTAAAGAAATAATTTAGATAACATAAGAAGTTAGGCTTTTATTAAATAAATGAAATTTAATTTAGCTTTATGAGTAGATTTGATTACTCTAAGGGTTTCTATGTTTCTTATAATAATATATGTCTATTTTAGAATTTTTTTACACTTTGGTAATAAGTTTAATGATGTAGATCTATTTAAATAGTAAATTATACTTTTGAATCAATATTATGAGAGGGGTGGAGTTGTAGTTTAGTTGTTTGTGGTTGTGTGAACTCAAATAATGTGGGCTATAAATAGAGAAACCCATCAAGGAATGAATTATTCGTAAAGGAACATGTCATTTATAAAAAATTTCATAGTAAAACATCCACCCCAATTTTTGGATCCTAAGAACTTGTCGTGGAATATGGGTTCATAAATACAAAGGAAATGATATTTAATGTGTTGTGATGTTCATTTCATTAGAAGTTAACCCTTTCCATTTTCATCTTCAAGGTGACACCAGTTAATTTTGGTTATTTATAAAAAATTTCAAATATAAATATAATATTGATACCATATTTGGGAATGTATTTAATGATGTATTTCATGAAAAATATTTTCTAAATTACTTCATTTTTGGATTGAAAGATAATTTTTTGAGTTAAAACCGAAGAATGATAAATCAGTGATTGTTCTTTAAGAAAATTTACCAAATATGATAAATATATAGAAACGTTTTCCATTAAATTAATGTAATATTGATATATTCAATTAATTTTGATAATAAGATTATGAAAGACCTTAATTACCCTTGAAATTTGGATTTATAATGAATTCTTTTTGTGTGCTAAAGGGGATGATATAGAGTTTCTTTTATCTTTGGTGTCCCATAAAAAATGATAATAAGAGAAAAAATTGGAGAGTGATGGAGATATATTCAAAAAATAAATTTCATAGTAAATATCTTCCATGAACTAATTTCAGTAAGATTCATTCTAAGGTGTGTCTGTTGAGATCATTAAAGTATTATCAGAGTAGTAAAATTAGACATTTGTCTTATGATTTTATTGAAACTAATTAAAAAAAAATTCAAACTTGTAATGATAAATATCCAATGAAACATTTTATATGTAACAATATGGAAAATTATGAAAGATTTTTTCTAATGAATATTATGAAGGATATATATCATCATGAATGTAATAATAAGGGTTCATGAAATAATTTTCTATTACCTCAAAAAATGTTGGAGAATAAAATTATATTTTGATAGAAATATTACCTATTTTTTAAAGTATTCCAATGTCTTTTTCAATTTCATCACTATACATTCATGAATTTGTATTTAATATTCTATAAAAATGTAAATAAAAAATAAACAATAATAATAGAAATATTTTTAAAGAGTTATGGTGGATATGTTAAAAATAGTACTTTATAAAAACCTTCATATTATAATATATTGAAAAGTATTTATTATAAATATTGTTTTCTTAGAGTTATAGGATTTTGATGTTATTTTAGGTATAGATTGGATTTAACATTATTATGCAAAGTCATATTACTTGGATAATGAAACCATATTCACTTTTCTGAGTGAGATTCAATTCATATATAAAAATGAGTTCATACATATGATAATATAGGAATATGCTAAGAAATTTTTTAAATATGGGGGGAGAAAGATATATTTTAATTTCCATTAAGAAAAGGTAAATATTTATCTTAGTGATATGTTGATGGTAAATAAATTTTTTAATGTATTTCATGATGATCATCCGGATATTAATCCAAATAGGATGTCAAAAATTACTATTGACATTGTTATTTATGATCAGAAAACATCTGAATTATATTATCTAATAGCCCTAGTAGAGATATGATAACAAAACGGGAAATTACATAAATTACCTAATAAGTGTTTCATCTTACCTAGAACATAACATTGGATTGATGCTATTTTCATTGTTAAAATTGGATTGTTTTATGAGAATTTTTATTAAAAATATAGTGTTAAAAAATATTACAATTAAGAAAAACTATATGTTTCCTTGAAATTATGAATTGAATGAACAGATCCAACCTAATCATTATTTTTTCAAAGTTTATCTAAAATCTGGATATAATCAACTAAAATGTATTTAAGATGAAATTTCAAGGACAATGCTTCAGGAAAGATATTGACATTTTGAGTTTATTTATTCTTTTCATGATAATAAATTAAACTATTGTATTTTTGGATCTAGTGAATAGAGATATGTTCTGGATTCAAGATAATTTTTTTATGGTATTCACACCCGTTAATATATTATATTTTAAATGTTATTATGATCATGAATAGTATCTAATGATTATTCTGTATACATTAAATGAGGATAATATATATTGAAACTTTATCACATATGAATTTTTGCTATGGAAGTTTTCATTCATTATGAATATTTTCTCTAAATTTTTAATAACAATCCATCTGCTAAAAAAGTTCTTGAAGACTATAAAGCAACAATAAATATCACTAATAATTGATGTTTTATTGGATTACCAAGTTTAAATTTAGGGTTTTTTGAAAACATTTATCGGATTTCCATCCCAAAAACCTAGTTAACCAAAAAATGAGTTAAATAAAGTTTGAAAATTCAGTACGATGAATGTTTTTAGTAAATAAAAAATAATATTAGTTAATTATCTAGAGATAACCTTACCATTAATGAATGTGCATTTTTTTATTTACAGTCATTCTTCATTAAAGGGTTTTTGTAGTTTTTTTATAAAAAATGACCGGGTTATCACTTATGAATCATGAAAGATAAATCCTGTGATAAAAATAATCCAATGCATGATCATGAACTTTTGGTTATAATTGCTTCTTCCATAAATCATTTATATGGGTGGAAATGTTAAATATATTTTCATCATAACTTTTTAATGTATATATTCTCCCAAAAAATAGTTCAACATAAAATATATATATATATATATATGAAAATGATAAATAGTTATGGTTAAATAATTAACTAGCATATATATAATGTTAATAAATTAGATTTAAAACATAGATCTTAATGTTTTTATTAAGGGTCAATTTTATGATATTTATGATGTCCCTTGCCATGTTAAACAGATTATTAATTATTATTGTTTTTCCTCTATTTAGGATTTCTGGATTTGGGAACCACACCACTTTGGTATGCTCACCTATAAATACTTCTACACTCATGTAAATACTATTGTGTAATGTTTATATTTTATTGGGGAGTTTAATAGGAGAATCATTCCTCCTTCTCGGCTCACTTTTTCTTGGAGACTGGCTCATGGAAGAGTCCTTATTGACTTCAATTTACAGGTATGTGGTATTTATCTTTGTTTTGTTTATAATCTCTTTCATCAGAATAGAGAGGACATGGATCACCTATTTTTGAGTTGTGATACAGCGACCTCTATGTGGAAGGAAATATATGATATTTTTTAGGTACAAATGATGAATATTTTTGCAGTTCAAGACATTGTTAAATGTATGTTATGCCTCCATTTATCTCATATTTTATTGATTCTTTTTCTAGTTTCTACTGCTAAACTTGTTCATTCCCTTTGGATGGAGAGAAACAATGTACTTCATGATGGAGTTGGCTTCAATCCTCGAGCATTCCTTACTGGATTTTTTGTAGTTATGAAAATGTAAAGCTTCCTCACAAAGCTTAATGTCACAACCCGGTGCATGATTTTTCAGTTCTATGTTATATCATGGATACAGGTAATTTTCTTCCTCTATTGGCTACTATTGAAGTTTTTTTTGTCCTCTTTTTTTGGGTTGGATTAAATTTAATATTGGTGGCTCTTCTAGAGGAAATCTGGGTCCTTAGGGCATGGTTTGGTTTTCAGGAATAGCTTGGGTGATGTTTTGGGTTTCTCTTTTAGTTCTTATGGTATTGCCTCCTCTCTTGAGTCTAAGATGCTAGGAGTCATTTCTACTATAAATATGTCTATGCTGAGTGGTTTGAATAGGATATGGTTGGAGTGTGATTCCACCACAGTTGTTCATGCCATAAGAACCTCTTCTAGTCATATCCTTTGGAGGATTATGAATAGATGGATTAATTGTTTGAAATTTCTCTTATATATTAACTTCGTTATTACCCATGTTTTTAGGGAGGTAAATGCTCTTGATATTATTATAGATAACAAAAGAGCAGATGGAGAAATCATTCTTGGTCTGATCAAATTCCATATGATGTCATCCCTATTTTCACAGGTATAAATGTAGTTTTCCTTCTTTTAGAATTTTTTTATTTTTTTCCCTGATTGAAAATATTGATCAGCATGTCACTTTTTACTTCTTGATGATATTCTCCCTTTTCATAAAATGGATTGTGTCATATATCTTATGTTTTGTATTCTGTATATTTACTATTATTTTAATTAAAGGATACTTTCTTTCGGGAAAGGCATTTTTCTTCCTTTTTAAATGGTAGCTAATTATATTTGGAGATTCTTGACTCATATTTTTTAATTCTATCCAGGCAGGTTTTTCTATTTGGAATAGAGTTCTGGGGGTTGGTTTTATTTTGTTTTCTGGTTATTTGTCACAGGTTCAATTTTTTTACTTCTTGTTTATCTCTCAATATTTTTTGGTAGTTTTGATTCTTTTAATGTTTTTTTATCGTGGTTGATGTTTTTATTAGTTTTCTCTCATGGAATACCTGAGATGATTGGTTTCAATCTTCATTTTTAATTGAAAATGGAATGGATGGGTTGTTGTGGCTTGGTTCTTACGGATATTCTACTAGGTGTCATTATAAAGAGACACTACATGTAGTCATGACAGTACTTGGAGTCACAATAGAGAGATGCTTCTTGGTGTCACGATAGATGCATGGAAGAATCCACAAGTTTATCTCTGGCCGTGTTCAGTCCTCTTAGGGCATCTTTGAGTGGGTGCAGAGAGCATATAGCTTTTTGGATGGGAGATAAGGCTTTCCTTTCACCATCATGCTCCGCCCTATACTGGTGATTTTTTCCTCCCACTGCCATGAGGGCTTGATCAGCATGCACATGTACACTTTCTCAGTCCTTGGTTTTGCAATGCACTTTTCTCCATGATCTTCTGTATTTTTTATGGCTCTGGTGGTGTGGTTGTTTCTTAGGATATGATTTTTATTGATTTTTTGACATTGAGGTTTTGGGTCTTTGATGTTAAGGCTTTTTGTGCCCCAGGAATGTTGGTTTTGCTGGGTTGTCCCCTTTTCATTTTCCAACAAAAGGGGGTAGTGATTTTTTCTAATTAACGAAGGTATTTTCCCCATATTTTAAAAAAATGATAATAAGGTAGAAGATTCTTTGAATTTTAAAAATAACACTTCATTAACCCTTTCACATTTGTAGAATGATCGAATGATTTAATGAATATGATTTTATGGTTTGTTTATCAAAAAAATATATTTTTCTTTTTTTTATGTTATTAGTATAATAATCCTTGTCAGAAAGAATTAATAAGGATAAGAATGATGAATAATGATTTTAATGAATGTTATAATTAGTTATTCATGAATCGTTCTTTGAGATTAAATATGAAGAATAAGTTTTATATTATTTGCAAAGATCATTTCCATAACAAGTGATTTTCCTTTATAAAAGGAATTGTTAAATGAATCTCATAACTCTCTTTTTTCTATTTATCCTAGAAGAAACAAAAATCAGTTGATATCTTTTTAAATATTATTGTTTTTAAAGAATGAAGATATATATTTTTTTGCTTAAAATATTTTACATTCCAACAGGTTAAATTTGAATGAAAACTATATGAGGGGATGATTCATATATTTTCATTACCTTGAAATGGGATACTAAATCTACGGATTTCATTATGGGATTACCAAATAAATGAAAACGTAATAGTATAATTATTATTATTATTTATCATTTGACTAATTCTTCCAATTTTAGTTCTCTTGGATATGATTTGAATTTGTATAATACTCCACGACATCATCCATGAAATATTGTTAGGTTACATGAATTTCAACTCTCTCTCTGTTGTATTTCAACGTGATCCATGATTTACATCCTCTTTATTAGAAGTACCTTCAAAATAATTTCAGTACTCTGTTGTGTCTCTGTAAAACTTTTCATCTAAAATCTAGTGAAATAGAGATAAAATTTCAGACTTTTGAGTATAATATTATAGCTTTACCATTGGGTTATTAGGGAGTTTTGGATCATCAATCTTAATTAGTGGAATTTTATTATAATAACATTTTCATTCTAGTGTATGGATATAACTATTTGAGGCATTATGTCGATAGAAATGTTGAACTCTAGTATGTTTCAATGAATTCAAGAAGAATATTTTTTTGGACCTAATTTAATAGAAGATATGGTTGATGGGTAAATATGATCTAGAACCATATGTGTTAATCTTAAAGAAGGAATAATATTTATTTAGATAAAAAGATTAAATATATTTTTTTAGGTAGGAGGTCATGTTTTAATAAAATATCTCCAAGAAAAGGTGTGATTTTTTATGGATGAAAAAAATTATATCTCTGGTACATGGGACTAGATAAAATTCTAAAGAAAGTGGGATAATTTTCCAATCATTTATTCTAAACACCATGTTTATCTCTGGTACATAATATGTTAAATTTTTTATTATTAAGATACTATTTACCAGATCCATCTCAAGTTTTTTTATGAGTAGATACAATTAAAATATAATCTATATTATCCTAGTTCATATTTTTTTCATAAATAAAAAATTTCATGGAATAAATTAATTCACCATTATGATGTTTTATGGGAGAACCATATAATTAAAGAAGGAATATAGGAGCCTAAAGATGATATGAGAGAAAAATTATCTCTATCAACATATCAATTAATAAAATTTCAAGGATGAAATCTCTTCAAGGATGATAATGTTACAACCAAGATAACTTTTAATGATAAATATATTTCATCTATAATTTATATTCATCTTCATCTTTTTTATTAATATTGATAATAGTTATTCATATATATATATATATTTTCATTTTACAATAATAAATATAGTTTTTATTTTGAATAATTTTTTCTCCATATTTTGTATGTTTTATTTATAATTATAATTTTTTAATTTCAATTAGTTGAAAAGAAATTCATTTTTATTGATCAAGTAAATGATCTCTTAGGGTGGATTTTTTAATTTATAAGAAAATGTTAATTATTATGAGAAGAGTGAAAAATAAATATTTTTCATAAACTATCACTTTGATAAAATTATTATCATATAATAATGAAATTAATTTTTATAAAAAATTATAAAAAAATAAATAACTAAAAATTAAATTAAATAATTTATAAAATATTATATTAAATTTAATAAGCTATGTATTATATTTTGAAACCTATGTAATGTTTTACTCTAATAAAATAATTTATTCTTACCTTTTTCTTAAAATATGTATTAAAAAAATTGGGATTTTAACAATTTTCATGAAAAATAATATTTCTCTTTTAATAAACTAAATATTTCACGAGGAGAAATTTGATACATAATATTACTATCAACTCATTTTTATGTTTAAAAATTCATTTTTTTAAAAAGAGTTTTTCATTACATTTAAATTAATTATATTAAAATTACATTTTCTCATTTTCTGAAATTTAAAGATTTAAAATTAGGTTCATATATATATAATACATCTTTTAAATTAGTGAATAATTTAAATTTCATTTTGTGTCATAAAGACAAGTTACCATCGTAATTATCAAGTCACCTAGATAAGAGGTTAAATGAGGTTAAAGGGTAAAATATTTGGGATGTGGTCAAAAAATATTATTTATAATATTTTCAGATTATTTTATTTTGAAACAAATTACCACATCTTTTAATTTTTTACTCTTTAGAGAAATTTTTTCAAATGATACCCTTATATTATTTTAAAGTGTTGAATATTTACAGGAGTTTCACCCCCTTTACATAGAAAGGTTCCCTTTACCCGTCATTTCCCTACACGCATTGGGTAAATTATTTCTATGAATATAGTAAAAAATATATTCCTAACTATATTTACCATTTCCTATAGGTCTTATACATATTAACTTACAAAACCAATAATTATTATGTTGTAATCCAAATAAAGATATTCAAGTAAGAGGAAAAGGGAATTACTGAGTTTTTTCAAGTTTATTTCTTATTTCAAGACCATAAAATCATATATTAACATATTAATATAACTATATAATAATATTTACTATAATTAAATGTTATTAGTTCTTTTGAAGAACATTTTTCCTCATTTCCTTAGGTAAATGAAAACTCGTCTCATGAATACGTGTGGACTAACATCTCCGTCATCGACATATTTCGCTTTTCATTATCACCACACATGGATGGTTATAGTGATAGAAAAAATAAATTATTATGATATTAGTAACATAATTATGATTCATTAAAGATAAAATATCATCATTTTTATTTCTCTCTCATCACTTAGAAATTGAGATGTCACTCTTGTTTATGTGTAGACAATCACCTCTATGAAATGACGTGTATAAATTTTCATGAATTCCTTTTATAGATAGTTTTAAAAAAATATTAAATTTTATAATATAATAAGTATAAAATTATTAATATTTTGTATATTATTTAATCATGATCCTTTTGACCATGGTCATCCTAACAAATTTATTGTTGAGACTATGAACCGAATGGCAATAAAATCTCGTACTTAAGCATAGCTATTTTAGTAACCAAATAAAACCTATTAATAAAAGAATAAAAATGAATAAAAATTAGGTAATTAAAATAAAAAATTTCCGTAATCAATTATTTAATTAATATAAATTTACTACTCATAATTTTATAGAATGTAAATGGTGATTTGGGACTCATGTTATGGGAATTTTCCTTAAAACCTTATTTTATTTTTTTTAAACTCTACCTCATATGTGTCCCTGTTCTATTACTTATTTTATAAATGTTATTATTATAATATAAATGAATTATTAAGGGTATTTTCTATTTTCCTTGAATTTATTTAAATTTTTTTAAAAGGAATATTCTTTACATTCCATGCACAAATCATGTTGTCCTTATTTAAAAAAGTGAAAAAATGTTATTTAAAAGTTTACCACAACATAATTTTTTCCCACCGTTATTGTCATTATTATTTATTATTATTACTATAAAATATACCATTTTTTAAAATAAAATTTTATACCCATTATTTTAGGAAATTTTATCTTTTTAAATTTTTTCTCATGAAAAGGATATTTCACAAAAAAATTATGGGATAAATTAAAACGCTTATACTTCTGGTTTTGAAATTATATTTTATGAGTTTTATAATGAAATATAATACACCATTTTATTCCTTTTTTCAGAGTTCTTATAAATTTTAAATTATGACAGGGATCCATTATATCCCTATAATGTGATGTGTAATATGTATGGAGTGAACACAATAAAATTTACTTCACTGAAGTGAACATAATAAATTTGTTATAAGTTACTTCTATGATGTCAATGGAGTTAAATTGTTTAATGTTACTCATAAAAATATGTAATTATTAAGGATATTCATCAATATTAGTTACTCCAATAAATAATAAGGAAATAAGGATGAATGTTATTTCATTGTATGCATCATATAAATAATGACATAAATATGATATCAAAATTATGATCCATGATTATTACTATGACTTTATATTTTCATTTAAAATTTCTTATGAAAAAATTTTGGACAATGAAGTTGATTATTGATTTAGTAATAGATTATTTTAGCTAAATTTCTATTATGTGAAAAAATAAAATTTTATATTGGATTTCATGTTTTTCAAGATTTAAATGGGTTTCTATTATTTCTTTTTCGGATAATGATATTTGTGTTCTCCTCCCAAATTTTTCCATGTTTTTTAATAATCCTAATGATATATAGGAACTATAGAAATATAAAACTTTTATATATGAATTAAAATATTTAATGAAGCTATTATTTCAAGAGTGAAAAAATTCCATAAAAATAATAACCCATTTGTGTGGAAAAATGTACATTGTCGCAAAATGTACACTTGGTTCAAAAATTGATTTCCAAATTATAAAAAATTGTAATCATAAAATATCAGATGAAAATAATATTGTACAAACCATTCTATTAAAATAATATTTATGGGTTTATTTTATGGGTTTTTATATTTTATCAAGTGTCAAGTGGTCCATTAAAAAAAATAGAAATGAACATTAAAAATATCTTTGAAAATCACCCAAATTTAAATACTTTGTTAAAAAATTACACCTCTATTATGATTCGATTGAAAAAAAACATCTCTTTCATTATGAAAACAAATAATACTTCGTTTATAATATTTTAAAATAAAATCATTAAACTCCCCCCCCCCCCCTGTTAAATTATCATCTAATTCATTTTTAAAAATCGTCATGGAAATTTTCCGAAACACATGGAATATAAAAAAATATTTTAAAGAGGAATTAATAAAAAAATCATAGAAAAATCCATTAATAAAAGTAATGAAAATAATAAAATTATTTTATATATCATTTTAGGGTCTCCAACATAGCTATATATTAATAAAAAATGAATTTATAAACTCAATCACTTCTTAAAATTTTTAAACAATGGAATTTTACAAAAAACATTCCCCAAAAAGGAAAAAATCACTCACCTTCAACGAAGAGATACTAACCTAGAAATTTGATAACCCATAAATTACTTAAAACCCCATATCACCAAGATTAGATTCATCGTAAAAACTAAATTGGACCCACATTGAAATTAAGGATCACTAGAGAAAGAAAAACCAGTGGGGGAGGACGAATATAGAGAAAGTGAAGATGAAATGAGGATCTCACCATCTAAAATATATTCAAATGATTGTAGGAGGAGAAAAATCCATGGTTGAAATTGGGGAGAACTCCCTTGATAAAATTAATTACTTGGATGAATTATGGTGGAGTGATGGAGGGTCTGAAAAACTAAAACTCAAAAAGAGATGAATTTGGATAATAAAAAAATTGAACATAGCATCGGTGTGTCAGGGTGTGGGCTACCCTATAATAGTGTGACATTACTTTCAAGAAGAAATTTGGGATCAAATAACTTGTTTTTATCAGGGTGCGATGCTACCTTTTTTGAAGTACACCCCCTCTCGGGTTGACCTCTCATGGTTCAACACCTAGTCATTTAACCTCCCCAAGAAATGATTCTGGTGTGTGGGTTTTTCAGTTATATGACCTCCCTATCCAAGTATGATTTGATTCTTATTAGAGAATAAGAAAAGGAAAAATATAATGTTCAATAATTCCACACCTACTACGGAGAGACCACCTATATTCTAAAATTTTAGGCCACCCAACAAACTCATTGTGGAATAACTCATATTTTTCAAGCTATTTTTCACAAAAAAAAATACAGAGCTGTAAAAACCCCAAAAATACCCCCAACTCTTAAATACTCTAAATAATTTTGAAATTAAATTATATAATATTATAAAAAATAGTGGCATGGCGGAGTTACATATGGTTACAACTATCATAATTCATCTTTGTATTCTTCAACATTATAATATGACCATCAAAGAAGCTATTTAATGGATCAATTTAAAATAATTAATTGTCAAGTTGAGTTAATAATTATTTTAAATTAAGTATTGATTATATGTGAATATGTATTCAATATTAATAGTAAGGGTTCCATCATCTATTTATGAGTATTTTAAATAATGAAACAGATGAAAAAGTTCTTTAGGAATAGGTTTTACCAAATATAATACACCCTATAAGCATCAACTATATAAACTATGTAATAACTTTGGATATATTATGTTAGTCCATTGATTGTTTCAATATATATCTATAGTTATATGAGCTGATTCATAACTATGATTGAGTGTCTTGAGACCATAGAATTAATATGTTAAAAATATTAATTTATTTTAAATCATGTGTAAGCATCGTTCCATTTTAAATGGTTTACAATTTTTAGGACCACATATGGGAAATTTGTGACAATATTTGATTCAAAAACATTGGGCTATCCCTCATCTAAAAATAAGGCCAGTCAGCATTGGATGTTCCCTATGAGGTGATAGTGGTAAGATGCATTTAATTAAATAAATAATTTATTTCATTTATTTTAATTAAATTACCAATCATACCCGAATCCCACTGTAAATATTTTATTTAATTGAAAATATTCATTGGTAGTCTCATAATACTATGAAATTAGAGAGGATGGGAAAGAATTCATCCTTAATATATCAATACCATAGATGTATGTTGAAATGATCAAGATGAATGATGAGGTATATAGTGAAAGAATCGATCCTTCTTTGTCACTATAAATTGTAATATTCCACCATAATTGATCCCTAATTGATGTAAGGCTCAATATTTTTAGTTTTTGGCCTATTTTATTGGTTATCATGTATTCGTATATCTGATTTATATTTATTTGTGATTAACCACCCTTCTCATGAGCCTAATATCTATGTTAAATTATTTAAATTAGTTTATATTTATTATTCCATAGTATCACCCTTGAAACTATAAAATTTTCATTTTAGGGGATCACATCATCAACTTTTCTAAATCTCTATTCCATTATTACTTTTTCAAATTATTAATCGCTCACCAAATGGATTTGCATTTTGAAAATTATAGGGTGAGTATTTTCAAGATAAAACTACCAGATTCATGGTTTTTCATGGTTGATGGAAGGATTAATGATTTTTTGGTAGATTATTATGGGTTCATGGTTTTTAGATAGTGGATACATGTTTCAGGATCCCAGACGGATGCTGACACATGACGAACTCCCACATTAGTGTTTGGATTCTGATTTATGGACAATGATGGCAGGGAATCGATAACTAAAGATGGTTTCCACTAATTGCTACTGTTAAAATGATTGTATTTTCAATGGTGAGGGTGGATCTTGATCATTGTGAAGAAATAAATTTTTCAAAAAATTTCCCAAATACGTGTTTCTTATCATAAAGAAATGAAAACCGTATAGACCATGTTCTGGTAGTGACTTGGGTTTATTCCATATTAAGGATCACACTACTTCTATTTAAGACCGCAGGCCTTGTGACAATACCTTGTAATATAGAATATGTTCCTATTGTAATCACCCTGGATCCAATGGTGGTTAGACACACCATGTCACTTTAAGAGCACACTGTGTGGTTTTACATTTCTATCGAAGTTGTGTGCTAGGTGAACATACCTGAGACCCCGAGTTTTCATACGTGTTGTGTGGCCATATAGACAATTACTACATGTTTTTAAGGATTCTTAGGATTTATCCTATGGATAAATTTATCAAATGATGAGGCAGGGTAACAGTATTTGAACCCCTTTACATGCTATGTACATCTCCCATAAACTTCAACCTTTTGAATATCATTCCTTAGGACTTGGATTTTGACTCAAAAGAAGCCTATACTATGTTTTTTTTTCATGTAGAATGTTATTTTTCCCTTTTTTTGGAATATGATATATGATGTGAGGAGTTCCATTTTTGAACCTTGTTCATGAGATACTTGAGAAATGATAGTTTTTTAGTAGGATAATTATTATTATATCTAGGGTAGTACTCCCTTATCGCACTACGTAGAGTATCCCCCCATAATCTCTATATAAATTCTGTTAGTACTCCCCAACACTACAGAAGGGTGTGGGTCCTCAATCTATGAATGGGTACTCCTTCGACATTTAGATCAAGGTGGGAGAAGGTAATCCAAATGAGTTGTGTCTCCTTCAAATGTGGAGCAAAGAGGCCAGGTGAAATCTCATTCACATAGATTCTATCAAGGTTTTCATGATTCTATCATCAAATATGGACTTTTTTATCTTTATTTGGAATCATTTTACTTTGTTGAGATATTGATATTAATGTCCCCTTTATCTCATATCTAGGTTTCCTTATGAAATTATATGTACATTGGGTTCTGTTTCCCTCTTGGTATGGATGAACTTGACTATTATATTATCCTTATATTACTCCCATTTTGGTTTTGGGGCATCCTACAAAGTATTTATATACTCACCCTTGAATGGGATTTTCCATCATTTGCATTGTATCATGAAGAGGACAAAAATATCAAAGGTTACATCAATATAGCATAGTGAAACATGGGTTCATTGACCTTGTTTAGTGATCAATCATGGAGATCATGAGACAACCTCTCTTCAACATTCTTTTTTTTAGTTTTTTTTCAAGATGGGTCTTCATTTATAGCTGGGAATGTATGTTTTTCATTGACTTTTTTTATATTTTCTTACTCTACTATTATAGCTAATATCTTTTCATGGATGGTAATACTATAGATATTGAAATCTTTATCTACTCCTCATCACTTTTTCATTTTTACTGTTGTTTGTTTTTATAATAGACAATTAGGATATGGAATTCCATTTCATTTAATTTCTTCATTATTATTTTTTTACACATTATCCTAGTAGAGGATGGATTTGGGTTATCACATCAAATATTATGCTATCCAGGTAGGCCTTAGTGAGCTGGTTTAGGAAAAAATAGTATTAGAGAAGTTCATCCTCAGGTGGTTGTTAGAATTTGACCCATTGTGTGGATTGTTTTGAAAATATAGGTTAATGGGGATGGATTATCTCTAGTCTGGATTTTAGGCAGTGGAACAAAGTGATTGTGCAAGGTCTAATGTTTCCTATCACCATGGTTATGAATACCATCTTGTCAACTTGGTATACCAACACATCGGTTACAAGAAACAAATGGTACATGAATCACATAGTCCAGACTCCTTCAATAATATTTCATGATTCTTCTCCCCATATATATTATCATCTAACCATGGTATTTCATGATCAATTTTAGGATAACTCTTCATAGTTATAATTCCTTGTTACTGAAATAGGATCATGGAAACTATAAATTGAGTGATTAATCCTATGTGTAGGGGAAATATAATGATGTTTTTACTCTAGGATAATAGGGAGAAGTTCTGATTCCTATCACGAAGATGATAGTGGTAGTGGGTCAGGATGAATATGCTCACATGGTTAGTTCACTATGTGATATCTAGGGACATTGACAATTGAGTATTCATGGTGAGATAAACACTTAGGAAGTAAAGGATTGGATTGAGTTGGTGTTCAGAGTTGTTGGTCATATTTTAGACCCTGATGGATCATGTGGTGGTACTTGTGGCCAGACATATTCATTGGGAAGTAGGTTTTTTGTGGAGTCTGATGAGGAAGACCCATGCTGATATAATTCACCCATGTTCAGACTCATAGAACCTATTTCAATATTAGTGTTACCTTTCATGAATATGGTCTATATGGATCTATAATCTTCTCAAGATGTAAGAGGGTGTTATCATGGTTTCTAATTATTCCACGATATTCATATCTCTATCATATTACACACTCGATATGGTTCAAGATGGTTTATTCTATAAATTAAATTTTGTGTAGGAACTTCATATGGAAATTCATGTCAGATTAGTCTCCTTATGACTTCGTACTTATTCTAAATTATTGGAATGAGCTGTAATTACCATGTTTTTTCTAGTAGAGGGGAGTCAAGAAGCTAGAGTTATAGGAGGAAATGATTTTTCATAGTCATCTATATTATCTAGAATATGAAATACATTTTGGTCTCATAATAGGAGTAATACTCATATCCAAACTCATAAACATGGATATGATGCTTAAGGATCACACATAGTATCAAGTTAGAAAAATTAGGGTCAATGTTTTTCTCATGATAGGTGAGGTCATTAGGATCATGATTTTCTGACATACCACGCAGAGAAGGATAGGGTAATAGTGGATGGAATACAATGGAAGAGTTAGTTTCATGATCTTAGATCTCTCACACATGGCTAGGGAAGACCCTATAGAGGTTATACAAAAAGTGGAACAGGTGGTGCTTTGGAGGGAGGATCTACTGGTGGAGGGTGACCCTATGGGATACTTCACCACCACCAAAATGATTCCCACATCGGTCTTAGAGAGCTGGAGGTGAGGGTTATAGGTAGCTACAGTTTATAAAGGTATATGACCTTGATACTCATGAGATGATCTATGGGATGATATATTTTGTTTCTACACTTACTCTAGTATTCGTAGTCATAGGTGTACACAATTCCTTCATCTGTTTATCCCCCATGTGAAATCTATTACTCCTAATCGGGGATTTTGCCCTTCATCTACGACTATAGGTTCTTAATGGGAGTGACTATTCTATGATTCATATGTGTCGGTAGTGATTGACGGACCTTGGTGGATTTACATTCTTTTGGGGTCTATTATTCATCATGATGACACATTATGGCATCAACATTAGTATGGGATGGTTTCCTATGGTTGTATAATAGATAGATATTTATCCCAGACTAGTTAGATTTACTCATACATATGGTATGAAATTCACCATTCGAGTTGATCGAGGTATCCTAGGTAAGTGAGTGGGCCCTATTAGGATAAAGCAACAGCCCAACACCCATCAATTGACAATATTATCCCATGGTATATTGTCATCTTTAGGAATATTGCATAATTAATTAGTGAATGATTTTATTGAAGTCCTCCCCATTGATGTTTCATAACTACCTCTTTATTATGAGATGAAATTCTCTATCTACATGCACAATGGGACCACATAGATAAATTATCTGACATATAGGATTATATCTTACAAGAAATGGAATATGAGGGTGTAGTTAGAGGACCTTTGGGATAAGTTATTCATTAGACCCAGTCTATCCATGTGGGTAGATCTAGTTTTTATCATGAAAAAATAATATTGGAACTTGATTCTTCTTATTGATTATCATCACTTGAACCACATAATGATAAAGAACAAGAACCACCTTCCAAGGATGGGGGATTTATTTAAAATTATTAGATGCATGAGTTTGTTCTTGAAGATTGATCTCAATTCTGGACACAACCAGTTGAGGGTTAGTTAGGATTATATTTTAATAATATAATTTAGATATCACTACATACATTGTGAGTTCTCAGTAATTCTTTTATGTGTGAGTAATGAATCCACTGTGTTTCTGGATATTATGAACCAGATCTTCTATCTATACATAGAAAATTTTGTGGTTATATTAATTGAGGAATACTCTTTTGCTTCTCTTTAGAGGATGAGAATTAATAGCATCTTATGATGGTTTTATACTTACAGCCTGAGTACCATCTTTATGGATAACTCTCCAAGAGCTAGTCTGGGAACTGTGAGGTTATCTATTTTGGAAACTTCATCTCGATGCAGTGTTTAGTTGTGGATAGAATGAATATTGATGTGGTGATTTCATGGAAGTCACTCAATAGTTTTTCAGTGGTGCATATTTTTTTGCCTTGGTGGGTTACTATAATAGGATCATGTTGTTATTATCTAAATTATCATTCCATTTTTTGACCTTGACATTTAAATTGTAGCCATTTACCATGATAGATCAGCATTAGAAAGCCTTATATGAATTTAGGATGAGGTAGACTAGTTCCCCTATGTTGAGACTTCCATAGGAGTACACTTAGAATTTAGTGTTTTTTATTCCTCTAGTGATTGTCTTAGTTGTGTGTTTTTGTAGAGGCAGGCTATTATCTCATATGGGAAAAGGTAGTTGAGACCCTACATGAATAACTACAGGACTCGCAACCTATCATTATCAGTGGTAAAAGTTTGTCAAAATATATATAGAATAATTATCTCCTTGTTGATAATTTTTTTACTCATACCACAAGAGTCTCATGTAATTATTTACATAGAGAGATCTAAACCTAAGAAATATTCATTGGTTACAGTTCTTGAAGGAATATGACTTCAACATAGTCTACACCGATGAAGGGAAATATAATGAAAGATTACCTTAGTTGGAATTCAGGTTCTTAATTGGTGGAGGAGGTGTCGGAGTAGTAAGGTTCATTATAGATAAACCTAATGAATGAGAGATATAACGTTTTTATTTAGTAAATGGGGGTAAATGCTCTACCATTCCAGTTATTTAGAGGGGATTAGTTGGGAGACAACTACTATGAGGTTATACATGACTATATATTGTCAAGAGATGCACTATATGGGTTTTCTGAATGAGGGGAGCATGTCATCCATTTTTTGCAATGGATAGTGGTTCCAGTCATGTTTTAGGAGGAGGTGAAGTGGGAGTTTAGCACTTCACCATTTGATATATATCCTAATGTGTAAAATATTAACATGGTACTTCAATGGATTATTTTTGTGGGATATAATGTTGAATACTATCCTAATGTTCATCTCTCGAAATACCACAGGTCAGTTGGAAAAATTTGAGCATCAGGTTTCAAAAAAATTTACACTTCCTCATGAGATCCTAGAGTGTAAATAGGAAGTAATATCCATGTAATTTGTGATCCATATACCACTAAATGTAATAGGCCTCAATTCTATATTCGTTAATTGTTACTAACTTGCAAATTCATCGCATTTTTTTTCCATCTGAGAGTAGTTCATGGTTGAGTGTATGGGGTAGTTATATATGTGGTAGATCATCTAGCTTCATGGGGTTACATTGAGGATCATCTATTACTGTGATGATTGATGCATATAAGGATTGTGGGGATTATTTTCAGATGCCATAATGACGTAGTTGATGATGAAAATGTATTTTCACCCCTAGAATAATAGAAAAATAGAGATGATTATCCATGTGTTAGTGGATACAATGAGGGCCAATGCTTTTTACTTTAGATGGAGCTAGGAAGATCACTTTCTATTGAGAAACATTTCTTATAAAAATAGTTATCACTCAATTATCTTCATAGAACATTTTGAAGACCTGTATGAAAGACCATTCAGGTCACTCTTATACAAGATTGGCGTTAGAAATATATCTCTTGTTTGTTCATAGCTATTGTAGGTTATGGAAGAGAAGGATCTAGAGATCATCAAGTGTATATAGATAGTCTCGAGTATATAATACTCTTATTTAGAGCAACATCATGTGCCCATGGGGTTCATCCAGGGAGACCATGGTTTCTTGAGGTTCACCCCAATGATGAATATTTTAGAGGATTGGATAGATAAGAGATTTATAACCAAGGTAAATAGAGATATTAGAGAGCCTATGGAGGGTTGGTGAGGATTCTTATCACTTGGCCATTCCCCCATAGTTGTATTTTTTAGTTAACTTCTTCTATGTGTCATGGTTGACGAGATACATTTATAATAAAACGCATGTAATTGAATTGGGATACCTAGATATCGATGATTGAGTCACATTCATGGAGTTCCGTATAGATATTGAGGATTAGTAGGAGGGGATATTGCATGGACGTACCCTCCCTTTGGTCTTTTTGGTCTGGTAACATAGAGTATGCAGGATGTCTTATGAGAATGTGAGAGCTAGATATGGGCAAATTAACAACACATCTTTTATATAGATTGTGCATTTTGGGGTGAAAATCCTTGAAGTATCGAAGAATTTAATGACTCTGATTTTGATGGATTACTCTTATGAATATTTAGATATATATCTCAAGATTATTTTAGTGAATTCGGTTTTTTTTGGTGTCTAGAAACTCGGGAATTAAAATAGTAAAAATATTAATATTTTTTAGAGACAATGATGGAATCATTTCAATTTAAATAGTTTTTACAATTGGGGGCCACATATATTAAATATGAGACCCCATTTGATTCCAGAAAACTGGTTCTTCCCTAGGCACAATATAAGGTTGGACAAAATAATAAAGACTATGGGATTTGACCGTTGAGGGGTGATTTTAATAAAATAAATAATTTTATTTATTTACTTTTAACAAATGATCTAACATAGGCTAATACCTTTATAAATATTCTACTATAGTAAATCTATAGGGTTATTTTCATAAAACTAGGATATCACAGATGTGGAGGTATAATTATTCCATTATGGATTGATACTGAAGAACAATGATGAATGAATCAAGGTGAATCAAGAGGTAGGCACCAATTGATACACACCTTATTAATTTCCAAAAAATTATCAATATTCCAATGATCGACCCAAAATCGATATAGTTCTTATTATTTTCATTTTTCTCTACATTTAATTGATGAGAATGGATTTATATAAGTAATATTAATTGATCTATGATAACCATCACTTCGTATGATCCCCTTTTATAAAATAATTTTTTTAAATATTTTGAGATTTTTTATTCTATGATATGACATAGGATTAAACACCAAAAAAATATTTTTATTCAGGATGAGTGTGCCTAAAAATTCTCATGACCATTGTTCATTTCTTTTCTCATTATTCATCATGTTCATTACTATTAGCAAATAGGTTTGTACTTAGACATTATAAATGTTCTTTTTAGCTTAATTGAATCATTGGATTTATGGTTTTTTGGGAAAATTATAGAAGGATTGAAGATTTAGAGATGGATCATGATTGTAGCATGTGTTTCATGTGGTGGTTATGGGTTTCGAGGCCCTGAACAATGGTAGACATGAAACAGACTCCAGTGTGAGTGATCAAATTTTTTTTTCATCTATAAGAGGATAGAAATTTATGGATAGAGATGATTTATAGCAATGTTGGGTGTTCGAAAAATAGTACATGTTGTTTCGAGGAAGGATCTAGGATCCTCATTGACGAAATGAAATTTTCAATAAATTTCCCAAATATAGGTTTTCTATCTCCGAGAAACACACGTTGGGTAGTCCGAAGTTCCACATCATCTTGGGTTTTGGAAAAGTTAAGGATTACATTCCATGTGTCTAGTTCCACATTTCATGTGAAACTTCATGGGTAGCCAATTTATGTTCCATCTATATATTATATGGGACCTTGTGTGTTTAGAAGCACCATGCACATTGGGGACACATCATGTGGTTATGCTTGGCATACCAAGTATTGCACCAGATGTACATACCCAAGACATATTTTTCACAAACACACTGTATGCCCATGTGGACACACTATGAAGTGGGACATGGTTACCCAAGTTATGTACAATTGAGAAAATTCATATACTCTGAGGTGAGGCCAAGCATTGTTTAACCCCATATACATGTCATGTACTTCTCCCATAAAAATATTTCTTTTGAAAATCCTTCTTTAAAAGTCATATTTTGGCCTAAAAATATCTAATACAATGTGTTTTTTCATGTAAAACGTGATGTTATCCTTCATTATGGACTCTAATATCTGATGCGTGGTTTTATTAGTGTATTAGTTATTCAGATAACACTTGAGTGATGACATTGATTAGGAAAGATCATCGGTGAGATATTAGGGTCTGTAATCCCATACCAAACTAGGGTGTGGGGCCCCCATACTCTTTATATAGGTATATTTTGAAATACCTCATACTGTAAAAGGGTGTGTGTTCTCAATCTATGGAGGGGTACTCCCCCGTCTTTGAGTTTTAGTGGGGAGCGGGCCCTCTATATGAGTTTTCCCCCTTTAGCAATGTATTATATCAACAAGTTGTGGGGGCCTCTAGATATATTATTGTGACAATTTACATGATGTTGTAAATTACAGATTAAATTTTGGATCCTTTGACTTAATAATTAAACATATCTATATATTGGTTAAGGAGATCCCATTTCCCTCTAATCAGTTTTTTATTGCAAGTGTATATATACATTGGATTTTGATTCCCTCTTTCTATGAGTTGGGAATACTATTATAAAATATATTTACGTCTCCCTTATTGATGATTAGGGAATCATATTGGGAATGATTATACTCACACTTGAATAATATTTTCCCACATTCAGTATTCCATATGTAGAAGATAGATAAAAAGTAGGTGACACCAATGTTGTTTAGTGATGCTTGGATGTGTTGACCACAATCCGTGGTCGGAAATGGATATGGGGAGTCTTTCCCTATTCATCCTTCTTTTTTCATTTTTCTAGGTTTTGAATTAATTTATTGTTAGGTTTGTATTTTTTAACATTACATTTTGGATTATATTTTCATAATCCTTTGTATTTTGTAGAGTTTTTCTAGGCATGTTAATACTAATGTTGATTCTATCATTATTAATTCATCTTTAATTTTCCATGGATATGAATGTGTGTGTATATGCAGGTGAATTATTTTAAGGCCTCTAATTTCAACTTATTACTTCTAAATCCTTGCATCTAGTGACTAAAATATTGGATGTGGGCTTAGGGTTATCACACCTGATTTTCCACTGGTTATGTATTCCCTAATGATTCAATTCTTGAAAATATATAAGGTTACTTGTTATACCAAAAAAAAATTTAACTTATACTATAATGTTTCTGGTCACCATTTATAATGTATCTATTTAGAAAATATCCTTAAAAATCTCATCACAATAAATATAATGTCATAATAACAATAATTGTGATTTATATATTTAAATAATTAGAATCTACACAAGAATAAACTATCATTCAAAAAAGGGAGAAGTTATATTTGTTTGTAATACAGGGGAACACTCCTTCGTTGATAACCGAACCCTTTTCATCATAGATGATATGTCCCATGGAAGATCACATTTCAGAATTTTTTATTCCAGGAACCAACAAAAATCACATGTGTTCATTATCATGTTGTTAATCTAACTCAACTGAAATCATTATAAAACTATAATTATAACCAGCAAACTATCACAATAACACCAATATCACACTACACCATCTTGAATCATTATCGAATATAACCTAGTTGTTATAGACTATAAATCATCACAATGACACTCATGGATTTCATAATTTTCTCATCAACCTGAAGGGATTAAATTACAACCCATAATCAATAATGTATCTATATGATATCATCTATTTTAATCATGATGGAATCACTAACAAAAAACTGATAAATCTAGTGAACAATCATAATACCACAGACTATCAATCAAGATAACACCAACTATAACTAAATATCCAATATCATAATATCTACGAGGTATTAATTATAATAAATGATAAGGATGTTTCAAAATAATATGTAATAATAAAAAAGACAAACCCATCTCATAGTATCCAACTATAAAATACTCACCCAATATTTTCATTGGGTATGATAATAGATATAGAGAATTCATGCTTGAATACTCTCTCCCACTAATGGAAAAAATAATATAAATATTTTTACAGGGTATTATTCTTATAATAAAATACCATTCATGATCACTGTAATCATCAAACTTTAATCACCCTCATACTCAATAAACTAGGTTTTGTGTCATACTACCCAGTCGATAAAGGAATAGTGATAATGATGGGTGTAGTAAAATTATAGCATGACATTAATTTAAATGATCTACTTGAATTACTACCAACCACCGTCTCTCTTGTCAATTAACTCTTTATAGATTTATATATCTTTAAACCTAATTATTTACACTATTATTCGTTTCAAGAATAACATTATAAATACTATATTTTATGATGAAAAAATTATACACATAACACCTTAATAACTAGATCATTTATAGCTGGTCCACTAGAATCTCCTTGAATACCATAGTTTCCATATCTTTTGTAATATCTTACATGCTAATGTCCACATCTAAAATAATCATGTAGAAAATACTTTAAAATAGGTTCTTCAAATGAACAGATAGAATATATTATTGAATATATAATTGAGAAAATTGAAATTATAGTACGCTCATATTCAATTGTATTGAATCATTGACAATTACAGCATCCTAAAATTTAAAATTCCTAAAAAATATCATTTAAAGGGTCTCAAATGGAATTAAAAATATCACTAGCATGGTCTATGTTGAAAAATGCGTAGTCTAGACAATAATTTTTTTTGTATTAAATACCAAGCCCAAAATTACTATTTTTATAAATAATCAGTCAAAAAAATGTCTCATGGGCCCCTTCTGCAGGTCCTACACTATAGAAAATACCCTTATATGAAGGTGAATCATGGTATGGTAGTTTTAAAAAAATAATTTATTTATGTTATTCTATTCTGAAATGAAACACAATTATCTCTTTTTCTTAAGGAAATATATACAGTAAATAAAATCTTATAGGAGACAAAGAAAAAATTACATGGTTCACCCTCACTCAACTATATATTTGGGGCATACACTCATCAATTTTTCACCATACCAAAGTTAATGGAAAGAAAATATTGTATTCATGTTCAGAGTTGATTCACAATCCCCTATTTTAAAACCAAATTTGATTTAGAACATAGTAATATGTCCCCTAAAGTGTAGACTATATTCCTTTAAAATAATTATTAAATTATTTGAATCGATATAGGAACTATTTTATCTAAAATATATGTGACATGAATGTACTCTTTCAATAATGTGATTAATTAATCTTTAATAAATAACATCGCATCCATTAAAAATATTATTCATATAGAATATTCTCTTTATATAATCGATTATGCATGTTGGTTTTAGAGAATAATGAACTATGTGATTTCTATTTTATTTTTATTGGTATGTATAAGTTTATTATCGTAGTTTAGGGTTCATTTATTTTTTTTTGCAAGAAAGTTGTTCAAATTATTTCATTACGTAACTAACCAATAGGTAAAGAGGAAAGATTAGTTCTCTTAAATCATCTTTCAATGCCTTCTACTCTTCTTAATGAGGATCTTTATGTCTTATTTAAAGGAAAAATAACAAAAATCATGAGAATTATAGAAGATTAATCATTTATTACTTTGAATAATATTGTTCTAAGTAAATATTGTCCATTTTTCTGTAAGTTATATGGAAAATTCCTACCAAAAAGACATGAAGCACACATAAATCATCTTCAAACTAATATAAGAAATATTTAAATGTCCATACCCTACTTTATTACCAATTAAAAAATGATATATCCATTAAAATTTTATATAAATAATTTACATATTCCAATATTTATGTAGGAGTATAGAAAAATTCTTCAACTGTATAAAACTAATGGTTCCCAACATTGGCATAAATATTTTAGTAAATTGTTTCATTTTTTTACTTTCTTTTGAAACATCTCCATTAAAAACCTATTTCTATAACAAATAAAAATCCAACACTAAACACCAATAGAGTTTATATACCCCTTAATTTTTCAATGTTAAACTTTATATAACTTTTTTGATGTGTTTTTTCATGAAACACAACAGAAACTCTAAAAAAATTCAATGATTTTGGGTAATAAAATTTAAAGGGTTATTGGAAACATTTTAAACACCATAAGTATCTTTTAAAAAATCACTCCCTAATTAAAACACATTAACTTTATGTAATTATAGATAGAAATAAATGATTCCTTTAATATCTACCATAAACTCAATTGATCCATTATTGTCCTAGGAAACCTGAGTAACGTGAAAATTAAATCACTATCTTACTTCATTCCAACTCAATCGTTGCTTGGTGCTTGAAATCCATTATAGACATAGATTTACTATATAAAAATATATCAAAACTAAAACAAAAAAATCAAACTATGGAACCATACATGAAACAACCTCCTTTATATCATTAATAAAAATAACTTTCACCACCCTTTCCATTTCTCCCCAAAATAAAGCAATGATGTATTCATCCTAAACACTCTATCTAAAAAAACATTTTTACACCCATTATAATAAATTTAGAGACACATTAAAAAAATTTGAAAGTATATTAAGAGAATCATAATGTTCCCTTTTGACTATAAATATTCAATATCACCCCCATAAATGTTCCAAAAGGTCACTCCTTTGTGGATAATTATATATGGGGAGTTGATAAACTCTGAGAACCATTTGATGCTTCATGAATATCTCATAGGGTGAGTCCATTATTATATTTTCCATAATATGAAAGTTGGTAGGAACATTTCTTATTCCCAGAAAATCTGTAATGGAAGATATATAATTGAGGAATACATGATGTATTTGTATTATATTCTATATAAAACAAAGGAAGAGATGTTGACCACAGCACATGGATTGTGTAAAAATGAAAAGTATGTGTGATTTCATGACCTTCAGAAGAACATTAAAATAGATTATGTGCAACACATTATCGTTTTGATATCATGTGGATACCAATTTAAAATCTTAGCCACTCTTAAGAAGGTGTTCTGAAAAGTATTGGTGATAGAAAAATGTCTACCAAGTAAGACCCTTTGAGTCTTGTGACTTTTCAACCAGTACATGCCTGAAAATCATAAAGATATAATTTCAATTATACAATGAAAATATAAAAATGTTTGAGACATTATGAGGTTATTGATATTCATGAGACTTTCTCATGTGATTCCCAAGACATCACATATCCCTAGTGATAGGTCCAACTTATCATTCAAAAGAAATTTGGCATGCCACCTTCATCATGAGACTAGTTTTGAACATGTCCATTTGATTGTTCACATCCCATTTAGTTCAACAGAAATATAGAGGGGTTATCTATGAAAATTCTCATGAATCACAAAAAAGAGTAGTTATAGGTCATGGGATGAATCATGGTCAAGGAGAGTAGATTCCTTAAACAACACTCGCCCAATTTCACGAGGTCCCCATACCTTGTAAAATAATTATAGAAATTAAAAGTTGAAAGTATAAAGACTCTTGTATATGTTATTATTGGTTTTTTTTTTGAAAAATGGATTATACACAATGATGGATCACCATTGATCATAGAAAGACCCCTCACAAAATTGACATCCTCTCCTGAAGACCCTTTGATAATCTAGCATGGTCTCATGGAGGCTCCCTTGAAAAGCCTTATTCGTCACATAAATCCCCACTGATGAGACCTCTTCATTCATGTGAATTTTGTTCCATAGGAATCCAGATCTCATGAAGACCTATCAACATGTTTTTATGACCTTATGAAAAATCCATCACATGTCCACATTCATAGGAAAAATACCTTTGATCGACTGAGTTCCATTAAACACAACAATGTTGGAGTATTCTTGCATCCATTTATCATAATATGGAACTATGGATGACCCATAGAAGGATCATATGATGAATATGACACAAAACCCCTCCACTGATATTAAATCAAATCATTGAGATATTTTCCACACAAGGTTTCATATAAATTAGGTGGAGAGGTTTATAATGAACTCCCTATAACACAATAATTCATAGACCACATATGGGTTAGAATGGAGGTCTCCTAGGAGAATCCATTCACTTAATAATAATTGAATTCCACTATGTAAAATATGGTGAATGAACAAAAGGATTATTTAGTCTGAATTGGTGCTTCGTGTGATCGATCTACATACCCCACATAAGAATTATGGAATGTTGGAGGTATTATGCAATGGAGGTTCTTCAAGTTGGATGGATCATGAATAACCTAAAATAAGCAGACACTATTAAAACATGTGACACTTATTAATTAAATAATGGAATAAAAACAAAAAATTCTGGGGAATTATGTGAAGATGGATACAGTGATCTTAATGTTCTTTGCATGACTTACCCACATAATGTGGAAGCATGATGACATGTCTCCTAAGTCACATGAAACTCTCTCGAAATGTCACTTCGGTCATGTGTTGTCTTTTGGACATGCCATGAAAATAATGTGATGCTAATAGGTCATGCCACCCATGTCTCCTGAGGTTCATTTTTCTCACTAAAAATCATTTGACGTCTTCTAAACATGTTTTCCTGGTTATGTTGTAGCCCAATACATGTTATCTCGGTCTCAAAATAGAACTAAGGCTTGTATCCTGAGTCTTATGGAAGCCTCTATCATCACTGGCCAATATATTTTGATTTCCTTAGAACATGTCACCCACATTATATTGTAGAACCATGAAAATTCAACCAAATCATGTCGTGCCATCCACATATGTCATATTTCATCATGTGACTTCTTCCAAACATTTCATTTATCTCACACAATATCAATATGTTATGTCTTCTAGCTCATTCGATGGCCACTAGACAAGTCCACTTGGATCATGTGACACCCTTAAAATATGTCAGTTGGGACTCATGATGTCACTAGGGCATGTAAAGTAGCTCTCATGATGTCCTCTAGGAAAATCATCTAGATCATTCGATACCCTCTAGACATGTCATCGTTGATCAAGCGATATCATCTATACTTTCATCCTTGATCATGTGATTTCATCTCAACATTTCATTTATTTTATGACATATCCCTTGGAAATTCAACTAGAAAATGTGATTTTATTTGGTAAATTACATTTGGAAACCGGGAAATTTCTATAAAACCAAATATTTGTCACATGGACACCCCAAACATGTCATTCAGATAATGAAAACATGTCCAAAACAAATTAGTATGTGTCAAGAAGATGTCCTAGGTCATGATAACCTTGATAGGTGGATAAATGAGGGAAATCATAGTATGTAATACTTATTCCAAATAAACTCCAAGAACTCTAATTTCTTCCATAATCAGGATACATATGAAGCCTTTCTAATGAATAATATCAAATAACAATCAACTCCAGGGTAATTACCTCTATGTTTCTGACACTCTAACCATCAGGATCTGACATCTCAAATGCACTTATCTATATTTTCCATCCATCAATGGATTGAGGATCCAACTAATAATAACTCTTATTCTTTATATAACAAGGATATATAAAATTTATTTTTAAGGTATGATCACAAATAGAAATCCACTTCGGTGTAAGTCCCTCCAGGTTTCTGACATTATAAACATCAAGATCTAGTCTCTCCCATATGGATGTCCATTTTCCTCATCCATCAGTGGACTGAACATCCAATACAAATATGAGCACTATTATTCCTTATATAACTAGGGTACATAGTATTCCATTCAAATTCCCAATTTCTAAACATCATCCAATTCATTTTAAGACCCTCTATGTATCCAACATTATAACCGTTGAGATCTAGTCTCTACCATCAGTGTATCTTCCTATCTTTTCCATCTATGGATTGAGAATCTAGCTAAACAATAATGAATATAATTCCTTATATAATTAGGATTAAAACAACTCCTTCATAATTCAAAATATTTATCTAATATTTCCCATAAGGTCTTACCAAATGCATAAATTCCACATCGGTGTGTAATAAGATTGACTGATTTTTAACCCTTATTTCTTAAATTAATCATGAATCCCATGGGATTTGTGATTTCATATGGTCATTACACTTCCATTATAAACCTATACTAGCTAGGGAAACCACATCATGAAAGAACCATTCTGTGGAATGGTATGAAAACCACAATATAAGGGCACCCACCTCCGAGAAGGTCCTGAGGGATTGATCAAAGTATTATGACTCGAATTCTGTCCATATCCATGATACATAAAAATCCTTCCTATTTCTTGAGTACAAATACCAGTACCTATGTTCCCTCACATATTTCCTTCCCAATTGACATTAAACATCATGGTTTCAACTAACTAGGAAGGTTTTTATTATTGTTACAAACATGATATATAGGATACCTCGTAAAGGTTCAATCCCTTCCTTGAGATATTAATCACATCTCTAGATGGTAGTAAAATGTGGAATACATGGTGATATTAAATAAAAATCTATTAAAATGAAAATTAATGGGAAATAGATGAAGAACCTAAAAAACATAAAAACTGACTCATTAATATTCCCCCTTTACATATAGAATAATTCAACACTTTATTGTTTTCTGGTCAACTGGTCATATATCTAGATTAGTAAGAGATTCAAAAATATGTTGTAAATATTTAAGAGATTCTCATAGTAGCAAAAAATTCCACCCAAAAGGGTGTTATGGGCCTGAAATATCATTCCTATAACCATTGTTTGTTTTTTAGTGTTATTTGGTCTGAACCCCCAATTGACTACCTTCCTTTGGAATTCATGTTTGTATTCAGCTATGGATGTGGAAACTATTTGTAGTTTCTATCAAAGATCAAAGGGTTGAACTTAACATGAATGATTTAACATACATAAACCCCCATCCCACCATAATAAATAATCAGTGAGAATTGATCATCCCTTTTCCTTAAAAATGATAATGGTGAGAACAATTTGAATGAAAACATTTATCTATGGAACCTCATCCACATGCTAAAGAGGATAGACTGCCCAATTCTCATTGTACTATTTTGTTAATTGAATTAATTTAATCATTAGCATTAATCAAAAATAGTGAACTGAATGTGAATCTATCAAATAAGAATTGATCAGTTTACCATGAATCGGGCTATTTTTTATACACAATGAAAAAATTATTTATCATTAAGAAAGACTCTAAAATAAAATAAAAAAATCAATTAACCAAATGTAATTAGTGTACTCATGAAAACATCTATCCTCACTGTGACATGTCCACATGAGTGAAATGTTCAAACTCAGAATAAAAATGGAAAAATATGCTACCTATGCATATGAAATTGAGTATGTATCATTCCTACTATAGTGCACTAATTGCTGTCCTTTTTTACTTTTTTTCATCATGATTTTAATTAACACTCACCAAAAAAACTCCATCAAACAAAATCATGTCTTCATATAGAAATTTTATTAGAAAATCAACCATGATAGGAACCCTTGCGTGTTATAGAAGGAAAAAACCTAATCATCACCTTCAGTGTTGGATAGAGAATGCATCCGTCTTGTAATTCCATAGACACGGTACAATACTGAGCCACATGGTTGCACATAAGGGTCTCTGGATACTAAAACTAATGATTATACATCACCCAATGTAGGTCACATCGAACCCAGTGGAAATAATTACCACCAAAAATCACTTCATAATATTATCCTCAGAGTTAAATAATAACAACCTATTGTATCTGATGATGGATGATCAAATATTCAACTATGTCCCCTTCCAATTTAAAATCCATTGGTGGTGGCCGTTAACAACCGTAATCACCAATATCATTCCATCAGTTCCCCTTAATCACCTATTGAGGGAACCACCTAAAACATTTCCACGTCTGACTCCCATGAAAAGGCACCAGGGAAGACATATCAGGAACAAAAACATTGGATAACCAAGAGTTGTCACATATCCCCTCTTCCACAAATAAATCATGTTGGTATATTACAGTTGTTTCCAATGAGAAGGAATATATCCTATCTCACTTGGAAAATTTGTGCATGAATATTCATGCAGAAAATTGATGGTGGATCACATTTTGACCCTCACACAAGAATATAATCAGTGTATTATTTTTCCACAAGGAGTACATATTATATATTAGAGAAACAATGTGTAGGACAACATTACTACACACACATTTCTAAAATGTCAATAGTTTTTTGAAATGGCTATTGATATACACTGGAATATTACAAACTGGTAAAAATACATGGATAATCTCATTTTCTTATATTTACCTCTATGGTATCACAATACTCTGATCAATATAAACAAGTGGTTCCTCCAAAGAAACTTCACATTATTGGTCCCATCCTAGAGGATTATTGGCATATTCTGGTAAAGGATAAGGAACCAGACTGGGATAAAATTCCCATTCAAATTGGGGCTCACCAAGTTATAGAAGCACATGCCTTAGGAATGGAACAAATTGCAATCAAAAAAGGACAAGAAGAATACTCCAAAGGCACCAGTACTGGTCAATATCTTTATTCCAATCAGGGATGAAAAACTGAGAGTGGCCCATTCCATGGGATGGGATCATATCCATGTCATAAAAGACTGTTGGCATACTATAAATCCAAATGATCAAGCTCTTATACCCACTCCAACTAGGGACCACAATGTGGAAGGTTTACACACCTTGGGAAAATCTAATATTTTTTAGTGATGATACATGTAATATTCAAATAGCTCGTGAAATCTAGGCTCATACCTCTACTTTTTCCAAAAAAATGACTACCCTCGTATCCTTCAGATAATTCATATGAGGAGGCTCATATCCCTTCTCCCATTTTGGAGTAGCATTAATATATTATGTTAGGGAATGAATATTTGGACCTGAATCTTATACCCACTTCATAAAGGGTGGATCAGTATATTCCAAAAACCAGTCACATGAATGCTCATATTCATTCCAATATTGATTATAATCATAGTAATATTCTAGCATCTTCATAGATGTGGTCTCATATTCATGTAAAAATTGATGATTATCAATATATTCTAGAATCTATTAATGTATCAAGCTCATATCCCTGCAAAACCCGCAAATGAAGGTCAACATATTCTTTCCACAACATAGAATGAGGATTCTATCCCTAATAATCACAATCCTAGTGTTCTTTAGGCTATTTGAGACACTTTCTCCACACATCAAGGGTCTGTTGACTCTACAACTGAAGTAGAAGGTGATCGTTACACTTAAATTCCTTCTCATGGTATTGTAGAAATGGATCATATATACTATAGTCTTAACATCATCGATGGTCAATATCCTAATGGTGATATCTTTTTTAGACAAGGAAATCATCCCCTTACCTAGAAACTAGCATATAGAGAGGTTCTAAAAAACACCAAGGTTATCCACATATATTTCCCAGTCAACTACGAGCAACCCTTCACCATGGTCAATAGGGGACCCATTGAAATTATCATTTATGGTATAATAAAATGGTGGGTTGTAGCATTAATGAATAGAAATTTGACATTGACATGTGTAGAGAGTTAGATGTAAAAAACCCAACTATGTTATAACGCACTTCCACATATTACTATGAGATCCCATATGATCTAGAAATGGAGTTCATTCATTACATTTTCCATAATATTTTTGAAATGAATACATCATTTAAGGATATAAACATCCCTTATCATGGATATAGAGGTCGCCATCTAAAAATTAATATACATGGTTGTCAACTAGACATGGTAACGATCTCCATGTAATGGGGCCCAAAACTGGAAAGTTACATCCCAAATCTAAAACACAATTTCCACAATGTATCCCAAAATAATTATTAGATGATCAAAAAATCCTCTTCATGTATTATTATTTGAGGAAGGGAAAATTATAGAGGGTTTCACTTCACCGTGCCACTATAATAGAAAAAATCCCCAAATTTGGTGTCCAGTAATTTCATATCCTCCAGAAAAAATAAGAGGTCTGGGTAATTCACAAGCTACTTGGTTAGTAGAATGAAATTAAATCTCCTTAACAATGCCAATACATAAAAATGGAGGGATAGTACTAACAATTTTTTTTTATCTTGGCCCCTAAAAATAATGAAATCATTTTTTATACATGATATTTGATGTATCAATCAACCAAAAAACATCACATAAAGAGTGACTCCGATCGTGGGATGGAATTAAACCTAGATAATGCATGACCACAAATTCTCCATATTAGATGAATTATAATATAATATTCTATAAAATCATTATTTGATAAAACCTAGGAAACTAGTACTGGTTAACATCTTCCACTACCTCCACACCTCAGATCATCAATCACTAAGTGGACACAAGATTTTTTTTATAGAATCTGAAAACCAAACTCATCCCACTATTGCAGGGAAATTTATATCTCAATCATTATCACTAGGTTCATCACTAAAATAGTGTGTCCTGTAGAAATCAATCGAATTTCTATATCAACCCTAACCTACAACACTATGGACATTTATATCTCAATTCACATCACATGAGTCATCAAATCATCATCAAGATTCAACAAAACCAAAACAACAGGATCAATAATTTCAATTGTTCACCCATATAGACCCCATAAAATAGGGTTGGGGTAGTTTTAATCATTATAATCAACACATAGGGAAATATCAACTATGATATTGAGGTAAATATGAAAATTCTTCATCCCACATGACACACGATGAAAAAAATTCTATTCAGGGGTCATTAAAAAATGATAGAAAACTCCCGCATGGTCTCTATTTATAGGACAATATATGTGGAATGTAAATTGAAGGTGATTTGACCTTGCTTGGTCATAAGACAAAAATTTTTAAAATGCATAAGGGTCAAAAAAAACCATGACAAAATCAACATAGAAAAACCATGTTGTGTTGAGAGTAATGAAACAAATACCATTACATGATATAAATCTATGAATTAAGAAACTAGAAACAAAAAATATAATGTTGAGTAATTTTAAAAAGTAAATGGATGAAATATTTAAAATTTATCCAAAGATGAAGGTTATTTGGATGCACCATATGTTATAGCACACACATGAAACTAGATAAGGATCCAAAACATGGAACCTTTGGATATAGAGTTACAAATTATAAAATAGATGACTGCCAAATATAAAAATAATGATGTGGTTATACAACAATCATCACTAGGAAGGAAATATATTCCTTCCACAAATGAGATGTTATAGTAGTATGATGATGTTGAGATACTTAAACACAGAAAACCCGTTGCGGTACTACTGAGGGGAAACATTCCCACTGGGTTTCATCTTCATCTTGAAATGGATATTCCTCCTTCCATTTATTAGGAAAGAGAAAATCCACCTACATGATAAGTATATGTGTTTTAAACTAAATCTATATCTTGGCCTCTAATATACTGAAATGATGAAGTTTTATATGATCACGACTTACCTCTCATAAGGTGACGCCCTCCTTGGCCCGGTTGACCATTTAGTCACTACACGGGTCAAGAATCAGAGGGATATAAAATAAGGAAACCTTTTTAAGCCTCACATTCTCCTAATATATGGGAGGTTCTTTATACAGTAATACCTCGAGAACTTCTTAATGCCATTAAGTCTCTAGATACTTAGTTGGAAGCCATGGAAGGGTGATCTGAACCCCAGTATCCTGAAAAGAATCCATATCTCGAATGGGTGGATGAAACTTATCCCCCAACAATTTTAAAAACCCAATCTTATCCATTATTGAAAGTGTGAGAAATCTATAATAGAATCTCACTCACATTGTTTTCCAATAAAGTCTGATGATGGTCCCTTGATATCCATAGGATGAAACCAAAATGTGGTTTTTTATTTACTATGATAGGACCAACCATTTTTTTGGTGCCTCAGTTTTCTCGTAGGATCACATGTAGTATGGTAATACCATATTTATCTATTACATTATCAATTATACTATACACTAAGGAAAAAATAAACTTTTCGGTTGGATAAACTACATTTATCAAAAATTGGGAGGGTGTCAGACTTCATAGATAGATGGAAAGGATTAATATAATCATTCATCACCCCTCTCTGATATGATCAATTGTAGGAACTCTATAATGAAAATATTTGGGATGATCAATAGAAACCTAGGATCCTAATGAAAAATATAGGTGTATTCTGTGAGTTTGTGGAAATGAATTTTTTTGGAATATACCATTCGGTGGATATAAATTGAGTCTCGACTCATGTCCTCAACATAAGGTAAAAGGATCAACAAGAAAGATACATCTCTTGTTGTACTCAAACTAGTTATAATTCCCATTAAAGAACTGAGGTACATCCTCAACCACCCTACATATCCTATCAAGTGATAGTAGTAGAAAAATATCCCTTCACCAGAAGAAAAAAGAGATCCAGGTCTCCTAGGATTTTTGGAGAGGGTGAATAAACAATACTCCATCCAAAATTAGTAATTCCCCTGGTCATTCCTTTTTCCACGTAAAAAAACCTTATCATGTTGTCATAGCCTAGAATAACTGACAAGTTCAACCACTTTGAACACCCAAACTATGGCCCGTTTCATAAGAGGATGGTTCACATTATCCATGATTTCATCATCTTTAAAGGTTTCCTCAAAATAATTGAAGATTCTAGATATTGGTTGATAGGAAACTCCCTAGAACATTTGACCTTTGTAACCTTTTCTCAATCATAATAATAATGTGATTTCCAAATATGAATTGGCTATGTCTTGTAAGAAATTTGACTATTGGATGACTCGAAAGGTGGTTAAGAAATATCATGAATCCTAGAGTGTATAACATCATAGAACCAAAATGATCCCATCACCTAGGGTATTAACATCAAGTATTCCTCCCATAGGTGGAATTAATTGCACGAAATAAGAATATACATAATAGGAAGGTTCATATTTAGCTTCTATGCAAGCTCTGAGTTTTCTAAATTTCTTTCCTACAATGTTTGAATCAGGGCCATTGTCCCTCCAAATGGAACCCTCATCAGATAAAGAGATCATATTTGGTTGTGTCAATATTTCACACATTCTAGAAAATCTCTAGGATGATTAAAATGCCTCTATGTATGATTTCCCTAAATTTGATCAGGGAACAGGTGGTTGTGGGCATAAGAGATGAGTATTGATGGGACAATGCAAGTATGTTCGGGCCCAATATCTCTGTTGCATCGCTAGAGAGGATATATATGTGTGTGTGTGTGTGTGTGTGTGTGTGTGTGTGTGTGTGATACACATGTTCAAGAATTATGGTGATCCTCATAAAAACGTTGAGGGGCCTCATCTCCCACAACTGTTTTCCCCAGCCTAGTGATCTTTCAAGACTGTCTGGTGAAGATTTAAATCGCAGATTAATATTGACAATGGGGAAGTTTGGAAAGACCTACACCACTGGAAGAAGATGATACCTCAACCTCTTCACAAGATCCAATACCATATACTTCAAATTCCATATCTCTTAAGTATAATAATATAGAGAAAACCCAATTTGGGTAGCACTGAAATCTATCACAAAAGTATGTCATTTTGAAATAGTTAACATTTTTTCCAGTGAATCTCTCAATCTTGGTCACGATCCATCTTTCAGAAAAACTAAAATTTATACTAATCAAAAGACACCAAAGTGTAAAATATTTTATGAGAGAAATCACTACAGTGAGGTTTATCGAATGGATATCATTCCATCAAAATAATAGGTCTCCATATCATTTACAAAGACCGATTAGGAAGAGGACATCCAAGGACACATCATACCCCCTATATGTTTCGAGTTGAATTGATAATGTTGACACTGGAAGGTCTTGGATTTATAATGGTTTTGGGAGTACAATCATCCCGATCTACACCCTTCTGTGTTGGGGATAGATTTAAGGGGTGATATGAGTGATAAAGGACCTCTCAAAAAGATCAATTTCAAGGCCCAGCTAGGGGATATCACATTTAATAATGAGTTCATGGTTATCCAATAAGACACTTCATATACTTTCATACTTGGAATATCTTAGATCCATATCCACATAGTAGTTACTTTAACATTTCATCAATTCATGAAATACCCCATCGATGGGAAGCTTTTATTTCTACTGGGTGATAACACTCTCTATGAGTCATGTAATGCCATATATGCTGAAGAAGGTTTCTTCAAAAGAAAAGTCCAACAATGAATGGTTGAATAATGGATGTAGTTCGTATCCCCAAATGTCTTGCAGACCACCCTTTTAAACCCATGTAGTATTATATTTAGTAATTATTTGATACCCATAAATCTGATTAATTAATAAATATAATCCTATGCATCCATGCTCCTTCTATTGCTCAAAATATTATAAAAGATAAAAGATAATTCCAAATTCTCCCGATAACAACTCTAGTATAAGAGGATGGAAATGTATCTTCACAGGGCCTCTATCATCTTGTAGGTGGTATAGATTCCGTCATATTTCCAACCACAACTGATAATTCCTCTATGGATTCAGAGGTGGAAGAATGAGAAGAAGAACTTATTATTTCCTCTCCTATATTCGAGGAAAGATTATCTACAGTATTGATGAGTTCATGAAAATTTGGGAATTTAAGAATACTCATAGCATATATTGATTAGAGCTGCCAAACATCATGATGATCAAGAGATGTACATAACATTTCTATAGAAACATTGATATGTGTTATCATGGAATTGTAAAAAATGCCCATACTAAACCCCAATGTGTCCACAGACCATATCATATTACTCAATGACCATCAATGATTCTAATTGGAATCCATGTAGATGGACTCCTCCCATTATATGGATATTGAGTTAGAGGTATACAAATTGATCAAATCTAATTTTTTCTTGTAGGTGAAATACCCAAGATGACTTGACAACATCTTCTTTATCCATAAAATTAATTGGATGGTTAAGGAATTTAATGATTTTAGAGGCCTTAATCAAAACTTCCCAAAGGATGATTTCCCATTTCTGCTCATATAACTCTCGTTTGATGTAACATTTATATTAGATTCCCTTTCAATCATGGATGGATACTCATGGAATAATAAGACAATGATGGACCCTGAGAATGAGGAATCCATAGCCATTAGAGCACCCTAGGGTATCTTTTTCTATTAATTCATTCCCTTTGTATGAAAGACTTCTGGTTCTACATGTGAATACATCATGCATCATATATTTAATCCCTTATTGGGATCAAATATTGTATTTTGTGTTTTGAAAAAGTGGCCGAATATCGACAACTGTGTGATCACTTCACAAATATTTAAGCAGTCTCCAACATGTGGCACCGGTATAGTCTAAAGCACAACCCACTAAAATGAAATTTGAGGGAAAATTCTGGGAAATTAATCATATATATTTTTCTCTAAAATGGAATCGTGGTCCACTGTAAAAATACATGTGCAAGTTTAACAATTCCCCCACCTCATAATCTCAATGTAATGAGGGGAATCTAAGGGAACCTCATCTATATTGTTCTTTCATATATATCCTGGATAGGAAATATAACTCTTCTATAAAGATAATAAATAAGGAAATAACCTGCCAGTGGGTTGAGGACTAGTAAAAAGCCTTTGATATTATCTAGTAGGTCCTGATGCACCCACCTTTCATGATTCCACCGGTAGATAGAAATCCACCCATATTATATGTTGACACCATGGAATGATCACTTATTGTTATTCTCACATAAAAAAATGATACATGGAATATGAAAATTCTCCACTACCTCAGCGAAATGATTCTAGGTATTGGGACCCAATATCTTAATGTCAAGAACAATTTCCTCACACTCATATTTTTACAAAAAAACTAAGGAATTAATTCTAGATCCATTATTTCTATGTGGTCTATTATATTGACACACTGAATTGCATCATTGACAATACTTTGTTGGCTAGGTGGTCAACCTAATGGACATTAATTCTGCAATTGTATAACATCCATTTCATATCATAGAAGTTGGTAAAAGGGTATTCCCTTATTGTTTTCCTCGTGGTATATCCCACTCCCAAATGTACACAAGTGGATACTCATAATCTTGATAAGAATTGTTTATATGCCTATGATTGTCTTTGGATATGGGAGATGTATATTGATGGTGCATCTTGAAGCCCTATAAGAAATATTCTGAAAAAAATGAACGAAAATTGGGTTGTTATTGGGATTTTATTTATTTCTCCCTGCAACGAAATTTTCCACATTATTTATTAGTATGTGAAGGATACATGAATAATGAATCAAAACACTAAACCCTTGTTGTTAGCTATTAACTAGCTCAATAGATATAGATTTCCACCCTAAGAATAAATTCATATTTGGAATTATTAATAATGTATGGAAATAGATAATATACCATCAATAATAAATAATTGTCCCCCTCACCAGTTATTAGGGGGATAATGGTGGAATCCCCAACTTAACCCAAACTAAATCATGTCCCTCAATCACATAATGGACATGTTGATTCACTAGCGAATATAGCCATAACTCTAGATGGCCCTGGTCTGAATGAATTAATATTCTGTTTCATGCATCAAAGGATGATCTCATCGGTCACCGCCTATGAGATTTATGAAACAAATTAGATCAAAACCCAAAAAATTCATGTTGAACCAATAACCACTCCCAGATGGATGAATCTCATACTTTATTATCTCCAAAACATGTTCCTCCCAATAAGCTGAATTGAAAGGGACGATATTTGGTTCCAATCATCAAAAATTTTCCTCTTAGATGGGAAAAATTAACAAAAATACCTCTAAAATTAGTCTTAAATGGAACCCTCATAATATTCATAGAAGAAACCAAGGTTCTCTACATCGTGTAAGTAGTCTAAGAAGGCTCTTGTAGTTCTCAAGAGTTCAAGACTGGACTCTCCCACCAAATCATGAGGCTTAGTTACTATTCAAAAATAATGATACTATTCTATAAGTAATTCACCATAAAGGTCTTCAATGATATATTAATGGGAACTTTATCCATCAAGCCCAAAATTTACTTCATGTATCTAAATATTCTAGAAAATTTTCTATATGGTCAATGGATGTAGTGAGGCCATATCCCCCATCCACATCCAAACTGTTTAAGTACATCCTTACTGTTACTGACTTATTTTCAAAATATGATGAGGAAATATCACTCATGGAAGTCTTGATGAATAATATCATCAACATTGTGAAGTCCAATGCCATCACCTGATTAAGATTTACATACACGATATTGAAAGAAAATGGAAAAAAATTGCACTAATGAGTTGAATAATTTACACCATGAGTACAACTTCGAGTCCATCCATTTATCCTAATTTCAGAAAATATGAAATGAAAAAATATAGGATTTTAATAATACACTATAAAATATAATAATGAATATGGTGAATAAGGAAATGATTTCACACATAAACAAGCTCCTTTATTCATTATGGGCCAACCACACAACTATTCACACTAATACATAAAAAAATATTCACAATTATATGGGACCAAATCAGTGTTTCCCATGGAATTTTAGTTTCTATATATTCAAATATCTATCTAAAAAATACTACATAATGAGAAATTGAAAAGGGATGTTGGATGAACTAGAATAGATTAATGGGAAATGTATACATACACTACAAAACCATAAAATCCATCAGAATCAGATTGCATGAGCCTTTAGTAAAAATGTCCACCTTGAATCATTCATTTAAAGAAAAATGTTATTGGATATGAGGACCCAATTATATGAGGAAAGAAACCTCTATAGGTAGATCCTAAATGGTAAAGGGCCTTATATTATGCAAAATATCTATCAAAATGGAGCTTACTCATAAGATATGATGGATGGGGAACAGGTTATTCCCCCACCAATTTTATAATTCCTAATAAATACCTTCCATATATTATATCCTGAATTATTCTCATCCTATCCTCCTGACATTAAACTGTTTTGAATCCATTCTTACCTCTTTATGTTAAATTGTACATAAGTCTTCTAGAGTACATTATGTTAAATTTTATGGATGTTTTCTTTACCACACATCATTAAACTATATGGAACACATATTGAACACATGATGTTAAACTATATAGAAAAAATCATCGAAACAAGACATTAAACTGCGCATAATATCAAGTCTTGGAAGAAAAATGAATAAAAGAATAGCGCCTTGGGTATTGGAAGAAAGTCATTAAACAACATAGTATCTCAAGTCCAGACAAAATCATGTTAAACTTTACCAAACAAGTCCTCACCACATTAAATTAAACTAAATAGGAAGCATAATCTCACTACTATTTTATTGCACATGAGCTAGATCTATTCTAAAGTGAAATGAAGTGCCCACATCCATGTGTTTGAGTCAGATCCACATAGAGAATTCATCATCCAATAACCACATCTGGCTTCATGCCTTCCATAATTGGATACATAGTGATTCACAGAACAAAAATATTGCATCTAACCACAACATATATATGTCTCGATAATAAGAAATAAGACTAGGTGAAAATTTCCAAACCTCCTATTTCACATTGGGTAACCCTCATCCTTACTGAACAATGTTAAACTTGATGGCTGATGTCCCCTCCCCATGTCACTAAACTACACGGTTCTCAAAAAATACACATGGATTGACTATCACCACAATATGAACATAGGTATTCATAGTTATTATATCTGGCCTCAGCCTCCATGTGATACCAAGTTCCCATGTCCTCTATTTGAAATATCTATTTGTGGTGATAAAAACTTTTCTACTCTTTATTTCTCACTCCTAGAATAGATCACATGGGATTAAAAATTTATTTGGAGTCTTTCGCAAATGATTGTAGAAATTTTAGTTCACAACAAGGATAGAATGGTCCAAGATATAAGCCCATAAAAGGAACACCACGAGTCATTTCAATGTGACATCAAAAGGCATGGTTTATATCCCATGTGCAACATAAAGTTACTCATTTTTATATACCTAACTCGAGATTAAAAATAACATTTTTATTAATCTCCCACTATATCTCTATTCGAGAATTGTGTTTAAATTCATTCACTCTATTATAGGATACATATTGATTCCCAAATCTAAAGTCATGGGTTCAATCACAATATTCCCTTTTCACATTGTATCACCTATGTCGTTAGTCATGAAGTTTATCATCATGGGTTTTCAATAAATACATGTGGCTTGATATCGAATATCACAAGATACATAGTGATTCACAGATTTCCAATATTAGGTCTAACTACAATAATCAACCGGAATAATTCCCCCTCTACATATGGGTCAGAACTGTGTGGAGAGTTTTCCATTCCAGAACTATGTGTGTATTGATTCCTTTATTCATGGGATATTTATTGATGTCTAGATCTATAATCCTTGATATATCTATAATGAAATATGGGAACAATGACCCCTCTACTTATGGGAAAGAACTACATGGAGATTCTCCCATTAAATAACAAGGTGTGGATTCATTGTTATAAGAACATGATATGTAGTGACACCCATATCTCCATTATCAGATCTATATAAAAATGTAAATAGGAACAATTCCCCCCTCTATGTATGGGTGAGACCAACATGGAGAGTTTCTCATTCAAGAAGTATATGTGGCTTGATTCCTATGATCATAAAATATGTTGCAATGTTTGGATCTCTAATCCAAGGTCTTGAAGAACTATAAAAAAAATTCTATATCCCTATGTATGGGTCATAAAAATAGAGGGAACCATTTCACATCATTATCGCTTGATGTTAATATATTAGGAAAATGTCCCAATAATATGAAATTAAAACTAGATAAGAAATATGTCCCCACTACATTAAATTAAAAGGTTCATCCATTACCCATCTTTATTTCTTATCAAAGGATCACATGATCCATACCTGAATCAAACTGTGAATGGATTGGTTCCATAATCCTTTAATCCCTTCAACTCATAAGTCACACATAATTTATTGAGATCCTTGAGATTAAATAAAACATTCATGGTCCTAGGAAGAGGATAGCCAACTTCAAGAGACCCTCTATTTTTATATTCATTTATTCTTATTGTTCATGTATATGAACATATGGTTATTAGGAAAATCTTTTATAGTTTTGAAAAATGGATTTCGGATCTTTATTAGCCATGACACCACTATAGTGGAACTCAACACCCTAGAGTGTTTTAGGTCATCCCTGACATGATTGACCCATATCATTATTCCTGACCTAATAACCTTGAGCCATGATTTACAGTATTTTCCTTACTATGTGAGAAGGATGTTGGAGTACCCTTTACCCTGGGAATCCTATTAATGATGTTGTGAAATATTGACCTCAAAATAGGTCCTTGTGTTTCATGAAATTAAAGTTCCTACACTTTGGTCAATGTTGTGAAACCTTATACTCTATCCTATAGTGGTCCAAATACAAAGACCCTTAAATACTAGTGACATAAACATAAAACTTGTCAGGTTGAAAACTCACAAAGGGAGATCAGAACCAAAGTCAAGTCTCAACATTCCAAAATCATCATTAATGAAGTTTAGTCAAAATATATAGAAAAGATAGAAAATTTATAAAGATCATAGGCTATCCATCGTGGCCCTAGTATATATAGATCCATGCTCACTAGAACCCTTAGTCTAAGAAAATGTAAGTGTATTGAATTTTCACCTCAACTCACTAGGTTAATGTTTTTACTACACGTTCATTGAAATTTTAGGGTTCTTGAGCAATTTATGAATATAACTTCTTCCACAATTCAAACATCATGATTTGTGTTCCATGGATCATTATGACCTTCCATGGACCCTGGAAAATGATAGTCAGCTTCAAGAGATTCTTTTCTTGACTATGCATGTATGCCTATGGCTCCTGAAAATGAACTTATTATCATTAACCAAATGTATCATAACATGAAAAAAGGTTTTCTATTTCTTGTGAGCCTGGATGTCACCATAGTAGAACTCAACACCATAGAGTTTCTTGGGCCATCCCATATATGATTGTCCCATATCAGTAACTCATGACTCCAAAACATTATACCATGATTTGAAATCCCTATAACCATACTATCCTTGAATAATCAATATCCCTGATGTCAAGTAATCATGTTCTATACACATTCTCAAATAATCAATGTGAAACACCATTCTTATACCTTTTGATGGCATGAACCCCACATCTCAAAATCATAGGACGTAGAACTTTGGATTCCATGAAAAGAGATAAACCACCCTATGGTACCATAAGCCTTCCTAGATAATCATTTTCTACAAGACCCACTTCATCGTCCACACGTTAGAGTCTTCACAAATCTCTTATCACCATTGTAATCGATCATGGATCATCTTTGATTAAAAATTCAATCGATGCATAAGGGATTTGACCCATAAAATAAAAGAATATCCTCCATGTTGTAAAGTAACTATAATCCTCATGGACCCTGATAACACTGTGGAAGATCTCAGCACTTCAGGGTGTTTTCGATCATACCCAGTTTTTCTGCCCCAATCTATATTCATTATCTTAAACTTTTACATTGTGATTTACTCAACATTTATTGCAAAAATCCCTGAGGACACATTTTTCCTAATATTTTACTGTCAACCAACAATATCCCTACAAATATTTCATATACCTTGGAAAAGAGTTTGGATATCTCTATTTTACAATTCTATCAATGTGTAAGGGATTTGACCTACCAACTAGTGGAATCTCCTCCTTACAGAAAAGGAATTACTATTCTCAGGAACCCTGGAAACACCAAGGATGAACTCAACACCTTAGGGTGTTTTGGGTCTTGCATGGAATATTTCCCCATATTTTATATTCTTCAAAAATGTATTTAATAAATGACACTAAACAACATGGAAAATGTCCTCACTACGTTATGCTAAACATCAGGAGATACATCCTTACCGCGTGACATTAATATTCATAGAATATTCCAATACCAAATTATGTTAAAATTCATAGAGAATTTCACTTCACAGATGCTATATTACCAAAATTATAAGGCTTGAGATAAAATTTCATAAATTAATTCAACAGAAGGTTAGATATAAAATACCCTAAACTAGAGTAATATAACGTCCTAACCAAAAGACAATAAACTATAGTAATAGAAGGTATTAATTATAAGATCCTAAAATACATCACAATAGTGGTCTATTTTTCCTGACAAAACAAGTTAAAAAGCATGACTGGCCCACCATATTTCCTTTTAAAAAATCAAGCTATGATTGCTAAGTCCATTGTTGTTAGCCAAAGATGGAAAATTATCCCTTAAAGACATATATTTTATTGAATGTATCCTTTTACAAATTAGGTAATCTCAAGTAACTGGAGAAGATACATCAATGAAGAATCTCATATTAGAGGTAATTTATGATAATTTATTAAGAATAATATTTCAAGGATAAAAAAATATAAATCTAGGAATTTAGGATTCCATGAAATTATATGAAGAATTGATATCATTGACAATTCATGTCACCTCAAATCAATGAAATATTATGTACATCATGAAAAAAACTAGAAAATGTCACACATAGTTCAGGTAATTCATTAATAGACATGATGCATGAAAAAGTAAGAATCTCACCATTTTAGTGTATCTCTAATGATTTCATAAAAACCAAAATAACATTAGAGATTAAACTATCATAGGATCTGATCTGATTAATTTGACAAATCAGTAAGAGTCTAATGAGATGCATTGATTGAGTACTGAAGTGTTGTCTTCCCCGCTTCTTTTACTATTGCCTATGTTCAAAGAGACTCATTAAGAGTAGAAAACTAATTAAGTATTTTCTAATTATTTATTATTGAGAATGATGATGCTGAAATTTTAAACATTATATGATCTATGATATTCCCATGTCTCTCTATCTATGTAGTCAAGGAGTCCATTTGATCAGGAATCTCAGATATTATCTAATAGACCTATTACATTTCCTCTAAAGCATTCTACATTATATTATCCAGGGGAACCCCTCAAAGAAATTTCATAAACACTTATTGTTACTAGAAAAATAATTACATTTCGGGATGATTTGTAAAATTATTTCATATAATGGTTGGCGATCAAAGTCACCTTCCACCAAATCATGAATGAGCTGGAAAAGGTGCTCTTATAGAACAAGAAACGTTTCTAGGGGAGTTTTAGTGACAAAGGTTTGATTTTGCTACCAAATTATCTTACGTCATTATAGATCAAATAAAACTTATAGAGTATTTATGTGTTATCCCAACTAGGTTAAATCCTCTAAGATATGGGGGAATAATGGATTAAAAAATTAAAATAAATTCTCCTTTAGATATTGTTTGATTGTTAAAAACCATCTTCTTACATACCTTTCTCATAGAAATGTATAAAAAATTAAATTGTGCGCAAGACCCAACCATTTTACGTGGCTCTCCATCATTGGGAAATGTCCAACGTTTATATAATGAAAATGTGTCGATGTACCAAATCCACTAAGGATCACTACCAAAATAATTTTCAGAGCTAGATAACTTATATTCCAATGATAACTGACCTTATAATTTTCAAATATGACTCATTATCTATCCTTTCATTCAACTAATCACAATTTTAAAGCCCACTACTCTCTCAATTGAATTTTGCTCACTACTCCTCCTGATGAATATCCAGTTGTTCTGAATCACTTAACATTTTTTTCACAGGAATATGAGTTTTTCAAAAAGTCATGTTTACTCTAAGTAGTTGAACATAACTTTTATAAATAATGTTATTTTTTAGAAAATTTATTTGTGAACAGCTCTAGTCTCTTAAGAACCTTCCTTTCATCCTCCATGAATTATCTTCCATCGTCCATGAACTACGATGTATCACATGGAGTGAGTTCTTTTCTTACAACCTTTTCCTTATATGACACATATACATCACAATATAATGATTCATCTTTAACAATAGATGATTCCTCGACTACCTATTCTTTTTGTCACCTCATTCTTTATGAGTTGTTTAACCCTGAAAATTTCTTCATCGGCTCTCTCCTTCATAAAATCTCCCCTTCAAGAAACTCTTCACTTTTACAGAATCCTCCCCCAAGAAAATTTTTGACTTTATTGATTCATCCCTCACCAAACTCTTGTCCTTCTAAGAATACTACCCTAAGAACTACTTCGTAAATACACATATTCTTCCAGTGATGATTTTTCTAATGAAATTTTCTCTTAATAATGATCTGATTATGGTTTTTTATATTAGAATTAATATCTAAAAAACTTTTTATTCATAATTACCTAATATAGGGATGCGGTACATCCCTCACAACAAACATTATTTACGGTAATCACATTGAATTTAATCATTCGTGGTGGACCTTATGTAACTTCTTTAATTTGAGAATGATGATCCCTTTGAGGTGGACTAAAATCGCATTCTTCACCCGCAAATGAAGATCCCCTCATGAATTAATTTCTCTTTGTGATTTTTATAGAATCTTTAACATATCCTGTAGTAGTGAACCCATTGCATTAGGCATAATTAACTTCCCTCGTCAACAAAACATCAAGTTCCTTTATGGTTATTCATACATCATTTTTCATATATATAGAGCACATGTGCAACTATGTCATCTGTGGGTTCCAAGATTTTTGGACCACAAAATGTGGTCTGCAAATTTCTTTAGATAATATACAATTTTCCAAAAAATCTATGTGTAAAGCATTCCTTTTCCATACAAAAAATACTGATTTTTAGCCATAAAATTGTGTAAAAACACTAGGAATATATTCCACCTTAAATGCATCAATTTCAGTAATACCACCCATACATAAATACAGAAATCTAGCTTTCTCAAAAAAAATAATCAAACAAAAAAACACCAATACTATGACTTGTGGTATATTTTACCAAAAATATCCACCTTGCACCCAGAAACAATAAGAAGGAACCTTGTGGGATTTTTCCAAAAAATATCCCTCTTTGGGTTTGTTCATAAATATTCACAATTTTATAAATCATTAAATCTTATTCCATATTCAACCAAAATCTACTTCTTGCGATTAATATTGTGATCTAGGATTTACTCAACACACAGTATAAGCCCATATGATCCATGCTCAGTGTGAGAAACAAGAATAGTATGAAAAATTCAAAAATGAATCACTTAAATCCAAAATCAATTAGCTTCTTTAATCACAAACACTATCTGTCATGTTATATAACCTTTGAAAATCATTATGAGCATCTTCATATTTTAAAATCCAACTACTTCACTGATATACCTATTAGATTCTCCCTTATATTGACTAAGATATTTTCCCACCATTTATATCCATAATCCCCCCTGTCAATGAACTTGAAGGAAAGTTCATTGTTTTCTGCAATATGGTAATGAACATAAATCGGAAAATTAGAGAAAAATACATCATAATTCAGGGACAGGGTTTCCCACATCCACACTTTCTCAACTATGGGGATTCGACTAAATTCCATGATTTATTCAATGACATTGAAAATATTATTTTGGTAAATCCTTTGTTAGAATGTACGTAACATATAGTTCTATAGGAACATACACTAACTTCAAAATCACTTCCTCTACCTTATACATGATAAGATGTAACTAGATTTAAATTTTATTTGTTCTTGATTGATGAAAATTATTTTTTTGTAAGATTTATATTACATGAATTTTTGAAATGGATTCTTATCATAGGCATAAATAGAACTCATATATCTCCAAACTTCTTCTTAATCCCCAATAACTATGTTAGATCTTGAGTAGCCACAATATATTCATGTTTTACAGTGCTCAATGTAAATAAATATTATTTCTTGTTTTTCCCAGAATCACACATTATTCCAAGAGAGAATGATACACAAAATTTTTATTATTTATTATCTATTAAACCATCCCAATCTTCATATATACAGCACAATAAATCAATCTTAATGAATAGAAAACCAAAATCGATTATTACCTTGATATATTGAGGTATTATTTTTATCAAATGCATGTTTCTTTATATGGTGTTGAATTGATATCATGTTTCAAGTCATGTGGAAAAAACAAGATCCAATTGTTTCATTGTGAAGTACAATAGACTACCAATAATATGCATGTATTCTATCACATAAACTACATTACATTCATTATCCTATGATAGCTTCATCCGGGTGGCCACCAGAGTCATCATCTCCTTATAATTATCCATTCTTACTCTTCTCATATTTTCTTTAGTAGATTTGGATTGTGAAATAAATGTGTCATTCCATTCTTTTTCACGTTTAAACCAAGAAAAAATTTTAGTTCACCAATCATTGACATATCACACTCACATTGCATGAATTATGTCAATAGTTTTCAATAAGATTCATCTTATCCACCAATGATTATAACATCAACATTCACTAGAACTATCATCCTTTTATTACTTTTAGTGTTGACATTTTTATTGAAATCAACTCCCCAACAATGAAAACTGAGCTTCTTAAAAAATAGATTGATCCTTGAATACCATGATCTCGATGCTTAATTTAACCCATATTGTGTGTTTATCGGCTAAAAAACTATGTTTTAAAAATCATGAATCATAAAAATTGTTGGATGTTTATTATACACTTTGTCTTCTAGAACCCCATTTAGAAAGGCTGAATTGATATCCATCTAGAAAAAATTGAAATTTCATTGCACTATAATGTAAAAATATATTATTGTCTCAATCATTGATTCTAGTGAAAAATTTTCATCAACATCGATACCCTTTATCTAAGAGTTCTATTTGTAAACTAGTCATTATTTATTTCAAATCACTATATCATATTCATTCATCTTCTCCTAGATTAGTATTTTTTATTTCAACTCCCCATGATGTGTTTACCTCATCATCAGCTTCATTAAAGAAATGTTCATTATGTTTTTGTGTATTCTATTCATTCTATACTATTGTTACATAATTTCTATCAACTACATTTCCGAGCATCTCATTGAAATATTTTTGGGATTTTATTTTTCTTTATATCCAAGAAATATCCCCTCATTTTCTCATGATTCAAATTTTTGGTGTTCTTCTATATTGAGAATTGAACATTTACATAGAAATATTTAAAATCATTTCAATGTATGATTGTTACCTTACCACAACTGATATGGAGTACTTTATTCTTTCTGACATAAAAAATCCCTATTGGATATATAGGTGGATATCAAGACCATATCATTACAAAAGTTATCTGGTAGGTACTTTCCAAACATCGTTATTTTAATCATGTTGTTGATGATATAGTTCAACTCTCAAACACGTCATTTTTTGAGGATTTATTACTAATAAATCATGTATAATTATCACATGATTCTCAATATAATCTTCCACTTGGGTGTTTTTCAATTTCATACCATTATTAGAATGAATCATCATAATCTTCTGTCAAAGAATCCTTTTTTGATTCCCCCAATTGATGTATTATGAAACATAAGAATTTAGAATGGTGGTAAATTACAAATACCCATTCCATCCTACATAAATCATCAATGAAAAAAATGATTTATCTTCCCATCAATGGTTCTTGGTGAGATAGGTCGGCATATATCTTCATGCACCAATTAAAGAACATTTCATGACCTTGTCTATTTTATCATGTAGGTATTTCTAATGATCTACCCTTGCTAACTAGTATCTCACATATAATTATGATCATGTGATAGCTTAAAGAGATTTCTAGCTTTATCAAATCATACCAGATCTTCCCGGGGTGGTTGGAATAGATGTTCATGCCATTCATGCCACATCCTTTTTTCATCCTCTCGGGATAAAAAACACATATCTTCTTCTCCACTTATAGGGAAGATATTTCCATTCGTTATTTATCACTATAAAAAAACTAAACCATATCTTCCTTTGAAGATATATATATTCTTAGTAAAAAAAATTCATGTTCTGAGTCATAGACCTTTAACAACTATGTCATCGACACATCTCATTTCTTTTCCTCCAGAATAGGCTTTCTCAAGCCAATAATATTCAATTCTCCCTCATTTAAAAATTTTAAAAAACCATCCTTGTCATAATTTTTCCAATTGAAAAATCCTTATTACATGTCATATGGGATGTTAAACCACTATCAAGGATTAATACCCCAAAATGATTTGATGCATTGAGGGAAATCTCTACAACCACTACAAGGTCATCTATTTTTTGTTTAATTATTATTTTTACCATCATACCTAGAATTGATTAATAATATTGATCTACCTTATAGTATGATGGACCATCTTCATCCTACATATCTTCTAATCAATTCATCATTTTCCACCCATGTAATGATACATTGAGTTGCTGCTTATGACTGCACTCATTCTACTTTGTCACATTCCATTGTATTATTGATGAGAAATATCTTATAATATGTCTTAATCTTCTACATCCGAAAAAATGACCATCAAATAATAATATAACTCGCCAAAAAAAAATTATTTAGTTTTTTAATTAATTTCATACTTTTATATTTTATATTTCATGCAATACTGAATATATATTTTGTTATATGAAATCAATATGTGTAGTTTGTGCTATATGAAACATCCAGTCAAGCATTCCCTATATGAAAATATTTTGTTATATGAAATCACTATGTGTAGTTTGTGCTATATGAAACATCCAGTCAAGCATTCCCTATATGAAAAAATCAAATAAGTTTGAGTTAAAACAAACTCAATGTTTTTGTTGTATTATACACAATTCAGAGTCCCTTTGATATCTTGCGTTACATTCAAGTATGATTTTTACAAAACTACAATATATTAATAATTTTACTATTAAAAAATTATTATGGATTCCTCCTAGCTATTATAATGGAAGATACATATAAGATTAAATAAATTTTGAAAATTTTATTTATACATATATATAAAATTAATCCTTTTTATATCAATTAGTATAAGTGAATAAGAAAAATATTTTGAAATAGAGAAATTACTTTTCTAAGAAAACTATTTTTCTATGTAAAAACACCATTTTGTATCAATAAATAAAAAATAAAACATTTTATTAATGAATTTTTAAAAAATTATATTTTATATATTCAACAATCTTTTTTTATACTCATCCAATAGATTTGGTAGCAATAAGATTAAAATAAATCCAATTTTATGAATAAAAATATGTATTTTTATAAAAGATAACTTTACCACCTTTTAATTATGCACCTACTATAAATATAAATTTTGAATCTTTTATGAGTTAAATTTGAAAAAATAAAGTCAAATTTTTGAATTGAAACATCAGAATTATGTGAGTATAATTTTTTTTATTTTTCTCTGAAGTTTCATTTTTGATGAATACTGAAAATACTGTATTTTAATTCAAAATTGAATTTTTTCTAATTTATTTATTAGGATAATTTATGTTTTTAATTTCTTTAAAGTAAAATTAGATAAATTATACGTCAATTAATTTCATTGAGTTTAGTTTAATTAATTTTACATTAACTATATATACAAAAACTTATGCAACTTCTAAACTTTTTGACGTTAAAAACTATATTTGTTGTCCTATCAGCAGGATTGAATCTAAATTCATTTCTATAAATTTTGTTATTTTAATTTAGAAAAAATTATAACATATTTGGAATTAGAATATTTTATAATTTATAATAAGAAAAAAGTATTTTTTTAATAAAAATATTAGTGAAATCAAATTAAATTTATTACAACAATTAAGAGAAAAAATAGTCTAACAAGGGACTAAAACTTACACTTAAGGGTCAAAACAACCAAAAACATTGATCCAAAATCCATTTTATGGCCATATATCGACCCTACCATCCCTTGTATTTAATTTATTTCATTACTGATGACACTTTTTAGGGGGAAATGGTGGGTGGAATTCCATTTTAAAAAATTTACAAGTTTCCCACTCCTCCACCTCTATAAAAAGGCACTCACACCTCTCACTTCCTCACACATATCAAGTACAATGTTTCAACCAAACTCTACTAAAATATCCTCCCAATATCTTTCCATGTATCCTTTCATACTTCCTTTTCAAAAAGATACAACTAAGGAATCCCTTTCATTCAAACCAAAAGGACATAGCCAAATAAGAGGTAGCATCCTACCTCGAGATCCTTTTTATTATTTTCTTTCTCAACCACCTCAATTTTTCTTATTCTTTGATTATTTAAAAAAAATATCCTAAATATTTTGATAATTTTTTCACTCTACCTTTTCTACCTACACATACCCACACTTCCTTCTACTGGGTAACAAATTTAACATTATTGAATGTCAAACTACCACACCACGAAACAATGTTGTCTGTTTTTCCTTTACCACCTCTCATGGATTGAAATTATGATTGAAAATATATTTTATTTTTATATATATGATATTTATTATTTAATTATTCTAATATAATTGGTAAATAAAACATACATTCATGATTTCCATTTTTTGTAAATATGTTGACATCGTCTGTGGAAGTGTGGACTACTACCTCCTCAAAGCGATGGGATTAGTTCACAGAAAAAGTGGAATGTATTGGGGTGGTTTTAATAAATATAACTAACAAAAATTACATATATATTATATTAATTACGTAATTAACTTCTTGAAAATATAAAATATCATTATATTTATTATCCTTTTCACACACAAAAAGGTTATAACACTGTTTGTGGACATCTAGACTACCACCTCTTTGACACAATGTGACTCCTTTTATATCAAAGTTGTTCCATATATAAGTATATATATTGTTAAATAATATTTTATTTAGAATATAATGATTATTTTGGAAAAATATAATTTTCCTTACCTTCATTCCATAACAATCATTGAAAAATGGGGACGTCACCAATACGTACATACAGCCTAACATCTCCATGATTTTAAAATTGGTTAGTTTTTCTTAACCATATTCCATTATTTGATTTAAAATATAATTTATGTATAAATATGATAATAATTTCATGATTATTATTCTTTATATATTTATGTAATGACCCCTTTGACCATAGTCGACCTACCAAAGTCATATTAACACACGAACTGAATTTGGTCAAAACACCCTAAGGAAACATAATTGTTTATGTAGTATTATACAACATTGTAATAAGTGAAGTGAGAGTAATAATAAAATTGCAAGGTTAAAAATAATTAAATAATTTAAATATGTTTTTTATTGATGAATATAATATCACTTGTGACATGTCCGACTCGAGGTAAGGATATTTCATCTCACTCTTTATTTTCATGAGCTACATGACATATTCACCACTCGCTTTTTTTTATTGTATACACAACTCTAGGCCTTTTATATGATTAATTTCATTCTTTTATATTAAAATATTTAAATTATGTTAGTTATTTATTGAAATCATTATTATAAAGTTACTAATATATAATGGTTTTCTCCTCTTGCATTTATTTTCTGTGAGACACAAACCATGTTCACCTCCTATTTCTTATATGTGGTGTATTTACTACCCATGGATTCATTCGATGATTATTATAATTAAATTTATGGGTATTTGCATATCTATTTTATTATCATTATTTTATGGGGTATATGATTCAAAAAGTTACCAAATCGGTAAATTAATTTTGTCTCAATTTGACTTATTGGAGGCACATTCCATTTCATGCACCTATATTATTTTACAAGTTCTATATACATCCATTTGAATTATTATATCATGATTATAGTTCATTTAATGATATTTTATTTGTCATGAAATTTTATTTTTTACATGGGGATTATAATTAAATGTTACGAAGTGGTAAGAGTTTATTGAAACAATCTCTTCATTTATTGATATTATTTATGATTAATCTTACATTGATGAAATATTTTGATCCAAATCTAATGAAATATCATGAAATTTATTTTCCACTGGTTATTCATGATATTTTCATGTATTGGTACCATTTCCCACTATTTTGTACAAAACATGATTAATAATTTGTTTTTTAATAAATTATGACTTTACCTATCTCTTCGATTGGAAATCTATGTTCATTCAAAACCATGATTTTTAAAAAAATCAATATTGATTTATTGTTTTTAAAATTATTATCAAAGAAATTATTTTTAAATTATTTTCAATCATCGTTTAAATTTTTTAATTTATTTTCAATGAAATTTGTTTCAAAACGTTTTTAATATTTATTTATATGTATTCAAAGTATTTTAAAAGAAATGGTTTTCAAAACAATTTTAAGTTTTATTTATATTTCTTCATAGTATTTTTTTTGAAATTGTACTCAAAACGTTTCCAAGATTTATTTATATGTTTTTAGAGTATTTCCAAAGAAAATGTTTTCAAATTTTTTTTTTCAAGGTTCTTTTATATGTTTTCAATAATAACAGTTCGAAAAATCCCTTCAAGATTTTTTTATATGTACACTAAGAAAAAGGTTATAAAATTATTTTCAAGCAATCCTTTATATGATTTTAAGGATATTTTCCAAGGAATTGTTTTTCAACCTGATTTTAGGGTTCCTTAATATGTTTCAAATGAAAAATAATTTCAAGAGGATTTAGGATTTAAAATTCATTGTTTAAGGAAAAATTAATATTTTCCCCAAAAAAAATTTTTTAAAGGATATTTCAAAAATATTTTCCATATAATATGACATCTATTAGTGTTAAACATTATTTTATATGAAATGATCCAAAGGATCTATTCATAGTCTTTATATTAATAGTTTATGTATTTTTGGCATGATATTTATGATTCTTGGTTCTCTTTCATGGGTTATATTTTTATAAAACGCATTTCTCTTTCACATATTCTATATTTATGAAACCATCTTATTTTAATGGGTTATATTATTTTGAAAACCACTTATTTTAATGGTTATATTCTTAAGAAACTCAATTATTTTAATGTTTTATATGCTTATGAAACTAATTTGTCTTCACAAGTTATGCGTTGATGAAATTATTATGAAACTTGTATCTTATCCATGGGATACAATATGATTACATGTTTATGATACCCATTTAATTTCAGGGGTTATGATACAAATATTTTTTATGATGTGGAAAATGCATGTATGATTTATTTATAAGAAGTGTGGGACATATATCTTCTTCTGATGCATTGGGTAATGATTAATATCTCATGAGTAAATGATGGAATCATGTTGATGGGCTTGATTCACTATGGAAAATGGGGGAAACCCGATCCACTAAAGGAATATGGGGGGGAAACCGACTATGGGAAGATGGGGAAACCCAATATAGTATTGGATGATGGGGAAACCTGATCAACTATTGTAATATGGGGAAACCCAATCCACAATGGTTTGATGAGGAAACAAGATCCACTATGAGAATATAGGGATACAAGGTTCTTTATAAGGAATGGACTATGACTAGGGGTAGTGGTTTGTCCTACCCAGTAGTTATTGTCCCCATAACGTTCCCTTATAAGTTATAGATATGTTTCTTCACTTATAGGGAATGATATTACATGTTTTTTTCTATGCCACAATTCTGATATTATGCATTCTGGGATTATGATATTCTTTCCCTTATAATTCATTTCTTGTGAACTGCTAATTGTTATGCCATTATTTATTTTTATGATCTTTGATATGTATGGTATGATCTTTTAATGTTTTTATCACATTCTCATTCCCTTATGATCATGTGTATGCATACATATCTCCCTTTCTTACCCTTATTGGGAATCTTTACTCACCCCTTTTATTGTTTCCTTCCCCAGGTTATGAAGATATATTTCATGTATGATATGTCTAAGAGGGGTTTTAGTCTTGGAGAACAAAGTGAGAGATAATGTTTCTCACTGATGTACAAGTTTTTATATTTCCATGTTTCCAAAGGCACTAAACTAATATAGTATTTGGGTGATTTTTTGTGTAATGTATTAGGATTTCATAAAAAGTGATGAAATTTCTATATACATTGTGAATGGGTAATTATAGTTAGTATCAAATCAAATTATTAAATGATATATTGAAACTAGGTTGATAAACCATTAGAGAGATCCCTAGGAGTATTTCAAAGGATATGTGTAGGGATATCTCTGAGGATAATTACAAGGATAAGGAAAAGTATTGGAAAATGACATGTAATTTTTGTAAAGGATATAAAAAGTGTTTTTAAAGATTTACATCCCTATATAGATACTAAACATGGATATGAAGCCTTCATAAATATGCCTAGGGGTAATAACTTAAAAAAAGTGTGTCAGGCCTGACATGTTCATAATCTGGTACATGATAATGAGTATTGCATCACACCTAGTTTCATACTCCCAAAAGATATGATTTGGGATTTTAGAAACTCATTATGGACCATAATGGAGGATTTAAATATAATAGTATTATTCATAACATAAGATAAACCTAAGGATTTATCGATAAAATAATTAGGCATAATTATTTAGATATCCTTTTTGTAATTGTTTCATGATTATGTGGTTTTCTAGTACGATAAGTGTTTCTAACCATATGATTTTTGGTTTTATTCAATTATGGGAACTATAATTAATTGGTTTAACATTTAATTTTTCATATGATGAAATTTTGGGACTTATGAAAATTTATCTTATAAGTGGAAATACCATGAAAAGAATCAGGAAGGTCCATGAGTATTGGAAATACTACTGAAGATAAAGAGACTACAAATAAAATGTGAATGTTTGGGAATTTTCATTCATAATTATTAACAATAAACATAAGAAGAATTATTGGATTTATGTTTAGGATACATAAGAACATATTAGTATATAAAATTCTAGGAATGATTTATTAAGGGATAATATGATGACGCCTGAGTAATGGTTTAAGAATAATGTTGGATGACTGAAGTGTATACATATAAGAATTAAATTTTTATGTTATATGAATCAAGAAGTATATGTATTCCATTAAGGATTTGTAGAAAAATATTTCGAATGGTCCTGACGAAATAGTAAAGGGGATTAATAGAAAGGTGATATTTTGATTAAGGGAAGGTCACCCTTAATGTGTCCCTGATGTTGAGAGGAATGTGTTTGTCTTGGATAAATATATGATTGATATAGAAAAATTAAATTGTATAGTACACATTAAAATAAATCTTATTATTAATTTATTGAAAATTTTGTCATTTTCATCAGGGGTAAAGATTATAACTTATTGTATTTAAGGAATATGTCAATAAAACCATTGAATAATATAACATGAATGATTTCTAAAAGGATTTATGATGATTTTTGTTATTAGCATTTTTCAAGAAAATATATTGTGAAGGTATTCACATGTTTGGAATGTTACAGCAAAGAGATACTTTAAGATATATTCAAAATAAATTTTAAGCTAATTTTGTTACCTTATTTATTATTATTTTTATTTTCATGTTTCATAAGGGTTATAAGATTTACCATTTGTGGAACTTTTATGTTAAACTTCAAATAAAATTTGTATGATTATGTATTATCTCACCACATGGTGATTTATGCATATTTTATAACCTATTCTATAATATTTGTGTTGATTGTAACTGATGACATATGAGATGGATTATCATGGATATCATGATATATTAGTTCATTAGGAATGAAAAATCCACCTTCTGTTTTGGAAAAATAGGTGAAGGGGAAATTAATAAAGGTACAAAAAAGGGTGTTATTGTACTAAATCAAGTAACTATATATTCTCATGAAATTATTCAATTTTTTAAAAATGAACTTTATACCAAAAATGTAATCATAGTACCTTTATTTCCAATGAATCAAATTCCCCCTTATATCATTGTAGATTTGTGGAATTGTGATCATTAACATTATCTTAACCATATTCTATGTCATTATACATTAAAACATAATATTTCTATTTCTATTTCATGTCCATTCCCGTCAGTGTTATTTATGGGGAAACCATGTTATGTGCCACTTTGGGTAACCATCTTGTTTACATCTTTCTTTTTTTAAAGAAAGTTTTAGTATTCATTTTTATTAGGCGGGTTTCTAAGAAACGAACATTCAAGTATTAAACCTTTGATAATATTGATGAATTTAAATAGAAAAAATGCTTTATGGTGTGTAGAATGTAACACCCTTAGATTTTGTGAATTATTATTTTTAATTAATTAACTATTTTTATAATTTACATTTCACGCAACCCTAAATATAGATTTTGTTATATGAAAGCACTGAGTGTGGTTTGTGTGATAAGAAACACAAAGTAAATAATACACTACATGAAATGATTTAATTTGACTGTAGTGTAGGGAACACTATGTTTTTCTTGTATTACACAAAATCCTGAGTCCCTTCGATTGTATGCATTATACGCAATCCATGTTTTACTGAATTACAATATATATTTAATATTATCATTATAATGTTTTTATAGTTTCCACCTAAAAGTTGAAGTGAAAGTTACAAATAATAATAAATTAATTTTCCAAATATTATTTACATATGTATAAAAAATTAATCCATTTGTTACAATTTAGTTGAAGTGAGGGAAAAAATATTTGAAAATAAAGAAATTACTTTTCATATAGTACTCTTTTTTTTGTACAAACACCATTTTTCGTATTCAATTCAAAAAAAATAATTTTGTTTAATTCTTTCAATAAAAATTTATATACTATATATTTAATTAATATTTTTGATACTTAACCAATAGTTTTTTAGGTATAATTTAAGAATAAATCAAATTTTATGAATACAAATATGTATTTTTATAAAAGTTAATTTTACCTCTTTTTAATGGAATGCCTAATTAAAATCTAAATTTTGAAAATTTTATCAATTTAATTTGAATAAATAAGATTAATTTTTAAAATATAAATTTCAATATTATGTTATGATGAATTTTTGGAATTTTTCTATGATGTTTCATTTTTTGGTGAATAGTGAAAGATATTGAATTCTAATTCAAAACATCTTTTTATATAATTTATTTCTAAGGGTAATTAATGTTTTTGATTGGTTTTAAAGTTAAATTAGATCATTTATACCAAAAATAATCCAATTTATCTCATTATAATCAAATTCACTTGGATATTAGATTTAGAAACATACGAAACATTGGATCTTTTTTACTTTAAAAAACCCACTTTGTCAACCCATCTGTGAATTTAAATTTAAATTAATTTCTTCCAATTTTTTGTATTGTAATTTGAAAAAAATGATTAAATATTTGGAATCATAATAATTTTAAATTTTTAATACCTGAAACTTATTTTTTTTTTAAATTATTTGTGAAAGTAATTAAAAATAATTACAATGATTAAAAAGGAAAATTAGCTTAAGAAGTCATTAATCCATACACATAAGGTACAAACCAACCTATAAACTAGTCTAAAATCCTTTATCTAAACATATGTAAACCCTATACTCCCTTTTGTATAAATTAGTTCGTTATTTGATCCACTCATCATGGGAAAAATGTGGCTGGAATTCCCTTTTCAAATATTTGCAGGAATAACACTCCTCCTGCACCATAAAAATAAACACACCCCTCTCACTACTTAACACCTCTCAAGACCTTTGTTTAGAAAAAACACTGATAAAATATCCTATAAAAATACCTCCCTTCTACTTTTAATCTTCTATTTGTGCTAAAATCCAACCATGTAATCCATGTTTTGTAAAGAAACAAGAGTTACCACAAGAAGAGGTAATATCCTTCCTCAAGAACTTTTATTTTATTTTATCCCTCTACCACATCAATTTTTATTATTCCATTATTATATGATAAAATTATAATAATATATATATTGATATGATTTTATTCAATTTTTTCCTACACTTTAACACACTTCACTTCTATCTATTGTGTAAGGATCTTAACATTCTTTCCACTGGGAACTACCGCCTCACGAAATGATGTTGTTCATTTTTCCATTATCACCTATAATGATAAGGAATTGCGATAGAAACTATGATTTTATGTGACATATATGTTATTTATAATTTCATTATTGTTCGTTAATTATTTTTGAAAACATACCTTCATCCTTTCCATTTTTAATAAGTATGCTAACATTGCTTTTGGAAGAATGGACTACCGTCTCCTCAAAGTGATGCGATTCGTTTAGAAAATACATAGAATGTATAAATAAATGTTTTAGGAAAAATATTTGACATAAATGAAATATATATGATAATAATGACATAATTTACTTCCTATAAATATATTATTTCATTTTACTTATAACATTTTCAAACTCAAAAAAGGTGATAACGCAATTCGTAAACTTGTGGATTATAGACGCATCGACGTTCTGAGACCACCAGATACATTGTAAACATTTCCCCAAGATGTCATCAATTCCCATTAATTTGTAGCAACTAAAACACCAAATCTTATACATAAAAAGAACAAAATTCATTGATCCCATTGAATAAAATGGCACCACAACAAGTCATCAATGACACCCAGTAAACCTGAAATAAACCAAACACTAGTACAAGTAGAAAAAAATCGAACACCACAAAACATTAAATCAACCACGTATAAAGAGAAAAAAACCATCAATGAAATTATGAGAATGAAATCCGAAAAAACTAAATCCAACATTGGACATTGTGCCCTAGAACACAGATGGCTGTCAAACCACACCTCCCAAAACATAAATGTTACCAATGATCTAGATCCCACCAGGATGGGAGAAGATAAACATGTGTTATGGGTAGAAGTTTGAGGGTCAAGGTCTCTGAACGATGGAAACATTGATGAGGCAGAAAACTGGGAGTCTTCCAAGAAGAATAAAACTGACCTAGTTAGCACTTTGAGACCCATCGACTCCCACATGGAGAAACCCAAAATCTCATGAACCATTACACCAAATCCAACCAATAGAGGTGTTGGAGAATATGAGGTTATAGCTATTGGAATAACATATAGGGGAATCATTAGAAGACAACCAACCTTAGAAGGGAGGATAAGAATCATGGATGATCACTGATGCATCACCATAGCATCCATGGAGGATTTAAGTGGAAACCCTAGAATATGTAGCTTCCAGAGATAGAATATTAGAGATATAGAAACTGAGATAGAGGAGACATAATAAAGGAATAAGAAAATGTGATTGTATCTCTGATGCATCAACAATGCCATTTTGTAGGATTCCAGAAGGAAATGACACCATTGAATATTCCACTATAATTCTCATTAATCCCTCAAATGAACCAATATGAATGCATGTTACATTGTCGAAATTTAGTAAGGGATTTCTTCCTTCCCATTTTTATTCAAGAATTTTCATTAACATATCCTTTTTATCTCCATTTACAAATGTTGGTATAAGCTCTTACATATCACCCTTTCTTATGTAGTGAATGACCATACCCATTATTGTTCAAGTGTTATCAATTATACGTGTTTTCTTTGGGATATATATATATGTATTCTATACTCCTTGATCTTTTAATAAAATGTGATATTATATGATTTTTTTATTATCTATGTGGAAAAATATGAAATGGAACGAATCTAAAGTGACGGTCGTACTAGGAATTAGATAGCACTCCAATAAATGTTTTATTGTTTTAGTCTTACGAGACACCATTACATGGATTATGGAGTGATTCTAATCATTCATGGCATGTTTTTCATATTTATTCCATGGATGTTAAAATTTGTATCCCTTTATTATTCCATGTTTTATTTTGTTTCCAAATTTACCATGTTCATTTATGTTATCAAAATTTAACATACCTCATTGTTCTTTATTATGATTATAAAACCTTTCATGAACCATTTATATTACATTAGTCTAAAATTTATAAATATCATCATGATATTTCATGTTTATTAACTTGCTGAGATTTGTAACAACCCATTTCTTATATATGTCCCTTGGTTAACCCTTGTAGTTTCATGTACGCTAGAATAATATGAACACGTCAGGGATGTTTTAAATATTTTTTTTGTATCCAATTTTTTATGTTGTTATCTAATGTACCTAATTCTAAAAGGCAATAGAATTCTTGATATTATAGGTTGTATTAAGTGTAATATAATGCAATATATCATGAATTAATGTGAAATAAAGAGAATGGTTTTCATAGTTGGTATCAGTAGAAGATATTATTTATTTATATCTTAAGATTATAAGACACTAGAAAATGGAATAGAGATTAAATTAATATAAGAAAAAATTCCTAAATTTTAATAAAGGGTGGATTAAGTAGTTTTTCAAGAAGATGTATCCACTTTTGGATACTACAAGTGGATGTGGCTCTATCACAGATATACAAAGATATAAAACCAAAAGTCATCATTTTGAGAAAGACTCAACTATGATGTAACACCCCAAGCTTCCACGGTACTCTTCTCTTTAAATAATACAGTAGCGTGTGTTTTACAAAACTTCATGTTCTAACACACACAAAAACCAATCAAACTAGCAGTTTATAATAGTAATACCCACTCTTTGAAATATTATACATCTTATCTTTCAAAAAGGACTTCATTTTTGGATTCGTAATATTGAAATTATCCAAGGGCGAAATTTTTGTATCTTTCTGAAAACTTTCAATTTTTGATGAATAGTGAAAAACACTAAGTTATAGATTAAAACCAAATTTTTATTTAAATAATTATTTATTTTATTGAAATTTAATTAGAGTCAAAATAGATACATAATACCTATATAAGTTCAATATAATTCATTAGAGTTAGTTTAGAATAATTTTAGATATATAAAAATTTTATTGAACTTTCACCGTCTTTTACCCACCTCCTAGGAGAATTTGGAAATTCACGTAAAACTAAATTTTACTGCTTCTATGAGTGGAATTTAGATAATTCAAGAGAAACGGTTAATATCAAGGATTAAAATGTGGTTCAATAAGATAAAAATAATTTTTAGTGAATAGTAATTTTTTACTTTTATTTACCACGGTTAAAAATAAATATGGTAATTGAGGGTAAAAATGATATTTATATTACCCTAACACATGTCCTAATTATATTGGACAAGTGTATATCGACCAAAAAAACCTTAAGAATTAAATATTATCATTTATGTCCACTTGGATTAGATTACGACATTTATTATTATTTAATTCAACTAAGAGTTAAAATAGTTAAAATCAAAGTTTAATTACTAAAACATTTTAATATAAGGATATACATAATATAAATTAGATTGTAAATATTCATTATAAAGATAAAAATATTTAATACATAATGTTATTTTATTTATAATTTTTAGTCATTATATAATTTTATTTATTTATGACACAATGGTGATGTAGTAAGTACCTAATTAATAAAATAATAAAATAATTAATATTATAAATATCAAAATAAATGTAATTTGAGATTTTTATAAATTAAACTAATTTTATAGGTTACTATAACATGTTAGTATTGATTTACTTAAGTTTTTTCGAACTAATAATGCTGTTATGAGTTTCACAAAAATAAAATACCAAATAGAGTCAAAATTGACATAAAAGAGTTTTTTAAAACAAATATTAAATTATTAATTGATATTCTATTCCTAAAAATATAAGGTTCAGTAAAAATACTTATATCATGATATTTTTATCATTAATGGGACACTTGGGGGGTCTATTGGAAGTTTATAGTAAGTTAATTAACCATATAATATAAAAATACAAAGAGACATGGTAAATTTGAAACTAATTAACTAAGAGTTAAAACTAAAAGATAAGGTTAATATAGTGACCCAAACTAGTATAAAACCTATTTATTGGGTGGTTATAGACCCATACCAACTTTATCCTCCAAATAAGTTACTTTGGAGCAATTTGAAACCAAATATAAATTTATTATAAATTAATACTTTAAGTTTTTCGAAAAGAGTCCCTCCTCCCCCTTATAAAAGGACACCACTTCTAACCAATTCTTCACACCTTTAAAGCCTTTTCGTTCGGCCAACCCCTACCCAAATATTCTCTCAACTTCCCTCAATTCAACCTAGAGACCTTATGTTGATCGGAAATCCAACCTAAAGATCTCTTTTGATCAAATCAAAAGGAAGAACCCGAAGAAAAGGTAACTTTTTCACCACAATCTTTCATGTTCCTTTCTTCTTCAACTTCTTCTTTCTTTTTTATTTCCATTATAAATTAATACCTCCAGTATCTTCTATAAACTGTGATGTTAGTATAAATATGTTACAACCATATTCAGTATTCTATCCATCATTTGAATGACATGTCACCATACGTGCGTACGTACGTCTTACCGTCTCCATGTCGTGGTGTAATTGTTATTTAATACATTATTATTTGGATGAGTATAATAATGATGTGTAATTCATGTAAATAATAAATATAACAAGATATTGATTCTGTATATATGATATAACATCCAATTATATATTAGTTTAATATCAAAATAATGATATTGTCGCTTGTGTGTACGTACGGACTACCACCTCTACGAACGCGATGAGATTCATTCCCCATCATATCCATTCAAGAATAATTTTTTTTTATGGTTAAAAAGAATTTGTAAAGACATAATATCATTCTAGATATGAATAAGATACAATCAATCCATAACAAACATGGCTTATGTAACAACACAGAAAAAGGAAAATGAATTCGTTAACACCAAAAATGACGATAATACTAAGATATTATTAACATAACAATGTTAAAAGATCATATATAATATCATATTAATGAATATAATTCTTTTATAATTTAATAAAAATTATTTCACCATTATACAAGAGGTTAACCTACCCTCATCCAAGGAAAATTACAAGGTAAGGGTTTATTTCACAATCTCTTCATTATCTGAGGTTGTTTATACCTAATTATCTACTAGGACCTCTTTATCATTAACATCCATGTTTCATAATAATGTATTTCAAATCATTCTTACTATTTTACAGAATATGGGTTAAAGTCATTTATACAACTGTTTCCTTTTTATAAGAATTTTATAATGAAATATTTCTATCGTTTTCCAAACAAGGTCATTTTTAACCTTTTTGACAAAAATAAGGTAAGAATGTCTTTTCTTAACATATACGGCGGGTGAGACTATTTTCGACGGTTATAAAATTGTCAAAGATTCACATACATGCTTATAAGAATATTTTTAAAGTAAATGTTTTCTTTTATAATTATGTGTCTTTTAAATGATTTCAAAAAAGAGATATTTCTCTCAAATTGTTTTGATATAATCTATGTCAACAACCTTTGATGGAATTTAAGATTATTTGAAATTGATTTATTATGATACAAAACTTTCATATTGTATTGAATGTTTTGTGATATGTTTGACTGTGGATGTGTTATTTTTATACCATTCATGGTTTATGGAGAAAGTAATGAAATTTTGTATGCAAGTTTTAATACGAATGCTTATGTTTAAACCTGTTCATATGAGGAATGCATTGGACTTAACAATTGAAGGGGAGAGCCCGCTATAGCTCCACGATGCATCAATAGGTCTCATGAGACAAACTAGTTCCTTGGCATGAGGCCTTGACAAAATCATATTTGTAGTTTTAGTATGATGCCTTGGCTACGTGGTTATGATAGTCTGGCATTATTCATTCCGTCATTATGAAAGTGGTTATTGATATTGCATGTGATTATTCGACTAGTAGAATATCCATGTGACTAAGTAAATGGAATTATTTCATTTTACGTTTTCCATATTATGAAGATGTTCAAGTTTAAAAGGCTTCTGTTTTAGTTATACATTGCCTTAAATATTTATGCATAATTATGAAAGTTTCCGCTATATTGTTATCCTTTCTGAGCATCTGAGCTCACCCCTTTCAATGTTTTATATTTCCCAGGATTTGAAGATGTAATTTATGAATGACCTGCAGGGATATTATGAGGGGATATAAAGACAAGATGTTGTTGTATTTTTTTTACTTTATGATTTAATGTAATACTTATGAATATATCTAGTGTTTCCAAGACTACTAAACTAATCGGCCTTTTGAGACATGATCTTTTGTGATCATGCCAATGTTATGTAATAATGCACCGACTCTGGTTAACCGGGGTCGGGGCGTTACATATGAACTAGTGCACAATAATGGTCCTCACTACACACATGCTATTACACTCCTAGAGAATGTCCTTTGGTAAATTCACTAGCTCATTAAAACCCATTGTTAAGGGAACAAAAATTCCCATTAGATTCTATGTTAGGAAATAGATAATGGATAACATAGACCGAAGAATAGAAGATTTATAAGTTAAGGATATTTATTTCATTTTTACAAATATTCTCCTATATGGAATCCTAGTTTTGTAACAACCTTCGTATATCCATTTCTTCCTTTTCTGGAGTGTCTTTTATCAACACCGTTTTATGATGTAGTTTTTCAATTAAGGTATTTTAATGTGTCAAAAATATATTACCGATATTAACATTAAATTATGAGAAAAAATATATTAAATTGGGAAAGAATATAACACTCTAAGTTTTTAAAAGACAAAACTATGTCCGATCATTTATCAGATATGTAAAACTGAACCACAAAAAAATAATTATTTAAATATGATGATTTTAAACATTCAATTAAAATTTAATATTAGAATAGGATTATCTACATTATGATTTATATATATGCCCTAAATATATTGGTTAATTATTTTTAAATAATCAATCAAATATTTTTAATTTATATTTGTTCATCAAAATATGTTTTGTTCAAAAGTGATTTTTTTATTTCCAAAAAATAAAAATTATAATTATTTTCAAAAAAAATTAAAAAATATAGTTAATAAAATTATATCACTTTTTTAAATAATAATATTAATATTAAAATTGGGTGAAATTTTGGAATTTTTTCGAAAATATATATTATTTAGTAAAGAGTGAAAAATACCATTTATTTAGTGAAATTTACTTTTCTATCAATAAATTAAGTATTATAAAGTCATAATATTATTATAATTTAACATAAATTAATAATATTTGTTTTTAGTTATATTTAATTAAATTTATTTCATTTAAATCATATTTTTAATGGATTTTTGTATAATCTTGTTTAAAGGACTAAAAACACATTTTTTCTGAAAATCGTTTTAAAATGCATATTGTTAATCCATTTTACTTAATTAAAATCACCCAAAATAAAAAATGATATTAATTAAATTTTTATATTATAATTCTATAATTATTAATTTAAATTCATATAATAAATATTATTAGTTATAAATTTAATATAAAATCTTCCTTATATAAAAAATGAATTTTTTAGAAAACTATTTTCTATCTTGCTTGCTCGTTTTATTTAAGATTATTTTTTTCACCTATGTAAATTTATTTTTATAAAACATTATGCATATTATGAATCATCAAAATTAATATTAGGTAATAGGATCAACATAAAATTTAAACAATATGAATAGTAATTGTAGTAAATATTTATTACCATAACAAAAGGAAAATAGGTTTATTAAGGGAAGAAATTATTTTACGAGGGCTAGAAACAATATTACCCTAGTATTATGAATATATATATATTTATTCATTTCAATATAATTATGACTATTTTTTAACTGATAAATTAATAAATAATTATTTTAATAAATGTTAAATTTTTTATATGTCAAAATAGAAATTGTCTTTGGGGAAAACTTTTGTTTTAATGATGAAATATTATATTGATAAATTAAATAATTTTGTTATTAAAGTATATTTTAATAAAATATAATTAAAAAATCGTACATATATAAATGATAATTTATTATTATGAAGTAAATAATGTAATTTTTATTGGTGTTAGAAAAATGTTATTGTCAAAAAACTAGTATTCTTCAATAAAAAATAATATAATTCAAAAGATTAACTTATCATATTTATACAGTTATTTTGATAAATTAAATATAATTTTTGTATTCATAACCACACAAGTATCTAATGGGAAATTTTTCATTATTTTATTATATATTCAAATTTTTGGGTAAAAATTAAATACTGTATAAATATACAATGTGTATTTTGACATCATAATGACCCAAATATGATGTAATATATACTATTTATGGTTTCCAACACAGAAATTATGTTTCTCCATTAATATAATTTAATATTAAGTATATTTTATTAATATTATAAAGAACTTATGATTCCTCCAAAACTTATAATATATTTTAATGTTTTAAAATCATTATGTTAATGGAATGAATCACATCCACATCACGAAATGTAATATTTTAATAAGTTTGGACTTTTTCATAATAAAATAATTAAAAACCCTTCCCATTTTCAGAAATCATACTAAAAAACTAGAGTGACGCTAACCTTATACACATATCATTATAAGATTTTAAGCATAATTAACCATCAATTACTACCATGGATCGTTAATTCTAGTTTTTTGGGAATATTAGGTGTATAATTAAACAGCATGAAACCAAAATAAAAAAATATTTTATTTAAAATTCATAAATATCTCCTCGCTTAATTTAGGCTCCAAAATCTGCAAAGGATGACCTGGGGAATTCCTGACCAAAGGGACGAGTTGAAAATCCATGTAAGGGAATATGCATATGAATAAAGTATAGAACACGTGTTAGAAGGCATAACATGATGACATTAAAAGGCATGGAACATGAATAAACATATAGAAGAATAAAATGAATAAAATAAGATCCTAAAATCATAGAATCATAGAAATTTGGAAAAAGAATTTGACATAACATAAGAATCAATCAAGGATAATGACCAAGACCATTTCACGTGGAAGAGAATGAGTCAAGGATAACCACCAATACCATTTCACATAGAGGAGCATCAGTCCAGGTTAACCACCAATACCATTTCACATAGAGGGGCATGAGTCAAGGATAAACACCAAGAACATTTCACACGTTGTATCATGATAATAAATACTACCCACTTAATTTGAACACTATACGGGTTCACCCATCATATAATTTTCTTGAGTATGGGTTACACATTAAGAATTAAGCATAAGAATTACCCATGGAAAGAAACGAGTGTCGTAATCATCTCATGGAGCATAAAAATGGGTGTATCAAATAAATTTTATGAAAGTATTGATTTTAATCATACATGGACATTTATAAGTTGAAATAAGAATAAATAATGATAAATTATTTCCAATTTGAGTATAAACACGTAAAAAGAGTGTTAAAGAAACATTATAAATTACACATTTCAGTATGGTTTAATGAAAACATTAAATAGAATTTGACGAGGAAAAGCCATAATTGTTGTAATAAAACCTCAAATAAACCAAGATAGTTTTTCTTGATAATATTAGTGATTTTATAAAAAAATAAGGTTACTTAAAACAAGTTTTGGAGTCCACATGAAAATAGGTAGGAAATCAAGAAGATCGCTTTAATCTGGAATTCATTCTGATAAGAAATGAGAATAGAACCATATAAATATTGTATTTATCTATACAAGATATAATAATTGGACAGGATACATAACTTATTAACATAAAAAAATTACATGGAATTATATAATAATAATAAATAATTGTTGAGTAAATAGTGTGAAAGTATAACTCGAAGTAAAAATGGAGTTTCAAAAATAATCCCTTACCTTATATATGAATGTGTTCTATACATATACATAATATCCTATAAAATAAAATAATATTCATTAATAATTTAATAAGAAGTAATTTTTACAAATATTTGATTTATAATAATTTTATTAAGTTCATTTATAAAATTTTCTATGAGTTATAAGTTATAATTGTATCATTGTGGGAGCATTCGTTTCCTTGGGTATCATGATTTTTTCACTTGTATAAAAGTGTGGAATATCATTTGAAATGATAACATTTTTCCATAATTGAAATTATATGTTATTAATTAACATATATAATATCAAATGATATTTTGTATCCTTTTTTCCCTATATGTGGGGATGCTTCCTTATATAAAATTTTAATGATAAGCATTTATATTATTTTCATAGTTTTTTATCAACACAAACTAGTTTTGTTTTACTAATTAATATTATGTATAAATACTTGTTCCAAAACATTAAATAAGATATAATACAAATATTATAATAATTATTAACAATAAAAATTGTATTACAACAATTTTTTATTGGGTTCATTGAAATATGAAACTCTTCATCTTTGAATGTGATAAATTAACACATCGTACATGATGATTTCATTTTTAGAAAAAAAAAGGGAAAGGAAGAGAAACGATGATGTGTTACTCAATTAAAAAATATAATATTATATTATATAAAAGTTATTGGATCTATCATGTCACTTTTATAATGGTAGTTGAGGAGAGTAAACAAAAATAAAATAAATTTTAAATAAATTAAATGAAAAAGAAAGAGATTTTTACATCTCGAATTATTTTCCTTGAGAACCTCTTAAGGGAAATCAGGTTTAGTCATTTTTTGAGACAAGAGGATCTTGGATGTGGAGGATATTCTTGGGTGTATACTTTTAAGAATTTATAAATGCTTCAATACATATGATGTGTGAGTAGAAGAGGTGGTGAGTTTGTTATTTACAATGGAGGACATGTGTATTTTTTGATTATTTAATTCATTAGTTTATTATTTTATCTCATTATTATGAATCGTTATGATTATCATGAATAGATAGAGTAAATTGACAAGTGTTCTTTGATATTATTGAGATTAAATCAGAAATTACTCAAAAATAATATATATAACTTATAATGTTATAAACCCTATATAACTGTATTTCACAATTCACTGAAAATTCCACTTTTTTAGAAAAATCTAAAAATATTACCCTGAATATTATTTGATTCTTATAATTAAAAATGATCATCATTTTATTGGAAGAATTATCTAAATATGTGAAATTTAATTTTTAATTAAAATTATTATTTATTTGAAAAATATCCATTTTAAAATTGTATCTAATTTTATAAAATATTGAAAAATTAATTAAGGTCTCATAAAATCATCTTATAATTATAAGACTAAAAAATATTATTTTATTATTCTATTTTTTGAAAATAATTTTTTTTCAATTCATTAATTTAAATATTAAATTGTAAATATACATTTTTATTTCATAATAATCCTAATTCTTAATTTTCTCATTTTTAAAACGTATATTTACCTATAAAACTTTTTTAATTACAACGAAAACAAGGAATTAACCTAATTTGGGGAATTGACCCCACGATCATGAACCCAATCCCCAAAATCCCTTACCACCACAGCCACCGGCGTGGAAAAATACATATAATTACTTGTATCAAGATAATAATATATTATATTTTCATTTCTAAGATGGCCTAATTTTATTTGTACATTCATAGGTGAGGTTTCTGTTCTATTAGATGTATTATCTATTTCTAAGGGTGATATTACTCTTCCAAATGTCATGTTAATATTCTATTGGTTTATGATCCTTAATTTCTATAAATACAACTTATTTAATTCATTATTCGTTTATTATGTTTTTATTTTATTGTCAATGTGACTCTATACGGTTTATATTATATTACATAATTATAATAAGGGAAATTATAATTGATATAATTATAGTTCGTTACATTCTTCCCTCTGTATGAAATTTTATACAAGAAATTTCATTTTCCAAACATTGGGGAATAATAGTGAGGGTACTTCTCCTTCATTATTTCCCCTGGTTACCATGTTTCCTCTTCAAAATTATTTTTTCACCATAGTACTTTGACCACTTAAGTGGTCTTGTCATGTTGAATTATATATCTACTATCAAAGATCTTCACTAGGTTCTCCTCATAAGAGAGATCAATTTCCAATTGTACCACCTCTGAATTCAGTAAATGTGAGGGGTCTAGTATTTACATTCTTATGAGGGATATGTGGAATAAATCATTTACTTGAGGCATGGTTTCAGGATGTTCTAGTCAATAGGAATCAACTACGACATGATCAAAAATATAAATGGGGATAATGTACCTCGGACTCAGATTTCATTTCATACCCAATATCAGGATCCTCTTCCAACGATATTAGAAAAATAATACCATGTTTCCAACTATAATTTCAATGTCTCATCGATGATTATATGAAAATATATTTTGTTGAAATTGGGTTGTATTAATGTTATACTGAGTGTTTTTACCTTTTCCAATATTTTTTCAACCATTTTAGGTCTGAGAATCTTATGTTCACCAACGTCATCCAATCATGCCAGTGTTTGGAATCTTTACCCATGAAGAGAATTATATGGATCCATTTTCATGCTCGAGTAGAAACTATTATTATAAGAGAACTTAACTAGAGTAATATGTTGGTCTCATACTCCCTTGATCTCTATAGAACATGTTATCAACATGTATTCTAGTTTCTAAATAGTCTTCTATGATTGGACATCTGTTTGAGGATGATGGGCCATAATAATGTTCATTTCAGTGTTCATATCATGTTGGATACTTTTCAGAACGTGGAGACGAATATCATATCTTGATCATATACAATTGATAGTGTTACTCCATGCATCATTTCCACTTCTCTAACATATATTTGTGCTTATGGATCCACTGATAAGTCATTTTGAATATTGAGAAACTGAGTATCCTTTATAAGATAATCTAAAAAACACATCTATAATCATTTCCTCGGGATGACATTGAATGTCTATTGACAATTTCTAGGGTGTTGTTTTCAAATTTCCATGATTTTATATATAATGGTTGCATAATCCCATTTCTGTATTTCCTTTTGTATTTCACTTGTGTACATACCAAGAAAATTTATGTATATTCAATGATCATATTCTTCATATTGTCCCACCAATAGTTCTCTCATAGATCACGATTCATCTTTATTCTCCCGAGTCAAATTGATTAGGTTGAGATATGCGTGTCATTTAAAAGCTCTTTATTTATCTATGGATTTGATGGTACACATATTCATGGCCAAAATATCATGAATCATTCCTCATCCATTTTGAATACTAAGGATTTACCCTTTCTGATAGCTTCCACCATTTTCTAAATTTGTACATCATTTGTCTAAGAATCCTTTATTTCCTCAATTTGATACAGTTGTGAAATAATTTTACAAAGTATTGATTATGTTCCACCCATAATGATTATGATGTACATCATATATAGGTCTTATAATATTGGATCCTTCTAAATTTTATTATTGATAAACATGAAGAATTATTTCTACTTAGAGAACATGCCTCTTTATTTGCTTTAGTGGGATAGGAGTTGATTGAGTCAAGTTAATCTTTGAGGAGTTTTAACTATCGCGGCTAGAACATATTAATATCATTATTTTTATATATATATTTGATGATCTAATGATCAGTATATATCTCACACATCACTATATAGAGATAATTCAGCCCTAATTTCAATGAAAATATCACATATGTCCACTCCAAAAAATGTGTGGAATGGTTTATCTCGTAAATTTTCAACATCCTTTAGGCATAGGCTATCACTGTATGATTTTTATTTAGTAAATAGAATAATCACTTTTTTTAATCATCACCATCCACCACAAACAATTCCCATATTTTCGGAAGTATGATCACTGGGGTAGTGATAAGCCTCTTTCTAAAATAATTGAAATTTTATTCACATTCACTGGTCTATAAAAACATCACTACATTCTGAATCTTTATGGTCATTAGGTCTGAAAATCAGTAAATGTTATTAACAAATCATCAGTCATATGTAACTTGACCACAGAAAATATTTATCTCCATTGCAAATGTTTTCATAGGGTACCCCTCAGTTTCCTTTATCATGGAAGTGTCCATAGATATTACTTTGATGGTGATAACATTCCCCTATAATGATACTTCCACAAACTATAACATATATTTTTTATACATATCATATAGTTTATCCCATCACAATGATTTTAGAATTGTATTTAAATTTTCCTCATGTTCCTCCATTCCCTTAGAGTATATAAAATATAATAAATAAAAACTATGAAAAACATTTCACGTTAATATCAAATAACCCGATTTATTAATTCCATGAATATTTCTAGATAATTATTGAGCCTAAAGGGAATCACTATGAACTTATAGTGTCCCTACATCATTCAAAAGTTAGTCTTTTAATCATCTTTCTTCCTCACCATTAATTGGTGATATCCTGATTGAAGTTCCAACATAGAGAAATGTGTCTCCCCACATATTTGATCAAACAAATCATCTATATGTGATAGGTGAAACCTAATATTTATCGTGATTGTATTGAGCTCGTGATAATCAATATATAGGAATTGTGATCTATCCTTATTCTTTATTAAGAGGACGGGTTCACCCCATAATGAAGCACTCTGGAAAATAAAACATTTTTTCTATATTCTCATGTAACATCAACTTTAGTTCATCAAACTCAACAGTTGACATTTTATAAGTTGTCTTTGATATATTAAAATATCTAGAAATAAGTTAAATTGTGAACTAAACTTCCCAATCATATTTAAGATAAGACAACTCTTCGGGTAACACATCAGTGTAGTCTCTCCCAATGGGAATGTCTTCGATCATGATCATATCATTTGTCTCAATCATTTGAGATATATATGATTTCTCATAAGAAAATAATATAAAAAATTATGACAATAACTATGGTATAGATCCATCCTCATCCTTATAATTATACAGAATTTAGGTATACCTTCGGATGTTAAGAGAGAACTCCCTTTCCCGATAGTCGATGTTGGGTTTGTATAAATATAGAAAATCCATTCCCATTTTTTCATTAAACTTTAAAAAAGGATGCATGAAAATATTTACAAATAGGTTTAGTCCAAAAACATTTACCAGGGTGGAGTTATAAACTATGGATGTAATAATTACCCCAATTTTTGTTCTCATTGATAAATCAACCTACATATTTTGAGGTGTTGTTTGATGAGTTCTACTAATATTGAATGATATGAAAGAATATGTATAAATAGAATAAAATATAATGTTTTATATTACTTAATGAATAACAATAATACCTATCACCACATATTTGTGAGGATCCAGACCAGAAGTAGTGATACCATATGCCCTTCCATGCTTTCTTGGAGGTGGTTTTTGTTGATTTCCTTCAACAAACCTTGGATTTGGGTAATGGTTCATGTAATTCAATGTTAATTTTAATTGAAAAACTATCCATTGGGTTGAGTGTTGATTTGAAGCATCATTTATTCTTCCATAATGGTTGGAATCTTTATATCCCTTTTGTAGATATTAGCCACATTCCCAAATCTTCAACATTTGAAGAATTTCCTAGCTTCATTTAGATAGTTCCCAAGATGTTTCCACCCATAAGATTGACACCTAGTATGTTGATTTTTCTTACTATTATGGGATTTAGCATTTATCTTCCCATATTATACTCTAGATTATAGTTTTTATTTTCAGACCCATGAGACCACTGAGAGTTTCTAATCTCCATTTCAGCATTAATGGAATAATGGAAAATATTCTAATAGCTTTAAGAGTCTACAATCACCAAATATTTTCATCTTCTCAGCTTTATTCAACTAATGAATACATCGACCTTGATTTCTGTGTTAATGAAAAAGATGAATGAATACCATTCGTGTCGTTTGATGTTTTCTTCACACAGCATGATATACTCATATTCATTTTTCTTTAGCTTAATGAACACTCTTTCCATCCTGACATGGAGGCTTCGAGGTAAATATTTATGAAAACATATTTTCATGAACTCCCCTTAATCCATTAAATAAATATCATCCTTAGAATTTTTTTCATGATCAATACCCACCACTGATTATCATCCTAATTAAAATGATAGACCACTGGCACAACTTTGTCTTTTTCTGAGCATTGTGGGGATAGATAATTCCTTCTAAATATATTTGATACATTGTTCTATGAGGACGGTATTGGAAGATCCACTAAACATTGGAGGAATGTTCCACGTAAATAAATAAACCACAATATTAAATTTCTTAGTAGAATGAGATAGTTACTCATGATTCATGTAATTATTCATAACTTGATCAAGTTGAGAAAGTACTGTCATAAGGTTTTTAGCTCCCATTTCTATCATATTTTTCATTTCATTAATAAAATCATCGCATTGGATATCACATTGATTTTTGGAATGTGTTTTACTCTTCCTGATCATTAAATAAGAAAAATAATGTATAATTAGGGGGCCTTGATCCTTAGTTAAAAATAATGTAAAAATTCAAACTTTTAACGTAAAAGAATCAACATGTAAATAAAAAGTATATCCTAACATTTGATTCCCTAATTTTTTGATCTTAGTTATCCATGATGATATAATTATCCCTCTGGTTATTATATAATTCCACTAGTCCTAATCTCCAAAAATAAGTATACTTTTCTATGATACCCACTATAATGGCCCTAGCCCCACAAATCGTTTCATGATTTTAAGCATAATTGACCATTAATTACAATAATGGATCATAAAGCCTAATACCATTAGAAGGATAGATACATAATTTAATAGTATGAAATAAAAAAAATTTCATCATTATGAAGATATCCTAACATTCTATAAGATCTTAAATATTCTATGGAAAATCTAGAGAATACATGAAAAAAAAGATGAGTTTAAAAACCTAGTAAGGGAATAAGAATATGAATAAATCATATCACATGGTTTAGACGACATAACATGATAACATAAAGATGCATGGAATATGAATAAACATATGGAAGAATATAATACAGAACATGGAATCATGTATTCATGGAATCATAAAAAAATTTAGATATCATACAATATAACATGAGCAAAAGTTAAGGCCAACCACGATGACCATTTCACATGGAGGATAATGAGTGATGGTTGACCACCAAGACCATTGCACATAGAGGAGCTGGAGTCGAGGCTAACCACCAAGACCACTGCACAAGAGGTCTCATGAGACTAAAAATTATCCAATTTATCATAATGCGATTTGGGTGCAACCATCATAACATGATCAGGAATTTGTGTTACGCATGAAGATTCGTGAATAAAAATTTCCCATGGAATGAAATGGGTATCTTAATCATGTCATGTAGCACAAAAAATTGGACTATCACAATAGTTTCCATGAAAGAATATATTTAAATCCTACAAGGACACTAATAAGGTAAAATTGGAATATATCATGATAATTTATGTTAAATTGAAGTGGAATCAAGTAGAATATCCATAAGAAACTTTAGAAATGAAAAATTTTAATGTGGGTTAAGGAAAATATTAAAGGGAATTTATAGCCAAAAATGAATTTTTTTCCCATAAAACAAAAAATTTCACCAAGACAGCTTTTCATTATAAAATGATTAATTTAATAAAAATAAATTTGGATTTAAAAACATTATGTAGTGAAAGTGAAGATGGATAAGAAATCAAGAAGCTCTATTTAATCTGACATTCTTATTCGGTATAATTGAGAAGGGAACCATATAAAACATCTATTTTTTCCATCAAAGAATGATGAATTAGGTAAGAGACATAATTTTAAAACATAAAAAATTATAAAAATCATATAATAATAAATAAATATTGCATTGGCGTAAAAAAATAGAAAGTGTAAACTAAAAAACAAAATTGGTGTTTCTGAATAAATATCATACCCTGTGTTAGAGAGTGTTCTACACTTATACTTAATGTCCAATATAATGAAATTATATTCATTAAAAATTTAATTCAGAATCAATTTAACATGTATGTTTTAAAATAATTTTATTAATATCATATATGGTCTTTTGGTTGAGGTTTAAGATACAATTTCATCATTTTTTGAGTGTTCATTTCCTTGGATTTCCTGATTGGTTCACTTCTATTAATGTATGGAATATCATCTGAAATGATAATAGTTATCGAGAGATGAAATTATATTTTATAAATGAAATTAAATAATATTAAACGGTATTATATATTTTGTTTTCTGGATTTTTGGAGATTTATTAGATAAAATGTTAATTATAACTGATTCTATTATTTGGGAATTTTATAAATCATCATGAACTAGTATTGTTTTATTAATTAAAATTAAATATATATATATATAGGTTCTATGAAATTTAAAAATCTATAATACATATATTATAATATAATTTAACTATAAAATTGTTTTATGACCATACTTGATGTCAGTAATGTAAATTGAAAACTCTTCATCCTTGAATGTGACAAATTAACACATCACGAATGATTCTTTCATTTTTAGAACAAATGGGGTGGGGAGGTGAAATGATGATGGGTTTCTCCATAAACACAACAATAGTTATTATATAAATGATACATGAGTTATAAATTCACTTTTATAGGTTGATATGAGGGGATGAAAAAAATGGAAATAAATTGAAAATAAATTAAACGAAAAAGAAAGAAGTTTTTACCTCTTTAATTCATCCCCTTGAGGACATCCTTAGGGGAATAAGATTAGATCTTTTGTTGAGAAAAAATATCCTAGACATGGGGGAGCCTTGGTAGTTTATCTTGAATAATTTGGATATGCTTAAAGTCTTTTCAGGAGTTAGGAGATGAGAGTGAGGGGCGGTATGTCTAGTAGTGGAGAAAGAGTGTTTTTTTATTTAATTTATTAGTTTATTATATTTTCTTATTACTATGAATAGTTTGTATAAAAATTTATCTATATATAATATATAGAATTATTGTTCTATATTATAGATATTACATCAACAATTAATCAATAAAATATCTATTCAACTTTTAATGTTAGATGCCGCAAATTATCGTATATTGTTATTCACTGAAATTTCAACTTTTTTACAAAAATCTCAAAAAAATAAAACCTACTATTTTCATCATTTTTAATACATAAATTATATCAATTCTATGAAAATAATTTTCTATATATGACTTAATTAATTCTTAGCTGAAATCATCATTTATTGAAAAAATTCCAATTTTTTATTATAACTAATTTATAAAACCTTGGACAATTAATTAAGATCTAATAAAGTTATCATATAATCATAATAAAAATATATAAATATATACTTATATTTTATGGAGATATTTTTTTTCAAATAATTTGATTATTTATAAAATTTTAAAATAAACATTTGTGTTTCATAAAAACCAATACTTAATTTAGCATTTTTAAACATTATTTTACATATATCAAGATAAGAATATATCATATATCACTTTATAAAATTCTAAAATATTACTTATAATTTCATAGGTTAATTTAATATTATATTGTTTGGATTACTATTTACAAGTTTTTTATTACTATTTCATTGGTTTAGTTTACACGATTTTTATAAATACCAATTATTTCATTCAATATTCATTTATAAAGTTTGTATTGTGATATAAATATGATTATATGTTGTTTTTAAAATATGAAATAATTATAAGAATGGATAATTTCATTGATATAATTTTGTGTTGTTACAAAACCTGTGGTAATGGTTTTGGTCTTGATTATTTATTATATAGGGTTTAAAACATATGTTTGGAAAAAAATAAAGAACTCCCCCCACATTTTCTATATAACCAACAAAATATCTCATTTATAATCACAAAAAAAAAATATTTAATAGTTTCCATACTCTTTCATCCCATATAAGAGTCCTCCTAGGTTTCCACCAGGCTCTCAAGAAGTTCCTCCCAAGCATTTGGATTCACCCTATCATGGTAAGGGGTTATCTCCTCATATTTATTCTATAACCTTCATTATCATTGGCATTATATTTCATTTCCGGAAGTTGAGATATGATCTAACATATCTCTTAAACTACCCTTATGAATCATTAATGACGATAAAACCATTTAACTCTCATTAATCCATCCCATGAACCTTTTTTTACACTAGTTACCATGTCGAAATAAATAAGGTATCCCATAATTTCCATTTGTATTCAAGCATCATCCTTAACGTATGAATTTTTTCCCTAATTAGTAATGTTGGGATATGTTTTTAAATATAATCATTACTGCATTTATAGTGTATAAATGATGAAATAACCCTTTCACTCTCATTAATCCCTCCCATGAACCATTACATACACACGTTACCATGACGGAATTTTGTAAGGAGTCTTTTATTTCTCCTATTTATTCAAGCATCTTCTTTGTATTATGAATTTTATATATATTTCCTAATGTTGGTACTTTTTATTCCATATCATCTTACATCCTTATGATTCGTACAATATAAGATACACCTTTCAATATCATTAATCCCTCCCATTAACATTTATATGTATTCGTAACGCTACTGAAATTTCACCATGATTTTCGAAGACCAAAAAATGTTTAGTGAGTGCCCATACCCATTTGTTATCAAGGGGGTTCACCTTTATGGAATTATAATTCGTTTTTTGGGACATGAATATATGTATTACGCACTCCTTGTTCAGTAAATAAGATTTTATGAAAATTGATTCAATGATTTCTAATCAATGTGGGACACTTATGCACGTGTATGAAATGAATGTGACGAGTGTGCCCATATTTATATTGCACTCAAATGCATTGGGTAATGTTTCAGTATCATGATACATCATTACAGGAATTAGGGAGTGTACTCAATCCATCATGGGACGTTTTCAATCATGATGTCTTGGCAGTCATCCTTGAACTATGTTTATGATGGCATGTTTAAAGTTGTTTCCCCATTACCCAAGTGTCCTTTATGTTATCGTGTTATATCATGAGTCATTGTTCATGTTTATCATCATCACCCATTTTATTACACTTTGATATTATTTCTTTACATTTATTACATTGTTTATGATATTTCATTATAATTCCCTTATTGGGATTTATATCTCACCATTTTCTTATATATATCCCGGGGTTCCCCACGCAGTTTTAAGTATAGTCGAATAATATAAGAATGTAAATGATGTTTTATGTAATGTTATTATATCTCATTTTTAAGTAATTATGTAATGTACCTAATTCCCAATGACACTGTACTTTGGGATATTTCAGGTTTTATTATGTGTAATCTTATGTAATAATTCATCAATTAATGTGTAATAAAGAGTACGATTTCATAATATTTATCTTATAGAAATGTATAATGGAAATTAAAATATAAAATTGGCATTGAAATTTTAGTTTGATAACCCTCGGTGTCCTTTGTACAATAATAATATGATCAAGATTATGGTATTTTACCAAAATTATATAAAAAAATACTTTTTAATATTTCATATAAAATTTCAAATCCATTATACATTTTAATCCACTACAACTGGGAATGTACCACTCATTGAAATAAATTATATTCATTATTCCTTCATAATAATCATTAAATAAATGGAGTGAAGAAAAATTCTATTTATACATTTATTATTATTATATAAACCTCCGCTTTCATAAATTATATGAATTCCTACTTACCACAAAGGATCTTTTCCATGAGAAATATAGTCCATATTAAATATACTCCATGAATGATTGACTATGAATGTTCTTCGAAAAAACACTATTACATGTATGTTTAAATGGTTCATTCTCGTTATATTCTATTCTTTATAGTGCTTTATAGATTAATTAAATTCTTGGTCTAAGAAATTGGTTCACATGATTATTTTATGAAAATTCACACTATCTGGAAATATACTGATAAATTCAACCTAATCCTCATCCATTTCATTATACTCTACTAATTGCGGTTATTTGGGGATCATATATAGAAGAAATATTATTATCCATGAGCTTCAAAAAAACTAATCGTTCAGTCCATCGCCTAATATTGGTCCATATAAAAATAATCATTTTCACTATAAATTCAATGGAACCTCCCAACAAAAAATGATGTCATACTCACAAAAAACATCTATATTTTGATATTACATCCACTTCATATTTTGCCTTCAACTATTCATAATATTCAAAAATGAAAAATCCATCATGATTTCAAGTATATCATTACTAATTTTCGGTCACTCAAAAAGTATTTCATGAAATTCTTTATCTATGTAAAATTTTACTGGTTCCCTACCATTATATAAATCTATAATGGAATTTATTATTTATCTAAAGCTGTTTAAAAACATCTATTTTAACTTAAAATTTATATGAGAGGATTAAAACCTACTATAAAAATTTATAAAATAATAGACTTGATGATTTAAAAAAAATTATGTTCGATATCAAGTGTGCCATGTATCACTGAACTTAAATGACCCATGGAATATAAATTATAAAAATATTATTGTTATAAACTAACTATTAAAATGAAGTGTATATATTGGAATAACTAAATAATAAAAAATAAATAGTTTACACATGAGTAAAATAAATTCATTTGTTATCAATTTATTATAAATGAACATAGAAATCATTTGAAAGTAAAAGAATTGTATTTTTAAAAAATTATTATCATGCACACCGTGTTTTTTTATCGTAATAAATTTAGTTAATCACTATAGGTGAATGTTTTAAATAAAATTTATATATTATATACTCAATAAAATATTTTATAATTTATCTACAATTTTTTATAAGTATTTGATAAGAATAAACACAGTTATATACTTAAAAATGGATATTTATAAAATGATTTTGTCACATTTTACACACTTAATTTTAAATTAATTTTAAAAAAATTTAAAAATTATTTGAAAAAATGAAATTAATTTTTTAAATCCACATATAAAAATTATCTATGGGTGATTTTTTAAAAACATTCTAAAAATGTTAAATTACCACATAATAGTAAAAAATATTTTTTTGTTGAAAACATTGTTTTTCATTTATATATTTAAGAAATGTAAATTTTGTTTTAAAATTTTTTAAATGAAAAATTAGTACAATTTTAATAATATTAATTCAATTTATTTTATTAGAATAAATTTTATTTTTAAATTTTTACGTTATAAATTTATATACATTTGAGAGTTTTTTTCTTTTGGAAATAATTTTTTGTCGTGCTTATCAATTTAATTTAAAATTAAATTGCTTCCCATACTTGTATTAAATTAAGAATTGGCATAATTAATATTATATAACAGGTCAATATTAAAAAAAATTCAAAATTAATTGTAACGCCCCGACCCCAGTTACCCAGAGTCGGTGCATTATTTTAATACATTGGCATGATTACAAGGAATCAAGTCCCAAAGGATCGATCAATTTAGCAGTCTCGGAAAAAATAGATACCATACATGAATATTAAATTTTCACGTTAAGACGTAAAAAAACAACATAAATAATCTTTATGAACGACATTATTCACTTGGCTTAACCCTGCATATCAATCACATTACAATTCTTGGAATCCTGGAAAAAATAAAACATAGAAAGGTGTGAGCTCAAATGCTCAGTAAGGGTAAGAAATACTACAAAAACTTTCAAAAATAAGCATAAACATTTAAGGCAATGTATAACTAAAACAAAATCCTTTTAAACTTGATCTTCAGCATAATATGGCAAAAATAAAATGAAATAATTCCATTTACTTATTCAGATGGATATTCTACTAGTCGAATAATCACATGCAATAACAATAACCACTTTTATAACGATGGAATGCATAATGTCAGACTATCATAACCACATAGCCAAGGCCTCGTGCCAAGACTACAAAAAATATTTTCCAAGGCCTTGTGCCAAGACACTAGATTGTCTCATGAGACCTACCGATGCATCGAGGAGCTATAGCGGGCTCCACTCCTCACATATTAAGTCCAATTCATTTTTATATGAAAAGGTTTAAACATAACATAAACATTCGTATTAAAATTAGCATACAAAATGTCAATACTTTCTCCATAAACCATGAATTGTATAAAAATAACACATTCACAGAAAAACATATCACAAAACCTTCAATACAATACAAAAGTTGTGTATCATAATAAATCATCATCAAATAAGCTTAAAATCCATCAAAGGATGTTGACATAGATGAAATCAAAACTATTTGAGATAAATATCTCTTTTCTAGAAATCATTGAAAAGTCACACATTTATAAAGGAAGTAATTTAAAATAGATTTTTGAATCAAAGTGTCCCAGACCACTTTGAAACTATTGAAAATAAATATCATTTCAAAACATTCTTGTCTATATAAATAAATCCTTAAAATCATTTTGAAAACATGGACATTAATTAAAAAGATTTAGAAAGATAAATCATTAAAACATTGAAATTTTGATCTTGATAAAGAGTACCTTTAAAAATCCTTAAAATATTCATTTTGAAATCATTTTTATGAATAATGGACATGGATGATAAAAATGTCTCAGTAAATATTTACACATAAATAATCTCGAATAATGATGAGATTGAGGAATTAACCCTTACCAATTTGGTAACTTACGAAACATACAACCCATGAAAGAGGTATCATACAATGAATATGTAAATACACATAAATTAAAGTGTATTAAAGAAAGAATAAAATTATGGGCAGTACATACACCACACAAAAGGTAATAGTGTAAATATGGCATGAATCTCACGAGAATAAGGAGTGTGATGAAAACCCCTTACCTTGCACTTTCCTTTAGTCGAGGGTATGTTTAACCTCCTGTATGAAGATCGTAGTATGTTATTAAATTATACCAGAACCATATTAATATTTATGATATCATACATGATTCATTTATGACATTATATTACCCATTTAATAATATTTTCCATGTTAAGTTAACATTTCGGGTAATAATCACTTTCTTTATCGTACGTGTTTTACCTTGTCACTCTTGGTTGTATCACTTAGATCACGATTTAAATACTTCCAGAATATAATACAAGATAAATATATCATATACATTTAGAATATAAATATGTATAGTAGACATATATATGAAATGGAAAAAACTGTTTATGTAGACGGTAGTCCGTACGTACGTATAAACATTGTTTATGTTTTCATATAGTATTGAACGGAAGTAAGTGAATAAGATATATGTAAGTAAATAAATACTTATATATATATACATATATCTATCTCCAGTATAATTATTATGTAATATATTGCATACTTATTAGTAATATATATTTTTATAATCGTTGATAAATGGTGAACTTGGAAATGAATCTCATCGCGTCGTGGAGACGGTAGTCTGTACGTACGCATGAGTGAAAATATCATTCTTTTGATATTAAAATAATATTTAATTGGATGGTATATCATATATAAATAATCATTATCGTGTTATATTTATTATTTACATGAGTTACACATCATTATTATACCCATCCAAATAATAATTTATTGAATAAAAATCACACCACGACGTGGAAACGGTAAGTCGTACGTACGCACGTATGGTGACATGTTATTCAATGGATGGATAGAATACTGAATATGGTTGTTCCATATTTATAATAACATCATAGTATATATAAGATTCTGGAGTAATTATTTTAGAATGGTAATAACAAAGAAGAAAGAATTGGAAGAAGAAAGGAACTTGAAAAAGGGTGGTGAAATCATTACCTCTTCTTCGGGTTCTTCCTTTTGATTTGATCAAAATGGCTCCTTAGGATGACTTTCTGACTAAAGGAAGGCCTCTAAGATGAAGTGGGGGGAGTGTAGAGAGTATTTGGGCAGATTTGGGCCGAGAAAAAAGGCTTTGAATGTGTGAATTAATGAGATTGGGGAGTTCCCTTTTATAAGAGGGGTGAGGGGCACCTTTGGAAAAGCTAAAAATATTATTTCATAATAAATTCATATTCGGTTTCTAATGGATCCAATGTTGATTATTTAAAGGTTAAGGTGGGGATGGGTCGCAAAACACTCAACCAATAGAATTTATACAGGTTTGGGTTACTATATTAACCTTATCTTTAAGTATTAACTCTTAGTTAATAGTTTCACTTTTACAATGTCTCTTTGTATTTTTATATTATATGGTTAATAAACATACTATATACATCCAGGAGACCCCAAAGTGGTCCATTAATTATAAAAATATCATTATATAAGTCTCTTGTCTTAACCTTATATTTTTAGGAATTTAATATCAATTAATAATATAATATTTGTTTTAAAAACTCTTTTATGTCAATTTTGACACTATTCAATAATTTATTTTTGTAAAACTCATAACAGAATGATTACTTAAAAAAAGTTAATTAAATAATTACTAACATGTCATATTAACCTAGAAAAGTAGTTTAATTCCTAAAAAGTCTCAAATTATATTTATTTGGGTATCTAAAATATCAATCATTTTAATTTTTCACTATTATGGTAATTACTGCATCACCCTTTTGTCATAAATAAATTAATTTATTTAATGTCAAATAATTATAAATAAAATTCCATTATGTAGGAAATATTTTTAGATTTCTACTGAATTTTTATAGTTGAAAATCCAACATATATAACCCTATGAAAAAATTGTTTTTCTAAAAGATATATGCTTATGTCATTTTTGTATTTATTTTAACTTAAATAAAATAAAGTGTCCATATCACCTACATGTGGCTCCATGGGGTCCCAAAATCGACCCAAGGATTCCCATGGTCGTACATTGATCCACCAATAAGGTTCGGACACGTTTTAGGGTAATTTATTATAATTATAATATTATTTTTAACCCTTATTTACCAGATTTACCCTTTAACCATGGTAAATAATATATTTACCGATGTAATTATTCAAAATGTCTAAAAATAAAAGTTGCCTATTTACACAATTTGGACATCCTGTTTCCAAATATGGTATCCATTTTTCAAAATTCAAAACACAAATGTGCAAGAAATTAATTTAAAATTAATTCCCGCTGTCAAAACAAAAAGCGTGTTTTTAAGATATAATAACCATCAAAAGATTGATACTCGTTTATGTCCGTTTTAATTGTGAAATTATTTCCAATGACCAAAATTGTATTAAATAGTAAACATATATTCTAAATATACTTTAAAGCCACTATAATTCATAATTTATCACTAAAAATTATTTTGATTAAAAAAGTTGTTTTTAATTAAAATTTAGTAATTTTTACTATTCATCAAAAAATTAATGTTATCCGAAAAGTACCAAAATTTCACCATAGGCTAAATTCGATACTCCGAATACAAAAATGAAGTCCATTTTGAGAGATAAAAATTCTAAAATTTTAAAAATTTGGTATTACTATTTATAACAGCTACTTTGATTGGTCGTGGTGTGTGTTAGAAGTCGAAGTTGCGTATAGCACACGCTGCTGTATTATTCAAAGAGAAGCGTACCGTGGAAGCTCGGGGTGTTACATTCTCCCCTCCTTCAATAAATTGAATCCTTGCAATTTGATATTGTTCTTTGAAAATAAAGTTTTAAAATAGAAAATATCTTTGTGGAAAAACCCACATTGAAAATTTGGTAAATAAAATTTAGTCTTAATAAGATAAAAAGAGAAATGAAAGGGTCACCACAAAATTATGATCTCGATTAGGAGGAAATTGGTGGAAAGTATAGACATATAATTGGAGTAAAAACCTAAATATTTAGAGTTAGTTATTAAGGTCATCAATCACAAACAAGTTTAAAATTGAGTTCCTTAGATTCATCAATCTACGATGATTTAAAATACCATCGGTTCAAAAAAACATAAGGTATTAGGATAACACATTTTTGACATTTCAAAATATCTTAGTTGAAATACCACATCGAAAAATGAATCAATGAAGCCTCTATTTAAAATAAAGAGTGTAAAGAATGAAGATTACCTAAAATAACACATACTTGGGTTCCATGTAGGAAAATATGGATATGAAAGCTAAATCTAACCATCAATTATCTGCTGGAGAGTGGTAGATAACATGGCTATGAAAAGGACAACAATCCCAAAGCCATAAATTAGTGTTGATCTAAGGTACCATCTAGGACAACCGTTTTGTTCAAAGTTCTTTTTCATAATGTTGAGGAATTTATTTATGAGATTGGCTAAGTTCATAAGGAGATATACTTACTTTATAATTAGAGTTTTATACATTAATAAATTTCTACCACAAACTCATCTTTCACCCCAAAACATAATACAACTAAAAAATACTCTATTTATCCTAATCTGTTAGGGTACCAAATATAATGAATTTGTAATTCACATATCATACCCTTTATGTAAAAAAACTACATTATACCATCCAGGAACTTCATGTAGCACAATAGTAGGCGATAAATACCAATTGCACTATGGTTGTGGGTTCGATTCCCGCAGCTTTGTTTGACACAACGGGTCGTCACACGGTCTGTGTGTTGTCCTTTTATAAAAATCAAGAAAAATAACCTTTCAAACTTAATCCATTCCCACCATTAGACATATCCAAAATACTATTATCCAAACTCAAAGTCCAAAATTTACAAGGAAGTTAAACATAATGAGGATCCTATTTTCCAGGTAGTAACATGTGAATGCCTTCCCCATATATTCTTTTACAACACCGCAACATCCTGAATTTCCAAAATCATCCATCTCTTATTCCAAAATCAATACCTCAATATTATGACCATATTAAGGTTTATCTTTGCTTCAACAATGTAGTTTCTAAAAAATTTAACTCGCTGTAGAGTCACTTTTCTTAGTACCATAAAATCTCAAATCCTTAATTAAAAAGTACTGCATTACATTCCTTATTTATTTCCAGAACATCATTGATACAACACTTAAATAAAATAATTCTAAAATAACAACATAAGAACACTAGTCATTCCTCTTCATCTGTGATAGTATCATAACTTGATTATTATCCAATAGCATCATTTGCGTCATAGTCTAATGACTGGGACATTGGTTCGCGTAGTGTCCAACCTCTTTGCAAATTAAGCATTGTACATTTGAAACCATTTTCTTACCCTTTCATTCATGTACTTTGTCCCCTTTTCCTCCACACTTATAAAAAACCCCCCATTACATTTAGGCATGTTCCAGGGTGTTTCTTCCCACAGTTATCACATATGGGAAAATTCTACTTTTCCCTCTTCCCTTTATCCATCTTTCCCTCTTCCATTCATTTCATGTCTTTCTTCCCTTCAAAGCCATAGGACTCCGAGAATTCTTTACTCATATTATCAACACAAGATACTATTTCTTCATATGATGATAATACGTGGGAAACTATTTCCCTTCTAAATTATGGCTTATGACCACGAAAGATATGATCATTCTTACTCTTTGGATCATACGTATTACGGGAGTTCACATTCCTTCTACTGTGCGCCATTTCTATACAATATCATAAACTAGTTCAGTTTATGAATCAAAATACATTATTCCATACTTATAAAACAATTAACATAAATTGAACTATTTATGGATATAATCCATAATCATAAAAATGTTTTCTTTGAGTAAGTATATACTCATAATCCCTTCATAATGGTTTTCAAAGAAAATGATAATTATCCTAAGCATATCCCCCGGGAGTGTCATAACTAGGAGTGCAGCAAGGCCCGTTTTCGTGCACCAGTTCCCATTTGAGTCTAGCTCAAAGCAGTGTTTTAGGTTCTACCCCTAGGTACATCTGTGCGAGAGCCGCCTCTACCTGCTCGTATCCAGACAGGGATGTATTTCTCAGAAAACTCACAAAATCTCTACAATACCAAAATTATAGGAAGTTCTTCTATACTAATCCTCAAAGTCTATCTTAGGGCTATGTGTTCTAATCATAGTTTATCTGTAACGACCTGAAATTTTTTTAAATAAATTTTGTTTCTTAAGTTTATGTGTTATTGTTTTACTCAACAAAAATGTTTCATTTGGTAACATGAGTATAATTAAAATGAGACTGTTGAGTTTTGACTGTTATTTGACCATTGGTCAATATGACCGCTGGAAACTAAACATTTTGACTATTGTCTCTAAATACAAGAAATCTTGGTTAATTAATATAGAAAGAAGATTTGATGGCCTCACCCAGTAGTCTTGGACCGATCGAAGCCCATCTAACAGAACTTGGGAAGGAGGTAGCACCACTGGGCTTTGCTCTGGACCAAACCCAAGCTGAACTTCATCGTATAAAGCTAGAACGGGATCGCCTTCGCAAGAAGTTCAAACTGATAGAAATTACTACTCGTGCGATGTTGGCCGAGCCTCCCTCGGATTATCTCACCTTAGCACACCTTACACTTAGGTCCTATCCTGGTGTGATAAGGGGCTATGTAAGGAGACCGTAACTGTCTTGTGTAATCCTTTGTTTTAAATAAAATTTCGATTTCTTTTGTTAATTTTCAAATGACCGGATAAATATAGTATGCAAATTTTTGATGAATTTTAGAAAAAGGATATTTTAAATATGTTTATGTAAACCCTAAATAATTAAAAATGTGTAATGATTTTCAAAAAATGGTCTTCTGCAATTATGTTCAGTACTAAATTTGGAGTCTAAAAAGATCAACTTAATTTTTGATGAATAGTAAATTATGAATAGTGATTTTACGCTTAGGATTAGAAAGGTGACCAAATGGATTAGTAATCTCACTTAAAGAAAGTTTTAAAATAATCTAGGCACCTTGATTAAGTAATGTGATTCAATAAAATGGTTAAATAACGGTTTCATAAATCATTATTCAAGTATTAGTTTTTCGGATGAATAGTGTTTTTTAATTAAAAATTTAATTAAAAATAATTAGAAAATTATTTTTATAAAAATGACTTTATTTTTTAACTCAGAGCATCGATATTATGTTAAGGTAATTTTTGGGGATTTTTCTGAAAAAATGAATTTTCGATGAATAGTGTTTTTATTTAAAAATTAAATTAAAAATATTTAGAAAATTATTTTTATAAAATGGATTTCATTTTTGAAATCAGAGCATTGATATTTGGTTAATGTGAAATTTTGGGATTTTTCTGAGAAAGTTGAATTTTCAGTGAATAGTAAAAATACAGTTTTAGGGTTTCGGTATGTTTAATGACATCATAACGGTGTCATGATGATGTCATGAGATCTTTTGAGGGTTGGCCGGCCAAAGGTGATGAATTATTGTTTTGGGGGCCCCATGTGGCCTAACTCCATGATAAATGACAAGGGAGAGCACATGGGTTTGAGAAAAGCACATGTGAGGTGTCCCTTGGCCATTAATGCCTTATCCCCTCACTTTGCCTATAAATACCAAGCCCTCCTCTCATCCATTCGACTCCCCACTCATTCCCAACGAATTTCTGGTCTCATTACCTCCCAAGGAGTCCTCCCAAGGTGCCCCCAAGCCCTCAAGGTCCCAACCTTTGAGGTTTAAGAGTTACATTTTAAGGTAAGGGATCCGACCTCTCTCTTTCTTTTCAAGTAATCTCTTTTATGTCTTTTCTTTTATACTCCATGTTATTATGTTGGAGGATGTTCTTTTATATTCATCCTACTGCCTATTTCATGTTCATATGATGAGAGACCCCCCTTTCTCTCATCAATTCGTTTTAAGAATGTTTAAGTGGCGCCGTTAGGCTGCCGAATTTTTAAGGGATTCTTTCACCTTCCTCGTTTAAAGTTCTATTTTCATTCAAGTCTTTCATGTTCCTTTTTGTTATATTGGGGTATGATCTCTATATATATCATACTGTACTCTTATGTTCATATGATGAGAGACCCCATTTGATCTCTTCAATTCAGTATTTTGATGTTTTAAGTGGCGCCGTTAGGCTGCCGAATTTTTAAGTGGTTCTTCACCCTTCTCGTTTTGAAGTTCTACTTTCATGTCAATTATTTCAAGTTCCTTTTTGTTATATTGGGGTATGATCTCTATATATATCATACTGGACTCTTATGTTCATATGATGAGAGACCCCATTTGATCTCTTCAATTCAGTATTTTGATGTTTTAAGTGGCGCCGTTAGGCTGCCGAATTTTTAAGTGGTTTTTCACCCTTCTCGTTTTGAAGTTCTACTTTCATGTCAATTATTTCAAGTTCCTTTTTGTTATATTGGGTTATGATCTCTATATATATCATACTGGACTCTTATGTTCATATGATGAGAGACCCCATTTGATCTCTTCAATTCAGTATTTTGATTTTTTAAGTGGCGCCGTTAGGCTGCCGAATTTTTAAGTGGTTCTTCACCCTTATCGTTTTGATGTTCTACTTTCATGTCAATTCTTTCAAGTTCCTTTTTGTTATGTTGGGGAATTATCTCTATATCTATCATACTGATCTCATATGATCATATGATGAGGGACCCTATTTGATCTTGTCAAATCATTTTCTTTTGAAGTTAAGTGACGCCGTAAGGCTGCCGAATTTTCATTAGAGAAATCTAATTTTTTTTTCCTTCCATGTTTTTCACTTCAAATGGTATGTCCCTAAAATATCATTACCAGGTCCATATGTCCTTCTTATTCTTTCACCCTACTGTTTTATGGATCATTTATGAGAGGGTGACCCATGTCCCCTCTCATTTCAATGTTTTCTAAAACCCCGAAACTTAGCTGTTATGCTGCAGAATTTTCCCCTCAAAATGCCTCTCTCTTTTCTCAAAAATTATTTTATGTTATAAAGTGAATACTCAAATCTCTTATTTCTACAAGGGTATTCACATATATATCAAAATGTTCCATTTTAAATTCTGGGATTTACATACATGAGACCCGCTTTCCCTTTCCGTGGGTTTAAAGTGACGTAAAGATCATGTCTTTAAAGCAGTTTTTAAAACGTTATGATTATGAAATGAAACCCATTTATTTTATGCTATGTGGGTTATTTATGAAATGTTTGATGATGATATATGTGGCTCACATGATAATAAAGGCAAATTTAAGGGTGCGCCCTGATAGCGCTCCAATGCATTGGGTAATGATGTAACCACTAGAGATTACAATTTTCACGATACCTTGGTGAATAACCTTGGTAATTTTCAAATGACACCTTGGGGATTGACCTTGGTGATATGTTCATGATTGTCTATGTTAAATGATGTAGCCACATCTTCAAGTTATGAAAAATGTTGTTTTTATTATGAAATGCCTCATGATTTCTTTCTCATGCCTTAAAGTTCTTTTCATGTCCTTCTTGAAGTATATCAAGTTTACATGTAAAATGTTCCTCTTGTTTCCCTTACTGGGCCTTCTGCTCACCCTTTCTTTTGATGTATGTCCCCAGGTTATGAGATTCAGTAATGAACCTAGGATGAACATAAGGAGAAGCCTTTCAAGTGATTAAGAGGAATGTTTTATGTTGTTTTCATGTATTATGTTCCTAGTTTCCAAGACACTAAACCTTAAAGATCCCCAGTTTTGTGTAATGTAATGAAAGTTTATGTTATAAAAAGGCGGGATGCTATAGTTGGTATCAAAGGATGGTTTAGTTATTTGTGGAAATTAGGATATGAAAACTCTAGGAAGAACCCTATAGAAAAGTTTAATATAGGAAATCTTCCTGGTATTTTGGTGAGTATTGAGTAAGGGGTTGCTAAGCAAATACATCCCTGTCTGGATACGAGCAGGTAGAGGTGGCTCTGGCACAGATGTAGATAGGGGTAAAACCCGAAAACACCGCTTTGAGCTAGACTCGAACGGGAACTGGTACACGACAACGGGCCTTGCTGCACTCTTGGTTACGACACTCCCGGGGGATATGCTTTGGTAAATTCATAAGCTTGGTATGAACCATTGTTAAAGGAACGAAGATAAAATAAAATAAAGGTTCACATAAGAATATATGATCATTCATAACCTAGATGGGAACCTAGGAGATCACAAGTTAGGGTATACCTTTCATATACAAGTTATCCTTATATGCTTTCAGTTCCTTTTCATGATTATTAGCTAAGTACTTAAGCCCCTAGTTATGCTTTCTCTTTTTAGTTAATGGTGGGAAATGGAAGAACATGTTCCGACAACCAATGTGATAGGAAATGTGACGATTCTCATATTAATATGACAGGGATGATTAGGGGATTAAAATATGATTATTATTTTGGAAGACGTTCATTATTTTGGGAACCATATTTGATCGAGGTAAATAGATTACTACGGTATTTTCATTGAGGAGTAAGGTTGACTTATATTTTGAAGAATTGATGAATTTAAGGTGAACTTATAGTAATTTAGGTTACTTATGGGAATGACTAACCTATCTTGGGTAAAATATGTTTAGGTTAGCTACTTTTTTTTATAAGATGTTAGGAGTGGTTGATGTTGTCTGGAGATGAACAATGAAGTTGTTTTGGAAGACTATGTTATCAAATCCTTCTTGTATTTGGGTTTCAATCTTAGTTGTTTTGTTTTGAGGAATTTTAAGGACCGTTATTTATGGAATGGTCTATGATGAACTTTGGGTAGTACCATGGAACTTTGATGATTTAAAAGTAGTTTCCATTCCTATGGGATTCTTTCTTTTTGAAGAGTTGTTTTACCTTAACCTTTCTGTTTTTGGGATAATTTTTAAAGATAGAAGAAATAGATAGTTAATCTTTTGTAGATTATGTGATTCTATAGAAGATGATTCTTGTGCTTTTATGAGACCAAGTGTTTTTGAATTCTCATCATTTGGAGAAAAGATTAGTGTTGGTAGGGACTTGTTAAAGGATGAAACTCTACTTGAAGGTAGGTATATTTTCTTATGTTTTTGTTCTATGTAGTAAATGAAATCCTCAAAATTTTGAAAAGAAACGTAAAACAAAAATGTTGTTGGTTTACGTTTCCTACTAGGTAATCAAAGACCGTTTACACGCATCATAAGTTTGGGATTTTCTCATGGTTAACTTTCTCCTAATCATGTTCTCTATCACTCTCCCTTAGAACTTGACCCTTTGTTTTTTCCTCCATGTCCATGTTTTCCTACATGGAACCCTAGTGTGGGTTAACTCGGGTGGCCTTTGTACTTCCCTTTCTTTATTTTAAAGTAATAGTTTTACTGACTCCTTTTCCGATGTGGGACTTTCAATGAAATTTCAAAACCCAATTTTAAAATTGCGAGGACGCAATTTCTTAAGGGGGGAAGATTGTAACGACCTGAAATTTTTTTAAATAAATTTTGTTTCTTAAGTTTATGTGTTATTGTTTTACTCAACAAAAATGTTTCATTTGGTAACATGAGTATAATTAAAATGAGACTGTTGAGTTTTGACTGTTATTTGACCATTGGTCAATATGACCGCTGGAAACTAAACATTTTGACTATTGTCTCTAAATACAAGAAATCTTGGTTAATTAATATAGAAAGAAGATTTGATGGCCTCACCGAGTAGTCTTGGACCGATCGAAGCCCATCTAACAGAACTTGGGAAGGAGGTAGCACCATTGGGCTTTTCTCTGGACCAAACCCAAGCTGAACTTCATCGTATAAAGCTAGAACGGGATCGCCTTCGCGAGAAGTTCAAACTGATAGAAATTACTACTCGTGCGATGTTGTCTGAGCCTCCCTCGAATTCTCTCACCTTAGCACACCTTACACTTAGGTCCTATGCTGGTGTGATAAAGGGATATGTAAGGAGACCGTAACTGTCTTGTGTAATCCTTTGTTTTAAATAAAATTTCGATTTCTTTTATGAATTTTCAAATGACCGGATAAATATAGCATGCAAATTTTTGATGAATTTTAGAAAAAGGATATTTTAAATATGTTTATGTAAACCCTAAATAATTAAAAATGTGTAATGATTTTCAAAAAATGGTCTTCTGCAATTATGTTCAGTACTAAATTTGGAGTCTAATAAGATCAACTTATTTTTTGATGAATAGTAAATTATGAATAGTGATTTTACGCTTAGGATTAGTAAGGTGACCAAATGGATTAGTAATCTCACTTAAAGAAAGTTTTAAAATAATCTAGGCACCTTGATTAAGTAATGTGATTCAATAAAATGGTTAAATAACGGTTTCATAAATCATTATTCAAGTATTAGTTTTTTCGGATGAATAGTGTTTTTTAATTAAAAATTTAATTAAAAATAATTAGAAAATTATTTTTATAAAAATGAATTTATTTTTGAACTCAGAGCATCGATATTATGTTAATGTAATTTTTGGGGATTTTTCTGAAAAAAATGAATTTTCGATGAATAGTGTTTTTATTTAAAAATTAAATTAAAAATATTTAGAAAATTATTTTTATAAAATGGATTTCATTTTTGAAATCAGAGCATTGATATTTGGTTAATGTGAAATTTTGGGATTTTTCTGAGAAAGTTGAATTTTCAGTGAATAGTAAAAATACAGTTTTAGGGTTTCGGTATGTTTAATGACATCATAACGGTGTCATGATGATGTCATGAGATCTTTTGAGGGTTGGCCGGCCAAGGGTGATGAATTATTGTTTTGGGGGCCCCATGTGGCCTAACTCCATGATAAATGACAAGGGAGAGCACATGGGTTTGAGAAAAGCACATGTGAGGTGTCCCTTGGCCATTAATGCCTTGTCCCCTCACTTTCCCTATAAATACCAAGCCCTCCTTTCATCCATTCGACTCCCCACTCATTCCCAAAGAATTTCTGGTCTCATTACCTCCCAATGAGTCCTCCCAAGGTGCCCCCAAGCCCTCAAGGTCCCAACCTTTGAGGTTTAAGAGTTACATTTTAAGGTAAGGGATCCGACCTCTCTCTTTCTTTTCAAGTAATCTCTTTTATGTCTATTCTTTTATACTCCATGTTCTTATGTTGGAGGATGTTCTTTTATATTCATCCTACTGCCTATTTCATGTTCATATGATGAGAGACCCCCCTTTCTCTCATCAATTCGTTTTAAGAATGTTTAAGTGGCGCCGTTAGGCTGCCGAATTTTTAAGGGATTCTTTCACCTTCCTCGTTTTCAAGTTCTATTTTCATTCAAGTCTTTCATGTTCCTTTTTGTTATATTGGGGTATGATCTCTATATATATCATACTGGAATCTTATGTTCATATGATGAGAGACCCCATTTGATCTCTTCAATTCAGTATTTAGATGTTTTAAGTGGCGCCGTTAGGCTGCAGAATTTTTAAGTGGTTCTTCACCCTTCTCGTTTTGAAGTTCTACTTTCATGTCAATTATTTCAAGTTCCTTTTTGTTATATTGGGGTATGATCTCTATATATATCATACTGGACTCTTATGTTCATATGATGAGAGACCCCATTTGATCTCTTCAATTCAGTATTTTGATGTTTTAAGTGGCGCCGTTAGGCTGCCGAATTTTTAAGTGGTTCTTCACCCTTCTCGTTTTGAAGTTCTACTTTCATGTCAATTATTTCAAGTTCCTTTTTGTTATATTGGGTTATGATCTCTATATATATCATACTGGACTCTTATGTTCATATGATGAGAGACCCCATTTGATCTCTTCAATTCAGTATTTTGATGTTTTAAGTGGCGCCGTTAGGCTGCCGAATTTTTAAGTGGTTCTTCACCCTTATCGTTTTGATGTTCTACTTTCATGTCAATTATTTCAAGTTCCTTTTTGTTATGTTGGGGAATTATCTCTATATCTATCATACTGATCTCTTATGATCATATGATGAGGGACCCTATTTGATCTTGTCAAATCATTTTCTTTTGAAGTTAAGTGACGCCGTAAGGCTGCCGAATTTTCATAAGAGAAATCTAATTTTTTTTTTCCTTCCATGTTTTTCATTTCAAATGGTATGTCCCTAAAATTTCATTACCATGTCCATATTTCCTTCTTATTCTTTCACCCTACTGTTTTATGGATCATTTATGAGAGGGTGACCCATGTCCCCTCTCATTTCAATGTTTTCTAAAACCCCGAAACTTTGCCGTTATGCTGCAGAATTTTCCCCTCAAAATGCCTCTCTCTTTTCTCAAAAATTATTTTATGTTATAAAGTGAATACTAAAATCTCTTATTTCTACAAGGGTATTCACATATATATCAAAATGTTCCATTTTAAATTCTGGGATTTACATACATGAGACCCGCTTTCCCTTTCTGTGGGTTTAAAGTGACGTAAAGATCATGTCTTTAAAGCAGTTTTTAAAACGTTATGATTATGAAATGAAACCCATTTATTTTATGCTATGTGGGTTATTTATGAAATGTTTGATGATGATATATGTGGCTCACATGATAATAAAGGCAAATTTAAGGGTGCGCCCTGATAGCGCTCCAATGCATTGGGTAATGATGTAACCACTAGAGATTACAATTTTCACGATACCTTGGTGAATAACCTTGGTAATTTTCAAATGACACCTTGGGGATGGACCTTGGTGATATTTTCATGATTGTCTATGTTAAATGATGTAGCCACATCTTCAAGTTATGAAAAATGTTGTTTTTATTATGAAATGCCTCATGATTTCTTTCTCATGCCTTAAAGTTCTTTTCATGTCCTTCTTGAAGTATATCAAGTTTACATGTAAAATGTTCCTCTTGTTTCCCTTACTGGGCCTTATGCTCACCCTTTCTTTTGATGTATGTCCCCAGGTTATGAGATTCAGTAATGAACCTAGGATGAACATAAGGAGAAGCCTTTCAAGTGATTAAGAGGAATGTTTTATGTTGTTTTCATGTATTATGTTCCTAGTTTCTAAGACACTAAACCTTAAAGATCCTCAGTTTTGTGTAATGTAATGAAAGTTTATGTTATAAAAAGGCGGGATGCTATAGTTGGTATCAAAGGATGGTTTAGTTATTTGTGGAAATTAGGATATGAAAACTCTCGGAAGAACCCTATAGAAAAGTTTAATATAGGAAATCTTCCTGGTATTTTGGTGAGTATTGAGTAAGGGGTTGATAAGCAAATACATCCCTGTCTGGATACGAGCAGGTAGAGGTGGCTCTGGCACAGATGTACATAGGGGTAAAACCCGAAAACACCGCTTTGAGCTAGACTCGAACGGGAACTGGTACACGACAACGGGCCTTGCTGCACTCTTGGTTACGACACTCCCGGGGGATATGCTTTGGTAAATTCATAAGCTTGGTATGAACCATTGTTAAAGGAACGAAGATAAAATAAAATAAAGGTTCACATAAGAATATATGATCATTCATAACCTAGATGGGAACCTAGGAGATCACAAGTTAGGGTATACCTTTCATATACAAGTTATCCTTATATGCTTTCAGTTCCTTTTCATGATTATTAGCTAAGTACTTAAGCCCCTAGTTATGCTTTCTCTTTTTAGTTAATGGTGGGAAATGGAAGAACATGTTCCGACAACCAATGTGATAGGAAATGCGACGATTTTCATATTAATATGACAGGGATGATTAGGGGATTAAAATATGATTATTATTTTGGAAGACGTTCATTATTTTGGGAACCATATTTGATCGAGGTAAATAGATTACTACGGTATTTTCATTGAGGAGTAAGGTTGAATTATATTTTGAAGAATTGATGAATTTAAGGTGAACTTATAGTAATTTAGGTTACTTATGGGAATGACTAACCTATCTTGGGTAAAATATGTTTAGGTTAGCTACTTTTTTTTATAAGATGTTAGGAGTGGTTGATGTTGTCTGGAGATGAACAATGAAGTTGTTTTGGAAGACTATGTTATCAAATCCTTCTTGTATTTGGGTTTCAATCTTAGTTGGTTTGTTTTGAGGAATTTTAAGGACCGTTATTTATGGAATGGTCTATGATGAACTTTGGGTAGTACCATGGAACTTTGATGATTTAAAAGTAGTTTCCATTCCTATGGGATTCTTTCTTTTTGAAGAGTTGTTTTACCTTAACCTTTCTGTTTTTGGGATAATTTTTAAAGATAGAAGAAATAGATAGTTAATCTTTTGTAGATTATGTGATTCTATAGAAGATGATTCTTGTGCTTTTATGAGACCAAGTGTTTTTGAATTCTCATCATTTGGAGAAAGATTAGTGTTGGTAGGGACTTGTTAAAGGATGAAACTCTACTTGAAGGTAGGTATATTTTCTTATGTTTTTGTTCTATGTAGTAAATGAAATCCTCAAAATTTTGAAAAGAAACGTAAAACAAAAATGTTGTTGGTTTACGTTTCCTACTAGGTAATCAAAGACCGTTTACACGCATCATAAGTTTGGGATTTTCTCATGGTTAACTTTCTCCTAATCATGTTCTCTATCACTCTCCCTTAGAACTTGACCCTTTGTTTTTTCCTCCATGTCCATGTTTTCCTACATGGAACCCTAGTGTGGGTTAACTCGGGTGGCCTTTGTACTTCCCTTTCTTTATTTTAAAGTAATAGTTTTACTGACTCCTTTTCCGATGTGGGACTTTCAATGAAATTTCAAAACCCAATTTTAAAATTGCGAGGACGCAATTTCTTAAGGGGGGAAGATTGTAACGACCTGAAATTTTTTTAAATAAATTTTGTTTCTTAAGTTTATGTGTTATTGTTTTACTCAACAAAAATGTTTCATTTGGTAACATGAGTATAATTAAAATGAGACTGTTGAGTTTTGACTGTTATTTGACCATTGGTCAATATGACCGCTAGAAACTAAACATTTTGACTATTGTCTCTAAATACAAGAAATCTTGGTTAATTAATATAGAAAGAAGATTTGATGGCCTCACCCAGTAGTCTTGGACCGATCGAAGCCCATCTAACAGAACTTGGGAAGGAGGTAGCACCACTGGGCTTTGCTCTGGACCAAACCCAAGCTGAACTTCATCGTATAAAGCTAGAACGGGATCACCTTCGCGAGAAGTTCAAACTGATAGAAATTACTACTCGTGCGTTGTTGTCCGAGCCTCCCTCGAATTCTCTCACCTTAGCACACCTTACACTTAGGTCCTATGCTGGTGTGATAAGGGGCTATGTAAGGAGACCGTAACTGTCTTGTGTAATCCTTTGTTTTAAATAAAATTTCGATTTCTTTTATGAATTTTCAAATGACCGGATAAATATAGCATGCAAATTTTTGATGAATTTTAGAAAAAGGATATTTTAAATATGTTTATGTAAACCCTAAATAATTAAAAATGTGTAATGATTTTCAAAAAATGGTCTTCTGCAATTATGTTCAGTACTAAATTTGGAGTCTAATAAGATCAACATAATTTTTGATGAATAGTAAATTATGAATAGTGATTTTACGCTTAGGATTAGTAAGGTGACCAAATGGATTAGTAATCTCACTTAAAGAAAGTTTTAAAATAATCTAGGCACCTTGATTAAGTAATGTGATTCAATAAAATGGTTAAATAACGGTTTCATAAATCATTATTCAAGTATTAGTTTTTTCGGATGAATAGTGTTTTTTAATTAAAAATTTAATTAAAAATAATTAGAAAATTATTTTTATAAAAATGACTTTATTTTTGAACTCAGAGCATCGATATTATGTTAAGGTAATTTTTGGGGATTTTTCTGAAAAAAATGAATTTTCGATGAATAGTGTTTTTATTTAAAAATTAAATTAAAAATATTTAGAAAATTATTTTTATAAAATGGATTTCATTTTTGAAATCAGAGCATTGATATTTGGTTAATGTGAAATTTTGGGATTTTTCTGAGAAAGTTGAATTTTCAGTGAATAGTAAAAATACAGTTTTAGGGTTTCGGTATGTTTAATGACATCATAACGGTGTCATGATGATGTCATGAGATCTTTTGAGGGTTGGCTGGCCAAGGGTGATGAATTATTGTTTTGGGGGCCCCATGTGGCCTAACTCCATGATAAATGACAAGGGAGAGCACATGGGTTTGAGAAAACCAATGTGAGGTGTCCCTTGGCCATTAATGCCTTGTCCCCTCACTTTCCCTATAAATACCAAGCCCTCCTCTCATCCATTCGACTCCCCACTCATTCCCAACGAATTTCTGGTCTCATTACCTCCCAAGGAGTCCTCCCAAGGTGCCCCCAAGCCCTCAAGGTCCCAACCTTTGAGGTTTAAGAGTTACATTTTAAGGTAAGGGATCCGACCTCTCTCTTTCTTTTCAAGTAATCTCTTTTATGTCTTTTCTTTTATACTCCATGTTCTTATGTTGGAGGATGTTCTTTTATATTCATCCTACTGCCTATTTCATGTTAATATGATGAGAGACCCCCCTTTCTCTCATCAATTCGTTTTAAGAATGTTTAAGTGGCGCCGTTAGGCTGCCGAATTTTTAAGGGATTCTTTCACCTTCCTCGTTTTCAAGTTCTACTTTCATTCAAGTCGTTCATGTTCCTTTTTGTTATATTGGGGTATGATCTCTATATATATCATACTGGAATCTTATGTTCATATGATGAGAGACCCCATTTGATCTCTTCAATTCAGTATTTTGATGTTTTAAGTGGCGCCATTAGGCTGCCGAATTTTTAAGTGGTTCTTCACCCTTCTCGTTTTGAAGTTCTACTTTCATGTCAATTATTTCAAGTTCCTTTTTGTTATATTGGGGTATGATCTATATATATATCATACTGGACACTTATGTTCATATGATGAGAGACCCCATTTGATCTCTTCAATTCAGTATTTTGATGTTTTAAGTGGCGCCGTTAGGCTGCCGAATTTTTAAGTGGTTCTTCACCCTTCTCGTTTTGAAGTTCTACTTTCATGTCAATTATTTCAAGTTCCTTTTTGTTATATTGGGTTATGATCTCTATATATATCATACTGGACTCTTATGTTCATATGATGAGAGACCCCATTTGATCTCTTCAATTCAGTATTTTGATGTTTTAAGTGGCGCCGTTAGGCTGCCGAATTTTTAAGTGGTTCTTCACCCTTATCGTTTTGATGTTCTACTTTCATGTCAATTCTTTCAAGTTCCTTTTTTTTATGTTGGGGAATTATCTCTATATCTATCATACTGATCTCTTATGATCATATGATGAGGGACCCTATTTGATCTTGTCAAATCATTTTCTTTTGAAGTTAAGTGACGCCGTAAGGCTGCCGAATTTTCATAAGAGAAATCAATTTTTTTTTTCCTTCCATGTTTTTCATTTCAAATGGTATGTCCCTAAAATTTCATTACCATGTCCATATGTCCTTCTTATTCTTTCACCCTACTGTTTTATGGATCATTTATGAGAGGGTGACCCATGTCCCCTCTCATTTCAATGTTTTCTAAAACCCCGAAACTTAGCCGTTATGCTGCAGAATTTTCCCCTCAAAATGCCTCTCTCTTTTCTCAAAAATTATTTTATGTTATAAATTGAATACTAAAATCTCTTATTTCTACAAGGGTATTCACATATATATCAAAATGTTCCATTTTAAATTCTGGGATTTACATACATGAGACCCGCTTTCCCTTTCCGTGGGTTTAAAGTGACGTAAAGATCATGTCTTTAAAGCAGTTTTTAAAACGTTATGATTATGAAATGAAACCCATTTATTTTATGCTATGTGGGTTATTTATGAAATGTTTGATGATGATATATGTGGCTCACATGATAATAAAGGCAAATTTAAGGGTGCACCCTGATAGCGCTCCAATGCATTGGGTAATGATGTAACCACTAGAGATTACAATTTTCACGATACCTTGGTGAAAAACCTTGGTAATTTTCAAATGACACCTTGGGGATGGACCTTGGTGATATGTTCATGATTTTCTATGTTAAATGATGTAGCCACATCTTCAAGTTATGAAAAATGTTGTTTTTATTATGAAATGCCTCATGATTTCTTTATCATGCCTTAAAGTTCTTTTCATGTCCTTATTGAAGTATATCAAGTTTACATGTAAAATGTTCCTCTTGTTTCCCTTACTGGGCCTTCTGCTCACCCTTTCTTTTGATGTATGTCCCCAGGTTATGAGATTCAGTAATGAACCTAGGATGAACATAAGGAGAAGCCTTTTAAGTGATTAAGAGGAATGTTTTATGTTGTTTTCATGTATTATGTTCCTAGTTTCCAAGACACTAAACCTTAAAGATCCTCAGTTTTGTGTAATGTAACGAAAGTTTATGTTATAAAAAGGCGGGATGCTATAGTTGGTATCAAAGGATGGTTTAGTTATTTGTGGAAATTAGGATATGAAAACTCTAGGAAGAACCCTATAGAAAAGTTTAATATAGGAAATCTTCCTAGTATTTTGGTGAGTATTGAGTAAGGGGTTGCTAAGCAAATACATCCCTGTCTGGATACGAGCAGGTAGAGGTGGCTCTGGCACAGATGTACATAGGGGTAAAACCCGAAAACACCGCTTTGAGCTAGACTCGAACGGGAACTGGTACACGACAACGGGCCTTGCTGCACTCTTGGTTACGACACTCCCGGGGGATATGCTTTGGTAAATTCATAAGCTTGGTATGAACCATTGTTAAAGGAACGAAGATAAAATAAAATAAAGGTTCACATAAGAATATATGATCATTCATAACCTAGATGGGAACCTAGGAGATCACAAGTTAGGGTATACCTTTCATATACAAGTTATCCTTATATGCTTTCAGTTCCTTTTCATGATTATTAGCTAAGTACTTAAGCCCCTAGTTATGCTTTCTCTTTTTAGTTAATGGTGGGAAATGGAAGAACATGTTCCGACAACCAATGTGATAGGAAATGCGACGATTTTCATATTAATATGACAGGGATGATTAGGGGATTAAAATATGATTATTATTTTGGAAGACGTTCATTATTTTGGGAACCATATTTGATCGAGGTAAATAGATTACTACGGTATTTTCATTGAGGAGTAAGGTTGACTTATATTTTGAAGAATTGATGAATTTAAGGTGAACTTATAGTAATTTAGGTTACTTATGGGAATGACTAACCTATCTTGGGTAAAATATGTTTAGGTTAGCTACTTTTTTTTATAAGATGTTAGGAGTGGTTGATGTTGTCTGGAGATGAACAATGAAGTTGTTTTGGAAGACTATGTTATCAAATCCTTCTTGTATTTGGGTTTCAATCTTAGTTGGTTTGTTTTGAGGAATTTTAAGGACCGTTATTTATGGAATGGTCTATGATGAACTTTGGGTAGTACCATGGAACTTTGATGATTTAAAAGTAGTTTCCATTCCTATGGGATTCTTTCTTTTTGAAGAGTTGTTTTACCTTAACCTTTCTGTTTTTGGGATAATTTTTAAAGATAGAAGAAATAGATAGTTAATCTTTTGTAGATTATGTGATTCTATAGAAGATGATTCTTGTGCTTTTATGAGACCAAGTGTTTTTGAATTCTCATCATTTGGAGAAAAGATTAGTGTTGGTAGGGACTTGTTAAAGGATGAAACTCTACTTGAAGGTAGGTATATTTTCTAATGTTTTTGTTCTATGTAGTAAATGAAATCCTCAAATTTTTGAAAAGAAACGTAAAACAAAAATGTTGTTGGTTTACGTTTCCTACTAGGTAATCAAAGACCGTTTACACGCATCATAAGTTTGGGATTTTCTCATGGTTAACTTTCTCCTAATCATGTTCTCTATCACTCTCCCTTAGAACTTGACCCTTTGTTTTTTCCTCCATGTCCATGTTTTCCTACATGGAACCCTAGTGTGGGTTAACTCGGGTGGCCTTTGTACTTCCCTTTATTTATTTTAAAGTAATAGTTTTACTGACTCCTTTTCCGATGTGGGACTTTCAATGAAATTTCAAAACCCAATTTTAAAATTGCGAGGACGCAATTTCTTAAGGGGGGAAGATTGTAACGACCTGAAATTTTTTTAAATAAATTTTGTTTCTTAAGTTTATGTGTTATTGTTTTACTCAACAAAAATGTTTCATTTGGTAACATGAGTATAATTAAAATGAGACTCTTGAGTTTTGACTGTTATTTGACCATTGGTCAATATGACCGCTGGAAACTAAACATTTTGACTATTGTCTCTAAATACAAGCAATCTTGGTTAATTAATATAGAAAGAAGATTTGATGGCCTCACCCAGTAGTCTTGGACCGATCGAAGCCCATCTAACAGAACTTGGGAAGGAGGTAGCACCACTGGGCTTTGCTCTGGACCAAACCCAAGCTGAACTTCATCGTATAAAGCTTGAACGGGATCGCCTTCGCGAGAAGTTCAAACTGATAGAAATTACTACTCGTGCGATGTTGTCCGAGCCTCCCTCGAATTCTCTCACCTTAGCACACCTTACACTTAGGTCCTATGCTGGTGTGATAAGGGGCTATGTAAGGAGACCGTAACTGTCTTGTGTAATCCTTTGTTTTAAATAAAATTTCGATTTCCTTTATGAATTTTCAAATGACCGGATAAATATAGCATGCAAATTTTTGATGAATTTTAGAAAAAGGATATTTTAAATATGTTTATGTAAACCCTAAATAATTAAAAATGTGTAATGATTTTCAAAAAATGGTCTTCTGCAATTATGTTCAGTACTAAATTTGGAGTCTAATAAGATCAACTTATTTTTTGATGAATAGTAAATTATGAATTGTGATTTTACGCTTAGGATTAGTAAGGTGACCAAATGGATTAGTAATCTCACTTAAAGAAAGTTTTAAAATAATCTAGGCACCTTGATTAAGTAATGTGATTCAATAAAATGGTTAAATAACGGTTTCATAAATCATTATTCAAGTATTAGTTTTTTCGGATGAATAGTGTTTTTTAATTAAAAATTTAATTAAAAATAATTAGAAAATTATTTTTATAAAAATGACTTTATTTTTGAACTCAGAGCATCGATATTATGTTAAGGTAATTTTTGGGGATTTTTCTGAAAAAAATGAATTTTCGATGAATAGTGTTTTTATTTAAAAATTAAATTAAAAATATTTAGAAAATTATTTTTATAAAATGGATTTCATTTTTGAAATAAGAGCATTGGTATTTGGTTAATGTGAAATTTTGGGATTTTTCTGAGAAAGTTGAATTTTCAGTGAATAGTAAAAATACAGTTTTAGGGTTTCGGTATGTTTAATGACATCATAACGGTGTCATGATGATTTCATGAGATCTTTTGAGGTTTGGCCGGACAAGGGTGATGAATTATTGTTTTGGGGGCCCCATGTGGCCTAACTCCGTGATAAATGACAAGGGAGAGCACATGGGTTTGAGAAAAGCACATGTGAGGTGTCCCTTGGCCATTAATGCCTTGTCCCCTCACTTTCCCTATAAATACCAAGCCCTCCTCTCATCCATTCGACTCCCCACTCATTCCCAACGAATTTCTGGTCTCATTACCTCCCAATGAGTCCTCCCAAGGTGCCCCCAAGCCCTCAAGGTCCCAACCTTTGAGGTTTAAGAGTTACATTTTAAGGTAAGGGATCCGACCTCTCTCTTTCTTTTCAAGTAATATCTTTTATGTCTTTTCTTTTATACTCCATGTTCTTATGTTGGAGGATGTTCTTTTATATTCATCCTACTGCCTATTTCATGTTCATATGATGAGAGACCCCCCTTGCTCTCATCAATTCGTTTTAAGAATGTTTAAGTGGCGCCGTTAGGCTGCCGAATTTTTAAGGGATTTTTTCACCTTCCTCGTTTTCAAGTTCTATTTTCATTCAAGTATTTCATGTTCCTTTTTGTTATATTGGGGTATGATCTCTATATATATCATACTGGACTCTTATGTTCATATGATGAGAGACCCCATTTGATCTCTTCAATTCAGTATTTTGATGTTTTAAGTGGAGCCGTTAGGCTGCAGAATTTTTAAGTGGTTCTTCACCCTTCTCGTTTTGAAGTTCTACTTTCATGTCAATTATTTCAAGTTCCTTTTTGTTATATTGGGGTATGATCTCTATATATATCATACTAGACTCTTATGTTCATATGATGAGAGACCCCATTTGATCTCTTCAATTCAGTATTTTGATGTTTTAAGTGGCGCCGTTAGGCTGCCGAATTTTTAAGTGGTTCTTCACCCTTCTCGTTTTGAAGTTCTACTTTCATGTCAATTATTTCAAGTTACTTTTTGTTATATTGGGTTATGATCTCTATATATATCATACTGGACTCTTATGTTCATATGATGAGAGACCCCATTTGATCTCTTCAATTCAGTATTTTGATGTTTTAAGTGGCGCCGTTAGGCTGCCGAATTTTTAAGTGGTTCTTCACCCTTATCGTTTTGATGTTCTACTTTCATGTCAATTCTTTCAAGTTCCTTTTTGTTATGTTGGGGAATTATCTATATATCTATCATACTGATCTCTTATTATCATATGATGAGGGACCCTATTTGATCTTGTCAAATCATTTTCTTTTGAAGTTAAGTGACGCCGTAAGGCTGCCGAATTTTCATAAGAGAAATCTAATTTTTGTTTCCTTCCATGTTTTTCATTTCAAATGGTATGTCCCTAAAATTTCATTACCATGTCCATATGTCCTTCTTATTCTTTCACCCTACTGTTTTATGGATCATTTATGAGAGGGTGACCCATGTCCCCTCTCATTTCAATGTTTTCTAAAACCCCGAAACTTAGCCGTTATGCTGCAGAATTTTCCCCTCAAAATGCCTCTCTCTTTTCTCAAAAAATTTTTTATGTTATAAAGTGAATACTCAAATCTCTTATTTATACAAGGGTATTCACATATATATCAAAATGTTCCATTTTAAATTCTGGGATTTACATACATGAGACCCGCTTTCCCTTTCCGTGGGTTTAAAGTGACGTAAAGATCATGTCTTTAAAGCAGTTTTTAAAACGTTATGATTATGAAATGAAACCCATTTATTTTATGTTATGTGGGTTATTAATGAAATGTTTGATGATGATATATGTGGCTCACATGATAATAAAGGCAAATTTAAGGGTGCTCCCTGATAGCGCTCCAATGCATTGGGTAATGATGTAACCACTAGAGATTACAATTTTCACGATACCTTGGTGAATAACCTTGGTAATTTTCAAATAACACCTTGGGGATGGACCTTGGTGATATGTTCATGATTGTCTATGTTAAATGATGTAGCCACATCTTCAAGTTATGAAAAATGTTGTTTTTATTATGAAATGCCTCATGATTTCTTTCTCATGCCTTAAAGTTCTTTTCATGTCCTTCTTGAAGTATATCAAGTTTACATGTAAAATGTTCCTCTTGTTTCCCTTACTGGGCCTTCTGCTCACCCTTTCTTTTGATGTATGTCCCCAGGTTATGAGATTCAGTAATGAACCTAGGATGAACATAAGGAGAAGCCTTTCAAGTGATTAAGAGTAATGTTTTATGTTGTTTTCATGTATTATGTTCCTAGTTTCCAAGACACTAAACCTTAAAGATCCTCAGTTTTGTGTAATGTAATGAAAGTTTATGTTATAAAAAGGCGGGATGCTATAGTTGGTATCAAAGGATGGTTTAGTTATTTGTGGAAATTAGGATATGAAAACTCTCGGAAGAACCCTATAGAAAAGTTTAATATAGGAAATCTTCCTGGTATTTTGGTGAGTATTGAGTAAGGGGTTGCTAAGCAAATACATCCCTGTCTGGATACGAGCAGGTAGAGGTGGCTCTGGCACAGATGTACATAGGGGTAAAACCCGAAAACACCGCTTTGAGCTAGACTCGAACGGGAACTGGTACACGACAACGGGCCTTGCTGCACTCTTGGTTACGACACTCCCGGGGGATATGCTTTGGTAAATTCATAAGCTTGGTATGAACCATTGTTAAAGGAACGAAGATAAAATAAAATAAAGGTTCACATAAGAATATATGATCATTCATAACCTAGATGGGAACCTAGGAGATCACAAGTTAGGGTATACCTTTCATATACAAGTTATCCTTATATGCTTTCAGTTCCTTTTCATGATTATTAGCTAAGTACTTAAGCCCCTAGTTATGCTTTCTCTTTTTAGTTAATGGTGGGAAATGGAAGAACATGTTCCGACAACCAATGTGATAGGAAATGCGACGATTTTCATATTAATATGACAGGGATGATTAGGGGATTAAAATATGATTATTATTTTGGAAGACGTTCATTATTTTGGGAACCATATTTGATCGAGGTAAATAGATTACTACGGTATTTTCATTGAGGAGTAAGGTTGACTTATATTTTGAAGAATTGATGAATTTAAGGTGAACTTATAGTAATTTAGGTTACTTATGGGAATGACTAACCTATCTTGGGTAAAATATGTTTAGGTTAGCTACTTTTTTTTATAAGATGTTAGGAGTGGTTGATGTTGTCTGGAGATGAACAATGAAGTTGTTTTGGAAGACTATGTTATCAAATCCTTCTTGTATTTGGGTTTCAATCTTAGTTGGTTTGTTTTGAGGAATTTTAAGGACCGTTATTTATGGAATGGTCTATGATGAACTTTGGGTAGTACCATGGAACTTTGATGATTTAAAAGTAGTTTCCATTCCTATGGGATTCTTTCTTTTTGAAGAGTTGTTTTACCTTAACCTTTCTGTTTTTGGGATAATTTTTAAAGATAGAAGAAATAGATAGTTAATCTTTTGTAGATTATGTGATTCTATAGAAGATGATTCTTGTGCTTTTATGAGACCAAGTGTTTTTGAATTCTCATCATTTGGAGAAAAGATTAGTGTTGGTAGGGACTTGTTAAAGGATGAAACTCTACTTGAAGGTAGGTATATTTTCTAATGTTTTTGTTCTATGTAGTAAATGAAATCCTCAAAATTTTGAAAAGAAACGTAAAACAAAAATTTTGTTGGTTTACGTTTCCTACTAGGTAATCAAAGACCGTTTACACGCATCATAAGTTTGGGATTTTCTCATGGTTAACTTTCTCTTAATCATGTTCTCTATCACTCTCCCTTAGAACTTGACCCTTTGTTTTTTCCTCCATGTCCATGTTTTCCTACATGGAACCCTAGTGTGGGTTAACTCGGGTGGCCTTTGTACTTCCCTTTCTTTATTTTAAAGTAATAGTTTTACTGACTCCTTTTCCGATGTGGGACTTTCAATTAAATTTCAAAACCCAATTTTAAAATTGCGAGGACGCAATTTCTTAAGGGGGGAAGATTGTAACGACCTGAAATTTTTTTAAATAAATTTTGTTTCTTAAGTTTATGTGTTATTGTTTTACTCAACAAAAATGTTTCATTTGGTAACATGAGTATAATTAAAATGAGACTGTTGAGTTTTGACTGTTATTTGACCATTGGTCAATATGACCGCTGGAAACTAAACATTTTGACTATTGTCTCTAAATACAAGCAATCTTGGTTAATTAATATAGAAAGAAGATTTGATGGCCTCACCCAGTAGTCTTGGACCGATCGAAGCCCATCTAACAGAACTTGGGAAGGAGGTAGCACCACTGGGCTTTGCTCTGGACCAAACCCAAGCTGAACTTCATCGTATAAAGCTAGAACGGGATCGCCTTCGCGAGAAGTTCAAACTGATAGAAATTACTACTCGTGCGATGTTGTCCGAGCCTCCCTCGAATTCTCTCACCTTAGCACACCTTACACTTAGGTCCTATGCTGGTGTGATAAGGGGCTATGTAAGGAGACCGTAACTGTCTTGTGTAATCCTTTGTTTTAAATAAAATTTCGATTTCTTTTATGAATTTTCAAATGACCGGATAAATATAGCATGCAAATTTTTGATGAATTTTAGAAAAAGGATATTTTAAATATGTTTATGTAAACCCTAAATAATTAAAAATGTGTAATGATTTTCAAAAAATGGTCTTCTGCAATTATGTTCAGTACTAAATTTGGAGTCTAATAAGATCAACTTATTTTTTGATGAATAGTAAATTATGAATAGTGATTTTACGCTTAGGATTAGTAAGGTGACCAAATGGATTAGTAATCTCACTTAAAGAAAGTTTTAAAATAATCTAGGCACCTTGATTAAGTAATGTGATTCAATAAAATGGTTAAATAACGGTTTCATAAATCATTATTCAAGTATTAGTTTTTTCGGATGAATAGTGTTTTTTAATTAAAAATTTAATTAAAAATAATTAGAAAATTATTTTTATAAAAATGACTTTATTTTTGAACTCAGAGCATCGATATTATGTTAAGGTAATTTTTGGGGATTTTTCTGAAAAAAATGAATTTTCGATGAATAGTGTTTTTATTTAAAAATTAAATAAAAAATATTTAGAAAATTATTTTTATAAAATGGATTTCATTTTTGAAATCAGAGCATTGATATTTGGTTAATGTGAAATTTTGGGATTTTTCTGAGAAAGTTGAATTTTCAGTGAATAGTAAAAATACAGTTTTAGGGTTTCGGTATGTTTAATGACATCATAACGGTGTCATGATGATGTCATGAGATCTTTTGAGGGTTGGCCGGCCAAGGGTGATGAATTATTGTTTTGGGGGCCCCATGTGGCCTAACTCCATGATAAATGACAAGGGAGAGCACATGGGTTTGAGAAAAGCACATGTGAGGTGTCCCTTGGCCATTAATGCCTTGTCCCCTCACTTTCCCTATAAATACCAAGACCTCCTCTCATCCATTCGACTCCCCACTCATTCCCAACGAATTTCTGGTCTCATTACCTCCCAATGAGTCCTCCCAAGGTGCCCCCAAGCCCTCAAGGTCCCAACCTTTGAGGTTTAAGAGTTACATTTTAAGGTAAGGGATCCGACCTCTCTCTTTCTTTTCAAGTAATCTCTTTTATGTATTTTCTTTTATACTCCATGTTCTTATGTTGGAGGATGTTATTTTATATTCATCCTACTGCCTATTTCATGTTCATATGATGAGAGACCCCCCTTGCTCTCATCAATTCGTTTTAAGAATGTTTAAGTGGCGTCGTTAGGCTGCCGAATTTTTAAGGGATTCTTTCACCTTCCTTGTTTTCAAGTTCTATTTTCATTCAATTCTTTCATGTTCCTTTTTGTTATATTGGGGTATGATCTCTATATATATCATACTGGACTCTTATGTTCATATGATGAGAGACCCCATTTGATCTCTTCAATTCAGTATTTTGATGTTTTAAGTGGCGCCGTTAGGCTGCAGAATTTTTAAGTGTTTCTTCACCCTTCTCGTTTTGAAGTTCTACTTTCATGTCAATTATTTCAAGTTCCTTTTTGTTATATTGGGGTATGATCTCTATATATATCATACTGGACTCTTAAGTTCATATGATGAAAGACCCCATTTTATCTCTTCAATTCAGTATTTTGATGTTTTAAGTGGCGCCGTTAGGCTGCCGAATTTTTAAGTGGTTCTTCACCCTTCTCGTTTTGAAGTTCTACTTTCATGTCAATTATTTCAAGTTTCTTTTTGTTATATTGGGTTATGATCTCTATATATATAATACTGTACTCTTATGTTCATATGATGAGAGACCCCATTTGATCTCTTCAATTCAGTATTTTGATGTTTTAAGTGGCGCCGTTAGGCTGCCGAATTTTTAAGTGGTTCTTCACCCTTATCGTTTTGATTTTCTACTTTCATGTCAATTCTATCAAGTTCCTTTTTGTTATGTTGGGGAATTATCTCTATATCTATCATACTGATCTCTTATGATCATATGATGAGGGACCCTATTTGATCTTGTCAAATCATTTTCTTTTGAAGTTAAGTGACGCCGTAAGGCTGCCGAATTTTCATAAGAGAAATCTAATTTTTTTTCCTTCCATGTTTTTCACTTCAAATGGTATGTCCCTAAAATTTCATTACCATGTCCATATGTCCTTCTTATTCTTTCACCCTACTATTTTATGGATCATTTATGAGAGGGTGACCCATGTCCCCTCTCATTTCAATGTTTTCTAAAACCCCGAAACTTAGCCGTTATGCTACAGAATTTTCCCCTCAAAATGCCTCTCTCTTTTCTCAAAAATTATTTTATGTTATAAAGTGAATACTCAAATCTCTTATTTCTACAAGGTTATTCACATATTTATCAAAATGTTCCATTTTAAATTCTGGTATTTACATACATGAGACCCGCTTTCCCTTTCCGTGGGTTTAAAGTGACGTAAAGATCATGTCTTTAAAGCAGTTTTTAAAACGTTATGATTATGAAATGAAACCCATTTATTTTATGCTATGTGGGTTATTTATGAAATGTTTGATGATGATATATGTGGCTCACATGATAATAAAGGCAAATTTAAGGGTGCGCCCTGATAGCGCTCCAATGCATTGGGTAATGATGTAACCACTAGAGATTACAATTTTCACGATACCTTGGTGAATAACCTTGGTAATTTTCAAATGACACCTTGGGGATGGACCTTGGTGATATGTTCATGATTGTCTATGTTAAATGATGTAGCCACATCTTCAAGTTATGAAAAAATGTTGTTTTTATTATGAAATGCCTCATGATTTCTTTCTCATTCCTTAAAGTTCTTTTCATGTCCTTATTGAAGTATATCAAGTCTACATGTAAAATGTTCCTCTTGTTTCCCTTACTGGGCCTTCTGCTCACCCTTTCTTTTGATGTATGTCCCCAGGTTATGAGATGCAGTAATGAACCTTGGATGAACATAAGGAGAAGCCTTTCAAGTGATTAAGAGGAATGTTTTATGTTGTTTTCATGTATTATGTTCCTAGTTTCCAAGACACTAAACCTTAAAGATCCTCAGTTTTGTGTAATGTAATGAAAGTTTATGTAATAAAAAGGCAGGATGCTATATTATCTAAATCTAGTTTCCAGGGTTTTTACTAAACTTCCTCTGATACCAACTGTAACTCCCTGACCCCAGTTACCCAGAGTCGGTGCATTATTTTAATACATTGGCATGATCACAAGGAATCAAGTCCCAAAGGACCGATCAGTTTACCAGTCTTGGGAAAAATAGATCACATATATGAATATTACATTTTCACTTTAATACGTACAAAACAACATAAATAATCTTTATGAACGCCATTATTCACTTGTCATAACCATTCAAATCAATTACATTAAACATCTTTGAGTCCTTGGAAAAATAAAACATAGAAAGGGGTGATCTCAAATGCTCAGTAAGGTTATGAAATACAGCAGAAACATTCAAAAATAAGCATAAACATTTAAGGCAATGTATAACTAAAACAAAAAGCCTTTTAAACATGAAATTGAACATAATATGGCAATGATAAAATGAAATAATTCCATTTACTTATTCACATGGATATTCTAATAGTCTAATAATCACATGCAATATCAATAACCACTTTCATAACGATGGAATGCATAGTGCCAGACTATCATAACCACATAGGCAAGGCCTCTTGCCAAGACTACAAATAATATTTTTCCAAGGGCTTTTACCAAGACACTAATTTGTCTCATTAGACCTACCGATGCATCGAGGAGATATAGAGGGATCCACCCGTCACATATTAAGTCCAATGCATTCCCATATAAAAAGGTTTAAACATAACATAAACATTTGTATTAAAATTAGCATACGAAATGTCAATACTTTCTCCATAAACCATGAATGGTATAAAAATAACACATCTATAGTAAAACATATCACAAAACCATCAATACAATACAAAAGTTGTGTATCATAATAAATCAACTTCAAATAAACTTAAAATCCATCAAAGGATGTTGACATATATGAAATCAAAACTATTTGAGAGAAATATCTCTTTTATTGAAATCATTGAAAAGTCACAAATTTATAAAGGATGTAAATTAAAATAGATTTTTGAATCAAAGTGTCCCATACCACTTTGAAACTTTTGAAAAGAAATATCATTTCAAAACATTCATGTTCATATAAATAAATCCTTAAACTCATTTTTAAAACATGGACATTAATTGAAAAGATTTAGAAAGATAAATATTTTAAACATTGAAATTTTGATCTTGGTAAAGAGTACCTTTAAAAATCCTTAAAATATTCATTTTGAAATAATTTTTATGAATAATGGACATGGATGATAAAAATTTTCCAATAAATACTTACACATAAACAATCTCGGATAATGATGAGATTGAGAAATTAACCCTTACCAATTTGGTAACTTACGAAACATACAACCCTTGAAAGAGGTATCATACAATGAAAATGTAAATACACATAAATTAAAGTGTATTACACAAATAATACAATTATGGGCAGTACATACTCCACACAAAAGGTAATAGTGTAAATATGGCATGAATCTCACGGGAATATGGAGTGTGATGAAAACCCCTTACCTTGCACTTTCCTTTAGTCAAGGGTACTTTTAACCTCCTGTACGAAGATCATAGTATGTTATTAAATTATACCAGAACCATATTAATATTTATAATATCATACATGATTCATTTATGACTTTATATTACCCATTTAATAATATTTTCCATGTAAAGTTAACATTTCGGGTAATAATCACTTTCTTTATCATACATGTTTTAACTTGTCACTCTTGGTTGTATCACTTAGATCATGATTTAAGTACTTCCAGAATATAAAACAAGATAAATATATCATATATATTTAGAATATAAATATGTATAATAGACATATATATGAAATGGAAAACACTGTTTATGGGGATGGTAGTCTGTACGTACACATAAACGTTGTTTCTGTTTTCATATAGTATTGAACGTAAGTAAGGGAATAAGATATATGTAAGTACATAAATCCTTATATAGATATATATATATATATATATCCAGTATCATTATTATGTAATATATTACATACTTATTAGTAATATATATTTTTATAATCGTCGATAAATGGTGAACTTGGAAATGAATCTCATCGCGTCGTGGAGATGGTAGTCCGTACGTACACACGAGCGACAATATCATTCTTTTGATATTAAAATAATATATAATTGGATGTTATATCATATATACAGAATCATTATCATGTTATATTTATTATTTACATGAGTTACACATCATTATTATACCCATCCAAATAATAATTTATTGAATAAAAATCACACCACGACGTGGAGACGGTAAGCCGTACGTACGCACGTATGGTGAAATGTTATTAAATGGATGGATAGAATACTGAATATGGTTGTACCATATTTATAATAACATCACATTATATATAAGATACTGGAGTTATTATTTTAGAATGGTAATAACAAAGAAGGAAGAATTGGAAGAAGAAAGGAACTTGAAAATGGTGGTGAAATCATTACCTCCTCTCCGGGTTCTTCCTTTTGATTTGATCAAAAGGGCTCCTTAGGATGGGTTTATGACTAAAGGATGGCCTCTAAGATGAAGTTAGGGAAGTGGAGAGAGTATTTTGGCAGAGTTTGTCCGAGACAAAAGGATTTGAAGGTTTGAATTAATGAGATTGGGGAGTGCCCTTTTATAAGAAGGGTGAGATGCATCTTAGGAAAATCTAGAAATATTATTTTATAATAAATTTATATTCGGTTTCAAATGGCTCCAAATCTGATTATTTAAAGGTTAAGGTAGGGATGGGTCTAAAAACACTCAAAAATAGAATTTATACAGGTTTGGGTGACTATATTAACATTATCTTTAAGTATTAACTCTTAGTTAATTAGTTTCACTTTTACAATGTCTCTTTGTATTTTTATATTATATGGTTAATAAACTTACTATATACATACAAGAGACCCCCAATTAGTCCATTAATTATAGAAATATCATGATAAAAGTCTCTTGGCCGAACGTTATATTTCTAAGAATTTAATATCAACAAATAATATAATATTTGTTTTAAAAACTCTTTTATGTCAATTTTGACACTATTCAATAATTTATTTTTGTAAAAATCATAACAGAATGATTACTTTAAATAAATATAATTAAATCATTTCTAACATGTCATGTTATCCTAGAAAAGTAGTGTAATTCATAAAAAGTCTCAAATTATATTTAATTGGGTATCTATAATATCAATCCTTTTAATTTTTAACTATTATGGTAATTACTACATCACCATTTTGTCATAAATAAATTAAATTATTTAATGTCAAAAAATTATAAATAAAATCCCATTATTTAGGAAATATTTTTATATTTCTAATGAATATTTATAGTAAAAAATCCAACATATATAACCCTATGTAAAATTTTTTTTTCAAAAAGATATATGCTTATGTCATTTTTGTATTTAATTTAACTTAAATAAAATAAAGTGTCTCTATCACCATGAAGTGGCTCCATGGGGTCCCAAAATAGACCCAAGGATGCCAATTGTCAGACATGTATCCACCAATAAGGTTAGGACATGTTTTAGGGTAATTTATTATAATTATAATATTATTTTTAACCCTTATTTACCAGATTTACCCTTTAACCATGCTAAATAATATATTTACCGATGTAATTATTCAAAATGTCTAAAAATAAAAGTTACCTATTTACACAATTTGGACATCCTGTTTCCAAATATGGATTCCATTTTTCCAATTTCAAAACACAGAAGTGCAAGAAATTAATTTAAAATTAATTCCCGCTGTCAAAACAAAAAAGCGTGTTTTTAAGATATAATAACTATCAAAAGATTGATACTTGTTTATGTCCGGTGTAATTGTGAAATTATGTATAATAACCAAAATTGTATTAAATAGTATAAATATATTCTAAATAAACTTTAAAACAACTCAAATTCATAATTTATCACTAATAATTATTTTGATTAAAAAATTTGTTTTAAATTAAAATTTAGTAATTTTCACTATTCATAAAAAAATTAAAGTTATCCGAAAAGTACCAAAATTTCACCATAGGATAAATTCGATACTCCGAATCCAAAAATGAAGTCCACTTTGAGAGATAAAATTTTAAAAAATTTAAAAATTATGTATTACTATTCATAACAACTACTTTGATTGGTCGTTGTGTGTGTTAGAAGTCGAAATAGCGTACAACACACACTACTATATTATTCAAAGAGAAGCATACCGTGGAAGCTTGGGGTGTTACATTCTTCCCTCCTTCAATAAATTGAATCCTCTAAATTTGATATTGTTCTTTGAAAATAAAGGTTCAAAATAGAAAATATCTTTGTAGAAAAACCCACATCGAAAATTTGGTTAATAAAATTTAGTCTTAACAAGATATAAAGAGAAATAAAAGGGTCACCACAAAATTATAATCTCGATTAGGAGGACATTGGTGGAAATTATAAACATATAATTGGTGGAAAACCTAAATATTTAATGGTAGTTATTGGGGTCATCAATCACAGACATGTTTAAAATTGAGTTCCTTAAATTCATCAATCTATGATGATTTAAAATACCATTGGTTCAACAAAACATAAGGTATTAGGATAACACATTTTTGACATTTCAAAATATCTTAGTTGAAATCCCACATCGAAAAATGAATTAATGAGGCCTATATTTAAAATAAAGAGTGGAAAGTATGAATATTATCGAAAATAACACATACTAGGGTTCCATGTAGGAAAATATGGATATGGAAGATAAATCTAACCATCAATTATCTGCTAGAGAGTGGTAGAGAACATGGCTATGAAAAGGCCAAGAATCCCAAAGCCATAAATTTGTGATGATCTAAGGTACCATCTAGGACAACATTTTTATTCTAAGTTCCTTTTCTTAATGTTGAGGAATTTATTTATGAGATTGGTTATGTTCATAAAGAGATATACATACTTTATAATTAGAGTTTTATCCATTAATAAATTTCTACCACAAACTCATCTTTCACCCCAAAACATAGTACAACTAAAAAATACTCTATTTATCCTAATCATATAGGGTACAAAATATAATGAATTTATAATTCACATATCAGACCCTTTATGTAAAGAAACTACATTATACCATCCAGGAACTTCATGTAGCACAATGGTAGGCGATAAATCCCAATTGCACTATGGTTGTGGGTTCGATTCCTGCAGCTTTGATTGACACAACGGGTCGTCACACTGTCTGTGTGTTGTCCTTTTATAAAAATCAAGAAAATTAACCTTTCAAACTTAATCCATTCCAACCATTAGACTTATCCAAGATACTATTATCCAAACACACAGTCCAAAATTTACAAGTAAGTTAAACATAATGAGGATCCTATTTTCTATGTAATAACATGTGAACGCCTTCCTCATATATTCTTTTATACCACCACAACATCATGAATTACCAAAATCAACCATCTCTTATTCCAAAATCACTACCTCAATATTAGGACCATATTAAGGTTTATCTTTCCTTCAACAATGTAGTTTCCAAAAAATTTAACTCGTTGTAGAGTCACTTTCCTTAGTAACATAAAATCTCAAATCCATAATTAAAATGTACTGCATTACAGTACTTATTTATTTCCAGAACATCATTGATACAACACATAAATGAAATGATTCTAAAATAACAACATAAGAACACTAGTCATTCCTCTTCGTCTGTGGTTGTTTCATAACTTTATTATTATCCAATAGCATCATTTGCGTCATAGTCTGATGACTGGGACATTGGTTCGCGTAGTGTCCAAACCCCTTGCAAATGAAGCATTATACATTTGAAACCATTTTCTTACCCTTGCATTCATCTACTTTGTGCCCTTTTCCTCCACAATTATAACAAACTCCCATTACTTTCAGGCAAGTTCCAGGGTGTTTCTTCCCACAGTTATCACATATGGGAAAATTAATCTTTTCCCTCTTCCCTTTATCCATCTTTCTCTCTTCCATCCATTTCATCTCTTTCTTCCCTTCAAAGCCATAGGACTCCGAGAATAATTTACTCATCTTATCAACACATGATATTATTTCTTCATATGATGATAATATGTGGGAAACTATTTCGCTTCTAGATTCTGGCTTATGACCACGAAAGATATGATCATTCTTACTCTTTGGATCATACATATTACTGGAGTTCACATTCCTTCTACTGGGCGCCATTTCTATACAATATCATAAACTAGTTCAGTTTATGAATCAAAATACATAATTCCATACTTATAAAACACTTAACATAAATTGAACTATTTATGGATATAATCCATAATCATAAAAATGTTTTCTTTGAATAGTATATACTCATAATCCCTTCATAATGGTTCTTAAATAAAATGATAATTATCCTAATCATATCCCCCGGGAGTGTCGTAACCCAGAGTGCAGCAAGGCCCATTTTCGTGCACCAGTTCCCGTTTGAGTCTAGCTCAAAGCGGTGTTTTCGGGTTTTACCCCTAGGTACATCTGTGCCAGAGCCGCTTCTACCTGCTCGTATCGAGACATGGATGTATTTCTCGGAAAACTCACAAAATCTCTACAATACCAAAATTCGAGGAAGTTCTTCTATACTAATCCTCAAAGTCTATCTTAGGGCTATGTGTTCTAATCAGAGTTTATCTAAATCTAGTTTCCAAGGTTATTGCTAAACTTCCTCTGATACCAACTGTAACGCCCCGACCCCAGTTACCCAGAGTCGGTGCATTATTTTAATACATTGGCATTATTACAAGGAATCAAGTCCCAAAGGACCGATCAGTTTACCAGTCTTGGAAAAAATAGATCACATACATGAATATTACATTTTCACTTTAAGACGTACAAAACAACATAAATAATCTTTATGAACGCCATTATTCACTTGGATTAACCCTGCATATCAATCACATTAAACATCTTGGAATCCTTGGAAAAATAAAACATAGAAAGGGGTGAGCTCAAATGCTCAGTAAGGGTAAGCAATACAGCGGAAACTTTCAAAAATAAGCAAAAACATTTAAGGAAATGTATAACTAAAACAAAAGACTTTTAAACTTGAACTTCAGCATAATATGGCAATGATAAAATGAAATAATTCCATTTACTTATTCACATGGATATTCTACTAGTCAAATAATCACATGCAATATCAATAACCACTTTCATAACGATGGAATGCATAATTCTAGACTATCATAACCACATAGCCAAGGCCTCGTGCCAAGAATGCAAATAAAATTTTTCCAAGGACTTTTTCCAAGACACTAATTTGTCTCATGAGACCTACCGATGCATCGAGGAGCTATAGAGGGCTCCACCCATCACATATTAAGTCCAATGCATTCCCATATGAAAAGGTTTAAACATTACATAAACATTCTTATTAAAATTAGCATACGAAATGTCAATACTTTCTCCATAAACCATGAATTGTATAAAAATAACACATCCACAGTAAAACATATCACAAAACCTTCAATAAAATACAAAAGTTGTGTATCATAATAAATCAACTTCAAATAAACTTAAAATCCATCAAATGATGTTGACATAGATGAGATCAATACTATTTGATAGAAATATCTCTTTTCTTGAAATCATTGAAAAGTCACACATTTATAAAGGAAGTAATTTAAAAGAGATTTTTGAATCAAAGTGTCCTATACCACTTTTAAACTTTTGAAAAGAAATATCATTTGAAAACATTCAAGTCCATATAAATAAATCCTTAAAATCATTTTGAAAACATGGACATTAATTGAAAATATTTAGAAAGATAAATCTTTAAAACATTGAAATTTTGATCATGATAAAGAGTAACTTTAAAAATCCTTAAAATATTCATTTTGAAATCATTTTTATGAATAATGGACATGGATGATAAAAATGTCCCAATAAATACTTACACATAAACAATCTCGGATAATGATGAGATTGAGGAATTAACCCTTACCAATTTGGTAACTTACGAAACATAAAACCCATGAAAGCGGTATCATACATTGAATATGTAAATGCACATAAATTAAAGTGTATTACAGAAAGAATAAAATTATGGGCAGTACATAAACCACAAAAAAGGTAATAGTGTAAATATGGCATGAATCTCACGGGAATAAGGAGTGTGATGAAAACCCCTTACCTAGCACTTTCCTTTAGTCGAGGGTACGTTTAACCTCCTGTACGAAGATCGTAGTATGTTATTAAATTATAATAGAACCATATTAATATTTATGATATCATACATGATTCATTTATGACTTTATATTACCCATTTAATAATAATTTCCATGTGAAGTTAACATTTCGGGTAATAATCACTTTCTTTATCGTACGTGTTTTAACTTGTCACTCTTGGTTGTATCACTTAGATCATGATTTATATACATTCAGAATAAAAAACATGATAAATATATCATATATATTTAGAATATAAATATGTATAATAGAAATATATATGAAATGGAAAACACCGTTTATGGAGACGGTAGTCCGTACGTACGCATAAACGTTGTTTCTGTTTTCATATAGTATTGAACGGAAGTAAGTGAATAAGATATATGTAAGTACATAAATCCTTATATATATATATATATATCCAGTAGCATTATTATGTAATATATTACATACTTATTAGTAATATATATTTTTATAATCATCGATAAATGGTGAACTTGGAAATGAATCACATCACGTCGTGGAGATGGTAGTCCGTACGTATGCACGAGCGACAATATCATTATTTTGATATTAAAATAATATATAATTGGATGGTATATCATATATACAGAATCATTATCATGTTATATTTATTATTTACATGAGTTACACATCATTATTATACCCATCCAAATAATAACTTATTGAATAATAATTACACCACGACGTGGAGACGGTAAGTCGTACGTACGCACGTATGGTGACATGTTATTCAAAGGATGGATAGAATACTGAATATGGTTGTACCATATTTATAATAACATCACAGTATATATAATATACTGGAGTTATTATTTTAGAATGTTAATAACAATGAAGGAAGAATTGGAAGAAGAAAGGAACTTGAAAAAGGGTGGTGAAATCATTACCTCTTCTTCGGGTTCTTCCTTTTGATTTGATCAAAAGGGCTCATTAGGATGGCTTTCTAACTAAATGAATTCCTCTATGATTAAGTGAGGAAAGTTGAGAGAGTATTTGGGAAGAGTTTGGCCGAGCCAAAAGGCTTTGAAGGTGTGAAGTAATGGGAAGGGGGAGTGCCCTTTTATAAGAGGGGAGAGGGGCACCTTTGGAAAAGCTAGAAATATTATTTTATAATAAATTCATTTTTGATTTATAATGGCTCAAAAGTGTATTATTAAAAGTTTAATGTGGGTATGGGTCTAAAACCACTCAACTAATAGAATTTATACATGTTTGGTTTACTATATTAACCTTATCTTTAAATATTAACTCTTAGTTAATTAGTTTCACTTTTACAATGTCTCTTTGTATTTTTATATTATATGGTTAATAAACTTACTATATACATACAAGAGACCCCAAAGTGGTCATTAATCATAAAAATATCATTATATAAGTCTCTTGGCCTAACCGTAGATTTTTAGGAATTTAATATCAATTAATAATATAATATTTGTTTTAAAACCCTTTTATGTCAATTTTGACACTAATCAATAATTTATTTTTTAAAAAATAATAACAGAATTATTACTTCAACAAAACATAATTAAATAATTACTAACATGTCATATTAACCTAGAAAATTAGTTTTATTCATAAAAAGTCTCAAATTATATTTATTTGGGTATCTACAACACCAATCATCTTAATTTTTCAAAATTATGGTAATTACTGCATCACCATTGTGTCATAAATAAATTAAATTATATAATGTCTAAAAATTATAAATAAACACCATTATGTAGGAAATGTTTTTATATTTCTAATGAATATTTATAGTTGAAAATCCAACATATATAACCCAATGTAAAAATTGTTGTTCTAAAAGATATATGCCTATGTCATTTTTGTATTTATTTTAACTTAAATAAAATAAAGTGTCCCTATCACCTAAAAGTTGCTCCACGGGGTCCCAAAATCTACCAAAGGATGCCCATGGTCTGACATGTATCCACCAATAAGGTTAGGACACTTTTTAGGGTAATTTATTATTATTATAATATTATTTTTAACCCTTATTTACCATGTTTACCCTTTAACCATGGTAAATAATATATTCACCGATGTAATTATTCAAAATGTCTAAAAATAAAAGTTACATATTTACACAATTTGGACATTATGTTTCCAAATATGGAATCTATTTTTCCAAATTCAAAACACAGAAGTTCATGAAATTAATTTAAAATTAATTCCCGCTGTCAAAACAAAAAACGTGTTTTTAAGATATAATAACTATCAAAAGATTGATACATGTTTATGTCTGGTTTAATTGTGAAATTATGTCCAATGACCAAAATTGAATTAAATTGTAAAAATATATTCTAAATATACTTTAAAACAACTTAAATTCATAATTTATCATTAATAATTATTTTTATTTAAAAAGTTGTTTTTTATTAAAATATAGTAATTTTCACTATTCATCAAAAAATTAAAGTTATCCAAAAAGTACCGAAATTTCACCTTAGGCTAAATTCAATTCTCCGAATCCAAAAATGAAGTCCATTTTGAGAGGCAAAATTTCTAAAATTTTAAAAATTAGGTATTACTATTCATAACTACTACTTTGATTGGTTGTGGTGTGTGTTAGACCTCGAAGTTTCATACAACACACACTACTGTATTATTCAAACAGAAGCGTACCGTGGAAGATTGGGATGTTACATTAATAGTATAAATATTAAAAAATAATTATTTTTGATATGTTTAAAACGGGTTTATGAGGGGTTAAACAATGATAAATGGGCTGAAATGACCGAAACACATATAAAACTCCTATTTTCGGCAAATATTTCAACCATATATCAGCAAATATCCATGAATTATCAATTGTTTATCTTTTTTCCTATAACAATGTGGGTACTATTTATTGTTTTAAATATTCCATGTGTTTTATTCCACAGACTAATAAAAGGAATCCACTTCTCCTCTTTACTTCACACTTCCAATGCCATCTGATTTGGATAATAACTGCTAAAATATCCTAGTTAAATCCCTACTAATGAAATATAGTCTATTTTTTCAAAATATCATTATTAGAAAGATTTATGTATAAACCTAAATACTTTACCAAAATAAGAGTTATTATTCATAAAAATTCATTATTGTTTTGTTTCATCTTCTAACACATTACAAAATTATAAATATATTATAAAATAATAGCATTAGTATATTCCATATACTGAGATGTTATTATATTAATGTAATAACATATAACCATTTCCTCTTCAAATAGATAGGAGATATATATCTATGAGAAATTCATATATGGAATGATATTTTTTTAGATTTTTTTAATATATTTATGATAAATATATATTTATTATACATGAGGTTAAAACATATAATAATGAAGTCGAGTCTGGGATAATGGTTTCATATCTCACGTTATTTTTTTTATAATTATTCCACAGTCCTCACATAATTATATTGTCTGGTGAAAATAATTCCCATTTGAAATGTCATATCATTAATATATTAATCGTCATGCTATTTAAAAGTTCCATTCGATATTTTTTCTTTCATGGGTGTTGTGGTTCATAAGTTAACATGGTGGTTAGGTTTTATTTCAAAATCACGTCATTATTTGGGATTGTTTATGTTTAAATCTACCTTAGGAGGATTGTTTGATATTTTTATCATAAACCTAAAAAAATTTTATTCTACTCTTGTTATTCATGATTTTTTAGGTAACCACGCCATTTTTCTTTCCTTGGCATTTAAAATGATTGACAAATCAGTTTTAAGAAAAGATTACATTATTTATCCCTTTAGTAAAAAATCATTTCTCTTATACATCCGTGAATTATAAAAATGTTTTCAAAAATATTTTTTATATTATCCTATGATTGATTAAAGTCACCCATAATTATTATTCTCTTTTTAAATTTGTTTTAAAATCAATATTTCTATCATTTTCCAAACAATGTAATTTTTTTAATTTTTACCAATACTATGAAAGAAATAATTTTTAAGTGTAATCGACATGAAAATAACTTCTTAACATCATGAAGAAAAATTAATTTGATTCTTCGGTTAAAATATTCTATGAAGATTTCTAATGAAATTTTTTCCTTAATATTCTATAAATTTTTAGTTTGTAAATTTTTTTTCCCTAGTGATAAAGATATTTTCCTCCAAAATTTTTTTAACGGAATTTTTATATTATTTATATTTATAAATGAAAAATATATAATTTTACTTATACACCATTAGGAATATTTTTTAATGATACCATTTTTTGTCTTGTGATATATTATGATCATTTTTACTGGGGATTTACTATTTTGATACCATTATCCACATTACCCTGGATGGTTATTAATTATTTTTATTGATTGGGAAATTATTAACATTTCATATGCTAGTTTCTAATATGAATGTTTATGTTGATTATGTTTATTCCTCAGAATAAATTATTAACAACTCATATGATAATTTTTCATTATTAATTTTTACGTTGATTAGGTTTCTCCCCATACATATGAGAAATGTATTGGACTTAGTATTTTATTGTATGCACACCTATAGCCTCTTGATGCATTGGTAGGATTCATGAGACAAAATAGCTTTATTTTAAGGAAAATTCCTTAACCATTTATATATAATATCTAGGAATGAGTCCTTTATGGCACAGTTATGATGTTTAACATTATTTATATCCTAATTATTGGATAATTAATTGATGACCATATGATTATTAAATTATATATAATATCCATGGATACGTTTCAAGCTAATGTGATTATTTACCTTGAATCTTTTGATCTTCATTTCTTCCTATAATATTGTTATCCATGGTTTAATTTATTGACGAAATGTAATTTTTTTAGTTAAATTCCTTTCCATGTTGATTATTACTTATTTATTCATGATAGCTTCTATTGTACACAAAACCTTATTGAGTATTAAAGTTCACCGCTTTCTTATATTTCATTTCCTGGTAATTCAAGTAATTTTAATATGGTTTATATAATGGTATATGATAAAGGGAATAATGGTGATCTCGAATAAAATTTTATGGTTTCTTTTAATATTCCAAATGTAACAGGAATTTCATTTAAGTACCTTGTTTTCTGTTACTTTTAAACTATTCATTCCTTTACTATGTGATATCTTTTATTTATCCCTAATGTAATAATGTAACCCTCAAATATGTACAAATTTTTTCAAATTCTCTACAGTTAGTGACAAAAAAAGTTTAATATAATCCTTTTGAACTATATTCCTGAAAACCAAGATTTGGTTACATATCCTTATGAATGAATTTGAGATTATGTCTATGTATTCGAAAATATCTTTATGTTTTGGTAAGGTAGAGATTATATGGAATTCCTTGCAATACATCATTATATAGATAATAAAAGTGGATGTGTATCTGTGGTTATTGTAATTAGGTGTAATAACTCAATAAGGGGTTCATTGGTTTTAAAATAGTTCATCATAAAATACATGAGAATATTCCTTATTTCAATCCTAGTTTCCCAACTTCGGTATATATTCTTGGGTTAATTCACATTTCATTTGTAAAACATCAAGAATATTCTAAATATATGGTTTCACTGAATGGCATAGTTTAAACCGAAAATTTTATAGATTGAAACAAATATATAATGATTTATGCATCCTATAAATTATTATATGGTTCTTTACTGTGATATTTCATTCTCATGCAATTAATTTCGTTTTATTCAATTTATGGAACTGAAATTAATCATATTAACATTTAATATGATAAAAATATGGTTATTCTTAGCAACAAAATAAGATGATGACTTGATTGAAAAATATCTTGATTATAATTAATTAGTTATCAGGGAAAATATTAACAACATAAACAATAATCAATTCTTATACCCACCAAAGAAGATAAGGATGGAGTTCCTTCATAGATTGTGTAGTGGATACCATAGAAAAAATATGGAAAAATTGCCTTCAGGTTTGAAATATGGAAATAGAAACCCATGATAATGTCTCAAAGGAATAAGAAAATGTTTTTTGTGTATAAACAAGGGTATAATGAAATGACTTGTTAAGGATAAGTGAAAAGTTCAATAGAGAAATTAATTTCATCCTATAAAATTATTTATAGTTCATTATGTTCAATGTGAGGAACTAGGGTATTATCTGAGTTAATTATCTCTTTTAAAGGTTACCTCTTAGACCATGTTAGAACTTATGATGAAGTAAATAAGCTGCACAATATATATATTAGGATTCAAGAATTCTGATGTACATTTTTTTAGTGGTGTTTTCAATATAAGAATCATGAAATATATTATTACTATTTTAATTTTTGGAAGATAATATGTATTCATATATGATTAAAATGATATTTATATATACAATCAAGTGTTTATGAGTTTAGATTTAATATTTTGTTCAATTTTTTGACACCCTATTTGAGGTTTGAGGTGATGGAATTCCAAAATGATTAATTATATTTTGGGAAAATTTAATGGTAACATAACACTTTGAATTATTGTGGGTTTTAGTGAAAATTTTATTTGAGGAAGAATGAATATGAATTTTGTGGAAATAAGTTTGAAGGTACCAATAAACTATAGTGTTAATGTGATCATTCATTCTATGTTAATAATATTCAATTAAGATAATCTGATTTTGAGGAGGAGAATAATTTTAATAGAAAAAATTTTTTGATTAAAAAGTGATTGGATGATCACTATTATTTATGAAATATTTTTTCATTTTTTGAAAACATTATATAAATTATATTAATATAGTTTAAAAAAGGATACCATCAGGTCGGGTGAAAACTCTTCAAATATTTTAAAGGTTGTGGGGATTTAGCCCAAAAGAAATGAGAGATATGAGTGTTGTACTTACCACTAGCCTACATGATATACTTGTTAATATGAAATTGTTTTTATTCAAACTATTAGATAGATAAATATTATTTTGATCATATTATACATATAATAAGATCACTTATTTTTAATTTAGAAGTAATTAAATTTATTTCATGGGACAATTTATTTTTTTGAGGAAAACATTACAATTATATTTAACATAATGTATTATTTTGGAATAATGTTATTAAGTATTTTGTGGTGTAAACTTAAGGGTATGAGATAACATTTGAAGAAAAAATATTTTTTTAATTATATATTATTAAGGTTAATTGGGATATATCGTTTATATATATGGATTTATCTATGTCAAACCATTCGTTTTAATCTAAAAATTTGGATATTGATATATTATTCTTCCATATTAAGGTATATTCATTTGTTGGTATTTTATTACATTGTGATAAACATTTTTTGGGTAAAGACAGGAGAAATAACTTGTTATTATTTAATGGATTATATGATCCATTAAAATTTATTTTAATTCCTTCAAACATAAAAAACCCAACTTGGATATTAATTTCTTTTAGTAGGAAATGATATTGAAATTGATTAAAGTACAAAAAAGAATGAATTTATTCTTATGAAATAAAAAAGATATAAAATAATTATATTTTCTTATGAAATATATCCTAATAGTAAAATAATCTCAAACATTAGGAAAATGATCCTCAAATAAAAACTATATACATTTAACTTCATTTATGATGAATTAAAGTTCTTTTCCCCCATCATAGATTTATGGATTTATTGTCATTAAATATCCCTTTATTATTAACTTTATTGGGATCAATAATCTATATAACTCTTTATAGTTATTTATGTTTTCATTAATGTCAATATTTTCACTTCCCACTAATGTGTCTCTAATTGGAAACTTAGTTATGTGTTATTCTATATTCCCTTCTTACATCCCCTTCTCTTTTAACTATAGGGGTTAATTTAAACCTTTTTTATTATGTGGTTTTTCAACAAAGGTATTTTCAAATGAAAATATATTAATTTTGGATCTTATGTTAAAATTATGTGGATGTAACTTACAGACCTTTTTGAGAATTTAACACACTGATATTTTAAGATAACATTTTTTTGATATTGTATATGAAATGCAACACATTTCTTAAATGAATCATGAAATATATTATTTAAATATGATTATTATAACATAGTTGTTAAAATGGTTAGTATTAATAGGAATAAATAATTAATTAAAATTATAAGGATGAAACGTGTATAAAATAAATTCACTGGATATCAATTTATTGAAATTAAAAAAGAAATCATTAGAAAATAAAATAAATATATTTTCTGAAAAAACTCTTTTTATACACGCAATGTTTTATTATATTAATAAAATAAATTAATATCTTTAATTGAATGATTTTAATGAAATTTATATATAATATAATAAATAATTTTTTTAATTAATATAACATTTTCATATGCATGGGAGAATATTAAATCTCCTTTTATGCTTAGAAATTTTATTTCTCAAAAAAATGGTTTCATCACATATTTCACACTAATTTTAAAATTAATTTTAAACTATTTAAAAAATTATTTGAAAGAATATTATTTATATTTTGAATAATAATTTAAAAACTATATTAGAGTGAATTTTTTATAATTTTATAAAATGGTTGATTTTTCAATGAATAGTAAAAATGATGATTTTTATTGAAAACTAACATTTCATTTAAAGCATTTAGATTGTTAATATTTTTTTAAAATTTTTCGAAATTAAAAAAATTTCAAGTTTATTTTTTTTATGCCAATTTATTTCATTTGAAAAAAATTTCATTATGAAATTTTTTTAAAAAAATATGTTCTTATACTTTGGATGATTTTTTAAGCTAATTTGTTCATCGCGTATCTGTGTTTAGTTTTAAATTCAATTCTACCACATATATGAAATAAATATGTAAAAAATGTATTATATGTGTGTAATAATAATATTTATTATTATATAATAAGTTCAAATTATTTTTTGGTCATAATTAATTGAAATAAAAGTAAAAACTAATTAAAAAGGTTAATGTTAAAATGAATTTACTATGGTTAGACTAAGAAGATATGGGTTAAAATTACCTAAGAACCATAAAAATTACTATTTTATTGCCATATGTAGACGTTATATGCTATAATTTTCTATAATGATGCATTTTATCCTTTTGGAATTTGAAAAGGTTTGGTACAATTTAATCTTTTCAAAAATTCCACGAGTGTCCATCCTCACACTTATAAAATAGAACAACCTCAACTCTTATATTAACACATAAATAAACATTTTTTGAAAATAAAATTTCAAATACCTTATATAAATACATCCCAATTACCTATATTCCCTTGGATCATCATTAAACTATTCTATATAGAACATAGGTATAAACCTAAAGAGTATCTCTAAAGAAGAGGTATATTTCTTAACCAAGAATAATTATTTTATTTTGTCCTATAACACCTTTAATGATTCTCCCAAAGTGATAAAAATATGATTAAATTACATAAAAAAGATTCTAAATATTAAAATTTTATTATATTAAGGGGAAAAATATCTACATCCTCCTACATCAAACGGGAAACAAAACAGTCAATCATGTGTGTGGAGGACTACGGCCACATTAACCAATGTAATTTCTTTTCCATTACCAGCTCTCATGAATGGTTATAATGATGTAATTATTGTATATAAATGATATTTATAAAATATTTATACTTATTATACTATAATAAAAAATCTACATTTTAACCATCCAATACATTGGAAAATAACAACATTGCTCCAGTGTGTGTGTAGATTACCACCTCCACGTATAGAGGTGAAACATTTTTCATTTTATTTTGATGTATATGGTAATAAAGATATATTTTATTAATATATCAGTTATATTTGATATAATATTAATTTTTTAATAGTTAAATATTATATACCTTTCTTTTCCCATCTTTTTAGAAATGTAATTGTGTTCATGTGTACATACGACCAATAATATCCAAGATTGTTGTAACTCTTTTTTATCTCTAGATTTTACGGAGTATTATAAATATTTTTATAGTGAATATATATTATATTTATATCTTTTTTATCTTTTTTTTACATGATTTAACCATTATCAATTTATATGAAACACAACTACTTAACAAAAACAAATGTGAAAAATGGAGCGGTTATGACCCAGAATATTATTTTTAATAAAAACAGATATTAATAAAATAATGAAAGAAATATATAATAAAATAATATAATGTATGATATATGTTTTTTTAGGTATTTAATATATTAAAAATATATATGTATTTATCATATAGTATGTTCATCTATGAACGTATGATGTCATACATGAGGTAAGGGTTTCACGTCTTACACCCATGCGACTTCATCCATATTCACTGACTATTTATTTCATGTGGTTTATAAACCTCACCTCTAATATGATATATAATTAATCACTTTATCATAATGGTATATAAAATTATTTTTTCATGTGGATTTTTATTCAAAAGATAACAAAGTGGAAACTGTTTATTTCAAGATATCATCATTCTTCATTATTTTTTATGTTTAAGTCTCCCTTGGTGGATTTTTTTTATATTTATACCTTAAAAACATTATGTATAATTTTAATATTTTATGCATGATCTTTTAATGTAATAATTATATAGTCTGCTCTTTTATACTTAAAATGATTGAGAAAATATTTTTAGGAAAATATTTATTTATTTCTCCCTTCAATCGAATATCCTTCCTCTTCCATGTCTATGTATTCTAATTTTTTTTTCACAAATATACTATTTTTTACCCATTATATATATTAATATGTATATTTTATGTTTACATTAATTTATTTAATATATTATTCAAAACATTTATGCACGTTTCAATTATTATTATTATTATTTGTAATGATTTTTAATTAGGTAATTTATTATTTTTTTAAATATTAGTTTTTCAAAATTAATATTTGTGTTCCATATGTTTCTCTTATTTTTAATGTGGAATTCATTATACATAGTAAGTGATTATATGGTCACACTAAACCCCCTTGATTAATCGGTAGGTATCACGGGAAAACTAACTTGTTTTTTAGCTAATGGATTACAAATTTATGTAAGATATCTTTGAACAAGGCCTTGATAGTATAGTTATGATTCACAACATTGTGAATTCCCACATTATGATATCGGTACTTTATTTCCATGTAATTATTAGATTATATAGAAATTTTATAGAAACGTTTCATGATACTATGATTATTTATATTGAATTGTATGGTCATCATTTATTTCGGATATATTATTATTCATTTTTGAGTAATTGATTAATTTTCATGTGTTTTTATTATTTACACTAAAATATTTATTATTCCTTATTAATTAATTAAATATTAAACTATATGTAAATTATTACTAAAAATTTTATCTCACCCCTTTTTTCCGAAGGTTATGAAGAATTTTATTATGTAGGGATATTATAAATGTAATAATTGTGTTATCAAATAAAATTCTAGGTTATATTTAGTTTTTTAAATTGTAATGTGAATTTCAATTATATATACCGTTTTATAAAACTATTAAACTATTATATTCTTTAGGATGTGATCACTTGTATATATTACCAATGAAATAAATTAATTGCAAACTCTGGGCTACTAGTGTTATGATTTTTTAAAAAGAACCCCTATTTGAATGAATGAATCATGATTCAATTTTATATAATTTTTTCAAAAAATATATCCCAAAATGTTAAAAAAAAATTAATTATTTTTTTCTAATATACTCACATAACAGGTTTCCCCACTCTGTATATGCACAAGTTGTTTAAGACTACTAACTCTAATATGGATAATAGCCATCCACCACTCTTCATCAATACCTACCTATGTGGGTTCGATCACAAAAATTTAAATGCTTTAAGGGTCATGCCCCATGATTTATAGTAGTTCTTATTTGAGGGAAAATAATTCAAAATAATAACTACATCCCCATGTAGGCGATATATTTTTTGAAGAATATATAAAAAATTTTTACTGGTAAAAAATAAAATCACATCATTGTAATTTAAAAAAATACAATTAAATTAAAAAATCACCAATTCTACATGAAAATTGGTCTTCCACACAAATCATCCACCAAAATTATCACATCACCTAACTATTCTAAATTATACCTCTCACTCACTCATTATCTAATTGGTAACCCACCACAAATGATCCAATATCTTCTTCACAAAAATCTTTTCCATTGTATCTTGGTCAAAATTAGCCCCCTATATTCTCAACCCATGGATTGTAGCATATTCTCATAATTAATCTGTTGCCCGATCCCATAAAAGATTTAACTCTGAAAAATCTAGTCACATTGATAGGTTTACATTTTTATAGAATAATAATTTATCTATGAAATGGTGTGGAGTTTCTATAAATTCTTGAAGGTTGGTGTGTTTTGAATATAAGTGTCCCTACCACTAGGACTGTTGATATTTTTTTTTGATGAGTCTAATGTGTGGGTAAACATTACTAGTGGATCATAACTGAATCCTATAGTCATTATGTTGGTTGGTATTTAGACTTTCATCAAAAACATTTCATATTTTCCTAACAAGACAAACAATAAAAATATTTCCATTAAAATATTTTTTCCAATGTGGTTGTGATACAAGTAATTTCATAAGTAAAAATGGCATTAAGGAATAATAAAATCATAGCTCCTAATAAACAAGGAAATTTCAAAAATATATATATTTTTATAAAATATCAAAAAATAAAAAAAAGTTCATATTATAATTCATGAAATCCATATAAAACATTATAAATTATTTCAATATAAAATTAAAATTTAAAACAAAGATTTAGTATGAAAGGTCTATAAATCCTACCTCAAAATATAATTTGAAATATTTTGTAATATTATACCATTACTTACATGATTTATGGGCCCTAAAAATTATGGAATCATAGAGATGAGGTATTTATTTATAAACATAAAAAATATATAAATGATGGTCATGAAGTCTTAATTATACTAATTCAACTACTAAAGGAGACCTTGTGCACCAAGAAAAACAATAAGATTTTATTTTTTATTTGATTCTTGTTTTGTGTGATATTATTTCCCAATGACAATCAACTATAAAAAGAATATTTTCCTAATTTAATCCCAACTTCTCGTTATGCTCAATTAAAAATACAAGGATCTGAATTAAAAAAACTTTATCCTCCAAGATTCTATTAGAATCAATATAAATCTTATACAAAAAGCAGAATCAAATTCATTATTAAGTAAAACATAATTTTTAACACTAATTATTAGATAAAATGACCTTGTTAAAATTATAAATAATCGTAATTTAAATTCAAAATGCTACTTAAAAATGGTGGTTATTATAAATCCCCCACCATTAGGTTTTTCTAATTAATAAAATTAAGTATTGTCATTTATGAACAACTCCACCCATGTCACAATCATATTTACTTTATACTTTACTTTGTATTTGTGTTCCTAGTTATTTTTTTGGATGACCAAGAGTTTTCTATATGAAATTTTCCCTTTGAACATATATATAGAATAATGTATTGTATAAATCAAATATTAATTAAAATAACTATATAACAATAAAATAGATCATTAAATATAGAGAGTCAATAAATTCCACAAAATTAAAATTATTGCAATGGGAAAATAAAAAAATAGTATTAAAAAATCCATCAACTCATTGTCACCTAAAAATACAACAATAATAAATAATATTTTAAATTGAAGAGAAAACATTAGGAATATGAATTAAATTTTCTAAAATATAAAGATATCATTGAGAAAGAAATATGTGAACAATGAATGAATAAAATAAGATATATTTATATGATGTATAAGCCTAATAGGACTATGGAATAGTAATATAATGATTTGAGTAATAATATGATAATTTATAGATTAATATAGAATTAAGTGTAATAATCATACTATTGAAATATTAGTTTCACCAATAGAATTGTACAATGACCTTTAAATGATATTTACTTTTAATAAAATATGTAAATATAAATATTAATGATCATTAATAAACTTATTTAAATTAGTAAAATCAATGAAAGTAAAAAATTTAATTTTTAATAAGGTATAATCTAATTTATTTCTTAAAAATCATAATTTATATTTTAATTATTAAATTTAAAAATTACATATTTCATAACATTATTTTTTAAAGTGAATATAATTTATTAAATCATCAGATACAAATATTCTAGGATTGATGTTTTGGAAATTTTCTAATAAAAATTGAATCTTCAACCAAATAAATAAATAATTTATTCCAAAAAAAACATGTTTTACAATATAATAATGACATAAAAATGACCAGATAAATTATTTTATTGATTTATCAAAAAAATATTTAATAAAATAAATAGTTTTCTAAAAATAGAAAATTCATTTTCAAAACCAAAATTGTAATTTCTAAAGTCTACTGATATAATGTATTTTGTTAAAAAAATTATCATTTTCTATTCTTTTATTCTGTTTGAAATAATAAATTCATTTTTGTATGGTATTTAGAGATACCATCTCTTATCATATTTTAAAAGTTCAGAACTTTTACAGAATACTTGATACATTACACAAACAAATTCAAAAAGAACATTTTAGTTTATTCCCTTTAGAATCATGGAAACGTAAACACTATTATATAATTGAGCTAATTTATCTTCCACTAGGTTTTTTATTATCGACACCCTCTTATAAATAACATACATAAAACATATATTCATAACATGGGGAAATTAATCCAAAAAATGGGGGATCTCAGATTCTCAATAAGTGAAAAAAGTGAGATACGTAAGCATAAACATGAGCATAATGGTATGATAACACAACCATTACATTAGAATATCATACCTTATATATCAAATATCATAAACATGAATCATGGAATAAAACCTCATTTTTCAATTTCTCTCTTCATACACATTAAAACCTCCAATATAATAAATATATAAATATTATAAATATTTTATAGAACAATATTCATTTATATTTTATTATATATTATTTTCATATGACCTTTTATTACCTATTCATTTACACTTCAATATTATATTTACATTTTAGGTAATTACTGTTTTTTTCATTTGGTTTTATTTGTTGTATTTTTATTACTCTTAATTATATCATGATTTCATTATCTCTATAACTATAACCTTTAAATTAATATCATATATTTTTATTATAAATTTATTCATAATAATATATAAAATCTATAAATAGAAAATTAAATACACCATCCATAGAGACAGTTGGTTATACTTACTCATGAATGATGTTTCCATTTTCTTGTCGTACTGAAAAAAAGTAAAAATAAATATATTATAATTAAATGTAATTATTATTTCTAATATATCATATAATTTCAAAAAACCAATCCTTAATAAATACCATGTAATTAGTGACTGAATCACATCACTTTTGATAAGGTGGTGGTCCACACATCCACAAATGAAGTTTTCATGTTTACAAATAATATAAAGCAAGAAGGTGTGTGTTTCATAATAATTAAAAAACAATTTAAGCATCATAAATATAGTAAATATACTATAAAAATATATTTTACATTATTAATTTCAACCATTAGATGTCCCAATGAATGTATGAATGACATCAATTCCTGAGGCAGTTGTACATCGTACACCCGAATGATGATTGAGTATATCATTTGGTGTAACTATGTGTTTGAGTGTATGTCGAACCATTAAAATAGAAAATATAAGAATATTTAAGATATAGATATTTTATTATAGTAATTTAATAATAATAAATAATGGGTGTAGAAAGAAATAAAATAGAATATCTTGTGGAAGGATGTTACCTCTTCTTTGGGTAACTACTTTTGGTTTGCACCAAAGGGATTTCATGGATGTCATTATTACCAAAGTGAGGATTATAGTATAATCCTAGGGATTTTTGGATGGTATTTTGTTATATTTTGGTTGATCCAAAGTTTATTAGAGTTATGATGAAATGAGGGGGGTGAGTTCCCTTTTATAGCGGAGGAGAAGCCACATTATTGTAAATAAAAAAAGATAAACACTATTGGGAGGTATCCCATTCATCATGTGACTCCCATAATTCTAAATTATCAATAAAAGTGGATAATTGGTTAAAATGTTTCAATAAAGTGGATTTCGGACATGTGTTTAGGTTATTTGGCCACTGAAATTAAAGATTAAGTACCATGTAATCAAAATTTTAACCTAATCACTTTAATTAATTTTTAATACATTCACTAATATTTTAGGTAAAAAACTAAGTTGGACATTTTAGATATTAGATATTATTATTATTTAAAATATGGAATCCATTTTTTTAACTTTTTATAAAATAACTCGTAGAAATTATTTTAATATTAATCCCCTAGATGTGTCATGATAGCGGGTCTTTTAAATATATAATGTTTAAAAGTTTGAAATTTTAAAATATTAAATTTCAAGAAGAAATTGGTTTTAATTTCATAAATTGGGATAATCTAGGAAAAGAATATATATTTAAACATTAAAATATAATATAAATATAATTTAATAATATAAATTGATTATAAGTAAAAATAATTTTCAATTAAAATATAGTAGTTTACAGTATTCATCCAAAAGATAATGTTTTTCAGAAATATCCACAAAATTAACCCTATGATAAGTTTAAAATTTTTAATTCAAATATTAATAATATTTTATCAAAATAAAATTTATATAATTTTCAAATATTGACATTATTATTTCTTCACGTAAGTATGTACAAGTTTTTCATTTTAGAAAATAGTATTTTCAGACATATAAATACATTAAAAAAAGTTGATATTTTATTTTCAATATGTTTTATTTATATTAAACCATTATTAATATTATTTTAAAATTAGTTATTTCTATTCATATTACTAACTATAATGCTATTGTATAATATATATCATTTAAATAATTATACTAAAAATTAATGTTTTTTAGAAACTAAGTTATTCATATAATGCAAGCCAAGTCAGTGTTTCATTTAGTGAAATCATTACTTCATGTAACAGGTTGTGCTAGAAATAAAATAAAATTAAATAAAAAATATTTATAAAAATTTTGGGTCTTAATTTCTACCCCCCCCCCCATAGAAGGAATTTATCCCTCAAAATTTGTTATTCTGATACAAAAAATTAGGATAATTCCACCAAATAAAATCCAAATGTTCCCACTTATCTTCCTCTTACTGTTGATTTCTCCATAAAACATTGATCAGAAGAGTGGTGTTATTTTTTTAAACATTCTCTATATGGTCTATAATTTCAAAAGATTATTCCTCACAAGAATGATCCTTCACCAGTGGTATAACCTCTGATTTGAGTACATGTGAAGTGTTATGTTTGTACTTCCTCAAAATAGATACATGGAACACATCATGGGTTTGAGAAACATTTTTAGGTAGTTCCTTGTGATGGGATTCCATCCAAATATGATAAATAATTTCAAAGGTACGAATATACTATTGGTATTAGTTTCCCTTTCATTGAAAATATCATAACCTTCTTCAAATGAGAGATTCATAGAAACACATTCTTTCCAAATTTAAATAATAGATCATTCTAAAAATTATCATCATAAATTTTCTACCAACATTGAGATTCCTTGATATAATGTTGAATGATTCTAACCTTCTGGGGAAATTTCTTCAGAGATCTCAAGTCCCAATATCTTTCATTATCCTACTTGTTCCAAGAACATTAGGGATCATAATTTCTTCCCAGAGAGGAATTCATATGGATTCATCTAAATTATTGTGTGAAATAAATTATTGTAATATAACTCGACTAGAGGAATGTGTCGAACCCAACACCTTTGAAATTCAGAGAACAAGATCTCAACCTATCCTCTAGGGTTTGAATTTTTCTTACATAATGAAAATCCATATAATTATGATAGGTAGTGACGAATCTGAATTCTGTATCAAGTGTTTTTGAATATTTCTCAAAATCCATAAGGTACACCTTGGATTCTAATTAGATAGAACAGAATTGGGTACTCAATGAAATCCTACCAATTTCATAATGTATATCCTGAAAAATTTATATAGATAGAATCATTCATTGATATCAATGGTGTGTGCTTACTTAGTAAGGTTATCAACTACATCCCATAAAACATTAAACCCTTTAGAGTCTTTGTGGACTCCAATGACAAAATCTATAGTGATTTTATACCATTTTGATTTTGGTATGGGTAATAGAAGCAACATCCCCTTATACATTGATCTTTTAGCATTAACATGTTGGCATACTAAGAAATGAGATACAATATCTAGGATACACCTCTTCATATCATCACACTAGAAGTATTCATTAATTTCTATATACATATTCATACTTCCATAATGAAGAGAGAATGAAGAAATATGAGCTTCTTAAAATATCCCTTTTTCAAATCTGGATTGGATGAAATACATACATGGAACCTAAATCTTATCATTATTTCCCAATCAAGGTTAAACTCCATAACATTTATAAACATATTTTCTTACTCTACATCTTCTTTACATGCCTCTTTAATCATCACTTAGATATAGGGTTGAACATTCAATTATGTAAGATAATAGTTTTCCTCTTATGCCAATATTTCGATATCTATTCATTGAATATATAGAAATGTTAGATATTTTCCAACCATAATCATGGATATGCTAGCATTATCCTATTGAATCAATTCTTCAGTTAACTTGTTCACGTTCCTGTGTTTGTAATTTATTAATCATTCATAATCCTTTTTAATCTATTTCTATATTATATAGAACATGTTAAACTCCATATATGTGAATATATATATTTCAGAATTTTATGATCTATATATGTATTTCATAATTTTCTCTATAAATATAACTCATCCATATACATAATTCAAAAATCACTGATAATAAATCCAAATTATTGGTTGGATAATTTATATCATGAATCTTCAACTTCCATGAGGCATAGGCTATAACTATATCATTCATCATAATAACACATCCCTATCCATTTTTAGATACATCACTATAGATTACAAACCCTTCCCAACTTTAAGGTGATATAGGTATAGCTCTGTCTACCAACCTTCTCTTCAGTTCTTTGAAATTTTCCTCCGATTCATCTACCTAGAAGAAATTGACACCAATCCAAGTCTACATAATCAGAAGGTTATATATTATTGAAAAATTCTCCACAAACAGTCTACATTACCTAGCTAAACTAACAAAACTACGGATCTCAGTCACCATGGTTGTTCTAGTACAACATTCAATAGATTCCACCTTTGATGGATCTACTATTATGCCCCATCATCAAATTATATGACCCAAAAATAAACATTCTACAACAAAAATTCCCAGTTTTTAAATTTTTCATTCATTTTGTCTTTATTTAGGGTCCTTTTTATAATTTTAATGTTGTATTTATGCTCTTCCTTTCTATTTGAATGGATAACAGTATCATCTATAAAAACTAACACTAACTCATTGAGGTAATCCATTAAGAATATTTTTATCAAATCCCTGAATATAGAAGGGGAATTAGTAAGACCAAAATGTATCAATATTTTTTCATAGTTTCTATACCTTTTACAAAATCAATTCATGGTTATATCATACTTTATGACCCTCAATTGATGTTATCCAGAATGAAGTTCAATCTTGGAAAATTATTGGGACCAAAACAGTTGATCAAACAATCCATCAATATTGGGAAGAGGATATATGTTCTTGATTGTGATCTTTCTCAACACTTGATAATCATTTCATACTCACATTGATCCATATTTCATTTTCAAAAAAATAATAGGTTCACCATAATGTTACACACATGGTTGAATGAATCATTATAATGGTTTTCCTATTGATTAGCCTTGAATTACAACAAATTAATCCGGTCCATTCTATAAGGAGTCTTTGACGTTGGTGTGAAACTAGGTACGAGTTCTGTCTAGAAATCAACTTCACGTTTTGGTGGAAGGCTTGAAAATTATTCCCCAAGGACATCCACAAATTATATAACAATAGGAATATCATCGATTAGAATTTTCTACCCAAAAATTTGAGATAAACAACCCTTTTTAATTGGAATTAATAACAATATACTGGATATACACATTATAGGAATTTCATACTTATCATCACATTGAATGAAGATTACTGTAAGGTTTTAAATATAAAACATAACATCCATTTCTTGAAAATTGATATGTGATTTATGAAAATTAATCCAATCCATGCTTAATATGACATCAAATTAAAACAATATAAGAATGATAATAATTGCATGAAGAAAATTCTCACAAATGTCAACTGAAGTGGAATCGTTAACATGAGATAAAATCATTATACCACAAGGTATTTTGATTTATAATAATAGATCTAATAATTTTTGTGTAATATTAATACCCATCGAAAATTCTATATATATGAAAGAGTGGGTGGATATAGAATCAAATAATTCATTATAAATTCTAGAGTTTTTGGTATGTGTACATTTCACCACATCTTTATAGTACGTATCATCCTAAAGGGAAATTGAAAAATATTCACCCATTCCCCTCATCTTAAGAGGTTACTGACATTGATCATCTTCATTAACATTAGTTTTGGGAACTAGTTAGCATAATTTCCATTCTCCTTACACATGTAGAACTAATGTGCGAGAGGTGGATTATATGAAGTATTCTACCAATTCACAATATTAGTTAACTTTATCCCATCACATGAGTAACCAAATTTATTATGAACTTATTTTATACAGTTCATTTATTAGACCCTTTAATAAAATTTCATCTATTCATCATTCTACATTTAGAGAATAAATTAATTCTCGTCTTCTTCTCTCTATGATTTTTATATTTTTATTTTAAATCCCCCTTCATTTTAATGTTAAAACCATGAGATTTATATGTAACTCCAAACTCAATTTAATCCATGATTGCACAATGAAAAATCTCTTTGTAGATACTAAAGTATCATTTGGTCAATGCCTTTATTTGAATTTGATTTAATCCACTGAAGATCCTATCAATAGTACTTTTAGGATGGATAATAATACCAGAAGTGTACCTTGAATGTCTTATAAAAATAGTCTCATAGGTACCAATATATTCTTATAACATTTATTTTAATATAAGCAACTATTTATCCATATTTTTTTTATGAATAAGAAGAAAGTAATTATTGAATAATATTCTCATGAACTCATCCCAATCCATAGATTCAATTTCATCATTCTTAATTGTATTATTTATTAGATCACAGCACATGTCTGCTTCACCTTCTTACTGATAAAAAACTGGAATAACTTTTTCATCATCCAAAAACTATAAAATAAAGAGTATCTTATCTTGAGAATGTTGGTTGAGCATAGTAAAGAGATTTTAAATTCCAAATACCACATATTTTTATTTCTCATAAGGATAATCATTTCATTTTTCATCACAATCACTATTAATGTGGTTACTTTGGGTTACATCCATTTTCTAAAAGTAAAAATCATAGAGTAAGAGATAGTAATCATAGTGAGCAACCACATAATCTTGAAAACCCACCTGTATGCTGTCTAAATTTTAACAAAATAGTTAAAATATGTCATCTTAGGTTTATCCTAGGTTATTCATATCCAAATTCTTTTTAAATTCTTCATTACGGTTCATTAATATTATGTAAATTCCTAGGAATATCCCTCAATTATGACAAACCAATTGTGCAGAAAGACCCTTTATCAAGCACCAGTTCCCGATCGAGTCTATATCGACACAATATTATTAGTTTTTTAGACCTATGTACATCTTTTCTAGAGACACATCCACTTGTAGTATCCAAATAGTGATGTATTTCTAGATAAAAACTCACACTATCCTTTACCAAAAATCTATGAAAGTTTCCTACACATTTCCTCATACTTAGACTTATCTGTAGACATGTCATTAAGGTTCTCACTAAGGTTTTCACTTTGTCGTTTCCAATAATTAACTAATAATATGCCCTAATACAAACAATATAGACACACACTTAACATATATTAAAATTAAAACATATTTTGGGAGTATTTATTACATTACACAAATAGATTCCCAAGACTGAATTAGTTAATTAACTTTGGAAACATGGAAACATAAACACTGGTACATAAGTGAGATTGATTTTCACCCACTATGCTTTTCATGATTAGAAACCTTATTATACACATAATAGAAAATGAATATCATCAAGACCAGTGGAAATTAAATAAAAATATGCTGAGATCATATGCTCAGTAAGGGTTAATAGGGTAGATAGGTAAGAATAAACATGATAATAAGGGTCTAATAATGTGATCATTACATTATAAGGTCGCAACCTTCATATAAAATATCATAGATATGAATCATGGAATATTTATTGGTGGTCCAATAAGACATGAATCAAAATATAATCAAGAGAATAATCCATGAAATCATAACATAGGAATAAGAATCATAATTATTGCAGAAAAAAAATCATATAAAATGATTTATATACCAATCAAGAATCATTTACAAAGCTATATTTTTTGTATATCCTCACTCCCAATGCCAACATGGTAGACATAGTTTAACCCAATTACCACTTTTGTATTCATGGTTCAATCCTAAGACAATATTAGTGGAAAATTCATTTATTGAACCGAGTCCACTCAACATTATATTTATTTAAATATCTTTAGATATAAATAGTTTCCTATTTAATTGGAGGGAGATATATATCCCCCAATCTCAAAATTAAATCATGCGTATGCTATCCACTTGATAACAGACATTTATCATAGAATAACCCATGAAATGAAATAGTTATATTAAATATGGCACTATATCATAACATATGGAAAAGATACAGGTTTCATAATCATTTCATCATATCATATCCCATGAAATGAAATGAGTTTCATAATAATATGACATGTGAAAGGAAAATAGGTTTAATAAACATCATTCCATCATAAAATAAACCATTAAAAGAATGAATATGAATATAACCATTGGATAATTTCCTAGAAAGCCATTATTAACACAAATGGATGTCATCTTAGGTAGAAAATAATTTGGAAAGATATCATAAAAACATTTATTGAGTAAAATATCATTTTTTCTTTGAATAAATCGTTTTAAACAATAAAAAATTGAAAACATTATTCATTGAAAATGCCTATGAAAACATATAAAGTAATTATTAAAAATACATAAAATATTTATAAAATATTTTTACATGAAAATGATCCTAATATATCACTTTAAAAATATATTTTTATTTTTTTGGAAAACATGATTTTTTGAAAAAAAAGTAATTTCTGACAAAAAAGAAAAATAAAATCATATTTTCATAAAAACATTTTATTAATTAAATTAAGTACCAAAGTGAAGAAATATTTTACTAATACAGTAATATATTTTGAATAACCAAAGTATAAGATAATTCATGAATTTTCTAGGGATATAGATACTAATATATCATCAATGGAAGCACAATCATAAACAATCCTGGTAAATAATGATATTGTTGCAATAAACACTATTCACTTTGATAACTTTGACTAAAACTCCGCATGTCATAAAATGAAAATTAATAAAGCATACAGTATCATGAAAATTATTATATCTATGTTAGAACATGTAAAATTTAATTATATATACCTTTTAAAATAATATAGGTACATAACAAAACATGTGTCTTATATAAGGAAAATTGAGACAAAACTACCTTACAGATTTGGTAACTTTTGAACCATAAAACCAAATGAAATAGAGATAATAAAACATCTATGTAAATATGTATACTTTAAATGATAATAATCATATAATAAATTCATATTAATTATATACACCACCCAATATAAAAAAATAGTGAATAAGTCATAAGTCTCACAGAAATAAAAATTACACTAGAAATCCCATTACCTTATGTCCTTTTCACTTGGTTCTCATTTAAACCTAATTTTTAACAATTATATGTTTATTATACATCTCTAATCGTAACATATTAATTTATATAATACCATATATGATTTTATTATGACCTTTAGTTACCTATTTTTTAACACTTCCCTGATAAAGTTACGTTTCGGTTAATAACCACTTTTGTTTTCAAATGTATTTTGATTTGTCATATTTTTGTTCCTCTAAATTATATAATGGTTTCATAATATAAAAAATTATGACCATGATATAAATATCTTATAAATTCAGTATAAATTTATTCATAAAAATCTACTGAAACATATAAATATAAAATGAAATACATCATTAATGGAGACGGTAGGTCATACGTATGCATGAACACTGTTTCCATTTTCTTGTCATATTGATAGAAATAAATTAAATGATACATATATTATTATTAAATTTGGATTATTATTCAACATATATATATATATCACATACTATCACTAAACAAAATCCTTAATACATTCCATTTAATCTGTGACCAAATCACATCAATATGAGGAGGTGGTAGTCCACACGTCCATGAACGAAGTTATCATGTTTACATAAAATAAAAAGCATGAAATATGTGATATATTTTTAAAGACCCATAAATTTCAAGGAAAACCTTTTCTTCAATTCTTTGGAATTTTATGAGTCTGCAGTTTCTGACAGCGCCAGATTCTAAGGCCCGGTTTTCCCGGAATCAATTTCTGAAGTTTGTTCGAGTACGTTCAGTAAACGTAAGTGTGGGTATTTCAATCTTTTGAACCTATTATCGGAATTGAAATTTTCGGACACGGATGAACTCGTAGCGCCGATATTCACTTAAGGATACCTTTACTGCGCTTTCATTTTATCGAGAATGAATGTTAGTTTTGGGGTTTCTAATTATAATTAAAAGTTAAATAAAAATGTGTGCATTACACATATTTATTTGAAAGGAGTTTCTTTATCCAAAGGGATATTGGAGGTGGGGACCACCCCCCACATTACTTCCCTTGTGAGGATATAACTAGTGGTGGGTCCCACACGAATACAAACCCCTCAACTTCCCTTTAAACCTCCCTTTAACTCCTACAACTCTCCACCTCCCTTCTTTTAAATTTTAAACCTTTCACCTCCTCACATTAAAGTGCCAACACAAATAATTAATTTCTTCATTAATTAATTTGGATTTTTCAATTCTTTTGAAAGGCATGGAAACAATAAAATATTATAGTGCCTAATATTTTATTTTTCTTGGTAATTATTCTATGGAGAGGCTTTGGGAAAATTGGAAAGAAAGCATTCTTCCAACGACGAACATATCTAACGTAGAACGAAGAATATCTCCAAAGAAGAATGACGAATCTCCAATGTATGAACTCAGATTTGAAGTGTGAGGTGGACATAATGATCTTTTTCAACTTTACCTTCTTCCTACGATGTCGTCAATGAACAACAATCAAGGTAGGGGTTGGATTTTAAGTATAACTATATTCCCAAGTTCATCTTTTTAAGAACGCGGATGTCTTCTTTTGCGGAATGGGTTAGAGATTAAGCTAGGGTTTCTTCCCGGTTCAATTAAATGTTGTGTTACTATTTGATCCTCTAACACGGAGGGCACGGGCTAATGAATAAGTCTGTACCCTCTGCCAATTCGTTCTTGATGCGCAGTTTTATGGGAGATGGGTGAACGGAATGGAAACCCTGATTTGAGGACGTCGCAGTGAAGAAGAAGACTCGAGGAGGCCATAAGCACAGAGACAAGGAAAAACGGACCACTGAAATGAATCCTTAGCCCACGGAGGAGTGCGGCAGTGCTGGAGACCGGAACCGGTGGCAGATCATAACCTGCATCCATGGGTTCTTGGGAGGACGGGCGGCGCCATCTGGCAGCGCTGTTATGTGGCACCGGGAGCCCCCCCCCCCCCCCCCCCGCCGCTCCGCACACCCAACGCGAACGCGCTCGGCCAGTTGGACGAGCCATGACCGGCCACCTTCCACGCGATCCGGGCCGCGCCCTACCAGGCCGGACCCGGAATCGGGTCTGGTCGACCTGGTTCGGGCCAACCTAGGGCGGGCTGGGTCGGGTCGGACTGGTCCCAGACCCCCCCCCCTCTTCAGACCACTATTGGTTTTTCAACCATAACATGAGCTACAGACCTTCAATAGATGCACCGTCAGTTGTTTAGGATTCCTTTGATCGATTTGGTCGTTTCGGTATATTAAACTCACGGTTTTGGTTATGTTTCTGTATGGCCAAACAAACCGGGCCATCAGAGCGAAAACGCTTATAACTTAAGGACCAAACTTCCTATTGAAGTGTCATAAACTACATTGGATTCCATTTAATGACACAGTACTTTTGGCATAATCCACATAGGATTCGGATGAGGTTGGAGTATGGTCAGGTTAGATTATACCCGAAATCCAACCGGCCCCTCGGAGCGAAAACGCTTATATCTCTCAGACCGGGCGTCCGATTGACACGGTCTGTCGCGTTAGGTTCCTTACGATGAAACAGAACTACTGGATACATCAACTCAAGACTTATTGATAGATGATGTATCAACACATGGCGTGAAGAGAGGACCCACCAAGAATCGAGCGTGTTGTGTGTTGGAACCCTAGGGCAGGTAGTGACTGAGATGACAGAATCCTACGTGGGTTTGAGAATAGTGACTTCTATACCAGGATCCTACATGGATTCGACAGCGATGACTACTATAACAGAATCCTACATGGGTCTGATAGTGATGAATTCTGTACTGGGATCCTTCGTGGGTTGGACAGCAGTGACTTCTATACCAAGATCTTATGTGGGTTCAACAGCGAAGACGATTATATCGGAATCCTACGTGGGTTCGACTGTGATGACTTCTCTGCTAGGATCCTACATGGGTTGGACATCACAGATATTGTTCCAGGATCCTACATGAGTTCGACAGAATAGATGATTCATAGGCTACATCTAATCATCTCTACCCCTCTTCTTGAGTTGTATACCTGTGTGAGCTAAGTCATGCCTTTCTACCATTATCAACATGGTGATTGACTTACTTTCTTTGAGGAATGGTTTGGGCTTGGGCTCAAGAGTTGGAGGAGGACTGTGATTGATAACTTAGGTATATGTATGGGCATATACCTAAGTAGGGTGGGTTGATACATTGTGATTTTATATTTTTATTGTGGTTTTTCCTTTTTGGATTTTGTGAGACCTTGAGGGTCTCGGGGTCCCTAATGACTATCGTTATACTCACCCCTGCACAGGCTGTGCCCGCACCTCGTTGTGTTGGATGTAGAAGATGGACAGTGCTGACCGAGGCGGAGTGTATGAGGACCGGATGGTACCTGGAGGTGGACCTCACGACGAGTCAGTACCTAGAGGAGACGGACAGACGTGGAGCACTAAGGTGGCTATCTATACCTACCCTTCAGGTAGGTTCTGTGGTGGACGATCCAGGAGCTGCTAGGCACCTTCTAGCTATTTGTCTTTCTAGTTGTACCTGTTTTTCCTATCCTTGTACTTTACTGTTGGGATTGTATTTTTTTCCCTTTTACGTTCCAACACTTCTTCGGTACTGAGTTTTTACTTAGAGTTTTCTTCCGCTTGTTCTCTGGTTGTGTTTGTTTGTAGTTATAAAGGCAATTCCTTCCCAGTTTAGGGATTTATGCCTTTGGTGCTTTTCTCCACCCCCTGGCCTATGGAAAGCGGGCTTGGGGTAGTTACGACATGGGCCCCGGGGGACGAGTCGTGAAAATGTTAATTAAATAAGAATAAATGCATCAGATATATCATATATATCATATAAAAACATAACTTCCATCAATATTACCAATCAACAAAGGTGTAAATTGAAAGATGAATGATATTAGTTCATGAGGTAGTAGTCCACCATACAGATGAACAAATATTGTGTATCCCTTTTTAAGGAAGAGTCTATGAATATATGTTTATCCCATATCATAAGTGAATATAATTATTTTGAGGATAATTTTTTTACTATAGTATCATGTAACAATAATAATTTAGTGGTTGTAGAAATAAATAAAATAAATGATCTTGTGGACTGATGTTACCTCTTAATTGGGTAACTGCTTTTGGTTTTCACCAAAGGGATTCCTTGGTTGGATTTATGCCCAAAGGGAGGATTATAAGAAAAATAGAGGGAATTTCGGAGGATCATTTTGTATATTTTGGGTGATCCAAATATATTTATAGGTATAATGTAGTTAGGGGTTAGTGCCTTACTATAGAGGAGGAGTGGAATTCATGTAAATATAAAACGGTAAACACTCTTGAGAGGTCTCCATTACATCATGTGCTTCAAATGACTGTGAAATTCTAATAAAAGAGGTTTAATGGTCAATATATTTCCATTAATCTTATTTTTGACAAGTTTCTATTTTCCCACTTAAATTAATGTTTAACTATAAAGAAATATTATTTTTACAATATTCATAATAATTAATTTTAATTACCTTCAATAACAGTTTTCGACATAAACTAAATAGACCATAGTAAAACTATAATGTTTGATTATTCCAAATATAGAGTCTATTTTTTCATAATCAAGTCACATAATTGGTAGAAATTAATTTAAAATTATTCACACATATGTATCACGATATAGGGTTTTTTAATCGAAAATGTTTAAATGTTTGAAATGTTTTTAAATCCAATTTTGATGAAAAAGGCATTCAAATGAACTATATTGTATTAAGTGATCTAAAAATTACCAAATTAAACTTTAAAATTAATTAAAATATAATTGAAAAATATAAATAAATTAGACTAGAAGACATTTTTGAATTTAAATTTTATATTCTTCAGTGTTCATTTTAAAATTTTATTTTTTAGTAAAATATCAAAATTCACACTATGGTAATTTTGAAATTATGAATTAAGAAAAATTACTTTATTTTATGAAATTAAACTTCTAAAATTGCCTAAAATTTATTTTATTTTTTTTCAAAGTAGTACATAAAAAGTAGTTAACTTAAGAATATATTATTTTAAAACATTTAATGTCTTTACCAAAAAATTATACTTTTTATTTTTAATATGATTTATTTATATAAAATAATTATAAAAAATATTTTAAAATTAGTTATTACTATTAATATTACTTTTTTAACAGATATTTTATAACTATATCATTTAAATAATTATAATTATAAAATATTGTTTTATAGAAACTCAATGTTGTCTCTAACGCATCACAAGTAAGTGTTTCACGTAGTGAAAGATTTTGTTGTTGTATTATACAAAAAAATATTAACCTATATTAGAAATCCATTCAAGACATAAAGGGTAATTAATTCCAAAAAATGGTTCCTAAAAACTCTACGTGTTGCGGTCTTAATTTCACAAAATGTAATTTTAATTAAATGTTATTTATACTCTAAAATATGAAAATTATTCAAATTCATGGTCATAAAATAATATTTTATTCAAAAAATTATCACATAATATCATACACATAAATTATAAATACACCATCAAACCCCATTAGAGGACCAATTCCCAAGTACTTCACATTTTCAAGGTGAAGGTTCCAATCCAAATGAAAGTGTCAGAAGGGAATACACTACTTTTTTTTTGAATAATAATTGATTATATGATATGAACACAAATAATAATATCATGAAAAAGGGAATTGAATCAAATATTAATTTACTTGAGAATGTTATAACCAAATATAGTATCATCACATGATGATTTATAATTAATTTAAGTGGTTATATAGTTAGAATATGGTAAAAATTTAATTTCTGAATTTGAGGTCTCTACATCATAACATCATTATTCCCTAAGAATCAGGTGTAGATTCCCTACAGTAGCGATCCACATATTCACCATGAACCTATGATTGACATTGTATGAATATTTTAGTGGTACCAAAGAAGATCGTAATTCTTTCACCATTATTATATGATCACCATGATAATCATATAAAAAATTTACTCTCATATATCTATCTATAATTTAGAGGGGTGGGGGAGTAGGATCTCCTTCTGATCATGTGACCATTCATAGAGAGGATCTCTCTAGTACTTGATATGATTCATCAGATTTTATTGTGCACAACCAAAAAATGGCTTGTGTATGTTTTAGAAATAATATAATTGGAGTTAAATAGTGCAAGGGTTAGAGAAAAATACTTAACATGCACATTTATTATTTTCTTAATCCCCATGGAACATTGATATCTATATTTTGTATACATATTTTAAGGATTTTTTATATACCATTTTATTGGATATCAATTGATTTAATATGTTATTGCACCCAGATATTAATGTATTGTGGATTTTTATTAATGATTGTAATTTCAAGCATATAATAGAAGATATGTTATTTAAGGATCATAACGACAATTCCCACTGATCCGCTATGTAAAAAAGGCACTTCATGCTGTGTCTCTTCATAAATTGTTAAGATAATAGAAATATGATGAAGAACCCAATGTTTATGGTTAATGTAAAAGATAAAAAGGTAGTTTCTAAAGGGTCAAAAATGAATATAAATGGTAAAAAGAGCTTCTAGTACAAGAAGATGACTTTAAATGTTGAATAATCAACACCTGTGGAGAACTGGTGAAATTCAGGAAAGAACTACAAATCAGGAAGTGGAGGAAATACGAATTAAGTGAAGATTACTATTGTCACAATGTGACACTTTTAAAGTTTAATAATATATTATTCATATCATTAATTTGATAAATGTGGTGTAAAATTACACATCCAGTAAACTTTACATGTTGTGTTCGTGCCCGACATAAGAGAAAAATAGTTATTTTTACATAAAATACGATTGAAACTTTTTGAATTTTACTCGGATGACCATTTAATTCCATTTCTGAATTCGGGAAAACCTATGATAACATAAAGGGTTATGAAAAATGTTTTTTTTCTAGGGGGAATGGAAATTTATTCAAGATGTGAGACCCAACCACTGGGAGGCTTTCATAGAGTTGCGACCTAGAGTTCTGTATAAATAAATTTTCTTTTGTCAATTTTATTTCTTTTCCCTTTTTTAATGTAACGAAATATGATTTATAATTTAGTTTATTTCTATTCTCATATTTTTCTTCTATCTACTATCTCATTATGGATTTTTGTTTATTTTTCATTGGAGATCATGCGATGATAGTTGGATAAAACCCATTGGGGAGAGTAGAATTAGTTAAATGTTGGGTATACCAGTATTGTTCAATTAACATTCACTCATAATATGGTATAATTAAATGTTATCAAATTTTACCTACACATATATTTTATTCATAATTGATCCATTGAATATATGTAATCAATAATGAATGAACACCAACATGATTGAGATGATTTATTCGTGGCCATTGAATGAAATTAATATTCTACTTATGAAATATTAACATAATGCTATTTAGATATTTTGATTCATTTGGCCATGAAAAATTGAAATTAAATGGTATTATCATACGGAATGACCACTTCTTAGATCAATAAAATTGTTTGGTTACCCACCGATTAGATATAATTGTTTTGTATGTGAATTTCAAATTAATTTATTTAGCAAACCCACCCCAGGAAACTGGATTCCCTATATTCTTATTTTATATTTTAATTATTTTTTTTAATTTTTGTTAATATTTTGATCATAAAAAACTCAAATTAGAGTGGAATGAACTTTAATTTAGAGTTTTCATTGATGTGTTCCCCTCTATATATGGGATTGACCATGAACTTATTCTATAACACACATTTGTAGTTAGTACGGTTCCGGTTCCTAATAAATTTTTAATTTGATACGGCAATATTGAAACATGATGAATAAAGTTCTCGTCCCTCTAATTTCACTAGTTTAATTAAATAAAACTGAAATTAGAGATACATAACCTTTATTCTTGATTTTTCATCACCATGCACCTTACACTCTGTGTGATCAACCCCACACATCTACATTGATAGGTTTTATTTTTTTTCTTAATTATTTCATTTTACCTTTCTTTTATATAATTAAGGATGTTTTATAATTTAGATTCATTATATTTTCTTTGTTTTCATATATTTATTCTCTCCACTTCATTTTGGGTTTATTTTTTATTGTTGATCACCTGACCATGCTTGGATTAAACTCTAGATCGGATAAAATTGGATAAAATCCTACATGGTTTTGGGTTTATTTTTCCTTAATAATAACCTGATGATGATTGGATAAATGTTTTGGTAAGTCGAATTAAATAAACTTGGTATGTAAAAAATATTACGATATTCACTGGTACAACAATTTATTAAATCTTTATTGTGTTTCAACTCATGTTAATCATATCTGTTATTAAATCTTGGACCAAATGTGTTTAATAGTAGATCAAACCCAACATGATTAAGATAATTAATTCAAGATCTTTAAACATGATTATTCATCTATATTTAAAATATGATCTTAATTAACTCTATATATATCAATTCATAATACCATTATGAATTGATATTATAATATATATTGATAGGGTTTGATCATCTCATCTACTAATTAAATATGACTAATTGTGCAGCCAATGAGTATTATTATTTTACAAGTACAGTAAAGATTAATTTCCAAAAAAACATCCATGGGAAACAGATTACCCATTATTCATATTTTCTATTTTAATTCATTTATTTAATTTTAATTATTAATATAGTTAAATAAAATTTGAAACCGGAGTAACCTAACCATTGGCCAAGATTTTTCCTTGTTTTGTTCCCCACTCTCTATGGTATTGACTCTATATTTCTAATTTACTATGCCTTTCAAGTTATTACAGTACTAAAATATATAAATTAATAATTTGATAATTCCATAAAGATTTAACAATTTCTTCAAGACGTATCAAATTTTAGTGTCATTTCTAGGGAGAAGTAGAGAATTGAAGCTAACTCAAGATCAATTTCTGAGTTCAAAGAATTTTATTATCCCATTTTAATATACTAATTTCAGTCTAGGTGTTTATTTTTTTTCTTTCCTTTTTTAAATTATTTTTGTTTTTAAATATTACACACCTACTAGTTTTGGTTTTTTCCTGATGGATTACATTTCATATCACTCTTATGCCACTCCACAATTAGAATACATTGAAAATGTATAGTATCCAACCAAATGGGAAGCACTTAATTCAAAATTGTAGACACAATAGGACGACCGTAGAAATGATTCATATTATCATGAGTTTGATGAATCCCAAACCCCGTATTGGAAAGAAACTAACCATCAACCCAAAAGAGTAGATACCAACTATCAAGGAATCCAGTGCAATTTTAGGTCTAAGAAGTAATATCATATTGATAGAAAATATCAGAAAACTCAATAGAAATATCATGAAGAGAGACTAACTAGATTTCTCACAATGTACATTGATGTGATAGAAAACATGATGGACTAAGTTGAGGTTGAACACAGCAGTCAGGGATAATTACTTACTCACCTTTACTACATAATTTAGAATTTTAATTATACTGCTATTATCCTTTCAAGAGTTTAAAATGTAGATATAGGTTCGTTTGAACATGATAAATGTCAAGAAGTATAGTAATTAAATGTTTTTGAATTAATGGAACTCAACGGGAGTACTTCAATAAATTTTATTTCTTCATACAACCATAGGAGCATAATTCAGATAATATTCTATCCATATTTCTCACAAAATAAATTTCATTATTGGATTAGAGGATGGGTAAAAATGAGGAATAACTCAAAGAAAATGTAGAATTGACTACTCACCATACTAAAGATATTTCAAATTTAAATTCCATTTTTAATAGAGGCCATAAATTATAATGCAATTATTGAGTGTTATAAAGATAATTATATGGAATACGATATTGAGTATGGTCAAACTATTAAAGAAATAAATAAATAAGACAAGGATGAGTATTTCAAGGAATAATTCAAGGTTTATGATGAGATATTTTAAATTGATGAAACACTAGATTTATAAAAAGTATCAGAATATTAGGAATTCCTTCTATGCATACAAATAGACTAAGAATAATATTGATTATAAATTTTGCATCCTCAAGAAGAAAAGTAAATAAATATAATTGAAATTTTTTATTACATGATTAAATTAGAATAAAAAATAGGTCGAACTAGTAAAATCCATCCAATTAATGGATGCTGACATTGTACAGACATGTGCTAACCTCGCTGACATTCCGGAGACTCAAAATGGTTGGGAAACCCTATCAAATATACTAGAAAACAAATATAATTCAATGGATGCTCTCATCAATGAAATAAAATATAGGAAAAAGCAGACATATGATGTGATAGAAACTATATATGAAGAAGTTTTTAATTACCAACATTGAATAGTTGAATAAGAAGATGGAAAAGTAATTGTGGGGTAAGAAACCTAAAAACTCTTTCCAGATCTCAATTTTTAATTATTTTCATTAAAATTTTCTTAAATTTTTATCCCACCACAAATAAAGAAGAATCAATGGATAAAGACTAGAAAAAAACCACATATGCATAATAAATCTAGATGTGGGTAAATCTAAGATAGTTAGCACTGTATCATGTGAAAATTATAAAACCAAGGTACATTTTTTTGCCGAAGAACCATAAAAATAGCACCTATGTGAAGGAAACCTAGAATTTTAAAATTTCATTCTTGGAATTAAATTTACATTACAATATTAGTTTAGTAACTATCCCAATGGTAGACCTATTTATTTTTCTATGAGAAATTTTTTTAATTTTATGAGGACATTATTATCACTGTATATTTTTCTTATTGAAAACTCTCTGAAAATGATGTAGGATGTCACTAATTTGTTAAAAAAAGAGGTTTTCTCATCGTGAATTCAATAAACATCAAATATCCATTATTCACTTCATGAACCAAGTCAAAAGGAACCATATTAACTAATTTAAAAGAATTAATAGAAGTTGATTAATTTTTTTTAATTTTTTATATTTTTTCACTCCTAGTTTTGTTTCACCACATAAAAGAAAATCAGTTGAATTGTTACATAAACTGAATTTAATTGTATTTAACCACAGAAATATGCTTGATTTTTTTTCTTTTACTCACTAATCATGGAGTCAATAGCACCTATGAGAAGTATTTTTTCATGATAGAAAATTTTAAATATAGTTCCAAAAAATTAAAATGATATAAATGAAAATTATAAAAGTATCTTTCTAACTTATATTTTGAATTTGTTGAAAATGATTGTTAATTTGATTTCTATTATTAATGGTGATTTATAAAATCATACATTGAGTAAAAAAATACCCACCTATACAATGATATATCTTTACCTTAAAGTAGTAATGGATTACCATGATAGGATTAAGCCACATTATAATCCCTTATTTTACTTTCCTACCCATCTCATTATATTTTTAATGATATTCATTTGAATAAGTATGGAGTGAGGGTTTTTTATAGTGGGTATGGGATGTGATATCTTGAGAGGAGACTCTAGGATGTTTCTATGGGATTTCAGGGAAGTTTAATATTTACATTCATTATATAACATTTTATATCCTTCTTGTTGTTAAAAACAAATGAAAAAAAGAATAAAAAATGGTTTTTTTCTAATGTAGTTCTAAAATCACTATTTTTAGAAAACAAATATCATAATCATATGCGGTGAGATGGTGGATGTGATATTTCCCTAAGGCATGCTTTTAAAAAAATTGGTTATTAATTAGGAGAATAAAAAATCAACATTTCCATTATAATGATTTTTATCATATAGGGTTAGGTGTTGAATGTTAAGTTCATTCTAATCAATGTTTTTTGAAAAAAAAAGAATAATAATAGGGGTGTATTTTTTTTTATTATTACATTTTCTGGGAGGCTTTTCTTTTCACTTTGGCGGTGTACAAGATGACATTATTTCGGTGAGAATCATTTCATTGAGATTTTATTTTGAATATAATGACTTTTTCATTATAAATTATTCTCCTCCTTGAGGATTAATTTATTTTCAAAAAATATATCAACCTTCCCATAGGCTCAAAAAATTTTGAACGTAATTTGAAATCCCTCGTGGTTAAATATGATATTTATCTTTAAGTAGTGGAGAATTTGATTAAATGAATATCTATAGTTAGGAGCATGTACATTAGGTATGACCACTACTACATTAAATAATTTACCCTTAGAGATGAATAGACAATTAAATATTAAGGTTAATCATAAATGGTGTGGGTGTTCATGAAAGTTTGTAATCAATTAATGAAAAGGGAAAAATGTCTTGAGATTTTTATTTTAAATGAGGCATGATTTTGGGATTATTTATTTTGTATGGGTTTTATTGTATAATATTTAGTTATAACTTATTTTTATTACAATTATATTTTCAAAATTCACTTTTTTTATGTATGTATCCTTAGTATTTCAATGTTGACATTTTTCTCAAGGTTGAGAAATTATTTTAGTGTATGAGTATTTGAAATATCTATTTTTTCTAAATATTTTTTGGTTTTTTATATGAGTTTCTATTGAATATTAGTTGATTTAATATTATATTCCACCCTGAGGATCCAATTAATAATAGAGGTTCTGGCATAAGAGAATGACTTTACGTGTTGAGTAATTATTACCCATGGTGAAGTAAAGAAAATTGTGAAAGAATGATAGGTCAAGAAGGTGATGCAATAAAATTAAAGGGAAAAATAAAAGTTTCAAATTATAAAACATATGAATTTTAGCTATAGAGGATGAAGGTCATGATTTTGATACATGTTGTGTAAAATCACATGTTCTGCAAACTTTCATGCCTTGTAAATGCATGACACAATATAAAAATGGTGATTTTTTTGTAAAATAAGATGGGAACATTATGAATTTGATTTGAACTACCAATTAACACCATATTTTACCCAAAGGAACTATTTGGTAAATTCCAAGGTTATAGATAAGGGGTACTATATAGGATAAAGTGCAATTCATTCGATGCTTGAGGCTCGACTACTGGAAGGCATCCATAGGGTTCCGACTCAGATTTATGTGTCGATGGGTTGTTTTTTATTTGTTATATCATATTTCATTATTTCTTGTAATATTGTATTATTAATTCTTTGATTTAATTATATTCTCATAATTATCCTCTTTCTATTCTCTAACTAATTATTTTGTGTTTATTTGTCATTAGCGATCACCCTTTGATGATGGGATAAACCTTTAGGGGGACAGAATTAGAAAAAATTGGTGTGTACCACTTTCTTTTATTCCTTTTCTCTCGTGTACAAATATATTATTGAAATAATATTATATTGATTCTCAAATTACTCATATATTTTCTTATATCATGGAATAAGTTTCTTTAATATTATAGGAACTACAACATGATTAAGGTAATTAATTCATGACTACTGAATATTGTTATTCTTCTAAAATTACAATCTAATCTTAATGAACTCTAGGTATTTAAATTATTTATACCACTATAAATTTATTTTATATGTTAAATTTATATGTTTTTAAAATATATTCTATTGATTAAATATTATTAATTTCATATCCAATTAGTGTTATGGGTTTCAAGTGCAGTCAGGATTAATTTTTAGAAAAACCGCTTAGGAAAACCGATTTTTCTCTCGTTTTATTTACTGTTTTAACTAAATTAATTATTTTTCACCATTAGTTTTATTAAATCAAAATAAAATTAGATATACATTAACATTATTTAGGATTAATCACCTTTTTCCCCTATTCTCTATGTGATCAACCACATATATCCACTTTAATATGCCTTTGAAGTTAGTGAGGTTCATGAACATATAAATTTATAATTTGATATCACTCGATGGATTTAATGATTTTTATATAGATTCATCAAACCTCATATCTATTATAATCATATTAATATTTTTTAAAATCATAAAACAATAAAATTAATTAAATTTTATTTCTTGGACAATTTTTTAAAAATTTATTGAAATAATATTTAATACATATTATTTCTCATCTTAACTATAAACTCATTATATCATCCATCTAAAATATTTATCATTCTGGGAATAATGAATATTTATTAACAAATCAAGTATATTTTCATTAATCAATGAAAATGAAATAAATATAATATTAAATAAAATTAAAGAAATATTTATTAAATATTCTCCACATAATTATTCTCTCAAATAACAATTCACTGAATATATGTGATAAAGAAATTATGAATAATTATTAAGTAATATATAAGAATAATATTTTATAAATATTTTAAATAATAAAAAAATCATAATATTTAATTAGGGGTTTTGATATAATTATTGTGTGGCCCTATAAGACTTTTTCTTAATGTCATTAGGCGTAGTTTCCCAATATCCTTGGTTATTATCTAGCAACATTCCAAGGAACCCATGTAGAAGTATTTTAGTTTCAAAATCTCATACAATCTCACATGAATACTTATTGCGTAATATAATCTGATTATCATGATATATCTAATCAAGAAGTTTGTATTATGGTGTCATCATCTTATGTGTTTCGTGCATCTTTATTTAACTTTATTGAAATGAACCTTCCAAAGAACTTTGGAGATGTTGATTAATTTTGGTTATTGTATTCCCATAAAAGGACCCAATGTGTCAATTTTTATCAATTAATGGAAGGTAGATATCATTTTCTCATGTTATTCATTAATCTAATATCATTCATAACGTACGCAACATATACCACATCTTTTTCATCATATTTGGTTACAGTTATCATAAATACATCAAATTAAGTGGCTAATAAAACCCACTAATAACAATATTAAATCCTAAGGATCAACACACATGTCCAAAGATAGGAACATTAAATGACACAAATGAATGTGCATTTCCTAGTGGAAAGTCATGTTCTCATAATCTCATGCACTTAAAATTAACATGGTTATACACCATGAGAATGTACCTCAATTTCTTAAGAGTATCCACCCATGATAGATATGAAATTTTTATCCCATTAAAGGATATAATTTTGAAATAAAATATATATATTTTAAGAATATGATCATAGGAATTTTATGTTCTCATCATAGTGGAGAACTTAAATGACCTTTAAGTGTGAGAGATACAATTAAAATTTATCACATAACAAATCAAAAATTATAATAATCAGGATGTGATAATATGTCTAATAATATTTAAAAAAATTAATATACATAATGATAATGTATATATATGTTTGATCTAGGGAACCACTCCAACAGATTCGCACTTACATTGGTGTGAACTGCTAATAAACTTTAGTCTACTATCACTCACATGAATCTCTTGATTACATTGGGATAATTATTTAGTCAAGGTGTCTCCCATATTTAATTCTATGTAAACTATTTTCACCATAACTTGACCCCTCTAAGAAAAATACCTCAATATGGGATACTTCCATAGTATATACATTATCTAATATTGTGAAATTTTCTTCTTTACATGAGCCTCTAATGATGTATTATCACAATATAATGTGATAAGGTCATTACTGATAGGTATAAAATAAATATCCAGGAAAACATTGGGTTTTCAAACAGAAACTTTGGATTAATTAGAAGCTACTATATACTCATAATCTATTGCCAAATTAGTGGGAACCAGTTTCTTTAAACTTATATATCCCACTAATACTCTATTGAGACTCAAGGAATATATCAATAGTGAATCCAAATCATTATACTATATTTGAATGATATAATCATAATAACGACTAATAACTAGATCCTCGTCTCTTCTATACACCATGAACTTATCCCTAGTTTTTTCAAAGATTCATCATCACATATTAAAGAGAATACAAATATTTTTCACTTATATTTGCTTCATATGTACCGACCATGATCAAGTCATAGGAAACATAAATCCTATTTTAAAACATAGATTAGTTTATTGATCTTATCACTAAATCATATGGTACCTTACTTGTTCACCCTTTCTCCTCATATGTATGAGGACACATTTTCAAAGGAATTTGATTACCATGTGAAACTAGGGCAAATCCTCTCTTGGATTATTTCATTCAAAATCACGTTATTATCTGTTCAATTTATGTACCTTATCTTAGTCAATGAAATCACTTTGGTTTTTCACAAATAATCATAACCCCTATAATATAGGTTGTTTTACCTAATTAATTCTGGGAGATTAATTTTCAACTAGTCCATAACAAACTATAAGATAGATATATCATTTTCAATAAGTAATTTTTCACAGGTAAATATGGTGGATGCCAAAAAATTCATGCTCAACTCTTTTCTGTATGATGCCTGATACTATGCTCACAGAGAAAACACATGTTGAGTTTGAGTAGAAAGGAATCTCTATTATATAAAAATAAGCATATTGGATTTAAATATTTCATAAAATGTATCAAACACAAAGGTATTAATATCCATAAAAATTTGGTTCCCAATTCGTTTTCATGGTGGTGAGAACCCCCCTAAAGGTATAGGCCACAGACTTCACACATTAAAGGTAAAAAGGTTTTGACACCAAAAAAGGAATTTTTTTGGATCTTACAGACACATTTTGGCATAAAAATCTATATAGAGTTTATACAACAATATATATGTCTGTTTAGATTTTCATTCTTTGATTTAACTACCCGTGGAGCCTGAAAAGGCTTACAGATAAAATATAAAGGATGTCAAATGTCGGGAATTTTTTAATAAAGGAATTGAATATCTCTTATAGGTAGTTCTCCCAACCCTTTTGAATAGTTTCTCTATAGACTCCCCCAACTGTCTCATGAAATTAATTCATCCATATCATGATCCTTGAACCTTTGGGGCCATCACGCGCATATAGGTTTGGTATACGCAATCATCATACACAACCAATTATCCCATGCAGGGTTATCATATGTAATTCAATAATGCAACTCTATCCTATGAAATAAGTTTTTTTGAAGCACCTATATGGGTGAATTTCATGGAAAACCTATTTCATATAAATATTTATATTTATTATAAATAGGATCATTTTCCACTACCCTATATACAAATGAACAAACTCATAAAGGATGAATCAAGGCGAGATCATTACTCACCCTACTGATTCTACAAACTAGTTCTCCATTTATAGAGAAAATGATGGTGTCCCTCCATCACTATGGAGAGGCCTCCATCATTTTACACACATGGGAAACCATTTACATGGGTGATCAACATGGGAGATCCCCCCACATACATGAACCAGTGACTTGGGTGATATATTTCTTGGGATAAGCACCCACTTGGGTTAATCCCCATTTGAGATATTCCCCTACCTATGGAAATACCCACTTGAGAGAATCTCATTCCAGGTAAAAACAATACTTTGGTACCCCACACTTCTGATACCCCCACATGGGTGGTCAACACTTCTGAAAACATTCTTCCAATTCATCCAACTTGGGAGACCATTCATCAAAGTCATCCTATTTACAAGACTCATTACACATGTCATGTTAATTGGGTGACCCCTAACCAATGTCATTCCACATGGGTGACCATTCTCCCAATTCATCCAAAATTGGTCAAACCATCGACCATGTCACTTTATAAATGGTCGCCCTCTTATGTGTAATCCCCAACCAAACCTTTAATTACTAATGAGTCAAGATACTCCTCATTGTTCTAAAAATAAGGACATACTCTTAGGTGTATGTTTAAACCAAACCATTAAATAACTATGATTTAAGATCCTCTTAATGGTTTAGAAGTATGGGAATCCGCATTGGTGTAATCCCCAACAAAACCTTCAGTTACCCCGGAGTTGAGATGCTCCTCATGGTTCAAAAAACATGGGAATCCCCCTAGGTGAAATCCCTAAATAAATATTCAATTTCCCATGATTCGACATCCTCCTCCTGGTTCGTGAAATATAAGAATACACATAGGTGTAATACCAAACAAAACCTTAAATTAACCATGTGTTGATATATTCCCCATGGTTTCAGAATGATTGGAATCATCCTATGTGTATGTCCTAACCAAAACATTAAACCCCCATGACTAGAGATCATCCTCATGGTTATAGAATCAGGGGAATCCTCCTAGGTGTAATCCCAAAAAACAGCTTCAATTACCCATTAGTTAAGATACTCCTCAAGGTTACTAAAAAATAGGAATCATCTAATGTGTATGTCCAAAAAATCCTTTTAATATCCATCTATTGAGATTCTCATCTTGTTTCCATAAGCATCGGAATCCTCTTCAGTGTTATACCCATCCAAACTGTCAATTAACCATGAGTCGAGATACGTCTCATGGTTCAAGAAACATGGGTTTAATACTTGGGGTTAGCCTCACCCAAACATTAAAATACCCATAATTGTATATCCCACTCAAGGTTTCAGAAACATTGGCATCCTATATAGCATAATCCCCAACCAAACATTAAATTACCCATAATTCAAGATCATTCTCATGGTTCCAAAAAATGGCATCCTCATAAGTGTAATATGTAACCAAACATCCAGTTTTCCATGTTTGAATATATTACTCATGGTTATCAAACCATGGGAGTCTTCATAGGTGGAAGACCAAGAAAAACCCTTAAATAAACATGGTATGAGATCAACCTCTTTTATTCAGAAGCATATGCATCCCCCTTGGTGTAATACCCAACCAATCCTTCATTTACCGATGGCTCATGATCCTTATCATGGTTCTAGAATCATGGGTAACATCTTAGTTCTAATACCCAAAAAACCATCAATTTCCCAAGAGTTAAGATATATCTCATGGTTATAGAAAAATAGGAATCCACCTAGGTGTAAGACCCAAAAAAAACACTTAATTACCCATGATTCGAGATCTTCTTTGAGGTTATAGAAATATGGGTATCCACCTAGGGGTAAGCCCCAACCTATCCTTTAATTACCTATGTGTATAGATACTCCCCCTGGTGTCAAAAATATGGGCATCCCCTAGGTGTAGTCCCCAAAAAAACCATTAAATCCCCAAGGGTCAAGATCCTCCTCAAGGTTTTAGAATCATGGGAATTCTCCTAGGGGTAATCCACAACAAAACCTTTAATTACCCATTTTTTAGATACTCCTATTATTTTTAGTAACATTGGAATTAACCTAAGAGTAATAGCTAACCAAACCATAGGTTACTAGTGATTAGATATACTCCTCATGGTTCCAAAAATAAGGTAATTTTATTATGTTTAATCTCCAACCAAACCTTAATCACCCTTGAGTCTGGATACTCCTCATGTTTCAAGAAACTTGTGCATACTCCTTACTGTAAGTCCCAAACAGACCATTAAATCACTATGAGTCAAGATCCTCTATATAGATTTAAATGATTTAGAATCCTCCTAGTTATATTCCCCAACCAAACCTGTAATTACTGATTCATAGAGACACTCCTCATAGTTACAAAAACATGGTTATCCTTCTAGGTGTTGGTTCTAACAAAACCATTATGCCACAATGATTTTAGATCCTCCCCATGGTAGTAGAAGCATTGGAATCCTGATAGGTTTAAGATTAAAAAACATGAATTACCCATGTATCGGGATACTCCCCAAGGTACAAAAATAATGGGCATCCTCTTAGGTGTAATCCCCAACTAAACCTTTAATTACCTATTAGTCAATATCCACCTCATGGTTCTAGAAATATTGTTATCCAACTATGTGTAAGACCCAAATAAACCTTCAGTTGCACATGAGTTATATATTCCTCATGATTCAGTAAAGATGGGTAACATACATAGTGTAAGTCCCAACAAAACCCTTAAATAAACATTATTTGAGATCTTACTCATGGTTCTAAAATCATGGGCATCACCTTTGGTATAATCCCCAACCAAACCATCAATTATTCTTGAGTTGAGATACTCCTCATGGTTCCATAAACATCTACATTATCCTAGGTTTAATACCCAACCAAACATTTAATCACTATGATTTTAGATCCTTCTCATGGTTACATAATAATGGGAATCATACACGGTTCAATATCTAACCAAAACATCAATGGAAAATGAGTATAAATACACATATTGGTTACTGTACGATTGGAACCATCCTAGGTGTAATCCCCATCCAATCATTGAATTACCCTGGAGTTGTGATCCTCTACATGGTTCATGAAATATAGCAATCGTCCTATGTGTATGCCCAAACCAAACCATCAATTAAGATTTAGTTAATATACTCCTCATTGTTCCATTGAAATGGGCATCATTCTATGTTCATATCCCATACAAACACTTAAATTCCCATGCGTCAAGATCCTCCACATGGTTTTAGAAGCATGGGAATCCCTCTAGGTGTAATCCCCAACCAAAAAAAATAACCATAATTATATATACTCCTCATAGTCCCAGAAACATGGGAATACTCCTTATTTTATACCCCAAACAAACCTCCAATTACCCAGGATTCAGGATCCTCATCATTTTTTCAAAAACAACATAGGTATCAACCTATGTGTAAGCCCCATACAAAAAATAAATTTCCCATGATTACATATAATCATCATGATTCCGTAAATATATATATCCTATTAGATGTAATCCCCAACCAACCCCTTAATTAACCATGATCCTAGATCCTATACTTGGTTAAAGATTCATGGGAATCGTCATAGGTGTATGTCTTAGCCAAAAAAAATACCCATGAGTCGAGATCCTCCACATTGTTCCATAAATGTGGGATAACCAACCAAACCTTCAATTAACCAATATTAATGATCCTTATAGTGGTAACAAAAATATTGGCATCCTCCTAGGTGTAATCCATAAAAAACATTCAAATAACAATTAGTCGATATCCTCCTCAAGGTTTTAGAAATATAGTAATAATATTAGGTTTATTCACCAAACAAACTATCAATGAAACATGAATCGAGATCGTCCCCCTTTTTCTAGAAATATGGGCATCCTCTTAGACGTAATTACAAAAGAAAAAACCTCACCGAACCCACCTACTAGGTCGGGTATCATTGGGAAACCCATGTAAAAGACCCACTTTGTTATTTTCTATCACCCATTTCACATCTCAAAAATCTTTTAAGGGTATGATTAGTTCATAATCCCACCATTAAAAATAAAATTTATGATCTCATTAAATGTTAAAAATCTTGTGATGTATCTTGTTTCAAACATTGATCATGAATTATATGGGCATACTGATATAAAATTATTATACTATATGTATAGGGGAAGTACCTCACTCATGGTCCTCCTACTGAGGTGTAATCCTCAACTTTCTCATCGACATACATGGGTTTTTATTCTCTTTTTCACTTCATATGTTGGATGCCTCTTTGAAGTCCAATCATAAATAGAAAACAAAAATTTTCCCCATAATAAAAAATAAACTCTAGAGATCTCATCTATTCATTTTGAACTAATGCATCACTAATTAATAAGAGAAATATTGAAATTCCATAATAGATATAAAGAATTAGATCAAACACATGGTCTCAATCATATCATTGGCACAAGGGTAAGCAGTCATACACTAGGATTTGGGATTCATTTTAGAATACCTCGAAAATCTATAATAGTGTCCTGGATTATGTAATAATTCACCAAAAAATGTTTCAGAATCTCAACCACCCACCCTCCCATCCAACACTTTTTTTAATATTTCATTGGAAATTTCCAACTGATAGATTGCCTTTGGAAAGAAGGATTGTATTAACTCAACAACGAGGGTGGCATGAAACTTATTGGAAATTGTAACCTTTTGATATATAACAGTAAAAAAATAATTATTTAAGGTTCACCATTTTGAGCTCATAGAAGGGATATATAAGACACATTTTTTATTTAAGGGGTAAATGTTTTATTAAATAAGAGTACTTTAAAAATTATATGCATTTTATGTTGATATATTTAGTAGGTTTAAATGAAAATATTTCAGATTATTGAAATTAAAATTGACTAATTTGAAAATATTAAATGAAAATTTAATTATTAGAGACTAATATTCTTAAGGAAAGATAAATTTTTAGTTGAAGTTGAAGTTGAAATAGTTTGAATTATGCCTAGAACGTGTTTAAATATGAAAATTTTCCTATGTGTATATGATTGTAAATTATGGAGAGATAAATATATATGTGTTTAAATTAATGGTTGTTGAGATGATATTAATCTATGATGTTGAGTTTTCCAGAATTATCAAGAGTTACCATAAGACAAAATTAAAATTATGAGTTCCAACTATGATAAAAGATGAATGAATTATTAAGAGTTTCATCATATTATATTAAACATTATAAAAGATTTAAATGTATTCCTTGTAAGTTTAGTAATTTAATGGGAAATGAATAATGAGAAGGGGAAGAAGAATGAATTTAACATCATGATAATCTTGAGCCAGTAGAAGCTAAAGAACTAGACAATATAGAATCTACAATGGATTTTATTTAACAATAATGTGAATTTAAATTCAATGAGATTCTGTTTTTATATAATTCATGATATAAAAATAATTAGTCACCCTTAGCAGTTCAAGATATGAATTATGGAATATTTTATATAGTCGAATATCGATATGTTCATACTAATTGAGAAAGAGGGAAATTCAATGTTGAAAATTCCAAGATCTCATGCTGCCACATCTTAAGGAATGTTAAATATTCATTAAAAATTATATTAGAAGAATTGATCATTATAAGATGATATTATGATGAGAAGAATATTTAGGATATAGAGGTCATATGAACTTCAGGTTGTGGGTATCATTTTGGTCAATGAATTTGATGGTTATAAATTTATTTTTTGAAAGTAACGGTGAGAAGATTCTAGAAATAGATAATCTAAAAGTTGGTGAGAAAGAAAAAATTTTGATTTAACCTATATAAGTTTAAAATATTGGAATACAAGAAAATATGGTCCTTTTCTAAATATATATTCTTGAATATAGTAAAGATGACTAATTTTTTGATCCTATATATGTTTCAAATGTTGAAGATCGTAAATAATTCAGAACAAATATTTATTGTTTCTATAATGAATCAACGAAATATCATCATTTATTATAGTACCATATAATTTAAAAAGAAACCTATAGTTTGATAATATTACTCATTTAGTATAATATACCATTTTAAATGGATGGGAACTAATATAAAGAACACAATAGAGAGATTATAAACTAGTTTAGACATAGAGGATAAATTGTAAAATATATAAAATGGTATTCACTAATGAAATTTTATGGATATGTTTGTCTCAAAACTCAACCCCGAAATAAAAAGGTCTAAATACCCACATTTGGGTCAAAAATTATAACAATATTATGTATTTTTTCAATATTTACGTTTATATTTTATGTAGTGTAAATATCTTGGATAACATAGAAAATCAATTCATATTAACATGTGTATTAGTTCAAATACTAAAGATGGGATAATAGTTTATCTTAAAAGGATTTATTAAAGCTTTTCTATCTTGATTTACTCACCACACCCCCTATTTGTGTGACTAAAAGATGAACTAAGAACATCATTGGATAATGGTTATTGATATATAGTGATTCCTCCGAGAAATATTTGAGTTACATAGTCAAGAAAAATTATAATGTAATATCATATGCCTCTAAACAATTGAATACCCAGAATAAGAACTATCTCTCCCGTGGTTTGAAGTATCTATATGCGATGTTTTTATTGATTATTTGGAGGAATTACATTTACAGAGAAAACTGTGACATATATAACAATCATAACTGCTTAAATTATATATTCACATAATATATTTTTAATATACATTAATGAATATGATTTTGGTTAATCAAGGAATATGATTTCTCACCACCGGTTCATCCTTGAAATGTTAGTAAGATGTTTGATTATCTTTGAAGAATAAAGTCATTCTTCCTGATCCATGAATAGGATTGAGAAATAAATTATCTTAAAGGATATATAAATGATATATATATATATATAAATCATGAAGGTAGGAAATTCTTCCTACATTACTCAAATAATTTCCTAACAATCTATAAAATATAAAATCAGATTTGTACAAACAGATGATATGAAGCGTTAAAAAATGCTAATGTAATATGTAAAAGGGAAGAAGAATGAATTAAACATCAAAGAAGATACAATTATTTTGCATAAAATAATACATTTTGTGTCATCATATTCAGAAATAAATAAGGATATATTAAATGATAAAAATATACCAACTCTCTCTATTCCACTGGAAGTACTAAGGTGCACCATGATATTAAAGACAAATTTGTGTAGAAAAATATAAAAATGGGATATTTTATTACATTTCAATGAGTTTAGAAAATCATAAAGTGATGTAGGAAATTCAAAAATAAACGGGGTGATGAAACATTTTCCCTTACCAATTTGAAAATGGGAAAACATAAACATGAACATTGTCATGAGTCATTTAGAAATATCTAATGTAAAAATTTTCATATTGGTTATATTAAATATATTACTAATACTTCTCAATTCAACCTTATTAATGAATTTTTTTATTATCTATCATATCTGATGAAATCCAAGGTTTACCACTATGTTTTATAGAATTCATCAACATACCATGAATACAAAGTCAGTCTTCATTGTATTCTATCACCAACAGAATTTCATTCAATATGATAGAAATATTTATATACTAGTATACATATTGAGATCATTCTCGGTGTACTTTATGGAGGTTAGGATAAAAATATGTCTTTGATTGTTTTCTCATTTAAAAATAGTCTCCACTAAAGTATTTATTAGACTCCATAAAAATATCTATATGAAAAGTGATCTATAACTCCAGGGTTTTGGGATGATGATTCTGAATAGATTTTATTGTAACCTAAACATTTATAATAGATGATTGTGATGGTTCAATCCATCTAGAAATACATTAAATTATCTCAAAGTTGATAATATATCTATGATGATGATCATTGAAGACATTGGGATTTTTAAGAAGGAAAACAATTATTCCTTTCAATATCACCCTACAGGAGATTCCTGAGGTTTTAAAAATGGGGAAATATTGTCCCTATAAAAATTAGAAACTATGAGATCCTTGATCATATAGTGTCTATAGCCACTCCCCTGGAGATTCCACCAAACCATTCTCATGTGTATAAATTATTCCACATATCTATCCTATAGAGGTACATACATGATCACTTAGAAGTACTAAATTCAATTGCGGTTCATTTGGATCATGATATATATTTTTATGAGTAACTAGTGGTGATATTAGATCGCATATACAAGGTTATACATAATAAGGAAGCTCACATTTTCAAAATAATTATTGAAACCATAAGTCTAAATTGACTACATGGGAACTTAAGGATGCAATGAAAATGAACTACCCTTGTTTATTCCTCATTGGGGATACAATTTTAAATTTCAAGGATAAAATATACAAATGGGGAACGAATGTAATGACTTTTAATTTTATATATGAAATATTCCTCATGAATATATATGTGCAATATGGTATTGTATTAAAAACCAACAATAATTTATTTTAGTAATATAAAACATCATATATGAAGAAAAAATATAGACCACAAAATTATAAATATTATAATGGGATTAAAAAAACATCATAAGTACTTTGTTCACTAAAAAATATCACACCCATGAATGATAATATATATAGAAGAAAACAATTTTAAAATATTATAAGTATTTAATAAAATATCTAAAGAACAGTGAGAGAGAACTATATAAATGATGAAAAAAGAAAATAAGAACTATTTATATTGATTTAAAACCCAATATAACCTTTAGAATTTTAATATCACAGTATGAATAGTAATATTTCCATTTTAAATATAACCAGAGTGTTTTAATAGTAATATGGGAATTGAAATAGTATATTAAAAAAATATAATATTTAATTAACTGGTAAATAATATTTAATTTTAATTAAATAAGTAAATCTGAAAACAATGGTTTTTCCATAATAAAACTACATAAATTATTAAAATTAATGAATAAATAAGTTTATATTTTTAATTTTGTATCTTAATTTATTACAGAAATCATTAATTTATATGTTAATAAGTAAATATTCAAATTTCATATCGTAAAATATTAGTTATATAAAATTAATATCATTTCTAGAATTATCATAATTATATTTCTTTAGAGTTTTGTTTTGGTAATATTCTAGGAGACATGAATTTTCAAGTTAATAGTAAAAAATAATTTTTTTAAAATAATGCTTATTTAATGAAATAGTAATGATTTCATTAAGACCTAATAATTTATAAAATATTTAGGTAAAAAATTATTTAATAATATAAATAATTAATTTAAAAACTAATAATTCCATTTCCAAACCTAAAAAGTAAGTTCCAAAGTCTAAAATTATAAATTATTCCATTATAAAACAACTCTTCATTTTTCTTCATTTCTTTTTTAGGAACTAATAAATATATTTTTTATATGGTTTTAATTAAATAAATAAAAATATTTTTAATAAAATTATATTTTTATACTAAAATAAGACCACTATTATTGATATTGTATTTCATATAATATTTTACAATTAATTTAACATAAAATTACCCATACATTCAAGTATAAATACCTCCACTCACCCCCCATGGAAAATCTCTTCCATAGAACTTATTATTCCCAAATACATTCCCATTTACCTTAACCTAATTAATCTTGTATGATTATATAATTTTTAGTGTCATCAAACTCTAGTAACTCAAATCCTTGGCTCTATGACGATGATGGAAGCTTCAATGAAGTGGTAACTGTGTCATCCTCTTTCTGTATTTTTTCATTATAATAACATAATCTATTTTCATTTTTTACCTTCCAAAGACATTTAATTAAAAATTATAAAAATATTATTATTAATATTCTATGGTATAACTATTTTAACTTATCCAAAATGTAAATATTCTCTCTCCCTCGCTTCTTAATGAGTCCCGACAATAGTCAATTTTATCCACCGATGAGGACATTGTCAATTCATTAGCTATCATCACATTCATGGATGGTTAGCATGAATTATTTAAATTATTAATTTTTAATCATTTATGGCTAATTTTATTAATGGATAAATAATAATGATTCTGAACCATTAATATAGAATGAAACCAGAAAATTCAGAGAAACATGTCATCTCTCATTTCATCTTTAACAAATGAATTAATATAACATTAATGACTATAATTGATCAAAAATAACCTAATTTAGTATCATAAAATTTTAGAATCATATTTTATTAATCTTATGTTTAATATATAAAAAAATTTATCATGAAGAAACAAAATGGGGCCAAATGTTAGGGGACTGTCATCTATCCTTTATATTTTGGTATATATCCTACTTACCCATTCTATTCCCTATGATTCTTATAACATATCACCTAAATGTATTTTACATTTCCTTAGATTTTTTTATTTAAAGGATATGAATTATTATAAATTATTGAGTTTAACTCTTATCCTTGATTAAATTATTATTGACAAATTTTTTATTCTTGAATCCTCTCTTTAATTCTTCATATGTTTATTAGTCTTCTATTCATGGATTATGAAATTTTATATATAAATTATAGCCCTGAATATCCAAAATGGTTTTTTCAATTTCATTTTGGGAACATCGATGTATATTCTTGGATTTAGTCTTATTGAACTCAATATAAAACCCATTCATTTTTGGTTTATGATTTATATATATTTATCTTCTCTGTGGAATGTATAAATATAAACATATTATGAGGTTATAGGTGGTCCTTCAATTATATTTAAATCTAATGGACTAGGAAATGATTTATATACCATAATAGTTTTATGAATGAACATGATGATAGATTTTTTCATATTCTATATATTGACTATTTTACACAAATGTTATGTGTGTACATAATACTTTCCTTTTTAACATTTTATGCATTGGGATGATGTTGTTATATTTTTCTATGATGCTTATAATATTTTATTTTTATTTTTATTCAACATTTGATGACGAAAACATATAATTCATATGAATATGATAATATTCTTTTGATATTATTATAATTATTATAGTCACTGATGTACTCATATTGATTCATGTTTCATTATCTTCTCTTTTTTCCCTCTAATTACTAGACTTTTCAATTTCCCTTTCATTTATGTATTTCCCAATGTGACTACATGTAAAAAATAAATTATGAAATTCATTACAAAAATTGTGAATAATGATTTTAATAAATTTTAAATGTTCATTTTTTTTATTTATGAACCATCGTTTCCATAGACATTAATCCTATTGATTTTTTTATTTGAATAATAATTATTTATGTCTATCAATAATATTATGATATAATATTTCTTGACATATTTGGTTCAAAATATTTCTTATTATATAATTAGTTACACAATGAATTTTAAAACATTCAAAATTCATTTTATAAATTCAAACAGACATTTCCATGGTTTATAAAAAGAATGCACGATTTTACTCATAATTGAATTATAAGAGTGGATATTCAATTGCATTCAAGATAATTTATGAATTTATCGAATGTTTAAATGTTCTAAAATTACAACCTTTATCCTTTAATAATAATTTCATTATCTCATTAATAATATATCAAAAAAATATTTAATGAATATATCATAAATTTTTCATCCTTTCATTAATTAATTAAAACTATGAAGAATGTTGGGAACATTGTCATCAGAAATCATCATCACATACCAATCAAGATCTTATAATAGTAAATTCATAATCAATCCCCTTACACCTAATGGTTATTCTATCAATATACATATTAGTTTATCTAAACCATCAATAGATTTTTACTTAGAAAAATATTTATGATTCGACTAATGTGTAAATGAACCATTTTGGTTCCAAATTATTCAAATTTATATGATACTATCACTGAACCAGTGGTCCTAATATACATATGATCCAATAAATACCAATTAAAAAAATAAAAACAATATATATTTAAATGACACAAAAGTATATCTCCCTAAGTCTTCCAAATATAAACAATATATTTATATTTCGACTAACTCACACAGAAGATTCATCGCTCTGTATATAAATCAATATACATTCTTGAAATCAATAACAATGATTTAAAATTTATTTTTCATATAAATTAACAATATAATTATATTTCTAATATAGATATACATCATTCTCAACAGATATATATATAGATTCACTTAATTTTAACATAGTGACAACCTTCCCTATTTATAAATTGATATTTTAAAATTCAATAATTAACACCTTTTAGAAATAACATACCAATTTAAAAATAAATTTTATATGTCATGAAAAAAATCATTCATTATTCATCTCTAATAATCTATATTTACACTTTAAATAACTCACACCAACAGTTATAATTTTTAAATGTACCTTTCTTACACACTAATAGAAATTAAGTAGATTTATACTTTGAGTTTATGTAAGAAAAATGTCCATATATGGATAATAAATCACCCATTAAATATATGTTGTTCATTGAAGATAAACTATACATAATTCCAAAAGTTATAAGATGATCTATGGATTTTGAGATAAAGTGCATCTCTAAGATGAGGTAAGGAAATATATTTTCAAGAAGAGTTATACATTGAAGATAACACAAAATTAATTCTAGATGTTATATTAAGAACAATAGATAAGAGGACAAAGTGAATTTAAAAGATTAAAAAATGTTGGCAGATGTATATATTAGATAATAAACAATTAACTAGGCTTGTAATACTAGAACATGATTTACGGATATAAATTGTTATGTGTCCTGATTCTTGACTACTCAAATATGAGTAAATAGAATATAAAATCTAGGACCCATATCACTCATTAGTAATTGAACATAGTCAATTATACAGCCTCAAGCACACCACCCTAAATACTAAAGCCTACTGATTAGAATCAAGTGTCCATGGTGGTACATTGTGGAGATTATACCCTCATTATCATAGTAGCACAACTATGTAATAAATTAATAAATTGAATAATCATAATAATGATAGATACAATAGAAAAATAAAGTCATCCAGTCAGCGATATTGAATATGAAAAGTTTTATTCCTATGCACAATGATGAGTATGTATTGGTGATATATAAAAAAGTACATACATAAATGTATATTAAAGAGAACAATAGACTAAAAATTATATCCATTATCATCACATGACAATGCTCGGTCACATGCTCCCAAGATCCCTTTCTATAACCAGTCATTCATCTCAGATTAATAAATTTCAATTGTCCCAACATGTATCTTGGAATTTGGTCTGAGTACCAAATGGTGGCCCGAACAGGATATGAAATATACTCAGTAGGCCATCACAAAAAGAATTTATAAAAATACAGTACATGAATATAATAGAAATTTTTTTAGATATAAATATATTCAATGGAAAAAATTCTTTAAATAATAACCACATTAGGTGTGGACACCTCATGGGATGTTTAGTTGACCATACCTACTTTAGATCATGTTGGTAATGTCTGGTTAATGAACCTATAATGTGGTAGGATCTAACACTATCTACCCATATAAAACCAAGTTGAAGTAAAATGTAAAAGTGGGACCCAATGTGTAACCAATGCATCCAAGAAGTAATGATAGTAATACATGATCTATGAGGAATCATGTAATCCTTTACCATTGAAGCTTGATCTAGCTCAAATAACATTAATAATGAAACTTGTCTAAGTGATATGAGTGTAATCTAAGGGGTTCACCCAATGCATTCCACTTTCAAAATGCCTAACCAAGTCCATGGATCATGTACATAGTAAATATCTATATAGGAATTAATGGATCTCAGGGGACGAATCCATAGAGAATCATATCCAAAGACATTAGTTGAATCCAAGGAGTTTATCCATGGTATACTTATATGCATAGAAAATTTATGTGAAACTTTGTTACTATAGATAGGTATTCATGTATAATAATAAAATGATCAAATTCCATGGTCGGTATCTCCCATGGAAACCATCCTAATGAATTGAGGTCATTTATTCTAAGTGTTCAAGGAATTCCTTTAGTAATAAAACAATGGGTCAGTTCAGACCACTCCTATAATAAGAAAATGATACATTGTATCAATAGAAACCTTATGTTTAATGAAATAATCATGTCTATGTGATAATAATTCCAATTTAGTCACTTTATATAAATATTTAATGTACATACCTTTTCATTCAATGAAGATATAGGGTATGTAGGGTTTCATTAAATTAATCATTTGATTCCAATTTAATAAGATCCAATATAGACATGTTTTCATATTTAAAATCATTAATTATTCCGTCATATAATTGACTCACCAAGGAAGTCAAACCAAATACAATAATGACATTCCAATTATTAATATATAAAACAAACATAGTAAGAATTATTGTTCAACTAATGGGTTTATGAATTTGAGATCCCTGAGCTTGAATTATAATAACTGGTCTAATAGGGTATTTAAATTCCAAATTATACATCTAATATAAGGAAAATTTATTATAGGGTCAAACCATAGGTTAAACGGGCATATGGCATAATGACGATAATTATAAATTGAAGAAAAACGACATAAAATTAATATAAAATTTAAATTTTGGTGCTATATGAACAACCATTTGTTGTTGGCCCTTGTTTTGTTCTAAATTAGAATAAAAAAGTGACTACAAAATCCCCCTTAAAATAGGTCATATTATCTCTCACCAAAATAACTCGATTGATGGGAAGATAAAATAAAAAGTGAGATAAAGGGATTGAGATATTACGATAGGATATCCTACATGGTAGATGATGGTAAAATAGAAGTCTTTATGGAAGATAATCCTAAAATACTAGGAGAATTCCTTGGGAGAGATTCAAAATAAGGGACCTACTTTGTGAGGAAGGGAAATGAAAAATAGAGGAGGATTTAATTATAATGGAGGGTCAAAAAATTAATTTCATCCCTAAAAGGGGTCACATTATTGTCAAAACTGTTCCCCAAAAATGTTCCAAACACTACCCCAAGACACCCCTCACATGGGTTAGTGCATGGTCAGAAATGTATGGACAAAATGTGAAGAAAAAAATTTAGTTTAATGGGATATTTAACATTTTCTCAATCAAGATGCATGTTTTTCATACCTAGTAAAAAGCACATTCCAATTGGTAGATTAGTGGACCACCCCTCATGGTCTAAAAAAACCATGTGGATTGGGAGATATAGTTTTTACTAACCTAAAGGCCCATATTTTTCATTTAAAATTCAGGGATCTAGGCTCTAAACAAGCCTTGGAAACCCTCGTAAACTCTGTGACCTAATTAGGAATCAATATCAGTCCAAAACCAAATATTTAAATTGAAATTAAAATTCTTCATACCTCATTAAAAATATATAATGTTACATTTTTCCCCCATGTAGAAACTCATCCCTGATTTCCCCTTCTAATGGTGGTAAAAATTCATCTGGTAACAACTATAGATACTACGAACAAACATCGGCATATCTCTCCCTATTATCATCTTGTTCATGGTCATACTTCTATTTCACATGTGCTATAAGGACTCACCTTTCATAGAGAGCCTTCATGATTTAGTTTATAATGTGAATAAGATGCTCCTTAAAGGATGCATCTACCTCTAACTCATCCTCATCAGGCTGAAATATGTGAGATGGGAATAAGTATTGATAAAGTAACTGAGATACATGATACACTTCATTCATAGCTTAGTATCTCATAGGGATTGTTATATGATATGAATCCGGAACAATCCTATCCAAAACCAAAAAACATATAGTGAAATGAGGTGTCATCTTACCTTGTTAGCTAAACCATGAATGCCCTAACCTATTCAAAATGAGAAATAATATATGATCCCAATATTGAACTCTAGAGGTCATAGAAGGTGGAATGTACATGAGTTCTTCTGATACTAGGATATAGCCATTTAATTCATGATCATGTTAACCTTCGATGAGGTCTCCTGAACAAGATAAGGTCCCTGTAGTGAGGCCTCCCCTTCTTATATCCAATATAGTGGATATCCGCATGGATTACTATTTAAGGATTTATAAGGATCCATTTATATAATATCCTAAAACTTTGTTTTTTAGGTTTTCTCATGAAGTGGTATATGTGTCTCCCAAGAACCTCCAAAATCTATGACATTCACTTCAATCATATTCTCAAGAACCTTTATAGAACTCTTAGACAACCCGTCAGTCTTACGGTGTTATGTTGTACCTGAAATTACATATTTACCTAATTCACAATTAAATAATATCCATAACAAATAATTAAAATAGAAATCCCTATAATATAAAATAATCCATGAGACTCTATGAGGTCTGATAATCTCTTGGACATAGAGACTACCATGATCATCCACAAAACAAATTGGTCTCTTTAATATGTATTAATTGACATGCCTTCAATAGAATGTTGATTATCACCCAAATAGAGCCATTTCCTAAAGGGGGATAGACAAAAATTTAATAAGGACTGTGGTGACATTATCCCATTACAACTCATCAATAGAAAATAACTATAAAATACATATTCGTCACTAGTTTTCTGACTTCACCTTCTGATCGGTGGAATACTGAGTAACAAAACCATCTATATCCATTTTAGTAACATGAAACAGATATTGGTGATGTATGTTATGAAACATATTTTTAATTACAGGGTATACTTCAGAATTATAAACATGATAACCTCACATAAACTCCTCTTGTATGTCAATAATAACATAGAAACTTCTAGGATATGAATGATCTCATTCGAGATAATGATGTAGCCTAGTGGAGGGCCCCCTCCTAAAACACTTCCCCTTTGGAAAAGTACACCAGGATCTGATAGATGCCTCATCATCACTCTCACTAGAAGTGGAGATGATATTTATAAATCTATAATGGTTTTACACCCACGATACTCTTGATTCTCAATGAACTTCTCAAATGAAATGACCATTGACCACCACTCATCACTAGCCTCTTGAACTGCCTCAGTCCGATTTCTCCTTCCCAAATCATATGTTGTAAAATTTCCCTTCCTAGAAATATAGTCAAGATCAAAATCAAAATAAAATAGTTATTAAATCCAAATTATCTATCATAGGTTCAAATCACATGTCATAAAGATGTGCATTAGGATTTTTTGATCTGTATACACCAAAAAAGATCCCTAGAAAAATGATTCCTCCAATAAGGAAAGGCATAATCCACAGCAGCCACCGCGAGATTGTATCTTAGGTAATTCCTTTTATCGAGTCTCAACTGATGAGACCATTTTTCAGTGAAATGATCTTCCTGCATCAAAACTTCTCCAAGATCAATTCCTCATGGATCACAATAAACTATATAGATTATACCTAGCTTCACAGAATAAGGATTGACACTGAACTCGGTCTACCTTTTTTCTCATGAAAGTCTATCTTGAAAGCTTATGTCCATATAAACTTCACACAATTTTTAGTAAAGCCAATTATAGGTCCTTCTAGGAATGAAAATTCCTAAATAATTTTTTTTTAATTTCTATCCAGTCCCAAGAAACACTAGATATCAAGGATATGCTTTGGATTCTCCCAAGAAACTAGTGAACTCTCCTTTTATGGGTCAATAGACACTCTCACCTTTGTGATAATATGACCGATAAAGTGAACCTTTTTCTATCCAAAAGTGTAATTTTAGAATCATATCACATAGATAGTGTTATCTTCATGTTTTTCGTATGATCTCAAGATGATTGACAATGTCATGATGAGTGTAAGAATGAAATAAGATGAAACCCATAAAGACAACAAAAAATTAATCCTGAGATAGGTGAAACCCGATTCATCCAATCCATAAAAATAGTAGGAATATTGGTGAGACTAAATGGGATAAGGAAATACTCATAAAGACCATAACTTATTCAAAATATTATACATGGTATGTCTAAATATATAACTCATACTTAATGATAATCTAGTATTAAATCCATCATAGAGAAAATTATCAATCCTCTAATCTAATAAAATAGGTCATTGATAAGAGGTAGTGGATACAAATTCTTAACTATAAACTAGTTCCACCGATAGTAATCCACACACAACCTGAGGGTACCATCCTCTTTCTTGGATAAAATGATTGGTGAACCCCCAATGTGATGTATTTGGTCATATAAAACCCTTATCGTCACACTCTCCTAGATATATCTTTAGATCAAGTAACTCATTAGTATCCATCCTCTAATGAGGAATGTGTACTAATTCTACTTCTAAAATTTCCCCAATATAGAACATTTCCTTTCTTTATAAAGGTAATTAAGCTAATTTTTCATGTAATAAATCTCTTAGATGATCTACTATTGAAGGAAAATCATCATGTATCATTCTCTGATCATCTATATAAAGGTGATAAATCTGGGATGTCACTCCACTCATCCAATAATTCTCTATTTTTGATATACATTTCTAGTCATACAATTTACCCTTTTGAAGATAACTACCAGTCTATGGAGATGTAAATATCAGTCCAAAAAAGTGAGAGAGAGGACTAACCAGTCCATCCCAACAATGATATTAAATCCCTTGATACATAGGATAAATAGATTCCATAAGAAACAATTAATACCTACCTAAATGGGGGAATACGTTGTACTATATCATGCACCCTGATTAAATTACAAATAGAATATCACGTTTCATCACTCCACATAAGTGTTAAATCTCATGCCCAATGATTCTCACAATAGAAAAGAATATAAATTAAAGTGAATTGTTTGTATAAAAAAGAAAAAATAAAATAGGAGAGGATACAAAAATCATACCTTAAACTATTGAAGTCTCAACACCTAACTCCTCAAGTAAAGTAAGCAATCCATAAATCTATCCTAATCCAAATCCCAAATCTACAAACTAACTACCTGAAGAAAATCCAATCAAATAGTGTTGTGTATCCATGGTATGACAACATTGACCACGCCCACCTCCTTTTCACGAATGGATTGTGGTAGTCTATATTAATTCCATGATTGTAGAAACTAATCCATTTTGGAAGGTGGATCTAGTTCGGATCCTATTCTACTAGGTACAAATTGAAAGGTAAGAAAACCCATGTTATGATTCCCCACTCTAAATCATTCTTAGCACTCAATTGGGTCTCAGATGCACTAAGGCTTTTTGAGACCATATATCCAACACCAATTTCTGATAACACTACCGCAAATACTCTATTTTCAACATCTATATCGAGAACCCTTCAGATGATTTTTCTCACCACTAGATGAACAACCACCCTTCCTCAGTAATGAACTAACATGCCATGTATTATCGACTTCTCTCACATTGCACTAGGTAATAAGGACTTGATTCAAAATTACCAAGATATTATCTAGTAAAAAATTATTTTTTTAAGTCCATGAACTCATTCAAAAACGGTCTCTCTCTTGAAATTTCCTTAGAAATAATGGATGGTGAAAATGTTAGATCTTAGTAAACTGATCTGAATAATCCATAACTGATTGGGATACATTCTCTATATGTAATAACTCCATAGCTATGTTGGATATTAGTGTCCATAAAATGAAATATCCATATAAGGAAGCCTGAAAATATATCCAGACCATAAACCAATGTTTTCCTTCTTCAGTAATAATTTCCCTATAATTTTTGGAAAGCCACGAAGAATATAATATGTGAGACTGAACATCCTCTCAAGTGGTGTCTCTTCATTCTCAAAGATAGATAGGATGACCTTTATCCATTTATTAGCTATATGTGGACCTCCATCACAAAAATGTTGGTGAATACTATTCCTCAAACTCTAGCGCAAACTCTTCCAAAGATGGGAATGGCCATAAAGATCCCTAAAAATTATTTATAAACCTTATAATATATTCTCAAATTGGGAATCATCACGCATGTTATATATAACTAGAGGTTCCCCATGTGGAGATACTTGTAGGTTACATCCCACCACCTCATGAACATGGTCATTGACACCTTCCTAATGCTCAAGTTGAGGATATTTTTGTGACATGACTCTGAAAATAATGTACTCACGCCTCAAATAATATTTTACATGTTATCATTATGGATATATAAATATTATAGGTACTAGACATCCTGTAAAATAATAACACCCCTTTGTCTGCTCATAAAGAAAGGGGTGGTCATCCTATAAAACAAATATGAAATTCTAGAGATATTGAATACTACCCACTACTAAGGCCATGTATGGGTCAGGTTCTCTACTTTATACCAGGGTTCCATTATACCGTGATTCAATTGCATGTTATAGAGGAAAAACCCATTAAGTTGAAATTAGAATCCTTGTTCAACTACAACCATTTCCACTTAAACCTAGATCTCAACAATTCTTAAATAAAACATTATGTATATTCATATGTATATATTTATAAAGTATATGATAGATGTTTTTATCATTCCAAAGTTATAATTTAATGCACTTAGTAAACTGAAACTAGAACTACATGTAACTACATCCTGGATTTTAAGATGGTTCAATTATATGGAACTGTATTTCTAATTTATAAATGCAGAAACACTCTATAAATTGAAATTATTAAATATGTTATTGACACCAACTAAAATTTGATCTCTTGTAACCAATTTGTCATGGATAAAACATAATATATTTTTCTAATTAATTTATAATCATCATACTATACAAGAAAACTCCATTAGGTTGATGTAAACACATTATTTTTTTAAATCATTTATCCATGTTAAAATAATTAACACAATATCAAATACAAAAAACAAGGAACTAGGAATATGAAACAATAAAGCATGCAGTATGGAAACATGGAATTAAATAATTAATGACATATAAATCCATGTGTTCCTAAAATGATGTGTGAGACACTAACTCCTTTCCATACTAGGCTAAGTGTAAAAACAAATTCCCAATTAATAATTAAACCCAAAATCTATGCGAACCACCCAATTTTGTAATTAGTTAAACTATAATATGAATTGTCTTGAATAAAAAATGCAATCCCCAATAATTTATATTTCCCAAACTCATTGTTAAGATACACCAATAATAGGATCATTGTGTAATTACAATACAACCTAATATCCTATCTAATAACACAAGTATGAAAATCAAAAATATATCCTATGATACCAATTTTGAATATCCCCGACTTGATTGGCTCATAAATAACCAAACCTAGTTGGTCACATGGCCTCAAGTGCACCACCCTATACACCAGAGGCTACAAAATAGAAATAGGAATCTATGGTGGTACATTATGGAGACTATACCCTTATAATCATGTATCATAGTGGAAAAATCAATTAATTTGTAGAGGTATAATAATAATGATTAATATATCAAAAAACATAAATCATCCATTCAGAAATAATAAACAAACCAAGGCAGCACCATATAAAAAGTGAAGATCTTATCATGGTAATATTGAAACTTAAGACAGACATACGTGTATATCAAAAACAAGAAAGACCTAAAAGTTTATCTAAGAGAGTCATGATCCAAGGCTCAGTCCTATGCTCCTTCTCAATAATCAATCAAGATCCCAAGATGGGAACTATCCGTTTTCCTTACCTGAATCCAATAATTCTTTCTTAGTACCAAGTGTTGTCCCAAACATGGTGTGATATATACTTAAAAGGACACCACTAACAGAGTCTATACTAATCCATTATATGAATATAAAATCATTAGTGTGTAGAGATAATGATATGTAGGGGAATGAAATCCATGAAATAATAACTATGGTGTTCTTGAACTCCCAATGAGATTCCCAAAAGAATATACCTTACTCATCTCATGCCGGTAATGTATGAATAAGGAACCATCACCAGATTATGATCTACCAGGATTTATACCCTGAAACCAAGTATATATAACATGTATAATGTGTTACTTAAGGTGTAAATTATGCATCCAAAAAGTAATGATAGTAATATATGATCTATGAGAAATCAAGTCATATTTGACTTGGAAGGATGAGCTAGATTACAACACATAAACCATGAATCCATGTTAAGAGTTTTTAGTGTAATACAAGGGGTTTACTAAAGAGTTTCCACTATAAAAGGGTCTAACTGTGTCCATGGAGCATGTCCACAACAAATTTCAGGCTAATAATTAATCTGTCATAATTGAATAATTCAAGGCACCATCTATCCTAGGATTTTAGTTGCATCTACAGAGTTTATCTGATGAATTAAAATATTTAGAAAAGAATATATTTAATATTTAGTACTAATCCAGGCAATTCGTTTATATTTAGGCATTGACCAAATTCCAAGGTTGGTATCTCCCTTTGAAATGATCCCAATGAATAAGAGTGGTTTCCTCTGAGTGCTCAAGGAATTCAATTAGGAATCCAAGGCTTTCTCAAGTCAGACTACTCAAATAATATGAAAATGCTCCATTATAGAAATAATAACCTTATGTTTAATTAAATAATCAAGGCCTTATAATAATAATTCCAACTCATTCAATTCATATAAATAATTTAATTCTATACATTTTAATTCAACAAAGACAAAGGCTATGTCAGAATACATACCATGAAACATTTGATTCTAATTATATAAGATCCAATATCGGCATGGTTTCCTATTTACAAGGGTAAATTAATCCATTTTAATTAATAAAATCAGTAAAGAAGTTAGTCTAAATGCACCAAAAGTGTTTCGGTTACCAAAAAAAATATGCATCCTCAAAATCATGGATCACCTAAGTGGTGGATCATGTTGAGGCCCCAGAATTCCAACATTAATAAGATTTAAAATATTTTAATTAAATTCCAATTTAAATATATAATTTGGTGGATATCAATTTTAGGTTAAAATTGTCCATGACATTAACACACGACACAACAAAAAAATTATAAATTGACGAAATATAAAGGAAAACTCCTAGACCACCTACCTTATGGTTCTAGATGAACACTCATCTAATATCTACATATTAATTAGTCTGCTTAAAATGAAAAAGGAAGAATATAAAAATTCACTAAAATATGTTATATTAGATCAAACCAAAATAACATATTCCATGGGAATATATATGATGAAATGAGATAATGTAATAGATATTCTACTAGTTTCTATCAAATTTTTAAGATTGTGGTTTGATCTAGGTCTATACGGAAGATATTCATCAAACCCTAGGAAAAACCTTGGGAGAGCTTCAAAACTAGGATTCAATTTTTAATGGAAGGGAAATGGAAAAGTAGGGAGGAGTTAATAAGAAATGAGTGGGGAAAGTAATTTCCCAATTGAAAATGGGTCACATGGTTTGGATGTATAGTTTTCCCAACTGTGTGCCAACCAAGCACCAAAAACTTCCCCAACACACCCCTCATATGGGTGAGGAGAATAATTATACTAACCCTATAGGGGAAGTGTGAAACACATATTTAATGTGTTCTACAACATTTATAGGTCCATGCACCGTATGTTTCATGGTTGGGATAAAAATTGTGGCATAGGAAAAGCATTAGACATCTCAACACAGTTTACAAAAACTATATAGACTGGGAGGTTTAGTTTCTACTAATTTGACGGACCACCATTGTAACCAATGTGACCTCATTTTGAATTTATATTAGGGAAAAAAATATTTAAACGAAAATTAAAATATTTTTTACCCTATGGTAAGTCTTATATTTTACACAGAAGAGCTTAAATGCTGTATATGTGTAAACTAACACATTCATAAGGTTTCTATATTTGAATATGTTTATGAGATATATTTTAGGGTAATTTTAATGAAACCATGGAAGACGATGTTATATTTACCATTTAAGGATGAAAACATTGGTTTTTTTTAAATAGATTTGTAATTGCGTTAAATAAAAAAAATGGAGTCATTACTAAGCCTAAATGTAAGGTTCTTGAAATATAAAATATTTTTCAAAATAGCTAAATATACAAAAAAGAAAAATCATTATATTTCTAGGTATGATATTTAATAGCATAAGATTTGATAATAGACCTGAGTCACACTTTGATACATAATATTAACATCCACTTGCGTAATTGTTAAAAGTTCTAGATCAAAAAAATTAAACAAAATAAATAATATTTTTATGTAACGGTTCATATTTCATGAAAATGAAGGTATTTTTTAAAGTCTATGTCAATAAAGTAGATATCTTCGATTGTTGTAAATATGAATGTGTTAGAGTAATGAATATATATTTTACTAATCTGGATAAAGTCAAAGGAACCTGAATCACTAGAGATAAGTCTAGAATATTGGAATATAAAGAGTAAGATGAAGATTTAGTTAAATTTTATTAAATTATTTCTAGATTTTTTTTCATGATAATAATTTTCCTAAGACCATATGATTGTAAATTAAGAATATCAGAATCCAAGGATGTTCAAAAACCTATAATATGGTATTATTAGAAGGTGTAACGATGATTTGTATGGATTCAATAAGATATAAAACAAGGAATAGTATAAAAATATTTATTATAAATATAAAAATATCTATAAAATATCATAAACCCGGTCAAATTCATTTTAAAAATTCAAAATATTAATATAGGTAATCTAGATTATTCATTAATTGGGTGATAAATGAATAACCATTCGTGTTAGTTGAATGAAATTAATGTTAAAAAAATATTAATCCTATTAAAGCTAAATAATTAGAATATTTTTAATTTAAAAGCGATTTAATATAAAATTAATATGAATTTAACGTCAATGAACTGATGTTGGGTTTTACGTCTTGATATAAAAACCATGAGTCCCATATTGTGACTCAAGATGTGATTTTTCATTGATGAATTCCAAATTCAAATATTCATAATAATTGAGAAATAATGAAATTTAAATTAGGTAATTATCATAAATGATATTGTTACACTTCAAATAATGCTTATTATTCTATTAAATATATTAAATAAGAATACGACATTCTAAGAAGAGAATATGACTAGAGTAATATTATTAATAAAGTGAGACGCTAACCATTATATTCTGAAAATTATTTTGGTCCAATAATTTGAGGATTAGGAATTTGAATCATTAAAGTATCATTGAGAGGGTTTTGAAACTTAAGAAACTAAAAGTTACTAATAAATAATAATTTTTGGAAGATACTCAGAAAATTTATCATTGTTGAATTATTTAAAGGAGGTGAAGTTATTAAAATTGATATTTTTGAATAATTTAAGAAACCCCAATGTATAGATCTTACATAAGGTCCAAATGTTGATATTAAAAATTAATTCATCACATATAAATCCTAATTACAATGATATCTTAAAATATATCATCATTTTCTGAATATGAAGATGAAGTGTGGAATAAACCTAAAGTTAATAAATCTTACTAATCTTGTTTTAGTTAACAATATAAACTATATAGATCAAATATAAAAAAAATCATAGTATAGTTTAAAACTATTAATACACAATAGAATATTTTCAGTATATATCATATTATATTCTCCTAAAAACATAGTGGACATAAGTTTCCTAGACTTAACACAAACATAGTAATGAGTAGATAACATCATTGGGATAAACCCTTGAAAATTAATGTGTTTTTTACTATTTTCTTTCTATCATTCATTCAATGTGAATGTGTTAGTGACCATATAATATCCATTTATAAAAATAGGTTTGTAGGTTAAAATGCTAAAAATGGGGTAAAATTTTAATTTGAAATATTTCTATAAAAATTTTCTACACTGATTCACCCCTATGTGACTGTCTGATCTACTAAGAACCTTAATTGGTATTATAAATTCTCAAGGTTTCCTTGGATGGACAATTTAGGTAATATTATTATTAAATCCAACAAATATGATTATATTAAAATACTAAAAATATGAATATAACTGAATATAAGAAGACATAAAAAAGTTCTTAGGATAGAGACGATTCACTAATAATTAAATCTAATCAAAGTTTTAATTGTTCTAAAAATCGATTAAGAATGAAACTCTTGAAAAATGTTATTCAAGTAGAAAATATTATGATTTTATTGAATATATTAAATTCCTCAACAATAATTTAAAATTTTACAAGAAGAAATTTCCCATTTAATTTTTGACCTATATATTTTTTATCAACGTATTATATAATGAAGGTCATAGCTAATGTTGAAGTAGATGAAATAGAGAAAGAATTTAGTAAAAAGATGAAAAAGTGGAAAATTATAACCTAAATTGTTGAATCCAATAAATAATCCTTAATATTTTATAAAGGAAAATCATCCATGGTAGAAGAATCATTGTAGAACTTACATGGTGACAAAACTAAGACTAAGAAATTGTTTTTAGATAAGATCATGTATTAGATGATACCATTGAGTTCAAGAATCCTAACTTGAATGTCTGGGATAAAAGAATAAAGGAACATAAATAATACCTAAAATAGATGTTTTATTTTATTAAAGAAATGTTTTTCAATATGAATAAATAATTTGAGGAGAGAATTAATTCACTTGAGGTTAACAAAAATAACCTCAACTTATTGTGTTTCGAACATGAATTTATGACGAGAAATCAGTAATAGGTTCTAACTAAAATATCCATACAGGAGGAAATAAGAAATATTTCAATTAAAATATCTAAAAAGACTCTTAATTTTGAAAAAAATTATTCCACTACATAGATTATCTTGAAATTTTGAAGGATTAATCCATCGATATCTCTTAGAAAAAGGTGACCCTTACTTTAGAATTTTTTTTGCATGAATAATGTTTATTTAGAAATTGATGGTTGAAATATAAAATATGGATATTTTTTCGTTAAGAAAAATCATTACAAAACCACCACTTCATAAAAAATTGAACTTTCTTTGAAATGTATTTCCCCACAGATCTTATAAAATTAATAATTTTTTATTCAAATACACTATGGTTTCAAAATATTCAATGTTACAACACAAAGGATGAAAAAAATATTCATTTTCTATTCATGGTGCTTTGAATATTTTATACACATGGATATCGATTTATTAGTATAAAATTTATGTTATTGAAAAAAAATAAGCCCTAAATTTGTTGGGGATTTCATGTTAGAAGAAATCATACTAAGTTCAACCAAGTTACACAAAAGAAAGTAAATATATTTACTTCAATCAAATGTAAAAATTTTGAGACCTTATTTGTAATTGGTACTAAAAGTGGTCAAAGTGATAATGAATTTTGGATTATACATACCAAGAAACTCAATTATTACTATAAGAGGTATGCTACAAAAAATAAAGAAAATTAGTGAAAGAAAAATGTTGAGTTAACCTTGTGGATTAATTAAAAAGAATATACTAAAAATCACATAAAATAGTTTTTTAAATGAATGTGTTATAATAAATCCATGAATATTAATGATAAACTATCTATTATATAATAATAAAGAGAATAAATTGAAGAAATAAAAAATTATTTGCTTGGTAGAAGATGTTTCCAAAGAAGAAGGTGAATTTCTAAAAAAAATTTCATTCAAATTTAAAATAATAGTTTGTGCTATATTATATATAAAATGAAAAAATTCTAGTCCCACACATAAAAATTGAATAAAACTACTGCAATATAACAAAATATGGGTAATGAAAGTAATAAATCATCAAGGTATTCATGTACTAAAAATGTTTCTATAAAGAACAATGTTTTACACAATAAAAATAGATAAGTACACAAATAATTAACAATTTTTTTATATTTTTTGTATATTCAATTTATTTTACTTTATTATATTTATTTACAATTTTTCATCGTATTATTTTTGTACTTAAAGTGTCAAATCATTTAATTGTGTGAATATATTGTGAAATTCCCATATTGGGTATTTAATTAACTTACATCATTGTTGGAATTTATTGATAACAATTATTATTCTTCTTTCTATTCTGATGGAATAAAACTTCTTAAAATAATTTATCTTTAGTTATTTATGTGTTTCCATTTCTGTTGGAAAAAGCTAGAGGGCCCAGAATTGATTTAATGCATTGTAGATCTTATTCTAAATGTAATGTGCTTGAGTACAGAACCAAAATGGTTATGGTAAAAGTCTCACTGCACTTTATAAGTCAATTTTAGAACATAGATAGAGAATTGCGCTATGAGTAATAAATTTGATTTGGGAATATGGGAACTATCCTATATGCTATAAAATTGAGGAGTATGGAAGATGTTTGTTTTTGAGTTATAGTTTTCAAATGTTTCAAAAAAATCAAATGAAAAAATTCGTATGGTGTGGGGAAATTCAATAGGTCATAATAAATTTCATCTTTACATAAAAATATTTTCCACACATAGGCGATTTCATCTATGTATATGGAATTTATCTATTTATAGTTCATTCAATATATTTATAAGAGATAGTATCCTTGTGTAAGATAATTTTCAAAAATAATGAATATTTCTCGAGTAAGATATTTTATTTTAATAAATACTGAAAAAATTTAGAAAGAGAAAAAATATGACAACATATATACTATGAAATTATTAGATAAAATATCATGATATATTATGATATTCAAGATAAGTATTTGGGATAACACTTTAGAATACATAAAACCAATAATATGATGCCACATTGATTATAAAATGGGAAATATTTTAATCACTTGAAAGGGAAAAAAGATAAAAAAATTAGGTATCTAGGATCACCTAGAGATTTGAATCCAAAAGTAAAAAAATTAAAATATCTGGGAATTAATAATTCGGGATCTATGTGTCTATAATCTAGTGTAATATTATATAAAATAAGGATATATAAGAAAAATAATAGGTTTTTAGATATTGGATTCTTCAGTTCTTTTCTAAGACAATTTTTACACCTACATTTATTCTTGGTTTTATTCTCTATTTTCTTTACATCTATAATTATTTATTATTCCAGACTCATATATTATGACCTTCACATTTACGGGTAAATTATGAGTGCTTTGGAGGGTAATTATTTTCATTTTCTATATTTCTATGTCTTCGTAGTTTATAAATTAAATACTCTCTTTCTTGTTAACCAGTTTTTATATTTAGTAGATTTTAATACTTTGGAATATCGGTGTATTTGATTTAATTAATCCTATTTTTAATTTCCTTGTACAATGACCTAAAACTACCCTTCACTCTGTATGAATCTATATATAGTGGTATAGTGTGCACTGAGTTCTGAAGTTCTTGGCAGTTGTAGGCACATCATGAATGGGGAAGAATTTACTCTTAGTCTTATTATGAGACACAAGAGACCATTGGGTGTTTCCCATTTAAATTGTGTAATATTTGTTGTATCACATAAATTGATATGATGGAGGGTATACTTAACTAGAAAAATAACTTTATTTTCAACAAATCATTCAACTAAGGGTGGGAGGCGAAATATTTTTGGATCCTCTCATACATTAGTTAACACGAATATGTGATAATTTTTTAAGGACTAAGATAGAATTATAATTGAAAATAAAAAAATCCCCAATCACCGATTCATAATTAGTACATTCAAATGACTATTTTTTATTTATTTTCATTGTTTTGAAAACCAAAAAAATACAAAAAATACTCCTTTTTCTAACTAAATTGGAAACTAATTTTGTGAACTCCTCTCTAGATAAAACCCTTAGGATACCACAACTAGTAAATTAAATCTTCAAAATTAATAGTTTTTTATAACACCATGGCATGTTTCTATTTCAATAATTTTCACCATTACCTTGGAGAATGTTCCAAAAATATATCTTTTTAAATTTCTTGAATATTACCTCTATCACTAATTTTTTCTCATTAGATCATTATATAGAAATAACCCTACTAACTGAACTTCAAAAATTATAATTAAATTCTTAAATTGAGAACATTCCCTTAATAGAAAAAATAAAAACTACTAGTGTTCACCATGAACCTTATATCAAGGAAGTAAATATAAATCAATTTCTCAGAGACTTTTATTATCCAATATTAATTAATCGATAAATTAAATATTTATTCATGTGTTACATAAATATTTTAATTTTAAAATTATTTAGATTAAATTACTTCCAAAATACATGGGTTATTTGGTGTAGTCCTGAAAACTTATATCAAATAATTCACATTGGTATGCTCCACTCTCAAACAAAGAGGTATTCCATAAGAGAAATTCAAGTGGATAAACCCTTTTCACATTAAGGGACGTCTAATGAATTGTTATTGAACCAAAAACCAAGTGACGTTTATGACTGGGATGGCATAGAAAAATCCTTTATTCACATATTCTTATATACCTCTATAATTACATCTTGTTGGTAGGAGTTGTACTATATCAGATAATCTTCTATAATAATTAAATGTGATTTTTGGGAGAGGTTTTTAGAAGATATATGTAGTTTTAACACAACAATCTATTTATGTTCATAGAAACTTTTATTTCTTTTTTCATTTCTATCTATAAAATTATGGTCAACTATTAGATGCATCAAATGGAGAAAAGTTTATGGAAAAAACACCAGTAGAAACCAATTAATTTATTAATACTATTTCCAAAAGTCAAAATATTTTGGAACAAGAGGTATTTTTTATAGAGTTATTCATAGATAATGATGTATAACTCTTATTAATTGTTTGAATTTAAAAGTAAATAGATAAATATCGTTGTGAGAAATTTGTTTTGAAATTGTCCAATGAACAATAATCACCTGCTCGGGAATTTGGTTTATATTTGTTCCCTTTCCATTTTATAGTCTAGTGATTTTAGGAATAGGAAACTAAGAACTACTTGTAAAAATTAGATCAAAGGAAATTTTATCTTCCCAATGGATTATGGATAGATCCTGCCCAAGTGAAACATGATTTTTAAAACTAATAAAATCAATCAAGACTACCCTAAAAAAATAAAACAATAACCCCCATTGCAACAGAAAAAATTCAATATTAGAACCCAAAACTTCCCCAACAACAATACAAACATCCTTATACTCATGTTTATTACACAAAACCCCATACTTTATGAAAATAAAATAATTTACCAATAATTTACCTGTGAATAACCATATATACATCTACAATTAGAGCATAAATTGGAGGATTTGAATAATGTAGTGAAATAACTAAAATGTTAACAAAACAATTAGACAAAAAATGTCCCAAAATCCAAGAAAAATAAAAACTCATCCAACATGTAATCATATGGTAAATTTGATCATGGTGAAAAAAAAAAGATGGTGGAAATAACTTCAACAAATATTCACACCCGAACTTTAACCAAATAAACCAAAACCTGAGGATAATGAATTTAGAAATTCTATATATTATAGAAAGATTCCTCAAAACCAATCCCAATAAAAAATTAATGAATATAAATAGGATTTTGGGACAAGGTGAAATAAAAAGGAAAAACTAGAGGTAGAAAATATAGAATAAATTCCTTCTACAACCTTTTCCCAAAAAAATTATATAATCAAAAAATAATCAATATGTATAACTTCAAAGAGAAATTATAGAAATGTTCCCGAAAATTAAGAATAACATTCCCCATCTTAATGGTCTTAAATAAATCTCAAAGGATGTTAATTTCATCAAAATTATTTTCATCAATATGTGGAGGCTTCAATATAATTAAAGGGTTTACATGGTATGAAATGTATTAGCATTGATAATGTCACATGTGCTCATAAAATTTCAGGAACCAGGGAAATTTTTTTCACATTCAATATTGGTTTTTTACATTTTCAGATAATTTTTATGATTTATATTATTCCATAAATTTTAATACCTACTATTTTTTTACTTATTTCTATATGTTAGAATTAAATCCCCAATGAGAGGTGGTAAAATATGAAACAATATCCATGTAGTTTTAAGGAGTTTTTTAAAATATGGTAGTTGATGTTAAAAATATAATCTTCCCATAAGACTATTATGTGTTGAAAAAGGGAAATAAATAGAATAAACTAACTCACCCATAATTTTTGGAAGTTATTTCTTAAATATAGTTAAAACAATCATTAATGTGCTTGAAGGAATCAGGACCAAGGAGTTTTGGGATAGAAATTTCCACTTCAATATTTTTAACTCAACGAGACACCCATAATATGATCTTTAACATCTCACACATTCAAAAATTAAATTTATTGAAACTAGGGAATATCCTAGTTTGTTATGAGAATTTTTATCACTATGGAAATATTTTATGCTTGAATATCCCATGGGAAACTAATCTGTCTAGAACTCCACAAAATATGTTTTTAAATTAGAGTAAGAGGTAACTTGTGAGTTTTTTGAATATTTTGAACTGTATTAATGAATATAAAGGTTATATGTCATATTTGTTATAGAGGATTCCAGATTTACATGTAAGGGACCAAAATCTTATTTCATATTTAATGTATCCTCTAAAATTTGAATTAAAACCACAACTAAGTGATTTAATGTATTTGTATCTCATTGATGTAGATAAACAACCAATGACCACTGATAATAACTTATCCCATAACATTGAATAAAAATTTATTAAACTTTTGAGATATAATATTCAATAAATATTCTTAATTTTAGGTGATATTCTAGGCATTAGTTCCATAATCTACTTGTTGAGGATTTTACATGATGAACATTTTGAAAAAGTTGGCAGCCCTAAAAACGATGAATCCCACCATGATGAATGTATTTAGGAAGGTAATATATAATATTTTGTTGGGAGACATCACCTACCAATTTCAAAATCGTAATCATCCATCCCTATTATCTTTGTTCCCAAAAAATAAGATAAGATATTTTGAGGAATGATCAAAATTAGATATTCCCGATGAGAATACATAATAGCTAGAGAGTATGGTTGGACTATTGGTATCTAAATCTGGTCTCTAAGAAATAAAATTTCCATATTCTCTTCATTGAGAATATACTAAAGCGATTGTTATAGATAAAAAATTATTTTTTTGGTTGGGTTTTCTCATTAATTTCATGTATCCATTAATCTATAGGGCCAACTGAATACATCCTTTACAGAAATTTATACCAAATTTTCTCCTTGGAGGATTACTTTAATATTATCTAATTCCATAGGACACTTTTATAGATGTATGGTACTTATTGTTTCAGAACACACTGAGGACATAGTGATGTTACTTTTAGACGATTTCACTATTTGTAGAGATTATTTTGATTATTTATTGAATATATTGGAAATTGTTTCTGAAAACATACGTTAAAACCATTTTTTTTAATTGTGAAAAGTCTCATTATTTATGTCTAAAATTAAGAATGAAATAATGTTCAAGAGGGATTGAATTGTCATTTTAAATTTATTTTAAATAATAATCAGAATTAAGATAATTTTTATTGTGGAAATAAAAAAATTTGACATTTTATGTTGTTAGGATCTATTAAATTACATGTATCTTCTTTGATTCTCTCAAACCCATAAAAATTAAACCCATTAAAATGGATTGTTGTAATTTTTTGGGGTGTTGTAAACATTTAAATTAGCTATTTAATACCTATATAATTAACCCTAGACTAACTTACTAACACCAAGAGTCATAACCTGGATATATTCTTTCTGAGGTGGTGGAAGAAAACAACCCTAAATTTATCTATATAATGGAATAACTAAATATAATATCCTATTAGATATTAGGAATGACTCACATGTATTTTTGGGGGGTTTAACCAAACAATATTACATTTTTAGAGTGGTATAATCAAGTACACTTACATATAAAAAAGATAATGTAATGAATTAAAGACCATATAAACCAGCTGAACAATTAAAACAATGGTGAAGTGGTATAAATGTTATCTTAATGTGGAAAAGTATTGGGATGATCTTTCTAAATGAAGGTTATTCTAGATATTGATCACAAAAGTGTTTTACAAAGTATAGTTAAAAAATATCCTCAACCTCAAATACATAAACTAGTTTTTCCAAAATATTTTCAATGAGTTCCCATCATTACACTGACTCATCAGAAATCATAATATCCACCTTAAATATCTTGATTTTCTATCATTAATTAAACAATAATAACCTTCATGAAGAGGTAGACTTAAAGGGATTAGATAATCTATAAAATACAGATTGGATATATAATGAGTAGTAAAAAAAAAATCAATACAGTATTAAAACATTTTTAAAATAATTAATAGTAAATGTGATCTGAGTAAAAGTAAGGAAAGAACTATAAATTCCTTACGAATTAAAATTAGAATCACTCCCACAATGAATATCGAACCTTGTATGAAGTTCTTAATCCTTAATTTAAATATATATATATATAAAATCAAAAAAAATTATTGACTCCCCATGATTAATGAGAAATTTTAAAATTAATACATCCAAAAAAATAATTAACCAAAATATCTAGTGAATAGAAATGTGAAATAACAAAGGAAAAAATATATTTGAAATATGTTTAGTGGATTTCTTCACTGTAAATCAAACCTTATGGTTATCCAATCCTTGTAGTAGGTCCATTTTTTTGATCTAGCATATTTACTCATTTTTTAATTCATTTCAACAAACATTGAATTGGTATTCAACAAGTGGTTGAAGCATTCTTGTCAACGATCTAGTTATACAGTCAGTCGAAGACTGCACAAAATTTTCTTTCATGTATGATTGGGAAATATTCAAAGCTAAGAAATACATATGTGGTAAATTAAATGTATATAAAAATTACAACTAACTGTCCATGTTGGTATCTATTCTAATGTTGTCAATAATAAGGATAACTTTTTTATTTCAGTCGATTGAGGACTTTCAGTTGATCCATACTACATGTAGAGATCTATTTCCCATGTGGTTAATATATTTTTTATGTTGTGTATTTAAGAATATAATTCAATCCATTGTTCATTATTTTAACTTACTATCTATGTAGTCAATTATATATGGTCAATCCATATACATTTATTTGTTAATTATGATCAATCCATGTGGTTGATTCATTATTTTTCTCATGATAGATTCAAACACGGATAAATTTTTAACTAGAATTAACTAAATATAAGAAATAAATATATGTGATTAAATATTATTTTTAACTCATGCTACAATGAATAAAATAATAAATTTTCTTTTATCATATATAATTAAACATATTTGTTCAATGATCCACTTCAATATTCTCCCCCTTTTTATATCTATAAATCAAAATATCCATTGAAAATATTCTCCAAATTTTTAGGATTATTCAAAGGGATTAAATTATTTTGAAACAAATATATTCGCCTTTGATAGGCAAAAAAATTATATATAAAGATACTCCCCATAATATAGAAAACAATTAAAAGTAATGAAACATACATTTATAAATTTAACAATGAAAATAAATTTTCAAAAAAAAAATCCTCTTTAAAAATTCCTAAGAAAGAAACTAACTAATATAAACATAGTATCAAAAAATTAAATCCCCCACCGGAAAAAATATTTAAAAAATGGAAAAAAAAATCTTATAAGAATATTTTAAAAAAAAATTAATTGAATAGACAAAACTAAAAGTACAAAAAAATATATACATAGAATATATATTATATTTATAAACAAGTTTCTATTAAAACATTTGTATAGTACCCACTACCAAAAAATAACACATATAAAATATATGATGTAAAAAAATATTAAAACTGGATTAACAAATTTAAAATTTAAAATTCAATCTCCCTCAAAAAATTCTTGGTACTAATTAATTAGATGTTAATCAATCTGTGTACAAATTTAATTTTCTCAAAATTTTTTACATCTAATTTTATATTAAAAATTTATTCAATTTTAATTTCGAAATTAATATATTCCAAATTTATAATTTCTTTTTGTATTTGATATATATTAAAAGGAAATATAGTGTCAATATATTTAGATATAGAATTTTTTAAAGGGTTTATAGAATTATAAATTGTATAGATATTATCATAATAATTATGGATATTTTTATAATGGAAATAAAATTAAAAAATAGTTTTCTTAAACCATAATTATTGTGAATAAAAAAATAAAGAATTAACATATTGTAGACACCATGAAATTTGTTCAATGCACTTTTTTGTAGAGTGAATATTTGATTCTCACATAGACAAAAAATTTCAAGTATGAGTAATGATGTTTTCACCAGAGAAGATGAACATGCAGACTAGATTTATATGTGCCAAAATACTACTCCATACCAAAGGATAATTGGACTAATTCCCCCATACAGGATTCGGCATTCAATTTCCCTAATGGATGATGAAAAGGACTCGACACATTAAATTCAATTTCTGAGTTTATTCTTAGATGACATAGTGTATTCACAACCTCAATAAGTGTAGATATCTTTGGGATCTTTGATTTGATAGGTCACAGAGCCCAACCAAACTTACAATTAAAAAGTTATCACACTTTTAAGATGGATAAATTTTACAAAGGGACCTACACAGAAGACCTATGCTGAAGACATACATGACCAAAAAAATTCAATACCCCTACATGGAAGACCTAAGTGAAGGACCTATGCAGAGGACCTACGTGGACAAATTTCCTTCAACTAGGTCCCATATGTTCCTATAAATAGAGCCCTTGGGTTCCCCATTTCATAGATTGAAAAAGATAGAAGAAGTCACACAGTTCCCATTGCGTAGCTATTTCTCCAAGATCCCCCAAATGTTCTCAGGTATCTCTCTAACACATGAGAGAAATAGAATTAAAGGGGAAAATGTGGTTCAAAGACCCATCAAGGTCTAGAACATATGGAGCTATGCAGAACACCTTTGCGGAGCACCTACTCGGTGCACCTACACGCTGCACCTGCACGGAGCACCTGCGCGCTGCACCTGCACGCCGCACCTACGCACTGCACCTGCATAGCGCACCTATACTGAGCCTTTGGAATACCATGATCTGAGACACTTCATCACACTTAATGAAGTTCCTTGATTCCACTTACTCCTCTTGTTTCCTTTATCGTATTATGAGTTTAAAGTCTCCTAATGGATTCTCGACTACCTTTTGTCAATTCAATCCTCAAGAAACTCATCAATCCTCATCATCTGACTTCATTGCTAGGTTAAACCTCAAATGGGAAAACATTATAGGAGAAATCCCCAACCAACCCCAAAAAGGGAATCCATCTGGGTGTAAACCCCTCACCTTCATCCCTTCCTCTTTACATTGGACCCTTTTCCAATGTAAATAGAAGATATGGAAGGCCTGTCACCTCTCCCTCTTCCACAGTCGACACACCCTCTTCCATCAGTGGAGGAGGAAAATATTGAAGTTTCATTGTTGAATCTTTCACATCCTCTTTTTTCTCACACCGAGAATGACTCACAAGGGCTTAGAGATACATGATGGTTACAACATGTGCATGAACACACATTATAAGAAACTATGAGATCTCTTATTCCTGTTCAAACCAGGATACATAGGATGTCGTCACAAGGCTCGAGCTCACTAGGCATCCCCCTTAGGAAATAAACCCCAAATTCAATCTTTAAATCATCATGTCATACTTTTTAGGAAGTAATCCCAAACACATCTTTCTAAGAGGACCAAACTCTCCTCTGAGATATATCGAACTACGTGGGCTTTCATTTGCATTAATATGGGACACATAAGAAGCCTCCTTGAGGTTCAAACCCAACAATTAAAATAAACCCTATTCTATATGGGCCATATAAATAATAGGGTCTAATCCTACTTGGAAACATATATCCTTCTCAATGTTCCTTGGGATGCTTCAGTATAAGTCTCGCACTATGTTTCAACTAATAACCTTCCTCTTAGAGGTCCTTATCACATGACCTTAAAAGGTATGATGAGTCCTATTAAGCGACATCAAACTAAGAGGGTTTAGATTACTTTACCAAGGATACGTATGTATCCCATTTAACATGAATAATCCCAATATCAAAATAACCCTTTGTCTCCCTAGATGTCAATAAATTCCAGAGTGCCCCACTATGTGGCTTAAAAAACAGTATCAACCCAACGATGATTAAAATAATCTCTAATCGGTATATTAGAGAATACCATTGATGGAAAACCACAAATACATACATATGTTTCCATTGATGAAGAACATTGAATGACTATTGATGATTCTAAATTTTAAACATGTTAATAAGTGATTATAAATTCAATGGGATACTTATGATATACTTGGTTAATTAATAAGGATTCATGGAAATATCTTAAATTTAAAAAGAGTGCCCTAGCGTAGACAATAATCCCCCCCCCCAACGGTGTGATGAGTCCAACCTCCCATCCTCTTGACCAATTCAAATTCATAAGTATCGTAATGTTAAAACTTAATGAATTCCTGCATTTGGAAAGTATGTCCCCTTTGGATAAATAACTATTAGAAGTTTTCGGTTCCCTAAATAAATTCAATGGAAACCGCCTGGAAATAATGATTCTTAAAACTAGAACAAATGTTTCAAGGAACTACTAAACACATACTTAGTTTTACTACAGATAAATATACTAATTTTTTTTCTTAGAATACCATGATATTAAAAATTTACATAGAATGTTACACATACCTATTTTTTATATCAGTCGTACTGTCACCAAAATAAGAATCATTATAACAAATTAAATCTAAAGAAATTTAGTTTAGGTAAACTTTACCATGATTGAAATATATTTAAAAAATTATAATTTTTTAATAGATTTAAATTATTTTATTTAGGATTACGTAGAAATATACTACACATGTGAACACTAAACATTAAAATGGGATAAAATTATGTAAGTATAATAATATTCTAATCATTTCACTAAATTTATTAAAATAAATACATTTTACAAAATAATCCTTAACAAGATTACATGAAGTTGTCATTGGATTATTTAAATTCATACTAAAATATAAACAATTGTGTTTAATTAATTCCATACCATAATTTAATTAATTGATAAAAACACCATTAGTGTTGACAAATTTAAAAACCAAGAAAATTTTAAATATTCTCTCATTAAACTCATATAAAATTAATTTTTCACAAAATATGAAAATTTTAAGAATGCATAATTATTTGAAGATCAAAAATGGATTTTATCTACATAAATTTGTGAAATGAAAATATCATTTCAATTAAATTTTATAAAAAACATAGGATCCTATTTTCATTTTTCAAAACTATTTTTGAAATGAAAAGATAATATCCTCTGATACTAGTCTTAGTGAGATTAGTTTAATACTCATAAAGATTTAGATAATTTTGAAATGTGATTTTATTATTTTTCATTCTCAAAACCTAGTGGTTGTTTTATAAAATTTTTTTTATAAATATACCTATTTTAAAATACATATTTAACGTCTATTTGAAAACAAATATTACAAAATGAGAAGTTTTTCCCAAACGAATTCATAATAATTATAATATTTAAATAGAGTAAATTAATTCTAAATAATAGTTTACATCTTTTGGATTATAACTTTGAGAGAATAATAAAATATTATTTTTAATTATTTTACAATATTTATATATCTAATTTCTCATGATCCATTTGGTTATAGTGATATTTTAATATTTAGGGGGACAGTAAATGCCCATACACTATTTATAGTAGACAAATATAACTCTTCATGAATTTCCTCAATCTTGTTTGAATCATATAAATAACTAACAAATATTTGTATTTAAATTTTTTTTGTCAAATCTTTATGAGAAAAAAATTTTATTATTGAATTTCTAGTTTTAACAATAGAAATTATATCACCAATTATTTTGTTAACCATGTTGTATTTAATGAATTTTAATGTTTTATCAATATAGAGACTCTCCTCCTCAATTAATAAAATTATATTGAAATTTTCAGGTTCTATAGAGTTAAAATATCAAAACTCTTAACCAACATGGTCTAAAACATATTTTCTTTATTTTAAATTATTTTCATCAAATTTTACATGAAAATATTATTCAAATAATAATTAACTTTCTTATAAAAAGAATATTACCTAGTAGAATAATAATATCTAATTAAAAACCATCAATTGATAAACATAAAATGAATATTTAATATTAAAAAAGTTTACATTATGGATAAATACATTTAAATATCCAATTCTTTTATTTCTTTCCTTCTATATACCATAAGGTATTTTCATTATGAATGGTCTAAGAAAATTTCTATTAGAATGGTAAAAATTTGTATTAAAAAATTATTCCCAAATGTATTTTGGAAAATTATACTCATTTATCATTATCATATCCATTTCTTATAATCTATAATTTTTCATCTCTACTACACTATTTTTTTGTGGTGTCCGATAAACCATTTATTTACAATGCGTTTTTTAATTAAAAAATTTATTAATTTATAAATTTTATGATTATAAACCTCTATCTCTTTTAATTATTGAAATTATATTTCCCTTTTTATTTTGATTAAATATAAAAAATATAATTAATTTTTTCAAATATTATTATTTACGTGAAAAAAATAAGTCAATGAAAATTTGTAATAATATTATATAACAAAAAATTAAAATATTATCCTCCTATACTAGTTATTTTCATGTGGATAAATAGATCCAAATATAATAGTCTTTGAATAATTTAAAATTATACCTCATTAACTAATTTAAAATACTCCATATATATATATATTTCATTTTAAGCATGAATCATATGTATAGGTATTTCCTAGATTTAAATATGGAAAATCAATCAAATTTTGATTTTTTGACAGATTGTACAGAAATTATAAATAACAAATACTCTATATTTTATACCCCAAACCTTTATTTGGTTATACAGTATTCAAACATTTAACATTTTTCATTGTTAGTTAATAAAAAATGATTAAATAAATATTATACTTTTTCATTAAAATAAGAAAAAAAATTATCTTTGAAAACTATAAAGTTTTCATTTTTTTAATTTTACATTAATACTATCTTCATAAAGTCATGATATATTAATAAAATTTTATTTTAAACCTTAAAAAATTATGACTTTTGACCTTATTGTAGAATTTTAAATTTCAACTTCTCCAAAACCTCTAATGTTTCCGTTGTGTTATCCCCAAACATCCTGAAACCACAATTAATCTTTTTTAAAAATATAAATTTAGAGGTATGGTCAATCATATGTTGAGAGAATCCATTATTCATGTATCATTCTTCCTTTTTGACAATTCCGATGAAAATTCTATTTAAAAATATATCTATGATTTTTTAGTACCCGTGAAAACATGGGTCCAATTAGGTTAGAAAAATAATTATTGGGCACCCAAACATGTTTTAAACACATATTTGTAGTCAATAAAAATGATAATAAATTTGTGATAAAATCCTTAGGGTGGCTAAGAAATTACAAAATATCAAGGAACACACATTTTTGTATCAACTCATCCTTAGTTATATAAAACTTGTAACAAGGTAAACATTTAAACCTGAGGCCTTAAAATATAAGGCCTTGTTCATTTTTGGTAAAATAGTATCATATACAGGACCAATTTTACTTTTATTTATATTACTCATGCATTAAATTTCATCATAATTTTACATTCCATAATAAATCATAAAAAATTAGATTTCAATAATTTCAATTTCAATACTTAGATTAAGATTTTCTTTCCAAATAGAATTGAACTTAATTTCATGATATTCATCATAATTATATTGATAATACATATGTATGTTATTTTAAATCTAAATAAGTTTGAAGTGAGAATATTATTTTTTATTTGACGTTTTTATACATTTTTCATTTCATTTAAGAAGTTTCTCAATTCAATTATCAATATTGTTCAGTTAAATATGATTAGAATTTAAATCTTCAAATAAAAATTCCTTAATTTTTATTTTTTAGGTAGAACGCACTATTTTTTTAATTATAATTACTTTATGTTTACCATTAAGAACCTTGTTTAAACAATTAGTTTTCTATATATAATTATTTAACCACTAGATTTCGTTGTAAACATGATCTTTAATGGGTTTTTTATAATTTTTATTAAATGAAGAAGAATAATAAAATTCACTAACCTGGTATGATGAAAACATTTAATATATATTTTCCATACACATTTTAGAACATGATTGTTTAAACAAATTGAAATCCCCCATAAAATGCCACACATATTCTATGAATTTATTTATTTCTATTATATTTTTTTCACTTTTTATCATCATTCAAAGGCTATGTTGAATTTATTTTTAATGTTACCTCTTTTCATAACTCAAAAATTAATAATATCCCCCAATATTCCAACTCATTTAGAGTTTTATAGATTCATCTTTGAATGTATTAGAAAACATAGTATAAGAAACATAGTGGGATATAAATGACATGAAATTCCTATATAGGGAAATTGTCTATTGGGAACATTATTTGCAACCATTATACCAGAATGCATGGGAAATAGGTGAAACCAAAGGTAGAGGAGCTCGATCTCGATGATCAAAGGGGAACACACATTGAATGTAGTTTCATTATAGAATCCATCATGAAATAAATATCTATATAATATTAAATAAGAAACTCTTTTCAAGACATTAAAAAATAGTACCACCATATGAAATGAATATATAAATGAAAATTGTTATAAAATACAATATATATGACCAAAAATATACCAACTAATTGCCGCAAGGTCAACACCATGTGAATATCTAGTTATAACAATTACAACATATTTGTATATATATTGAATTAAAATAAATATATTGAAACTTTAAAATATTTATATAGTGACATAATTCTTTTATAGATATTATTACCTTATTTTTAAAATAAATACCCATTAAATACAAAAAATGGATCAAAAGTACTATTTTGTTTTGGAATATTTTCTAGAAAAATAGATAACATGAAACTAAAATAAAACAACTTATTTTACTCTCAATAATGAGATCCAAAATAGCTTTAAGATCCTAAAATTATATAGGAGACTTGGTGAATACATAGACATAATGGGTGAGCGAAAAACCTTATTTGGGGAATGAAAATGGAAATGAAGCAAAACATACGAATTAGGAGGCATAAAATGATAACATAAAAGACAAGGCTAATGAATAATTATATATATTAATAATTTAGATAGCATACAAACATATATTTATGGACACATATTAAAACATAAAAAACATAACACATGATATAAACCTATGTCAAGGCAAGCCACTAAGGTAATGTCACACGGTTAACAGAGTCTCATCATGGAATATTCTCACTCCATAATCCAATACATATCACCTATTGAGACAAAAACCTTACCAATTGAATTGGATCACTATATGTGTTAATCGATCATAACATATACAATCATATTCTGTATAGAGACCCCATCTCTTTAACATATTATTACATAATTAACCAACAATTACAAGCCAAAGGTCATAAAGCCAAATTTCTATGAAAGATTGGGTGCATAATTAAACATCATGAATCCCAAACTAAAAACATCTTTTATTTAATATCTATAAAGAATTACTAAATTCAATTGATCTATAACATCTGTATAGGTTAACCTATGGAATACATGAACAAATGTGATGAGCTAAAAAGTCCCATAAATAAAAAAGCACAAGAATAAAACATAGAACCTTGGTTAGAAGGAAAAATATGATGGAATAAAAGGTCTATAACATGAATAAAAATAAAGAATAATAACATGTCTAACATAGGGACATATAATAAAGGAATCATAATAATGTGGAATCAATATATAACATGACATAGACAAGATTCAAGGTTAGTTTCCTAGACAATATAACCTGGTGGACAAATTCCTATAATGGCATCAGGTTCACACCCTATACCAACGTGATTTCTCATGAGACTAAACATTACCAAATTAATTAGAGTTCTATATCAGATAACCCATCGTAAAATTTTCATTAATATGTATTCCACATAAATAATAAACATAAGGGTTACCCATGGAATGAAATGGGTATCATAGTCATGTCACAAGGCATAAAAAATTAGCAAATCATAAATGATTCCATTAAAGACTGAATTAAAAACATAAATGTAAATTAATAAGGTAAAATAGTCCTGGATAAGGATAATTTATTTACAATTTAATGGAAGCACGTAAAATGAGTGTTAAAGAAACTTTATAAATGAAATATTTTAGTGCGGTTTCAGGAAAATGTTAAAGATAATTTAAAGGAGAAAGTAAATATTTGTTTTCCTAAAACTGGAAATGAACCAATATATTTTTTCATGATAAAATGATTTATTTTATAAAAATAATTGTGGATTAATATAGATTATGGTTATCAATTTTATGTGGGTATGAAATTGGGATGTTCCTCTGAATCATGTTTGCTTATCAAAATAAATTAAAGAGGGAACCATTTCAGAACACATATTACCTCATCAAGGAGGAATTATATGATCTAGATACATTTTTTTGGAAAAAATAAATATAATTCAAAATAATTATATATAAATAATTTATAATGAAATTGTTTTAAGGAAATAAAAAGAGTAACCTAATGGTAAAATTGGAGGTTCGGGTAGAATTCCTTACAATATATCTAAAACAGTTATGTACACGAACCTAATGTCCTATATATTAAAATTAAATCCATTTTTTAAGTAATTAATAATCCTTTATATAATTAATTTATTTAGTATAATTTGATTATGTTTATTTATGGAATTTTTTGTTTGTTATAGTATTCTATTTCATCATTTTTGTGTGCTCATTTTCTTAGTTTTCATAATCGGTTTTCTTGTATATGAATATGGAAGTTCATGTAAAATGGAAATAGAAATTCAGAATTGAATTTAAAAGTTATTATTGAAAATATATAAGGTCAAATGGTTGTATAATTTTTTTTAATTTGGGATGAGGATTAATCATTAGTTAATATGTTAGTGATAATCATTTGGATTACTTTGGGTAGTTTTCGCTCACAAAAAAAATTGTTTTGCGTTATTATTTAACAGAATGTCTCTAAAATTATTATAGAACATACATTGGTTTTAATACATATATTATAATTTTTTTCAACAATAAATTTTTTTTTAACACCATTTCGGGTGTTAATTAAAAAAAACTTGACATCGTTAAAGGTGACAAATTAACACCTCACAAAAGATGTTTTCGTTTTTAGAATAAAAGGGAGAGAGGAGGGGTTTAATAATGGATTATTAAATTATTATATTAAAATTAAATTATTTTTGACGTAGTATATTTATCATACCATTTGGATTAGTTGAGGTGAGGATATAATAATAAAATAACATGAAAAAAATTTAAAGAAAACAAAAGAAGAATTTTCCTCTTAAATTTATTCACCTTGAAAGCATCCTTATGGAAAATGTTTTGTTGTTTTGATGAGACCAACAACACCTGGATGTGGAGGAGGGGTTTGGGGAGAGTATGAGGAATAATTATAACAATGATAAAATCTTGTAAGGTTTGAGGTAAGCAATTGGTGAGGGTGGTATTGGTAGTGTAGAATAGTGGTGTTTTCTGTATCTTCCTGGTTCCAGGTGCCACTCAACGGGTGCCCCGAACCCGGTTCACCACATGTCCTCAAGAGCATTTCCCCAAAAACCAGAGGCTACTGACTAGAAGCAAGAGCCCAGGTCTGATAGTGGGGAAACTATGCCCTCATTTTTCAAATTTTAGCGTAGGGGAATAAAATAAAAAGCATACAACAACATCAGAATCCATAATCAATACACATTTTATATAACAACTATAGTAAAAGATAACCTACCAGTTATATTGTTTTGATGCAACATGTCTCAAGTTCTAAAAAAATAGCCAGAACATGTTACATAGCAGTACGATACAATGCAGAGCACAAAAAAGAGAAACAAAATAGTCGATAGCATCGCGAGCCTTAGCCCGGTCCCATGCTCCCCTACTCCTCAGTAGTAATAAAATACCTATATAAGGACCCTTTCCATTATCTACACCTGTATAAACATAATCTGTTTGGGCCCAAAATCATGACCCAGATAGGGTGTGAGAAATAAATCCCAGTAGGCACCCACCAAAGGCCCATTCCCAACTGTGTGAAATCATGAAACAATAGTTTGCAGTAGTAAAATGAAATAAAGTAAGTTGTACAGAAGGTAACTAACTTAACCAGTTATATTGACATTTTAGTATCCATTTAATCTTTAAATTTAAAATATCACCTCAATGATATTCTATGTAAACATACAATGTCCTCAAACATGTAAACCCCCACCCTTAGGTAAAGAGAATCCAACCATAAGATTCTGGCCACAACCATACGGATATTGCCCACGGGCGTAAGAAGTGTCACTCACAGGAACAGAATCAACTGCCCACAGGCATGGAAGGAGTTTCCCATAGGTTAAATAGTACAGTACCCACAGGCTAATCACCACACTTCCCTCAGGCTAAACAGGTAATCGGGCCATGACCAACAAGTAAACAAGAAATACACAAGCAATTAATCTCAAGGTAATTCTACAATCATTACTTTAAAGGCATACCCTCGGGTATCCAGTCCAAATGGCTAAACAGAGGAACACACCCCCGTGGTGGTCTTGGATCCAAGCAATGATCCCAAACAGAAGTTTATTATCAAAATTAATTACCTATTCAATTCTAGGTATTTAAAATAGTCATGGCCTCAGCCACACGACACCCCAACATGGGTTAATGGCACAATGGTACACAAAACGCACAACAGCTGAAATATTAACACCAAGACACCTACCTTAAATGCCCCTGATCAGTATACTTGAATGGAATTCCATGAATCATACTAGAATGAGGTTGGTCTGAGGTGAAATAAATATCCCTTAAACGAAAATAATATCCTTATGGAAAATAATTGGTAAGAACGACTCTAGGATAAGGGAGAACTCACCCGTGCGGTTCCAGGGAGATCAACGGTGCAAAAAACAGATTCCCGGCGTGTGCTCGGCGGATCTCCAAATCTCTAGCCTCCACTCCCTCTCCTTCCTCTGGTTCTAAGCCTTCCCTATAAACAAAGGGAGTCTATTTCCCATTTTATGTGGAAAAAAGTACACGTCATATATTTCCAAGTACACGGCGTGTACATCCCATTTTTTTAACTATTCCCCTGGCAGTTTCCCGCCATCGTGGCACTGTACATCTCCCGACATGACTACACTGTGTGTCTTCTTGAGTACATGGCGTGTTCTGTCACACAGGTGGACACCGCCTTACTATTCGCCTGCCGACAGACTACACAGAGTGTAAAGGACCACTACACGGCGTGTAGTCGGTTCTACACCATTCATCATCGATATGAACACACTCCTCGTGTACTTATCCCACACGGCCAACAGTATACGGTGTGTGGAAAAGTATTTGGTGTGTACTTCCAAAATATGGGATTTTCCCCCATTTTCCTTACTTTCTCAAAAACACATAAGGAAAAGAGAAAAGAAGAAACCTGTACCTCAAAAATAAGAACTGGGTTCTTACATTTTCTCATTATTTTAATCATTAGTTTATTATTTTCGCTCAAGATCAATAATATTATTCATTAAATTCACTAAATACCGTAACTAGTGCATGTGAGTTCTAACTAATGGTGATTACATCATCCTTACATCAATAATGACTCAAAAACATGTATTTATCATTTATTATAAATTATCATATTTTACTAATCACCAAAAATTCATAAATTTTATAAAAATCCCAATAATCCACCATACCATTTTTCAATGCGATGAATTCAAAAATGTACTCTATTTTATGAAAATAATTTTCAAAATTTGAGAATTATAATTTTTAATTAAAATCATCATTTACTCCAAAAAAATTATTCATCGTTACATTCTTCCCCATTATAAAATTTCTCCCTCGAAATTCCATTTTACCTATTTTGTGGTAAGTATGTGAGGGTACTTCTCATTAATCACATTTTCTGGTTCACATATTGCCTCTTCATGCTTTATATTATTCAATAATACTTTGACCAGGTGAGTAGTTTTATTTTGTGGAACTTTATCTTTATGGTCCAAGGTCTTTAGTGGATGCTCCTCATAAGAGAGAACATTCTCCAATTACATCACCTATAAATTTCACACATATGAAGGATCCAGTGCATCAGCTACTGCATTACCTTTACCAGGTGTGTAGGCAAGCTCAAAATCAAAGGACTGTAGGTATTCGACCGACCTTCGCTGCCTCAGATTCAAGTCACACTGCGTAAAGATATACAAGAGATTTTTGTGATCGGTAAAAACCACAAAATGCTCTCCCAAGAGGTAATGTCTCCAACAGTGCAACACATGCACAACTACAGCCAACTGGAGATCATGTGTCGGGTAATTCCTCTCATGTGGCCTCAACTACTGAGAACCGTACGCAACCACTCGATCACCCTACATCAACACTACTCCCAGCCCAATACCAGATGCATCATAGTAAACTATATAGCTTTTCCCTTGCTCTGGGAGTATCAAGACTGGTGTTGATGTCAACCTTCCCTTCAGGTCCTGCAAGTCTGTCTCGTAAGCTTCCTACCAAATGAACTTCATACCCTTCTTAGTCAAAACTGTCAATGGCGCTGCTAAGTGGGAGATGTCCTGTATGAAGCGTTTGTAATAACCAGCCAGCCCTAAGAAACTCCGTATCTCAAAAAAAATTCTTAGGCTGCTCCCAGGAAACTACTGCTCTCACCTTCTCTGGGTATACTACAACTCATGACTCTGAGATGATATGACCCAGGAAGTGAATCTGGTCCATCCAAAAGTGTCACATTGAGAGCTTATCATATAGCAGGTGATCTCTCAGTGTACTCAATACGATCTCAAGATGGGTGACATGGTTGTGTCAAGTGTGAGAGTACACCAAGATTTCATCCACGAATACTACCACAAAAGAATCCAGATGAGGATGGAACACCTGATTCATCAGATCCATGAAAACTGATGGCGCGTTCGTGAGTCCAAATGGTATAACCAAATACTCATACAGACCATATCTGCTCTGAAAAGCTGTAAGTGGTATATTTGATGGTCTCACGCGCAGCTAATGATATCCTGATCTCTGGTCAATCTTCGTGAACACTTGTTCTCTGCAAAGTTGATCAAAAATATCATCAATATTTGGAAAGGGATATCGGTTCTTGATTTTCAACCGGTTCGGCTTTTGATAATCCACACAGAGTCTGATGGTACCATCCACTGATTTCGTAAAACGGACTGCAGAACCCCAAGGAGAAGTACTGGGTTGGATGAAACCCTTTGCCTGTAACTCCTCTAACTTCCTCTTGAGCTCCTGTAACTCTGGTGTAGCCATCCTATAAGGAGTAATGGACATCGGTGCTGCCCCTGGAACATGCTCAATAGAGAAATCCACCAATCGCTCTAGAGGTAGACCTAAAAAGTCCACCAGGAAGATATCCCTGAAACAAATCTACCACTGGAGTGAAATATGTCTGAAAAGTCCCTTGATCATCTAGGTATAAGCTCACAATCTGGGTTGTGACTCCACATCACCCACGATGCTCTAGTCCAGCTCGACTCGCCTGAACATCTCATTCACCCTTGTAGAGAAACTCTCCGCCCTCGAGTGACATGAAACTCAACCTGCAATGATAGCAATCTAAAAAATCTCGAATGGGAACCAACTAGTCCATCCTGAGAATGACATCATAAGCTGTCATCTCTAAGACATAGAGGTCCCAAAGAAGGTGACACCCCCAACCTCAAGGGGGCACTCCTCGCACTGATTCACACCAGCCGTTCTAGTCCCCAACGGAGTGTCTAGCATCATGACAGAAGAGGAAAAAGAAACACAGAGCCCAAGGCTCTCCACAATGGGTACAGATATGAACCAATGTGTAGCACCCATATCGAAAAGTACTGAAGATAAGACAGACGCTACTAGAATAGTACCTCTGACAGTAGAAGGCCTGTGATCCAGCTCTTACTGGGTCTGTTGCACTGCATATGCCTACCCAGTGCTGTGGCCCTGCAACACAGCCTGGCTACCCTAAGGTGTCCCTCCCTTCTACCTCTGAGATCCTGGTGTCTGGCTACCATGGCCATGACCACCATCTCCTCCCGTACTCCCCTGATGTATTCTAGTTCCCTGACTAGTAAGAATCCACTGGTCCTGCTCCCGTATGAGGAGTCTGCACAGAACCTCTCTCACTAGAAACTGGTGGAAATGCCCTACAGAAGCGATGCAGATGACCCAACCTGCCGCAATCTCGACACTCCACTGGGTCTCGTGAACACTGTGGAATCTTGTGCCCCTATCTACCACATTGGTAGCACATGACCTGGCCACCTGAAGCATTCTTCTGGATGGTACTTCCACCCTGAGAGAAGTCCATCTATCTTTTCCTCTTACTAGTAGAAATAGTACTAGAAACTGGTGTTGAATCGCCCTGGCCCACGCCACTAGCTTCCAGCATGTTCCTCTCTATAATCCGCGCATGATTCACAATAGCATGTACTGAAGGAAACCTGAAAACATTCACCAGTGCTAAGATGTCTTATCGTAGACCATCCTCAAAGTGTCTGTCCCTCAACGTCTCATCACCCACCAGAACGGGTGCAAAACGCTGAAGCTTGGTAAAGCGAGCAGAATAATCCATCACCGATATAGCGCCCTGCTACAGATTCATGAACTCTTGAGCTCTATATGCTCTCAGCGTCTCTGGAAATAAGAAGTCATAGAATACTGCCTGAAAATCTTCCCACGCCATGTCCCTATGATGCTTTGTCTCGGTGGTAACATCACACCACCTCTTTGTGGAATCACGCAGCATATACGTCATGAGCATGACCCTTCCCCTTGGAGGCGTCTCAAGATGCTTGAAGATAGTCTTCATAGACCCCAACCAAGTCTTCGCAGCCTGTGGTCTACCATCCTCTAAAAACGTAGGCGGATGTGGGTGTTGGAAGATATGAGTCAACTCATCCATAGATGTGGCAGCCTGCGGTGCTCCCTGAAAGGTCTTCATGCACTGCATAAAGCCTTCACAAAACTGCGCCTCCACGCCTATATCCGGTATAACCGCGGGCGCCATGCCACATCTGTCTCTGCTGTTGGATCCACTGGTAGCCCATGGCCCACCATCTCTGGAGTATAATCGTTTCCACTCTCCTGGTGAACAATGCATGGTCGTCTTGGCGGCATGACACTACAAGGTCAAAAACATGCCTTAGATTCAAGATTATCAAGACTAAAAGTGACGGAACCATGAAGGGAACCAGAGGAAGAATGCATTTCACGATTTTAAAAACAAGACTATATGGCATGTATAATGACTACATGGAATGTACTTGACTTATCTTCCCCTACCCGGGTCCTTCTACAAGGATAAGCCACACGGCTCCCGTTGAAAAAAACATACACGGCGTGTATATCATCTACACGGCATGTATGGTGTAATTTTCCAACTTCCAGTGTCATTTGTGACACAGCTGTCTACCCGGCTTGACACTACAGGGCATGTTTCACCAGCACACAGCATGTACACCACCCCATTTCCCCAGCCACACGGTCAAGTCCACACGGTCTGTCATCGGACAAGACTACAAGGTGTGTCCCAGAGGTACACGACGTTTACTAGATGAGCTTCACCGACCTGTTTTGTTAGTTACCCAGCCGGACAAACGTCTCACACTACACGGCATGTTCTATATGCTCACGGCGTGTACTCAAATGTATTACACCGACCCGTGTTGTTAGTTACACAACCGGATCCCAGGTCAGACTACACGGCATGTTCTCTAGTGGACACAGCATGTATGTATTAAGGTCTCCTTCGTCTGTGTTGTTAGTTACACGGGCGGACTCTGGGTCAACACTACACGGTGTGTACAGCATCTACACAGTGTTTTCTCCCCAAGCTCTTCCCTTCCCTATGCCGCCGCCCACACGGTTTGTGACATGGGAAGATACTACACGACGTGTACTTAGGGAACACGGTGTGTACTCAAAAATTTTATTTTTATCCCTGAATAGAAGACCATACACGGCGTGTTTAAAGTACTACACGGTGTGTATACTGGATTTTCCAGACAGTATGCCTCAGAAACTTCTCCAAAACCCAGAAATTACCAGAAAACAACACCTAAGTGTCAAATTCTGACCCATGAGGGCCCATACTCCCCACGAATCAAAGTTTGACATCTTATCTGTGATATAACAAAATAAACAGATAATGATCTGCAAAAGTCCAGCCAATGATGGCCCATACTCCCCAATAACCAAAGTTTGGTGTCCATTCTTTCTACAAGTTTATACAACAGTATCCTATCTCGTAGTAGGTATTTATCATGCAGCTATCACAACAGCATGTTTTTCTAGCACAGCAACTATCATAACAACATGCACTTTCTAATGCACAAACATGGCATGGAAACTATGCATGTAATGTGATTCCTAGAATGTTCCTAAATGATGCATGAGATGGCATAACCTCATCTCATCGGGTTGCAACTAAATAGAACCCATAGATAAATATAAACAGCACAATCACAAGTGTGTCACCCAACGGTGAAATCAAATCAACTGTAAAATTTGCAAAATCAAAATAATTTCAAAAATATGACGTAGACTGGCTTTTCCCAGTACACGGGTTAGCTATGCCCAGCCACAGCTTATTAACAACTACCGTTCTCGTCCTATCCCTGAATAAGGCTCCAAATAGTAAGTCAAGGATAGAACATCCTTTCATACCACTTTGTAACGTCCCGGTTCCGGGTGCCACTCAACAGGTGCCCTGAACCCGGTTCTCCATAAGAAGTTAAGCACATTTCCCCAAACACCAGAGGCTACCGACTAGCAGTAAGGGCCTAGATCTGATAGTGGGGAAACTATGCCCTCATTTGTCAATGTGTAGCGCAGCAGATTAAAATTAAAAGAATACAACAATAACAGAAGCTATAATCCATACACATTTTATATAACAACTGCAGTAAAAGATAACCAACCAGTTATTTTGATATGATGCAACATGTCTCATGTTCTAATAAAATAGCCAGAACATGTTACATAGTAGTACAATACATTGCAAAGCACATCAAAGCAAAAAAAAATAGCTGGTAACATCGCGAGCCTATGCCCGGTCCCATGCTCCACTACTCCTCAATAGCAATCAAATACTAGTATAAGGACCCTTGCCCTTATCTACACCTATAGAAACGTAATCTTTTTGGGCCAAAAATCATGACCCAAACAGGGTGTGAGAAATAAATCCCAGTAGGCACCCCCCAAAAGCTCGTGCCCAACTATGGGAAATCATGAAACAATAGTGTGCAGTAGTAAAATACAATAATGTAAGCATTACTGAAGGTAAATAACCTAACCAGTTACATTGTCATTTTACTATCCATTTAATCTTTTAATTTAAAATATCACCATAATGACTATTCTATGTAAACAACCAATGTCCTCAGAAAAGTAAACCCCCACCCTCAGGTATAGAGAATCCAAACATAAGAATCTTCCCACAGGCATACAGATATTTCCCACGGGCATAAGAAGTGTCAACTACAGGCACAGAATCAACTGCCCACAGGCACGGAAGGAGTAGCCAACAGGCTAAATAGTACAGTGCCCACAGGCTAATCACAACACTGCCCTCAGGTTTAACAGGTAACTAGGCCATGACCAACATGTAAACAAGTAGTAAACTAGCAATACCTCTCAAGGAAATTCTACAATCATTACTTTAAAGGCATACCCTTGGGTATCCTGGCCAAATGGAAAAACAGAGGAACACACCCCCAGGGTGGTCCTGGATCCAAGCAACGATCCCAAACAGCAGTTAATTATCAAAATTAATTACATATTAAATTCTAGGTATTTAAAATAGACATGGCCTTAGCCACACAACACACCAACATGGGTTCATGGTAGAACGGTACACAAAATGCACAATAGTTGGAATATAAACACCAAGCCACCTACATTAAATGCCCCTGATCAGTATACTTGAACAACGTTCCAAGAATCGTCCTAGAACGAGGTAGATCTGAGGTGAAAGAAAACTCGCTTAAACGAAAATAACTTCCTTATGGAAAATAATTGGTAAAAAACTCTAGGAGAAGGGAGAACTCAACCGTTTGGTTCCAGGGAGATCGACGGTGCAGAAAATGGATTCCCGAGGTGCGCTCGGCAGATCTCCAAAGCTCCGGCATCCCCTCGCGCTCCTTCCTCAAGTTCTAGGCCTTCCCTGTGAATAGGGGAGGCTACTTCCCATTTTATGTGAAAAAAAAAGTTCATGACGTTTATTTTCAAGTACACTCCATGTATATCTCATTTTTTTAACTGTTCCTTTGGCGGTTTCCCGCCAACGTGGCACTGTACATCTGCCGACATGACTACAAGGCATGTCTTCTTGAGTACACAGTGTGTTCTGTCACATAGTTAGCCACCTCTTTACTATTCTCCTACCGACTGACTACACTACATGTAAAAGGACCACTACACGGCGTGTAGTCGGTTCTACACCCTTTATCGCCGACATGGCCACACGCCCCGTGCACTCATCCCACACAGCCAACAGTACACAGCGTGTGGAAAAGTACACGGCGTGTACTTCCAAAATTTGGGATTATTTTCTATTTTCTTTCATTCTCAAAAACACTTAAGGAAAAGAGAAATGAAGAAACTCGTACCTCAAAAATAAGAACTGGGTTCTTACATTTTCTCAGTATTTTAATCATTACGTTATTATTTTGGCTCAAGATCAGAAATATTCTTGATTAAATTCACTAAATACAGTAACTAGTGCACATGAGTTCTAACTAATGGTGATTACATCATCCTTACATCAATAATGACTCAAAAAACATTTATTTATCATTTATTATAAATTATCATATTTTATTATTCACCAAATATTCATATATTTTATAAAAATTCCAAAAATCCACCATACCATTTTTCAATGTTATGAATTCAAAAATTTACTCCATTTTATGAAAATAATTTTCAAAATATGAGAATTATAATTTTTTATTAAAATCATCATTTACTCCAATAAAATTATTGGTCGTTACATTCTTCCCCCTTAAAAAATTTCTCCCTCAAAATTCCATTTTACCTATTTTGTGTAGGTGAGGGTACTTCTCATTAATCACATTTTCTGGTTCACATATTGCCTCTTCATGATTTATATTATTCCATAATACTATGACCAGGTGAGCAGTATTATTTTTTAGAACTTTATCTTTATGGTCCAAGGTCTTCGGTGGCTACTCTTCATAAGAGAGAATATTCTCCAATTACATCACCTCTAAATTTCACACATACGAAGGATCTAGTATATACTTCCACATGAGGGATATATGGAATACGTCAGGTACATGAGACATGGTATGTGGATGTATTAGTCGATAGGTCGTGGCTCTAACATGATCAAGGATCTTGAGGGGGACAATGTGCCTAGGATGTACTTTACATTATTCCCAAATATCATGATCCTCATCCACTGAGAAATTTGGAGAAATACCATATATCCATACATAAACTCGATGTCTCATCAAGAATTTTTTTCATAACTCTTTTTTCGACTTCATTCTATATTGATGTGATGCTTAATGGTTTTCACCTTTTATACCATTTCATCGACCATTTCTAGTCATGTCATATTAAATTCACCAAATTCATCCTAGCACACTAATTTTCTACATCGTTTCCCATGGATTGATTAATACGGATCCATTTGGATGCTCAATTGGAAAAAAATAGAGAACTCTACTTGGGGAAGTTGTTGGTCCATTCCTCCTTTGAGGCCCAATAACTTGCCCTAAAATTGTCTTCTAGTGTCTAAATAATCCACTTAGATTGGCCATTATTTTGAGGATGATTGGTCATACTAAAGTTCAGATCAATTCTTAGATCATATTGAATACTTTTCTAGAACATTGAGGTGAATCTTGAATCTCAATAGGATATAATCCATTGTGGTACTCCATTATGCCTTACCACTTCTTCGATGTATAATCATGCATGTTCATCCAGTGAGAAGCCCTCTCGAATTTTGATAATGTGAGCTTCCTTGGTATTACAATCCATAATAACCCATATATCATTATTTCTAATAAATTACCTTGAAAGTCTAGTGAAAAAGTCCATGGTAATGTTCTCCGACTTTCATGTTGGTATGGGTAGTGGCTGCATTATCCCCATAGAATTTTGTCTTTCAGCCTTCAATTACTGACATACCAGGCACATTAAAATATATTCGAAAATCTCCTCTTCATATTTTACTTCCAATAGTTCTCTCAAAGATCTCGATGAATCTTTTTTCTCCCTTTGTGAATATTGAATGTTTATCTATGTGCATCATTTAGAAGCCCCTTATTTATCTCTAGAAAAAATGGTACACATAATCAGGACCCAAGTCTTATGATTCCATCCTTGTTGATCTTGAACTCAGAGGAATTCCCATTTCTGATAGCTTCAACCCTTTTATGAATTTCAACATCATTAATTTGATCATCCATTTTTTTTTCTTAAGGGATGGTTGAGTGATCATTTAAGAAAGGATTAATTATTTTCTTTCCTTAACAATTCCCATGTACATCCATCGAAGGTATAAGAAGATTGTATCCTTCTCCATTCTCATCATAGATAATTAATTAGGATCTATTCTGCATATATCATCCACTCCCATATTTGGAATACCAATATAGTAGTGGATTGAGCAGTTATAATCCTTGATAATCTCTAACCATCTTTATTGGATCATATTAAGCTCTTTCTTTGTGAATATATATTTGAGTCTCTAGTGATCAGTATATACCTCACACTTCCCCCTATAGAGATAATACCACAATATTGTCACATGAAAGTCATAGCTATAAACTCTAAATCACATCTGGGATAGTTTTTATCATTAATTTTTAACTTCCTTTATGAGTATCATATCAATTTATAATTTTTTATTAGTAAAAATTCTAAGCCTTCATTTTAATAATAAATTTACACCACATAGAGTTCCCAATGTTTTGAATGTTTGAGTACTAGTGAGGTGATAATCCTATCATTCAACACTTTTACATAGTCTTCACTTTCACCATTCTATACAAACATTTCTCCTTTTCGAATCATATTTGTTAGTTGGTTTCACAATCATGATATGTTCTTCACAAAGAGTCAATAATACCCTCCTAGATCATAGAAAATACGGATCTCTATTACAGATGTTTTCATGGGCCACTCATTAATTTCCTTGGTTGTGGAAGGGTCCATAGATATTCCATTTCTGGTGATAAAATACCCTAGGAATGATAATTTCTTCATCTAGAGCTCATAATTACTTAACATTGCATAAATTTTTTCCCTCATCAAAGTATTTAGTAAAGTATTCAAATGCTCATCATGTTTCTCCTCACTCGTGGAATATATCATAATATCATCATTAAAGGATACTAAATGTATTTTGAGGTAATATATAAACACATTTTTCATTAAATACATTAAAAGTTCAGAAGAATTAGTGAGTCTTAAGGTCATCACTATGAACTCATAATGTCAATACCTCATTCAAATTGTAGTATTGGAAATATATACTTTACTCTCCATTACTTAATGGTATCCTAATTGATGATCCAACTTAGAGAAATAACTGGCCCCACATAGATAATTGACCAAGTCACTTATCTGTAGTAGGGAATACTTGTTCTTTATCATGATTTTATTGAGCTCATGATAATAAATGAAAAAGTTAATTGATCCATCTTTTTTCTTGAAAATGATGACTAGTTCATCCAATGGTGAAGCACTATGTCGTATAAAACCATTTTTTATATTCTCTTATAACTTGTTCTTCAATTCTTCATTCACAACGGTGGTTATTCTATAAGATTTATTGGATGTCGGAATAGATCCAAGAATATATTCAAGTGGTATCTCAACCCCTCGATCTTGAGGAAGATAAGGAAACTGTTTGGGGAACGCAAAAATGTAGTCCCTCATAGTGGGATTGCCTTTGAGAATTGTTCTCTAATTATTCTCAATCAATTGACCAAGATATACTTTCTTATAAGTAAAAACTATCCATGCTTGAGATAGTGATTCTGAATATGATTCATCATCCTCGTTACACTTGTAATGAATTGGATGATTTTTTATGATGTGAAGAGTGGTATCCAGTTCTTGAAAGTTGATATTAGACGTATATAAACATAGTCAATCCACACCAAAAATAGTATCTAACTCTACCAAAATGAGTATGCAAATATTTTCTTGGAGGTTCGGTTAATAGTCATTTATTGGGGAGGAGTTATATACTTTGGATGTAATAATATCCTCCTTTTTTGTTCTTATATTTTACTAAAACTCTATATTTTTATGTGGTGATTAAATAATTCTACTAAACTTGTAAGATATGAAAAATTCATAAAACCAGAATAAAATAGTACATTCTCTATTCTTTAATGAATGTCTGGTGTACCTTTCACCACATCATTGTCTGGATCCACCTCAGTAGTAGAGATAGAATATGGCATTCCATATGTCCTTGGAGGCTTTTTTTTGTTGATTACCTCTAAAACCCTTGTGTTAGGGTAATGTCTTTCCTAATGCACATGCTCCTTGAAGTTGAAACATTGCATTATAGGTTGATTATTGATTTTAATCTTCCATTATAATTCCAAATTTGTGGGATTATTCATATCATGCTAATAGTTATTAGACACATTCTCTTCACTTAAATGATGTAATCATGTATTTGTTCCATTTAAGCATTTTCCATGATGCTTCTTCCCACAATTTTGACATGGGGAAGTTGGGTATCCTTTCCACCATGGGATTTTTCTATTGGTCAACCCATATTATACTTCATTTTCCACTATTTCCCATTTTCCCATGAGACCACTCAAAATTCTCTAATCTCTATTTCAACCGAGCATAATGGAAAATCATCTTATAGCTCCAAAAGTCCGGAATCACCAATGATCTTCAAATACTCAACATTAATCATGTAAATATGACATTATCCGTTCTATTTTTTTCATGAAAAAATAGATGGTGTATCTTACAAGCCCTTGGAAGTTTTCATTATATTCCCTGATACACTCATCTTCTATTTTATTCAGTCAGAGGAACTCCCTTTCCATTTAAAGATGAAGGGTTCGGAGAAAATATTTACAAAAATATATTTTCTTCAAATCATAACATTCCATAAAATCAATTTACACTTTAGGTTTGGTGTTCTTGATCAGTGTCCACCACTGATTAGCTTCCCTAATAAAATGAAAAACTGCCAATACAAATTTCTCTTCTTCAGATCACTATATTACAGATAATATGATCTAAATAGAGTTAATAGAGTTTTCTGTGGGGAGGGTATTAGCATATCCACTAATCATGGGAAGCCATTTCGCATAAAGGATTCAACCAAAAAATTCTCTCTCTTAGGATAAGGAGGGAATTCCACATTATTCAAGTTATTATTCAAAACATGATCTAGTTGAGAAAGTACTACCATGAAGTTTTGATCTTTTATTCCCAGCATATTATTCATTTAATTAGATCAATCATCGAATTGCATATCACATTTATTTCTGGAACATGGTCTTATATTTACATCTATTAAATAATAAAAATAATGTAAAATTAGGAGCATGAATAATTAACTAATAAGAATATTAAATGAATCTTTAAACATATAAAATATAAAATTGTAAATGAAAATTATATCCTAACTTCTGATTTCATGGGTTCAATCAAGTTTATATGTATCCTAACATATATTATTATGGGTATTTTTTAATTCCCTTTACAATGGATCATAATGATCTTATGAATTAACAAAAGCATATCACTCTAGAGTGTCAAACCAGGTTAATAGTAAGGCCATTTCTATGTACCAAGATACACGAAGTCATTCCAGGAACAAATTTTTCAGTGTTTTTACTCTTATGTAGACCTTTCCTAGAACCACATCCACTTGTAGTATCCAGACAGAAATTTATTTTCTTAATAGATAACTTACTCTTCACTAACCAAAATTTAGGGTTTTTTTTCTCATACTTATTCTTATCCCTACATCTTTCTTTAATGTTTTCTAGTCCTAATCCAAAAAATACAAAACATATTTATATGATGAAAACTATAGAAACCCTATCATTTTTCACATATTATTAAATAATTAAATAACAATTATAATCAAATTGTTGAAAATTATAGTGTATTATTAGGATTAGGTACATAACTAAACATAAGGATACCCAAAATAAAAAACATATTTTATTTAATCTCATTAATGATCTACTAACTTCAATTTTGATCTTAAATATATATTGGATAACCTGGGGAATACATGAACAAAAGGTATCAGGTAAAATTCTTCATAAGGAAAAAATAATTGGAATAAAACATAGCACATAGGTTATACGGAATAACATGATTGCATAAAAGTCATGGAAAATGAATAAACATAAAGAATAATAACATCTATAACATGGGAACATGTTATAATTGCATCATAGGAATATTGAATCGACATATAACATGACATAAACATCATTCAAGGCTGTAACACCCCATCATTTTGTGAAATATTATTTTTAAATTATTTTTATATTATTGATATTTTTCATTTCATGAAATAATGAAAATAGTTTTTTAAAAATTAAATCACAATGATTGGATTGAGTTATAAACAAAACTAAGTTATCATTCACTACATGAAACATAAATTTTAACATTCTACAAATGGAGCACCGAGGATATCGTAAACCTAATCTGGTAATCCTTTCAAGATGATGCTAGATGGTACCCTGTTAGAATCCCTCTTGATGATACCCTTAAGATTCTTGGATACCCAACCTCCACCACTTCCATTATCGGACCTTTCTCCAAGATCTTGTGAAGAATAGTTGAATTATGAGGGGAATGTTGGTTGATCTACTCCTAACTAACAAAGGTGCATGTATGGTACAAGGAAGGGAGAACTAAACCTCATCTAGATACATTAGGGTCACATGATGTTCGACCCTTAGAAAATACAAGACATTTGGCTTAGTCTTCGCTGAGCATAGTGAAAGGGATGTCCATTAAGTACATATCCTGGATTACACCTACATCTTCATATCCACTTAATATTAGTCCAGGAGTTTTCAAAACATTGAGGATGAAGAATTTTTTGTATCGGGACAGTTCCTCCTCCCTGTTGTAATAGAACTCTGTGTTTGGGGACAAATATGGGCCTTCGACCCCTCAATGATACCTATCTTCATCTAGAACACCCAGAGAATTGGGGTGCAGGTGAAAGCTGGTTTTTTTTCTTCAGAGTCCATGAATCACAAGGCCATGATTTAAATTGTTAAAGATCTCAAAAAGAACCCTGCTAAAATTGGTGAGGTCTCTAAGAAAGTTATGATGCATGAATCCATGTATGAGGATCCCATCAGCAAGAACATATGGATGTTTTTGAACATGTATTTAATGGTTGATAAGATTCATGCCATTGACCAACATATATTAGTGTGTCGAGCGGTGGGGGAATTCATTTGGTGATCTTTTCTTGTGGTCTCTACAATGCACAAATAAGGGAAGTGATGTGGAATAATCTAAGTGGATTTGACCCAAGGGACCCGCCATGGATGGTGGGCAAGGATTTCAATGTTATCATGGATCTTGAGGAGAAAATGGGGAAGGGGAATTTTCTCGGAGAGTGAGTATTGACTTTTCACAGTTTATGGCTATCAATGATTTAATGGATCTGGGGTATTACAGAGACCCTTCCACATGGTGAAATTTCCATAGGGGGAGAAATCGTTGTTAGAACAAGCTTGCCCAGTGTATAACCATCATCAAATACACCACTATGTCTCCAAATGAAAATGTCAATCACTTGAACCAGAGAATGTCTGATCGTTCTCTATTATTTCTCTCCATGACCCTATGGGCAGATGTTCATGAATAGTTATTGTTTTAAAATTAGTGGTCGAGTAGTACGGTCTATCATGAGGTGGTTCAAGGAATATTGGAATAAGAAACTCAGGGGAACTCCTGGATTGAATTATATAACAAATTGAGGCGTCTTTAGTAGGAACTCTAGATGTGTGCTAGGAACCTTCCCAATATTGATCAAGATCTTGATGTGATAAAGCATGACATTGATAATCTTGAAGCCATACTAGAGGAGTCATGGGATAATGTTTTTTTCAGAGATCTCTAGGATAAAACTATTAAATTTGAGGTGCTAATTTTTTCTTAGGAATTTAAGGAGAGGGAGTGCTCGAGAATAAAATGGATCAAATATGGTGAAAAGAACACTAAATTTTCCATACATTCAAATGATAATAGAAGTGTATTATCACACCCAAAATTTTCTTTAGAAAATGGAACATTCAATGATGATAGAGAGTTGGTCGGTGGAATGGTAATCTTTTACATTAAAGAGGTTCTTGCATGCTCGAATTTGAATACTCCCAACGAGTATCCGACTGGGGATGTGGATCTATGGGAAGGAATCCAAAAAAACGCCTCTTCCCAGGAAAACTCCATGCTTTATGGGATCCCTAAGGGGGAAGAGATTAATACAGCCTTGCTGAACATACATCCATAGAGTTTTCTGGGACCTAATGGTTTTCTTAAGTCTTTTTATAGAGTCTCTTGGGAGGTGCTCAGGTAGGACAATGTCTCTGGCATTTAGGATTCCTTTCACAGTGGTACCCTCCCATGGATATCACGTGCTACAAAAATCGTTCTCTTCACTAAGATTAATGATCCCACCACTCTCATCTATTATCATCATATAAGCATGTGTAACATTCCATACAAGATTCTAGTTAGCATTATCAATAGGTGGATGTCCATTCACTTACCTTGGTGGATCTCCCTTGAGCAACATGTCTTCATGAACAACTGCTCTATCTAGGGGATGATTGCCCTATGACATGATATTTTGAAAGAAATTAACACAGGGTCACATGGATCTTATATAGCCCAAAATTTTGGCATGAACAAGGAATATTATTAGTTAGAGTGGGGTTTCATCAATATGGTGATTTCCAAGATGGTATTCCAAATTTAGGCTTGTGACCTCGTCCTTAGAAGATTATGTTCCTCATAGATGGTAGTGTCATTTTTGGGGAAAACCCATAGTTTCTTTAAGGAAACTTGTGGCATTTAGAAAGGTGATCCTATATTCTGGAGAATTGTTATCCTTATACAAGACACTCTTACTCACTCATTCAGTATAAGTATGTACAATGGGGATATACTCCCATGTTGAAGGAAGATAGACCTCCCCTATGGTTTTCATTTGATGATTACTGAAAATTACATAATATTCAAGAATATGGGGAAGAGGTTTCTGCAGGGGAACATGAAGATCCTCGTGGAATACTATCACTAGAGTGGGTAGCTAATAAATATGGAGAAAAAATCATCTATTGACCAAAAAAATAAATCATAGAAGGGTTGTGAATCTGGGCCATATGTTTTGCATGTGGCGAGGTTTCTTTCCTATGGATTACCTAGGAACTCATATTTCTTATGTCTAGATTCATATCCATGTATTTGACCGTATGGTGAGAAAGAATGTGGGTCGTGTTTTCAATTAGAAAAATCACCTCTTATTCATTAGGGGATGCATCACTTTTGTTAATAGTGTATTTTTATCCATCTCGGTTCATGCACTTACAACTACTGACATTCCAAAAGGTGTGGTGTAAACCATTGATAAAATCCCCACTATGTTCATTTGGGATTCTTTGTTTTAGGGAAAGATACAATGGGTATCTTAAGAGAGGATGGAAAGACCCATTCTGGATGGAGGCATCAACATGAAAATCCTTTCAGATACAATTCATTATATTCATGTGAATATTGCATGGGAAACCACCGAGGAATGAATGTTGTGGGGTAACACTATGTCATGCAAGAAAAACACCAATATGGACCCCTATCTAGAGCATAGATCTCCCTTCAGGACCTCAGTTCGCATCCATATTTCAATTCTCCAACAAAACATGCAATGGATTATATGGGAGTGGAACATCCATTTTTGGAACCATATTTGGGAAGACAATAATTTTTAGTTTCATAGGATTCCCCACCACTAATATCTTGAACAAGGAAGCAAGCCAATACCCAGTGTTCTTTAGGTTTATTCTTGACATAAATAAGAAAGTTGTTTTTGACCCTATCCTTCTCAACTCATAACCAGACATAAGCATCTTTACTCCAACCATATTGAGGAAAATCAACTCAAAGGATTACTATAGTTTATCCGACACTCAAGGCCATAGAGACAGATGGAATGGTCCAGTCTAGTGAACAAAAATCCTATGAAATATAACTTAAGAACATGGAGAATTATGAATGAAACCACACCATCAGACGTCAACATTAAAAATCTGGTCATTTTCTTGGGTTCTTTCTATCACCAAAAAAAGTTCAAGTAGGAGGATAGCACACACCAACTATTATTTGATGGTGATTGGTTATAGTAGGGGTCGAGTACCATTCGCTACTTTGTTTCATACTTCTCCAATAATACTGACAATGCCCCTTTCCGGTAGATATGGTTCCAGGGGACTGAAGGATCGACTATGGAAATTGAGGAAGCATCTATCATTATTAATGATAGTTGTTAGTGCTTATTGGAAGCTAGAAATCCGGCTAGATTTTGTGGGGTCCATATCTGCAGGTCGGTCTATATTTCTGAGAACTATGACTTTACTAATATGATTGGTTTCTCATGTTGGTAACTAGATAGAGGCCTCATCACTTTTCCCACTATAACCTACTTCTCTAGGGTCTTAAGTTTCCATCTCTAGGCCACAAGGGAATTTGGTCTAATGGATAGCCCTTAAAAGCACCCTCAATCTTAACATGGATAGCTCATGCATTTTGGGTGACATGTGTAGAGGATGGGTTGTTCATGACTCTAGGGGTAGGTTGGTTGTGGCTATCATGGTTCATTATGGTAGTGGAAATTCTATTCGGGTGGTGGCCAATGATGTTATTACTGGATTAAAGCATTGCAGCTAGTAGAATGTGCACATCTCTTATATGGAAACTAATTCCACTACCACCTGTGATGCCCTTCATGGAAAAGGAACCACCTCGTGGTCAATATACTACACCACCACTAAATATAGATCTCTCCTCAACAGTAATATCTATTTTTCCCATACCTAGTGAGAGGGGATTAAAGTGGAAGACTATTGGGAAAAAATCTCTCGAGGTATCGTTGAAGAGTTTTTGATGTGATTGTGTTTGTTGATAAGTTGGAAGATTGTGTTGTGATTGTTGAAAAAGAAATCCATGACATAAAAATTTGTTGACAAAGGGGATTTCATGGTGGAATGTCAATTTCAAGAGCTGTGGTGATCCATGTTTGATTCAGGAACGTCGACAATGGAATGGATGATCTGATGTCATAGAAACTTGTGTGACATATGTTTTTCGATATCCGATCATCAAAATATGGAAAAGGGATAAGGGTCGTGCAGGTATTGGGTTGGTCACGCAGGTGACATGCGTGACGATAAAGGACTTGTGCACTGGTGCCTATGAATATTGGAAACTTGCGCACCTATTGTTTTTCAAGATAAGAATAAGAAAATATGGAAAATGGAGAAGGGAGACCATGTTTCGAAGGGGGTCGTGCAAGTGACTTGTAGGGGAAGAAACATGCGCGCCGAGACTTTCGCAATGAGGGTAGACTTTTACGCTATCACGCAGGGTGTCCAAATCCCTATAAATATAGGACCACCCCTCCTCATTTTTCATGGAGTTCAACAATTATAAAAATCAGAGCTCCTGTCACGCAGATGTGGTGGTCACGCAAGTGGTGTGTGGTCACATAGGTGGACTTCTGTGCCAGTGTTTGAAGTTGTTCACCGGTTGGTAGTTACACGCCAATATTGGCTTGGGTATAAAAGGGGTTGGGTCACGCAAGTTTGGAGCTGAAGAAGATTGTACCACGCAAGTGATTGAGTTATAATTGCACGCCAGTTGTGAATTGTGCGCCGATACCTGTGCACCAGATTATACTTGCACACCAAGTAAGGTTGATTCACGGCGTTAATTCAGGGCTACGTGAAAGCTGGAAGATTTCCCGATACCTTCGGTGCAAAGAGAGATTCATCTATGGGTGAAAGTTGGTCTTCAACAGAGAATCTACATATAGAGGTAGATGCATTCCTTCCTGAAAATTAAGAGACCTACAGGTCTATAAACTGTGAGTGGATCCTTTTTAGAGAAGTGAGCAAAGGAAGAGCAATAAGGTGATCCTCTCTACCGGCAGTGATCCAGAGAGAGAGAAACTGGGAGTGACCATTGGGAAAGCAGTGAGCTGACCCTAAACCTTGTAAAGGCAGTGAGCCTAGGACAGAGTGACTATTCCCGAACTATTGTATCCACATCTAGTGAACAATAGTGGAATTTGGTACGAATGGAAACTTGTCGGCGTATGCTCCTTGGACGTAGCCCAGTGAGGGTGAACCAAGTAAAAATATTTGTGTCTGCCTACTTACTTCCCTACATTGCATTTAAATCATCATCATCTGATAAAGAAAAAAAAGTGATCACAATAAAAACACAAGTGAAAAAAAGTGAACCTTGTAATAAAGAGGTCAAGATCCAGTGGGGCTGGAATAACATTGAAAAATAATATCCATACCCAGATTCACCCCCCCCCCCCCTCTCAGGGTATATAGGCCCATATTGGTCCTAACACGGACCCCCTAGCTTCTCTGGTGGATCACAGTAACAATGTTATTTTCCTTTACAACATTTATCACATTAAACCTACGGTGTTGAATCTGATTCGAGGGGATTCCCTCGATCTCCACCACTTTAGGCCTCCCTTGGAATTGGTCACTCTTCTCCACCTGTACTTCCTTCCAGAATAAAAATAATAATGATTATATTTATTATTTTTGTATTTACAATAAAAAAATAAAATTAATTACAATTAGTTTTGATATTAATATAATATATATTTTATATATTCAATAAAATAGTTTCTATATTCATTCAACATATTTCATAGACATAAGATAAAATCAAACCAAATTTTATTCTAAAAACGAATATTTTTTATTGGGGCATTTTTACATCCTTTTAATGGAGAACCCATTTTAAAAAAAACTGTAACTTTTATAGAACTAATATTCCGAAAATAAACCCCATATTTAAAATTGGAACAGAATAATTAGGATTTTTTAAATATTCATTAATTTTCTTTGAAATTTTACTTTTTAATTAATCATTAAAAATACAATATTTTACTTTAAAACTTCTTTTTAAACTAAATTATTTATAAAGTTAAATTAAATTATATATTTTTGTAAAAATTATAATTATATATTTTTTTATATATTAATAGTATTTATTTCATTGGAACCAATTTAAAATTGATGTTGGATATAAAAATATAGCAAACATTTGATCATTTTTACTTTAAAAACTACAATATCATCCTATTAGTGGGATTAAATATAAATTAATTTCTACCAGGTATATGATTGGAATTTGGAAAATTTGATTTAATATTTGTAATAATAACAATTTCTAATTCTTAATAAGGTCACTATAATTTTTTGACTAAAAATATTAGTGAAATAAATTAAAATTTATTACATTGATTAAGGTAAAATTAAGCTTAACTAAGGATTAAACATTAAATGTGTGACCCAAAACGACCTAGAAAGAGTCCAAGATCCATTTAATATCTATATATAGACCATATTCTCTATTATATAAAATTTTTCCCATTATTGGATCCACTTTTCTTGTGAAATACATGTATATAATTCCTTTGTCATGATATTACAAGAGTGTCGCTCCTTCTCCACAATATAAATCCCTCATGTGCTCCACTTCTTTACACCTCTCAAACCACAAGGGGTTCAGACAATATCTTCTAAAATATCCTAAAAAATTCCCCCACTTCATTATTAAAGGATCAATTTTTTTTTGAAATCCTACCATGGAAGCCCTTTGCGGAAAACCAGAAGGAGTTACCCGATTAAGTGGCAACACCCTCCCTCAAGCTCCTTTATTCTATTTTCAATATCCACCACCACAATTATTATTATTCCATTATTATATTAAAAAATATCTCATAAACATACTATTATGTATTTATTCTAAGGTCTAAACCTAAAATTACACATGCATCAATCTAATTGTAAATAAACACATTTTTTATGTGTACGGAGAACTACAGCCTCACAAAACGATGATTGTTCGTTTATTCGTTACCACCACTCATGGTCGGAATAATAATAGAAACTCTATTTATAATATATATATATATATATATGATATTTATAATTTCTTTATCCATATTTAATTATTTTATAACCTGTATCTTTATACTTTTTTTTAATGTGATAATTTTGTTTGAGGAAGTGTGGACTACCACCCCCTTAAAGCTATGTGATTCATTCACACAATACGTGGAATATATGAAGGATGGTTTTAGTGAACTTACATGATATATAATATATAATAATTATTCTTTAAAATTTTATATATACATATATATACATATATATCATTTACTTTCTTTTTTTTAATACGAAACCTATATGCAAACAACATTCATGCGTACGTATGACCAACCATATCCATGAAGGGTGTATTCCATTTAATAATTATATATTCTAAATATTATTATAATAGATATATAATAAATATAAATGACATTTATATCATTTATTACATTCTGTAAATCGGGATATAAGTATAAGGACCAAATATATAACAAATTAATACCCATACGAATAATAAAGTGGATATTACTCTAAGTGAACCCTTAACATAGAGGTTTTAATAGGAGAGTAATATAATGTCATAGTAAAACTATATATGGTATTAGATATAATAATATGGTCTTATGATATATGTATATATATATATATTTATTTATATATTTATTTTTATTATATAGGTGGTTAGAACACTACAAAAAATGACTTATACCAAAAAAAAATTATTGATAGATAATTTATCTGTTGTTGAAAATGAGCAATTCCAACAGATATTAAGATATATTAGTATTAATTTTAAGTACAAACATTTTTTTACCAATAGATATATCTATTGATATTGATCATTTAACACCAACAAAACCTTTACCAACAGTTATATCTATTACTTTATCATATCAATAATAACATTTTTTACCAACAAATTAATCTATTACTATTAATTTCTATTACCAACAAATTTTTTACCATTATAATAATCATTTGAAATAAATTATTCCATAACTTAAAATATTTTATCAAAAAAAGAACATATATATATATATTATTATTTTAAATAAATATTATAAATTATAATTATTTTAATAAAACAATATAGTCATATGTTTTCATTCAAAAATTCTATGTTTGTGGTAGTTAATATATATATATATATATCATATAAAATCTATGATAAATGGTTATATATACATTCATTATATGTATATGATATAATTTTTAATTCAATAAATATATAAATTTAAAAATACTCTCATTATGCATTCATTCCTCTCTAAAGTATGCCCCTCTTTGACCACATCGACCCACTTGCAAAGCCACCCTTTTTTCAGACTCTCCATCATGCCTCACCGTACCCAATCGACAAGCTCCCTTCTGAACTTCTAGCCATTTCCCCACAACTCAGATATATGTTTCCCTTCTCGACTTACCATCATCATTGTGCAGGAGTAAGGATGGTGTTGTGCTTATCTTACATTAATATCACACTGGAACACCTTAAATTCCATAACCCTAATTGTCTTCTCCTCTTCCTCTTTTATGTATTAGGATACATGATTTTTTTCCATTAGTTTAGGGTTCTATTTTTTATTCCACGGTACTTGAAACCCTAGTTTCATGAAAAAATTGCATTCCCTAATTTATGTTTCTCTCAATAATTGGTTGATTTTTGTAATATATCTTCATTGTCGCTTGTGCTTCCAGGTTTGTTCCATTTTTATCTTCTTTAAGAATTTTCTATTTTTATTTCCAAAACACCATTAAATTGATATTCCACTTTTCTAATATATACTCATTAGTGCACTTCCAATAGCTTCATATTTTCTACATATTATGTGCATTTCTTGTAAATTTTTTTCCATTACTGATCCCATATAATTCTTGATAAAACCATACAATTACTTATGTACCTTATTTCACAATTTATTACATTTATTTACTCAGACAGATTTCTTTTTCCAAATATCTTATATGTTAAAATTTTTAAATATCTTGATTTCATTTTACTTCTTTATGTACTATAAGTATCCCCTTTTTTATCACTGCATGCATTTCTCATCTTCCTGTGTATCAGTTTCCCTTACTATGATGCTATGAGCCTTATTCCATCTTTTCAACATGAAATTCTACAACATAGTTATATGCTTCTAAAATGTGTGTACCATTTTCTCCATTATGCCATTAAACCATATTGTAATTTTGAAATCCATTGGATGCATGATTTTTGTATTGCATGCTTTAAAATAATTTTTAATGAGAGACAATTATGCAATAGATTTCGATATTGAAACAACCACCATGGGAAAGAAAAAGGATTTCAATTTTGAGAAACATGAACATAAAAATTATTTCAATATGCATACATGTATGTATGATTTTTATCTCAAATAAATATTTAAATTTGAGAAATTTTATATCATTGATGAATAAAAATATTTTTTGAATATAATATGTAAGTGTTATTCTATTCACTTGTCGATCCTTCATAGGCTCAAATATGTAATGATATGTGAACTTACTACGTGGAACTTAAGATGAAATACTGTGCAAGGAAATTTATTTCTCTCTTGTTGGGGAGAAGGTTTGTGTAAAACCTATTTTTCTGCAATCTATCTTGTATCTTGTTTACTTGAACCTAGTCCCTTGAACTCCATCCTAGATTTAGGTATCTATTTTTTCTATCATTGATCATCTTCCATCAAATACTCACATGCTTAATAACTTTGGTTACTTATGGAAGTTATCAATTGTAAAGAGCATGCTAAAAAAATAATTGGTGTTAGTTCTATTTATGTAAAAATAACTTAAATTCTAGGAGAAACCCACCTAATTATGGTGCAAAAAAGTAGGTGCAGTGTGTGCAGTTTGTGAGTGTGTGAAATAAGGTAGAGTGTGTGCACTATAAAACTCTTGATGTGTTTTCCTAAGGGAAATTGATTTTATCCATGGAGAGTGAAGAAGAAAAATGTCAATCCCCATGTTTGTTCTTCATGAAACATTATGTTCACTAGAACACTTATTCTATAACATGAGCAATTCACTATAATGAGAGTTTTTACTAGAAAAATCATGCTGTTTTTCAGTAATGAAAATCAGTTTCATCAATTGAGAGTGTGTGAAGTAGGGGAGAGTGTGTTAACTAGAACACTCATGATGTGTTTCAGTAAGATAAATCATTTTCATCCATGAAGAGTGTTCTAACACCATTGCGCGTTGTTTTGTTTTGGATGTTTTATCCATGGAACTAATGTGTTTCATTCATGACACTACTTTTTCTTCATGAGCATGTGTAGAAAGAGAGAGTGTGTTCTTCATGAACAACACTCATGGGGTGTTTTTGTTCACACACTCTTCCTTTCCGCACACACTCCATGTGCACTGGAACACTCATTCTCGTTACAATACCGCACACACTCTCCCTTAATTAAATACCATTTCCCTTACTGAAATTGATTTCCCTTACCACACACACTCTCCGCACACACTCTTCGTGAGTGTTCTAGAACCATTTCTTTTTTAAAGTTAACCCATAATTATTTTTATCTCTACTACTATTTACGTTGTAATTTTCAACTGTTTTTTTTGTTTGAGTTGAATGATTATAAATTTTTATTCTCAATTAACTGATCTGCAATATTATAATGCTATTTTAGGACAATCCTGTTATTGTTTTTTTGAAATTAATGAGTGGGCTTTTTATACTGGTATATTCGCTACTTTTTTAGGAAAACCTTACTGAACAATTTTAGGATAGTCTTATTTTCCAGATATGTTAAATGCTTAATCCTGTGCAGATTTTTGACTAATGAAGTTTGTTCCCTTCATCTATGTTGAGGTAGCAACTGCAACTATTATTCTTTGTAGTTCGGATTCCAAGTGGAAGTGTGGAGCTGAACTAACTCCAAATGAGGTACTGGTTCAGTTTCTTCTGACTTTTGTAAATAATTTTTCAGTTATAATAACCTCAACTAGGACTGACATAGTTGGATAGAAATTTTCTAATAAATACCTCGAAGAATTAGAGGAGGGGTCTCTAAGTTGCTAATATGGAAGGTGGTTTGATTTGTTTAGTTGATTTGTAAACATTATTAATCTAGTTTTTGGAATAGTGTCTGGAGAGTGAGTATTAAAGGGAGTTTATTGAAAGATAAAAGTTAGGATTTAAGACTTATTAGGAGTGAGCATGTCCAGGATTTATAATGGTAGAACATGGAACGAGCTCCTGATATAACTCATAACATATAGTTGAGGATATTTTATTGATTCAATAATTGTATAGGGGTGTATTTATATCTTGATTTAATTCTTAATTCTATCATTTGTTTATTTAAATATTTGTTGTGTAATACATTAATGTGTGATATCAAACATGTATTCTGTTTAAATCCTATCTAGGAAATTATAGTTTTTTTATCCAAGATATTCTTTTACTTTATAAATGAAATATTCTGTGCTAAGATGAATTATTTTACTTCTTCCTCAATTGAGGTGTTGTTTTGTTATAACTATACTAAAGTATCAATGGATTAAGTTACAGTTTCATTCATGTTTTTCATTTCAAATCATTTTTTAAAAGAATCTATTTTTGGATACTGTTTAAGTATTAATGGATGAAGATCCAGATCCATTTATTATTTTAGAAAATTATTTTACCATTTACATAAGTTGATAGATTTTTTATATTAATGAACATATGATTTCTCACCAATCATATGATAGTATTATTATTTTGATGTGGTCCGGGGGATGTCACATTTTTGTTTTCTCTTATTTCAATTTTACTAACTCATCCCCATTGTTATCCCCAGGTTCCTATATTGCAAAAAAATTAATGGAAAGAGTTGGGATTTCTTCTCTTTATATATGGGAATCTCCTAATTGTTCAAATCACAAAGGTATCATAATCATATGATATTTTGCCAATTTAGTTTTGGTTTCAATGATTTCTATGATTTTCCAAATCTTTTTATCATTTTATAAAATTGTTTTACCATTTATATAAGTTGATTGATTTTGTAGATGAATTAACTCATGCTTTCTCAACAATCATATAATATCAGGTCATCTTGTGGTAAGAAACATGGGTTAATTGTAGGATATAACTGGAAATGGATATCTTATTAACTCCAAGAAAATGGGCAGCTGAATACTGATTTTGGATCTGTATGTCCTATTTTTTTCTTTCATTCATGTTTTGTTTTTGGTGTTGAGGTTTTATTCATGTTTATTAATATTTTTTGTTCTATCATCATATATTTCACATCTATAACCTTGAGATGAAAGGGATGTATAAATCAACTTAGTGTAGATTGTTGCAACATGAATAAAATGAAGACTGAAAATATTGACTAGATTTTTTTTCAGAATTATATTTTCATTCCCATACTGTGTATCCACTAGCTTGACAAATACTTTAAATTTGGAAACTCAAAACGTTATATAGTTTTTTCATACTTATTATATCATTCACCTTCACCTAGTTTTTATACTTTCATTTATTTATATTTTTTTCAATTCATGCTGATATTTTTCACTAATTTGTGGGTATTCTCTTTGGTTTTGTGTGGTGTGGAACTTGGAGCAGGAGGGGTGGCATAGAAGTGACTTGAGGTTACTCTCTTGTATTGTAGAAGAATTTATTTTTTGAGTTTTCAATATAGATGATGAATGAAAAATTCCCATTCTATGCATTTTTTTATATTTTCATTATTTCTATTATGCATTTAATTTTTTTTTATATTTTCATTTATTTGTGGGTGTTCTTTTTGGTTGTGTGGTGTAGATCATGGAGATGAAGAGTGTGGTATAATAGCGATATGATACTCCTCACTAGTATTGGAGATGACTTTATTTGTTGAAATCTCAATAGGGGTGATGAATGAAAAACACTTATTCTATGTAGATCATTTCATTTATTCTTTAATGTTTTATTTGTTTCAATTCATGTAGATATTTTGCACTAATTTTTTGGGTATTCTTTTTTATTGTGTGTGGTGTAGATCTTGAAGATGAAGGGTGTGAACATGACATTGACATGAAGTTCCTCAATGGTAACAGACATGACTTGGTTTGTTTCTTCTAGTGACCTACTTGGGGGTGATGAAAGATCATTGATGGAAGTAACTATTTTTCTACCATGATGGGTGTTGGGGGATTGTAGTCAAAAGATGATAGTGCTGGAGGATTGCAATCAATAGAAGGTATGGATGGTGGGGTTGTGGTGGTGGCAACAACTACAAATATGGATCTTTTGTTTTTGTGTTTATGGTTTTATGGTTTTTTAGGTATCAATCAACATCAAATATGTATTGATCTATTTTGTATTAAATTATATTATTAATATAATTAATATTTTTCTATGTTTGACCATGTTTGAAAATATTCAGTTTGATAATTAAAATAGGTGTATTATATATGATAAATTAATAAATATAATATGAAATTTTACTAGTAATAAAAATTTATAATATTTATTTAAATTTAATTTATAAATATATATTATATGTAGTAATATTATTACCAACAGATATATTTTTCATATGAATTCTTCGCTAAACACTTAAACCAACAAATATATTATCTGATGGTATTATTATAATTATAACAGAACTATTTTATCTGTCACAATAACATTTAGCAACAGAGTTTTTACCGACAGTTTAGTGATAAGACAATTTTTGTTGGTAAAAATTTTTACCAACAGAAAATGAATTTTTTCCAACAGATATACCCCTATTGGAAAAAGATAATTATTTTTTATTGGAAAAAATTTGATAAGAGTAATAACATAAGGTTAGGGAATTTTTTCTCACCTTTTTTTACCATTAGATGCATGTCTTATTCACCAATCAATTATATTGTCTGGTTTATAAAATTCCCTTTTAAAATTTTATATCATGAATACTATTTTATTTAAAATATTTTAATCCTCGTGCAATTTCATATTCTTACATGTGTAGTATGATTCTAAGCTACCGAGGGGTAATATTCTATTGAAACAATTTCCTCATTTATCGAGAATATTTATAATCTTGCTTCTATTCATAACATATCATGATCTATTTCTGAAGAACACCCATTAAGAATGTTATCCTATGGTTTTAATTGATTTATTCATGTATTGGTACCATTTTTCTACTCTTTTTCACATTGGATAACTATGAAAAATTCATAATGAAAATACAACTCTATTTCTCCTTTTGGTCGAAATCTATATTCTTTCAGAACCATGACATTTAAAAATAGTTTCAATGATGTTTTACTTTTATCATATTTAATGTATATTTTTCCCCATGTTTTACCTTCTACGGTCTTATAATTAATCTATTTTTTCATATTAAGGAACTTTTTTGTAACTTTTAAGGTAAAAAATGGGAATATTCGGCATGTACGGACTTACCCCATTTGTGACCGTAATTTCCTTGAATCTTTCATTGTACGTTTAAATTTTTAACATTAAGGAAAAATATCTTCTTAATATTCTTAAAATTTATTAATTTATAAAAATCAATGAACACGGTTTTAAAAAAAAATTAATCATTTTTCAAATCATCCTTTAAAATATTTGAAAGATTATTTCAAAGAATGAGGTTATCAAGAATGTTTTATGTTTAGGAAATGTTTTAAAAAATTCATGCATTATTTTTAAGCATTAAAATAAAAAGGTTTCCAAATTATTTTAAATATTTATTCATTAGTTTTCAATTTTATTCTCAAGGAAATGGTTTCCAAATGGTTTTGTGTTTTAAAAATGATTTTTTCATTGAAGAAATGATATTCTCTTCAAGAATGTTTTTTCAAAGATCATTTAGAATGATTTGCAAAATAAGATGACATGTATTGGTGTTACTCATTAATTTAATGGGAAATTATTCAATTATTCCAATCATATTCTTTCTATGAATGTTTAATGTTTTAGGGAATGATTTTTATGAAACCCATTTTTTGTTCTTGGGTTATATTCTTTTGAAACCAGCTTCTTTTCATATATGGTGATTATGAGACCAACTTCTTCTCCATATGTAATTATATTATTAAATATTCATGATTTCAATAACATTTCATGTTTTATATTATTATTATTTTTTATAATTTTGTGGAACACATATATACAATTTTTTATATCATGGGATGGATCTATATCTCTCTCCAATGAATTGGGTAATGATGGATGACCCATGAGTATATATGATATATGTGAACCTCATTTCCTATTCATAATGTTATGAGTGAACCTTTTTACATGTTCCAAATGTTATGCATAGACCTAGTTTCATGTCTAATATTTCATGTTTGAACCTGATTTTTTGTTCTCAGTCTTATGAGGTTACAATATTACATGTTCACAATGTTATTCATGGACCTGATTTAATGTCAATAATTTTATTCAGGAACCTGATTACATGTTCACAATATTATGCATGGACCTAATTATGTATTTACAATATTTTTTATCGACCTGGTTTCATTTCTATAAGGTTATGTGTGAACTTGATTACAAGTTCATATTGTTATGTATGGACCTTTTTGCATTTCCATAAGACAATATAGGGGACTGATTTCATGTCCATAACTTAATGAGTGATCCTATTTCGACTTATACATGTTCACAATGTCATAAATCAGTGTTCATGGAACAAATTTATTGTCGTATTCTTATGTTTTGATTTCATGACTTATGCTCTTAATTCTCTTATGATCCATGTCTTATAAACATTCAATATTTATTACGATCTCTAATATATTGGATATGATCTTCAAATGTTATTCACAAGTTCCATACCCTTTTTATTCATGTTACTCTTACACACTTCCTCTATTTAGCCTTACTGAGCATCTGAGCTCACCCCTTTCTTATGTTTCCCTCCCCTAGGTTATAAATAATGGTTTTAGGTATAATTAATAAAGTTTTAGATCTTTACAAGAGATGTTGAATGTATTTCACCCTGATAGAATTTTTTTTCTAGTTTCCAAAGTCCCTAAACTATTATTGTCCTTAGTAATGTATTTTTATAACAAAATAAATATTCATCTAAAATGATTTAGTATACATGTATGTTAATCATGGGTCATTACAGTTGGTTTGAAAGGCAATTTTTAGTAAAATTTTGGAAAATAAGATTAGAAAACCATATTGAGATACCTAGGTATAATTCTAATAATATTTCTTGGGATATATTTAAGGATAAGTATAAAGATAATGATAAGTATAGGAAAATGTACTAGAATTTTGGTAATGGATTGAGAGAGTGGTTTCTTTGAAATAAATCCTTTTCTAGACACTACAATTGGATGTGGCTATGACACAGATTTACCTAGGAGTAACAACCCTGACAAGATGTTCTGGGCCTAACTCAGGATATTCTGGTACACTTCAATGGGCCATGCTGCTAACCTAGTTTGACACTCCCATGGGATATGATTTGTGAATTCATAAACACTTAATGAACCAATATGAAGTATTTAAAAATGATTTATCCATGAATATCCTATGATATCACTAAGGTTTTATAGTGTAATGATGTATGATCCATGATTTAAGAACCCTGTAAGTAATTTTATTGATAATATGGTGTCCCAATGTGATAAATGATTCCCACGATATTATTTTTTTTAGTCAATAGATAGAACTATAAATAATATGGTTAAAATTTAATTTTTTATATGTTAAAATTATGGGAATTATTTCAATCGGTTTCCCAAGTATAAACCACATAAATAGAATCATGGCGTTTTTATGGGTATTGGTTATACTTATATAGATAAAGTTATTGTAAATGACATGTGAAAGATATGTGATGTTCTATATGTATTTTTTATATAAGAAGAATGAATAGATTATGGTTTATAAAGATTAAAACATAATTCATATTCCATATTCTAGGAAATATGTGTAAAGGATTAATTTGATGAATCTTGAGTAATGGTTTAAGAATAATTTTTTATGAATGATGTATTTATGTTTTTGAAAATCAGAGATTATGTTTTATGAATCATGAAATATAAAATTTCTTCACTATAAAGTTTCATTAAAGATTTAAAATACATGATGAATGGTTGTGGATGAATAGAAATTTTGAATAAATTAAGGAAACCCTGAATTAATGCTAGAAATTTAGTTAATCGTATTGGGATAAAAATATGACGAATATGAATAAGTAAATTGGATTGTATGGATTACCCTAGAACTAATTATTAACAAAGTGGTCTATGTCATCAATGATGAAATTTAAAAATTCTTGTATTTGAGAAATATATCAGTTAATCTTTAGAATATGGGATCTTTCATATCTTCAATAAGGATTTATGGTTATTTAGGTCATCACCATATTTTAAGAGAATACATTATGAAGGTATTCACATGTTAGGAATGTGAAGTCCAGGAGGTACCTTATGCTATATGGGGTATCACTATTAAGCTGATGTCATGACTTTCATTCTAATGATTTTAATTTTCATAGTTTAAAATGATTATATGGATATCCCTTCCTAAAATATTTATGTTTCGAAGAAGTATGTTTATATTGATATTGTATTTAAAATCTTTGTTAAAAGTCTCTTTAGTGATTAACTATATTTCAAGGATGTCCATCAGATTTATTTCGGAAACTATATTATAGTGGTTTTAAAAAAAGGCATCATGTATATTGGGTTTCAACCAATAAATCCAAACAAGTCCACGAGTCTTGAAACCATGAATGAATGATAATAACGGTTTCACACCTACAACTTTCCAAGGAAATGTCCTGGTTAATGTGAAATTATTTTGGTTAAATAAATATTATTGATTAAACAATAGAGTTAATTTTTTTACATATTAACATAATTACCATATTTGTTTTAAATAAAAGTTATAGATGAATAGATATAATTTTCATTCTTTTACAGGCCTAAAGATATGCTAATGGATTATTTTAGTACTTCAGGCATCAAAGCTAATTTCTGGACATCCATTCCTTAAATTAATTGATGAATTAGAAATATATAAATGAAAAAAAAAATTAAATTTTATTTCTTTAAGTATATCATGTAATTGTATTTTCTTATATTCTTGATCTAAAAAATAATTACTCAATGTTATGATAATGGTAAGAAATGTGTTATCATAATACCATATTTTTTTGAACTAATGGACTTTTAAATCATAATAGATTTATGACTTCGAGTCCCTAAAATTTTCATGATCATTCACTTGTTTTTGATTTATGACCTCAATAAATATTTATAAATCTTTATTTATTTCCCCTATTCCCAATCTTCACTCCCAACATGTGTTCCCCTTTGTGTAAAGCCATTTATATGTTACTTTGTATAGCCTCAATGGTTCCAACATTGCATTTTTAAGAAAAGTTTTAGTATTGATTTTTGTTATATGAGTTTATATGAATGAAACATTAAAGTATTAAAATATTGACAGCATAGATTAATTTTATGGTAGAAATTAATTTTAAGGGGGGTAGAATGTAACAACCTGAGATTTTTGGAAATATTATTTTCAAATTGATTTTATCTTTTTGATAATTTTCATTTCACACAACACTGAAAATAGTTTTTTAATACTAAATAAATATTATAGGATTTCATTATAAACAACACAAAGTTATCATGAACTACATGAAACATTATGTTTAACGTGCTCTAGACATAATAGTGAGGTTATCATGCATTACACACATGATTGACTTTCCTCGATGTCTTGCATAACATGTAAGACCAAGTGATGACAAACAATAATATCTTATTAAAAATACTGCTATTTAATATAATTAGATATAACCAAGCCATTAAGTTGATGGTTATGAATAGGATTGAATAACATTTGAAATTACATGGTTGAATTTAGTAGATATAAATTAATTAAAATTTAATATAAAAAGCAATTGAATAAAATGGAAAAAATTATTATTATTATAAGCTATTTTACCATAATAAATTAAATTAAAAATAATTAGATAGTGGTATTAATATAATATATATGTAATATATTCAATGAAATAATATTTATTTTCATCCAATAGATTAAATATACGTAAGATAAATAGAAACCCAATTTTATTCTAAAAACATATAATTTTTTATTATTGCATCTTTACCACCGTTTAATGGAGAAACCATTTTAAATCCCATTTTTTTAACAGTGAAATATTTAATATAATTGAATAAAAATAATTTTTTAATTTTGAAAATAAAAATTACGTTTGGTTAAATACACGATATTTTTCTGGGAAATTTTATTTTTTAATCAATATTGAAAAATACTGAATTTTAGTTCCATACTGCATTTTCATCTAATTTATTCAAAATGTTAAATTACATTTTAAATTATTTTTAAATATTAATTAGATATTATTTTTAAAAATTATTCTAATTTTGATAATTTTAACGAATTTCATATTGAAATTGGATATAAAGCATGAAAAACATTTAATCATTTTTACTTTAAAAATCAGCATTGTGATCCCACCAATGGTATTTAATTTAATTTAATTTCTTCCACTTTAACGATTAAAATTTGGAAAAATAGATTCTATATTTGGAATCATAATAATTTATAATTTCTAATAATGTAAATTTATTTTTGGCTAATAATATTATTAAAAGTAATTAAAATTAATTAAATTGATTAAGGTAAAATTAATCTTAACAAAGGACAAAACCATATATTTAACACCCAAAAAGATATAGACACTTCTCCAATAGCCATTACCTAGATATATTTTGAAACTATCCTCCCTTTTATCTATATTTTTCTATTATTGAATCCACATTAAATTTGAATAACATGTAAGAAAATCCTTTTTCAAAATATTATAAGAGTCTCATTCCACCTCCACTATAAAAAGCCCTCTCCTCCACTTAATTACACCTCTCAAACCACTTAGGATCGAACAAAATATACTTAAATTTTCCTACCAACTTTCATTCCTTAATTTTTGAATCCTAATTTTTTCATAAATCCTTTCAAGGAATAATTTTTATTAATAGAAAAAGGAGGTACCTGATTAAGAGGTAACACCTTCCCTTAAACTTTATTAATTTATTTTCCTTCCCACCACCATAATTCATCTTATTTCATTCTTGTATAATAACACCATTATCCTCAATACACTATGATCTTTTTATGATATGTTTTAAACTTAAACATACACACACATTCATCTAATGGGTAACCAACATTCTGTTTATGTGTACGGTGAACTGTCGCCTCACAAAATAATGATTGTTAATTTTTCTTTACCACCTCTTATGGGGGAAATTATTATAGAAACTATTTTTTATGTAATATGTATGATATTTATAATTGATTTAATCTTATTTAATTCTTTTAAAAAATATATATTTATAATTTCCATTTTTTGTTAATAAGATAATTTCATTTGAGGATGTGTGGATTACCACCCCCTGAAAGCAATGTGATTCGTTCATACACTTCATGGAATGTATTAAGGATGGATTTAGGGAAATTATATTATATATATGATATAATAATGTTATTGGAATAAGTACATATATAAATATATTTCAATTGCGTTATTTTTATAAATATTAAAATTATACAGAAACAGAATTCATGCAAATGTACGGCCTACCGTCTTAATGAACGGTGTATTCAATTTCATACTTCTATATTCTGTAGACTATTAAAATACATATATACTTGATATAAATGATATTATATCATGTTTTTCATTATATAAATTATTATGAAAGTATAAGGACAAAATATATATCAAATTAAAACAAATGCTAAGAACAATGTAGATATTACCTAATGTGAAACCCTAACATAGAATTGTTAACATGCGGGTAATATAAAGTCATAATAAAACCATATATGGTATTATATATATGAATACGGTTATGTGATATGTTTATAATATATTTATATTTAACATACAGGATGTTTGAATGAGTATAATGAGATTCAATACATAAGGTAAGGGAATTTCATCTCAACTTTTACTACCATGAGATACATGCCTTTATCACCACAAATTTTCATTATGTGGAATTTACACTACCCTTTAAAATGTTATATAAAGAATCCTATTTTATTCATGATATTATTATCTTCATGAAATTCCATTTTCATACATGGGGAGTATGATTCTAAATTACCTATTGGTGAGAACCTATTGAAACAATCTCATCATTTGTCATGATTATTTATTATTGTGCTTTAATTGATGACATCTCATGATCTATATCTCAAGAACACAAAACACTTATTACATACTCTAGTTTTCCATGATATATTCATTTATTAGTTTCATTTTCCACCCTTTTTACTGAGTATTAAGAAAATTCAATGAAAATTTGACTTTATTTCTCCTTTCGGTCAAAAATATGTGTTCTTTCAAAACCAGGATTTCAAGAATTGTTTTCAAAAATGTTTTTCTTTTTTCAAATGATATTAAATTACATTCTTACCCATTTCTTACCTTAAATTTTCTTATATGTGATCTTATTGTCATTTTCCTATCAAGGCACGTTGAGGAACTTCTAAGGTAATAAAAAGAATGTTTGGCACTAGCATAATTACAACCATTGCAACCATCATATCCTTCAAGCTTCTATTGTACATTTAAAAGCTTAATTTGAAGAGAATTTTTTTTCAATATTCAGGACTGTTATTATTATTAAATGTTTCTTCAATGATAATGGTTTCTAAAAATGTATCATAGTTTTTTAAAGCTTCAATTAAAATATTTCATATCTATTTTCAAATAAAAATGTTTCCTAGAATTTTTTATGTTTAAGAAACATTTAAAATGGTTTCCCTAATTTTATATAAGTTTTACAATAATTTTTTTTCCAAAATATCTTCTAATATTTCTTTATAATTTTTAATGTTTATTTTCAAGGAAATATTTTTGGTTTTATAAAGTAATTTTTCAAAGAAGAAAGGATATTTTCCCCTAAGAAATGTTTTTAAAATATCATTCCAAATTTTTTAACAAATAATATGAAATATTTTGGTGTTACATATGAAGTTCTTGGGAAATGGTTAAATTCAACCATTCATATTATTTATATGAATGGTTAACTATTTTATGGAATTATATTTATGTATCATGTTTCTCTTTTGTGGGTTATACAATTTTGAAACCCGCATCTTTTCATGGGTGGTGATTGTTAGACCTACCACTTCTCCATACGTAATTATATGATTAAATATATTTTCTTTTTATCTCATTCCATGGATTATGATATTGTTATTGTGTATAATATTTTTTCACTCATATGTATTATTATTTATGTCTTATATTGGATATATATCTCCCTATAATGAAGTGGGTAGTGATGGATGATTCCTAAGTATATATTTTATGTGTGTACCGGATTTCATGTTCACAATATTAGGTGTGCACCTGATTACATGACCACAATGTTATGAATGGTTCTGTTTTAATGTCTATGATTAAGCATGAAACTTATTTCATGTTCATAATGTTATGATTGAGCTGTATTATGTGTTCCAAATTGTATGATTGGACCTAGTTTAATTCATATAAGTTTATGTGTAAACCTGATTATATGGTCAAAAGGTTAATTGTGAATTGGATTGCGTGTTCAAAATTTTACCCATGGACTTTTTTTATGTCTATAAGGTTATGCATGAACCTGATAACCCATTCACAATGTTATGCATGGACCTAACTACATTTCCATAAGTTGTTTTCAGGGATTGATTTCATGTCTTTAATGTAATGAGTGACACCATTATAAACTAATTTTCATACCAAAAATTCCATTTCTTTTTCCTATATAATTATTTAATGACTTATTCTCTTAATTCCCTTATAATACATTTCTTATTAACTTCAAATATTTATTATGATCTCTAATATGCAATATATGATCTTAAAATGTTATGATCTAGTTCCATACCATTTTTTCATGTTATGATTAATAACTTCCTTTATTTACCATTATTGAGCATCTAAAATCACCCCTCTATTGTGTTTACCTTCCATAAATTGAGGATAAAGGTCTTAGGTATAAGTACTAAAGGTGGAGATCTTATGGGGAGATGTTGAAGATATGTTAGCAGTATAGAAGATTATTTTTCCATGTTTCCAAAGACACTAAAATACTAGAGTCCTGGATAATTTATTTTTTTACTATAATTAATATTAAACTATGGTTTAATATCGATATATGTTACGCCTATATGTATATAAAGGATAACTACCAAGACAATATTACAGGGTGGAAAAGGTCTCATAAAGGAATTAGGCCCACTCCATATCCCAACACGACGTCTCATGAAAATAAACATGACCGATTTAATTTGTACAAAATTTGGGTACACCTATAGAACATTTTAATGAATATTTTTTCAACATGAATAATAAACATAAGGTTTACCCATATAGAGAAATGGGTATCATAATCTTGTCACAAGGCGTAACAAATGAGCATATTGAAAACATTTCAATGAAATAATGGACACAAAACTTACATAGACATTCATAAGGTAAAATAGTCATGAATGAAGATAATTTATGTCCAATTTAAGTGGAAACTTGTAAAAGGAGTGTTTAGGAAACTTTTGAAATGAAACATTTTATTACGGTTTTTAGGAAAATATTAGAGATAGTTTAAATTAAAAAAGGATCTTTTGTTTTCATAAACCCATAAATGAATCAAGTTAGTTTTTCATGAAAAAATTGGTTATTTTATCAAAATAATGGTGGATTAAAATGCATTATGGTGTGTACATGGATGTGGGTAGGAAACATAGAAGTACCTTGGAATCGGTCTTGCGTATCAGAAATAATGGAAAATGGATCCTTTTTAAATCACGTATTACCCCATTAGAGAGGGATGATCTGATCAAGATACATGTTTTTGTAACATATAAATATAATTTTTAATAAATATAGAAAAATAAAGAATCATTCCATTGGTGTAATGTAATATAAATAGTAACCTGAATGAAAAAATGGAGGTTTGGGAAGAATCCCTTACCATTTGTATGAAATGGTTCTACATTATACATTAATGTCCAATACTATCAAATTAAACCTTTAATTAATTAATTAAGAACCTTTTATACATTTAATTGATTTATTATAGTTTTATTAATTTCATTTATGTTCTTTTTGATGATTTGTAGTGTTCAATTTCATCATTTAGGAGTGCTCATTTTCTTAGTTTCCATGATCGGTTTGCTTGTATAAGAATATAAAGTACAAGTATAATTGATATATAAAAATATAATTAAAGTTATATGTTATTAATTAACATAAAAAGGTTAAATGGTTATATAATTAATTTTTTTATTTTGTGTGAAGATAATTCATTATATAATATGTTAGTGATAATTGTTTGGATTATTTTGGGAGGTTTTCACTCGCAACAAACTGGTTTTGTTTTATTATTTAACATCATGTGTATACACTGATTTTGTATAATTATATAGGTTTTAGTACATATGATTTCTTTAACAATAAAAATTGTTATATTACCAACCTTGATGACATTAATGAAAAATTATTATTTATCGCCCTTAAAGGCGAAAAATTAACACTTCATGAATGAAGTGTTCATTTTTAGAAATTAAGGGATAAGAGAGGGGTTGAGTGATGTATTATTACATTATCATATTAATATTATAGTATATTTTATGTACTCATATTATCATTCAATTTGGATAATGGGATTTTAGGAGATAATATGAAAAGAACGTGGAACAAATTAAAAAGACAAGGAAAGAGGAATTTACCTCTTGAATTTATCCACCATGAAAACCTCTTTAGGGAAATGGTTTTGGTAATGTATTCAGAAAAATATATCTTGGGCGTGGGGTAGGGTCTTGGGAAGATTATTCGGCATAATTTGGACAATGATAAATGCTTGGAAGGTGTGAGGTGAAGAGGTGGTGAGGAGTGATAATTACATTAGAGTAGAGGGGTGTTTCGCATTTTTTTAATCATTCGATTATTATTTTGGATCAAGACATGAAATAGTATTGATTATTGTGACTCAATATAGTAACTAGTGCATGTAAGTTCTAAATAATGTCTCTTACATCATTTTTACATCAACAATGACTCAAAAATTCTCGTATTTAGTATTAATTGTAAATTAACAAATTTTACTATTCACCAAAAATTCATGTATTTTTAAAAAATAAAAAAACCAACCTAACCATTTTTCAACATTTATAATTAAAAACTAAACTCCATTTTTTGAATATAATTCTCAAAATATTAGAAATTTAATTTTTAATGAAAATCATCATTTTCTAAAAAAAAAGTTTTTAAAATTATATTTGATTTTATTGAACTTTGAAAAATTAAAAAAGGTAACCTAAATTTATCTTTGAATTATAAGAAAATAAGATTAATTTATTAATAAATATTATGAAAATTAATTGTCTTTTAATATATTATATTAACTAAAAAATGAAAATAAAAACTTTTGTTTTATAAAAATATCGACACATAATTAATAATTTCTCATAATTTTTTATTATACCATGATAAAATTATATCAAATTTTCATATATATGATATATAAAAATCTTTATACATTCTTGGGATAGGTTACTATTTTATTTTCATGTTTACTATTCATAATGTTCATATCACTATTCCAAATATCATGTTACTATTCCACCGGTAATGGTTCATTAACTTTAAGAAATACCTCTTATTGCATCTATTCTTCATTTATAATATTTTTATTGTGTTCTTAATGTGATTTTATGTGATTATAATATATTACATTAATATAACAAGGGAATGTACATTGATAAAATTTGTGGTTGTTACAATGTGTGACATAAACAAATTAGAGATAAGGCATAAAAATAAGGATTACCCATTTGATATAAATGGGATTCATAATAATGCAATAAGGTACAACCAAAGGGTGTATCATAATGGTTTCAATAAAGTATGAAATTAAACCATTCTTGGAAATTTATAAAGTGAAAATAAGGATATATAATGATAAAATATGTCAAACATAAGTGAATATGTGAAAATAGTGGTAACATAACTTCAAAAATGGGCCCCTTAAGAAAGGTTTTAATGAAAAGAGTAAATATTATTAATAGAGGGTAAGAGTATAATAATTCCAATAAAAATAAAAAAGAAATAAAAGGGTTTTATTGAATAAAAAATTATTTTTTAGAAACCATGTATTTCTTTAGAAATTTAATTGATTGGTACAATAAAACGGTAAATAAAATATATAAGTTCCCATTAATCAGCTTTCAAAATGAATTGATAAGGGAACCCTAATAACTTTTATATACCCTTTAAATAAATTATAAATAAACTTGGTTTATATTTGTGGGATAATTATAATAATATATAATTTTTTATAATTATATATAAGAATAACATAAGAATAATGAAGATATAAGTTGAGGTAAAGAAAGGTAAAGTTTAACCCAAACCAATAAGGATGATTAGAGAGATATGTTACCTTATGTTTCAGAATCATTTTGCACTCTATCATAATGTCATGGATAAAAAAATCGATTCCTTAAAAAATTAATTAATAAAAATTTTATTTATATTTAATTTACTATAATTCATTCATGTTCATTTTTGTTCATTTTATTGAGATATAAATTTCAATTTCTTTAATTTGGGGGCCTTCATTTCATAGTTCCATGGTTGGATAATTTTTGGTAATTATTGAAGTTTTTTTCAAATGGTACTACAAATCATGAAGTGAAATTTAATGGTATTAATTTACTTCCATATATTATAATTTTCTAAAATACTCAAAATTTTCCTTAAATTTGGATGATTGTTTTAGTAAAAAATATTAGCATTTTATAGTTTGTTCATTTGTGCAGTTTTACTAAAAATCATGAACTAGTTTCATTTTATATAATATTTTTTACATATAAAAATTAAAAATTTTAAAAATTTATTAAATAAATATTTAGATCACTTGAAACCCTTATAAATTAATTTTAAACTTCCATGAAGTTAGTAATGAAATATCAAAACACATCATCCAGAAAGGCGGTAAAGTGATATGACATGGAAAACAATTTCATTTTTTAGAATAAGAGGACATGAGAAAGTGGGGGATGATAGATATTCCACTATAAATATAAACATGATTAATATATAACACTTGTTTTTTTATTCCAACATTCCTTATGGAGGCGTGGAGAAGGTATAAGAATAAATGAATTTAAAAGTGGTAAATTGATATTATTACCTCTTAAACGTCACCATATTAAAATATTCATTAAGGAACTTGTAAGTGATATTTTTGGAAGACTAGTAGAACTAGGTAATGGTATAGAGTATTTATAAGGAAATTATATTTATTTTAAGAATATATAATTTTTATATTGTTTTTGGAAGAGGGGTGGTGAGGAGTGGTGTTTATAAAGGGATGAGCGGGGTGATTTGTGTATTAATTTCATTAGTTTTTTTATTTTTTTGATAAAGACCATAAATAATTTTTATTCATGTAACTATTGAATTAAATATTGAATTTTATTTCAAAATAATTGTTTATTTCATCATACATGACTCAAATATTCATGTATTATGCTTATAATGCTAAATGTAGTAATTTATTGTATTTCACTATTCACTAAACCTTCAATAATATCCCACTAAACTCAAAAGGCTATGATATAGAAAAATTCGTGGGATGAACCCTTGAAAAACTTCCTAAACATTATCTAGGTCCATTGACAGACCTTTCTCGGAGAATATGTGGCCCAAGAAACATTCCTTATCAATCCATATTTGACACTAAAATAGATTTCTATATAGTCTATGCTCTCTTAGTGTACTCAAGATGGTGTCAATGGGTTTTTGTTGATGTTCATGAGTTTGTGAGTACACAAAGATTTCATATAAAAACAACTAAAAATTTTCCATGAACAGATGGAAAATTTGGATCATTGGGGCCATAAAGACCAAAGTATGTTTTTTCAACCTGAATTCAATCATGGGAAACTCTTATAAACCATACCTTCTAATGAAATTTGTCCACAGTATATCATAAGATCTCACCGTCATATGATGATATGATGACCCCAAATCAATATTGGAGAAAATAGAAGAACCATTTAGGTAGTCCAAAATATTTTTGATATTCCTAAGTGTATATCAGTTATTAATTATCATCCTATTTAAATTCTGGTAATTGAAACACAACTATAATATCCCATCATCCATATTATGGAACAAAAATGGAGATCCCCATTGTGACATACATAGATAAATAAACCCTTTATTCTTCAATTCATCAAACTGAGTTTTAAGTGGAATAATTTCTTTTGGTTTCATCCTATATAGTATAATGGAAAATAGCTTAGCTCTAGGAATCAGCTCAATCGTGAACTCAATATCACTCTCTGGTGGACACCCAGACATTTCCATAAAAATTATGTCTTAAAACTAATATAACATAGGAGGAAAGGCATCATGTTATACTCCTCAATGGTCAAGCATGAGACATTCCACTTAGGCTAAGAGATCACCTAATTACTAACGAATGGGTCCTACACACCCTTTTGAGATATCTCATTCCCCATAGTGGATATAAGTGTCACCATTAAGTGATGTAAACATTATTGTTCTGTAATAATAGTCAATATGGGATTGATATAGAATCATATAATACATTATCATATTAGATCAAAACTCGACATCTCAAAAATGAACATGTCCTAAAAAAGTATACCCCATCACCACACTCATCCTCGAGTGTACACTCAATCATTTCTTGATATTTTCTTCTTATACTTCTAACGATATGTAAATTGACATAGCCCCAACCATATATTCCACAACTAGACCAAACACACTATCAAAATGACAAGATATAAAATAATTTGAGGATATTGTATCAAAAAAAATTCTAGTAATAATATAATCTAAAAGAATCTTTCCTCAAACTATCGATGGATGATCCTCATCATCACTTGGTGCAGAATGAACTTCCTAAAGCTAGCATTCCCCTATTCCTTAGGCTCACATTTTACCACCTGGTGCTTCCCTACACTACTAAATAATATGATCTTATCCCTGGGCACCATATCTGCCTCCCTGACTAGTATGGGTACTAGAACTTCAACTAACTACTTGGTATATAGTAGAATACACCCTTTAATCACTATACATCAGTTCTGATCCTTTATCACTGCCCACCTTCCTAGGGTTTCAATTAAATATCTACACTTATCCCATCCATCCTCTTTATCGGTACTCAAAATGGTGGTCAGGGACATTAAACATGCATGTGTCTTGGCCCACCTCATTTGTAATAGAATATGTGATCACCAACCTGAGTGGTCAACCCCTTTCCTTGGGTATGTTGTCTACCATTCCCGTGATCAAAACCCTCAAAATGGTACTTCCTACTATCAAAATCCATACCAATGGACCAAAACAATTAGTCTATTTCAATGGTTTGAAACTATTTAAATAGGCCTAAAATTATTATAGATTATGGTTATGGTTTGGATAAATTATGGGCCCTATTTTCATTTCAATAGGGTCCATCTATGTCCATTTTTGTAACAATGAAAATAGAAAAATATATCCACAATTTAATTTTGATAATTAAATCCTACTTCCATGGTTTAAACCATGCTATTAGTTTATCAATTTTCATGATTTAAACCATGAAAATATCCTAATATATCCTTGGTTTAATTAGGTCTATTGATTCATACTTCCATGGTTTAAACTATTGCATTGGGCATTCAATTTACATATATTTTACCATGGAAATAATATAATATATCCATATTTGAACCTTAGAAATTAAATCTTATTACCACGGTTTAATCCTAAGAAGTAGTAAATCTTTTTCCATGGTTAAAACAATGGAAATATGGTACCCAGTTTCTAGAAAATACTCCCCATTAAACATTCCAAATACACAACCTTCCACCACCCGCAACATCAAATTTACACAAAAATCCAAATACATATACAAAAAATTACATAAAACTTTTACAGGTTATAAAAAATGATAAATATATAAATACATAAACATTAAATAATTTAACTCAACAATATCATCTAAATAATCAACATCATAAACATCAATATCAACACCATCAATGTTTGTGTGTCCCCCATTAGCATCCTTTATTCCATTATCAGCCTCCCCATCCTCATTGACCTCTCCACCATCATTATCCTCTTTATATTCATCGTCCTCTCCACCACAACCAAAAACATTTTCATCCTCATAAATTAATTGAAAACATTATAAACACTCATCCACTATTACTACACCCTCCTATAAAAGTAAATAGTATATATATAAAATCACATTGAACAATTGTTCATTTTTTTCTTTTTAATATCTTTTGATACTATTGTGGAACTTTTTTATTTGTTGTCTCAATAGAAGAATTTAATTGTCATTTAGTAACCATTCCTATAGTGATACTATAATACCCAATACCTACTGCCTGATATTTTGATGGAATGATTTTCTTTTCTGGATTATAATTAACTCCTCCACCATGTCCGTCACCAAGGACCTGATGTAAATGATCATTTGGTACTAATGTGTCTATTTCCTTCACAGTTATAAATTAGAGATAATCCTATAAATTTTTTTAAAATATTAGTAAATAATCATAAATAAATAATAAAAAACATGAATTTAACTTATAAAATATAAAAAAATCTAAAAATTTAAGAAATTCAAAATTTTAATTGAGTGAAACTAATTATTCTAGAAGATACTAACCAAGATAATGTTATTCTATTATAAAGGGGTTTCCAAATATTTATAGACAACAAAAATATATGATTCAAAGTATATTACGTTTCATGGAATTTAAATATTCAATCCAATAAATTAGTCTTTCATGTAATAGGTCCTAGAAATTCAGCTTTTTAATACAATATTTTTTTCAACGATAATTTAATAAAGTGTATCCATGGTCCCTTTGAATTTATCATAATATTTTTTCTTCTAAATGGTTATCCAAAATGTTATTTCTCAGGTTTAATAAGTTTGGGTAATTGTATCCAATTTGGGATGCTCATGCAATGATGGAAATTATTCAGATTGGTTTATAGTCATTGCTAAAAAAATCAATCAATAAACCTTCATGTGGGATAGACTTCAGATTGTCACAGTCCTATCCTTGGCTAAGTGGTATTCAAAAATAAGAAAATATTTCTTTAAATACATAGTTTATATATATATATATACAAAATATCAGTATCAAGACAATTATTATTTTTTGTGATTAAGCAATGATATTTCCCATTAAAAGTAAAAAAAGAAAAAAAAATGAGGGATAATTCTTATCTGAGACCAATAAAAATAATAAAAAAGATCTTGAAAAAAATTAGTTGGAAACAAAAAATTTATTTCCTAAATGATATGAAAATGGGGAATCAGGATTCCATACTTCTTATTAATTTTGTGCACAAAATTCAAAGGAATAAACATCTATAAGATTTACACATTCATTCCATGATATGATAAGTAATAATATGATGCAATTTAGAAGACCCAATTGTGTTAGTATGGGATTATGATGTAGGCATCATGGTAAAAAACCCTCCATCTTGGGTAATTTCACAGGAAGTGATAAACATTAGTCATTTTTTGTAATAAAAATCATAGTCTCTAATATGTTCTCATCATAGATTTTTCCATCTATTTAATTTATTTGTATTTGGCATGAATCATAATGTCTTAATATTTATGGAAAGTTAAAATATTGTTATATGTTTATTTCCATGACTGTATACCTTCAGCTTACTACACCATGTTAATGCCTCACAAAATCTTCATCATGTAAACTTATTGGGTATCAATATTCCCTACAACATCATGTTGTTTTCTATATCATTCTATAATTCCATTGATCATTTTCACATTTACTATAATAGAGATCAATAACTGGTGGTGAAAACTGATATCATAAATGGTAGTAACGGGGAGGCCTAGTTTTTAAAACTATATTTTTATCATTGATTTTGTGTCTTCTATTTGATGACTCATAGATTATTTGATTATGGTGAACTAATTTATATATAGGGTTTTTATTTTCTATTGTTAATTTGTATCAAAATAATTAAATAGGATATTCTATATAATTTAGTAAATCTACCGGATGTTTCAAAGAATCTAATTCTAGTTTTCAATGTTCTTATTGGGTGTATAGTGTAATCTATTTTGAAAATAACTTCTCATATGTATACCATGTCTAGGATATAATAAATCTAATTCTTCTAGGTCTTGATAGGGGTGTAGGTAAATCTGCTAGATATTTATGCATGGTTTGAAGATATTTTTTAATGAATATTGTTTTTGTCTCCAAAATGGTTTACTAATTCAGGATATTTAAAAGGCATGTGAATCTAATTAATATGAAAAATAAATTTTTATTGAACTTTTTCTAAAATGGGAGAGCATAAGAGAAAAAACTCATCACTATTAAATGTGAATTTTATTTCAAGACATTTGATAAAAAGTAATCTAAATTGAAAGAAATAAATATTTTAATCAGTACCATCGAGATCATTTTTTATAGATATTTATATTTAGTAGATGTAATTATAATAATTTTTTTAATGAAAGGTTTCTAAAAATTCATAAGACATATTTGAAATTATAATTTTAATCCAATGTAAATACAACTCAAAAATGGGATTATCAATCCATTATAATACATTTTAAATGTTTTTTCTTTGGAAAATTTTATTTGATATTCTAAATGGGTAATTTGATAGAGAATTATTCTCATCACATGATATAATGTATGTTTGGAAAAATCCTTCATGGTATCATTGCAGTATTTTTGGGTTGATTGTATTTGTTGACAAAGCAGGTTTCCATGTAGAATTGTCGAGTTCCAGAGAAGTTGTTGACAATCAATGTTGATAAATAATTATGCCAAAGGAACGGATGATCTGGAGGCGGTACAAAAGAGAATTACAATGGAATGAATTTTGTGAAGATAGGCTTCATGGATTGGATTTCATAAAGACCAGAATAATGATGGCGGTGATTATTCATGATTACATCAAGCTTCGCAAATGGCAGAGTTGAAGCCATCACGACGGTGAATAGATTTGCGAGGGAGCTTCATAGCGAAGGCATGAAGGGATTGACGGTGATGCTCTGCGATTACGTCAAGATCTGCGATCGGAAAATTGATGTGGTGCTTCACGATTTTTGGAGAATTTTGGCGGGAGCTTTAGAGCTTTGTGATTTGAGATGGTGTGGCGTTGACTTCAAGAATAATGTTTGAGGGTCTGTGGAATTGCCTATAAATAGTCCTCAACCCCTTCAAGAGAAGTAGAGAGAAATAGAGAATTTTCAGAGAAAATATTTTGCTCTCGGTTCGCGAAGGTAGTTCACGAAGGCAGTGTGCTTAACGAAAAAAGAGCTTCACAGTGGCTAATCTAGCTACATGAAAGTAGCGAGCTCCACGTTGGCTCAATAAGCTTCACGAGGGAAGTATCTTTGTGACGACTTGAGCTTTGCGAGAGTTTTTCACAAGAGTGCTTCGTGAAAAGGGCAGGAGCTTCGTGAAGGCTTGTTTAAGCTTCATTAAATTGGAAGCCTCGCAAAGTAGGGTACTTTGCAAAGGTTTCTCCAAAGGAATTGCCTTGTGTATAGAGGAAAAGTGGTATTCATCTTAGGATGAAAGTTGGAATTCAACAGAGTATCTATAAATAGTTGAGGATGCAAGCATTCATGGAAATGAATAGACCTACTAGTCTATAAACTGTGAGAGGATCCCTTCCAAGTGCAGTGGGGAAAGGAAGAGCAAGAAGGTAATCCTTTCTACCAACAGTGAGCCAGTGAAAGAGAAACAGGGAGTGACCTCGAGAAAGCAGTGACCGGACCCTAATCTTTGTAAAGGCAGTGAGCCTGGGAATAGAAGTGATCTATCATGAACTTTGTAAATAGAAGTACGCTTTTATTGGATTTGTTACATGGGCACATCGTCGGTGTATTCTCCTTGGACATATCTTAGTGAGAGTGAACCAAGTAAAAATCGTTGTGTCCTATGAATTATTTAGTTTTTGCTTATACTTTTCTGTAGGAAAGAGAGAGAATAGAGTATTTTATAACAGCAAGACAAGATCAATAGGGGCAGTTGTTTTAATCTTTCATACCCTGATTCACCCCCCTCTCAGGGTATATAACCTAGTGGACCTAACAATTGGTATCAAAGGGAAAAGTTTAATATCACTGGTTCTCTCCCAAACGGAGTTCACTAATAATAAAGGGATTCTGATCTTCGACGGGAACAATTTCCAACAATGGGATAATCGGATGCAACACTACTTACGATCATTAGGAATGGATGTGTTCACACCAGCAATGCATGGCATAACTACTGATATTAATAGTGGTGCATTATTAGAAGCTGAGATTAGAGAGTTGGATGATGATGCCAAGGCAAAAAATGCCTTAGGGGGAGCCCTTTCCAATCCTATATATACAAAGGTGATGTCTTGCAAAATGTCACATGCCATGTGGGAAAAGATATTTAATATATATGAAGGGGATACAAAGGTCAGAGAGGCAAAGCTACAAGTGTTGTGGAACAAGTATGAATATCTAAGAAAGAACCCGAATGAGTCTGTTGATGCATTCTTCGACAGGATAAATGTTATAGTGGAAGACATGCGAGGTCTTAGAGAAGTTATTGAAGACATAAAAATTGTGAAGCGCATCTTGAAGAAACTTCCACCTCAGTTCAATCTGAAAGTTTCAGTTTTGGAAGATAAAGACCCAAAAGAGCTGACATTGGATAACCTGCACAACACCCTTGATGCATATGAAATGAGAAATGATGATAAAGATTCTATAGAAAAGGGGAAATCCAAATATGTGGCATTCAAGTCCATGAAGAATCTCACCATTGAAGACTCTTAGGAAGAAGAAGAGACAGATGAGGTGATGTCATTCCTCTCCTCAAACCATCAAAGAGGAAAAGGGAAATTTAAAGGGAAGCTTCCACTTTCTTGTTTTTATGTGGAAAGGTTGGAAATCATGAAGCAAAGTGCCCAAAAAAAGTTTCAAGAGGATGATGATATCGATGAAATCGAAATTCCCAAGAAGAAGTAACCTGCCTCTGGGAAAGGAAAGAAACTGTTCAAGAGAAATTTCCTTAAGAAGCAGAACCTTGTTTCAAAAGAATATGACAGTTCAGATGAGTCTAAGGTTGAGGAGGTTGAAGAGATAGATAACTGTAGAGATAGTGGAGAAAATGTTATGGTGGCAGTTTTTGGTAGTTCTCAGTATAAGAATTAAACAGAAGCTGATGAAGAAGTAGAAGAAATTGAGGGAAGAGTCGATATACAAGGTGAGTTAGAGGATACTATTGAGGAGATAGATGTTTGGAGAGCCAAAACAAAGAAATCCAACAAATATTTTCATGACGCCAAACTCTATATGCAGCAGCAGGAAGAAGATAAGTCTGAGTTGATGGAAGAAACTGAGAAACTCAAGTCATCAACACTAGAGGACTCAAAATCAGTTGGTGAGTATAAAATAGAAATTGAAGAATAGAAAAGGGAGATCGATAGCTTTAATAAAAAAATGAAATATCAAATCAAGTGTATTGAAGAACTTGAAGGATAAGTTGTCGGGTTGCAAAAAAAGGTTAAAGATCAAGAAAAACTATTGACTCTGGCTGGGTCATCAAGAAAGTAGATCACTCATAAAATTGAGAAGCTAAAAGTGGAGAATTGTGGTTCTGCAGAAAAGTAGCATCAACTATGTTTAGATGCTAACATTGGTGGGGGGGCTTGAATGAAAACAAAAAATCTATGAAAATTGAAGTCAAATAGCAAGAACCCACTCTGAGATTGAACATTGATTTTGGCAAAAGGAAGAATCAGAATATTCATAGATCCCAAGGGGAAACTCGTAGTACAGAAGTCACTCAAAGGAATGCATCTCATGTCAGGTGTTATTGTTGTGGAAATATGGGACGTTCATAGAATGTGTGTTCCAAAGCCAAGAGATATCGAAGGGTACAAGAACAAAGGTGGCATCAAAACAGATAATGGTTCTCCAGAACATATTTTGAAGGACACTATTTTTGGTGCTGAGGATTTGGGCACATTTCAAGGTATTGTACATCGACCATAATGAGGGATGTGCCAAAGGAGTATCAAAATGTTCGCAAATAGAAGATCAATGAACCAACGGTGAGTTGAAAATGAAAAATAGATTAGCATCTTTACATGATGAAGCTGGTCCATCATACTATGAGAAAGATCAGAAGTCTCAATCCATGCCAAGTGTGAAGGTAAATATATAGACCAAGAAGAAGAAGGATGGGAAGGTCCTGGTGGAAGAAATTACCCTTAAAGCATCAGATCACTCTAGTGTGTGGATCCTTGATAGTGGTTTTACATCTCACATGAAAGTTAATAAGGATCTCCTTACAGGTGTAAAATTTGACAAAGAAGGAGTTATAAAGTTTGGAAACGATGATGGCCTGAAGATTATTGGCTCAAGAATGGAGAAGTTTTGGGGGCAAAGAGATTAGACGTGATGATGTCTTAGTAGTAGAAGGCCTTAGTCACAATTTGCTCAGTGTCAGTCAACTATTTGACTCAATACATTCTATAAGGTTTACTAAGATGGTGTGTATCATCAAAAGAATAGATGGGGTAGTGGTTCTACAGGGAAAAATATAAAGGGAAATCTCTACCTGGTAAGTGGAGTAGAAGATATGTGCCTTCTATCTAGAAAGGAAGAAAAAAAGTTGTGGCACAAATGACTAGGTCATCTATTCCAACCATCCCTGGAAGATCTACTAAAGTGTTATGTAGCAAGATACCTCCCTAAGCTATCACGTGATCATACTCACATGTGCGATGCATGCCAATAAGGGAAGCTCTTGAGAAATACATATAAAGAAAAGTAAAAGAAGTCAACAAGAGTGCTCAAATTGGTGCATGATGATGTTTGTAGTCCTATCACACCAAGATAAATTGATAGAAAGAGGTACAATATTCTTTTCATTGATGATTATAGCAGAATGGAAAGGGTATTTGTTATTTCCCATAAGTCAGATGTGTTCAGCTGCATAAAACTGTACTGGAGGGAGTGCGAAAGGATGCTTGGACAGAAAATTCTGAAGTTTCGTACTGATAATGGTGCGGAATTCACAAATATTCAGGTGGAAGACTACCTCGACAAACACGGGATAAGGAATCAAATTTCCTCAGTGATAACTCCACAACATAATTGAGTGGTTGAAAGGAGAAATCGGATCATCAACAATGTGGCCCGAACAATGCTTATAGAAAAAGACCTTCCAGAGAAGTTTTGGGAGGAACCAGTATTGTCATTAGTCTACGTTTCTAATACGTCTATGTCGTGACCGAAGGAAGGAAAGGATGCTTATGAAATTTGGTACAGAAAGAATCCAACAGTGAAATACTTTAGAATACTTGGAAGTAAGTGCTTCATTCTCAACAAATAAAATCATAGGAAGTTTGAATCACCTTGAGATGAGGGAATATATCTAGGATACTCAGGCAAAACCAAATCAAACAAATGCTTTAACAATAGGCTGGGAAAATATGTTGAGAGAAATGATGTCACTATTGTGGAAAATGAATAGAATATTCAACACCACAGTGAACTATTTATTAATGAAAGTGATGAAGAGGAAAGTAACACCGGAGTAGTAGAATTGGCAGATGATGACTTAGAAGAAGACACTGATGATGGACAAGAAAGTGTCAAGTCTGTGTCTGCATGGAAGCCAACGATTCGAGCTGAAATTGATAGTCATAATATCATTGGTGATCATAGAGCTCCAGCTCAGACAAGAAGAATGAATTCACTGCAGCAGACATCTTTCCTATCTCATTTAGAGACAAAAATATTTGTTGATGCAGTTCAAGATGAAAACTGGGTTCAGGCCATGAATGAAGAGCTTGATCAGATTGAGAAGAACCATACATGGAAGATTGTTTCGAAACCAGTAGATAATAATTCCATCGGTACTAAATGGGTCTACCTCAAAAAGATGAATGAACATGGCACAGTGGTTCGAAACAAAGCACGACTAGTGTGCAAAGGATACTCCCAGATAGAGGGAATAGATGTTGATTAGACATTTGCACCAGTTGCAAGGTTGGAGACAATCAGATTATTCCTAGCCATTCCAGTGCAATGGAAGTTCAAAGTGTTCCAGATGGATGTAAAATCTTCATTCATGAATGGGATTCTAGAGGAGGAAGTGTATATTGAGCATCCAGATGGTTTTCTAATTCATGCGGATGAGAACAAGGTTTGTATATTGAAGAAGGCATTGTATGGGATGAAGCAAGCACCAATAGCATGGTACTCAAGGCTTGATCAGTACTTGAAGAAGCTTAGTTTCCAACTTGGGGGAGCTGATTACAATCTCTATTTCAGCAATGACAATAATCAAAGGATGAGGTGTTGGTTTATGCCTATGACATAATATTTTGCGGATCAGATGATGCTCAGTGCATACAGTTTTCCAAATTCATAAAAAGTGAGTTCGAAATGTCAATGATTGGATAGATAACATTTTTCTTTGGTCTACAGGTGACACAAGGAAGGAATGGAACATCCATATCACAATCCAAATATTCCAAGGAAGTTTTGAAAATATTTGGAATGGAAAATTCCAAGGAGATGAAGACTCTGGTATCTACCCAGATGAAATTGTCCAAATATGAGGATGACAAGGCAGTTTAAATCACAAAATAAAGGAAAATCAATGGTGGTTTTCTATACTTGACTGCAACAAGGCTTGGCATTATATTCTCCACATTCCAAGTAGTGAGATATCAATGTAATCCCAAGGAAAGACACATTCTTGAAGTGAAAATAATACTTTGGTATAACCAGGGCACAATGGATTTTGGCTTGATGTATAATGAAAAATCTCAGACAGAGTTATTGCGATATACTGATACAGATTGGACCATTTCAGTGGATAACAGGAAATCAACATTAGGAGGTGAATTCTATGTGGATGGACTATGTATTTCTTGGCTAAGCAAGAAGCAAGATTTCATCTCATTAAGCACTACAGAAGCTGAGTATATTGCGGCCACTCAAGCATGCACAAAATTATTGTGGAAGAAGAAACATCTTGATGATATGGGAGTTGAAGTGAAGTCTCCAATTGGAATCCAGTGCGATAACTCAAGTGCTATAAATCTCAGCAAAAATCTAGTCCATCACTCAAAGACAAAGCACATTGAGATAAAGTCTCATTTTATCAAAGGGAAAGTTGAGCTGCGAATTTTGAAGATTGAGTATGTGCCTACAGAACTACAGGTTGCAAACATTATGAAAAAGGACTTACCCAAAGAAGCTTTTGAGAGGCATGACTAGCTTTAAGAGCCCATTCAACTCCCCGCACATGAAAAAGTGTGGATGTGGGACCCTCCCTCTCCCTGATGTATTGCGTGTTTTTCTCCAATGTGCTCATTTGTGTTCTTTCTAATGTCGCAGACCGCAAATGGGTGACCTTCGGGTTCGTTGAAAAAGGGGTAGAAATGGTGACTCCTTAAAGGGGGGAAACTATGGATAAGTAAGGGAGAAAATATCTTAGTAAAATACATAGGGAGAAGCTGACTGGTGGAGCAGCGAGAGAGGGGGAGAGAAATGAGATAGGGGGATCATTTAAAATATGATTATGCTAGAAGTGATCGATCAAAGAATAGATATCATGACAACTGAGGATCATGATAAAAGCAGAAGAGTGATGTTGGAATGGTGTGATAAGGTTTCCAGCTATCACCAATTGGTATCAATGTGGTTCAATAATTGGTATCAATTTATCAATTGGTATCAGTATGGAATCAACAATTTGTGTCTAACATGAAGGTATTCATTGATGAACTTTTCATAATAATCTTGTTTCTCACGCTGAGTATTGATCATGTGGTCTTAGATTACATGTTAATTGAATCCTTGAACGCTATCAGATTCACAAGAGGCGAATGCTGGTAGTTCTAGAAGGAGTTTCAGAGAGGTATCAAAGTACAGAGACTCATTATGAGAAGAGTTGTCAACAAATCCAAAGGGGGAGAGTGCTGGGAAAAAATCCCTCAAGGTATCATTGCAGTATTTTTGGGTTGATTGTGTTTGTTGAAAAAGCAGGTTTCCATGGAGAATTATAGAGGTTCAGAGAAGGTTTTGACAATCCATGTTGACTAATAATGATGAAAAAGGAATGGACGATCTGGAGGAGGTACAAAAGAGCAGTACAAGGTGGCGCCGTTTTCAAGTATTTGCAAAAATTTTGGGCTGAAAAATTTGGAGGTCAGTGAGCATCGTGAAAAGTGGATATCCATGAATATTTCATTAGAATATGGAAAAGGAATGCATTTCATGAAGATAGGCTTCATGGATTGGATTTCGTGAAGACCAGAATAATGATGGCGGTGATTCTTCGCGATTACGTCAAGCTTCACGAACGACAAAGTTGAATCACATTGTGGCGGTGAAGGGCATTGCGAGGGAGATTCATGGTGAAGGCATGAAGGGATTGATGGTGATGCTTCGTGATTACTTCAAGCTACGTGATCGGAAAATTGTTGTGGTGCTTCGCAATTTTGGGAGAATTTCGGCAAGAACTTCAGAGCTTTGTGATTTGAGATGAAATGGTGTTGACTTCGCGTAGAAAGTTTGAGGGTCGTCGAAATCGCCTATAAATAGGCCTCTACACCATCAAGAGAAGTAGAGAGAAAGAGAGAATTTTTAGAGAAAATATTTTTCTCTCGGTTCACGAAGGTAGTTCGTGAAGGTAGTGTGCTTCGTGAATGAAGAGCTTCGCGGCGGTGAATCTAGCTCCGCAAAAGTTGCGAACTCCACATTGGATCAGTGAGATTCACAAGGGAAGTCACTCTGTGAAGAATTGAACTTCACGAGAGTTCTTCAAAATAGTTCTTCGCGAAAAGGTCAGGAGCTTCATGAAGGCTTGTTTGAGCTTCGTGAAATTGGGTGCCTCACAAAGTAGGGTGCTTTGTGAAGGATTCTCCAATGGAATTGCCTTGTGTTCATAGGTAAAGTGGTATTGATCTGTGGATGAAATTTGGACTTCAACAGAGCATCTATAAACAGTTGAGGATGCATTCATTCATGCAAATGAATAGACCTATAGGTCTATAAACTCTGAGTAGATCCCTTCCAAGTGTAGTGAGCAAAGGCAGAGGAAGAAGGGAATACTTTCTACTAACATTGATCTAGTGAAAGAGAAACTAGGAGTGACCCTTGGGAAAGCAGTGAGCTGGCCCTAAACTTTGTAAAGGCATTGATCCTGGGAATAGAAGTGATCAATCCCAAACTTTGTAAATAGTAGTTCACTTTTAGTGGATTTGGTACATCGACACATTGGTGGTGTATGCTCCTTGGACGTAGCCCAGTGAGGGTGAACCAAGTAAAAATCGATGTGTCCTATGCATGCTTTAGTTTTTGTTTATACTTTTCTGCAGGAAAGATTGAGAAGAGAATCTTGCTTAACAGTGAGTCAAGATCAATAGGGGCAGTTGTTTTAATCTTTCGTACCCTGATTCACCCCCCCCCCCCCCCTCTCAGGGTATCTAAACTAGTGGACCAAACAATTGGTATCAAACTGAAAAGGTTAATATCAGTTTTTCTCTCTCAAATGGAGTTCACTAATCATAAAGGGATTCCGATATTTGACGGTAACAACTCCCACTAAGGAAGAATCAGATGCAACATAACTTCTAATCATTAGGAATGGATGTGTTCACAACAGCAATGCATAGAATAACATCTCATATTAATAGTGGTGAATTATTAGAAGCTGAGTGTAGAGAGTTGGATGTTGATGCCAAAGCAATAAATTCCTTAGGGGGAGCCATATCTAATCCTATATATACAAAGGTGATGTCTTGGAAAATATCACATTATCTGTGGGAAAAGTTTTTGATTATATATGAAGGGGATACAAATGTTAGAGAGACAAAGCTACCAGTGTTGTGGAACAAGTATGAAGATCTAAGAATGAACCCGAATGAGTCTATTGATGCATTCTTCAACAGGGTTAATGTTGTAGTGTAATGCATGAAAGGTCTTGGAGAAGTTATTGAAGACATAAAAATTGTGAAGCGCATCTTGAAGAAACTTCCACCTCGGTTCAATCCAAAAGTTTCGGTTTTGGAATATAAAGACCCGAAAGAGATGACATTGGATAACCTGCACAACACCCTTGTTGCATATGAAATGACAAATGATGATAACGATGCAGTGGAAAATGGGAAATCCAAAGAGGTGGCATTCATGTCCATGAAAAATCTCACCATTTAATACTCTCATGAAGAAGAAGAGACAGATGAGGTGATTTCATTCCTCTCCTCAAACCATGAAATAGGAAAAGTAAAGTTTAATGGGAAGCTTCCACTTGCTTGTTTTCAATGTGGAAAGGTTGGACATCTTGAGGAAAAGTGCCCCAAAAGGTTTTAAGAGGATGATGACATCGATGAAATCGAAACTCCCAAGAAGAAGTCTTCAGCCTATGGGAAAGTCAAGAAATAGTTCAAGAGAAATTTATTTAAGAAGAAGAACTTTCTTTCAAAAGAATATGACAGTTCAGATGAGTCTGAGGTTGATGAGGTTGAAGAGATAAGGAACTGCAGAGATCATGGAGAAAATGCGATGGTGGTAGTTGTCGGTAGTTCTTAGAATATGAATGAAACTGAATCTAATGAAAAAGAAGAAGAAGTTGAGGGAAGAATCAATATGCAAGCTAAGTTAGAGGCTGCTCTTGAGGAGATAGATGTTTGGAGATCCAAAACAAATAAATGAAACAAAGTTGTTCATGACTCCAAACTCTATATGTAGCAGCAGGAAGAAGAAAAGTCTGGGTTGATGGAAGAAATTGAGAAGCTCAAGTCATCAACACTAGAGGACTCAAAATCAGTTGGTGAGTATAAAATAAAAATTGAATAATAGAAAAGGGAGATCGATAGCTTGAATAACACAAGGAAATATCAAATCAAGTGTATTGAAGAACTTGAAGGGGAATTTTTTGGATTGCAGAAAAGGTTAAAGATCAAGAGAAACTCTTGACTCTTGTTGGGTCATCAAGAAAGTAGATCACTCAGAAAATTGAGAAGCTAAAAGTGTAGAATAGTGGTTCAGCAGAAAAGAAGCATCAACTATCTTCAGATGCTAAGGCTGATGGGGGGATTAACCAAAAACAAAAGGCTATGAAAATTGAGGTTAGAATGCAAGCACCCACTCCGATATTGAAAGTTGATTTGGGAACAATACAGAATCAGAATATTCAGAGATCCCAAGGGGAAACTCATAGTGCATAAGTCATTCAAAGGAATGTACCTCATAGCAGGTGTTATTGTTGTGGAAAGATGGGACATTCACAGTATGTGAGTTCCATAGTCAAGAGATATCGAAGGGAACAAGAAAAAAGGTGGAATATAAACAGAGAATGGTTCTCAAGAACATATTTCTAAGGACATTGTTTTTTGTGCAGAGGATTTGGGCACATGGCTCGGTATTGTACTTCGACCATATAGAGGGATTTGCCAAGGGAGAATCAAAATGTTGGAAAACTACAGATCAATGAACCAACAGGTGAGTTGAAAATGAAAAATATATTTGTAGCTTTACAAGATTAAGTTGGTCCATCATACTTGAAAAAGTTATGATGTCTCAATCCATGCCAAGTGTGAAGGCAAAAATATGGACCAACAAAAAGAAGGATGAGAATTCAGTGGTGGAAGTAATTTCCCTTAAAGAATCAGATCACTCTGGTGTTTGGATCATTGATAGTGGTTGCACATCTCACATGACAAGTAATAAAGATCTTGTTACAGGCGTAAAATATGACAAAGAAGGAGTTGTAAAGTTTCAAAACGATGAAGGCCTGATGATTATTGGCTTAGTAAATGCCAAGTTTGGGGGCAAAGAGATGAGATGTGGTGATGTCTTAGTATTAGAAGGCCTTGGTAACAATTTTCTTAGCGTCAGTCAACTATGTGACTCAGGACATTCTATAATGTTTAATAATAAGGTGTGTATCGTCAAATGAAGATACGGGGCAGTGTTTCTACATGGAAAAAGGACAAAGGAAAATCTCTACCTGGTAAGTGGAGAAGAAGATATGTGCCTTCTGTCTAGAGAGGAAGAAAAAAAGTTGTGCCATAAAAGACTAGCTTATCTATACCAACAATCCTTGGATGATCTGGTAAAGTGTGATCCAGCAAGAGACCTCCCTAAGCTATCATGTGATCATTCTCACACGTGTGATTCATGGAAACAAGGTAAGATCATCAGAAATACATATAATGAAAAGGAAAAGAAGTCAACAAGAGTGCTCGGATTGGTGAATGATGATGTTTGAGGTCCTATCACACCAAGAGTAATTGATGAAAAGAGGTACTATGTTCTTTTCATTAATTACTATAGTAGAATAGTATGGGTATTTGTTATTTCCCTTAAGTCAGATGTGTTCAGCTGCTTAAAACAGTACCAGATGGAGTGCAAAAGGATTCCTGGATAGAAAATTCTGAAGTTTCGTACTGATAACGTTACGGAATTCACAGACAGATAGGTGGAAGACTATCTCGAGAAACACGGGATAAGGCAGCTAGTTTTCTCAGTGAGAACTCCACAATAGAATGGAGTGGTTGAAAAGAGAAATAATATCATCAACAACATGGCCAGAACAATTCTTATAGAAAAATACCTGCCAAATAAGTTTTGGAAGGAAGCAGTATTGACATGAGTCTACATTTCTAATAGGGATCTGTTGTGTCCGAAGGAAGGAAAGACTTCGTATGAAATGTGGTACAGAAAGAGGCCAACAGTGAAATACTTTCGAATATTTGGAAGTAATTTATTCATTCTCAACAAAGAAAATCATAAAAAGTTTCAATCATGTGGAGATGAGGAAATATTTATGGGCTACTCAGTAAATAACAAAGCATACAAATGATTTAACAATAGGCTGGGAAAAGTTGTTGAGAGAAATGATGTCACTATTGTGGAAAATGAATAGAATATTCACTTTCACAGTGAACTATTTCTTGATGAAAGTGATGAAGAGGAAAGTAACACAGGAGGAGCAGAAGTAGTAGGTACTGACTCGGAAGAAGACACTGATGATGAACAAGAAAGTGTCAAGTCTATGTCGGCTCAGAAGCCAAAGAGTCGAGCTGAAATTTATAGGCAGAATATCATCAGTGATCAGATAGCTCGAGTTCAGAAAAGATATATGATTTCACTTTAGCAGACATCTTTCCAATCTCAGGTAGAGCCTAAATTCTTTATTTATGCAGCTGAAGATGAAAATTGGCTTTAGGATATGAATGAAGAGCTTGATCAGATTGAGAAGAACCAGATGTGGGTGATTGTTTTGAGACCAGCAGATAAGAATTCCATCGAGACTAAATGGGTCTACCACAACTAGATGAATAAAGATAGCACAATGGTTCAAAAAAAACATGACTAGTGTGCAAAGGATACTCCCATATAGTGAGAATAGATGTTGATGAGACATTTCCACCAGTTGTAAGGCTAGAGACAATCATATTATTCCTAGACATTGTAGTGCAATGGAAGTTCAAAACAGTTCAGATGGATTTCAAATCTGCATTCATGAATGGGGTTCTACGGGAAGAAGTTTATATTGAAAAGCCAGATGGTTTTCTCATTCATGAGGATGAGAACAAGGTTTTCAGACTGAATAAGGCATTGTATGGGCAGAAACAAGCACCTAGAGCATGGTACTCAAGGATTTATCACTACTTGAAGAAGCTTAGATTCCAGCGTGGGGGAGTTGATTACAATATCTATTTCAGAAAAGACAATAATCAAAGGATGATGGTGTTGGTTTAGGTCGATGAAATAATATTTGGCGGATAAGATGAAGCTCAGTGCAGACAGTTTTCTGAATTCATAAAAAGTGAGTTCGAAATGTCAATGATTAAGGAGCTATCATTTTTCCTTCGTTTACAGGTGACACAAGGAAGGAATGGAACATTCATTTCACAATACAGATGATGATATATTAAATTCATTTGGATCTCATAAAACCCTGAATATTCTTCTAAAATACCGATAACTATAATAGTAGTTCCTTGGTATGTTAATTTTGTTAATTATTTCTCAAAGAGTTAGGGATTTTGACAAACATTGGTTTCAAGACATGTATTTTCATTATTTTCTAAAAAAGAGGAGAAGGTAAAACTGAATAAATATATATTGAGATACATTTATAATTTCTCATATAGACCAGTGAAAATAAATATATGTCATTATGGTCAACTGATGATCATTTTATTTGACAAGGTAGATGTAGATTCATATAATCTAATAAAATTTCATCATAGTTTCATTTTATTAGTATATAATCATTGAAGATTTATATTATTCTTTAATTCATCCATAAAAATATATTGGTTATTAGAAAGTATATATAGGGGAAAATACTGATGAAATACCTATAGATGATCAGAGGAAGCATCATACAAATTATTCTCCAGTCCCCACATTACTTGTAGTGGTTGAGGTATAAATACCCACATCACCAGTTATTGAAGTGAAATTTGATCAGGTTAAATAGTATGTTTATGAAGAAAAACCTACTATAAATAATGAGATTTAGGCTCCTGTAGTTTTAGTTGATTATTTTTAGGGTATATACGGTGATAGTGAATGCATGTCCATTCTCATCGGGAGATGATGATTGAGTCTACTTATGATGTAAAATATAAAGAGGTTTTGATTCAATTATAAGGTGTTTTTAAGTGCATAGTACAAATATTTCTCTTATATAAAATTTTATTGAAACATATTGATTAATTTGAGTGTTTTTCTGATGAAATTCCCTCTATGGTCCATTGTGTATACTATTCAAAGATTCAGGGAGCTAATCGATAACAACTCTAAAATTTCTCAAACATGGTGCAAAGTTAGATTTTTCATTGATTTCTTGTCTTCCCAAGAAAGGTAGGGGGATTAAATATCATTATTTTAATGTATTTGGTCTCTTTCCAAAGAGTGTGTGAATCCGGTACGTTCAGATGCTCTTGGATTCCACCATTTTAGACCACCATGACTTCCACCCCCCATGTACTCATTGAATTATTTTAAATAAAAAATTTATTTCTGGGATTTATGAACATCCATTAATAAGAATTTATGATTTAGTTTGGCATAAAATATCCCCTCTCTTGTTGTTGATGAATGTGAAGAATATTCACTTTCTCTTAAAAGAAATGAAAGTAGTTCAGATAATAATGATTTAGTCTATAACTTTCCCTTTTTTATTTATTTATAATTCACTTTCATAAAGAAATTTATTTTTATTTTGATGTCTAATCATGAATATGCTATAGAATTGTGGGAATTTTTGAAGTAAATTTTTTTTCTATATTGAAGAAATAAACTCAGATCTAGTTTCCATGTCTAGTTTTAATGACATCAATGATTTGATGAAGGCTCGAGATAATTTTATTTGGAATATCAAATATATTTCCACAAGTTCTCTAGTTTCATTTCCAAAATATTCTAGAAAGGACATGAAATATATTACAATAGATTTGGTATTTCTAAATGAAAGATAATTTTCTCTATATTGTGATACATTCTCTATAGAATATTTTCATGATTTAAATAGGGGTTTGAATAGTGAAATAAAATATATAAACTCTAAAAATACTAAAAAATTCCACGGAATTGATCAATATTTTTTGGATAAAATATCTTTTATGGAATAGAATTTGGTATCATTAAATGAGAGTGTGTAAGATCCTGGCCTTTTCTAGAGAAATCTCAGACATTCTTTTTGGTACTTGTTGTTGTTATTATGTACATTTGGGTTGGTATAAGAACTGCAGTATGTTTTGGTGATGTTTTTAGAAATATTGGGAAGATAGGAGGATGGCCATGGTTTGGGTAGGATTAGGCCAAAATGTACACAAGAAAACCATGGGAACAGTGGTGGTCAGCAAGGTTAATGCATGGTTTTCTTAACCACGCACCATCGAGTCGTGTGGATAGTATAAGACCTCACAATTGGTGCATGATTTGTCTAAACTAGGTGGCCTCCTAGGTAAAACCATACACTCATAGTAGTTTAATCCAAAAATTGGTTTTAAAACCATAATAACCCCTAAAACCTCTCTAATTTAACCTAGGCTCAGGCTTGAAAATTTTTGGGTGACCTCAAATCCTTTAATAGGGATTTTAAGGAAATATGAATGCCATTCATTGAGATAGAAATCACTAATAAAATATATATCCTAGTTCAGGTATGTAGATTTTATTTCAATGCTTCTCTCGTTCATTCCTCTATCTGTTATAAATCTTTTCAAGGAAGATATTACCCATTTTCTTGGATCTAAACCTTCTAGATGAAATCTATATCAAGCATTTTGGATCTTGATATATATTTGCAAGATCAAAATGCCTTTGATCATAATTTTGGTTTAGGTATTTAGATCTGAAACCTGATCAATGACATTGTGCCACTCTGATTTTATGAATTTCTGTTGGGATAACATCCATTAATAAACTGATATTGGTTGTCTAAATTGAACTCTCATAGTAATTATTTCGATAAGTGAATGTCAGTTTATGATTTTTTGGATTCCCTTGATAATTTATTTCTTAAATTGGAGTAATTTTTAAAGTCAAATTGACTTATGATTTCTTTGGTGATTAATTGATAATTAAATCACCAAACCAACAAAAGGGGTTTTCCCAAAAAGATATTTTAGAGATTTATTATGGGTTGTGATATTTTAATTGAGATATTGAATTTATTCTCATAAGATAAATAATTGGGGTGAATTAATTATGGAATGATGTTTGGATATGTAAGATAATTAATTGTGAGAACTAATTATGTTCCATGACGTGGATCAAAGATAATTAATTTTGAGAATTTATAATGTTCCATGATGTTGGTCAAAGATAGCTAATTTTCAAAAATAATTATGACAGGTTTTGATTTGATATGGATAATTAATTGTGAATACTGAATTATGGGAAGAGAATTGTGTGGATTGATTAATTAATTGATCAATTAATTAATGGGTTATGTTCATAGTTAATTGTTGAATTGACTAATAGCCTTTCAAATGTTTAACTAACTGTTGGATTAGTAATGGAATGACGTGGCTAATTCTTGTGAATTAATGAATGATTAAATGGTTCATATTTTTGTGGTGTTAGACAAGTAATTATAGACCAATTAGATGTTGGGACTTTGACATGGTGTTCCACTCCAATAGTCATCCACGCTTGATATTATGGGGTGCTATGCATGATGCCCTACACCAAATGAGAAATGGAGTAATAGTCATTACGACCTAAACTTAACGAGATTGGGGTGCTAGGAAAGATTACCTACAATAAATGAATGATAATAATGAATGATGATTCAACTAGGATTTGGGTACAAGGCAAGATTACCTAAATCAATTGATTAATGATAATGAATGATGATTCAAATGGAAAAATATGAATTTAATATTCCTAATGTGATGATTAAAGATTAAATGACAATGTGATAACTATTTAAATTATGCATTGTATTTATTGCTTCATAAAACTACATGCACTATCTTTTGACTCGACTTGTTTTAGAAACCACTTGTGGTGCCCTACTGAGTTGTGCTCACCCCATATTTCGGCCATCTGATTGCCACCTGAATAGACTTTATTGTTGTGGTATGGTATAAGGGAAAGGCCCTGGGATAGGGTTCAGTTGGGACTGTACCATGGTATAGGGAAACAAACATAGTTCGGGACCCTATTGGGAGTCATTGTGTCTTTAATTTCAGTTTCACTATAGACACTTGACATTTTCATTGTCATATCATGTTTTAGCTTTTATTTTAGTATTGTATTTTTCATGTTTTGGTTATCATATGACATGTTTTTTTATAGTTATTTATATGATTAAATTCCTGGTAATTGTTATTTTATTCTACTGGTGTTTTACTCTAATAAAAGAGGCTATAGTCTCCCCAACCTGACTTACTATAACCTCGCTGCTAGTCGGCACCTTCTGGCATACAGGGAGGCATGCTTGAGGGCATGTGGCCGACCAGATCGGGGCACTATTCATTGGTCCTAGTGAAGGATGTCAGAAAGTGGAATCAGACGAGTTTTCTTTTCTATCTTATTATTTTGTCTTTCTATTTGGGGAATGTTATACAAGGGACTGGAAAGAGTTGAGGCTTGTTAATTATCTCATTCATGGGAGTTTCATACCTATGTATGGGGGAAAGTATAATTACTTATGGGGGGATTTTTGTGATTGATTTTTGTTGTTATAGTTGGATATAACTTCAGCTTGGGTGATGAACATCAGGTGTGATATGATATTAGTGTTGAAAATTGTTGAATTTTGATTCGTGGCCTAAAGAGGTGTGATAGTTGAGTCAACATGCATAATTCTTGGCACTCAGGTTTTTAGTGGCATGCATCATTCTAGGATGTCATGGGAAAATGGGTTATGGGTAAGTTGTTGAACTTGAACTATTTTTCCTTATTGTGAGATTGAAACAATGACGCAAAATGAGAATAAATGGGTGTCTGATGAGAACCTTAATTGATGAAATTGGTATCAGAAATTAATTATTTTTTGAATTAATTAATCTAATAAAATGCGATTAATTAATGGTTGGATTAATTAATGAGAATTTATGTACCCTTATTAACAAATACCTAGGAGTAGGATTGTTAAGGGTAGTATTAAGAACTCAGTGTTGACCATGGGGTGAGAAAATGAGGAAGGGATATGTGGAAACTTGTTGTTTTAGATTGTTCCCTTACCAAAATGTTTTAAGATTGAATTATAAGACCTAATATGTGTGTTTATATTTGTATATATATGCCTCCACGATGCTTGTCGAGGAAGAGACCAAGGGGTATGGCCTGGAACAAACTTCCAGACTGGGAACTTAAGGCACCATTAGTGCACGATGATTATTAAGGGAAACAATTCCAAGATAACATTGCTCATTTCTTGTAATTCATGGAGAGAGACCTGGGGTGAGTTCAGAAAATCATGTGAGAGTTAACAAGTGAGTTTCAGCTACAGAACCCTCCATCTTTTACTAGAGACGGTGGACCTGAGGGAGACGAATTCTAGATTTAGTCCATAGAGACAATACATGACCATTTAGAGACTCTGGCTAGGAGGAGGGCCATGTTTCCCACTTTTTTGCTATGGGGTTCAGCGAAGCGTTAGTGGTACAATTAGGTACAACCTAGAAAGACTGATGATATGTTATAGAATGACTTTTGGGAGATGTTCTTGGATAACTTCTATGTAGAGATGCTGAGATAAGATAAGGCTTCAGATTTTATGCATCTGACCTAAGGAAGCATGTCCATAATGGAGTACACTGAACATTTCACGGATTTATACCATTTTCTCCAACCTTAACGGAATATGAGGCTTCTTTGGAAAAACAGTTTCAGGACTACCTTAAGTGTGAAATTAAGTCCCAAGTGAATATCTTTAGGCTGGATAAATTCTTAGAAGTGGTTAATCAAGCTCTTAATTTTTTGGGGAAGCTAAAGGAGGCTTCCAGTACTATAAATATTGCTATCACAGGATGATCAGGGAGTGTTCCTTCCAAGAGAAAGAAGTGTCATCGTGAGAATCTGGGTCAGGATAGTGGAAATAATGTTGGACAGTCAGGAGGAATCATTTTATCTGATCTTACTCATGTTCACTTCCACCAGTGTGGTAGGCTGGGACATTATCGTACACATTTTCCCTGACCACCAAGGGAGTGCCGGTTTGGTGGCAAGTCGGGGAACCTAAAGAAGTTCTATAAGAAGCAGTAACAGGATGGTGTTGAGGGAGTAACAACTAAGAGTTAGAGTGTGGGAAAGGGGTCTTCAACACCATATACGTCTGGCAGCTGGAGCTCTATTGGAAGAGGCGGCAGAGGTGATAGACGTGGTGCTTCTAGGAATGATTTCTATTATTAATATAATGGTGCTGCTCTGGGAAGTCAGACGACACCATTGGGAATAGGGGAAAGAAAGTTACATGAAGTTCATCCTACACCTGTGGAGACAGAGGCTGGTCCATCGACCATGGGAGGTACTATTCTAGTTTCTTTTACTTTAGCTACTTCCATGCTTGATATTGGTGCCTCTCATTCTAATATATCTTAAAATCTTGTTAATGCCTTGATCTTGGAGGTTGAGTCCCTAAGAAGGGTGATGAATATTGATACATTGTTGGGAACACGATCTAGGGATATCTATTTATGGAAGGGATATTTTATATAGACCAGAGAGTATCATTTTCTTTGGGATATCTATGTTCTTAATATAATAGTCATCAACTAGATTTTTGGTATGGACTGCCTAGTCAGATACTGAGCCCACACAGATTTTAACCATAGGAGAGTTACCTTGGTATCTATTAAGTGTGACCGGTATGTTCTTCATGGATAGTGGGATATCCATGCAGGCCGAGTTGGGAAAATTACTCAACAACTGGGAGAGCTTATAGAACATGTTCCTAGTGTTTTTTTAGATGATGGTAGTGGTAGTAAAGATGTCCTTTCACCTATAGTAGAACTATTTCAGGAGGTCTTTACTAAAGGCTTTTCATGGTTCCCACCTGAGGGAGATATGGAATTAATATTGAACTCATTTTAGGGGATGATCTTGTATCAATTCCACCTTACAGAATGGAATTGACTGAGCATCAAGAACTCAAAACGTGATTGGAATAGTTGGAGGAAAAAGGGTTTACCCAACCAAGTATGTCACCTTGGGAATCACCTATTTTGTTTGAAAATATAGCCGACGAGTGTTTATGTTTCTGTGTTGATTACCAAAAGTTGAATAAAATGACTGTGAAGAACTGATATCCTCTTCTGTATATCGATGATATTTTTGACCAGCTAAAGGGGGATAGTGTCTTCTAAAAAATTGATTTGAGATCAAGGTATCATCAGGTGAGAGTTTAGACCTCTGATATACCTAGAACTTCTTTAATAAGCAGGTATGACCATTATGAGATTTTCATAATGCTGTTTGGGTTGAAAAATGATCTAGCAGTGTTTATGGCCTGGATGAACATGATATTTCATTCATACTTACATAATTTTGTGGTGGTGTTTGTGGATGACAACTTGGTGTACTCTAAGACTCATGACGATAATTCCCTACATATTGGCATCATCTTGGGTACACTAAGATAGCATCAGCTATATTCCTAGCGATCTAAATGTTAGTTTTGGAATCACAGGGTACACTATTTGGGGAATATCAACTCAGAAGAAGGTTTGATACTGGACCCATAAAAATTTTTGGAAGTGGGTTCTTGGAAGTAGCCCAAGAATGTTTTTGATAACTGAAGATTTTTTAGATTATCTGGTTATTACAGGCGTTTTATCAAGGACATTTCCCAATTGGTAACACTACTTTCAGGTTTGATAATGAAAGAGATAAAGTTTTACTGGAAGAAAGAAAGTGATAATGCCTCTTAGGAGTTGAATAACTTCTTGACATCGGCACCAACATTGATCATACCTAAGTCGGGTGAGGAGTACACGGTGTATTGTGACACTTCTGGGATCGGACTCGGATCTTTGTTGATGCAAGGGGATCAAGTGGTCGCTTATGGGTCATGATATTTGAGGCCACATTAATAAAATTACTCTACGCATGACCTCAAGTTGGAAGAAGTGGTTTATGCTCTTATGTTTTGGATTTAATATCTTTTGGGTGAAAAAATTATAGTTTTTACAGATCGCAAAAGCTATAAGTATATGTTTTCACAACACGACTTGAAACTTCAATAGAGAATATGGATAAAGTGTATTTAGTCCTTTGATTTTGAACTGGAATATACACCTCGAAAGGGGAATAGTGTGGCTGATTACTTTAGGAGGAAAACTCTGACTCAATTGTTACATGAGTTGAGTGCATAGTAGAAGATGATGAATTTTCTGGTGGAAATGCATGTGGTGGTTCATGAGAGACAGGAGTGGATGAATCAGGATTCTATAGCAGTGGGATCAACACTCTTGAGACGGATCTGGGATAGGAAGTATGATGATTCAAAGTGTTTACCCTTGAGGGAAATCCTTGAAGGTGGGGATACAATTTCAGACGGGATAATTTATAAGGATGAGATCATCTATGTGAAAAAATGGGTTATTGTGCCTATGAGTATGCAAGAGGAACTCATGCAAGATTTTCATGCCTCAAAATGGTTGGTACATCCATGGGTGATAAAAATGTAACATGACCTATGATGAAGCTTTTGGTGGATAGTCATGAAAAAAAGGATTTCATGGTTTAGAACAAGATGTTTCACATTTTTTCACGTGAAGGCAGAGCATCGATGACATGGAGGCCTCTTGAAGTAATTACCTGTTCCCGAACGGAAATGGGATGATGTGGCTATGGATTTTTTGGTAGGACTTCCAAATACTCTTAGAATGAATGATGATATTCAGGTTGTTGTGGATCTACTAATGAATGTTGCACATTTCTTACCTATCATGGAAACCTTTATAGTTGAATTGTTGGGTGAACTATTGGTGAGAGATATAGTTTGTTTGCATGGGGTACCACAAAATATACTTTCAGATGATGATTCATGCTTTACTTCATGCTTATGGTAGGGATTATAGAGGTTCTTGGTACATAGATTCTCTTAATCAACTCATTCAACCCACAAACAGATGGGCAGTTAGTGTGTACCATACAGGTGTTAGAGGATATGTTGCGAGTGTGTGTTCTAGACTTTGGGGTTTTTTGGGAGAATCACTTGGCCTTAATGGATTTCACCTATAAAAAAAGTTATAAGGAAACTATAAAGATTGTACCATATGAGGAACATTAAGGTGGACTTTATAGATCTCTATAATGTTGGTTAGAGGTGGGTGAGTTCGAGCTGTTTGGACCGAGTCTGGTTCATGAGACATCGGAGCATGTACAGTTGATTCAGAACTGTATGGCTATAGCTCAGAGTAGAAAAAAGTCGTATGCTGATAGATGAATATTACCCCTAGAGTTTATAGAGGGTTGTTGTGTATTCCTTTAGTTTTCTCCTTGATTGGGTCACCACAGGATACAGAGGCAGGGTATGTTGGCGACTAGGTTTGTAGGACCGTTTGAGGTGCTGAAGAGAATCGGGCAAGTGGTGTACCGATTTGCACTTCCAAAGAAATTCAACGTTGGGCGTGATGTTTTCCAAGTGTCACAACTACATGAGTATCACCCTGACCCTTCTAATGAGATTTATGTGGAATAGGTTGACCTCGAGATGGATGCTTCCTTTAAGGATCATCTGATATGTGTGATGGGTCGTAGTGAGAATGTGTTATGGGGAAAGAGCGTGTCATTAGTTCATGTGTTATGAAAACATGGAAATGTTCAAGAGGAAAATTGGGAATGGGAAGAAGACATGAAATATCAATGTCCAAATCTTTTAGGCACAAAATCATAGAGAATTTTGGCAGTGAAACTCGATAAAGATATGTTATAAGGTGGAGAGATTGTTAGATCCTCACCTTTTGTAGGGTAATCTCGGGCGTGTTTTCAGGTACTCTTAGTTTTTATTAAGTACATATGGGTTGGTTTGTGACCTGAGGTATGTTTTCATGATTTTTTTAAAGAAAATGGGAAGACAAGAGGTTGTGCATAGCCTGGAGACGATTTGGAAAAATCGTGTCCAAGCAAACCCTGCGTACAGTGGATGTCGACACAGTTGGTGCACGTTTTGCCTAAACGTTCACCATTGAGCCATTTGGTCAGTGGAAGACTACACGGTTGGCCCATGGTTTGGCCTAACCATGCATAATCCTAGGAGAAACTGTGTGCGTGGGGCAGTTTAATCAAAAAATTGGTTTTACAACCACCCGAACCCCTGAAACCTCTCTAATTCGACCTAGGATCGGGATTGACAATTTCTTGGTGATCTTAGAGACTTGTGGAAGGATTCCAAGGCAATATAAAATCCTTTAATTGATATCAAAATCCTGAATCGAAGATCCATCCTTGTTCTGGTATGTAGATTTTATCTTGTTGCTTCTCATGTTCTTTCCTCTATCTTTTTCTAGATCTTTCCATGGAAGATATCCCCTGATCTCATGGATCTAAACCTTTTATTTGAGATCTAGATCTAGGATTCCGGATCAAGATTTATATTTTCAATAACCTAAAGTATTTGATCTAAATTTTGGTTTAGGGATTTAGATCTAAAACATGATCGATGAGGTTGTACCGCTCAGATTTCGGAGTTATCCGTTGGGCTAATGTCTGAAAATAAACTGAGGTTGTTGGTCTAAATTTGACTCCCATAGTCATTATTTTGATATGTAAATGTAATTTTATGATTTTTTTAGCTTCCCTTCATAATTTATTTCCAAAATTAGAGTAATTAGGAAAGTAGAATTGACTTATGATTTCCTCAGTGATTAATTGATAATTTAATTACTGAACCAATGAAAGTGGGGTTTCCCAAATAGATATTTTAGAGATTTGATATGGTTTGGGATATTATAATTTAGATATTGAATTGATATTCATAATATAATTAACTTGAGGTAATTAATTTGGAAATGAGGTTTAGCAATGTAACATAATTAATTGTGAGAATTAATTATGTGACATGATGTTAACCAAAGATAATTAATTGTGAGAATTAATTATGTTCTAGGATGTTGATTGAAGATAATAAATTTTGAGAATTAATTATGACAGGTTGAGATTTTATATAGATAATTAGTTGTGAATAATTAATTATGGAAATAGAATTGTGTTGGTTGATTAATTAATTGATGAATTAATTAATGGTTTATGTGCTTATTTAATTGTTAAATTTAATAATGGCCTTTGAAATGTTCACCTAATCGTTGGATTAGTAAAGGAAGGATGTGGATAATTCTTGTGAATTAATGAATGATTATATGGATGAGATTTTTTTTGTGAAATACATGGCGTTATATACTAATTATATGTTGGGTCTTAAACATAGAATTCCTCCCCAATAGTTATCCAAGCTTGAGATTAGGGGGTGATAGGCATGAAGACCTACACCGAAGGAGAAAAAGGATTGCTAGGCATGATGAACTACATCTAATGAGATTGTGCTGCTTGGTATGATGACCTGCACCAATTGATTGATAATAATGAATGACAATTCAACTGAGATTGGGGTGTTAGGCATGACGACCTACACCAATGATTAATGATCATGAATGATGATCCAAATGGGAAACATGAATTGAAATTCTCTTAATGTGATGATTAAATATTAAATGGAAATTGGATAACTATTTAAATTATGAATTGAATTTATTTCATCATAAAATTGCATGCACTCTCTTTTGACTGGACTCATTTTAGACACCATTGGTATTGGCATACTAAGTTGTACTCACACCCTATTTGGGCTGCCTGATCGGTACCTGATTAGACTTTACTTTTGCAGGACAAGATAAGGGAAAGTCCCAAGGATAGTTTACAGTTGGGATTAGAGAATTGGAGAACAAAATGGACATGTTTGGGACCTGTTTGGGAGTCATTGTTTCTTTACATTCAGTTGAACTATAAACACTTTACATTTTCATTGTCATAACATATTTTACCATTCAGTTGAGTATTGTATTTTCATGTTTTGGTTATCATACAACATGTATTTTCTCTTGTTATTTATATGCTTCCACACTTGTTTATTGTTATTTTCTTCTATTGGTGTATTTTTTTTGATAAAAAGTGTATGGTATCCCCATGATGGACTTACTAGACCCTCGCTGCTAATTGGCACCCTTTGGCATATGGAGAGGTGCACTTGAGTGCATGTAGCCAACCATCTCGGAGCACCGTTCAGTGGATCTTGGGTCAGGACATCACATAGTGTGACATTAAAAAACAATCTAGAGTCCCCGAATGTTTTCAAGGTTTAGAAGGAGTGGTAAAGTTCTTTTAATTGTAATATAAAATGGTTGGATAATAATCAAACATCTTTAATTAATGGTTTTGGAAATTTGGTTATCAATGAATCCATATTTCACAATAAAGAATGTGAATTAATATAATTAAATATAGTTCATCAAACATGTATCTAGTGTAAATTTAAATAAATTAGTTGGAAATGAAATATATACCACTGATTAAACAGACATCATTCATCTATCAAAGAATCCAATTTTCCCTAAACATGAATCATAAGAAACCACTTTTCATGAAATAAAAGGAAAAGAAGTGAGATATAATTACTTCTTCTATATGTGTGACTAGTGTGTCAACTATGTATGATAAATGATACATGATGAAATTAAAAAAATGAACATATAATATTAAAATTTATATGTACATACCAATAATAAATAACATGATCATTAATAATGGATTTTTTTAATGATATCCAATTTCATTAAATACATGCACCATGAAGTGGTATTGTGAATAACTAGATAACTCAAAACAAAACATACTGATTTTTACTATATCATGCATTATACTTTATTGAATATTTATAATAATCTACCACTTTCACATATGCATTAGGTTTTTTATTCAAATCATTGAAAATATTTCTGAAATTATTCCGACTCTTTATTTTTTTTCATATAAACACCCACAAACAATGAGACAAAACATTGTACCAAATTTTTTCATAATTATATGATATGTTACTTACCACTACATTATATATAGATCTACATGCCGTTTTAGTTATGTACACTTCCTCTATTTTTTATTTTTTATAGGTGTTGTTCAGAACTCTTCAAACCAAGAGCTCTAACTTTTATATTAAAACTTAAAACAATATTGAGATCTAATGTCATACTTTTTTATTTTGGAAACCAACATTTCTATAAAATATTATAATTAATCCATCCTCACCTCTATTGATAAAGAATATATTAGTAGTTTTTCTTAAGTACATAATAATATTCATCAAAAAAATCGATTGAGTCTCATCATATCGTGAATCCTTGTTGATATGGACATAGCTATGTTTACTGAGACGCATACCCCAATATTATTGTATTTAAATGTTATCACAACATGAAGTACTATTCAAAATGTGTTCTATTTGAGGATAAATTTTAACATGTTTACATATAAAATAAGGATCTTAAAGAATCAATGTGTAGTGAATTTTACAGTGTTTGAGATAAAATTATTAATAAATAATTATGGATTAACTAGAAGAGAGTTTCTTAAGAAAGTGGGTGTATGAAAATTCTTCATTCATAAACCAAATAAAAATTATTATATATTTTACAAATATAATAAGATATATTTTTTAGATATGATAATAATATTATTTTTAAATTGAATAATATATTATTAATTATATTATGATAGATAGTGAGGATATTTTTTGGGATGATATATTTTTATAACTAAAAGAAGAAATTTCACAACCTTTGGAAGATGATGTACATTCCTCATATACTAGTGAGGATAAATGAAAATATAATCTTAAAGTTTCATGTTAAAGCAAGAATAATCATGTGAGTATTGATAATATAATTGTTGAAAATAATTTAGATGTTAAGGCCTGGAGAAGAGCTATGATAATCAGTTAGACTATTCGTCCTTCCATGTTAGATCCCAAAAATGTTAATAAATATTTTGAACACAATTTATTGATAAAATATATGAATAAAAAACCTGCTCAGATATAAATTAATTAGACATTGGATATTTTCCCAAGATATAGAGAAAATATTATTGGAACAAAATAGGTTTTAATGTACATGAAAAAATAAAGAGGGAGATGTTTCTAGAAATAAGGTCGGACATCTGTGTAGGGGGTACTCTTAAATTCAGGGTACTCATTTTGATTGAGAATTTTCCCCAATAACTAGGATTATGAATCAAAATATTTTTATAAATTCATACTCAATGAAAATTCAATTATTCTCAATTAGATAAAATGTTGGTATTTTATAATGGTGAAATAAATTAAGAAGTATATATATAACAACATGTGGGATTTTAAATGGATTATTTTTTAGACACAAGTATGTATTATGTCACTCAAATAAAAAAACATCAGTCACTTTGAATAAAAAAGAGTAGAAATATATTGTATCATCCTAGTAAGATAATAATTTTTTTAAGAATGACTTTTCTAGAAGAAAATGATATTCATGCTTGATACCCAATGAAGATCAACAATTATAATCCGAGCGCAATAATTCTATCTAACAATCTAGTATATCATTATAGGTAAAATCATAGTGATATAAATTTCATTTTATGAAATTGAATATGGGTAATGTCTTTTTATGGTTTATTTTGTTTCATTTAAGTAATAAATGGTTAAAATCATACAAATCCTCTCACAAGTTATATTTCAATTTAAGGATAAAAATGGGAGTACTGGCTGGTTTTCAATATTGAGGTGGGAAATTTATGAGTTTCCACATCTCTATTTAAATGATTAATTTTTTATGTGATTATATATGCAAGTGGATAAATATATTCATGAAATTTTTTAATTTTATTAATGTGTTTTTTAATACCTGCATGATAAAAATTTAAACTAGTTTCTGATTTAACTCTTTGAGTGATCTTATTGAATTGATGGTTTTTTAGATGACTTTTTTTAAGGATATAATTGATGTAAAATATGATCACTCTTTTCTCTATATAGAGAAATATGGAATAGATGTTGAGTTCATTATTTCATAGACTCTTTAATTTTATATGTTTTAGGGGATCCATGATAGTTTTTTTCATTGTTTTTATTTTCAATAAGGGGAATATGAATAAGTAATAAAGACAATAAATCCAATAGTTTATATTGATTAACTCTCTCTAGAATAATGTTGTATACATTTTTAATTCTTCTTACGTGATCATTAGATTCATAAAAATATTTCAATTGTGTGTGTGATGATTTATACTTTCATCAATTTTATGAAAATAATTGTATAACTACATTCAGTCTCATGAAATACCATTCATCACTTCTCTATGAATGCATAGTATGTTCTAAGATGAGTTAAAGGAGTTATTATTTTTTACAATTATTATATTGTAATAAATCTAAATAAAGCTACTAAAAGTTGAGAGTATTATAAATAATATCTTATAAAAAAGAGTGGATAATAGTCAGCATTAAGGGGAGGTTGAAAAATCATTTGTTAAAGTAGAAGAAGTCATTATGATGAGTGGAGATACCATCCATGGATAACTATGTATACACTCTCCTATATAGGATAATGAAGATATAAGAGATTATGATTTTTGTTGATTATAAGTGGTTGAGAAGCTCTTGGGATGAATTATATATTTTCTATAATTAACTAAATAATGTATAGAAATTGTTTGGTGAAACATGAATTAGAATGACTTTATAATTGGCACAAAAATCACTTGAAGAAAGTTTTAAAGTTCATTTTATTTCATGTGAAACATTAAGGTCAAGAATTAGTTATTTTACCCACCTCATATTTTCTAAAATGCTCATATTACTTTGGAATGTGTTGGACATCTGACTTTTCTATGGGATTTGTAAGAAATTTTCACTGACCATATATTTCTTTGGCATTTTATGAGCCTTTGATTCATTATGTATTATCATTTGGGATTGCCTGGATTTATTTTCATGAAAATACGAATTTGTTATTTTGTAAGGCCTACAAAATAATTCTAAATATTAAAATTTAGGGAATTTTTAGAATGGTTATTTTAAAGAAAACCTTAAACTTAGGTGGTGTTGTACCATTACTAAAATGTTCTAAACATCATAGAAAACACTAAAATTAAAATTCAATGAATTTGATGATAAGAGATATAAAATGTGATGTTTACACAAAATTTAAAGTGGTACCTATGTCATGTAGCTATCTGAAGGACATTTATACTTGAAAATCGTTCAAGTATTTTTAATATAATTATGACATCATATGATTTTCAAGTATTAGTGAGTTATATAAGGAGGAAGTTATGTATTTGGATTTAGTGTAAACCAAGGCACAAAAATCAAAATATATTTATTTCATTTCTTCATGTAAAAACTAGTATTTTAATAAATGATAAATGAAAATAAAGGGACATCAAATTCCCTATATTATTTGAATTTATGGGATTAAATCTATAGGGATGGCAGTAAGAATACTAATTTGATAATAAATGATAAAATAATATTCATAGATCTATTAATTATTTATAGAATAAATGAATAAATTAACAAAGTGGTTTGAAAAAAAAAGTATTTATGTGTGAAGATATTTTGTGTATTTAAAGCATATATTGATAATTATTGGAAGAAGAGAATAAAGATCCAAATATTTCATGTTTGAATAACCTATTTATTTATTTTATTAATTTATATTAAGGTGTTTCTTATAATGTTTTTTTAAAATAATGAATTTATACATATCTAGTTAGTTCTAGTAACTTTTATCAGTTTCATGTTCATACCATTTTTAATAGTTATAACATAGTAATAATTGTACAGTTTTCTATGATTAGGATAAGAATCACATTGCATAGAGGACACCACCATCCTTAAGGAGGGAAACCTTCTTAACAAATATGTTATAACTTAAATTTATATTCATTATTATTTTGTTCAGAAGATTACATATGAATAAGAATAAGGGAATAAATGTTACTAAAAATGATGAAATCACAAATTCTCTAATCCCACAATTTAGTATTTACCATAAATTGTTCCACCCTTTTGATAATCTACTATAAGGTATGATAGTAGGTTGTCCCCCAGGTTTTCATAATGGTGATACATGTTGCCCAAATTAAAGGATATTCAAGACATTATCATAACATTATCCACTCAAAATGTAAACAAAACATATTGATGGACATCCTTGATTCATCCTTTGATTCAGTTCCACTGAGGAAGTCCAAAGCCTATTCAATATTACCTACACAACAAATGAAAATAAAATAAAAACCATACTCTGAAACCACATTAGATTAATCATCTCCTAATAATGAGAGTAAAATCATGTAAAAACCACAGTATTAGAAATAATAAAAAGTGTAATTACAATAAAAAATACAATAAAAATAGTCTCCACCTAAACCCACAAACATGAAGGATCAAATAGTTGTTCATCATTGTCTCAAATCCAATACATGTTGGATTAACACCTAAAAAGTAATTGGATTCATTAATATTCATGGTACAAAGGAGTCATTATAGATGATCCCAAATTTCAACCAAAATAACAGCTACATAGATTTATTACAATAAAATAGTTCATAAAACACAAATTTAATAAACATGTATGAATGAGGCAGGCCTATCCAAACGAAGAACAAGCATAAACCTCAGTAGTTGTGCATTATTTAGTTTGGGTATTTAATTAATTCATCCCACCAAATAATTAAAATGAAGTGCCAATGAAATCATCAATGTGGTATATTTGGAAGCATTATGATGGGTGTATCTACTTTGACTATGATCACACTAGCCTAATTTCTATCAAATTCCAGCAAACTCAATCGGGGGCATTGGATTTGGAATATGTGAGAAATTTAGAAATCTTATAGAAATTTATGGATCATATCCTAAATAGATCCATTAGTTCGAAATATTCAGTCCACACATTTAATATATGAGTCACCATCATGATATAGAATTGAGATTCTCACTCAAATAAGAAACGTTTTAGAGAGAATCTATGTAATTTCTTGTATTTACTATACTATTTTAGTAGAGATTCCATGATTTCCTTCATGCAAGATGGGATGTTTATATTCAAAAATATTGTTACAGATTTAGGCATCATATTCAAATAATTGTATACTTATTACAAAAAATATATCATTATATGCACCTATACATTTTAATCCTTCCATAAAGACATCTCTTTGTTCTATTTCGACCTTGGGTTGGATGTAACGACTATAAAATCAAGACCTCTATTAGAATGACTCTGAATTTCTAATGACTTTAGGATAATATTTTTGGACATGAGCTTCAAAATATAAGATGTTCCCTTGATGATAAAATATCTAATAATGAGGAGTCATGGAAGTTGAACCTACTTCGGATAGCACTTTCCACCTCCAAAACCAAAGTTTAATAGGGAGATCAAAACCATTATTGTGGAGATGCAGAGGTTTAGGGAAGGTGGGGTGGCCACATGAATGCCATGTTATATATGCGTTGGAGGAGAAATATATTATAGAGGATGATAGGTTAGTTTGGAGTTGTGTCGGTGGGGAGGTGGGGAGGTTGCATTGAAACCACACCGACTGGGTGGTGGGATGGATAAGTTGGAGGGAAATGATCCTTGAGAGCACATCTATGGAGGCCTCCAATAGTTAGTCAGGGGTATCTTTTGAGCATGGTTTAGACATAAGGGGATTAGGTAGGGCTCGACTGGGAGGGGATGTAATGGTATGTATTTCCGTAGTTTAAAATAAATAATGGAAATAGATTACATATTTCAATGGTTTTAATAAAACAAGGCAATAGATCTGTGGAAATATAGAATGTTTCTAGCATCCAACCAACTTAAACTAAACTCCCACCCCCAAATTCTTCCTTGAGGTCCCATAAGACTTTATCTTATATCTACATTGATCTTGAAAATCTCCAATGGTAGTTTCCTCATCCACTACTAATATTGGAACAAAGTGTTGCAAGTCAATAATGTAACCATAATAATACATCACATGCATAGTCCCTTGTGTCAACCACATAAAATCTGAATAATTGTCTTATCTCATAGTATCCATAGAGAAGTGTTCCAAAAACTTTTATTTTAAATATATTCATAGAATTCCATCATTCTACTCGATATGATCTAGAATACCCCAGTAGTGCTCTTCTTGTCATCACAAAATATAAGATTCCAACTTGACTCTCTTCTTAGGAGGAGCCTCTAAGTGGTATAGAATCATTTTTGGGGACTCTATCTAGAACTTGACTACCTCTGGTCCACGCTCATTGAGAAATGTCATAGGGTTCTACCACTGAAACACTCTGGTCAAGACAAATATACTCAATGCATCCCTCTCTGCATCATGCTCCAAAAACATCATAAAATTATAAAAGTTATCATGGAACATATCTTCCCACCTATTACCCAAATCAAATAGGGAATATTGATCCAAAAATAGAGGTTCATTCTAGGAGATATCCTTATTTCTTCCAACCAATAACCTTCTTCATCGTGGAATCTATCCACAATTCCCAACACACCTCTCAAAACAAATAACATAAATTTTCCATTGTTTACAACAAATAAGGCTCACTACTAGCCATAAAAAAACCCACACTGTATATTCCATCCTAATAGATATGATCTCACCTCTACCAATACCCCCATCCATCTCTATAATGGGACTTGGAAAACATAGGGAATCCAAACATTCAAATTCAAGTTATTTTATACACGATAATAATCAATTCTAATTAACATCGTTAAATTCTTTAAACTGTTACAACTTTCCCATTAGGAACTTTTTTAACCATTCAAAAAAAATTCATTATACAGTTATAACTACTTTATAATGAACTTTTCCTTTAAAATAAAAATAAAACCCAAATTCATTTCAAACTACCATACCCGACCACAATATGTTTTCCCATCTATGTATAACATAATGCATGTCATAGGTAACCCTATGTTCCTAAAATGATCCATGTATGCATATCATCATACCATTTCGGCCCACAAAAAAATCACATAATATAATAATAGTACACATCAAGTGCAGCAGCAATGGTGAAATAACATTTAACTATAATAAGGAACATCAAGAACAACAATCCCACCTTGGGTACTCAGGTTTTCCTTATACATGGGTTAGCTACTCACATGAGTGAGATCATTTCCAAGGCATGGAACATCCTAATATCATTTATAACATCCCAAAAAAAAATGGAAAGTAAACTCCTCTAAAACAAATTGTAACTCCTAAACCTGAGTACCTCTATAACTGATGCCCCAAGCGGGTGAACCACATAACCTCAGGCATGCCTCCCCATATTCCAGAGGCTGTCGACCATCATCAAGGGTCTAATTAGACACGTGAGGCGATTATACCCTCTTTATCATAGTAAGACATAAAAAATAAAATCAAGAAAAAGGAAAACATTATAAAAAACTTGCATTCACAAATCCATTCCCTAATATAGTGTACATTCCGACAACCAAGATATAATTATGGAATGTCATGTCTATAGAGGGAAGTCTAATAGAAAACATAAAATAAAACAATGATAATGAATCTCTAAAATGTTACTCGACACCAAGTTTTGTTCCATCATCCATGCACATTCTTGAGCCCAAAAATCATCCTTCTATCATAAGTCATTTTCCCTTGTCCGAACCTATAACCATGAAGTCCTCTTGGGTGCCCAATGAATGCATGAGTAGGGTGTGAGTAAAAATCAGTAGTACCTGAGAAATAGTGTCTACAAAATATCTAGTCTCACTAAATATTTTATATAAGAGTATGGAAAAGAAATATATACGTAATAGAAAAACTAGGTTCCATTAATTAACAAGATTTAAAATATCCACTTTCATCAGTAGTCCTAAGAGTTACCCATGTTCATTAAACATACTTTAGCCTATGTTTGTGAATTAAATAACATAATTACTCTAGAATATTCATAAGGGGATTCATGTTTCCAATATTATAGGGACATTTAATTTCACAAAAATATATATATATAAACATACCTGAGAGCCTTAGTCCATGTATCATACCATTGGAATTCGTTAGGTGCATAAAACCTCGGTCCAAAACCCTAACCCATGAAATACTTAGGTGCGGCCTAGAGCCTTAGTGTATCCTGAAACATGGGAGTAGAGACTTATCCCAATTACCCAAACCAACCACTTTTTTACTTAATCATGCTTCGTTGACCATTTTATACATTTATAATTTTCAAACCATTACTCAATTAACAAATTCAAGTTAATCCAAACAACCCATTATTCCTTGTTAAAAATATAAACACAAATATCATTGTTTTTATTCAAAAACCCTTTTCAACATAGAAAACATGATTACCATAGGTTAAATATCATAAAACCTTTGATTTCTTATTCAACAACAATTTCCTTATTTGATGGAGTGGAACACCCCATGGGTTTCCTTTACTCTAGTCTAATCAAACTCAACAGATCCCATGGGGATCATAAGGGGTTCACATCATCATTCAATTTTCCCATTTATAATCTTCCACCAATGAAACCAAATTTATAACAATATGGTACCACAATAAAACCACATACACATAAATACTATGGTATATACTTTTATACCACCTTACTCAAGATCATTGATGTATGCTCACCTAACCTTATCCCTTGATTCAAACTCAAACAAACTTCAAATCCCCAACATATAATCTACTAGAAAAAAGAGGATTTTAGTGACTCAAAAGAAAAAAAATTATTACATAAGGACTCTCCTAGAAAATAGAAGTAGGAGGAGTGTAAGACACATCCAATGAATTAACCATTACCCTATGGATCTCAACACAACCTAGAATCAAATGTGAATTATAACATGGACACTTGGGAGGAAATGGTTCATCATATAATAGATTGTAAGAATAATGGGTAAAAAAGGTTTGGAACCCTTAAATATCAATGAGGAAAAATTTTAAATTCCTCCTTTTAATGAGGTGCATGGTTTTCCCACAGATTTGGCCAAACTGTTGCCACCCTCTATCGAAAATGGGCATGGGTCACACAGTTCCATGGGATCCAACATGGTTTGATAAACCATTTGGTGGCCATGTGTAATGGTTAACTCCAATCTCACATGGCTTCAAGATCCCCCTAGTATGATATATCAACCATAAACATGCCTCCTTGGACTACATGCTCATGGAACATGGTTACTATAAACTATGCACCAACAATTCACCTGCACTAGATGGATATTTTCTTACCGCTTTCATGACTTAAACCACCAGGACACCCCCAAGAATCCTCATACACCTAAGAAAAAATACATTAACCCAAAAAGATAGAGTATAACTAAAACCTAAAAAAGTAAGTAACTCACTTGATGTTCTCAGTTTTTCATGTGAGTTGGAACAGTTCAAAGAAGTGAGTTGTCACTAATTCGATAGTGGATTTATAGTATATAATGGAATCGACATAGCCATATAAAAGAATTTGATTCATAATTTTATCCATGATCTTGATGTGGTACCTGGAATTAAATATCATGTCACATTGTATCGTGATAGTACTATAGCAGTGGATCTCGCAAAGGAGTCGAGGTCACATAAATGGAAAAAGTATATACTATTAAAATATCACCTCTTGAGTGATTTTTTTTAAAATGGTGATTTCATTTTGAGTAATGTTTTGACATATGAAAATGTGCTGGACCCACTGACTAATGCCTTATCTAATCAAAATCATGAAAATTATCTATAGTCATGAGGACTAATTATTGTTAGCAGTTGGCTCTAATGAATTTGATATTTTATTGGATTTGGTGCCCTAGAACTAACCTAAAACTAATTTATTAGTACTTTTATTCATGTATGGGAACATTAATTAAAAAATTATCAAATCATGATAGTTATTCTATATGAAAATGTATGTGATAATGTCTGTATGGTACTTTCCATGCGGAAATGTAATTTAAGTTCCCTACTATGATGAGAACCTAGAAGTTTTATGATATTATTATTGAAAATAAGTTCCATAGTTTGATGATATCATTTTACATGAAAAAAATTATACATGATATTGTTGGTGGATACTCGTAGGAAGTTGAGACACTTTCTTCAGGTTTACAACCTTGGTGATATTTAATGAAAACTCTTATGAGAACATGACCCATAAATAGAAAATCCACATTTATAAGTGACCTTGGATATTCTCATGTTTTTATATTTGTAATAATCCTTAGACTTTAAAATTATAATTAATATATGTCATGAGTTGTGTACTTTGATTTATTTGTGAGAATTGTGATAGTGTATGCTCATGGAAAGGTAGGATTCAATGGGTGGATCAAGACTGATGTTGTATGAAAGAATAATTTGAGAAATGATTTATCATTTCTCTTCTTTAATGTATATTGATGTGTTAATCCCCTTGATGGTAATTAAACTTCCTAATTAAGTCTTGGATATCGAAGTATTTTCAAAAAGGTAACTTCTATAAATTCAAATAAAGATACATCGAGTATATAGGTTGATGACACTAGTATAAAAACTTATTGGTTATATATATGAAGATAAAGGGATTAAATTAACAGGTGTACATTAGTAGGATGTTACATGTCATTACAACATTATCATTTTTCAAAATGGGATCCTTGGCATGCGGCAAGATATTAACCTTATACATTAGATAGTGTTTCCTAATTGCACTAAGAAAGGGTCCAAGAAGGTCACACACTAAGAATATTTAAAACCTCAGTTACATTCTTTATGGATTTTGGATTTTTGATAATATTATTTCTGTGCACTATTTAATAATTTTTCATGTCATATTGATCAAAAATATTCAATCACCAATTATTCGAGGGAATATATTTGTGAGTTTAATATTTAATACGTATTTTATTTATAATATAATTATTTCTTTAATTATGCTAATCTGTAATATTGATTTATTCTAGTTCATTCATAAGGTAGAAAAATATTTATTTAGTTACATGAATATTTAATAAATATTTTTAAACTAATTTAGTGAATATAAAATGTAAATATTTATTGGAGAATAATTTAGTGATGTTTATTTAATTTAAGAAATTGTAATTATTTAATTCATGATAATATTAATGAGCATATATGAACCAAATTTAATTCTCTAACAAGATATTTCATATTAAATACTTTTAAGTATTAATTTTTTTATTCCAGATTATAATATTAATTTTATCCATTCATTTTGTGTCAGTCAATTAAATAATAATTATTTTTTTATTATATAGACATTGTTGAAACAAGTATTAATAATTAATAAGGGCCCTTATGAAATAAATATTTCTCACCATAACACTATTTGAACCTGACTGTGGCATTTTCTATTGATTCCACTATGAAAAAAAATCAATCAATACAATCATTGGAACTATTCATGCTAGAACCTATAGAATTATATAGTGATTATTGAAGGTTTATGAAGCACATGTGGATCATCGCTTGAGGGAATATACCCTTGATTACTTTAAATAAATGATGGTATAAAACTGGGTCATTGTATAATCCTCAATAATGAAAAAATAATTGAACAATAGTAAATTATTTATTAATAAATTAATTATAAATTATATTTGAAAAGATCTTCACTTATTTGTTCCAGATACTTCCCTAGAATTCTATGAATTAATTATGTTTTTCATGATGATTATTCATCATATACTTCATCGATTGTCTATAGTTTATGATGAAATGAGTTTTTAATATCCCAACCAACACATTAATTATTCCATGAACATTAATATACAAATAATTATATGATTCCATGTAGATCAAAATATGTAACATATTTTGATCAATAAGATGGGAAAAAAGATGTTGATTTTTTCAAAAGCTGGGATCATGAGAAGATTTTAACCCAGAAATAATGAGTAAAATTTTTTAGGTTTTAAAATGGGAGTATCTGAAATGTTTGATCATGATCAAAGAATAAAAAAATAGTGGATATATAAGAAAATTGATATGTGGTTTATTGTGGGGTGTCATGAGTTTGTGATGGAGAATGTTGTTATTGCTTCTTTTAACTTATTTTATTTTTTGTTTTATTAACTTTTTTAATACATTCCTCATCATGGATCATATTTATTAACATTCATAGGGAGGGTTAAATTATCTATAATCATGGAGGGGAAGGTATTCCTTTTTAAATTCTATATTTTGTCACTTCAATAAATAAATATATATTTTTCTTATTAAATGTTTTTCATATTCAGTAGTATTACTTATTTTAAATGATGATATCTTTTATTTAATTACTCTTATTTCATATTTCCTTATTTAATGATCCATAATATTCTTCTACTCATTATCATGTTTTATATGGTGGAATAGTATGAGGTGAGTGGTAAAGTTCATGGCAGTTACTGACATGTGCGGAATGGAAAATAGTTAATATTATTTTTCTTAAGAGGAACAGAACCTAATTTAGTGTTACCTAGGTAACTTGAGAGAGATTTTCAATATCACATACACCTATATGAAGTAGGGTATCCTGAACGAAATTTTTTTCTAATGTTTATAATCACAAACACTATTTAACCAAGGGTGAGAGGTGAAATTTTTATGAACCATCTCATCAATTAGTTAATAAGAAGAAGAGACAATAATTTATGTCCTATGATAGAATTATAATAAGAAATATATCCTTGGAATAATCATCCATTTTTTATTATTAATTTCATTCTCCATGTCTCATTTCATTCATTGACTTTAAAACTGAGAGAAATAAAAAATAACCCCTTTTCTAACCAAAGTGATAACTAGTTTTTTGTAGTCCTCTCGAGAGACAACCCTAGGATTACCACTAAAACTATATTTAATATAGGACAAAATTATTTTCAAGAACCCTAAAATAATTTTAAATATTATTCTAAAAGTATGCAGGACTATTTAGATAACAATGTTAGATGTAACAAGGAAAATAGTGGAAATAAAAAACAATTCAACTTTCGTTCTAGTTGATGTGAAAAATAATGTTCCAAATATGGTGATAGTTTAAGGTAATAGTAAGTTCATGTAGACCATTAATGTTCATGTTTAGGAAATCGAAATTGTATCCAGCATAAATATTTCTCAGAAACGTGGTGATGAATTGAATGTAGTTTCTTGTTTATGAAATATAACTCAACATTATTAATATAACTAAGAAGTAATGGATAAACAAATTCATTCACATATATTTTTTAATTCATTCTTGGTGTAATGAGAGGTGATGTAATTCATGAATATAAATGTAATAACCTAGAATTTTCAATAAATATTTTTCTCGGTTTGTTGAAGTAAATTTGAGAATAGTCCCAAATATGGCACGTGACTCTGAGGCCATGGGCGCCCAGAATACCTTTTTGAACATTTTTTAAGGTACGTTCGGTAAACGCACAGGTGATGTTTTCTATCTTTTGAACCAGTGCTCAGATTAAAAAACCAATGGAACCATTGAATTAGCCGCATTAGGATTCTCTTAATGGAATATTCACTTCGACCGTAGTGGGTCAGGAGAAAAAGTTAGTTTTTGGAATTTTTAAAGAAAAGTAAAATAACATGTAATTTTTATTTTATATTCATTTTCTCCAACTCATGAGAGGCAGTGGCAGGACCGTTGACTTGTCAATCCAATTAATGTCTTGACTCATCAACTATGTAACTCCACAATTGTGAATTAAAAGAGGTTCATTAATTCATATAATGAAACTCATTAATTCCACAACGCGTTACTCACTTTTCCCCACCTATTTAAACAGAGCTCGTGGTGGGGATTTGGAACAACATCTCCAGGTGAGGAAAATCTGGAAGAGTTTTGCGAAAACATCCACCAATAGAGGACGGAAGCTTGGGTGGCAACGATCCAGGATCGGTGAACGCCGACAGCTCCATCCTACGTGGACGCTCCTCCTGCCGCAACTGCGACACCTCCAGGAGATCTTGAGGTAGGAGTTTTTGAATTTGATATTGTGATATTACTCCTTCCCCATTCTTAATTTATATGAAGAACATGGACCAATCGACCAACGGGTTGATCTGCAGATTGTTCTTTAACCACAGAGGGATTATGCGGGGTTATAAGTCAGAAGTTAATTCTAAATTCTCTGATTGTTGCAAACACCCCTTTATAAAATGCTAATGCGGAGGGAAAAACCTGATCCAAACAAGACAAGGTATTTTTTTGATCTTTTTGTTCTTGTTTTTACTTTTCATAACCAGAAAATATGATGGAAATGCATAGATTGTGGTCACGCAGTAGCAGTGGTGACCTGAGAAGCTCGTAGGCACAAACGACACCATGAACAGACCATCGGAGCACATTTGGTGGCCACCAAAAAGAACTGACGATGTGCCATTTCGGCGGTGGCCGGAGGAGGCCCTTTGTAACAGGTCTTGGGTGGTGGGAAGCTAGTGTAAAGTAGTGTCCAGAGGGGGCCCGCTCGAGCCGGCTGCGTGGAAGAAGGGCGATGCCCGCAGGCACCGCCAACGGGCTGTAGTAGGAGGGGGCGGTGCGGCCCAGCACCACATCGTATTGACTGGAGACCAGTCGGCAATTAGGCTAACCATTTCACATGGTGGGGTAGCACCCCACTAGCTGGATGAAACAATCCGGGGTCCATGGGGCCAACTGGAGGCACGGTCAGCCATCATGCAGACTAGGCCGGACGCAAGCCGGACCCGCCCAGTGGGCCACCACTGGTCGGCCAAGCCCCACCCGGCAGACTCGACCAACTACAGTCTGGGCCCGCGAACTAGCTAGGACTTCCCTGATGGGACTGGCCTAGTGAACTAGGCCAACTCTTAAAGGGTTGGACCTGGACGGGGTCAGGTAGACCACGAGACCTGTTGGATCTAGCCGGCCTGACCGAGTCGGACGGGGCCCAGACGCAATTGCCCCTGAATAAAGAAATGCCTATAACTAACAGACCGAGTGTATGTTTGACACACCATCAGTGGAATTGGGACCCCTTTTGGTAAGTGGTCCCTTTGGCATATTATGGCAGGCCCGACTGAGCCAGGCCGAAGTGAGGTGTGATCACCTCCGTCTCACGGAAAGGGGTGTAACTAACAGGACGAGTGTCTGATCGATGCATTGTCTGTGGTATAAGGACCCTTGTGAAAAGGTGGTCATTTGGTGATAATATATGTGAGTTTTGATGGAGTTTTACGTGAAACCAAGGTTGGATCTAATATGAATCCAACCGGGCCCTTTTTGCAAAAGTGTCCATGTCTCACAGACCGGGTGTTAGATTGGCGTTTTTTCTATCACGTTGGGACCCCTATGATGGGGAATTACCTTGGGTATGATTTTTGAGGGAATTTTAACCAGTTGATATATGATCAATGGCTTGAGAAGCAGAATCTTCCAGAAATTAGGTGTGCTTCGTACGGGAATCCATTGGCTGGCTGTGACATGATGAAGAAGAGAGACTAATACAGACCAGTGTCAGAAACTCCTGAGTGGGATGATCATGTTGTGTGACTAATCATTCCATCCTCTATACTAGCGACCAATACGGGTCAACACCAGTGACCAATACGTGTTAACAATATTTTCCAATATGGGTTGGCACCAGTGACTAATACGTGTCAGCACCAACGACCAATATGGGTCTGCATCTAGAGACCAATAGGATCAACATACAGTGACCTAGACGGGTTAGCAGTAGTATTAAAGCGGATAGGATTATATGTATTTATGACAAGTCTTCCCAATCCCAGTAACCTTGAAGTTATACCATTAGAGTGATCTGTTTCCTTTTCTTTTTTGCTTCATGATTTTTATCGTGCTTGTGATATTACCTTTGTGGTATTTGTTTGTGATGTTTTCCTTTGTGGATTACTGAGAGACCATCTAGGGCCTCAGGGTCCTCTACTAATATTTATACTCACCCATTCATGGGATCTTCCCCCTCGTTTGTGTGTGTGTGTGGTGCATACTGCGGACACTCTAAGGTGAACTTTGGAGGTTCAGGACTCAGTGGAGCTTGGTGCAATGAGAGTGGTCAAGATCATATTCATCAAATTCAGACATATATCTAATACCTTATAGATAGAGCTCTTGGGTAGATGCAAAAGTTGTTTAATTTCTTTTCAGTTTCTAGGGCCTGTATTCCAGAACATAGTTTTCAGTTTATAGTTTTACTTGTGGTTGATCTTTACTCCTGTGGTTATACCTTAATTTTGTTGGTTATTTTAGTTCAGTTTCCCTTTTTGAGTGTGTATAGATCTCTAAGGAAATGGCTTCCCTGTTCGGGAAAAGCCTTCAAGTGCTAGTCACCAACCCCTGGACTATGGAAGGTGGGCTTGGGGTAGTCACAACCAAGCCTCAGGGGACAAATCTTAACAATGTGATATCAGAGGGTGGTCGGTTCTACCAGAAGAACTAAGAGTATACATTTAATGAGGCAATGGTGTAAAGTGTCTTGAGTTCTATTTTCAGCACATGGAGTCTAGTATTTGTGGGGTGGTCGACATATCCATACACTAGGACCCTGAATTCTGTTTTCCGACTTGATACATGAAAACAACAGGTGCTTGTGTTTTGAAAAGTAATCTTAATATTTATTAATTCATCTCACCAGGTATTACTTATTGACCCTGGAACATCTATTTTTTTACAGGATTCCACCACAAAGACTGCCAGCCAGGATTCAAGTTAGAGATCATGATAGTGCCCATCGAGTGACGAGGCATCAGTATAGTGACTACTCACACTGATGGAATCTTCGGGTGGTGTACCTGTAGCACCACCACCGGTTGATAGGAAGATGCTACCCGGGGATCATGCACCATGGATGGGCACATTTCATTAGTTCCAGAGATAGAGGCCTCTAAGGTTTTGAGGTGAGACCGACCCACAAGCAGTAGAGGACAGGCTTAAAGTAGTTTTTCAGGTCTTTTGCTTAGAAAATACACCCAACGAGCAGATGGAGATCTTGGCCACTAGAATTCTGTAGGGCCCGGTAGGACGATAGTGGATATTGATGATACAGGTGCATGAGGAGATGAACCTCACCTGGACAGACTTTGAGATCCTTTTCAAGGAAGATTTCATTCCAGTGACACTATGCTTTGTGAGTATTCAAGAGCTACTGCATCTACAGTTGGGCAGCCAGACTTTGTATCAGTACCTGACAAGATTTATTGATCTCTACCTATACTCCACCGACATGGTACGGGGCCCTTAAATCAGGGAAAAGATATTTGATTAGGGGATCCAATGAGAGATTAGAGCTATGCCATTTTCTCTCAGCATCCCGACGCAGGTTTGAGTGCCAGATCGTGCTTTACTGATGGATATCTTCCTTGCCTAGCAGGCACCGACAGTGAGAGCCCCTACCAGACGACAGGTAGTAGAGTAATCTGCAACTGGTAGTAGAAAGACGACGCATAAGACTAGGGGGAAAGAACATCTAGAGGGTGAACTGGGATGCAGAGTCAGAGGTGCGAGGCTCGAGAGGCCGAGGGAGCCACCAGCGAGGAATGTCTATTTTTCCTGTGGGAGATAGGGTCACAGAGAACGTTACTATCCTACTCCCAGTTTGGATGATTGGAAGATGGTGGAGGGGCCACTGAGGCAGTGGTAGTAGCAGGAGCATGATCATCAGCTAGGCGGAAGATGATGCAGGGGAGCAGGATAAGTAGTGAGAGGTGGTTGGGGTCACCAGGCACTACCACCACCACAACCAGGTGGTCTCCCACAAGCTTAGGGAGAAAGTGGACGGGGATAGGCCTAGCTATAGGCAGTAGAGTCTGATGAACATGAAGTCCCTTATATGATATTATGTACGATCTGTATCTTTTATTTTCTATAAGTAGTGCTTATCGACGAAGGTTCTATAAATTCTTTCCTTGCCTCGAACTTAGTTTGGGACTCTGATATTCCTACTGAGCTTTTAGATCAACCTTTACATTTGGATACTCCTATGGGATGAGATTTAACTGTCACACACTAGTTCTGACGATGTGATCATACTCTCAGAGGAGATAGTTTTAGATTGGATCTTCTAGTTGGGGTGTTGAAGCCTTACGATGTCATTCTAAGCATGGACTGGATATCAGCAGTTCATGCACAAATTGAATGCTTTAGATGTACAGTACGATGTATGTACATAGATGGAGGCCAGTTTCCCTTTGTTTGGAAGAAGGAAGGTAGAGCAGCACGAGATGGACTTCCACTCAAGAGGGTTCAGCCGATTACATATCAGCTAGCTTGCATGACCATTGACACAGTGGATGAGGTGATTCCACTGTTCCCAGTAGTGGTGGATGAGTATGAGGATGTCTTTCCGTAATATGTCCCAGGACTACCTCCTCGTAAAGAGGTATACTTCCGCATTGACTTATACTCAGTAACAACACCGATATCTACACCAGCATATCGGATGGCCCCTAAGGAGCTCCGGGAGAGGAGGGTATAGTTGGATGACTTACAAGGGAAGGGATTCATAAGGCCTAGTTTTTCTCCATGGGCATCTCCGATGTTGTTTTCCATGAAGGCAGGTAGAAGTTTGAGGCTATATTTGGACTTCTGGCACTTAAACGAGGTGACTGTGAAGAACAAGTATCCTCGGCCAAGGATCGATGGTCTCTTTGACCATATGATGGGAGCTCACTTGTTTTCCAAGATATACCTCAGATTTGGCTCTCACCAGCTCAGGGTATGAGATGAGGACGTACAGGAGACATTCTTCATATGTAAGTATGACTATTACATGTTCTTGGTGATGCCTTTCGGTGTGAAAAATTATCAAGTAGTGTTAATGGGGATCATTAATAGGATCTTCCATCCATACCTCGATCGCTTCATATTTTTATTTATCGACAACATCTTGGTGTACTCAGTTTCTGAGGAAGAGCACATTGTACACTTCAGGATAGTTCTGGACACACTCCGGGAGCACCAGTTATACAGGAATCTCTCAAATTGTGAGTTCTAGATACTGAAGGTCCACTTATTTGGACATGTCCTCTCAGAGGCTGGAGTTGCAGTGGATCCATTGAAGATCAAAGTTGTACATGCTTTGGAGCCACCCAGGAGTGTTACTAAGGTTTGGATCTTCCTTGGATTAGTAGGCTACTATCGGAGGTTCATACCTGATTTTTTCAGAGTCGTATCACCTATGACTACCTTGAGAAAGAAGGATAAACCCTTTTTATGGTCATAGAATTTACAGAAAAGATTCCAAAAGTTGAGGAAAATATTGACAAGCTCTCCCATCCTATGGTTTCCACATGAGGGAACAAACTACTTAGTTTAATGTGATACATCAGGGAATGGACTCGGTTGCGTCCTGATTGAGGATGATGCAGTGATTGCTTATGGATCATGAAAGCTGAGGCCTAATGAGTAGAATTATGTGACTCATGACTTAGAGTTGGAAATGGTAGTCTTCGCAGTAAATATGTGGTGACACTACTTGACGGGTGAGCGGTTCTTTGTTCACTAAGACCACCAGAGTCTCAGATATTTGTCAAAGAATGATCTGAATATGAGACAGGGATGTTGGATAGAGTTCCTGCAAGAATATGACTTTGAGATAGTCTATACTCGTGGGAAGGGGAACAAAGTAGCAGATACACTTAACTGTAGATCGATTAGATATCTACTGAGCGAGGCTTTAGAGCAGTTAACCTCACTTCATATATCCAATGTAGATAGAGATGAGATAGTTTACCTCCAGTCAATGGTAGTATCCCCTCCACTCCTTCAGCGAGTCAGGGAGGTGCAACTCGGAGACAACATCTACGAGACTACACATGCTCAAATATCCTCAGGCCATGCACCTGAAGGATATTCTGAATGTGGGGAGCACACTATCCTTTTCACTTTCAAGCAAGTGAAGGTCGTGCACCAGGTACTAGCATGCTTGACCCAACCCCTCGAGATGCCAGAGTGGAAGTGGGAAGGGATATCGATAGACTTCGTGATGGGGTTACCACGTACGTCTGGAGGGCATGATACCATCCGGGTGATAATTGATCGACTCACCCTATTGGTCCACCTCCTTACTATTTCAGAGAAGGTTTCCGTAGAGGGATTGGGACATATCTACATTCATGAGATCGTGCAACTTCATGGGGTTCCTTCCAAGATAGTTTCATATCATGATGCATGCTTCACATCCTTGTTGTGGAAAGGATTGTATGAGGATTTCAGGACTCAGCTTCACTGGAACACAGATTTTCACCCGCAGATAGATGGTCAGACTGAGTGGACCATCTAGACCACGGAGGACATGCTTCGTGCATGTGTCCTAGATTTTGGTCATAGTTTGGAGGACCAACTACCATTGGTGGAGTTCTTGTACAACAAAAGCTATCACTCCACCATGGGTATGGACCCTTTTGAGGCATTTTATGGGACACTGTGCAGATCTCCCTTCTATTGAATTGATCCAGGAGATCCAGCACCAATGGGCCTAGAGATGGTATGTGCTACCACTAAAAATGTGTAGTTCATCCGATAGAGTATTAAGACTGCACCGAGTCGATAGAAGTCCTATGCGGATAGGCGATGGAGACCACTTGGGTTCTAGGAGGGGGGCACATATTCTTGCGAGTCTCCCCTTGATGGGAACTATGGACATATGGCTGAGGCGGCCAACACTCATCGAGTTTTATCGGACCATTTCTAATACCTAAGAGGATTGGAACGGTGTTGTACTACTTGGCACTTCCACTGCAGTTGGAGAGGGTGCACGAAGTCTTCCATGTATCCCAACTGAGGAGATACATTCATGACCCACCTCACTTCATTGAACATAGTGAGCTAGATATTGATGACGGGGTGAAATTTGCAGAGTACCTGTTGGAGATAGAGGATCGACATAAGTGGATCCTTCATGGATGGTCTATACCGTTATTGTCGTTCTATTATAGCACGGGAATCTCCAAGAGGTTACATGGGAGTGAGAGGCTCATATGTGTTCCCAATACACCACATTGTTTGTGTAGCCTTGTTTGGATTTTAGGGACTTAAATCCCCAAGGTGGGGAGAATATAATAAACTATAATTTTCAATAAAAAAATGTCACAATTTTTGGAAGTGAATGTGAGACCAGGACCTGAGATGGCACGTGATTCCGAGGCCTCCGGCACCCGGAATACCTTACTGAACTTTTTTTAAGGTACGTTCAATAAATATATGGACGGCATTTTCTATCTTTTGAATCGGTGATCGGATTAAAAATTCAAGGGCGTCGTTGAATCTATGGTGCCAGGATTCTCTTAAGAGAAGTTTCACTTCAACCGTAGTGGGTTGGGAGAAAATGTAATTTTTTGTACTTTTTATGTAAAAGTAAAATAACATGTAATTGTTATTTTATATTCTTTTTATCTAATGGATGAGTGGTGGTGGTGGGACCATTGACTTTTCCAGACGATTAATGGATTGACTCATCAATTGTGTAACTCCAATGTTGTGAATTAATAGTGGTTCGTTAATTCATTTAATGAACATCATTAATTCCTCAACACATTACTCACCTTTCCCCGAAATATTTAAATGGAACTCGAGGTTGGGTTTTGGATTCATTTTTTCAAGCGACAAAACTTTGGAGGAGTTCTGCAGTAACTTGCCCCGATGGAGGATGGAAGCTCGGGCGGCAAAGATTCGGGAACAACCAATGCAGAAAACTCCAACCAACGTGGATGCTCCTCCCTCCGCAACTGTGACACCTCCAGATGATCTCAAGGTATGGGCTTTTGTTTTTGATATTGTGATATTCCTCTTACCCCATTTTTAATTCATACAAAGAATACGGATCAACCGACCAATGGGTTGATCCGCAGATTTTTCTTTAAACACATGGGGTTGATGTGGGGTTACAAGTTAGGAGTTATTTCTAAATTCTCTGATTTTTGCTAACACCCCTTGTTAAAACACTAACGTGGAGGGTGTGGGATAATCTGAACAAGCCCTGAACCCTCTTCCAATCTTGTTGTTCTTGTGTTTCTCATGCACGACTGGGAAATGTTATGGAAATTTAGAGATAGGAGTCATCAAGTGGTAGCAGTGACCTGAGAGGCTCATAGGCATAGAAAACACCTAGAACTGACCATCGGAGCACATATGGTGGCCCATGAAAAGAACCGCCAGCACACCATGGTGATGGCGGCCGACGATGATTAGGGAGGCTCATGGAAATTGGTCACAGGTGGTGGGACGACGGTGCCCCGTCGCAAGCCGCGGTGTTCAGGGGCGGATGGCTTTAGCCGACCACGTAGTAGAAGGGTGGTGCTCACAAGTGCTGCCAGCGATAGGATGGGTTGGCGCGGCCCCACACCACGCTGCATCGGCTAGAGACTGGTCGGTCACTTGGTTGACCGGTAAAATGATGGGGAAATTCCCCACCAGCTAGATGAAATGGCCCCGGGTCTATGGTGCTAGCTGGAGACATGGTCCGCCATCAGGCTGACCAGGGAGGACCTGCCCAACGGGGCAGCGTGGGTGGGCTATGCCCCTCCAGGCGGGCCAAGCCAACCATGGCTCGGGGCTAGCGAACTAGTCAGGACAACCCTGATGGGCCAGACCTAGTGAATTTTTCTGATCCTTAACAGGAAGGACCCGGGCGGGGTTGGGTAGACCCTAGGACCCTTTGGGTCAGGCCAGCCTTACCGAGTCGGACTGGGCCTTGAACTAACAGGCCCCCAAATAAAGAAACACTTGTAACTGATAGACCAAGTGTATTTTTAACGCATCGTCAGTGGTGTTGGGACCCGTTTTTGGGAAGCATACCCTTTTGAATATTTTGGCAGGCCTAAGTAGGCCAAGATGGACCAAGATGCGATCACCCCCGTTTCACACAAAGGGGTTTAACTAATAGACCAACTGTCTGATCGACCCTCCGTCTGTGGTATAAGTACCCTTGTGACAAGGTGGTACTTTGGAGAAAATATAAGTGAGTTGTGATGGAGTTTTATGTGTGTCTTGGGTTGGATTAGACTTGAATCCAACTGGTAACTTTTAAGAAAAGTTCCCATGTCTCACAGACCGAGCGTCTAATCGGCGCGTCGTCTGTCACGTTGGGATCCCTATGACGGGGGGTCCCTTGTGTTTGATTTTTGTGGGACATCATACTAGATGAAATATGACCAATGGCATGAGGAGCATAATATTCTGAAGCGTAGGCGGGCTTTGTGTGGTAATCCAATGGCGGGTTGTGACATGAAGAAGAAGAGCGACCAATACAGGTCAACATCAAAAACTACTAAGTGGGATGATCTAGCTGTATGACTAATCATCCCTACCTCTGTACCAGTGACCAATACGGGACAGCACCAGCGACCAATAAGGGTCAGCACTAGCGACCAGTATGGGGCTACACCAGTAACTACTATGGGTTATCACCAACAACCAATATGGGTCGGCATCTAGCGACCAATATGGGTCAGCATACAGTGACATATACAGGTCAGCATTTAGAGTTACTATGGATAGGATGATCTGGCTTTAGGACTACTCATCCCTATCCGAGTAACCATGAATTTATATTTTTAGAGTGAGCTATATATTTTTCTTTGTGCTTCATGATTTAGATCTTTCTTGTGATATTACCATTGTGGTATTTCTTGTGATGTTTTTGTTTTTTGTATTACTGATATACCTTTGAGGTTCTTTGGATCCCCTAATAAGTTGTTATACTCACCCATGCATGGGCTCCACCTTCACGTGTGTGTTTGGTATAGACTACTGACACTCTAAGGTGGACTTTGGAGGTTCGAGGCTTGTTGGAACTTAGTGCAATGTGAGGAGTCGAGATCCTCTTCTTTGACATCGTGCGGACAGCTACTTCCCTCCAAGTAGAGATCCAGGGAAGATGTGTTAGCTGTTTACTTTATTTTGAGTTTCTAGGTCTTGTATTATGGCCAAATGTTTTCAGTTTATGTTTGTACTTGTGGATGTTCTTTACTCACATCGTTATACCTTACTTTTATTAGTTGTGTACTTCATTTTTCCTTTTTGAGTGTGTACAGATCTCTAACACAATTCATTCCCTATTCGAAAAAAACCTTTAGGTTCTAGTCACCAACCCATGGCCTATGGAGGGCGGGCTTGGTGTAGTTACATCTGGGCCCCATGGGACGGGTCGTGACCAAGGGGTATGAGAGGGTGATCAGTTCTACCAGAAAAAAAAAGAGTCTGCTTTTAATGAGGAAATGATGTAAAGTGTCTTGAGTTTAGTTTTCTATATAGGGAGCCTAGTTTTGTTGAGGTGGCTGATTTATCCATACACCAGGACCCATAGTAATGTTTTCCGACAATGTACATGAATGAACAAGGTGCTAGTGTTTTGAAAAGTTTTTGTGATCTTTCTTGAGTTAGGTAACCAGGTATAACTTATTAACCATGGTGCATTGGTTTCTTATAGTATTCCTTCACGAAGACAACCAACAAGGATTTTGGTCTGAGATCATGATAGTGGCCCACCAAGAGATGAGGCGTCAGTACAGGGACCACTCATAGTGATGGAACCTTCAGGTGGTGTACCAGCAGCACCACCACCCATTGTGAAATAGATTCTACCAATGGATCATGCACGATGGCTGAGTGCATTTCATGAGTTCTAGAGACAGAGGCCTCTAAGGTTTTGAGGCAAGATGGACCCCTAGGATGTAGAGGACTCGCTTGAGGCATTTTTTCGGGACATTCACTTAATAGAGACTCTCTTTGAGCATTTGGAGATCTTGGAAGCTATCCTTCTTTAGGGATCAGTGGGATGATGGTGGATCTTGACTCTCCAGGTACATGAGGAGATGACCCTCACCTAGCCAAAACTTGAAAGCCTTTTCAGGGTGGAGTTTGTGCCAGTGACACTATTCCTTGTGCGTATTCAGTTGCGGCTGCATCTGCAGTAGGGAATATAGACTGTGGATCAGTACTCATCGATATTTATTGACCTCTCTTGATACTCCACGGATATGGTACGAGACCCTTATATCAGGGCTCGAAACATTGAGTAGGGGATCTGATGAGAGATTAGAGTTGTGAAAGTGTCTCTCAGAATCCCGATGCAGGTTGGGTGCTAGAGAGAGAATTTCTTATAGAGAGCTTCACTACTAAGTAGGCACTGATAGTGAGAGCCCCTACCAGATGACAGGTAGAAGATTATTCTAAAGTTGGTAGTAGAAAAAAAAATACAGAAGCCCATGAGGGATAGACCTTCCGGAGGGAGACCATAGGACACCGTTTCAGAGGTACGAGGCTTGATAGGCTGAGGGAGCCACTAGAGAGGCATGGTCTATTTTTTCTTGTGGGGGACTGGGTCACAGAGCATGTGATTATCTGACTCCCTGTGAAGATGATAGGCAGATGATGGAGGGGCTACTGAGGCAGTGGAAACGAAAGGAGAATGAGTGTCATCCAGGCAGCAGATGAGGTAGGGGAGAAGGACGTGCAGCAAGAGGTGGTTGGGGTCACCAAGCACTACCACCACCAACCTTAGGCGGTCTACCACATGCTCAGGGAGTTTGTGGATGGGGATAGGCTCAGTAACAGGCAATAGAGGCTCATGATCCTAATGTTCTGGATATGATATGTGGTACGGTGTGTGTCTTTTCTACTTTAGAAGTAGTGTTTATCGACACAAGTACAAGAAATTATTTCCTTTCCTGGGACTTAGTTTAGAACTCAGAGATTCCAACTCATCTTTTAGATCAACCTTTAAGTTTGGATACTCTTACAGGATGAGATTTAGCCATCACACACTGGTGCTGATTGTGTGATCTTACTCTTAGAGGAGAGAGTTTCAAATGGGATCTTCTAGTAGCAGTGTTGAAGCCCCATGACGTCATTCAAGGCATGGAATGGCTATCAGTAGTTCACACATAGATTGATTGCTTGATACATATAGTGCGATGTGCGCATAGAGATGGAGGCCAATTTTTCTTTGTTGGTGAGAAGGAAAACAGAGTAGCACGAGATGGACATGTTCTCAATAGGGTGCAGCCTATTACATATCAGCTGGCATGCATGACCTTTGACACAGTTGATGAGGTGAGTGCACAATTCCTAGTGGTGGTGGATGTGTATGGGGATTTCATTCCAGAAGATGTCCCTAGACTACCTCCTCATAGAGAGGTTGACTTCTTCCTTGACTTGTACCCAGTAATAGCATCGATATCTATTCCAGCATATCGGATGGCCCCTGTGGAGCTCCGAGAGCTGAGGGTACATTTGGAGGACTTATTGAAGAAGGGATTCGTAAGGCCTAGTGTCTCTCCATGGGAATCCCCAGTGTTGTTTTCCAAGAATGCAGATGGAAGTTTGAGCCTATTCGTGGACTTCTTATGCCTAAACTAGGTGACTTAGAAGAACTAGTATCATCTACCGTGGACCGATGATCTCTCTGACCAACTGAAGGGAGATCATTGGTTTTTAAAGATAGACCTCAGATCAGGCTATCACCAACTCAGGGTATGAGATGAGGACGTACTGAAGATAGCCTTCAGATGTCGGTATGACCATTATGAGTTCTTAGTGATTCCTTTTGGCATGACCAACACTCCAGCAGTGTCCATGGGGCTCATGAATAGGATATTCCATCCATACCTCGATCGCTTTTTGGTTTTCTTCCTCGACGACATCTTGGTGTACTCAGCGTCTGGGGAAGAGCACATTTTACACCTAAGGACAGTTCTGGACACAGTCTGGGAGAACCAGCTAGATAGGAAGCTCTCCAAGTGTGATTTATGAATATGGAAGGTCCAATTCATGGGACACGTAATATTATAGGATATAGTTTCATTATATCTAGCAATGATCGAGGAAATAATTTCTTAGAAGCCACCCAGTAGTGTTACTGAGGTGCAGAGCTTCCTTGGATTAGCATCCTACTATCAGAGTTTCGTACCTGATTTATCCAGAGTAGCAGCACCTATGACTAGATTGATGAAGAAGGTGAAACCCTTCCTATGGTCAGAGACATTCTAGAAGATCATTCAATAGCTGAGGTAGAGATTGACCAATGTTCTCATCATGAGGTTATTGGAGGAGGGCACTGACTATGTAGTTTACTGTGATGCATCAGGGACTGGACTTGGTTGCAACCTAATGCATGAGGATGCAATGATTGCTTATATCTCATGAAAGTTTAGACTTCATGAGAAGAATTATGAAACCCATGACATGGAATTGGAAGCAGTAGTCGTCTCACTGAAGATGTGGTGACACTACTTGATGGGTGAGCAGTTCATTGTTTACTCAGATAACAAGAGTCTCAGATATATCTTCACCCAGAAAAATCTAAATATGAGACATCGACATTGGCGAGAGTTCCACTAGTACTATGACATTGATAGAGTCTATATTCCTTGGAAGGGGAACATAGTGGTAAATGAACTTAGTCAAAGATCAATTTCATTGCTACTAAACGTGGCTTCAGATCTGTTAGCCTCGCTTCAGATATCCTGCATGGGTAGTGATGAGACAGTCTACCATTAGTCAATGGTAGTATCCCCTCCACTCCTTCATCAAGTCAGGGAGGTGCAACTCGGAGATATCAGCTACAAGACTTCATGTGCTCAGATATCCTCCGGTCATGCACCTGATTGATATTCTACAGGGCGAAGCGTGTTATCCTTTTCACTTGCTAGAAAGTGGAGGCCAAGCACCAGGTAAAAGCAGGCTTGACCCCACCCTTCAAGATATCAGAGTATAAGTGGAAAGGGATATTGATGGACTTCATAATGGGGTTACCACATACGTCTATAGGGCATGATATCATCTAGGTAATCATTGACCGACTCACCAATTCGGCCCACTTCCTTGCTATTCGAGAGAAGGGTTCTGTAGAGAGCATGGGATGTCCTTACGTTCAGGAGATCGTTCCACTTCACGGGGTGCCTTCGATGATAGTATTAGACCATGACGCACACTTCACATCCCAGTTGTGGAAAGGATTGTAAGAGGCTTTTGGGACTCAGCTTCTCTAGGGCACATCTTTTCTCTCGTCGATATATGGTTAGACTGAGCGGACCATCGAGACTATTGAGGACATGCTTCGTGAATGTGTCCTAGATCTTGGTTGCATTTGGGAGGACCACCTACCCTTGATGTAGTTCGCATACAACAACCTCTATCACTCCACCAATTGTATGGTCCCTTTTGAGGCATTTTACAGGTGACTGTGCAGATCTCCCTTGTGCTTCACAGATCTAGGAGAGCTAGCATTCATGGGCCCATAGATGGTATGGGATACCGCTAAAAAGGTTTAGGTCATCCGAGAGCAGATGAAGACTGAACAGATCCCATAGAAGTCCTATGCTAATAGGCGTTGGAGACCAATGGAGTTCTAGGAGGTGCCATGTTTTCTTTTGAGTCTCCCCTCGATAGGGACTTCGTAGATTTGGCTGAGGTAGAAAACTCTCACCAAGGTTTATCCGACCATTCCTCAAACTTTGTAGGATTGGAAAGGTGGCGTACCACTTGGAACTACCACCACAGTTGGAGAGTGTGCATGATGTCTTAAATGTTTCCAAACTGAGGATATATGTGTCGAACCACCTCACGTCACTGGCCATGGAGAGATGTATATTGAAGATGGTGTGACTTTTACGGATTACCTAGTGGAGATAGAGGATCAACAAGATCGGATCCTTCATGGGTGGTTGATACCTATAGTGTGTATTCTATGGAAACATGGGAATATCCTGGAGAGCACATGGGAGTGAGAGGCTCATATACGTGCCCAGTACTCCTCCTTGTTTATGTATCCTTGTTTGAATTTTGGTGATGTACATCCCAAAGGTCGGGAGAATGTAATAACACGGAATTTTAAATAATTGTTTTTGGTTTGTTGAAGTGATTTTCAAACCAGGACCTAATATGACACGTGATTCCTAGCCCTGGGGCACCCAGAATACCTTTCTGAACTTTATTTAAGTTACGTTCAGAAAACACTCGGGCAGTGTTTTCTATCTTTTGAATCGGTTCTCAGATTAAAAATTTGAGGGCACCGTTGAATCTGCATCACCAAGATTCTCTTAAGAGAAGCTTCACATAAACCTCAGTGGGATGGTAGAAAAGGGTAGTTTTTGGACTTTTTAAAGAAAAGTAAAATAAAATGTAATTGTTATTTTCTTTTATTTTTCAACAACGGATGAGCGTTGGTGGCTATAGTGGGTACTTATCAATCCAATTAATGGATTGACTCTTCAACTACCAAACTCCACCATTGTGAATTAAAATAGGTTCATTAATTAATTTAATGAACCTCATTAATTCCTCAACGTGTTACTCACCATTCCCCCTCCTATTTAAATGGATCTTAGGGTGGGGTTTTAGGCATGGATTCTTCAAGTGAGGAAACTCTGGCAGAGTTCTGCGGCAACATCCACTGACAGAGGATGGAAGCTCGGGCGGCAATGATCCAGGATCGACAAATGTTGACGACTCCAAAAAAACGTGGATTCTCCTCCCACAGCAACTGAGACACCTCTAGAGGATCTTGAGGTAGGTGTTTTTGTTTTTGATATTATGATATTCCTCCTTACACATTATTAATTTATATGAAGAACGCAGATCAACCGACCAACGGGTTGATCTGCAGATCATTCTTTAAACATTGGGGGTTAATGCGGGGTTAAAATTCGGGGGTTATATCTAAATTATGTAATTTTTTCTAGCACCCCTTGTTAAACTGATAACGCGTAGGGCACATACTATTTAGAACTAGGCATGAACCCTCCGTTGATCTTGTTGTTCTTGTGTTTCTCATATGTAATTGGAAAATGTGACAACAATGCAGATATTAGGGCCATGCAGTGGTGACTGTGACCCGAGAGGCTCATAGGCACAGACGGAACCAAGAAAAGACCAATGGAGCACATTTGGTGGCCCACGGAAAGAATCGCCAATGCGCTATGACAGTGGGGGCAAGAGGAGACCCGCGGCAACTAGCCGTGGGCGGTGGGAAGGCATTGCGTCGACACACACTGTTGTGGCCAGAGGCAGCCGGCCCAAGCCAGCCGCACGGGAGAAGGATGGTGCCTGCAGGTGCTGCCAGTGGAATCAGCCATGGATGGAAGGGGGTGGTGTGCCCCGCACCAAGCCGTGTCAACAGGAGACCGGTCGACCACCAGACCAGCTGTTTCACGTGGTGGGACAGTGCCCCACTGGCCAGAAGAAATGTCCCCACATCCATGGGACCACCTGGAGACACAATCCACCATCAGGTGGATGGGGCCGAACATAGGCCGACCGAATGGATCGGGCCCACCCTGCGGACTGGGTAGGACCCATGGGCCAGCGCGTGTGGGCAGAGCCCTACCCGGCCAGTTGTGCCAACCGCAGGTCGGGCCCGCAAACCGTTAGGGCCACCCCGACCACCCAGACCAAGTTAACCGGGCTGAATATTATTGGGCCAGACCTGGCTAGGGTCAAATAAACCCTGGTACCCGTTGCATCGGGCCGGCTTGACCGAGTCGGGTTGGGTCCAGACCCAACCGACCACCGAATAAATAAACGCATGTAACTGATGGACCGAGTGTCCATTTGACATGCCGCCAAGGGTGTTAGGCCTCCTTTTTGGGAAGCAGTCCCTTTTCTATATTCGATTGGGCCCGACTGAGCTAGTCCAGACTAAGGTGTGATAACCAGCGTTTCACGGAAAGGGGTGTAACTAACTTATTGGGCATCTGATTGATGCACCATCTATGGTATAAGTTCCCTTGTGACAAGGCAGTCCTTTAGAGATATTATAAGTGAGTTTTGACAGAGTTTGACGTGTGAACTGGGTAGGATCAGACTTGAATCTAATCAGACCATTTTACAAAAGTTCACATGCCTCATAGACTGGGTGTTCGATCAACGCGCCATCTATCACGTTGGGACCCCTATTACGAGGTGTTCCCTTTGGTATGATTTTTGTGGGACTTCGTACTAGTTGAAATATGATCGATCGCTTGAGGAGAAGAATCTTCTTGAGATCAGATGTGCTTCGTGCGGGAATCTAGTGGCTGTAGGTGACATGAAGTAGAAGAGCGACCAATACGGTTCAGCATCAGAAACTCCATAGTGGGATGATCTAGTTGTATGATTAATCATTCTTACCTCTATACCAACAACCAATATGGGTTAGAACTAGTGACCAATATGGTTCAACACAATTGACCAATACAGGTCGGCACTAGTGACCAATAAGGGTCTGAATCAGCGACCAATACATGTCAGCATCTAGTGACCAATACGGGTCAACATACAGTGACCTATATGGTTTAGTAGTAGATTTACTTTGGATAGGATGATCTAGAAAAATGAATTGTCATCTGAATCCTAGTCACCTTGATGTTATACTGTTAGAGTGAGCAATCTATTTTTCTTTGTGCTTCATGATTTAGATCAGGCTTGTGTTTTAACCTTTTGTGGTATTTCTTATGATGTTTTCTCTTTTGGATTACTGAGAGACCTTCGGGGGTCTCGAGGATCCCAACTAATTTTTTATAATCACCCCTGCATGGTCTCTTCTTGCACGTGTGTGTCTTGTACTGACTACTGACGCTCTAAGGTAGATTTTGAAGGTTCAAGACATGGTAGAGTTTGGTACAATGGGAGCGGTTGAGATCCTCTTCTTTTACATCAGACTTAGAGCTAATACCTTCTAGGTAGAGCTCCAGGGAACATGTCCCAGCTGTTTACATTCTTTTCAGTTTCAATATCTTGTATTCTGGCCCACTGTTTTCAGTTTACAGTTGTACTTATGGTTATTCTTTACTCTCAAGGTTATACCTTTCTTTTGTGGTTGTTTACTTCAGTTTCCCTTTTTGAGTGTGTATAGATCTCTATGTTAATGCCTACCCTATTCAGGAAAAGCCTTCAGTTGCAAGTCACCAACCTCTGGCCTATGGAAGGTGTTCTTGGGGAAGTCACGTCCCGGCCCTGTGGGACAGGTCGTGACAATAAATTAAGGAGAATTAAAATTCTATGAACACTTTACTACTAGATGAGATATCCATCATTAAAAACATTACATCAATAGTTATCAAACAAGATAATGTATATGGGTTGTGTCTACCCATTGATGGGTAGTTTACATTAAACAGAATCCATTTATTAAAATCTCATGTAAATTTGATATTCTGGTAGTACTATAACTCGTGATACCAAAAATTTCATATGTTTAGGTTAGAGTATAATTTTTGAACAAGTAGACAGATGAGATTCTAGATATTTATAATTTTACCACAATAGAAGACTAAATTAAAATGGGAATAAATTAATTTTGATTGCATGTTTATTTTATTTGTAAAGATAAAGATATGTGACTATGCAAGAGTTTTTTTACCATACCCTGAAAGAAGATTTTCTTTTTTTGTATCACATACTACATAAAATGTATATTTATTTTTTGCCTAAGTTAATATCTCTTATTTTCTAAATCAATAATTGCACATGAATGTATTGAGTTAATTAATTTATTGATCATTTCATTAAGTAAATCGATTATATCTATCTATCAAGTAAATCAGGTTATACTTTCAATATTAAGTATGAGAAGGGGAGAATATAAAATTCCAATCCATGGTCATAGAATGAGATGACTGTTACATTCCATCACTCTTGAGCCTTTGAATTTATTTTCAATAAGGGGGAGAGAGTCAACATATAAACTTATGATAGCATTAAATTTACATTTTTTGATGTATTTAAATCAAACCCAAAGGGGGTATTTAAGAACCCATCGTAATGAGATGATGAGTGGTTCATTTCATGTTAACGGATTGTTGAGCCAATGAGAAAATAAATGGGAAGATTGAAGATAAGGATTGTGCTAAGTAAAGTTTATATGTTTATGTTCTATAAGATTTTTTTCTAGAAGAATTAAAATTTCAATGTGTTGGATAGTAATTTTAAATGAATTCAATGAATAAACCTAATCAAAAAATAAATTTAAATATAAGATGGTTTCTGATCTGGAATAAATATAAATCAATGAAAATTGTTGATACTTTTGGAGATTTTTTTATAATACATGTTCTTACTAAGGTTTCTAAGAATCCATCATTTTTTTTATAAAAAATTAAATACAATTTTGAAAGTTGACAACACTAGGATAATATTTAATAATTTATGATATAGGAATATTGATCCAAGGAGATATTTCTAGAATACATATGTACAGATGTAGGAATGTGAATAATTGAAGAAGAATCATGGAAGAACTATTTTTAGAATAGGTATACATCAAAGATATCCCAAAAGTAATTCCATGATTTATATGTTGAGTTAAATATGTTGAGTTTAAGTGCATCTGGAAGATGAAAATGGATCTGGATGTACATTTTATTGAATCAAGTGTTGATAAGGGTTAATATTTTTGAAAATGAGTGAGGAAATAAAACAGTTGTCTATTAAAATGTTTCACTGGTCACATGGTAATTATATGAATATATCTAATGATAAATAAGTGTAATCTAACACTCATGTAAGGGTTTTCTATTTGAATAATTTTTATAGATTTTCTAAAGTGGTATTCAAAATTAACCACATCAGATGATGTTTTACTGATAATTCAAGTTAACAAATATCATGCCTTTTTTAGAAAAATCCATTATTCATGTTGAGTATATAAGATACTTTTTCTCTAAGGCTAAAGTTCAAGTATCCAGAAGATAAGTGATAAAAAATAAGATATATAAATTTGATAAAGGAAAAAAAACAAATGTTGTAACATCAAATATTATAAATAATAATATTTAAAAATGTGTGTGAGTCACAAAGTGATGCATAAGTGATAAAAAATAATACATGTGGTTTAAAATATTGAACTTGAACAAGTGACACGTGAGAATTTTTATTTCTTAGATAATGGTTAGCATCATGAGAAAATGTGAGTATTCTGATGATTTTATGATGGTGATGTAGATAAATTTTGATTTGAGTAAATAAAATAGCTTTTTAATAATAAAAGTATAATTGATAGATTTTAATGTATTCAAAGACAAACAAATTAGTATAGATTTGTGTGGATAAATGGAAGATAAATAAGAAGATCAGACCAAAGTTAAACCTTCTTGAGTTATTCCTTCAATTTGTTTCATTACTATAATTTTACAAAGTCTATGAGATCATAAATTAAGGAGAGTGGAAGCTAAGAATATTTGGAATCTTGGAAGCTAAGATGATCATAAGTTGTGAGGTTGAGTAATATAGATGTGGAAATATATACAATAAGACAAAGATTGAGTTAAGAAAAAATATCACTAAAAGTTTAGGCACTAAATCATATTATGTTTGATGATCCAAAGGCTATTCTTAGATGATCTAGATGATTGAGTAATATGATGGAAAAGGATAAACCATAAGTAGAAGTAAAATAAATTTCATGTGAGAATAATCTTATGTATGTGGAAGATAAAGAACTTGAAGATACATAATATATAATTTATTTTTCATAAACATTATATAAATTAAAACTCAATGTAAAAATGTTGAGTTATATTTTAAGATATACAGAACATGTGTCCTGGTATGTGATTTAAATAGTGATTTTTCGAAGCATTGATTTTGTCAATGTTTGATATATTCATAATAAATTTTAGGGAATATGGATTTTGATTCAACAAATTATCATTAATTTCACATTAATTAAGATTCTCTAAAACACCCTCATTTTATTTAATAATAATTTTTATTTATGTGTATTTTTATATAATACATATTTTAATATTTATTTAATTTCCGGGGTATTTTGAAATTTATTTTCTTATAATTTGGTTGAATGATTATTTTATAAATACTTCTAATGTTTTGAAGAATCCAGCAATCACTCTTCGAATATTTATGTTGCTACCTAACGTTGGTATCCAACCTATGTTTAGAACCCCACGGTTTAGGTGAAGGTTTTGTCATTGATCGTAAATTTTGATAAGGACCATCACATTTGAGTATCTTACATCACTATTGGAACCACATGTTGGAACTTAATGTTAGGTTTGAGAATCAAACATTCATGAAGATACCCCACATTTGAGTATCTAGGATTTGGTATATTAATATAAAATTTTTAGTTCACTAGACACTCTAGTATTATATGATTAGAATCAACCATACATTAGAAATAGTACGTTTTGTAGTTATCCTCAGGAAGTGTAACCACATATTGAATTAGTTTTCTATGGGATTTTCATTTTGGATATTTTCAGGATTTATGATTTGATTTTCCTTGAGTAAATATCTCAATAAAGATATCTAGAGACTTTTTCATTGGATCATCAATAATAGATTAATTCGGAACTATTTCTAGAGGAAGTTATAATTTTTCATTGTTAATTAGTTTTGAATTTCAAATGTATTGATTATTATTTGTCTTGAAATTTGTTTAGATACCTTTGACCAGAATTAAATGAAACTTAATATTTATTCTCAGTGGATTTATCTGGTTTATTTATCTATTTTTAAATTTTCTAAGAAATTTATATTTATCTGAAGTGTTATAAGATGAATCGCTCTAAAATAATATTAGGAATTTCGAAGAATATTCCAATTATTTCTATTATGTATTTCAGTTATTCATCTTCTAATGTTCATTGACAATATTTTAGGACTACACTAAGGAGGCATTCATATTACGGCTAATGTTTTGTGTTTTTCTAATACTAAAAAATTTGTGATGTATATTATTTTGTAATATAAATATATTTTCTAAAACAAATTTCAAAGATTCTTTATAAGAATACTTCTTTGAAGATATTAATCTATTTTTATAAGTATTTAATCTATGATTAGTTACAACATCATTATTTGTACACTTTTAATATGATTTTATCCAAATAAGGTCTTTTCATATTTTTTTTATAAGTACCTAGGTGTGGAGTGTTTATTAGACTATTTTTTTCAAATTTTAATACTTGTATAAAATTTTTTTAACAAATTTATGTTCCTTACACTCAAATTTTAAGATCCCTTGTAAAATAATACCCTAGTGAAAATCACCAAAATCTTGCAGGGAGTATGGGTGGAGTTGACTAAGAGATATTTGTTCCCTGAACCAATATAATTTTTCTGGTTCTTATAATTATATTTCTATTCATTATCAGCTTAAATAAAATGGAATAGTATTTCCTTCCAAAATACCAAGAGGTTAAATTTCAATTAAGGCATATTTAAAAAGATAAAATTCACTCCCCCACCCAACTATTGTCAATTTTTCATTATTCTAACATAAAAATTTCTATTAGAGGGGTTATCTATTCTAGACATAATGTTAATCTCTATAACTATTGATTTAATGATCTAGATGAAGAATGGTTTTAATGGATGAACCTAAAGAAGTTATATCAATGATTAGGGACCCATATTTAATCGGTGAAAATTATGGATTCTAGAAAAATTGAATGGATATTTATTTGATGAATATCGAATTAAAAGTATATATGAATATTTTTGAATCTTATAAAATCCCTATGGATAATCTAAAACAATGGGATACAACCACTAAAGGTGAATATGATCTATGTTCAAGAGGTATTAATGTAATCATTAGTACACTTAGACCTGGTGAATTAAACTATGTCTCTCAATGTGATACTTCCAAAGAAATGTTCTATAAAATTATTGTTTCCAATGAAGTAACCAATAATCTCAGAAAGTTGAGGTAAAATATTGAAAAACTAAAATTTGAAACATTTAGAATGTATGAAGGTGAATGTATCTATCAAATGGATATATGATTGACTAAAAAATTTAATGGGGTTGTTACCCTATGAACTCTAATTTTAGAAGTAGATCAAGAGTTAAACGTATGTAAAGTGTTTTCCTCAATGTGGAATGGAATATCTACTACAGTCATACAATCAACACCTATCAAAGAGTTAAAAATGAAAGAATTGATTCATACTCTTATGATGTATAAAGCTGAAATGAATGATAAAACTAATGATTACATATCATGACGCCACCCCACCATATATGTCACAGTGAATAGAGAGAGAGAGAGAATGACCCTCGGGTCCCTTCTCCAGTGGACCTTGGGATAGATACTGGCATTGAGGGTATAAAAAATCAAAAAGGGGAATAATTTCCCTCCAAAATATAAAATATAATTTCGATATAGGATATGAATCCACCATGTAACTCTAGTAGATAACATAATGGTAAAACAAAAACCATCCCACAATTCATGAGAAATTTAAATGGGTACAATAAAGGTATCCAAAATTATACCAAAAGACAACTCTATAGTAGAAACTCAACAGAAGCACTAAACCCAATCTAGTAATGTCCATCTCGGTCATAAAAGTCCTATTAGAAACCTGAAGAATGTTTTATATACATAGGTTCATCTAAATAGGTATACTCAGTATGGCCATAACCATGGTCTCAAGTGAACATGTAAAAATAGCATGTTAATACACCAGTGAAAAAACATTAGAACCCACAAGCACCTAAATCGTTCATCTAACCCATCCCCAACATCACAATACTTTTCTCACCAAATCAAACATCCAATATAATAATATAGAATCAATATCATAACAAACAAATTTTATAATCTACCAATTCCCCACTTATTTTCCTCTCTAAATCCCCAGCATCAAACATACTATTCTCCCTTCCCTTTCATACTAATCAAATCATATCACATCACACCTCACCTGAAGACACGTGGTCCGTCTTTGATGTTGGTCGGGAGGCATCCCTACCTACCCCAATCTTACATGTTCTAGTATATAGTTCTAAAATTATGTTCCATCACATTGCATCTCATCTATAGGAACCATGTCCCATACTACACATCTCACCTACAGATACTTGGGTCGTCACTACTAATGGAAAATAGGGGAGGAGGAGTAGTCATCCATATATTTCACAACCATCCAATAGTTTGGGGAAAACACTCAGGACCTAAAACATTTGATCATTGGTAAGGTTATCCCTATTAGGTGGGAACATATAAAAATAGTATAAAAATACTTGATATATAGATATAACACATTACCCAACCAATGGGTTCACAACAACGACACTAATGCACACCACATCACCACTACTGTACCATGCATCAAATCTCATAACTATTTTCACTTTTATATCAAACCCATCACACCACTATTCATAACCGCACAACATTTCCCACTTTTAATTACACACTCCCCCCATTTTATTCATTAATCAGTTCTATTTCACATTACACAGCCAATTCTTTTATTCAATTAATTTAATCCATTTTTACCACATATCCCTTTCAATACAATATCAATTATTTACCTGCCTATTTTATTTCATTTTTTAGAAATTATCCCATGGATAACTGAGGAACTAACACAACCATGTCATTCCATAAATGGACCAACTCAAACAACCATCACCGCAACAACACAAATCTGTCATTTTCATCATTCTACATCAACCAAACAATCTCTCTACAACAACCACATATCTCATCCACCATACGCGATCACTATTATACAACCACAACTACTATATAACAACTAGTGTGAACCACAAAATATCACTACCCATCCAATCCAAACCACACATTATAACCACATCGCACAACACCACTACACATCATCACCTTTTTTCACCACATCCCCTGCTCACCACATCACATTACTAGCCACCTCACACCCATTCCAACGAACCACCACATTATAGTGTCATGCATCACACAAATCATATGATCACTTCCATCATTAAACAACATACTAAACCATGCAGGTAAACACAATAAGAAAAACCACAAAAAATAACACACATCCTGGGTTCGACAATTTATTCAAGGTATTTTATTCCATTACTTATTTATTTGGTATGGGTATTATCAAACAAACTATATTCTAAGGGAAACAAATTCATTAAGAAAATATATGTTCTTATCCTTTTAATCAAGTTGAGATCATGTAGAAACACAACATGGTTCTCAACTCATATCATCTACTACACAAACAAGGCTCCCAATACAAATTTTTTCAGTAAGGAAACAACATGGAATAATATCATCGATAACAAAAAAAAATCATTCAGACCATGGGATGTGTCTCTATACCTATCAATTTCATACATTCTAATTTATATTGTTTATTATATCGACCATTAATATCCAACCAGTGGAAGTAGAAATCATGAAAGCATCACACATAGCACATAAAAATACTAGAACGAGGATCATTGGCATCAAAGAACCTTTCTAATCTCATTGTGAACCATAGAGAAAAGAAGAAATATCCCATAAACCAGAACTGCACAAGAAACCCCTAGATCAAACTAAATCATGCCAAATGGTTGTAAAAAACATATACTAATATACACCCCAACCATAGAAATAATGTTGCATCAGATCCTTAGAAGAATAACGCATGGAATACAACAGAAAAATAAGAACAAATCAACTCTAATAACCAGAACTCAATAACCAAAACCCATGGATTGATTCAGGATTATATTTTCATGAATATCTATGAAAACCAACTAGGTTTCACTATAAATGTGTGTGAGAGAGAGAGTGATGGATGAATAGTAAATTAATTGTCTGAACAAGAATTATAAACAACATAAACTCTCCCCATTATGTAATTAACCACACTTTTACAATATAATTCACATGATCCTAAAAAGAATACTATAAAACTAGACATTAGTCTATAAATCCCTCAAAACCTCAACTTATTCTAAAAAATGATGTCTAGATATTAATTGATTTAAACTGTAAATAAATATCTTATGGCGAAAACCCATTTTTCATGTCCAACCCTCTACTACATATAGGATTTAAACCATTACACACTCAAGCCACAAAACAAAGTCGTACAACGCGAAATCCCCTTTTTAGTGTATATAATCCTATTGCAACTCCATCCTCCACTAAGCCTCTTCTAGCCTCCTTTGAGAATAATCCAACTTGAAAACTAGAAAATTAACATGTAGTGAGGGAATATAAACTTCCATTACATACCTATCAAATTATTTTTACCCTTAATAATCAAAACCAAACTCAGAAGGAAGGTAGTGTGAACAACCACCTCGTGATATACCTCTAAAGGATCTCATTACACCTCAAGCACCCCCAACCAAACATGCCATATGAAACACCCGTGAAACATCCCACGCAACCACATCAAAACCACTCCTTGGTAACAACATAACACATTTTTTACCAGCCACAACCCCCTTCTCTCTATATAGCCACGTCCCTGCACAATGCGCAACTGCATGATCCTCTCAACATCTTCACAGCTCAAACTAATGGCTATTATACTAAAAAACACTTTCTTGAGTAAACAAATAATCAAGTTTCATCTTCCAGGTCAAGATATTATCCATTTTTTGTGGAAATAACATTCAAAAATGGTTTTAATCATGTTGAAGTATAATGATTCATTTTTAAGACTCAGGTCATCCCCATTTCATATATCAATATCTTTATCACACATCACACATAAATAAAATATAGCATCTAAAAAGGAGGATATTTTATTATAGCATCCATGAAAAGAAATCAAAGAAAATCAAACTCTAGAAATATTTGTGTACTTGGCACACATCCACGTCTCATGCTCCAAAGTACTCTCCTCTAAGACAACATTCCTCCATAAAATGAAAACCAAGGGAATGGTTCATCTAAAAAAATTCTCTTGAGGATACTGGATCTTGTCTAACTATTTCAAAAACTTTTCTTCATCCTTGATATCCAATGTGAATCACATGCCCATATTCCACTCAACAGTTCCCCAAGCCCGTTTGGCTACAAGTCCTCATGTGCATCTCCCCAAATTCAAAAGGGTTAAACCTAATAGTGAGGGACTAAGGTGTGTACATGGGAATATTATTCTCTTATTACCATTGTGTAACATAATGGAAGAACAATAATAGTAAAAAGAGGTAGTTATATAGCTTTCAGACAATAAATAAATAGTATTATTATATGAATAATAACGTAAGTAAATCATATACAATGTAGATGATACAATTCTCAAAAAAAAATCATTTAAAATTGGTACACAATAGTACAATACAACACATTTATTAAAATACCAACAAGACCAAAAATAACTCTCTCTCTCTCTCTCTTTATAACATCATGAGCCACTACTTGGTCTTATGCTCCCCTAAACCTAAGAATGGAGAAAAATCAAGCAGCAAATTGTGGGTGCTTACCTTGGTACCTTACTACATAGAAATTGTCTATTTGGGTACCCAACAGTGGCCCAAACATGGTTGAGAAACAATACTGGTAGGTAACCACCCAAATATCTATAACAATCCAGGATGTGCAATATGAGTTAAGAATAGTGAAATACATATCACATGGTAGTAGTAAATAAAATTAAATTTTTCATGGCATGATACAACTAAAAAAGGTGACCTGGTGTTTCCAAATAAGGCTCCTTAAAAAAATGGATAATCTCTTATAACAAGGAAACTACAACAAATAGAAAAAATCAACATTGCCTCATCATAAATGTGCACATATCATGTCACCCACAACCTTACCATATAAACAGAGGTGTCATATCAGCCACAACCAAGATGATCCAAATTCCATTGTCATGATATATAAATAAAGTGTCAAACCCCTCTATACTAGATCCAAGTTATAGAATACCAAGTCATCCTCATCTATTCCTATGAGCATCTTGATTGAAACATCATAATGACACTGGTGGAGTCTAAGGATCATCTCAACAGAGCATGTCCTGTGTGAGTCCAGCAAGCCAGATCCAAGGGATAAAAATTCCTTTATCGTCTTACGGAATCAGGATCAAAGGATCATACAGGTCCAAGTCATCTTCTCCTGTAAAACAAGATCCATGGGTTAAGTGTCTAGGGAATCTAAATTGAATCAAGTCCCTTGGTATATCAAATAAGGCATCCACTAGCATCTCATATCAAATCTCATTTCATTCACTAATGAACAATAAATTCAACCAGTGAGTATACCCACTCATATAATATAATTCACAAAATTAATTTCATTAATCAAACATGGAATAACATGGAAAATCGAATGACATGAAATACAACTTTTAAACAGAAAATTTAATTCCATTTAATTATAATTGGGCATCCTTTAACTAGTAATGCTCTAAAATACAATTCTTTGACCGTACAACAAAATTAAAATGAAAAAGTATCACCCCATGAGTGGCCAAGGATGGTAAATAACCTCAGACTAATTTTATAAGATCTTAAGGGGTGACTCAATCATGTTTTTCATCATTTATTTCAACTAATAAATTCAACCTTGGGGTCGCCCCAAAAATTTCAGAGCATGGGACATTGGAAACTAGCTTAATACAGAACTACACAAAATGGGAAATGTATAGACCACCTAAAATAGGTCGTTATTAGTGTTATCATCTAGTACAGGATTCTGATTCAGCTCAGATCTGAAGAAAAACAAAGAATAGACAAAGAACAAGAAATTATGGGAAATTATATTACACCAAAATAGCACATCTGATAGCAATAAGTATGAGAGATGTCATAAAAGGAATATATTTTCCACTAATGTCAATCCAACAAGATGTGCGGTGCTCGAATCCCAGATTTGATGGACGAATGGGATCAAAAACAACATCTGAGATACAAAGAGGTACTCTAAAAGACAAGGAATGCCAAAAAAAATGAAGAAATAGAAAATTAGCATTTAAATAAGGATTAAATGTGGGTAGTTTCTCAAATTCACCCAAAATATTGGGTTACATGGTTGGAAAAATTGCACACCAACTGTGCGCCCTTTGTTGTAGGAAAGGGTCACCCGCACGGGTTTTATGCATAGTTTGACTAAAAGTGTGAAAACCAATGTCAAAAACTAAACACATGACCAAATTGATATGAACCCCAAATAACATGGATTTTTTACCATACAACTAGTAGGAATCCACTTTTATCCTTCCATGATTAGAATAAACTATATGTACTTCCCCGCATGGTTTCTTCTAACAACGCAACAAGTGTTTTTCACCCAAAAGGATGGATTCTGAGCTCCAAAAAATCCCCACACACCCCCAAAACACCCATGATAAAATTAGGTACCCAAAATGGGCTAAAAAGGCATTTAAATTGAATTATAAATGATCTATACCTCATATGAAAACATAATTTCTTATATCTAAGTCTATCTGTTCAATGATGTGGGAGTTGTTGTAATGATTCTGGTAACATTGGAATATGTGGATGAAATTGTGGATTCTCTACATATATGGTGTTAATTTTAATTGATACTCCACATCACCAACATTCCCTCACACCTCAATGTTCCCAAAAAACAATGGGGAAATCTTACAACCATTTCCAAACTTCGGATGCCCACTTCGAATGGAATCTCTCAATAACACATGGTCTCCAAACTCAAACTCTAGGGGGGGCACCTATGGTCATCATAATACTTATTATGATCTTGAGACACACTCATGCTATATAAATTCAACTATATATTCTCATTTGGGATTTATAACACATCATTTCCAAGAATTGGTGACTCCCCAGCCTCAATCTAGCACAACAGATAATGACATGGCTTCCCATACAAAACCTAAAATGGATCCACGCCAATGGAAAAGTGATAGTTGTAATTATATAAAACATGACTAAAGGAAGGTTCATTACCCATTATCTTCTAAAGTATAATACAAAATATCACAGCATATCTTCCAACATCTGGATTGTCAGCCCCATCTTCCGATTTGTAAGAGGGTGGAAAATAGTGATAAGGGGCAACTAGATTCCTAAAGAAATATATAATCCCCTAGATACTCATGGGGTAAAATGAGGATTATGATCATAGATGTTGGTCATTGATACCTCATGAAGCCTCAATAAATCTTCCACATACCACCTCGGGAAAACATTCATGTCAATCAACTCACAGATCATAAGAAAGTGCATCGATTACATCAGTCTTCCCACTACCACCCAAACTCCATCACAAATACCATAATCTCAAGGTAACCTGGTAATAGATTACATCGATATAACTTTCAATTTCTACTCAGTAACATTCAAATAATGCAACAAACCACTAGGAACATGGTGTTCTTATTTTCCATTCTAAAAAAACCAAAAAACCCCACTACAAACTATACCACTGACCATTTTATCCCTAGACACCAAAGGTTCCTCCTAAAACCATAATACATATTTTTACCCTATGATGTACCATAAAATGGGATCCATGTAACTCATGTGGAATTACCATTTTATTCATCTTCATAATGACCAGCCTTCCCTGGAACAACATCTGAGTTTATCCATCCTCCAAACATCACTCGAGAGCATCACCCTAGCAAAAAATTACACACATTACCTTGGCCTCTAACACTCCCCATTAAAACTCCTCCACCTTCCACATCAAATACAAAATAATGGTCATATAAAAAATACAAACTCATCCACTAATCTCCCTAATATAAAGATGCATCATTTTAATTTCCTTCATCTCTTTAAAATCATTAGTAGGCTCCCAAGAAACATCTCCTTCGGAATTCCAACTCAACACATAGAAAACAAAATTCCCATTTACAAGGGAATAATAAATCTAAAAAAAAATCTTGAAGAAATTCCACCAACCTCCACTATCATGGATTCAGATCCTATTAATTGAAAATATATATTAATCTCTTATACTCTATGAAAACCACAAAGTGCTCACTAATTTAGTAATGCCAAGAAAAAATTTCTCAATCACAACTTCCACTATCTCCAGATCATGAGTGGACTAGGTATGATCATGGGTAAAAAACATCTTAGACCCATAATAAATTACATCTCCCCCCTTAATCAACATAAATCCCAATACCATACAAGACACATCATAGAACACCTAAAACAGCATGCCCTCCTCTAGAATCCCAAGCACAGAAGCACTAAACAACTTTTACTTAAATGGGTCCACTAACACACTATGATGAGACACAACATGCCTAAGGAAATGCACCTACCACATCCATAAAACACACTTGGTAAAATTCCCATAGAGATGATTCTGTCTAAGGACCTGAAAAACTACTCTGAGATTCTTGGTATATTCCCCCTCTAACATTGATTAGATCATGATATCATTGATGAGTATGGAAAAAATCAAGTAATTAATATAACAAGGAGTTAATGAGCCCCATAAATATGGTTTGTGTGTTTATAATAATGAACAAAATGACCACAAACTTAAACTACCCAAACCAACACCAAGAATAATTCTTCAGGATGTCCTCATCTGTAACACTCAACTGGGGATATACAAACCATTGATCAATTTTTGAGAAACAACTATATTCTATCAACTAGTTGAATAGATTTTTGATCTTCATAAGGGTTCCATGGTTCTTTACCATCACCTAATTTAACTTCTATTAGTTTTACAGAACCTTATCCTTGCATATTCCTTCTTGAAGAACAATAATGGAGAACCCCAAAGTGACACATTGGATTAGATGAAACACCTCTAAATCATATCATCCACCTGAAACCTCAACTCTCGTAGCACCATAGCTGTTATTCGATAGGGATCCATCTAAATCAAAGATGCACCCAACTTTAGCTCTATCTCAAACTCAGCATCACATTGATGTGGTTGTGTCATAACCTCTTATGGGAAAAATATCCAAGAACTCTTCAATAACCATGTGAACACCCTCAACCAGATATTACACTATAACTGTGAAAAAATTGCATCCACTTAAAAACCACCCATCTGATAACCTAACTTGCTAAAAAAATGACACTCGCTGTCCCTCCGCATTAAAAAATAAAACTCTCCTTTAGAAACATTTGATGACTACATTCATAGAATAAAATAAATCCATGCCCAAGATAAAGTAGTATGGTTGTATATTCAATAAGAAGAATTAGCCCACTAATGGTTTCTTCCTCATCACCATCTATATCACCAGACCAATTTAGAGAAAGTTCAGGACCAACAACTAGAGAATATAACACAAAGAGAACTAAAATTATTTCCATGTAAAGTCATAAATCATGGAATAACGAATTATAAACAAAGGCTTGTGAATCTCATGAACAAAAAAAATCATAACCAAGGGTAGATGATAAGTTAATCATACCTTGAACAACTCATAGTTATGTCGACACAACCACCTCTAACAAGTGCATCTGACCATGTACAGCTCCACTACCTCTCTTATTTCAATGTTTTAAGACAAGATATGGACTGGATATCTATGCATAGGGACCATCATGAGGATACCCTTTTCCAACATTGCCTTCCATTTTCCTCTAAATAAGTTTCAATGGTCTGTACTACTGAAACTACCTTAGAGTCAACTACAACTACTACTAAAAATTTACCTGAACACCTACTTGATACCGGATTCCCAGATTAGTTGTACACTAGACATAGAAGTTCCCATGCCTCTTATAAACATGGAACAAAAATTTAAATCTTTTTAAGGATATATGGATCCACTTACCCTATAATAATTGAAGGAGAGCTACAGTGACCAGATCCCCACCGGCCGGAAACCTAAAAACCCAAATGCCTATAGCCCACTGCCTGAATCTATAGTCCTCACAATGCATTTATGGTCACTCTCTCAGGGATCAAAATCTATAAAAAAACATCCACTCAATACCCTCATCCTTTTTTTGAACCACAAAAATTTTCAAGAGTAGAAACTGGGTGACCACATACCTAATATATGGATGAAAATCTTCCTATAGATTCTATTATATGGACTCCTCATCTATGAAAACATCATGAGAAAAGTACAACAGGTCCTTTAACCGAATCCACAACTCCCTAACACTCTATCTCCCATCATAATTCCCCAAACTATGACACAAAATCACATGCAAGGACCTCTTCGAAACCGCATCCTCCTATATCACATCAATCCTACAATGATCAACCAAGTCATCCTATTAAACATCAAAAACATGAACCACTCACAGACGATGAACAATATCAATTTATAAAAAGTATGGAGAACATCATAATCCTAGTAGTATGGGATTTTAAATAGTCATATATAGTTATTTCATTTTATTTTAAGGAAACAACCCAATTCAAACCTCAACACAATAAATCATGATGAATGTACCTCTCTTACGACCCTACCCTACAAATTTGTCCACCATACATGGTAATTTAATAAGATCAGAGTCCATAAACTAGATCAAAATGGGTCCTAATATTCTATATACTAGCTGGTTACCCTATCCAATTTCACACACCAATATCAACTAGAACTGATTCACTACTAACCCATGAAATCCTCACCATTCTTAACTCCAAACACCATCTTATCTCTCATCCAAAAACCTCTTGTACCACTCGTTCATGGCCCCCACCCATAAAATATTCCACAATGATGGGAGAGAGATAATGAACCTTGATTACCACCTCTATTAGGCCATGTGTTAGGGCTTGCACATGGGTAATAAAAATATAACAAATCAGAGGCATTTTCCTATATTATATAATGAAATATTATGAGATATGATTAGTAACATCCAGTAAAATATAGTACATCGAAAAAGTGAACAAAAAACCATCCCACAATTTATGAACAATGTCAAATGATATAATAAATGTCTCATACAATATACCAAAAGAAAATTCTATAGTACAAATTCAACAGTAGGTCCAACTCCAAGATAAAAATGTACATCTGGGGACACAAAGTCTTCCTAAAGACTTAAAAAAAGTTTATATACATTTCTTGAGAATAACTGGTATACTCTGTAGGTACATAACCAAGGTATCATGTCCACATGTGAAAAGATAATTTTTAGTACACTAGTTAACAAAAATACTACCTAAATATCAACTTGAAAGGTCATATAACCAATCCCCAGCCTCAAAATTGGTCAATCACAAAATTTCACATCCAATATAATAATGTAAAATCAAGATCATAACATAGAAATGTTATGCCATATTTCTTCCCCACAAATTTTCACATCTCATTTCCCAAAATCGATGCTTTTTTATCTAATCCCTACCATACAAATCGAATCATGTCACCATGTCATATAAATCTCGAAGACACTTGAGCTATCTTTGATGTTGGTCAACATGCATCCTAACATACCCTGCCCTCTCAAGGTCTAGCATTTTATGCTAGAATCAGTAACAAATAGATCACATGTCACGTACAGACACCTATTACCACAAATGACATCTCATCATTTCCATAAGAACCACGTCTCATCTGAATACACCTAGTCCAACACCTCACATCTCACCCCACAGACACCCGGGAAATCATTGTTAGGGAAGAATGGGAAAGAGGGAGTATCTAGCCATCTATATCTACACCATCCAATATGTTTGGGGAAACACCCATGACCCATAAAATCAAATAATTAGTAAGGATATCCAATATTGGGGTGCACTTATAGAAATAAAATTAAAATATAAGATATAAAGACAGAAAATATTACCCAACCTTTGGGATAACAATATGTACACCAATTCACAACACATTTTCACTGAGGTAGCATGCATCGACCATCACAATCATTTCCAAATCTATATGAAACACATCATACCACCCCATATAAATGCACATCATTTCCCACATTCAATTACACACTCTTCCACTATTATTCATTAATCCATTCCTTTTGACATTACTAACCCATTCCTTAATTAAATTCATTTAATACAGTTTTACCACACATCTATTTATACCCCATCATGTTTATTTATCGGCCTATTATGTTTCATTTTATCATCACAATTTATTTTGTGGATAACAAGGAAACTAACACAACCACATCACTTCATAACTTGACTAACTCACAAAATTATCACCACAATACCATGAATTTGTTTTCATCATTACCCCAATTTAACAAGATTATCTCTCCATAGTAACAGCATGTCTCATCCACCACACACCATCAATACAGAATAGCCAAAACCACCACATAACATCCCCTTCACACCACAAAATATCGCTACACATCTTATCCAAATTATATATTACAACCAAGTCACAAAATACCACCACATTTCATCTTCACTAGCACAACAGCCACTTCTATCCACATCCTCTTCACACCAAATCACACAATTGGCCATGTCACATCTATTCTAAGAAACCACTACATCACATCCCCACACATCAAATAACCAAACCATTCTACTCCATCGTTAGAAAAAATAAAAAACCATGTAGAGAAACACAAAAATCATAAGAATACACAACATCATAGATCCTAAATTCCAAAAATTATTCAAGGGTTTTTATTTCATTACTTGTTTATTTAGAATTGGTAATATTAAAAAAACTAGATTCCATGGGTAAACAATTCATTAGACAAATATATGTTTTTAACCTCTTATTTATGGTGTGGTCACAAAAAACATGGAAAGGGTCTCAAATCATATAATCTTCTATAAAATCAACGATCCCAACAATGGATATTTTACGTAATGAATTAATATGGAATAATATCATCAATAACAATAATAATGATGTCAAACCATACAATATCTTTTTATACCCATCAATTTCAAATAAAATAATTTATTTTTTTAATTATTTAAAACCTTAAAGTCCACCAAATAGAATAAAAAAATGAAATCCTCACAAATATAATGTAAATAGGTAAGAATGAGGACCCCTTAACTCAAGGAAGATTTATGATCTTACTATATATTAAAAGAAAATGAATAAATGTCCCACAAAGTATAACTGCACAAGAAAACCCTAGATCGGCCTTAACTAAACCAAAGTATTTTCAAAATTTAGTCCAACATAAACCTTGAAAAAAGTTACAACACAATATTAGATCCCCAAAATAATAATGTATGTAAAAAATGAGGAAATAATAATTAATCACCACTAATAACCATAAATCGATCATCAAAACCCACAGATCAAAGTAGAAGGAAAGGGGTTGGATGATCTTTAAAAAAATTGTTTTTTTCTAGAATTAGAAAGGGGGATAGAGAAACTACTGAATTATAAAATAATAATCCAATAAATTCATATAAACAATATAAAACTCACCCCTTTTACAATGTAAACAGAACTTTTACATCATAACATCTAGTTGGATAAAAATATTCTTCCAAAAAACCAAACATTAGGTTATAAACCCCTCAAAACCTCAACTTTCTACAAAAAAAATGTGGTTTCTATGAAAAAATTGAATTATTCCATAAATACATGTCTTATGACATAAAAATCTTCTTCGTTGCCACCACTCAACCATGTAGAAGTCATAAACCACTTCCCATACAAGATGAAAAAAAAGTCTAACGGTATAAAATACTCTTTTGTGGAATAAAAATCCTACTATTGTTCTACTATATCCCTAACCTTTTCTAAACCCTTAGCCACATATGAGATCTATCCAAAAAAAATAGAACAATAATGAGCCAATAGGGAATAGACTGTTACATTATAGAGATATCAAAAAGGAAAAAATATAGCTCTTAATATTTTTATTCCTAAAAGTGAATAGATCTCAAAATACGATTTCATAATATATAATGATTCATGTGGTTCAAATTCTAGAGTGGAAAAATCTCAATAAAGTAGAAGATTAAACAAATTTTTAAAAATTATGAAATTATTATAAAAGTATTTCAATAATTAAAAGAATAATGTTCATGGCCTAAAATTATTCATATTTTATAAGTGTAATTAGTTTAGGAAAATCATACCTGACTTCCCACATCGAAAGATTTAAATAAAAATGTAGAATGAGGAAAATAATATTCAAATGAAGGTGGGTAACAAATGAAAAAGAAATAATTTGATTAATGTTATGTAGAATGTATCTAAAGACTAAATTATCTCTTCATGTTCTAAATTATAAAAGGATTAGTCAAATAAAAAATAAAATTTGTTCTTTATGGATATGGAAGATGAGATATAATCTTAATACTCTTTTATTTCTATTTCTTATTTTGAAAACTACTAAAATGATAATGTTTTTGAATATTGTTCTATGTTAGAAGAAAAATATAAATATATTAATAAAAAAATAATAAATGTCTAAAAACATTCAAAAAGAATTCTTATTTGATAAATATTGCATGTTAAAACATCGCTTAGTATTAAGAGATGGATTACGAAAATAAGCTTCTTGTTTTACTGAGCATGAAAATAAGAAAAAATTAGTTTCTTTCTGAATTATAATATTTTAAGTGTGATTCAATTTTATTTTCTAAGGGAGAAGAGTATTTAAATAAGATTCATGGAAATAATGTGTTTGAAAAATAAATATTTGGTATTGGTAGTGATTATGAGAAATACAACCTATATATAAATTGTTTTGTTCGTAGTTTAATGAATAACAAAATATCAAAAGTAACATATTTTTATTATGATACTAAATTAAATTATACTAATAATTGTTTCTTAAATAATACAAAAATTAGTTTTTTTTATAAATATTATGTATTATTATATTTATATAATGTTAGTTTTAACAAGATTAAATAGATTTTTCTAGCGACATCATTGCTCGCTAACACTACAAGATTGAAGGGAATTTGGGTACCAAAATAATTTTTTATTGATATTTTTTATGTGAAAATCCACTGGGATAGAAATACAACATGGTATATAGATAATAGATTTTTGAGACACATAAGTATAGACCACTCTGGTTTATATTCCCTATCGAAGTTTAATGGATTTGTTTACCTTTGGATATTATTAAAAAGGAAAAACCATTTGTGTTGGATCAGTTAGAGATTCATGCTCTATCTTGATCAACAAGGTTCACTAGGCTTAAGGGTGGAATCATAATCTGATAAATATCTCTAAACCGTTTTATGAGTGTTTTTTCATTTTATTTATCTAATTATATTTTAATAAATTTAAATATAAATTACTTTTTAATAGAGAAACTTGAACTGAATTTTTTTATAATTTGGACCTTAGTTTCTTGGGTGGTTAAAAATTAGACAATTTAGAATATAAAATAAGTGAATCCTGTATATATTATATAAGGCTTGGTCCTTATAATATATTTTAATTCTATAATTTATCTTAAAATAATTTATTTTTGGATCTTCCCTATTCAATTTTTGATGAGAAAAGACTTTGTGATGTATACCAAATTTGAAAAAAGAATAATTAATCTTTAAAAGAAATTAATAATGTTGCTATATATAAACTTATCAAACTTATTCACATAGATTTTTGTGCACCTTCTAGTATTGAAATATTAGAAAAAAAGATTCTTTTTAATCAGTGTAAGTTGATGATTTTTTCCTATTTACTTGGGTTTTTATTTAAATGATTAAAAGTGAATCCTTTTCTATATTTAGTATTTTTTAAATGTTGGTTCAAAATGGAAGGGATTTTAAAATAATTTCCTCGAGAGTTATTCATCAAAGAGAAATTATGAATCCAGAATTTAATTATTTTTTCTCAAACATACGTATTAAACATGCCTTTTTTCTCCAAGAATACCTCAACGAAATAGAATTCTTAAAGAAAGAAATAGAATTATTCATGAAGTGGTGCTTACTATGTTTAATGAATATAGTTTACCTACTTATTTCAAGGGAAAATATATTAATACATCTTTTTATATTATTAATAGAGGTTAATTAGAATTTTTTTAAAATATAAATTATGAGATATAGAATAAAATAAAACCAAAAGTTGGATACTACAATTTTTTCAAATGCAAGGTGTAAATCATGAATTATAAAGAAGTCCTTAGTAACTTTGTTCCAAATGAAAATTTAGGAATATTTTTTTATTCCAATTCTTATAAACTTTATAGAGAGTTTAATAAAAATTCAAGTAAATTTGATGAATATGTTCATGTGATGTTTAAAAAAAGATATCCACTTGATCATAATAAAATTAAAATAGATGAAGTTGTTGATTATTTAAAAAACTTTAGGCTTTATTATTTTAATAATATATTTGAAAGTAAATTAGAACATGATTACATTCAATCCAATTCAAAATAATATGATACTAAGGAATATTAAAGTGTTTTCCTATAAGGTAAAAAATTTAAACGTCCACCCTTTAGTTACTATTATAGGAGACAAAGATGAAGGAGTTTTGAATATGAGAATTGAATGAAAGCTAGTACAGTTCTATTTATTTATATCCCAATTTGAACCTAACTCTACGAAAAATCCTTATATAATGAGATTTGGATGTGGACTATATAGGAATGGGTAAATTAGGTTTGGAAGAATGAGGTTTGGGAGTTAGATGACAGACCCTCGAAAAATCAAGTTACAAAAACTAAATGGGTTTTAAGAATAAACAATATAATCATGGTATAATTAATAGGAATAAATCTATGATAGTTTTTAAGGGTAAAAATCAAGAGTAAAGAGTTGATTCTGAGGAACCATTTTCCATTGTTTCCAAATTGAATCCATTAGGATCTGTTTAGCCTATGCGTATCTTATAAATTTTAAATAATATCATATAGATGTTAAATATTCTTTTTCTAATGGTTATTTTTTAGTCTATATTTATTTTGAACAACCCCAAGCCATACAAATACTAATATACAAAATTTTTTGTTCAAACTTATGAAATATTTTTATGGACTTTAGTAAGAACCAATGGCTTGGTGTGAAAGTTTGAGTCTTTTTCATTTAGAAAATTAATATCCTATAGATTTATTTTATCATAATAATTTTATGATAAATTCTTATTATGATATCTAATTAGTTAAAATTTATATAAATAATTTTATTTTTGGTTTAGCTAATCAAAAAATTATTGTTATTTTTCAAAACATTTGAAAAATAGTCTGAAATGAGTATGATGGAAGAATTAAATTTCTTTCTTGTATTTCAAATCTATCGAAAATATTTAGAAATGTTTTAAATAAAAGTAAATTTATTATTTGTTTATTGAAAACGTTTCGGCGTAAAAATATTGATCCATACACAAATCCTTTGGGTACTAATGTAAAACATGATTTGGATGAATTTGGAAAACACTTTAACAATAAGTTTAATTGAGGTGTGATTCGTAGTTTACTATATCTTAAATATAGTAGACCAATCATCATATTTTCTATTTGTTTATAATAATTGTTTTAATAAAATCCAAAAGAGTCTAATTTAATTACTATTAAAAGTATTTTTATATATTTAAAAGGAATTGTTTCTCTATCTTTTATCTATCTAAAAACTACATGTTTTGATTTAATTTCATTTTCATATATTGGTTTTAGAGTTTTTAGATTAGGTAGAAAAATAACCTCACTAAATTTTCAATTTTTATTAAATTATTTTGATTCATGGTATAGTAAAAAGAAATAATAAATTTCATTATCATCCGTTTTGGTAGAATAAATATAATCGGCGGGTTGTTATACACAGGTTTTTCTAATTAAACAAAAACATCATGATTTTGGACTAAATTTTTTATTATATTCATATTTTATGTGATAATAATAGGTCCATAGATGTTTAGAAAAAATCAATTTAGTGACTCTAAGAATAATAGTATTGATATTATTTATCATTTTCTAAGGTAAAATATCCAAAAGGGGATATATATTTACCTAGTACTTATTAATAATTTGTATCAACTTGCTGATATTTTCACTAAACCACTTCTCACAACTAGTTTGGACATTATTAATAGGGATTCAAGTTTTTTTAATTTTTGATAATGATTTTAATATTCTTGATAAAACCTGTTTATATTAGTAAAAAAAATTCCTCAAGTATTTATTTTTAAAGTTTTATTTATGTTGTTTATTCATTGCTAAATTTGTTTTATCAAAAATTCATTTTTATATTTTCTTTTCATAACAACATTTTCATTTTCAAAAACATGAATGATTACACTGAATAATTGGATTATGAAACAAAATGGTCACCTAAAACCATTAGAGTTAACATTTGTCTCTCTTTCTTATATTCTAACCTCTATCTTTTTGATATCAAAAACTCAAGATATCTGAAACTATAGTTTTTCATATGCTTAAAATTTTACATCTTGAGACGGTGAAGACTAAGAGAATAGATGAGGTCGATCCCCATGGTGTGAAGAGTCATATGACTTAAATATTATAGCAAAAATTGTTCAAGGAAAGGTTATCGATTTTATGTGTTTTCTGGAAAAAAAATCTAACTAAAGTCAGCATTTTGTATTCAATAATTGGAATTCATGTTTTGATAAGGTAATGTAAATAGTATATTTTAATGAAAATTAAATGAGTTTTATGAAAATACTATGTATATATTTCGTGATAGAGAGGATTTTTTCTCTTATAAAGTGAATAATAGAGTTTTAAATTTATATTGAATAAATAGATCATATATTTTAATTTCCTAATTAAGGAAATTTTGATTTTAGTATGATATCTAGTTGAGATGGTGCTTATAATTTTGAGGAAATTATTTCCTTTCCTCTGGGACCTATCAAATTAAAAATATACCACCAAAGGATATAAAATATGATTATAATTCATTGGTTAGATTTCTCTATAATTTTATATTTTAGAGGATTTATAAATATAATAAAATTACTTCTCAAGATATGTATATCATGTTTATGAGGTTGAGAAATATCTAGTTCAATGTAATTTTTTATATCTTAATATTCAGGAATGATTTTTTCCAAAAGGGTCCTAGGATGTCCTTTTATTCCAGTGGTAGATTAGTTTCACTTATTATTTATAATAGACGGGTGATATCTTGCATACGGATAGGTTTAGGATGTCATCATAGTAATTCCTTTTATATAGAAACTGTAATAGATTTTTTAATCATTTTCAGTGTGATGAGAGGTAGGCTTATGCTTTTTGGTGGTAAAGAATAAGAAAAAGTTTGTGATCTCTTTATGGGGGAGCATATGATTTTAAAGTTAACATGTTCTAAAAGGATTAATATAGAGGATATTGGAGAATATTTAGTAGAAGTAGTTGATAGAGGTGAATAAATTAGTTTATAGGATTCAAATATTTGGGATGAAAACATTACTACATGAATCGAAAGATGGTAAGTTATTGAGGAAAATCTTCTGATTGGAGTTAAAAGAATACTTCAATTTCCCAGATTTATTCAATAACCTTATTCAGGAAAATAACTTTTTGGTATATCTTTTCAATGTCCTATGAGAATAAAACTTAATATAAGTATTTTATAGGTTATAAGGTTGTGTAATTTTATTATCCAGTTCCAATTATGGAATAAAGAGTCAAGCATATTGTTGGGTTTATTTCAAAATAGGTTGTACAGTATGATCCTATGGTTGAAAAAAGAGATGATAATGTTTTTCAATGTGTTGGAAACCCAATATGAAAATCCATTTGTTATAAATTATTGAAAATAATATAATAAATTTTCTATGTTTGGGAATCTCATTCTACAGAGAAAGTGATTTTCTGAGTTATTTCTACAAATGAATTGATCGGGGATCAAGCAGTTTTTTATTAAAGAATCTATTGAAAATACTATATTAGAGAGTTCTAAGCCTATAAAATTTCATGGATAATTTCATTATCCTTTTAGTGAAGAGTTGTAACTTCAATCACATCAGTTGGTTAAAGAAAGAGAACATTTTTTAGTGCCTGAGCATGCATCATCAAATGATTTTCATTTTTTCTATGTTTAATATATTAAAGGATAATATTGTAAAGTAACAAGGAGAGAATAAGAGTTATCAAAATCATTTTGAATAATTTAAGAGTTTTCTTATTTACATAATATATTTTTAGTCTCTCTATACTCAATAATGAAGTTTGATGAAAATAAAAATTTCTTATGAATATTTTTATTCCATTAAATGAGATACCTCGGACCATTTTAAAAAATTAAAAGGAAAATGATTACAAAATATAATTTATCTGGTTTGAAAAAGTTCTTATCAATCCATTATGATATTTTAAAGGTTTAAAATTCATGTCTAAGTACTTCTTATACTTTTGGGGGGGAGTGGAATATATATATATGATAAGAAATGTAGATCTTCTATCAGTTGATCTTTCAGCCATGGATGAATTATTCAAAGTTTTCTATGTCATAGTGTACCTCTGCACAATATATTATAAAATTAATAAATAATTACTCAATTGGTTGACTTCTATAGGAACATAAGTTATATATTTGGTCAACCAGTTATAATAAATGATATATTAATGTGATCATACTTCTGATACTATTCATAATCTTATAATGGTGAATGTGGTTGAGGTGTTGAATATGTTTCAAGAATCAAGATACTTGATGAAATATTGGGAAGACTACATGAATCATAATTTAAATTATTTTGTGGTTCTAGCTGAAGGTTATGCACAAAACTCGCAGATATACCGAAAACATATAATCATTCTCCTCTGAATATGCTATATATAATCTTTCCTCTCACCCCGTACAATAATCTGTTTATCCATTAGAGAATATTTATTGTAATTTTTTATGATTTATAAAATAAATTATTATGCTAATTAAAATTAACTTCAATTTCATTTGTCAAATTTTTTATATTTATTTTCCTATCCATATTTAGAATATGTTTATTTTTTTTATTATATAGCATTCACTTATAGTTTTTTTCTAAATTAAATCTGTTTGAATCCATATTTATAATTTATTTTGGATCTCACAAAAATGGGGATAAATATGGATAAAAAAGTTCTTAAATAATTGACACAATTACTAAATAATTCAATTATAATATGTATTTTGCGTTTCTTTAAATCATATTATGTTTTTTAAAATTATATATCTTTTTTAACATCATAATGGGGGAAATTATTCGGTATATGGATGTTGATTCAATAATTTTTCATTAATTTCTCAATGATTAAGATAGTAACAAACACCCCATTTTTTTCTAATGATGTTTATTTAAGTGGATTTTAGGATAGTATTTATTTGAATGTGTATTTAATCTGCCTATAGTTATTGGATCTCTTTTATTAAAATTCAACTCAAATATTATACTATAAAGTAATATGCATGTTTTATATACATCTGGAATCACTATTCAAAAATTGATGTTCCAACTTAGCATTTATTTCATACCATACATTTGTAACCCTAACTATAATCTAAAATTTATGTTTGGGCAAATAAATTTTGATAAGAAACGTCACATTTAAGTTCCTAACATAACTTTTGTACCTTTTATTTGAACAGAACATTAGGTTTGAGAACCTAACATTCATAAAGAAACCCCATGTTGGAGTGTCTAACAATTGGTATGTTTACCTAACATTCGTATTGAACCTCACACTCTAGTATTATATGTTTGGAGTCATCCTTATGTTCTGGATGAAAATTTTTTAGTTTTCCTCATGCAGAGAAACCCCATATTTAATTAGTAATATATGGGATTTAAATTTTAGATATTTTGGAGATTTATCTTGTTATTTTTCAAAAGAAAATATATCAATAAATAGATTTAAAGACAATTTCATAGGGTCTAAAAATGGATTAATTTATAACTATATCTAGTGTAATTTATGATTTTAATTGGTCATTTAATTTCAAATTTCAAATTTCAAATAAAAAGAGTGATTTATATGGATCTTTTTATGGATCTTTTTTACCAGAATTAAGTCAATATTCATATTTATTATTAATGGATTTATCTGACTAATATTTATGTGTTCTATATTTTGAAAAACTCAATGCTACTATGATATTCATTAAGATTAATCTATTTAATATTACAACTAGTATATCAAAGAATAATCATGTTACTCTTGATGTATCTACCTATAATTAATCTTATATAGTTTGTTGAAGCCTTTTAAGGACTAAAATTTGGAGACATATATATTATAGATGACGTTGTGTGTTCATCAGGCTAATGAAAAAAAAACATTCTTGATGCTATTTTTTAATAGGAATATACATTCCATTGAATAATTTATATAATCTTTATAAGGAAATTTCTTTTGATATAATTATCTATTACTCTACGGATTAGTTCTTCTTTTAATTCAACATCTATATCTGAATGATTTTAATGATATTTTCTACAACCATTGTTTTTTCCTATTGTTTATAAACACTTAGGTGTGAAGAATTTCAAGGGATTGATTTTTCTATTTGAATCCTTGTAAAATATTTGGTAACAGGTTTATGTTTATTTCCCTAAATTATAGAGATCCCTAGGAAATATATCTAGAAGTTAAAAAATCATACTCATAGAGAGAGTGTTGGAAGAGTGGAATAATTGATCATTATTCCCTAAAACAATATAAAAATTATTGTGTCATTTTCATTATATTCCATGGAATTAACTATTTAAAGAAAAGGGAATAGTAATCCATCGAAAAATAAAAGGGATCAATTTTTATTCAAGTGTGTTTAAAAGGAAAAACTTCACCCCCACCCCCACCCCCCTCTTATGTCTTTTTCATCATTACAATATAACAGAATTAAGAAATCAAGAAATTAAATCCCCAAAGAGTCGTCACTTTGATGATATCAATGTATCCAAAAAATATTCAATTAATCTATCATAAATTTACCATCATTTATTTAATGAATTAAATCCTCAAAGAGTGTTATGTACATTTTCATCAGAACTCTTCATCACTTACTATTCTTGATCCACTCTCAATATGGTTATGATCACTCCCCATACACCAAAGTCTTATTCAATTAATCAACATCTGATTCTATCCACACCATAAAGGGATATTTCATTATTAAATATTACAATCCAATGGATCCCATTATAGTTTAAAGAACTGTAATTGTTCCAAATAAAAATATATTTCTATTATATTATTGCCTAACCCATGGGAATACTAAACTATTGATCTGACCAATCTCAATACAGACCAAGAAATAAACATAATAGAATATAAAGCATAATAAAGTATACCACAATGAGTATTCTTTATATAAATACTATTTTTTATTTTTTTTATTACTCTCCCATTAAACTAATATATCCTTTTATAATTTTATTTACATTTCATTCATCAATCCTAACCATTTCATATTTATTTTTCATTAAATTTTAAAAGATAAATTTATTTATTATTTAGATACAATTTCTTTACACCTGATCTTTTGATAGTTTTATTTCATTCTAAAATAGATACATCTTTACTTGTCTATACATTGATATTTCCCAATTAAATGTTCTACAAATTTTATAACTCACATATCCATTAAAAAATCAATTTTATACAATAAGAAAATAAATATTTTAATCTTCATCTTTAATATATAAGAATTTATAATATAAATAACTCACACTCATAATAAAAATTATATTTATAAAAAATATATTCCACGTATTTAATTATAAGAAAATAGTAACAATTATTAAAATAAATTGGTTAATTATATTATTTTAGGAAGATAATGGTAAGAAACAAATGCCCCAAATGGTCAATTCTTGTGTGTAAATAATATCTCAAATGATACCACCTCTCAATGGGATATTGTAATAATTTTTATGTGGTCCCATTTTATTATTCCAATAACACACATTTGTATTAAACCTATATAAAGAAATAAAAATGTACCATTCGTACACCATAATATATATCAAAGCTATTTCTTCTTTATAGTGATGTTAGAGAAAAACTCCCTTTTCGATAATATAGAACCCTCTTCTTTGAGGTGTTTCGTTTTTATCCTCTTCTTCACACTATACCCTATTATGACAATGTGACAAAGTGGAAGCACCTAGAATAGGGCAATTGAAATGAGAAAATATCTACCATGATAAAGGAAAAAAAATATTTTTATTGGTATTTTTAAAATATTCTAGTTTTTTCCATAAATAATCTTATTACATGTAATGGATGGTAAAAATAATTTTATGAAATTATTGAGAATATTTGAAAGAAAATATATGGAAACTGGACCATTGGATAATAAATTATCCCTACTTGAAGCATAAAAATGTTAAATTATTTATCTTTTAGAAATAAATGAGGAGAGAACCACTTATATATCAAATTAGTTAAGAATTCATTATAATGATAAATATGAATATAAGAAAATATTTTCTAAAATTATACTCAATGCTTATAAGAATAACATCCTTTGGATACTTGATAGTGAGGGTTTAATCCCAATGAAAGGAAATGAGATATTATTGAAGAGAATGGAGAATCATGTAGATGGAACAGTTTATTTTGAAAAAAATGATTCATTAAATATAAATTATGATTAAAAGACAAAGTTTTGGTATAATAGTTGGATAATATGAATATACTATTCATTGATGAAATAATAAATAATCTATTGTGTATGAGTTAAATTTGTGAATCAGGGCTCGAAGTTTCAACAAATTCTAAGGGTTTTCTAATCAGAGGAATGGATAGTGATGCATTAATGTATGTAAAATGTACCAACTAAAATATTTATTAGTTTTACAGTAAGAAAATTTAAAATTTCATTATTTTTAAAGAATAAAATATTCTATGTCATCGATATCTTGGGTATACATATCAATAAAGAACATAAATTTTTCAATGCATACAATGGAGAAAAATTATACTAATATAATAAAAATGTAAAAAAACATTTGATTCAAGCATGAGAGGGAAGACAGTTTAAAATATATAAAATCCAAAAAAAAAAGTTTCTGACATTTACTTTATTGGATTCACATCAATATATGTAGTCACATACAACATAAATTTTAAAGAAAATAAAGGTATTTTATCTTGTTTTTTAATTTTTAATGTAAGATAGTTTGCATCATTTTTATATATAATATTAATGAGGTGATGGATTATATCAAAATATAGATAGGGAAATGTAAAAATGAAAGTGAAAGTATGACCAAAATACTATGATCAAACAATAGAACAAAATTCCACTAAATTAATATAGAAAAATTCTTAGATAAATGTAGAATCAAACATGAGGCATCATCAATGAAAAAATATAACCAAAAAAGTAAAAATATTAATTTTTAGTACAAAGAATAAAGTAAGTATATATGAGATGTGTTATAGAAGTAAATTTACTCCAAATCATTTTAAAGTGTTTATAATAAATTAATACATCAAGAACAAAGAGTTCACATAAGAAAAGTATTGTTATGCTACTCGGAATGGAATATTTATTTGTTATTCAACAAATTTTTTAGTTTATAAGTTATTAGAAAAAGAGTCTCAAAATAATTCAAGAGATAGGAAATGTGAAATTTATTAAATATAAATCAATAAAAAAATATGGGATCTCAAATATATATAAAATTCAAGGAATAAAATATGATCATGAATCAATTTTTTGGAGGAACCTAAATTATATCATCTGAGAAGGAATCTGCGATTGAATCTAAAAACGATTAATGAATTTATATAATCTAATAACCAACATAAAAGTTAATAAGAATGGAAAAAAATGATGAATCCATAATCATTAGTGAAAAAACTAGTCCAACACAAACCTAGTAAGTAATTAATTTCATGAAAACTATATTGTTATCATAAGTGGAGCCAATATATTTTTTACATGTTAAAAGTGACGAGTCATTACTAAAATCCATGAATGGTGATTTTATCATTTTGAATATAATAAAATATGGGATCTTGTGAAGATTTTGTAAAATTGTATTATCATTGGAATAAATTGTGTGTTCAAAAATAAATATTATAATAATTAAAATGTGATATAAAATTAGGTAATGTTTTTATGTAAATTATATGGATAAATTTAGGTCCTTGACAATGATAATAGATTCATATCAGTGGAAATAAATCATTCAATATAATTATCTGTTGTGGTTGAAATAAAAACAGGATCCAATACATATAAAATGGATTTGAAGATACAGTTCTTTAATTCATTCCTTAGATAGGATATCTAATTTGAAAAAATTGTGCGTTCTCAAATTGGTAATGATGAAATCAAATTATGTAATATCTAAAAGGCCTTATATGGTTTAAATTAAGAACTAAGTGATTCATATAACCATTTGGATTAATATTTAAAAAAATTTAAGTTTAAAATATGAGGTGTTATTCACAATAAGTATTTAAATAAATAAAAATAATAATATCTTATGATACTCAATTATAATATGATATTATGTAGAAGTGAAAAGGTTATGGTTAAGAAGATCACAATTTTTTTTAGATTATAGTTTTAGGAATATTTGATCATAGAAATTACTTATTTCATTTGGATATAAATGTATCAACATAGTGGATTATACAATTATAACACATGTAAATATACTAAATAATTACTGAAATTTTTTTACATATAATATTGTAAACTAGTTTAAACTCTAACAGTGGTTGTATATAAACATGGAAATTGTGAACATGAAACATTTGTTCATCAATCATTATTCCAATGAATAATTAAAAGATTAATCTATTTATAATCTATTAGGATGGATAATGTTTATATGACATGATTGGCAACAAGGTTTTAATGAAATAGAAAAGGTGAAAACTTTTTGAAATAAAAAAATTTCATGTGTTATGTGAAAAGTACCCTTGATTATTGGTTTGTGGATGAAATAGGAAAAAATCAATATTTGGTTTCATATTAAAATTCAAATTTTTCTCAACTAATTGTACAAATAAATTCAAAATTAAATAAGGATTCTTGATTTGGATATGTGTAATGATTTTCATAGAAAGAAGAAAGACATTGCTTCACTTAATATAATTAAAAAGATTATATCTTGATAATGATGGATTTTACCCAACTGATTTAAATAAATCAGCCATTTTAAGATCCAAGTAATGAAGTAAATGTTAATTTTGTATTATTATATGAGAAAAGTTAAATTGATATTATAAATAATATCATATAGAATTCACTGACAAAATTTATTAAGATTTAATGCCTTATTATCAAATAATACATGGATAAATATTTTTTCAAATTGGTTTATATTTAAATAAATGGAATAGTGACTGATATTTTTTAAAAACCAACAGACACACTAATATTTGATAAGAATAGGTTGAATATTAAACATCAACAATCTTATAAAATAAAAGGAGTTCCAGAAAATACCTTCTACCCATATGTTTGAATTATAAATCATAGTTATTCAATTTTAAATTATATTTCAAGGTAGATCCCTTTGTATTTATTTCCATATATGGATAGTGTTCTCTTATATTTTGGACAAATTAAAGAATTAGTGGATCCTATGTAAACAATGATATTTTACTCTAATCTAAAGGGTATTATTTTATCATAAGATGCATGAAAAAGGAAAAATATATGATTTATAATGAATAACATGAAGAGGATAATGATAAAGACCAGGGGAATACAGTATTTAAAGATAAAAGTGTCGGTGATGTTTTCTAAAAAGTGATGTCTTGAATATATACTGGTTTTATGAAGATTCAATGACCAAAAATCCTTCTATATCTATTTCTTTCTACATTGGTAAAAACTTATGTAGACATAGAGGTTTGTCTGAGATTTTCTATTTTCTATTTTTTTCTTGAGATTGTGATAATTAAAAATAATATATTTATACAAATTAAAATCTTGGGAATTTCTAAAAAACACATAAGGAATAATGTTTGAATCTTGGTTGATCATAAAGTATAATGTTGGAAAGTATTGAAAGTTTGTAATTTTTTTTAAGTTGGACATAATTGATTAAGTATATATATAATGAATTGTGGATGTGGTTTAGTTTAGTTATTTATGAGGTTTAAAGAATTTTTTTTAAAGTAAAAAAACGCATTTTTATCCCACATGTGATATTATCCACGGTTCATATTGATTATTGAAAGAATATGATGGGTTTTCTAGCTTTAAATGGGTAGAAAAATCATGTCATAATTTTTACATAGCATCATAATTTTAAAAAATACATTTATAATTTTTTTTGGAATTTTTTGAATTTGATTTTAGAAAATAATTTTATCACACGTGATGAGGTAATAGAATAAATATGGTTAGTGATGTACTGATGTTTTAATTTTTTAAAAATTAGGTTTAAAACAATTATGATCATAAATATGAATATTTTTACTGGAAGAAACTACTAAAAATCATAAAAAATCATGTCGTAAAAAGGTTGACACCATATCATAGATTACAACATATATATTTTCTAAAATAAGTATGTGGATGAAAATTTATAAACAAGGATATTTTAAGACATTGGTTTTTAGATTCAACATATTTATTAAAAAAACACATCATGGTGAAAAAGGCTATGACATGATTTGAAGGATATCAAATCCATATAATTGAATATTTTTTCATTATATGGAAACATGTGGATCATTTATATGATATTTTACACATCCATATTGTTCATTCATATTATCTTTCATGGGGGGACACATGGGATGAAAACATAGAGAAGTTTAGCTCAGAAATCGTAAATGGGTGGAAGGATTTGAAAAATAATTAAAGTAATATAGAAAAAAGTAACTCATTAAATATTTAATAGAGATAAAGATAACCATTATGATAGAACTAGAGAATATGTGTACTCTAAAGTTGTGGATTAATATAACAAGTTGAATCCAAATAGAAACATTTATCTTGGTTTTCTATATTTATCATACATTTATTATTCATTATAACGACATGTGTGAAATTATTTTATTACGTTGTCTTCAGGAAGTGAGTAAGAAGGTGGTGATATTTGGGATCAATGATGAAATGATCCTATCCTTTTATTTACATAACATTATGTTAGTGTATATTTGTACATTGAAAAATCTTTATCATATATTCCTTGTGTGTATACCTTTATAGTGAACCAGCTTAAATCATTATATATTTATTCATTATTTTACTTACTTGGTTGATGTTATTGGTATGATGTGTATGATATATTGTTGATTTATTTATAAAAAATGAAAAATATCCATTCTATGAGGAAAAAACCTTCCTTAATTCATCCTTACCACCACCTTTATAATATTAATTGGACATTTATGGGTGAAAAAATGAAAAATATCCACTTTTTATTTGTTAGTTAATCTTCCATTGACAAATATTTTAAAAATATTAAATAATTTTTTGTGGTTTAATTAATCCAATATTTAGTCCATATTATATCTCAATTTAAATTCAAATTACATCAATTATTTACATACACACATAAGAAATTGAATGTCATGTCTTCTTAAATGCCACTATATGATGTATGAGATTCCATACTTTCTTTCCCATCATGGATTAAAATTAGATAAAAATAATAATTCAAAAAACATATTGTTTTGTAATTGACTACATAATTATGAAAATAAGTAAACCATTCACATCCCAACCCACCATTTAAACTCAAGTTTCTTTAATAATTATTATTTTGAGGTATATTAATAAATTAGTTCTTGAATTTTAATGAAACTATATATATGTATAGTGACATAGAAAATATATAAGTAATGTATCACATAAAATTTGGTGATTTCCTAACTTGATATCTTCAATATAGTCAAATCAAAATGTCTAAATTCCTAAAAAATTATCTCTTATTACCAAAGTCTTAATAATCGTTTTTAATGTTAGATTTGATTATGGGGAATAATTTTCCAAACAATATATCATAAAAGAAATTATTTATTATAATTTTTAATAAATAATTGAGAACCAATTTGATATATTAATAAATCATACTATTAATAAGATAACCAACATGTGATCCAAAATAAGTACTAAAAAGAAAATCTCAAATGAGATACCTCTATATGATGAAACATGAATCTCGTGAATCATATTAATTATGTGTCCCTTAGGCCAAACATGTACCTTAATTACAATATAAAAAATGTGTGAAAAACACTAAGAATGATAACTACCACTATAGTTAAAAACTATTTGGCCTCTAGTAATTAAACTATATGTCAAGTGACCTACCCAAATCCTCAATAATTAAATATAAGGGTCTTTACCATACATAGATCATTGAATAAAACGTATACACATACACACAAATAAGAATTTGTTGATTATGTGCATGAGAGACTAAGTAAAAACAACTATGTTTTCTCAAATATCAATCATGGTATATTGATGCCTGAAATTAAATGTGTCATGAATGTAATAGAAATAACCTTATTCAAATGATAATTTCATGGAATTCATGTTACTTTCATCAAGTAAAAAAATCACCATGGAATAAATATCTATATATATTTTCAATAATTCTTGTGTTTACAAAGATACCATGGGGATCAAGAATACTCTCTTAGGGTAATATTCAAGGTGGTCATGATATCTATATCGTTTTTCATATGTGACCTCCTCACATTATGCAACTAAGAGGGAAAGTAGAAATCTATTAACAATGTGGTATCTTTATTATCAGGGATATAAGGTATGATACATCATATAGATGTAATATTTTTACTATAAAGGGAATGTTTAATATATTTTTTAGAAGTAGAATCCTCCCTTTAAAGATATTTTAGACCATATCATATCATAAATGTATCATCCTCATATAAGAGATAATTTATCCATTTCATTTTATATAGGTACACTCATTATATAGAGTAAAGTTACAATATATCATTTAATATAGGTAACCACCTAAATTTTTTCTAATTTAGGATACATAATTTCATAGAGGTCAACTCCATGCATTGGATTGAATTTATTTTCATCATTTTATAAAGGTAACCTCCAAACTTAGTGGTAATTTAGACTACATCATTTCAAAACAATATCATCCTTACATCAATTGGAATTTATCCCCTTCAATTAATTGATGTGATATCCTCTATTTAAGGGAATATATATGGAATAATTTCATAAAGGTGACAACATAACATAGAGGGAATTTATGACCCATCAGTTCTATAATGGCCCTTACATTTCATACATAAATACTAAATATAAAATAAAAAAACACTACATTACATAACTAATCCCCTCTATAAGCACGTAGTTTTAGTGCCATGGAAAAATAGGAAATATAAACAACTAATTCATAAAAAATCTACATCATCTCCCACATATTCCTTCTAAACTAGAACACATTTTGACACATCTTACTTAATATATTTCTTCATATCCAAGGTAAAAGAAGCATAAGAAAAGGGTGAGCTCAAATTCTCAATAAGGGTAAATCAAGGGAGATAACGTAAGAATAATGGAATAAGAACACTCAAAAAACATATGAAAATTTTATCATGTATATCAAAGATCAAAAATATCATTTCATGGAATAAATCATAGAATTTTATAAATAATAAAATAACATATTTCATGAGATCATAACATAATACATGAAAATTTGGAATATACATAATCATAGAAAATCAATTCTGCATTAGTCAATAATCACTACCAAGACCATAATAGTGGACAATGTCCCTTAATAAATATAGTTCACTCCACATTATAGCCCAGAATTACTGAACTAAGTTTAGTACCAATTCCAGCCCTGCCTATCTCATGAGGTATAAATATTTACCCAATTCAATGGAGGGAAATATAGGTCCCACCCATTACATAATGAAAAGAATACATATGTGCGCCAAAGGAATATAAATCATCTATCATATCAGAACCCATATAAAAAATGGGTTTCATAAACATTATTCCATCATAGCATAACCCATTGAAAACAAAAGGGTTTCATAAATATCATTCCATCATAAACATAAACTATAATTCCCCGACCACAGTTACCCAGATTCAGTGCATTATTTTAATACATTGGCATGATTACAAGGAATCAAGTCCCGAAGGACCGATCACTTTAGAAGTCTTGGAAAATAGATTGCATACATGAATGTTACATTACACTTATAACATACAAAACAACATAAATAATCCTTCATGAACTCCATTATTCCCTTAGCTTAACCCTGCATATCAATCACAATACACTTCTTGGAATCCTGGGAAAAGAAAACATTGAAAGGGGTGAGCTCAGATGCTCAGTAAGGTTAACAATATAGCAGAAACTTTCATAAATAAACATAAACATTTAAGGCAATGTATAACTAAAACAAAAGCCTTTCAAACATGAAATTCAACATAATATGGAAAAGATCAAATGAAATAATGCCATTTAATTATTCACATGGATATTCTACCAGTCGAATAATCACATGAAATATCAATAACCACTTTCATAATGATGGAAGGCATAATGCCAGACTATTATAACCACATAGCCAAGGCCTCATTCCAAGACTATAAATAAGATTTTTTCAAGGCCTCGTGCCAAGACACTAGTTTGTCTCATGAGACCTACCGATGCATCGAGGAGCTGTAGTGGGCTCCACCTGTCACTTACTAAGTCCAATGCATTCCTAATATGAACAGGTTTAAACATAACATAAACATTCATATTAAAACTATTATACGAAATGTCAAAACATTCTCCATAAACCATGAATGGTATAAAAATAACACATCCACAGTCAAACAAATCACAAAACCTTCAATACAATATGGATGTTTTGTATCATAATAAATCAACTTCAAATAAGATTAAAATCCATCAAAAGATGTTGAAACAGATGAAATCAAAACTATTTGAGGGAAATATCTCTTTTTTCAAATCATTTAAAAGTCATACATTTATAAAGGAAGTAATTTAAAAGAGATTTTTGAATCAAAGTGTCCCATACCACTTTGAAACTTTTGAAAAAAAAATCATTTAAAAACATTCATGTTCATATAAATAAATCCTTAAAACCATTTTGAAAACATGGACATTAATTAAAAATATTTAGAAAGATAAACCTTTAAATCATTTAAAATTCTGATCTTGATAAATATTACATTTCACAAATTTTTAAATTTTCTTTTTGAAATCATTTAATGGTCACATAATTATAAAATAAAACATTTACTTTCAATATATTCTTATAAGCTTGTAAGGGAAGTTTTGACGATTTTATAACAGCTGAAAATTGCGGCACCCGCCGTATAAGTTTAAAAAAATACATTCTTACCTTAATTCTATCGAAAAGGTTAAAAAGGACCTTCTTTGGAAAACTATAAAAAGATTCCTTTATAAACCTCTTATAAAAATTCAAACAAGGGTATAAATGACTTTAACCTGTAAAATAGTAAGAATTTTTTGAAATACATTTTTAAGAAATATGGATGTGGATGATAAAGAGGTCCTAATAGATAATTACATATAAACAACCTCGAATAATGAAGAGATTGTGAAATAAACCCTTAACTTGTACTTTTCCTTGGTTGAGGTTAGGTTAAAATCATGTATAATGGTGAAATAATTGTTATTAAATTTTTCAAGAATCATATACATTAATATGATATCATATATGATCTTTTAACGTTGATTTGTTAATAATATCTTAGTATTATCATCGTTTCGGGTGTTAACTCACTCGCTTTCTTTTATATATTTTGTTACATAAGCTGTGTTTTTTATGGATAGGTCGTATCTTATTCATATCCATAATGATACCAAGTCTTTAAACATTATTTTTAATCATCAAATGAGAATTATAATTTCATGGATACGATGGGGAATGAATCTCATCGCGTTCGTGGAGACGGTAGTCCGTACGTACGCACGAGCGATAATATCATTATTTTAATATTAAAATCGTATATAATGGATATTATATCATATATAAAGAATCATTATAATGTTTTATTTATTATTTACTTCAATTAAAAATCATTATCATACCCATACAAATAATAATATTTTGAATAACAATTACACCACGACGTGGAGACGGTAAGCCGTACGTATGCACATATGGTGACATGTCATTCAAAGGATGGGTAGAATACTGAATATGGTTGTACCATATTTATAATAAATCACATTATATATGAGATAATGGAGTTATTATTTTAGAATTGAAATAAGAAAGAAAGAAGAAGTTGAAGAAGAAAGGAACTTGAAAAAGGGTGGTGAAAACATTACCCCTTCTTCGGGTTATTCCTTTTCATTTGATCAAAAGGGATCCCTATGTTGGCTTTCTGATCAAACTAAGGCCTCTAGGTTGAATTGAGTTAAGTTGATAGATTATTTGGGTAGGTTTTTTCCGAAACAAAAGTATTTTAAGGTGTGACGAATTGGTTAGAAGTTGGGTCCTTTTATAAGGGGGGAGGGGCTCTTTAGGAAAAACTTAAAGTATTAATTCATAATAAATTAATATTCATTTTATAATGGGTAAAAAGTAGATTATTCAAAGTCTAAAGTTGTTATGGGTCTAAATACTTTCAGCCAATATATTTTAGACTAGTTTGTGTCATTATATTAACCATATCTTTTTGTTATAACTCACAGTTAATTAGATAGACATTTACCATGTCATTTTGTATTTTAAAATTATATAGTTAATAAAATTACTATCTATATCCAAGATACCCCCAAGTGGTCCATTAATGATACAACTATCATGATATAAGTCCTTTGTCCTAACCTTATATTTTTAGGAATTGAATATCAATTAATAATATAATATTTGCTTTAAAAACTATTTTATGTCAATTTTGACAGCATTTGGTATTTGATTTTTGTAAAACTCATAAAAGCATTATTACTTAGAAAAAACATAATTAAATAAATACTAACATGTCATATTAACCTATAAAATTCGTGGAATTCATTAAAAGTCTAAAATTATATTTATTTGGGTATTTATAATATCAATAATATTAATATTTTACTAATAAGGAAATTATTGCATCATTATTGTGTCATAAATAAATTAAATTATTTAATGTATAAAAATTATAAATAAACTACCATTATGTAGGAAATATTTTGAGCTTTCAAATTTATATTTACAATATAATTTATCTTATGTATAACCATATATTAAAAATGTTTTAGTAATTAAACTTTGATTTTAACTCTTTTAACACTTCTTTGAATTAAATAATAATAAATGTCCTAATCTAATCCAAGTGGACCTAAATGATAATGTTTTATTAGTAAGGTTGTTTTTGGTCGATATACATTTGTCCAATAGAATTAGGACATGTGTTTGGGTAATATTAATATCATTTTACCCTTAATTACCCTATTTACTTTTAACCGTGGTAAATAAAAGTAAAAAAATTATTATTCACCATAAATTATTTTTATCGTATTGAACCACATTTAACTCCTTGATATTAACCGTTTGGCTCGGATTTTCTAAATTCCACTCATAGAAGTGGTAAAATTAAGTTTTATGTAAATTTCCAAATTCTCCTAGGAGGTGGGTAAAAGACGGTGGAAAGTTCAATAAAATTTTTATATATCTAAAATTATTCTGAACTGACTTCAATGAATTAAACTGAACATATTTTGGTATTATGTATCTATATTTACCTTAATTAAATTTAAATAAAATAAATAATTATATAAATAAAAATTCGGTTTTAAACTATAACTTAGTATTTTTCACTATTCATCAAAAATTGAAAGTTTTCCAAAAAATAATAAAAATCTGGCCTAAGGTATATTTGATATTATGAATTAATAAATGGTTTCTATTTTACAAAATTCAAAACATATAACTTTCATTAATTAATTGAAAAATTAATTCCCGTTGTCAAAACAAATAGTGTGTTTTTAAGAAATAATAACTATCAAAAGCTTAAACCCTTGTTTATGTCTGGTTTAAATGTGAAATTATGTCCAATGACCAACATTGTATTAAATGGTAATAATATATTATAAATATAATTTAAAACCACTCAAATTAATGATTTATCACTATTAATTATTTTGATTAAAAAAGTTGTTTTTAATTAAAATTTATTAATTTTCACTATTCATCAAAATTTAAAGGTTATCCGAAAAGCACCAAAATTTCACCCTAAGCTAATTTCGATATTCCGAATCCAAAATTGAAGTCCATTTTGAAAGAAAAAATTTATAAAATTTTAAAAAGTGGGTATTACTATTCATAACGGCTAGTTTGAGTGGTTGTGGTGTGTTATAACTCAATATTGCGTACAACACACGATACTGTATTGTTCAAAGTGAAGCGTACCATGTAATCGTGGGGTGTTACATTCTCCCATCCTTCAATAAATTGTTTCCTTGAAATTTGAAATTTTTCTTCGAAAATAAAAGGTTGAAAATATAAAATATCATTGTGGGAAAACCCACATCGGAAATTAGGTTAATAAAATTTAGTCTTAATAAGTGGAAAAGAGAAATGAAAGGGTCACCACAAAATTATGATCTCGATTAGGAGAACATTTATAGAAATTAGAGACATGTATTTGGAGGAAAAACGTAAATATTTATAGGGAGTGATTGAGGTCATCAATCACAAACAATTGTAGAATTGTGGGCCTCAAAGCCACCAATTTATGATGATTTAAAATACCATCGGTTAAACAAAACTTAAGGTATTAGGATAACACGTTTTTGGTTTTAAGATCCTTTCCCTAATGTTTAATAATTAATTTATCCATAAAATAATAGTATATATATATATATGTATGTATTTATATATACCTGACAAGTAGAGTTTCATCCTTCAACTAATTCCTACTACAAACTCATCTTTCACTCTAAAAGATTTAATATATATATATATATATATCTATTCTATTTATCCTAATCGTATAGGGTTAAAAAAATAATGAATTTATAATTCACATATCATACCCTTTAAAAAAATACATTATTCAATCCAGGACATCACGTGGGATAGTGGTAGGTGATACACCCTTTTCGCCCTTCAGTTTTGGGTTCAGGTCTTGCAGCCTTGCCAGATGCGACGGGTTGCCGCCCAACCTCCGGGTTGTCCTTTTTATGGAAATCCAAAAATAATCTCAAACTAGACTTATCGAAAATACTTCTTCTGAAACTCACAGTCCAAAATTTATAAGGTAGGAAAACACAATGAAGATCCTTTTTTTCAAGTAATATCATGTGAACACCTTCATCTGTATTCTTTTAAAATATGGTAACACCCTGAAGTACCATAAATCTTTATTGATTACATTCATGCTCCCTTATTACTTATATAATATTAGATATATTACTTATATCCAAAAACTTTGAATATTCCAACAATGATGAAATAAAAAAACCATTAATCAGTGCCATGGTAGTCAAGAATATCCAATATAATTCATCCAAATCAACCATCTCTTATTCCAAAATTACTACCTTAGTATCAAGACCATATTAAGGAATACCTTTCCTCCAACCATGTATTTTCAAAAAAAATTCTTAACTTTCTGTTGAGTCACTTTTCATAGTACCATAATATCTCAAATCTTCAATGAAATAGTACTGTAGTACAATCCTTATTTATCTCCATAATTCATTTAACTAGTACATCGTTGATACAACACTCAAATGAAATAATTCTTTAATAAAAACATAAGAACACTAGTCATTCCTCTTCATCTGTGGTAGTATCATAATTTTATTATTATCCAATAGCATCATTTGGTGCATACTTTGATTATTTGGACATTGGTTTGCATAGTGTCCCAAATCCTTGCAGATGAAGCATTGTACATTTGAAAACTTTTTCTTACCCTTGAAATCACGTACTTGGTGTCCTTTTTCTCCACACTTATTAAAAACTCTCATTCCCTATAATCATTTACCAAGGTGATTCATTCAACATTTATCACATATTGGAAAATCCTTCTTTCCCTTATTCCGTTTATCCATATTTCATTCTACCATCCTTTTCTTCTCTGGATTCCCTTAAAAGCCATAGGATTTAGAGATTTCTTTACTGATATTTTGATACTATTTATTCATGTGATGATAATACATGGGAGACTATTTCCTTTATAAATGTTTTCATAATACCATGAATGATATGACCCTTATTACTCTTTGGATCATACATATCACTGGAGTTCTCATTCCTTATACTGGGCACCATTTCTAAATAGTGGCATACACTAAGTCAGTTTATGAATCACAATTCCTAATTCCAGTCATGTAAAATACCTAACATAAGTTGAATAGTTTATGGGTATAATCCATAATCACAAAAATATTTTCTTTGAGGAGGTATATACTTATAAACCCTTCATAGCAGTTTGTAATGAAAATGAGAATTATCCTAAGAACATCCCTCGGGAGTGTCGTAACCCAGAGTGCAACAAGGCCTATTGTCGTGCACCAGTTCTTGTTCAAGTCTATCTCAAAGTGGGGTTTTTTGGTTTTACCCCTAGGTACATCTGTCCCAGAGCCGCCTCTACCTGCTCGTGTCCAGACATGTATCTATTGCTCTGAAAACTCACCAAATCTCTACAATACCTAAATTTTAGGAAGTTCTTCTATAATAATCTTCAAATTCTATCTCAGGGAAATGTTCACTAATCAGAGTTTAAATAAATCTAGTTTCCAAGGTTATTGTTATACCTCCTCTTATACAAACTGTAATGCCCTGACCCCAGTTACCCAGAGTCGGTGCATTATTTAAATACATTGGAATGATTACAAGGAATCATGTCCCGAAGGATCGATCGGTTTAGCAGTCTTGGAAAATAGATTACATACATGAATGTTACATTACACTTATAACATACAAAACAACATAAATAATCCTTTATAAATGCTATTATTCCCTTGGATTAACCGTGCATATCAATCACAATACACTTCTTGGAATCCTGGAAAAATAAAACATTGAAAGGGGTGAGCTTAGATGCTCAGTAAGGATAACAATATAGCGGAAACTTTAAGAAATAAACATAAACATTTAAGGAAATGTATAACTAAAACAAAAGCCTTTAAAACTTGAAATTAAGTATAATATGGCAAAGATGAAATGAAATAATGCCATTTACTTATTCACATGGATATTCTACCAGTCTAATAATAACATGAAATATCAATAACCACTTTCATAATGACGGAATGCATAATTCCAGACTATCATAACCATGTAGCCAAGGCCTCGTGCCATGACTACAAATAAGATTTTGTCAAGGCCTTGTTCCAAGACACTAGTTTGTCTCACGAGACCTACCGATGCATCAAGGATCTATAGCAGGCTCCACCGATCACTTACTAAGTCCAATGCATTCCTCATATGAACAGGTTTAAACATAACATAAATATTTGTATTAAAACTACCATACGAAATGTCAATACTTTCTCCATAAACCATGAATGGTATAAAAATAACACATCAACAGTCAAACATATCACAAAACCATCAATACAATATGGATGTTTTTTATCATAATAAATCAACATCAAAAAATATTAAAGTCATCAAAGTATGTTGACACAGATGAAATGAAAACTATTTGAGGGAAATATCTCTTTTTGGAAATCATTTAAAAGTCATACATTTATAAAGGAAGTAATTTAAATGAGATTTTTGAATCAAAGTGTCCCATACCACTTTGAAACATTTTAAAAGAAATATCATTTCAAAACATTCATGTTCATATAAATAAATCCTTAAAATCATTTTGAAAACATGGACATTATTTAAAAATATTTAGAAATATAAATCTTTAAAACATTTAAAATTCTGATCTTGATACAGAGTACCTTGCATGAATTCTTAAAATATTCATTTTGAAATCATTTAAAGGTCACATAATTATAAAATAAAACATTTACTTTCAAAATATTATTGTAATATTGTAAGGGAAGCTTCTACGATTTTATAAAGACGGAAAATAGTTGCACCCGCCATATAAGTTAAAAAAATACATTCTTACCTTAATTCTGTCGAAAAGGTTAAAAAGGACCTTGTTTGGAAAACGACGGAAATATTACTTTTCAAACTTCTTATAAAAAGTCAAAAAAGGTTATTAATTACTTTAACCCATATTCTGTAAAATATTAAGAATTTTTGGAAATACATTTTTAAGAAACATGGATGTGGATGATAAAGAGGTCCCAGTACATAATTACGTATAAACAACCTCGAATAATGAAGAGATTGTGAAATAAACCCTTAACTTGTACTTTTCCTTGGTTGAGTTTAGGTTAACCTCCTTTATAATGGTGAAATAATTGTTATTAAATTTTTCAGGAATCATATACATTAATATGATATCATATATGATCTTTTATCATTGATTTGTTAATAATATCTTAGTATTATCATCGTTTCCAGTGTTAACTCACTCGTTTTCTTTTATATATTTTGTTACATAATCCGTGTTTGTTATGGATATTTTTTATATTATTAATATACAAAATGATATCAAGTCCTTAAAAAATATTTTTAATCATCAAATGAGTATTATAGTTGCATGGATACGAGGGGGAATGAATCTCGTCGCGTTCGTGGAGACGGTAGTCCGTACGTACACACAAGTGATAATATCATTATTTTGATATTAAAATTGTTTATAATGGATAGTATATCATATTTAAAGAATCATTATAATGTTTTATTTAATATTTAATTCAATTACACATCATTATCATACCCATCCAAATAATAATATTTTCAATAACAATTACACCACAACATGGAGACGGTAAGTCGTATGTACGCACGTATGGTGACATGTTATTCAAAGGATGGATATAGTAATAAATATGGTTGTACCATATTTATAATACATCACATTATATATTAGATAATTGAGTTATTATTTTTGAATTTAAATAATAAATAATGAAGAAGTTGAAGAAGAAAGGAACATGAAAAAGAGTGGTGAAAACATTACCTCTTCTTCGGGTTCTTCCTTTTGATTTGATCAAAAGGGCTCCTTAGGATGGATTTTCGATCAACCTAATTCCTCTTGGATTAATTGAGGGAAGTTTAGAGAGTATTTGGGAAGTTTTTGGCCGAACCAAAAGGCTTTGAAGGTGTGAATAATTGGTTAAAAGTTGGGTCCTTTTATAAGGGGGAGGAGGGGCTCTTTAGGAAAAACTTAAAGTATTAATATATAATAAATTTATATTCGGTTTATAATGGCTTAAAAGTGGATTATTAAAATTATAAGGTTGTTATGGGTCGAAATAATTTAACTAATATATTTTGGACAGGTTTTTTTCATTATATTAACTTTATCTTTTAGTTTCAACTCTTAGTTAATTAGATTGACATTTACCATGTCACTTTGTATTTTTAAATTATATAGTTAATAAACATACTATATACATCCAAGATACCCCCAAGTGATCCATTAATGATACACCTATCAGGATATAAGTCCTTTGGACGAACCTTAGATTTTTAGGAATTGAATATCAATTAATAATATAATATTTGTTTTAAAAACTCTTCTATGTCAATTTTGACACCATTAGGTATTTGATTTTTGTGAAACTCATAACAGCATTATTAATTCGAAAAAACATAATTAAATCAATACTAACATGTCATATTAACCTGTAAACTTCTTTTAATTCATTTAAAGTCTCAAATTATATTTATTTGGGTATCTATAATATCAATTATTTTAATATATCACTAATAAAGTAATTACTGCATCATCATTGTGTCATAAATAAATTAAATTATTTAATGTTTAAAAATTATAAATAAAATACCATTATGTAATAAATATTTTTATCTTTCTAATGAATATTTAAAATATCATTTTTTTCTTATTTATAACCCTATATTAAAAATGTTTTAGTAATTAAACTTTGATTTTAACTCTTTTAAATCTTCTTTGAATTAAATAATATTAAATGTCCTAATCTAATACAAGTGGACCTAAATGATAATATTTTATTTCTAAGGTTGTTTTTGGTCGATATAAATTAGTCCAATAGAATTAGGACATGTGTTAGGGTAATATTAATATCATTTTACCCTTAATTACCCTATTTACTTTTAACCGTGGTAAATAAAAGTAAAAAGATACTATTCACCATAAATTATTTTTATCTTATTGAACCACATTTTACTCTTCGATATTAACCGTGACTCTTGGATTTTCGAAATTCCACTCATAGAAGTGGTAAAATTACATTTTTTGTTAATTTCCAAATTCTCCTAGGAGGTGGGTAAAAGACGGTGAAAAGTTCAATAAAATTTTTATATATCTAAAATTATTCTAAACTAACTTAAATGAATTACATTGAACTTATTTAGGTATTATGTATCTATTTTGGCCTTAATTAAATTTAAATAAAATAAATATTTATTTAAATAAAAATTCTGTTTTAAACTATAACTCGGTATTTTTCACTATTCATCAAAAATTGAATGTTTTCTGAAAAATACCAAAAATTCGGCCTAAGATATATTTGATATTATGAATTCAAAAATTATTTCTATTTTACCAAATTCAAAAAATATAAGTTTCATTTATTAATTTAAAAATTAATTTTCATTGTCATAACAAATAGCGTATTTTTAAGAAATATTAACTATCAAAATATTGACACTTGTTTATGTCTGGTTTAAATGTGAAATTACGTACAATGACCAACATTGTAGTAAATGGTAAAAATTATTATAAATATTCTTTAAAACCACTCAAATTCATAATTTATCACTATTAATTATTTCGATTAAAAATGTTGTTTTTAATTAAAATTTAGTAATTTTCACTATTCATCAAAATTTGAAAGTTATCTGAAAAGCACAAAACTTTCACCCTAAGCTAATTTCGATATTCTGAATCCAAAAAAGAAGTCCATTTTGAATGAAAAAATTTATAAAATTTCAAAAATTGGGTATCACTGTTCATAACGGCTAGTTTTATTGGTTTAGGTGTGTTGCAACTCAAAGTTGCGTACAATACATGCTACTGTATTATTCAAAGTGAAGTGTACCGTGGAATCTTGGGGTGTTACATAAACCAACCATAAAAAGAATAAGTACTTTATCCTTCAAAAATAATGCCCAATAAAGCATAAGTTACATAAAAAAAATTATCTTAGATGTAAAATAATTCTATAGGATAATTTAAAAATAATTCCAGAGGAAAAATATCCTTTTTAATTTGAAAATGTTTTACATTCTTAAAATTTCATGCAATTTTAAATGAAAAAATTTTCTTTGAAAACAAGGATATGTGATTGTAAGGTAAGATTCCAAGAATTAATGAATCATGAAAGCATAAAAATATTCACACTACGTATAAGTAAATAAATATTCCTCTCATACTTTTCCTAGAAAATTCAAAAATTACCGCTTTAAAAATGATTAAAATATTCCTTTCACACTGTTTAGAAAAACTACATGTATGAGTAAAAATGACATTAACAATTGTAGATGAGAAGGAAACATATTTTGGGAAAAAAATAAGAAACATATAAATGGAAGATAAAATTTTCCAAGTAGATACTTACATGTAAAAAATACTAAATAATGAAGATATTGTAAAATTAACCCTTACCATAGTTCGAATTTCCTTCATGCATATCAGAAACTCCACTTCCTGGGAGAATTTCCTTTAGATCTCCACTTAGGGACGCTAGGGTTGGTCTTTTAATAATAATAAAACCTCTAGAATTTGTATAGGGAAATTGATAAAAGAAATTTATAGAGGGTGGTTGAGCTTGAAGGATCAATGTGATTTGAATAAGTAAGGGAGGAGGTGCCATTTTATAGTTGAGGTGACGAGCACTTTTGGAATTTAAAACAATAATAATTTATACTAAATTAAATCTCCCTAAAAATATCTCCAAAGTGATATTTATTATAATTTATGATGAGATAAGGTTATAATATAATCAACCAACTAATTTTTGACATGTTTTGGAATTACTATAAACCTCATCCTTTTGAGAAACCCTTGGTTAAGCTATTTTAATTTTAACTAAGGTAACAACTCTTTTAATTTTAAAAGGTAGAAATTTTTAATTATGGGATATAATTAAACCATTAGTGAACAATTTATCACATTTTATGTTTTATTATAATTATTTTTTACTTTTAAATATATTTTCTTATATCTACTAATTTAATAAAATATTATTTTGATAAAATGTCATTAGTGTCAATTTTGACACTATTCATTACTTGGACTTTTAAAAAATTCAAGATTACAAGTTAACTTCAATCCAATTATTATTTTATATCCCTAATAGATCAATTTCATTTATAAATTTGTTTGATCACATTAATTATTTCAAATTATATCTATTTTAATATTTTAAGTAACATTTATTTTATATTTCCATTAATAAAATAATTACTACACCAGAGTTGTGTAATTATATAATATACAATTTTTTAATTAAAAATTAAAAATAAAATTTCATTATAAAGATAAATATATCATATTTCAGAAGAATATGTCTAGTTGAATATATAATTTCGTTAAAACTAAATTTAAAATGACATAGTATTTAAAACATTAATGTTGCGTATTTAAATTTCCATTAAATAAAATTATATAATTATCATAATCTCATTTAAGTGGAAAAAAGACAAAAATAAATTTACATCATTAAAATAAATTTATTAATTTAAAAATTTAGATTAATATTCATTCATAAAATATTTATTCCCTATTTATACACATAAGGAATATTTAAGAAAAAGAAAGCGACATTTTTTGCCTTTCTTTTATTAAAATATTATTTAAGTCATTTTTATAGACAAGTGTCCATTAAAGAACTTAATTTAGATCCTTCTACATTAAGGGTTTAATTATATTCATCCAATAATAATTTTACATGTGTTGGAGTAATTTTATTGTATATAAAATTTTATATTTTACCTAAATTACCTAATTTACACATTACCATGGTAACAAATTTTATCGAAGTTACTATTAAAATTGGCCAAAAATATAAGTGATATATTAAATAAATTTTTAACTTATAAATCTAAATTTTTAATCATTTTTTAGAAATTCAAAACACATAAGTTTTGGGATTTATTTTAAAATAAAACCGATAAACTTTCATGAAAAACAGTTTTCAGAAAAAAAAAACAACTTTTAAAACATAAAATGTTTTTACAATAAACTCATGTATAAAATAAATTTCAAAACCCATAATAGGTTTATTTTAAATAAACATTAACTAATTAATATTTAAAACTAATTCAAAACATAGTTTTACTTTGTGAATACTTTAAAGGAAAATTTAGTTTTCAATAAAAATTTGTAATTTCACTATTCCTTCAAAAAAATAAATGTTTTTAGAAAATTATAAAAAATAATGGTTTAAAGTTATTTTTTACATGATTAATTATAAAATTAAATTCATTTTTTCAAATCCATTTTATAAAACTTCTAAAAAGTAATATTCACTCATAAAAATAAAATACTTAAATAGGAAAGACAGATTAAACAGGTGTATTGCACTAGCCAGGTGATGTCCTATACTAGAACTAAGATCTTTGAAAACCTATAACAAGTCATATAAAGGTTTAAAAAACTAAACTCAACAGTTTTAACCAATAAAAATCAATTATAACCATTTTGTAATCCTCTAGCCAAAATTCCCCGAACCTGAGATCATCATCACCCAACAATATCCCATCCTTTCCAGACACAACCCAAAGGGTTCCCTCATATACAATGAAATGTATCACACATATAATCAAATAACATACTTAAAAAGGAAAGACAAACTAAACAGTTGTATTTCACGATCCAGGTGATGTCTCATACCAGTACTAAGATCTTTGAAAGCCTCTAACAAGTCATATCAAGGTTTAATAAACTCAACTCAACAGTTTTAACCAATAAAAAACAACTATAACCATTTTGGAATCCTCCGGCCAAAATTCCCCGATGAGAAATGACCACACGCCCATCCCTGCTTAAGAAAAACATGTAACAGAGCATACCCAATGGCATCCCATAGGTCAAATAAAAATTAAACAGGCAATACCAGGTAAAACAGGGTCACGCTCAAAATAACCAAAAAAGAGCCAAAGGTCGTGCCACGAAAAATACTTCCACTATTGGAAATAAAATCTAAACCAATGGTATGAAACCGTTGGTATAGGCATCAGAACTGTTTGTATACTATATACCAGTAGTTTTGCAAATCGTTGGCTAGTAAGACATTAAAAAAGGCCTATACCAACTGTTTTTCTCTAACTGTTGGTATATGGCACTATAATCTTCAGTATGACAATGGTTTTATTGAAACCGTTGGTAAATATTTATATAAACATTTGATAAAACGTTGGGATATATAGATTACATTTACATTACCAATGGATTATTCAAACATTTGTTAAAACTATTCTCCAAAAATGCTTTAGCAACGGTTTAAAACTGTTGGTATAGTGTTTTTACGGAAAACAACACAATTACCCCCCATTCCCTCCACTGCATACACCTGCAAACATAGAGACAAATAACACTTAAAATTGAACAATTTACACTTAAAATAGAAAAAAAACACCTATAATATCACCTAAAAATAGTAGACTCTTCCAACCATGACATGTACCACTGACATAGTTTTCCCCATTTCAATCTTTAAATGACAACCACTCTTCCAACTAACCCATTTCAATTTCTTTGGTGGAGACATATCATAATTGTGAGAGGACACTCACATTATAGATATCCCATCATAGTCAATGTTACACAGACCATTAAAATAATTACCACATAATTCATATGGTAATTATATCAAGTATATACATACAACAAATATACCCATACACCATTAACACATAATTCATAAGTTAATTAAATACCCAAAGAATTCAATTCTGAATTCAGGGGGTTGGGGGATGTTCAGGGGTTTGGGGTGGCTGTCCAAGGGGGGCAGGGGTTTCCAGGGGGTGGGGTGTCTGTGGGGATGGGGGTGTCTAGGGGGTTGTCTAGGGTGGGGCGTTATCCATGGGGGTGTCCAGGGGGTCGGGTAGTGTCCGAGGGGGGGGGGCTCTCCATGGGGGTGTCTAGGGGGTTGGGGTGGTGTCCATGGGGGTTGGGGTGGTGTCCATGGGAGGTTGGGGTGGTGTCAAGGGGGTGGGGTTATCTAGGGGTTGGGGGTTGTCCAAGGGGGGTGGGGTGGTGTCCACTGGGGTGGGGGCTATCCAGGGGGTGGGGGCGGTCCACAGGGGGGGGGGGGGGGGGCAGGGCTCTCTAGGGGGTCGGGGGTCTCCAGGGGTGGGTGGGGATTTCCATGGGGGTGGGGGATATCCAGGGGGTAGGGGTGTCTATGGGGGTGGGTGGGGCAGTCTAGGGGGTACGGGGTGTCCAGGGGGTGGGCTAGTGGTCCATGGGGGGTAGGGGTGTCTAGGTGGTGGGCAGGCTTTCTACATTGGTGGGGGATGTCCACTGTAGAAGGGGATGTCCAGGGGGTGGGCAGGGTTGTTCAGGGGGTGGGTGGGGTTGTCTACAGGGGTGGGTGGGGCTGTCGATGGGGGTATGGGGTGTCCAGGGGTGGGTGGGGCTGTCTAGGGGGTACGTGGTGTCCAAGGGTGGGGGGGGGTTGTCCACAGGGGGAGGGGGTGTCCAGGGGAGTATGGGGTGTCCATGGGGGTGGGAGGGGTTGTCTAGGGGGGTACAAGTGTCTAGGGGGATGGGGGTGTTGTCCATGGGGGAGTCCAGGGGGTGGGGGCTATCTTTGGGGGAGGGGGGTTGTCTATGGGTCTGTCCAATGGGGTGGGGAGGTG